>JAFEMN010000005.1:0-2792959 GCA_018801565.1 Epichloe coenophiala | reverse complement strand
TTGCGCATGGGGCACATGGCATTGCTGGTGACGATGCTCCATGATGCTGTGACGATGCTTCATGATGCTGTGACGTGTAGATGCTAAGAGTAAAAGGAAAGAAGATAGTCGCAGTGCCTCATCCCACAACACATATACCAAGTTCCCATCAGTCAACAAGGCAGCGCAATCAACACGGCCCCCGTAACACATTCATTTCGCCCACGTGGGCTGAACGACTCGCCCCTTTGGACATGTGTGTGCCAAGTCCCATTCTCCATCTCAGCTGAAAAGATGTGCGAGGCAATTGGCAAGGCTGACTGACACAGTCACAGCACACGCATGGGTGTGCTGTACGGCCCGACACGCGAAGAGTGTACGGGGTTGGTTGAATTGAATGGAAGAGGCATTCTGCTCCCATTAACCCCCATGTCAAATCGGGGAGACTTTTCGCAGATGTGGGCGCAAATACTCCATACAAGGAGACTTGTGGCCGCAGTCCAGGACAGCAATTTTCGCTCTACTTCTGCAGGAAAGCGAAGATGATGCTCCTCGTAAGCTCTGTATGCAAGATTGTGATTTTTTTTTTAAAAAAAAAGAGCTGCAGAGCAGACAAAGGCCGAGGCAGTCATGCCCAGATACGCGCGGAACTGTTGATATTTTCAATGCAATGTTTGTCTCTACATCATCAGGAGGCCAACTCCGCGCCATCCATAGGGACCTTTTCAGCCTCATCTGTACTCGTCTCATACCACTCGTTCCGCGACCACTGGGCAATCAAGCCCGCCGCGTCGTGAGAGAGTTTCTCGTAGGCGGGATTCTCCCCCTCTTCGAACATGGCTGTGTGATTGGACGCAACAGGTTAGCAGCTTGGCCCCCAAAGAAAGACAATGTATAGAATCAAGATGTAGAGAGACACCACAGCTCGAAAGAAAAGGAGCAACGGCAGAACGACGTACCCATGTGCGCCAACGTCTCGTCAGTGGCCTTGTCGTTCACGGCCTCCATCCACTCCCCCGCGGCCATGGTCTTGGGCAGGTTGCAGAAGGTCCTGTTCTTGCCCAGCACCGTGCCCACCACGCTGATCCTCTTGGATGAAGCCGCCTTGCCCAGCCTCGTGAACAGGTTGGCGAAGCCCACGCCCAGGTCCTCGTGAAGCTGCACCATGCATCCCACTCGCTTCTTGAGCTCCTCGGCACGGGCAAGACACCCCACGAACTCGAGATGGGACGAGGCCCATGACCATCCCTCGGTGATCTGCTCGCGGTTCATCCACGCTGCTGCCCCGCCGGCGGCAACTGCGCCCGCCGCGCCGGCGTACATGGCTACCTTGCCCCATGGCCCCCAGCCGCTTGCCGCCGCAGGACTCGCCGCAGGACTCGCCGACACAGCCGCCGTCGACTTGGCGCCGACGTTGGCGTTGGCGTTGGCGCCCCAGAGGGCCGACTTCAAACCGCTCAGCTGGGACAGCGTGGCGGCCGCGTTCTGGTAGTGCCCCTCTGCGCCGTGGGCAACCACGCCGGGGGATATGCCCAGGTACGGCGTGTCGAACGCCAGCACGCCCTGGACGTAGGGGAACATGAGGCTGTTGAAGATGGGTCTCTCTTCCTTTTCGATCCCGTCCTCGGAGTAGATGGGCTTCTCTGACGCCAAGGCAATGACCAGCTCGGCGGCGACGATGCCCCCCATGGAATGGCCGATGAGGATGGTCCGCACAGACGGATCGACTGTTGGGGATGGCGCGCCCGAGGCGACCTCCATGTCTATGACCTTTTCTTCCAGCCTGCATTGTTTCCCCTCGCCGCGTCTTCTGTCAGCACAGCTCTCCAATGGTCGGTCCCCCGTCGGTCCCCCGTCCCCCGTCCCCCGTCCCCCGTCTCAGGTCGGTCTGTCAACGTACCAGTCGCGGAACCGGCTCACGCACTGTCCCAGTTCCCCTCTGGTCTCATACTTGGGGTACACCAGCACGCGCACATCAACCTTGGGAAGTTTCTGCGCCACGATATCCCGTAGATGTTTGGTGAATTGGTAGTCATTTCCAAAAGTCGACTCCCCGCCCTGGGATTGCAACGTTGTCGTCAGCACGCCGTGACCGTGACCCAGGTCGTGGTGTTGTCGCTTCGTTTCGTTTTCGTCTCACGCACGCACCTTGAAGCCATGAATAAAACACAACACCAGCGTCTTCTTCATGGTCACCTTCACTCTTGTCTCCAACTCTCACAGTAGAGGCCCATCTGGATGCAGGGAGAACGGGAGAACGTCGTCTCCGTTGATGGATCCAGGTTGAGGGAGTTGGCCATGAGAAAGAACGGACATGCATGATGCATCATCCGAGGTGGACCACCTTGTGGGTCACCATGTGGATCACCATGTGGATCACCAACGCACTGCACTGTGTACTGTACTTGGTTTGTGCAATCTCTTTCACTCGAATCGGCCTCGAATAATAAAGTACATTTTCATCTTATCTAAACATGACCAAGAGTGACGTGACGGTAGGGCGTCCCGGACTCCTGGCACTCCGCCTACTGCTTTTCACCGGGTGACGTGAACATCCTCACTCCGCCTCGCCTTTCGCTTGGTATTGAAAATTCGCCCCCAGGGCCGCTCCATCCTTTGATAGACATTTATGAAACGCCCCGTTCCTGAGAGAAAAAAAAAAACGCCGATAAAATGTGTCATCAAACAGTTGCAGAAGAAAAGAAAAACCAGCCTAGACCAAACGAGCCGCACGCCATAACATGACTCCTCAAAACCGAAATGCGTCCTAGAGCTTTATTAACGATCCATCCTCCCCGGCGTGCCGTCCACTGCCCTCGATTTAATCACTCCCCATCGCTCTGCGCCGCCGACTTGCTGCCATTGGCTGCTTCGCTGTTGCGGGCGGTGCTGGAGATGATCTTGATTCGCGTTCCACTGGGCTGTGGTGTGCTTTCTCCGTTCCCGGAGAGGGCAGCAGATCCCGCCTTGCTACCCCCGTCTTCCAGCTCTTGTAATTCTGGGTGCGCATCTAATTCTTCTTGCATCTTCTTGGTGAAATATTCCTGCAAAAGAAAGAAGAAAGGAGAAAAAAAAATTGTTAACCGTCATCTTTTGGTTTGGAGGGACAGCCTAGTTAGTACTTACATCCATGGTCTTGGCATCTTGGTAGAGAATGCTGCCATCCTCGTTGTATGTTTGACAATTGCGGATCATCAAGTCAAAGTCTCTTCGCAGGTCACCAAGGCAAGAATAGTCTTCCTTCTTGATGCGCGTCTGGATCTGGTTCATGCAGATGGGGTTTTGAATAATAAGGTAGTAGTCGGCGTAATCTCTCTTGGGAGGAAGTTTGATGAACGGTCCAATGATGAGACGCTTTCCAGCATCCGACTCGTCATCCTCCGCGGGCGCTTCGAGATCGTCCACCTCGAGGTTCATCAATCCATCGTGGATTGCTCGCATACTCTTTTGCAAGATTTCGCGCTGCTGGGGGCTGACTCGTGAATCGGACGACGCTGCGGCACCCTTGCTTGGTCGTCCCTGAGGACCACGTCGCTTCTTGGCCGGTGGCTCGTCGTCCCCGTCCTCAGCCTTGCGCTTCTCGTTCTTGCTGCCAGGCTTGCGTCCGCGCTTTTTGGGAGTTTCGACCTCCTCCGTGCTCGCGCGGCTGGCCGAACGTGACATGTCCATCGAGTTCATCATGGCCGTCCTCTTCACCCTGTTGATCTCTCGTTTGTCCTTGCGGGCTACCTTACGGGCAGCGGCTGCCTCGGGACTGTCCTCGTCATCGTCGACCGCCATCAACCACTGTTCTTCCGTGAGGCCGTCATCGTAGTGAACCTTTGTTCGTTCGCGAGCGCCGCGGCCGAGAACCGAGTCATCCACTTCTTCCTCGACAACATTGCCTTCGTTCAAATAAAGCTCGGGCAGCTCATCCTCGCCCATGAGTCTCGGCTTGGCCTTATTCCCAGTCGCAGTGCCGTAGATCGGGTCCTGCGCCCTCTCCTCGTCAATCTTCTGGAACGCGGTGATTTCCTCGTCACTTCGGGCAAGCATCATGTTCAGTTCTTCGTCTTCCATGTCGTCTTGCTCGCCACTTTCGGCCATGTCTGCGCTTTCGAGCAAAGTACGAAGCATGGCGTCTCGGTCAGTTTCTGATGACTTGTTATCGAATCGACCAGCCTGGATGACCTTGCCATCCATGTCGAGCTTGAACCTGGCACGTTCCAGGATCTTCTCTTCCACCGAGTTGGAGCTGATCAATCGAAGAATGCGAACTTCATTCTTCTGACCAATACGATGAGCACGATCCTGCGCTTGGAGATCCTGATGCGGGTTCCAATCGGAATCGTAGATGATGACTGTGTCAGCTGTCTGCAAGTTGAGACCAAGACCACCGGCACGGGTAGAAAGCAAGAACATGAAGTACTTGAGTCGGGGGCGTTGAAGTCCCTGAGCAAGTCTGATCGCTCATCTGACTTGGTGGTACCATCGAGACGCAGATACTCAAACTTTCGGTAGCGCAGGTAATCTTCCATGATGTCCATGATGGCTGTCATCTGGAAGAACATGAGGACTCGATGACCAGTGGCTTTATACTTGGGCAGGACCCGATCCAAGAGCTCGAATTTACCAGCTGTCCTCCAGAGCAAGTCGTTGCTGATGCTCATGGGGTTCATGACGTTTTCGACTTCGCTGAAGACAAAGGGATGGTTGCACAGCTTGCGGAGTTGCATAATCATGTTGCTCAAGCCGCGGGCATTGGTCTTGCCACCCTTGCCATCGCTGACAACCAGCTTGTTGTGGGTAACCATTTGCTTGTACAGCTTGGCTTGCAGGGCTGAGAACTTGCACTTGATAACCTTCTCCGTCTTGTCGGGCAGATCCTTCTCCACATCCTTCTTCAGACGTCGGAGCAAGAATGGCCGGAGTACCTTGTGCAGACGACGAATGACGAGAATTTGCTCTTCTTCGGTGAGTTCCATCTTATCTTGACCACCGGTGTTGGCAAACGGCGTGTTGAACCATTCGTCAAAAGTCTTGACGGATTTGAAAATATTGGGCAGCACGAAATTGAGCATGGCCCATAGTTCGGCCAAGTTATTCTGCAGAGGCGTACCGGTGAGAATAAGACGGAAACGGGTCATGTAGTGTTGCGAAATCGTGGCGCTGAGTTTGGAGTTGGAGTTCTTCATGCGATGACCTTCGTCAATAATCATGTGGAACCACTTGATTTTGCTGAGAATTGGACGGTCCTTGATGATGTATTCGTATGTGGTCAACAGCACCTGAAATCGGCCCTGGCGGATCTTCTCTTGCTGAAGCTTTCGAGTATTCGGGGGACCTTTATAGACAATCCGGTTGATGGACGGTGCCCACTTCTCAAACTCGAGGTTCCAATTGGTAAGCGTACTCAAGGGTACGATGACAAGGTACGGCCCGCTTTGCTGCTTGCGTTCGATGAGGTATGTGATCAGACTGATGGTTTGGATCGTCTTTCCGAGACCCATTTCATCTGCGAGAATGCCGTTGAGGTTGTTGTTGTACAGCGATATCATCCACTGAAGACCCTTGATCTGGTATTCCTTCAAGCTGCCGCCGACAAGCATGTTGGCCTGCTCAGTGACCTCTTCCCTGACTCTGTGTGCAACGGCGTAGTAGTCGATCTTCTTGCCGCTTTCCCCATCGTCTTCTTCGCTTTCCTCCTCGACGAACTGTTCGACATCTTCACCGTACGCTTCAGCGGCATGGCGTTGCTGGGCCTTAACCGAGGACGCCAACTGGTGCAAGAAGCCATCAGTCTGCTTGAGCAAGTGTGTGATACGGGTGTCCTTTGCCTGGTCAAGCAGTTTGAGATAGGCCTCTTCGTCGTTTGCTTTGAGAGCCTGCAGACGCTGCTTGGCTGTTCTCTCAACACGCTTCTGCTCTTCCTTCTCAATGTTGAAGTGCTGGGCGTACATGAGACGGCTGAGCTTGTGAGACTTGTTTCTCTGAGTGTTGGCGCCGTCCTGAATTTCTGCACGATGGTGACAGATGGCCCGCAAGAAATCAATGTGCTTCTTCTTCTCGCGGTTCTCGCGAGCATCGCGTTGTTGTTTCTCAAGCTTCTCTGTGATGCGAGCTTCGCGAACATTTTGCTTCTTCATTCTACGGTAGTGAGCTCGGTTCGTTGTCATAGCTAGGTTGTCATAATGTGTCATTTGCCTGCCGATCTTTTCTCTCAATGCCCGTTGCTTGGCATAGAGAGCCAAGCTCTTCATTTCGATGATTGCTTTTCGCTTCAACGTGTCGTCAGCTTCAACGGTTTCTTTACAAGAGTCCCAGTGCGCCAGGTTAGCGGGCAAATTTTTCAGTTCGGCATATCTCTGGCTCATGCGATTGAAGATGACCACTTCTCTCTCGTATCGCAGATGGTCAAAGTCGATGCCAGTGGGAAAGACACCCGGTATAAACCATCGGTTCTTGCGCTGGGCGTGGTCGAGGTATTTGATCGCTGGTCGAATCATGCTGGTGCCATATGGCGACTTGACTGTCTTGTACGTGTGAGCCTTTGGCAAGGACGGAAAATCTTCCTGAGAGGTAGCTTCTGGGCCAGTCGATGGGGCCTTCTCAGGCTCTTGGCTGGGCTGGGTAGTTTTGACAGAGCTTTCGGCTGCGTCATTGGCCGTGGCCTGTCGGCGATGTCGCTGATTGAAAATGGCCTGCTGCAGCTGAAGCGAGATGCCTGCATTCTTGCCAAGAAGCTTGAATGCGTGGATCTGTTGACGTAACAAGGCAAGCTGTTGTTGGCTGAATTGAGACGATGCAGAGGCAGGGGCAGGGGCCGTGCTAGGAACAAGTCCAGGGGTTGGGATGGAAGTCGAAGCTGCTGTTCCTTGTGAAGAGCCATTATTGGATTGACCACCCTGAGGAGTGCCTTGCAAGGGTCGACCACCTGACTGTACACCATTTTGCTGCTGCTGCTGCTGCTGCATGAATGATTGATGGTTCTTGCGCATGTTGTGTTGTTGTTGAAAGTTGTACAAAAAATGAGAGGCCTTGATGTATTCCGGATCCGTACTGGGAATACCTTGTTCCTTCATCTGCTTCAGCTTCTACAAACGCCATTGTTAGCCATCTCCTCGGCGAGGGTGTCGTCTGTGCATCTAGATGAGCAACAGAACTCCATCCCGCACGCGAATACATACCTTGAACACTTCCTCGGCTTGCTGCTTGGTTGCGCCGGCAGGCACTGGCGCGCCGGGGTGTTGCACCGCAGGCGATGATTGCACCGACGCCATGATGGTTGTTGTGTTCGATATTTGTACCAGAATACACACGCCAATGAGCAAGTAATGGTTGTTGTCGCTTATTTATGGTGCATGACGATGATGATGGCTATTTCCTATATCGAAAGGCGTAACGCGGGTACAACTGACACTCGGACGGCGCCGGATGGCCAGAAAGGGAGTAATGCTTGAAGACGAAAGCGTAATGCGAACGAGGCCACAGTCGCGTCAAGGCTCAATCAATGGGGCGTTGCGCAGGACAGCGAGCCGTCAAGGAGAGGGTGGACACGTCGTGACGTTGTGACGTCGTGGAGGCGCGTCGAGTATATGGATTGATACAAGCTACAGCCGCGCTGCTGGATGGGCTGTAAGTCGGCCGGCGAGGCGTGGCGGGGGAAGGGCGGGAATGGGAAAAAGGGAAAACTGGCAAACTCGCAGGCGTGAGGCCAGGAGACGAAGAGGGAGTGGAAAAAGTGTGAAAGCGGTGACGCGGCGCGTCGGGGCAGGTGCCTCGAGCGTATGATGCGTGGGAATCGCGTGCAACACCAAGATGGCGAGGCTTGGAGATGGTTGCCGATGGTTTGCGAGGGGACCTGGCGATTTTTCGGGATGCGCGCGCGCTTCCTCGCTGGTTGATGATGGGGAGTGGTGAAGACACAACGGACAAGATTGAGCGTGACGGCTGGTGCGGGCTCTGGACGCATGGCCACGGTACATCTCAGCACGGCACCTGCGCAGGCAGAGTCCCAGCCTCCAGGCGGCTGCAAACGATTGGCGCTTTCGGCCTGCGGTTGCGGTGGGCAGTCACGTGTTTGTCTTAGCCAGAGACACTTCATTTCATGATCGTATTAGGTAATCATGTATCTGCTTTCCGCTGCACCAGGCAAGCTTCGGCTTTTTTTTTTATAAGATATTGCCGTAAACGCCCGGGCACGTATGGAACTAATTTTGATTCCGGCTTCCATGAGGGGCTGCAGAAACTAGGAGCTACTTTATAATTTTGGGCCGCGGAAAGCCAAGGGCTTTCTGTTGGAGATCCAACTGGCGTCAAGTCTACTACGACCGAGGCTGGCCTACCAAACCATGCTCAGTGATATGAAAGAGAATTGTCTTGACCGAAGATGCGGCCCGGCAGCTATTATTGTCGTTCAGCCAAGCCAGAGGCATGTGGGCCCCTTGGTTAAGGCGGCGAAAGCGCGGCGGGGTCGACGGTGATGTCTGGTACACACATTCAAGATGTGTTGAATCTGGTCAATTGAACCCCAAAAAGAAAAATTGTAGGATTTTCACCTCTTAGTCTTCTTCTTGTCGGGCCCATCTTCGTCATCGTCGCTAAGGTCTGCGTATTGTGTCTTGGGTTGCGTTTTGCTCCAAGCCTTGGTGAAAATCGGGTCATTCTGAGCCTTATTGGCATATTTCAGTAGCGCCTCGCGAGGATCTTCATGCAGCATGCGAGCGAGCGGGATGTTTTCGGCCAAATGTTTTTCATCCGGCTGGTTCTTCTGGAAAGGCGTCTGCTGTGGGATGTGAGGGCGGCGCGGGTCTTTGGACCGACCAGTTCTTGTTACGCCAGACTTTCGAGGGCCAGTCATGGCACCGGGCGTCATGATTGAGTCACCCGACAAGCCAATACCCTGGTCCATGGTTCGGCCTGGGTCGTCATCAATATGACGTTTCTTCGGTGCCCGAGACATGACTTCCACCGCACCACGGCTCGACTTGGTTGGACTGTAAAGGACGTGGGCTTCGGCATTGGCTGAACCTGTGACAATCTGGTTAATTTTGGGGTGCCAATTCACAGTGATCAAGGCTGAACCTGGTGTGACGGGCGTGATGTGCTCAGGCCGAAGGTTTCCTGGATTCAGTATGTGCAGATGTCCCGTCTCCGAGCCGGTGATGATGCTTGTGGAGTTTGGCGAGTAACGAATATTGCTTGTCGGGTAATGATCTGATGTAGATTTATGGGAAACGCTGACTAGAGGTTTCGTGAACTTCCTGGTGTCCCACAGTTTGATGAGATCATCCCCGCCCCGAGTGACGACCATGCGACCATCGGACGAGATATCGATGCCACTAGTCCACGTCTGTGGCTGGTGTGCATCGCGGATTTCGCCAGCGGGTCTCGCAAATGGGCCATTGCCGCCGTACATGACAAGACTTCCGTCAAGCGCGGCGCTGATCAGCACGTTGTTCCCGCCTCGCGAAGGAGTACCCCATGCAACCGCCGTCATCTTCGTCCTGCCGGCCGACCCAGCAGCCTTTGACTTGAACACAACCACCTCTTTTTGCGATCGCTTGTTGTTGATATCCCAGATTCGTAAGGTGCTATCGGTACCGGCTGTGACGCAAAGATTCTTGTCCGTAGGATGCCATGCCCCAGTCGCGATTTCCGAAATGTGGCCTTTGGTATTGTTCATGTCTCTGAGGTACATGTCACCTTTGACGAACTCTGTCAGGATCTGACCATCCCGGGACATGATCCTGGCTTGCGGCAGCGCGGCAATACACAAAAAGGCTCCTCCAGAGAGTGGGTTGAATTCTACATGGTGGATCGGATGGGATTCAGCGGTTGCCGCAGATCGCTTTGTCTCAGACGGATCAACAGTTTTGAATGCTCGAAGGGTGGATGGTGTCATGGACGCGAAGTCGTGCAAGTTCACCTTGCAATCCAAGGAGGCGGTCAGAAGTCGTCCACCCGCTGGATCCAAAGATAGTGTTGTTACCGCGCGATTGTGCGTCTTCAGGACGAGTTCGTGAGACACCGGATAATCGTCTGAGTCGTCCGAGTCGTCCGAGTCGTCCGAGTCGCCGTCGCTATCGGCGCCGTCACTAGGAGAGCTATTTACTCCCAGGTTGTTCTCTGTCAACCTTTTGACCTCGGTCGCAGTGGTCGCCGCCGAATGGTCCACCGCCCTTCTGCTCCGGTCAATTTGGGCTGCAATATTCGCTTCCTTGGACTTCTTCCCGAATGAAGCTGGAAGGAAAGATCTCATGGGGTCATCTTCCGCCAGATCCGGAGCCTCAACTTCGAAATCCTCGTCGCTTGACATGAATTCGGTTTCGCTGGATTTTCGCACTCCGATCGATGGCCTGATGATGCCTGATGATGAAACTAGAACTTTGCAGGAGCGTGGAAAGGAAGTCTCTGGGACGATGACGGCAAGTCACGTGGAGATGACGACTTTGTGCTACCAAACCCATGGGGTATAATCACAAACCACCCCACCATGAATTCCTCCGCCTCATCAATGAGACATCGCTTACCCTTGGGCGACATCAAGAAATACATAATCCAATTCCTCCATTCCTCGCCCGATAATCCTTCACGAGTAGATACATGCACCGTGGGAATCTCCAGCAGAAATCGTGCAGGAGGGCTAGCTGGAATCCGATGTCAGCCAAAATGCACTCCGATGCATACTGTGGTCTTTCATTGGCAAACCGATTCGCGTTTTGTCACTGTCTACGTCACGCTGTACTTACCTCTTGGGCCACGGCCAAAGTGCATGCATGAATGCGTCTTTCATGGCCTTTGTTGGATTCGCCCATCGGTGAGGGTCGAACTGATATGGGTTCTCGAATAATTTCCGGGTGACGATGTAGTGTGTGTATGCCTGCGTGCTGACAGTGGTGCCTCGCGGTCGTTGGATCTGACCGGCATTGACTCTGATATCGCTCAAGTGACTGCTTCGCATATCCGATCATTCGTTGGGAGTGTACGATTGATTTCTTGAAAAGAGGCAGCATCCGCGCATGCCTGCTGGCGAACCGGAAGAATGACGGAAGAGCCACACGATACGCACCTCCCGAGGAAACGTTTTCGAGGTCTTTTACATACTGATTCAGGATGGCCAGACTGAGTTTCCGAGAAATGACCAGTCTATCTAGGTCATATAAGTACTCGCCCGCAAGACCTGAATCCAAACGGCAAGCAACCATGGAAACGCAGCGTTACATGGAGGTGCTGTCGTTTCCCCTGCGGATGTTGGCGTTTGTCATCTCGGGAACCTGACGATATAGGAAGTTGGTAACATCAGAAGCTGCTTCTACACCTATGTTCCGTGAAGAAAGGGCCAAAAAAAAATAAACACCGTAAATAGGTTCCAGACTAGCAACGTTCCGATCTATCGCAAGTCTGTTATCCAATGGAGACACTCCAGACCCGCAGACGTGAGCCGCAATACCCGGAGCGAGGCGGGCGTTAGATGAGAGACAGCGCTAATATGGCATAGATAAGAAACAATAAGCCGGCCGGGGTGCCGAGATGGGAACAGTATCTTGCACCATCAAGTGCGTCCGGGGACATCACATGTTGGACAATGGAGACCCTTTTAATAGGCTCATGTCGCAACACGCCATACACTTTGAGCGAGTATATGATGCCAGTAAAGTACTTGCCAAGATTGGCAACATGAAGCCAGGGTCAAACGCCATCTCATCTCCCACAATTCCCCGTTCCAGACCTCCGCTCGCTTGTTCAGCCTGGGCAAGCGCAAGCGCAACAATTGGATCGCGCAACAGGAGGAAAGAAAACCTGGGGCAATCATTTCGAAAGCGGATCTTGGCTTTGAGGGTAGATGTAGATATCTCATCGCAGAGCAGGTTTCGAGGAGATTTACAAATGAAATCATAGTTGTGTTGGCGAACCAGATCAGCCACGTCTTCCTGCCCTTTGTGATCCCTGATGAGCTTCTGTATTGCCTTGTTCTGGCGAACTTGAGCATTCTGGCCCACGAAAATATTCTTCAGAGCGAGATAAACGACCCTTTCATTTGGCGGTGGATCTTTTTTTCGCCATCATGGCTGCGGTGGTCATTTCGCTGTATCGCACTTGTTGTCTTTGATGAATGCCAAAGGGGCAGTCCACGATCGAATGACGGATATGCCCATCTCAAATAGGTTTTGAGCACAAATTTTGCAAACCCATTGGCCATGTGAGCTCTGCTAGAACCCGATTGCCGTTCTTTTTTCCTTCTTTCCAGTCGTCTTTCTTCCGTATTTGGCGATAATGAGGCTGTGAACTAACCAATGGGACAGAGACACGCCAGTCGGAGAGGTCAACTTGTACATATGCGCCGAGCCCAATTTCCAGCAGTATTATCAGTTGTTGGGCATTGACCACATCCAGTTCAGATTTTTCTGTGAACCTTGTTCTATTGTCGGACGCAAAAGAGGCGGTGTTTCTTTCATCGCTCTAATCCGTATAATCGGCCATCACCCCCCTGTCCTGGTGCGATACCACGATTCGTACCATCGATATGCAATGTGCTTCGCAGTTCAACACCACTGCCCGTCTTGTCACAAGACCGACAGCTGTGTTTACTCCCGGCAGTGTCCTGTCATAGACGAAGCCTTTGATGGCTCGCGAGGAATGTCAGCGTTGCAGCCCCAAAACACTGCAAGACTGGTTTCAACGTAGGCTGGGCCGGCGGCCGAAGGGAACTGGTGAAGAAGCATGTCAGGTCTGTCGGATTTGTGACGAGATTTTAGAAGAGCCGCCGCAAATTGTCACCGAGTTCCGGGCCAGCAATGCAATATGACCCCACGCAGGGTGTGAAGCTTCGCTGGAGTTCTTTGTGATGAAATGAGTCAGAAGTCTGCTCACGTGCTGCTTCTTGTCAGAAAACAAGCTGCCACTCACTCAGATTGCGTTGCGTTTTTGCAGTCCCAAGTATGTACATAGGTAGAAGGTACGTGCCCAGGAAGCTCGGGAGCCCTGATTGGCTGCGCAAATTACAGCTCCATCGCCTAAACAAAGATGATTCTTGTTTCTTCATCACCACCAGGGTCTTTGAGCGCAACTGCAACACCGGACATGCCTCCGTATCCTTCACTAGAGGCCGAAGATGAGCAGTATGCTTCCTCCGAGGACTCAGACTTTGCCCCTGATGCTGCACCGGAGCCCGCGTCCGACGAGTCTGAATCCGGAGACGCCACTGCCCATGGCCCGTCGAAACGAAAATGCACAGAGACAATAGCAGACGGCAAGGGTGAGGACGATGGCTACGACAATTCAGGAGACGAGGCGATCATCGCCAAGGGACAGAAGAGGCGAAAAAGAGCCCATGCCAAAGGACAGTATGTGGATGATGAAGAAGGTGGTGAGGGCGGATTAGTCAAGACCCGCGCGCAGCGTGCAGCAGAGTAAGTTAACTTTTCCAAGCTTACTCGCTCTCTCATCATGAAACATGATGGTCTGACATACCTGCAATAGAAAAGAGGAACGCAAATACGTCGTTGACAATGAGCCCGTCACAATTGACGTGGACGCCGTTTGGGCGCAGATGCTGTCCGGAGAGCCAGCCAAGCCCAGCAATGATCCGGCAGCGATCGAGGCAAATGACGAGGCCACGGCCGAAAAAAGCGTCGCAAATACGTCTACTGATGTCGCGCAACCAGACACCATCCGTATCAAGCGAACATACAACTTCGCCGGACGAGTGCACACGGAAGAGAAGGTCGTGGCCCGGGATTCGGCAGAAGCCAAGCTATATCTCGCATCTCAAGATGGGGAGGCTTCCGCCGGTGCAGACGTCTCACCCACGAAGCGGGCTACCAGGAAGGCCTTCCGGTCTGCATTCGAGCCCATTCTTGACAACGGACCGGGACGCACCGATCTGAACCTTGGTCTCGCCGCGAGAATCCAGGCCGGCAAGGAAGCGCAGGCAAAGAAGCTAAACACGGTGGAGAAGAGCAGAATGGACTGGGCTGGGTACGTGGACAAGGAGGGCATCAAGGACGAGTTGGAGCTGGCGAGCAAATCGAAGGATTCATACGCTGCCCGGCAGGATTTCCTGGCGAGAAGCGAGGCTGTTCGGGACGACGACGCCAGAAGGGCTCGAATGTCTACGAGAGTATGATTGCATCTTAAAATCACGGCGTCTGCATTGTATTTGGGGTTTTTTTCAAGGGCGGTAAAGATACCATGAGGAAGAGTTTTGGGGGGTCATGCACGCGACAACCCAGATGGACCAAGACAGGACACAGTATTCCTGGAACTGTACGATACACACAAAATCAAACAATAATTCACCCATTAGAAATCATCCTCTCCTTTGTCCCACCTCCCCGCCATCTTCATGTCGCGACGCATAGATGACTTATCCCGTAAAGTACGTCTCAGCCCTTTCCTCAGCTCCCCTTCTTCAAACCCCACCCACCCGCCACCCAGCGAGGCTGCGCAGGGAGGAGGGCGCTCCAAAAAAAAAAAAAAAAAAACCCAGGAATCTCCCAACCAGCAACTTTCCGCCCGCGCGCAAGTCCCAGGAGACAGAGACACGGAAACCACAATGGCCGTCCTGGGCAAGCGCAAAGCTCTCTCCGAGGTTCTCTCCGAGCCAGCAACGCCGGGAATCGACGCCAACGACCTCCTCCGGCGCCACTTCGAAGCGCGCTTCCAACCGCTCTCAAACGAGCCGTCAGTGCCCACCAACAAAGCCGAGGACTCAGAGGACCAAGATTCAGAATGGGACGGGCTCTCGGACGCAGACAACCAAGGCAGTGTCAGCGAAGACGATGACGATATTTCCGATGACGACGGTAAGCGGAATCTGCAAAGAAAAGAATTACCCCTTTGCTGTCCAGAACGATTTGTCAAAAAAAAAAAACTAATGTGTTGGCAAAAGACTCGCCCAACATCGAGGTGGTAGAATCTCGAAACCTCAGCTCCCCAGGGCGACCGTCATGACAAAACGAGAATCGAAAGCCTTCATGGTTCGTAATCTGCTTCCCTCCCCCTCCAGAGAAAAAAGGCGAAAAGAAAACAGTACAAAGGAACTACAGAACTAAAAAAACTCCAAAGTCCTCCCGACCCCCCGACCAAACCATGGCCGCAATCACCGCAGCCGAACCCTCCAAATCATCCGCCGCTTCCTCCGTCCCCGAAGACGCCCCCTCCCTACTCAAACAGGACCTTGAACTCCGCCGACTCCTCGCCGAATCGCACCTCCTCGCCCCCCACGCTGCCGCCAAATCCCTCTCGTCCGTATCCTCCAACGTTGCACAGCCAAAGTCCTTTGCGCTAGGTCGCACACGCCAAAAGGCCACGGATCTGCGCGTACAGGCCCTGGGCTCGAAGCTGTCGATCCATAAGCAGGAAAAGATGCCAATGCATATGCGCAAGGGGATGACGGCGGCTGCGGAGGCGCGAGAGGCGAAGCGGAGGAGAGAGGCCAAAGAAAACGGCATCATATTGGAGAGAGAGACGGGGAAGAAGAGGAGGAGGAAGGAGAGGGGGGGACATGGTGGAGGTGTTGATCGACCTGGCGTGGGAAGACTCAAGGGTGCTGAGTTGCGCATCAGTGAGAGGGATGTTCGCGGTATCGAGGGATCGAGGGATGCATTTGGGCGGAGGGGTCGACGATGAACGAGGCGTGCTCATATTAAGCGACACTAGATCAATCCATAATACCGTGTCAATAAGTTTCACGTCTGTTCCTCAATCATCTTCAATCATCAAGACATGCACATGAAACGCTCTTCGTTTGTTCATAATTTCAGACATCCTCATTGTAACCAACTATATCCGAAATCTCGCAAAGGACTATTCTAGCCGCTACTCATCTCCCGCAACTTTCGAGTTTTAAACAATAAATATACAATGGCGCCACGTGCCGCTTCATCACCCTACAGCATTCATGAGCTGTTTCCTCCTTTTCGCCTTTCAGACGTTTCAAAGCAGAATGGCAATGGTGACACGACAGATTTGAAGAAGAAAAAGAAAAGAAGGCATGGATCGGCCAGATTTTTGCCAACAGGAAAAAAAAAAGAAGAAAAAAAAAGAGCAGAAGTAATATGACTCGGGTAACAGATGTTCAGAAAAGAAAAAGTTGATCTAGATGCCCCGAAACATGTCGTGAATAAAAAATTAATTAGGAAATTTTCGCCGGAAAATGTCTTCATGAAGAAAATGCGACTCTTTCTTCACATCATGCCGCTGGCATTAATCGTAGCCGGATGGCTGATGGTCATGGGCATGCTGAGTGTTTGCAAGCTGTTGAAAGACTGAGACTGGCCCATGTTGTTGTTGGAGGGGTTTCCATTATTCAATGAAGTTGCAGCCTCGTTCGCAGCACTATTGAGGGAGCCGGGAACATATGCTGCTTCGGATGATGGAGAGGCTTCCTCAAGAGAGCCCAATTGATCCTCGCCAGAGTATTCCTCTTCTTCCTCGGCGGACAGGTTCAACGATCCCTCGCCGCCATCTTCGCGACTATGGGTGCGCTTATGCCTGCAAAAGTTTGTCAGCAATGTGAATGGATTCGCTGGGAATATGATGTCTTGGGAGCCATACTGTGCGAGGTTGTCAGATCTGGAGAATGCTTTGCTGCAGTGGGGGCAGATATAGGGTTTCTCCTGCGTATGTGTTCGGACATGTCTGTGAAGCGATTAGCTTGCATGAAACATCGAAAACGGTACGTTTGAAGGAGGTTGGGCAGTTCTCACCGTTTAAGGTGCTCTAGACGTTTGAAAAGTCGACCGCACGTGGGAATCGGGCACGAGTGAGACTTGTGAGGATATGGTCCCAATTCCATCACGGTAGCAGAGCGAGCGCGTCGAACCGCGCCGTTTGGGCCGGACAAGGTTCGGCGGTGGTCCTTGAAAGAACCGTCATTGGACATGTCCTCTCCAAAGCTCTGTTGAAGTGCCATGGGGTTCAAGGCTACACTTCCGTCAACGTTGGACAGCGGAGTGCCGTGCCGAGATAGGTCCATCATGTCCTTGTGTTGTTGGCTGCCCAGAGACAAACCCGATGCACTGTAGGAGAGGCCAGGGGGAGAGTTGTCGGCAGACTCCTCGCCTTCAGCCAGGTGGCCAACCGAGACAGAAACCGATCGTCTCAAATCTGACGGTCTATGGGCTGCAGTATTGGGTATGGGCGCACCGGGGATCGCGGAAATGGACGGCGGTATGGAGGATCGCCGCCGCCGTTGCTTGTACGTTGGCGACCCTTCAATCACCGAGTATACATTGTTGGTGCCGTACGATCGCGTGAACTGAGATCCGGCGAGGTTGGAAGGCGGTAACTGGACCATCCCGTTCAAACCGCTCATTCCAGACAGATGATCGGGGATGGCAGAGTACAGCCCAGTCTCCTCGTTTGCGATGTAGGCTGGTTCTCCCGTCATTCCCATGGCTTGATGTGGGGGAGTGATTGGCTCGAACGAGATGCCACGGTTGCTGTAATCTTCATACTGCGAGGAGACAAAGGAAGGCGCAGGTGAGTACTCCAAGCCATAGGAGGGCATAGAAGCATGTCTCTGATGGCCATGGTTGATTGGGATGCCGTTCTGGTTGTACTGAACGCGGGTAAATTCGGGCTCTCTCTTGACGTGCTGTGGAACAGCACCAGCCATGGGCATGTGGTCATAGGAAACCATGGGATCCAATGCCTCAGTCATAGGGGTCCCCATATTTTGAGGCATCATGCTGGGTGGTGGCATCGAGTCCATCGCTCGCATGACGGGTGAGGTTGACTGGTTCTGAGAAAAAGAAGCAGTCTGCTGGGCACTAAATGATGACGAGTTGGCTTGCTGGGTCTTGGTGAGCTGCTCGTACAAGGACTGCGACGAGTCGTATTGGAAGGACAGTGCCGGTTCGCTGATGGCAACAGTGGTTGCTTCCTGACCCATCTTCTCTCGCTTCAGATCACGCTCCAATGCGTCGAGGAACAACCGGTCATGAGGGACGCTGTACCAGTAGAACACTTTTTGTTTCTTCTGGGTTCGAATGCAGTTGTTCTTGTACAGAAAATCCAGGAAGCCGCTCTTGGGTTCTTCCAGCGAGGCGTCGGTGCCGGACTTTAGGTTTCGCAGATCTGAGAAGATGCCTTCCTCGAACTTCTTCGAGTTCTTCACGGGACGACCGAAAGCCTGGAACCGGAAGGAAAGACACCGCACAATGTCGGTTCCCGAGATATGGAAGAGATTGTTCCAGAGGACGCAAGACACATACTCGCCAGTAGGTAACAAAAATCGGCGAATATACTGATCTGGTTGCCAGTCCACCGGGGCAGAGATGAGGAAGTATTTCACTGCAAAAGCACCAAGAGTCAATTATAAAGAGCCAATCACACAAGAATGTGTCCAGGCAAACGCTGAATTGTGCAAGAGTTGTAAAGACGTACAGTTGTCAACCTGTTGTAGCGCGACCTGGGCATCGTGCGGCAAAGCCTGTTGGGCTTCTGTGCTCAACATGAAGGTTTCCGGTTTTTGAGGCGCCATGGTGGCGTGTTGTGAATACATGATGACGTTTTGTCCACTCAGAGTGGGATTGGAGGATTTCGTCCCAGGCGGGCGTCAAAAAGAGCTAGCTGCTAAGCTCTACAGTATTGTCACCGAATGGGCACGAGCGGCGAGTGTCTGATGCGGGACAATTGACGCGGTCAAGATGGAATTCGTTCGGAAAGAGGCGCTGCCTCTATCGAGGGTGGGATCGGCTATGCGACAGCAACAAGGAAAAGTTCGAGACCAGCCCGGATGATTGAAATTGAGTGTAAGCTCAGAAATGGCCCAGCCTTAGCATCGAGCGGATCGGGCAGGGCGCGACGATATCTCGTCTTGGTCGTCCAGGCGTGAACACCGAGTATGTCGAGGGCGGATCGACTCGACGCCTCAAGACTTGGAGGCAACGGCCGACTGAACAGAATTAAGGCTGAGGGAAGATGGAGAAGAAAGAAGCAAAAGTTAAAAGAGCCAAATGATGCACACTACGCGATGTCGCCAGGCTCGTGGATGGATACACCGTCAAACAGCCAGCTGAATTCGAGGCGGAAGTAGTGACAAGACGATGCGGCAGAAAGGACGGCGTCAACCAGAGACGGACCGTGTCTTGCAAGAAAAGACCGCGGTGAGGTCGGAAGAGCGCAAGGAAGCGAAGTGACTCGGAAATGGAAAGAAAAAGAAAGAGACGACGCAAGGTCGAGGGAAGGGAGGATGAGAAGGGGTGGGGGACGGGGCTCAAATAAACGAAGAAAGAAACAACGTGGAACAGAAATCAAGAGGCGAGGATGCGAGGAAAAGATGAGAGTTGGGGGGGGTTTAATGGCTCGTCCACGACGACCCGTGGCGTTTTTTTTTTTTGGGGGCGGACGGCGCCTGTGGGAGCGCAGAGACCCCAGCGCTCGCGCAGAGCCAGCCAGGTATTAGGTGCCAGGGTTGGCAGACAGACAGACAGACAGACAGACGACACAGACAGACAGACACAGACAGAGAACACAGACAGACGACAGACAGAGACACAGACAGACAGACATAGACAGACAGACACAGACTGACAGACAGACCAGACAGACAGACAGGCAGGCAGACAGGCAGACAGGCAGACAAGCGAGCCGATGGGGAACCGGACCGCCATCACCAAGCACCAGGCACCAGCAGCGTCGCCGCCTGGGGCAGGCAGCCGGCTTTGCCTCTCAGCGCGGGCGCTCTCGGTTCTGGGTCAATGGGTCTGGCTCCATCCTGTCAACGTTGACCAATCGGCGGTGGGAGCGGGCTGGTGGACGTTGATTGCACTGGCTCAGGCACAGCCGCTGGCGCTGGCGTGGGCCCATGGATGGATGGGAACAATGCGTGGCTAGCCCCGTTTCCTTTCCGGTGGATGCATCCTTGAGAACTTACTTGCTGCGGGCGGCGCGATGTAGCGCTCGCTGGTGTCGTCAGTGACGGCCCGGCGACGACGCAGAATTGACAACTCGGACTACGCCGTACCACTACCACCATTATACAGTATGTACATGTATAGGACAGTATAGCACAGGGTCACGGGCCAGCAGGTCCCAGGCGGTGGGATCCCCTTCTTTGTTCCCTGTCCATATCTACTCCGTTATGGTAATTTTGGAAAGCTGGTGAACTCATCCGTCGATTGCTACGCTACGCTACGCTACGCTGCGCCTGTGCGCAAACACACCAACACTCCGCTCAGGCACTGGTGATACTCAAATCTTCTTGAACCACTCTTTCTTTTCTTTTTTTCGGGCCCCATCACGGCCGCTGGGTCTTCAAATGGAGCAAGGTGCAGAGTGCTGGGTCCTGGGCCTGGAAATCGCCTGCCTGTGCCGTCTCGTGCGTGATCCTTCTCATGCAACTCATGGATGTGGGCGTGGGCGCGGGCGCGGGCGCGGGCGCGGGTGTGGGTGGGTGGAGGAGTCGCCGTTAGGGGGGGTGGTGGGGTGGGGTGTCTTCATGCTTCCTGGAGAAATCTTGCATCCCTGGCATCTGCGCCGGCCCTTTTCGTGGACTTCTCCCTTTGTCCCCAGCACGCAGGTTCATTTCTCCATCGTGACGCTTAATAGTAAAATGCAA
Source organism: Epichloe coenophiala (assembly GCA_018801565.1). Taxonomy (NCBI): domain Eukaryota; kingdom Fungi; phylum Ascomycota; class Sordariomycetes; order Hypocreales; family Clavicipitaceae; genus Epichloe; species Epichloe coenophiala. The sequence continues at coordinate 2,772,432 of JAFEMN010000005.1, read as the reverse complement.
GATGCGACATATTAGAAGACTGGTGGCACTGTTCATTCTACTACAACTTCCGAATGAGGCACTGGCTCAACCATGTTGGACAGGATAATGGACAGCCTCAGTCGAGCATCCAGTTGATCGATGACTTGCATGAAGCGTCGCAGTTCTATCTATAGAATCGCAGGGCAGCATGTCACTACTGGCAGCGCCGGCGGCTCTTGATATGCGGTGACTCGCTTTCTGTCAGTCGTTCTGTCAGTCGTCCGTGCGGATTCCATCCATCTCTCGGGTCAAGCCCTGCCTTGATAGTGCGCACCTTTCTGCTTTCAAACCCATCACGCAGGGTCACACGAAATGCAACTCGAGTACTCCGTACTCCGCCATCCGCCATCCGTATGAACACGACCAGAAGATATCCAGAGTACATACATATGTAAGCTTTCAGAATCATCGGTCGTGTCTCCACCAGGAAGACGGTCAGTGCGACATCCATTTGCGGCTGCCCCGCAATTGATCCCTCGCCAAGCAATGGCGAGGGCGAACGGGTTACTCGGCCCTGAGAACTCGTACCATGGCTTTCTCTGCAATTTCGGCTACGGACTTGATGAGCAGAGCGCACGCCGACTTCTCCTATTATGTATGCAAACTACCGACTGGGCCCGCGAAATGCATGCAAAAAGATGGTTCCCCTACTCGGTACATGTTTCCCCCACCAGCGTCGTTGATTTCAACCAGCCAAGTCAATGTCCTGAATGGGCGAAGCTGATGGCTCTCATCACCCCATCATCATCAGGTGCCTTGACGCCTTAACCCCGGTCCACAGACGGCGAGGCTGCAGTCGAAAAATGGATGAAGAAGCTGGCAAGCTACCCAACATGAAACGCGCCTGGGGCGTTGCTGCAGAAGAATCATCCCTCCCTCTGGGACCCTGGGACCCTGTGTGCCGCATCCATGCAGGCGCCGAGGACGCTGTCGCGCCATCCCCAGAGGTCATTGTACTTGGCTCCCATGTACGTCGAAAGAATGCTTGGGCCTTGTCGTGATTTTCACTAAATCTTCTTCTGCTTGGAGCTTAAACAGAGCTGTAAGTAGATGGCAGGGCTCGACAACCGCCCAACAACGGCCAATATTCCTTGGTCGCGTGACACTTGTTTCGGCATCTGAAACTCGGGACTATTCGTTTGATCGTCCCGTCTGGCCGATGAGAGCGAGAGCGGTTGCCGGATCTCAGATTTCATGATATTACCATGAGCCTCGTGCAACTGCACGAGCCCTTTGTTACTGATTAATCAATCCCAACATGTGCCGGCCGGGGCTGGGACCTTCTACTGGGCGTCGTCGGGTGTACCGTACCTGCAGCTCCTTCATCCAGGAGGACAACGAAGACATTGCTTCCGTGGAGTGCAAGATATCATGCGTTGTTGCTGTGGTGTGGTGGTGCACCCGGTGATTTGAGCGGCGGAAGAAGCGCCCGCGGACACGACGGCTTCATTTGGCACAGGAAAGAAGAGAAGCAGAGAATCCATCCATAGCCGGCAATCGTCGAATCGTCGACAAGAGCTCGCCAATCTGTGGTTGGGAACTTGCGTGGGACCTCGATCCAAGGGGAGCGAAGCGCCGTACTTTTGAGGTTTCAGAAGACTCCGCGCGACAGCCATATTGGGCTAAGCGTAAGTCAAGAAGGCCAATCAGGTGGCCGAGGTGGCTGAGGAGCTTCCCTGCAGCCGATGGGGCGACGAGACGCGAAATGGCTGCGAGTCGATTGGATGCTGAATACTGTCACGGATCGAGCGTCTTCCTTCGCCTGCTGGCAGACCGGGGCCAGTTGGTGCGAGGGGCCAAGCGCGTGGGCCACTCACTGACTGTCGGCCGAGTTTGATAATAGCAGGCCCAATAAGACTCTGAGATAATCCGTGATAATATGGACCGTTCTACTATGTATGTACATACACGTATGTTGAAAGACCCACCTCGGACAAAGTGAACAAGTTGCATCAAGCAGAGGAAAGAAGGAAAAGTCTGGTGCTTCAGCTGGCCGCCCTTCCGTGCCTACCTACCTACCCGGTACTTGGTACTTGGTCCTTGAATATGTCAGCACTACGGACTATTTGCTACGAGTCGCACTTGGCATTCATTATAGACCAGCATCGGATCGGCAAGAATTGCACAGAGCATGGGGCATACATGATATGGGACGGAATACGGAGTATATGCCACAAATATCAATCAATGGCCGGCCGACATGGATCCTCACTCACGAGTCACGACACGATCCACGATCAACGCAATGGGGATCTATCGCCCACGCACGCCCCTCGGCCACGATGTGGCTGGCTCGAACCGGATCGCGCGTCGAACTCGGTCCACGAGGCTGATACTGGCCTGCGGGATGCTGTACAGTCTACACCCACGGTAGACCTGAAACAGGTCCAGGTTTTCCTCCCGACTGCAAAACCGCATGACAGTGAGAGCTTCCACGGGCCATGGGTTGTTGTCACTGTCGTGCCTTGCATGACTGACCCCCGACCGGGCCTGGTATCTGACAAGCTTGATTCGGCATCCTAATCCGTGCGCTCCTTCATGACTCGATACGACGTCGTCTAGTCCGTGAGTTGTAACATTCTGCGAATTATATTCTCCGGCACACAACAACACAACAACCACCACAAGATTATCGGCACAGTGTCCACTAACCATCTTGAGAATAACCCAAGTAATCTGGCAGCGGCTCGGGGTCACGAAGGCGAGTTGGGCAGCCCGCCCTTTTGAGAGCACAGGTTCGTCCTTCGTCTGGCACAACAGCCCAATCAGAAACAGACCGGGAGGCTGGATCATGGTGCGACAAGTTGCAGATTTCCAAATGTTTATTCACTACCCCCTTCATGGTCCGCCATTCCTCTCGGTGCGTGTCTCTCTCCCTCTGCCAATCTATCTAGTCTTGCTCGATGAGGATCTGTGTGGCCGCAAGAACTGCAACACATGGCTTCCATGCTTGGAACACTGGCATCATCAAATTTCCCAATCCCCGAACCCGCCAGATGGGCTCGTCTCTGCTCGTCTTTGGTACAACGAACCGCTGAATTCGACAAATGTCTGTGACCCCGGCCCTATGTATGTCTCCGCGGAAGGATTCGGTGTCGGTGGTGAACTTGTCATCGGCCTACTTGATCTTTCGCTCGTCCCCCCGGGCCCACGGGCCCACGGGCCTCTTTTTTTTCTTTTTCTTTTTGGCATCTTCCGGAACCGCCATCCCGCCCGAAACTTGTCGACATAATCGTAAAGTACCCCTGACTATATGTCTGTTCGCCATGCCACGGCCCATGTGTGGCTGAAGACTGAAAAGGAAAGAAACAAGACTCGGAGTCAGAAGTACCTTGGACTGCCTGGTTCGCTCGTGAGCTCCCAGTCGACTTTTGTTTTTCTTCAAATCGTAAAAAGAAAAAGTGTCAAATGTGATCCATAGTCATGAAGCCTAATTCATTCCAGTATCTGCCACAAGCGCCGACCCATCCGTACATGAAGTTCCCGATGAAACAGATGCGTCGTCTATTGGCCGTCCGCTCAAAAAATAAAGTATATACACCAGGCACGGACGGATCACTACCAAAGTCTAGAACAAATGAGTTTTTTTCCAAAACCGGTCAAAAAAGACCCCCCCCCCTTGGCATTTGAGGTCGATTCATCATCAAGTTTCACAGCATAAACACCTTCTTTACATTTCAACCAATCAGAAAAGGTTCAGCCACGTCGGTCCATGCTAGCAACCTCCGTCGTGTCCGTGGCATCGCGGGGCCGTAAAATTAAGATTTGAAACGGTGCCGATGTGCACCGTGTACGTGCTCGGCGAGGCCATGAAACGTCCTGGCGCGGGGTTTTCCCCCTTTCTGCGTGGAAAGGAGCGAGGCTTGTGAGGAACCACGGACGCGGCAAGTTGCACGGACTTGCGGCGCTGAGGGAGGGCCGGGACCCGGGACCGAGAGGAATGCGTTTCTTCCGAGAACGCATGGGATTTTTGATTACTTTGTTGGAGAAATTCGGGGTCTCGGAAGGTAGGGGTCCGTCCATGATGAGGACTGAGGGGTTGCGTCAACGGGTGTAGTACCCGATGGGTTCCATTTTGTTGTTGGGCAAACCCATCTACTTGGCGACGGCGACGAGTTTCTGGACCGTGAGAACTGCGTTCTCCGTGATTCGACGCAGTGCTCGTAACGACTTCGTGTTTCTCCAGGCAGATCGTGGTGAAAACAACTGTTGAGAAGGAAAAAAGGAAAAAAGCATTCAAACTAATGGAACCATTGAATGCACCATGACGCATCGCAAAGCCTGCACCAACACCAAACGCAATGCATGATATTGTCTCGCTCGTATACAGTACGCTACAAGATCCCCAAGTTACCCCCCCTCCCCGAATCCATCCACACAAGTCCTCGTTTTGCCCTAATTGCCCTGCACTGTCCAAGACGGAGAAAAAAAAAAAGATAAAACTCGCCCAAGTAGCCATGTTCAAATCGTTCGAGTTCGAGTTCGACTTCTTTACGATCGTGCCTCTTCAAGCTCCAGCTCTAATTGTCTGATGCGCTCGCTCTGGTCTTGGGATCCAGGCGTTTTGACCTTCTTCTTCAGCGATTCCACTTCATTCACGAGCTTGTTGATCTTGTCGTTCTGGGCGGTAATAATCTTGGTCTGGTTCTCGAGAAGCTGTTTGATATCGTTCAAGGAGGCTTCCACCCCGACAGATGGAGTGGAAGTCGCAGGAGTAGGAGTCTTGGCAGGAGGTGCTGGTTTGACAGGCTCGGGAGCAGGCGCAGCAGCTGGCTGTATCTTGACAGGTACAGGAAGGGGCTTGGGCTCGGCGCGAGCAGTACCTCGAGGGGCTGGTCGGGAAACCTCTTCAAAGCTCGATGTCTCATCGATATCGTCTTCTTCGTCATTGTCCTCATCGTTGTCCTGGTACTTGTTGGCCATGGCAGAAATGGAGCTCTTTTGATCGTTCATGGATGGTGGTGGGGGGGTGCCACGGGCAACTGGTGCTGGCTTGGGCTCCTCTTTTGGCTCTTCTTTTTTGATAGGAGTAGGAGTGGGAGAAGCAGAAGAAGAAGGGACAGGAGCTGGAGTGGGTTGGGCGGCTGGCTTATAGTCAGATGGAATCTCCTTGGGCGCACCACCTTCGTAGATGCTCTCAAGATCAATCTTTGCTGGGATGCCGGTCTTGCCGTCGAGCCATTCCTGAGGTCCGACGGCGGGCTTGGTGCCAGTGGCAGGAGGGAATATGTCTGCCTGGAAGGACTCGGCGCGACGTGGGACGGTGAAGGAGATGGGCTCAATGTAGGAATCGCTGACCGTCTTGTAAGCGCGCATGATCTCGTTTTCTTGCACCTTTTCGCTCGCGTTAGCATTTTCCACTCGTGCCGTGTCGTATTTTTTCGCCCTTCACACGTACATTGATGCCGCGCCGGGGCAAAAAGGCAATGCCTCGCTGCGGGTCGGGCGACTTGTACTCGCTGAGGAACTCGAACTTGTCGTTCTCATATTCGTAATAACGTATGTTTCCATCACTGTACACAATCAGCATTTCAATGAACCCCTCACGCCTGCGTTGCAGGAAGTCAATCTTACCCTTTGCCAGCAAGGTACAAACAGTTTGATCCTTCGTCTTTTTGTCATTTCGCCAATTCTTGTTAGTGTCTTGACCGCTCGCCAAACCCAACGAGAAGTAGTAGAATTGGAAACTCACCCCAGAACGGCATGCAGACACCAGAGATTGAATCCAACATGGTGAATCCCCCGATAGGCTCTGTTCGACCAGGCTCCCACAAGCCGATTTGACGCTCGCTCATTCTCGAGAAACCAGTGGTGGCAAATCGATTATGCTCTCCCATCCAAACAGCTCTGCTGTTCTTGGCGCCGCTGTGGCCGGCAGCCTCGTGAACGGCCTTTTCTTGACGAACATCCCACACTCGGATCTTCTTGTCTCGAGATGTAGTGACAAGCATCGTGCCACTAGCGTTCCATGACAGACTCTGCACAATATCAGCGTGCTTCAGAGCCAACGGGTTTTGACCAGTGCTGATATCCCAGATTTTTACTGCGAAATCGCCAGAAGCCGATGCGAGGACGTTTTGAGCAGACGGATTGAAGAGGACCTGTCCAACTTTCCTGTTGCAGCCCCATCAGGTTAGCTACCCAGACTCCTTTTTCTTCTTGTTTTCTGTTGATGAAAACGTCAAAAGTCTCGTCGTACCTCGAGTGCCCAGCAAGCTTGCTCACGGGTGACACATCGGTAATCTCCTCTGCGTCAGTATACAGCGTAAAATTCTCGGGAACCTCCCACAGAAAGACCTTGCCGTCCTCGGAAGCGGAAGCAATCACACGGTCATTAAAAGGATTCCTGTACACATGGGAGCCCAACAACATGTCAGCCAAGAGACTACACGGTCAAGGTGAGGTTACGCACCAGTCCGTGTCGAGAACCGTGGCTGTATGTCCCCGAAACAGGGGAATCTGATCCGGCAGCTTGCCCCTCTCGTTCAAGGGAATGACGGCAAAGGCGCCACCGCCAGAGGAATCCCAATTGACGGACAAATATTCGGGATTGACCTGCGCAAAAGACCTTGTTAGCCCATCATGGTGCGCTTCAAACATCACATGGCCTTTTCATCTCGTATTATCTGCAAGATCGACACGGCCGATTCGTTGCCGCAAACACACAAAGGCGCGCTCGTGGAAAGGGGGGGGGCGTCGACGAAGTGACGTGTTTCCGTGGTTATTTCGCACCTTGACTAGATTCGTATCCCATGCATTGCGACTGATGTGCAAGTTGTCGTAGCAAAACTCTTTTCTCGTAGGCTTCCCAAAGACGTGGCCTGTCAATTAGTGCAACATGTCAGCCAATGCCGCCTTGCCATGGCTATGTAGCTTTTGTGACGAGAATGGAGGAGAAGGGAGGGGGGAACGGGACGCGAGACGTGGATAAGAAGAGCGAGCATATGTACGGTATTTGGAAGCCCGGACGAATCGGCCGGCCATGATGTAGCAACTCGGTGCTGCAGCGCAGCGTAAGGACTCGGACAGGTCGTGGAGGGTTGTTTGGGTGCAAACAAGATTCAATGGGAGGGGAGGTTGGGGAGGTTGAGGGGGAAGCAGAGGGCCGCGTGTGATGCTTCGTGCGCGTTTCCGTCGGAGAAGTGTGAATTGGGATGGGAATGTAAAATGTAACCTGACGCACGCAACGCGGCAAGTTGGCAAGGCATGGTGAGGGGGCACTGGTGAGGCTACGGGCAGTTTTCAGGGGTCAACTGGTGGTGGGCTACAGGGCCAGACAGAGACTGGGCAGCCAGACTGGGCAGCACAGCAAGCACGAGGGGGCGGGGGCGGGGGCGGATGTACACGCACAGTCTCGGGCTCATATCTGCGCCACGGAGCCAGGGGCGACCACTTGACCTCTCACGTGATCCTGCCCCGTCGACTTCATACAACTCCACAACCAGGACATTTCTCAGTCAGGCATGACGAGAACAGCTTTTTATGAGAATCAATTCTTTTTCATTATGAACCTTCATAGACCAGTACATACTTCATACATAGAATTCCGAATCGGTAATGCCAAATAGAAGGAAAAAAAAAAAGAACAAAAGAAACACCGGCGACGCCGTTTAAACTTTCCGAGATTGCGCATACCTCTTGTAGAAATAAGAAACCATTGCACTCACTCCCGTCCTGCGAAATGTGAAATAATAATGATGCAAGAGTAAACAAAAAAAAGAAAGCCAATGTGGTGGGGGAAGGGGGGGCAAGCTGCCTCGATAAAACGCTGAACGCGCAAAGCTTTATAACCGTAGCCTGTGTCGTGAGACATGTGAGCGAGTCTGCGTCTTCGTTGCTTCATGCCATGCGTGTCCATCCATACACCTCAAAAATCACGCCAGGAAAAATATAGAACAAAGGTGAAGCGAAGAGTCAAGAGGAGAGAAAAGGGGTCTATGAGCAGGCGCTCTTCGGGCGCGAGTGCACGCGCCGACCCTCTGCTTTGCGGCGAAGCTGTTCTTCCCGCTTGAGGACAATGTCACACCACTTCGCTTGGGAACGGGTTCCGTTGTTCTTATCGACAGGGCTGGCTCTTCCAACCACGTCAGACAGGATTTCCATCCAGCCTTCCTTGTCCTCTGCAGTGTCGGCGTAAAAGTCAATCACCTCTCCGTTATTGAAGCGGATTCGGAAACCCTCTTCGACAAACATGTATCCTTCTTCTTCCTCGGCAAAAGCAGAACGCCGACGTTTGCCGCCTCTGCCAGTCGTCTCCGCCTCTGTCAAAGCTCTCTTGTCATCAATAAGCCTCTTGGCATTGGACAGATTGATGGTGGCTCGTGGCTGTCGGGTTGCCTCGTGATAGGCTGTCAACTTGGAGCCAACAAGCTTGAAATATCTTCGGCGCCAGTACTATCGATTCATCGTGTTAGTTGGTCTTGCCATTGCGTTCTTGCGTTCCTTTCTTTCACAGGATTTGTCTACTTACGGGACAGTCACCACCCTGCTGGCTCAAGTGGCCCTCCCAGATGCGGGACAGCCTCTCCTCAGCAGCCCTGAGTTCTCGGACACAAGAATTCATGCTCTTGGGCATGTCGTCATCCGTTGCATTTTTGGGTCGAGGAACAAAGAGCAGCTGAAGCTCTAGTTTTCCAATCTTGTACGGAGCGCGGCGGACAACAGCCGTTGCAGCGTTTCCTCGCTTGCTCTTGACGCTGGACGCGAAGCTCTCCTCTTCGGTGGCCCATTCATTGAAGCAGGCGACTTCAGCCACATAAGGCCGACCAAAGCAACGGTGCTCATGCTCCTTCAGACAAACGTACGACCGAGCAAAACTACCGTCGTCGGCTGACAAGGGAGACAGGAGCTCATAGCCCGATGGAGGTCCGTTTCGTTGCCGTGCAAGGGCCTCCTCCCTTTGCTGACGCTCCTCCTCTCTTTGTCTCTGATCCATCTCCCTGCGTTTCCTGGGAGAGGCGAAGACGCGGCTAAAGGTCTTGGTCTTGGTCTTGGTGGGCTTACTCGCCGCCTGCGCAGTTAAATAGGCTGGCTTTTCCAGCTTGACATTCAGCGTCAGCTGAAATTCCAGATCGTTGGGCACGACAAGCTCAAACTCCTGGCCTATAGGGGCGTTTCTAGCCAGCTCAAGCCAAGCCGTTGTCACACAATGGACGCCGTTGTCCAAGGTAAGACTGAACCAAGTACGCTCATTCTTGGGGAGCGGAAGATCCAAATCCTTCACCCCCATAACCTTGACAAAGAGACGGCCCCTCTCGCCGCTGTCAATGGTGGCTGCTTCGGACTGCACATCTTCCTCGGTTGCTCGATGGACTGTAGTAGCGTTGCTTTCGTGTCCAGGCAGCGGCGGAACGGCACCATTGGTGCCGGTCGCACGCTTGCGAGTGCTTCGTGGGCGAGGCCCTGCATTCCACGGCTCGACGACCCATGACTCGGGTCGATTCTGCTTGACAGGCGAATTCTGAGCGGATCTGGCTCTCGAGTGCTCATCGCCGTCCTTGTCACTGGCCGTAATGACCTTGGTATTCTGTCTCATCAGGTAACCGCGCTTCTGTGCCTCAATCACTCGCTCAAAATCTTGATCAAGACTGAGACCCATGTCAATATCCAAGGTAAGGCTGCGGTTCTTGAAGCTCGGGTGGCGCATGACGTAGTCGTCTGGGCCCAAGACCTGCTCAGTGCCCATGTCCCTTGACTCTCGGTTGCGGTGTTTTTGAGGAATAGGTGGCACAATGGGAACCTCTTGGCTGACCTGCCGGCGAGCCTCTCGCATGGCGGCGAGATCCGAGGGCGTATTGGACAGACGGGTTTTGAGCTTGGCTCCTGGAGCCTTTATCGTTGCAATTCTCTCGGGAATAGCAGGAGATTCCAGCCCTTCCTCTTCAGGCACAGAGTGGTGAATGACTGAGTCGGGCGTACCGGGCTCTTCCGAGTACTCTTCCTCATCAGGCTCGCCCCAACCACTGCCGTCGTATTCAGGCTTTGATAACCGTCGAGTAGGCGTAGCAGGTCGTTTGGCTGGCTCAAGAGTGTCTTGGACTGCTGTCTCGGTCTTTTGATCCTTCGCTAGGTCGTTGACGGGGGCCGGCGAGATGTAGGGATCGTCGGCGTCATCGAGTCCGAGGCCAGTCGAGGAAACGTCAAGTTTGAGATAATGCAGTGGAGACGTTTGCTTTACTGAAATTTGTTCCTCAGTCTTTGGTGTGACCTCAATCTGCTCTTGATAAGAGTGTTGTTGATCACGGCATTCCGGATCAAGCACTTCGTCCTCCTCATCGCCGGCTAGAGTCTCCTCGTCTTGTTCATACTCCGAAACATCATCGTCATTCTCTTCAGTATCCCTTGTTATGATGACGCTGTCTTCCTGCTGGTACTCATCTTCGTCATCGACCAGAGAGTCTTCCGTGGACGGAATAGGCACGTCAGGGTCCAGATCCATGACGGATCCCTCGGGGTCATGCAAGAAGCCACGCTGAGGGCTAGGACCAGGAGGCGAGAAGAGATACTCGGATCCTTCTTCAGTGGGACCGTTGCCATTGACGCGGCGCATGATGGATTCTCGTGAGATCTTTGGTGGAATCTGAAAGTCCAGACCAGAGATGTCTCCAATGGTATCGTCAGCCTCGAGAGCCTCCGCAGCCGTCTCTGATCCAGCCTCGGAGTGCGGTGTTGAGCCTCGTTCACGGCCATTTCCTCGTCGCAGTCTGCGCTCCCGCTGTTGCTCAGCGGCAGACTTGGCGGCAGACTTGGCGTCAGTGTCGTCCGAGAGCATCATGAGTTTCAAACGCTCCTCGAGCGTCATCTTGTGACTGCCTATATTTTGAATATCGGACTTGGATGTAGAGGCTGGCGGTGGAGGAGGTAAGCTTCGATGCGAGCCACCCAGCATTCTCTCTGCTGTGGCAGACAGACCGGGCGAAGCTCTGGCAGACCCTGTAGATCCGCGTCTGGCGTGTCCAGCGCCAGGTAGAGGGGGCAATGGCCTATGATCTCCGTTCGAGTTGGCCGAGTCAGAGCGCTTGTTTGTAGGAGTCGTGCGGCCACCTGTCGCCATCACGGGGGCCTTCTCCGGCATCGGGCTGCCTTGGTATTTGTCGGTAATTTCTCCCCGATGGACCACGGGACACTCGCCGCGCCAGTCATCAGGTCCAACGACGGGAGTCTTGTCAGTGTCTTCCAATGACTCGTCAAAGCTCTCGTCTATATCAACACGGGCGGGATCGTAGAGATCCTCGTCGTCGTCTTCAACGGATTCGTAGCTGCCTTCTCGCGAATTGGTTCCAATAGAGGAGAGGTCAGGTGTGGCCATCTCATACTCGTTGATCTGAGGCGGTGCAGCGTCAAAAGTGACACTCTTGGGGTGGCGGAGCAAGTAGCGAGGGTCCGAAAAGTTGTCCTCACCCAACGATGAGTGGCCGGACCAAGTTCCGGCCGCTGGATCAAATGTATTCTTGGTAAATTTTGTGGGAGAAAGAGAAGACTTTGTCGGCGATGCTTGATCTTTTCTCGGTGCCCTTGTTGATTTTTCAGTAATCTCGGGCAGTTGTGGCGAGACCTTGGATGGGCTCATAATCGACAGGCTCGACCTATTGTCGAAATCTTGGTGATCTGAGTCTGAAGAGCGAAAGCTGGCGGAGCTTGATGAAGAACTCAAAACGCTTCCTTGGACCTTGGAGAGGGGTCTTTCGATGTGCGGAATCCGAGTAGGATCATATTCTTGCTTCTGTTCAAGTGCTAAAATGTTGCTGTTCTTGACGCGGGATGCTCTTTGGAGGCGCTCAATGGAAGAACGACGATTTGGCGATGGCGAACCGGTGCGGCCCCCATGGTGCATATTCTCAGTGTTCCGATTTTTCCAGAAGAGGCGAGGCGAAGTGGAAGAATCAAGAGGTGAAGACTGGAATGGCGAAGAGTCGTTGCCAGGCAGCGCAGCTTTCTGTATCACGAGTCAGCCCCCACAGTCGGCGACGAAGGTGTACACCAGAGAGCATTTCAGATCCCATGAGTGGTTCGGGACCATGCGAGAGACAAACAAAACATTCGGGACGGCAGTCTGGCATCATTGCAAGGAACAAGTTGGGACCTACCTTGGAAGAATTCGTGTGCCAGCTCGGCGAGTTTCGCCTCTTTTCGCTAGGGGAAATCTCGCTCAAAGGACGAGGTAGATTGCTTGCCATCTTCCTGGTTGGCGAAGAGGACGGTGTGTTCTTGGAGATGCGAAGGGGATGCACCTGTGATCTGAGCGTCAGTATGGTTCGCGGGGGGGACAAAAAGTAAGATCTGTCATACCGGCTCGGAGGCCATGGTGATCACAGCTTTGGGGGGGGGTCGTTCAGGTGTTGCAGAACCGAACAGCACAGGAATGTGTGAGACTCAGCGATGGTCCGAAAATGGGTTGATTTGGTGGTTTGGAATGCTGCGAGGGACTTGGCGTCATGAAATGGGCCCAAAAAGACCTGCAACGAGGGAGTTCCCGTCGGCTTCCAACGAGAACTCGATCTGGGCGACTGAGCACAAGACGCGAAAAATGGGCAAAGACTCGATTTTGCGAGCAGGCTGGGTCAAGCGAGCACAAAGAACCGTCTGTGCAAAGGAAAGCGCACAATCTACACCAGCTCTTCACGGCGATGGTCGGAAGAGAAATAACGACGGCTGTGTTGTTGCGTTGTTGACGGAAAGAGGGACGCCATGTCGCGGGTGGGAGTGTTTAAGGAATGCTCTTCACAGCCATCATCAATTGGCAAGGATCGTGATTGGCTCCGAGGCGATAAACAGTGCGATAAAGCTCGAGGAGTGGTTGTCAGGGAAACAACGACCCCTCGGCTCTCAGGGCTCTGTGACATGCGCCTCCGTATTACGGATTCCCTCCCCCACGCGCAACTGAAGGATGCGCTAACTTAATAAACCGCGTGTGGCTGCAGACGCTGAAGCCAGTCAGCTGCCCAGCTCGCACAGTGGGGGCTTGGCTCTGGCTCGTTTCTTCTGCAGGCGATAAAGAGTCGCCATGGCAGCAGCAAGCCGGGGTCCGAGACGCTAAGGAACACGAAACAATGGGCCTGGAAACCAACCCAGACTCTCTCTCTCAAACCAACCTTTGTTGACGTAATAAGTCGGCCGTTATCGGCCGTCAAGTCTCTCTGACAGCAACCAACGATGTTCGCTCGGCTTCCTCCATGCACGTCATGACCGATTCATCGGAATTGTCCAAAGCTGGAACAGCGCCAGACTACGAGAGTGAGTGAGTAGCTGAGTACACCGGATTATCACATATGGTCAATTCATCGAAGCTCGTGTATCGGATCGGGCACCCCAGACTCGCCGCCGCTTGGCTGAGCTCGCTTGTTGTGGACGAGCAGGTATCACGGCATGTCGTCTGATAGGTCGTTCCGCGGTCTTTTTCTTTTCTTTTTTTAAAACATCTATCCCAGACCATGCCACCGTCCAGGGTTGTACGGAACACAAAAATAGTTCTCGGAAGGGGGCGGTATTGCCAGGCATGTGCGGATATTGATTCGCGCGCCCTTCACACAGTCCATTTGTTGTTCCTTGGCCAACCGGCTCCGAGTGCTGTTTCATCTTGGAAGAAGAATAGGGAACTACTCCGTGCAATAAACCAACCAACAATGCCATTGAAAGGCCAAAACACCACGAGGCAACAATGTCTGTTGTTGTTCAAATTCTCTGCTGTGTCTCACTGGCAGTCTGCTCATTGCGTCCGATGTGATCAGACGCACCTTTTCGCACCTCACGCACCGTAGAATGTGATGTGAAGGAAGCCAAGTCATCCCATCATGGTCACCTTATATTGCCTAGACCAAAACCCAATTGCTGCCGTTGATTCCACGCCACGCAATCATCAAACTTGACACCATTTCCCCCAAAGCAATCCAATGCACTGCCAATCGTGAGATCTACCTTGCCCCCGCTGAGCCTCTTGACCAGTTCCAAATCCTCCAAATGCCTCCCCCCACCAGCATACGTGACGGGGATAGAACACCACTCTGCCAACCGCTCCACCAACTTCTCATCGATGCCCTTTTGCAGGCCCTCATTGTCAGCTGCATGGATGAGAAACTCGGAGCAGTGTGGCTCCAGGGCCTGAATCGACTCTGCAGAGAAAGAATACATCGTGGTCAGTCCATCGCCCATCGTCCATCGTCCATCGTCCATCTTCCCTTTTCCCCCGCTAGCCTGGCCGAGTGCGAGACACGGCGAGCGATTGCAACAAAGACGGACGCTCTTACCTCGGTTGACTTCCATGTCCGTCAAGGTCTGCCATTTGTTCATGGCGACATACCATGAATCATCTCCGCGACGACGACAGCTGAGGTCAATGACCAGCTTGTTCTTGTCACCGCCCAGGGCTTCGAGGACGGCGTCCAACCTCGGTTGGCTGAAGTGTCCCTCCGGGAACAGAAATGATGTGATGATGACCTGATGCCCCGTGAGTAGATGCATCTCCCGGTTGGACAACCGAGCGCGAGCGCGACCGCGATGGAGCCAAGTTCCCCTTGTATCAAAACTCACTTTGGATGCGCCCGCCTCCATCCACTCCCTCGCATTCTCGTCGTTGATCCCACCGCCAACTTGCAGATGACCCGGCCACGCCAGCAACGCTTGCTTCGCGGGCTCGGTGTTTCCCGGGCCCAGCATGATGACATGGGAGCCTTCGAGCGAATTGTCTCTGTACAATCGCGCAAAGTGCCATGGCGGATGTTGTGACACATGGTTGGTCTGCAGGGCTGACGATGAGCTGTCGAGCGTCCCGCCGACAATCTGCTTGACCTGTCCGGCGTGAAGGTCTATACACGGTCGAAACCGAGTCATTGTGGCGTCTTGCGCTGTGAATTACGGATGGTTCAGACAGACATGTTTGTGCTCGATGAGCCAAGTAAGTTGTGGTGTTGCGTTGTCGAAACGGTACATGTAATCCGTATGTGTGTATTTCTTCAACAAACGTTGATGGTGGGGCCGACCAAAAAAAAAAAAAAAAAGAAGTGACGCACGCACGGAACCCAGTGCACGCACTATCAAACCTATCAAACCCGACACTCTAGCAATATGGGGGGGGGAGAAATCAAGATGTTAGTTACATAGTATAGGCGGCAGACGAAGACTAGGCTCCTTTTTCTACCTGGTGAATGAGAACACTACATTGCATAAATTTGCCCTTCTATCGAAAACACCGATAAGATTCTGTCCCAGGTTCATGCAAGCACATCAAAGAAGCCCATGACCTTTCCCATGACTCCGTCCCCATCCCACAACCAACGGCTCCACTCATCTCCATCTCGAGAGAAGCCCACATCAGTCAGTCAGTCATGCATGGCACACGCACTCTCAACTCAACAACCTCCTCTCCACCTCCAACACGCCTACCCGAAAGAAGCACAGTCTGTCCCAATAATGGCTTCAAAGCCAGACTACTCCGTCTACCTCGTCACAGACTCCACGCCCGCCATCCTCGGCGCCAAAGACCTACCCGATGTCGTCGAGGCGTCTCTCCGCGGCGGCGTCACCATCGTGCAGTACCGCGACAAGACCGGGTCCAGGGAGGATGTCACGGTCATGGCAAGCAAGCTGCACCGGGTCACGCAGAAGTATGGCGTGCCGCTGCTGATCAACGACCGAGTCGATGTCGCTGTCGAGATTGGCTGCGAGGGCGTACACATTGGCCAGGATGACATGGGTTCGTCGGCTCGCTGACACAGCACTGTTTCATCCCTCAGTTTGCACCGCCGGAAAAGCTGATTTGCTTGATACGATTGGGCGGAAAATAAATCTTAGAGCTTCAACAAGCGAGACTGCTCTTGGGACCGGGCAAGATCATTGGCGTGACGGCAAGCTCCAAGGATGAGGCGCTCAGGGCATGCGCCGCTGGTGCAGATTATCTTGGGATAGGAACCGTCTATTCGACTGCGACGTATGTTGGACGCGGACCGCAACCGCAGACCCCATCGACGACTTTTCTAAACGCTCATGTATAATGCGGCATAGCAAAAAGGACACCAAGTCCATCATCGGCCCATCCGGCGTCAGCGAGATCCTCCATGCCCTCCACGAACAAGGCCATTCCTCCACCCCGACCGTCTGTATAGGCGGCGTCAACGCATCCAACGCATCCACGGTCCTCTCGCAGAGCGCGTCGCCGCAGAAGAGCCTGGACGGAATAGCAGTGGTGAGCGCCGTTATTGCGGCGGACGATCCGGCTGCGGCGTCGAGGCAACTGTTGAGTCAAGTGATTTGCGCAAAAATTCCACATGTCATTGCCGCGGTGGGTGACAAGACGCCCTTGTCGCATAACATGACCAACTTGGTGGGTGTTTTTTGGGTGTTTTTTTTTTTCCATCCCTGCAACAAAAATCCAGTGCAGCACTAATCAAGCTGATTCATCTCCCCACCGGCGGCACCGCACGCAGGTCGTCCAGAACTTCGCAGCCAACGTCGCCCTGTCGATAGGTGCCAGCCCCATCATGTCAAACTACGCAGAAGAAGCCGACGACTTGGCTGATCTGGGCGGTGCTCTCGTTCTCAACATGGGGACAGTAACGCCCGAGGGCATGAAGAACTATATTCAAGCTTTGCGGGCCTACAATGCGGCCGAGAGACCTGTCGTTCTTGATCCAGTTGGGTACTATGATTCTCTTTTCCCCGCAACCATGAATCAGTAGAGAGCGGAAATCATTGACACACCCCAGCGCCGGAGCTACATCCGTTCGCCGCAAAGCCGTCAAGACCCTCCTCTCTTCCGGCTCATTCACCATCATCAAGGGCAATCAATCCGAGATCCAGACCGTCCACGGAGCAACCGTCACCCAGCGAGGCGTCGACTCCGCATCGTCACTTAGCATCGCCCAGCGCGCCACCCTCGTCAAGTCACTCGCTCGTCAAAGAGGATGTGTTGTTCTTCTGACGGGGCCAACGGATCTTCTCAGCGACGGTAGGCGGACCGTCCGCGTCGACAACGGCCACGAACTACTCGGCATGATTACAGGATCAGGTTGCACCCTTGGCACAACGGTCAGTGCCATGGCGGCAGCCTATGACACAGACCCGCTCGTTGCTGCTGTTGCAGGGACGGTCATGTTTGGCATAGCGGCGGAGACGGCGGCGGGGAGGCAGCACGTCAGAGGACCGGGGTCTTTTGTTCCTGCGTTTTTGGACGAGCTGTACGGGATTCGAAAGGCTACTGCTCGTGGGGAACTTGGGTGGCTGGCGTTGGCCAAGATTGCTGTTGTAGATGTTGAGGAGGAGCAGTAGTTCCGACGTAGGACTTGGGAGAATCAAAACTTGAGACGCGATGTAGTGATGTAGTGATGATTCTATACTCAAAAGCGATGCGGAAATGCAGTTCAAAGCGCCTGTTGACTCAAAATGGGAGAGAGAATCCCGAGCTTACAGGCCATCAATTTGATGAACACATTGAAGTGCATTCGATTGCAATTCTGTACATGACAGTTCATAACCATAGCCATTCGTACAAGTTTGCCGATTCAGAAAGCCGACAAGTTTTTTTTCAACCAATTTCGAATCAGGGGATATCGATATCGCTATGCATAGGCAGTCCTTCCTGTACATGCCTTTATTCCGTTTTTAACTCCGGGCCACTTGCCGGGTGTCCAACTCCATTCCACACAGTCACGTTGCGGGGGCCGCGTAGTTGACGCCATCACGGGCGACGGTGACTCGTGCAAATGCGTGTTTCACAGCCACAACCCGGGGAAATACATTCAACATTGTCGCACTACCGCTTCGTGCTTCATGTGGCCAGGTCAATGAGACCATGATGGCTTTCGTCGACACCCCATGACGCATCACTCACAATGTCTCGCAACGGCACACTGCCCGTGCCGTCTGCCATCGTGAGAGGCGATTCGCCACTGACGTGCATGTTGACGAGCTCCTGCGCAGTCCTCATAAGCCGCACCAGGCGCTCGAGCGGGTCCTCGATGTCGTCGCATCGGTCAGGAGAAAGAAGGCCGCTCCTGCGCTTGACAATGACGTCGGTGATGTGGTCAATTTGCTTGCCGAAAATTGTAACCATGTCGAGTTTCTGCGTGATGCTGTGCAGATCCCATCCTGGTAGCTGGAGGGTCAGAAGTTTAATGCCAGTGATGAGCGCATAGGCCAAGTCGGATGCCATAATAATCAAGAATTGAGGTTTTTCCACTTCTGGCTCAGCAAAACGAATTTCGAAAAATTCATTCAACGATTGGATACACCCCCAGAGAATCTGTAAGCGATCTGACACTTGCATATTCTCGGAATTGCATCGTTGATCGGAAATGGCGATGTCTTTGAGAAGGGTCTCGGCGATCGCGATGTGGCAGCGCAAGGTGGCTAGAAATCAAACGTTAGCACAAGGCCCTTGTCGGAATTATCTTGAAGAATGATGGCTGCAGGACTCACTATTGTGAATCAGGTGAGGTGGCAAAGAAGCTCGAAAGGTATCCAACTGATCTTGGAATGACTGCACCACCATGACCAAGGGCAGAGACATGGGAGGGGCCACGCCGTCGGCTGCCATTGTCATCGAGATGGTTTGTGCGAGTTGCTGGATCTTGACGAGCTTGATGAGGTACTCGTCGGACGGGTATTCCATGGTAGCCTCAATGACCTTGCAGCAATAGTCGAGCTGGGTTGTGTTCATGAGAACGTCTGTTTTCTTGTTGGTCGTGAAAACACTGGTCAAGGACTACATTAGAATCTCGGGTACTACTCCCAATCTCCACCAGAAAGAGAAATAGATCAAACTTACACCGTGTTGAGGTAGTACGTGCCGGCGTACGCTCTGAGATGATCCAATGGGCCATACTTGGTGTCCTCGCCCTGGGAACCATACGACATGGCACTCAGATTGAGGCACATGGATCTAGCCAGGAACAACAAATTGGTGGCTTGAGAGCTCTTCAATGCGAAATACCACCTGCGTGAGTTTTTGTCAGTCACAGACCCGGCTCCCAATAATTATCCAGAAAATAACATTACGTACCATCCAACCAAGAGCTCCACTGCCTGGAGAATGTCGAGGCTTATAGATCCATCGACGATAGATGCCTTGCCAATATCTGCCAAAAGCTCTTCACCGAGCTTGCACTGTCTAGTCGAGTCGAAGACAGAAGCACTAAGCATGACAGCCTTCCAGAGTAACGGACGCTGCGAGCGAAGAACGGTAGATGACATCTCTCGAGGGATGATGACGAAGGGAAAGTATTCGGCAAACAACTCACGATACACCATGAGTAGCACCTCGCCCTCGGAGGGTAGTGGCCAGGGCGAGTCCAACTCTTTCATGACTTCAGGACTCCATGCTGATGCTTCATGCCCATCGTCTCCGGTCGGACTAGGCGATGGGAACAGGTGCTCAAATGAGTACAGATCAGATCTCTCGGGGGGCTTGGATATCCTCGGTGGCGGCGAGGAGGCAGCATTGCTGACAGAGGCATTGCTGGGCTGAGCACACTCGAACTGAGACGACAGCTCGTTCAGCCTCTTTTCGAGCTCAGCAACTTTGGATCTCTTGGGTCTCTTCTTCACCCTCGGAGGGGCGGGTGGACGAGAGAAGCAATCCTTCTTGAGTCTGTGACATCTGTTTACGGGGCAATGAGGTCAGACATTTGCCTTGATATTCCCAAGGGTAGGTAGTAGACGAGTGGAAGAATGGAATCGTGGGAAAAGAAGGGAGAAAAGTCTCCAAAATACACTTTCACATGCCTTCTTCTACATCACGAGATGGACACTACAAGTGCAAAACACACAAGATTGCGACATGCTTACCTTTCACATTTCTCTCCACCATCTGCTCTTGGAATACATCGAGCTTTGGCCTTGGCACATGTAGTGCAAGCCTTGGGCCCTTTCTGTATTGCTTGCATATTGATTCCCTCTTTCTTCGAGTTTAGCGCGTCGCACGGGCAGCTATCCAGTCGATGAGGACGAGGCAGGCTGTATCGATGGGCGTCGGGTAGTGTAAGTCGTAGAAGTCAGTGGTTCGGACCTGACGGTGTGTCTTCGTCTGTCACCCGCGCATGATGATTTCGGCGAACAAACTCAGTCAACGGGGTAAGCAGTCATGGATGGGCCAGGATGGCTCTGAGAAAATAAGATGGGATAAGATGGGACGCTCAAGGGGGTAAAAGTAATGACTCCAGACGACGCGGCCCCCGCAATCGTCAGCGAGTCTAGTCCATCCATGCGTTTCAATGTCAAACTTCAGTTGACGTCGCGGAACCAGCCTTTTCTTGGTCTGCCGCTACCCACGGTCCACATCTTTATTGCTGTCGATGGGTCTACATACATGTAATAATGGGCCACCGCACGATCCATCCTTGCACACGCAACTTGGTCACAACTGGCAGGAACGGAGGCGGACAGTCGAAATTGCACCGCTCCTCCGCTCCGCGGCATGCGGCGACGCCAAGGCGTTGACAGCTGCTCATCGGCCAATCAGCATAGGTCCAGATGGCCGACACCACGACGCCAAGCGAACGCCAAGCGAACGCCCAGCGACGCAAGACAGGGCAAGACAAGGGGACCAGGGCCAGGGTTAAGTGCCATTCCTTGTTCCAGTGTTAACCAATGAAGACAAGGGACATCAAGAGGTACTCGTATTTACGTGTGAACTCGACTATAACATAAGTACTAGCAATTTCCGGAGGTACAAGGTATCACAGCCCTCACGCGTTATGTGCGGCCCCTACGAATTGCCTCTATCACGAGCCTTGCTAAGAATCCTCTTTGAGCTGCATGCCTAAATTTGCCTAGCTTTGTGATGAGGTCACTATTATTGTATTATTATCTTTAGATGGTATTGCGAAAACCGTTATATGAGGAATGCCACTAAACGCGTTTCTCGCTACATGTAGCTAGGTATCAAGGGGTGGGTGAGTCCCGTGACCTGGCTGCATTAAAAACAACTGGAAAAGGGATTCAAAAAGTTGTCGCCAATGACGGCCTGCTCCGCGACAAGCTTCCGATGTCATCTTCCACCCCGAAACAATCCCAAAAAAGCGGACAGGTTCGCAACTCGACTCGCATTTACTCCGTACTCTGCCGACTTCTGCCACTGCCTTTGCTGGCTGATGAGCCATGCTGATGAGCCATGCTGCTAGCTGCCGCCTGGTCATTTCCCCTTTACTCTCCTCTCCATTTCACTCAACTGACCCTCTGCTTGCACAATTTGGTTGATAGATCCGGTCAGCTTCACTCCATCTTCCCAGCATTATACTTCGTGGGCTCCTCCAGCTTGCTTGGTTGTTTGGGAAAGGGTTTCGGCGTTATTCAATGTCCTAGTCATGCGGTTTGAGACAGGCGCTCATACATCATACAGAGTCTACGGAGTAAGTCACAGGGGCATTGAATCGGTAAGTGTCTTGTCAAAATGGCGAGCCGCATAACAGCTACAATTCAATTGATTTGCCTGGCCTGTCATGACCCATTCACTGCGCCTGTCTAGAGAAGGGGTCTAGAGAAGGGGTCTGGAATAAGGGCAAATCCTTCTTCTTTTGTAAAAGAAGTGTTGGGGCAGAAAGAGACGTAAGTCATTTACATGTGAAAAGTGGGCAGCTGTGCGGTGATCAGTGCGTGGCGAGTCCCGATGCCACCAAGACCATACTGTTTACTGCAACCGGTTCGACGACGACGACGACGACGACGACGACGACGACGACATAGCATCACGATTTCAATGTCTGAAAATTGCTCGTCAGCATAACCTAACGTGCTGCAACGCGACCAGCAAGTCGTGTGGCGTTGCTACCCTCGCGCTCGAGCAGAGCTTCGGTGAAGCTGCCGTCCGGACGTCCGTTTGCCTTCATTTCCTTGGTTGCCTGCTCGATGCCCAGCTGTCCATCCGTCCACAGAGGCTCTTCTACCTTGCCCTGCTCACCGACCCCAATAAAACCCCCCTCGGCAGCCCATTGCGACGTACGCTTGATTCCGAGGCGAGTCCAGATCTGATCAACGGCTTCCACAAGCTCATCGCGATATTCCTTAGTGTGACCCGGCGTAGGAGTTATGCGGAGCCGTTCCTGGCCGACTGGAACGGTCGGGTAGTTGATCGATTGCACGTAGATTTGATAATCCTGAAGAAGCATATCGGACGCAGCCTTGGCTAGTTCCGCGTTGCCAACCAGGATTGGAATAATGTGAGAAGGGTTTGGAATGACGGGGATGTCTCGATTATTGAGCTCCTCCTTGACAGCACGCGTGTGCAGTTGCTGCAGCTTACGATCGCCGTCGTACTCCATCTGATACTCAATGGACGCCTTGGCTCCAGCCATTGTGGCTGGTGGAAGCGACGTGGTGAAGATGAAACCCGGGGCCAGGGATCGAATCATGTCAACCAATTTCCCGCTGCCTGCGATGTAACCTCCAACACACCCATAGGCTTTGCCAAGAGTACCGGTGATGATATCAATACGGTCCATGATGGTGTCCCGAGTCGATCCCTTCTGATGAGCTTCCCAATCAAGATGTTCGGCCACGCCAGCGCCGTTTGGCCCATACATGCCGACGGCATGAACTTCGTCCAAAAAGGTAATGGCGCCATATTTGTCGGCCAAGTCGCAGATTCCCTCAATGGGACCAATAGAGCCACACATGCTGTACACAGACTCAAAAGCGATGATTTTTGGCACGTGAAGCGGCAGGGATGCAAGCTTAGCCTCCAGGTCTGCAACGTCGTTGTGCTTGAACACAACCTTCTTGGTGCCGGAATGACGAATGCCCTGAATCATAGACGCGTGGTTCAAGCTGTCGGACAAGATGACGCAGTCTGGCATCTTGCTACCAAGCGTCGCTAGTGTCGCGTCGTTGGCCACGTAGCAAGAGCTGAAGACCAAGGCAGCTTCTTTGGCGTGCAGCTTGGCTAGCGTGTTTTCGAGTTCAACAGCGTGCCTATTGTGTCCAGAAATATTTCTAGTTCCACCAGCACCGGCACCGTACTCGTCCAACGTCTCCTTCATCGTGTTGAGGACTCGCTTGTTTCGGCCCATGCCAAGATAGTCGTTGGCACACCAAACCGTAACCCGTTCATCCTTGTTCGCCATATGAGCACGGGGAAATTCCTTGGCGAGACGGTTGATGTTGTTGAAATATCGATAAGACTTGTCCTTGTGCTTCTTGTCCAACTCCGTAGTGTAGAAGCCCTCGTAATTGAACTTGTCGATGGAACCACCATTGTGGCCGAGAGCGCGGCGAACTATGGAGCACAACAACGGTCAGTAAGCAAACCTGTACACTCCGGAAGTATCACACATCTTGCATATTCAACGAACCATTTTCGCGGGCTTCGATGATGGGGCCATCTGCAGTCCTAGCCTCCTGAAGCCCGCTGGTGTGAATGCGAGCCTTGCCAGTCTTGGGCTGGCCAGAGAAGGCGCGCAATCCAGTCGCAACCGCACCGGTTCTAGCCGACTGAACGGCCATAGCCTTGCCCATGACGGGGCAGCGATGTCCAAGTACCTGAAGCTTGGACATGGTGCCTCCGCAGGGCGATGGCTTTGGACGAGCCGAAGTGGACAAAGCACGGAGGGTGGCGGGCGAGGCAGCCTTCAAGAACGGGCACATGGCCTTGGACTGGCGAAGAACGGAATCCATCGTTGTTGAGGCTCAATTGCCAAAACAGTAGAGTTAGGGACGCTGATTGACAAAGTCGAACGTGTTCTAAGCTGAATCGCAGGGCTCTGCAAAGCAGCCTAATCTTCCAATGTATTCAGAATGATCAGAACGGTGAGGGTTTTGTGAGAGAAGAAATTCGGCGGGTTGTCGGCAAGAGCGAGGGAGGGTGTGTCTGGGCTGGGTTAGGGTGGTTATCCGGAAGTGTCGCCGTCAGTTGGGCCGGTAAGAGTGGCATGCCGGAGAGATCCTAAGCGAGCGCAAAATGCACATATCCGGACGCGCTAGCCATTTTTGGCAGCCAGGTCCCATAGAAAATTATGGAACTTTATCTGAATTACACAAACACCACATCCCATCGTTCACGATGTGTGTCTTTTTGACTCGCGTAAATGCCTAGAAAAGGATTAGATGCCAAGAATAAAGCAAAATCTGCCATTTTTAGGCACGAATTTGCACTTTGCGTAGTCCACTCACAAAGTCTGCACCAGTGCAAAGTTTGCACCTAAATAATCATCGTGGATGAAGACGTTGATAATGACCTTTGGCAGCAAAGGCTAGGGATATTGCAAAGAGCCCTAGTATATATACACCGTAGTACATATTATTAGCGCCTCTATGAGCACAGTGATGTGCCTATTATGCATTGCTAATAGCATCATGAGATTACTGTGAATAGCTTCACGTTATTATCAGAGCTGCTGTTGCAATGGCTCTCTCATGCAAAAGGCAGTAAGAAAACCACAGAAGTGGGCCATGACGGTTGTAAGTAGCCGCCCCATAATATAAATCCACATACGGACTACTACGGACTACTTGTACCATGCAAAAAAAAGTCGGCAAAGTCGGCGCAAAGTTTGCACCGGCTCGTGGATCACACCTTAACAACTCAGCTCTCATTGGCTCTCATTGGCTGCCTTGGCTCAGTGTGAATAATATGCCGTGGTCATTTCCCCGCGTTCACTGCAACAGTGCACAGTACCCATCCGGCTCCAGAAGCTTCCGAGCACTTTGACTACATTAAGACGTCTCAACATTAAACATTAATTAGCCTTGGGCCAGCCGTCCTTCAGAACTACTTCCATTCTTGCTCGACGTCACGTATCATGTTCATCAGTTGGGAATAAATGGACTAGTCGTTTAACCTAGCCATTGTGACAAGCCCGGCTGCTCATCACGTTAAACCGTCGCGTCGCCTTTCGCACGAAACTAAATACACAGAGGTCGTCCGCAATTAAAAATGCACGTGTGCCCGGCGACACGGCTCTTGTTCATCTCTTACATGGGTATCACAACGCAAATGCCAGCTGCCATGATTAAATACAAAAAAAGGAAAGGAAAAACACCCAAACCAGGTACATGCCAAGTCCCCAAAAGGTCCAGCTACTATCCCCCAAATAAACCAAGGAAGCATGATGTTTTCAGCACTTCACTGTTTCCCCCCAATTGTCGTTGATGCTGGGGTGGTTGTCCCTAATCGCGCATCGAACTCGCTTTGAGGCAGTTTGTTCAAGGCATCCATGTTCCTCTCCAATTCACCAATGTCCGCATTAGCAAGATAATCCGCTTTCAAGACACCAGACATTAAAGCAACGACAAATCTATCATGTTCGGCGAAGTTGGCGAGGGTACCCCAATGATGACTGTCCGGTAGGAAGCCATGCTTGAGACCTTGACGAATTGTGTGTATCGAGTCGATGATTTTATCCAGAACTTCGGCTGGTGCTGCTCCAGGATACGCAGGGTGTCCTCCTAAAACTCGGTTTAACTTCCCAGACATTCTCTCTTTAAACTCTGTTTTCCGTGGATTTCTAATAACGGAATTGAAAGGATTCTCTTTGTATTGCATGAAAGCATTGACTTTGTCTGGCATTCCTGTCGTTGGTGTAGTGGATGCGGAGATGCTCGCCTCAGAAGCTCCCTGAGCCTTTGGCGAATCCCGCGCATCATTGCCGAAAAACGTTTGTGCCCCGGGAATGGGCATCAAGCTGGCGTGATGCTGTGTACTTGCCTATGAAGAAAGATTAGTCGTAGAGCAGAGTTCTTACATCCTCGTGAGAACATACTCGAGAAGCATGTGCCGACGGCGCAGCATCTGATGCTATGTCAACTGTACCTGTTGCTGATGGTAATTGGGCCGCGGGCTGGACACCTGACGTTGGCAGTGAGGGAGCATCGCCGATATCGACCGTAGTACGGGTAAGGACAGAAGCTGGCAGTTCCTCATCGCGAGACGTGGAAGGAGCTGCATTATTTGGGCGAGATACGGGTTGACAAGGCTGCTTGTCCTTTGGCTCTCGCACCTCCTTCAATCTTCTGAACTCCTCCGGGTTGCTGTGTCGAAGTAGATGAAGCCTGACCATGTCATCAGCCTCCTTTTGTTCCTCCAAAGATAAAGGCGCCCTTTCATCTTCCTCCTCAAAAGTGTCTGTAGGAATTATCTCCTGGATAGCGCCGCTTTGATGGCTTTGATTGATTAGTATATCAAGAAGACTATCCTTCCCGATGTGACCTGTCAACTCCTTTTGTTTTGTCTCGATAATGTTGTGCCTCAGGTCCTTGTTCCTCTTGCCCCAACTGATTGGGTTTGTCTCGTCCACGACTCGAGAAGCAAGCTGCGATTTGAAAACTGTCCTGCCATGTAAATCCTGTTCGAAAGTGCCGGCAGTGACAAAATAATAAACGGTGACCGGTTTTGTTTGGCCGATGCGATATGCCCGCCCCACGGCTTGTTGTTCATGCACTGGATTCCACTGGAAGTCGAAAATCACCACACGATTAGCTCCTTGTATGTTGAGGCCAATGCCGCCGGCCCTGGTAGATATCAAGTAAAACTCGGCCTGATTGATATTGAACCTTTTGATCTGTTCTTGTCGCTTTGACATCGCGGTTCCTCCGTCTAGTCGATTGAAACGCCTATTCTGCTTTGTGAAAAGAGTCGACAAGTAATTCAGCGTGGGGATGGATTGGCTGAATACAAGTACTTTGTCTCCCTTGTCTCGAGCATAATCCAAGATCTGTATCAACATTTCGACCTTCGTGGACGCGGATGGTTGACCCAATTCAGGGCCGAATGAATCAAGAAATCCGGCCGCGACGCTTCGGGGAAGGCGTGGTTGTTTACTGTCGCCCTTCGAATTTTTACTTTGCTGTCCATTTTTGAAAAACTCAGAAGGGTGGTTGCAGATTAATCCAAGTGATGACATAACAGAAAGCATGTCGTTTGGCCCGGCCGCTTCAACTTGAGGGAATGCTCCGCGGTCAACTGCTAAATAGAGATTGTACAGTTTGACCTGCAAAGGCTTTGGCTTAAGACATAGAACGAACTCTCGTTTGGGCGGCAAGTCTTTTGCCATGCAACTTTTGACTGTGGCTCGATGAACCTTCGGTGCAACTGTTTTTTTAAGAGCCTGGAGCATTTTCAGAGCTCTACGCTTTTGGTAACCATCACTATCGATGCTGACGCCCTGCTGAATAGGATTCGCATAGATCTCGCGAAACTCGGGTAACGGACCTAGGAAATTAGGTGCTACCCAGTCGATCATAAAGTAGTATTCCTCAATATTGTTCGCCAATGGTGATCCGGTCATGGCGATTCGACTCTTAGTTCGGAACCGAGAACACGTCATATGATTCTGTGACGCAGGGTTCTTGAAGGTATGGGCTTCGTCTGCAACAACCAAATTCGGTTCGCGAAAAAACGCATCATCACTCTTCGCACCGTAGACTTGTTTCAACATGTTATAACCGATCACCAAGACACCACCATTCTGCGACCATTTCGCAGACGTAGTTGCCCGTTCCTCCTCAGACAGGGTTGAGTCAATCGAAAAGGGACCGCCCAGGATTTTGTCCACATCCCATGTTAGCAGTTCGTCGATCCAATTATTTACCAGTCCAGCAGGACAAAGCACCAGCGTCTTGGATGGCCGAAGATCCTCAGGTATCTGCGATACTACGCTAGGATCCGAAGATTTGCTCGACTCTTGAATTGCCACGAGAAGCGTAATGACTTGCATGGTCTTGCCAAGTCCCATACTGTGCGATAAGAGACACCCTTGACGGAGATCTGGATCTTGAAGGATCTGATTCCACATGAATCGGACACCATCGATCTGATGGTTTTTGATCCTGTTGCCAATATCTTGGTTGATGTAAATGAATGACTGATCGTCCTGCTTGGACTCATTAATGATGAGGCGGGACTTGTCGTTGGGCATTGTTACAGTGTTGCCTAGGTTGGCGCGAAGACGACGTCGACGAGCCTCCTGCTCGTCGGCACGGCGCCTCTCTCGTTCACGAAGATCTACAGCGTCTTTGTTTTGAACAACTTCCTTTGGCGCAGCCCTTCGTGAAAGCTTGTTGTTGGCAGATGATGCAACACCTTCCCCCTCCTCGTTGTCGCCTATGAGCTCGCTGTCAGACACGTCCTCTCGCCAAATCTGATTTTCTTGTGGAAACAATGGCGCCATCTGCGTAAGAAAGTCATGCCAGACCGCCCAGCTGTTGCCACCTTGTTGCGCCCTCAGTCTTTCAATCGAAGTGGTCCTGAGGTCGGCCAGTCTTGTTTCCTTCAAGTTCTTGACCTTCAGAAAGCATAGAAACAGCCTTGATACATCGAAAGCAAGGGTATCCGGACCTGGCTCCGCAAGACGAGTGATGTCTCGAACCGGATTGGCAATATGTCTACCAATTGTCAGGCGAAAAGACTCATCAACAGGATTCTGCTGCACATGCTCCAGAACAGCGGACCGCCTCGAATGCCCTAATCTCCATAGAAGAGTGATAACTAGTGCATATCGCTCTTTCTGTTTTGACCAGTAGTTAGGCGGCTGACTGGCAATGCGTTTGACATCATTATACTTGGTTGGCCATGACAAAGATTGCACTTGCTCGATCGGCGGAGGGTCTGGATGCTTTTTCTTCAGAGCTTTATCTTCCGACGATGTTCCAACGGGGGTGACAGGGAGGTTTGTAGGAGGGTTAAAAGCAGGTTTTTCCGTAGGGGTACTAGGTGGACTCGAATCGATTTGTGTCAAATCAATGTAGATGGGAGATTCAACGGCCAGAACTGGGCTTTGTGATTCTTTTATTCGAGGAGCAGGAGGGGTCTGAGCCAGGTCAATGTGCGGAGGTAGCTCAATCACCTTGTCGTCGTCGACGATGAAGCTCTCATCATCTGAACTCGTCAAGATTTCTTCATCCAATGAGACATGTCGGGGTACTGTCTTGGAAGGAACCCTTTTCTTCGGCTGCGTCAGCGGTTTCGGCGGTTCAAATCTCGAGCTCAGAATATCGGCCAGCCAGGAATGATATAGCCGGTCCTCCACGCTCTGCTCCAGGCACTTTGCCTGCAGACGAATGTCCCGCTCCTTTTCCCACGCTTGGTCCATAATTTCCGCCTCCAGTCTCTTGATTCTGTCATCACACCTTCTGGCTTCTCTGACAGCTCTCTCGAAAAGTTTGGATTTTGTGCCGAGCTTGGAAGCGTTGCTCCAGATAGCATGTTTCTTTCGAAAGTACTTGGGGAGCTTCCTTTCAGTCCAGTCTTCTTTCATGTCCGATATTTCTTCATCTAGGATTTGTCTAATCCTTTCCGTGTTTATAAGCCTTGAGCCGGCTTCCAGCCTTCTGCTTGCTTCAGCTCTCTCAGTTTCCATCTCTTTTCGCGTTTCCTCGTCCAACTCATCTGGCAGATCGTCAAGGTTCAGGATCTTATCCGACTCGCCGAAGGAATGAACATCTTCGGCGAAACCTACACTGCTATCCAAAACATTCGAGGTGCGATTATTCTTGATCAGAAGACGCCTCATGATTCTGTTGATGACCAGTCTTTTTCCGGGGGGGTATTTGGTGGGTACCGGAGTGCTAATCACATCTCCGTCCCCATGAAGCTGACGTGTCAGTGCTATCAGTGGTGATTTCACATCTTTAACATCAATCACGCCAGCTCCCAGATATGCCAACTCGTCTTCGCTCTCATCCAAGTGAGCAAAGTCTTGGTCACCAATTGTCGCTTCTGCACTGTTATGGCGTAGAGCGTCAGCTTCAGTGGCGAGGGGAATAGGAATTAGGTTCAGAGGCTTGTCCTGCAATAACTGAGGGGCGACTCTTTTCCTCTTTAACTCATTTGTCTGGGTTTTATGTCTGGCAACCCCTCGGGGCTTGGAATTCTCTGCTGAGATGTTGGTGGTTGATGGCTTGCCGTCGTGACGATCCTCACTCTGGTTGTCATAAGGATCTTCAGAGTGACTGTTGGAAGTAAGTAGATTATCGCCCTGCATCGTGGACGCTGTAGGAGGCGTGATTATTTTTGGTTCATCTATTGCTGTTGAGCTTCGCACAGGTTGAATGATATCGGGTTGTGGAGTTATTTGCACAGACATCGTTTGCCGTCGACCATGGTCATGCGATTCATGCTCTTTATCCCCCCCGCCATCTAGATGATCCAATTTCCATTGCTGAAATAATTGGCTTCGACGCCGCAGCATCATGATAGCTTCGCCCAAGGCATTCTTGTGTTTGATAAGCTTGACGTTCAGGGTTTGATAGAGTTCATTTCGCAGATCATGGCCGTTAGCCTCCCCGACAAGATCATACGTAAGCAGACTATGTCCATCAATCTCATTCTCTCGAATTCTAGCAGCCAGGTCTTCCAAGTTGCGTGAACAAGGACGGGTAAGAGCACAAAGCTCCGATATCACAACGTCTTCATCCCACAGAAAGGGATCTGTTTGTTGGATGCCCTCCATTGACTATCAGAATAAGGAGGCGTCCAATGCTGTAAATAGTGAGGCGCGTCAGCAAAAAAAAAAATCCCAGGTAAGTGAAATGCGAAGCATGGGCGATGGTATTGGAAACTTTGTCCGGGCAGTCCAAGTGTGAAAATAAAGCCAGAATACGGCATATGTGGAGCAGACCCTCCTACAGAATGAACGAACCTGAGACTTCGACTTGTCTTGAGACAGCGCCTGCAGCCTCTCCAATCATTCCTGTGATCTTCAACGCTGATCGGGTCGAAATTATGTGTGTCAAGAGGCAAATCCCGCAGGCAAATCCAAGGCGGTAAGTGCCGTTTGCTTGACAGTTGCTTGCGGCCTGGCAGATCTGTTCATGTTACTTGGGTGGAGTGGCACGTGACGTTGGTAAGGTGAAGGCAAACTGGTCCTCATCAGCTTTTGATCAACACAAATTCACCTTTGCGTGATGAAAAAAAGAGGTCCATAATTTCTAGTTGCCTCCCTAGAGGTAGTCGTCACGGTTGCCAACAAAGCCTCCTTGGTATTTTGGCACGTAGTTGAGGTACTGGATCGGCAGGCACGCAGGCGAGACTAGCTAGTCCGTTGTATAATTTGCGCCCAAAATGTCCGGTCTGGTTTCTGGCACGGTATCGGTATAAGAGTGGTCAAGTGAAACTTGTAGGCATCCAGTTGCGGAAAAGGAAAAGAAAGAAGAAAAACGAAAAGGCAAATGAGGCAGCAGCCACATCCTAATCAGAGAATCGATTTGTCTCCATCCAACCTTAACGCTGCCCTGGAAAGGACCCGGACCCGCACTTGGCGGCAAGGCTGATGACATCTTCCTGGACTTGGACATACCCACTTTAACACACTTTAGCCAATTAGTAATCAATCCACGGTACAGCCAAGCTCAAGGCGACTAATTCCAGTCCTCGCCTGCTGGACATCGGTTTCGTGTTTGGTCAAGTCGTGCGTGTTGCTTCCCCTTCATCCGCCATGAGGGATAGTTTGCTTGATCTGGGCATTGAGCCCTCTTGGCCCTTTCCCCCGCATCTGACGAATGTCGAGCGGGAAACTCTTGCCCAAATCATCAAGGATTGGGCGTCTGGTCACGGCCTGGTAGTGAGACCACCTCCTACGGCAATTGCAGCAGAGGCAGATCCCAACCGTATTGCCGCGGTGCCCGCACCCGTGACGCTATTCCCAAGTGGTATTGCCAGACACGCTTTCCGAAAAGGCTTGGCGGCACAGAAGGCGTACAATGAACTGTATGCTGCCGTGAGCAGAGATGAGAAATTCTTGGCAGACATTGTAAAGCAGTATGTATGTTGCTTGAATAGCGTCTATATAGGTTTAATCTTGCTGACTTTGCCGCGCCAGGGTGATTGATGGGGATGAGTTTGTTCGCGATCTATGGGCCGTTCATCAAACGGTCAAGTCGGAAGGCTATACGCAGGTGAGAGGCATTTCCCATCAAGCCAATTGAACAGAACGAGCGACGGCGATCCTGATCTCCAAGTAGTCGCTGTCACTAGGTCTGTTCAGATCCGACTACATGGCTCACAAAGACACCTCCGTACTGCCTCCGTTCGATCAGCTCAAGCAGGTAGAGTTCAACACCATTGCCTCCTCTTTTGGCGGTTTGTCGGTTCGTGCGGCGCAACTCCACCATTATCTTACCAAGACTGCCTACCCGCTCCTGCAACAACCCATTGTGGAGGGCACACTGGATTTGCCCGAGAATAAGGCTATCGAAGGACTTGCAGGTGGCATTGAAGCTGCGTACCGCGCCTACGGTGATGCTCAACCTGAACATACGAAATGCGTCATCTTTCTAGTTCAAGGTGATGAACGCAACGTGTGGGATCAACGCCATCTAGAGTATCAACTGGCCAAGTCCTCGCCGACTATACCAGTCTTCCGGCTAGCTTTTGCTGACATATTGAAAAATACTACCCTGGCCCAGACGAAAAAGCGTCAGCTCTTATACAGCAGCCCAATCAACCAAGATGCAAAGTATGAGGTCGCCGTGGTCTACATGAGAGCAGGCTACGGCCCGGACGATTACCCTAGCCAACAAGCTTGGGACGCCAGATGTCATCTGGAGCGCTCGCACGCCATCAAATGCCCTTCTGTCTTGACACAGCTGGCTGGGACCAAGAAAGTACAGCAGGTGCTGGCTACATCTCGCTCTGAAAATGAGGCGTCAATCCTAAGCAAATTCATCAAAGATGACACTCCCTCAGCGACTGAGCTTTGGAAAACCTTTACGAATATTTACCCCATGGATGCATCTGAGATGGGGTTGGTGGCGCGAAAAAAGGCACTCGATCCAAACCAATGCCAAGACTATGTGCTGAAGCCTCAGCGGGAAGGAGGAGGCAACAACATATATGGCAAGGCCATCCCTGACTATCTGAATTCGATGCCCGAATCTCGTTGGGGGTCCTTCATTTTAATGGAGCTCATAAAGCCTGAACCACAACGAAACTTGATTCTCCGCAATGGCCAGATCGAAGAGGGCAATGTAATCAACGAGCTGGGAGTCTATGGGGCTTGCCTTTGGGATCAGAAATCTGGAAAGATTCTCCACAACGAGGAGGCCGGCTGGCTTCTTAGAACGAAAGGGGACAAGAGCGAAGAAGGCGGTGTTGCGGCTGGCTACGGGTGCATGGACAGTGTGTCACTGACACTGACAAATATTGACATACAAGAAGACATGGATGCAGCAGCTCAAGAATAGAATCCCTTCCATTACCGACAGCGGTGCACGTGCAGATGTTGGGATAAAGAGTCGTGGTTTGTTTATCGTTGACTTATGGCATAGCATAGCCCGGCCGCCCTTATTTCTTACAAGAGGATCGTCACAAGAAGTCATTGTGTGTCCTGACTAGAATACATAAGATATCTAACAAAAGGAAAGGAAAGTTCCTTGGAGCGGAGACTAAGTTCGTCTGGCGAGCAGGAATGCCAAGGTCGCAGATCGCATCCGCCATGGCAACCTTGATTTATATTACATGGTCGGTGAATGGGGTTTATTCGGTTTGGCCAGCGTTCTGGGGCCTCTTGAGAACTTCAATGTTGCCTGTAGCAATATTTTGGTCAGAGCACATCTTGCGTGAGTGGGAATCAAGCATTTCAACTTACGCTGAACGACGCTCAAGCTGGATCGAGGCTGGCCATTGGCATCTTGGTAGCTTTTAATGCTGGCCTCGCCTTCAACGTAAACCATGGTGCTGTTGCCGTGTCAGTAAGCGTATCTCAGTCGCATGGTGAGCCAGTTCCATTAGAAACTCATTTCAGTTCATGAAAATGTCAATTGACCTAGAGCAGACGCAGAGCTGGCAACGTACCCCTTGGGCAAGCTCAACAGGAAGTCTTTTCGGTGACCCTCAGCGAAGCTTGTGACGCGGAACCAGCTCGTCTGGCGGTTATCCTTGGGGCCAGTGTTGCTGGCGACGGCGTATCTGAGAATTTCGCGGCCGGTGCTGGTGGACTGGACCTCGGGGGTATCAGCGAGGTTGCCAATAATGGAGATGCGAGCGAGAGATCGGGGGGACGAAGTGCTGAACGAGCGGGCAGCGCCAGCAGAGGCGGCGGTTGCGCGGCGGAACAGGAGGGAAGACATTGTTGTAGATGAGCGGTTGAAGGGCCGACAGATGATTGCGATGTAAATGGATGGGATGGTGAGGTGTGCGATTGAACTGTGCGGAGGGTGAGGAGGGTGAGGAGGTGAAGAGATTGTTGGACATGTTCTGAACGGTGTCAACATGGCCCCTGCACGGGCACCCGTTTGCTTTGGTCCGCACAGTCACTCGTGCCACGCCCCACTCTTCTCGCCCTCGATTTCCTCGCACCACCGGTCCACCATTGGGCTTCAATTAGTTTTTATGTATAGCTTTGACGCTATTTACATGTAATTTTTTCTATTCAATTTTTTAATTTCTCAAACTGGCCGTTTTGCTGATGAGCATCACCAAAGGCCAAGGGTGGTGTGAGGAAATCGAGGGCGAGAAGCGAGAAGCGTCGCGTCAGTGCCCATGCGAGTACGGAGTAGATTGTCACGTCTGGACGCGCGATATTACGGAGCTGGTTCAAGGGTTTGAGGGTTTTCCGCTTGGCTGTGATAGGTCGAATGTTCCCCTCGCAGCGAAAGCATAATGATGGCGAAACGTGGGCCTTGAATCGCGACTACCGAACCAGACTAGCATCGCCGTGTTCTGCCAGCTTCAAGTAGTCCGTAAGTACTTGTGCTAATAATAAATGAAAGTTGGTTTACTTTCGATTGACTCGACCTGTCTGGCGAACCGCCGCCAGCCACAGAACCCACCGTTCAGATGCCTGCCAGACAAGGAAGGCATGTCATCCATCACACCTTCCCTCAATTGCTCCTGGTTTCTCTTCTCTCCTCGCCCTGCGACCCGTCGTTCTTGATTTTGCAATCCGTACTCCGTACTCCGTAGTCCCGGCAGAATTCGCAATCTCAAACTCGCGACGAATATCGAATGTCTCCATACAAATGTCTGCAAGTGCATGTGGCTTCCACGGCCCGCGCATGCACCACCATGCAAGCTCAACTTGGCAAAGTAGCCATCCGATGCGGACAGGTGCCGGCAGGGCAGCACTACACATGTCGATGCAAATAGAGCTTCGAAGCCGTGTTCCTTCACCTTGGGATCTCCCATGCATATCCTGCAGGCTGTGGTTCGCCAAATGACGCCACGCTGGAGATTTGCGGGTTGTGTGACACCCGATTTGGGTGT
This sequence comes from Epichloe coenophiala, assembly GCA_018801565.1. Lineage (NCBI taxonomy): Eukaryota > Fungi > Ascomycota > Sordariomycetes > Hypocreales > Clavicipitaceae > Epichloe > Epichloe coenophiala. Next base: position 2,737,292 of record JAFEMN010000005.1, on the reverse strand, counting down.
CAATAGACGCTTGTCAATAGACTCAGCTCTGAGACGGGCAAACTCCAAACGGTCAATAACGTCTATTGTAAGCCAGAATCTCTACAACGGATGCTTCCGCGGCAAGTGAGACGACTTGAAGCGAGACAAGACGTGAAAAGAGCTCCATTTTTATCTTATTTTATTATGATTTTTTCTTTTTTTTTTTTTCAAAAAAAGCCGCCATGCGACGCTGTTTGCTGTCTATTCATCATACTCGACCACATCGTCTCTATAGCTGTCCCGCCCCTAATGCAACTCCGGCCCTATTGACAGCGTTGAAGGCGCCAGTCATGGACGATAGCTCACAGCCTGTCATACCCCTGGCCTTGAATGGACCAAGATAGGAAGGTTTAGTCTGCAACAGAATCACAATTCTGAAGGATGGAATGATGAATTTCTATTCGCCGTTATGAATTGTCTGCAACGTCTATAAGGACACTTGTTCCGCTTGCCGTGATACCAGTGTGAGTGGACAGTTGGTTGCACAACGCTTGCAAGAAGTAAACGATCTTGATGTCTCGTCTGTTACGTTTCTCCTGTCACTCTCTTCTGATGGGACGAGATCTCCCTCGTTTCCGAATATTCATTGCATCAACTCCTTTCATCTACCCAAAGCCAATCCCTCCCTCTACTCCTCCTATGATCCAGAAACCATGGACTCATCTTCACTCACGCATTGGTACGATACTCGCGGTACGACCACCATCGTCGCTACGGTCGAGCCCCTTTCTCCCTATACCGATCCCGCACTTACAGCAAATTTGGTGTGTCGAGTGCTCCTGGCCATCGTTGCCAACTTGACCTGCCTCGTGCCTCTTCGTCTGCTCTATAGAAATGGAGAACTTGCAGCAGTGGTGTTCATCTTGAACGTCGAGATTAAGAATCTCGAAACGATTGCGAACGCCCTCATATGGAGAAACGACAACATCAGGTCCTGGTGGGCAGGCTACGGCTGGTGCGATGTCGATGCCTACATTCACAACATCAGCATCGGCCTCTTCGTCACCTGTCTGTTAGCCATTATTCGAAACTTGGCCCAGCAAGTCGGATTGATGCGAGCCAATGCCCTTAGCGTCCAAGAACGGCGTCGTCGGAACTTGATCCAAGCACTCATCATCTTCCCCTTCCCCATCATTCAGCTTTGCTTGACATGGCCGCTTACAGCCCAAAGATATCTTGTCGGAACACTGATAGGCTGCAATTGGATTGCTCATCCGTCCTGGCCCTTCCTGGTTTTCTTTGTGCTTCCGCCGCCCATATTCGCTCTGATCACGTCCGCTTACGCAGGTGAGTTGTCGGGAGAAAAGTGTCCCAGTTTGTGTTGTCCAGCTAGCTAACACACACCGTCTTCTTTGCAACGCGCGTAGTCCTCATCTACAAGAGATTTCGACAAGTTACGAAAACGACCGAGACGGCGCTCTTGAGCAATCGTATCGCGCAACAAAGGAGCCAGCGCACAAGACGGAGGCTATATCTCATGGTCATTTCCATACTCATCCCCTTTTTGCCAGTTGTTCTAGCGCTGGCCGCCTTCAACATCTCGCAGATGCAGGGACTCAAGCCTTACAACTATGATCAAGTCCATAATCATGCCTCGCCGCTGCCCTGGGACACAATCCTGTTCGTCTCATCAGGCCAAATCAACTGGGCCGTGATGAACAACTGCTACATCTCCATTGCTACGGCCATCCCAATCTTCGTCTTCTTCGGGTTGACCAAGGACGCCGTCAACAACTACCGACAAGTGGCCCTCTTTTTCGGTCTAGGTACCCTCTTTCCTCGTCTGCGGCGAGAATACGATCCTGATAAGGCTGTTTCGGTGGGAGGAAGCTCTTTCGGCTCCAGTCAGATGCGAAGCGTCGCCAGGTAAGTGTCATTGGGCCACAATAAGTCCTTCTATGAACGTGTTCTCACAATGCACCAAGTGCACCTTCGAAAACTGAATCACTCAGCTCTCCTGGGCCGTCCAGCCGCCACATGTCATTCCGCATTGACAGCACGCACGGCCAACCATCTCAGCATCTCGGTGGATACTATACACGCAGAGAGCACAACCACAACAAGGTTTCCTGGTCACAATCCACTCCTATTCAGCACTCGTCGCAATATCTCGGTCCCGCATTTCTTACGCAATTGTTTTGTGCGAAAGAAGAAGCCTGGACACGATCCAGAAATCGGGCCCTGCCTGGGGCCTGTTCAGCCGGCTTGTCCCCTTGGGCAATCATATCAAATTTCCGGGCGACCCTCTGTTCAAACCGTCGTTTGGTCTGGTGAAGGCCAAGAAGGGTCTGGTTCGGTGGGCTGCTCGGGAATTGCGAGAAAGCCTGTTGCTTGTGGTGTTCAGGTTCAGACTTGTTTATCGCGAGAAACGTAGCGGGGGGGCAAGGGAGTGATGTTAGGTGCCAGCTTTGGAGCGAGCCCAGGTATTAAACAGTGATTTCAATTCTCCGAGAACTTGGAACAGAATGGTTCCCCTGTGGATTCGACGGCACTTGTTGCCACTTGATGGATTTGTTTCAGACTTCACATAGATCAATCGACTCAGCACGAGGCCTTTCCTTTTCACATCGTCTCCTAGAGCAAGACAACCTGCGGGGTATATAAAATCCGTCATAAGTATCAACGTTGTGCATATATTAAGCCAAGAGGTCCAAAGTCAACGCCAATGAGGGGACAAAATGAAACATGCGAGTGATAAGCCCCGTTCTATACTGTCCAAAAACAACCCTCAGACCTTCTCTTCATCATATGCCAGAGATGTATACCCACCGAGTGGCAAAGACGCCCGTCCGAAGACAAGGTCCTGTCCTGTCCTTCCTGACTCGCTGCTTGTCCTGGTTCGCTCTTCTAGGAACCTTGCCACGCCGTTGTATCAAAAGTATGTTGTGGATTTGTCAAACCCGAGCAAAGGGGAGGGGGGAAATAGCAGACGAGTAAATAAGCAAAGAATAACCAGAGATTAGGATTTGCAGATTGTGTTGTATGTGCTCAAGAAAAAGTGGTATTATGGATGTGGGTGTGGGGGCCCGGTACAATATATGTAGAAGAAGAAAGAGCCAGAAGGTGATCCTGCCTCATTATTAGAAGACCCGCTTGTTGAGCATGCATTAATCCGTCAACACATCCAACGCGTTATTTTGCTGCCTTTTGCATCCGACGCATAGCTTCCCGGTGAGCTTCCAGCATGTCGCCATTTCTCATCCGTTCATCAAAAGCACGATCGACATTTTCTTTGTCTCGTTTCTGCATTTCCCTGCGCTGCGCCTCTGCTTCTTTCTGTCCCATCAGTACGTTGCGTTGCATCTCGATGTTCCGCTGAATTTCTGCCTCTCGTCCACCACCAAGCAGAGTCGCCGGTCCGAAAGGCGTTTCACGTCCTGTATTCGTCATGATGGGCGTCCCTGAGCGGAGGTCATACTGCACAGACTGGCGAAAACTGGCTAATTGAGCTTCCCTCGCCGCAATGGAAGCCAACGTCGATGATCTCTTCGGTTGGTGGGAGTTGAAGGCCAGATCTTCCGTGCTGTCAAGTCTATGAAGGGCCTGAGCTTGTGTGGTGACTGGCTGGGATAATGACATCAGGCTGCTCTGGCGCATGACCTCTTTCCTCTGGCTGAGAGGGACGTCGTCTGGGTCAGACAAACTGAGTGCTGCCGCATACATGGGGTAATTGTAGAGTGAGCCAGCGTCACTACCAAGCCCTTGGTTTGCAAAAGGTGGCTCTTGGTTGAGTGACAATAGACTTCCGTGGGATTTGCTTCGAAGGAACATCTCCCGTTGCCCGATCAAAGTCTGTGGGCTGGCATATGAGACAACTCCTGGGACTGGGATTCGGTTGGCGGGCAGCACAGGAGGTTGTGATGGTGTTGTATCGAAAGCGGCCACAGACAGCTGACTAGCAAGGGCTTGCCGGGGCTTGACACCTTGTTCTTCGACAATAGAGTTATCTGCGGGCAGGGCAACGGGCTCCTCGGCGATCGGCATGAACGTGGATGATGAATGTCGCAGCCCAGAAGGCGTCTTTTTCAGTGGTGGTGCAGGCGGAGCGGTCGGGGATAGTGGCATTCGTTGCTCAAGAGGCGTGTTTCGTCCACTGGTGGATGTCGGCAATGCAGCATTTGAGGCTGGAGGCAGGTCCTGCTTTGATGACCGCGTTGTGTCGTTTTTCGAATTGGCAAACTCTGAGCTAACAGAAACTGATCTTCGTACACCTGTTGGAGGTCCACCATCTTCAGCTGTCTGCTGAAGTTCTTCGACATTTACGGGAACGGGCTTCTCTTTTGGCTCTTTTGCCATTTTTGTCGCTTTCGCTGTGGGCACGTGCAGTTCGTCAGGTTTAGGACACTCTGCATGACTCAAATGTTTCGCCCATTCATTGGTTCGATACGACATGGCGACTCTCGAAAGCGATCTCGGTAAGCGATCCTTGGTCAGACTTGCTGGAGTTGACGAAACGCTTGCCATTGACTTTGCCCTTTCGGAGGCTTCAGGAAGATTGAGGTCAGCAGACGGTTCGCGACTCGTCTCTGCACCCATCTCTCCTTCTCTTTGTGATTCTCTTACGTGCCCTCCGGCCTTGTCAAACGGTTGGTCAACGACATGAGCAGGTCCGGGAGCAGTTGTAGTTGATGCTGGCCGAGATCTTGTTTTGTCCTGCGCAAGAGTATTATCGCCATTGCGCAATTCATCGCCCTGCTTACCAAGCTGAGCATGAATCTCCATACTTCGTCCGGCAAGCTCGGTCTCTCCAGGATCCTTCTGATCAAGATCCTGTACGATAGAGCGTGCATCCGCTCCACTCATACTCTCATTGTCAGCAGTGGCCGCAAGGGACCTCTCATCATCTTCGGGTTGGTGGATTCTACCCAGAACCAACTCTTCGGTACTCTCGCCTGCGTCAGAAGTGCTGTCGCCGCCTGCGCCACCGCCACCTGTGCGTTCGGATCTCTGGGAGAAGTTGCGAAGCAGCGTGGCAGACCCTTGAGATAGTCTATTCGCAAGAGACCGATGTTTACGAGGGGCTGCTGAAGCGGCGGCTGAGGCCTCAGCATCGTCTGCAAAAGTGGCAATGGAAGACCGATCATCGTCAGATTTGGCCTCGCTCCCTTCAGGGACCGTGAATGGCAGAGGGATGACCTCGGGGGCTCCTGTTACAGTCTGAGCTTGGGACTCCCGTTTACTGGCCGTGGTACCTTTGGAGTTTCGTTGGCTGCCGGCTAGTTCTTTTGCCTCCCGCCTTGTTTCCGTTTTCTCGTCCAGGCTTTCACCCTCAACATCGGTTGCATATTCGGGAATGTCGTCAGCAGCAACACGAACGGTGACCTTGCCCTCCTCGGCATCTTCTGTTGCCATCAAAGCATCCGGTCCGTGTCTCGAGTTCTCCGACTCAGACATGTCAGCCATTTCAATGACCTCGGCGGATGACAGCCCCTTTGATCCGATGTAGCCTTGTCGAAGTCTTTTCTCGCTTCCGGTCTCCCCAAAGTCAGTGACGCGTGACTCTGTGATACTGTCGGCAGCACCATCACCATATACTCGCTCCCACTGCCGGCGCTCTCGAGCATTCGACTCTTCGATTTGACGACCGACATTCTCTTCCTCTTGTTCCAAGTTCCGCTGGTCATCTGCGCGTTCTGCTGCTCTTTTCTCTCTCTTCTCACGCACAATCCTCCACAGTTTGATCTGCGAGATGATTCCCGCCAAGAAAATGAATATCACGGCTGCGGTTTCAACTCGAATACCTTTCGTGACTGGATAAGTGTCTGCTCCAAGTGGGAAGAGGTTGTCGTTAACCGCCCAAATGTAAGCCCAAAATTCTTTCAGGCCGGCGCGGCTAAAGCAATCAATGCCAAGTACCGCCACAGTCGAACCGCCAAAGGCGATTAGTACAATCAGGGCCCAGTCGCGCGTATATCTGCTGAAATACAGGGCAAAACCAACGAGAGTAAAGCTAGCAATGAATATTGCCTTGGACGGCACTGCGTGAAGAAGTCCACCAGGAACCAAGCACAAGAGCCACATGCTTATGCAGAATCCACCCAGGGCGCAGCCAAACCCCTCGGTCAGTTCCTTGAAAAACATGGCGGCAGCACCAACGGCGCAACCTGACATGATCACAGCCACAACGTATCCGCCCTGCAGTGCATTGCTGACCGGAACACTCATGACATAGACTATCAGCACTGTAACGCCGAGTGCCGTCATATATGCGGTAGAAAAGAAGGTGTGAATCCAGCGGTTCTTGATCCCAACCAGCGCGTATACTGCACCAGTCGCAAGCATAACAACACCAGCTACTCCCCATCCCGGAGTCAACTGGGGAGGCAAGGGCAATTGGCCGGCCGGAATTGTCGCTAATCACCCCGAATTAGCATCGCGCCATGCTGACAGAGTTTTCCACGTTGTGCTAGTCCACCTACCATTATAGAAAGTCGAATTGTCCAAAAGGCCACTGGAGGTTACTGTGGGCAGTGCGGAACTTGTTGTGTTAGGTATCGACGAAGGTGCAGCCGTGACAGAGCCAGACACATCTGGTCTATCTGGCTTGGCACTTGATCCCTGAGGCTCCTTCAAATTTTGATCTCTCCCAGCAGGGTCTGTGATTTCTGGCTGAACCGATGACGAGATTGGTGTCGTGACAGGCACTGCGTTGTCCTGCCTCTTAACAATGGCGAAACTCTGCGAATGTACGACTTCAAAAATCAAGACCAGACGAATTAGCGCCCACAGGCGACTCGCTTTCGGGCTCATCATTATTCTGCGATTGTCGAGGTCGTCGTCGATTGAAAGCTTGTGTACGAGTTGCAAGATAGCTTTCACCAACGGCTTACACGAGCCTGTGAAGCATTATCGAGAGTTCGAGAGTCCGCGGTTCGGTCAGGAAGTAGTAGAAGGGTAATTCTGGAGGGAGACGAAGGGAGGAAATAGACTAGAAGGACATGCAAGAAGCAGACAGAAGCAATGACGGGTAATTAAACCTTAGTGGTCTCGCAACTTTGTTATGTGTGGTGTCGCGTGGTGTGAGACAAGAGGCTCTACCAGAAAGTCGTGGTGGGGAAAAAAAGAAAGAGTTGTTACAGCAAGACGTCGAGAATCAAAAAGAGGCGAGCGCCTAGGCACTGCACGGTAAATGAAGGCCTTGGTTCGATCAAAGGGGAAAGTAGCGGATGTTGCACTCATCGATAATAGAGCGAACGGGCAAAAAGGAACGGATGCATGAAGCAGTGGGTGGGAGGGTGGCATGCAGAAGAATTTGGAGGGAGGATTGGAAAGTGTTGAACGGGAAACACGGGAAACGCGCAACTTCTGTTCGGAGTCACTCCAGCTAAATCCTCCTCCCTACGAAGACATGAGCTTTACCGCAGTGTGGTCCGTATCGAACGCTAAAACGAACGCATCGGCTTCGTATACTTATTATTGGTGTCATTCAAGCGTGGGGACGGGCCAGAAGGTACAAAACATGCCGGCCAAGGCCGAGAGAGTGGATGAAGTGGGCGAGACGGCAACCAAGAGATTGTAGGGCCAATTTCCCCGACTGGGGGTTCAAGGCGGAGTCAGTCCACCGTGTGGAATGCCTGCCATTGTGGATGGCGGGCACGAGCATAATACATGTACGCAGCGAAATACATCCTTCGGGCACATACTCATCGATGTAATGCCGGTAGGATTTTTATTTTTATTTTTTCTTAAATTTTCTTTCGCGAAGATGGCAAAGGTCATCATCATGGCGTCCCACGTCGCACGAAAACGGGCAATCTAGGATCCGGTAGGTAGCATACGGAGTAGAATGAGAGCTTTGAGAGCTTTGAGAGCTTCGAGAGCTTCGACAACCACAACTGTTCAATCAGTATATATCGAGAATCGGTACTGTCCACGCGCGCGAGGGCACCGCAGCATTGCGCTCCCAACAAGCTCACCCAGATCGACGGAGGTTCCGGAGGACGGCGTACAGAGTGCTCAGTACCAAGATGAATGATCTTGAAGCCGGGCAAATAGTCTCACAAGGCCAGGACGACCATTACCAGCAAGCCACTCACCCACGCCACGCCACGCCACGCTCGTTCACGAGAGGCTGATGGCAGCGACGGAGGTCGATGTCTACATAACTAACCCCTGAATGATTTTACAACGATAATAAGTCCCACGCGGGACAGCCACTATCAGCTCTTATGTATGTACATAGTGTTTATAGTAAGTGAGTAAAGTACACGTACTTCTCACCCCACTTAATGCCACACTAAGCCACGGAAAGATCTTTATGTAATTCGCCTGCTGCCCCTAGTTCTGTACCTCCTGTAAAAATGAACAGGGATTAGACTATAATTCAGGTACAAGCGCACGCACCAACGAGTGGCCTCACCCCATTCCGAGTCGGAAGGTACAGAACAGCTCCTATTAGCTAAAAGTGGCATGTACGGAGTACGGACGGAGTATCTGTGCCTGCCCACAATTAGCTTTGTGCGACTCGACCACTTATCGCGCTTGGTCTGCCTGTCTGCCTGCCTGTCTGCCTGCCCTGTCTGTCTGCTACTCAGCGATGACGAGAGAAGACTCGCACAATATCACCATCAACAAATCGCTTTTGGCAAATTGATCATCACACCGCGCGCAATGCCAGTACTTGTACGAAATACACCTGCTGCCACAAGATATCTCATTGCTCCTTGGCCTGTCTCAGTTGAAACTGTCCACGCGACGCAGAATCAAGTTGCTGACGGGGGGGGTTTATCACCAGGGAGACTGTTCATGCAGCATACATCTATCTCCCTTGACATTGAGAGATCCCTCTTCTCCCATTTGAGAGGCCGTGATACATGAGTGAAATGACGTTGAGCAAGCCGACGCCAATGAGAGAGGGAAAACATTTCAACAAGGGAACAAGGGTTAGCTAACTACATAGGTCCTAGCGGCTGGCTCCATCAAGCATTTCATCTCAACCAGGGTTATCATTACGTAGAGGTTGCCACACTGTTTTTGTCGTTGCCCCTGTTTATTCTAGATTCTCATCCGAGGCAAGAAGGGGAAAGCGACAGGCCATCTTTGGTCCTGGTCCGGCAATCCTGGCAGGTCGGTTTGTGATCAGGCCCGCGACACGATAGCAGCGAATTCTCTTACATTGTACAAGTATTCGGGGCCTTTGACATGGCCGCCAGAATCTTCCGTCAGGTTCCTTCCGTCAGGTTCCACACGGAACAGGTTCGAGGATCCGTGGAAATGCTAGCGCTGTACTCCATACTGGGATTTACTTCGCACTGACTGTCAGAACTGTCAGAACATGACAGGCTGTAACAACATCAAGCTTTTCTCGATGAGCAGTGACGCGCCTATGCTGAGGACAAATTGAATCATACCAGCCTCGAGGTGAAGGGGCGATTTGTCCTGATGGTTGTCGATGGTGTCAAGTCAAAGTCATAGTCATCGCACGGGGCATCATCACAACCGTCCAACTTCGGCAACTTCGGCACATTGCATCAGAAGCGAGAAGGCAGAGGTTGCTTGAGCCGTGGAGACAACAGGATACGGAAGCTGAGCACGGGTTTTTCTTGGCCAGGTTGCCATTTCCATTTCAGCATGCATCATCATCATCATCATCATCATCATCAGTTCACCAGGTACAGAATCCTGATTGACCCAATTGCGCTCCTCCGTCCCGTCTTCGCGATCGAATTCGGTCATGGTCGGGAACCTTGCCAAGCTCCTTCCGCGCATGTCCCCGCCCAGAGTCTAACCAGGCTAGGGGCAGCAACAATGGCAGGCGCGCAGGCAGCAAGCAAGCAGGGCGGGAAGGAAGGAGTCAGAGTGTCTGTCCTGCAAGTCGTGCTGTTAGCGGCAACGTTGAACGCGTTGTTAAATTAAACCGCCCCACTGGCAACGCCTCGTTGTCTCTCAGTTCCGTGTACCGATCGACGATGATGAACGATATACAATCTCTTCGGGGTCACCGCGGTTGTGCACCGTGGCAGGATTCCTTCTTCTCACTTATGCGGACCATTGTACGCTTTGTACGAACACTAGTTGTTGGCGGATTATGTGGTACAGATATGCAAACAGGCGCCTTGTCCTTTGACCAGAGAGAGAGCGTGTCAAGTGATTTGATGCGAATGTATCCGGGTAGGAAAGCAACGACGGGGGGGGGGCTTAGGGACTCAGGATAATCATGCCTGCCTAAATGAGCCTGTAGCAATTATGGCATCTACAGAGTACATAGTCCGTAATCTTGCTCTCATCAGTCGTCTGAGAGGAGCAAGCCACCAGCCTTCCGGGCACAAGGGCAAGTGCAGTGCGCATCACCGTCATAGCCGAGATCTCCGTACGGGGGTACTGGGGACACGCATGGACCGAAATGAGTACGCAACAAACTGCTGCTTCATTTGTCGGAGACCACGATGCTGGGTTGAGACTCGAACGGGGGGAGCACAATGGAAGCAATACCAGACGCAGAAGCTGGTTCCTTCAAAACAAACAGATTGCATGCGTGCGTCTCGGGCCACTGACTGACTGACTGACTGACTGTCCGGACAACGCATCACCATCGCATCGCCACCCCAGCCTACCCTGGAGCTTTTACCCTGATTCTCCTTGCTTTGCCTGCGAGATGTCTTGCCATGTAGGTCTCAGACAGAAAGCTAACCAGGTATGTTGTGACGTTGTGTCATTTTTTACCGCGCTCCTTCTCCGCGTTCTTGTCCCACCGACTTTTTCCATCCCTCGGGCCGGCCAATGGATGCGGTTCCTTATCCATAGCCTTGAGAGAAGGGGGGGGCGCGCAAGTTGTTCAACAAGGAATCTGGGCGGAAATGTGGCTGACATTGACGAGCAGGTGGTGGTGCGACCAAGTTTCCAACAACACCATTCCTTCTCAGCCGTAATGTGATTGCGAGTCTAGACCGAATCACAGAATCACGGGACATGGCCGCCTATGGTGTTGTTCCCCATCTCCCGTGTAGTGGATGTGTGTCAAATCGCCGTGGCTCTTTATTTTCCTGGAGTAGATCCCGGGGGTCCCGTTCTTTTCTACGGAGCACCGCAAGACCTTTTATTTTATTTTATTTTTGTTCTCCCGGATCGTACTAATGGGGGGTGTAATAAGTGGTGAATTCGTCGGGTGCAACTCGGATCAAGGCGTTATTGATCAATCCGCCACGCTAGGTGATCTGTAAGAGCCACCTGCTCGTACAAGTTCATCATGCCTCCTTTCTCCGTCATCCCTGGACCCGACGTTCGTTGTCAAAACGTGGTAATACGTGTAGTACCTGGGCGTAGGGTGGTAGGTAGGGCAAGGCAAGGCGACAATGCGAGGCGAATTCGCCCCGGTCAATGGGTCAATGACGACGCGGTAAAAACCTTTCTCTACTGCATTTGTGATTCCGGGTCATCTCATGTTACGAAAGATGAAAGCCTGCAATGGAAGCATGTCCTGCAACTGGGAGGAGTGGAGATGATTGCACGAAATCGTTGAATCCGTGACTTGCTCATCGTACTATCGCCATGCAAAGTGGTATCATGTTAATAACGAGCATTGAAAAAGAACTAGTCCTTTAACATCGTGTTGGCTGCCCTTGCCTGAAAGAACCGAAGAAGAGCGCTGCGCTGCGCCCACCGAAACCACAATCGTATCAAGAAAAATTCGCTATTTATATCCCCTCTCTTATTATTCGTACCGTCATTCCGCCTCCCCCTAAACGCGAGTTCCATCTATGGAAACCATTACAGGGGGCAAGGTGGTAAAGGGGATGATGCCTGTCAGTGAAAGTGAGATGGACGTGCTGTCACGTCACGAATTCGCTGGCTGGCTGTTTGTAAAATCATACATGTAAATTTTTTTCCCCTTCACCACGGATGCGTTGTTGTTGTTGTTGTTGTTGTTGTTGTTGTTGCTGCTGCTCAGGGAAGAAAAAGACCTCATCGCTTCATAACGCGGGTAGGCACTCGATCGCCGCTGTAGCGTGGCTGAGAGGATTGTTGTTTTCCTGTCCTGGACGTGCGCGCATGCTTCGCCGGCACGGGACTCTTGTGGCGTACGTTTAGCAAGCCAAGGACGGATCGCAACGGCAGCAGGAATAGCTGGAGCACAGTGGTGAAGGGGAACAGCACGAGCGTGATGAGCGACTCGACGGTTCGGACCAGGATGTTCTTGGAGCTGCTGTTCTTGGCAGCCACTGCGGCCAGGGCAATGGCATCATCCAGTCGCGAGTCTAGTGCTGAGAATCGAGCGTCCGTCTGGTGCTGCAGCAGGGTGGCCTTCTTTTCGTATCGCCGCACCGCGCGGTTGAGGGCATCGAGCTCGGGCTGAATGGCGTTGCGAACGTCTCTGGCCAGGGAAGCCTTCTCCTCGGTCGCCGCAGAGCCGACGCCCTCGCCGTGTTCCCTGACGAATTCATCGGCCAAGGAGCGCGCCTCCAGTCTTTCCAGGCGCTCAATCATCTCTTCCAGGTGCGCGCCAGACTGGGTTGGCAACGCAAAGGGGTTGCCGTGGACCACTCGCTGGAGGTGCAGAGTTCTGGATTTGACTAGCTGTATGGTGTGTGAAAAGGCACGTAATTCCGACACCAGCAGGAAGATGGTGAGGTTGTAGTTGGAGACGAGGCCCTCGGATGGCCGGCTGAGCTGGACGCGGATGTAGTGCAGCAAGTAGGCGCTGATGAGCGGCAACGCGAAGCACGAGAACAGTGCCAGCACCTCGTGCATGTAGAGCTCTCGGAGCGCTGACTGCTGCTGCGGCGTGGTAGTCGGGTCTGCGGATGACTTTCCTTGCGGGCTATTATATTTGCTATTCGTCCTCGGGGCTTCATCCGTTTCTTCGGGAACATCGTCGAGGTTCGTGGGCTGATGGGCTGCGTCTGGACCAGAATCATCGGGCTCGAGCTCTTCTTCGACGGCGATTTCGGTGTCTGCTTCTTGCTGACTGCGAAGCTGCTGGGCAGAGTGGTACCAGACCCTGTGGAAATACGAGAGATTTCAGAAACTTTGCCCGGAGGATCAAGTTGAGATGTATCTTGGGGTGATGGTTGATTTGGTCAGATGGAACTCACCATGGTTGCGTCACGGACCAGTGCAGGAAGACGCCAGACAGGCCCAGAAGCATGATGTCTGTGACGACGACATGGCCATCCTTGAACAGGACTCCCGCAATGGCCGGGAGAAGAGCAAAAGCCAGAGACAGGGAGGCTAATGATGAGGTTTCCGGGATGGGCGTCTCGTGGCCCGCGCGAGCCCTCGGATTGAGCAGATTGCGAGCCTCGTCCAGGTTGTAGTCTGAGAAGTTGGAGCTTCGCCGGGGCGCGCCGTGAGGCACAGCCTCGAGGGAAGCTTCGGATCGACTTGCATGGGACTTTCGCCGGATCGGAAAACCATCATCCACCGGCTTGGAACGACGGAGTGCGCGGCCGGGAGGGGCGAACCCTGTCGACTTGGATGTCACGGCTGGGGCTCGAGATGATGCAGCCGCTGGGGCCGCGGGCGAGCCTTCGTCCGGCATTGACATTGTTTGTTTTGCCTTGTTGGGGGTTTACTTGTTGGGAAGAAGCTGGATGAAGAGAGGCAGAGGCATTGGGGGTCTGGGACGGAAAACAGACAAAGGCGTGCGCGTGGGAGAGATGGATGGGCGATGCGTAAGATGCGTGATGCGTGATGCGTGATGTGTGATGTGTATGATGTGTGATGTGTATGATGTATGATGTATGATGTATGATGTATGATGACGAGTTGACGAGCTGAACTCGCCAGGTGCGTCGAACGTTGGGCCGTTTCGTCATGAACTTTGATTTTGCCGCCAACAAGGACAACAACGTGCGACGACGCCCTGCTGCCCTGCTGCCCTGCGCCAAGAACAACTGGGTGAAAAAAAGAAAAGAAATCCGGGGTACCGAAATGGAGTCTGGCGGTGCATCTCAATCCCGTGGCTTTTCTGGTGTCAAGGACCGACCCCTGCTCGAGTTTCATCATTGCCCACAACCCAGATTTCGGTCCGTCTTCTTCTTCAATTTTTTTTTTTTAAAAATAAAGACTTCTTTCATTCGCGTCTTCTCTGCCGTCATTTTGTCTCTTTGACACAGCCCGGGATAGAGAGCGAAAGAAAGGGAGATGGAAAGGCTCGCCGTCTTCTACTTCAGCATCGCGCCACAAGTGAAAAGTGAAACCAAACCAACCAACCAACCAACCACGGGTGGTCGAATCGCCCAAGACTACAGTGCTGGAGGTGCTGGAGGTGCAGGTGCTGGAGGTGCTGGAGCCGCGGCCTGCAGGCCTCTGGCTGCGCTGACTTGACGGACCAGGCAGTGGCTGCCCGTGGCTGCCCGTGGCTGCCCGTGGCTGCATGTCGCCTGCATTTTGGCCGTTTTGGCGGCAGAAACGTCAACATGCATCTCCTTCGCCCACCGCCCCGACATCCTCTCAGACTGGAACGAGTGCCATCACCGTCGACCCCGACCCCGACCCCGATCCCGACCCCGATCTTGACCCCGATCCTGACCCCGATCCTTCCACCGCCCCTGAGCACGGCCGTCTCGACGGAAGTGCCAGCCTCGTCTTCTCCACGACGCCCAACGCATCCGAGCCGTCTCAGAGCCGCCGTATCGAGACCGCTGTCGCGGCCGGGACCCAGGGTCATCAGACTCACCACACCGCGGGCCTCACCCAATCTCCCTTTCGCAGCCGTAAACGGGCGAACCAAGTCGCTGCTTACAGAAGCGGCCGGCCATCTGCATCGCGCCTTTGGAACCCCACGAACTCGACCCCTCGGATCCCCGACCAGCAGCGTCATCGCAAGCGAAGACCATCAACACCGCCTCTGCCCACTGTCCCGCTTCACCATCCCGTCCTTGATACCTCGTTGGCAGGAACCAAAGACCCCCAAGAACTTGCGGCTACCGCTACCGCTGCCGGCAGCTATCCACTCCTGACCCTTTCAGAGCAGCGGCAGACGAGACATTCAGCATCTGCGCGTGCAAGTCTCCAAATTGAGCGCTTCGGAGCCAGCCATCGCCGGATCAGCTTGCCGCGCTCTTTTCGTGATTCACACGACGGGCAGCCGTCCCTCCATCGCACGTCGATTGCCTTGGACGCTACGCAGACGACGCCTGGTAGCAGTTCATGGACAGACGAAGTGGAACTTGCGGAACTGTCGGCGAAGAGCAAAGGCAAACAAAGAGCACCCATGGCTACAACCATGGCCACTACAAACAGTGAGGATGCGACAAGGTCGTACTCGAGAGATCTTGAACGCGGGCCGGGTGTGATGATGCCGCGAATGTCCAATGCATTTGCGGCGGACGGCATTGGTTCTGACGTATCGTCATCGAATTCTTCCATTATGGGGGAGGATGTGCAGCCAGACGCCGGAGAGGAATGGGGCCCTCAGCATCCATGTTACCCGCACCTGAATCCTCATGTCCCCGTGGATTCGATGGAGTATGCGACGACGAGGATAATCCGTGTCAAGCGCGACTGGCTAATCGCAGGGGATCTTGCCCCAACCTTTTCAAACCTGTACCCGGAAATCCTGGATCCAGCGGGCGTGTCAGAACAGGAATTTCGACGCATCGTCGATAAGCTAAACGGAGAGCTAATTCCCGTGTTCGACCCTTTCAGCTTTCGAAACATGCTGGACAGTGTGCTGGGACTGGTTACTGGCTGGCTGTGGGATGATTTTGGCTTGACCGCGGCCAAGTCGCGTCTGAATAATCTCGAGAAGTGGATTGAGAGATGGAACCAAGAGATGGAGAAGACCATGGCGTCCGAGGAGGGTGTGGTCCCACCAAAGCTCATCTCACTTCGACAAACGGGGTATTTGAACGTGAGTTTTCTCTCTCTCTCTCTCTCTCTCTCTGAACTGCGTTCCCGTGATGGTGACCACCCCTTCTTCATTGGCTCGCGATGTATGCGATCGCTGACATTACAGTACAGCTGGACATCCAGATCCCAGATCCCGAGATCGCCCCGGCGCCCAGTAGCATTGGAGCTGGCGAGTCCAGAACCGCGTTGCCCATGGAGCCGATGCCTGCCATACCGGCTTGATGCGCATGTGAAGTTTCCCAGGGAAGAATTTCTCCGTATGGCGTTTTGCAACCAGCGAGCCAACTGCTGTGGGATCTCCGCCATGGGTACTTTTGACGAATTGTTGTCTAAACTGTGGCGTGGCGTGGCGTGGCGTGCGGACCACAATTGTTTCTTATTTTCTTATTCATTACATTGATACCAAGAATTTTGGGGACCACCAGTCTTGTTTGAGACAATGGAATTACGGACAGACGAGCTTCGTATACATGTACATCCATCTACATTCGCGCGTCGTTGCAGTTCGTGGCGTCTCGTTCCAAACATCAAATATGACCAACAAGCTTCCTTGATTGCCCCCTGCCCCCTGCCCCCTGCTCCCTCCGTATCAACCCATCAAGCAGCGGCCCCCCAGCCTAGGGCAACCCGTCCAATTCTCCCTCTGACAGCGGCGCTTCTCTTCTTCTTCGGGCCTCTTTCCACTCGGCCCATGCATGTTGTCGTCGCCTCGTGGCCAAGCCTTGAAACATTTACTGACTGGCATAAGTCCCAGGAAGCGAAAACACAATTTTCAACTACTTGCATTCATCTCGTCGTCCTCTGTTCTAACCCTACCATGAAGCCATCAAACACTTCCGCCAACTGCTCTTCTTTGATTCCTCCATAAAATGCCGCCATGCAACAAAATCACTCGGTTGTGTGACGTGTCGGTCCCAGTCTTCAACTCTCCGAGTCAGACCTAGCTTCAAGCCAGCTCGCGCAAACGAAGAAAGGTTGAGCAACACCATCCCTTATGATACCAACAGACCTCGCCTGAGACCTCACCTGAGACCTCACAGCTCAAGAGGACCCAGTGATGTCTTCTAGTCACCTCGATCCTGTAGCTTTCGTTTCCCAGACGAGCCAGAAGTTGAATCCATGTCAATGTCACCGTCATCCTCTGGGGTATCTGACTGCTCAATGATTTCCCACTCGATCTTGACCGTCCCATCCTCTGATTGCTTGATACCATGAGCTCGGCGCATTCTGCCCAGCCTTGTGCCCTCAACCATGCTGTCAAACCAGGGAACCCCAAAAGACTGACGCAGTGCTGTGCCTTGGTTTCGGGTGTCCACCTGCTTCTCCTCTGCTTCGCCTTCGCTCTCCTCGGAAATGAGACCCAGGTCCTCCAGGTCCTGAAGGTCCTCCTGCAAGAGACTGCCCAGGGTAAGATTGATGTATTCGGCTTCGCTTCGAGGCTTTTCAGACCAGTACGACAACGGCGTGCCACAAAATCCACAAAAGTTGCGTTTTGTGTGCTCTTGGCTAGGGTGCGTATAGACTCGTCGAATCATTGCATGTGTTTCGTCGTCGAAGAAGGCGAAGGTCGTGCTGTGTAGCCACGATAACGGCACTCGAATGTAAGCTGCCAAAGGAGTGGCAAGTGGCTCTTCTGCAGATAGGCAGGCCAACGTTAGCTCTCTCTCAATGAGGAGACATGATACCTATTTCGAAAAGCTGTGCAAAAATGTGCAAAAATGTACCAAATCTACTCACGATGTGATCTCTCCGTGCTAAAAAGCACCTCCGCGTTTCGAATGCCATCTTCCGGGATGGCGATGATATAACGGTTCCGCCCGCAGAGGCAGCCACCCCGCAAAGGCCGCAACGCGCTCATGTCTCTGTTGAACTGCCAATTTCTTCGACAGCCGACGTCAATAGCTTGGAATGAGCGACTGAAGCACACTGACTGGCAATGTCAATCAATCATGTACGCCAACTAGCCTTCTGAGCAAGCAAGTCTGAATAAATGGATGTGCAAATTGCCGACTGAGACGACTTGTGGAATGATCGGTGAGGGAGGCAAAAAAAAAAAAGGCTTCCGAGAGAGAGCAAAAGCTGGTGGCGGCCCCACGTACGTATTCGTATGTAGGTGGGGGCTGTTGGTGGTGGGGCATTTAACAGCTTGATCAATGGTGGAGCAGAGTGGTTCCTATGACGAATGGCGGATCACCCCCCCCCCCCCTGACCCCTCGACAACTCCCAACTTCAACCAAGGTCGATGAAGCAGATGCTTGTGATCCCATTTCCTGTTTCCCATCGAACAATCTCTCTCTCTCGCCACTCATCCTTCAACACCAACAAATGCACATAAAAAATCCGCGCCACACCACAAGCCCGCCCAACCAACCCAACCACAAACATGTCTCTATCCATCCAAGACCGCTCCCCCCTCCACAACACCAAGACGTCCATTCCCAATCTCGGCTTCGGCGTCTACCAGCTATACGGCCAAGCCTGCCAAGAAGCCGTCCTTGCCGCTCTGGAATCCGGCTACAGACACATTGACTCCGCGCAGCTGTACCGAAACGAGAGCGACGTCGGTGCTGCCGTTCAGCAGTCGGGCGTGAAGCGGCAAGACGTCTTTCTCACAACCAAGATCCGCCAATCGGCAGGTGGTTTTGACAAATCCTACCAGAGCGTGGTGGAGAGCATCGAAAAAGTGGGCGGAAAAGACGGCTACGTCGACCTGTTCTTGATTCACGTCCCCGGCACGGGGAGGGAGACGAGGGAAGAGCTGTGGAAGGTGCTGGAGAAGGTGTACGACGAGGGTCGGGCCAAGGCCATTGGCGTGAGCAACTACCGACCCCAGCATATAGACGAGATGAAGGAATATGCCAAGATTTGGCCTCCGCACGTGAATCAGGTTGAAGTATGTACATACACCGTGCTGTGCTTGTTGTTCCCACCCCGTCATTGTCGTTGTTGTCTCGCCATCCATCCGGCTAACGTGTTCATCATTACTTCAGCTCCATCCGTGGTGCCAGCAGCAGGACATCGTGCAATACTGCAAGGACAACAGCATTGTCGTGGCGGCATACAGCCCTCTGTCGTGCGGCGACCACCTCAATGACCCTACATTGGCGACTGTTGCGAGCAAGTATAAGAAATCGCCTGCTCAGATCTTGATTCGATATGCCCTCCAGAAGGGATGGGTGCCTCTGCCGAAGAGCGGCAACCCAGAGAGGATCAAGCAGAATGCCGATGTGTTTGATTTCACATTGAGCGATGAGGATATGAAGACTCTGGATGGGCTTGATCGTGGTAAAGCGGGAGCCTTATTTCCAGCCAACGTGAAGTAGGAGAGATGTGGTGGCGAGAATACTGTGCCCTAGATGAGACAGTTACGTCTACATTGTGATACTGGACAAATGTTGTACGAGATATGATCAAATAGACGCCCACCTGGCACGGGAAGGAAGGCATTGGACCGACCCAGTCGTGGGAGAACACTGCCCATTTACACCCTGTTCACCAAAAGGAAAAAAAAGTGACCTGTTCAATATTCGCATATTTACTTAGCAACATCTACATACGACTTGATGCCCTTCTTCGCCCAGTCCCGCAAATCTTTCTTCTTGATCTTGCCCGTGCTCGTCTTGGGCAGCTCCCGAACCACTTCAACCTCCCTCGGCACCATGAATTTGCTAATGTTGCTCTGGTGCCTCGTCCACGAAATGACATCCTCTCCGCGCACGGCCTTGCCCTCCTTCACCGTGATGTAGGCCTTGGGTCGCTCGCCCCAGAGCTCATCCTGCACTGCCACGACGCCGGCTTCCAGAACATCGGGGTGCTGGACAAGCATGCTCTCCAGTGCCACGGATGAAATGTTCTCTCCTCCCGAGATGATGATGTCCTTGGCTCGATCTAGAATCTGCGCGCTCCCATCGGGATGCCACACGGCGAGATCGCCCGAGTGCAGGGCGCCTCCTGCGAACAACTTCCGCGACGCCACTGCATCCTTGTAGTACTCCTTGGCGCAGATGTTGCCGAAGAAGACGATTTCCCCAATCTCTTGTCCATCTTTGGCAACGTCGATGAGCACACCTTCTGGCTGGTCGGGCTTGATGATTCGAATGGGTAGACTGGTGATGAATCCATGGCCTTGGCGAGCCATCTTGGCGTATTTCTGTTGAGGCGGGAGGTTTTCCCATTCAGGGAGGTGGTAGCATTTTGTTATGGGACCGTATGTTTCTGCGAGCCTCATTAGCTGTCGTTGAGGAGGGCAATGTTTAAGGGCCTTTTGAATACCTACCAGTCATGCCGTATACGTGAACGGGCATAAGATTGAGTTTGGTCTGTGATGGAGGTTAGAGAACAGAATGAAACTCGTTTTCCTATTCATGTAGAAGGAATGGCCTTCACCATTTGCTGAAAGAGGTGTCCTGAAGGAGGGCTAGCCGCCACAGTCACTTGTACGGGATTGGGCAGCTTTTCAGCTTCCCTGGCAGCTACGAGAAGCGTGTTGACGGTAGGCGCGGCATTGAAATGAGTGATTCCCTCTTCCTTCAATAAATTCCAGATTAGAGGGTAGTCGATTTTTCTCAGACACACGTTGAGACCTCGAACAGCCACGACCGACCACGGGAATGTCCAACCCATAGCATGGAACCTGGGAACGGGACGCATTAGCAAATTTTTTTTTTTCCAAGGAGGAGCGAGTGAAGTTATTCAAATACTCACATGGGAAGGGTCCAGAGATAGCGACACCGTCCGTGGTTGAGGCCGGATTCGATAATGTTACCCATAGCAGCAAGATAGGCGCCACGATGTGTATACACGACGCCTTTCGGTCGCGATGTGGTGCCAGATGTGAACGGAACGGCGAGCATGTCGTCTTCGTTGCTGACCTTGGACTGCAGACCAGCCCATGCATGGCCGCCTTGCTCTTTGTCATGGGCAAGACCCTCCAGAATTGCTTGGTTGAACTGGCCACATGATGGTCCTTCAGTGAGGTGCGTGTCCTATAGATATGTGTTAGTGGACGGGCGACGTTATTGCTCAAGAAGGAGAGAAAGAAAGACAGGTAGAAGAGAAAAGCAAGTCTTACAATGTCGATTATAAATGGCACTTTGCTGTGCTTGTTGGTGAATATGCCAAGCAAGCTCTCGAATTCCTTGTCCACGATGATGCAATCCACCTCGGCATATTCGAATATGTAAGCAATGTCATCTTCCTTGAGTCTGTAGTTGGCGGGAACGACCACGCCGCCGCCAGCAACGATACCATATATCGACTCCAGAAAGGCGGGTGTGTTGGGTGCCAAGATGCCAACCCGAGTCAGCCTGTGCTTCTTGAGATAGTAGGCCAACCCGCGGGCTCGGTCCGCGAAGGTCTGGTAGGAACGGCGCAAAGGGACACCGTCGGCGGTGATGTGGAAGATGGCATCGGCATTGGGCTCGACGGCGGCGGCGCGCTCAAGGAAAAAGGTCGGCGACAGATGGTGAATGTGCGGTGGTGGTTGAGATTGCGGAAGCAGGTGGCCGAGGATGGACCGAATGCGCGAAGGCGGCCCCGACCCAGACATGGTCGTGTTGTGAGGCAATTGATGGGTGCGAGCGAGCGAGCCAGCGAGGGGAGAAGAAGTGCGTGGAAGGCCGAGCGAGGGAAGGAATCAAGAAAGAGGAATCAAGAAATAAAGAAAAAGGAACAATGACGATTGACGACGGCGGGCTGGAGGACCCCCCGCAATCCCTAGCGTCCAAGTTCCATGGCTGAAATGAAGAAAGCACTCACTACTCCGTACATCTGCAGTAAACGGGTGATGTGATGTGATGGCATTGGGAACAAATCGTCGGAATGTTGGGTGACCGAGGCCGAGGTCCAATATTAGCAGTGCCCCCCGCTTTCTGTGTATGTATGTATGTATGTACGGAGTACGGAGAAGATACATATGTACATACACCCCACTGTACCTGCCCAGAAGTGAGCGCATCGGATCCGAAATGGAGTCGAGCCGCCTCAAGAGTCAAGGCACAAGTGGGATTCCCGAGCATCAACCGGACACAACTTGCATTTGGAGCATATGCGGCATGGCACATTTCGGGACAGCCGGCTGACTGGAGGATAGCTTTGTCAAGAGCACTTCAACTTGGAAGATGTACTCCACGAATCCGGAAGTGTGAATATCGGACAAGAAAGGGTTCTGGATGAACCATCAGATAGATGTGTCGTCCCCACCTCCATGTATACGACAACTCCACCACGGCCGCCGACGACACATAACGCAAGGGAGCAATCAAGTTGTCAACTTCCTTCGTCATCACGCAAGAGCCACACCAAGTCATCCCTCGACGCACGCGACGCACGCGACGCACGCGGCTCTTGATCCTCCAGCTCGACTCGATTTTTAATCAGACCTCACGAGTCGTGCGCCAAAACCCGTCAGACCCGAAGCGTTTCGTCAGCTACATTGAGCTCTTTGCGTTGCGAACCCGTCTCACCCGGACTTGCTCGTGTCACACCGGTGCTTTTCCTGGCCATGAGAGGCCGGCCAAAGACTCAGCCCGATCAATTACGTCGAGTCCTTCGCAAGATCTTTGTCTGATCAAAACCACAGTTGGGTAAGACACCTCCCTCTGCTTTTCGGAGCCCGGGTCTTCTGCTCGATTGTCAATTGATTGCCCGTGTGCATGATTCCGTCATGGTTCGGGCATAGAAATCGCCATCCTTGCATCCTTGAGCACCAACTAACGGGTTCGTAGGACAAAGGGGCACCTTTGATTGCCGCAGTGCAGCTCCATGTCCTCACAAGTCCCCTCAAGTTCTGATGCCATTCGGCAAGGCGTACCACGCATGCCGTCTTACTCAAGTGCTGCCCCCCGGAATGGCGGCGATACCCGCAAGCTACCCGAGCGAGCGAATACCACACCCAACTCCTCATCGTCAAAGTCAAACCAAGAGGCAGTCGTTGAGGGTGAAGAAAGGGAAGCGCCGTCCGCTTTCGAATCGGGTGCCCACAGCGACAATGACGAAAATGTGGACACAGCACGAGGTTCAGTCGAGCTCGACGAGCTGCCAATAGAATTGATAACTTTGACGGATAGGTATGCTTCCGATTGTCAAGTTTCTGCCAAAGAACAAAATCAGACGCCATTCTTAACTTCGCCTTCCCAGCTTCATCGAATCCCTCGGCGCTAAAGTGCACTCTACGCCCCCGAGCATCGAAAGGCTATCCCGTTTGTTCCAAGATTTCTATGCACTGGCTTCTTCTCATGTGAACACGCACATAAACGCCCTGGCTACCAGACAGAGACGCAATGCTTCCCCCGCCCCCTCAACAACATCGTCAATCTCTTCTGCCGCGAGTAGACTTCGATCAAAAGCAGCGTCTATTGGCGCCAAAGACAAACCAAGAGCGGAAGAAGAACGACAAATGATCACAGTCGAAGAACTCGCCAGCCGCAGAAGGGCCAGAAAGGCACTGGAGGCCAAGCGAGGGAGGCTGGAAGAAGCAGTCGAAAGAAGATTGTGCGAAGGCATATATGACAGAATATACAGGCATAGAACGACACATGATGAGGCGCAAGATGAAAAGCTACGCTCCAAGACAGCAGCATTAGCCATGGTTGGAATCAGTCCAGCTGATTTGGGAGTTGATTATGGCCAAGAAGCAGCCCGAGATCCCGCAGTCGCCAAAAAGGTCACGGAACAAATGCGAGAATCACTGGAAGAGGCAAGAAGAGACATGGTGAAGATGAGCGAGGCCCGGTATCCCCTGGCCAAGGCCAACCATTTGAAAGCCGCCCATAAGAGCATCGTCGAAACCTTGGCTGATGTTCATCCGTCCGCGTCCGCCGATGAAATCATGCCCATGCTAATTTATACGCTCATCACCTTACCGCCCGAGCATCTTCACGCCATGAGTGATCTTCATTTTATCCAGTTCTTCCGTTGGGAGAAGAAGTTGACGGGCGAAGCGGCGTACTGTTTGACGAATCTCGAGGCAGCCATCAGCTTCCTGCAAACTGTAGACTTGTCCACATTGCGAGCGGACGAGCACCCATCGGGCCGGCCCAAGCTCGACAACCAGGCGGGCACACCGAAGACGGAAACATTCCCACCAGCGTATGGAATCACGGCACCTTCTCAAAGCGCCATCGAGGCAAACAGTGACGGTGCGGCCGCCTCAAAACCGGCACCGTCCCCATCTGGGCTGAAAGCTTCTGCCAATGTCTTACGAAATAGGGGGCTCAGTGATCTTGTCAACACTCCGGCCCAGGCGCTTGGTGCCGCCAGCGGTGCCGTCTTCAGCACTGCCGACCACGGTCTCAAGACCATTTCCAACAGCCTGGGCGATAGCTACTCTTTCCTCCTCGGTAAGCTCCGGGAACGCCAGGAGGGGCCCAAAGAATCCATTGCAGTTCCGCGCACGCTAGACGACGCCCGAAAACTTGTCAGCACGCCACCCCCAGACGAGGACGACAATGGCAGCGTATCCAGCTCCATCGCAGGCGGCTCCGAAGACGCAGATCAGCACCCCAAGCGTCCGTCTGCTCGCGAAGACCGCGTCCTCAGCCTCATTGGCGGCAGGCGTGATGCCAGCGTCGACAGCGCACGTAGTGCCAACTCGTCCACCAGAAAACCCGGCTTGACGGACGACTCCAAGACGTCCAATACGCCCGTCTCGGCAACACCCGCCGCACCAGCCATGCTCGACTCTGTCCGCAATCTGGGCAACTCTTTCAACCCCATCGGACGGTTATCTAGCATGGGCATGATGCGTGGCTTCGGACGCAGCACTCCTACCAAGGATTCAAATCTGGCCGCCGACGGAGGCGATTTGGCAACAGTACGTCTTCTCTTTAGATCACCTCCCCCACTTGGACCCCCTTCATGGAACTTGATCAGAATGAACCAACAGACCCGTTCAACTAACCACTGCATGAGAATCATCAGGCATTCCCGGACATTGCTGCCGCCCTACCACCCAAACAGGTCACGGTCCCCAAGCTACCACCTCCGAACAAGCGGTTCCTGGAGCTACAAGGTCCAGGAGACCTTAAACTAGGCGAGGTTCGAGAACTTCTCAAAGAGTATCGACGATTGGCCGTGGCGCTAAAGAACCTGGGTGCCTTTGATGACAAATAGTCTGCAACGATGAAGTGGAGATGGAATGGAAACCATGTGCCTCGTGTAAATTGGATATTTGGGGCGATTTTTTCAAGACGGGCGTTTCTTGTTTGAGTTGTAATGACTAGCGTCAGATATGTTTTTTTTAACCTTCCTAGCAATGAGAAGGTCATATGATTTTCCTAGATTAAGAGCCTGATTCGTGTTAGTAAAGTAGCCCTGATATGGCTCTGTTGGGTTGTTGACAATTCAGGCTATAATGACGATTCCCAGAATGCCGATGTTAATTGGTGATGAAGGTTCCACAGAGTCGAGATTAGATAAAATCGTCTCAATAGAAATATATGATTTTGGCTTGCTTCTTTTTAAAAGTCAACTTGGAATGAATTGTAGGCTCTATACGCGATGACATGCGAATTGCTTGCGCTAAGATATTGCTTTACACGTGGATGGATCGTGGCCTCCCATTCCACCGTTAACCGGGCCTGTTCCACAATGTGATGGCTAGAATATATGCTGATTGCGATTAAACGAAGTGGAAATCAATGGACAAATAATAAGAACAATTGCACGCCGTGGTTGCCGCCTCTTTCACATGCATGTACTGTGTGTACTGTATGTACTGTTTGTTGGGTTTGGTGTGGATTGCGTTGCATGCCCCACCTGATCTAATGTCCCGACAAAAGGAGAGAGGAAAAAGAGGAAAAGAGGACAGGAGTCGTTCCTTCTGAAGCCGATGACAGAGTCTCAGTCACCATGGGTTAAGCTAGAACACAGGCGTGGTATCAGCCCTGCGTTGACGCGGCCTGGAACCTGCACTGGATATGGGGCCAAGCTCAACAGTCTCGTCGTCTCCATGTGGTTCAGAGAATGTCCCCATGGGACTGAGCGGTGCATCCTGCGCCTGCGTGTCTGTTGAGTTTATGCGTTGGTGGGACGGGCCGCCGTCGCGACGCACAACGGGTCCTAGATGAAGGAACGATCTAACGACACTGCTGTTGGCTCGACCGCGCTCGCGACTCTGGCTAAGAGTACGGCTAAGGTTGGTCCCTTGTCGATGAATACCAGATGCTGTAGCGTGGGATAGAGCCGTGTTGGTACGTGCCAAGGCTGCCTCTTGCTCTTCTGCCTCTTTTCTGAACTTTTCTTCGCTGGGCAAGAGAATAGCTCGGTCGAGCCCGTAAGGCAGACCACGGTGCCGACCACGGATCTGCATGGCGACAATGACAAGCTTGCCGACGACGGTGAATTGGGAGCACAGAGAAGCGTTGACTCCCTTGGCACCCATGCTCAAGCCCACAGTGCCGTAGGCGCTGACCACTTCGAACAGAATGTCGAATAATGCAAACTTGTTGGCGACGATCTTTGGGCCCTCGCTGATTGTGATGACGAAGAAGCCCATGAACACGTACCACAAGTCAAACGACAGTTGACGACGCAAATGTGTTCCGACATAGGACAAGGCAGGAGCATCGTCGTTATCGACATCATGCATGTGATACATGCCAAGCGACTTCTCTTCGTACACATTTGTGCGACGGATGGAGATGGCGATGGGGAAGACGGAAATGTACATCATGATCATGTAAAGAACTGGCATGGCGGGATGGAGATCAGACATGGGGACAGCGGAGAAGCCAGCCGTTCTGGTGGAGGCGGCCTGGAAGAGACCGATGACAACACGGTTCTTGACACTGAACTGGGCGATTGGCTCAGAGCCGAGATCGAGAACCATGAAGAATAGCAGGTCAAGCGCATTCAACGCGACCAGGATCCAGAAAAGCCACCAGTTTGGACCGGATGGGAACAAAAGCGTAAAGCACCGACGGGGATGGTCGAGCAAAAACCGCAGCTCCTCCCATATCCCGGACCCGACAGGGGCGAGCTTAGCACACACCCAGATGATGAAGCGCAGCATGACGGGGAACGCAGTATTGCCAATGAGGATAAAGAACCATGTAATCATGAGTGTGAACTCGGATGTGTTGAAGGAAATCATGCTGTCGGGGGTGAGAGTGAAACCAACATCCATGAAAGCAACGTTGGAGGTGAAGAATCCCCACCATGTTCTGGATACGCCGTCTGCCTCGACAATCTTGCCGTAGTGGTCATTCTGGAGAATGAATGGCAGCAGACAGACGAGTATAACGAGATGAAACCCCCAGAAATACACCAAGAGAACAATAGCCAGCGTTCTGAGAGATCGGTACTCAATGCCTCCCAGTTCTTCACGCTGCTCCAAGGTCAGGCCAACAAAATTGGAGTTTCGGCCCATCGTAGGTGTGTAAGAGAGATACGGCATGTCTTCCGTCTTGGAATTCGACAATGCTGAGCGAATCGTGTCCAGAGTGCGGGTACGGGTCGCTCGTACCGGTTTGGGCTCTTCTGTTTCCTCATGATACTTATTCTGAGGGCGGTTGAAGATGCGAGGCTTGCGAAATCGTAACGCATCCAAAGTCCCGCTGACAGCCTTGATATCGTCTTCGATTTCATCACGCCGATGCTTTTCTGGTTCTTCGATGATGATAGTGGATTGGCGCTCGCGTATGCGGCTCGAGTCGGCAGCAGCACCTTCTAGCCTCGAGTCGGCATTTTGGGAACGATTGAGCTGGTGGTTTTCATCATCTTCGTTCATATCGCCGGCTTGAAGCCGCCTTGGCCCCAAGCCTCGTTCAGCATCACGAGGGCCCGGGATTCGAAGGACTTCGTCGTCAACCGGATTTCGTTGTCGTTCTAATATGGCAATGTGCTCGGCGTGTGTTCGGGTTTGTGGAAATTTCGTTTCGTCGTCGGTCAACCCATCACTTCGCTTGACGGTCTCGGCAAAAGTAATCGCCGTTTGTCCTGCGACATTATGACCAGAATTTCGACTACCTCGTCGACCTCCACTCGCTTGGTGCTCTTGGGCTTTGTCATCCAATTTCTCCGCGATAGAGTGGTCAGCTGGCTGAGAATGGTCCTCAGTGACAGTCGTGGTATCACTTTCGTCACTCTTTTGCACAGCCGGATTTTTGGAGAAGTCATAGTCGCCATCTTCCAGCAGTATACCGTCATTGGTGATCCTCTGCTTCCGACCGTTGTGCGGAACTAGAGTAATGTCACGACCGTTGACGCCTTGCTCTGCCATGTGCATGTCATTGCGCGCTTGAGATTTCGATTTGGTCAGTGTACGGCGTCGAGCTCGCACTTCACGTGCCCAGCTGCGGAAGCGCTTTTCGAACCAGTATAAGCGCAGGAAGACAACGAACGTGTGCATGGTGATGGGATTTGACGTCATGGCGAATAGATAGATCATGGCTTGCTGGAATCCATTGAGAAGGTTCACATCGACGGGATTCAGGCCAGCTTGTGTATTCGCTCCGCTCGCGAACATGAGGGCATCAATATACGCTAGCTCTCCCTTTCCTGCTATGAAAATGGCAACTGAGCAGACAATCGTGGCTCCGATGATCCAGAAATCTATAGTCGCGCATGGTCAGTGAACGCTCAGGCTGATTATTATCGGAGAATGCGAGCGGGGAGTGAAATTATGTAATACACACAATGAACAGTAATGAAGCTGAAATGAGGCTTTTTGGAGACGAATGCTGGCTTGGCAGCCCTGAGCTGGCCCCAGACGTATGAGCAGGCCCCTTCAAACATGGTGAACTTTTGTTTGTTGTGTGAGATGGTGAGTTAAAGGTGACAAGACGAATAGGCGTAAAGGACAAGCCAGTATTCCCACGGTTGGTATCTAGAAAATATTGGTCGTAAGATTGGAAATGAAAATATCGTTATCTTTCGTCTCAAGAATGCACCCCGTGCTGGAGAGTTGGCGCTTCGGACGAACTGGGTGCCGATTCCGCGTATTTGAAGTAAACAAATAATAATAACGGGTTATGGAAAATTTTCCAACCGGGCCTGGGTTGAAATTTTTTTCAACAATCAGAGTTGTGGCTTGTTCTAGGCGCGAGTCCAATCGAAGGACTTAGTATGCATAGAAGGGCAAACAGACATGATTGAGACGGACGACAACACGATTGCGCCACAGACAGAACGAGGAGAGCCTTATCCCGGAATCGGAACGTGTCGCTTTGCCAGGTTGCCCGAGAGAAAATGACAGAGTGGTCAAGCTAAGCTGTTGTGTGAAGCGGATGATAGTTGATGGAAATCGAACTAAGATAACCGCAGAGCTACTGAAGTATGACTCGGGGTCCCTGAATGCCAAGGATTGCGACCAACAGGTATATTGTTTGTCTGCTCACAACATTCAAGTGCCGCACAGTCGTCGTGTGTTTGCAACGAAACGCGGGAAAACCAAGGAGGACAAGGCTGGGGAGCGCGGCACTTCGCTTTTCTCGAGCCAATGCGATCGGAAAGGGGGCGGGTACTTATCAGCAGAGAATAGTTTATATCTCGTCGTCTGATGCAATAGTTGAGCTAATTCCCTGTCAGTCCGATGCCCGCGGTCGAATCGAATGGCAGGCTGCCCGCACGTTGTTGAGTCGGGATCGAGACGTACTGGGTGAAGCGAGATGATTTTCCGAAGCAACGAGACAAGATGACGAGGAGCTGGGAGAATGCAAGGTCTGGGCCTCTCGTTGAGCGGGTTACACAAAAAAAAAAAGGAACAAAACCGATTCGATTCGTGGTCCGGCGCGCTACCGAATGGAAGGACAAAATGTTTTACCAGGCCGTCGGGAATCCGGAACGAGACCGATGTAGCTCAACGGTCGTCGTATGGGAGACACCAACCCAGGAGGATTAAGCCGGGCGTGGTTCGGTGCAGGCGAGAGAACGAAGGACGAGAACGAATGCGAGTAGATATCTAGGATTTTCCCGATGGATTTCTGGACGAGACTGCGGTGCGGTGTTGTTGCGGCGGCCAAAGTCGCAGGTCGCAGGTCGCATGGTTCGGCCTGTCAGACCTGTGAGACGTGACACCAATACGGAGTACGGAGTAGAAGGGGATCCGATGCACAAGCGCGGGCGGACGACACCAGAGGCAGAGAGGCACGATGCCAATGGGATAAGGAGAGGGGAGAATATGGAAAAAGTCGAGATGGCTTGGATGATGCGGCACCAGCAGACGGACTGTCAGCATCTCCCCCGACAGTTGGCAATCGCCGAAGCCCCAGCGCTGCCAGCACTGCCAAGCAAGAAGCAATTCGGTTCTGGAAACGCCGCTAGTCTGCGGAGCACAACCACTGCAATGCGTACTACCTGGCACTATCAGGCTGCGCGCTTGGCAGGGATCCGAGTCGTTGTCCAATCTCGACGCGCAGCCCAGGAATAAGGCCAGAAAATAACTTTGAAGCTTCCCATCGTGCATGCAGCGTGCAGCATGTAGCATGCGGCATACACATTGTTGTATCGTTTCGTTGTACTCGGTATTAGTCTGTATGTACATATAATATAGTCTGTATGATGAACGCATGCATTCCTCTCCGCCACAACCGCGCCTGATACGGACCCTCTTTCAACCCGACTGTCAAGCAGCAGCAACAACAACAACAACAACAACAACAACAACGACGACAACAACAACCCTCCTGGCGCTCGCGCATCGCCGACCGACATGGATGGCCGTGACTCGTGGCTATGTATGTATAGTGGGTGTATCCATAAATCCTCAAGCCCGGGCGGATCAATTAAGCATTGGGATAAGCATGACCTCGCACCAACAAGTGGACAGACGCGCGATGCGGTGTCACCAGTGACCACCACCAGTGACCACCACCAGTGACCACCACGGCATCCCGCGGCATCCCGCGGCAGGTCCGTTCCGCCCAAATCTCACATGATTGATGCAGATCAGAAATGCCGGGCACCGCCGCTGGAACAAGGACCTATTATAGTGAGTGATTGCACCCCAACAACACCTGATCGTCGACCGACCCTTCCGGCCGCCCTGTTCACTTGCACATCGGTGCTGACCACGCACGCAGCCGCCTCAAGCGCCTCCGTGACACCCGCGTGGCGATGATCAGTGCCGATCCCCCGTAGAACATACAGTAACAAGTAATAAGCATTCAGCTCCAGCATTCAGCTCCACACAGCCAATGCCCCCGTCTGTGCTGTTCGTTCGTCACATATGGCGGTCTATCCGCGACTCGACGATGAAATGTCATCACACAGTCTGACTTCACGGCATGGGGTTGAACAGTCTTCAAAGAGGGTATATTCGCTTTGCCTTGATGCTTGTCCCGGCAAAAAAGAACACCAGGCAGCTGCTTGCTTCCAATCGCATCTGATGTACAGCTACTCCAGAACAGCAACTGAGTTGTATCAAAACGCCTGAAATCCCCCGGGGCCGTGTTCCTACTCAACAGATGTGATGACACCCATGACACCTTTTCTCAATGTCCGTTCCGCTTTGTCAACCTGCCCGGCATCATGCTGCGGCGCGTCTGGCATTCTCCCTGCCAATCTTCTTAAAAAAAGCATGGCTTTCCTTTTTCCCCTTGCCCTTCTTCAGCCCTTGATTCACCCTCTTGTTCTGCTCGATATAGGCCATGTCTTGACCTCCACTCAATTCCCCCAGTGTGCCTGCCGTCCTGCGAGCCCCCTTGCCCTTCTTGCGGCCCATCGTACCGCTGTGGAACAGGTCATCTGTGATGTCCTCATCCTCCGTGGACTCGTTCTCCACGAGCACTTTCTGTAGCAGCTCGCGTCGTTCGGCGGCAGTTGCGAACGCAAGCCCTGGCGTCTTTTCAATGTTGGCCAGCTGCGTAATCACTTTGAAAGCATAGCCCTGATCCACGAGGAATGCTTGTCGTTTCGATGAAAAGTACATCTCTTGGGTATCTTTGGAAACCAGGGAGTAGAAAAACGCATTGAAGCCTTCGTCGTTTCGGCGTTTGGCCCGCAGAATTCGCCCAAGGCGCTGCGCTTCTTGACGTCGTGAACCGTAGTGTGATGAAATCTGGATGAGGCACGTAGCCTCCGGCAAGTCGAGTGATGTATCTCCAATTTTTGACAGGAAGAGAGTGTTGACAAGTGGGTTGTGCTGGAAATTTTCGAGGACCTTGAGACGTTCGGCTTGGCCAGTTCCGCCATAGATGTATGCCTTGCCTAACTTGAGAGCATATGCCTTGAGGGCGTATACGTTATCTGAGAACACGATAATCTTGTCTCCTCTGGCTTCGTGATAATTAATGAGGTACTGGCAGGCCTGAAATTTCCGAGGATTCATAATGTATAAAAGGTTCTTCTTGCGTGAAGGCGCGCGGAGATATTCGTCGTAGAATTCGGTAGGCATAGGGCACCATACTTCGGCGCACTGCACTCTTGCAATATGCCCTTGCTTGGAAAGCTCCATCCAGTTGGCCTCGAATAGTTTTGGTCCGATTAAGAAGTTCAAGTCGGAGATTTTGTCGTCTTCTCGGAGTAAAGTGGCCGTCAGGCCTAATTTAGAATGAGTCTTGATAGAGGACGTGACCTTTCGGAAAATATTGGCTGGCACCACGTGCACCTCGTCCAGGAGCATCAGACCCCATTCTCGCCCGGTCAAGAATTTCATCATCTTCTCAGCGTCGTATGATCGGGCCCTAGATTGTGTGACCATGGAGTAGGTAGTAACAATGATGCCGGTGCTGCCGGTGAACACGGAGCCCTTTGAGTCTGATGTAAAGGCAACAATGTCGTCGGGGTTAATGTTGGACCACTTCAAAAACTCGTTCCGCCACTGCACAACCGACATGGAGCTAGTGCAGAGCACAATGACTCCCTTCTTGATGGTGCAAGCTGCGGTTATACCAACAAGCGTCTTTCCAGCACCACACGGCAAGACGATCAGCCCGCTTTTGGCTCGACCATTTCCAAACATCTTGCTCAGACTCTTCTCCTGATAAGGTCGAATTTGAGTACCTGGTTTCAGATCAATCTCCAAGTTGGAGTTGACTTCATCCCTGCGAAAATCATATTCTTCCAGGACAGGATAACCCAGATTCAGACATTCTTTTTGGACTGTCTCAACATCCTTGTCGGCAATCTCGAACGAATGCGTAACTTCTTGATCATCGTCGTCATCCTCATCAAGGGTGGCCAACACGTCGCCTTGGTTGATCGCTTGGCCGTTTGGTTGTTCGCCTCCCTGTTGCAGACCGTTTGCCTGTTTGACTCCTGCCGCATTCTTGGTGCCCGGAATGACCAAACCGCCAATCTTGGGAGCAGCAGAGGTTGTGATCTCCTCGGTGCCTTGAACTCGTAGCGGCCCAATCTTGGGATTCTTGAGTAGTGTTTGCAACATTTCGGGATCAGGACTTTCCACGTAGTACTTGGTATTTTTCAGGACCAGCTTGACTTTGCCGTAACTTTGCGTGCAGCTGGTGATGAAATTTCGTATCTCGTCAGGTAAGGGTGTTTTGAGAAATCTTTCCAAGGTGTTGATTATGTCGGAAGGAGACAGGCCGACCGAGACTGCAGCATATAAACTGTGCGTCGTAAGGGCGTACTCGTGCATGAACGTTGGACGTGACAGCGGCTCTGCAATGGTTATCAAAAAATCTTGTGCTTGATCCGCCAGCGGATTGAAACTTTCCAAAATGATTCTGCCTTTTTGCGGGTCGATCCAGAGTGGACGGTTCTGATGGTCCTTTTTTAGATCCAGGTAGGAGAAATCGTGGTCACCAAAAATGTGTGGTAGTGGCTCTCTGATAGTGTGTTTCTTCTGAAAGCGATCCAGAGAGAATAGGTCGATGTTTTTGTCTATATCACGCTCGAGTACTTCGTCGACTGGTCCATCATCTTCCTCTACTTCATCGTTGCTATCGAGACTTCGAGGAGTAGCCGCACCAGGTGTGGGAATGCGTGAGGACCTGCCAATCTTCGTGCCGCCCTGGACGGCGACCTCTGCCTTTCGCTTTGGAGGCATGTTTGTTGCGTGGAGGGGGGGGGGCCTTGACAGTTTTCGGAGGAAGACGAGAGTTGTGAGGCGACCGGCGCTGATGATGAGTAAGAGAAAAATGTGCGCAGACGAACGTGGCTTGGGATATGATTGTGCCTGGAAGTCAAAACATTGCAACCTGATGACTAATAACGATAGCAGTGAGTCCGACGTCATCTGTCTACGCGTTTAGTGCATATGATGGTCGAAGTAACCAGGCTGGACCCTGCCAAGCTTTGAGAGGCTAAACTATTCGCTGGGCACTCTTTAAACCCATATTCAGCGACTTTCCATCCCCATCGAGATTTTGCCGTAGACCGCACCTGCGTCAATCTTGTCATCTCCTCTCCCCGTCTGTATAACCACAAGCTTGCAGATCTCGCCATGTGGTAAGGAGCACCGGCCCCCCCCCTTTTTTTTTTTTTCTATCGAGTCCCGGCTACTAACGCGCAGACAGCAAGCATATTCTCAATGCCCAAGTGTCCATTCGGTCGCCATGCTGTTCGTCCGCAACCCCCTCCCCCGCCCCTTATCCTTCTCGATAAGATCAACGAACGACCTACCCACTTGTCCACGATGAGAAATCAAGTACTAAACACACACAAAAAAACTTTCAGGCCGAAAGTGGTTCGATTGCGCCGAGTGCCACGGTGAACAAGAAAAGCATCCTCTCCTTCAGAGTTTGGAAATGACATTCGCTTGCAAAAAGTGCAAGAAGTGCTTCCGCAAGGACGCCCAAGAATTCGAGGAGAGCGATGAATACTGCCCCCATTGTGACAACCACTTCGTCATCGATGCTAAAACACCGAAGGCGGCACTTTCAATAGAAAGCGAGGACGTGAGAGTGAACAACAAGATGCTCAAAGACGAGCGTGTGAAGCAACAGGGCTATCGAACTATGTTCGACCCAGACGAAGATGCGGACAAGCTGGGGTGAAGGGGGCTTTCTTCTTCTTCCTTCATTTATTTTTAAGCTGGTGGCATTTGTTTCACAGCGTGAATGACAGCCAAGTTCAGGCATTGGCTGGTTGGATCACTGAATTTGTATATATACCACGTCTTTAGAAAAACTAGAGCAAGCAAGACGTACACATAATGAGAAGACACGACGCCATTACGATCTAGATGTGTTGATACAATGACATCTTTATTGTGGTGTTGCCACACCCTTACAATCAAATGGTTTTATCCTCCAGACCTTGCATAACTCATTGATTGATACGGGATTCTCGTTATTCAGCAGCAGAGTCGTCCGGCCCTCTAGTGAGAATGGCTGCAGAGCCCTGCCCAGGTGTCCGCCCCGTCTTCTTCTTCGCAGCCTCTTCTTGCTTCTCCTGCTCGATTACCTTCACATAGCCCTCAATTTCCTCGGTAGGTAGAATCTCCATGGCAGCACCCGGAGCCATTAGAGCGATCTCGATGTTCTTCGCGCCAGTCTGAACAACTTCAAGAAGAGACTTGATTGCCAAGCGAATAGTCGTCTCCCGGTCCATATCTTCCTTGTAATTGCGCTCGAGAAACTCGCGCACTGTCTTGCTAGATCGACCGATTGCGTTGGCTTTCCTACATTGATTGTAAGCTGAGATGCTGTTTGTTTGGGAGGGAGAGCATCCCGCGATTTAAACATACCAAGCTGAGTAAATGCCCGATGGTTCGGTTTGGAATAGTCTGGGAACCTTGCTGCCGGGATCAAAGCCAACGACAAGCGTGCTGATACCAAATGGTCGCACACCGCCAGCCTGGGTGTATCGTTGCTGCACACCAGCGACATACTTGGTGATGTAGTCAATGGTTACCGGGTCCTCCACGGATAGGCGGTGGGATTGGGCTTCTAATCGGGCTTTGTCGACGAGGATTCGCGCATCAGCATTGAGGCCAGCAAAGGCCAAGGCGGCATGGGTGTCGAGGAGCTGGATCTTGGAGGGGGTGATGCGAGTATCTTGAAGTTTCATTGCTGATCGCTTCTCGCATCCTAGTACGACAACATCTTTTCCCTTGACGCCCACAGCGCAGGTTCCTAGTGTCAAATGTCAAAATCCATTACCCCACGGAGCAAACAGGCTTGACCATCAGCGTACCTCTTTTGACAGCTTCGCCAGCATATTCAACCTGGAAGACGTGTCCATCCGGACTTTCTGGAAGTTAGACAAAGTGTGGAGCATATTGAGGCATCGAGAGAATCGAACCTGAAGACTATAGACGGTGAACACGGTCAGTGCATGGGAATGAGGCGGGTGGTGGGCCATCCCAACTTACCAGAGAGAGCTCTGTCATAACCGGAAGCCATTGTTACGAATCGATATGGAATGTCGCGTTTGCTTGTCAATTCTTGAGGCTGTGCGCAGAGAATGCAAGCGCAAGTTGAAAAAAGTGCGTAGCTGGGCCGGGGATGCCAGTTGGGTTGAAGTTGAAGGCGTCACTGCGATGACTCCGATGAGGTATGTAGGTTCATCGAGAGCTTCGTCAGTCTAGCAGCCTGCCCACCACAGAAGCTAATACCCCGTGCACCAACCTGCTCCGGGCACGGATTAACTTGCAAGCGGACCTGTGCACAGTGTTTTCCCGCACCACTTCTTGCCCTCGCACGGTAGCAAAGGTTATCATTACAGATAGCCAAGGGAATATCAAGGAAATTCACAAT
This sequence comes from Epichloe coenophiala, assembly GCA_018801565.1. Lineage (NCBI taxonomy): Eukaryota > Fungi > Ascomycota > Sordariomycetes > Hypocreales > Clavicipitaceae > Epichloe > Epichloe coenophiala. The sequence continues at coordinate 2,700,879 of JAFEMN010000005.1, read as the reverse complement.
ATGCATTGGTGATGCACTCTCTGTATTTTCTCTCCAGCGTTTGTTAGTTCTGTATTCTACCTTTGGCGGAAGTACCAAGAAAGAGAGACGACTACATGCCCACTCCCCGGTTCAATATCTTCCGTACTTTCCAACCGTATTCAAGGTTGGGGGGAAAGCAGTCATGATAGGGTTATCCATTTTATGCTCGGCAGGCTTCTATACTTTCAGGGGCTATCATAAAATGATCAGCCGGCCCGGCCAAGCAATTTTTTGGCGTTTGATTTTCTTTTGCGGGGTCGCTGCAGGGGGAACTTGGGGAGACTCTGCATGAGGCGGACGTGAAGTACTCCGTATGTACGTATATATGTGCAAGGACAAGAGCAAGCGGGAAAAGTAGATCAGATATAGGGCTACTTCGTCACCGCGAAGCAACCTAGGACATGAAACGTTTGTAGAACGCGTGATATCCCTCCACAAATCACAACTTTGAACTCAACCTTCACAGCCAACATGCGCAGACGCACACCGGTACCAACGCCGAGCCATTCGCCGACGTTAAATGCCAGTGTGCGCTCCATCGCCGCATACAAGTCTAGAATAACCTCCGCGCCAAACTAGCCGAGGGCTCGAAAGAAGAGGTTTGCGTGCGTCTGACCAAAGCATGGTGGTACCCTTTTTTTATGCCTGTCACAACTCAAAATGAACGGGAGAGGTTCCTTGAAATCAGTTTTTGACCACTGCAGCTGCCAAGGCTTGTCGTCCAACATTTACTCCGTCAAGAGGTCTTGAGGGACCTTGTGCAGGAGCGAGCAGCACCCACCAGGCGGCTTCATCCATCGATGGCGTGCCGAATCCGACCAACGACACCCATGGGCAGTCGACGAATACAGAATTCGATTTATATCTCCTTGCTGGCCTTCCTCTCCAGGGCCTCAACCCTTTCGTCGATCTTCTTGAATGACCAGCTCTCGAAAGCAGGCGGGTAAACGAATGGGCGGAGGTCGAACCGGTGGTCGTCAGGGCTATAGGACTCGCCTGCGTGATGTCAGCCAAGAGCAGTCGGTTGAGGAGTCGGGTGTCTCACAATGGTACGCCGGACATGCAATTGTCTGCTTATGACGGTTAATGCTGTTGTTAGTTAGTTTACCATGCCAATAATGGTTTCCTAGGAATTGAGCTCAACATGCCTGTAAAAGTGAAAGAACCTCTTCACCTGTTTCACAGCGTTAGCAGGCCGATGGTTAGTCGCCAAGACTGACAGCTCACCTTGTCTGCAATCTCACGCGGTGTAATGCCCTCATTATTCCATTCACTCTGTAGGCGGAGGAAACAGCCGTAAGGGCCGAGCTTGTTAACCTTTCGAAGGGCACCAAATCTGGACAACTCTTTGTATGTGAAGCCCATATCTGCCTCATCCGATTGAACCTGTGTGTGTATAAGCGTGAGTTCCAATTTCGAAGAGTGCCTGTGGCCAAGTGAACTAACATAGTCTGACGTAATCGGCTCGAGCTCAGCTGTAGGGGTAGCGTGGATGAAGTCCCCGAGAACGGGCATGTCAAAGTTCTGGACAGACCAGGTAATGAATCTTATGAGATCGACCTTGCTGATCGAGCCGATAGGGCTGATGTCGGCGGAGGAGCCTGAGGCAGTTAGCTTGATCCACGACTGCCACTTGTAAGCTCCAATATATGGGAAGCAGGAGAATCCAAGTATGTGAGGACGTACAGTCATACTTGGTAAGATCTAGATAGGACGTCAGCGCAACGTTTCAACAAGTTGGAGGGTCCTACTCACATCCGCGCAGGTATTCGTCCACGTTTGAGCTTCCAAGGACTAGCAATGAGCCGCCGCCAGGCCGTTTTCTGGCCTCGCATAGTTGTTGGGCGAAGTAGTAGGTGAGTACCTGTCGTTCCTTACTGTAAGCAAGGTGCACAATAGGGGCTATGCGTGGCCGCAAAGGGGGAAAGGCGCACCATCCGTGATCTAGCCTGGATGTTTTGCAGAGCCAAATTCTGCGTGTTCGAACCCCCATGAACTATTAGACCGTATTTTTTTTTAGCAGACGGATTGGAGCATGGAATCCCGCTGTCGTCGAATGACACAAAACGCCCGTACTGACCTTTAAACTGGGGGGTGAAGCCGGTGGCCTGGGTAAGAATGTCCTTGGCTGAGTGGAACATGGTGTCCATGTTCACGTCCTTGTGGTACGCCCCAATTCTTGCGGCTAGATCATTGGCCCTTCGTCGGGTTTCCTTACTGCTCTGGGCTTCCATTCCTAAATACACCGTGTGTAAGATCTGGTTGCAGAGCGCCTCCGCCGTCTCAGGCAACTCGGTCGAGTATACAGCGATGCGCTTCATGTCGGCAATAACCTGCTGATTACCTTGCTTCGCGGCAGAAACAGCCAGACGGCACATGGAGTATACAATCATTGCAGTGGCGCAACTATCAATGCCACCGCTCAATGCAAGTTGAAACCCTGCGGCCCCGGACCTGCGAAGGAAGTCCCATAACCAACAAGCGGGACCAAGGGCGATTTCTTCTTCAGGAACATGATACTTTGGCGGGCGCGAGGGAGTCGGCGAGCGTAGTAGATCATCATCGCCGCTGCTTAAGCAGAAATCAACCTCGATGCGTTGATACTCGTGAGCTTCTACCGCTTGTTGGCCTCGTGAAGGAGAGCATCGGGCAGCTCTGACTTCTTCAAGATCTACTGTGGCAACGATGACTTCGACCTCGTTTAGCCTGCGAAACAATGAGCCATGCTTTCCTTCAGCTTTTCAAAGTACAGAGGGTCAAGCAGCATAGCATCTTACGAGAACTGAGACGACTGCCCAACAAGTTCCCCGTTGACAAAGATCATGGCGCAGCCATCGTAGTATAGTCTGTCACCATCACACTGGAGGGAGCCTGAGGTAAGCTCTTCATGTTTGCCGCAAAACGGGAAGAAGTTTCACTCCCCAGGCCCCAGGCAGGAGAACGAGTGGCCTGGGCAGTGAGTGTCTTTGGAGAGCGAGGGACGTACGCCTATCTGGTTGGAGTAAAGGTAGACCCCTCCATTCTTGCGAGTAGCCTCCGAGATGAGCGCAATGCGCTGGTCCAACTTGCGAAGAGAGTGGTGGCTGCCGCTGCTGTTTGTGAAGATCTCGACGCCGTTGAGTCCCCTGGAGCTCCATCAGCTTTATATATCAACTACGCGTCAAGGCTGGCACTTCAACGTACATTTCTATGTGGGGGCTGTTTGGGGTAAAGAGCTCCTCGCAAGTCTCGGCAGCTAGGCAGGTGTCAATGGTAGAGAGAACGACATCGCCAATAGGGACCTGGCGACAGCCTTGATGCTCCTGGACTCGAGGCGGGAGAAAGTACTGCTCGACGTATCGCGGCCTCTTCCACGGCGTGAAGAAGCGCATCTCGCGGAAGTTTCCTTCGTTGGCAAGGTAAAGCTTTGGCCGAAAGCAGATGATCTTACCGTCGAGGATAATAGCGCGCGCATTATACCTGCAGTTACGGTGAAGGAGAGGAAGGCCAACATCAATTATGATGCCGTGCAGAGACTCGTCAGTCAGGATAGAGTACAGCGAGTCCCACGAGTTTTCGTACACCTCGTTCTCGAGGAAGTGGTCCAAACACCCGTATCCTGTAATCTCGAGCTCGGGTCCGACGCGCAAAGCCGCGCCCTCCTTCTTGGCATCGTGAATGCTCTGTTTGATCCTCCGGAGGTTGTGTTCAAAGTCCAGAGCCCACTGGTTGAGCGCACATGTTGCAACTCGGACGAGATGTACCATGATTGCGTGATATGGACGAGCGGACAAAGAGCGAAGGTGGAGGCCAAGGCTTACTTACCGAAGTCGGTCTTCCCACCCACAGAGGTGAATTTTGTACAACGTGAAACCAATCACCCGATGTTTATCCAGAGAAAAGTTCAAGAACATGGAGAACGAATTGCCTCTTTCTCCAAAACTTCTCATCAAACTCCAAAGAAATAGTTGCTAAGAAAATTTGGGATTTTTATTAAACTCTTAAAAATAAAAATAAAGAGGTTTAATTTGAGTTTTTGCTCGCCTTTCTATGACTTCGGCCCAGGCCATGCAGTGTGCATTCCTTCTAAGCTCAAATAATCAAAAACACGGACATTAGATGTTATCTCGCTCTAACCCAAACGCTAATGTGAAAACTAATACCGATAGATACAAACTCCCGTCTGAGACCTCGCTCAAGCAAATAAACAGTTTCAAAGCCCACTCTCCGAGAAAGGAGCAACAAAAAAGCCCCCATCTCGGTCCATTGCTGTTCCTGCAAGATATTGCTAACGTGCTGACCCGCATCCACGACGGGCTGGAAGATGGCTGCGTGGACGGCCTCGATGGATCGGTGGAACAGAAGCAGGCACATCCAGTAATAGACCATCATGAGACCGGTCTGCGAGTCTCGGACCGTGAAGGGGTTTTCAAACGGAATGTCGCCCGTCATTGCATCGAGGTCGTCTACCCAAAATGTGGGACGGGGGCCCCGTGAAGCCCAGCGCCGTGCCTGCAAGCCATCGACTGAACTGCCCTTCCAGCACGAGACAGCTGCTTAGGATGTCTTGAAGCTCGCTTCGACGAGTGGCCGTGGCTGTGCTGGCGAGCACGCTGTCCACTTTTTCAAATATGCTTGGCAGACGGAGAGCCAGGCCGAGGATCTGGTCGAGCTGCGACTTAAGATGTGAGTCCCACATCTGTATACGAGTGCAAATCGAGGGGAGCATAAGGAGGCAAGTCGAGTATAAGCTCTTCCCGCCTGCTCATCAAGCTGCTTTGTCATGTTCGACATGCTCGACATATCTGTCTGCGGGCCTGTCATTAACAGCGGGCTGTCAGCCCCGTTGGCCGACAGATTGATGAAGTCTTCCCATGCCGAAGCCGGCGGCTGGACCTGCTTGATGGTCTTTTCCCACGTCTCCGACTGGAGCTTGGGCTAGGTCACGAAAGATGCGCTGGGTGATTTTCCGTCGTGTTTGCTTCTCCCTTGACCAATGTAACATTCAGGGGGGAGACCGAGGACAACCAGGCGGGTTTCAACGGCCTGATCCATTTGGCCGGATGTGTGACTTTTGAGCGTTGGATTGAAAATTGCGGCTGAATGTGAGCCATATCTACTTGGTGCACGTATCTATTATTTGTTCTGTGGACGGTTCTATCGAAAAGAAAAACAAGAGTGGTTGGTGTACAACATAGGGTGCGAGCTGGTACTCCGTATCAACTATATGTACTTGTAGGGATTCATAATACCCACCTATGTATGGAGCCGTTAGCATCAGCCTTACCCGTTCACTGGAGTGAGTAGACATGTTCTGGAGAAGATTTTGTTGGAGTGGCTTACCGGATCATACAGTGTCTTAATCTGCTGCATGAGGCCTATCATGGTCTCATTGCGACTGTATCCAATGTAATTCTTTTTGGCGAGGCCAAGACCGTGCTCGGCACTGATGCTGCCTTGTCGTTTTTCGATCCATTCGTAAACATAAGGCTCCAACATCCTCTCGACATTCTTGTCATATCTTCGTACACAAATGTTCAGGTGAAGGTTTGCGTCACCCATGTGGCCGTAGCCGACGACATCCACGACTGGGTGATTTTCAGTGTCACCAAGAAGTCCAGCATCGGAAAGCCTGGTCTTGACATCATGGACAATGGAGTACATATCTGAGAGTGGGATGGAGACGTCATACTTGTAGGTTCCGCCCCAATGTCCTATACACTCTGTGATGCCTTCACGCCAGCTCCAGAAGGTCTTGATCTGCGTGGCATCCTGAGCCACGACACCATCTGCAATCACCTCGTTTGACATGACGTGCTCTAGGAATTTTTCCAACTTCTCGTAATCATGCTCACTGCTTGAGCCACTGGTCTCCACGAGGCAGTAGAAGGGATAGTCATCCTCCAACGGCTTTGTCCCGCCTCTCACCTTGTGTACAAGGCGCTGGCTGGTTCCATCCATAAGTTCAAAGGCCGAGAGAATCTCGGAGAGCTGCGACTTCGCCTCCCGGAACGCGCTCTGGGCCTTTTCATAGGATTCTAAACCAAGTAAAGCCACATTGACCGCAGGCGACCGTTGAGCACATTGCACGACCAACTTTGTGACAATACCCAGTGTTCCTTCGGCCCCAATGAAGAGCTGTTTCAGATCATAGCCCGTGTTGTTCTTGCGCAGAGTGCACATGTCGTCCATGATTGTGCCGTCCGGCAGCACGACCTCCATGCCCAGTACACTCCCGTGAAGACTGCCATAACGCAGGAGGCGAAGACCGCCGGCATTGGTAGAGACGTTGCCGCCAACATGACATGAACCCTTTGCGCCGAGATCCAAGGGGAAGATGTAGCCCCGTTCAGCGACGTACTGGTCGGCGACCTCCAAGATGCATCCAGCATCCAGCACCAGAGAACCACTCATGTCGTCAAAGGCATGAATTGTATTCATCCGGCCCATGCTGATTACAATCTCGTCAAAGACAGGGACGGAGCCACCCACTAGCCCGGTATTTCCACCTTGTGGTACGACAGCCAGTTTGTGCTCATTGCAATACCGCAGAATCTTGCTGACATGTTCAGCCGACCCTGGTTTCAATACTAAGCGGCATTGACCCTTGTACTTGCGCATCCAATCTTCGTTGAAGGGCTCCAGGTCGGCCTCGACGTTGGCATTGACGTCGACACCATCGATCAAGGCCGAGTCCTGGCCCAAGAGTTCCCTGAAGAAGGCGACATGCTCGGCCGTCAGCTTGGCAAATCTAGCATCTCTCGTCAAGCCAGGATATGTCTCAGAGGTAAGCTTGGCTGCACGGTTGGCCGATGCGCTAGAGAAAGTGCGAATCGATCTCGGGGCCGACGACGACGACGACGACGACGACGTCACCAGGGGGGACGGGGACGGTAAGGCTGAGAAGGCAGCGGTTGGTAGACGGATTGCCGTCTTGGAACGTCCACGAGTGGCGACCCGGCGGAGGAGCTGTGCTCGAGTTGCCATGGCTGCGTGCGCGCGTACGTAAAAATGTGCGCACGTCTGGCGGTCGACCGGAGCGAGAGGAAATGGGCCGAGCAACAAAGACGGTCGGACGACTGGCTGCGGTCATATATTACGATATAGGAGAAGGTTACGAGACGAAGCGTGACACCGATTCTCGGAACAGAACCACGAAAAGTTGTGGAAAGCGCTCTGGTGGGTCCCGGCCATAGAATTACCTCCGAGCATCCAATTGACCACCAGGATGCCGAAGTCATTAGGAAGTTGTTGCAAGGCATAATAAATCCGCATGTACCTCCATACAGAGTAGTCCCGTACTTTTCGCACTTGATTGATATCCCAAAATGCAAAGACGATCATCTACTGTAACTTCCGTATTGTGTCCCACGTTGTCATCATGACTGCCAGCAATCAAGCGTCAAAACCCCTATTGAATCCAGAAACTACCAAGATTGTCCAGTAAGCCAGATTAAAAATGCTATTATTATACAAAAAATAGTGCCACGGGAAACAAAGCTCAAGCTACTGCATGGACAAACGACACTCCCCATCACCCGTGGCCCCGATGCTACTCTAGCCGTGCAAGCCGTTTGTTTTGGACCCTTTCCGCGGACTCTTGTCACCGACATTGGTCCGTTCTTGCAGCACACCGCTCGACGCTTCGTCTTGATTGTCATCAAGGTCAATCATCTTTTCCATGAATGATATGTAATCATACTGCGGTTGTCCACGATCCTGTGACATGTCTGGCCCCTTGTGCGAGGGCATGATGCCCACCAACTTATCAATCACTTCATCAGGTACCAGACTGTGCCGCAGGTCCATCTCGGTAACGTAAGGTTTGCCATCGGCTACCTCGCGGAACGACTGGAACACCTGTTCCGCCGTGTTCTGATCCTCCGTCACGTCCACCATGAATCGAATGAATTGCTCAAACGTCACCTCATCGTGCCCATTGGACGTCTCCATGAAGTAGTCGTGCATCTCGTCCTCGGAGAAGACCAGTCCAAGAGAAGCAAGTGCCGCGCCAAATTCGAGTTCATGGAGAGAGTTTGAATTATCTCGGTCGAAATGTCGAAACACACTCTCAAACTCTTCCAGTTGAATGGGCGTCAGGTTGGTCATGTTTCGTGCCACCATTTGATTCTCCAAAAAAGTCAACTTTTTCTGCACAGACGATTTGACAAGTCCCAGCTCGTACGCTAATTCGTCATATGTATACGTTGTAAAGTCATTTTCTTCAATGTTGGCTTCGTAGCATTTGGCCTCGACAGCCTCTATCGTTTCCAGATAACGGTCCAAGGGTGATAGGTTGTCGCTCAATTTCTTCACATGGTGCCATTGATCCTCGATATCACCGTCAAGGCCGGAAATGGCCAACTGCATCGTGTTGAGGGCCATTGCAAAGTCATTAGCTTTATCAGCAAACGACTTCCGAAGGGCGTTTTTGATGCTGTTGAATTGTCAGTTTGTCTTGGAAAATAACGGGGAAATCAATGAGAGGGACGGAATGGGATGGAACGGAACGTGCTTACTCGCGAATCGTCTCGTTTATCAATTGAGCCCGCGTCATTTCCGCCTTGGTCAACGTGCCCCAAGCTTGTTCCAGTGCATCCAGGCTAAACTCGGCAGGCGGGTCGTACGGACGCAGTCTGTAGGTTCCCAGTTTTGTTTTGATATTTCCGAGCAAGGTGGCGAGATCACTTTTTTCAGCAACCCAGTCTCGTTTTTGACCTCGCTTGTAAGCGGAAAAGTCTTTGGCTTGAGCTTTTGCATCCGCATACGTGCCCTCGAACTGAGCCGACTGCCACTCCTCAACCTGAAGCCGCAAGGCCTCCAGAAGCTGCTTCATTCTCTTTTCGTAGGCGCTTTGCATTTCCCAAGCACCCTGCATGTTGTTGACAAACTTCTCCACTCTCCTCCCTGCATTTTCAACCTTTTCCATTTGGGAAAAGGCATGGAACCAGTAGGCAATATATGTCATCAGACTTCGCTCGTCAGGCTTGGGCACGTCACAAACATCTTCCACGTCCAGCAGCCGGGGAATGCCGATCTCTTCGTGGGCTATATCAAAAGCGAGCTGCATGTTTCCGCGATGATCAGACTTGTCCAAAGAGTCGAAATCTATCAGATCCGGTCTGTGAATATCCAGCAAAGCACAAAATGCGAGCCCGTCATTCCAGCTAGCACTGAAATCTCGAACTTCCACGTCATCGTAGCAAGCCGTCTTGCGTTTACACCATAAGAGCAGCCCCTCCTTGGCTGACATGCCCTCTTCATTGATGTCGCTGATGGTAAATCGAAGAATCAGGGTCCAGATAAGCCCAAGTACAATCTTTCGATTGCCATCAACAATATCCTCGGCACCAATATTAGTCATTTGGATACCCCTGCACTTGATGAAATCGAGCGCGAGATTGGCATTTTCGAACTTTTGTACACGGAGCTTCGGTTTCGAGGCATATCGACCAAGGGTCTCGTTTGAAAGGCATTCGAGCAGATGGATAAGCATGACCTGATGCACGACAGTTCAGTCTTTAGTTCTACATGGTTCTACATGGAGTGTTCGGATACATCCCAGAAGAAGGCTGTGAACTTACACCATCACTGAAGTCGGCGACGAGATCCTTGACCTCCAAGTCCCTTGATACTAATTTTGTATTTAACCTGCAAGCGTATATTAGCCAATGTTTCTCCATACCCACTCATTGGCTGGCACATCATGAAACCAGGCAACCAGTTCCCTGTTCCATATTGGGATCGGGCATACCATTTTGTAAAAGTCTTTTGCTGGACGTTAATCCACCTTTGCTGTTCCAGAGTCGACATCTTGGTCAGGTTCAGTTCAGTGGTAGGCTCTGACGCAGCAAGGGCGTCCGCCGTACTATTATTGCTGGATGATCGTGATCGATTAGTCCAGTGCTTGCTCGAGGGTTTTGACGATTTTGCATTGGAGCCCAAGAGTGGCCCGTCACGTCTTGACCGCTGCAAACGTGCAGCATGCAGCAGCTCCCTGTCCCGCCTACTGCGCTTGGCGGGGAAAGGAGAGTGCGAAGCGTGAGGGAAACAATGGGTATGGTTCGCGGCGGCAGGTGTAGGACAGTCACACTCTGTGGCAGCTGAAGATGTAGATAAGATCGAGAGTACCGAGGACCGGGGCGATGTCGATGCTTGGGATGATAAGTCGTGATCCAGGTTGTCGCCGAGCATGCCCCCGTCAAAGTGGCTGCAGCTGTGTAAACAGAATTGGGCGCCTTGCACGTTGCCGGGCGGCGGTGATGGGCTCCGCTGGCGGATGACATCCTCGCCTGAAGCACCTGAAGCGGGCGCTGCCATTTCGCGTGGGCGACGGTTTTGCAGCGGGTTTCAGTGGCCGCACAACGGCGAAAAGTGGCCCCACTTTCACTCGACCCAGGACCCCTCGTTCGTGTTGTTGCTCCCCTCACGCAGGTAGTACAGTGGGTTGTAAGTAGGGTTGATTGGTTGTTGACTTGTTTGTCTGATGTCTGATTGTTGTTGACTTCCCTCCTCGATTGTCCGTTGGATAACAATCCGAGGTATCGGCGCGCTTCAGTGATAAGATCAGATCGACAGGAGTGGACGAACTACCGATCTCATTCGGGCATATATTTGCATGCAGGATGACGAGACTTGACTGGCTGTAGCTCTGGTTACGAAGCGAGAACAAGCATGGCTTTATGATGAGCTTTGGGACAGGAACGTTATAATGACCGTCTTTCAGATCATCCGAGGCCCACCGACCATCGCCCGCGTGCGGATCGTGGTGGTTTTATCCTTCTCGAGCATATGGAATGCGTGGCTTCACACTGCCCCTTTCGCAATGGACGAGGAGTCAGATATAGTCAGAGTCATATTTATGCGTCGCAGTTCTCTCTTGTGACTGAGATCTCGGAGTTTATGCACGTCACTTTCGTCCAGTGAGAGGACACCGCACTCATTCTGTAACACAACTACCCCGTGTTCAAACTTCAGTCGCATCTGAAACCTATCATCCCAAGGATTTTGTGCCGAAAAGTTGGAACGCACGCGTGTTTGACTCGATCTTGCTGCGCCATGGTCCGACATCCAATGTCAAATCTGGGGAAAGAGACAATTATGCAAAGCAGCAATTCATGTTCCTTGATCAGGCTGGTAGAATCCAATGCTCTACGGAGTACGTGCGGCTATGACTCTATGGTTTGGTTGTGTCTGTGCGAGTAATTACTCCACGACCCGTCTAGTAGCCAGACCGACTCAATGTTGATCCCATATTTACCCATGTCGTCTGGTCCAGGTTTGAAAAAAAACTGTGCTTGTTTCAAGTTGACCATGCACTTGTGGATAGGGACATTCAGGAAACCCGAACAGCGGGTGGGAGCTATGGCCGTATATATGTACGCAATATGTGAACAGCATCTCATTTGGATGCAAATGGAATTCCATCGCCTTACCAGAACGAACCTCAGTCCAGTTGCTTTCTCCCTGCACCTGTCCTCCAATCACTTCAGTGGATGGACGTCCAGATGATTGGGTTACATGCATGTACACTATTTTGCTGTCTTGGTAAAAATGAATAGTCGTACACACTCGCTAAAGTCGAGGAGCCACAGCTTATTTTCTGACCTTTTTTCCGACGGTCTGTTGTGACTTTGATCGCAAAGCATATCTCTCCTTCTTCCATGCCGATACAAGATGGTCCACGCTGCCCATGTCGTGACTCGGCTTCCTCATAAATGTCAATCTCGCCCTTCTCGCCCTCTTCGGTCTGCGCCAGATGATGTCAATCCCTGTGACAGAAGGGCTGTAAATTTTGAACCACATCTCCACACCAATCTTCATCATCTGCCCCCGAAGTAGGATGGCGGTATCAACTCCACGTCGGCGGATTTGGATAAAGGCCCCCGAGAAGGGTTCTCCGGCCTTGGTAGTCACCATGAGAACATCTCCAACCTTGGCGCTATCGGCATGGTCCTTGGAGAACAAGCGTGTTCGAGCACCTGTGGGGTCTAATTGGGTAATTTGCTGTTGGCGAAGGATAGGCATCGGATCGGGATTTGTCGATCGGACAGATTGAATTTGCGGCCATACTTGGAATTTCTCGACCTTGACGTGGGAAGCACCTGTTGGGAAAGTGTTAGCGATGAAAGCATTGCTGCAAGAGATCCGGGTGTGTCATCCTACGTTGTCTCGCCGTAATGGCGTTTTTGCTCGTCGCTGGAGTTTCCGCGACAGTGGCAAGACCTCGTTGTGCAGCCCTCTGCTGTCTTGCTTGACGGAAGACGGTCTTGATGCAGCCAAGTGGCCGCCTCGCGGGCGCAAAGTTAATCATGACTGGTGGCGTGCGTTGAACCAGTCTCACACGGTGACAAAGGCGAGAAAAGCTCCTTCACGAGAACTTGATGTTCTTGTAATGCAAGGAGTTGCTTGCACCCTCTGATTGGTCGGCTGCATCCTTTTCCTCCGACCCACTTCCTGCGACCACAGCGCACTTCGAGGAGCTTGACACAAGAGACTTTTGGCCAGCAATCATATCAACACAACCTGAGCCAAATGTCTACGAGGTCAATGTCTTCGGCCCTGCGGTCGTTGGGTTGCCGTGGCAGCTCATCCTTCTCTTGGTTTGCCTCGAAATCACATCGACATTTCAGCTCAACAGCTCACAATGGTATGGCTCATGTCGCCCCCGGACTTTTTAGGAAGCTAACCACAGATTATTTGTAGCTGTTCGAGCAGTATTCACAGAGACCGACAACGAGGAACTCAACATTGTCCTAAAAACAATCCAAGAGAGAATAATTTTGCCAGCTCACCTTCCAGAGAAGCAGCGCAAGATTGTCTTTGACCCCAAGAAACGATCCCACCTCGAACAAAATCCCATCGTGATCGAAGTTGATGGGCTAGAACACAAGTTCTCCTCGATCGACCGCTTCAAGGGGATCGAGAACTCCAAGAAGGCTCTTTCGAAAGCTTTGGACAACATGCACACTGCTGGGGATTGGGCCAACCTGGGCACGCTCCTTGCTGGGTACAAAAAGGCTGGTATCAGGTTAAAGGCTGATCACTGGGGCAAAATCACACGTCTTGCTGGAACAAGAGGGCATATTTACGCTGTCATCGAGTGCGCGAAGCAGTCCGACAAGACCGGTCTGTTTTTAAAGAAACCCGAAATCGTGACTCGCGTACTCGCCTACGTTAACAACAAGATCTCTGAAAGCGCAGGCAATGCGGGCGAGACGAAACAGGCATTGAAGTGGGCGGAAGTGGTGTTGGATCTTTTGCAACGACCAGAACATGCTATGACCGCTCAGCGAACACGGGAACGGCTGCACTTTTCACGCCTTGTCCGTGGCCTGGTCTTGTTTGCAAGAGCGTCTGCAGTCAGCACTGGCGCAGCAGCCGAGCGAGACTCAGATCTGCTCAAAGATGAAGTAGCCCTGCTGACTTCCCTCTGGGATGATGCCGTCAACAAAGACCTGGTGAAGATTACAGAGTTTGCCAAACTCAACCCCACGCTGGAGCGAAACGCAAGCCAAAACGGTAACAATACTCCCCAAGCCCTCAACGGCAGCGCCTACGTCCAGGTACTTGCCCAGAACATGAGGGGCATCGAGATTGCGCAAGAGATTGTAGGGCAAGATGCCCAGGTGCTGTCTCCCATTTTAAATACCCTGAAGTCGCATTTGCAGGACTTTGCCACCAAGAGCGAAACCAGAACAGAGGGCTGGGCAGAGGAGTACGAGAAGGTGATGGGTACAAAGCCCAACTGGCCCGCTGTCATCAAGAAGACGGAAAGTGCATGAGGAAACAGGAACAGCCAGCATTATATCCATGTAACATAGAAATTCATGTATAATTCAGTTCCCTCTTTTTTCCCCCTTTTGTATACTCTCTCGTACAGCAGGTTTCATTTACTTTGCTAGGGCAAGACAATGTACTTGTCCAGGTGCTTCGGAATGGCGTCCAGAAGTTTCTTCTCTTCCAACCACTTGCGGCTAAAGAGACGATCCGCGTAGCGATAAGCTCCGTCACAAAGCATGGTGACGACCTTGTGGCCTTTACCGAGCTTCTCAGCAACTTCCTTGGCAGCAACGACATTCAAAGCCGAGCTGGCGCCGAGGTAAATACCTTCTTCATCCAAACATCTGTAGACCATTTCGATGCTCTTATCGTCTGAAATGTGCAACGACCCGTCCAACAGGTCAATGTCAGGCTGCAAGTTATCTGTGATGCGGCCCTGGCCAATGCCCTCTGTGATGCTCGACCCCGTGCGCTCAATCAGTTTGCCGCCAGAGCTGATGTAGGAATGCAGCACACTGCCCGGCGGATCGGCCAGGAAGCTCTTGACCTTGCCACCGGACACGTCCTTGAGATATCTCGTGACGCCGGCTAGTGTGCCGGCCGTGCCAGTCGCGCAAGTAAACGCATCCACTGTGCCCTCTGTCTGAGCCCAAATCTCCGGTCCCGTCGTCTCGATATGCGCCCGTCTGTTGGCGGTATTGTCGAACTGGTTCGTCCACACGGCATTCTCGAGGCTCTCAGCATGTCTTTTGGCCTGGTGATTGTAGTTCTGGGGGTTGTCAAACGCCACGGCCGGCACGGGATACACTTCAGCGCCGAGAAGGCGCAAGAGATCGATCTTGCCCTGGGACTGGGTGTTGGGCATGTAGATGACGAGTTTGTATCCCCGAGATCGGCAGACGTGGGCGAGACCGATGCCCGTGTTTCCGGCCGTTCCTTCGACGACGGTGCCTCCGGGACGCAGGAGCCCCCGCTCCTCGGCGTCCTTGACGACGTAGAGAGCTGCGCGATCCTTGACTGAACCGCCGGGGTTCATGAACTCGGCCTTGCCCAGGACTTCGCAGCCGGTTTCTTGGGAGAGTCTGTCGAGGCGGATGAGGGGTGTGTTTCCGATGGCTTGATGCTCAGTTAGCTCCATGCATTCACCTGAGAACGCACACCAGGTTCCAAAGTGAATCGGGAAGGGGATTGGAGCATACCGCCAGTCAGGCCTTTGGAAACACCTTGGGCCTTGGACACGGCCAGCGTGTGAGCACTCGGCTCAGCAGCTCTGGCAGCCGCGACAGCGAGCCGCACAGCACTGTGTCGAAACATTGGGGGGGGGGGAGATTCAGGCAAAGTGCAGCATACGAAGCAAGGGAAGCAAGGGAAGGTTGGTGGTGTGAGCAGTTCTGCGGTGTTCGCTTTCATGCGCGAAATCGGCTGAACTGAGAGACGCAATGTGGGGCTGCACAGGGCAATTGGCAAAGCGATCACGTCATTTGCCCGTGAATGCTGACAATGAAACCTTTGCAACGATAACAATGCCAATAGAGGATAGAGAAGCGGTTGTTTTTTCGTTTATAGCACCAAATCCGCCCACAAAGCTCAGCTAGGTCTCAAAGTTATGATCAATCTTGAGTACAAAATTGCTGGGTTTGTCTGGTTTACAATCGCTGGGTGAAACATCCCTCACGAGTCACGAGTTGGACTGAACGTCACCGGCCGGACCAACTGAGCTTATCCTCGGCTCAAAGCCGATGCTTTCCATCCCGCCGCCAACCTTGGGGCTTCATCCCAGTCAACTTTCTCCTCTGTTCGTCCCATCTTCCCGCGAAATTCTCCCCAGATACGGCACCTGCTCCTCACGATCATGAATGCACTTCGTTTGGCAAGACCCGCTGCCGCTCGGGTTCCCTTCCAGCGCTCAACTCTGCCTCGCGTTGCCCGCGCATACAGCTCCAAATCCTTCGAGTACATCCAGACATCCTCTCCCAAGCCTGGAGTTGCCCAAGGTGGGTTGCGTCGGCTCTCACAGAACTCCATCACGGCTGTCAACTGACATGCCGCCTGTTAGTCACGCTCAACCGACCCAAGGCTCTCAATGCGCTCTGCACACCCTTGATCAATGAGTTGAACGAGGCCTTCAACGACCTCAACGCCTCCGACGAAACCTCCGTCATCGTCATCACCGGCTCGCAAAAGGCGTTTGCCGCCGGCGCCGACATCAAGGAGATGGCCCCTCTCACCTTCTCCGAAGCCTACACCAAGTCATTCATCGAGTCGTGGTCCCTCTTGACCTCTCGGGTCAAGAAGCCCATCATCGCTGCCGTCTCGGGGCACGCTCTCGGCGGAGGTTGCGAGCTTGCCATGATGTGCGACCTGATTTACTGCACCGAGAATGCCAACTTTGGACAGCCCGAGATCAAGCTCGGAACCATTCCCGGCGCAGGAGGCAGCCAGCGCTTGACCCGCGCCATTGGAAAAGCCAAGGCCATGGAGCTCATTTTGACTGGGAAGCCGTTCTCTGGCGCCGAAGCCGAGAGGTGGGGGGTTGCCGCCAGATCGTTCCCTACGTACGAGGCATTGATGGAGGAGACTCTCAAGACTGCCGAGACGATTGCGGGATACTCCAGGGTCGCCATCCAGGCCTGCAAGGAGGTCGTCAATAAGAGCCAGGACTTGGCCCTGCGCGATGGCGTCGAGTTTGAGCGACGTGTTTTCCACAGCTTGTTTGGTAGCCAAGACCAGAAGATTGGCATGAAGGCATTTGCTGAGAAGAAGAAGGCTGAGTGGTCTCACTCGTGAATGGGAGGGCTGATTGTGGAAGGAACTGAAACAAAAATGAGGTGAGATACCTCGAGCATCTACGCGGTACAGTACGTATGAGGACTTTTCACGAGAACTTGGGATAGACCGAGTAAGCTGAGCTAGTAAGATGTCGAATAAGAGGCTCGTCCGTCTATTTTCCTAAATTCAAGAATAATTCAATACCATAGTGTCATGGTATGGGACGTGTCTGGTGTTGGTGCAAACTGGATCGTTTTTGCCGCACGGCACGGTATCAGGCAGGCTACACCCCACTGTATTAATTGATTGCTCAATTGTTGGTGGCAGCGGGTGCCCACTGCCGACAGGTGCCTGCCCCGCTGTACACCCACTGTAGACTGCGCAGCTCCTGCAGCCGCCTTTTCTTGGTCTCACCACGGCGGTCACGGCGGTCACGGCGGTCATGGCCATACAGATGCAATCAGGCTTGCCTCCGCACAACATCAGGTCTGGATACGTTGCTGTTTTCTTTTCTAGCCGGACTCCTCCCATCAGCGGCCGCCGGTGGGTAATATGAATGGATTCCCGAAAACCCAGCTTGGATCTGGAGAAGGAGCTGACGTGCTCGGTATGTTATTTTGTCTTATCTGACTCCGACTCTCTCTGTCTCCTTTCCCCTCACACGCTCTCTCTCCCACTTTGCCAGCCATTTGTGCACCTCTCAGCTCTGGTCGCTGACCTCGACTTCTCCCCCCCCCCCAAACAGATTTGCACGGAGCTCCTATATCAGCCTCTCACCTTGCTTGACTGCCTTCATACCTTTTGCGGAGCTTGCCTGAAAGAGTGGTTTCGTTTTCAAGCTGCAAAGGCTGAGAAGGCACCGACACCGCCATCTGCCCTAGATGCCATCTTCACCTGCCCGTCATGTCGAAGCCCTGTGCGAGACACGAGGCACAACGCCACCGTCGTCACTTTGCTCGACATGTTTGTAGCAGCGAACCCTGCCAAAGCTCGCTCTCAGACAGACAAGGAGGAAATGGCCGCCAAATATAAGCCAGGAGATCAAGTGTTGCCAAAGGTCAACATTCGCGAGAGGACCGCAGAAGAGAGGAGGGCAGCCGAGGAGGATGAAAGGCTAATAGACGAGGTCCGTGAAAGGAGCTTGCGCGAGGCGACTCCCAGCCAGCATCCTCGAGATAGCTCGCGGCGACACCGGCACAGTCATTCCGTCGAGACCAGATCAAGATCCAACCGGCCGCACAGCTCGGATTCACGGCTCCGTGCTGCCGGAGAAGCTGCAACCCCCTCTCGAAGTGAAGACTCGAGCCGTCAGGGATCTGACAACAGTGCAGGGAGGCGAGATCGCCGGAGGCAAAGGCGACGGAGTGACAGCCGTCAGCGTCAAGTTGAGCATCAAACATCTCTACGGTCTCTGATTGGATCAACAGAAATGAGCGAGCGTGATATAGAACGAGAGATTGAAGACTTTGCCAGGCAAATCCAGGAGGAGGGGCTGCTAGATGGTCTCGATCTAGACAATATCGATTTGAGCCGGGACGACGACTTGAGTCGACGCATAACCGAAGCGTACAGGCGGCGGCAAAGGGAACGCTCACGCAACGAATCGTTATCGCGAAACACCGCCAATGGCAACAATTGTGCCCCGAGAAGCTCGGACGGGGGCCAGACGGAGGCACGACCAAGAGCACCCGAGCGCGGCTCAACATCCCGTGCCAGCTCCCGGTCAACCAGTGGCAATGCTCAGTTGGAAGACAGGAGCAGGCCTCCGCCGGCTGGATCCACGAACCTCGAAGTACGCGATCCCGGTAGGCGTCCGCGGCGCAGAACGGCAAGCGGAGGACGAAGTGCCACGACCCCGATATTCTCCACTACAGGAACAGAATCTCGCCCCGCCGCTCGATCCCAGACAGACCTGGTTCTTCGGTCCCAAACAACAGACCCTATGGCTCCCCGGCAAAGCTTCAGTGAAGGTCGCAGCGCCAGCTCACAGTCAGTTCCCATCTCGTCACACGCGACCAACGAACTTCCATTGCCACCTCCGGGGAACAACGCATCGTTTGCCAGCAGAGTGCCCCAGTGGAATCCTCATGTGGCAGAGTCGCCTGCCGCCGCATCGGCGCCTGAGCCGGCTCCAGCACAGGTCAGCAGACCGCGTCTACCAACAGAGCTCGCTATCGTTCATTCCGCGGTGTCCAGTCCGTTAAGCAGCCCTACCACGTTCCCAAGCCATCGATGCACAAGATCTCAGCTCTTCCCGGAACCCTCCATCTCTTGTTCCAGGTGCAACAGACAGCACATAGAATACGAAGTTCATTACAACTGCTCTTCTTGCGCCGGCGGGCAATGGAACATATGTCTTGACTGCTACAGATCCGGTAAGGGGTGTCAGCACTGGTTTGGCTTTGGGTACGGCGCGTGGAACAAGTGGGAGAAGATGCGAAAGCAAGGGGATGGCTCCCCGGAAATGCCACACATGCTCACCGCGAGCCGTTATCTACCACCCCCCTCGACACCTGGTGGAGCGGACGGGAGGAAGACGCTGACAACCGACGACCCGAGAGGCCGGCTCGAAACAGGAACCTTTTGCGCGCGATGCCTCGTCTGTACAAATGATTGCTACTGGCGTTGCGACGTATGCAACGAAGGGGAGTGGGGCTTCTGCAACGACTGTGTCAACCAGGGCAAGTCCTGCACTCACATGCTGCTTCCATTGACGCATGAGGCCCTGTGGGCGGCTGGAAGACGACCTCGGAGCCCCAAATCCCTTGGACGACCGCCTGCGGTGACCATCTACACGGGTCCTCAAGCGACAAGTATCGGCCCCTTCAAGCCACTGACATTTCGCACGAGGTGTGAAATTTGCCAAGATCCCATACCTCCATCCCACGTTCGATACCACTGCTTTACCTGCGTCAGCGCCTTGGTTCCAGACGCGCCGTCCGGCGATTACGACATTTGCTCGACATGCTACAACAATCTGGTAACGAGGGGCCAGATCAGCATGGAAAACGGCCACTCCGGCTGGAGACGATGCTTGAATGGCCATAGAATGGCCATCATTGGGTTTACGGAAGGCAAAGTTGGCCAGTGGCGCTTTGTTGAATGCGACATTGTGGGTGGTCGGTTTCTTCGGTCGGAACCATATGAGAGCCCAGAGCACAACGGACAAGGCCTTCAAAAATGGTCCTGGAGGAAAGGCCCTGAGAAGTGGGAAAGACTCGTCACAAAGGACGTCTCCGCTACTGCGCCAGCCACAGCCGAGTCTGTGTCGTTTGCGCAAAACTTCCCACCTGATGGCGGCATGGGTCTGAAAGCGAGTGCGCGTTGGGCATGGTTTCCGCAAGCTGGATCCGAGGATGAGTTGTTATTCCCCAAGGGGGCCGAGATTCGGGAAATCGAAGATGTGAATGGAGATTGGTTTTTCGGCACGTACATGGGGGCAAAGGGACTATTTCCAGCGCCGTATGTACGGCTAGCGCAGAGAACATGAGTGAATGATGCCCATGATCATGACCATATGTATGACGAGTTACAGATGATGAACGCATAGCCCTGAGAATTGATTTGTCCACGCACATGACCGGCATCCGAAATGCAGTTGGTCAAGATGACCCCGCGTTGTGCTTCTTTCCTTGTCAAGACCACCAACGTATTTACACGGAGCCATGCCGTCTATTTTGATTTTATTTTTTTTCCATCGCGCCTTCTTTGAGGGGCGTACGTGGGCCATGTTGAAACATCTGTGGGCGGACGGACTACCAATCCGACACCAAAAGAGTTTGTTGACTTGTGTTGGGTAGGTAGGTGCATGGAATAGGGGAGCGAAAAGAGCATCTCCGTCAAGTGACGAACAGACGACCCAGAAGACATTGCTTGATGACTAGAAAATATCCTAGTTCCCCACCCATGTCGGAAGGAATGACCCGCAAAGATGTGTGAGATTTTATTTCTGTGGATGGTGTTTGGTCCCCATTATGATTATGAGTGTTTATAGAGGGATATTCTGTTAATATGGTGCTTCTCCAGGCATATTCGTGTTATACATGTGTATATCTCTGTTACTATACATGTATTTACATATGGTGTGTGTGCTTATGCATGCCTGGATTTCCCCGTATCGCCGCCAAGTGCTCACGCCTCCTTCACCTTATACAACCTCGACGGCTCACTGTTTTGCCGTGTTTCCATGCGTCTTAATTTGTGCAGCCGGATCCATCTCCCTCTCCTTAACTAAACCCCCCACCTCCTAAAACCGCGAAATATCCCTCCCGAAAATCCACGTAATCGACCAATATACCAGAATCATAATCTTGTTCCTCACACTCATGCTCCTCGTGAGATACGCCGTGCGCCAGAGCATCCAGGCCGCCCAGCCCTTCAAGCTATCTGCCTTGCTCTGATGGATGGCCCTCCAGCCACCTAGGTAGGTCATGACGCCCCAGTTCCGAAAGCTAAACGGCTTGGAGAAGTTGCCCATGCCGCGGTTCAGCTGCTTGGCAAGATACACAGCCTGTTGGGAAGCAACCTGCGCGGTGGCCGGGTACGGCGACCCTTGAACGGATATGCAGTCGCCTATGGCGTAGACGTCCTCGAGCGTAGTAGTGGCGTCGTTGTCTTCATCATCTGGCGAACGAAGCTGCACTTGCAAGTTGGGGTTTGTGACGATGCCGCCCGTCTTGGGTTCCCTTGCGAGTTTGCCGCGGCCGTCGATTTCCGTCTCGACGAGCTGCTGCACGAGCGGGTTCTGCATGAGACCAGTGCTCCAGACGACGATGCCGGCGCCCACCTCCTCGGGCTCCTCTTTGACACGAAGCATGAGGGTGCGTCCGTCGCGGCGAATCCGAGTGAGGTGATGCTCCGTCTTGACGCGAATACCCTGCCTCCTGAAGATCTCGGTCGCGTAGGCGGCGAGCTTGGAGTCGAACATGGGGAGGACCTTGGGGGCGATGTCGTAGACGGTTATGGTGCAGAAATCCAGGATCCCAGGGTACATTCTCACCAAGTCCTCATGGATGAGGTCGTGCAGCTCAGCGGCAAACTCGATGCCCGTGGGCCCACCACCGACAATGGCAAAGTGAAGCAGCTTCCTCCTCTCCTCATCACTTGTCGTGGGCAAGTCTGCCGTTTCGAACGCGTCCAGAATCCGCAACCGAATGGCTCGAGCATCGCCCACATCGCGCAGGAAATTGGCGTGCTCCCTGACGCCTTCGATGCCGAACGTTTGGCTGTAGCATCCGACAGCAATGATCAACTTGTCATACTTGACGTCGAACTGCTCCCCGTTGATCTGGGGCCTTCTCGTGGCAGCGCTCACGTCTCCGCGCTCGTTTGCCTCGACCCGAATGACCTTGTTCTTGAAGTCGATGCTCGAGGCCCGCGCTTGGTGGAACTCGTCCAGGCCAAGACGACGTACTGGCTCAATGGCAGCGCGGAACTCCAGCGTCCCGACAGAGGTGGATGCCAGCAGGGGAGTAAAAACAAAGTGCGACCGAGGAGAGATGAGAACTCTTTCGATTCTGGATGGTGATAGTGTTCTGGCAGCAGCGTAGCCGGCCCATCCAGAACCAAGAATGACGACACGTTCTTTGCGAGGGGCAGATGCGGCCACGTTTTGGGCCACCCTCATCAACGACCGACATCGTAGTCGAGTAAGGCCGTCCATGATGTACCGCAATGTCGAATGAAGAAGTTCGTGATATCAAGGTATCGGGGGTTTCTTTTTTCGCTCTCCAAGAGGAGACGCAGGCATTTAACTACTTAAAAGTCGGCCATGACGGATAAGCGGACCTCGGGACGACATCAGCCCTTCCTTCCTCATCAAAGTTCTTGGCTCCATCAACGGGTGGATTTGGCGTCCGAAAACCCCGCCACCCGGATCTGTGTCGTGCCCAAATTACCGGAACGAAACCGACTCGGGTCCGGTGTTGGTGAGGCTTGGGAGTTGGCTCTGAGCAAGACGATAATCGGCCGGGATGGCGTTTGCTGCGTGATTCGGATTTGTGGAGAGCAAGATTCCTGTGCGAAAGAGGAGGCGTCACAGTGGGCGGAAGATTGGGCGTGGACATCTGGCGGCTTATTTTCATTTTCATGGCATACAGTGAGTTTGTTGTTCCGTATATAGTGAAAAATAATGAGGTTTACAGCAGACAAGATACCAGCTCAGGTTGAGTAGTGTAACGGCCAACATACGTCCTTCACACGGACGAGCTCCGGGTTCGATTCCCGGCTCGACTATACTTTTTGCTCATCCGACCGAATCCGTTTGAGATGAACGGTGTAATTGATCGCTGGCGGCGGCTGGTAGTTATATATCTCCGGATATGCATGATTTATTGCTTTTTATTGCTGCCAACGTACGGATTATTGCACTTCGACAATGGAGTAACCACGCATTGCAGCTTAATGAACCAGCCAGGCCAACATCAACTATCAACAATCACGTGGTTCTCACTGAGTCGCTGTGCCAACCCCTTTCTAATCCTGTTCTTTTTATTCTTCTTCTGAACAGGATTGAGTTGATTTGGGTGGGATAGGCTGCGTTGTGGCGTGTCTCTGCATCGACCTGACCGAGAGAGACAAGTTACAACGGTAGGAAGTCAAATTAACAATACGGAGTACAAAGGTCGCTACAAGAACGGTAAGGCATCAGGCTGTCTCTCGGCAAATGGCTAATTGGCTGCTACTGCAGGCAGGCAGGCAGGATTGGATTTGGCCGAGAAAGAAAGGACCCAGGACGTGATCATCCAGATAATCAGCGTCTACAACGAACAGAAGAAGCGCCATCAATCCCCATAACTACGCCTTCTGCGTCCTCGATTTTGCAAAGCGTGTTTGGGCCTTCAATGTAGAACAATTAGAGACGAATAATACGGATTAGAGAAAGCGAGTTTCGAAGCGAGTCTGGAGGGAGAGGCTTACGAGGGGGGAAAGCAAGGGTGACAGCTGCGCGCCAGGTGTAAGACCGGAGAGCAACGAATCATTGAACGTGCTCCAATAAAAGAAGTTATTGAAAAGTTTCACATCTGCGTGAGTCAGTCGGTTGCAGCTTGTAGGGGCTGCTCATTCGGGATTCACTCCAGTTCACATCACTTTTCCCTCCACCACCGTCAATGTCAGTTTTCTTACTCTCCTATAAAGTCTCTTCTAATCGGCCAACATTCGTCACAATGCTCTCTACCATGTCATCTACATTTGCAAAACAAGCCAGACGCTAGAATGGGCTCTTTTTTTTTTTTGGAACTGTAGCACTGGAAGTAACGAAGCCAACCGCCACGAGAAACAATTCATTCATCAGGACGAAATAGCTGTTATGGGCCAAGGTTCAGATGACTACATATGTATTACCCGACCAAGCCGGCCTGTTCGAGCAACCATGTAGATCTCCACAAAGATGCATCCATGTCTATGCATCAGTCTCGTATCACAATCGACAATGCAAATTCCTACCGATAAACTTCTTTCAATCATGTACACCACTCAATGCCGAGTCTTGATCCCTGCAAGAACGGCAGACATCGCACAAACAATAATTCAACAGTATCCACCAAACTCGTCTCCCAGCAGGCGAGTTCTCCCCTGGATACCGAATACCCTCGATTCCTGCAAGAGTCACTACTAACCAAACGCAGCCTATTCCAGCATCTGACTCAAATCTGCACATAGAGTCGACTCGTCGATAACGTGTACAGCCAGGCAAACCCACATTGGGCCACGACTTCCATTCCTGTCTCGTCTTCTTCGAAAAGAAAAAAGGTTCCAATCTTGGGCACCAATTATGGCCACAGGGTATGGATGGGAAGAGGTCTCGATCTGACCAGGGTCGTCCGGATACTTTTTGTTGTTCGAAAACCATGAAATCTATATTTGCGGTTAGGCTAACTCCCAGATCCAAGACAGGGCTAGCCCTGGCGGATTGAGACGGACGGATGGGGAACCGCTGGACGAAGAGTATTAACCAGATCAGTTTTCATCTATAGTAGGACTCATGGCAGCAGGACTGCATGCGGATCTGTTTGGAGTTTGGAGAGAGCGTTGATCACTGCTGTTGAGGATGCGGAAAAGTTGAAACCTCTGGCAGCCCGATCAATTGATCGTGTCACGTGCGTCCCTCCACGCAGACCCGTAAACCCACAACCCCCTGACCGCTCAATCGAATGGCAGCGCACCACCTGCGCTAGGGAACCAGGGAACGGGCGCCAGCAGGTGGGGCGCGCCACTCAATGCGCCGTTGCAGCAGTGTCGAGCCGAGCAGCTGCTCACAACTGCCAGCCACTCGAATTACGGTCAGCATGCAATGCAAGGCCCACCACAGCCAACCACCGACCCCGACGCCCTTCTTCAAACCCGCTCAAGCTTCCTCTGCCCGCCCTGCAGCCCGCAGTTCCGTAACCTGCACCAAGCTGCACCAAGCTGCACCAACAAGCTGCATTAACCTGCATCAACCTGCATCAACCTGCGTTGCATCTCAGAGCCACAACTGCCTTTTTTTTTTTTTTTCATTCTCGCCCATTCAACCCACTGCCAGCATTGTTGTCGCTGCGACCTTCCCGCAAACTCGACTTGTCAGCGGGCCATTGACGGAAAGGAAAATTACCAATTCTCGATCCCTGACAATAGGGCTTCATGCAAAGCGCAGTGTTGGGCAGTTTTGGCATCTGGACTCGAGCCCGACACATTGACTTCCCCAGACGACCCGCCAAACCTATAAGAGACCACGTCGCAAAACGTATCCGAGCGCAGAAACCCATTCAGACAATCAAAAGTTGGGCATTGCCTCCATTGACTCGACAATGGGCTTCCTCACAGAAGGTCTGCACATCGGCCCAGGCGGCATGTCCCGTCCCTCCAAGCACCGTCGCGACGCCTCCCGCTCGCGCAAGAAGCATCGTTCCCAGTCTCGCTCTCGCTCCAGCTCTCGCACCCGGGGCGGCAACTCCATTGCAGGCGCTCTGCTCGGCGGCCTCACGGGAGATGGCTACTACTACAACAAGCATAACTCGTCGCGGGGTTCCCTTTTCGGCATGGGGAACAACAGCCGTTCGAGCCTCTTCAACTTTGGAAGTAAGTCTTGCAGGCGTTCGTCAGCCGGTGATCGGAGCCATCACTGAACTGACCTTGTCCCAGACAGATCGTCGTACTACAAGCGCTCTCCGCGTCAAGGCTTCATGCAACGGACCTATAGGCGCCTCAAGCGCCTCATCAGAGACCTCGTTCACTATGCGAAACGCCATCCCTGGAAAGTCTTCATCCTCGTCGTCATGCCGCTCATCACGACAGGCGTTCTAGGCGGCCTGCTCGCTCGCTTTGGACTTCGGATCCCCCCTTCGTTGGAGCGCATGATCGGGGTCGCCTCGCGGGCCGCGTCCGGTGATTCCTTTGGGCTCGTGAGCGATGCGGTCCGCATGGCTGGCAACCTTGGCGGTAATGCCCGCGCGAGCAGCGTTGCGCGGGGACACGACGGCGGCATGCAGTGGGAGAAGAGGTCGAGCTACGGCAGCTATGGCGGCGGCCACGACCACCACGACCGCTACGACCACCACGACCGCTACGACCGCTACGGTGGCTACGATGGCTACGGCTACGGCGGGTCGAGAAGTCAACAAGGTGTGGCCGCTGGCTATGGTGTTGATAGCTGGGGGAACGCTGTTGCTGACATGGCCAAGAAGTTCTTCTGAGCGGCACCTCTACATAATTTTTCTTTCTGGTCAAACACACCGCACATGCGAAGACGGGTATGATCGTAGATGATCTTTTGGTCCCCGACGTTTTTTTTTTTTTTTGGAGGTCTCTCTAGGTTGCTTGGTTCGTCGGCGCATCACGGTGTTTGGTAGGCGGCATCTCTGTTGCTGGTTCTTGTTCGGTTTTTCGGTTCTACGCAGTCCTCACCGTTACTTCTTATCGTCTGCTTGCGTATTTTGCATGAGTAGTGGACAACAAGGTTCAAGTGTGTCACGTCTGCTTCGAGCCACACGTTCGTGATTCACGTGCATCTACACGATATACGCGGCTTGGCTGGCCCCAAACTGGTAGTCAAATTATTTGCAACATCGGTCTAAATTCGAGCGAGATCAACTTCCCAAACCTCATTGTGTAAACTTTCCCGAGCAACCTGCCACCTTGTCCGATGCAGATATGTCCAAATGATAAAAGTGATAAAAACCCACCCCGCAACCCCCCCAATTCCCTCCATAGCGAAACCCAACTGCACCATGCCCCATACCTCGGACCCGCGCGGCCTTCACTCCGATAGGAAATATAGCAAGGAGACGAGACACACACACAAGACGTACTATGTGTTCATGCTTAAAGTAACAAATGCTCATGCAAAAGTCATCAAACGCCAAATGCGTCAAATCGTCCAAGGTGACTCAGTCTTGTCCGTCGACTTTTCATCAAGTCTTTTGGCACTCCATGTAAAAGGTACTAGCCAAAACGATTCAAAAGCTCGTAGATATAGATATCCTTCTTCTTCCCCTTCCCAACACATAACTCGCTGTTGTGAGAGATGAGCGGGTACGTGTTATTCCATATACATTCATGATAAGGTGGTTTTTTTTTTTGGTAAGGTAATTGTTTTCTTTTTTTTTTCCACAGAAATACTCATCCGTCACTTGTTGTGCCAGGTCTTGCAGAGAGAGAAAATCTCGGGTGTCCCCCCATGGCGCAAACGGGGTTTACTCTTGGCAAGGCATCATGAAGGGTCGGTGTCTTTGCTCGGCTTCCAAAATTGCATCATGCGACCAAGTCGTTTCGTCTTGCTGTTCTTGGACGAACTTCTCTTTGCCTCGCTTCCATTGTCCAAGGTGACTTCCATGGACAACTTGCTTCGTTCCCCGTGAGAACTGCTAATCAAGCGGCCCAGAGACACCAAGCTTGATCGTCGGCGTCCAAAGGCAGCGGACGACACCGAGACGGGGCGTTGTTCGCGGAGGCTTGGTTGTGACATGCGGGCGGTAGGTATGAAAGCGCTCTCTCGCGTCATTGTCGAGGTGCAAGACGTGAGTGAAGGAATGTCATAGTCGACTGAGATCCGCACTTCTGGTCCAGGCTCACCCATGAGCAGTGAATGAAAGGTATTTTCATCCGTGACAGATGATGGCGCTGTGGATAGTCTCTGTGCATCAATGGACATGAGCGAGCGCGGCGAGGGATAGGACGATGCGTGGCTTGTTGAGTAAGGGCTAAGGGGAACAGCCATGCCGTTGATCAGAGGTATTGATTGATTGACTTCTACTGAAGATGTGTCTCGGCGGCCGGGGGCCAGACTAGAAGATGACGGTGCAGAGTTGTTTTCATCTGCGGACAGACAGCCGAAGACGGACGCGTTACGGAAAATTATTGGTGGGCTTTCTTCAGCAATGACCTCTTCGTGCAGTGACGTCTTGGAACATTCAGGACGCACAGCGTGGACCGCGGAAGCATCGTCGGAATCTGTGCTGCCGTAGCTAGGCCTGCGAGATAAGGCTGCTTTGATTGACGTGTCGCTCGCAACCAGTTCGTTGGGTAGCTCTGCGGCGGCCAATTTTGTCGTTGCATGTGGCGTCGCCTCCCCATCAGAATGATTCGTCTCCTCGCCCTCGAGCCCGTCTGATTCAGAGTCAAGTTGCTCCGATGAGGTTTCTCCGTCCTCCTCTTCGTCCTCCTCAAACACATCTGCCATAGTGGAACTGCTTCCAAATTGATGAATCCCAGCACACCCAGGGTCGAATGGAGGAAGATCCGGTGCAGATTCCGCACGACGATGATAGTGCATGCCTGGACCGCTGAAACCTTTCATGCCCTGAGCACTGTGTAATCGTCGCTTCCCAGCATTCCCAGCCGCTCGTTGTGCGGCATCCCACTCCGGATTATGGGGCAAGGGGGTGTTGAAAGGCCCGAGGGCAGCGTCCAAGTCAATCATGGGAAACGAGCCCTCCTCGTCCGGCCGCCGCCGCTTGGGAGTGCCGGAGTCTTCTGTCAACTGGGATCCAGTTACGAGGACAGTGGGTGTAGTCGGTGGTATCTGAGTATCAGGAGCAGCTTGGTTCACATCGTTTTCATCTTCATCATTCTCCACGGGACCAACTGAGGCGGGAGGGGTTGGCGGGCGAATCGCAAGTATCTTAGATCTCTTCTTGTTACTCCGGAGAGGGAGGATTACACCGGCCCATCCTTTGACACGTTTCTTCCTACTTGTCTTTTGACGAAACTTCTTGGCGTCATTGGAGTCATACACAGCAGCGTCATCATCAGAGGAGTCGGTTTCGTGGTCGGATGAGGAGCTTGCGGTTGCTGGCTTGTTCACAGACTCGGAAGAGCTGGAGCTGCATGAGCGATGTTTTGATGCAGGCATGGAACCAATAA
Source organism: Epichloe coenophiala (assembly GCA_018801565.1). Taxonomy (NCBI): domain Eukaryota; kingdom Fungi; phylum Ascomycota; class Sordariomycetes; order Hypocreales; family Clavicipitaceae; genus Epichloe; species Epichloe coenophiala. The sequence goes on along the minus strand of JAFEMN010000005.1, from coordinate 2,671,986 downwards.
AGGGATCCAAGCCAAAGAATGACCATCTTTTTGGAGTCTTCACGGGACTTGGGTTTGCAGTAGTGGCCGAGTGCGATGTGGACATGTCCAGCAATGTTGGGATAGAGTTTCGTCGCCTAGGCGAAGTGTTCCCAGCCGCAACGACGAATTTGAGATCGGTGCCCGTTCGCTGCAAGATGGCACCTGCGGTACTTGGTCTCGATTCAACCGTCTCACGAGTTGGGCTTCGAGTTAGTCGTGCGGGGCTGTCACTACCTCCGGGAGACGCAGCAGACACAATGGACGATATACTGCCTGAAACAGAATGGCTGGGGCGGGCGGTCACCGTACTAGATGTGTCGTTGGAGACCAGGGACAATGGTCGAGGAATAAACTCCAGAGTGTCCGAAAATCCGACCCGAGCACGTCCGGCCTTGGATTGTCTGGGGCTGGGCTCCATTCTGGGCGGCGAAGTTGGGATGGGTATCGAATGGTTAATGATGGTGTTTTCCTCAGTGTCTTTCAGAGCCTGGATGGGGACGGGGTTGGCTAGAGGTTCTGGTAGTGGAAAAGGTTGATCATCCAGGGGCAGGAGTGTGCCTTGGTGCGGATTAAACGTCGTCGGGCTGTTTGGGGCGCTGCTGCCTTTGTGCAACATGAAGTCGGGCTGTGGGCATAGAAAAGGCAGGTCGTTGGTCGATATTGCACCAGACACACCACGCCGGTGGCCTCTCCGTGTCGGCAGTGGTTGTAGGCCCGGGGAGGCAAAGCCGCTTTCTGACTTGGTTGGGCTCGTGCTCATCACGGCAATGGAGTTGCCATCTCGTATGCTTCCACCGACGAATTCGCTTCCACCCCGACGATGTCCGTGACCGGCAGGCCGCGACGGTGATGGCATAGGCCTTGCTGAATTTGGTGTGATGGGTGGGCTCAGTATGGCCATAGAATCGATGTCTGTGGGAATCGAGGCTCCTGGATTGAAAGAAAACTGTGGCAGGGCCGCTGGTTGATTTGCTCTTCCTAGATCTGCAGTTGACGATGTACTGAGGGGTCGACTTTGAATATCGGCCATCGACATAGGACGCCGCCGCGGCCTTGCAATGGGTGGTCCTGCCAAGGGAGGGGACGCGGGAAACACAAATGGTGGGTTCGGTAAGCGGCATTCGGCAGAACATGCGTTATCCCTATTCAATGTCGAGGCATTCGCATCATAGTTGGCTTCTGAAAGCTGGTCTAATGTTCGGTCAAAGGCATGAGTGGTTGAGCGAGATGCCACAGCATCCGCTGCATACCCAGTGTCATGGGTGGTTGCCATCTATTCCTCCAGCCGCGCTGCGGCAACCGAACTTGACGGACAACTCAAAAAGTCGGGGGTGACCATAGGATGTGAGCAAGACAAGATAGAGAGTTGATTTTCCACTAAGAACTTGACGCAATGACTATGTTAGCACATGTTGACACTGATTGGATGAGTATTTTGTCATGGATGCCTGTTTCGCTGTGGCAGGCTCACAGACATGCACGACTGGACGGCGAGAGTTGAGTTTGCGACAAGTGGACGGACCTGATGGTGAGGAAAATGCAAATGTAAAGCGCTTGAAACCGAGTGCAAAAGCCAAGGCAAAGAGGCAAAATCAAGACGACAAATGAGTGGACGGACAAGACCAGCGACTGCTCTCGGGGAGGAGTGCTACTGGAATTGCACCAAATGACGACGGCAATCGTGCGTGAAGCGCAGAGTGAGCCACCAGGCGATGAAGTTGCAAAAGATGGAGGAAGGACTGCTGAGTGAGGGAGAGGAAAGGCGAACGGGGAAGAGGAGGGGGGCGAGGCCCGCTAGACAGGGAACGAGCGAGATTGGCCAACAAGTTTGGGCCAGGACAGGGAACATGGAGGACAGGCAGGCAGGCATGGATGGACCAGGGACATGGGCCACGACCAAGGCCTTGGCCAAGGCCAAGCAAGGCCAAGCAAGGCCAAGCCATTGAATGAATGAATGAATGAATGGCATGGACCCGCGCGGGCCTTGGCTGCAAGTCCTGCCAGGCACCTGCAGACAGACCAAGACCAGCACCCAGCACAGCACAGCAGACTCGGCCTGGCAGCTGGCGCATGTTCCAAATGTTCCAGATGTTCCAGATGTTCCAGATGTTCCAGATGTTCCAGATGTTCCAGATGTTCCAGATGTTCCAGATGTTCCAGATGTTCCAGATGTGCTCAACCCCCAATTTTGCCAGTGTCCACCAGCCTCTGCCCGCTGCCCACTGTGCATAGTGCGTGCGTACATACAGATCTGCAGGCACCGGTGCTAGGCAGGTGAAGGATGCATCCAGCACGACATGTCGGCTTGTCGAGGCCAAGAGTTTCGAACTAGCCTCCATTGCGTGCATGGGCCGCCCACCTCCTTCTCGCGTTCTCTCCACTCTCCATGTTATCGAAATGCCTGCTAGCCTGGGTTCCCAGCTGCCAACCCACACACCCACCTCGTGTCACAGAAGAGTACAGAGAGACCTCTCTATTCTCCGACATGGCGCTGTTTATTAAACACGACTTATTTCTCGTTCATGCACGAGCAAGCAACTGCATCGTGCATCGTGTCGAAGGTGCACACTCTGATGCAGCAAATCCCATCGAAAAAAACACAGACACAGACGCTCGATGGAAGGAGACGCTAAAGGCCGAAAATTCGGTATGACGGCGTGGGTTGCTACATACATAATAATGACGGGGAAATGAAGACAAGTGTGCTTGAACCCACGAATAACAATGGGGATTTTGCTCCGGCTGCAGTGTTTTGTGGCTCGGCTGACAGACAACACAGTTGGCCCGTGACAGCATACCGCCGAAGAATGGAACGAACATGAACATGTCTGCATCCGCTAAACCAGAGGCCGCCTCGCTATTTACATATGTACATATGGCAGTGATGGAGTCTCGTGTTGGCAAGACAGGGCAGAAACTCATCTTCTCCCTTGCAGTCCCAGGTTGGCTTGTTTCCTGTGGGTGGTCAACGCTGGACCCCTCCCCTGCCCTGGAAGAAAGCGCTGGGTGGCGCAGCCAAAGCGTGTCGTTAATACGGAGTGGAGTAGTTTTGCTTTTCTTGGGCGAAGGCGGCCCAGGGCCCATTTCGGCATAACCGGCCGTGCCACGAGCAGTCAGGCCGTACAGTATGTACAGTGGGTGTACGGAGTACAATCTAGTCCGTATTACGCGTCAAGACCGTTGGTTTCGCGTCCCTCTTTCATGCATAACAAGATGAGGAAATTGCTGCTGGGGGTAAAGAGAGAGGCCCATCATCGTGGCGTTTCCGAGTTGCAACACTGCAACACGGCGACTTCTTCTTCGTCTTCGATAGGGACGTCATCCGAGTTCGATTGCTAGGTTCAACTGGCAAAACGTATAATGCGGGCTGGCGCACACAGCTTCGTGTTCTCAACCTTGTGATCAAAGCATCTTTTGTTGAACTGCATGGCGGCTACTTGCATCGAATGTTGAACCGTTGGCAGAGCACAAGCAAGATAATAAGCCATCCCAACTTCAAGCAGCTTCAGATCCAATACTTTTCGCCTGCATTAGACCGGAGAAAGTGCCTGCACATACCAGACCGACTGTTTTGTGCCATGCAATCGTCTAATGATGAAGTTGTACAGCATGCTTGGGCAATCCACTTCCATCTGCTTCCCCCAGAGTGGCAATTCATATGCCGAACTTCCATCCAGATCCGTCCCGTCCTTCCACTCCCTACCTATCGAATGCTCTCTGGTTTTCTCGCCAACTATTCCGTACTCCGTAGTGCTGGCTGGCACACTCTGGCAAGGCAAGGGCCACAGCTCTCAACTAGTCCTGTGGCTCGCAAATGAGACATCTGTTCACACGAAAACTGCCCTAATTCGTAGGCTTGATGCGCCTCAGACCGATAGAATCGGATCGAGCGAGACATGAATCGAATTGACGAACCCTTTTTTTTTCAAGGTTTTTTTTTGACGATTCGACTTGAGATGAAAGACATGTGGAAAGATGCCAGGACATATCTGACATTACCAAGTTGAGTTCCCGGTGATCGTGCTAGCGCTACTTTTCCAAGACACGCTTTTCTTCTCTTTTCCCTTCATCCCTTGCTTCGGCCTAAACTCCACCTCGTTCGCTACTTGTGTGAGTCACTGTATGCTATCTCAGTCTCGAGAAACTTGTCTTCGAAGCTGAACATGACTGTCTTTGATTGGCTTCTTTGTCCTGAAACATATCCTCCTCCGTGTGTGCATTTCCTCGTGTTATCTGCTCGATCTTGGTTTACTTTTATATCTCGAACTAGTTTTTTATTACTGCACTCAAGGCAATTATCCCACTTCTGTTCCATTTTCTCTTCGATCATTTCTTACTGGGGTGAATGTCGCGGATCTGGCAGGGCGCATCAGAAGCAAATGACGATGAACCCCCCCCCTTTGATGTTTCAAGATCCATCGCTTGTCCCACCACCATGACAACCACTGCAACAAAACAACTCTTGCTAACAGGCTAGTCACCATAACGGATCCAGGGTCATCGTGGATTGTTGTCGTGGAGCATACATGTGCACATGTACTCCGTACCTACCTACGTACGATATGCGAGCCATGACACCATCTCTCCCACACGCGTATGTCCCGCGCAAATGTCCCGCGCTAATATCCTCCTCAATGATGAAGGAGCAGCGGTCGGTCGACTGATTTTGTTACGCACTGGCTCGTTGAGTTCTTAACTGCATCCAAGACACAAGACGCTTTAGAAACCCTCACAGCCCGATGAATACGGGAGCAGAGTGTCCCAACATGAATACCCTGATACAACAGTGTTCTTTGTGAGTCTTTTGTTGGGAGCGATGATACAAGCTGGTGCCTGTACCCAAGAGGCAAACTACAGTGACAGGCCAAAAGTTTGTGACGACCCCCTCCAGCCCTCCAGTGCGAAAAAGGCCTGTTTACTCCGTACATAGGTAGGGCTTATGTAGGGAAATAAGGAAATAAGTGTAGTAGGGGTCTTTCTGCTTCCCTAGGAAATTATATATTATCCACTCGCCAAGCCGCGTCCAAGGATCAACAAGAACAAATGCCAACCAACCCCTCCCCACTCCGTACAGCGCAATCTCGCTTTCATTCAGGTAGACGTCATTGTCATTGAATGATTTCCGAGCAACATTACAGTACACCCCCTGAATTATTTTACAGATCTCCATGACAGGAGAGATTGAGCGAATTAGGTGCTAGAACGAAAATAAGGGAGACAGGGGCTAGATATCAATAGGAATAGTGAGTACCTACGTAGATTCCCTTACATTTTGTATAAAAATTATGTATCTTCTAGTGGCGCAATATACACACCTTGCGTATTTTCCTTATAGCTCTCTAAAATGATACCGGGGCTATACTATACTTATGTACAGCTGATCGCAGCTGTTACATAAAGAGGAACGAAAAAATGGGGCATGTAGATTTGTAAAATAATTCAGAGGGGGAACGTGTATGTATTTGCTCTTCCAAGGTAATACTTTACAGGAGCTACCAGCTTCTGAATGGTTAATGACTCATGTTCAGAGCCTTGAAGCGCGCTGACCAAAGATTTGCCCTTTCACCAACGGCTGGCTCTGCATCGTCATCACCAAACTCTTCCGCTTGCTCTTTCCACACCAATTCCAGCCCACTGCCGAGTCCGGGTGTTTAGATGACGGGTTGCCCTTTCCATTCAATGGAACAAGAACGACACGGTACTTTTCTGCTTGTACTTTGCATAGTAGAGGGGCAACAACCAGGCAGCCCTTTGCGGGGGCGGAGGGAGTCTCGACACGCTCTCTAGGCCATCTCTCCCTCTCGGAGCTTTTGCATCAAATTCAGTCACGCTTTTAGTTTGGATTGTTGGCGAACACTTTGTTCTACGGAGTAGATGGCAGTGGATGACATCAGCCATTTTGCTCTACGTGTATGTACAAAATACCCCGAGCTTCCAGCCGCTAATAAATACCCTTGCATGGAACTATGTCGGTGCAAGACAATCGGGAAACGCCAGGTCGACGACTTTCGGTGATTCATCTCATTCTTGCATTGGAGCTCATTACCTAGGGCCTGCAAAGAGGTCCTGCGTCCGAGCATCAATGGGTTGCTTGTTGGTGCACGATGCTTGCAGGGACCATAATAAGTCAAGTATTAAACATACATAATTGTGCGAAATTTGCAACCATGCATGAATCTAATTGCGCCGACGAAGCCGCAAGAGAGGGCAAACTCGACTCTAATAATCATGTTGCTGCCGCATGAAATTGTCCAAACCGTTGGTGTCGCTGTCCGAGGGGTCTTTTTGTTTCACCTGCATACGGACTAATTAATAAGTACTCCGTACTAGAGACCGGCCATCCTGTTGTGACGGACGGCATTGACAGTGAGGCAACAAGCTCAATAACGTGGTACGGCGGGCCACTTGTACAGACGCGTCCGATTGGTTTGCAATCATTCGATGAGGGCTGTCCTCCGTAGACGGGGTCGTTGTGCTGCTCAACACAAAGCCAGCCAGCAAGTGGTGTGACGTGTGCCCCTGCCAGAGCAAAGCAGCAAACCGTGATGAAACTTGCCATGTTCAGAAAAGGCACGCAAAGATTTCCTAATCGTGTGAGCCGCCTTGTGCAAGGGACGGCCAGCCACCAGCCACCATGATTATGCAGCGGCGCGAAAGACCCTGAATCTCCTGCGCCACAGTCCAGTCTCCTTCTGCATTTGTGGGGTCGAGTAGAGGAACTCAATCTTCACCGCCTTATCTTCTTGAGGCTTGATGCTAAAGCTAGAGTCCGCATGGCAGAAAAATTTGGGCGGCATCTTGCTCGCACTGTCAGACCAACAAGTAGGCCTGCCCGCTCGCGCACGCAACACGAAAAGCAAAAAGCAGGACGACTCATCCGAAATTACACATCAAAAATGTCCGACGACGAAGTCCCAACCTTCGTGGCTACGGGCGGCCAAGACAAGACCCCCAAGCCTTTGGGCATGCGCAAGAATGGTACGTGTGCCGCCCGGTCTTGTCTTCCAGTTCTGACACATAAGGCTCTGACATCTTAGCACAGGCAAACAGTGGCACGAAGCAAAGAAAGCTTTTCGTCCTACAAAAGGGCTGACATCCTACGAAAGAAGAACAAAGGAGAGGGCTGCTATGGCCCAGATGAAGGCAAAGGAGAAGGAGATGAAGGAAGAGAAGGAAGAGGCAAGAAAGGTGAGCACAAATTTTCCCACCTCTACAGGGTAGTCGGCTGACGGGAAGTTTTCCATTTTCGACGCAACAGGAGCAAATCCAGAGGAGTCGTGAGGCTCGTGCCAGGAGGGAAGAGCGCGAACGATATGAAAAAATGGCCGAGACCATGCATCGCAAGAAAGTTGAGAGGTTGAAGAGGAAGGAGAAGCGCAATAAACTGATCAATTCGTGACCGCCCAGAGGTCAAAAACGATGTGCCTTTTCCTTTTGTTTCCTCAACGACAAGGTATGACGGCGAAATTGCGGCCATCTTTCAGATGCGATCTTTCGTGTTGGCTCTGTATCCTTTCATCTATTGGCATTTCTCGTCACATCTGGATGTGGCTTTCTAGGCTGCCATCGGCTTGGTCGGGCCCGCAGGGTCTTGAATCCCACAAACACAAACCAAAGGTTGCCCCGAAATTGCAACGGAGTACGGACGTAATCTGGAGTACGGATTAGCTCTGAAGAAACGTGAACCTCGCTGGCACGCAGGGGCTATCGCCGATGGTTCGACATACAACGGAGTTGGGCGTATGCTGTGGCATTTGGCATTTGGGCACAATCTGATGAATTAGTTTAAAAACTTAAAAAAAAAAATAGTATTCGGAACCCCCCTCCCCCGGCGGGGACGTTTCACTAGGAGTACATACATGTCGCATGTAGAGTGAATGCATTACTATAGTCTAGAGCCAAATTAGACAAATTTCCGAACATAACATATGTCTAGGCCTCTGCGGTTAGACAAAATGCGCCATGTGATTTTTGGTTGTGAGCTGGCATGTGAATCACGCTCTAAGCCCGCCCCACCTAGCTCGTGCAAGAGGTCCAACGTCGATCCGCTCTTCTCCTCTGGAAGCTTGCGCAAGTTCCCATCAACAAATCAAATTTCCGACGAACTCGTCCCCCATCCGATTTCTCAATTCTTATTTCGGTGATCCGCGTTTGGCCGGCGACCTGCATCACGCATGTGAGGGTACTAGGTGGACGTGGGCACAGGCACCTGGACGCGGCGGCGGAAGAAAGCAGAAGAAACATAATGCGAGACAACATGTCCACTCCCAACAATGGCGTGGATCTCGCAAAGCAGGCATCGCCGTCATCCCGACCGAGCAGCCGCCATCAGATCAAGAGGTCTCTGACGGAATTCGCCTCGCCCAGCAAGCTTCATCGCCGGCCGCACCCGCACAGAAGACAGGAGAGCCAGCTCGAAGACAGAGAGAAGCCTCCGTTGTCGTCGGCGATTCTGGCCGCTCAGATACGGAACCCGCTTGATATACCCGTGTCTACAGGGACGAGTTCTTGCATGACTCCCGGCGGAAGCCGGCGGGCGAGCATCCTGGTTCCCAAGGAGAATGGCCATGGGGAGTCGAGGGAGAAGAGGGAGGCAAGTCTTTTGTTGGAGCAGGAGAAGGCCTCTCTGCGGACAGAGTACGTATATATCTTGTCTCGCTCGGATCAGAATCCGAGACCACGTGCAAGTGCGATTTTTTCTTTCTTTCCGGACAAAGTCGCTAACATTTCATGATGCTACAAGTGGATTGAAGCAGTCGCTAATGGAGTTGAACTCCTTCGCGACCTCCATGACCAAACGACTGGACGATACGTATTATTCTGTCCTGGAAAGGATGAGCACACTTCAGAACACAGTGGCTGCCTTGCGAGACCTGGCACAGAGCTCCCATGATATCTGCGAGACGTTTGACAAGCACGCCCGCGATCTCGAAAGCGACATCATTCGACAGCTCAGCACGGCCGGCAATTTCGAAGAACAACAGAGGAAAATAGCCGCTCTACAGAAACGCATATACGAGGCGCGCGGCAGGACTTCGGCCCTAGCCACCCGCGTCGATGTTGTTCAAAAGTGCGTGGAGAGGTGGGAGCAGGCTGACAGGCAATGGCAAGAAAAGACTCTGAAGAAGCTCAAGATAATCTGGTCCGCTACTACCATTGTGGCACTGATAGTGGTAGCTTTTGTTATAGGCATGAATTACGCCAGCACGACGAGAGGCGGGGAAGGCGGACCTGTGGATTGGAATACGGCCATGAGTCCGAATATCCCGCCGTGGATGACTTCTCGGCGGAACGACAGCGTGGAGGAGGATTCGGGGAGGACACTGTTGTGGAAAGCGCCTCCGGGGGATGCAGAGCAGCTGCGTGGATTTGATGAGCTTTGAATGCTTTGACTGAGTTATCTACTTGCCCCAGGGGGTCGAAATGTGGTGTTTTTGAAGAATGCAAGTCGTAGAGCATTAACCTATAGCGTATGCGATGATACCCTCAGTGATTATAATCTTCAGCTTTTCTCTCATTTTTCCTTAAAACTTGCGCAGAGGAGCAGCCAGTTCCCTGGGTGCACTCCATTGCATGTGCAATGTGCGTACGAAGATACAGTCAAACAATGCTCTATTCTACTGATTTTTATATCTTTTTTTGTGTTCATTGGTTGTGGCCAATGCATCTGATTCAAGAGAAACATGACGATTACTGGCGATACCCCAGTATAAGAATTAACATACGAATGATAGCGACCGCAGTGATAGATAGGACCTGATATAGGAACAAGCTTCAAGGTTACAAATACGGGGGGACTACAAGGTTAGATGCTCCACATATTCTATTATTGAGCCTTCTCAACTTCCGTTTGTTTACCCCGCTAGATGCCACGATTGGTCGTGATGCTGACTCGTGAACAAAATTAGCAAACCCTGCCTGTTGTGATGACGATTTATCGCCCCCAAATCAGGACAGCAACAACAACGGATTACATACGCCAAGCTTCGGCAACACAACACCGGCCAAGCCGCAGACCCTCCCTGGTACTTACTGTACATACAGTAGGAGTAGGCGCAGTCATCCGTAGCCCGCCCCAGGAACTTTCACAGCCCCCGGAGCGGAGAGAGCTGGACATGTGACTAGGGTGCGTGCGATGTAACGTCTTGGTGTTCTGCGCTTCTTACGGATTATGATAGACTCTTTGGCGCAGGTTATGATTGGCGCACGACCATGTTTCTTCCTCATTTTATCTCCGCGACGTGGGAAGAATCATGCGCTAGACTGGAACCACATTGGGCGCACCATTACATATTGGCGAGTTAAGCGTACATACGTCGCCGTGAGGTGCAATGGAAAGGACAAAAAAAAAAAGTAGGCTTGACGGGAAACTTCCGTGGTGATGGTTACATTGCATTCTCGTTGAGAAGGCCGCGTGCAGACTTGCCGTGCTTAGTACGTCATGTCTGGTTCATGCTCCGCCAGGTTATGTACATATGACTTGCTTTTATTAAGTCTATTAATCCGTAGCGCTGGACCGTGGAGCTGTGTTATAAGTTAGGTATGTTTATTAGGCATGGCGCGGGCGGCCCACGTTAGTTATCCCGCCCATGTTCTTGGCCAACGTCCAGCTTAGCTTGGACCTCTCGTCTTGTTGGTTGCGAAAGAAAAGACATTGACATAACTGAATGAATCGTAACGGCACTCGCGTCGCGCCATGTTGCCCGGGCCTTGTCCGCACGGCCACTGGTCACTGACAAGAACCGCCCAGGGTTTGAGGCTGTGGCATCGTCGTCAACACTGGCTCCATACGCCCATGCCATGCCGTGCCATGTGCAACCGTGGCTTCCAGGAGAAGAAAATAAAGCAAGATATGAAGCTCTGTGCTCAGCAATGCTACAAGTGCGCCTGATCCGCCAGCGACTCTACAGACAAGGCTGTGTGATTCATCTCGGACTATCTTCGACAGGAGACTCCGGACATGGCTTCGGGTGCCGGCTTGATTGATTCGCTTCAGCTTTGGCTTTGACTAACAACTGACACAGACAAAACAGTGAACGCTTGCTCTGACAAAACTTGGACCAGCGAAGCCCGACCCGGCGTATGAAAGCGACCCAAAGTAATACAACCAAGAGGAACGGAAGGCGCCCGCCCCTGCGCCTCGTTCAATGTCAGTATACGGAGCGTCAAGTACCACTGAGTGACAGGCTGTAATACTCCGTAGAGCTCTGCCCCGCGGCGGCCCCCGCCATAACTTTTTGGCGAGCTTTGCCCCGTCCCCTGTTTCGGTGACGCTACCTACCTACATACTTTACCAACCTTGTCTGCTCGTCTGCTCACCAACAACAACCAGCCATCTCAAATCTTTTCCTCTTCTCTCGGAGAGCTGGCCTTTGCGAGAAGGAAGGCACTTCACGGTCACCGTAGAGGTCTTCGAGCTTTTGGACACTTGCACCGAGGACTCAGACCTTAGGCACACGAAGCGCATTCCATCTCATCGCCATGGCTCAAGACGGCAATGTTGGCGCCACGGGCGGAGATGACACTGCGGCAGCGATCGCCACAGTCCAAGATCCTGCTCCCGCCCACGATATCAAAGAACTCCCCATTCGTACTACCAGCTTTGGCTCAACTCCTCGTCCTGGCCATACGTTGACCGGGAAGCAAGAACACTGTATGTTGTGCTCCCCCGATCCTGCTCGAGTCGGCATTGCCAAGCAAGCAATCAGAGCAAGGAGAAAAATCAAAGCTTACGTGTACATATGAGACAGATCTCAAGCGGGAATTGATCTCGAAACAGGTTAAATGGGAAATCAACGAACTCAACTCTCCTACCGCTCTCCAACGATTTGGCGCGCCGTTCCGCTCCGATCATGGCGAAGTTCCTCCTCAAGAGTCTGAGCTGCCGATACTTCGTTTCATCTTTGTTCACCATGTTCGGGACTTTCCTTTTCTTGATAAAGCCAGGGAGAAGGAGTTCTGGCAGGACAGATTACAAGTTGTACGTTTTGGCTCATCTTGTGTGGTGCCTTTGAATCACTTCTCTCTTTTACTGATATGCTCATTCACTGGTATAGTTTTTGGAGTCCTTTGCCGGCAAACGTGTTTCCTCTTCTGAAGACCGTCTCGAGGAAACAAAGCGTAGGAAGCTTGCCATCAAGGCCCAGAAGCTTGTCGAACTGATGATGGTGTCTGGCATCGGCACTTCCTCTGGGTTCGAGGAGCGCATTCGATTCTCCGAGATTGAAATCGTTGACAGCAACGCGATTGAAACTGGAGTTATGCACACGATCCCCGAGGGAAACTATATCAATGGATGGGATGTCAATGTAGCAGGTGTTCGCGTCGTTTCTGTCAAGCGCAACATCAGACAACACAAGCACGCAGAGTTCTTGCTCCGCATCAAGCAAAAGGGCGAGCTCGAATATTTTGTCGGACGACGATATGGCGATTTTGCCAAGCTTTATAAAAGGTTAAAGACAGAGTTGCCTGGTCGCATCCTTCCTCCTTTACCAAAAAAGAACAAGTCTAGCACAACAACGTCTGGACTGTGGACTAGCTGGAGCAATGCGGACGACTCTGATGCATCCTCTGCGTCGTCGGCTTCCACCAGAATGACTGGAGCACCGCCGCCATCTGGTGGCGTCTCATCATTGTTGTCTCCAAGTGTGTCAAGTAAGTTGCTTATGCTCACTCAACCAGGCAATGAATGGCGTCTCTGACGAAATCATAGGACAAGGACCAGGATCGACTCGATCACTCCGCTCCAAGGCGTCTTCTCGCCCATCCGTTGATGGCAAATTGAGCCCAGGCCCGGCGGCCGACAAGAAGAATATAGGGGATGAAGTACGTAAATTCTTTTCTTCTTGACTTCTTCGTCACGAAAATATACAGCAAAGCTAACTGTGGCTTGCAGAGTGTCGTGCTGTGGAGAGAAAGCCAGAGAGTTTCTCTTCGCTCCTTCCTTCGATCGTTGCTGCACAATCCCCAAATCGCCCACACAAAGGCCATGCAGGAATTTCTGAGCGGGGAGCCAGTCACTCCCACTGACGATGATGTCGACGATATCATGAGGCGCAAAGCATTAGATGAGAAGAGGATGGAAGAGCAGAAGAAATTTTACGAGATTGCGAGGAAGCGTGCCGCAGAACTTGACGAGTACATGGAACAGTGAGTGCTGGAGCTCCCTTTCCATGTGTTGATGCCATCCCTTCCAACTGACCAATTTCGCCAAGATTCCGCCGAGATATTGTTGAGAGAAACGGTCTCACCATGCTTTTCAAAGAGGTGAAAGAGAAGAGCACGATTCAAGACCTGAGCCTGCAGTACCAAAAATTTGCCGAGTGGCTGAGAATAGAAGTTGCGGCAGTCATTTATCACCTTTTCCTCGCCGAAGACAACTCTCCCGAGCTTTTCGCGCAAGCCAAGCGCATCCACTCGCTCATCCCCTACTCGGTACTCAAAAATGTCATTCGGATTGCCAACCCAGCAGCCGTTATGTCCGGCGTGCTGGATATTTTCCTCGCACAGCCTTTCGGTACTCGATCACTGATGCAGCGGATATTTTCTCTGACTTTGAATGATGGAATTAAGAGCTTTCAGAAGTCTATCGACGCTTTAACGAGCAAGATCGCGGACCCCATCTTCGCAGACAAGCTGAAGTGGTACACTGACGCTGATGAAGAGCTCAAGGCGTCTATTCGACTCGAAGCAGAGGAAGAGAACATTGATCTCATTGTCGCGATCCTGCGATCAGACCGCATCGAGCCTCAGCTGACGGGCGATCAAGTTCAACGACTGTTCAACGCTTACGTTGCATTCAACAACGCTGTTGAGAACGTAGACGAGGAGCTAAAGCAAGGGGCTCAACTCTTTTCGTACTTGAAACAACTGCTCAAGCTTTGCACGCGACAACGTGACAAGGCCATGATGCTCAAGTTGATCGAAGAACCCGTCACCTTGTATCTCTTCCGGGACTTATTCACAATCTTCTACGAGCCTCTAGTGAGAGTCTACAAGTCTGCAAATGTCTATAATAGCGTGACCGACTTTGCCGTCTTTATCGATGATATGATCAAGGTTAGTTAACCTTGGCGCAAGTTGCAGGAGGGGAGCGCATTACGTCTGCAGCACGTTTACTAACATCTCGCCATCAGGTTGTCGAGAAGTGTAGAGAGCAAGACGCTTCGGCAGATCCTAACCAGACGGTCCAGGCCTTTATAGATTTGTGTCAGAGACACGAGCACAACTTTTACAAATTTGTTCACGAGGTTCATACGCATGATAATGGCCTGTTCACCCAGCTCATGGGCTGGATTGAGGAGATTTTGGAATTCCTGCGACATGGCCCAAAGAACGGTACCCTGAACGTCAACGCGTTATTTGAAGGCGGGGTCAGCGGAGACGTCTTGGACAAGAATAAGGCAATTGAAGAGATCAATGCTCTCATTTCGTGGCAAGAGGCTAGAAAGAAATGGCATCATGATAAAACAAGACAAAAGATGGCTGCGGAGGGCCAGGCGCCGAACTCCGTTGGAGCCATCGGAATACATTTCGAGTCGTCCGACTTTGGCCTGGACGGACAAGATCTCCAGGACATGGCGTACGATATGGACGATGAATCCGAAGTTGATGCCGAGGAAGAGGACGAGTTAGATCCCATTCAGGCGGAAAGACGAAGACGGGCTAAGAAACAGGATCGGCTGCGCCGTTCGGCTGGGGAACCAACAAAGCCACCGATTTCAGAAATTCACAAGTTGCACGACAATTTCTTGGTCATGCTGCGAGACGTTTTGGCGAACTAATTGAGTTCCAGTCTGCTGCTTTGTAGATAAAGAAGTTTGGCATCTTACATGCCGTCATTAGAAGCATGGGCCAGATAGAAGTCGTCTTGTCGATACCTAGGTCATGAGACCTTGCTCGGACTCAACTCAGACTCAAATCCTTATTGCCCATTGTTGGATAATAGTAATCGAGAACGGGTATTGTTATGGGGTTGCTACACCGCGCGATTGTGTGGACACGGTATTGCCGAGAGTGAAGTTCCGTGGCTCCTTTTCGCTTTCACGAGTGGCTCCCTTCCCTTTTACTGAGATCAATGGGCCCCGTCGATGATCCGTACAAGCAGCCGGGGGGGGGCCTCCCATGTGATGGCCCACTGATGGGTGGACGGGACGGAACCAGCAGAGTTCTTACAACAGCCTACAAATTGCCGTGCCTGTTGACCACGGTTTAATAGGCTATTGAGCCAAGGCAACTCGCCACCACGGGGGGCGCTGCTAATGTGTGCACGCTGATTGGCCGACTGAACCGAGGAAGCACGGAGGATCCAATTCCAAGCGGCGCAAAGAAACGTAGAACCTCATCGTGTATTCATGCTCATTGATTTTTGGTCCCGACTACTCTTCCCATCCGCCGAGCTCCAACGCCATCGCGTCTCGATTGTCGGCGCAAGCATTTTGCTGACCCTGATTCTTCTTGACGATGGCTTCTTCTATGGCTCTGAGAAAATTGGCCTCTGGCTCTGCCGTACGTGATCTCTCCCACCCAAGTCGATTCCAGCTGCATCCTATCCTCTCTGCCGACCACGACCAAATACCTAATTGCCCTCTTTGCTCTTCTGCATGAGTCTGGCTGTATCGATTCTGCGCTAACACAATGTTTGTGATGCAGTTCTCGCGACTGGCGAGAAGTCAGGCCAGGGCCTTTTCCACCACACGACCAGCTGGTAAGTGTGCCTCGATATGCAACAGCATTTGGTATCAAAGCACAAGCTGACTTGACAAACGCCCGGCAGCTCGAATTATAACAAATAATCCCTTGAGAGCCAAGGAGGCTTCTCCCCATCTGAGCACAAAGTACAATGTTATCGTACGTCGTCTACTTGCGAAATTGCCCCTGTCGTATCCAACAACCTGATGTTGACTCACCTCAATCCAGGACCATGAGTACGATGCCCTCGTCGTCGGTGCCGGCGGTGCCGGTCTGCGTGCTGCCTTTGGTCTTGCTGAGGCTGGCTTTAACACTGCCTGTATCTCCAAGCTTTTCCCAACCCGATCACACACCGTCGCCGCTCAGGGTGGTATCAACGCTGCTCTAGGAAACATGCACGAGGACGACTGGAGATGGCACATGTACGATACTGTCAAAGGATCCGACTGGCTGGGCGATCAGGATGCTATTCATTACATGACGCGTGAGGCTCCCGCCTCCATCATCGAACTCGAACACTACGGCTGCCCCTTCTCTCGTACTGAGGAAGGCAAGATGTGAGTTGCTTTGGCTATCTATCTGTCTGTGTAACTCTCAACATAGTTGTGTCTTACTGACATGCCGTCTTTGTGTAGCTATCAACGAGCTTTCGGAGGTCAGTCACAGAAGTTCGGCAAGGGTGGCCAGGCCTACCGATGCTGCGCTGCTGCTGACCGAACGGGTCACGCTCTGCTTCACACGCTCTACGGCCAGTCCCTTGCCCACAACACCAACTACTTCATCGAGTATTTTGCTCTGGACCTGATCATGCAGGACGGCGAGTGCCGCGGTGTTCTTGCCTACAACCAGGAGGACGGCACCCTGCATCGATTCCTGGCTAACAACACTGTTTTGGCTACTGGTGGATATGGTCGTGCTTACTTCAGCTGCACATCCGCTCACACTTGCACTGGTGACGGTATGGCCATGGTTGCTCGTGCTGGTCTCCCCAATCAGGATCTCGAATTTGTTCAGTTCCATCCTACTGGTATTTACGGTGCCGGCTGCTTGATCACTGAAGGTGCTCGTGGTGAGGGTGGTTACCTCCTCAACTCGGAGGGTGAGCGTTTCATGGAGCGCTACGCCCCCACCGCCAAGGATCTGGCCTCACGCGACGTCGTTTCTCGATCCATGACCATGGAGATCCGTGAGGGCCGTGGTGTTGGTGCTGAGAAGGATCACATCTTCCTCCAGCTCAGCCACTTGCCCGCCGAGATCTTGGCTGAACGTTTGCCTGGTATTTCCGAAACTGCTGGTATCTTTGCTGGTGTCGATGTCACCAAGCAGCCAATTCCTGTCCTGCCAACTGTCCACTATAACATGGGCGGTATCCCTACCCGATACACTGGTGAGGTCATCACCGTCGACAAGCAGGGCAACGACAAGATCGTTCCTGGTCTGTTCGCCTGTGGTGAAGCCGCTTCCGTCTCTGTCCACGGTGCCAACCGTCTGGGTGCCAACTCTTTACTGGACCTTGTTGTCTTTGGCCGTGCTGTTTCACACACCATCCGTGACAACTTCAAACCCGGTGACAAGCTCAAGCCTCTCCCTGCTGATGCCGGCGCTGATCACATTGAAGTTTTGGACAAGGTCCGAACTTCTGACGGTCCCAAGAGCACTGCTGAGGTTCGTCTGGCTATGCAGAAGGCTATGCAGACCGACGTCTCCGTTTTCCGAACCCAGGAGAGTCTGGACGAGGGTGTTCGCAAGATGGCCGAGATTGACCCCATGTTCAACGAGGTCGGCATCAAGGACCGAAGCATGATTTGGAACTCTGATCTCGTCGAAACTCTCGAGCTGCGAAATCTTTTGACTTGCGCGTAAGTACTTTGCAGTCTTTTTTTTTTGTTGTTTTTCACAACTTAACACATTCGTGCCCAACAGTACTCAAACTGCCGTCTCCGCCGCCGCGCGAAAGGAGTCTCGTGGCGCCCATGCCCGGGAGGACTACCCCGACCGAGACGACAAGAAGTGGATGAAGCACACTCTTTCCTTCCAGAAGCAGCCCCACGGCAAGGTCGACCTGTCATACCGTCGCGTCATCGCCACCACTCTGGATGAGAACGAGTGCAAGCCCGTACCTCCCTTCAAGCGTGTATACTAAACAAAGAAGCAGTGGCATGAAGTGGGTGGGCATGTGTCTACATTACGGGTCAGGATAGCAGAGCCTAAAAATGACATGAAGCACGAAACTAAGGCGTCTCCTTTGTTGTAAGACAAGCGATATCCGGGATAGGGAGAAGACGTGTGTAGAAATAGAGCTGCGGATGACAAGGTGACTGGAACTGGCGGGAGGCGGACCTGTCGTGTATTTTGATCCCGAGGGAACGGAGAAGTTGTGTAGCTAAGAGATGGGGGTTTTTTTTTTTAAATCCCACTTTTATTAAAGACACACTCGTTCAAGGTCCAATCATGTCGTAATCGATGTTTTCAGCAGAAAACCTTCATCTCAAATCTGGGACTCTGCCAACGACAAAGGGCATGGTTGCAAAACCCCAGCCAGAATCAAAGAGAAGCCCCGACCGGACATATTAACCAAGTCGGAAAGAATATGATCCATCCCAATACTACCCGGGCTCGCCGCAGGATCGGCCCGTCAGGGCATTCCCGGGTGTTGCCCGAAACAAGTAGCGGACACGCACGGCTGCTCCGTCGCCCGAAAAGGGGGCCTTTTTCCCCGCGAGAGCAAATACCTTTTTCCAAAGAGGCCTTTGAACCTGTTATTGCCTCGAACTTTCATCGGCTCGAGCCGATGGTCTCTCTGAGATATCTAGTATGTATCTTTAGACTTGTATAGTTCCTTGGGGATATCTTGGGTAGTTCTATACGCTTTTGCTTCCGTGTCACAACCTTGATCGCTGGGTAGTTCCGGAGCACGAAATGTGTGTCATCGGGCGTACGAACCGCCCAGCCGCACATTGTATAGTTTGTGCTACGAACCTACATTCTCGCACACATCATGTGAAGAGGCACAGCAGGGATTACATGGCCCCGGTTTGGCAGGGGGCGTCAATGTTGGACTGTGGGAAAGGGGGTGCGCGTGCGCGTGCGCGGCAGGATTCTCGAAATTTCTCCTTTGGCAATGGTGCGGATAGTGGGACTGCTCTGCAGTAACGTTTCTTTTCATACGGGGTAGAATGAGTTGCGGGGTTTTTAATGATGATGGGAGCTGGGGAATAGCTGCCTTGCTGGTTTGTAGGAAGGGGGTATGCTGGGCGGGCAGTTCATGGTGTCCTGGAGGGTATCAAATAGATTGGGTTCGCAAATCGATGTGCCAGACACGTTGCCTACTGCCAGGCTCGCAGACTATAGCTATTGCGTCGGGGCCGCAGCCAATGATACAGACGAGCTAGCAAGTCTAGCTGCGGAACATGGAATCAAAGTCGCCTACGAGAATCCATGTTTCGCAGCCCACATGCCTCTCCCCTAGATTGCGGATGTCGGACGGCCCCGTGTGCCATTCGAGGAGGACACGTCCAAGGATAAGACGCCAATGGTGGTGGTGGACTTGTCCCTCCACTATAGACGGATTATATATGGCACTTTGCCGCAATGCGAGACTGTCCCCGCTCAAAACCAGGGGGGGGGGTTTGTTCGCCAGTGGTAAGCGCCGTGACGGCTCTCGTCGATACCAGGTAGTCTGGATGGCTGCGTGTGGAGGAGGTCCTTTCGAGAACGATGAGGTGCAGCGGCGAAGACGATATGGGAGCATGCGGAACGGGCGTGGGCGAGTTTGAAGATGTCCGCGGCGGCGGTTGGATGGGAAATGAGACGGTGTTGAAAAGGGTCGGGTCGTCTTTCATGAGATGAGTGGGCGTAGGGTTACGAGGACCTGTGATATACGCTGATTTGTGCCTGTCGCATCGGAGGTGTGGAATGGTGTGACGAGGAGTTCTTCATGTCTATGTATGTACGGGGTGTAATCGAGGTACGAGGAAGAAAAAAAGGCATCGTGTGAAAATCCGTGAAATGAAACGCCGCAACCCATGAGAAGACGTGTCAGCCTTTGCCCGTTCATATACCCTCATACGCCTGCATGATTCTGCGCTTCGCCTCCGTCATATTCTGATGATCAAACGCGGCTTTATTTTCCAGACTGCGGATCTTGTCTTGTAGCTTGGCAATCTTGTCGTTCTTTTTCTGCAATGCTTCCCGGGTTTTATCACGTCCCAAGGCAATGCCCTTGGTTTTTCTCGAGGCAGCATCGAGGAGCCCATGGACAGTCTGAAGAACCGTCGGGTCTATCTTTTGGCCTTTGAGCAGGGTCATGACCTGATCTGTGAAACCCTGGGTAGAATCGTAGTGAATACCCGATGGAGTGACGGCACTGGCCTCGGAGACGGTGGACGATGTCTTGCTCGGCGTTGTCAATATGTTCGAGGAAACAGGGTCCTCGAAGGATACCGTTTTGGACCTTTTGCTACCTGACGGTGAGAAAAGTGTCCTGGATACGGAAGGCGTTGGAAGACCGGCCACCATGTCAGTGGTGTGACGACTGGTGGTAGGAGTGGTGAAGATGTCGTTGGCGGCGCCTTTCAGAGCTGCCTTTTTGGCGCTCTCGTCCGTGATTTCCGCCAATTTGCGCTCGTCATCCGAGTTCAGGTCACTGAAGTTGTCGTCCTGACCCCACTCATCTTGAACCATCCTCTTCCTCTTCAAGCTAGGTGTGGTAGGACATGCCGAACTAGTCCCCGAGGCCTGCTCCCGCACTGTCTGGGTGCTATCAAAGCCGGTGTTGACGGACTCAGATTCTCTGCCATCTGAGCCACCAGCGCTCAAAGTCGCAAGTCGTCGTGCGGCCGATGTCTGTATACCAAAGGATTCAAGAGGCTGTTGCGTGAATGTTGGCGTTTTGGGCCTGTGCGACTGCACCGATTCATCGTCTCCAATACGCTTTGGACCTGCAGGAAGACCTGTTTCTCGGAGAACAGCATCCTCTCTCCACAAGAATAAGCCGCAGAAAGGATAGGTCGGACAAGCCCAAAAGAACCTGCCTTTGTTCGGACCAGGTTTCTTCGTTACTTCACGTAGAACTGCCTGTTTTCGGGGCTCACAGTTGCCTAGTCACAGGCACAAAAAGGGCAATGTTAGTTCAGCCGAGGCATGATTTCAATGGCCTTTACTTGGGTATGCGGTACGACATAATTTCAATTCATCGTGTAGGGGAAGATGCGCTCCTTCCCAAGCACCAGGGCATATGCGCCAGGCGAGGAAGCCTCCATGATGGGTTGAAGAGGGAAAAAAGAGGGAAAGGAGAAACGTCAAGGTCGTGCGTAAAACATGGCTTGCTTCGACTTACACCACCACTGGCCATCTTTCCATGTGCCATGGAGTCTCTTCTTCTCAGAGCTTGGAAGCTGCTGTGCCTTGGCATGGGATGCTGGCGTAGCTGGATTTGATGGGGTACGCGGTCTCCGCGGAGTCGTGAGGAAGGCCATGGCGAAAGCAGAAGCTCGTCGTCGTCGGGCGTTTAGAATCACACATGAACTGTCGGGAGGGTGCGAACCGAAGCCCAAAGGGTCCCGATGGATGGGATTGTGGTTGTGAAGGCCGGGCGCTGGTACGGACGGATATGGAGTCATTGAAATGGAGATGGAGTTGGAGGCTGGTGGCTGGTGGCTGGTGGCTGGGACGGGTCGAGTGGGGCACGGATTGAAACCAGACTGCCGGCGAGCACCGGCCGGTGTATTGTGATTTGTCCCGTTTATTAGGCATCCAAAGTCAAAGCCAGGTGATAAGGGCACACAACACACAGCACAACACCAGTCCTGCAACAATACGGACGTTACGGGACGTAAACCGGCTCATTATGCGCTAGGGATTGCATATTCTCGTGCCGTCTGGTCCCGCGCCAAGTGGCATGAATGAATGGCGAGAAACGTGACAGATTCTCATCAGAGCCTACTAAATTAAAGCAGACGCAAAGTACGGAGTACTCCGTACACAAGCCAGAGGCAGCCGGATCATCCAAGCAAAGAGCACAGGGACGATCAGTGCGGCGAAAGAAGCGAAGCCACCGGAGACGGTACTTATTGGTGGATCCCGTCAATGGCTGATTGTGCGCAGCTGGAGGGTGGGGCTGTCAACGGTCCGGCCAACCATTCGCCCGAGTGTCTGCCACGCCAGTGACGCCACACGAACATTGAACGGAGAATCTACGGAGTAAAAATCCCCCTCCAACTCCCTCGTCCATTTCTAGACCATCACGGTCACCAGACACTTTCGCCCAACTCTTGTCCGACCTAATGCCTAATCAGGTAGTTACTCCAGATTGCAGCAGAATGCCAAGCAGAGCTGTCTCCGCAAGCTCGTGGAGTGAGCATCACGCCTCCAACTGTCGAACGTCCAGGGTTATCAGTCATACCGAGTAGAATGCATCGAGTGGCCCTTTTCACACTACTCACTCACTATCCTAGCCTCCGGACCTGGGCACATGCATTGTCAATCATTCCAGTTCTTACGTTATTAGACGAGGAGGACCATACAGACTACCCTGTCTCTTCTCCGAATGTCAGGCGCACTGGGCTGGGCGGACCTCTTCTCATCGTGGAATATCCTGGCCGGCGGCGCGGCAGGACGTGGTGTTTGCGAAAGCGGCTTCTCCTCTGGCACTAGACGCTGTTTACCCCAGATTAATGGGCGGTACTATTGCATACGGATTAGGCTACCATGCTTGCTCGTACTTGCAGCACATTTGAAAGATGTGTTGGATTTCAAGTTGGGCCAGGCCGATGGCGTACACCCCACACCCCCCTTCTCATCTCTCATCGATCAAACCCAATCTCTAATGAACTTGGACCAGGGCATGCGTATTGGATATGGCGTCTCACCTATCATGCTTGTTTGCATCACCACCGTCGCTTACCTCTTTCCTGTGTCGTGGCGTGACCAAGCAAGAAGGTCCTTTCAGTTCAGCGTCAACAGGAATCCAACCCTTCGCTCTTCGGCCCATCGACCCAATTACTAGCTCAAGGCGCAGGGCTAACGGTTGGGGCGAAACCAATCGTACGCCCGCGTGCACTGCATCCCAGGCCAAGTCGGGGAGGGGAACGGTTGCACGGACTGGTTGAATTTGCTCAACAGCACTCGTCCACCCGCATTCGATTTTGGGAGACGAAAATAGATGATAGATGCGAACACGATTAGACTGTGTGTAGCGCAGGAGAAGCCGCCCACTAAAGAATCGTCCGACGCAGGTTCGGCACGGTATGTATTGATTAACCCATACATGCCACTTTTCTTCGTACATGACTTCTTCTGCCAGACATTGCAAGCTTCCGTCAGTTTGCCCTGGAGAATGTCCTGTACAATCACGTCGGATGCTATAATTACATCCCCGTCCCGCATGTAATCTGTCTGGCAAGAAGTCATAGTATTATGAGAACCGATCTCCGTGTGTGGAAGTACGATAGATAGCGGCGGCGTTTCCCTCCGACTCCCTCGCATCCACCCCACACTATGCAAGCTGAGGCCGGGACTGGTACGTTACATCGCAGCTCTACTCCGGACAGATAAAACGATTTCATCCTTATCCTCCGAGCTCCTGGCAACATTCGAGTGTCAGCACAATAGTGGCCAGTATCGTTAAAGCCTCCCATGGCGCCTATCAGGGTGCGCGTGATGCGATATGTTGCCTGACTTGGCGACTAAGAGGTGGGAAGGTCATCTGCAAGCCACCTGGTGATGATAAGCCAGTTTGGAAGCTGATGTCATCTTTGAGACCATCTTATTGGAAGATACCACGATTCTCGGCCTCTTTCTTGTCTCCTTGAAGGAAGGAAAAGTTCCCAAGGGTTTCTTTTGTGGCCCATGAACAAATATGGAAGGCAGAGGGGTGAGTCCAAGCGTATTATTGTGGGCAGCATTTCCGCACGACGACATCGGATCAAGTCCTCCTTGGGAAAACTGCCGCATCTCCCCTCATCTCCCTCAAGAGTTGCAGATAATGGTGGACAAACATGCTCACTTTTCTTGGCTACCGAGAAAGACTGACTATGGCTAAACCAACAAAGAGGGGGAGAGAGGGGGAGGGTGCCCATTCAACTTGGCTTTTCCACGCTCAGGGGTAAAGAGCTCCTGGCGGGTTCTCCGAAGTAAAGACTTTAAGCCACACTTTATTGTACAACAATGCCTTGTTCACAAAGGGACCTACTATTCGCTCTTTCCTCTGGCCCTCTCTTTCTTTGGATTGGCTCACGTGGGCTATCTGAGTATCAGACTCGAGATTCGCTTATTCCCACCTCATCACTACGGACTAGTACTAGACACACAGACTGAGATCCGATCCGGGTTGCAACAAGGCGCATAATAGCTTCTTTAGATTCCTATGGTACAAGTTGTCGTGGCGATTGTGCGCTAGCATACAAGAAGAAGCTGAACATTCTCTGCATCCCCCTCTCCGGGAGCGCCACTTCTGGCGTGAAAGCCGAGACGCGAGATATTCAGCCGTCCCCTTTGTCAGACTAATATGACGCAAACCTATGTTCTACAACGTGTACTAACCCTGCCAACGTGGTGTTCTTGTCTGCAGGAATACGTACGAAGATCCTTCAGCTTCCGCTTCTGGAAGGTCATGGACGACGAGTTTAGAGTGCACTTGCTTTGCATGCCATACTATACTTCCTGTCAACCTTATACATGCTGCGCCGTGGCGACCATGATGTGATGGATATAAATTGATGCTTTCCTCGCGCCTCAAATTTCGAAATCTTCTCTTGCATCATCCTCATCGCTCAAGGTTCAGTCCAGCATATCATCTCTTACTTCTGCCCAAGCATCTCTTCTTCCTCTTTCGGTCTCTGGTCTGGTACTAGCATCGCAATCATGCAATTGTCTGTTCTCCTCGCTCTTCTCCCAGCCATCCTGGCTGCCCCGGCCGTTGAGAAGCGTGCCGAGCCTGCCCCTCTCCTGACTCCCCGCGGTGTCGACGTCGTTGCCGACAAGTACATCGTCAAGTTCAAGGATGGCATTGCCCGCATTGCCGTCGACGAGTCCATGAACATCTTGGAGTCCAAGGCCGATTTCGTCTACGAGACTGCCTTCAGGGGCTTCGCCGGCCACCTCACCAAGGCCGAGCTTCAGACTCTCCGAAACCACCCTGATGTAAGTATATTTCCAGAAACAAAACAAAAAAAGCATTTTTCAGTCACACGGATGGAGAGAGAACGCTCCCAAGATAGGAACGGCTTTCTGACAAACTTGATGTCTAGGTCGACTACATCGAGAAGGATGCTTTGATGCACATCAACGCCTTTGTTGAGCAGCCCGGCTCCCCCTGGGGTCTTGGCCGCATCTCCCACCGTTCCAAGGGCATCTCCAGCTACCGATATGACGGCAGCGCTGGTGCCGGTACCTGCGCCTACATCATCGACACTGGTATCGAGGCCAGCCACCCCGAGTTCGAGGGCCGTGCTACTTTCCTCAAGAGCTTCGTCTCCGGCCAGAACTCGGACGGAAACGGCCACGGAACACACTGCTCCGGTACCATCGGCAGCAAGAGCTACGGTGTTGCCAAGAAGACCAAGCTCTACGGTGTCAAGGTCCTTAACAACTCGGGCTCTGGTGCTTACTCTGCCATCATTGCCGGCATGGAATACGTCGCCAACGACTACCCATCTCGTGGCTGCCCCGCGGGTGCCATCGCCTCCATGAGCTTGGGAGGTGGCTACGCCGCTTCCGTCAACCGGGCCGCCGCCGCCCTGGTCCGCTCGGGTGTCTTCCTTGCCGTCGCCGCCGGTAACGAGAACCGTGATGCCCAGAACACGTCCCCTGCCTCCGAGGCCACTGCCTGTACCGTCGGTGCTACTGACATCAACGACAATCGATCTTCCTTCTCCAACTACGGTCGTGTTGTCGACATCTTCGCCCCTGGCACCAACATCCTCTCCACCTGGATCGGTGGCACCACTGTAAGTAGCTCACCGTATTTCCATGTCCCCCTGTTTCCTTGGACAAAAGAGTCCTGGTAGCTAACTTCATCCCCCCTTGGGACCAGCGCTCCATCTCTGGAACCTCCATGGCGACTCCCCACGTTGCCGGTCTCGCAGCCTACCTCTCCGCCCTTGAGGGATCCTCCAACCCTGCTGCTCTTTGCGGACGCATTCAGTCCCTGTCCACCAAGAACGCCATCAACAACATTCCCTCCGGCACCGTCAACTACCTTGCCTACAATGGTAACGGCCAGTAAAAAGAACGCTTTTTTTTTTTCGGAGATAGAAAGGGTCAGCGTTGGGGAGAATCGCACTTCAGTAAAGATGAGATGATATAACAACCCGACGCCTCGAAACGGGAATTCCTCTCCGGGGACTACACTCCCCCCTACTCTTCTCTATACTTCATCTTGTACATATTTCTTGTTCAATATTCTAGGAAGAATACTTGATATGATGGACATACTTGAGAGAAGCAAAAAAAAAAAAAATTTGATGATCCCTCTTTGTGAGGGAAACAGCGGGGGGCGGGGGGCATGAAAAGGGAAAGAGGAAAGAGGAAAGAGGAAAGAGGAAAGAGGAGGGGCAACACGAATGATATCTTGAAGACGTTCAAGTTATGAGTAGCTCACTTTTTTCTTGTTTTCTTCACAAAAATACAGACTACACGAGGTTATAGGCACATTTGAGTTGTTGATGGATACTTTGTAACTGTTATATTTGCTGTCAAGTTGATGAGAAATGTAAAGCCTTACTGATTGAGATGACGAAACTTTTTGAAGAATGATTTCATCCTCTCTGTGCGGACAAGGAGACGGCTTGTTGAGGTTCAATTGCCGAGAAGAAGCATGAAGAATAGGGGCAAGACGGCAAGACGGCAAGACGCATGAGGTTGAGATGAGCACGTTGACCAACTAACTCCCTTCCAGTCTCCCACAGTCTCCCACAGTCTCCCACGTGATGGCGCGCGTGTTACGGAGTACTACGGAGTACATAATACGGATTAGTTACTGATTGCCGACCTCGTCAACTTGACGTACGATAACGCCACTCGCTTGCCTTTTTGCCTTTTTTTCGTTTCCCGCCTCGTTTCTCATCACTCCTTTGCCAATTCTCCCACCTTTTTTTGATTGTTTTAATCCCGACGACTTTTCTGCAACAACAACTTGTACCCCCCGCCGCCGCCCTCACCCGAGAGAGTCAGTCACCTCACCCCATTCGCATTCCGGTACTTGCAAGTTGCCACACACACACCAACGCCACAAGCTCTCACAGCAAACCAACCCGCGCCTGCCATCCCGCGCCTGCCATCCTGCGCCTGCCATCCTGCATCACACTCCGCTCCGATGGCTTCACGCATTTCCGTCCCGTGGCGCCTGGCAGGCCGCCTTGCCAGCAGCACTGGCGGGCGCGTCATGGGTGCATCCTCGACGTCACCCTTGTCATGGACTTGGCGCAGCGCATCCCGCCAACACCAGCGTCGACTGTACTCTGCTGGAGGTTCACCGTCCGGAAACAAAGACAGGGTCAAGTTTTGGCCCTTCCTTGCTGTCGTTGCAGTTGGTTCCGCCGGGTACATCGGTCTAGTGAACCGTCGCAAAGGTTGGTAAAAGGTCAATCAATCAATCAATCAATCAATCAATCAATCCGAGCTGCCGTCCTTCTTCTATTCCCCTTGCCCAAAATTCGCGACCCCCAACAAACACTCCATTTGCTGACATGGCCGTGCTTTAGTCTCTTCCTCCCCAGACATGCCTCGTTCGATTGAAGCTCCCCAGACAGACGCCGGCCAGCTTCCCGCCCCGGCCAAGTCAACGCCGACCTTCTCCCCCTCGGACGTAACCGTCGTCTTCGTTCTCGGCGGGCCTGGCGCCGGCAAGGGAACCCAGTGCGCCAACCTCGTCAAAAAATACGGCTTCATCCACCTCTCCGCCGGCGATCTCCTACGCGCCGAGCAAGAGCGCCCTGGTTCCCAGTTCGGCGACCTCATCCGCGACTACATCAAGAACGGGCTCATTGTCCCCATGGAAGTCACCATTCAGCTTCTCGAAAACGCCATGACCGAAGCTCTCTCCAAGGCTGGCACCTCCAAGGGCCGCTTCCTCATTGACGGCTTCCCCCGCAAGCTCGACCAAGCGCACAAGTTTGAGGATTCCGTCTGCCCGGCCAAGATGGTCCTCTTCTTCGACTGTCCCGAGAAGGTCATGGAGCAGCGTCTCCTCGAGCGAGGCAAGACCAGCGGCCGCGCCGACGACAACGCCGAGAGCATCCGCAAGAGATTCAGGACCTTTATCGAGACGAGCATGCCCGTCGTGGATTACTATGAGAAGCAAGGCAAGGTTGTCAAGATTGACGCCACGCCTACCCCTGATGCCGTTTTCGTCAAGACACAGCACCACTTGACTGAGAGGCTCGGCACGGACTTTTAAAATCCATTTTGTTCTTTTTGACCCCATCTTTTTCAGATCTTTGCCCCTTCGAACCCCATGTATACATACCTATCTACTCCTCCCCTCTGTTTAGCGGGTAAATTTTGGAACCCTCTCTCGTAATCTTTTGATTGGTTCCTCCCCCTTTCTTGTCCATTTCCCTATCCTCCCTAATTCTTACAAAAGTTTTGAATAGATGGAACTGCGCTACTGTAGAGCACAATTAGGTCGATTGGCGTAGTAGAAGACGAGGATTTCTCCATCCATGCGGAAACCATGTCTCAAAATGGGTAAAATCAGCCTTGCTGGCTTCGCTTCTTGACTTGTTCGAAAATTGCCGGATGCCTACTGCCTTTGGTGAAGGCCTTCCGCGTGTACCACGCGCCTTCATGTCGAATATTTCACGCATCTCTAGTCCATCCTCTTGAAATCCAGCCCAAATGCGCATCCTTGCCACTTATCAACAAATCAACATGCACATCATCGCGAACCAAATTTGAAAATATTTATCTCTTTTGAAAAAAAAAAGTCCCCATTGAATCTACTTTTGTTGGACCGTACCCTATTCAATCATCGAGAGTTCGCCCACGTAGGAAAACAGCTAGAAACATCTCATGCTAAGCCGGCTACGCCATTTCGCGGGAAAAAAAAAAAAAAGTATCAAAAAGGTAAATTAAAACAAACATGAGTGATTGGTGGTGACGTGGTCAAGGACCCCTCACAAACGGTATTGACACAGAACCACAATCGTGAGTCACGTATTACCCCGGCTCCTCTCTCTTTCCGACCCTTTCCTTTCTGCGCCTAAGGGCATTCTCTTCGTCCGTATGGATTCCGGAACAAGGGACTTTCAAAAGCACGCGTGAAATTCTCCGTGAGTTCGGCCATCTTGTGTCGTGGACCATTGGGTTTGAAAATGGGGAGTTTCTTGTGCTTTTTTTTTCTTTCGCAACGTCTTTCTTATTCTTGTGTGTTTTGACCCCCCTGCTTCACTTTTAGTCGTCATTATCAGTCCTCTCGCGTTGCTGTGTCTGGTGTCGCCGGTTTCCGCCTTGATTGCCCCCGCTGACTCCAGCATTGTTGAGCTTTCGCTCAAGGTCCAGCACCTCGCGCTCCTTTTGTGACTTGGCGTTGATCTGCTCCTGACGCAAAACGCCCAAGACGTTCTGGAGAGTAGTCCGCCAGTGGTCCACGCGCGTGGACAGTTCCTGGTACTGCTTTTGTCCGAAGACACGGTACGTGACCTTGTGGACGAGGAACTTCTGCTGCTGTTGCGACAGCTTGCCCTCGACGAGGCCGGCACGGATCACATCAATGGCCCACATCTCGACATGTTCCAGGGGAATCTGGAGGGCCTTGGCAATCTTGGCATATTCGATTTCGCGGCTGGGCGTGGCGGCGGCGAGGCTAGCAAAGGTGAGGAGACGCGCCTTGCGGTGTAGCTTCTCCTGGTCGAGCTTTTGCTGCTCAAGCCAGCCCTCGTGCTCTTCGTTGAAGTCGTTGAAGTCCTCGAGATCTTGCTCGGCAAAGACGTCCAGCAGTTGCGAGTAGACAGGGTGGGAATCGCTAAGCGCCTGAACACTAGCAATGCCACGGAGCTCTTGGAACAGGAAGTAGGTGTTGGCGGAGAGGGCCATCTTGATGGCACGGAGGGATAGTCGCTGAGCGTCGTCCGAGGTGATCTCGTCCTTCTCATCGGCGTCGAAGCTTCGCAGGGCCTTCAAGATGAACTCGTAACTGGTGGACTCCTCGCCGGCTTCCCACGCAGTCTCGGCCACGTTCTCGTAGATCATGCGCTCGATTTCCTCACTGGCATCCCATGACTCGAGCCAGTCGGGCAACTTCTCCAGATACGGCCGCAACGTATCAAACATGCTGTGGGCCTTCAAGAACTTGACAATCTCGAGGAAGATTCGTGCGCGGATCACGTCCCCTTGGGGCAAGAGGTTGAAGACAGTCGTTAGGGCGTTGAGAGAAAGACCGGGTCCGTGAACGGATGAGTTGACGGGCACCTTGGCGAGGTTGGCGCAAAGAGTCTGCAGATGCTTCTTAGGGTCGGCAGACTGCAAAACGAGGTGGATCAAGAGATTCGACGCCGCCGTGTATTCTTTCTCGGGAACGGTGTTGAGACCAGGTGACGCAGCCACCAACTTCGACAAGACATCCTCCTTGGAAACTTTGTCCTTGCTCAGCAGCTGAACGGCCTCTTCTGCCTTGAGATACTCGGCCATCTCCTTGCCCAGCTCCTCGAATGTCCCATCCACGAAGAGCAGCTGGGGCTGCTCGCTGACCTTGGTGGCAGGCATCTTGTTCGTCTTTTGTCGAATTTTTTTTTTCCCGCGCGGGAAGAGAAGGCACAGGTTTGGATCGGATCGGCGGCGGCAGTTCGGTAGTACGTCCCGTCAGAACCAGTTATCAATGACGAAACTGGAGAAGGAACGGGGATGGAAATTGTAGAAGAGCAAGAAAGAAAAGATGGGCGAGGGTCGCGAAAAGGAGGGGCCAGACGGTCTCGCGATCGCTAGGACACGACGTCTGCACGAAGAGGGGGTGGAACTCGACGAGGGGAAAATGTGATGATGTTGAGCGTCTGTTTGGCAGGGTCGACGCCCGAATAGCCCTGTGGTGGGGCTTTTCCTCTGAATCTCGACCCCCGCTGCCGATTTTTCTGCCGTCTCCTGATGTGTGGGAGCTAGACGTCACCGCCCTCGCTTAGCTCCACATGTGACTTGGCACGTGTCGTGCCTCCAGCCTATGTAGATAAATAGATATAAACAGCATCTGACTCGACGGGATCGTATTCTATACCCAGTAGAAGAGTGATGTTTAATCCATACATCTTTTAGACATCACAGCTCTCGACATGTAATTTTTTCCAGTATATCGCCCGAAATGTTCCAAATATCTCGTCTCTGTCAAGTATTGCCACTGAGTACACCAAGTCTGTCTGTAGACATTACCGTGCGTGTCATCCTGACACGAGGTTTGCGTGCTGTAACCAACATGAGAGATGCTCAGCCTTGCACCCTGTCCCGTCACTCCGTAAATTTCCTTGTGCCCAAATTTTATGTACATGCTATTGATAGGGACAGCCCGTATATCACTCGCTGGCTACACCACCCAAGATACAATTCAACAGGAGGAAAATTTCATCAACAATACCTTAACATCCAGCTTTCATATCCGCGTGAGGTTGCGAAACAAATTCGACGAGCACCTATTAGCGACCGTCGAATTCCATCTTCTTGGCCCCCTTGCCCGCCCCTTCACCCGTTGTGTAAACGCTGCCGCGGTCATCACTAAAGAGTTCTTGATCTCCTTTGCCCCCCAATTCCATAAACTCTTCAGGGGCTCTCTGATGATCAGGGGCCTTTTCTTTGGCAGCATTTGTGACGCGATGTCGATTCTTAGCATACACTTTGACGGGTTCTTTGTCGTTTCCGGTAGCCACACGAGCCGTGACTTGCACGGTATTGAGCGTTGCGAGAAGTGTCCGCTCGCGAGCAGGTGCCCTACGATTGACTTCTAGCCCAGCAATACCTCCGACAAGGCCTCCTGTGCTGTCATTAACACCAGGTGAATTCTGTGTCAGCCAGGGATGAGCAAGGCATTGGTCTACGGTGAACCGTCGCTCCGGATCCACGACCAACATGGAGTCAATGAGATCAACTACAGTGTTTGTCAGCAATTCACATTCTCGTCAAAAGCGACCGGCTGATGGCGACTCACGAGCTGGGTCCCCAACAGAGTCCCAGTACGGCGAAGGGTAATCAAATCGTCCGCTTCGAATTTGTTGTGAAAGATTGAAGGGAAAATCCCTCGAATAGAGCTCGTCGGAAAACGGTGGGAAGCCACACAGGCAAATATACAGCACGACGCCTAGGGACCAAACGTCAACGGCTTTGGTGTATTTTCGCTGTTTGGATTCGGCAAGGATTTCTGGCGCAACATAACTGGGCGTGCCGCAAAGCGTGGTTGTGAATGACTCTTCTCCTATAATCTTGGCAAGACCAAAATCGGCCAATTTGGCGTGCAAATTCTTATCAGTGAGCAGAATATTTTCTGGTTTGATATCCCTGTGAACAATGTTTCGTTCGTGCTACGTAACGAGTTAGCAAATGGACCTTCTCGCTCGTGTGCAAAGGACAGGATGGATGGCTTTGTTCGACCAACATACCAAGTACTTGATGCCTTGGAAGAGTTGCAAGAAAAGCTTCCTTGTCTCATCTTCGGAGAGTTTTTGTTTCATGACAATGTGATTAAACAGTTCGCCCTCTGCCGCCAATTCCAGAACGAGGTATACACGATCACGTTCATTGAAGGTGTCCTTGAGGCACAAGACGTTGGGATGGCTTACGCCCATTAGAACGCCAATCTCTTGTTGAAGACCTTCGGTTTTGGCACGGTCGTCCATGCCTGGAGGCCTGGAAAAGATCTTGACTGCGTACCGCCGGCCACTTGACTTCTCGATACAAAGATATACCTCGGCAAAGTGGCCCTTGCCGAGCTTCTCTAATAGTGTGTACTGTTGCAGGAACGCGCTAGTGTGCCGATGCTGGGGGTATCTGAAAATAAACCTGGCTTTGCCGTGAACAGCGATCTCATCCTGGTCTTCGAGCTCGCGCCGCTGATTACGGCCTACGATGGCCTCGTTTACGTAGGTGCCGTTACTTGAAAGATCTTCGACAATGGCTACAGTGTCCGTACCCTTATTCTCTGTGAACATGAGACAGTGGCGGTTCGAAACAACACCTTCGTTCACAACAACGTCTAGCGTGAGCGACCATATTAGCTCAAAGCCGTAACACACAACCTTGTCGCCGGCAATCCTCTCAGAACTTACCACACTCGGGATGTCGGCCTATCAGATACCCCCCAGAGGCAGTACCCTTGATCTTGGTGCGCTCATAAGCCTCCTCTGCTCCTAAAGGAGTATGCTTGTGGTTTGATCCTTGATTCTCGCCATTGGCAGCGGTCGCAATAGAATCTGGCAGCGGGCAAGCGCTCCGTCTCTTAAATACCAACGGCTTATCACCGTATTTGGGGTCTAAAGGCACCAAATATCCCCACACTCCTTCCTTGACCTCGTCTTCAACCTCGTCTGAAAGAGCCGGGTGTCGATCAACAAATTGGCTGAGCGGCTGTGTGTCTTGGGGAGGCGATGAGAGAGCTTGACTCGGCCCCCAGGCCTCATCGGTCTTGCGCGGGGTAAGATTATCATTCTCCAGCACGGGCGGTGTAGAAGTAACCTCCTTGTACGCATCGCCAGCATTGTCATTGGTGGCATGTGTGAGAGGCGATGGAAGATGCTGCTTATTAATGACTGGGGTCTTATCACCAAGACCAGCGTTGGAGGACAAGCGGTCGGATCGCCGGGGCTTCTTAGACTCAGTTGTGTCCTCGGGCAGTGAACCCTGGGTTGACGTGGCAGGTAAGCGCGAGTGCACGAGGCTGGCAGAAAAAAAGCAAGAGGAAGCGAAGCGTGCGCAAGCAGGCAGAGAAGATGGGCAGGGAGAACTCACGCGCGGGCGCTTCAATTGGCTCTTTTCGTTGCGAGGTGCCATATCCTCCGAGGATTGATCAGAGGCAAAAGAGGAATTGAAATGTACCCTTTTGCTGTAGGATGTGACGAGGGAAGCCGGGATGTCTGGTTGCGGAACCTATCAACAGGCAGGTCGGCGATGATGCGTTATCGTGAATTAAAACTGTCAAGGCAGGAAGGACTCTCACTCATATGGATGGGATTGGGGGACCACCAGGAACAAGGACAGCACGGGACGGGGTTCAGCGCAGTGCTATCGGCGGTCATCGATTAAAAAAGTGAGCATGGCCCATGGCCCCCGTTTGAGACCCGCTCTTCGAAGCCTTGAGCCAGTCAACTGTCGACAAGCCTGGGCGCACTCGCAGAGCCGCTTCCCTGCTTCCCTGCCTGTAATCCGTACATACGGATTACTCCGTACAAGTCTCTCTTTCCTGTCCCTCCTCTTGCACGTCACAAGGACCAGTCTCTTGTCGAAGCAGATGACATCTTCATCGCGATTCCCTTCCGCAGGAGTCTCTCTGCCTTGTATTGTCCCATGGCCCCATGGCCCCATGGTCAACCTTTGCATGCACTTCCATCTACGTACTTCTTCTCATGCATGTCCCGGTGTTCTTGACCAGAAGATGAAATAAAACCCGGCAACGTGTGAAACGGTCAAGTCTATTTTCCAACGTCGTCATGTAGTTTGTGAGCCCTAGCGTCATTCGTCTCATGCCTTCTTCTTCTCAACTCGTGACCGTCGGCCTTGCCTGTCATAAGACGTGACCCAACGACGACAATTCGATGCCGTCTGCTCAGCTGCCAACCAGGCCTGAATCAAGAACGGTGGCTTGTGGACGTGGAAAATACGTAGCGCCGCGCATGTTTGTTCACTGATCAGCCCAACAAGAGACTCCACACGCACCTTGTCCCGTCCATTATCATTATCGAGAATACTCCGCCGTACCTGGAGACATATACCTATTGCTTAATGCGCATTCACTCAGCTATGTTTCCAATGCCTTTCTTTCCGTGGTGACCAACTAGGCCAAGAAGAAGGGATACAAGGGAAAAAAAAATTATCATGCATCGTATCGATTTCATGACAGAGAGCTGTTTCGCCAAAATCACACCGTCTTGCTCCAAAAAGCAACGCCTCTCAATCTGAGGGCGACCCTACCCAAACGCCCATATCAATAATTAGTCCGCCAGCTCAAATTCGCCAATCATCCAAGCAAGTAAGTTTGCAGAATGCCTGATTTCGTTCGCCCACGAAGCAACAAACGGGTTGTGGCCTCCTTGCCCACGTTTCCATCCAAAACTCCTCGTAGATGGGGAGAGGCCGGAAGGTGTCTGACAGCATCACGGTGTCATACCGATCATCTATAACTTTCGGAGTCGCGGTAGCTCGTAAATTTGATAGCACAAAGCAAAGCTTGCCCATCGAGCCCAAAATTTATGTTCCTACTTTTCGGGTATGGGAGACTTTGCTAGTCGTCCTCCGGCGCTGACACGTTTCTGCAACCTCGACTCCTTTTCACGTTGAGGTCTGTCATTTGCGCCAAGATGCAGCGGCAATGTGCCGAGAACATCACTTCCCGCCGCATCTTGGCTCCTGTCAACTTTCTGTTCGTAATACTGCCGGGCAAATCTGCCTAGTGGGAAGGCTGGCAATGCTGTTGGAATCTGAGCGCCGTTCTGAGACAGTAATTCTGCGACCGGGAATGGCACAGCCTTCATATCCGCATCGTTGGAGTTGACGCTCGGTGTCGGTGATGGAGATGCTGGGTCCGCGGCGGCCAAGGCCAGCCAGATGGCATGAGTCCCTCTCATCCTATCACGAACATTGGGGTTGGCTCTCAATGCCAACGCGTAAAGCACTTGCTGAATCTCGTTCTTCTTAATGGCGGCCAGCAGTGTTTCATCCGGTGTGGCATATCTCGACAAGGTAGGGGTAAGTGTTTCCACGTATAGTCGATCAACGTACTTCGCAGTAATGAACCGCAATCGCTGTTCTCGAGTGGCCTGTGGGCTCGGCTTCAACGAAGCGTCTAGTTTGGCTTCCCAAATCATGTTGGATACGCGATTGCCAATGAGTAGCAAAACCTCGACAATATCGATTGTGAATGATGTGATGTCCAGAGTGAGAGATCGCACTTTGCTGATGTGTGTACCCAGGGATCGGTGAATGCCGCTACATTCAATGCAGAGAACGATGCCCAGATTGATAGATACCCATTCCACCTTGGAACCAGAGCCGCAATCTGCGCACCAGCAATTCCCCTGATCTGCGTTTCGAACCATCTGGAGAAGTTTGTCAGGTTGCTCATCATAGCCCGAGCTTGTTGTGCGAATCACATTCGGTCGTGCGCCGACTGTTATTCTGCGCACGGGCATTCCCGCAGTTGAGCTGGAATGATGGTGTGAATGCGCACCATGCCCCAAAGATTGTGTCTTGCCTGTCAGAACAGACCCAATGTCCCTCTTAAAGGACGAGTCTCCGGATTCCTTGCCTGATGATCCTCGATCATGGACAACGCGGCCTTCCATGGCACTTTGCAGTGCATTATTGATAGAAACGATCCAGCTATTCATGTCCTCTTCCGAGGTTGCTTGATAGACACGCTTGAAGTTTGGGGTAATGACCTCGAAACAAAATCGTCGTTCTGCGTTCCGCGCTTCGCGAACAGACGCCATGCGAAGATCGATAGGGTCCATATGAAGATCGAGCCTTTGCTTCCAATTGCTATATTCTGATAGTTTTCCTTGGTCCAAAACGATCCAAAATCTGTATCATGATTAGCCCCGATGTTATCTAATGATGATGATGATAATAATAGTAGTAATAGTAATAATAGAGTGTTGCGTTGTTCATGCTTCTTCATGCGAAGATCCACCAGAAAGAGTTCCACTCACTTGTGCCATCCCTGCTTGTTCAAGTTTCGGGGGTCAACATGACCACCAGGACGGTTGAGCGCCCACAGTAGGCCTTCCTTTCTCTGAGTCACCGCGGCCGCCTGTGCTGTATCTCGTTCTTCTAGATCCCGGAAACCCTTGAATTTGGTTGTTGCGGAGCTCGTCGCCGAAATCTGTCCTTGGCTACCGGGAGACCTTGATAATTCAGCTCCTTGGGCCATAGATGCTTGATTACTTCCAATGGCGACAGCGTTCTTAACCTGAGAGCCTGTGCTATCCGCGCGGCCAAGCTCGTTATCAGAAGTACTCCCACCATTTCCATTTGGATTCACTGGCTGAGGGGCGGTGCTGCCGATGCTTCCTTGCTCAGGTTCCAAGTAAGGTGTGGTGGGTTTTTCCATTTGCCGCCTCTTCTCCTCTCGTTCTCGACGCCGATACTGATACTCCTTGTCTGCTTCTTGGACTTCGGTGCTGAGAGCAGAAAGTTGTGGGAGGTAGTCTTCGATCTTCTTGGACGCATTGAGGAACCCCTTTGTTTGCGCGTCCGCATATCTTGTCAAATGTGACAGTACTTCTTGCTCTTTACGTCCGCCATGGAGATCCTGCATGAAGTTGGAGTAGTCGAATCGCTTCAGTTCGAAAGTTCGTCTCTTGTTCTGATATTTCGAATCACTGTCGGCGAGCTTCTTCGCTTTGACTGAGTCTTGGCGCTGGCCAAGATAGCGGGAGACATAAGCATAATAGTCTTTGCTTTCTTCCTCAAAGTCCCGCTTCTTGGATTCAGCTTGTTTGATATCAAACTGATATAGCTTGTTCAAGGGCTCGATTATGATCTTGTGGAGATTGACCGTGTTTTGGCGCTCGTAACCCAGGATTTCTTTTGCGATTTTATCAAAGTAATGCTCCAACGCAGGTTGAAACGCATTAGCATTCGTGGATGACGCCTCGCGCAGAGCGTCCATGAAAGCCACAAATGCGTCATTGGCCTCGATCTGCTGGATATGAGCCTGTTCTGCACGTTTCAAGACCTTTTTCATTTGCGTCCGCATATTTCCAGTCTTTTGCTCGAGCGCTTTCAGTGTGGCACGAAAAACAGGCCCGTCGTCACTGACAGTGGCATCGTCATCATATCTTGGGCCAGGAACATCGACCTTGACAGTCTCCTGACTCTGGTACGTCTGGTTCGTGGTTGTTTGCGCAAGGGTATCGCTGGAAGGCAGAAGTGGCGAAGGGGGTTCGTCCATCTCGACTCCCGTTAGGCGGGATTCAACTGACTGCGTCGAAGCAACTCGGATATTTGGGGGGGAGCTCAGCAAGAATTGAGGAGAAGGAGAGCTAGGGTGGCTGAGAGGAGAGTTTGAGCCTATTGCTCGATGTTAGAACCTCGTGACATGGAGCGTCTTATTGCTGAGGATGGTAGTCCTACTTGAAACCCAATAAGAGAAGCTCGCCAGCGTGTCTAGGCGATGTGCTCGAGGGTCATATTCAACAAACTGCAATGTGTGTAAGACCAATTAGTCAGTCACTGTTGACAGGTCCTGACCGAAGACGTGGACTTTTGAGCTTGCTCACACTGCAACAATTCCTCCAACCGCCCCCTTTGTCCTCGACAGGCTTCGGAGGCTTCCACTTCCAAGTCCATTCGAAACTGACAGAGGAGCTGCCTCCTGTGCCATAATCGCCGACGAGATCGACGTTGGAATTCTTGTGTAAATTGGGGTCGGCATGGAACTCTCGAGTCACCAGATTTGCGACCTCTCGCGTTGTCGAGCCACAGACAAATGTCAGCCCTGCCACGTTGGTGTCGGCCACAACTGGCTTGCTGTCTGGAGCAACTGATTGCTGTGACTGTCGGATAACAAACGTAAACGTAAAAATGAGCTCGTCGTCGCTACTTAATTTAAGGAGAAAATTCGGGGTCGCAGTGGCGCTATTCAATGATTCAGGGTCCTAAGAATACAGGTAGTTAGACGACAAGGGAACCATGCGAGGACAATGTTCGTGGTGATATGATGTCCTCGCCGGAGATGTTCGGCATCAAAGGCCAAGTCTCACCTGTACATATTCTATAGGGGAAGTGTCGCCAGATAACCGACTGACAGATACTCTGCTCGCTGGGAATGCATTCGGAACGATATAAACGGAAGTGCGCTTCCGCGGGTTGGTAATGACGAGTGAAGATATGCTTACTATTATGGGTGGCAAATGCCAAGTCAGCGTCAAGGACAAAGAATGGCGACAGGGGAGAAGAGACTCAGTTCAGCTCAGCCAAACATACACCTATCCTGGTCTCTGAGATATAGAGCAGACCCATCGTCGGGCCTGCTGCTGACATTACCCATGCTGACAACAGCTCGACCACATTCGCCAACAGGAGATTTGCCACCCTGTGCCAATCCAGGGGATCTGGAAGCTGTGACTATCGCGGCCGAGGAGTTGGGCAGTTGGAGATGGAGAGGGAGCAGCAAGCTGATGAGCGCGGGGTGTGGTGGTCTGGTCTGGTCTGTTTGGGGAAGCTCAATGCAGTGCAGCAGTGGCCGCCGTCATTTGGTGTGGTGGAGGTGGGTACGGAGTATGTACATGTACAGATGCTAACCCAGGTCCGGGTCTCCCACCCATGGGGCAGTGAATGAAACGGCTTCAAGTACTCCGTACTCGATAGAGATACAGATGATTAAATTACCTCGCAATCGCAAAGTATGCTGTTGACCAAAATTCCGTGGGAGAGCAAAATGCGGCCGCGAAGGAGTTGATGATGAGCTTGGCTTGACAGCAGAACTCCGGACAGGAGCAGAAGAAGGATGCGGGAGTTTTGTACCGAGTACGGACTACGTAGACGACAAATACGGCCGCACTGGAGACAGCGAGAAACAGACACGCTCACCCTGAAACACAGCACAACCAGACGCCTGCATGTGCATGTGCTTTTATTAGCGACATGCTGGACCCAGGCCCACATTGCCTGGTCCGTCCCACCGCCGCTCTAATAGCGGGCACGTCACAGGCGGCAGCACGCGACAACTCGGGAGTCACAGCACTGCCCGGCACTTCTTCCGCATTTGGCCGCTTTGAAGGCTTCCATGAAAGCATCCGCTGAAACAATCAGGCCAAGCCTATACAATCTACAGGAGTCACTCCAGCGGCAAGTTCATGTTCGAAAAACGAGGATATACAAAGGACGTTCGAGGATTCCAAGGAACAAGTGAGCATGCACTCACCGTCGTCTGACACCGCGTGTTCAATCGCAATTGGCCAGTGCTCACCAAACCCGGCAATATAACATGTCTACCATCAACATAGTGAAGTACGGATTACTATTTCCACAAAGCCAATGTAATGTACCTGGATCGCAAGAACGAATTCGGCATATCAGACAGCCAAAGACAAAGAAATATCCTACCTACCCTCCTACCTACCCTGGCTCCAAATTCTTCCAGATGATATTAGTCGGTGCTAAATTTGGTCGCAGCCAAAACAAGTCAAGTAGTCCAGTCTTCTGTCACATTGGCCAGGTTTGGCAGATCATAAAAAGTTCACCATCCTCCTCTGTTAAAGCGGCGCTTCGTCCTCTGTAAGCACACAGTGTGACAGTGTCTGGAGATTGAAGGGCCAGCCAGTTTTGGGACTGGGTGTTGGCGCGTACGGACTACATCAGCCGACAACAGCCAACAGGATGCCACTAATAAGTTGAGAGTGTGGAGAGACATTGCTTATTCGAGGGCAAGGGAAGTTGTTAAATGTACGGAGTATTGCCCTTCGTGAATCGTGCTACCAATTGGTGGGCAGCGCGCAGAGACTTGCCAGCCAGCGATTTCCGCTGTGCCGCCCTGAAGACTCAGCGAAATCTGGTCGTCTCAATCTGGTTGGTTGGCACTTAATTCATGCATGCACAAAGATGCAAGGGCAAAAAATGCATGAGTCGAGCAGTTGACTGTCATGAAATTGATACAATCACGAGGCCATCCCTGGGAATCAGCCACTAATATGTATGTACATGGTGCGGCGGTGCTCGGTGAGATTCCTGTCTGAGCTCTGATTCCGGATGAACGATGGCTAAAGAAAAAGCCCATGACAAGAATTCCGAAGCAGCAGTGCCGTTGAGGCGTTGTTGCACCTCGGAGTACACGGAATACGGAGTGCTTTTATACGGAGTGCTTTTATAGTATAGTTTATACGGACGCAAAGCACGGAGCAAACGCGAATGATTTGATATTTCGATGTAAACACGAACATGGTGGGGCCATTTCTACATAGCATCGTCGACCCCCCCTGAGTTTCTGGCTTTGGCGCCATCTGAATGGTGGATTGGCGTGGGGACAAAGAGGGGAGCATGGATGACGTCGGGATTCGCCAGGGCCGGCCGCCCTTAACAACACATATTACAACGCAACCACCGCTGTCTTCTGAGTGCCGCGTGCGAAGGAGCCACAAGGAGCCACAAGGAGCCACGAGGAGCCACGAGGAGCCACAAGGTGACAACTTCAACGGGCGTCTCCTTCGTATTATTACATGTTGTATGTACCACGACCAGCCCGAGGGGCTTGCTTGGTTTCACCGAAACAGGACAATTTCTCGCCCTCCTCTTCGACGCATGTTGCTCGCACTCCACTCATCTTTTCTGTCTGGATTCCTGTGCTCCTCCCCGTATTTTGACTGGCCATGAGCTCGTGCACTCCGTCTAGCATTGGGCTTCAAGTCGCCTTCTGACCAATCTGCCGAATCCACCGAACAACGTCGCCACGGCCGAACACAATCGTCATCATGTCGACAGCCTCTCGGAAATCTCTGACGCCGAGTCGCCGCGTCAAAAGCAGTAGCAAGGATATTTCCAAGAGCAGGGCGGCTTCACGGGCTGCTCGTCACCAGCATATTGTTGTCGAGCACGAGGAAGCACGAAGCTTTGCCCTACGCACCGCCTACCTGCA
Organism: Epichloe coenophiala; assembly: GCA_018801565.1. Lineage (NCBI taxonomy): Eukaryota > Fungi > Ascomycota > Sordariomycetes > Hypocreales > Clavicipitaceae > Epichloe > Epichloe coenophiala. The sequence continues at coordinate 2,630,516 of JAFEMN010000005.1, read as the reverse complement.
CTATCTCTTGCAACCACGAGCGAAACGCAAGCAATATGTCCCCGCGCCGAAACAGCCAGCTCGATCGCACACGAGTGTCGGCCAGCTTGTTCAAGAGTATATTTCAGGGAGCTCTACAAGCTTAAAATTGCCGAGCAACTTTGCCACTCAGCTTCTCGACCGTGTTGGCGGTGTTCTGAAGGGAAGCGAGACCCTCCCCGGTTTCAATGACGCTGCCGTCAAGAGGAGTTTTGCCGAAGCGTACACGGCGTTTTCCGATAAGAACTTTCAGAAAACATTCAAGGAAAGGAAATTCGAGCCGCTGGTCCTCATATTTTACTCATCTGCCACCAAGGCAGCTCAAAAGGGCAGAGCTCCCGACGACGATTCATGGAAGCTACTCCCGGATCGCCATCTCGCCATGTTTGTCAGGCTTACGACAAAGCTTTTGCGCGACCATGGCCATGAAAAAGACCGCGCAGAGCTGATATCAAGACTCAGTTCTTTGGAAAACAAACTCCTGACAAATGACCAGAATTTGGTCGACAACGGCCAGGACGGAAAAGGCACAACCATTGAGGTTTTTGTGCCTCTGAGTTATGATGTCAAGGATATGCCGATGGTCCAGGTTGTAGCAGGTATATTCGGTATGAGCTTGTCTGATATTCAGTCCGAAATCAACGACAACCGGCAGGTGTGGACCGAGGAAGCTGCCCTAAGGGATCTCAAGTCCTATCAACACAGGCTCAACTCCGACATGCCTGGTGCGTTGAGGAGTCATGACTTTGATGTGGAAGATGCCTTTCAGGAATGGAAGAAATCTGAGGCGCCGCACTTGTCTCACATGATGCTCGATATTTTGACAGCCAAACCGGAGTTGGCAAAAACCCCAACGGGCACATTCGAGAAACCATTACCCAGCAGGCCGCAATCCACGTATGCCACCGACCAGGCATATGCCGACCTCGGTCGCGCCATATCCTCGCCTTCACAAGAAGACGGATCCTTCTCGTTTGAATTTGCTGCTAGTCTCGCAAATCTCAGTATCGGCAACGAGCCGAGCAGCATACGAGCTGTCGAGGAGACCATCTACACCTTCATTCCACCAGAGCCGAGGGAGTTCTACCAGTACATTCTGCAGCACGCAGTTACTTATGATCAGCTACATGCAGACCCAGCGTTGGAATATCAACCCCTGTCAAAGCAGTCCATGGAGTTTTTGACGGAGCTTTGCGTGCGGTGGCGAGTTCCTCAGTTCTCAAGATTGATTGCGCTACTCGAAGTTGCGGCTCGGAAGTTCTTGGATCAGGAAATTGTTCCCGAGGAGTTGGACACCATTTTCGACTTTGTCAAATCACCCTTGCCGGAAGTGAAAAAGGCACCTCACATTACCCATCATGCGACGCCGCTCAATGAGATTGAGTCCAGCAGATGGACGGTGCATGACTTTGCAGTTTACCAGCAGACCTTCCATACTCTGCACGACGCTTTATTGAGGGAGCTGTATGATCTCATGGAGCAGTGCTATGATTCCAAACCGCCAAATATTGCAGCCGTCATGTTTCTCCTCGAAAACCATATTGGGAGCGACCCGACATTCTCTCCCCGGCCCAGCGCTGCGGAGGAGTTCTCGGACCATCTCACTCAGGGACTATGCCAGAGGGCGGCTGATGTCTACCGAGATTACATGCAAAAGGAAATCCCAGCCCACAAGGAGGACTGGGATTTTGTCCACGTAGTGAAGCTGGGCAAGTCCGTGACAAAGCTCTGCGAACGCATAAGAAAACGATACAAGAACAACATGGAAATCATGGGAGTCAATCCGCTATCGATACTCGTACAGCAAATTTTCCCGAGTTTCGAGAAGGACGCCGGGGCGGTCATTGAGGCTATCCTGGCCAGTGCAAACGAGTCTGGCGAAGAGCTCGCTATCCAGGACGGATTCGAATTGTACAAGGAGCTGGTTGAGATCCGGCGGATCCATCTGGAATCTCTTCCTCAAGTGCCGTTCGAATTCAACATCGAGAATCTCCTCGTAGGCTTTGTGTGGCGCTGGATTCACGCCGCCGAAGTCAGAATGGCCGACTTTGTGGAGCAGGCGATCAAACATGATCAGTTCCAGGTCCGGACCCAAGATCCAGAGCAAATTCCGCTTGACTCTGAACGACATAGTGTGTCCATCATCGATCTCTTCATGCTTTTCAATCAGACCGTGGATACCGTCTTTTCTCTGCAGTGGGACAATGATGAACACCATGCACGGTTCATGACGGCACTTTCACGAAGCATTGCGACTGGAATTGGCCATTACTGTGACATTGTTGAACAACGTTTTGCGAAGGAAATGGATCGCCCCTCGGCAGAAGAGCTGGCCGCTCAGAACAGATCAACTCAGGAAAAGTGGATGCAGCTTGCAAAGGACGCATGGAGCAACAAGGAAAGGGCCGAGCCTTTCCACTTTTATCCCGAGGTGAGCAGTAAAAAAAAAAACCCGGCAGATGTCGGTTCGAAACGACTCCTTACTAACAGAAGCCCGCAGTCGTTTGTAAAACTCAACAATGTCGAGTACGCTATGCAAGAGTTGGATAAGCTGGAGACAAGTATGAATTCGGAAGCTTGTGCCGCACTTCTTGAGCAGATCGATGGTCCCAAGAAGAATATTCGGAAGCCAAGCAAGTACACCTTCACCATCAAAGTTGTCGAGGCTGAAGATCTAAAGGCATGCGACTCTAGTGGGTACAGCGACCCTTATGTCGTGTTTGGCGACGAGTATCAGAAGCGACTGCACAAGACTCGCATCATCTACCGGAATCTCAATCCTCGATGGGACGAATCGTTTGATGTCACAGTTCAGGGGTCAGTTAATGTCATTGCCACTGTGTGGGACTACGATACGTTTGGTGATCACGACTACGTTGGGCGAACCTCGTTGAAGTTGGATCCGTTGCATTTCAGTGACTATCTGCCACGAGAGTTTTGGTTGGAATTGGATTCGCAAGGACGCCTCCTCATCCGAGTCAGTATGGAAGGAGAACGCGATGACATCCAGTTCCATTTTGGCAAGGCTTTCCGTCATCTCAAGAGAACCGAAAGGGATATGGTGCGCAAGATTACAGACAAGGTTCGTCCCATCCACTTTTCGCAATAGAACCTTCTTCTCTGTGTTTCATCTACTGACACTTTTCCCGCACAGCTCACGACGCAAATCAGCGCGACCTTGTCTCGGGAGACACTGCGCAGTCTCCTGGGAACCGGGGGCATCGGCGCATCAATGACGAGTCTCTGGAAGAAGCGAGCCTCGACGATGCCAACGGGCACGCCAAATCAAATAGAAGGCGCATTAACGCGTCTTCTTGCCTACTTTGACGAGAACTTTGCCATCATGAAGCAGACGCTGACAGACGCAACAATGATTGCGGTCATGACTCGTCTGTGGAAGGAGGTTCTCATGACCATGGAGAACCTCTTAGTGCCTCCCCTCTCCGACAAGCCGTCAACCCAGAAGCCATTGACGAGAAAGGAGCTGGATGTCGTCTATCATTGGCTGGACATGCTGTTCGCCTTCTTCAACGCCAAAGACGAGCATTCTGGCGAGCAGCTGGGCGTACGCGCCGAGGTGTTGAAGTCGCCTAAGTGGCACGAGCTTGCGTCTCTCGCCTTTTTTTACTTTGAGGACAGTCATAACTTGATTAGAGAATCAGAGAGGATGGCGGCAGCGACAGCGCAGCGGGCTCAGCAAGCACTACTCGAACAACAAACCCAGCAGCACCGGCTATCCGCTCCAGCTACGTTCGGCGCCACCTTTGGAGGCGCAGGTGCGTTTGCAAGCATGGGTACCGTCCGACGTGGCAAGACCATCATGATGAGCCGCAACCTGGGGACCATGCGGAAAGCTAAGGAGGCTAAAAGGCGTGAAGCTCAGGCTGACCCCAGCGACGATATGATTCTGCGCATTCTGAGGATGAGACCGGAGGCAGCGCACTACTTGAAAGAGCGACACCGCCAGCGCGAACGCCAGGCAGCCACGGCAGCTGCAGCGCTCATTGTAAAAAATAGCGTGAATCAAGGATGGCATACAGGAGGAGGCGCAGGACAGTTTGGAAGAAAAACCCTACCCAAGAGGTAGGGCGTTCTATTCCCACCCTATCGGCCATGCCCTTTCTGCACGGCCACCGAGAATCTTCGAGTCTGGCTCGGATTCCCAAAACATCATCTTTTTGCATTTTTCTTGTGTGTTGCCGTGCGAGCACTATTCCATTGCCTGATATGTTTGAAGAGGCTTTTTTCTATTTCTATTCGCTCAGAGTTTGATCAAGGACAGAAGCAGATGCATCGGATACCCGCCCCCCCCTCCCCCTCCCTCATTGAGCACGAAAGCGAGCAGCGTCCGCAAGGAATGATGGTGTTGTTGCAGACGTTACGTGATCCAACATATTCTCCAACATATTCTCCAAAGTAGCGATAGCGTTTAAATCAGAGTCTTTTTGAGAACATGGGCGCTCCCACTGTGTAGCCTTGCGAGTGATGCAGACAGTTGACTTAAGAATGAAAGAACCAGTAGTAAGATGCATCTAGAAAAATTCAATACAGCCGCCGTCGGTCCTCTTGGCATACGGCCTAATCGGGCAGGTTTTCGGCATGGGTTGCCCGTGAATACATTTATATACAGCAATAAGAGGAGCACCCTCCATCAGCAAATAAAGCAATTTGGCGCAGTGGAAGCGCGCCGGGCTCATAAAGTATCTCGTCGATCTCGTCGGCAAGCGCTCATGTCACTGCCGCATCCCTGTCCTCCACTCGGGACTTCCTTGCTGCACATGGACTGGGCGCCCGGCGTTTGAGGACGTTGCACGGGATGGAGGATGGGCAGTCGCGTCTGTTAATTGGCGGCAAGTTGTACGTCCGTACGTAATCTTGAGAGATCTGACCAGCCCCGTGTTGCCAACACTTACATAAGGGTAAGGGGGAGGGGGTGTGGCTTGAACTTGACCAGAGAGTGAGTGAGAGCATGCAAGGGATAACATGTACAAGATACATGTAGGATGGGATGGGGTTTTCCCCTCCAGCCCTCATGTGCCCCCATGCTAGACGGACGGCTGTTGAAAGACCTGGTAGTGGTACTGCCGAAAGGGGCAAGGTTTGACTCGAGCAAACCACGGGTGGCTTCCACGTCCATGTATTTTGTTGTTGAAGAATCCCTGTGTTTTCTCTTTATTGAACCCTCTCCAACAAGGTTACACAATGGAGTCTACGGGGTACCCCGTAAGTCGCCTTCAAATTCGACAACGATCGACGGCGAGAACACAGCGACCCAAGGATCGCCTGGCCTGCCTGGCCCGTCTGGCCACCAAGGCACAGGTGCGAATAACAATAGGGCGTATAATACTGGCTAATAATACATATGTAAGCGTTCTGGTGTAATGTACGGACTAATCCGTGCGGAGTCGTATTGCGTGTTTTTTTTTTTTTGTTGCCGCAGCCAAGCGACGGGTCCACGGCTCTGTTTGCCGCCCCGTGAAAATCCGCACAATGTCGATGGATTGCGGACGATTGCTCGCCCCCACGCCCCCGCGCCCATTCGAATGAGTGAGTGGCGGATGGGAACAAGGAACAATCTCGGCCTTCCATGTGCGGCGGTCCGTCTTCCACGCATACGGAGTACATGTACATACATACGTTCTCATGTGTAGGGCCGAGCCGGTTCGCGGAGGGGCTGCGCGGTGCGTCTTCTGCTTCCGAGTTGACAAGAGGCGCACATCCGCCTCTCCTTCTTCCGTGCTTCCAACGGCGCCAATGATGGATGGGTTGACACAAACATTGAGCTATATCATGTGTTGACGAGTGTCATCGGTGAAACTATCCTGTCGCTGCCAAGAGCTTTTGCTGGTTGACTCCCACGAATGAGGAGCGCACGTGATGATAATATTCTTGTTAAAAGTGTGAAAACTCGCTCCTCCAAGCCATTGATCCAGAATCCAGAATCCACAATCCACAATCCACGCTCCGTGATCCGAAAATAATCGTTACATGTACCCCATGCTCCACACTATCCAAGGGGCTGCTTTTTGGATCCCTGGGTGGATTCTGGCCGCAGCGTGGGGTGAACACGATGATGGTGTGGCAGAGACGTGGTGAGCGTTCATTGGGTTGGCAATTGTCGGCGATTGATCTAATCCAACTACTCCCCTACTGCGTAATAAGTTGCGAGGCCGTTAATACTCGCCAACAAAAGTGCTAGGGGCCATGGAACTGATAAGCAGGGCTCCCGGCTATGGAGGTCGCTCGGGGGGCCGATGAGTTGTTCAAGCCTGGACAGCCAAAGATGCAAACTATTCCATTCCAGCCCTCCGCCGCACACAGAAATTGCAGAAATTGTTGCCGGCTCGCACAGTGACGGGAGATCGTGATGCTGGCTCTCTCGCGCACTCCGAATCATGAAAACTGTGGGGGGTTCGCGCGTCTTGCCATTTTCGTAGCACCTTGGCCATTTTACTTCCAAATCAGGTCATTGCACACCGCAGCAATTGTCGTCCTTCTGGTGCCCGAATGAGGACATTCTGGGCGAATATGCGTGGTGAGAGGGGAGATATGGACTTGGGTCTCCTCCAACCTGGCGTGCTGCGAAAAGCGGACGGAAGTATGACATCGCATCCGGCATCAAAAAAGGACGGGAAAGCTAATGTACGAACAGCCAAACCAGACCACCCTTCTCCACCGAGTCCAGCATCGCTTATGTACAATACTCGCGAGGCATCGGTGAGGTTGTAAGTGGATAGCCTGGAGGATCCTGGAGGGGCCAAATCTGAGGATCTGATTGCTGCAGCGGGCATGAGCAAGCACATGGACATGGCATGGTGGGCTTTTGTAACGGTACTTGACAATTCCCACTGGCTACCTCTTGAAACGGCTGAACAAGGGCCCCTGTTCTTGTTCGTCGTGGCTGTCGACCCTAGCATCGTGATTGGCCATGTCTTAGGTCTACATACATAGCCGCTCTGTACGGAGTACATGTATGTCATGCAAGTGCCCTTCTTCCCGGTCGGGGTGGGCAGGCATGTGCAATAACCTGCAGGGACTCGGCTGGCGAGCTGATGATGGATTGCTGAGGTGCTGCGGAGTACTCCGTTTTCCGTACTTGGTCAATGAGCAGGTCGACGGGTAATATTGTCACTACTGTTTGAAAAGGACCTATCAATTACTCCGTAGAGACCAAATTCATGGGTCACGTTAGGTCACGTCAGGTCACGTCAGCAGCATCTTCTCATGGTTGAGAAGATGGTGCTTGAGAAAAAAAAAAGATTGTGCATGCGGAGTGCGGAGTAATACATACAGGAGGGATCCTTCGATTCCTCGAAGAAATCGACGCACACCTCGGCGCCTTGGGAACCGTGCATGTTTGTTGTCTCTCCCTAATTGGCTGTACGTATGTACAATACGCCTTTGAAAAGGACACTTGGATGGAAATGTGAGACAATGTACCAAAAATATCGTGTCTGTTTCTGAGGGCCTGCTGGTACATTGGCCGTGTGGCTGGCCTTGTGTTCGTCAATGAAACGCGTTGCCTTGTGGGTCTCTGGTACGGAGTAGTATGTACAATCGAGCACAGAAGCTGGTGGCTGATTGGCGAGGTGCTGTGAAATGCGACCAGGGAGGGATTGGACAAAAACCCGTAGTCTTGTACTCTGTTGCCTCAAGGCCATACCGGCCGGATCGGAACGGTTCAGTCCAAGCATCATGTCCAAAACATGACACGCGCAGTGCAGTGCAGGTGCCGCGAGTTGTTGGGGGTTGTTGAGTAATAATGGCAGTTTCGTGAGGAAGGAGCCACGGCGAGATGGATTTCCTCTTTGGCTTGGTTGGGGCGCGAATCCACTCTTCGGCGCTCTGCTCGGCAATTGCTCCCACATGCATTTAGGCGCAAAATTCTACGGATGCCGGCAGCATGAATTCTTCGATATGGCAAGGCTTTCAGAAACAAAGTACATGTACGGATTGATATGCAACAACGATGACTGATTCTCGCAGGCCTTCTCGAGCTCCTCGGAGCAGAACAGCAGAACAGCAGAACAGCGGTGTGAAAGGATGACGGGACCCGAGGATCCCCGGTCGTGCTGTCTCAGCCATGATGAGTCCGCGCCTGAATCGGCGTCCGCCACAAAAGAGTCTCAACAAATGTTGTCTTCCTACCGAGTAAAACGGGACAACTCGATGGGGAATACAGATCGTGATGAACAGAAAGACACATACATGCGGACGTAGTAACGAGGCAAGGGCAGAAGATGATGGCACCATGTCGCAAAGTAAGCATGGTTGGCCAAGTATTTTATACCAGTTGTACATATTATCGAATGCCACCGACTGCAACCCGCGCGGAAGAAGTCAGTATCGAGTATTAGCCGAACAACTGGCAGCGGCTTGGCGGCAAAGCTTCAAGCGGCAATATGCAGCTTTTGGACATTTTCATTAGCAGCTCGGTTTCCATTTTCTAATGCAGGGCGGTTGCCGGGTTGGTCCTCCAACCAGACTTGACATAATAGGTCCGTCTTGAACTCCTCCCCGATATTCCCCTTCATGGAGCCGCGATATGCACAATCGCAGACTGTGACATCGCCAGCCGTTTAGCCACATATCCACCCACTTTTGGTGTCGGCCGGTTTTGTTTTAGGCCCTTGCTCGTTGACAAGCCACCCCTGGTTCGTTCTGGTAGCATTACCATTTCTAGCAATCTGGTTCCTCAGTGCTAGGGGCCAAGGGGGCCCTGACGAAGACGCCAGATTCACGCTGCGCATCCACGTTGGCTACTGGAACAACGGTGCACCTGGTGTCCCGCGATTTCCTGATCTGTTATGCGAAAATAGCAGCTTATTCGGACTAAGCCAGCCCGGTAGACCAAAAGCTGGGTGTCAGAGCAATGCAGGGCCAGCCGTGTAAAAACTTGAGAAAATGTCTCCCTCACATCCATCAGGAATGGCCCGAGCCGCAGGACCTTCTTTGGTAAGATGTAAAGATAATCAAGGCACCAATTCTCACTGGAATCGCCGGCAGAAGCCCACGCTTTGGTGTCTCACTGTGAAGCAAACGTGTCTGGGGGCCATGCAGCAGAGGCGGAAGCACAAGCACGAGCACGAGCACGAGCACGAGCATGAGAAAAGCAAAGCAAAGCAAAAGCAATGCAAATGCAAGAGAAAAAGCATACATGTGCATATGCACGGCTAACTTCTACCAGCAGAACCGGGTGGGGGCAACAGGGCTGCGACGACGACAATATCGGCCAGTTTGGACGACTCGCGAGCATTCAATGACTCCATGCATAGCATAATACGATATACTCCCGACGAGTGGCGGCATTGCGATGAGACTGGAAACAATGAAGCAAAGCAAAACCGGAAGCGATTGTATCGGAGCTTGTTTAGTGCAAATGGCAGAAGCCCGCGTTCCATACGACATACAGGCAAAGGACCAGAACTAGTATCGAGTGCGCGACCTGCCAAGGTCCAAGTCGATGCTAACTGAAGCGAAGCAAAGCAAAGAGGACCAGATGTTGTCAAAACGCAGGTCCATGACAATGGCCAGTCTTGGACTGGTGAGAATCCTACCTAATCCGTAGTACGACGACGCCGTGTGCCCGATGCACCCCACGACGCTGCCGGTCGCGAACAACGCGCCATGCTGAAGAGGGACTTTTTGGGCGAGATCTAGGACGAAAAAAGGATGAGCAGCAACATGAGCAGCAACATGACCGCCAAAGGCAAAGGAAGCGCGATACAGGAAGGACCGTGTGGGCTATTCCGAGCCTGTTGCCCCTCCTCCTCCTTGAAGCTCTCAGCCCACCTGCTCCCATTCCCAGCTCCGTGTTGATGGAGAATTGGAGGGATAACTAACATGAGAAGAAGAAAAGTGCGCAGCTAAACCCGTCGAGGACTTGCACCGAACGGCCGGCCATGGGATCCACGACTCCATAAGCCACATGGGCAATAACCAACCTCGTCGGTCCGAAATGGTACTTTTGGAACTAAACGAGGCTACTGTACGGATCCGTAGTAGAGGCCACAAAAAGAGGCAAACGGTCACTGAGGCGGTGCGGCGAGCGCGGAGGCGCCGACAACGGCTTCCGAGGCAATGGTTGACGGCGAGACAGAAAAGTAACAGAAAAGTAACAATACGCGGACAAACGGGCTGGGCTGACAGCCCCGCTGGCCACGCCACCGATAGTTGGTCTCCTTCTGTCATCACGGAGCTCCTCTGAATTTCCAACATGTCGGATGCTGACGCTCACTTGGATTCATTCATGCACCGATTGACTGTCTACCACCCGAATGTCAAAAAAAAAGAAAGAAAAAAAAACCCCCCCCGTGTGAGTGCCACCATGACCAGATTTTTGCTCCAAGACCCACGTTTTTATTTATTTTTCATTTGGACACCCGCGTCTTGGAGCGAGCTCAGATCCCGGGGGTCACTCCATCGTGCTCCCTCGCCTTCCCCGGTGCGGAAAACCCACCGAGGCAGGGCAGGGCAGGGCAGGACAGGGTAGGACGGGACGAAGCAACCTTGATGATTAATATTATGGAGCTCACGATACCGACGGAGTGTGAGGGGGCGATGGCGATGAATTTTGCTCAGCCTTGTCTCAAATCACGAATGACTTTGTGGCAGCCTTTGTGAGGCTGGGATGCTGCTCAGCGCTCAGCGTGGAGGGCAAGGCAAGGCAAGGCAAGGCTCAGACGGACAGACAACACAAGCAGAGCACCACCCCCTGAGGGTATCGAGATGAGATGAGACTTGCTTGAAAAGAAGCACTCAGCGGAGGCAGAGACACGGGACAGGAGTCCACCCTTGCCCGCCTGGTGGAGCTTTCGTGGTTGAGTGCAAGTGTGCAAGTGGTGCACGTCGGGCCGCGACCCAACAAGCCGTCTGTATCGGCGAAGCTGCAGAGAACCAGATCGTGGACCGCATGTACATATACATATGTACGTACATTGGCGCATCACAGTAGCAGCAGTTCGCCGTCCCAGAGCCACGACACGCCCTGGACCCAGCCGGGGCCAGCGCCTCCCGCACCACCTGGACGGACACCTGGACACCTGGACATCCTTCCTCAACATTTCCCAGCCGCGCCATCCACTCCAGGGAACAGTCGGTCCACCGCCCGCCCCGCAAGAACCCTGTTCGAAGCTTGCTGCTGGAAACCTTGGGCCGCGCCGCGAGTTGCAACAATGGACGTGTTGTTTGGCTTTTTGGCGGCAAGGCGAAGGCCTATTTTCCCGCACGCGTTGTGGCGTCGCGGTGCCTCGAAACGTCGAAACGTCGAAACGTCGAAACCTTGAAACAACGCCCGAAGCTGCGGACTTACTGATGTGCAGGAATAAAGCCATGAAGCCGGCAACTTCAAAGTGCCGTCGCACGAGCAGCTGCTGGGGCCCAGCCCCAGATGGCGACCAGGGGTTCAAAGTCCCAAGTACCTCTACTCAAGCGCCGTGGAGCGGTACCTGGACACAGGGCCCGCTTTCGGACCCCCCCAGGTACTTGTCGTTTTTCCCGTTCTTCTTCTTCTTCTTCTTCTTGTGCAGCCTCGGTGCAGCCTCGACCGGCCTCTCTACCCGTAACTTGTGTGCATCGCTTTTGCTTTGCCATGCCCCTGTCGATTTATCTGAATCGATGTTAGCTTGCATTGAACCTGGCCTCGCCTGGCCTCGCCTGGCCTGCCTCCTCCATGTCCATCATGATGGGCCCATCCATGTCCAAGTCTCCTCTCTCTTTCTACAGTGGGTGGTCAAGGACAGCTGTACGGATTACGGATTGCACCAAGACGAATACTTTTTAAAGGCTTGTTCATTTTAAAAAGGGTTTCCACCCCCTTTGGCAGAGTTATAGCTTATGCACTACGTTGACAACTTTATTTCAAGGGTAATCTATGTGATATAATGCAACACAAGTTATCATATATCTTATAAAGTCATGGAATATACACATCTCTGACTAAGCTCAGCTTAGCTAGCATATCTTCTTATCTACAAGCATGGATTCCACCACAAAAACCCCAAATAAATGAATAAACTATTAAAAAGCAGGGCGTCTAGTGTGAAAAATACGGAATTGCTAGAGACCCGCCGTTGATCCACCACCCGCAATTTGCAACCCGGGACAGGGACAACACACCAGACCACCAGACCACCAGACAACGAGCGAGAGAGAGAACAAGCTTCCCGTTCCCCAGTCTCACTCACTCTCCGTCTCTCTGCGCTACGCGGGCTTCCACCACCCACTGGCGCCGACAACGAAGCTTTGAGACGACTTTTCCCTAGGTCCAGCTCCCCCAAAAAAAACCCTACCGTCTGTCTGTCCCGTCTTTCGCTTTCGCTTGTCCTTTTCGCTCTCTTATTTCCACACTCCTCCGGGTCTTGGTCTCTGGTCCTTTCTCAAAAAGAACCCCCCTCCAACCTCTTGATTTCCTTCTTTCCTTCTTTCCCCTCCTCTAATCCTTACTCGTCTTTTTTTTCTTCCTTCCTATTGTCCATCCTCTTTTCCCCTTTTCCGCTTCCCCCCTCTCCCTCTCCCTCTCCCCCTTCTCCTCTTTCAACCTCCTCGAGACTAGTCTGGACGAAGCCGAAACAAGCGGTAGAGGAAGCCTAGGTAAGTGCGCCGTCTCGCAGCTCCCGACCACCCCGGTTTTGCTTCTTCAGTATTTCCCACCGCATATTGGATGTATCGGAAGCCTTTTAGTAGCCCTCGCTGCTGTTCATGTTCAAGTGCTCCTTTCTAATTCTGATCCCCCACCCCTCTGACTGGCTGCTGTGCATTGCATCTCTTGTGACATTTTTGCAGATATCTCTGCCCTGCCTCTTCTTCCCCCCCCCCCCTTTCCCGTCGTCCCCCCCGTCCACCCCGTCCACCCTTCGACGCACCCGATCTTCAACGCAGCTAATCGATCTCTGCATTGCAGTAGTGGATGCCGTCCCCCTCTCCAGCTACAAGACACAAAACCACGCCTCTACACGCCTTCGTAGGGCCGGCAACAAAGATTATCAGTTACGACGCAATGAACCAAGGTGCATCGGACATGTACTACTCGCAGCAGCAGCACATGTCAGGCGGACAAGCTCCGCCCCCGCAGACCGTCACATCAGGCAACATGCATTACCCTCAGCACCAACCAAGCCAATTGATGCACCCTGGGCCAAACTACTCCAGTAACCCTTATGGCCAATATCAGTATGGCAATGGCTTAACGTCGCCGCCGGCCGCCCAGCCGGTATCAAACCAAATGGGCGGAGCTCCGTCCACCGTTTTGCCTCTGCCAGGAGTCTCGGGCGGACAAACACCGATGCCCAGTCAATACACTGGCTTCGACACGACAGGACAGCACCCGCCGCCTGGAATGAAGCCTCGTGTCACTGCCACACTTTGGGAGGATGAAGGAAGCTTGTGCTTTCAAGTCGAGGCGAGGGGGATTTGCGTTGCGCGTCGCGAAGGTAAGAACAAGCCGAGACCACTTGTTCCAGACAAGATATGGAGAAGAAGTCGGTTCAGATGCTGCCGACTAGAGAGAGAGAGAGAGAGAGAAAGAGAGAGAAAAGGAGTAGGATGACTCGACTAACAAACACCCTCTTGCAGACAACCACATGATCAACGGCACGAAGCTCTTGAACGTAGCTGGTATGACCCGCGGTCGGCGAGATGGCATTCTCAAGAGCGAAAAAGTGCGTCACGTTGTCAAGATTGGACCCATGCATCTCAAGGGTGTCTGGTATGTTGAAAACCCCGGTGGTGTCTTTGAGACACAATTCGAACATTGAGAATACCCGCTGAGACATTCTCTACCCTCTAGGATCCCATATGAGCGAGCGTTGGATTTCGCCAACAAGGAAAAGATCACGGAAATGTTGTACCCGCTCTTCGTGCACAACATTGGCGCTCTGCTTTACCACCCGACAAATCAGAATCGCACCAGCCAAGTCATGGCTGCTGCTGAACGCCGCAAGCAGGAGCAAGGTCATCAAGCCAAAAACCCCCCTACCCCTGGTCTTCCGTCCATTCAACACCAGACGATAGCTCTCCCTGGTCCCCAGCCATTGGTGCCATCGCACAACGCTCTGGGTGGTCGTCCGCCTTTAGACCGGGCTCACACGTTTCCGACGCCGCCGAATGGTGCCTCGGGAGTGATGGGCAGCATGGGCGGCTCCGACAATTTTGGCTGGCAGGGTCAGGGAATGAATGGCTCACAAGGTACCAACCCACTGGCTATTGATCATGGTTTAACCAGCACGCGCTCAATGCCAAACACACCAGCAGCTACTACCCCCCCCGGCGGCCAGTCCATTCAGAGCATGCAGTCCTACCCACAAGCCGGCCAAGGCTACGACAGCTCTCGACAGATGTATGGCGGCGATTCAGCATCACAACAGTCGCCTTACCAGACGCCGAACCCGTCCAGCAACGACCGCATGTACTCCCAACCCAGCTCCTATCCCAAGAACGACATGGGTCCCCCGTCTAGCCGACCTGCCGGCCCCGGGCAGCCCGCCGAGCAGCACGACGGCAAGCCTGCGACCAACGGCATCATGCCTCCCGACCAAGCAACGCAAGCCCACGAGGAGGAGGGTGAGCACGAGCATGAGGCCGAGTACACCCACAACAACGCTGCCTACGATGGTTCTCGCTCTTCCTACAACTACAATGCTCCCAGCGTTGGAAGCATGGCAAACGAGGGCAGCATGAATCCCAACATGACGGGATCCCCCGGTCACCCGTCTGCTTCTGGGCGAGCGACGCCTCGAACCGCGGCTCCCCACCAGTCTTACTATCCCCAGAACTCGGGCTACAACACACCTCCTCGCGTGCAACGAACCACGAGCAACTTGTACAATGTCGTCAGCAATGATCGTCGCCCGGCCAATGCTGGCCCCGGTGCTGATGTGTATGCTCCTGCTGCCGACATGTCCAACCCAATGCCCAACGGTTACGCGCCTCAGCCGTCGCTCATGAACGGTGCTGCGGGTGGCATGAAGCGCGGTCGCGAAGATGAGGAAGACATGTCTCAGTCGGGCCATGATGGAAATGTTGACCTTAATAAACGACGCAAGACTATGATGGAGACGTGCCAGCGCCCGCTTACGACGCGTTGAACCGACGGGCTTTGGAAAAAAGAATAATGTCTGTTTTTTTAATGGCTTTGATAAAGGTTACGGCCGGAAGACGTGTTTTTGGAAACGAAAGAGACGTGCGGAGAAATCCGCTGACGAACTTATGACTGCTGTTTTTTCCCCGCCTTGATCTGTCCTTGGGGTCTTTTTCTTCCTTGTTTGAAAAAGACAAGTTGTGTGTTGGAGAGGCAGATTTAACGTTTACTGGGTAACGACTTAATGAAATGACCAATAAAAAGCCATTTTACATTTCCATAACTCGGAGCTCGCGCCCTGTGTGCGCGTACATGCGCGCATGTGCGAGGTGATGATGAGTTGAAGACGAGTGGGTGTTGAGATTGAGTTTAATGCACATGGGTGCGCATACTCGGTATATGCATGAATCAGCTGTACGTCGTCGGTTCTGCCCTGTCCGAAGTGAAGAGGCAGGGCAGGGCAGGGCAAGTAAGTGTGATCGGAATGCAACCAAGTCGACTCATGCCACGACGAGCCTCAACGGGGTCTACGTTGAAGCGTGGTTATGTACAAAATGTACCTGCGGGGCCAGAGGCCAGCAGCTAGTTCGAGTACGGAAATCCCACGGCCAATCGGAGAAGAAGCAACTTGGTGCATTGTCAACCGTTGCCCGGGCCAATCAACAAATTCGCCTGATGAACGTGCAGCGAAACGGTTTTGTCCGTCCTGCGGGAGCAGTTGCGGAACAGGGGAGGGCAGGACTTTTTTTCAGAAAGGTTTGCTCTTGCGATCTGGTTCACTTTCGCTTTTCCGTCTGGAAAGAAGAAACTTTGGCGCTGTGCTCATTGGCTTGGGGTTTGCAGTGATGATGGGCGGTCTCGCTTGATGACGGACAAAGGGGCATTTTTCATAACATGTTGTGGGGAGTGCTGCATTTGTGTAGTTGGAATTTTACTATTTGCCTATTTGGTAAGTCGGCGTTGATATCAAGATTCCGTCTGTCTTGAGCAGCACCCGTTGACAGAGTTCGGGTCCCCTAGTCTGCCGCCCCCTTGGTTCTCGGCGTTGGCACGTGTTCCTCCCTCGAATCAATGACAGAACTCACGCTTCGTCGGCCGAAAGCTAACGCTGGGACTGCTGCATTTGTCTTCGCAGCCGGCGGCGAACAATTGTCGGATACTTGACCCGACGGAGCGCTTGTCATGTCAATTGACGCCGGTCTTCGCCTGTTGTTCCGAGTGGACATCCCTGTTGCATGTGGCTATATCAACAATGAATGACATGGTGTTGACCATGTTTCATCCCATCGTCTCGACACTACCAGTCGCTGTCTAGGCTTGGCTTCAGATGGCATTCGGTGCTGGCGCAGGCTTGGATCTCAAACCAACGTGGTTCAGAAAGTATTTCCTGAAAATGTACGTTTCCATCGGTACATCATCCCCGGCATGGCACTCGCTTGCATTTCTATTGTGGGAGCAGTCGGGTGTCTAGTGGCCGAGTGTGAAGAACAAGCCCACGGAGGAAGAGGAGGAAGGACAGGGGGGCAATGAGGGAAAACAGTTTGCGCAGTGTTGAGTCATTCATTCAGGCGCTCAGCTCAACCTTGTAGATGCGAACCCTCAAGAGATAGATGGGCACTGTCGATGATTCAAACAAGACTTTTGCATCTGCCGCGGAGGAGATCGAATGTTCTTTTGATAACTGCACTCTAGTTGAACGTGTCGATTTTGAACAGATCGTCCAAGAACCAGTCGTATCTGCTTTCCGTGTCCGAGGGTGGGCATCCAAGGGTAGTAGAGAATGGCAAATTGTGTCCAGCCACAGGTCTATTCGAATTGAGGCGGTCTTGGCAGTCAGAGCCCCTCCCGCTCGAACTGGGCGCACACGTCGTATTCATTGATGATGTTCCATATCTGTTCCCGTGATACCAATTCCTCAGTTGTTCGACAATTAGAAACGACCTGCTGAGAGCATTGCGCTCATCCCTGATCAGGAGGTCCTTGGCGACGATGACAAGACGTTCCAGATACTCCTCCAAATGAAGATCGTCAACAAGTATGAAATTAGTCACATCCCGCGTTGAAATCGTGATGGCTGTGTAAAGCTTGCATAAAAGAATGAGCGAGTAGATGACCCTGCCACCGTAAATGTGCGGCGAGAGAGTCAGCATATCAACCAAGGGTAATCCCAGAAAACAATTCAGCATTCCATGTGATGCAGTCACAATTCCACGAAGCATCAGGAACTGAGGGGTATCGATTTTTTCGCTAATGAAAGTGCAGGTTTTGAGAGATTTCGATGCAAAGGGAGCTTCGAACTCGTCCACGTTGTGGTTGACGTGCATGGCAGGCTCATGGGCATAGAGAGATGCCGCGAACCTCCCGAAATCGACGAGAGCTATCTATGGGGTTGGTACGATAATCGCCACCGACAATTTCAACGGGGAATAGGCGGGACTCACCTTGTTGCAGATGATTCAGGTTGCAGCTATTCCAACCGGCTATACGCGACTGAAAGTCCTGGGCCGTCCTGATAGTGACGGGATCGCGGGCAGATGCTGATCGATGGCCATCGCTGAGGAGCAACTGTTGATCCACAGTGTGACAGAGTTGTTCTGTCCTGACGAGCTCGCAGAAGAATGCATCAGAAGGCGAGACCTCCGCCTTTTGCAATTCTGCCAGGTACACGTCCATGTCCGAGGTCCAACCCATCATTTTGGGCCGTCTGAGAATCAACGAGATGCTAATGTTCAGCGTTAGTTCTCCTTCTACTCTTGCTCATTGCAAAACGATGATGAGCATATAAGTTACCTCGCAGATAGGAGAAAACATGCCAGCCAAGCTCGCTGTGCTTCGGCACGATCCCACGCTTCTTGGCCGCTACTGACGGCTTGCGAAACACCGACCTTGTCCAGCCCGCGATCAAAAGCCATTGTGACCATGATGTGGACCAGCTGAGTTAGGTTGACTTGCTTATAGTCATCTGGTGCTCTGTACCACAGCGACGCAACCTGTAGCGCCTGAACAAGCTCAAGCGACTTCTCTCCTCGAACAAGGGCGCGTTCAGCAAGAGCCCGCTTCGACTCCAGGACCAATTTCTTGTGTTGATCCAAAGAACAGAAAACACCCGAGGCCACACTCAGAATGGACAGAAAGAGGAGCGGTTTCGTTTCTCTCAGATATTCGTGCGTCGTACCTGGCGCGAAGATGACCATGGGACATTTGGGGACAAATGTATTGATGAAGTGATGGAAAACTTTTTGAGCGACATCTCGACTGATGAGAGAGTCAATCTTGATATCAAGCTGCTTATTTTCGATGGACAGGGGCCGTGAAGCTTATCAGGTCAGCGTTGATGTCCCAAGCGTCTGGGGCGGAAGTTAAAAAAAAAAAAAAAAAAAGGAAATCGAGAGCTTACTCGGCTGGTTCGTGAGTCCAGAGAGGAAAGCGAAAGCAGAGGACGCTTCGGCCTGTATCCTACGGACCTTTTCAGGTGTACTTTCTCTCCGAGTCTCCCGTACCTCTCGCATCTCCCGCATCTCCCGTCTTTCTTTGCTCTCCCATGTCTCCCGTGTCCAGCGTGGCTCCCGCGACTCTGGTGGCTCTTGGAACTTCCGTGCCCTCCTCATCTCAGGCGTCTCCTTCATTTTCCTTGCGGCCGATGGCTTGGCAGGCGACTTTGCAGCAGGAGAGGCGGAGCCAGCAAGCTTTGTGTCAAATACACATTGCTTCGACAGGCGCAGGCACCTGGAGCACGAGTCCTCGGGCCCCGACGCGACCTTTTCGCACCGAGTCTTGGATGCCTTGCACTCGAAACAAGACGTGCTCTTCCGAGCGCCCGCCGTCTTTCTGCTCCAAGGACGGAACATCAAGTCGACAGCAGGTACCTCGGCCGCCAGTCTCTTCTTTGCTCTGCCATCGTTCAGCGAAAGTCTTGTATCCGACTCGGGGACAGGCGCCGTCGTCGTTTGCCCCTCTCGAAGCCCCTGCTGGTGGTGGTGGGCATACGGGTTCTGAAATGACGGGCCGTTGGACAGATGCGGCGAGGATGCACTCCGCTTCAGCTGACTGTCTGGCGCGGCTGGCGAAGGCGAGTACGACGAAGCTATGGCGACTGGCGTCGATCGTAGAGGGGCGTTGTCCAGTTTGAACTTGAAAAAAGACATGCTGCGCTCATCGTGGTGCGAGCTGCCGGCGAGGATGGGTTTCTTCTTTCTCTTCCCTCTTCTCAATCTGATGCCTCCAATCTGCCTTTCACGCCGTGAGTACGCCGTGAGTCCTTGGGCGCGATGGAGAGCCGTCAATGTTGTGCGCCGAGCGAGCGGTGCAGCAGGACATGGGGACCCGAGGACAAAAAGGCCTCCTCCCCCCCCCCGGTCGGATGAGTAACCCCAAGACATTTCGCGGTTTGCATCCGCTGACGCGAGTCGACCGACTGAGTCACGTGTGGACGGATTCTGGCAGAAAATGGACCACGGGCGGAATTTCCCATTAGGAAGGAGGAGGGATGAACAAAAAAAAAAAAAAACACTGCAATGGATAATGGATGTTCACGTCCGTCCGAGATATATACGCTGAGCAAATAACATATTCACTGACCAAACAATCACATGTGCATATAGAGTCATGGCGCCCGACTATTCAAAATCATTCTTGCCTTTGCGCGATTTGTTGTCGCTTCATCCATCCCTCAAACTTATCTTATCGTCTGGAAAGAAAAAAAAAAAAAACAAAAAAAAAACTCATAATCATTGACGCAAACGCCTGGCAGGCTCAACATCTGCCAACCTGGGGTGAATGCGCCTTGCCCCTCCGCTCTTCACCTGGCCTTCCCGCCTCTCACCCTCTCAATTCCATTTTTGAAACTTCCTGGCGGTAAATTGAAACGTGCTGCTCGGGCCGTTTGGCCCAATCCCTTCCGAAGCCATGCGGCCATGCGGCCATCACGTCAAACATTGCACCGGTAGGTAAAGTATATACCCCCCATGAAACAAGAACCATGTCTGCGGACATGGACCGTGGTCTCAATCATAACGTGCTGTGTCCAGAATACATGTTCTGCTTCTGCTTGTTGGAAAGCCACTGGAGGTGGGGTGAGAAGGGAATCACAAAAGGCGCATCAGCACGGCACCAATAGCATTTAGCTCATGTCCGGATCAAGAAAAAAGCACAAAATGTACTCCGTAATAAAGAAAAAAAAGAAAAAAAGAAAGGAACATCACTTACACGTACCCCCAAGTTGCAAATTCTCCATGAATCAAACACACAACCTTGGAGGGCTGAGACGGAAAAAAAAAGCCATCCGAGAAAATCCTGGGAGGCGTCACTAGACCGAGACAAAACCGATGAGCTGAAAAGAGCCACAGGCCACACTGGCCGCGTGGATGCCTGCTACATGTCCTGATTTATACTCAGTGCACTACATAGAGAATGAGAAAAGATTGATGCTTGACGGGACTAGGAACACGCCTGACCAGAGGCCTCTCGCTCAGCAACCAACATCTGACCGACGAGACAACGGACCATCGTTCAATCAAGGTTGTTTGAAAAGAGAGAAAAGAGCGAGGGGTTTGGAAATAGTCGCAGCGGGAAACGCGTCTTTATATGAATTGTCAAATAGAGGTCGTTAAAGATCCCAGTATCCTATTATAAAGGCACATAATATTCCAAGCGCCGAAACAAAAATTATTAGACCGCACACAAGCCATTCATAGAGTTATCCTCTTGGGTTTGGACCTGTGGCCCCCTTCGAACCATGAAAGGTTCTCCGGGTTCATATGTTCGTAACCCAAAACAGTCTTTACACATCCGAAAGTTGCAATCCCATCCCTTCAACGTAAACCGACACGATCAACGATCCCTAACGCATATCCAGTCATGCGCGGCTGGCAGAGGCTTGTCTCCCACGAATAAGAGGCTTTTTGTACAAAAGAAATCGTAGGTGAGGTGGATGGCGAGGCATGAAAGTTGTGTGGTTTAGAGGACGAAAGCGGCCAGACCAACGATACCGGCCAGGCCGGCGCCCGAGAGGGCAGCGGCCTTGCCAGCACCAGCAGTGGGGACAACGGTGGGCTGGCTCTGGGTGGGAGTGACACCAGGGACACCAGGGGGGACACTCCCGGTGCCGGTGGCAATGGGAGCGGTGGTGTTGGGGAAGTTGCCGCCGTTGCTGTGAGACCTGTTAGTGGAATTCTCTGTACAGGATGTCGTCAGTCTACACTTACCAGGTGTGGCAGATGACGGCGCTGGAGGTGATCACAGGCTTGGTGACGGTGCAAGGGCAGTCAGTGATGGTCAGGGTGGTGGCCTAGTATCCCTTGTCAGTTGATGCCTCGACTGGTTTCAAGACCCGCGACATGGTGGGAAGAAGTGGTGAGGTTGAGAAGGAAAGCACAAATCCACGTTGTGGACCAGGCTCGAACCCCAGAACCCTCTACCTGTGATGAGCCGCATCAAGACGGATTCGTTCGTACCTCGGTGACGGTGTAGACCTTGCTGCCGTGGGTGATGTGGGTAGGCCCAGGGCAGTAACGTACTGGTCGACGACCTCAGTGGTGACAGTGACGTTGGTGGTGGACCAGGCGTTGGCGCCAACGGCAGCAGCGAGGATAGCGGCAGTGAACTTCATTGTGTCGGTGGAGTAACTCGAAGAGTTGATTGTCGGTAAACGAATGTGAGTGACTGGAAGTCGGGTCTGCAGATGTGCGTAGCGAGTGTAAGAGTGTGGGTGAGGAGGAGAGGAAAACTCGGAAACAGGGCGAGGTATGGATGAGCATCTTTATAAGGAGGATGGTGAGGGAGATTGAGGACCCATGCAGCCGTGGGCACGGAGGCCAGGGGGGGGGGAGGGGGTGGGGACACAGGCTTGCCCAGATCCCCCCAAGTGAACAGGGGTGGGCAAGTGAGGAAGAGTGGAAGACGAGATTTCGTTGGAGTCACCGAGGGAGTGCGTGGATGGATCTGATGCATGGTTCAGACGAGAGATGGCGAACAAGGAAGAGATGAGATGAGATGAGATGAGATGAGAGAGAAAGTGGCGTTGTGCCGGCGCGTGTGAGCACTGAGCAGTGAAGAGAGCAAGACGATGGAAAATGGCGGGCCGCTTTGTTGTCACAAGTGGATGGATGGATCAGGGGGGCAACAACGGCGCCAGACAGACAGACAGACAGGCAGGCGGGCAGGCAGGAGGGCAAGCGGGCGGGCATGCATTGGCGCTTGGATTGGCCCAGTCAAAGCTCCAGCTGTACACGGAGTACGTGCTCCGTTGTACAAAGTGGGATGGGATGCAAGGTACCCGCCCCTGCGCCCGCGCCTTGCAGTGCAGAGTTGCCGGCCAGCAATTGTCGGTCCGCATACGGAGTACTTACATGTATGTATGTACGGATTACATGTAATGTATATATGTACATGTAGTGAAAACGGCCTCATCAGTCCACTAACAGGTGGAGACGCCACGGATTTCGCTTGGCGAGATTGTTCGACACTGCAAATGAGCGAGCCCGTGCTGCAAGACTGCAAAAATCATGGTCATTGCGTCTTGGACCAAGCCCCTCCGTCCTTGGGCACAGGCAGGCAGGCAAAGAAGAGGTCTCCCCTCGTTTGGCAATAGTGAGTGCATTGCGTAATCCGTACGGAGTATTTCTTCGTCTTTACCTAATATTGCAGCTGCGGGGCTGAGCTCGTATCGCAAAAGCAGCAGCTGTCTAATCTGCGATGCAGGTATCAGACATAGCTGTTTCATTGGTCTGATGGGACTCATTTGCTCTGAAAGAGGCTAGCCCTTGAATGCCGCCTGAACCAATTTCGGCCATCCAAGGACCTGGCAGGCACGGAGCGACCGGGGGGTGCCCACTGCACCTGGACCCCCCCTGTCCATGGCGCTACTCTGTAATTTCCCATTTTCCCACCTGTCAAGCAATCGGCTGCTCTGAAATCTGTTCCGACCCAGCGCTATTGGGCGCTATTGGCACGTCGGGTGTTGCAACGTTTTGACGATGGAGAATTTGCAACCATCATCGATCCAAGCGGCTGTTGGTACCGCATACGGAGCACAAGTCATCACATCAGTCCGTGCAAAAAATACAATTGCTTTTGGATACAACTTCCGCCCGGCTCGCTACAGCACTGGACCATGGTTGACAGGCAAAAAAAAAAAAGCAATTTGCATCTCGGGGAGGATTCGCTGGGTGAACATGTGTGTGTGTCATGCCATTTGGGCTTACGTTGTAGTTTTCGCGCGTCGCTCGCTATTAATATGGAGATTGCGTGACCTCACTCGCTGACTTCCCTCGAGGACACCCAACAAGAAGGGGGGTGTCTATGTACGTCGTGTGTCGGTTCATGGACGATGGGCCTGGCTCAACTTACTAATAATACCGATAGTGGGAGTGCTGGAATGGGTCGTTTATTATGATCAATTTCCCACGAGTTTTTACGAGCGTCTGCCAATAATACTCATATCTTTCCAAGTTCCGCAGCTTCGCTCATTCCGCCCGGCTGACGAGTCGTCAGAATCCAGAATCCAGGGGCGACAAGGGGGAGCGAGACAAGCACACAAGCTGCCTTTTCCCTTTGTTATGATTGATGTCCACAGTAAGTAAACAACGGCGTGGAGCCTCCGAAATGTGCATTGGATAGATGCCCCACGAGCAAAAGAAACAAAGAGACTGTAACACGCAACATGCGCACACCATCTTTCCCCCTCGCATCTTACTAAGCCAAGCCAGGCACAGAAGCCGGAAGCCGGGCTGCCACAAGCTTTGGCTTTGTGATCACTGATGGAATATGACAAGATCGACACTCCGTACTTGCTGCTGCTCGATGCCGTCCCAATCATGACGGGGCGTAACGTGGTGTTGTTAATGCGACTGGCTCACGGATGCGATGCCCTCTGTTCAAACAGTATCTGACGCGCCCGTCTGCATCTGTACGGGCCACCATGAAAACCATCATGGCAATAAGTTCTCTCGACTTTGGAAATGCCGTCTTGCGTCACAGTCCCGGATCAGATCAACAGCCTGCCGCCCTCGACAAGTCCTGGCGGATAAACCCATTCGATTGACGAGAACCATTGGATGGCCGAAGACGAGAAATGTCCCATCGGTCCGCAAAAAAATCGTCCATGGACCCGAGGCTTTCCATCGCCAGCCGGCGGCGTCGGGGTAAATGGTGAATGCGACGAGCGCAATGCAGTACGGAGCACGGAGCATAGCATTACTAATGTCGTCATGGAGATGGACTACACAACTTGCCACTCAATCCATCCCCAAGTTCAATACAGCGATCAAGACACATTTTACCCCCCCGACTCTCCAAAAATTCAAGCCAGTCCGTCTGCGCAATTTCTCCAATCATGGCCACCATGAAAGCAGTCGGTATGGCTTCCCCCCCCCCCCCGCCTCACATCAAACAAAGCCCCATCAAGAAGTGCGCATCGACGTTGTCTTTTCCTAACACCCATCGGGACACACAGACATCAAGGGCGGCAAGGGCGAGCGCGACACCCTCTTTATCAATGCCGACACTCCCAGGCCCACCCAGTCCGAGGGCCAAGCCATCGTCAAGGTCAGGGCCTTTGGCATCAACCGCATGGACATCATCCAGCGCCGCGGCCTCTATCCCCTCCCGCCGCAGGCCCCCAGGACGCTCGGCGTCGAGTTCAGCGGCGCCATCGAGTCCCTTGGGCCCGGCGACCACGGCGCGTTCCGCGTCGGCGACGAGGTGCTGGGCCTGGCCTACGGGGGCGCCTACGCCGAGTACGTCGCCGTCAGCTCCAAGATGCTCCTGCACAAGCCCGGCCACATGAGCTTCGAGCAGGGCGCTGCCGTGCCCGAGACGTGGATCACCGCCACGCAGGCGCTCCACATGGTGCTCGGGTTCGCCGAGGGCAAGTCCATCCTGTGGCATGCCGGCGCTTCGGGCGTGAGCATCGCCGGCATCCAGCTGTCCCGGGCAGCTGGCGCATCCGAGGTGTACGCCACGGCTGGCTCCGACGACAAGTGCAGCTTCGTCACGTCCGAGATTGGGGCCACGGCCGCCTTCAACTACAAGACGCAGGACTGGGTGCAGGAGATCAAGGACAGGACCGGGGGCAAGGGTGTTGACTACATTGTCGACTTCGTGGGCGGGGATTACTTCCAGAAGAATCTGGACGCGGCGGCGAGGGATTGCAGAATCGCCTTGCTGGGCACCTTGAGCGGGGGCAAGGTTCCCGACGCGGACATCTCGCAGATCTTGTTCAAGAGGATCCGTGTCGAGGGGAGCACGCTGAGGAGCAGGGACGAGGAGTACCAGGGGAAGCTGAGAGATCGGCTGGAGACGTATTGTCCGCATTTTGAGGCTGGGAAGCTCAAGATTGTGGTGGACAAGGTCATGCCGTGGGAGGAGATTCAGGAGGCTCACAAGTACATGGAGGAGGCGAAGAATACGGGCAAGATTGTGTGCACGATTTCTTAGACAGGAAACACGGGCAGGTACGGGTTGTTTTTTTCCTCATGGATCCATTATCTGGGGGGGGGGGGGGGAAAGCCAAGTTACTTGTTCTCTTATTCCGTCGTTTTCGCAGCACATTAGTGCTCTTTGATCCATTTCAGCATCTGCTCGTATGCCGTAGCCTGTGCTTCCGTGATGGAGGCATCGGGGTAGGCGCCCACGACGGCGAAGCCTGCTACACGTCAGCCTGCCATTCTAGACCACTTCCAATACGATCTGTGATGAACGGGGACAGGGACAGAGAGACATACCGTGTGGAACTCCGGGATATACCTGCACCTCATGCTCCAGATTGGCCTTGGACATGGCATCCTCTCCTGCCGTGCGTACAGCATCAGGGAACAGGGGGTCGTCCTCGACGCAGATCAAGCTCAAGGGGGCCTTCAGGTTGTTGAAGTCGTCCGGAGTCACTGACGCGGCGTGAGCAAGCGCCCCGGCCTTGATGTACGGTCCCGTCTTGGCCGCACCGGCCTCCTCATCACCGCCGGCCTGCTCATTCTCCCGTGCCAGAAGAAGAACAAAGCGACCCCCCACACAATAGCCAACACAGTAGATGCCCTCTCCGCTCTTGATAGCATCGGCATACTGGTCCTGCGCAGCCTCAATGACCTTGTGAAGAATAGGCATGACCTTGTCTGGCGTAACGCGGGCCAGCCACATGTCGATCATGAAAGACTTGGTCACCTCGACCGCCTTCAGCTTCACCTGCTCGAGTATGGACGTGGAATCATCGGTGATGGCCGTGGAGACGGGAGAGGTGTCGCCGGAGAGGAAATCGGGCATGAGGACCAGGAAGCCCTCGGAAGCGAACTTGTCGGCTTGGATCTGATTATTGGTGGACTTGATGCCAGTGCCGCCGGTGAGGAGGAGGAGGAGCTTGGAGGCAGCGTGAGGGTAGTCGGCCGGCTTGGAGATGTAGACCTGTTGACGAAACGTCAATTCGTCAGTAGCTGTCTACATATTTACAGGGGTTGATTGGTTGGCCTGACGAGCCTGATGACGGGGTCTTGCTTACATCGATCTCATTGAGCTTGATGATTTCACCGGTGGACGACTGTCCGCTTGCTGGAACGGAACCATTGTGAGCTCAAGAAAAGATCGGCTCCAAGCTAGATGCTTGGCTAGCTACTCACGAGTCGGGCGGTCAGTCACGCAGTGCTCGCCCATTGTCGGACCCATCTGTGCCGGAGTGTCGCCTGGGATAACGGGGTCTTTTTGCTCCGGCGTCAGAAGCTCTTGGGCATCGCTCTCTGGCGCCTTGGCGGCGTTGCCTGTGTCGGCCATGGCGATGGGTCGTGGTGCCTTATGGGTGCAGTTGGAGAGCTGTCGTGTGAGGCAGACTTGTTCAACAAGCAGAGACTTTGGTTGGGTGTCGGACGCAAGGAGGCTTGATGGAGGCTTTTAGCCGAGAACTCCGGAGGATCAACGTAGTTACACCGACCACGAGATGACAAGATCAAGCACGAAACACCGGGAAGAGAAAAGAGACAAATAAAAGCTACAAACACAACAATTCTCTGCTTTTCGTGTAATCAAGTCAATCAATCAAGCCAATGCTCAATGAATCCGCGCAGACAAGACGTTAGGGTGCAGCGGGCAAGCTTACATAACAGCGCCACACAGCCAACACCCCGCCACCCTATGCGTCTGCCTATCTGCCTTATCTGCGGGGCCCCGATTCCACTAAACGCGCCGGGACGCGTCGCGAATCCACGGCGGACATTTCACAAGCCATCACTCAAGCTCACACATCACATCAACATCCCGCTTTCGTTCGCTGATCGAATCCTCCCCTTCCGAACATTCCTACCTGGCAGCCATCATGGATGCCGCATCCGCCCTCTCAAAGGGGTCACTTGAGTATGTTTCTTCTTCTCTTGGTTCCAGCGTGAGCCCATTACTAACGGTCACCGTAAGTGTCATCTTCAACGACCCCGACAAAGCCCCCAAACTTTTCCCGGTCCCGGTGATGCAATGTCTCCAAGTCAAGCCCATGGGTGCTTCAGCTACCGGTGGCGAGCGATTCAGACTTGTCATGAGTGACGGCGAACACTACGTGCAAGCCATGCTTGCCACCCAGGCCAACCATGTCATTCACGATGGAAAACTTGTGCGAGGCAGCTTCGCACGCGTCAAGCAGTACACGCCAAACAACCTCAAGGGAAAGAAGTAAGCCGGAACTACTCCCCGTCGTTTTGCATCTGCTCATCAGGCTGATTCCTTTGGCCCAAAGTATCCTCGTCATTCTCGACATCGAAGTCATCGATTCCCTCGGCGTGCAAGAAAAGGTGGGCAACCCAACAGCCGTCGAGTCCAACGGTGCAAATCCAGCCGCGATGACCGGAAACGACTTTTACGGAGCCAAGAAGGAAGAGAGCAAGCCGCAGGCCATGCCTTCGAGGCCAGCCACGCACGACGGAGGCAACATTTACCCCATCGAGGGTCTGTCGCCATTCCAGCACAAGTGGACCATCAAGGCACGAGTCTCCAACAAGTCCGACATCAAGACATGGCACAAGCCCACGGGAGAAGGCAAGCTCTTCAGCGTGAACCTACTTGACGAGAGTGGGGAAATCAAGGCCACGGGGTTCAACGACCAGTGTGACGCCTTTTACGATGTCCTGCAAGAAGGCTCCGTCTATTACATCTCCAGCCCCTGCCGAGTATCCCTGGCCAAGAAGCAATTCACTAACCTCTCCAACGACTACGAAATCACATTCGAGAGAGACACGAGAATCGAAAAAGCCGAGGATCAAACCAACGTGCCCCAGGTCCGCTTCAACTTCTGCACCATCCAAGACTTGCAAAATGTTGAAAAAGACAACACCGTCGACGTCATTGGCGTGCTCAAGGAAGTCGGCGAAGTCACCCAGTTCACGTCCAAGACGTCCGGCAAGCCCTTTGAGAAGCGAGACCTCACCCTCGTCGACGACACAGGCTACTCGGTGCGCATCACCATCTGGGGCAAAACCGCCAACTCGTTCGAGGCCAATCCCGAGTCCGTAGTGGCCTTCAAGGGCACCAAGGTCTCCGACTTTGGCGGCAAGAGTCTCAGTCTCCTATCCTCGGGCACCATGACCATCGACCCCGACATCCCCGACGCCCACCGCCTCAAGGGCTGGTTTGACTCGGCCGGCCGAAACGACAGCTTCGCCACGCACCAGAACATGGCGAGCATGGGCAGCGCCACGGGCCGCAAGGACGAGAACAAGACCATTGCCCAGGTCAAGGACGAGAATCTCGGCATGGACGATACAGCCTACTACTCCATCAAAGCCACCATTGTCTTCGTCAAGCAAGACAACTTCTGCTACCCCGCCTGCTCCAAGGAAGGCTGCAACAAAAAGGTCATTGAGAACGGCGACGGCACCTGGCACTGCGAAAAGTGCAGCGTCTCCCACGACCGGCCCGACTACCGATACATTGTCTCGCTCAACGTCGCAGACCACACGAGCCACCAGTGGCTGAGCTGTTTCAACGAGACGGGCGTGCTCATCTTTGGCACCACGGCCAATGAACTCATGGAGCTGAAGGAAAACGATGATGCCAAATTCATGGCCGCCTTTGAAGCTGTCAATTGCAAGAAATTCAACTTTAGATGCAGAGCCAAGATGGACAACTTTGGGGATATACAAAGGTACGTTTTTACCATGACTTTGTTCAGGAATACAAGGAGAAGGGGTTTTTTTTTTCTCAAAAAAAAAACCCCGATCCCGCTTGAATGAAATGAGCCGCAAGATTCTAACGCGCAATCCGTAGGGTCCGATACCAAGTCCTGAGTGCTGCGCCGCTGGACTTCAAGACTGAAGGCGAAAAACTATCTGAGCTGATTAAGCAGTATGATATCAATTCGTGAGAGTCCATGACCAGACTGAAAATAACGAGCTCGACTGGTGACGAGTACGAACATGTATATTCTCGGGTTTGACACATGTGGCTGTTACTTGCTTGTTGGGAGGGGAAAATCGGTGTACCCGTATGGTCATGGCTTTTACTAACCTGGGTGGGCGGGATTTTACTAACCTGGGATGACGGGATAAAGATTTCTATGGGCTTTTTTTCTTTCTCTTGTTCGAGGGATAAAAAAAAATATGTATATGTAATTTTGCTCAATTTTTGACAACATCTACATTTGATAAGTGACGGGATATGCACCGATGAAGGTGTTTTTACTTGTAGGATAAGATTTCTTCGCGCAGTTGGTCGTCTTTGATGGACCTGCTTGCTGCTTTTCATTTCTGTGACTGGGTATCCTACTTGATTCACGAAAGCGCCGCGAATATCCAAGAAAAAAGGGAAGAAAAAAAAATTCACTCAATCGACAGTTTCTCATGCTTCCAAGGTCGCTTGCCCTCGCCGTCACCATAGCCGGCCGTAGCTTGGTAATCGGCCCGCACCTTGTACTTGTAGATGGTGAGGCCCTCCAGGCCGACTGGCCCGCGGGCGTGGATCTTGCTGGTGCTGATGCCTACTTCTGTGCCGAATCCGTAGCGCATGCCGTCGGCCACACGGGTAGATGCGTTCCAGTACGCGCCGGCAGAGTCAACCTGGTTCATGAACTTGTCGGCATCAGCAGCGTCGGCAGTGAGAATGGAGTCGGTGTGGTGCGAGCCGTGGGTGTTGATGTGCTCGATGGCCTGGTCGAGGGTGGACACGGTCTTGACGGCGACGGTCAGCGAGAGGAACTCGGTGTGAAAGTCGGCCTCGGTGGCGTCTTGGATGTCGACGCCGGCGCCGGCGCCGGCGTCTGCGAGGGACGAGGACAGAGCCGCTTTGCTGCAAGGGTCGCAGCGCAGCACGACGCCCTTGGCCGCGAGGGCGGCGGCCACGCCGGGGAAGGAGGTGCCCAGGGCGGAGTCTTGGACGAGAAGAGTCTCGAGGCTGTTGCAAGCGGCGGGGTAGCTCGTCTTGGCGTCGACGATGGCATCGATGGCCTTTTGGGGGTCGGCCGTCGCAGTCAGGTAGATGGCACAGAGGCCGTCGGCGTGGCCGAGGACGGGTATCTTGGTGGACTCCTTGACGTAGCGAACGAGCTCGTTGGAGCCGCGGGGGATGACGAGGTCGACGTAGCGGTCTTGGGCCAGAAGCTGAGCGATGGCGTCGCGCGTCGTCACGAGCTGGATGGCTCCGTTGGGGACGTCGGTCTTGTTGAGGGCCGACGAGATGACGTTTGAGATGGCCACAAACGATTCCGTAGATTCCTTGCCGCCTGTGTTGGACAAGTCATTGTCAGTTGCGTTGCGGCGGCAGATTTATGAGACGATTTGGGGTATATTGCGCGCGTGTGTGTGCGCGTGTGTGTCACCTTTCAGAATGGCTGCGTTGCCAGACTTGATTGCCAGACTGGCAATGTTGGCAATGACTTCGGGACGAGCCTCGAAGATGATGAGAAGGACGCCAATGGGGCACGAGACTCGCTCGAGCATGAAGTCGTCGTCCAGCTTGGTTCGCATCTGGATCTTGCCGACTGAGAAGAGGTCAGTCGGGTTGTCGGTCGGTATTGGGGAGGGGGATCCTGTTATTCCCCCATGGCAAGGACTACCACAAACCTGGGTCTTCCAGATCCCGAACATCCAGGATGCCCTTGAGCATGTCTTCCCACTTGCCCTGCCTGCCCAGGTCTAGTCGTGATACCAATGCCTCACTGAGCGAGCCATCGGCGGCGCTGGCTTTTCTGGCGAGCTGGAGATCGCGGGCGTTTGCGGCGAGAATGTCGTCCTTGGCGGCTGTAAGCGCGGCGTGAATGGCATCGAGAGCAGCATTGCGAGCCGATGTCGGAAGGGAAGCCAATGTGAAGGAGGCAGTCTTGGCGTCTTTGGCAGCAGCCTCTGGAGATGCGTTGGTGAGGGACATTTTTTTTTTTTCTTTTTTCCCGAGCAGCCAGCTAGCCTAGACTGGACGGTGGGACATGCAACCAGGAGACAAAGTATGTATGATGAGGAGGCGAACAATTTGACGAGAGGAGGAACCGGCGATGCAAGAAATTGCCTCGCGCAGATTGAATGACGTGGGGTGGTGCCCCGCTGGGGAGAGGGGGAGGGGTTGTCGCCGGCAAGTCGGCCTTGTTCCTTGTTTGCGGAATCGGATCAAGCGCTCGAAGTTTAAACCGGCTTGAACATGCTCGCCACGGCATCGACACCCACGTTGCCGCCGCTCAGCACGACGCCCAGATGCCAGCCCGCGTCCCCGGCCTCCCTCTCCACCATGTGCCTGAAGTCCTCGTCGAACAGGACGACGGCCAGCGCGACACAGGCACTCGGCTCCACCACCAGCTTCATGCGCTCCCACACCAGCCTCATGGCCGCCCTGATCTCGTCCTCGGTGACGCTGTACATGGCGCTCACGAGCCGCCTCTCGTAAATCACCGTCCACGGCCACCTCCCCAGCGGCGTGCGCAGCCCGTCGGCCACCGTCAGCGACGACACCCTCTCCACCCTCGAGCCCGCGTAGTACCCCCTCTTGGCGTCGTCGGCCCCCTGGTAGCTCGGCTCCGCGCCAAACACCCGGATGCCCGTGCCCTCGGCCGACAGCGCCACGCCCGACAGCATGCCTCCTCCGCCGCCGCCCGTCAGCCCCGGCGCCTGCTCCGACACCTGCTCCTGGAACTCCAGGCCCATGGTGCCCTGTCCGAGCATGACGTTCGGGTCGTCGTGCGGCGACACCAGCCGCGCCCCCGTCTCGCCCATGACCTTGTCGGCGAGCGCCTCCCGCTCCGCCGACGTGCTGCCGCTCAAGTACACCCTCGCGCCGTACCCCCTTGTCGCGGCCATCTTTTGCGCCACCGAGATGCTGGGCATGATGACGTGCGCCGTGATATTGTTCTCGCGCGCCGCGAGTGCCTGCGCGTGGTTCCCTGCTTTCCGGTTAGTCGTCTGGTACGCGACGGGTGGTTTTTGTCATCTATTTTTTTTTTTAAAAAAAAAGGAAAAAGGAAAAAGGAAAAAAAAAAAAATCCCCTCACCAGAACTGTGCGTAACAACCCCCCTCTCCTTCCCCCCACCCTCCACCCATCCCTCTTCCATCATCAGCCTCTCCAGCGCGTGAAACGCCCCCCGGACCTTGAAAGCCCCTGCGCGCTGCAGATTCTCGCACTTGAACCACAGTCGCAGCGTCGGGCGCGCGGCCTTCCTGCCCTCGAACCGCGTGCCCTTCAGGTCGCGCGGCGAGGACGCCAGGTCCGAGAGAGTGCGGTTGGTGAGGACCGGCGTGCGGTGGATGTGCGCTTTGATGAGGGCGTGGGCGGATTGGACCGAGGCGCGCGTGAGTGGGGGGTTGGGTGCTGTGCTGGTAGACATTGCGAGGTGCGGGAATTTTTTTTTTTTTTGGACTTCTCGGTGCGTGTGGTCTGGAGAAGTGATGGGTGGGTGGACGAGGTCCAAATGTCTGTTCTGTCTTGGTGGTTGGATGGACGTTCGTTTTATATGGATGGCGTTGGCGGCTCGTCATGCACATGGACGACCGGGACCGAGACGGCGTGAATAAAGCGCTGGTTGCGGTGCCGGTCTCGGACGCTTCTCCGGTCTTCGGCGAGACGGGAGAGCCGGGACGAAACCCTGGGAAATCGTGCGTGCTGCACATGCGGAGTACAATACTCTGATTATATGTGAGGGGTTAGAGTTTAAAACATGTACGCCACCACCCCGAGCTATTAGCCTTCTAGCAGTGACTAGTCTTGCATTCCATTTCTACCTGTGTTAAGAGAGGACAGCGTGGAGGCTAAAGCAAGAACCGTGAATGTCTCTAGAAAATCGCCAAGCATTTAGTATTTGCAGAACTGCCTGCCCATGGTAGGAAATCTATAGAACACAGATCATAGTGCACTGCCCTCTCACATGTATTACAATAGTGACTTTTGTGGCGCTACCACGGGATAAATATCCGCAGCTGCTCGACTTGGTTAAATCGTAGTCGAGGACTAAGTGAAACCATAGGAAGTGAACGTACGTCCATGTGATGACACTTTCTTCTCTCCTCCATCCAACACGTTCATAGATCAATGCTGTTTTTGGCAACGAGGTCTAGTAGAGTCTGGTCTAGAAAGAAGAAGAAGAAGTTGAGGTGGACTCGGAATCAAAGAAGAAATACAGGAAAACCCCAAAGAGAACTCACTAAAAAAAAAGCAGCCGTATAAAGATGAAGATGACAGCCCATTGTCCAAACGAAAACCGTGAAAAGAATACGGCATCTCTTGCAATGTTACCAAGGTCACCTTTGGAAACCATGATCGCACCCTGGCCCATCAACGTTGAATTCTCGATACTAGCCCTAGACCTCGAATCTTCCGTTGTTCCCGTCTAATTAGAATCATCTCAGCCATGTGTGTAGCCACCCTCGAAATGAGTTATCTAGGGGCCTTGCTTTCATGATGCTTCCAACTTTTGCTGACTCGAAATGATAAAAAAAAAAAAAAAATTCAAAGTAGACGCGCGTAGCTCCTATTTCCTTGAGATACCTCGCTCGGCGCAATACTTGTCCACCTCCTTTCGCAGGGCCTCTCTCTGCCGCAGAGCTCCATCCATGACGGCCTCGCAAGTCTTGCCAAGGCCACGAGCGTCGTCCTTGCGGGAGAGGGCATCGATGTTGACCATGTCAGCCAGGACGGCCTCGAGCTGGTTGGGCAACCAGGTGACGATGGGGCTGCCCCCAGTGGCAGTAGGGTGGGAGGTCCGCTTGAGGATGTACTCCCGGGCGAAGCACCAGTGGCGCCAACGGAAGTCGCGAACCTGGTCCAGGATCTGGAGCCAAAGGCTGCGAGACTCGCGGACGAGATCCCTCCTCTCCTCGTCAGTGGCGGCGGGCTCGGCATGCAGGGCGAGGGCGAAGCCCCGGAGGTTGCTGGCCTCGGACACCTCCTTCACGTGGAGGAGGAAGTCCCTGTGGTTGCTGGGCCTGTACTTGCGGAAGTCGTTGAGGATCTCGGTCAGCGGGGTGTTTGGCATGGGGACCTGGAGGAAGTTGTCCATCAGGGGAACCATGGAGTCGTTGGCGCCGCTCTCGCCGCGGAAGGACACGGGCTTGCCGTCGTTGAGACCCTCGTAGACGACGCCGTCGGGGAACATGCTCTGGGACGTGATTCCGAAGATGAAGGTGCGGAAACTGGTGTACTCGGTAGGCCGGGACTTGCCCCACATGGTCTCCATGACGGCGTTGATCTTCT
The DNA here is from genome assembly GCA_018801565.1 of Epichloe coenophiala. Lineage (NCBI taxonomy): Eukaryota > Fungi > Ascomycota > Sordariomycetes > Hypocreales > Clavicipitaceae > Epichloe > Epichloe coenophiala. The sequence goes on along the minus strand of JAFEMN010000005.1, from coordinate 2,595,795 downwards.
TGAAGGCGGTAGTTGTACAGGGCATATGAGCCAGCGTACTCCATGAAAGGTAAGAATCCAGCACTTTGCGATTTGAGAAAAAAAAACAAAAAAAAGACGTCAGTATTCTGCGCAGACAGGTTCCACGTGTTGGCGCCGGAGATCTGAAGAGATGAAGCAGCAACAAATGACTTACATGTCAGCACAGCGAGCGATAGGGCGTGCAATGTTTCTCGGCAGCACCTGTCTGCCCAAACCGTAGTCCTCGCCTCTGAGGAAGCGCTCATGGCAAGGCTCCAGCAAGTAAGCCGACGCCAAGAAGGAGTAGTCGCGGTACAAGGCGTTCATCATGGGCAAGTCCTCCTTGTACCTGTCCATATAGTCCGTGAGGTCGGGGAAATCATTGTCAACGACGTCGCTCAGCTTGTTCTGGGCGAGCAAGCCGGGCTCTCCTGATAGGGTCCTTACGGGCATGCGCTGGAGCAGAGACTCGAGGGCGTCAAACTCCTTGGGCAATGTGACGACGGGGTCCATGCGAGGAAGAAAACCTCGTGTGGTAGAGACCATGAAGGCTGGGAGGGACCTGTCATCTGGACGAGGGGTTTCCAGAACTTGGAAGGTGTTTGTGGTACCTAGGGAACCCATTGCGCAACGCGAGTTTGTGGTTGGGGGGCTGGGGGAAAGTGGTCGAGAGAGAGAGAGAGAGTGTGTGTGTGAGTGTGTGAGTGTGTGCGTGTGCGTGTGCGTGTGTAAGTGGTGTATGTGCGAAAAGAGGTTATGAAGCACGAGGGAAGCCCTGTTTTCTGGCTCTAACAAAGGGGCAAAAATGTGCACTGGACTGCCTTAGGGGGGTCGATTTGAGTCCTTGGGAAAGTTAGCTACAAGGTCAAAATTCTTCTCAACCACCCGGGCCCGCGCCGCCGCCTAAGTAGTTGTTGGCCGGAATGCGTTCCGGCCTCACGAGCGGGGATCTGATCACGAAGCGCGGCCGCATCGGAGGGCTCTGGAGTCTAGGACCCTCTATCTGGCCTGTTATTGGAAGGGACCCGAGTATCCCCTTGCAGCCATCACGTAAGAGAGGTGCGGCTTCAGGGTCTCATCATCAACTTTGGTGGTCGCGAGAACGCGCACCCCTGACATGAGTGAGCGACCAACGACGGCTGCCGCGCGCTCCGGAGGCCCATTCGGCGACAGAGCGCCGGGGGAGCGACGATGAGTCTCCGCGGCCTCGCGCACGGCGCGCAGACTGACTGGGCGACAACCCCCGTTGCTCAGAGTCCTGGTTCTTGAAGCGCGAGCTCGATGCGTATCTTGCCGAATCAACAAGCAAAGGCGAGATAAGAAGGGGTTGATGCAAGGGAAGAGAGGCCCACTTCCTGCCGACTCCGCCCGGCCCCAAATCTGCACGATATGTGGGGCCCATTGGCCGGAATGATTCCGGCCACGCGACGAGATCGGACCCGGCCAACCCTAACCCCAGCGATTCCATCTCCAGGTTTTCGATTGCGCAAAAAGTGGGCCTCTCCGCCTTTTCTCGGGCCTCTCGCCCCGGACCAATGCTTCCCCAAGGCGCGGAGTCGGGGGTTCCGGCTTCTTTTACATTAGCTTGTGTGACCAAGCGGACTCAAAGTTCGCTTCCCATGATGGATAGGGTTAATGATAGGTGGGGAGCGAAGCATCAAGAAACAATAGTATTTGTTGCAAACTTGCGTGGATCATGTGTGTGCTAGCTTGAGTTTTGCTCTCCCAATTGACAATCTTTTCTTCTTCTTTTCTTTTCCCATGATTCCTTCCCTTTGAATTATTTAAAAAAAAGAACCTTTATCAAAGTTGCCAACCTGAAGGAAGATATAAACCACCCATGCGCCAGTCATTACGAAACCGGCAGAGACCCCTGAAAGAAAGGCCAAACCAGGGGAATAAAAATTGCTGAAAAAAAAAAAAAAGTCATCAAGCGTTGATTGGATCAATCTGTAAAGTCGCGAAACTGGGAGCCGTTCTCCCTAGCTTCGTTCATCGCGGCGCTCAGCATTCATCGAATGCCTGGACTGCGGTGTCCGAATAGTCTTGAACCCGCTGAGGGGCCGGACGGAAGTCACGTTGGCAGGCCCGGCGACGCTCGAGGACGGCCCGGGCTTCGCGGTTGGTGGCACAGTCCAGGCCGATGAGCTACCGCCGGATGGCTTGGGGCGGATGGGGACGACGTTGACGATCTTGATCTGCGGGGAAACGGATTCGGGCTCTCGGTTCTGATCGGGTTTGCTGCTCGGGGCTGGTTCCTGAGAAGTGCTGTTGAAGAACTTGTCCGCCACAGTCCCGTTGACAAACCTCTCCGCGGCAGTGGGCTGGGCGGTCGTTTCGGAAATGTCGCCGGCGGTGCGGCTAGCATTTGAGCTTTCCAGACGGGCTCCGGTGGCGACGAGGCTCATCAACTTCTCGTGCACCCTGTTCACCGCTTCTGGCTGAGCAACGTTGCTGGCATTGGACCCGGACTTGGCCAAATTCGGCTGGATTTGCTGAGGGCCGGATGGCTTGGCGTCGGGCACGGCATATTGGGCCTTCTCTCCTTCCTTGAAGGGGCTTGTGCCGCCGCCACATTCTCGTCCTTGTTACCGCCCACAATCTTGTTTTCCGTCGTGCCGTTGGAGACCCTCTCCACTGTGGTGGTACTGTTGGTGTACTTCCTGAGGCCACCGACACTGGGAGGGGATGCGACCGTGTCCGGCTCATCTGTATCAGCACTATCGGGTCCCTTTTTGGTTTCTGTCACAGGGACTGTAGGACTCGTAGGCTTGTTGTCCTCCATTTCCGCCTTCTGAGCAACGCCTGTGGAGCTATGCTTCATTGCAACCACAACAGTCGACAGGCGCGTCCTCGTACTTGTGACTGTGGTCGTTATGTATTTGCCATTGACAGGCAGAGTTTGGATATCGATGTACTCTCGTGTGGCGGAAACAGCCTGAGTAGGTATCATATCGGCGGCGGCGGTCGCGGAAGCCTTGGTGGGAATATCTTCTTGAACCAAATTCTTTTGGCTGGGCATACTGGAAGAGGTGTCTTCATCCATCACATCAGATGCCTCTGGAGAGCCAGATGACTCGGCAGAAGTATCGTCAGCGGCAACCACAGTAGCTGGAGAGGAGGGGTTCACACGAGAGCTGCCAATTGAACTTGGTTCTTCTGGACTCTCAGTCCCCGTCTCGGACGAATCACCGTCGTTCCCAGACCCATTTGGTCCAGATCCAGGACTCTCCCCTGACGGCACTCCAGCCTCACCATCTTTCTTCCCCTTCCCAGCTGATTTCATGGGGCAGTTAGCGTTCCGGCGGAATGAAGAATGTCCACTCACCTGTCCATTAGAGTCCACCACAGCTCTTGCACCAAGGTCATGGCTCAAATCCTCGGCATCGCAATCTTGGTCGCTAGTGTCGTGATTCGCGCTGGTGCCCGGCCTTGATCCGGCCGCAGCTGATGCTGAAGAAGCATCACCACCTTGCAGCAGTGCCTTGACCTGGTTTTCAAGATCTTCAATCTTGGTCAAAATGCTTTGCAGTTCCGACTCGGGCACTGGGATGGAGGCGTCTCGATCCTCAATGATGCTTCTAGCATGCCTCACAGTGTGGTGTAAGCGCTTCAAGTTGGAGACATAAGAAGGGGAGTCGTTCCTAGTATTTCGCTGTAGAACCGCCGCACCGAGATGGCCATCTTGGGAGCGAGCATGGACTAGGTTGAGGCTTAGGATGAGCAGGTTCCCAAGACGAACCATCACGAGTGGATAGAGGGGGGGAACAAAACGGAAGGGGTCGGAAATAAAAACAAGAGCAGAAGAAGATTTTTGTGTCAAGGTGAAGCAAGAGAGCTTCGATGACAAAGAAAGGGGCAGCAATACAATTCGGGTAGGGATACCAAATCTAGAGGCGTGGATTGGCCAAGTCGAACTTGTTTGAACAATGATTCTTGGGGGAATCTTTTCTTCTTGCCTTGGAACCAAACGTACCATAAGATCCATGGTTCTTATTTATTTATATTCTTTTCTTTTTGTCTAGTCTACTGTAGTTGGGAGCAACGCATTCCTGTCGCTGCGTCGCCAACGAAGTTAATCAATACGGACCATTGACGAGTGCATGTGGGGGGTGAGACACCTCGGATCCACCTTGATTCAAAAAAAAATTCCGATGCTGCGTGTTTAGCGGGCGAAACTCGGTATTGGTAATCAGGAGGCAGCAATGTGAAATTTAATTCCCGAGCTGCTTATGGACTGGGTGGGATTAAGAGCGTGATTTCCACGGAAGCAGTGTCACCGTTGCGAGCATGTCAGGCTCCAATGTCCGGCAGTGGCAGATTCAAGAGAAAGAAGTGGCAGAAATGGCTCAATTGTCTCCGTATTTGAGACAAAGCTAAGCTGGCCACTACAGACTCACAGAGACTCACAGAGGTGATCCAAATAAGCCCCGAAGCATTGGCTCATGACGCAACCTGGAATTATTCCCTGGAATTAATCACCTGCCGATGCCATATTCACTCATACAAGCGGCACCAATGCTGATTACTGATTACATCAACCGTGTATGACAAGCTGTAAACCGAGTAAAAGGCTCAGCCCATTTGTGATGCCATTGAGGCCTTCCCCTGAGACCTACAAGATCATCCCTGATAAAGCGGTACGTTCGCTTATCAATGTTTACTTCCGTGCTACGAAGGTGTTGGCGTTGATGCCGCCGAGAGAGCCTTTCTAGAAGAGGATGCTGCCCACAGGGATTAACTGGGCTCAAGGTTCATTGTTCCCTACTTCGGTGATCTGCGACGCCCAGAGCGTATCATCATAAGACCTTTGACCATTCTTGTGTGTCGCAGAAGAATCCGAGCGAGCAGCTATGGTCTAGATGTTAACAGGATTGCTGTACGGAAAGGCTCTCCCGACCAAGGAGATCCCAAGCGTGAGAAGAAGGCTGCAGGCATCTAGGCCTTATATCTCGTCTCCTAAATGCGTCTCTGGACGCGCCGATCGACACGACAGCCTGTGTCTAAAAATACTTCTGCAATACTTGGAGAAGAAAGGAAGTTAAGGCAGGGCTACTAGGATCACACGAGCACAAGTTGCGCAGCAAGAAGGGGGGGAAAGGAGTCTCGCTCGAGCACAAAATTCGGCTGCATAAGTGAAGAGAGGATAATTTTTGAACCGATGTAGGTTATTATATGGGCTTATGAGTCCAAAGTCAAAGATGGACAGCCCTAGGTAGGTGACAGAGCGCAAAGCCATGTCTATGTTACCTTGAGGATTCCACCTTGGCAAGATCTTTCCAATGTACTTCTGTGTCGTTTAATGAATCAATCCGAAACTGTCCGTTTCTCTATCAATGTCTACTAGTCCAGAGCTACTTGTAGCTCCTGCACCGTTAGTATGCACGACAAAAGTGCAGGTTCACAGCAAAAGCGCCCTGATTTTGTGAGGTTGAGGTGTCCATTTCGGGAAACCGTGATGCCGCTTTTGAAGGTCAAATTGCGAAGCGCCGTTAGCCTAACCGCCGAAAGACCCCACTTATACCCCACCTAGTCGCCGCGTTTCCCTCCACTTTTCACTTATAGGGGCTCCCAGCCATCCTCTGGTAGGGAGCCTCCTGCGGCTGGACCGAGGTTCTTCCGCTCAACGGCCGAGACCGCTGTGGAGTGATTTGGTGGCAAAGAGCGATGAAAAGAGAAGATGATGTGGAATTGCTATCTAGGAATTCAATAGGCAAAAGAGAAGCTATTATAGCTTCAAATCTATCAGCAATGCATTAAGGTCTTCAAGTGAAGCCTTCAATGAATTGCGATAGCAAACGCGATCGCAAACGCGATGCGGGAAGATGCATCATCAAACGAAGAATGTGACGATGTTGATGCCTGAGGCTGCGATGTGAGGCTGTGATTCTCAACAACCGCACAGCCCTCAGTCTTGGTAACGAACCTTAACTCAAACCTAGTATCCTATTGAAATAAAAAACATTCACGAAATGCCAACCGAAGTTCAGCGACCCGGCGACCTTGCAATCAAAGACACCGCGATTTGGCGATGTCTTACGCTCCTTGCGATAAAAACTATTGCCCGGTTTTACAAATGTGACGGGCCCTGCGTTCCTATTGCACCATGGGCTATTGTGAAGAAGGTCAACGGCGAAAACCTCACTGAAGCCGCAACAATACTTTTTATCGCTAGCCAGACGAATATTCCAGTTCCCCACGTGTATTGCTCTTTTGTTCGCAAGAAATCAACATATATCATTATGGAAAGAATACCTGGCAAAACCCTCGCGGCTGCCTGGCCTGGCCTATCGGACTTGGAGCGCGAGTATGTCTTAATGCAGTTACGAAACATTATCCAAGAGCTGAGGGCGCTTCCGGCGCCGGATCACTCTGTACAAAGCTGCGTGGGAGGGTCACTGCGTGACTCTCGCATTCCCCGACGAGAACCAAGATTTGGGCCTTTCCCATCAATACTAGCATTCCATCACTGGTTACGCGAGGGACTACAATTGGATCAATGCCCAGATCACCAAGATGATGACGAAAAATGGGCCGAAATCAAGCGCATGATAGTGATGCAAGATGGCCAAGAACCAGCACTACCTGTGTTTACGCATGGCGATCTCAATCCTTTTAACATTCTTCTTCGAGATGGGAAAATCGTGGCTATCATAGACTGGGAATTTTCAGGGTGGTACCCCCATTATTGGGAATATACATCAGCTTGGTTTGGGAATAAGACAAGGCAAGGATGGCAAAACCTGATCCCAAAATTTATTGATCCTTGCCCAGATGAACTTGGAATGGAGGCAATTAGGCAGAGATGGTGGGGCGACTTCTGATTGCTTCTCGAAGAACCTCGCTATCGAAAGTCAAGGTATAATCTCTTTCTGCTCCATCATATCCCAGGTTGGTTTTGGCTCTAACATTCGATCAACCTCTAGATATCTCCCCTCGGCAACTTTCTTCTCAACGTAGCGCCTAGCATTTCGCTCTATTTTATTCCAGTCCAACTCCGAAGTTCCGATAACCTTGGGTTCTGCTTTTGATATCCTCGACAACGCATCTGCTATCCAAGTCCGGCAACGGAAGTTAGGATCGCCTTGTATGATAGCTGTTTTCCTCAGGATTTTCAAAAGTCGGGTTTCATTTTCAATTTTTGCAATAACAAATCGTGCGAGGAGACTAGCAGTGCTTTTCACATTTTGCAGCTCAGCTTCTTCGTAGACCCAACCATTAATAGGATGGTTCTTCACATGGCATCGCAAACCAGGAGTTTGTGCCTTGTCCTCATCCTTCGGCCCAATGAGAAAACCCCAATGGTACCTGTAAGTCAGCTAATTTTATAAATCAACAAAGCACGAGAACTGTCTTACTTGCGCTCTTCGTTATCCACCACCCCACTAGGATACAGGGCAACGTATAGCCTCTTTTTGTTGGAGACCATTTTTCGTCGAGACGGGAGGTGAAGTTTCCAGCAGTGATGAATAATTCATGGCTTTGATAAATAGGCGCTCTGGCTTTATTTAATATGAACGCGGTAGACTGCAGCCATGATTGAAGACTGCGTTATGCAAGAAGGCCTGCGAGACCATCACACCTCAGCGCTTTCTCACGCAGTAGCGCTTAGCGGTTGGTAGGGAATCAATGTTTCGATTTGGGAGCGGGGTTTGTGAAGTACTCCACTCAAGGCAGCGAAGCGCGAGGTATCGGAAGTGCTTCCCAACAACCTGCTGTTGGATGACGAGTCACAATGTGGTCTTTTGGAGCTACATTGTAGTATCATCGGGGAAGTGGGTTGACGGCGCCTGGCTTCCTGTTGTCCTCGCCATACACGGCGCTGTCAGCAGACTCGGGCTCGAAGAATGTGGGAGAAGAAGTTACACTTATTGGAAACCCAAGGGAGGAAATGCAGTCTCTGTTTATACTCGATAACTCTTTGCTTGCAGAACATAGGACAAGATCAATTTCGATCAGCGTAGACAGCTCGTATTTTTCAAGTGCATCGATTACAAAAGAATTTCTTCTCTTTTCCAAGCCGATTGACCGAATTTCCCTAATCACGAAGTCCTTCGCCCCCTCAAGGGCTTTCTCACCACGTAGCTAGTCACACGGCAGATTCCTTGGCGCCTAAATGACCTCAACTTCTATTTGAACATCTGCGGGTTGACGCGTATCTCCTAGCTTCTTGAATTCATACTCCTGGAATTTTCTGGCCAGTGCCCTCTTCTTCGCCTTGCAACTCGATCGCGGCGTCCCACGCGAAGTGTTGTTCGTCACTTGCTCAGCCTCTCTTTTTGTTTTCTGTTGCTTGGACGGAGAGTGAGCAGCAGGCGATGCGCTTCAAAGAAATCTATAGGCTTAATAGCTTACAATCAAGCTACGCAATTAAGCTAAAACTCTTAGCTAAGGGCAAAAGCTTAATCCGGTTTAGTTAGGCTCTGTAGTGTCCTGAGGAGAAAGGTCTAGTGGATCTAATGAACGTCAAGGGAGACGTAGCCGTCGCAAGCAACGGGAAGAAATGGGACGATATGGCATGTTCAGCATCGACGAAAGGGGCGGCAGGCTCGACGGAGCAAAGAGAGCTGAGGGGAAAGAGGTATAATCAGTGGAAGTTGGGTGGGAGCCCGTAGTCTTATAGAAATGTCCAACTCCATACTCTTCGAGGCTGAACAGCTCTCAATGCCTAAAACCCATGCTTCTCGAGCCACTGTATGATATCGGCCTCAGTTTTGGCCCTGACCTCTGCACTTGTCTTTTCATCCATCTTGGCCAGTGCAGACGCATTGCTCAGGTGATGAGGGCACAGGAGCCTTTTCAGCCGCAACATGTCGTACATCTGACTAGCCCCCTGAATCTTGCGCGGAGATGCCGCACCAGCCTTCTCCATTGCGGCGTTCCACATCTCGGCCATGTCCCAGTTCTCTTCCTTGTCCTGTTCCAGGGTAGGCGGTTGCGTGAAGTCTCCCGAGAGCAGCGCCATGTCAGTTTTGGTCTGCCCGTAAGTGATGTTGCAGCCGATGTCGTACAAGGAAAGCAGAAAATCGTCGAAGGGGTTGGAAACAGTACACCAGTCAAATTCCAGAATGGCAGTGACTTGTTTGGTGCTTTCATTAAACAAGATGTTGTTGGTAGCTGAATAGCATGTCAGGTCAGCCATGGGAAGATTCAGGCGCGAGGGTCGAATGCAAGGGGGCTCACGTACAAAAGTCACCGTGGATTAAGCATTTCTGGTGCTGGTCAACTTTGGAAAGCACTGTCTCGGGCCCGCCAGCCACAAGGAACCTTTCAACCCTGGCACCAACGCCGTTATGATTCCAGCCTTGAATGACGGGGCTCTCGCCAGCTTTCTGCATCAAGTTGCGCAAGTCGCCAAACTTCCAATCCACATATTTCTCCACAGGATCTTGCTTCCATAGAGGCGGTTCTCAGCTTATCATCTGTCCGGTCAAATTGAAGGTCAGTCCGCCAAACTTTGTAGCGGTTTCTGGCAGTTCTGCATCTTGGATTGCCTTCAGAATCGTCGCCATCTGCTGCAAGACCTTCTCTTTCTCGGCCGAGTCCAAGGCCGAAAAGCCCGAGTCCAAATCTACTCCATGTTTGGCAACTCCATCATGGTCCAACCAAAGTTGTTCTCGTTCGCAGTAACATCAGCTCCCGAGTCAGCCTGGATCTTGGCTGGTGCCCATGCGTAGACGGATGGGATCAGCAAGCCCAGCCCAGCCCGTGCCATGGATTTTTGGACCAGATACTGGGCGGCGACGTCATTTTCTACGCGGTTGGTGATATTTACCTCTGCTGCACCGTTGCTGAGCTTGATGAGCAAAGATGTTATCCCATCAGACGGCGCTGGGGCAGTGCCAGGTTGTAAGCCTGAGAATGAAGACGATGTGGTCGGGACAGCTAGATGCACTTGAAACAGGTAGTTGTTGTAGGTATATTGGTAGTCTTCGCTGTATGCGACTGTTAAAACTTTGGATATCTGCACATGGGCATTGTGAGAAACCGAGGTTATTGCTAGGGAATCAAAGATGGCTCATGAGTGACTGACCTGTAGGTCAAGACTGTGCACGAGTTGGTTGATGACAGCAATGCGGCGGCTGCATGCCACTTGCTTCTCGTTGGCAGTCATCGTGGGCGAGCGACTTTGTGAGATGGTGATATTCGCAACGTACGAAGGAGTCGAGAGTCAAAGATGAAAAGGGCAGCCTTATTTTTTTGCCAACAGACTTGTTGTGAAACAAAGCTTTCGCATGCAGTATTGTTAGTATTGTTGAAGAAGTCTGATGAAGACGTTCGGCCAAGGTAAGACTGAGACCTATTGCACTTCCTTTTTGTTATTGCTCTCCAAGAATTTTCCTGTTATATATAGCTGTTTAAATGAACGCTAGCATATCCATAACATGCCCCAAGACGTCGTCTTCCACCTCTCACAAAGGGGGTCTAAAAGTCCTACGCTAATGGCTAATCAAGTATTTTAATCGTATCTTTCCAGTCTCATAGCTTGGCAGCATTGTAGTAACTTGATATTATTAGCGTGATCCATCCCTGCCGTGGAAGATAAGTACGAACATCTTCCACTTCTTGAGTATGCCTGCGATATTGATCTTTGTTCCGTCGGCGTGATTGCCCACTAATTAGGCTACTAGCCTCTCCACGTCTGATGCTATCGGATTAATTCATGCCACCGCCGCCGCCGCTACTGTCGTTGTGATAATAATTGCTTTAGCAAACTGCAAGGCGTTATGCGTGGCCCACAATGCATGACAGGCCTCTGAAGCAATTGTAAGGTGCGATGATGTTTCCCGAGTCTTTACAGTATCCTTGGATGAACCAACATGATGAGATGGATAGGGAAAAAGAAAGAAAGGTCCCTGTTTAATGTGATAATCAAGCCAGGCGCTGACAAGCGCGCCGCATCTATCTTACGCGTCTCAGCAACTCCTTTCGCACAAACCGTTTTCGGGATCTTCTCCTCCACTGGACGCACATGAAACAAAAGATGAGGACACCTAGTAGGAACACAAATGGGCTATCGTTCATCGCCAACAGGATTCGGGCGTCCCAGCTGTGCCACGTTGACCCTGGAAAGTGTCGGAAGTAAGAATCCGCCGATGAGCCGTACAATCGTGGGGGCAGTATGGTTACAAGTGACTCCTGGCTTGAGAATCTGCGACTGCTTGCCTCCTCGTCATAATTTCGGGCCTTCAAAAAGCCAAGCACGACTTTCGTGACAAACATCGGTCCTGTCGACATCATCACTGTCGGATACTTGGTGCCACGTCGATATCTGTTGTCCTCGAGGGACGCAATGAGCCTCCAGAAAACCGGATGACCCCTTTCAGCCCCCATGACGTCGTTACTCACCCCGAACGGCTCTGTTTTCCCGAAGAAGGCATGCTGTGTGAGAAGTGGTGACAGGTCTTTTGCGCAGCCGACATCGAGGTCCAGATAAATGCCTCCAAGGTGATGGAGCACAAAATATCGAAACGAGTCTACTCTTTGAACATGATAAGGATACCATTCATACGTTGGGAGGAACCAGGGGTACCAGTCCTGGATGAAGTCTTGGGCTGTTTCGTCCGTCCAGAGGATGTGTGTCCAGTTGCCCTCGGGGGTTTTGGTCAAGCAGGACTGATGGGGGGGTTGCCATGCAGCAGGTATCTTGTTGCTTTTATACGTCTGATGTATGATTCGAGGTATCAATTCCAGAGTGGGTAAAGAAGCATCATCTTGCGCAGGTGATTCGATGCCGAAGGCGCCGAAATGCGAGCGTAGGAGAGCGTCGTCTGTGGATAGATTGCGTACCATGGTCAAAAGACAATAACAAACAGTTACTGTACAAAAGGTAACTAGTATTAGTCGATGTGGCAATGGGCCTCGGGCTAGCATCATGGCATGGTTTTCATCTGCAGTAAGATTGCAGCCGGGCCAGCACACACGGTATAGATAGCATGCCATGCATGACATGGCCTCTTTTTATCCAACTACATCTTCTAACAGATGATTCCCTCGCTGCCAACTATGAATTGCCCTTTCACTTCAGACGTGGGACCTGTGTGTCATGGAGGCTGTGCACCCTCGCCAGACGCCGGTGACTAGCGACCATCAAGCATGAAATGATGGCGGCGCGTGCAACCACGGAATTGACACGACTTTTCACCCAGCTCTCGATCGCGATTCAGGGTTGGACCGCCACAAGTTGGACCTTTTTGGCATCACCATTCACTCTGACGAAGCCCATGCCCGGCTTCATTCAAGGCCCGAGTCACGCCCTTTGGGGGTGTTGGGCCGTCGTTTCGTCCAACAAGTCAAACCGTTCGTCATCCCGTGAGTAGTGCAAAAGGGCAAAAAGACAAAAAGACAAAGAGACAAAGAGACACTGGCTGGCAGTTTCACAGTTTTCTCACCTCGGCACCCTGTCGGGACTCGGGCGGGTGGTTGCTCGAGACAATGAGCCGTGATTGGATATCGGCGTCGGGAAAATTGATGATGCGGGCGTTGGGACTAAGCCGTCTTGAGACGACGTCACGCTTCGGAAACGCAGGCGCAGGGAAGGCAGGAAGGACCAGGCAGGGAAGGCAGGGAAGGCAGGGCCAGGCAGCGAGCGGGAGAGGAACCTCCAAAACCCACACCCCCCTTTGCCCGTTGGATTTGGGAGCGTCACGGTTCAGCCCGCGAGCGAAGAACCAGACCTTTACCCGATTTCTTGTGCGCAGCCTTTGGCACCAAAATGGAGGATGAGACCACGGCCCCAAAAACCTACGAGACAACGCAACGCCCCCCCAGAAAAAAATGAAAAATTCCCTCCGCCCGTTTTTCGTCCCCCCAACTCCAACTCTCCCCATCCATCCATCACCCATCATCATCTTTTCCATCACTTACCATCACCGCCCGCGACGGAATCATCACCACCCAACGCTGTTCGCTGAGGAACGCGCCCAGAGTGCAAATCTACCGCTCTACGCCAGTCTGCCGCGACCTGACTTGGCTCGAATCCGGGCACCCACGCACGTCGGTGCCGAATTCACCACCACACTCCCCATGCAGGCGCCTGCTGGTTAGACTTTGGCTTTTCGAATCCTGCCCGCAGCACAACCTTAAAATTTCGACTGCCCGTGTTGTTCACGCGTTCTGCAGAACCCTTACACCCGCCCATGCGCGACGCATCCTAATTCTGATACCATTCCCACCCACAAAGCTCGATCATCCAAATCATTTTCCCATCGCCGCGACATCTCGGGGTTCGGTTCATCATCAACTTCAAATCACACACCCCGATTAAAAAAAAACCATCGTTCGCAAACATGGCTCCCAAGGCTGATGGGCGCCGCAAATCCGGTGGCAAGTCGGGCCTGGTCGTCACACTCAAAGTCCCTTCATCTAGACTACGCGACGTCATTCGATCAGAAACTCCTGAATCCAAGTCAACAGCTCCACGCGAGTCGACCGAACCCAAGGAATTGGTTGACTCGCCAGCCCCCTCTGCCAACCTGGTAGTTTCTGGCCTTTCAAATGGGGACAATGCAACAGACTCCAATGTGGCGACACCGGTAGCAGAGGGAACCCCGGCCCCCTCATCAATGGCTCCTCCAATTGATGGTCGCAAGAAGGGCGCGAAGCGGTCCGCTGCGACGATAGATGGCGTGCCCAAAGCTCGAGGGAAACCGGGCCCCAAGAAGAAGCCCAGACTGTATGTCTACTTGGTTGCACCCAGTACTGATGAACTTGATGCCATACACTCCACCCAAAGTCTCTACCCACTAACTGATATCGTGTGTTTCACAGTGAGGACGGCACAATCGACCATAATGCAGTGGCCAGGATGCAAGCTTCCAAGCTTGGTCCCAAGGCCAACCAAGGAGCCATCAACGCCGGTCTGCGAGCCCTCGATCGATCTGGCAAACCTTGCCGCAAGTGGGCGCGGGGCGGCTTCAAGCTTAAAAGCTTCACAGGTGTTCTATGGGAGATTCCTCGCTGGACAGCCCCCCCCAAGAAGGCGACCGATGAGGATACTTCCGAATCAGGCGCTGTATCTGCCTCGGCCGACAACAGCAGCAGCAAGGAGAACAAGCCCAATGGACAGGAAAACAGCGTGAACCATAGCAATGGGGGCGGTGATGCCGAGATGAACAGCATTGCGAGCGTCAACGCCTCCTCCCCTGCCCCTATTGCTATTTCTGCTGCATCGTGATTCTTCCACCACGATGGATTGTCGTCCCAAACGAGCAAGAGATGATGGGAAGGCAGGTGTTTCCGTCCAAGTGAGACACAGCATCCGGCCAAAAGCTTCCAACGGGATGTCAGTCTATAAGCCATGGGTGGATAAGCGTTCGCGAGCGATTTTCAGGTTATTTTCATTCACTTATTCTTTGTTCTCTGTTTTATCGATTTATATCATCACGGCGCGGGGCTGTTGGGCGTTCGTTCTGGGTTTGGGCTGCTAGTTTGTGTAACAATCGACGGACAAGCACGGGGAGTAAAGGACTCATTGGCGACGGATTTGACTCTGTACATTAATGCTAGAGCTGGACTGTGTCTACCATAGATGTGTGAGTTCTCCACGGCGAAGATGCCGGGCTCACGCAATTTCCTTGTATCTCATTGCTGGCTATGCCGTGACTACTTGCCCCGAGACTGATGTGCTGAACGCCAACATGTTGCAATTCTCGACTGCTGTGCGTCTTCTGGCGTGGCTGGTCTTTGGTTCGGTACGGAATAGAAGGTCACCTTAGTCAGGCTTGGAGCGGGAACTGTGAAGAGGACGCAGAGTGCGGTCGTCTGTCTCATTTGTTGGTCAGAATCACGGCTGCTCGTGGACAGTGACTATGATCTGGGTCGGTCGATTTGTCGGAATCCACTATTCTACAAGGCTCTGCAGGCTCTGCGAAGTATTACGGGCGGGCAGTACGGATAGTACGGATACGGATTACGGGCAACAACAAGGCTCTGGCTGCAACTTGGCCTTATCGGCAGCGCCAAGGCGTTTTCAAGCTCCAGTCCAGTCAGGCAGGTCCAGTCGCCCACCAGTGCCACCACAGCCAGCCTGGCGGGTCCAAGTCACGCACGACTCGACGACTTCTGGCTGGCCGCTGGACCCGCTGGACCCGCTGGACATCCATCTCGACCTCGTGCAACCTCGACGCCCGGACGTCTCGCAACTCATCACTACCCCACGACTTCATTCACCACATTAGTATTGCCTACATACGCTGTTTTGTCTCTGCTGCTTCTTAGTCCCTTTCTCCACAGCAGCCGATCTACGGTGTTGCACGGGGGAACTGGAGCTGACAAGCCTGAGCTTGGTCTGTCCGTCACCGTCACGGTTACGGAGCAGAGTGGATGGGGGTGGCCACTGACTGGTAGGTCCGTCATTAGCCGTCCAACAAGCTCGCAGCAGACGATTGCCAGAAGCATCATCATTCCTGACTGTCCCTCCTCCCCTCCAGCCCGGGACACTATTTACCATTGTCAGTTATGGACCAGCATGGCTTATCTGGTATTTCAGACTCAGACTCGTCAGCTGGAGGCTCTATCCACCCGCAAACCCGCCCTGTCGTCTCCTCCGCCTTCACCTCCGAACCACCGACTCGAGCTGGTCCCAGCTCTCACTTCTACACACACCCAGCTCGCACATCGATACTGAGCGCCAACGGTGGTCTGCTCCTTGGCCCGACCTTCGGTCTTGCCTCGGCGGGCCCTTGTGGGGAGAATCACGAGATGGATGACGGGGTGAATGGAACCGTGAATCACCACGGGCCGAGGATGGGCGCTAGCTTGCCGTCGTTTTCTCGTTGCTTCTACACGTTCACGGCTGAGATGTATGAGAACAGTGGCTTACCAAGGGCGGATGACGGCTTCTTTGTCCCATCATATCTCTCCAAATCCACCCATGTCAGGAAGTTAAAGGAAGCGCACGAGGCCCGAATTCAAGCTCAAACCGAATTGAAGCTGTCGTCCCCAAACGAAACTAGCTCGAATGGTGTTGGCTTCCCTCAACAGTTACTTCCAGCTGGATCCCACCGAGGCATGTCGCATAACGTTATCGAGCGACCTCCACCTTTTGAAGAAGAAGATGCGATGGAACCCCTACCAACCCGATGGAATAAAGATGACATGTGGCCAGGGATTGAGATACTCCCCGACGGCCGCTCAGTCGAGTTTACTAGTCCCAGAAACCCCAGTGATCGCGACCATGAAGCCTCGGCGGTGCGGGCGGACCATTATATGCCTCCTCAGTGTGGAATATACTACTATGAGGTCAGCATCATGCACGGGAAGCGAGATGAGTAAGTCAATATCCGAAGCCAGTCTACAAAAAAAAAGAAAAAAAAAAACCGCGGGTGCCAGGTCGGGGGGACAGAGCCGAAAACTGACGTTCTGAAAGCACCACCATTGCCATTGGCTTTTCAACCAAAAATGCTGCAACGTCACGACCCGTTGGTTGGGAACCTGAGTCCTGGGCCTACCACGGAGACGACGGTCGTTGTTTTACCGGTCAAAACATTGGACGACCATTTGGCCCAACTTTCACCACGGGTGATGTCGTTGGATGCGGTGTCAACTTCCGCGATCACACGGCATTTTTCACCAAGAATGGTGTCAAAATAGGCAAGTTTACGCTCAGTGTCGATATTTTGCTGCAGCCACGAGTCTAATCATGGCATGACAGGCGTTGCTTTTCATGATGTGGCCCGGCGCAAGCTCTACCCCACCGTCAGTTTGAAAAAGCCACGAGAGCACGTTTGGGTCAATTTTGGTCAGCATCCATTTATTTTCGACATTGATAATATGATGCTGGTAAGCCGGCTTCTTTTTCCTTTCCTTTCCTTTCCTTTTCCAGTCGTATCATCATACGACGGCGTCAGAAAGGACATGGCAGGCTAATCTTCAGTAGGAGCAAAAAAACAAAATCCGAGCAGATATTCAAAATACCGATATATCAAGACTTGAGCCTGGTTTGGGTGAGACGGACTTGATACACGCTTTGGTTCTACAATTCTTGCAGCATGATGGTTACGTTGAGACAGCACGTGCCTTTGCCAAGGACATCAAGCAACAGAAGGAGGCGTTGAGACTGGATCCGAATGTTACTGTTGACGGCATAAACATCAAGGACGATGAGGATGCTAATAACAGACAACGTGAGTTCTTTGTCGAGAAGACGCAGGGGTGCGATGGACACTGACGATTGTTCAACAGGGATCAGAAGGGCTATCCTGGAAGGTGACATTGACCGTGCCCTCAAGCTGACGAACGCGTATTACCCGCAAGTTTTTCGCGACAATGAAGAGATGCATTTCAAATTACGATGTCGGAAATTCATCGAGCTTGTCAGGATGGCTGCGCAACTTCGAGCAGGTGGCGAGTCGAAGAAAAGCAATGGCAACGGGCCCACAGGGGTAGGCATCTCGCAGGACATGGACGTCGATGGTAATGGCGCAGACGGCATGTCTTGGAATGAGACGATGGATACCGAAGCTGCAGACACACAGCCGGAGATGATGAAGCTTGAGCAAGAAATGCTCGACTATGGGCGGACGCTAGGTGCAGAATATGCCAACGATGCTCGCCCTGAAATCAGCAAGGCCCTCGGCGAAATATGGGCACTAGTGGCATACGCAAATCCGCTCAAGGAGCCTAAAGTCAGCCACCTCCTTGGCCGAAAGGGACGAGTTGCAGTTGCTGAGGAACTCAACTCGGCCATCTTGTGTAAGACCAAACCTGCACTCGCTCCATCTTGGCTCACGAGACCTTTACTAACAGTTCCCTGAAGCATCGTTGGGTAAATCCTCACGTGCATCGTTGGAAAAACTCTTTGCACAAACGTCTGTGCTCCTCGAGGATCTCAGGGCAGACGGTGGATCAGGCGCTTTTGTAGCGGTACAGGATGTGGTGGACTTTGTAAGGGAATCTGTCCCATTGTCACCGTCATCATCATCATCATCATCATCATAGTGGAAGTGCCGACCAGGACGCCCAATATTTACCTCTGTCCGCTTCCGGGTCCGCTCCGTGTCACTTTAAGTGAAGTCGCTCGGACCATTCTTTTTCTCTTCTTTCACTGTATTGCAATACACTACGGGCGGTGTTTGGCGGGGCTGGCTTTCTTGCGTTGTATTTGTTGCCCTTTTAACCTTGTACTGCTTTCACCTGGAAGATGCTGGATGGTGTGGGATGTGGAAGCATTCTGATATTCGGCCTCGGCGGCGTTGCATGATGACAGTGGACTTGGGCTCCTTTGGATGACAAGCTTGCTTGAATTGGCTGGACGATATGGGGGATCTTTGGTCTTTCTTTTTTTTGGGGGGGGGGAAGGGGGGGAGATGGATGCTCAAATTGTAGCCCAGGGGCTATGGACCAGGTGGCTTGATTGCATAGCTGGTCCGAGACGGTCGACGTGATGGTCGCGACGAGGCAGAATGGCCTGTGTACCTACCTGGTATGTAGGTAGGGCATCTGGAACAGCGATATAGAAGGGTCCAAAGCATTGAAGCGTATCGAACTCGCCGCGTTGTCGGGGGATGTTGTGTGTGCGATGATGAATCTAGGTTTCGCGACGACGATGTTGAGGCAGGCCATCCGGGGGCAGTTGTGGGCTGAAAAGTCACAATCACACATGGATGCATGCGTAGATGTACTACACGCCAAGACGCGAGGGGCACGCAAAGACCAAATGCATCTCAACATGACAACATGGTCGCAGAACAGCCGAGGGATGACCCGACAACCAACTCGACGACGACATCAACTGAAACAAGGCCATCCATCTCGCCTAATCCTTTTTTTTTTTTTTCGCCCACAAACATGCAGTATGATTACAACGCGCCCTTGACCCAAGTAGCAATTTCCGACGGGGGCCGCGCACCACTCAACTCAGTGCCCCCCAACACCTCTCGTACAGCCTCCTCGCGTGGGCGACGAGATTCCCACACCCGGCGAGACACTCTGCGAGCCTGGCGTCCTGCCAGCCCATCCTGTCGTCCCCAATCAAGTACGTGTACGCAAAGACGTCTGCGTCCAACAGGCCGGGCGACGGCTCCCCCGAGAACCACTCCTGGTCGGCGAGGAGGGCCGACAGCGCGGCGAGCGCCGCCCCGGCGTCGCGGTACAGGTGCGACGGCCGCACGACGCGGCGGCGCGTCGTTTGGAGAATCTCCCTCGTGGCTGCGGCGCGGAGGCTGCGCAGCAGGGGGTCGCGCAGCGGCGGGCGAGGGAGGTACAGCCTCGAGAGGAGCGCCGTGTGGACGGGGTCGAGGTACAGCGTGTAGAGCTGCTTGCCGCCGTTATTAGCTTGCGCGGGAAGGGCAGGCAGGAATGAAATTTGGAATGGGTGGGGAGAGTTGCTGACTGACCCATGCTGGACGGATGTTCTGCGCCAGAAGCGACGCGTAGGCTTGTTGGCGGGCGACAACGGCAAGGGGACGGCGGCGCTCGTCGGGCCACGCGAGGTGTTCGCGCGCGTACTGGGCGATTCGGTCGCCGGCGAGGGGCACGTCGTCGTCGGGCCGCGAGTCGGATGAGGAGGAGGGGAGGAGGAGGAAGGGGAGCGCGCCCGAGGGGGAGGCGTGGTTGTTGGAGGGGACGAGGTCGGATTGTAGGCCTGCGATGCGGAGAAGCGTCTTTTTTTTTTTTTTTCCTTGCATGTCAGCCTTCTTCTTCTTCTTGGTTGAAAAGCTTTGTTCAGGAATATTTGAGGTGCGCAAAAAAAAAGGAAAAAACACGTACCTGCCACTTCAGACAGGCGGGATTATAGCTCGGCAGCCCGCGTGCGGCATCGTCGTCGGTCGAAAACACATGAAGCTCTGGGCGGGCCCGCGGCCGGTTTGGCGACCGTGCGGGAAGGGGCTCTGCCTCGCGGACTTGCAGCGGGAAGAGCTTGAAGAGTTGGCGAATCGGGCGCGGCGCGGCGAAGAGGCTTGTGTTGAGGGGGGGCGGCGGGTGCTGCCATTTGTCCATTTGTCCGGGCCAAGGGCGTGCTTTGCGTGGGCGCGGGTAGCTTGTGGATGCGGTGTTGACGAGGATTTCTGATGTTGCGGCGTTGCAAATTAATAATGTGATGTTTTTGTAATATTTGGGAGGAAGGTTCCCGAGGTCGGGTAGGTGGGTGGGTCTGCGTCTTCGCTGGGACGAATTAGATTAAGCATGTGCTTATTTATCGCAGCTAATTAGGAGTGCGCGCTCCGTTTTTGGATGGGGATGTCTCCGCTGTACCCATTATTTGCAAACACCGCCTTCGAACTCGATGCCCTTGCTGTTTCCTCCATCTCGATCAATTTGCTGGCCTTGACTCTCAAGGCTGCAAAGTCGACGATCTCTTGGTCAAACTTGGCGGGGAGGTGCACGCGCGCAACGAAGTGGACATTTGTTTCATCCTTTTCGGTTTCGCCAGTGCTCTTGTCCCCATCGGCGTCCCTCGGCTGCCCACGTTGTTGCGATCCTGGAGGATTCAAATCTCTTGTGGCCAGTTTGATGGGTACTACGAACTCCACGGATATCACTCCTAAAGACCTCGGGTGCCTATCCAGAATCTTAGCGGACAGGAGCCGTACAAGGCAGCCAAAGAACCGGTTATCCGAAAATTTAATGAACATGTATGAACCGAGTTAACAGAAAGGCCGGGTACGCAAGGCAGGGTACACAACAAAGACTGCTTATATACATCATATAGGAGTGGTTAGAGGTTAAAATCTTTAAGCCCACACCCCTAGCTATTAGCTCCCTAGTAGTGACCTTTAAATCCTCGCCTTCACGCTGTTTAAACCTAGGCATAAGCCTTGACATTGGCGCAACCCGTGTGTGAAATTTGTTGATTCCGACTTGTCCAAGGAAAACGGCAAAACAAAAAGGAAACTTGACTAAAAAAAGAAGGCGATGCACATACAACACTGGGTGTTCGCTGGTCGTCACCGACCCAACTACTAATCCAGCGCTCGCCAGGTTATCCTAGGAGATCGGACGGGATCCTGATTTTTGCTAGCGGCTGTGGTCGTATGTACCAGGAGCTGATGCTATTTCGACTGATGAATGGTTGTGGCGGACGAGGGGGAGGCCATATAACAATCTCTGCCAACCCAGAAGAATGACCAAGTGCTGCCCTTCGTTAAAAGACGATTCAGTAACCTAACTAACTATATCAAGACTTTGCTCCGTTTGCATCTCCTGAAGTCGTATCGACTCACGCCGGATATTGACCTTGTTTCGTTCATAGCCCTACGCCAACGCAATGGAGACAAAAAAAACAGTTTTCAAAAGTATTACTTGCTCTTCTAATGCCTCTAGAAGCCGTGGCATAATATAAACCTATGGATACGCCTGCCTCCGCGTTTGAATATCGTCCCTCTTCACTGACTTGTACTAGACAAAAACTACGCGGCCACGTCGACGGCTTCACAAGCCTTTACATGCCTCAAATACGCCAGAATATGTTGCATAACGTTCACGCTCGAGTGGCTCCGGCAGCTGACACCCCTGTCAGATTTATTGCTTCTTCTGGCAGTATCTGTGTATGGAACAAAAAGCACGAATTAGTTGCGGATCAGGCTACAGCAAATCAATTGGGGCCCAAGTAAACAAAGATTCCAACTCACCCGAGAAGACCGCCTAGGAGCGTCTTGTCCTTTGCGCACTTTCCGCCAGCCTGATGGATGGATAGCATTGTCAGCGATTTTGCTCGGTAGTTGTCTCCGATTATATCGGGACCTATACGGAGTCTTGACTGGCGACTTACAATCAAGCAGTCAAAGTCGTCGAAGCAGACGGTGCCTTTGCCACCTCCCGGAGCCTGGGGCATGGGTGCAGCCAAGACGGCCGTGGCCATGGCGGCCGACATGAGTAGAGCGACAACGTGGACCATTTTGAGTCAGACGGGAGGGTTTCTTTTTCTTTTCTTTTTTGTTGGGGGGGAATAAATGGAATGCTGAATATGCCGGCCAGTATACTGTGAGTGTGTCTCCCTGCTGAACAGGAGCCGGCTCCGACATATTATACGCGGCCAAGTGCCTCGGGACGCTTCATGACGCCTACTCGTGATTTGCATGCGTGTACACGTGCGACGCTACGTCGGAATTTTACTCGGGCGGAGATTTCGAGTTTCTGCAATTAATTTCCCGAAACCATCGTTACCATGAAGAATGCCATGTTCCCCATCGCCCACACATGTGATGCGAGTCATGTGTACCGCATGTGATGCAGCCATCATCATCTCCAAGGCTACTTGAGCACGAATGTGACAAGATTCACCCCCGCGTGGGAAAAAAAGACCACCAGCGGGCGCCGACTGAGAGCAAAAATGCTCCTCCTCCACGTCCTATTCCTCGCAATAGGCGCCGCCAGCGCCGCCGCCGCAGCAACCAGCAAACTCGCCTCCCGCGACGCTCCTCTCCTCAAGCCAGACCGCGACGAATTCTACCAACCTCCCGCTGGATTCGAGAGCAAGCCCCCCGGAACCATCCTCCGCACGAGGGCCGTCCCGCATCCCATCGGCGCCACCCTCGAAGGAGCCCCGGTCGGCTACGCATCCGCCCACCAAGTCCTCTACCGCACCACCGACTCGTTCGGCAAGGCCATTGCGACCCTGACGACGATCCTAGCCCCCGAAAAGGCTAATACCTCGCAGCTGCTCTCCTTCCAGGTCATCGAGGAGGCCGCCAACCTCGGCTGCGCGCCGTCCCACGCCCTTCAGCAGGGCGCGGAGCAAAAGACGCATCTCGACGCTCTCCTCACAGGCCTGCAACTGGGGTCCATCAACAACGCCTTGAAGAACGGATGGTACGTGACGGTTCCTGATGCTCTGGGGCCGAAAGCTGCCTTCCTGGCAAACAACCTCGCTGGGTATGCGACCCTCGACGGCATCCGCGCGACCCTCGCCTCTTCCAGCTTCACAAACATCTCCGCCCACGCCACGTCCCTGATCCGGGGATACTCGAGCGGTAGTCTCCGCTAAACCCTCAAAGTAAAAATCATCATACCCATCTGCCATATAGACACTCTCGCCTCGATTTTCCCGAGACAAACTCGTGGAGAAGCAGAACACGAGACACTACCGTCCAGAAGCGCTCGGAAACCGCATCGAATTTCCAGACACGGGCGAGTTCACGCACTTCTGTAGTCGATACAATTCTTCTTCTAATCTGACCCAGACGGTTGGTTCCAACTGGCAGTACATCCAGAAATGGCCTTCGGAATCCTTGCCAATGACGTGACACATGGAGTCTGTCGGCTTCGTCCCCATTTCCAAGGAGTAGGCTGTTGTCATGGTCCCCGGTGGGTTATATCTTGGACTGTCAACCCCTCCACAGTGAAGTACTGCGGGACCAAAATTCGCCGCGGAGAACAAATGCAGCGGTGTCATGTTGCAATAGTCGAGAGAGCCTGCGGGGCCCGCGTCTCCCAGTTTCTTAAAAGGGTCATTGCCGGCTCTTTTCATTTCCAAAAATGATTTGGCGGAGGAGACCAAGTGATTTTCCGAGGTCTGCTTGTCCATGTTGCGCTTGTGGTGAAGAGCAATATGCCCGATTGATTCCTTCACATCGTCTGCTGACAGGCTTGAGCATACTGGAATTGTCAGCATCTGAAGATACTCTCCTGATGGGTCGCGCAGGGAAGAAAGGCGGTGACGAAGATTGACCGCATTGCACGCAGCAACGGCGCGAGTCTTGTTTTTGTCTCCCCCTTGTAATTTGGTCACCCATGCGAGCAGAATTTCTGCATCGGTGATAATCGGTCGTGGTTCTTCGTCTTCCAGCATTCGTGCCATTTCGTGGCGAATCTCGCTCAAGAAATCATCGTGGATGACTTTCGGTATGTACACCATTCGTCTCTGCATGGGGGGTTGATTCCGTCTCCGCCACCACTCGGGAATGAAATATCGTGAGATTCCCTCGCTCCATACGTTGACATCTTCAACGGCCTTCTTCTCTTCTGCCTCGCTGACTATTTTCTCAAGAACGTCTTTGTGGGGTCCGAATACCAGCGCGACTTCGTCTTGTCGTCCGGCTAGCACAAGCGACCAGTTCTTGAGAAGAGACTGAAAGCTCGCGTTATCCATTGCGTTGGACGGCATGGATATTGTGACAATTGTCGCGTCGTAGAAGGCCAAGATATGAAGTACCAATTGCGGAAGCTTTCTGTCGATGACATCCTGAACAGTCATGGGGAAATCGGGGTGTGCCATGTCCAGACGACAAGTCGCTGGGTAAATTTGAGTGAAGGCCCGTGGAGCAGAAAGGCTAAAGTGCTTTCCCGCAGGATGACTCTCGATCTCGCGATCGTGATGGTCGTCGAAGAAGAATGTACAGGCCGGGTTTTCGTGTGAGTAGGATGTAGGAGCATATGCCTCTAAGAGTCCGTCATTCTTCAAAAATGAAATGTAAAATAAAAATAAAAGATTCAGCTGTCAGTTTCTTGCAGCTGCCGATGTTGCGAGGGAAAAATCCGTGGGGAAGACGAGGCTTTGATACACTTACCCTGACACGTAGACGAGCGCCAAGCTTCTTCCAGTCGCCTATTTCCAACAAATGACAAAGTGACTCATAGAGCTTCGGGGCATTGAGCACATCGTTGAAGCACATTACCCAGGTGAGCATCTTTTGCGTTGCGGTAGGTTGATCAAGCAAATGAATCGGATAAACCTCCTCCTCAAACCGGGGACTCAGCTTCTCGTTCGCCAAAGACCTTTCGTTCCTTGCATTGCAGCATGAGAAGATCATTGTGTCGACGTTTCGACGTTTCGGTTTTAAAAGCTGAGCTTCTAGATGAGATCTTTAGATACCGGATAGTGAATTGGTGCTCGCGACTGCGACGCGACTGCGAGAAGCAGATTCCCGCATGCTTTTGTATACAAGGTGTACTCAGTCAGGAGCTGCACTTCGCGTTGGGCAGAATGTCGTACTTGTTGGCTGTTCGCGTCGAGACATTCAAATTACACAGCAGAGGAATAGATGTTCTCGGGCGGCTCCCCACGTTACAGTACATCCGCACTTGGGCCAGATCTAAGACACAGATGGGTATGCACAAGAGGAAGACAAACCGAGAGATCATGCGCTGTGACAGCCTGTGAGTATGGCTCGCAAGTGGGAAATATCGTCGGTTTCTCTTGGTCTTGACATTGGCATTGAACAAGGTGAAATGTCTCACCGGATGCGGGTCACAACAGCGCCTAGCCTGGTGCTGTCGGCCAGCAATAACGAACCTGGAAACTCATTTCTTGTCGCCTTGTGCGCCTCGAGATATCATTCAACGTCCCAGTCTGCTCGTATCGGCAGACTGCTCTGCGCCCTCATTGTTCGTTTGCAGTTGCTCACTACCTGTGCTTAATAATCATGAAAACGTTCCGTGGCTAACCCAGGCGGGGCGGGATGAATAATGCTTGGGCTAAAAGAACCACGCCACGTGTACACAAAAGGCTACTGCGTTTGTCTCTTCTCCGTGAAAGTGTGTTGCAGGCCTGTTCCGGCACGTCTGGCACTGGTTTTTTCTGCTGCATAGACACATAAGAAGTTTCCCTGAATTGGTGAATGACCAACACTTCCTGCAGCAAAGTGAGCGACTTGAACAAAGAGATTCGCCTTCGGTCGTAATATCTGGTTCGAGCTGACGGATTTTGAACAGGACCACGAGTCCACGTGAAGGGAGCAAGCAGGGTGGGGCTAACATCGCTTTGGCCGGCCAAACACGCAAACGGTGGCAGGTGGCAGGCAGGTGGCAGGCAGGTAGGCAGGGTGGCAGGTGGCAGGTGGCAGGTGGCAGGTGGCAGGTGGGCAAGAACGACGCGACCCGTTGTTGCGACACTACCAGGCACAACCAACAGGACAGACCATCCATCTCTCCTCATCTGTCTTTTGTCTTTTGTCTTCCAAACATCGGCCATTTCAGGGGGCAGCGCCACCATCTCATCTGGCCCATGGCGTTGTTACGAGCGTGTTAGTGGACTCTGCCAATGGCCAAGGTCTTGAGACGCTCCTCCATTGACAATGGCGGCTCCTGTGGCGGACGACTTGACGCACACCAGTCGGACCCACGACGGATGTTCGGCACGTTGCTATGTACTTACTGATGGAATCAGTTCGCCAAGCCTCGGTTTGATCGCCTTCGTCCAAGACTGCACCGTCTTCCGACGAATGTATATTTGGAAAACCCTTACTTCGGACTAAGCAATCCGTACCGTCCGCTGGTCAGTAGAATCGGTCAATATCCAGACACGCGTTGACGTTTACGAGCAAGGCGGACGATTTCCCGAAAGACACCAGACATGTCCGAAGGAGCCAGCCAGGCGACTGGGGGTATCACAGGAACCTTTTTCAAAGGGCAGGACGGAGTACGGAGTACTCCGTCTTACATTGCTTGCTGCGGTTCAAGGCAGGTCTGCAAAGGTTACATACAAGAATCTAGCTCCAAAATCTACCATCCCGTCCGATAGTACTAATCTTCGAATTGCACTGGCGTTTGCGCTTCGGCGTAAATACGAACCATTACGGCTTCACTAATGTTGGCTTTGCTCTAGCCTGTCCGACTTTTCCGCCCCTGCGTAGAAAATGCGATGTCTGGAGCCCAGTCTATTTCGGGGCACTCAAGGGCACAGGGCTGTGCAGAATTTATTGTGTCCGTGGTCCGTAGTTGTGGCCGGTGTGGATGGGATGAGGATGGGGGACTGAGTCGTCGCGCTGCACTCCTGCATAACATATTTCCCAATGCCTCGATAATTCTGCGGCATTTCTTGTTTCGGGGCTGTTGTCTGAATAGTTTTGCTGCTTCATATTCAACCATTTTTTCCCTGCGCACCCTTGTTCCCGCTCGCATCGCTCCGTGTTTTGCTCATTGAGCCAGCCGCTTTGCAACTCGAGTCGTCGAGACTGGGACTTATTACTCGCCGACCCGTTCGAGAAAGTTGCGATCGTCTCTTGGCTGGCAGACCTTCGCGCCGCGACTGCCAATTTGATCGCAGTCTTCTTTCTTGCACAAGCCTTCCGAGTGTTGTATCAGTTTCAAAACCTGCGACGGCAACCTCTCGCCATTTGTGGTTTCTCTCTTTAACCAGGCCTTCGCCCATATACCATATACTACTTGTTCTATTACTATTACTTCAACTACAACCGCTTGAAATCTTCCCAATCATCTCTTCTAGGCCAACGTTTTGCAAAAATGGTCTCTTCGACTCTTTCGTGGTTGCTTATGGCCTCGATAGGCAGCGCACTTGGCGCCGACCTGCCATCCATTGTGATCAAGGTGCGACTAACTGACGTGAATGAACTTTCCTGCTGGCCACCATTTTTTTGACTGACGATTTGGACAGGGTTCCAAGTTCTTCTATCCCAACGGCACTCAATTCATTATGAAGGGTATCGCCTACCAGCAAGCCACCGGCGCAGCTGGTTCAACGTCCAGCAACGCTAGTTACGTTGATCCTCTTGCGGATAATGATCGTTGCAAGGTCGATATCCCGAACCTGGTCTCCCTCAAGACCAATGTCATCCGAGTTTACGCGATTGACCCGACCAAGGATCATTCAACTTGCATGAAGCTTCTCAATGACAACGGCATCTATGTCGTGGCTGATCTTGGCGAGCCCGGCCTGTCTATCAACCGTGATGATCCGGCCTGGGATACTGCGCTGTTTGATCGCTATCGAAAGGTTGTTGATGAGTTGGTCAAGTACTCCAACGTCATCGGCTTCTTTGCTGGCAATGAAGTCAGCAACACTAATAATAACACGGGCGCTTCTGCCTATGTCAAAGCTGCAGCCCGTGATACCAAGGCTTACATCAAGTCTAAGAATTACCGACCGATGGGTGTTGGTTATGCTGCCAATGACGACAAACCCATCCGTGACCAGATTGCGAGCTACTTCAACTGCGGTCCCACCGAAGACTCCATCGACTTTTTCGGTTACAACATTTACTCGTGGTGCGGTGACAGCAATTTCGAGGCCTCTGGATACAACCGACTGATTGAATATTTCAAATCTTACTCTGTGCCCATGTTCTTCGCCGAATATGGCTGCAATCTGCCCAATGGTGGAGCGGATCGCACCTTTGAAGAGACCACAGCATTGTACGTGAACAACATGACCGACGTCGTCAGCGGGGGTATCGTGTACGAGTACTTTGAAGAGACCAATAACTATGGTGAGTTTGAGGCATGCATTTCGAATCGTTCAGGACTCTGAATTAACAAGGGTTTTTTTTTTCCTCTTCAGGTTTGGTGAAGATCAGTGACGGCGGTTCTGCCACCAAGCTGAAGTCCTTCTCTGCTCTTGAGAAGAAGATCGGTTCTGCCAATGCCAAAGGCGTAGACATGTCGTCCTACAACCCTACCAACAAGGCATTGGAGTGTCCTGCCGTCAGCTCATCGTGGGAGGCTAGCTCAAGCCTGCCCCCCACTCCCAACGACTCCGCGTGCAACTGCATGGTCAAAGCCGCCTCGTGTGTTCCCTCAGGAGAACTCAAGAAAGCTTCCTACGGTGACATTTTCGGCTTCATTTGCGGCAAGGACGCCGCTTACTGCGCCGGCATCACGGGCAACACAACCACGGGCAAGTATGGCTCGTTCAGCATGTGCTCAAGTCAGCAGAAACTGGCCTACGTCCTTGACGCTTACTACAAAAAGAACGGAAAAGGTGCTTGCGACTTTAAAGGCCAGGCCAAGACTCAGTCGGCCAGCGGCTCGCTGTCCAGCTGCGCCAATTTGGCTCCCGGGAGCAACGGCGCCAACTCTACGTCCGGTGGCAACGGCAACGGCAACGGCAATGGCAATGGCAATGGCAACGGCACCGGGAACGGCACCGGGAACGGCAACGGCACCGACAGTTTCGCGGTTCTCGGCGCTCCTCTGACACGCGTTGGAGGCTCCGCTGTTGGGTTGTACCTTGTTGCTGCTGTGTTTGGAGCTGCCATGGTGGCTTTGTAAGAGGAAGGCGGGCGTTATTTCTCAGGAAAGTGTACGACATCTGGTGGTGGTGATTGGAAAATTAGCAGTTGAACTACCAAGTTGAATCACGCGGCTGGAGTTTGTGGCACCTCTTATGTTTGGACCTGATTTGGGCAGTCTTGTATACATACATGGCCACGAGGGAAATGTGGCACTTGCGTGACTAGCAGGGTACGGGACTTGTATACATGTCATAGAAAATGTATTCCGTACGTAATACCCAACTTGTTTCAATGATATGTCACCCCGTGAGTGGGCGGATTAGGTGCTCACTGAGGGACTGACAATGTTCATTCATACCATGCTGTATTACCTCTTTCAGCTCATTGCATCAGCTACGGAGCATGTAGATCTCCTCGTACTCCGCGACCACGGCGCATCAGGCCTGAGCTCTAGCAGCCAAGCTAACAACCGGGAATGGACTCAAGCGCAAACGCCCACAGCGATCAGGGTCCGGTGGTCCGGTCCATCTACTACGTACTACTCCACCACGTCGCCCCCTGAATTCGACGTTTGTTTGTCGTGTTCCGGACGTGCCGGATATTATGGCGGGTCAAGCTTGGCAGGTTCGGAGGAGGTGATTGAATGAGCGATGGGCCATCGGAAATCATGGCAATCCGAGCGTCGCCATCTGCCGTGGATAAGAAGAATCTCGGGCTGATGCGGTCGTACAAGTCCGTCCAACTCCCTGCCGGAGCCGGGGTGTCCCATGCAACCCGTCATGGGTCGCGCTGGATTTCCATCTACTACGAACCTCTACGGCAGATACTGAGGTACAAATGATAGCGACAACATACGCGAGGACGCCGAGAAGCAAAAGCAACCTTGTTTGCTTCGTCCCCAAGGCTCCCATCACATCGTCATCATCATCATCATCACTATGGAAATCATCATTGTCGGCGCGACCGGCTACGTCGGGTCCACGGTCCTCGAGCGATGCCTATCGGACGCGAGCATTTCGAGAATATACGTGCTGACGAGGAGACCCCTTGACGACGCGCAGACTGCGTCCCCGGAGGCAGCGCGCAAGGTTTCGGTCGTGATCAAGAGGAACTGGATCGAGTACGATGATGAACTGCTGGGGAGGCTGAGAGGTGCTCGTGCGTGTATCTGGTGCATCGGCGGCCGTCACACCCAGCACAGCCGCTGGGCCACGCCAGAGGAGTATCTCGCCGTCACGGTGGATTACACGGTTGCCGCGGCGCGGGCGTTCGCCGGGATGATGGGGACCACGACACGCTCGCACGACGACAGGTTTCGCTTCGTCTTTTGCAGCGGAGATGCCTCGGAGCTGGTGTACAATCGGAGCTTGTGGATCATGGGGCCGACGAGACGGGCAAAGGTTCGATTTTGTCTCTCTTCTTTCTCTTGTGCTAAATGACTGACTGACTTATCAATCGCTAGGGCTGCGCGGAAAAGAACATTTTCGACATTGCAGATGCCAGTGGCGGGGCACTGGAGAGCATCACGGTTCGACCATGCGGCATCTATCCTCGGCGGGACACGCCGTGGTCGTGGTTCCTGACAAGGCTTGTCCTGCCGACGCTCGAGGTGGGCGAGCTGGCGGCGGCCATGGTCGAGCTGGCGAAGAAGGGGGGAGGTGGACGGCAAGGGCGGATCGTCGGCCATGAGGATGCGAAGACGATGGGGAGGGACGTCTTGGGGAGGGAGCGGACGGACCAGACGTGAGAAAGTCAGTACATGTAGAGGGAGAGTTTTGGTGGCTGATGGTCATGACCTTTGCCCAGCTCCGCTAGTAGTAAGGTTACTCCAGCCACCACACAAACTAGAGTTTCAGGAAACCTTGAAACTGATGTCGAGTTGTTCTCCCCGCATCAGTCGAGTCGGGATAACTTGATACATGACGACAAGTTCCAAAAAAAAGTCCCCGCTTGTGTCGAGCCCCATTCAAATAGCCCTCTGAGCTCAAGTCGAAGCCGAGGCTTTCACAATCATCACGATCCAGTCCCCCTCACCGAGGTCTCGTCTCGAGCGTCGACTTCTCCAAAAACCACGGCGGAAAAGGCCAACTGACTGGCGGCGGCGCCTCGACAACTCTCAAGTTACTAATTACTCGTGGCGCCACCACACTTGTTGCAAATCCGAGTCTGATCCCTCCCTTCTCCCCCCTTCTTCCCCTCTCTTCCCCTCTCTTCCCCTCTCTTCCCCTCTTTCTCTCCTTCCTTCCTTATTGAAAGAAGATGTACAATAGAAGCAGAGGGACGAATCACAGCTGCCGTCTCCCAAGCCCGGATTTCAAACTCCATCAAGAAGGTCGCGCCTTCCAGTCTCGTCCAGTCTCTCGTCCAGCCTCGCCGTGTCGCTAGGCCCGAATCAATCGTTTTCGCTTGCAAACCCCGCCCAGCCGACCAACTGCTCGCTCACTCACCACTTGGCCGGCTTCTTCACTAGCAAAATTTTTTTTTTATTACTCCAATCCATTCTCTCCAAATTCCTCATCGCCACCATTTATTTGCTGTCGCTTTACGTCAGATTCGGCACCGGACAAATCGTTCCTTTTTCAGACCCGCAGAAGAAGAAGCAAAAAAAAAAAAAGTATTCAACTGCCGGCATGAACGCACCCATCTCGTCACCGAGTGCGAGCGCGAGCGCGAGCGCTTCCTCGTCTACCGGGCCGTCAACGCGACAATCCCCCACCGGCTTTCAAGCTGCGCAGACGATTGCCATGCCGCCGCCCGCGCAGGCCAAATGCTCGTCGACGGAACCCTTCCTCCGAGACTTGAACCTGGTCGCTGAGGCGGCGAAGCGGGCGCAAGTCGCCGTCATGGTTCGCGATTTCGATAACTGTGCTCTTTCATAGGCCTGCCTGCCTGTGGCACTGACCTGCGCACATGCACTTGATTACCCCACGGGAATTTCTTTTCTATATCGCGGGGGAGGGGGGGGCCTCCGCGGTATTATCGGTGGCCTGGAGCTGACGGTCTGGTCTACGGAGTCACATCAGCCGGTGCAGTGCAATCAGCGCCGCTTCCCAAGTTGCATCTTCAACGGGCTCAATGCATTCCGTCCGTTAATGCATACTCCGTACCCGCAGCTTGCTTTCATCTCGCCAAATGTCATATTGCTGCGAGCCACCTGACGGAGCATGTTGTTTATTTATCCGCGGGTTGTTCTTGTACGATCTGAGCGGGAACCCTTGTTTTAGGCGCAATCACAGGCAGCATATATACCTTGTGGCAGACTTGATATCAAGTAGTATCCGTGGTGGCGGAACCTCGCCCATGTTCTTAGCATTGGCCGGCTTTTTTTTGGGTTGAACTTGGGCTTATGTATGTAAGACGACATGGATACCCCTGGATCGCAGCGTACAAGTAAGTACAAACGGTCTGCGAGGGCAACGCACAACATGAATACATGCACTTCAAATGTGGCCAAGACGTTGCATCGAAATGTACAAGGTGTCGTCAACATTGTAGCTCGGCACAAGGATCAATTTTCTGCGAAGCCACGAAACCAGTCGGTCCATCATCGTCTCTTTATATCTTGGCCACGAGGGACGCCCCTCCATCGACCCTGATCAAGGCCCCGTTCAGATAGGCACTACACAAGTCAGCATGAATGGCACAAGACCAAAACCAAAACCAAGGGAAACGAAAAAAGACTCACCCGGCCTTGCTCGACAAGAAGATGGCCGACCCCGCCACGTCCTCGTCCCTGCCGATCCTCCCCAGGGGAATCTCGCCAGCCAAGGCATCCCCCACAGCCTCGAGCGTGGCCCTCATCATCTTTGTCCGGAACGGGCCGCACGCCAAGACGTTGCTGGTGACGTTCCTGGCCCCCAGGTCCCTGGCCATGTGCCTCGACAGGTGGTGCAGCCCGGCCTTGCTGGCCGAGTAGGCAAAGTTGGCCATGGTGGGCACGCGGACGCCGTCGATGCTCCCGATGTGGATGATGCGCGCGGGGTCCTCGCTCGTGCCGGCCCTCTCGAGCAGCGGCAGGCTCAGCTGCGAGAGGGTGAAGGCGCGGTGCAGGTTCAGCGTGAGGAGCTTGGTCCAGGCCGCGTCGGGGTGCTCGTCAAAGGGGGCGCCCCATGCCGCGCCCGCGTTGTTGACCAGCACGTGCAGGCCCGCGGGCTCCCGCTCGGCGAGCTGGCCGACGAGGGACTCGCACTCGGCGAGGTGCTGGAGGTTGGCCGGGAGCGCGTGGGCGGAGCCTCCGTGGCGGGCGAGCGAGGTGAGGTCCTTGGCCGCGGCGTGGCAGGCGGGTGCGTCGCGGCCGGTGATGTAGACTTTTGCGCCGTTTGCGACGAAGCCCGTTGCTATCATGCGGCCGATGCCCTTGGCGCCGCCTGTGACGAGGACGACTTTGCCCTGGAGAATGTCAGCCGTGTTTGCATGTTTGCATGTTTGCAGAGCTGGTGGGCATGGAATGGGGCGCACCTGGACGCTGAAGAGGTTGTTGACATCCATGGCTGCTGCGGTGGAAGAGGGTTGTTTGGTTGTCTTGTCCGGGTTGTGGTTGCGTGATGCGGAATCAGAGATGTCAGATGGCGTCTGCCGAAAGCGAGATGCCGAGGCCTGCGGTGCGCTCGGTGTGCTCGGCGTGCTCGGCGGAAAGTTCCCCGCGTCCTGGACCACGTTGCACCTGCACGACACGACATGCGAGATGATCTATGATTCATGTCCAACACGGACGAACCGTCGATTCCACTTTGTGAAAAAAAAAAATTCCTGTAATGCGCCAGACGTTTCTAAACAACTTCTCGTCCAACTAACATCACAAGGAAAAAAAAAAAAGGGCTCCACCAGCTCAGCCATTTCCAACCCACGTTGGCTCGCCATCGTGAGACTTGTCCCTTTTCTCCTCTCTCCCTCAACGAGAACGAATCCAACCGAGCACGACCTAATGGCAGCCGACGACGACGATCCCCCCTCCGGACGACTCGGCCAGACCTTCGACGGCCTCGCCTTCTCCGCCCACGGCGCCGCCTGGTCGTCCCTGTACAAGGAGGGCTTCCACCCCTGGGACCGCGGCGGCCCATCCCTCGCGCTCGCGGACCTGCTCTCCCAGCGCACCGACCTCGTGCCCCCGGCCCAGGAGCGCGACCGCCGGGGCAACCTCCTCCGCGACGCCGCCGGCGAGCCGACCCGGCGGACCGCCCTCGTCCCGGGCTGCGGGCGCGGCCACGACGTCCTCCTCCTCGCCTCCTTCGGTTACGACGTCGTCGGCCTGGACGTCAGCCCCGAGGCCGTCGCCCTGGCCGAGGAGAACGCGCGATGCGCCCTCGGGAGGGGGCTGTACGAGCCCGTGAATGGGCTGGAGCGCGGTCGCATCCGCTGGGTGGCGGCCGATTTCTTCTCCGACGACTGGACGTCGGGGCTGGGCACGCACGGCTCCGGCAAGTTTGACTTGGTATTCGACTATACGGTATGTTTATCCCCCCTCCCTCGCTCCGTTGTTTCCTCGGAGCTTAAAAAAAAATCTCCCCTAGTTCCTCTGCGCCCTGCCCCCCGAGGCCCGCCCCCAATGGGCAAGACGCATGCCCCAGCTCGTCCACCCCTCGGGCCACCTCATCTGTCTCGAGTTCCCCTCGGGCAAACCTCTCTCGGACGGCGGCCCCCCCTGGGGCCTCACGCCCGAGGTCTACGAGGCGCTCCTCGGCGCCCCCGGCAGCCCCGTCGCCTACGGCCCGGACGGCGGCGTGGTCGAGGCCATGCCCGCGAAGCCGGACCCCAGCGCCATGCACAGACTGAGCATCGTCAAGCCTGCGCGGACGCACAAGGCGGGCATGGACGAGGATGGGACGGTGAGGGACTTTATATCCGTGTGGGCGCCTTGACGGCCATGCTTCTATTCCGGACTAGACGAAGTTGATGAAGAGGACGAGGACATATTGAAGGGTTGAAGAAGATGAAGGATGACAAAATACATCAACATCAATATACAAACCAATTCTATCCAGAAATCCATTCCCCCCTAAAAATATAGTTTTCATCACTTACAACACAACACAACACAACACTGTCAAAATCACTTCTTCCTCAAGCTATTGTAATGCTCCCCCAGCCCGTACCCATGCCGATAATAAGCCAGCCACAACACCTTGCCCCCCTCCCTGCTCACCCCAATGCTCTCCGTCCTCCCATCCTGCACCACCCTAATCTCAACCCCGTATCTCCTCGCCACCGCCGTCAACTCCAGCTCGCCCCCCCACTCGGCCGTGTCCCGTATCCTACAAACGTAGCTCTCCAGATCGCCCCCCTCCACAAACGGCTCAAAATCCTCCCTATTCTCCCTCATAAAGGCCGCGGCCGTCCTCCTCACCACCCTATACGGCGGCACATCCCCCTCCCCCTCCCCCTCCCCCTCCCCAGCGCCACCCCATTCACAACAAGTTGGTCCGCCACCGCCGAGAACAGGCAGTGCCCATCCGGCTCAATCTCCTTCTCGACCAGCCCGTGCGCCATCAGCATCCCCCTCACGTACTCGCCCTCGCGCGCCCTATGGTCCGTCATACGGGATGCCTCGTCCTCTGCCTCCCGCGCCACATCTTCCTGCTCGGCCGCGCGCCGCGCGAGCCGCTCCCTCTGACGATTGCGCTTCTTCCTCCCGCATTCTTGGGGCGGTGGTGCTGGTGGTGCAAGTTGTTCTTGTCCGCTGCCCGTCGTGGCTTCTGCGGGCTTGTCGTCGTCCCGGTCGCCGACTGCGTTGTCCTCGTCCTGTCCGTCGAGGGCCGCCGCCTCGCGGGCTTGTTCTTCTCGTAATAGACGCTCCATCTCGGCGCATTCGTCGTTGACGCCCTTTCGCGTCTTCTTTGTCGCATTCTTCTTCTTGCTCGTGATTCGGCCCTGGAGCTCTCTGAGCTCTCGTCGGTGGCGAGCCTGCATCTGATGGAGCGCCTCGCTTTCCATCTTGTTGGGGAAAAAAAAGAAAAAAGAAAAAAAAAAGCGGGCTGGAATGCAAAAGTGCTGACGACGCCGTGTGGCCTTGGACTCGTGAGGTGAAATCGATCAAAAGTTGCCAAGCCACGTCATTGGAGGGGCGTGGGTCGTATGGTGCCACCGTGTTACGGATCCGTACAGTACATACGGAGAGTTGTTCATACATGTAAGAAACGTGTGTGCCCCGCACTCCCTAATACCAAGGAGGAAAAAATTCTGAATTTAGAAACACACCCAATTGCAGGCTCCGAGCCCTGTTGAAAGGGACGCGGGTTAACAGAAGCGCGTGCGCGTGTGCGTTGGGCGAAATCAAATTACGATGATGAAGTGCCGTGCGTGGGCTTTGTTTTGTTGACTGTTGGTTGCGAGCTCTGGCCGCAGATTCTGCTGCGGCCGCGAGGTCATCGTTGGCCGACGTTGGTAACCCGATCATGACGTCTGCTTTCTTCTTCTCGATCGCTGGTCGCTCCTTCCCGGGAAGTCTGGCTGACTCAACCCGCCAGGCAAGTCCCAGGCCCCCCAGGGTCTTCTCGACTCCATCTCAACTTCTTCCATGTTGCCGTGTCTTGCCGTGGCTCGTGGCTGCGACATCGCCTCTAAATAACTTTTAGTAATAATAATCTCACTGTTACCTCACCACTAGCTCCAGACACTGCCATTCGCCTTCCTCCCGATCAACCGCCCAGCCTCGCTTTCTTCGTTCTCTTGGCAATCCAGCTCTGTGCGCCTTTCTTCTATGTATGATGGCTTTATTTGCCCCGTTGTATGACCTCAAGCTCGTCCTTTATACCGCCAGTCAATCCGTTCATCGCACCGAACATGACCTAGTCCCAGTCCCCCTTACGCCGTCTTATTTAGCACCATGCACTGGTGAAAACCAGTCCCAAAACAGGAAAATATTACTCCATAATAATAATGATGATGTTAGCGATGATAACAAAGAAATAGTGGGATCAATACCAGGCGCCATTCTGGCATTCGTTTTTGGTGCCAGTCTCATCTCGGGATTCCGTCAGCAGCAAACAGCCACCAGCCGTCACCACCGTCACCACGGTGCCAATCCCCTCATCGGCCGACCCCCTCGCACGCCACTTTGGCCACCCCCAAGACTTGCATCCGCGCGCCAAGTCGCTGCCTGGGCATCAAAGGTAGCCCCCCATGCCCCCCCCCCCCCTGCCTGTGCTGTGCTTCCCTGCACCACGGCCCTGCACCACGGCCCGGGGCATCGTTGTGGCCCCCGTTGTTGTCCACACACACACACCAGCCATTTCGGTCTCGCGCGCCAGCATCAGCGCCAAGTTGTGGTCAGGTCGGTCACTCTTTCCATGTCACTGTCCTCGTCGCTGCGTCAGAGAACGCACACTTCACACCAACGAACCCTCTCTCACACACCTCTTGTCTTTGAACGACCTCTGCCCAGAATTGACAATCAATATTAAGGGAAGGCATTCCCCCTTCCTGACATTTTTCCTCCTTCTAAGTTGTCGACCTTCATCTCTGGTGGCGGTTCCTATAATCCAGTGGCAATCCGGCACGCTGCCGCCGCTGGTATCCAAAGCACGGACCGCACCTCTTCCAACTCGCAACAATCCCTGTTGCTGTTCTTTCTCGTCCCTTTCCACACCTTGTACCTTTGGGGGGGTGAAATTGATTGTATTTCCTGGTCTTCAAATCATCTTATTTGCAAACAAATCGGAAAAACAAACCTTTCATTTTTCAACTGCATTGTTCAAGGCGAGATTTCTTTTGTCAGTCACTCGTTTCGAAGCTTCAAGAAGAAGTCGCAACGGAACAACAGCTGGTGACAAACAAATTTTGCCTGATGGGAAGAAATTTTACTCCAGACTTATGGTATTCAAAGCGGTCTGAAGCAGTCAGATTCGCCCAACAGTTGTTGAAGTGTTCGCACAAGCTTGACACGCGTTGCATGTGCCTGACATATTGGGCTTTGGGCGACTTGAAGCTTCTTGGCTTTGGTTTGGACCTCAGAAAGACCCAACAACCATAGAAGAGAGACTGATTTCCATGTGAGTTCTGAATCTTTCTTTTCTTTGAACCTCACTGTTCTTCTCAATGTCGTGATCCCGAGGATCAGCACAACTTGTGCGTCGTATCTACTCGCAGCCACGGAGGAATGAATTGCAGTATCAGCATCAAATTCAATCCAGAATAATGCCATCGATTTGGAATTCCATCTCATTGAAGACACATAAATCGATGGACAGGGACACAAATTTGGGCCCACATCATCCTACCTTTCCTCTGCGAAGCGAAACCCGTTCTCGAATCTATATCACTTGCTTGATCCCCGTTCTACCTGACAATTGTTTGTCTTCGTCCTGTTGAAGCCATAATACTACTTCCCATGTTGATGCTCTTAAGCTACATCATGGCTGACTGGAATAAAGAAGGAAAACCCAGATTAAAGTACGGCCTACTACCGACTTTCCATTCTGAGTTGGATCCCTCGCTGTTTCCCAGTTGCCTTGCCCGACAACGCAATCCAGCATGTCCCTAATTAGGTAAGTTATACGGTTTACTTCGGTGGTGCGATATTATCCTTCATAACCATAGCAGGGCTGATATACAATGTTGCCGCAGAGATTCAGGGCCAAGGCGTCTTGTAGATGGATTCTGGGAATATGGCAGGTATTATGGCTCATGGAGACCGCGGAAGTATCTGTTTCCGATTGACGCGGTGAGGAATTTTCCCAACCCTCCAATTAAAATCGAGTTTCATTCTATATCTGACCCAGGAGAACTTTAGGAGGAACTAAACAGGATGGACATCTTTCACAAGTTCTTCCTAGTTGCTAGAGATGAAGCTCTATTTGCCTCCCCACTAAACCCGAACCGGGACCAACCCCTTCGAATACTGGATCTTGGAACTGGTACCGGAATATGGGCCATTAATGTCGCAGAAGTGTATGAACCGTTCAGCTGCTGCCGACATAAGCGAATTATGCTAATGAAGGCGCAGAACTGCTGTTCCACCGGAGATCATGGTTGTGGATCTCCATCAGATTCAGCCAGCCCTGTACGTCCCCTCTTCACTCTCGTCGCGGTTGAAAAATGAGCTTATTTTGAGTAGCATTCCCCTCGGTATTTCTCCCCTTCAATTTGACATCGAAGAAGCATCATGGGAGCCTTTGATGAAAGATTGCGACTTGGTGCACATACGAATGCTCTATGGCAGTATCCAGACCGATTTGTGGCCAGATATATACCACAAAACTTTCGAGTAAGGCAGTGGCTCTCGTTTCTTGTCCAAGATAGCCGTTGAGCTTTTTCATGCACCAAGACTAATCCGCAGTAGACATTTGAAGCCTGGGTCTGGATACATGGAACACATTGAAATCGATTGGGTGCCCAGGTGGGATGGAAACGACGTCCCGCCCGAGTCATCGCTGCATGAATGGTCCCAGCTACTATTGCAAGGCTTGGATCGTTTCAACCGGAATGCCAGAATTGATGCGGGGGAAGTTCGAATAACCCTCGATAAGGCCGGGTTCGTCGATTTCAGAGAAGAGACCATTCGGTGCTACGTGAACCCATGGTCCTCGGAGCGTCGTGAGCGGGAAATTGCAAGATGGTTCAACCTCGGGCTTTCTCAGTGTCTCGAGGCGATGAGTTTGATGCCCATGATAGAGGGGTTGAGTATGACCAAAGAACAAGTCAAGCAGCTCTGTGACAGGGTCAAAAAGGAAATTTGCATATTGCGCTATCACGCTTATATGACGTTGTGAGTCTTGTTCCCCCGCCCCCCTTCTTCCCCTCAGAATACCAGCTTTTGAAGTCACATGTGCTGGATTTCGACACAATGAGGCTAATCCGGGTCAACCAGGCACATATGGTCTGCAAGGAGGCCATCGATTTGAAACGGACAATCTACAACCAAATTAGCCATTTAACGCTCTCGTTCATAGAGTTAGGCATGAAAAACAAGCCGACAGTTGGATGGATTATTCTCATTATTGTCACTCATCATGGCAGGTGAGCACAAAGTATTAGTAGGAAGCACTGATTCCAGCTGCTACTAACGCACGTACCACCCGTGACACTATGAGCCCTCGAGAGCATTATTTCCGTTATTTTTATTGTTATTTGTCACCTTTCTTCTCCCAAACGTC
Organism: Epichloe coenophiala; assembly: GCA_018801565.1. Lineage (NCBI taxonomy): Eukaryota > Fungi > Ascomycota > Sordariomycetes > Hypocreales > Clavicipitaceae > Epichloe > Epichloe coenophiala. The sequence goes on along the minus strand of JAFEMN010000005.1, from coordinate 2,555,855 downwards.
GTTTTTCTTTTTACTTTTCCATGCGCCATGGCCTGACACAGCATCATCGATTCAAGCCGATAGGTAGGCCATTGGGGATTGATGATGCGTATTCGGCCTGTACCAACAAAGAAAAAAAACTTTCTTTCTCGCTCTGTTTAGTCCTATTCCTCTGCCTCTCTTACAAGCGACGACAACCAAAATTTGACCTCTAATTCTTTTTTCTTTTCATTTCTCTTCGTTTGATACCCAGATTTTCGGAACATCACATCGTGTACCTCTGATGGAGGTTGTGCTCTACGCAGGATGGCATCGGATAGCATATGATCGGTACGGGTTTCAACCATTTCCATCCATCGGCATACGGAGCCTGTATGAGTCAAGAACATGTATGTGGCTTCCGGGGTCTAGCCGAGGGCATGCCGTTCGCAATCATGTCGACATGTCTCGGACATGAGAGCAGGAAGAAGCCCTGCAGAGAGGGAGCCTCGGTGTATGGCTGGCGTTGGGGGCTTTCAGGTCACAGGGACGTGACTTTGTTGGTTTGGGCGAACGCTGCATTGGACCGAGACGTCCAGTCGACTACCAGCTTTGGTCCATGAACTCCTGGGGTCAGATCAGCTTCACTTCATGTGTTGCGTTGCAACAAGGCGGGAGAGTATTGGATACTGCCATGGACAAAAGACGAATGCATATTCTCCGAATCGATTGTCGGAATGCGTTTGATATCATTGACATCTGTCGGTTGCCAAATGTATGGGTGGGAATCTGTTGAGAATATTCCGGAGCTGCAGAAATAAGGCTTATCGCTGTGTACTAGGCACGAACAAGTCACCAAACACATATTGTCGAATGGTGATGAGTCCTGGAACTGATTGCCAACAACCTGGGACAGCATGACAAGCAGTATACCGATAGCCCATGGCCAGAGTATCGCCAGCAGTGACAGTATCGCATCGTGGCTGGGGCTGGAGCAGGTGGTAAGAGGGTTGGGTTGGGCTTAAGGGCTGCAGTGCAGTGTATTGATGCATGGTTGCGTGCGTCAGTTTGAATTTTGTTGCTGAAGTGATGGGCGTATGTCGTCGCATGGTGGTGCGTTTTGGAGCAGGAATATACACACGGACTATGTAGGGAGTAGTAGAAGAGAGGGAAGGAGCGGCAGGGTTGGCAGAGGGGAATTGACTAATTCTTGAGAGCCTGGTCTAGGTGAGATGCTACGTGATAACACTGGCTGGGGGTTGCACTGCAGACGTTTTTACGCCCTTGTGGTGGGTCCGTCGCGGGAGTCTGGAATTCGAGAAGAGAAGAACTGATCAAGAGCTCGAGAGGGTGGAGCAAAGGAAAATCAGTATCCCCTGCGAGTGCTCCGTAATCCGTAATCCGTAATCCGTAATCCGTGCAGAATACTGATATCCGATTTGCTTTGATGCCCGTTGCTCAATCTTCAGGTCTCCCTGTGGAGGTCGATGAGGTCGATGAGATGGAGAACTGTCCAGGTAACGTATATAATGTCGCTATGCGGGTAGCTTACTTGTAAGAATCCCGCGACGGCGACATGGGCGGCCCTATTTCCGGAGTCTGCCGACCAGAACGACTTCTGGGTGGTAGAGGGCGGCAGAGGAGGGGGAAAGTGAAGGAGAAAAAAACCACGTCTAAAATAAAGAGTGCCGCTGTGCGAACTCAGTGCACGTGCAGGGGAGGTTGTACAGGCTCTCAATGCGGCGTGCTTTGATTTTGAAGGTGTTGCATCTACTACAGCGGTGCTAAAATTTTGAGATAGGAATCGCGCGAACGCATAGGACAGGACAGGATAAGAGGGCTAGTTGTTGGTCTACTAGCTGTCTTGTTCGTTTTTTTTGCTCCTTTTGGGTCTGATCCACGAGCCGGTGCAAACTTTGCACGAGTGCAAAATGCACATAAGCGGACGCGCTAGCCATTTTTATCAGCCAAGATCCATAGAAATTTATGGAACTTTATCTAAATTACATAAACACCATAACCCCCCTTGTTCATAATGTATCTTTTTGACCAGGGCCGCGTAAATACCTGTAAAAGGAAAAGATGCTAAGAAAAGAGCAAAAAATAGGTAAAAATAGGTGCAAACTTTGCACTTTGCGTTGTCCCCGCGCAAAGTCTGCACAGGTGCAAAGCTTGCACCTACGACAGTACAAAGTAGCCGCCCTATATAACTCCACATACAATTTGTACCATGTAAAGTCGGTGCAAGCTTTGCACCGGCTCGTGGATCAGACCCTTTGCTGTATTTTCCGCGCGCGGGCGGCGGGGCAGTGGTCCACTGTTGGATGCGGTACTCGTGGCACGCCCCCACCTTTATTACTAAGCCCGTCAAAGCTAATGCCTTTGATAGCCCCCCGGGCATCGCGCCTTGTCGTCAGATTCGTTGACCTTTTCAATTCGATCAATCCGGTACCTTCGACCCGACCGTTGACTTTCAACATGACCGTTGATTTGAAAAATTCGACAATCCTGATCGCTGGCCTTCCCCCCCGGGCAGCTTCCTCACGAACCAAATAAAGCTCGCTATAAATGCTTCCCTTGCACCAGCTAGATGAGTGCGAGCAGCAGCAATTACAGCGGTTTAACATCTCAAGGACCTATGCCTAGCTATTCGGCAATTTCAACAAGTTACAGCAGCTAGAATTAGCAGATCCAGCAGCCATTCTAGTGGCAACAAGACCAACGTTAACAGCATCTTCAGGACCTAAGCGCCCGATGTTCATGGCATGGCAATAGTAGTAATTGAACCAGCAAATTCAACGGCAGCAGCAGCAGATACAAGACCATCAACAGAAGCTAGCTATAAAGAGGGTGAGTTCTAGCTGCTCAGACCTTGTTAAGGAAGTCTTTGAAGGCGATGCCCTTCAAAGGGCTAGCCCTGGCCCGTTGCAAATTGGTTAGCTAATCTCGGATAGCTAGGATAGCTATCTCTTTTATTCGCGGTGCCCGCACTTGTTACGTGCTAGAATTGACGAGCGGCTATCACCTAGGCTGGCTGTGAGGCGCTGTGCGCGATTGCACAGGTCTTATTGCAATTGTATCTTCTGGTCCACTAGTAGTAATGAGCTTGTAAATAGAGTTCCCTTGGATCATAGCTGAATTTAGGATGATGAATGTCATTGGGATTCAGACAACTCTCCAGAGCCGTGCTTACGTCTTCTTGCAATCTTTGTGGAAATGGAAGCAAAAAGGTGGTCACGATGAGAGGGGATGAGTGCGAAACTTTGTCTCGTACAGTTCCTTTCCCTATCTGGCTGCCAACGGTGTACCGAAGGCGGAAACCGCCACGGTGAATGCATCTGATGTACAATATCACAAATGAAAAAAAAAAAAAGGTTCAATCCCATGATTGCTTTTTGTCACCGCTGGAAGCGAACTTCTTCGAGCCCGGCGACAAACACGCCTCGCTGTCAACATCCTCTCTGCGAAGGAGCAGAAAAGAAAAAAGGAGCTGAACGCTGACGAGATGTCCTCAAGTCTATGTTGCCTTCCCCCCCTCCCCCTTCCCCTCCTCAGTCCTTCTCTACAACCCGTTGTGTTCCTTTCATTTCGATAGGCCTGTTTTTCTTTGGCGGCGGATTGATGGCGAGTTCACTGAGCTCTGCTATTAATTCTTTTTTTTTTCCCCACCCCCAACAAGTAGCGTGGCTAAACGCTCGCTTTAGTGGTGGGCGCCGGTCTCGCCGTGGTATCCGACAATCTTGAAGCGGCCAATCATCTCACCGACGGTGAAGAATCCGAGGCATTCAGCGGCTACAACACCACCGGCAATGAGCTGTGCGTTGCTGACGTTGCGGGCCAGTTGGAGCAGGTTCTGGGGAGCCTGGAACAGGGTGCGATTCTGGAACGAGTTCCACAGGTTTTGATAGACGTTTTGGAAGGTGGCAAGGGGGCTGGCAACGCGGCAGTGTCAGTGCTATGTATTGTATGTGTATGTATTGTATGACTGACAGACAGAGAGACGGACATTGGAAACCACATGTTCTGACTCGGTGTCACTTACGGAGGGCTCATCTTCTGGCCGTGGAACACCAGCTTGGCAACCTCGGCGGCAACCTTGGAATAGTACACGACAATGGGGGTTTGACCTGCGCAGACGTGTTAGCGATGGAATTTTTGATTCCGTCGCCATTGATTTTTGCACTCACGCTCGACAAAGGCAATCAGGCGACCGGTTCGGCCGCCGACCTTGCTCAAGGCATTGCCGACTCCTCGCGCGGCGCCGGCAATGGCAGGACCGGCGGCGCCGGCGACGCGCGAAAGGCCCTGCTGAGCCTTGGAGGCGGTATCCTTGGCGGCCTCGGTGGCCTTGCCGGTAGCGGTGCTCTCGAAGCGACGAGCGGCCATCCGCAAAGCCGGCGAGCGGATCATGGGGCGGGCGAGCGACATGGCCATGGTGTCGAACCGGGTTGTGTGTGGGCGAAGAGTTGCTGTCCTGATGGGCTGTTTCGTTTCTGCTGTTTCTGCTGAGGGAAGGGGAAAAAAAAAGCGAGTATCGAAGGGGAATTCGTTGAGGTGGTTTTCTCCATGGCAGAAAACCGTGGTTGGAGGACGGGGATGGATGGTGCGCTAAGCCGCATTGGGGTGCTCATCGGTCATTGGTCATCATCGGGGCAAGTTGCTCAGACAGAGCAGAGAGAAGCAAAGGAAGCAAAGGAACAAAGATGCTCGGATGAGAGCATCTGAGCAATGGAGAAAAACTACAAATTATTGGCATTTGCATGCTACGCTATCTCCGTAAGCCCCAGCGCAAAACTTTATCCAATGCTGGCTTGGCAGCCCGCTTCGCTTTACCTTGTCCTCTTCACTCAACTTCACTCGAGACTCTGAATCTGGACCTTGATGGCGCCGCTCTTGGGATCAGCCGACGTCTCGAATGCCTTCAGAGCATCCTCCAGCTTGAATCTATGCGTGACAAGTTTCGACATGTCAATCACGCCGCTCTCCACCAGACGGATGGCGCGGGGCCAGGTATTGCAGTATCTGTACTGGAACTGAACATCGACCTCTCGAACGCTGGCGCGCATGAAGGCGATGCTGATTTCGCTCTTTCCCACGCCAATGATGAAGACCTTGCCGCCAAACTTGGTGGCCCAGATGGCAGCATTGATGCTGCTCTCGACCCCGGTGCATTCCATGGTCAGGGCTGGCTCGACGCCGCCAAACGATGCAACAATGGCCTTGGCCGTGTCCTCTGGCGAAGCGCGCTCGATCTTGTGCGTGATTACTCTGGGGCAGAGCTCCTTGGCGAAGGCGAGACGACTCTCGGAGATGTCGGTGATGACGAGCGGGCTGGCACCGCCGGTCGCGCAGCAGAGCAGTGAAATCAGTCCAATGGGCCCAGCTCCGCAGATCAAGACGGCATCTCCAAGCTGCATCTTGGCTCTCTGCATTCCTGCCAGCGCTACGCTCAGAGGCTCGAGCATCGATCCGTTCTCATATGACATGTTGCCAATCTTGTGGCACCAGACGGCGGGATGATTCACGTACCGACGCAGCAGGCCGTGGACGGGGGGTGTTGACAGGAACCGAACCTTCTCGCATCCGTTGTATCGCCCCGTCAGGCAGGGTTCGCAAGCGTTGCAGATGACGTTGGGCTCGACGGCTACACGATCGCCAACCTTGACGTCTGTGACGGAGGGATGCACAGCAATCACATCGCCCGCCGATTCGTGGCCCAGAATATGGTCTCCCGTCACGATCATGGGACCAATGCATCCGGCGTGCCAGAAGTGGACGTCGGACCTGGGGGCATCATGTTTATTAGCTCCTCCTCCCCCCACACGTTTCCTCACGCCCGGTTGAGGCGCGTAAAGAAAGCCTCTTTTTTTTTCTTTCTTTTACTTGAGAGGTCGATTGGAAGCAAATCATCTTACCCGCAAATTCCAGTGCTGCGAATGGCAATGGTGACCTCGCCGGGTTTCAAATCGGATCCTGCGGCAACGCTCTCTGCGGTCGGCTCGGCATCGCGGATCCACAAGTCATGGTTCGGGTTCGTGTAGACGCCAATGTTGGGCTTCAGAGATGACTTGGAGTCGGAGTCGGCAATTCCACCACCGTCGACGGCTGCGGGGGACATGTTTGCGACACAGGGAACGGGAAACGATGAAACGATGGTGTAAGAGTTGTCTTGGGGCGATTTCCCGTACGGATTGGGTCCGCGCGAGACTATCAAACTATGAGAACAGGAGACTGGGAAAGGGTGAATTCTACGCAAAAGTCTTGGGTCTCATGATGGTTCTTCAAAGGTGAAATTGTTCGTGCCGGTCAAATTCCCGCTCCGGCCTTTGCTTCGTTTTGGCGTTGGAGTCTAGTTCATCTGCCGCGCCAATCACAGCACAGCGCCTAGTGTACAGTGCGTAGCCTATCATTCCACACTGACCTTGGCAGTTACATCAGCCAATAAGCTACGCAAGGCAAGCAGAAAGTAGTCCGTACATACATCATTTTCTCAATACCTTGTCTCCTTTTACGGAACTAACACATGTGGTTTGAATGAGCTTGAACCCGAATGCATTGTCGACTTCCTTGACTGCTCAGAGCAATGTCATCCTAATCTAAGCAGAGTCGTTCGCAACTTATCCCATATTTTGCCAAGCCTGATGGAGTCTGGTCTACCAACAGCTGGGCCGATCCCAGCTTGGTCCTCAAGGTCTACTAGTAATTTGCGAAACTAGGGACCTTGAAACCACCCTGTTATGACAGGACCATGTGCGGCCGCGGTTGTTTGCCCTATGTTCACCAAGTGCGAAAATATCGAGCATGACAATGTCCCCCCCTCTTTTGCCTCTTTGCAGAGAGCGTTCTGCATCTTCCTCATCTACCTTCCACCTTCACTCGCGATGGCCCCTTCGAAAGCGTCCATCATATCATCGTAGAGTTTGCCTATAGCCTCAGGCGAGCTGTGGGTCCCTGTCCAAATCGCGCCGTCCCTTAGGGGGAAAAGAATTTGCCGGAGGCTTTCGGCGAGCGACTTTAGGGAGTGGAATTCGGGAGTAAATTCCGTCAAAATATTCCGAAAGCTATCCTGACCCATGTCAAGACACTTGCGTACTGCCAGGTCGTTCCAGTCGCCGTTGCTCCATTGCCGCAGCTTGCTTGTCTCCGGGGGATTCTCTGTGTGGCTCGATATGACTGTCCACAGGAAAACATAAAGGAATGACTCTAGGTCATGCCGATAAGTATGGCGTTCGCCCCTTAGAACGCCAATAGCCATAAATGGTCTGGTGCCGGTAATTCCAACTTCTGCTTCTGATTCTTCGGTGAGTTGTATCGCAGAATCAAGGTCTATCAAGATCCCCTTCGGCTTTCCTTCACCTTGCCCGTCTAGAATGATCATGTTCCCTGTGGATACGTCTTGGTGAAGAATCTTGGCGTCATGATAAAGCGATCGGTGACACTTGACAGCATCGCGAAAGACTTGAAGCAATTCTATTAGAGAATGAAACGTGTGAAGGGGTCTGCCGGCGGGAGAAGTTATGGTGCAGGTGAGAATGCGGTTCTGAAAGAAATTACCGGTTTCTTCTGTACAATCGGAAAATCCGCCAGCATTACAATCAACTTTACCGCGTTGCTCTTCGACACCTCCGTGCATCTCGGGAGGCCGCAGACTGGTGAATCTTCTCTGTGTCCCCCACCGTAGACGTCGACGCAGATTTGCTGTACTTTCCAGTTCCTTATAATAATCAAGAGATACTGCACCCCAGACGCAGTTCTCCGTGGCTAGCTGCAGAAGCTCGTTCTCCGGACGCTCTCGGGCCCAGCGCCATTTGAACTTCAAGATGGAATTCCATCGCCTCGACGCCGGCGTTCTTACCCGGTAGCAAGTTGTCCCAGTACCAACAAGGCCTTCACGGGTCGCAACTGGTTCGCTTTCCAGATACATCTTCCTTGAAGAAGGCATCTCTGCACTATCAAGCATCATGTAGCTGCCGCCTATATCCGTCTTAATAATGTCGAGTTTACCCAGGTCCTGATCTGTCATCCGCTGGTAGCTAAGAATAATGGTCAGGAATTGGATAAAATCTTTCTGAACATCGAACACGTGGCTACAATATAAGCCAGACCGATCAAAGACCCAGAGCTCAATTAATGAGCCGCGTATGTAGAAACCATGTAAGAAGAGTCGTGTAGGCTGACTGGCGAAGACTAGGTGTGCGGACCGGCATAGACTTAACAGTCCATCCTGATAATAAACGCAACCACGTTGGTAAAACTGGCCAATAACCTGAACATGACCCCATATCGTGCCTGCATCTGCATCGCAGGCTGGAGAAGGAGACATGGCTAAGAGAAGACGTGCACCGTCGTCAGTACCCTCGTGTCCGGAGGCTGTGTTATCTTTAGATATATGCCACAAGCCTCGAGCACCGTCAAGCTCCCGTGATACATAGTTGGAAAACCATTGCAGAAAATCGTCGGGTGATGGGGCAGCCGATGGGACAGCACAGTGGCACCTATCCCTTTCAGGTACCTGGATTTCTAATGAAGCACCTTGACTGATATATTGAAAGTTGCCGAAGTACTTTTCCATAAACCCGATCATGGGGCCATGCATGCGGCCGTTTATGTTGTCAAGGATTTCTTCGTCGTCCATTTTGGCCTGTGCAGCTGGACAATCATGTACCTCCAAGTGACTCTCCATGGCCAATGAAACACACAGCGCAGTGCGAGGACAATTGTATGAAACCAACAAGAAGCTTCAAATCGAGGCACAATTACTGACAAGGCCGGGTCTTTTGTATCGAACAGCCAGTGGTTGAGTTTGATGACTTCGTAATGGTGGAAACGCGTCCTCACGAGCTGCCTCGAATTTGTTTCGGGTAAGACGCTCAGTCCGTGCCGTATAAATCCTCGACGGTGAAGTTATGGTGCCAGAAGGTGCAATTTGAAAGGAAGGAAGGCAAGCGCGAGTAATGTTAGCCATTGGCTGGTAATACAAAGACAGAGGTGGAAGTGTAGCTTCTCGACTTCAGAAAGCCTAACCACTTCCGCAGCCCAAATCGTTTCTCCACACCAGTGGCAAATCGATAGTGTTGGTGTCATATTACATATACACAGATCTTCAGGGCAAAGTTTTCACGGAGGGGCAGGTGCCCTACAGGGGGTCTTCCTGTACCAGACCCACCTACCTAATCACCTGACGGCCCAATCACGGCTTAGTCATACTACATCCCCTCCCCCCTAACGAGATCTGTGGATCGGGGTCCACTTACCCCTACAGGTGTGTAGCTAGATAACTAAAGAATATAACTTATATTATCCTACTTACTTTTAGTACTATTTTATAGTAATAAAACTTGGACCTTTATTATTCTTTTACTTAATTAAATTATTACTATAATTAAATATTCTAATATTAGAGATTCTTTAATAAAGTACTTTAGTAATATAGCTAGACTAAATAAATAATTAATAATACTAAAATAGAAAAAAAAGGAAATAATAAAACTCTTATAAAGTATAACTATAGTTAGAAATAAAGAAGACTTAGATTAGGATATAACTATAATTAGAAAAAAAAGGATTAAAGTATAGCTATAAATATTATTATAATTAAGAAGATTCTTTAGCTAAGGTTAGAAAATACTACTATTTAGTAAAGAAAGAATATTAAGAACTATAAGAATGAATATAATAAATATAAAACTATAAGGCTATATAAAACTTATAAAGAATTATTTAATAAATACTAGAATACCTAGAATCAAATAATAAGAAGTAAATTATATTAGAAGTTATAATAAAGAATAATTATAATAAGAAGTTAACTTATAATAATAAAGTAAGGAATTTATAGTATAGAAAGTAAATAAGCTAGAAGCTTAAACTATAATAAAGCTATAAAGAAATAAATAAAAAGAGATTAATAAAAATACTATAGTACTAATATAATATAATACTAGTACTTGGAATTATAAATAATTATAGCTTTTATTATTCTATATAATTAGGAATAAACTAAGATTAAATACTAATAAATAAGGTATTAAAACTTATTAACTTAAGAAGCCTTATAGTTTATACTTAAACTAAGGAATTTAACTATAGGAAATATTATTCCTATACTTAGGAAATTAAGTATAGTAATATTTCATTTAAACTAAAGGTAAATAATACTAAATATTAGGTAAAATGTTACGTGCTAGCTTTGCACGATGTTAGGTTAAATCCGTTAGAGAGGCTAACGGATTTAACAGATTATAAGTTATACTAAGTTTATGTTAGGAGCACGGAGGCTAGAGGGCTAGGGATAGGATAGTCACATAATAAAGCCCTTAGATAAGCCTTAGGTTATATAAATAACTAAGTAGCTATGAGATAGCTATATATATATAGTAAGGTATTTAGATAAAAATTACTTATAAGATATATAATAGATTAGAGTTTAAAACCTTTATATACTTACCCTTAAGTAATAGCTCTTTAGCTATAACTAAAAACCCTAAGCCTTTACTTTATTTATATTTTCTTAATCTTAGTTATAATAAGTTAAACTTTTAAACCCTTTAAGAAAAATGAACTATTAGCTAGATTTAAACATAAAAAAGCTATAGAATATTTACTTAAAATATACTTATATTACTTAGTAAGAAAAATATAACTTAGTAATAATTAAGAAGTAATTTAAATACCTTAACTATAAAGTATAATAAATATTGATTTTTAATTTTTTGGGGGTTATTAGTTGTGGCCAATGTATCTAATTTTCCCAATGTATCTAATTTTCAAGGAACAAAAAAAATTAACAGCAATACCTAGCTAGTGTAATAATTAATAACTAAATTTAATAATTACTATAGTAATAAGTAAAATATAAATAAAGAAATAAGCTTTAAGCTATAAATTAAAGGGGCTAAAAAGTTAATATAAACTTTATAATAAACTTTATAGCTATAATTACGTAAGATATAGTTATAATTTATAATTATAGTTAAACTTAAATCTATTTAAGTTTTACTTATAGTATAAATTAATATAATTCTCCCTTCCTCTATAACTATATTTATTTTATCTCTTTATATCTTATAACTTATTCTTACTTACCTCCTATCTAATTTAAAACTAATAAACGCACTACATAATTAATAAGTAGGTTATAGGCTACTAATTAACTAATTAATAACTAACTAATTAGATAATAGTATAGCTAAGGGTAACTAAAAGCTAGGGGCTATAACTATTAGGCTATAAAACCTAATAGCTATTTAAAAATCTAAGGAAATTTAAAAAACAAAAGAAAATATTAAGGAATTTAAGAAAAGTAAGAAAAAGAAGGGAAATAAAAAGCTAGAGAAAAAGGCTAGATATTTAGAAAAGGTGTTAAAAATAGAGATCTATAATGATTTAAGCAGTTTTACCTCGTGCCTAGGAGGGGTATAATAAATATTACTTACTTTTAATTAATATAGTAATACTAAATTTAAAAATGATAATAATTTTTATATACTATTTAAATACTATAAGGTTATATAAGCCTAGTTATAATATACTTAAATAAAATAAGAGATTATAAAAATAAATATATAGCTTAAAAAGATTAAGGTAAATCTATAATTAGCTAAATTAAGTAAAGAACCTATAATTACCCTTTAAATAAGTAAATAAATTAACTTTTTATTCCTAGCTTTTTTACTAAATCCTAACTTAGTAATAGAAGTATATTAATAAAGCTTTATTAAAATATAGTATAAAGTATTTATGTTAGTTACACCAAGGAAACAATGCACTAGTGCAAGGGTCAAATTCGACATTAAAGGTAATAATAATTAATAATAACTAGGAAGCTAAGAAAAGGGAGAAAGAGAGAAATCTAGCTAGGTTAAAAGTAAGTAAAAAGGGGGAAAAGTAGGGTAGTAGTAGCGTTATAGTGCAAGGGCACTATAACAAAGCAAGGTTATAGCTAATTACATTACATATATCTATTTAAAAGCCTTATATTTATCTTAGCCTTTAGCTATAATTAAACTAAAGTAAACCTAAAGGTCTAAAGGATTTAATACTAGTAGTCTCTCTTTTTCCTTTATAGCTAAAGTGTTATGGACTAGCCCCTGGCAACTGTAATAAGGCATTAATATAATATTAAGAGACTTAAGGAGGAAAAGAGAAAGGGTAAGAGGCTATCCTTAGTAGTGCCCCTTATACTCCCTTAGCTACTTATATAAGCCCCCTTTTCCTTACCCTAGCTACTTTTACTTATCCCTTTCTTATTTACTATATAAATAATACTTAGGTAAAGCCTAAGCCCTTATATATACCCTTACTTAACTATTACTAATAAATTCCCCTTCTATAATATCCCCTAGTAGTATATATAATACCCTTGCCCTATATACTATTAGTTATTATAATAAAAAACTGCCCTTACTAATATTTACCTATAAATTATTTAATAAGTAGTCTGCCCTACCTCTTATCTGTTATTATTATGTGCGTAATATATCTGCCCTACTAGCCTACTATTTATTATAATAATAACCACCTTACTTATGTTATTTTATAGTATATATAACATGTTTACCACCTCCTAAGTACGAGGTAAAACTGCTTAGCTTACTACACCCTAACACCCTATTCCTTTAACTTCTTTTTATTTACCTTATAAAGCTTATTATTAGGCTTACCCTTATTTTTAAGTATCTTTTCCCTTATATTATAAATACTATTAATTATCTTAAGGTTAGATTTATCTTCCTTTTCCTTCCCTTTGCTTTTCTTCTCTTTTACTATATTATTTAATATTTTAAATAGTATAGTATTTTTTTTATTACCTTTAGCTATACTATTATCTAATTAGTTAGTTATTAATTAGTTAATTAGTAGCCTATAACCTACCTAGTAATTAAATACAGTGCGTTTATTAGTTTTAAATTAGATTAGCTATAATTAAGGATAAGTTATGTTTTTTTTTTTTAGTTTGCCTTAGAGCTTTAAAGGATAAGTTATAAGATAGAAAAGATATAAAGAGATAAAATAAACATAGTTATAGAGAAAGGGGAAATTATATTAATTTATAATATAAGTAAAACTTAAATAGATTTAAGTTTAACTATAGTTATAAATTATAACTATATCTTACGTAATTATAGCTATAAAGTTTATTATAAAGTTTATATTAACCTTTTAGTCCCTAAATTTATAGCTTAAAGCTTATTCCTTTATTTATGTTTTACTTAACACTATATTAATTATTAAATTTAGTTATTAATTATTATACTAGCTAGGTATTGCTAGTAATTTTTTTGTTCCTTAAAAATTAGATGCATTAGCCACAGCCAATGACCCCAAAAAAAATTAAAAATCAATAACATGTTTACCTTGCTAATAGGTTATTTATTATAAGTATTTGCCCTACCCTTACTTATTCATAGCTTGCCTAATATAAGTATAACTACTTATATAAATATCTTACTTATTTACCTTATATTATCTTACTTTCCCTTATATAATACTATCCTTCTATTATTATAATTTTTATTATACTTTTCTCTTTATATTATTCATCCCTCTTTCTTAACTAGTTATTCCCTTATTAAATATACTTTAAGGTCTAGCCTATTCTCCTAGCTTACTAGCTACTCCTATAATACCTTTAGCCTATTTTATTAGTAAGTACCTTATAAAAGAGGACTTTAATAATAAATAATATACTATACCTAAGTTAGTTTAGTATTCTTATAGGCCTTATATTAAATAAGCCCTTACTACTAGTATCTTAAACTATACCTTACTTATAAGTAAAGAGTTATATTCTTTTTATTAATAGTATTATATTACTTATATTTAGTATACTAGGCTTTTATTTACTAATCTATAACTTTAATATACTCTTAAAGACCTTAAGGTTATAATTACCTTAGGTATATATATTCTTAAACCTAAAGTCCTAAAGACTATAAATATAAAGAAAAAAATACTTATCTTATTCTAAAGCTATTACTTTCTTATTAGCTACTAAAATACTTTCCTTAATTAAGCTTAATTTAACCTAGTACTTATTTACTTTACTCTTAGGGAGTCCTTAGCTATAAATACTTCTATAATAAATATAACTAGTCTTAATATTATCCCCTTTATTAGCACTGGCTCTTTAGCTAGTTATAGTATAGTAAACTTTATATAATAAGTTACTAGTATTTTATTTTAATAAAACTAGTAAGTTATTAGTAGCCTAAATACTATATATAAAGAAATATATAAATAGTTTATTACCCTTCTCTAAGTACTAATTCCTTATTACTATAGTAAAAATAAGTATTATTATTAAATTACTAAAATAAGTAATAAATCTCTTTCTTATTATTACTAGTAGTATTCTTATCTTCTCTTTATAATAGGTTTTACCTATAAGTATATACTTTGTCAGGGAAAAACAACTACCCTAAAACAACGAAAAAGAGGGACTTGACGATAATGACAATAATGCTAATAAAAATAACGAAAATAACAATATTGACAATATTAACGATTTTAACGATATTAGTAACTAAACCTAGATATTAGGATTTAGGTCTACGATATTTGCAATCTATTACGAGAATCTAAGCTAGGAAAGTAGCCTAGCTAGGTAGCTAGATAATCTTAAATAATCTTATAATAATCTTAGCTAAAGTAAAACACAAGTAATCTTAATTAAACAATCCAAGCTAAAGGCATTAAAGGGAGAGTTAATTTTCTATAAAAAGGGAGGGAATCTAGGGCTTTTATCTAGCTAGGGGGTTAGGGGCTAGGCTACATAACTAGGGATCTAATATAGTTAAATTAATCTAATAAGCCAATAAATCCGAGGTTAAAGGGGCTAGAGGTCTTATGAGAAAGAGGTCTTAAGGGGTTATATTCCTAGCTATATAATACCTCCCTAACTATTTTCCTTTCCTAGTCCCTAGGAAAAGGAAAATAGTAACTAAAAAAAATAATAATAAGGAAGGGGAATAAGTAATATAATTATTAGATAAAAAAAAATTCGTGATTTTTAGGGCCCCCCCCCTTCTTATCTATTAATTAATTAAAGGGGTTATTTATTAAAGGGATTATTAGCGGTTAGGTTAGTTAAAGGCATTATGAGATAGTCTAATTAATTAATCCGTAATAGAAAATCTTTCTAATAGTTAGAGATCTCTTTAATAGTTAGAGGAATCATTAGTTAGAGGGATCTTTAATAGTCAGAGACCTTGTCAGAGGACCCTCTATATATTAGATTCCTCTTTAACTGTTAGAGAAATCATTAGTTAGAGAGGTCTTTAATAGTTAGAGGCCTTATTAATTAGTTAGATTAATTAATTCATAATAAGAGGTCTTATTAACAGCAAAGACCCCTTTAGCAGACCTTCTAATAGTTAGATTTCTCTTTAATATTTAGAGGCCTTATTAGATAATTAGATTAATTAATCTATAACAAAGGACCTTTCTAATAGTTAGAGACCTCTTTAATAGTTAGAGGAATTATTAGTTAGAGGAATCTTTAATAGTTAGAGGTCTTATTAGACAGTCTAATTAATTAATCTAATAATAAGGGACCCTTTTGATTATTAAAGACCCCTTTAGCAGACCTTTTAACAGTTAGATTCCTTATTAATCATCAGAGAAATCGTTAGTTAGAGAGGTTTTTAACGGTCAGAGGCCTCATTAATTAGTCAGATTAATTAATCCGTAATAAAAGGTCTTATTAATAGCAGAGACCCCTTTAGCAAACCTTCTAATAGTTAGATTTCTCTTTAAAAGTTAGAGGAATTATTAGCTAAAGAGGTCTTTAATAGTTAGAGGTCTTATTAGACAGTCTAATTAATTAATCTATAATAAAGGACCTTTTTGATTATTAGAGACCTCTTTAGAAGGCCCTCTGTACATTAGATTCCCCTTTAAAGGTTATAGGAATTATTAGTTAGAGAGGTCTTTAATAGTTGGAGGCCTTATTAGACGGCAGATTAATTAATCTATAATAAGGGACCCTTTTGATTATTAGAGACCCCTTTAGCAAACCTTCTAACAGTTAGATTCCTTGTTAATTGTTAGAGAAATCGTTAGTTAAAGAGGTCTTTAATAGTTAGAGGCCTCGTTAATTAGTTAGATTAATTAATTCGTAACAAGAGGTCTTATTAATAGCAAAGACCCCTTTAGCAGACTTTCTAACAGTTAGATTCCTTGTTAATTATTAGAGAAATCGTTAGTTAGAGAGGTCTTTATTAGTTAGAGGTCTTGTTAGATAGTCTAATTAATTAATTTGTGATAAGGAACCTTTTTAATTATTAGAGACCCCTTTAGCAGACCTTCTAACATTAGATTTCCCTTTAATTATTAGAGGAATTATTAGTTAGAGAGGTCTTTATTAGTTAGAGGTCTTGTTAGATAGTCTAATTAATTAATCTGTAATAAGGGACCTTTTTAATTATTAGAGACCCCTTTAGCAGACCTTCTAACATTAGATTCCCCTTTAATTATTAGAGGAATTATTAGTTAGAGGTCTTGTTAGATAGTCTAATTAATTAATCTATAATAAGGGACCTTTTTAATTATTAGAGACCCCTTTAGCAGACCTTCTAACATTAGATTCCCCTTTAATTATTAGAGAAATCATTAGTTAGAGAGGTCTTTATTAGTTAGAGGCCTTATTAATTAGTTAGATTAATTAATTTGTAATAAGAGGTCTTATTAATAGCAAAGACCCCTTTAGCAAACCTTCTAATAGTTAGATTCCTTATTAATTATTAGAGAAATCATTAGTTAGAGAGGTCTTTATTAGTCAGAGGTCTTGTTAAATAGTCTAATTAATTACCCTATAATAAGGGACCTTTTTAATTATTAGAGATCCCTTTAGCAGACCTTCTAACATTAGATTCCCCTTTAATTATTAGAGGAATTATTAGTTAGAGAGGTCTTTATTGGTTAGAGATCTTATCAGATAGTCTAATAATAAAAGACCCGATTTATTAAAGATTAAATTCAAAGGTCTAGCTACTTGCCTCCCTAACGGATAGTTAAGCAAAACTAGGGTATTAAATTAATTTAGGCTAGCTAGTAAGCTAGCTAAGGTAGGTTAGAAGGTTAAAAATTAGAAAAGGTTAGAAATCAGAAGGAAAGGTTAAGGCTAGAAAAGAAGGTTAAAAATTATAAGAAAAGGTTAAAGATAGAAAGGTTAGAAATTATAAGAAAAGGTTAAAGATAGAAAGGAAGGTTAAAAGGTTAGAAAGGAAGGGTTTAACTTAGCTAACCTAGGCCATAAGGAAAAGGTCGTAGTAGTCGTATTTAATTAGTCTGACTAATCTGATAATTTTGATAATATTAGACTAGTTAGATAACCTAGATCAATTAATCAGAATAAAGGGATTCGATCTAGCTGCCCGGATCAAAGGGGAAAAAGGTTATAGCAGTCCTAATTAATTAATCTAACTAATCTAATGATTTTAACGATTTTAATGACATTAGACTAGTTAAATAACCTAGATAAATTAATTAGAACAGAGGAATTTAATCTAGCTAACCTAGATTAAAGGGAAAAGAGGTAAGAAGCAGCTAATAATTATAATAATTATATAAGGGGATAACTAGAGGGGATAATAGAAGAGGTAGTGATATTAGAAAAGGGTTATTATTAAATTTAATAGCAGGAGGTCTAACAGGACTATTCCCTATTCCTTTACTATTTTTGTTAGGGAAAAACAACTACCCTTAAATAATAGAAAAGAGAGACTTAATTGATTTTTAATTTTTTTTAGGGTCATTGGCTGTGGCTAATGCATCTAATTTTCAAGGAACAAAAAAAATTACTAGAAATACCTAGCTAGTGTAATAATTAATAACTAAATTTAATAATTACTATAGTATTAGGTAAAACATAAATAAAGGAATAAGCTTTAAGCTATAAATTTAGGGGCTAAAAGGTTAATATAAAGTTTATAATAAACTTTGTAGCTATAATTACGTAAGAGTTATAATTCGCGACTGTAGTTAAACTCAAATCCATTCGAGTTTTACTTACAGCATAAATTGACGTGATTTCCCCTTCCTAAGAGAGACTTAATAATAATAACAATAATGCTAATAAAAATGACAAAAATAATAATATTAATAATATTAATGATTTTAATAATATTAGTAACTAAACCCAGATATTAGGATCTAGGTCTATAATATTTACAATCCATTACAAGAATCTAAGCTAGGAAAGTAGCCTAGCTAGGTAGCTAGATAATCTTAAATAATCTTATAATAATCTTAGCTAAAGCAAAACATAGGTAATCTTAATTAAATAATTTAAGCTAAAGGCATTAAAGGGAGAGTTAATTTTCTATAAAAAGGGAGGGAATCTAGGGCTTTTATCTAGCTAGGGGGTTAGGGGCTAGGCCATATAACTAGGGATCTAATATAGTTGAATTGATCCGACAAGCCAATAGATCCGAGGTTGAAGGGGCTAGAGGTCTTGTGAGAAAGAGGTCTCAAGGGGTCATATTCCTAGCCACACAATACCTAGTAGCTTTAAAGCTAGCTAGCCTCTAGCTAAAAATAATATTCCTTATTTCCTTAAACTTACTTCTCTTACTTATTACCCTTATACTAAGTCTTTTATTATACCCTCTCTTACCTATACTTCTTTTACTAACCTTACTTATACTATCTAAAACCTAGGTTATACCTAAGGTAGTTAGCTTATAATACTAGGACTACTACTTAGTAAACTTAATATAGCTATTGTTACGTGCTGGCTTTGCACGATGTTAGGTTAAATCCGTCAGAGGGGCTAACGGATTTAACGAATTGTAAGTTATACTAAGTTTACTTATAAAAGCTACTATTAGGTATAGGTTAAGATATAAGATGTAAGTTAATTCCTCTATCTTAAGGGCTAAATTTGCCCTTATTATTATTGCTTATAACTAAGCTTATTCTGCTACGTAATAAGTGCTAGGCATGCCTTAAAAGATAACTATTCTAGTTATAACTAGCTAAACTATAACCTAATTTAGCTCCTGTACTAAATTAAATAATTATTTCCTAGCTATTAAAGTTAAAATAAAAGAAAGTAAGTCTAGTGTGTTTATTACTAAATTTATAACTACTATAATTCTTTAATAGTATTAATTAAAATCATTATATTAAATAATAAATTCCTAATTCCTATAACTACTTATTCCTTATTACTACGTTTTTTAGTTTCTTATTACTAATTTATTCTTCCTTTCCTTAATTATTAAATTTATTATTTAAATATTTACTTTACCTTTTATAATTATATTAAATTTCTCTAAAATATTAAAATAAGAATACTTCTCTTTTATATTTATATTTACTAAATTAATCTAGTAATCTAGTAAATTTATTCTTTATAATTATTCCTTTATTTACTAGCTTATTAACTTATATATATAGTATTACTAGATATAAAACTACTTAAGTTACTTTTAGTTTTAGTTTTAATTTTTCTACTAGTCTTAGCCTTTTACTTAGTATTTCTAGTATTAAATGTTAGGAGCACAGAGGCCAGGGAGCTAGGGATAGAGTGGTTACATAATAGAACCCTTAGATAAGCCTTAGGTTATATAAATAACTAAGTAGCTACTAGATAGCTATATGTATATAGTAAGGTATTTAGATAAGGACTACCTATAAGGTATATAAGAGGTTAGAGTTTAAGACTTTTATATACTTACCCCTAAGTAATAGCTCTCTAGCTATAACTAAGAACCTTAGCTTTTACTTTATTTATATCTTCCTAATTTAGTTATAATAAGTTAAACTCTTAAACCTTTTAGGGAAAATAAACTATTAGCTAGGTTTAAATATAAAGAAGCTATAGAATATTTACTTAAAATATACTTATACTTATACTACCTAGTAAGGGAGATATAAACCTATAGTACCTAAGGAGTAACTTATATATCTTAACCTTAGGGCCTAATAAAGAAAGGGTATAATAGATACTACCTAACCCTAATTAATATAGTAATACTAAATCTAGAAATAATAATAATCTAGATAAGCTAGAATAGTACTATAAGGTTATATAAGCTTAGCTATATTATGCTTATATAAGGTAAGATATTATAAATATAGAAGCATAGCTTAAAGAAATTAAGGTAAACTTATAATTAGCTAGATTAGGTAAAGAACTTATAATTACCTCTTAGATAGTTACACTAATTAATCCCTTATTCCTAGCCTTCTTACCTAACCCTAACTTTATAGTAAGTGTGTACTTATAAAGCTTTATAAAGATATAGTATAAAGTGCCTATATATAAAGGTAATATCTATAAGAATTTATAAGCATACCTAGTAGATTTAAATATATTATTCTAGTTAGATTTAAGAACCTTTTATAATAATAAAACTAAGGTAGTATATGCTAGTAGCTACCTAGCTAATAATGTAAAGTAATAATAAATATGTTATATAATAGTAAATAGGTTAGTTAACTACTTAGCTTACTCCTAGGATAAATTTATATCCTAGTTAAACTCTAGAGTAATAGATAAAGATATAAGATACTTAGAAGCTATTAGAATACTACTAAATTTAAGGTAAAAGGATAATTAGTCTTTTTAATCTTTCTTAAGACTTTAGACTAAAGTAAAAGCTAAATTACCTAACTAAATCCCTATATACTTAAGAATAGTGATTTTCCTAAATAGCCTAAATAATGCTATAAGGAAGTATATAGTTAGCTAGGAGTTCCTAATATCTTAAAGCTACCTATAGGGTTAAGGTAAAAAGGCTAAAGTTATAATAATATTTATATTAAATAATTATAATAAAAACTATAATAATAAAGAAAGTAAGAGAAAAAGATAATACTCTAACTCCTTTATAAATAACTTATAGTAAAGTTTATAGTAACTAAGTATAGGTTAAAGGCTATTTAAGTGCTATAAGTATAGTAGTCCTAGATATAGTATAAATAGATATAAAGTAGTAAACTACTTAATCTATAAAAGTAGTAAGTATATAACTAAGAAGTATAAGGATAGTAGTAATAAGACCTTAAACCCTAATAAGATTCTAATTAGATTAGCATAGGCCTAGGATAATAGTCTTGCTATAAAGAAACCTATAAATAAGAGAATAAGAATATAGGTATTTTTATAGTAAGATAACTACTAGTTAGCTATGCTAGCGCTATTTAATATAGGCATAAAGTATTTAATAATTTACCCTAAATTATTATTAAAATAGGATTAGAAGAATATAAAAAAAATAGAGATAATACTAGAAAGTATAAGTAAGGATAAAATCCTATATAAAGGAATCTTATATAGGCTAATTAAGGTAAAAGATAGTATAGGCTATATAAAGGTCTATTAAATTAGCTATTATATTACTAATATAGGAGAGGGGATGCTCCTAGGTATAGATTAGACCTTAGAGTATAAACCTATAGTAATAGATTAGAAGTAGAATTTTTAGAGGTTCTTAATAACTAAGGACTATATTATACTTACTATAGGAAAGTAATAATTATATAAGGTAGTAAAATAGTTATCTATTATGCTATTACTAGTATTACTAAAGATTAGGGTAATTAAGCCTAAGGAAAAGGAAGGGAAGACTAATAAAGATTTATTAGTAAATAATATAGTAAGTAATAACTAAGATTATAGTATAGCTATAGTAATAGTAGTAAAATATACCTATCTCTTAAAAAAGAAAAAACTAAGAAGTGTAATAGCGCTTTAGGTAATATACTATAAGGAGTTAGTAGTAACTACGTAAGAGATAGATAGTAATATAACCTAATAGTAAATCCTAGAAAAGTATGCGGAATTTATAGATATATTTTTAAAAGATTTAGCTAGTAAGCTTCTAGAATTAGGTAGCTATACTTATGTAATTAAATTAGAAAAGAGGAAATAATTACCCTAGGGACTTATATATAATCTAGCTAAAAAAGAGCTAGAAGTGCTTAGGAAGTACTTAGTAAGTGTATAGGAAAAAGGGTGGATTAGAAGATTAACTAGTCTAGCTAAAGCCCTAATTTTATTTATTCTAAAAAAATTAGGGAAATTAAGGCTTTATATAGATTATAGGGGCCTTAATAGGATTATAGTTAAAAATAAGGCCTCTTTGCTATTAATCTCTAAAATCCTTAATTAATTAGTAAGTATAAAGGTTTTTATATTACTTAATCTTTAAGAAGTATATTACTAGCTATATATCTATAAGGGTAATAAGTAGAAAATAGCCTTTTAATACTACTATAGCTACTTTAAATATCTTATAATACTATTTAAATTAGTAAATATACTAGTTACTTTTTAGGAATATATTAATAATACCCTTAAGGGACTTATAGATAAATTTTATATTATTTACCTTAATAATATCCTAATATATAGTAGTAACCCTATAAGATATATAAAGTATATTAAAAGTATACTAAAGTAACTTTAAGATATAAACCTTTATATTAACCTTAAAAAGTACTAATTTTCTATTAAGTAAAATTCCTAGGTTTTATTATATTTAAAAAAGGTATTAAAATAAAACTATTATAGGTTAAAGCTATTATAACCTAGCTAATACCTTATAGTATATTTAATATTTAATTATTCCTTAGGTTTATAAGGTTTTACTAATACTTTATAAAATAGTATAGTAAGGTAGTAGTCTTACTAATAAACTATTTAAAAAGTAATTAGCTAGTAAAGTTTAAGCTAAAACCTAGTAAACTAGTAGTATTTAAAGAACTTTAAAAAAAGTTTTAAGAGGTACTAATTTTAGTATATTTTAACTTACTTTACTTACTAAGAGTAAAAATAAATATATTTAGTTATATAATTAAAGCTATACTTATAATATTAATACTAGGTAGCTAGCACCTAGTAGTATATTTTTTAAGGAAGTTAACTAATATTAAACTTTATTACTTAATACCTAATACAAAGTTATTAGTAATCTAAGAGGTATTTTAGGCCTAGAGATATTACCTTATATATTTAACTTATTAGATTATAGTTATTATAAACTATTTAAACTATAAGTATTTAGCTATAAAGCTAAAGCTAACTAGTAAGCAAGTAATAGTATTAAATAAGCTTTATTTATTTAATTTTAGAATTAAATATTATATAAGTAAGTTAAACCTTACTAATACCTTATTAAGAAAAGTAAATTATATTAGTAAGAAGTATAAGGTAAAGATATTAATCTTATAGCTATCTAACTTCTTATTTAAATTTAATAATACTAAGTAATAGGAATATTATATTAATAATAATACTATTATAAGTTTTAGTATTATATTACTTAGTATAGCTAATATTTTATTATAAAGATATTATAATAGCCTTACTAGCCTCTAGGGTTTTAAGAAGTTATAACTTAATTATATTATTAAGAAACCTAATAGTTTAGTAAAGCCTAGTAGTAGTATATAAACTAGGTTTATTAATTCTAAGTAATAAGGTTATACCTTATCTATATTTATTAATATTTCTATAAGTCTAGTAAGCCTATAGGTTAGGAGTCTAGCTAGGTTAGTAGCTAGTAAGTAATATAAGTACCCCTTTAAAATATTACTTATTTATAATTTATCTATAAGTCTATAAGTATACTATAAGCTTGCTACTTATAGTAGTATTATAGTAAGAATATAAGTAGTTTAGTAAATCTCTTTTAAGTTTATATATAATACTTATTTTATATATATAAAATTAAAGACTTTAATTTAAGTTATATTATTCTAAGTATAGTAAGATAATAACTTTACTATAGGTTATAAAAAGCTACTTAAAAGTAATAACCTAGAAGTATTATAAATATAGTTTATTAGGCCTTTTAAGCTATTAATATTTAAGAATTAAGATTTTATTCTAGTTAGTATAAGAAAGGAAATTTTACTACTTATTTATAATAACCTAGTAGTAAGCTACTAAGGAGTTAGTAAAACCCTTTATTATATTATAAACTAGTATTACTAGCTATTAATAAAGAAAGACACTAAGTTATATATATAAACTTATATAAGCTATTAGACTTTAAAGCTAAGGTATTATAAACCTTATAGTAAGCTAGTAATACTACTAGTGCTTAATTAGCTTTTTTAAGAATTATTAATAAACTTTATTATAAGGCTATTACTTATAAGAGATATAAATTAGACTTATAATATAATCTTAGTTATTATAAACTATTTTATAAAATATAGTATTTATATCCTTATTTTAATATAACTAACTAGTAATAAGTTAGCTACTATATTCCTAGAATATATTTTTAAGAACTATAATACCTTAGAAAGTATTATTATAGACTATAGTTTAATATTTACTAGTAGGTTTTAAATAACCTTTTACTACCTTATTACTACTAAGTAGTAACTTAGTATTATATTTTACTTATAAATAAATAAGTAAATAGAATATTTAAACTAAGTTTTAAAGTATTATTTAAGAGCTTTTACTTACTTTAATTAAACTAAGTAAATAACTTATTAATAATATAGTTTATATATAATATAAGTATTTACTTAACTTATAGCTATACCCTAGTAAAGGTACTATAAGGTTATAACCCTAGAGGCTTATAATAAGTAATTATAAATATTCTAGTAGTAAATAACTAGGTAAAAACTTAAGTAATTATACTAAGAGATAAATATATAGTAATTAAGTAGCTTCTAAGTAACTTATAAACCTAGTATATAAAGTATTATAATAAGAAGTAAACTTTAATAAAGTTTAAAGTAAGTAACTATATTTTATTATTTATAAAGAATATTAACTTATAGTAAACTAGTAAGAAGCTAAGTATAAAGTACCTAGGCTTTTATAAGATTAAAAAAGTAATTAAAACTTATAGATTAGTATACTAATTAAAGCTATTACCTAGAATATAACTATATAATATCTTTAATATTACTAACCTTAAACTATTTATAAAGGACTTAACTAGTATAAAAGATATATTCTTATTATAAGATAATATTATAAATAATAAATAGGAGTTTAAGGTTAAAAGAATTATCTTATATTATTATAATAAGAGATATTAGAAATACCTAGTTAAATAAAAGGGTTATAATACTTTAGAAAATTTATAAGTAAAGAAAAGAGATTTTATTATAATAGATATTATTAATAATTATAAGTAGTAACTAAGTAACTAGTTTATAAATATAAAGATATATTTAGTAAAGATTAAATAGTAATAGTAATATATATAAAAAAATAAAGATAATTTCTTAGATAATTTACCTTATAGCTACCTAGTATTATTTACTTTATATATATAATAAGCCCTAGCCCCTTAGTATTTTTATCTTTATTTCTAAGTACTAGGTTAATAATAAGGCCCTAGGAAGAGAATTTATTCTTCTTATTAAAGAAATCCCCTTTTATATATATATATATATAAAGCTTACCTAAAAGGTCTAATAGCCTAATATAAGTAAGAAGTATAAGTATATATATAATAAGCTACTAGTAAGTTAGTAAGGCTATAAGTAAAAATATTAGAAAACTTACTAAGGGAAGGTTTTATATAATAAAGCATAAGCTATTAAAGATATTAATTTAGACTTCTAGATTAATAGTATTACTTAGTAATAATATAGTAATTTACTTATTAGTATTAGCCTCTTATATAATCTTTATAGTTAGCCTTACTTATTTAGCCTAGTTATACTTATTAGTATTCTTTATAAATAAAAGTATATTATAAAGTTTATATTTTATATATATTAAGTATTAGTAATATATTAGTAATAACTAAAGTTATAAGAACTAATATATATAGTATTATAGTATTTAGTTTTATAGTATATATATTTTACTTTTAACCTTTTCTAAACCTAAAGAAATACTATTATAAATATTATATAGTTTAGCTTCTAAGATTAGGAAATTATTAATATTAGTATTTTATAAGTCTTAAGGCATTACCTATAGAATAAATTCTAAGCTACTATTAGTACTTAGTAAAGATATTACTATAAAGAATTAAGAACCTTAAGGCTTATTTTCTTATAAAGTCTTACCTTATTACTAAAGGTAACTAGTCTTTATAAGGTTTTTACTTATTTATATAACCTATTTAAGTTTAAGGTTAATACCTATAGTAAGTGCTTTAATAGGTTTATTATAGTTTTTACTCCTAATAAATATAGAGCTTTTAATACTTAAATTCCTATCTAAAGCCCCTAGACCTTAGGTTAGGGTATTAGCCCTTAAGGTATTTTCTATAGTGCTAGATATTATAAGTAGTGTTTTATAAAGTATTAGTAGTAATAAAAGGTTTTTAATTTTATAAATAATTAGTTCTTTATGCCTATATTAAGGGCTTTTATTTATTTTAAGAATACTTTAGGCTTTAGAGTATTTAGGCTTATAACCTAATAGAATTATATAGTATAACTTCTTATATTATATATAAAGTATAAGTTATATAGGTATAGGTTGTGGGTAGTACTAGCCCTAATGTACACTCCACCGCGTAATCTAGCCGAAGTGGTCCTGATTGGCTGTGAAATCCAACATACGAGGCCAGGTGCGGCCTCAGTGAGCACGATGCGGAGGCCACCTGGACCCTGCCTGCATCTCCCATTGGTTGGTAACAGCACCCGCCGGCTGCCACATGAGCAGTGCACACCCACTTTTCCAACAGCTTGGCAGCTGGTTGGACGAGTCAGCCAACAAGACGGTTACTTCTGGTACCGACTGGGTTTTCACCCAACTTCCAATCACACATTTCGGAGATTCCTTCGGAGAAAGAAAGAAAGTACGGACGTACCAGACCTCGTATCCCCAGAAACATGTCTAATCCTCCTCCTCCTGCAAGCCGAACCCCAAGACGATCAGACAAACAAACGTCTAGAGATCTCCTTGCAGCGAGGTGAAGGCCGAAGTGACCGGAGAAGGTGGTGGGCAGCACTCCTGCTAGAGCAACAGATGGCCACAATACTCCGTAGAGTGCTGCGCAGGGGAAATGGGAAATGCCCCGGGTTTTTCTGAGACGGCATCTTGCCTGGCGAGGTGGTGACCTCACTGGTCCCGACATTTTTGTGTGTGTCAACTTTTCCGCCAAACCGTTGCCTCGCTGGGCCAGCCCGAACTAACTACTGTAACGTATTGGTAAATCCATGCTGGTGGCCCAGTGCCACCAACCGAGGGCTTGACGTGTGTGACGATGGGATCTGGTCAGGCTGCATGGAGTAGGCTGTTGCTTATTATAAGGAGACCGGGTCCGCCGCGCATGATTTGGCATCGTGCCCTATGTATTCCCCAATCTTGCATATCGGAATAAATTCTCGACCTCGATCCTCTCGCTAAAGGCGTAGACAAATACATAGTCCTATCCTCGACTTCACCAGAACGTTCTTTACTTACCTGGTCGCATCGTCGTGATATCCACATCATCATCATCACCATCACCATCACCATCACCATCACCACATACGTCATTGTGCCCGTCATGAAGACTGCTGTGGTTGCGCTCGCTACTTCTGTCGCGGTCGTGTCCGCTGCCCCCGGAGCCGTTCTTGCCGGTGTCCCGATCAACTGTGCCAAGGCCAATGCCAACTATTGCATGACTGGCGATATCATTCTGCGATGTGATGCCAGTGGCATGGGCACCCGCGGCCGATGTTCCGCCAACGTCGCCGGATATCCTCCGGCTGGCGGTGCTGCCACGTGCTATCAGTCTTCTGAGGAGGCTGGTGATGCTGCTTGCCAGAAAAATGTGAGTTTTTGTCGTTTACATTGTGGCTAGCCGGCTGGGTCCTTCGCCCAGGTTCTGTGCCCATTCGGACGACTTGACTGACCTGGTGTTCCTGTCAAGTGTGTCGTTTATGCGGCACAGCCTTTTACTCTAGCCGCCGACAAATGCGCTCCCAGTGCTACAGTAACTGCGCCCCCAACTGGATCCCAGACTGGATCCCGGACCGGATCTCAAACTGGCAGTGCGACTATCCCCGAGGGACCGAGCCTCGGCACGGCGAGCAGCCCAGCAGTGACCAAACCTGCCATCTCCGAGACGGACATCTTGAGCATCCCTGAAGGCACCAGCAGAGGAAGTGCCATCGTTCCCGCCCCTACCGAGACGGGCATGATGAGTATTCCCGAGGGTACCAGCCTTGGAACGGCCCCGACCAGCAAGCTAAGCAACCCGATCCGCACCTCGACCGTTGCTCCGTCACACTCCGAGTCCGATTATTGTCCTGTGCCAACAGGGGCCCCAACGACCCCGGCGACCAGCCAGCCTGCCACCCAGCCTGTCACTCAGCCTGCCACTACTTCTGCGGCTTCCACCACGGGCACATCTGCTGTTCCAACTGCTGCTGCCAATGCCAACCAGGCCGTTGGAGTAGTAGCCGCCGTCGGCTTGGTAGCGGCTTTGTTCCTCTAAGCCCAAGTAGGAAACGACGGAAAATGTCCGTTCAGGTCTCTCCGCAAGTGATTTGCGGAATGATGCTCGATTCAAATGTTCAAAAGGAGAATGTGGGGCAGAGTATGGAAATAAATATTTCAAGTATAATGCGACGGACCCTCCAAGAGGTTGTGTGGACAGTTTTTATGGAATTTGGGTTGTATGATTGAATGGTTGATATAACATGTTTCTATATGTACCAAGCCTCGGGTGTTTCACATCAAGACATACCTGGCCAGACGCCTCGTACATAAAAAACAATACGCCCTCCCTAATGCGCCCAATTTTCTGGCTTTGCGAAGATGATACTGTCGGCATATGTCGGAGAAAATGTGAAAACACGTACTCTGCATCGCCCGTTGATGAACCCAATCGTTTTCACCATGCCCGTCATAACTTGGTCTCCCAGAGCTCTTTATCAAATACCCACAGACTAGGAGGCTGTCCCTCCCCACCGTAGATGTAGCTCAGATAAAGAGCATACCGAAACATGGCCCCCCTTACCGCGTCCTCGCCCAAATCGTGCCTCCCCAGCATGTCCGCCATCTTCTTGGCCGTCAGCTCCTCGTCCGGCGCGTCCGTCTCTTCATCACCCATGCCGCTAATCGCGCTATCCGACTCCCAAGACTCCCCCCTCCCCGATGCCGTCCCCTGAACCCACTGTCTGCTCCGCAGCGCAAGATACATTGCTAGCAGGAAGCTTTTCGGGATGGGTAGTTCCCGAGGCACGGAGCACCACGGGGACCACACGGACATGACGTTCCGGGCGCGGGCTTCGCGGACGCCCTCGTCGAGGAGAGACGCGGCGATTGCGGGATCGAGAAAGGATGCGAGGCGCGGGAATGTCGTGGGGGAGAGGAGCGCGTTGAAGAGGCGGGAGGTGAGGCGGGCGGTGGGGTGGTAGGACGGCGGGAGATGGGACAGGATTTCGAGGAGTATTTCCGGGGGTAGAGAGTTCATGTTTCTTATCGCGCTTGTGTCTCGTGTCTCGTGCTTATGTTGATGCTTCTTGGGGGTCATCCAGGATGGGTAAAGGGGGCTTGGCGGTGATTTGTCGCGATGGGGGTTTGTCAATATTGGAGTCGAGACCAAGTTGATTGCCGACCAGATCTGTGCGCTCCTCGTGATAGTAGACGAAGAAAAGGAGGAAAATGGTCAATGGCTCCAAGGCGGAAATCGCAACATGGGCATTCTGGCTGGCCGTAGCCCGTCTTGCCCTCAGGGTTCTCCAACGACCCCAGCAAGGTTCTCGTTTGCACCGACAAGTTCGCCTGGGGCTGGTGCGACATGTCAGGCCCCTCGGCTGATGGGGCGTGCTTATGACGATGGTTCGACTGCGGCATGATGCCGAATTGGGAGACGGAGACTGGTGCGTGCGTGCGTGCGTGCGTGCGTGCGTGGGATTTTGGCGTTGAGACTGATGACGATTTGTCGTCGACGGCGCTGGCGAGTCGCTCTTGTGCTCATGTACGGCGTACAAGGCGTACAAAGAATTTGGATGAAAGGCGGGTGAAACCATGACACGATTCCAGCTATATAAGTCAAAACTATCCTCCCACTTGCACGTACGACCTTACCTTGCCGGCAAATTCGGGATTCCGTCAAGCTCTTCTTTTTGGTTCAGGAGCTTCTAGTTTTGAGTAGTCACTCACGAAACCTCTTCCCACAGACTGAGCGGCCTGCAAACTAACTGCTCATCATGTCAAGATTGCTCCACAATGCATGGGTTTCGTTTGCATTTCAGCCAGATACATGCTGGGCAGCTGAAACTTCCCTTCAGCTGCCCTGAATGCCTTAGAATGGACTAAAAAATGTTGACATAATTAGTCACACTTATCGCGACTTGTCCCTGCACGTCGAATGCATGCACGAATGCGAACTTTGGTGGTCGCTAGAACCGCACCCAGATGACAGGTACCCCTGGGAAATCGACATGGCCGACCCTATGGCCAAATGCCAACAACAGAGCAACCCCCGACGGAACTCGATATCTTTTGCTGCGCCAAAGGCAAAGGTGTAAAGAAACACGCTGGATCCGTGATAGGGATCGCTGCGGAGTCTGGCAGGTTCATCTCTTGTATTATTCTTTGTGAATTGTTTTACTGCTGAACTGTTGGTATCACAGGATTCCTGATATCAGGGGTGTTTCGGTGTTTGGTTGGTTGAGCCCGAAGAATGGTGTCGCTGTTGATTACCTATTCTAAGCTACAGACGAAGGGAAGGAAAAGAGAGGTCAAAAACGAAGGCTTATTCGGAGAGAAGTGAATTTGATCGCGTGTGGGGCCCCCGCGAGCGTACGCGAAGGCCGACCTTTTGCCGGTCAATTGCGGCTGCGAAGCGCGATTGATATCATATGATGCTTGTTCCAACATAAACTGAAGACACCCGGGGTATATTTCATACATGCTGTTCGTTACCAGAATTTACAAGAGGGGAACGGACAGTGCCAATAATTTTCAAGTTTCTCTCGTCAAAGACACTGTGCACTGTGCGTAGATCTACTGGTCCCTCGCACGTGCACAGATGACGTAAGCCACCCAGACGGTTGTGCCATTTAAACCAGAGATAAAAAGGCTGGTTACCTCCCTCCACAATTTCTTAGCTCCACACGTTTCTTTCTGATTCTGAGCCCGCATGTCGTATTACCTTGACTATTGACCTATCACTATGCCCAGCGTAGCCGAGTACCAGCAAAAATTTGACGAGATCTCAGCCATCCGTCAAGCTGCGAAGAACGATTACTCCATTTCGAATGCTAAGAAGCGGGAGATAGCCGAGGAGTACCGTGCCGCTGGCAAGGAACTTCGGGCTGCTTCTGCAGCGGCGATGGCCGCCGCAGCGTCAAAATCTTCCACTGCACACAGAGCCGCTGCAGCGGCTGAGGCAACAGCAGACCAGGATCCTCCTAATCACACGGAAAAAGAAATCGGTTAAGGAAGAAAGGGACCGTGTCGGAGTGAAGCACGCCTTTGAAGCATCCGCCAATGACAGCTGTGATCTCGTTCTTACAACGCACCCCATCTTCTTGGGGACCGTAAGACTACACGGGATGCTGACTTCTGCCACTTAATCCGTTCCTCACTCCGCCCCAATTGCCGTCTTTCAGATTCCTGACGCCGTACTTCCTTGTGGCTGCAATTTGGCCCATTATCAACTTTAAGTCATTTCCTGGTCGCAAGGTCCGTCGAGAAGCAAAACACGCCCTTCAGGAAGCCTCGAAATACCAAATTCGTCTTCTGTATAGAGCTATTTGATTCGCCTGAAAGGGAGGAAGGATTAACGGAGCAAATCACACTGGAGCATAACCGAAAGCAGCTGCGAGAGACTTGATCTGGGCAACGGAATGGCGGAAAGATGGCGACTCGGCATTCAGGTGCTCATCATGGCGATCTTGTAGATGGACGTATTTGTCGCGTGAAAGGCACAGTCAGGAAATATGGCACCGCCAGAATTTGCCATCGCTTCGAACTCTCTGGGATTTGGTCATGTTCCTAATCTTTAATTGGCAGTTTGTTATTGGAAGCAGTTCACTTGTTATCCTCGAACATCGTATGGATCCGTCCACCTTATGCCCTTTCTAACGTCAGTGGCGCTGTCCCATGGTGCTCCGTTACGCCTCCCCCAACGACACTCTTCGCGGACCGAAGCAGTCCGTATCCTACACGGGCCCTTGAGTTAGTATGATTCAAGGTGTGATGAGGGTGCATACGTGATTCGGATTCTGCCTCCGGAGCCGCCCGCATTCAATGAGGCAGACATTGGTGGCGTATGAAGGAGCGGACTGATGGTAGACTTGCTTGATGTTCCTCGCTTGGCTTGTCACCTTGACAAGTATACCTTTGATTTCATTGATTGTTCAACTTTTTGTCTACTACAAGCGAGCCTGCCCTTTATGAACCAGACTCTACATGCAAATCCAGGTGGCCCCAACTTACCCACCAGTTGCAGCTGCACTTTCAGCGGCGGCAAGAGCGTTTGCAAAAACCGAGTATAAAACTTCGGGTTGCTCAATACCGACACTTATACGGACTAGGTGCTCCCAGACACCAAACTTGGCCGCCCACTCTAATTCTGCGTAATGTGCGAGCACGGTGTATGGGCAAGCGAGGGTGAAGCTTGTGCCAAAACTCGGACCTCTCGCTGTCTCCAGGGCGTCGTGGAATGCCACGGCAGCTTCGGGATGAGAGAAGCGTACGGATAGTAGAAAGCCATAGCCAGCACCAGGACGCTTGACCTTGTCGTAGAGGGACTGCGTAGGGCCACCCCCGGGATAGAGGACCTCTTCCACAAGCCTATGTCGCCGGAGCAGCGCAGCGACACTTTGAGCATTTCGACTTGCCGTGGCCACACGATGCTCGAACTGAGCGCTATTGGCGCGCATGACGAGAAGGTCCAGGGGGAAATAGGTGTCCTCGTGGTGGGCCGCAAGTGTCTCGCACAAACTATCGTGATGACGGGACCAGGGACTTACAACGACACTTCCGCCCATGACGTTGCCTGCGCCGCTGTACATCTTGGTCAGGCTGGTACAGACTACATCGCACAAGGGAGCTAGCGCGAGGTTTATGGGGGTACCAATGGTATCATCGACAACGAGGATAAAGTCGTATTTCTCCGCCAGAGCATGTAGTCGCTCGAGGTCGACTATCGTAAGCAGCGGATTCGTGGGGAACTCGGTGTAGAGAGCGTCAATATACCCTCCCGTTTGCAACTCCCGCTCCAGTGCATCCAAATCCTTGGACGATGCGTGGCCATAATGGACAGTGTCAAAGCCAAGAACGTCCCTAAGCACCTTCAAGGTATCAGTATATAAGAAACTACAACGTCAGTGGCGAGTCTATGCGGCGTTTAGGAGGCTCGAGCTCACCCAAACACAGCGACACTGTAGCCATTTCGCCTTTCACATCGGTCAACAGCAATCTTGCTCAAGCTCGTGGCTGTCTGCGTAATGGCCGCCATGCCGCCCTGAAACAGGAACACGTCCCCTGCGGCCGCCTTGACCTCTTGTGTCGAATAGAGCGTAGCAATGTGCTCTCTCATAGCTTTGAATGCTTCTTTCGCTTCCCTTACGGGTAACTTTCGCGCCAACCCATTTGTTTTCGCTTCATTTTCAGAGAAGAGAAAGGTGGCATTCTTGAGCCAAAAGGCGCAGAAACGGCTAGAAACGCCGTAGCCTGTGTGCAGCCAGAATTTCCAAGCATACCGAGCCAGCTCATCAGGATACGTCACGGAATAGACGTGCTCTTCGGGGTGCTTGTGCCAACCTTGCGACTGAGTCCAACTGATGTCCTCAAGTATACCATCCATGGTCACATGGGTAACGCGAACGCACCGCTTGCCGCCGTCCGTATCTGCTGCAACTTTCTGCAGGTATTTCTGGCAAGCCTTGGCCATTCTCTCGCTCGGGAACAGCTTGATGGCTTCCCCAGGTACGATGGCCAGCGGTGGACCGGGCAGAAATGTCGACCACTTCACCAGGTTCTGCTCCAATTTTGCGACGGCCTGATGCAAGCTGAATCGGGGGTATCCTGCTTTCAAGGCATCCAGGAGCTCTGCATCCTGGCAGCTAAAACCTATCGAATGGTCCCATTCAGGAAGCGATACGCAGATGGCCTGGTGAGGACGGATGAGAACCGAGGTCCGGATTCCACGGCGGGGGTCTCCAAGTATCGAGACCTACATGCTCTTCTCCGACTGGTATCGGCTCTCCAAACGCAATAGCCATGATTGCTTGGATTAGTTAGCAGAATCTTTGCAGAAGTGCTCCTTCCCGAGGTTATCCTTGCCTTGCTGGTAAGAGTGGTTGTCAAAGACTAGTCGTGATTGAAAAAAAAAAAAAAAAGCAGCAGGAAGCACAGAGACGGCTTTTTGGAACTGCGCTCGATGTCATCCAGAGAGGTGGTATAAATTGATATACATTGTGTCTGTGGGAAACGAACTACCCCGAGGCCAAGACTGGGTTACTGTCGTCTCTGCAACGCAATTACTGCCAGCGGGAGCACCATGTTCGGGCCACTTCCGCACGAATCAGAAAGACGCCTCGACTGTTCGTGTAAACGAGATTTGCCATCTTTGACTTACACACATCCGGATGCACCAGACATGTCTCACTGGAAAATGCCCGCATACACCACCCTAGTCATGAAGGTCGCTGCAGGTCGCACCCTCAGACCATGTTTCATTCCGCTCAAGTGTGAGACCATGGCTGAACGGTGAGGCATATGTATAAAGCTAAATCAGGACGAAGAATAATTTGAACAAGGACCAGGGTATCAGACCCTTTAGCATAGCTGGACTGTAACCAATTGGCATGTATATGACGCCCATCTATATACATGTGTGGCGGTTTCAAATCCGCTCTACACACGGCGCGGTCAAGATTCCCGTATGCCGTGTCTCAACAATTTTTCGATTGATTACCGTGTCCGAGGACTTCTTTGGCGTAAAATACGGACATTCGGTGCAACCCGGGTTGATGCGGAGGTCCGCCTTCTCCATGGCGGCCCTTGCTCCCAGTGCATCCTGATTCTCCATGTTAAGGAGTTTCCTCCGGCTGAACTAGTGGTAAAGTAGGTGAGTAGTACAGCTCTGTATAATGAAGCTCCTATATTCCCAGGTGTCCAGGCGTGCTGCATATGTGTGAGGAAATTAAAAACTACGTGAAAAAATGACAGGACTCACCAGCACGCTTTGCTGGTGGCGGGAGATTATGGCGTTTCTTTCCTGCCCGCCATGTCTGAGCCCAGCCAGCCACGAGCATGATGCAGTCTGTAGGTCCGGATTCGAATTTGCCGTCCCGTATGTGTTGTCACCTTGACCAGGGACTAACATTGTCAAGCGTCATGTCCCGATGCCGTAGCCATAATGGACAATGGCAACTGTCCAAAATGATCTCTACAAAAGACCTTATTCGACATTGCACCAACTCCTGGAGTCATGGCTACGTAAGTGAAAATAATTGTACATCCTCATCAACACGCACCATCAACTCCGTCAACTGTCAGTACCATCGTAACCATGGCGACTCTGTCATCTACTGCGACTGTGGCGTCGGATCGTCAGCCAAACAATGTCACGCATTGGAATTGCCCGTCTCCTGCCGAATCTGCCGCTGTGAAGCATCTGGTGGTGGACGAAGTTGTCAGGCATCCTGACGAGCAGCTCTTCGATGCGCTGGCGATGGCATCGAGTTCGGCGTCAACCATCATCCATGCATCCTGGGCTCTGATTGTCGGTCGTATGACCGATTCTGAAGATGCAATACTTTTCGTCGTTACTGCTGAGAAGAGCAGTCTGGCGGCATACGTGGCATCAAACCCGGCACACATCAAGCTGGAGAGCAGCCAAACAATCGCGCACTATCTTGAAACAGTCCAGAACGAAATCGCAAATTTGACCTTTACGGGGCAAGCCAGCTCAGAAACGACCGAAGGAATACCACTCGGGGGTGATAACCAGTCCCCTCAGACGGTGCTTATTGTCAGACATGAAGATTTGACACCGGCCCGAGACCTTGTCGAGACGTTGCGGGCCGAGAGCCAACTACAGAAAATGGCCAGACATGCCATTATTCTCGACTTTCAGATATGTTCGGGCCAATACAAGGCCACGGTGAGTTCCCGAACGGATGCCACGGCGCCGTGGGCCACCAAGGGGGTGCTTGCACGTCTCGAGCATGTCATCCGCAAGCTCGCAGGCGCAGGCCGTAATGCAACGTTGCTGGACATTGACATCATCAGTCCATATGACCTGGAGGCTATATGGACGTGGAACAGCGACGTGCCTTTGCCAGTGAGAAGATGTGCACACGACTTGATTGCTCAAAAGTCACAAATACAGCCCGATGCGCCAGCCGTCTGCGCTTGGGATGGCGACTTGAGTTATCTCGAACTGGACCAGCATGCCACGGCTTTGGCAGTCCAACTAGTCAGCTTCGGTGTTCAAACCGACGTCCTGGTTCCACTGTGTTTCGAAAAGTCCAAATGGGCTGTGATAGCCATGCTAGGCGTGCTCAAGGCAGGAGGCGGAGTCGTGTTGCTTGATCCAAGTCTTCCGGAACAACGACTTGGGTCTGTGGTGAAACAAACTGGCGCAGAAATACTACTTTCCTCTGTTGCAAATATGGAGTTGAGCACGCGGCTGTGCAAATCGGTTTTCGAAGTTGGTCCAGGTATCACGGAAATAACAGAGCATGCGTCACCTCCGCACCAGGACGCACAGCCACCTTCGACTGCCATGTTTGCTGTATTCACATCTGGCAGCACAGGCAGTCCCAAGGGAGTCGTGCTGACGCATGAGAACTTCTGCTCTAGCGTGGAGTATCAGCTCGAGCGTCTCTCATTCACATCCGAGTCTCGCGTCTTTGATTTCGCATCATATGCATTCGACATTGCCATCCACAACGCCTTTGCCACCTTGGTTGCCGGTGGCTGCCTGTGTATTCCGTCTGAGAAAGATCGCAAGGAAAATCTCGCCAAGGCCATGAGGGACATGCGAGCCACCATTGTCAATCTCACGCCGACAGTGGCTGGTCTTCTGGACCCCGAGACATTGCCTGATTTGAAGACGATCATTTTTGCCGGAGAGGCCGTCACAGTTGAAAACTGTACACCGTGGTGGGGGAAGGCTCAAGTGATGAATGCTTATGGGCCCGCTGAATGCCATATATGCGTGGTCAACTGCGCCTCGTCCAGCCCTGATGAGGCAACTCGCATAGGCAAGGGAGCTGGTGTCGTGACTTGGGTTGTCGACCCGGAGAACCATGACCGTCTGTTACCCCCTGGGGCCACAGGCGAGCTCTTGATTGAAGGACCGCTTGTTGGACGTGGCTATCTGCAGGACGTGAGGAAAACGGAAGCGTCATTCATCCACAACCCTGCATGGCTGCTTCGAGGCTCCTCGGCCCACCAAGGACGACAGGGACGACTTTACAAGACGGGCGATCTGGTGCGTTATCACGAGGACGGGAGCCTGTCATACGTCGGTCGCAAGGATACACAAGTCAAGATCCGTGGACAGCGTGTCGAGCTTGGCGAGGTTGAAGTCTGTCTCCAGGAGTGCATGGACAGCAAGCATCAGGTTGTGGCGGAAGTCTTTTTGCCGCACAAGAACAAGTCGGAACCGTTTTTGGCAGCGTTCTTGCATTCGAAGAATCTTCGTACTGGTTCGGAGGCCCAGGTTGCCCCCTTGACCGCTCAACTGAAGGACAGATTGGCACAGCGCCTACCAAGCTACATGTGGCCAGTTGTTTTGGTTTACATGAAAGAGTTTCCCGTGACAGCCACGGGGAAGGTAAACCGCCGAGAATTACGTGAGATGGGACGATTGATGTTTCACAATAGCCCGCACTTGACCTCTGATGGGTCGAGTAACAGCGAACTGATAGCGGAAACGGAGCAGCCAGCCTATGCGCTGGCGCAAAAGGTTGCCTCCATCATTCCGGCTTGCTACCGGGCAGGGTTGGCAGGGCCTGACGGTTTCCGCGACGTGCTTCTTGCTTCCTCTGGCCTCGACTCGATAAACATGATGTCCCTCATGTACTTCATCTCCAAAAAGCTTGGTGTGAAGCTCAGCATGAAGCAGCTCGCGGACGAGACCATGACTATTCGCACTTTAGCGAGGTGTGTCGCGGAGAAGCAAATAGCTGCGGTCTCTCGTGAATCCAAAACCTCGGTACAAACCGGCGGCATCGACACTCTGGCCAAGATCAACCGTCTGGACTCTCGTATCTCTGAGCATCAGATACTTCATCGTGCCATGACGGACGTCAACTCACCAAAAAAGACTTGTTCCAACATGATCGTCTTTCTCACCGGCGCCAATGGCTATCTTGGCACTCAGATTTTACGACAACTCCTCGAGCACAGACATGTAGACCGCGTCATTGCCTTGGTACGCGGCACATCGCCAGCCTCGGCAAGAATGCGTGTCATTGATGCGGCAAAAAAGTCACTTTGGTGGACAGACGTGCACGGCGAGAAGCTTGACGTCTGGGTAGGAGACCTCTCATTGCCATGCCTGGGGCTCGATTCTACCAACTGGGCCCTTCTCAAGGATGGCAAATCAGTCGATGTCATCATTCACAACGGCGCAACGGTGCACTGGGCAAAGAGCTACTCGGCACTCGAGGCCACCAATGTCCGCTCAACCGTCGACCTGCTGCTCATTGCACTGTCATCGCCTCGGGCGAAGTTTGTCTACGTGTCCAACCGGCGCACAGCCGACTCGGAAAACCTGACAGAGGCAGAAATAGCCCGCGGTCTGGTACACGTAGACTCGGTCGCGTACAGCCAGACCAAATTTGTTGCGGAGGCGTTGGTCAAGCGAGCTGCGGACCGTGATGGCTCGGCAGCACGACGCCTCGCCGTAGTGAGTCCCGGCTACGTCGTAGGCACGCCTGCCGAGGGTATCGGCAACGCGGATGA
This sequence comes from Epichloe coenophiala, assembly GCA_018801565.1. Classification (NCBI taxonomy): domain Eukaryota; kingdom Fungi; phylum Ascomycota; class Sordariomycetes; order Hypocreales; family Clavicipitaceae; genus Epichloe; species Epichloe coenophiala. The sequence continues at coordinate 2,517,082 of JAFEMN010000005.1, read as the reverse complement.
CTACGTCTGGCGGCTTGTGGCAACTTGCGTCAGGGTGGGCGCGTACAACACTGACGAGGGGGACACATGGCTGCCTCTGGCTGACGCAACGACCGCGGCGGCCGTCATCACCGGAGCAGCGTTCGGATGGGAATCGGACGCCAAGACGGTGACGCCAGTCATGGACGGTATAACCTGGGCTGGAATCTGGAGCATCATGAGTGGCATGGGATATCGGCTCCGAGGCATGAACGCGAACGAGTGGCTAGCCGCTGCTCTGGCCGACGTTCAACGCGTCGGTGAGACACACCCCTTTTGGCCGCTGGCGCACTTGCTCGACGGTCAAAAGTTTCGGGGGAAGAAGACGGGGGAAACATGGGGTCAGACCGGTCACACCCCGTTGGTGTTGAAGGTTGCTCTGAGAAAAACAGCGGAGTCTTTGTGCAGGGCCGGGTTTCTGCCTCTGCCTAGTCACGGAGAATGCGGTGACACATTAGATAGGCCTGAAAATCCTCGACTGGAGTGTGATGTTGTTTTTCGGCGAGCCGCTCCCGGCATCTCGGAGCAAGTTGCGGTGGCCAGGACCGTATAGGAGATGACCATTCTGGCAGCTGGCTCCTCCAGCTCACGCCGCCAAAATTGAAAAGATTTGTCCAGATCCTGGCTTGTCCGTCATAGATGGCTCCGCATTGGCAAGATGTAGATATTAAAAGGTGATTGGTGTGCCTAGACTTCGTGTTAGCGCAAGCTTCATTGTTGGCATTGACAAAGACGGCCCGTCCCGCATGGTAAAAGATGAGACTGTTGACCAATGCGGCCACTGGCATATGCATATGGATATGCATATGCGGCTAGTAAATTAAGTCAATCGTATGCATGCATGTACATGCAGCCGGACAACGTATAGATGCATATACGGAGTAGACGGGTCGCACAGCGTACATAGCTTGGACACGGCTGAAGTGAAACTGAAACACGCAGCCAGAACCACCAACAAGCAGGCATCATGTGCCGTGCTCCGACCGATTCGCGCCGCACGCACAAATTCATCATCATGGTTCAGTCATGTCGTGATGGAGCTGGATGCGCATTGATGCCCAAATGCCGGGCACAGCTAGCCGCTCCCTTGGTGCTTGAAAAGGCTGCATACAAAGGACCGATTAACAGTCGGTAAACAAAATCAGCTCGGTGGGATATTGTCAGCTGCATGTCGTACTAGTAATGAAGACCAACAGGGAACTCGAACATCAGACACGCGTGCAGGAGGAGTCGTATTCGAACTTGTTACGTGTATAAGTGAGTGCTAGCCGACTAAATAATGACATTTACCGACAGATTGTGTCTTTCCCGCCTCCGTCTCTCATCTGCATCTAAAACATCATATCGCAATCATGGGGTCAACCCAACCCGTCACAATCACCAAAGTCCTCCTTGTCGGAGCCAATGGCACGCTAGGCAGTGCTCTTCTCGCGGCCCTCATGGAAGCAGAGTGCTTCGAGGTTTCCATTTTGCTGCGTTCGGTAGATGCTCCGCCTCGAGCAGACATGGCGGCCGCGGCGCCGAGAGTCGTCGTCGTCTCGCCGAGCATGAATGTCGATGAACTGGTCACGGCCTGCGCTGGCCAGGACGCCGTCATCGCCGCCTTTCAAATCCACGACATCTCCCACCACCTGAACCTTGCAGAGGCCTCCTTCATCGCGGGAGTCCGGCGCTTCATTCCCGCCGACTTTGGCAGCTGCGAGTCTTGGAACCCGGTTGCGCAGCGCTATTTCCCAATGTACGGCAAAAAGACAGTCCTGCGCAACAAGTACCAAGAGCTTGCTCAAAGAGCCATCGATCAGGGCAAGCCGTTTACCTGGACCTCGATTGTCAACGGACACTTTTTCGACTACGGACTCGAGGACAAGCTCTTGCACTTCGACCTGGACACCCATGTGGCGCGGATTCTCGACGGGGGCAACATCAGAGCGTCATCCTCGACACTGCGGCGGGTCTCCGAGGCAGTCGTGCGGGTGCTGCAGAGGTATGACGAGACGCGTAACCGAGATTTGTACATCCAGAGCTTCTGTCCCACGCAGCTCGAGGTGCTGGCTGCGTTGGAGCGTGCCACGGGCACCAAGTGGCGTACTGAGCATCTCGAGTCCAAGCAGTATCTCAAGGAGAACAGTCAACTGCTCGCTACGGACTATCACAAGGCCAGTTTTAGTATTGTGTTTGTGCTGGGAACCATGGACGCAGACTGGACACGACGGGACGGTTTTGCCATGGAACTATTAGGACTGGAGGACGAGGACTTGGATCATGTCGTGGCTGCGGTTGTGGCCAAGAAGAAGGTGAATGCGAATGCTACATAGTTCCATGTTGACAGCCGCTGCAGCTTCCTATTATCGCGATCAAACAATCTCACCACCAGACCGTTTTCGCAGCCTGAGGTTTCCAGTGCCATGCTCAAAACAGCTTGTCACATCCGGTTACTGGTGTCTGTTTCCCATTTCTTGCAGGACATTTATATTTATTGTGCTTTCAATAACCATGGGGAGTATTGGCTCCGTCGATTAAACATCAATCCTCCGGCTTGTCTGCTTGGCTTCTTCTTGCACATTGCCAATGTGTGTACGACACGGCTCCCATGTGACGAATTGCGTCGAGATTCCGGACCTACTTCACGCGCGATCTGTCGCCAATGATTGTAAAAGCCAATGCGGCTGTGATGCCAGAGACAACAGAAAACAGAATGCCGACGACTCCGTACCCAAGAGAATCTCTCAAAACGCCGCCCACTATCGGCCCGATTGTAAGCCCAGCAGAGAAGAAGAGGCAATTGAACCCGTATAGTTGAGCGTAGGGCCCGTATTCCCCAAAGAATCCCGGATTGGATGCCTCGTACCTCTGCGTGACCCGTATAGCTTCCACGAAAGCCGGTGTACTGACCATGCACAACCCAATACCGTTCAAGGCCAGTATGACGCAGAAGGAGACGACCTTTGCGCTTCCGGCGATGCACTCTTGCGACGGAAGACCCAGCGCGGCAAGACAGGGGACCAACAAGAGGAACCCGGTCGTGGCCACGGCTCTTGTTCCGTACTTGTCCACCGACCAGCCGACGGCATGGCTGAGTGTCAAATGCGGCACAAAGAGCGTGATGAACAAGAGGCCGACCGTCTGAGAGGAGAAGTGGAATAATGACTGTGCCTCGATCGGAACCGTGGCGTCGAATATTCCTCTGAACGTGGCCTGGACCAGCGTCATCATGAAGGCCATGATGAACCGGGGCTCACGGAGGCAGTAGAAGATGGGGACGGCTCGGGTAAGACTGCCGACCTGTTCGCGGATTTTGTATGCATCATTGGAAGGAGAAGCAAGGAGGGGTTCGTGCTCGCGTGCCTCTGCAGCGTTACTCGCGGGTTCGTGCATGCCTGCCGCCTCGTACCCGGCCAACGTCTTCTTGTCGAGCACGAGAATTCGCATGACGACGTCAACACTTAGAATCCCTATTGCTACGCCGAAAACACCAGCGATGCCAACCTTGTCGTAGAGTACGCCTCCGACAACCGGGGCCGCAACTTCGCCAACCGAGATGACCGCGAAAATCTGAAACTTGTCAGGTCTCTTTCTTTTTAGCACCCTAGCCTTTAAGGCAGAGGTAAGGGCATTTACTTCTGCCTTGGGAAGTTAAAAAAAAAAAAAAAAGTACAAAGATGCTTACCACGCCAATGGCCTCGCCGATTCTATCGGGGTCAGTTGTTTCCTGGACCATGGCAAGGCCCGTCGTCCAAACCACCGGGGCAGCCAGCCCCTGGAGCAGCCTTGCGATGACCAGCACAGTCATGGTCTTTCCAAACGTCATGGCGGTTGTGGCGAACAACTGCAAGAGCAAGCCGGCGAGGAAAGGCCGCTGACGGGCGCCAATCTTGTCCGTAACCCATCCAGCTGGAATAGCAAACAGGAGTGAAGGCCCGGCATACGCCGCAAGCAAAGCGGACGTGTACGACTGTATCTGATCGCTAGGAACAGAAAGACGGTCCCGCAGGAGAAAGGGCAATATCGGCACCATGATGCCGTACAGAAAGAGATCTGTGAAGAGCCCGATCGCCACCGTCGTCACGATGAAGGATGGCATCGACCGCCAGTGAAGACCCCATGGTTTGCCGTTTGCCATCATGTCGGACGGTGAAGAAGACGTTGATTACAATGCTGTTGTGAGAATGCGAGCCTCGTCTCGCTTAAGCAAAGGTGCGCATTTACAGACGACGATGAAGGAGAGGAATTTCTTGCAGCCGCGCAGCTACGAATAACCTTGTGCAGAATCGAAGGAGGCCACGACAGCGGGCGATGCGGCCGCCGCGTTGGTCTTTGGTTTTATGACATGGTGGCGACAGAAATCTTTCCGATTGCTGATTCGGCGGCTGCCTTTCCTTTCCTTTGGTAAATCCTGTTCAGTTGATGCTCTGACGTGACGCAAGACATACATCTAGTGTAACGGACAAATTTTTCCAGTGCGTAATTACCGCCTTTGAGACACTGCTTCTCTCTTTCCCCCCCTCCCGCTTCCTTTTCTCTATTTGACCTCTTCTTCAAGGACCAATGTCGTCCAGGCGGCCGACACGAGACCTGTATCACGGCTGACAAGGGCACCCAAGCATGGAATGATAGCCAGTGTCCCTTGAAATTTTGTCTCGGAGGATCTCCATCCTTGCCGCTCCTTATTCACCGCCATTTATCCATCACTATTGCCCGAGAGAGAGAACGGAATGTCGCAAATCATCTAGAGATGATCAATGTCTGGTCAGGATTCGCATAGTAATTGAGCTCAGAGTAGATGCTAGGCCTGGCCCATGACTTGCAAGCCTGCGAAGAGTGTCAAGGTAGGTACAGGTCTTATGTCTGCTTTGCTCCTGGCAAGCATTATAATACGTGGTGTCGCCCATTGTCAAGAATTATCACCCTTGTGGCTAGCTTACGCTCCCTTGGATTGAATGCCCTGTCTTCATAGCGCCAGATATCCTTGGGTGTGCTCATCTTGCTAATGACGAAGTTGTCTACTCCGGATAATCCGTTCATTTGCCGCTTCGCCTTGATCATGACAACTTGGGTGAGCAAAATCGATTTGGATTCAGATCAATCTGCTCTACTCGATACGCAAAGACCCGGAGAGGCCAGGACACGAATAAAAACGTGCCGTAGTTTCAGCAAGCCATTATCCGCTGCGGGAGGAGAATGTAAAGGTTCAAAAGGCGGAACGAGAGCGGCAAATGTGTCACTTTGGCCGACAGTTGCCTTTCTTTTATGCGTCCTATCCGCCTTGCATCTGGCGAGGGAGCATCTCACCGATCGAGACACACTAGCCGCTTGCCTTGCTTCCGAGCAGATTCCGTTTGCAGTCGAAAGTTCAGATACGTGGAGTCAAAAGGCTGCGACTTGGAATATTCGACTGGCATACAAGCCCGCCGCAATCGCAATACCGCGATCTACTCATCATGTCGCAGCTGCGGTAACTTGCGGTGTCAACAACGGGGTGCGAGTGAGTGCCAAGAGTGGTGGCCACAGCTTTGGATCCTACGGCTTTGGGGGCGAGGACGGGCATCTGGTGATTGACCTTGGTCTGATGGACGGGATTGTCCTCGACGAGGATGGATCTGCCAAGATTCAACCAGGTGCTCGGCTAGGGCGTGTGGCGATGGAACTGTACAATCAAGGCGGCAGGGCTATCCCGCATGGTTCATGCCCGGGGTAAGTGTCCCGCTCTGAAGCTTTAACTTGATGATTTAGACTTGACTCTCGTGCTAGATAGCTGATGAATGCAGGGTTGGCGTTGCCGGGCATGTTTTGCACGGCGGCTACGGGATTGCCTCGCGACTTCACGGCCTCACATTGGACTGGTTGATCGGTGCAACCGTTGTTCTCGCCAATGGCTCGAGTGCGCACTGCTCTGAGACGGAAAACACAGACCTGTTCTGGGCATTGCGTGGTGCAGGGTCATCTTTTGGCATTGTCACCGAGTTCGAGTTTAAGACCTTCGAAGCACCCGACCAGGTCACCCCGTTTACCATCGATTTACACTGGAGCGAGGCGCAAGCGGCTCAGGGATTGAAAGCTATTCAAGAGTTTGCCACGACTGCTGCAAGAGAGCTCAACCTGTGGCTCTTTATGGACCGAGTGAGCCAAAGCATCCAAGGCGTGTACTTTGGGCACGTCACTGGTCTCAACGAGGCAATTCAGCCCCTACTCGATCGTACTGGAGCTGAAGTTTCGTATGCAACCACTATGGGATGGATACAGGCACATGCGCATTTCGCAAATGGTACCGACCTCGGACAAACGTCTGCATATGACTTGGTATGCCGTGGTTCTACTGAAACGACGGCAGATATGGCGGAACTAACTGAATCTCAGCACAAGAGCTTCTATGGGACTAGTCTCATGGTCAATGCCCTCACAGATGATCACCTCAAGTCGTTCATGTCGGCAATCTTTAGCAACATCAACGAAGTGTCAGCGCGCCATTCCTGGGATTTCACAGTTGCGTTTCACGTGGGTGATGGCTCAGCAATCGCAGATGTCGATACATCTGCAACCGCATACGTCCATCGCGACCAGCTGCTTCTTTATCAGTTTTCTGACTTTGAAACTCACGGCCATTATCCCGAGGATGGTTTCGCTGTCCTACGGCGGTTCAGAGAGAGTGTTACCAATTCGTTGGAGGATGGACAGTGGGGGATGTACGCGAACTATGTGGACACACAGTTAGATTCAGAGACGGCACAGAAGCTGTATTGGGACAACAACCTCCATCGATTGCAGCATATCAAATCAACTTTGGACCCCGATGAGGTGTTTTGGTACCCGCACAGCATTCGTCCTCTGCCCTAATCTACAATAACAACAAGTATGATAGGTTTATCGGCTTCCTCACGCAATGGGACGATTCAGCTCTACCATGTAGGAAGTGCTTCTTAAATGTACGTACGACAATACTCTCAGCATTGCTTGTACCACCACTTGTGCCATGCTGTCCAACACACCACACAGCTTTCATGTAGTCCGAATCCCGAGAGAAAGGGCACGCTTGGTAGCAGCGTGTGATGGCACCCTGGAAACAGGATACACTATCCGTGTTCCAGCACGCGTTTCCGCCAGGCAAGTACTTGGCGGTCATGTTCGGGGGTGCTGGCCGGGTCGGCAGCAGTCGGGTCGATCTCAGGGTCATATCTGCTATCATAGGCACGTTGCCAGAAGCCAGACGGAGCTGGGTCGTCTGGGTGCCTGCGGCAGGGACTTTTCACACAAGTCGTTGTGCCAGCATTTCATTAGTTTCCCCAAGTTCTACTCTTCCAACCCCCCTCCCGTCTCCAGCCGCCACCACTCCATCATGCTCTTGATCCTCTCCGTCCTCTCGCCGGCCAACCTCGTCCCCTCGTCCGTCTTCATCATGCCCCCCAGCCGCACGAGCTTCTCCTCGAAATGCTCCATCGTCTGCTCCATGTCCCTGTTCCTGGCGCCTCCAAACGCAAACGCCCTCCCTATGCCCACGGCCCCGATGGCGTCCAGCCGGTCGGCGTCCTGCACGACGGCCAGCTCGGGATGCTGCTCGATGAGCCTCGCCACCCCGGCCGGGTCCTTGACCTCGCTCGAGTAGCTGACGCCCAGGCAGATGGCCTGCACTTTCTCGGCGAGCGGCTCGGATGCGCCGAACGAGCGGAGGACGTCGTGCACCAGGCGCGACGCGTCCTGCCCGGGCTGGAGGTACTTGCTGTCGCCCACGTCGTGCAGCAGCGCGGCGAGCTGGACGATGGGGAGGGCCGTGTTGGGCGTCCGGGCTTGGATGTGCTGCGCGAGGCCGAGGACGCGCTGGATGTGCTTGAAGTCGTGGGAAGGGTCGTAGTTGGCCATGTAGCTTTCGACGTAGCGAGTTGTGTTTGTGAGGAGGGCTTCGTCGACGGTGAAGGAGGGGGTGGCCATGGTGTGTGTGGTTGTTTTGATACTGCTGCTCAATTCTCAATTCTTTAGAACGTGCTCGGGTTGAATGTGGGTTGCTCATAAGTGCCGCGTGCCGTTGTGTATACTCCACACTTTTCTCATCTCGTAAACTGGTCCATCATTCCCGAATCCAGTCGTCGCTACCAACCAATGGCAACTACAAAGAGACGCATAGCCGCTCTCGACATGCACTAATATATGCAACACAACAGTCATGGTCAGCTTTCATTGCAGTCAGCTGCCTATTCGCCCCCAGTCCAGATCGGCTAAACAAAACAGAAGGCACTGTTCTCGCTCGGTGGTCGATCAGTTCTGTGGAAACTCCCGTGTGACCCCCCCTACTCCTACTCCGCACACGCTCGCCGAGGCAAAAGAGCGGTGGCGGGCCTCGCATACTAGACCAGCAGCTTCAAGGCAGAGGTGGAAAGTGGTCGGAATCATGCATGTGCCGCAATATGCGAGATGGCGTGCAGGTCCGTCCGTCAGCCCGCGGCCACGAGGACGGGCCGCTGAGAGCGGGGTTGACAAGAGTGGTGCCTCAGATTTCAGGCTGCAATGTGAGGCTGTGAATATTCTCAACAACCGCTTTACTACTCTTCCATCTTGACCATTGAAATTGTGGAGTGATTTGGTGGCAAAGAGCGATGAAAAGAGAAGATGATGTAGAATTGCTATCTAGGAATTCAACAGGCAAAAGAGAAGCTATTATAGCTTCAAATCTATCAGCAATGAATTAAGGTCTTCAAGTGAAGCCTTCAATGAATTGCGATAACAAACGCGATTGTAAACGCGATACGGGAAGATGCATCATCAAACGAAGAATGTGACGATGTTGATGCCTGAGGCTGCGATGTGAGGCTGTGATTCTCAACAGAAATGAATGCATATCCAGAACAGTACCAGAAGAAGGATTCCACGTCGTGCATGATAGAATGCTGTACACCAGATCTCATTTACTTTTTATATTGACAGCTAATGATTAGCAAGAAGACATGCGATTCGACAGAAACAACCTCAAACCTATGACGCAGCAGATTGAAATTGATGGTATCACAGGGGTCTTGATATCATGATAGTAAGGTTGTGTGAGCCTAAGGAATAGTATCGTTGTTAATCGTCTATTCTAAACTGTAGAAGAAAGGCAGAAAAAGAGGTCAAAAGCGAGGCTTTTTGACAAGAAGCGAAAAACGCGTGTGCAGGTCATGTGACCACAGGCCCTGCCCTATCACAGAATCAGTTTGTGGGTTATAAGTGGGTCCCCCTGCGCGCGTATGTGCGCGAGCCGATCTTTTGCCGGACACCCGCGGCTGCGAAGCTTTGTGGTTCCCGCGTCTAGCCAGTTTGGCCGCGAAATCCGACATTGGCATTGACACCACGGGCTACCCGTGCTGTGGAAAATGCCACCTCGCCGACGCAATCACCATATTCGTAAGCTAGGCCTTGTGCTCCAACACTTCCAGGGCGGGTAGTCTGAGGATTGCCAAATATTACCTGGCAGTAAGGCAGGCGAGCACAGTGGTTAGGAGGCTCGCCGGAGTTCCAAGGATACCACTCAATGAACCCCACCTGCTGGGGTTTAATACCACTTATTCCTGTCGGCAGTGTGAAAGACCCCACATGGATGCGAGCTCCCGTCACCGTATCCACAGCGGTGCCGACCCATTTACGACCACCAGTAGTTTTCACTTCCATGTTGTACTTGCGGCCATAAACCCCATTCCATTCAAAACTGCAGCTAACTCCAGGGCCTCCGTCAGCACCAGAATGGCAATTTTTGTCTGTGGTTTCCGTGCCAGGAATAAAGGAGGAAAAAACTCCATGAATAACTGGTCCTCGTGCACTATTTGGTCGCGGCTGGAGGCCAGTATAGCCAACATCTGACGTCCCGAAGAAGCTGAATTGTTGTGCAAAATAGTAACCGGAGATGTGATCCGCTTCGACTATGGTCATAGGGAATGTAATGTCTGTAAGGCCTGTAGAGGGTACGTTCGTAACGCTCCAGTCAATACCCACAAGGGCGAGAATAGGGCTTGGCGCGAGCGCAGCCAGAATGGCACTAGTTCCTCTCATTTTATCGAATTTGAGCGTGACTTAGAGGAGTGTAGATTTAACAGGGTAAACAGGTAGTGGACGAAAGGGCGATAAGAAAGTAGTAAGTGTTGCGCTAGTACTGTAAACAAGGGACGAAGCATGCTTTATATGGAAATGTCTGGTTTTTGAATGGCTAGGTTCTACATAGTTGTGCGAAACCAGAACCGTAGGATCCAGACACGTCTGTCACATCGCCTTGTGCTTTGGACAGCGGCTAGCGCGCCTTGAGGTGAAAACTCTATGCCGTGTCTTGAAGCCGGTCATATTACTCATTCTCATGGTTATATTGCTCATTCTTATAGTTATATTACTTATTCTTATGGTTATACTACTCATGGTCATATCACTCATTCTCATGAAACATGTCTTGCTAATAAACCTGGGCTGCAAGCTATGTTTTGTCTCAGATGCATCCGAATACCTAATAGCGCAACTGCCAAGGCAAATACAGCGAACTGCCACTTGCAAGAGATATCCAAGACACGATGAGAAACAAAGCAAGTAGAGATTGCAAATAGGAAGTATGTCGCCCTAGTCCGATCCGCTCATCGGTCAGTCTGTCAAGGCAAGGTTCAGTCTGCCCATCGGCAACCCCTTCCTCTTACGTTGTTGTTGCAAGGGCATATGATTGTGTGAACTGGGTAGGCTGCATACACGAAGGATAGGATACATATGCAGTTTACCTTGTACAAGTGCTCGCAACCGCACGAGAGAGAGAAGGCTTTTGAAATTGGTCTGTAAAATACACCCCCCTGAATTATTTTACAGATCTACATGACAGGGGTGATTAAGCCAATCAGATATTAGCTAGGAAATAAAGGAGACAGGGGCTAGTATCTCTTTGATGCCCATAAGGCTACACTTGCGTACCGACCCACTTTTCTAAGCCGGCAAAAGGGGGTGACCTGATATGACCTTTAGTAATATAGCTAATGCGGTAGGGTTGTAAGATATGCAATATTACTCTTTATAACTTAGATGTTTCTTAGTACCTATATTACTATATAAATTAGTATACGCTAGAAAGTATCGCTAATAGCGATGTTTTCATTGGTTTATAACCCTTGTTAGTACGCAAGTGTAGCCTTATGGGCATCAAAGAGATATCGTAGTACTAGTAGCCTGCATAGAAATAGATGTACTTTTTTGTGGCGTTATATACCATGCGTATATTCCTTATAGCTCTCTAAAATACGGAGTACAACTAGGGTTATATTGCACTTACAGCTAATTATAGCTGTTAGAGAGGAACGAATAAGCATGTAGATTTGTAAAATAATTCAGGGGGTAGAGTGTACGGCTGTGAGGGTGAGGAGCCGATAGTAAGCTTGCAGAAAATCCGTTCAAAGTGAAGCGGGGAAAATGGGAGCAAAAAATGAAAAAAAAAAAAAAAATTGAAGCTGCTGCGTGCCATTGGCGGAGCTGCGGGGTGATGTAGCAGGGGGCTGGGAAACATTGAAGCCACTCCTGGCGCGAGCCCAATCAGAAGGCGCTACTAGACGCCGGCAGCAACGAGTGTGTCGAGACAAGTCCTGTCACTGGCTGGCGCATCGGCAAGCTACTGGCACCTGCCTGCACCTGCCTGCACCTTCCTGTGCATTAAGCGCCGACATCTGGACATCCCCACCAGACCACGACGATCTTTGCCTGCTACAGACAACTAAGGGCGGGCCGCAGACTGGCCGTGAGATGCCGTGCCCGCGCTTTCATATATCATGACCTAACAACCCCCCCGCCCCTTCCTTTCCCCTTCTTCTTTTCTTCTTCAGCAAGACATTTCAACCCAAATCCTCGTTTCTGTTGTGTGTTGTGTGTGTGTTTTTTTCCTCTTCCCTTGTTTCTTTGCCATTGCATCTTAGAGCTGGTCTCTATTTCCCTTCTAATATTACTATCGTCTCTACAAGCTGGAATACTCGCTTTTCCCGCATCAAACACCTCAACATTCTCGTAAAGTTGCCGGTCAGCTTTAGAGTCGATCACCTTTTTTTCTTCTTCTTCAAAGTCGCTCAACAATTATTTATACCACCATTACTTTTGTCTTCGTTTTGTTTGCTACTCACACACATCTTAATACACTCGTCTAATAACGGAATTCCGTGGATTTCACTTGCTCGCCAACACGCAAAATACACATTTTCTGTATTCCAGACAGAAACAACATTGAATCGTTCGAGGTCTTCATTCAAAAGCATCTTTAATTACAGGGGGTTTCAAAAAATTCCACACGAATCAACATGTCGGCTATTCAACTCTCTTTCTCTCTTCGCGTCTCCTCCGGCGTCAAGACCGTTCACCTTCTCGGCTCCTGGGACAACTACGTTGGTCAGCTCCCACTCTCCAAGGACAAGTCTTCCTCCAAGTCTGGTTCCTGGAAGGGAACTTTCCGCTTCCAGAACTCTACCCTTGAGGCTGGCCAGCGATACTGGTACTACTACATCATCGACGGCTACCATGTCGCCCACAACCCCAGTGTCACCTCCACCACTGAGCCAACCACTGGCCGCGAGCTGAACATTCTCGATGTGCCCTCTGACAAATCTGAAAAGCCATCGTCTTCTTCCCGACACCACAAGTCTTCCTCCTCCAAGGAGCACAAGTCTTCATCCAAGACGAGCAGCAAGAGCTCATCGCGCCAACACTCGTCGTCGTCCTCCAAGGGTGGTCACCACAAGTCCTCGCGCAGTCGATCTTCTCTCACCGTTGACATCCCCAAGGGACGCCCGCTCTCCGTGTCGCAGATCCAGGCTCCCAAGCCCATGTCTCCCCATGCTACCAAGCACATTCTAGACTCAGACTACTACGACAACGAGCAAATCGAGGAACTTACCGCCCGCTTCGGCAGCGCTGGCATCGACGACGAGGATCTCATCACCAACTTTGGCACCTCTCCCGTATCCTCCAGCGGCTCCTCCCTGTCCTACCGCTCTGACAGCTCCTCGCCCAGCTCCTCGCTCTCCGGCTACAGCACACCCAACTCCGACTGCAGCACCTGCACCTGTGAGCGCTACGGAATCACCCGCAAGGGCGAGCGCGTCAAGCTCGACTGCGGCGGCTCAAGATGTGGTTACGGAGATGACAGCTCTGACTGCTCCAGCTACATCAGCGAGGACGAGGCAGAGCATGTGCATTACGCCCACTCTCACTCTCGCCGCAACGGCATCGTAGTTACTTGAATGGGTTCTGATGTGCTGGGAAGTGGTGAGAGTAGGGATGGTAGTTGGTCATCAGAGGCAGGTCGAATTGAGAGATATCCGGCTGTTCATTCCTTTGAGCGGGCGGACGTTCGCGACCTGGCGTCTTCCCGTCTCATCCCCCCCGAATCAACGGTGTGGTAAAAAGAAATATTTACGCACGCGTCTAATGGTGCATTGACGTTTTGCTTGCCTTTAACGCCCCTTTTCCCCACCGCAGTTGAGAGGAGCGGCCGCGCCAAGCTGGTTCTTGGAGAACGCGTTTTGCCGATTCCACCATACTCGCGTGTGAAGACCAATGGGTCGATGCTGCGGCCCCCCCTGGATGTTGGCCAGTCGGTTTCCGGCCGAGCCAATATTCACGGGACTTTTCGTTTGTTGGTTCTTGAACGTACATAGTAGGGGAGGGCTTCGTAGTGGGACTTCAGCTCTTCCCTTGCCTTTCGAGGCAAAGACTGCATAATTTTGGAGACCCGTCGTTTCTTTTACGAAATGAGGACCAGCTCCAAGAGATGAAGCAAAACTGGGTGCCTTTGTTGACGTGGTGGCGGGGTCTGGCGATAGGACGGCCTTGTGCTAGCCAAAGGTGAAGATGAGTTTAAAAAAAAAAAAAAGGAAAACAGTTAGCAGATTCCACTGCCTGAATAGACGACGGTTGAATCCATCATGGGAACGAGTCCAGGAATGATGTGACGGTCTTGAAAGTGTTGAGTGTTTGCGTTGGCCATTTGGGATGCTAAAGTGGAGGGGGACCCCCTCGACCAGCCGGCGTGGCGGGGTAAACCAGACCGAAACTTGGGCGGCTAGCTGTGTACGATTAATCTGGGGTTATAGTAAATCTCGGCTGCAACAAAGTTAATCTCGTATCTAGGGTAAAGCCTTATAACCTAAATTAGGCAAGTAGTAAAAAAACACTATATACGGATGTCTAAGTCAAAAGTCGTGTCCCCTACACGAGACCTACTTATAGTAAGGTCCTAGTACTTCTAAAGAATAAGTAATTTTATACTAAAACCTATACTTTTTAAATGCTTATAATATAATATATAGTTAGTAAATTAATTATCTTAAATTCTTATTAAATATTATTTTACTTTAAAAGTAACTAGTAAAAAGAATTAGCTTAATAAGATTTTTTTAATTTTAATTTTAATTTTAGAGTTTAAGAAAGTAATACTTAAATAAACTACTTAGAAATACTTAAATAAATTAAATTAATTAATTAAATAGTAGTTATAATTAAATATAAAAAGTATTACTTTATTTTTTTAAAATATTTAGATAATATTTTTCTTAACTAAGTACTATATAACTAGCCTTTAAAAAGTAAAGGTTTTAGTGTAAAATTAGTTTTTTTTAGAATTACTAAAACCTTACTATAAGTAGGTCTTGTGCAGGGGACATGACTTTTGACTTCGACATCCGTATATATAGTATAAATAAGGTATATACTAAGTCCTATAGTATATTAGTATAAAGGTACTTATAATATAGTATATATAATATACTATATATAATATACTATATATAATATACTATATATAATATACTATATATAATATACTATATATAATATACTATATATAATATAGTATATATAATATAGTATATATAATAGTATATATAATATAGTATATATAATATATATAGTAGTAAAGTAAGGAATTATTATAATTATATTACTTAAAATAATATATAATAAAGAAAATATAATTAGTATAAATATAAGAGATATATATACTATATATAATTATACTTTTAGTAATTTATTATAGGTATTTACTAGAAAATAAAGTAAATTACTAAGTAATTAAAAAGATAATATATTATATATAGTTTATATAGGCCTAGTATATACTAACTATAAATAAAGTTTTTTTCTTAAAGTATAGTTTTAAAATTCTTAAACTTATATAAAGAAGTCTTTTTACTAAGTCTAATAATACTTAAAATATATTATAACCTTATAATTACTATATTCTTTATATTTTATATTATTATACTAACTTAAGTATAATTATAAGCTATCCTAACTATACTTAATATTATTTAGTACTAAGGAAGTAATACTAATAAGGTCTATACTTTATTTATATATACTATATATACTTAGTATATTACTAAATACTTTATAAAATAATTCTAAAGAACTAAAGTTAATTTATAATTTTTTTAATATACCTTAGGTAAGTATATTTTATAAATATAATATAATATATACTTACTTTATAAAGTTTATAATTAATATTACTAGTATTATAATTATAAAAAGTAGTAAAAGTATAATTAATATATAGTATATTATTAATTACCTTACCTTACCTAGCTACCCTAAGGCTTATATAAATAGTATTTTTTATATAATTCTAGTACTTAATTATAATATTAAGATTATAAGTAAGAATAATATAAAGAAAATTATTTAAGAGTAAGTAAGTATTATAAGTATATATATTTATTATTTATTCCTAACTTAAGCTAAGTATATACTAAATCTAATTTTATCTTACTTACTCTAGGAAAATAAATAAGACTACTTTAAAGCTATTATTTATATATAATATATATTTTATACTTATATATTAGTTTACTAATTTACCTAGAAGCTATTTCCTATTAATATAATAAAAAGGCTAATTTTAGTATATAACTTATATATATATAAGGATTAAGATTTACCCTAATATTAAACTAGTGCTTATTAAGTATAGTAAGTAGTAAAATAAGGAATTTAATCTAAAGCTTATTAGTAATATAAAAACTATATATACTAGCTATTTAAAAACTATAGATATTAATAATAAACTAAATAAAAAAATAAAAAGGTAAGTTATATATAGTTACTATATATATTACTTACTAATAACTTATAATAATACTTATACTACTTATCTCTTAATTTAAAAAAGGAAAGACTATTTACTATATTAGCTAGTTATAAATAGTAATAAGAATTAGGGGCTAATTTATTATAAAGACTAGTAAATAGCTTAGATTAGTTATTAAGATATAAGTAATTAGCTTTATATATAAGGCTTTTATACTAATATTATATAGGAGTTCTTTATTAAGTACCCCTAAGGCCTTAATAATAAATTATATATAAAATATTAAGTTAATAAGTATTCTTTAGATATTATATATCTTAAATATATAGTAATATATAATACTAGTCCCCCTAAGATAAGTAGTAAATAATATTACTTTTTTTAGAATATTTTCTAGTTAAAGTAAAAGTAATATAGTCTATATATATACTATATATATAGTAGGTATATACTAATAAAATATAGTCTTCTTTTATATATACAGAGCATTGTTTGTAGTGTAGTTAGTGTAGTTTTTAGGAAAATTTTGTATTTATAATGTAGTTTTTTTTAGCTAGTATTTAGTGTAGTGTAGTTTTTTTTTTCTTATAGTTAGTATAGTTACTAACTACACTAACTATATTACACTACAAAAACTACAAATATAGTGTTAGGTAAATAAAAAGTGGGTCTTTTTATAAGCTAGTATTAATATAGAAATTAAAAGAAAGCTATTAATTTTATACTTATATTATTAGCTATTTTATTTAATTAGTTATTTAAGTTATAATATTATAACTTCTTATAAATTTTACCATAACTATAGTTATATATAATATTATAAGTTTTTTATAAGGCTATTATTCTTTATACTTTTTTTTACTAATATAACTTTAAGAAAACTGTTTTTATTATTTTATTTACTATTACTAAGAATGATTTTCTATTTTTATTTTTATTATTATAATTTTTAATTATAATAATACCCTAAACTAATATAATAAAATTAATTAAAAACTTAGAAGAAATAACTAGAAGTTAATAAAGTATATACTTAGTACTTATATATTATAATTAATAGGATAAAAACTAAAAAAAGCTTAAACTATTTATTTACTATTTAAACTAATTAAATATTACTTTTAGCTTTATAATTCTAAAGCTTTAAGAAGTTAGATATACTAACTTTATATATTTCCTTACTATAATTCATAAAGAAAGTATAAAAGATAGTAATATTTATAAAGTATTTATATATAACTAATAGTATTATTTAAATTAGGCTATATAACTAAATTAAGTTATTAAAATAATTTAAACTTATTTTTAGATATAATACTAGTACCCACTTTTATTTTATATACTATAACTACTTTAATACCTATAATACCTATAATAACTATAATAAGCTTTATTATACTTAGTAAAATCTATTTTTAGATATAATACTAGGACCCACTTTTATTTTATATATTATAACTACTTTAATAACTATAAAACTATAATAAGCTTTATTATAATTAGTTAAACCTATTTAGGATGTAATAATAGGACCCACTTTTATTTTATATACTATAACTACTTTAATAGCTATAATAACTATAGTAAGCTTTATTATACTTAGTTAAACCTATTTTAAGATATAATACTAGGACCTACTTTTATTTTATATACTATAATTACTTTAATAACTATAATAACTCTAATAAGCTTTATTATACTTAGTTAAACCTATTTAAAGATATAATATAAGGACCTACTTTTATTTTATATACTATAATTACTTTAATAACTATAATAACTCTAATAAGCTTTATAATAACTACTAAAACTTATTT
The DNA here is from genome assembly GCA_018801565.1 of Epichloe coenophiala. Taxonomy (NCBI): domain Eukaryota; kingdom Fungi; phylum Ascomycota; class Sordariomycetes; order Hypocreales; family Clavicipitaceae; genus Epichloe; species Epichloe coenophiala. Next base: position 2,499,199 of record JAFEMN010000005.1, on the reverse strand, counting down.
TAAGATATAATACTAGGTGTTGCAACAACCAGGTTAACATCGGGTTGACCACTAGGAAAGTGAAGCACGTGTAGCAACGCCGCGCTGTGATTAGCTACATCTATACGCAAGGCATATACATGACTTATATCCCCTTTTATTATAGCTATATAATACTATAAATAGCTTTAATCCTTAGACCTTATTATATTATTAAACTAGACCCTAACTTACACTAGTGTATATAATCCCTTAGTATTACTAACACTAATTAGTGGTTAAAAAACTATAGATAAGCAAGGAAATATATAAGAAAAGGCCTTCCTTTAGCTACCTAAGGAAGTATGCTAAAGGAAAATAAACTCTAAATACTAAATATTAGGCTTCCTAGGGATTTAACTTTTTCTATTAGTAAGTCTCTAACTATTAATAAAGAAATTAATCCTATTATCTATTATAAGAAAACTAATTAACTAACTAAGAGTTTATAGCTATATATAACTTCTTAAACTAGAGATTAAAAATCCCTTAACCCTTACTAGTTAAAAATCCCTTAGCCTTACTAGCTAAAGACTATTTATAATAATAGCCTTTAGTAATAAATAAGTATTATTATAGACTACTAAAGGAAAGTAAACTACCTAACTAAGACCTAATAAGGCTACCTTACTATAATAACTCTAGAAATATACCTTAGTTATTACTACTAACTAGGAGAGCTTTAGAGAACTAAATCCTTAGACTACTAAGGAATAGGAGCTTAATAACTATCTTACTTAGATAATTAATATCTATAAAAGCAGCTAATATAAAGATCTTACCCTTTAGGAGATTTTCTATAATAACCTTAATAGCTAGACTAAAGAAATACTTAACTAAGCTTTATAACCTTTAGTATATAAATTATAAGACTACCTTTATAAAAATAGCGTTTATATTATTTAAAACTAAAGTAGTAAGATTATTAAATAATTAGTTTAAGTCCTTAAAGAAAATATAATATTATAATAGCCTAAGAACAAAATCATAAAGTAAATAACTATAGGTAAATTCCTTTCTATTAATAACCCTACCCTTAATAACCCCTTTATTATAAGCCCTCCTATTTACACTCCCTCCCTTTATAACCCTTTGCTTTATAATCCTCCTATTAATAACCCTCCTATTATATAATTACCCTTAAGGAGAAATATACCTTAACTACTAATAATTCTACTAATTACCTTAGAATAACTAGTTTAATAGTAATAAGTAACCCTAGCTATATAAGTAATAATAATCCTATCTAAAGATTAGATTATAAAAAGGATTTTAGAACTTATAAAAGAATATAAGAATAATAACTATTATAGTAAGAAAATATATAACTTCCTTATACTAAAAGTTAACTTATTTTAGAATAAATATAATAGACTAAACCTTCTATAGGAATATATATATAAAGCCCTTCTAATTATACTTTTAGGTAATACTAAATAGTATTACCTTAATTACCTAGTAAATAAAGGTCTTATATATAAATAAATAGTTAATAATATCTATTAATACTTTAAAATAGAAAGTAACTAATAGTTCTATTACTAAGAATAAAATAATATAATGCTTAGGAATATTATTACTAAGAATCCTAATAAATCTAAGCTAGATTACCTTAAAATCCTACTTATACCCCTTAAGCGTGTTTATAAAGAACTCTTTCCCCCCTTAATAGTTAATATAGAGCTTTATTATTAGACCTTAAGCATAATTTCTAGTGTTCTAGAATATAAATAAGCTAAATATAATTATTTACCTAGCTTTAAAGGACTTACTAAAAACCTTTATAAATTAATCTCTATTACTAAAGCTAATAAGTTAGCTACCTAATTTAATTAAAGCATTATTAATACTACTAATACTAATAATTTAGAGGTAATATTTATAGACTACTATTATAACTAACTATATAATTAATAAGGTTAAGGTAAAGGCTATAGTTACTATAACTAAGGCTATAACTATAGTAAATACTATATCTATAATAAGAATAGTTATTAGTTAATAAACTATTTAAAGAAAGACTAAAAAGAGGTAAGAGAATGCTAGTAAAAGAATAAGAGATATTAATTACTACCTATAGAGAGAAAGTATTAGGCATTCCTTATAGCCTATAAAGGCTAAGTACCTAAGAAAGCTAATAACCTTACTAATAAAGCATAGGAATTAGCTAAAGCCTTTATTAAGTCTAATAACGCTAAAAAGACTTTTATATTAAAGTTTAACTAACTAAGTATTATATAATTCTTTATATTAGAATTATAACTAAATAATAGTAATATTATTATAACCTTAAGAGACTAAGTATTTAAATATACTTACCTTAAGAATAATCCCTTTAATAAAGTAAAGATATCTTATATTTTAAAGAAATACTACTCTAAAGAGGTTTTCTAAGGGATTATACCTAATATAAGAGCTTTAGGCATATTAATAACTAGAATTAGATAAGTATAAGCTTTACTAAGATTAATACTATTACTAAAGATTAAACTAACTCTAGAGAAAATAATTAAATTTAGTGCTAAAAAAGCAATTACATAAGGAGTAGTTAATATACTAATAGAACTAGGTAATATCTCTTTCTATATAATTAATATATATATGCCTTTCTTATTCTCTTTAGATAATATAAATAAGTTATATATTAAGGTTAATAACCTTATAAATATATTAATCTAAGACAATAAGATTATTCCTATTATTAGGAGATAGGGATATCTTTAGTAGACTTTAGAAGCTAAAGAAATAGTAGCTTTCTACCTATTAGAAATAGAAATCTATTAATTATATTATTAATTTAGTTACCTATTAGTTAAATAGCTTACAAAGATACTATAATAAGCTAGTTATAATATTAAAGCTAAAGCTATTAAATAATTAACTAAAATTTACCACTATTACTAAATAAATAAAAAGGCTCTAGGCAGATTTAAATTTATAATTAAAGATAACCATAAATTTAACTATAAGATTATAGTTAATATTATTTAAATTAATAGATATCCTATTATTTATATTATTAATTCTATAACTTTATTTTAAGTAGCCTAATTCCTTAATCTAAATAAGTAAAAGGCTTATAATATTTAGAATACTTTACGTAAATACTAGATTAATACCTATCCAGGCCCTCTAGATTAAATTATTTATAATACTAGAAAGAACTTTATATTATTAGAATTTAAGCATTACATATAATTACTATTAATTAAGATTAATAAAGTTCTAGTTAAGGCCTATAATAGCATTAAAAAGGTTAAATACTATTATAGACTATTATGGTAAGCCTATATAATTATTATAAACTCTATAGGCTAAGACCTTATACCTAAATAGTAACTTTAAATAGCTATAAAAGCTATAAATAACTTAGCAAGCCTAAGTAGTCTTATACTTACCCTTCTTATCTTTAGTGTATATTTATAGATAACTAATAAGTTATTACTAAGTGTATTTATTATTTAATAGGCTAAAGTAATTTACAAAGCTACTAATAAAGTCTAATAACTTCTAGTAAAGTAGTAAGTTTATAGTGCTTTATAAACCTAAAATAGCCTAAATACTTTACTAATATACTAACTTTTACTATAATTAGATATATATATTTAGAGAGAGAAAGATAAATAGTATAGCTCTTATAAGCTTCTTACTACTAATAAAAAGACCTATACCCTTTAAATACCTTATAGACTAATTAGATTCTAATTAATAGTTATTAAACTATATTATTATAACCTATATAAAGCTAAAGAACCTTAAAAATTAGCGCCTAAAGATAAAGACTAAGCTATAGAAAAAGAGAAAACTCTAATTATTAAAGAGATTACCCCTAAAGCTTTAGAAAATAATAAAAATCCTCTATAGCCTAAGAAAAAGCATAGAAAACTATAAAAGAAGCTTATAGTTTAATTTAACCTTATAGGAATTAATACTTTATTTACTATAACTACTTACCTAGTAAATAAAGACTAAGAGAAAGTATTAATAAAAAAACTTATAGCTAATAGTAAGTTAAGCAAAACATTTCTTATAGTAAAGGAAGAAGCTAATTAGAATCTAGCCCTTTAGTTATATTAAGAAGGGAAGATTATAACCCTAGGTAAACCCTTTAAGTTATTAGATTAAGCTAAGATTAATGCTTTATAAGCCTATAATATATTTAGATTTATAATATTTAACCCTACTAAGCATAGTAATAAGAAACTCTTTAGATCTTATATAGTAAGAGAAATTAAGGGTAAAGGAATAGCTATACTATATAAAAAGTTATAACTTATAATTTAAGGGATAAATAATAAAGGGAAGGAATTTATTCTAACCTAATCCCTAATAATTTAATAGTTAAGTTAATAATCAATTATCATAATAGCACTATCACTTAAATCCAGAGGCATTATCCTATAGATTTAAGATATTACGTAAGCGTACGTGTAATTAAAGATATAGCTTATAAGATTAATTATTACTATATTACCTAAATAGATAGCATATTTATTTCCTAAAGGAACTATTATAGAAGTTATTAAACCTTTATATAAAATTATAGAAGTAAGAACTCACTAGTTTATAACCTACTTCTATTATTATAAAGAGATACTTAAGATAATAACTTTATCCTATAATCTATACTTATTAATTATAGCAAAGAATAATAATAACCTCTTTAGAGTAGTTAGTATATAGACTAATAATACACTAGGTCTTAGTAACTAGGACTTCTATAACCTTAAAGAGAGAGAGCTTAAGAAGGTAAATTTCTTAGTAAAGCTAAAATAAAAGCTATTAGCTAAGAATCCCCTTATTTTTCATAGTTATATTCTTACGTAAAACACTAATAATTTAATAAAACTATATTAGAAGGGTTAAAACAAGAAGATTAAGCAGATTAACCTAAAGTTACTAACTATAAAGCAAGATTATATTAAATAATAAGCATAAGGAAGCTATATTATAACTATATATGAACCTAAAGCCCTTTATAACCTCTTAATTATAGTATAATATTAAGATCTAACTCCTAATAATATAACTTAATTAAATAAGTAATTAGATTAGTAAATCTAATATTAAGATTAAGGTCTATATTACATCCCTCTAGACCTTAAGAATATAAAGTTATTTATATTTATAGATAAATCTCTTGCTAATAATAAAGATCTAAGTTCCTAGATAGGATACGTAATTATTATTAGTAATAAAAAGGCAAAAGATAACATATTTGCCTTAAAAGGCAATATTATTACGTATAGCTTAATAAAGAGCAAGCATATAACCTATAGTGCCCTCGCTTCTAAATTATATGTAATAGTATAAGGTACTAATATAGCCTATGTAATTGCCATGACTTTTAACATAATCACAGACTAATTAAAGATTAACTATATTCCTATGATTATTTATATAGACTCTTTTTTGCTATATAAGTGTCTTATAAAGTTAGGCTTTATAAAGGAAAAACGCCTTATAATTAATATTATAGCCCTATAATAGTTATATAAGCGCTAAGAGATTTACAAAGTCTAATAGATTAATAGTAATAATAACCTTACTAATGTAATAATAAAGGCATCTCTAAATAAGAGCCTTAAGACCTTTATTAACTTAAATAAAGCTATAATTTAAGTTAAAGGATAGGTAAAGAGGTTAGAGACTAGATAAAATTAATGAAAATCCGGCTTAACTATGGCTAAGCTAATAAGAAGCCCGCATTTAATTCCTTAGATTTACTTATATTTATTTTAATTAATTCTAATTTTCTTACGTTTTTTAAGTTTTTTAAAGCTCTTAATTAAGCTTGCTTTCTAATCCGTGAATTAACTAATTTCCTTTATATTATACTATTAGCTAATAGGAGTTCTGAATTTAATATTAGACTTACTTATTCTTATATAGGCTTATTTTATTTATATACTTACTTATTCCCTCCTTTAGTAATAGCCTTACTTTCTTCCTAAAAAAAGAAGTTACTAGTATTATAATAACTAGGTTAATATTAGGTTAACCACTAGGAAAGTAAAGCACGTGTAGCAATACTACACTATAATTAGCTACATCTGTACGCAAGGCATATACGTAACTTGCGTCCCCTTTTATTATAGCTACGTAATGCTATAGTTAGCTTTAATCCTTAGACCTTATTATATCATTAAACTAGACCCTAACTTGCACTAGTGCATATAATCCCTTGGTGCTACTAACACTAGGACCTACTTTTAAATAATATACTATAATTATTAAAATAACTATAATAACTTTAATAAGCTTTATTATACTTAGTTAAACCTATTTAAAGATATAATATAAGGACTTACTTTTATTTTATATACTATAATTACTTTTATTACTATAATAACTTTAATAAGCTTTATTATAATTAGTTTAACCTATTTTTAGATAAAATACTAGGACCTACTTTTATATTATAAACTATAATTACTTTAATAACTATAATAACTCTAATAAGCTTTATTATAACTACTTAAACCTATTTTTAGATATAATACTAAGACTTACTTTTATTTTATATACTATTACTACTTTAATAACTATAAAATAAGTCCAATTAGCTTTATTATAATTAGTTTAACTTGTTTTTAAATATAATACTAGGATTTACTTTTATTTTATATACTATAATTATTATAATATTAAAAAATATAAAAAAGAAAGTTATTTTATTTTATTAATATTTTAAAAAACCTTAAAATACTAAATAACTAAGAAGTCTAGCTTTTCCTATAGTAATTTACTTATTTATACTTATACTTATATTTTATTAATTTATTACTTATTTATTTTTAATTAAACTTTAATACTAATAATATTTTAAGTTATATAAGTAATATAAGTAATATATATATAAGCTATTATAAGCTATTATAAGCTATTATAAGCTATTATAAGCTATTATAAGCTATTATAAGCTAAGATAAATATTTTTACTAACACTACAAATGTAGTATTTGTAGTTAGTGTAGTTTATAAAAATAAATTTGTAGTGTAATGTAATGTAGTTTTTTTCCTCTTATAGTTAGTGTAGTTTGTAATATAGTGTAGTTTATAGTGTAATTACTACACTACACTACAAAAACTACACTATAATACACATTGTAGTGCAATGCTCTGTATATATACTAAGCAAACCTTAGGATCTATAAATATAAGGTTAAATATAACTTTTTTATTCCTTTTTATATTAAAAGGTTTTCTTTTCTTATACTTACTATATATAAAATATATACTTATATACCCTTATCTTTAAAAAGTATTCTATAAGATATTAAAAAGGTATTATCTTTAGCTATTAAATAATATTATAATCTTTTATTATTAATAACTTATATATATATAACTACTATATAATATCTAGCTTGTATTTTTAACTAACTATTATATAAGGAGGTTATATTTAAGTCCTATACTTTCCTTATTCCTATAATATTATAAGGTGAATTCCCTAAGGTAAATTTATCTAGCCCTTAATTATAAAAATAAGGTATAAGGCTTAATTCTTTAATCTTAGCTTCTATAATACTTAGTAAGGTTATAGCTTATAGGTAAGTTTATACTAAGAGTATATTTATTATATACTAACTAGATATAAGTATAAAGTATAAATAGCACTTTAATTAACTTTAGAACTTAGATAAATAGTAGATTTATAAGATATATATATAAGGACTAAATAATTACTTTATTATTTTATATCTATAGGAATAAGTAAAAGCTTTTATAAAAGTATAATACCTTTAAATTAACCTCTCCTTCTAATAGATTAAGGGAATAGCTAATATTCTTATATATTTCTTATATAATAAGGAGAATTTAAGTATATATATACTATTTCTTTTAATATATAAAGCTAATATATCTTAGTATAAGAAATATATATATATATTATTATAACTTAGTTAATAGCTAAAAGCTATAAAGAGGTATATATAAATAATAGAGTTTATATATATATATATTATAACTAATCTATTATAGATCTTTTTTACTTTATTTAAGTAATTAAGTATAATTAGTAAGTATACTATTAGATAGTATTATATAGAATATATATACACTAATATAATAAGTATAATCTAGGCTATTACTTATAATATAAATACTAAGTAAGTAAGAGATATATATAAGTTTTATAAATACTATATATATACTAATAATAAATAAGTCTTAAAGACTACTTATATAAGTAATATCTAAATTTTATATAGTAAGAATATTTAAAGTATTTATTAATCTTTTACTATATTTATATTAAGTATAATTAGTAAAAGTCTAACTAAGATATACTTAATAAGAAATTTATTATACCTTTTCTTAATATATTATCTTAAGAGAAATATAAAGAGTATATTAAATACTTATATAATATATATCTAAACTATAAAAAGTAGTTTAATACTAAGCTTACCCCTTAGATAATAGCTAGACTAGTGCTAGCTATATTTAAAGTAAACCCTAAATAAAGAATATATATAGTAAAGAATACTAATATAAAGAAAAGTAATTATTAGGAAAATTATATATTTACTAGAATATAAGTATCTCTTTTAGTAGTAATTCTTAAGTATAACTCTAATATTCCTTTTACTATATATATACTAATTATATCCTAGTCTTAAAAAAGTAATAGTTAAGAAATACCTTAAGGTATAAATTAGGGCTAATAAGGGTATTAATCCTACCTAGAGAGATTATTCTTATAAGAGTTATATAAGTAATATACTTATTAGAAAGGAGAAAATATATTAAAGATAAGCTTTAAGAAAGGAAGAAAATACTAGTCTTTCTTAGAATCTTTAAAACCCTTATAATTTACTTATACCTAGTAAAAATAAATTTACTATATATCCCCTAAGTACCTTACTTAATATATAATATATATAATAAAGCTTAAGCCTTTTCCTAATACTAATTCCTATTTAACTTTTACTTTTATACTAAGAATAAAAGTAACTTAAATAATATAAGCCTTATATAGAAAATAATAAGGAAGTAAATAATAAGAGTAATAGTAATATTATTTATTAGCTTTTACCTATATATACTAATAGTCTCTTACCTATATATACTAATAGTTAAGGAGAAAAAAGTTAAAATAGTAAGTTTATATTAGTCTTATATTAATATTATATACTAACTTTTCTAGGATTACTTTAACTTAACCTTAGACTTTACCTTTAATATAAGTAATAATAATTAGCTATATATAGTAGTAATATAGGAAGCTTAACTAATAAAGCTATATAATATATATAAAAAAAGAAAATAAAGCTTAAAAATAACTTAAGGCTTATTAAGAGATTAAAGCCCTTAGGGAGAAATATAAAAGACTAAATAAGGTATATATATAGTTTTAATAGCTATAATAGTATACTAATAATATAAAGAAGCTTAAATAAATAAAAGAAAAGAAATAAGTATATAAAAAGGCTATCTTATAGTTTAACTAGTGTAATATATAGTATACTATATACCTTACTTTACCTTTTATATTCTAGTACTTTTCTATACCTTTTATAAAGTTAGCTTTTATAATATAAAAGCTTTCTCTTAGAATATAGAAAATAAAGTACTTTAAGCATATCCTTAGTAAATATATTAGGTATATATTTACTATATATTATACCTCTTAGTTATTAGTAAGCTAAAAGCTATTCTTTATAAAACTCTTACTTTAACTATATATACTTAAATAATTATTACTTTTTTATAATAGTTATAGATTTTATTTCCTAGTAATATAACTAGCTTAGTAAAATAAAAAGCTATATTTAAGCTTAAATACACTATCTTATTCCCTATTAAGCATTATATATTAGTTATATTCTATATATAGTATACTTATAACTTATATAAAAAGCTTAAGTTTATTTATAAACTTCTATAGTAAGGATATCTTAGGGCCTAATTTATAAATAAATTAATAAGTATATATATATAATATATAATAAAGTAATATACCTAGGCTTATAAAGATATTATATATTACACTAGCTATTAAATAATACCTAGTAGTAAATTACACTATTAGTAATATAAGTATATACTATATATATATAATATATATAGTATATACTTTTTACTTATAATCTTCTCTTTAATCTTAATATTTACTTTACTAAGTAACTATACTCTTCCCTTATAATACTAGTAAATATAGTAATAAATCTAGTTATATATACTTATTAATAACTATATATATTACCTATATAGGAATACTTATACTAGTATTATTAAAAAAACTCTTACTATATATTTTCCTACTATTATTAATAATAATATTATACCTAAGAGTAAGTTAGCCTTTATATATATAATATATATACTATAAATATACCTTATATATAAGTATTAATCTATAAAAGAGAAAGTAGCTTTAAAGAAATTAGAATTAGCCTATAATAATAGCCTAATTTAAAGGGGTTTATTACTTTAAGTATAAAGTTATTAATAAAATTAGTTACTTAGATTACTATTTATATATATATATTATAACTAGGAGAAATAAGAGAATAAGATATAGTATATATTATATATATATTAGTTTAATTTTTTAATACCTTATAACTAAATAAAATACACTAAACTAACTATAAGTATATATATAGTATATATATAGGTATTATATATTATTTACCTTTCTTTATATTATAATATTTTACTTTTACTATATATAGTTATATATTATATATATATATATAGTATAGGTAAATACACTTAACTTTAGTTAATTTCTATTAAAACTAATCTAGCCTTTTACTTAGTATAATATATATAGTATAGAAAAAACCTTCGCACAAACTTCCGCACTGCTCTAAAGGTCTGGAATTGCCTCTAAAATATAAACCATATTAATATTTAAATTCTTTACCTTTATTTACCCCTCCCTATAATATTATATTATAATAAAGCTAGTAGTAAGAGTATAAATATAATACTAATAGTAATTAACTTAAGAGAAAGGGAGCTAGCATAGAGTTACTACTACCTAAATATAGGAATAGGATAGTTTAATATTTAGAGTAGTAAGAATAACTTTATAATAGACTAAATCTAATTTAAATATCTAGATAATATAAAATTCTATAATAAAATTACAAGCCTTATTCCTAGTAATAAAGTTACCTAGGTATAGTATATTACTAAAGCTATTACTAAATAAGTAATAAACTATACCTAAGCTAAAGTAAAGGTAATAAACTATAATAATAATAATATTTATATTACTAAAAAAGCCCTTAAATAAGCTATTAAAAAGGCTATTAAAGAAAAAGCTAAAGAAAGTAATACCTTAACCTAGGTAAGTATTATTACTAGCCTAGCTTCTAAATAACTAAATACCTTATCTTCTCCCCTTTAAATCCCTAGTAAATAAAAATAAAAAGTACTTATTAAAGGGAATATTATCTAGGAATTACTCTAGTCTAGAGGTATAGAAAATATAGTAATAGTAATAAATAAAGCTATAGGCTAGGCTATAGTAATAATAGCTAAAAGACTTCTTAGTAAAAATATAATTATTACCTTTAAAGAAAATATTACCTAATATAAAGAAGAATAAAAATAGATTACTAAAGTATTTAGGCTAGAGGTAGCTTTTTACTACTATATACTTAGTATTATTATTAAGGGATTCCTAACTAAATATACCTTTATTAAAAACTTAGTAACTAAAATAAGAAATACTAATAAAGTAAATATAGTTAAAGTAATAGTAAGATAACCCTAGGGTAAAGGCACTTAAAGAACTACTCTAATACTAGGCTTAGCTAAAGTTAAAGATACTAATAAGATATACTAAGATATACTAAGATAATATAGTCTTTAAAGTAAAGCTTTTCTAAACTAAACTATATAATAAAATACTATAATCTTAATAATACTATAATTACTTCTAAATAAGCTATATAGCTAAGTTTTATAAGGTAGCCCTAAGGTATAGTAAGTATAAAGCTAGCTATTATAAGGATAAAGAGTTCTCTTACCTAATAAAAAATAAATAAGTAAAAGAGAATTATATCCTATACTCTAGACTATATCTAGCCTAGTTAAGGGACTACCTTATTCTAAAAAAGAAATAAAATACTACTAAAGTAAGATATCTTAAATAACCTTTTTATTTTACTACTTACTCCCTAAGTAAAAGCCTAAACTTACCTAGTAAGAAAGCTAGTATAGCCTTAAAACCTATTATTATAGTAAGTAAAAAAAGAGAATAACTTATAAATATAAAATAAAGTACTAAATAGCTAAGATTAGGAAGTATTAGATAGTATATAAAGTAACTTAAAGCTAGATTAAAACTAATATAAAATAGTAAAGACTAATAACCCCCTTAATTAATATAATAATATTATAAGTTCTCTTCTAAAATATAAATAAGAAAAATAAACTAGTATATATAGCGTTTTATTACTAGACTAATATAAATATAATTATAATCTAAGAATAAGAATATATAAGAAACCTATAGCCCCTAGCACTAGGCCTTACCTAGTTTTACCTTATATATTATAATAAATATAATATAGTATATATAAATAAGAAATATAAAATAAAGTTATAATTAGCCTAGGGAAGAACTAGCTAGTTACTTATAAAACTATAAGAAATTAATATATATTTCCTTTATTTAAAGGGATATAGTAATAACTAAAATATACTTATTTATATAATTAATATAAAAAAGCCTTATAATTAAAGTATATTTATTAGTAACTTTAACTAAAAGCACTCCCTTTAAAATAAGCTAAATAGTGTGTGCCGTAAGATGCGCGCCCAAAAACACGCGATCACGATGACAAGCGCTAGGGTTTAGGGATAGGGATATTATAACAAGGGATAATAATATTAGTTATCTAGGCAAGAGGATTATTTAATCTATAAAGGGACTACTTATAGCTAGATTCTTTAATAAAAACCCACGCACCCTATGAGATTCTTAAGATTACCCTATGTTTTACTTTAGCTAAGATTATACTTATGTTTACTATAAGATAAATTAAGATTATATCCCCCCTTATTTATTTAAGATATTACTTCTAATCTAATAAACTATTTAATCTAGGATATCTCTAAGTAATAAAATAGTCCTAGCTATTATTATAATTAATATTATTAAGTTAATTAACCCCTCTATTATACATAGGCTCCAAAGCTACTTATGACTGTAGGCTAGTATTATATCTTTTAGGGTATTATTTTCCGCTTAATAAAACTAGTGGAGAAATATAGTCTTAAACCCCTAGGACTTCTGCTTTTTATTTAATTTACTATAGACTAAGATTAATTAGAAGCGTATTTTTTTAGCTATAATTTTTAGCTAATACTAAACCGTTTACGTAAAGACCCCTTTATTTTGTTTTTCCTATAATATAATATAGACTAGAAGCCTAGCCCTAGACCTTAGAAGGGCTAAAGCACTAGTCTAAGACTAGTTAATCTAGAGAAGCTAAGCTAGATTAAAGAAAGAAGACTACATTATATAGAGATACTAGAAAGAAGGTAGGCTAGTTTAGACACGTATACTATAAACACTAGCTAAACTATTACCCCCTTACTAAAAGTCCTTAAACATAAGAGTATAGGATAGAAACCACTATCTAGTGTTATAAACTATTTAATCTTAGGACCTATAGCTAATTTTGTAATTATTTAGCTATACATTAGGGTCTTATAGTTAATTATAAGAAGCTATATAATTATACTTCTAGTTTTTACTTATAGATTATTAATAACTATAAAGATAAATCTCTTAGAGGGTTTTTTTTAAGAAATTTTCTTTATAATTAAAGTTTTTAGTTAAGTAACTATTCTTCTCTAAGATTAATTAAAAGCACTATTACCTAACTCTATATCTAATTATTTATCTTTATACTCCTATTACCTAAGTAAAATAGGATTTATTAAGTAACTACACTATTTAAAAGAACTTTAGGAGTTACTATTACTAAATACCCTAATTACTAGTAAGGAACTATCTAATCTTACTATAGTTTTATTACTAATATATTCTAGCTCTAATAACTTACTAAGGAAGAGCCTTAATAGTAAAGGAAAAGCCTCTAGACCCCTTAATAAACTTAATATAAAATCCTTTATAAAGATTCTTAGGGAAATAATAGCTTACTAGATATCCCTTATTATAATATAAAGTAAGTATAATATTTAGTAGTTTATAGGAGAAAATATAGCTAACTTTATTAAAGACTTTAAGGCTAAGATAAGGGTAATATATATCCCTAAAAAGGATTAGTAAAATATACTTAAGTATAATATTAACCCCTAGGTCTAATAGGTAATTAAGATACTAATAATATTATATACTTAAGTAAAATTAAAGAATAAAATACTTCTTTAGTTTAATACTATAAGTTAGAATTAAATAAAAAGCACTTAAGAATAACTTAAAGACCTTAACCTAATATAACTAAAGTCTATTAAGGAAACTTATTACTAGTTATAAAAGCATTAAGCTTTAATATTAAACATAGACCTAATAGAATAGAAGACTACTATAACCTAGTCTAATTACATCTATAAGGCTTTTCTAGAGCATTTAATCTTAAGCTTTATAAATTAAAAGGGGTTTACTTATAAAAAAATTCTAGTTATAAAGTATAAACTACTTTAGATAAAGCTTAATATGTATATTTATATATAATTAAAGCTTAGATATAAGGACCTTAAAATCTCTAACTTAGGAAAGTACTTATTAGATAATACTAAGTCTTACCTAAAGAGTTAGAGACTATTTAATCTACTTACCCTTAGTAATTATTAGACTAACTAGAGGAATTACCTAGTATAGGCTAAACCTATAGAGTATAAAAAGAAGAATATTACCTTTAATAATAAAGTAAAAAAGGATATAGCTCCTAGGTTAGCTAAATACTAAGATTAAATAGATAATTTAATAAAGTAATTAGCTAAGTTAAAGATTATAATTATAGCCTAGGTAAGAAAGGAAATTAATATTATAAAGTAGCTTAAAAAGAAGTATAATAGTAACCTATAATACTAGTAATAGAATTACTAGCTAAATAGTATTAGATTATTTAATTAAGATAATAACCGCATTTTTAAAGTTAATATAATAGCTAGATAAGGCTACTAGTTAAACTATTATTATTACTATAATAGCAACTCCTATATAGCTATAAAATATAATATACTAGGGTTTAATAAGATATTAAAATTCGCTATTTATAATCTAGCTATTTATATTTTAGTAATTAGGGATAATATAAGGCGCTAAATAATACTACCTATCCTACTTTTAAAGTTTCTCTAGATTAGTAATTATATAAGAAGGCTAGCTATATTTTAAGTTAAGTATTTCCTAGATAGTAAGATTACCTATATAATTCCTTAAATTAAGGAGTATAGCCCTTATAGAGGTAAAAGCTAGGATATATTACTAGATAAATAAGAGATATTTAATTAAATAAAAAGCTAGTTTAACCTAGCTAAATACTATCTAGAAAGGGAGGTCTAGGTAATATTAATCCTATAAAAGGAGCCCTTAGCTATAGTCTTAGCTATTAAGTTTAAGAAGTTATATATAAAAGAAAAAAAGGTAAATAACTATATTAGAAAAATTATAGCTATTAGGGAATAGGTAGTAAAGTGCCTAAGAGTTAAAGATATTATAGAGGAAGATAAATAGGATTACTAAGGCTAAGAGCAAACTAGATAAGGTAATAATACCTTAACTAAGGGAAAGAAAGATTTACTAGGTAAGGTTAGGTAAAGGATTTTAGATTAACTATATAATAAGGTTTTCTAGAAGAAACTTAGAGTACCCTTTTAGGATATTTACTATATTATACTAATACTAGTAAAGGTAATTAGTAATAAATGCTTACTATAAGTAAAAGGTATTAAAGATATTTATTATTATAATAGGGATATACTAAGGCCTATGCCTTCTTTAAGAATATTTAGGGTTAAAATAACTCTAAGACTAATTAATCTAGAGAACTAGATTAACTTTATTATCTAAATAATAAAGAATACTCTTAAAGAGAATAAGAGAAATAAAGTAAAAGCTAGGGTAAATCCACTAAAAACAGCCCTAATACCCCTGCTAGAAATTAATGCTACCCTATAGGAAAGAATCTAGGAAAGGCTTAGAACTTAAGTGTAATAGAATAAACCTTAGTAAAATCTAATTAATCTATCTAAAATAAACTTTATACTTAACATAATTATAAAGCTATAAGCTATAGTTAACTAGCTATAGGATTTACTATACTTATAAGTTTATCTAGATAACCCTAAAGGGGAACTCCTCCTAGGGCTTATTAACATAGGTTTATAAGGAAATATAATTACAAAAAGTATAGCTAAATACTTAGGCCTAAAAATCTATCCTATAGATATAATAAATACTACTTTATTCTCCTTATATAGGATTAAGATAATTAAGGAGGTCTAGATAAAGCTATATCTAGGAAATATCTAAATACCTACTAACTTCTACATTAGCCTAGACTTTATTAATATAAGCCTAATTTTAGGAATACTATTCTTTAGGCTATTATAGATATAGTTTAACTATTTAAGAAGTAGTAAACTTTTTATCTAGTATTACTTTAGAGATATTATTATTATCTTAAGAGTTATAGGAAGTATCTAATAGTAGTACACTAATACATAACTAGCCTAGTAACTTACTATTAATATTATTATATTTAGCTATCCTAAAGTAAAAGAAAAGGAAGATTAAATAGTTTATAAAGGATTAGAAGTAGAGATAGATAATAATAAAGCACTAATCCCTATTATAACTAGAGAAAGGACTAATATCTTCTAAGAAGTTATTAAGGATATAATAGTAAACTATACCTAATAACTTAAAGTAATTATAAAGGATTTCTAACCCCTAAGATAACTAAAACTACCTAATCTTATAATAAATATAATATATAAATATAAAGCGAATAAGATTTATTTACGTAATAATATACCTTCTAATAGGTTAACCCTAGAAGGAGACCCTAAATAGAAAACAAAGAAATAGGAAAAAGCAAAATTATGTTTAAATACATCTAGGAAATATAATAAGTATATTACTAGGAGATTTAGCGAAAACCTATAAGGTTTTAGAATAACCTAGGAATAGTTAGATTAAATAGTTAAGGGGGTGTGAGAATATTTAATATAAGAAGAAGTTAATGTTTTTAAAGAAATCCTTTATAACTAAGAAATAGCGCTAGTATAGGACTTATCTAAGTGTAAAAAAGTTAACTTACTAGTAGTACTACTATAAGTTATTAAGGTTATTAAGTATAAGGCATAGTAAGCTAGTTTTATCCTAATATCTCTTAGGTTATAAGGGAAACTAGTTAATCTATTAAAGAAGAAGTTAAAGTATAGGTATTTAGAAGAAAGCTATAGTTCTTATAGAAACCCTTACTTTCTTATTATAAAGAAGGATAGAGGGATTTACCTAATCTTATTAGCTACTAAGTATAATAAAGTTATAATATATAATATGCTAATCCCTTAAGGAGCGGAGGTATTTAGTAAGAGTTTTATAATATATAAGATCTTATCTATTATTAATCTATTATTAGGATATAATTAAGTAGAATTAGCAAAGAGAAGTAAAGATATAACTATAATTTCTACTATAATTAGCCTTTTATAACTTTACTACTTACTATAGGGAGTTACTAACTTAGTAGCTTAATTTATTAGGATTATTAGCTAAATCCTATTTAACTTAATCCCTAAAATCTACATACCTTTCCTAGATAATATTACTATTAAGGGCCTAACTATAACGTATAATAAGGAGGAAATTATACCTAGAGTACGCAGATATATAATAGAGTATTTAATTAATATTAACAAAGTTTTAGTTAATATTAAACTCTCTAGTTATATAGCTTTAGTAGCTAAGTTAAAATTCTACTAGAAGTTAGCTAAAATTATAGGATTTATATATAAAATAAATAGATAAAAACTAACTAAGGTAAAGATAATAAAGATTCTAGACTAGAAAGTTTATTAAGATCTATTAGAAGTATAATCTTTTATTAGATTAATAGGAGTTTACTATATTTAGGTAAAACACTATATATAAAAGGTAAGACTACTAGTAATTTTACTAAGAAAGATAATAAAATAGGAATAGGGACTAGAGTAATAAGAAGCTATAGATATTTTAAAGAAGGTAATAACTATAGCCCTAGTTCTTATTTTACTTAATCTTAGACTAGGCTTTAGGGAAATTATCCTTATAGTAAATATAAGCTTACTAGGATAAGGAGTAGTATTACTATAAATTATTAAAAGTAAACGCTATCCTATTTAATATAAAAGCAGTGTCTAGACTATTACTAAGGCTAAGTATAATATAACTAAAAGAGAATACTAAGTAGTTATTTATATATTAAGAAGACTACGAATTTACCTCTACAGAGTTCCCTTTATATTAGAAATAGATTTGTAAGTCCTAGTGCACTAGCTTAATAAAGCTATTAATAATATGCCTAGGGCTCTTATTATGTAATAGATAAGCTATATACTACTATTTAATTTTTTAGTGTAATATATTCCTAGTAAAAAGAATAGAATTACTAATGCCTTATTTAGAAAGGGTCTTAGACTATTAGATTAATTAGATTAAGAAGTTAAAGGAGATATTAAGGACTTTATTAACCTGCACCTTAATAGTATTAAAATAAAAGAGAATAGTAAGAAGGACTATTTATAGGAGATATATTAGGTAATTAATTTCTTATTTACCCTCTAAAGACTAATTAATCTTAGTGCTAAGGACTATAAGAAGCTTTATAATAAAGCTAAGAAGTTTTACTTAGAAAATAAATACCTATAGAAAAGACTAATAGGAATTATAAAAGGACTAGCATTAGTTATTAATATACCTAAGTAATAATACATAATAGTTAAGGCTATTTATAAAGAACTTAGTTATAAAGGTATTAAGGTAGTCTTCTAAGTAATAAAATAGTAATATTAGTAAAAGGGACTCTAGAATATAACTTAAGAGATACTAACTTACTATAAGATATATTAAAAGTTTATGCCCTAGTAACCTTAAAAACTATTTATACTAGTTACACTAGGGAACCTAATAAGTAAGATTTATATTAACACTTAGTACTTTCTAATTAATTATAAATATAAGTACCTTTTAGAAGCTAGATATAACTTAATAGGATAGGTAAAGGCTATACTAGTTAGGAATATAATAGTACTAGTAATTAGAAAATTCCTATTATCCTTAATTAGTAAGTTTAGACTTTTTTAGTTTATAGTCTATAATAAAGGTCCTAAGATATAAGGAAATCTTAAGGAAGCACTTATAAATATTAGTATTAAAGGAATCTAAATATCTAGATATAACCTAAAGGCAAATTCTCCTATTAAGGCTAGACACTAGTCCTTTACATCTGCTTTAGTAAAATTAGGAGGATTAAATAGCTAATAGGTAAAGCACCTTAATAAAGCCCTTCTTATAAACCATACTACTATTCGCGAATTATATAGGAAATCCGCCTTTTATTTAATTTATAGATAGGAACTAATCCTATTATTAGAAGTTAAATTCCTAACCTAGAGGCTAATTAACTAGGAGGTAGTTACTACTAGTTAAGACTTATTTAAAGCTTAAGTCTAAATGCTTAAGAGAAAGGCAGAAGATATTAGGAAAGTAAGGAAAAAGGTATTTAACTTTAAAAAGTAACTTATAAACTAAACTAATAAGAACTAGGCTATCTCTCTTAGGAAGGATTAATTAAAACTAGAGGATCTTATTCTAGTATATAATATTAGAAGGAATATTAATATATCTACTATAAAAAAACTTATAATAAGATAGAATAAACCTTTCTAAATCCATAAGTAAGCACTAATTTCTAGAGCTTACTATCTAAAAACACTAGATAGGGTTTACCTTATAAAAATAATCTTAGGGGACTATATTAAGAAGTTTATCCTAGATACTAAAGGTTAGTAAACTTTAATAGTAAATATATAGCTACATGCTTCTTAATAATATTAGGTAAGGGAAGAGACTAATAATAACTATAATTAGGAAGTTATAATAATTATGCCTTTAGTAGCTTAATATAATATATCTAATTAAATAGTTAATAAAGGAGAAGCAAGTTTATACCTTAAGGAAAAGGTTAAGCTTTTACCTTAAAGGAGCCTATACTATAAGATTAAAGTGTAGCTACCTTACCTAATAGAGAAATAGAAGAAAGAATATAAAGCATATTCTTTAATATACTAATAAGTATATAAGATTAAATATTATTTTCCTTTATTTTATATTTTAAAAACTAAGTAAAGTTTTATTTAAATACTAGAGATTAAGTAATTAAGGCATAAGTCTAATAACTATAAGGCTACCTATTTCTCTTCCCTTTTCTCTTATTTTCCTAAATTATATACTATAGACTAAATTTGTTTTTTATAATTCTCTTTATTATTTATAAATAATTTAGAAAAGGAGGAGGTATATTTACTACTAAGTAAGGAGAGTTATTAAAATTAATAGTATTTAGGTTAAGTAAAAGGGTTTTTACTACTTTAGTAAACTACTCTTTTCCTAAGAAAAGTATAAGAGCTTTCTCTTAGGAAAAATAAAGGTAATATCTAGAGGTAAAGCACTATTTATAACTAGCTATATAAAACCTATTCTAGATGTAATTACTATATATACCCTTACTAACCCTAGAAAGTAAGATATAGCTATAGAAAGGAAAGCATATATACTTACTAAAGAAAGTAATATACTATATATATAAGTTTAAGTAGTTAGTATAGAAAATACTATTTAATTTACTAAATATAAATACTAGTAAAGTATAATAACGCTTAGAATACTATAAAAGAGTATATAAGAAGTACTTATTAGGATAAGCTATCTTAGTAAGAATAAGAACTAAATAATAATATTTATTTTTAATAGTAAGGGCTAAGGTACTATTTACTTTAGTATAGCTTCTTATAAAATCCTTTAGTAATTTAGTTCTCTTTATAGTAGTAATTAGATAAAGAGAAGCCCTTTCTAGGGAGTTTTTAAAAGGTTAGAGGGTAATCTTAGTATATAAAGAAACACCACTATTACTAATATTAATTCTACCCTAAACCTAGAAAGTAAAAAGGAACTTATACTATAAAACAAAAGTTATTAGTATTAGCCTAAATATAAGATTAAATAACCTTTAGAATACTTATATAGTCTTTACTAATAAATAAAGGGAAAAACTTAGTATAGTTAGACTAGTCTAAAGTCTTTATTACTAAAAGCTTACCTTCTAGAATACTTACCCTTATAATAGCTATAATATTAGGAAGCTTCTAATGGATTTTATTAAGAGATTTAGCTATAATTAATTAATTAAGGTAATAATATAAAGAGTAATAAGTTAAGGAGCATAAAGAGAAGGAGAGAAAGAGGGTTAAAAAGCCTTAAACTATAAGATACTATATATAATAGGTATTAATACCTAATAAGCAGATAGCTACCTATAAGTAATTTATAATATTAAGGTCTAAATTATAGGAACTACTTAATCTCTATAGATAAGTGCCTTATAATAAATACTAGTAGCTAATAGAGAGAGAGGTAAAGGTAACTAGTAGTGGCTACTAATAACTACCCTTAGAATTAATATAGGCTATAAGAATAGGATTAGGGCTATAGGAACTATTTAATCTAACCTACTTCTTATATAAATACATATTCTCTTAACCCTTAGAACCTTTACTTATACTACTCTTACTTCTAGATTCCCCCTCTATTTACGCTAATTTAAAAACTAATAGATAGTTCCTATATTCTCTTCTATTATAATAATTATACTATCTATACTAAAACCTTTTAATCTTACCTAGTAAAATAGAATAGTATAGGGAGTTTATTATAAAGAAAGGTAATTACACTAAAGTAAATAGTAATACTATTACTTACTTCCCTTATAGTAAGTGCCTTACTATATACTATGTTTATGTTTTAATATATAGGACTAAAAGCTCTTTCTTTAAAGAAATTAAGGAAAGCACTATAGAAATTAATCTAGTTAATCTCTATAGGTAATAGCTACCTTTATTTTATTTATAAAAAAACTAGCTATAGCCTTTACTAAGATTTAAAGTTTACTAGAATAGTAATAATTTTAAGCTAGTAATACTAATTAGACTAGAATAGATAAATATATAATAATATAGTTATTTAATAGATATTTATAAATTCCTAAGGAAGGCTTATAAGACTCTAAGTAAAGACTAGCTTAACTAGTTTAAGCTAATAGTAATAAGGAGAATTATAGAGCATAAGCTTAAAGTAATAATAGTAGTACTACCCTAAATATTTAAAGTTAGTAAGATAAAAGATTTTAATATAGATATATTACGATAATTAATTAGTTTAAAAGCTAGAAAACTCTATACTACCTATTAGCCTATTAATATTAAGTATAGCTATAGTTATAACCCTATTAATCTTTACTTATATATAAGTAATTAACACCTTATTATAGGATTTACTTTCTTTATAAACTATTAAACTACTTTTATATTTAATAGGAAATAAGGATATCTATACTATTTTAATAGTATAGAAGAGAGATAAATAACTTAGTTTACTAACTTTATATATAAATAGGGGTAGATTATATAGCTTATAAATTACCCCTCTAATTTTAAAGTAATTATAAGTCCTAGTAATAGAGTAAAAAGGAAACTAGGAATACAAGTACGTATACCTAGGGTTCTTTCTCTAGATAATCTGCTATTAGGTTAGTTACTAAGCACTTAATTTACTATTAGAAGACTAAAACGCACTAAATAAGTATAATATTAAGTTTAAATAACTACATACTTTTAGTAAAGATTTAATTATTAACTAATGATTTAAGCTATACCTTAAAGACTAGATAATATCTAATAATATACTAGACCTAAAGTATAGCTATATAAAGGCGCTTAAAAGAACTATAAGAGTTTTATAAGATATAGCTATAAATAAACTTAGGGTAGGAGACTAGTTACTAAGGGAGTTATTATACTAGAAAGATTTTAATCTCTAATATTTAATATAAAATATAATAAAGTACTTAATACCTTACTTTATTACCTAGATAGTTAGTAAAGGACTTCCTATTAGCACTATAGTTATGCCTTAGAAGCTTTAGGTTACTAATAAGAGTTACCTAATTAAATAGTATACTAATATAGTAAAGAATAATAAGCTTTATATTTAGGATTTTTAGTAGCCTATAGCTTATATTTTTACTAGTAACCCTAAAGTCTTTAATATTAGTATATAAGAAATACTATAGGACTAGGAAAGATAAATATAGTAAGATACTAGAGATATTTTAACCCTAATTAATCTAGAAAAGCTAAGATTAAGTAAAAGGGGAAGTTATTACTTATTATAAGTATTCTTATTAGTATTATTATCTATTATTAAATAAGAGATAATACTATTATCCTTAGCTTTAAAGCTTAACGCACTCTAATAAGGTAAATAAGATTAAATATATAATACTATAGGATAAGCCCTTTAACTATAGTAAGTAGTAATAAGTAAGCTACTATAAATAGATATAGAGGATTAGCTAAGGTTACTACGGATTTATAAAGTTATTAGGTAAGGATAAGTGTATAACTATAAAACCTTAGCTAAGTAAGTAAAAGGAAAGATAATTTAGTAATTACTTAAAGACATAGGATAAGCTATAATAATTAATCTCCTTCCTTTCCTTAGGGCATAAAAAGTAGTATAAAGAAAAATTATTACTTATTTACTAATATTATCTATATACGTGTCTGTAGTACTGCCTAGCTTAGTCCCTTAAGGAATGTAAGCTAAGATTATTAAAGCTTACTAGTAGGAGAAAAAGCATACCTAAGGATTATTTAATTAATATAAGACCTAAGAGAAAAGAGTAGTATAGTAAGAAATAAAGTATTTTACTATCTATACCCCCTTACTAATATTACCTATTATATACCTATAAATACTAAAGATACTAAAGCTCTCCTAAGAAATAAAGAATTTAGGTCTTTAGTTAGGGAGGTCTTATTAGTTTTCTCTTTTCTCTCTTTATTTTATATAATTTTTTTTTCTCTCTAGCTCTTTTTTTATTACCTCTTTGCCTTTTTTCCTTTTACTTTTCTATTTTCTCTTTTACTTACCTTAATACTTCTTTACTACTATAAGATATTTAGCTATATAAGATTAATTAGCCTAAACCTATAAGTACTAGATTAAATAATTCCTTTACCCTTTATATATAATATTAGTTACTAATTACACTTATAAGGCACTTTTAGGTTTTAGTGTGTATAACTAGTTAGGGGTAACTAGTATATACCTAGGGAGGTGTTATATACTATAAGATACACGCCTAAAAACACGCGATTATAATAATAAGCGCTAGGGTTTAGGGATAAGGATATTATAATAAGGGATAATAATATTAGTTATCTAGGTAAGAGAATTATTTAATCTATAAAGGGACTACTTATAGCTAGATTCTTTAATAAAAACCTACGCACCCTATAAGATTCTTAAGATTACCCTATGTTTTGCTTTAGCTAAGATTATACCTATGTTTACTATAAGATAAATTAAGATTATATCCCCCCTTATTTATTTAAGACATTACTTCTAATCTAATAGACTATTTAATCTAGGATATCTCTAAGTAATAAGATAGTCCTAGCTATTATTATAATTAATATTATTAAGTTAATTAACCCCTTTGTTATGCGTAGGCTCTAGAGCTACTTGCGACCGTGGGCTAGCATCGTGTCTTTTGGGGTGTTGTTTTCCGCTTGACAAAATAGGAAAACTAATAAAGTAAATAAATTACTAAAGTTTATAAACTAGTAAAGGCTTAGACTTATTATACCCTAAGGTAAACTTACTAGATAATATAAAAATAATAAAGATAGTATTATTAATTTAGTATAAGCTATACTAGATATTAGAGTTTACTATAATAATACTAAAGACCTCCTTAGATCTAACTATATTTGCTACGACTAGGTTAGGAAGATATAAACAAAGTAAAGGCTAAGGTTCTTAGTTATAGCTAGAGAGCTACTACTTAGGGGTAGGTATATAAAGGTCTTAAACTCTAACCTCTTATATATCTTATAGGTAGTCCTTATCTAAATACCTTACTATATATATATAGCTATTTAGTAGCTACTTAGTTATTTATATAACCTAAGGCTTATCTAAGGGTTTTATTATATAATTACTCTATCCCTAGCTCCCTAGCCTTTATACTCCTAATATACTACCTCTCTAATATATAATTATTCTTAATTAAAAAAGAAGCTACTTAGCTAATATAAGTATACTATATATAACTTATAATAGTAATTAATATTATTAGTAATTATAGTAATATATAAGTATTATATTTACTTAGGATAAAAGATAAATATTATTAGGTTATAGGTTATCTTTACCTTACCTTCTAATTCTAAATAGCTATATAGTTACTACTTTAGTATAGTAATATATATACCTTTATATAATAAGATATTAATACTAAGTAAGTAAACTACTTATATTAAATTTTATAATTAGTTTAAATAAATAAGGTACTATATACTATTTAAAATAAATAAGTTCTTATTTAATATTAGGGATATTATATTAATTTTACTATAGGTTTATAGCTAGTATATGTATTTACTAGTAATAGCTATAACTATAAATATTATAATTCTCTAATTAGCTATATATAGTATATAGATTACTTTAGGGGCTTAGGCTAATATAAAAAAGGCTTACTTTTCCTTACTTTTATATATTTCTTTCCTTTATATTCTCTCTTAATATTATAAGTTACTCTTACTTATAAGCTAGTAGCTTTATAGCTTCTATTATAGTAATTACTAATATCCTATAGTATTATTTTATTATTTATATTTAATCTTACTTAAATACCTAATCCCTTTTAAACACTAGAATATTAGTTACTTTACCTTTTATACTTATATTCTTATAGTATATTATAAAAGATAAATTTACTTTAACTAAGTATACTAACTCCTTAAGTATAACTTTATTATTAACTTACTATATATTATTACTAACTTATATAAGTAACTTAATAAAATACACTTATTATATATAAAATAATAAAGATTACTTAAGGGTATATTTTCCCTTTTTTTATTACTTATATATATACTAATATACTACTAGTACTTTACTTACTTTATAAAATTATATTAAGTACTTTTTAAGTATATTAATAGTTATATTATCTTTAATAAAAATCCTTACTTTCTTAATAATATATATATATATTAGTTCTTATAACTTTAGTTATTACTAATATATTACTAATACTTAATATATATAAAGTATAAACTTTATAATATACTTTTATTTATAAAGAATACTAATAAGTATAGTTAGGCTAAATAAGTAAGGCTAACTATAAAGGTTATATAAAAGACTAATACTAATAAGTAAATTACTATATTACTACTAAGTAATACTATTAATCTAGAAGTCTAGATTAATATCTCTAATAGCTTATACTTTATTATATAAAACCTTCCCTTAGTAAGTTTTTTAATATTTTTACTTATAGCCTTATTAACTTACTAGTAGCTTACTATATATATACTTACGCTTCCTACTTATATTAGGCTATTAAACCTTTTAGGTAAGCTTTATATATATATATATAAGGA
The DNA here is from genome assembly GCA_018801565.1 of Epichloe coenophiala. Classification (NCBI taxonomy): domain Eukaryota; kingdom Fungi; phylum Ascomycota; class Sordariomycetes; order Hypocreales; family Clavicipitaceae; genus Epichloe; species Epichloe coenophiala. The sequence continues at coordinate 2,472,454 of JAFEMN010000005.1, read as the reverse complement.
GGGGGATTCCTTTAATAATAAGGATAAATCCTTTACCTAGGGCCTTACTACTAACCTAGTGCCTAGGAATAAAAATAATAATACTAGAGGGCTAAGGCCTAATATATATATAGAGTAAATAGTGCTAGGTAGCTATAAGGTAAATTATTTAAGAAATTATCTATATTTTTTTTTATATATTACTATTACTATTTAATCTTTATTAAATATACCTTTATATTTATAAACTAGCTACTTAGTTACTACTTATAATTATTAATAATATTTATTATAATAAAATCTTTTTTCTTTACTTATAAATTCTCTAAAGTATTATAGCCTTTCTATTTAACTAGGTATTTCTAATATCTCCTATTATAATAATATAAGATAATTCTTTTAACCTTAAACTCCTATTTATTATTTATAATATTATCTTATAGTAAGGATATGTTTTCTATACTAGTTAGGTTCCCTATAAATAGTTTAAGGTTAGTAATATTAAAGATATTATATAGTTATATTCTAAGCAGTAGCTTTAATTAGTATACTAATCTATAAGTTTTAATTACCTTTTTAATCTTATAAGAGCCTAGGTACTTTATACTTAGCTTCCTACTAGGTTACTATAGGTTAATATTCTTTATAAATAATAAAATATAGTTACTTACTTTAAACTTTATTAAAGTTTACTTTTTATTATAGTGCTTTATATACTAGGTTTATAAGTTACTTAGAAGCTACTTAATTACTATATATCTATCTTTTAGTATAATTACTTAAGTTTTTACCTAGTTATTTACTACTAGAATATTTATAATTACTTATTATAAGCCTCTAGGGTTATAACCTTATAATGCCTTTACTAGGGTATAGCTATAAGTTAAGTAAATACTTATATTATATATAAACTATACTATTAATAAGTTATTTACCTAGTTAGTTTAATTAAAGTAAGTAAAAGCTCTTAAATAATGTTTTAAAATTTAGTTTAAATATTCTATTTACTTATTTATTTATAAGTAAAATATAATACTTAGTTACTACTTAGTAGTAATAAGGTAGTAAAAGGTTATTTAAAACCTACTAGTAAATATCAAACTATAGTTTATAATAATACTTTCTAAGGTATTATAGTCCTTAAAAATATATTCTAGGAATATAGTAGCTAACTTATTACTAGTTAGTTATATTAAAATAAGGATATAAATACTATATTTTATAAAATAGTTTATAATAACTAAGATTATATTATAAGTCTAATTTATATCTCTTATAAGTAGTAGCTTTATAATAAAGTTTATTAATAATTCTTAAAAAAGCTAATTAAGCACTAGTAGTACTACTAGCTTACTATAAGGTTTATAATGCCTTAGCTTTAAAGTCTAATAGCTTATATAAGTTTATATATATAACTTAATATCTTTCTTTATTAATAGCTAGTAATACTAGTTTATAATATAATAAAGGGTTTTACTAACTCCTTAGTAGCTTACTACTAGGTTATTATAAGTAAGTAATAAAATTTCCTTTCTTATACTAACTAAAATAAAAACTTAATTCTTAAATATTAATAGCTTAGAGGGCCTAATAAACTATATTTATAATACTTCTAGGTTATTACTCTTAAGTAGCTTTCTATAACCTATAGTAAAGTTATTATCTTACTATACTTAGAATAATATAACTTAAATTAAAGTCTTTAATTCTATATATATAGAATAAGTATTATATATAAACTTAAAAGAGGTTTACTAAATTACTTATATTCTTACTATAATACTACTATAAGTAGCTAGCTTATAATATGCCTATAGACTTATAAATAAATTATAAATAAGTAATATTTTAAAGAGATACTTATATTACTTACTAGCTACTAACCTAGCTAGACTTCTAACCTATAGGCTTACTAGACTTATAGAAATATTAATAAATATAGATAAGGTATAACCTTATTACTTAGAATTAATAAACCTAGTTTATATACTACTACTAGGCTTTACTAGACTATTAGGTTTCTTAATAATATAATTAAGTTATAACTTCTTAAAACCCTAGAGGCTAGTAAGGCTATTATAGTATCTTTATAATAAAATATTAGCTATACTAAGTAATATAATACTAAAACCTATAATAATACTATTATTAACTTAGTATTTCTATTACTTAGTATTATTAAATTTAGATAAGAAGTTAAGTAACTATAAGATTAATACCTTTACCTTATACTTCTTACTAATATAATTTACTTTTCTTAATAGAGTATTAGTAAGGTTTAACTTACTTATATAATATTTAATCCTAAAATTAAATAAATAAAGCTTATTTAATACTATTACTTACTTACTAGTTAGCTTTAGCTTTATAGCTAAATACTTATAGTTTAGATAGTTTATAATAACTATAATCTAATAAGAAAAATACATAAGGTAATGTCTCTAGGCCTAAAATACCTCTTAGATTACTAATAACTTAGTATTAGGTATTAAGTAGTAAAGTTTAATATTAGTTAACTTCCTTAAAAAATACACTACTAGGTGCTAGCTACCTAGTACTAATATTATAAGTATAGCTTTAATTATATAACTAAATATATTTATCTTTACTTTTAGTAAGTAAAGTAAGTTAAAATACACTAAAATTAATACCTTTTAAAACTTCTTTTAAAGTTCTTTAAATACTACTAGTTTACTAGGTTTTAGCTTAAACTCTACTAGCTAATTACTTTTTAAATAGTTTATTAGTAAGACTATTACCTTACTATACTATTTTATAAAGTATTAGTAAAAACCTATAAACCTAAGGAATAATTAAATATTAAATACATTATAAGGTATTAGCTAGGTTATAATAGCTTTAACTTATAATAGTTTTATCTTAATACCCTTTTTAAATATAATAAAACCTAGGAATTTTACTTACCTAATAGAAAATTAGTACTTTTTTAAGGTTAATATAAAGGTCTATATCTTAAAGTTACTTTAATATGCTTTTAATATACTTTATATATCTTATAGGGTTACTACTATATATTAGAATATTATTAAGGTAAATAATATAAAATTTATTTATAAGTCTTTTAAGGGTATTATTAATATATTCCTAAAAAGTAGCTAGTATATTTACTAACCTAAATAGTATTATAAGATATTTAAAGTAGCTATAGTAGTACTAAAAGGCTATCTTTTACTTATTACCCTTATAAATATATAGCTAGTAGTATACCTCTTAAAGATTTAGTAATATAAAAACCTTTATACTTACTAATTAATTAAGGATTTTAAAGATTAATAATAAAGGGGCTTTATTTTTAACTATAATCCTATTAAGGCCCTTATAATTTATATAAAGCCTTAATTTCCCTAATTTTTTTAGAATAAATAAAATTAAGGCTTTAGCTAGACTAGTTAATTTTCTAATTTACTTTTTTTCTATATACTTACTAAGTACTCCTTAAGTATTTCTAGCTCTTTTTTTAGCTAGATTATATATAAGTCCCTAGGGTAGTTATTTCCTTTTTTTTAATTTAATTATATAAGTATAGCTACTTAATTCTAGGAGCTTACTAGCTAAATCTTTTAAAAACATATTTATAAATTCTATATACTTTTCTAGGATTTACTATTAGGTTATATTACTATCTATCTCTTATATAATTACTACTAACTCCTTATAGTATATTACTTAAAGTATTATTATACTTCTTAGTTTTTTCTTTTTTAAGGGATAAGTATACTTTACTACTATTACTATAGCTATACTATAACCTTAGTTATTAAAAACCTTTAAAAACTTTACTTTTAATTTATTACTATAGGTTTATACTCTAGGGTTTAATCTATACCTAGGAGTATCCCCTCTCCTATATTAGTAATATAGTAGCTAATTTAATAAACCTTTATATAGCCTATACTATCTTTTACCTTAATTAGCTTATATAAAATTCCTTTATATAGGATTTTATTCTTACTTATACTTTCTAGTATTATCTTTATTTTTTCTATATTTTTCTAATCCTATTTTAATAATAATTTAAAGTAAATTATTAAATACTTTATACCTATATTAAATAGCACTAGTATAGCTAACTAGTAGTTATCTTACTATAAGAATACTTATATTCTTATTCTTTTATTTATAGGTTTCTTTATAGTAAGACTATTATCCTAGGCTTATACTAATCTAATTAGAATCTTATTAGGGTTTAAGATCTTATTATTACTATTCTTATACTTCTTAGTTATATACTTATTACTTTTATAAATTAAGTAGTTTATTACTTTATATTTATTTATACTATATCTAGGATTACTATATTTATAGCACTTAAATAGCCTTTAACTTATACTTAGTTATTATAAAGTTTATTATAAGTTATTTATAAGAAAGCTAAAGTATTATCTCTTTCTCTTACCTTTTTTATTATTATAGTTTCTATTATAATTATTTAATATAAATATTATTATAACTTTAGCTTTTTTATCTTAACCTTATAAGTAGCTTTAAGATATTAAAAACTCCTAGCTAACTATATACTTTCTTATAGTATTATTTAGGCTATTTAGGAAAATTACTATTTTTAAGTATATAGGGATTTAGTTAGGTAATTTAGCTTTTACTTTAGTCTAAAGTCTTAAAAAAGATTAGAAAGACTAATTATTCTTTTACCTTAGATTTAGTAGTATTCTAGTAGCTTTTAAGTATTTTATATTTTTATTTATTACTTTAGAGTTTAACTAGGATATAAATTTATCCTAGGAGTAAGCTAAGTAATTAACTAACTTATTTACTATTATATAATATATTTATTATTACTTTATATTATTAGCTAAGTAGCTACTAGTATATATTACCTTAGTTTTATTATCCTAAAAGGTTCTTAGATTTAACTAGAATAATATATTTAAATTTACTAAGTATACTTATAAATTCTTATAGGTATTACCTTTATATATAAGTACTTTATACTATATTTTTATAAAGCTTTATAAGTATATACTTATTATAAAGTTAGGGTTAAGTAAAAAGGCTAGGAATAAGGGATTAATTAGTATAACTATCTAAGGGGTAATTATAAGTCCTTTACCTAATCTAGCTAATTATAGGTTTACCTTAATTTCTTTAAGCTATACTTTTATATTTATAATATCTTACCTTATATAAGTATATTATAGCTAAGCTTATATAACCTTATAGTATTATTTTAGCTTATTTAGATTATTATTATTTCTAGATTTAGTATTACTATATTAATTAAGGTTAAGTAGTATTTATTATACCTTTTCTTTATTAGGCCCTAAGGTTAGGGTATATAAGTTACTCCCTAGGTACTATAGGTTTATATTTCCCTTACTAGGTAGTATAAGTATAAGTATATTTTAAGTAAATATTCTATAGCTTCTTTATATTTAAACCTAGCTAATAGTTTATTTTCCCTAAAGGGTTTAAGAGTTTAACTTATTATAACTAAATTAAGAAGATATAAATAAAGTAAAAGCTAAGGTTCTTAGTTATAGCTAAAAAGCTATTACTTAGGGGTAAGTATATAAAGGTCTTAAACTCTAACCTTTTATATACCTTATAGGTAGTTCTTATCTAAATACCTTACTATATATATATAGCTATTTAGTAGCTACTTAGTTATTTATATAACCTAAGGCTTATCTAAGGGTTTTATTATGTAACTACTCTATCCCTAGCTCCCTGGCCTCCGTGCTCCTAACAGATAATTTATATATAAGTAAAAATTTATACTTTAAAATTATATATACTAGGTATATGCTATTCTACTAGTCATAAGGCTCCACCCTGGATACGAGATTAACTTTATTGCAGCTGAGATTTACTATGTGCCCATTAATCTCCAGCTGTCAAGTGTCAAGCTGACGTTTCTCCAAATTTCCAAAATTGCTTTTCTTCACATACTGTTCTCTCTTTCCAGGCAGGGTGAACACGCTTCTCTCCTTCATCTCAATCCGTTCACTCGTACCAGGAAACCGTCAAACAGACAACTACACATCATCAGACAGCGCGCCCCCCGCCCTGCAATCAACAATGTCGGACGACCAGCTTATCCTCCCCATCATCGACTCCCACATCTGCCTGTACCCCGAATCCGAAATCCCCTCGCTAGCATGGTGCGATTCCCTGAACCCCCTCGCGAGCCAACGCTCCGTAGCCGAGTACAAAGCCGCTGCGGCAACGTCGCCCTCCCTACTGGGCTTCATCTGTGTCGAGGCAGATCGTAAGAACGACTTGGAGGCCGGTGTCAAGGACGGCTCGGGCTGGAAGCACCCCCTCGAGGAGGTCAACTTCTTCAAGAGAATCGCACTTGGCGAACCGAGGGATGGAGAAGGCCACACCGCCGAGGATGCGAAGCTGTGTTTGGCCATCATCCCCTGGGCGCCGTTGCCGAGCGGACCAGAGGTCATGGCCAGGTATTTGAGGAAAGTGGAGGAGGAAGCGGGCGAGGCATGGGGAAAGGTCAAGGGTTTCAGGTACCTCTTACAGGACAAACCGCACGGGACCATGCTGACGAACGAGTTCATCGGGAGCCTGAGGCTCCTGGGGGAGAAAGGGTTCGTGTTCGAGGTGGGCGTGGACCAGCGCAAGAGGGAAAAGAAGCAGTTGGATGAGGTGGTGGAGATGATTGATCGGGCTCACGAGGGGGTGGAGGCGGACAAGAAGGTGACGTTTGTTCTCGGTGAGTTCCTCCTCCTAATCTGTGTCCCTCCTGAAACACACAAGTCCAAGATGGATGTTCACCCCTGAAACACTCGCGACATCCGTTGCTGACACGGCCAGACCACCTCTGCAAGCCCAACCTAACCATCTACAACATCACCTCGGACCGTTCCTTTCACGCCTGGCGAACCGCAATGTACACACTCAGCAAAGCCCCTAATACATACGTCAAGCTCTCGGGGTGTTTCTCCGAGATGCCCGACTCCCTGCGCAAGCAGCCCGCCTCGCACATATTCCAATCCACGCTAGGCTGGCTCGGCATCGTGCTGGCGACGTTTGGCGCAGAGAGGATCATGTACGGGAGCGATTGGCCGGTGTGCACGCTGGGCGGTATGGGCGACGATGCGTGGCCCAAGTGGAAGGAGGTCGTGGAGAAGATGTGCTGGATGGCGTCTCTGGGTGACGACGAGAGGGCAATGATTTTCGGGGGGACCGCCAAAAAGGCTTACAATCTGTGAGGTTGGCGCGGAAGCGCAGTGCTGTGCTGTGTTGTTTAGGGAAGCGAAATGGATTGACGCCGGACGAGATATCAGAAACAAGTTTCGCTGCGAGCGGGCGGTTCACATATGAAGCAGGTCCTCGAAAAAGCCCGAATGATTTGTCAACACTGGCCAAAGCGGTGCACACCCTTGATTTCGACTTTGCAGCTCATCTGCCAGGTTATCGTCAGCACAGCGATGAAAACATGACAACGTAGTCAAACGATCAAGACGTCACAAGTACATGCTGGCGTAGACGAATCATTCTGCACAGTCTTCGAAACACGCGCAGCCTCCAGGTCAACGGGTCCATAAGTGCTTGATTGCTCTTCTCCTTCTCTTTCCCCTTCTTGGGCCGAGCCAAAAGGACGTTTTTTCAGTACTTTGTCATGTATTATCAACTGATGAGATACGCTCAACTGGGCTTGACTTGAAATTGAACAACTCCAAATGCTACAACCTGGTTTGAAACGGTGGAAACAAAATCCCAGTCTTTTCTTCTTCTTTTCTCTTCAAACAAAGCTGTACAGAATTTTTTCATGTCAGCACTCGAGTCAAATAGGAATTTCATCTTTATAACCGCCTATAGACCGATGCGGTCCTATTTGTGAGAGTCGTCCACGTCCATGTTGGCAATACCGTCAAGTCTCAATCAGGGTGTTTCATCAGTGAAAGCTCATGAAACGGTACTAGCATAGAGTAAAAATTCACACAAAGTACATCTACAAACGCCTCATGCAGTCATTACAAGCACATCAAAAAGGCCCGAGACCTCGTCAAGACCCCTTCAACCAAGCAAATCATCCATCTTCTCGCCATCACCACGACTACTCAATACTCATCGCCTCACCGCCGACCACATTATTCCTGCCCTCTTCCCCTATGGTTCCCCATCTTCTCAATCGAACTCATAATGCCGCTCCTCCCCGGCCTCGGTAATCCTCCACTCCCCCTCCGCATATGCCCCGGGGCTCTCACCACCGACCCAGGCGCCCTCAGTCCCGAACCACCACCTCGTCCGATGTTCGGATTCCTCGCTACATCTCCCGATGCTCGCGGCGTCTTGGCACCCAGCTCGGCACCTCCCCGCTCCAGACGGTCATGATGATGCCTCGCCGTAGCCGGCGTCTGCAACACCCCTCGTGCAGGTGCAGCGGCAAGAGAAGAAGAAGAAGAGCCAGCAACGATGCTCTGCATGCTCATCATCTCCTCGGCCAGCTGAACCAGCTCGCCCTTCTCAATCCGCTCCTTCTCCAGCATGCTTCTCAGCTCCTCGTTGTCCCGCTTGACTGTCGACACAATCGCCTCGAGGCGCTGGACATCGGCATTGAGCTCTCGAATGGCCGCTCCGTCCTTTGCCGCCTGCGCTTTACGCTCCTCTGCCACCGTCGCATCCGGATCCAGTCTCGTCATGTTGATCTCCCGGTCCCGCAGATTCTCGTTCTCGCCAACCAGTTCTTCGATGCGGTTCTCTAGTTCCTTGACGCGCTTCTCCCATCGGGTTTCATAAGATTTCTTGAGCGCTGCCACCTTGGTTTCATGCTTGCCCTTGTACAGCGCGTGCAGTTCCCTGGCCACGCGCTCGACAGCCATCTCAACCTCTCTATTCGACGTGGCTCTGGCCTTTTCCGGTGACGTGTCTTTGCTCGACTTGTCGGCACAATCCCTGCCGGCGCGCATGCCAGCCATTTTGCTCTCGGCCTCCTGATGCAGCATCTCGGCTGCCTCCCTGCGTTTCTCACTCTCCTCGAGCTTCCGCTCAAACTCATCTCTGTCGCGCTGACTCGTCATCATCTCGTCCTTCATCTTGCGCAGGATACCTTCCACGTCTCGCCCGCGCTTCTCCCAGTCCTCTTTCTCAGCCGCGAGCTGTTCTTTCATGGTGCGTTCCTCGTGGATTTTCTCCAGTGACTCGCCCACTCGCTTTTCAGCATCCCCAACAGCCGTCTTGAGTGAATGGACTTCGGCCTCCTTCCCGCTCAGAAATGCCTTGAGAGAGCTGATCTCAGAGAGGAACCCAGACTTCAAGGACTCGAGCTCCCTGGGCGTGATGGAAGGAAGACTACGGGGCGTCGGCATCGGCGGGATATCAAAGTCGATCAAATTCGCAACCTGGTGACTTGGCGGGCCGAGACGCTGGGCATTGTTCGTGACGGCGACAAATTCCCGCACTTGCCCGGTGACTTTTGCAGCGGGAAGCGCATCTGATCCGTGAAGTCTATCAACAAGTTGGACGTGTTGCCATGGCTACCCGACGACGAGGACGGTCTCGCAAAGGAATCACGTTGCAGCTTCGCTCGAGGCGTTGAGCCCTCCAAAGTAGAGTGCTTCGTCGGGCTCTGGCCCAACTTGGCAAACACTGTCAGATCCGGCACCACTGAAAACGTACTGAACGTGCTAGCCATGGTGTCATCCGGCCCAGCAGCTTCGTCATGCTCCTCCTCCTCCTGTTGTTGTGGTGGTTGCCGATCGTGCATTGTCTCGATGACCAACGTCTCCCCATGTTCCCCCATGCCACTTGCGTCATCCTCAAAAATCTCAATAGCCTTTTCAAGCCCACCATTTCCCCTCACCATGGCCTCCATGCTCAATTTTCGCTCCTTGGTCACCCTCACCTCATCTTTGTGTGTGCTCCCAATTTTGACGGGAAACCGCGACGCGGGCGACATCTTTCGCGGACTTCTCTGCGGCGGCGGGCCCATGTTTGACAACGCTGCCGCTATGCTCCCGCCAGAGACATTGCCCTGCTCAGCCAGAATCTTGAGAGGGGACAGCTCTGTCCCCGACATGATGCGACTGTGTCTGATCTTGGACGGCGAGACGTTCTCCTGGCCCATATCGGCCGTCTCATCAGCCTTTGGTACGAACGGTGAGGATCGGGAGGATTCTGATTCGCCTGCTGCGGCGGTTGTCGTGGACGCAGTGAATGCCTGGACTTCGTATTGGTCGTACTTTCGTTTACTCGGGGGCGTGGTCCTGTTTAGGCTTGCCTCGCGGGCGGGCGAGAGGGGAGATGACATTGCCTGCTGGAGGAAGCCAATGTGCAAAGAGAGGGAGGGAAAAAAAAAAAAAAAAAAGACCAAGCTGCAGTTTGTGCCAAAGTTGTCTTTTGCCAATAGCGGTCAGATTCGTATCGTCAATGCAGGTCGTTGTTGTGTCGCTAAGCAGGTATCAGCACACTGTTTGCGTCGCGATACAAGTGCACACGCAGATTGAATTGTTGGGTATTGCTTTGATTCTGTGGTGGTATACGACGTAGAAAATGGTCTGCATCCCGCACTTGGAAACCGCGTCACTGTGCGAGACGGAAGAGGGAAAGGGAAAATAGGGCGTGTTGATGCGTTGGCCTGGCAACCACCGTGATGGCATGACATCACGTGCTTGGACGTACACGGCGCTATTTGCCTATCCGCTCCGTCTGGAACTGCTAAACTCGTCGCACAAATTGTATTTCTTCTCTCGTCTCGAATTACTCCACCATGAACATGCATCCAGCCATCACCCAGGACTCAGGAGTGCCATTCAAGACAACAGCGCGACTCTCCGTCCAACCGAATTGAGAACATGTCCCTCTCCCGCCATGTATGCATCCATTCTCATCTCACCACACGTGCATCCAAACCTGCTTAGAAGTTTGTCCCCGTTAATAATAGGCCACCTGCGCATTAGCTCCAACGTGGATTGCTGGGTCGACCAAGGCCGTGGGCTGCTTCTCGATGGGTGAATTATCCTCTGTAACCGGCCAATCAAATGCACCAGACCACTTCGGTTCAAGCCGCGAAGAAGCGGAATAGGCAGAGCGGGGCAACTGAACAGCCGGCAAGTCCCTGGAAAGCTGGGAAGGCGGGCCCCACCAGAGCTTGGAGCTCCTTCCCACATCCAAACGCTCACAATCAATCGTTGGTCGCTCAGCCTCGCATAGCCGAGGGAGGATATTCATTCTACAAATACAGTTCTGAGGCCTGATTGCAAATGTAACCATTGGTCTTACGTTTGATCTCCTGCAAACTCACTCTTTAATTGACTTGCTGCCCGGCAAAGCATGTCCTCCAGTGTCTACGGTCCATCCAGTCATGGCTTCCAGAGAAGCAGGATCGCATCTGCAGGACGACATCCTCCGGCAAAGCTTGGAGAAGCCCGAGGAGTTCTGGGCGCACCAAGCCGAGCACCTTTATTGGCACAAGAAACCGACCGAGACGCTGCGCCGGACGCAGCGAACCCTCCGGGACAGTGGCGTCTCTCACGACAGTTGGGAATGGTTTCCTGACGGCGAGATCTCCACCTGCTACAACTGCATCGACAGACATGTGGAGGCTGGCAGAGGCGATGAAGTTGCCATTTACTATGACAGTCCGGTGACCAAGACAAAAGAGATATATACATATCGTAAATTGCTGGAAGAGGTCGAGGTGCTTGCGGGCGTGTTGCGGGCAGATGGCGTTCGCAAGGGAGACGTTGTCATGCTATACAGTGAGTGAAACCCTCACGAAGGAGCTGCTTCGCTCACGGTGTGGCGGGTCTGGTGTTGGAAGCTAATAAAAGCTCTGGATTGCTCGCATCTACAGTGCCCATGATTCCAGCCGCCCTGGTGGGCATGTACGCGGTCAATCGCCTCGGTGCCGTTCATGCCGTCGTCTTCGGTGGCTTCGCTCCCAATGCCCTCGCCCAGCGAATCGAAGCCTGTAAGCCCGTTGCAATACTCACAGCGTCGTGCGGAATTGATGGAAACAAGCCGCCCATCGCGTATCAGCCACTGGTGGAAGAAGCCATCAGGATCTCGCCTCATAGACCGTCGCGGACCCTGATCTGGCAGCGACCCCAAGCTCGATGGAATCCCGATCGCGGTACTGGCCAATCTACATGGCAAAAGGTCGTGAGGAGTGCCCGCGCTCGACAGGTCAGGGCCGATTGTGTACCGGTGGCGAGCACGGATCCCGTCTACATAATACACACGTCGGGCACGACTGGTGCCCCCAAGGGTGTCGTGAGAGACGCGGCCGGCCACGCTGTTGGACTGCATCTCTCCATCAGTTATCTATTCGATATCCAAGGACCCGGAGATGTCGCCTTTACCGCGTCAGACATTGGATGGGTGGTTGGCCATTCGTATATTGTGTATGCTCCGCTGTTGGTTGGTGCCTCCACGGTTCTGTACGAAGGGAAGCCCGTTGGCACGCCCGACGCTTCAGCCTTTTGGAGGGTGGTCGAAGAGTACAAGGTGAACATGATGTTCACAGCCCCCACAGCTCTGCGCGCTATCAAAAGGGATGATCCCGACAACAAGCTTCTCTCCAAGATTGGCGACGGAGGCGGGCTCCGATCCTTGCGAGGACTGTTCCTCGCGGGGGAGCGCTCTGAGCCCTCGTTGATCTCAATGTACCAGGACCTCTTGACCAAGTACGCTGCGCCGGACGCTCACGTCATTGACAACTGGTGGTCCAGTGAATCAGGCTCACCGATTTCTGGTCGTGCTCTTGTGCCTCATAGCGCCAGGGATCGAACGTCTAGCGTCAGAAACCACCCGCCGGCGGTGGTCAAGCCTGGAAGTGCAGGCAAGGCAATGCCTGGGTTTGACGTGCGCGTCGTGGACGACGAGGGTAGTCAGATGGAAAGGGGAAGCATGGGGAATCTTGTGCTGGGTATGCCGTTGGCGCCGACGGCGTTTCGAACACTCTGGGGCGAAGAGGAGAGGTTCTACAAGAGCTACCTGAAACGGTTCGACGGCAAGTGGGTAGACACAGGTGATTCTGGCTACATTGACGAAGATGGCTACGTTTATGTTATGAGTAGAAATGACGATGTGCTGAACGTTAGCGCTCATCGATTGTCAAGCGGTAAGTCCTCATTATGCCCCTTTTGATCCAGCCAACTTGGAAAGCACTTCGTTAGGTGTGCTGTCTTCTTTTCCCATCGCTTTGTAAGAAAACATGGGCTGATGAAACTAGCTGGTATCGAACAAGCAATTACCTCGCACCCCCTCGTTGCCGAAGCCAGCATCGTCGGCATCCCAGATGCCATCAAGGGCCAGCTCCCCTTTGCCTTCATCACGCTGTCCACCGCCGACCACCCGTCGTCCGCCGTGCCGGATGAGAAGATTGCCGCAGAGATTCAAGGCCTCGTCCGGAAACAAGTCGGCGCGATTGCATCCCTCGGAGGCATCATCCAGGGCAAGGGTATGATCCCCAAGACCCGTTCGGGCAAGACCCTCCGTCGCGTTCTGCGCGAGCTGGTGGAGAACGGGGTGCACGGCGAGTTTGACAAGGAGGTGACGGTGCCAAGTACGGTGGAAGATGCGTCCGTGGTGGATGTGGCGAGGGCCAAGGTGAGGGAGTATTTCGAGAAGAGTGGTGGGAAGCATGCGGCGCTGGAGGGACCGCGGGCAAAGTTGTAGGAACGGGTGTGTGTGTCGATTTGGAATTCAAGCGTGTCCTGGTTCACCATGTGTTTCTTATCATTCTTACTCCGAATACATTTGGCCGATAATCCACGTGTCTGCGGATGAGCGGATGACCATGAAAGAAAAACTGCAAATGCAGAAAAACATCGAACGAGAAGCGTTCCATCAGTATCCTTGCCATCCAGCCACGTACAGCCAACAACGCCGCATCAACCCCGTCAACCCCGTCAACCCAACGCCTTCACAACAAAGGGAATCAGTACGAAGAAAGCCCACCACCCTCCCTGCCCTCGTCGCACATGCCCGCCCCGTACAACCTCACCCTCCTCACCGTCTTTCCAGTCTCACGAGCACACGGCCTCTCCACGACCATTCGGTCTCACGGGGAAGAAGCCACATGACAGCAGTACCGTGGGCTCCACGTTTCGTAGCATGGCGGTGTAACGCGTGGAGGACACGGCCGTGATACGAATGGTGTGGGACGAAAAGCACTTTTTTTTTTTTTTTTTTTTCATTCCAAGAGCTTATTCACGAGTTGACGGGAATCAAAATAGTTGCAGTGGACGCCTGAAAACTCCGCACCGAGTCCCACGTAGCTAGGTATCTCATCGTGACTCGTCCTCGTCCTCGTCCTCGTCCTCACGTTAACCCCCTGCTCCTTCTCAAGATGAAGATGCAAACACCATCCCATGCGCCGAAACGAAACATGGCCTTTTTCCATCGCCATTTATCCTTCCCTAAGCAAGCTTGTCATACACGCTCGCTTGTGCGCTGCTCGCCATCCTGGCGTTGGAGAAGCGCGCTTCCGGCAATCGCTTGCCTGACTTGAGGCTTTCGAGGATCCTTGTCGGTTTATCGAAATTTCAGCTTTTTGCTCCCCCGTCATTGGCCGCGGCGCGTGGTGGCCGTCCTCGGGCCCCAAAACGATGGAAGAATGAAGAAGAAGAAGAAAAAAAACCAACTCACCACTCGACCCCCACAAAGTAAACACCGCAACCGCCCATCCTCCGAATCTCCCTCTCCATCTTGGCGCCCGCCAGCCCGCCCGCCGTCGACGTCCCCAGCACCACGTGCGTGACCTTTCTCCTCCCGAGGTGCAAGGACATGCTGCCGCCGTTGTCGGTGACGATGCGCTTGAGCCTGTGGTCCGACACGAGGGGGAATGTGCTCCCGTTGACGTGGATGCATGTTCCCGCGAAGATGGCGCCGCGACCGTCCCTCGACTCATGCTGCTGCTCCCGGCCGTCCCCGTCCTCCTTCTTCATCGGTCCCGGCTTCCGCAGCATGTCCACCACGCTCCTCCTCGTCCGCGACGGCGGCACCGACGTGTCTGACGGGACTTGGACCCCTCTCAGCTGCTGGTTGAGTCTCCGGTTGCGCGAGTCGCGCCACCCCGTCCCCGGTCTGGTCTCGCCGCGCTGGTGGCCGGTGGACGAGGAGTTCCAGGGATCAAACGAGGCGGCGTGGAAGGGGAGAGCGGGCTTGGGAATCGTAGGCATCGGCATAGGTTTTTTTGCAGAAGTTGATGTTGGAAGGCGTCATGTACCAAGGGAGGGGTTGTCGTTGTTGTTGTTGCTGTGTCATGTTGACGCTAGCGGCCATGTGTGGAGTTTCTTTCTTCCTGTCTGACATGGAAAATATCTGGAAAGCCCGGCGTGACGAGAGGGGGGGTTAACAGCATGGTGGCTTCTTCTTCGTTGCACCATGAACAAACTAACTATTCGTATACTCCGTGCCACTTGCACTATCTTTGTTTGCCCCCCCTTCCATCGGGGTTTGCCAACTTGTCTTGATGTCGTCGTGGTACCTACCCACCTTTCTTCCTTCTTGCGGCCTACCCGGCAGCAGGATTCATTCACAGCAACAGCCAAGGTAAAAAAAGAAAAAAAAAAAAGGTTGGTTCCCCTTTCTTATCTCTTTTGCGCCGCATATACGCAAAGTCACATGAGAGCCATGTTTGGTCATTTTTCGATAAAATGGCGCGTTTCCCTGTTTTCTGAAATGCCTTGTCAGCTTCAGATATCAAGCGCGGCGTCTTCACCCGCCGGCTTTGTTGTTGACCATCACGACAATTTCCATGCTGGTCATTACATTGTAGTCTCAGCTAGTAACCGGTGCTCACCTTTACAAGAGGAAGCCAATAAAGCTCAGATTACATAGTCCGTACTGATATTGACAAGTTATCGAACATGACCAGGGGAGCTTACTGGATGGACTTTCCCAGTTCGGACCAGAATCCACTTTCCGTTTTTAACCGCCTTGGATGGATCGTCATGGCCGGGACAACATGTTCCTCAACATCCCTCACACCCTCGCACCCTCGCACCCTCACACCCTCACACGCACTTGTCGTGAGAAAAAAAAAGAGTCCTTCTCATGGGCTTGTCACCCCAGCCTCCCCCTCCCCGAGAACCCCCTGTCTCCAGCCACCGCTCTCAAACCCAGCCTGTGAAAGCCTGTACATGTATGTATACGTGCCTCCTGGGATTAACCACCGTTGGCTGACCTGATGATATCGACATGCTCGTCTAATCATGAACCTTGTCCAATGAGCGAGATAACGCCCCCCCCCAACCAACGCCCACCCGCTCAAGAAAGGCAAATGAAGAGGCTTGTTCCGGCCGAGTCCAGTGGTGGCAAGCACAACGGATTGCTTGGGTGAAGTAATAAGTGTACATCATCATACCTGCAGTGATTGACTGTGTGCGGATGCATCTGACGGCGCTCGTCTTCTTCGTCGTCCCCAGCGGCAAGGTACGGTACTCCGTATGGGTTGATGCGAAATGAGATCAGATACATGTATAGCTCTTCCAGTACGAATTAGTAGTGAAATACGGATCATGTACGGAGTACTCAGTAAGGAAAAATAAGATGTACGTACATATGTAGCGGCATCTGCCCCTTCCCGCAGCTGCATGCACACAAATCATTCTGGAGTGCATGTCAGGACTCCTGTTCTTGCATACAATTGTGCATACAATATGCATGCACTGGCAGTTGGCCTCCTTTTCACCCGGACGATAACCCTGGCCCCCCCCTGGTCGACGTTATGCTCGTTGAGCGGGAGAGCTAATGCACCGACGACATGAGGCCAGCCTTCAATCAGATCTGGCACGGACGACTCGGGTCAGTAATGATGCAACCACGCTGCACATCATGGCTGATTTTCTTCTTCGTCTTCTTTTTCGCAGCAATACTCCGTACACATGTCCTTGCCGCACAGCCCATACATACATCCCGGAGGTCACACGATCGAAACGTGTAATTGCTACACTAGCCTCTATTTTTTTTTAGCATTTTCCGTATTTTTTGTTTTCAATGCGCATCACACTACCTTGTGCCTGGATGTATTTTATTATTTCCGTTGTATTGATCAGCAAGAGAACTGTTACTTTTTACATGAATGAACTGAGTGAGTGCCATGGAACTCGCCCGCTTTCTCGGAGCTCTTCCACTTTTCCCGCGCAGATAGATAACCTGGCTGCCACTCGTTTTCCCTTCCGGACAAACTCTCCGCCTGGAAATCCTTCGGTCATACGAGTTCGACTTTTCGATGAATTAATACGTCCCCAGAAGTCACGCGGTGAGCTTTATGCGGCACACTCGGATCACGTCTACAAGCTCATGGCATGACGCATCAACAAGGCGTATTGTAAAAAAAAAAAAACCCCAGCCCCCTAAAAACCAACACACACGCCCCATATCGCTTTTTTTCCACCACGTGTGTGCTCAACCCTCAATCAACCCCAAAGCTTCCTCCATCACAATCACCCATTTCCAGTCCGGCCCACCTGCGTCTCAACAATGGTACCAGAAACAACCCCCATCCCCATAAACACCCCACTCTCAAACCAAGCTAACATCCCAAGATCGACAAACTAATCGGTCTCGCCATGCTCGTGGCCGCCTCCTTCGTATTCCTCTACTACAGCATCTGGACTCTCCTCATGGTTCGTCTACCCCCCCCCCAATCCCAACACGGCGAAACCGGAAGAACACGCCAGCAAGCGACTTACGAACACGGAGCCACACACAAAGATTCGCACTGACCACGTACCCTAACCCAGCCCTTCGTCGACCACGACCACCCCCTCCAAAACTTCTTCCTCCCCCGCCAATGGGCCATTCGCATCCCCGTCATCCTCGTCCTTCTCGGCTCCGCTGTCGTAGGCTCTTTCCTGGGCATGGTCATGATCAGGAGTAATCGGAAGAAGGCGGCCAAGGCCAAGGCGGCGGCCAAGAAGAAGAACTAAGACGCGTGGGTGGGTGCGTGCCGTCGACGACGCACATTGTACACTACGGAGTGGGCAATATAAGAGGCCTTCGTTTTCCGAGGCATAACAGGATTCTCTGTCACGTGGCAAATGATGGGACTATGAAAAAAAACTCTGGGCATGGCGGAAAACTC
Organism: Epichloe coenophiala; assembly: GCA_018801565.1. Taxonomy (NCBI): domain Eukaryota; kingdom Fungi; phylum Ascomycota; class Sordariomycetes; order Hypocreales; family Clavicipitaceae; genus Epichloe; species Epichloe coenophiala. The sequence continues at coordinate 2,454,444 of JAFEMN010000005.1, read as the reverse complement.
TCATCTACCTAGGTAATGATGATGCAACATGGCCCATCGCCTGTTGATTAATACAAATCAAATCAAATAATGACACCACTACAACACGCGGGTTCTGCAAAGGCGTATCGCGTTCTACTGGAAATGAGGCATTGAACAAAAGGGTATATTTATGTACTTGTTTGGCTCTCGTGAAAGAGCCATGTTTGTATATATATATATCTATATATAATGTCGTAGGAGTGGTGAACATTCCGACAATGCCTTGAAACACAATACTCAAGAACCAGCTACCCTTCAGAACTCGGACCAATCCAGCCAAACAAGTAGCGCGAATCGACAAGAAAAAGGCTCCGGCAGAAGCAGAACAGCCAGGCATACTGCAATTCGAGCCGAGCCACCAAGGTAAGGTCTGTATGTGTGCGTGTGCTTGTTCGTTTGTCCACATTTTCCGGAGCGAGGCCATCATCATTGCTTCGCCTCTCGCCATGCATCTCAATGTGCAAACACACGCAGAGTTTGCATCTCACATCCCGCCGAGCAGCGTCAGAATTGCCTTCGCAGCTAGACTCGCTGATCGGCAAAATCGAGTACTTCGCAGTCATCCTCAAAGAAGCCGTCTTCATCGCCATCACCCTGGCGACCGCCCCGTCTCCGCCTCGTTGTCACCACGATCTGCTCTGCGTCCCCGTACTGCATGACCCGCTCCATTGCAGACTGCGGCAAGGCCATGTGATCATCTGGTCCGGCAAATTCCTCGTCGCTGGCTGAAGGAACACCGAGGTCAAGTTGCACAGAGGGAATCTCTTGACCAAATGCCCATGCAGATGTAGATGCCACATCCCCGACCAAACAAGACTCTGCACCTTGCCTATTCTTCTTCTTCTTCTTCATCTTGGACGTCAAAGGCTCGTTGTCCTCGAGGCTCGTGTTGGCAAGAAGCACAGAAGCAGAGTCTACTCGACCATACTCGCACAAAGCAACTCGGCGGTCCGTGTGGAAGGGCTGATACGGCGCGCTGGATTCTATCTCAGCTTGGGGAATTGTGGCATCCAGCCCGTGCCGGGGGCCGGTTGTTGTACGTGGCGGTTTGAGGGTCAATGTATTTCCATCCTCCATATCGGCTTCCGACAACTCCAAATACTCGTCCGCGGCTCCAAGCTCCATGATCTGACGGATGAGTGGCGCAACGATGTCATCCGGGAGGAGAGGAATCTTGAAATCCTTGTACATGTTTGCCCTCGAAACCTTCTTGCCGGGGACTGATGCCGATACTCGTGTCCTGCACGGGAATGCACGCACCATGCCACGTCCGATCGAGAAGAGTGACTGAGATCTCCGTCCCCTGAGCCATGAGACACATGCGGCTGAAGGCACCATGATACTCGACGGTAGCGAAACACGATTCTCCCCCGTATGCCGGAGCTGGCTGATAGCCGTCCCTGTTTTCCCCAAAGAATGGCTGATGCTGGCTGCAATCACTCGACCGCCTTGCGCGGCAGAATCCCGGAGCGTCGTTCCGGCAGACGGTGAGACAGTGTTGCTACTACTGCGTCGTGAACGCGAAACGAAGGGCATGGCGGCCTGATACGCTGCTCCAAGGGCACCTGATGCGATGGATACCGCCGAGCTGGGCTGTTGTTCTGCAGCTTCTGCGCTGGAATTTTGTGCAACCTTGCGACGGCGGGGAGGCGGCCACATGAAAGAACTAAAGGGCATATCGAGCAAGTGTACGGTACCCCTCTCAGTGACCATCGCTAGGCGGTCCCCATGAGGTTCGGACCAAGCAACCTCCACAATTCTAGCAACGGTCATTCTGGAGAATTGGGCGATTTGTCGGACTTGGGACCCGATAGCTTCATGTTGCGCTAATGACGATTGCAAGGGAGACGAGCTGGTATGCTGAAGGCGGAGGAGGTCCCAGACAGTCTGCACATCGCCCTTCGTGCTTGCCGTGAAGAGAGCCAGGGATGATGGCGAGAAGGAGACGAAGCTGCATCCAAGAGGTGTCGCGAAGGTCGCAAAAGGATGAATCGTGTTTGACACGGGCAGCATCTCAACGTCAAGAATGGACACGAGCCCGGGGTCCTTGACTGTGCGTGTGCCCGAGGAGGCGAATCCGGATGTCCCATGCGTAGGTGGGAATTGTGATGACGGATCTACAGCGGGGGCCCTCGAAGATGCAGCAGTATTCCACTGACTCGGGGGTGATCTAGCCTGTTGCTGTTGCGTCTGAGAACTGGGTGGTTGGCTCCAGTACGAGTTCCAAGCCTGTAAGCCTTGTTGCCCAACCCACTTCATACCCGAGATCAGTTCCTGTGTGGTTTCCCGCATGAATTTGTTCATCATGCTATCTGATATGGGCAGTTCCACGCCAGACGATGGCGTAGGAGGATGAGGTGGTGCCATGGAGGAGACACCTGGTGCTCGTCCCAGCGTAGGGACCGGAATATGTGCTCTCAGAGAGGCCTGTGATGACGGGTTGGATGGGCAATATGCGATCCACCGTCCATTCAACGAGAGAATGGGCACCTGAGGAGTTGACCGGTAAGGGGCAGCAGGAGAAGAGGATGGAGGCATGCTGCTGTTCTTATCAGCCTCTTCCACCACCTCAGCTCGATAGCTTTGTTGCATGGTTGTCCACAGTTTTCCAGCGCAGGCGAACATGTGCGCATTCTGTGAATCAAGAAGCTGTCTGTATATCCAGCATTCTCCTGTTACACCGGAGCTGATGGCGATGGTCCCAGCGTCCGCCTTCACACTGAAAGCTCCACTAGGACTGGGAGGTTGGAATAAGGGGCTTGACAGAGAAACCTCTGTGTTGATGGGCAATTTGGGCGCCTGCAGCAGAACGTCGATCAGCTTGTTGGTTTTGAGCGAGTATATTTCCACGGAGGTTTGGTAGAACCGAATTGGCGGTACGGCTCGAGCTGGAAAGGCCTCTGAATGAGCATAGCTGGGCCGGGGACTCGCGCTGCCGTCTGGCGTCGCACCAGATGCAGCGTCGTGTCGACCACCGCCAAAATCGGTTGATGGCGACGGTAAGACGGGCCCATGCACGACCACGGCTACAAGAGGAAAGTTGGCTGAGGCTTGGTTGTTCAGGGTCCAGGGAAGGATCTTTGCATGATGCACGCCGCCACGCAGGCCTTTCAGACTGGTAACCAATTCGATCCCTTCTTGCTCACAGCATAGACCTGCAGTCCACCCTGATAGCCCGCCAAGACTACCTTTTCGGACTTTGCAGACGGCGGTCCATTCTCGGCAGGGAGCCTGTCAAAGCCGAAAAAGTACCCTTGATCACCAGCCTTCATGCCGGACTGCGCCGTGATGGTCAAATTGAGATCTTGGGCACCGTAGAAATGTGACTGCGGTTGATGAGGAAGAGATGGTTGATGGGGGTGGTTCGCTGCCTGGGGAGGGTTAAACTGTGAATAAAGGGAGCTTCGTCGATATGCAGCACCGGTAGATCTTGGCGGTGTGCCTGCAATGGGATATTGCGTGTCCGACTGGAAACTAAGAGGTCGCCGGTTGCCACTTGGCGGGGAAAGAGAAGCCGGAGATGGGCTCATCAAGGGACGCGGAGCTGCAGCCCAGCCTTTCTGCAGCCTGGTGGCATCTTCGTAAGACGAAGGTTGTGTCGGCGGCGACTCGCTTGTGAGATTGATAAGGTTGCCAGGAGAACCAGCCATGATGGTCTTGGTCCATTCGTTGGTCAGGCTGGGAGCAGTATTTGGAGATGCCGAAGTAGTAGACAATGCGTCGAGCAGCGGCGATGCAGCAACGTCATGTCCATTGTCGGCGAGAGAGGGGTTGATCTCCGGTGTGTTGACGGCGGGAGATGAAGCTTCGGAAGGGGTTTGGCTTTTGTTGGAAGTGGCACTGCTGCCGTCGTGGGCCTTGTTTTCGTTGCTGCTGCTGTTCATGACGACAAAAAAGCTCGTGGTCAGTCATATGTACTGGTGACGGGGCAGGAGGTTCTGAGAGGGCTGGGAAGCAAGGACTCACGAGAGCTTGGCAGCAGCTTGCTTGTTCACCGCGGCTGATATTCCACCATTTTCTCTTGCATGTTTCTTGTCCTTCTTGCCTGCAGCATCTCGTCAATCGATATGTTTCCTCACAACACGCATTCCTGACGCACATGCAACAGATGGACAAGTGTTGACGGAGGTGAAAGGGCGGCACCTACTGGGCATTCAGCCGGTGTTGGCGCCAAGACTCGAAGCAGTTTCCCGCTTCGCAGGGCGGTCCAAAAAAAAAAAGGAGACAAGAAATAATAAAGAGAGCCGAGCCGAGCCGAGTCAAAAAACCATTCAACTTCAGTGACAAAAGACTCTCAAACAGTCAATGGAAGTCACTCGAGTTCGCGTCGAGTCCCTCGGATGCAATGTGCAACGATAATCGATAAGAGGGGCACGGAGGGGCTGATGTAATCGGCGATAACGATGGGGTCGTCTGTGGAAGAAAGAAGAAGAGCTGAAAAAGAGAAAGTCGTCGGGCAGATTAAAATGAACGTCCAGATTGTTTCGTCGTCGTCGTCGTCGTCAGTACTTTATTCGCAGATGATGGGCATTAAGTGAAGGGAGTTTGATGGGAAGAGAGGATGAGAGGGAAGCTCCCGGGGCCGACGAGAGAGTCACCTCAATCAGTAACCACCAGCCGGGAGCCAGCCATTTGATCTACTCCAATCATGCATCCCAGGCAGTCGGCAAGGGGACTGGCGTGACAACAGAGAAACGTGCTGAGCCCAGCTGAGGGGGTGGTCCTGGAACAAAGGACACGCCGACGACCCCGTGGACAAGCAAGCCTCTGGAAGGGGGTGAAGGCACACGGGAAAAGTCTTGCGCCTGCGTGTAGCCTCAGGGCGTGTAGCCTCAGGGCGTGTAGCCTCAGGGCTTGTCCTGCATCAAAAGATACTCCGTACTCCGCAGAGGCCCATTATGGGTGTGCATGGTATGCATGGTATGCATAATAAACGTTTGGCTGACGCATGAATGATGGAACCTGCTCTGCCAGTATTATCGGGCGACCTGCCTCTTGCTCGCTGCTCCCAAAAAAAGCCGTGAATGACAAAAGCCCGGCATGGCATGGCATGGCATTCCGCAAACTTCAAAACTGGCACAGCGGAATGGCCGTCATGTTACTTTTACGCTCGCAGTGGCACGCCCCCCTTCCTCCGCCCCGTTTCCGGCTCAAGCGCAGCTAACTGGGAGGGACTCGGGACGCAATGGAATCAGACGCCACCACATGACGCCTCTCCCAAGTGCCTCCCCACGCGGCGGTGACAGCGGGTCAGGTGAGAGGTGCATCCTAGGAACGAGTTGTCCTAGGAACGATGGACGAAGAGACTGACGACGTCACCCTCGGGCCTCCTGCTGGGAGGGAGTCCATCTCAAGTAGCTAGCTACTGATTGATGTGTCAAGTTCCTTTTTCCTGACTAGCACCACAGTCTGTCTTGCACATTCTTGTTCAGGATCGCGTGGCCAGCCCAAGGCACGAAGCCAGAGACTGACCCTCCCTCGTCTGCAGCATCTGTATCTTCAATCAGAACTTTGGTCAGTGGAAACGGCCTGGAAATACCTTGACAACCGAGTGAGTGTTGACGATCCTGGACCGTACGTAGTCCACATGCAGACCGCAGTACACCCACATGTACCCGTCAAAACCCGTCCATCCACGTGTCGAATGGCTGAATCCACAACTCATTCCGGTCCGCCCGATCCGACGCGCGGTAGAAATTGGTGATGAAGGTTGCGCATCGCGAGACGCGGGGTCAGGCAGGTTCATCGTGGTGAACTCGTGAGGGTACACGGGGAAATGATAGCCCACCGCTTAGAGATCCAGACATGGCGGACCCGAGCGGCTGTTTTTTTATGAGAAAGTGTGGGATGAATATTCTGTCCAGACAGTAAGAATAGGATGGAATGCAGTCGACGCTGGGAGTCAGTCTTTTAAGAAAGACGTCGAGCTTGAGGGGGACGGACGAGTTGGTTACGAATGATAACTGGTGACGCCAACATGGCAAGTGAATCCTATTGGCTCCGCCCTGATCAATTGCAATGGCCTGTGTGGCAATAGATTGTATCCCTATTTATTTCATCAAGCTTGTATAGGAACGGGCCTCCATCCCCAATTACACTGTACATTTCTGAAAATTCGTAGTTGGACGCGAGACTCGGACGCGAGACCCAACTACTACTCATTGCTCTTCCGCTCTCGTACAGGGAAAAAAAAAAAGGAACCCCTTCTTGACGCCGAAACCAAATGCCGCGATGAGAAATAGAACAACAGGACATCAGCTACCTCTGTACTGCCACGGAATTACTTCCTGACCCCTCGGGCATTCACCTCTCCCTTTTCTCCAATGTTCAGTAATTTCCTACAGTCGGGACAATACCACTTTGTTGTACGGGCGGGAATCTCGTCTAGACCTACGCATTCGAGGTGAAACCATTCCTGCTTGCAATTCTGTTGGGGACGAGACCGAATTAGATTTCCGGGATTTATCAAGGAGAGACGTGTTGTTGAAAAAAAGACGGAAAAAGAAAAAAGGGGGGGGGAAGACATACATCAAGATTATCGCACTGAATCATGGTGCCGAAGCTGACTCTGTTGCAGAGACAATAGCGTGGTTCATCGGGGTCGATGGGAGTCCCCTCGTCATCCACCTCCTCCATTTCTGTATCCAGTACCTGCCCTCTTTCTTTCTTGGTCGCGCGAGCTTTTCGCTTCGGCGCGGCCTTGCGCTTGCCCACGGCGCTGCTTCCGCCGCTGTTAGTGGTACTAACGACACCAGGGGCGGGACGCTTGGTCCGTTTCGCGGGCTGCTTGAACTCGGGGGCGGGTGTGGTTCGGGCCGTGCTTGCGCGGCGAGGTCGATCGGCTGCGAGGGACGGTGGCTCTTGACTCATCGCCTTACCTCGCGAGCCTGGTCGGCGACCGGCTGTGTTGTCTGGGCCGGGGGTTGAACTTGGTGTGTGGCTTCGGGAGGGGGGTCGAAGGGATGTTGGCAACGACATGGCCGTGTCGAGGGGTGATGAGTGACGTTGTGTACGCTTGGCCATGTCCCCTCGAGTTTCTCGCTTCGGTCCGTCCCGGGAGGGTGGTGCGACTGGGGTGATGGACTTTCTCCTGTCTGTACGAGGCAGTGGCACGGGAGTTTCTGCAGGCGGCTTGATGGGTATGGTTGTGGTCATGGTGGCAGGATTGGGGTTGTTGTTGTTGTTGTTGTTGTTGTTGTTGCCGCTTATGGCAGTGACGGATGGGTTGGGAGTCGGTGACAATGCTGAACGAGCCGAGCTTTGAGGAGGTATAGGAATAGGAACAGGTGTTTCTGCTTGCGTGACGAGTACGGCACCACCGGGCGTCAAGAGTCCTCCTGGCTGGAGTGAGTTGTTGCCATGACTGTTCACGCTGGTGCCGCTGTTCTTGGCATGACTGCTGTGGGTGTTACTGTTGTTATTATTGCTCTTGGGGTTGTTGCTGGATTCCGCCGCCGGCGCATTGTTCTGGCTCATACCAGGGTGTTGTGGTGGAGGGACCGGGGTTTCCATCTTGCTACGCTTTGGCTGAGGTTTTGCAGGCGTAGTCGCCGATTCGACAGACTCGGCTGCTTCGTTGTCAGCATCCCCGTCTCTTTTCCTCTTGCCGTTGGGCCGAGAAGTGCTTCTCGATTTGTCTGGTGACTGGCTCCCTTCCTTGGCATCTTTCGGTTCCCTCAAATTGCCCGACTTGTTCTTGTCGCTGCCCATGAAAAGCTGGGCAGCGTGTGTCATTTTCTTGGCAGACTCCTCCGCCTCCTCCGCTGCTTGCTTGGCCAGTGCCTCCCTCTTGAGCCTTTTGGCTTCGTTGAGTTTCATTCCCCTATTGCTCGTGGGGACCTCCTCGGCTCCGAGCGAGTCGGCGCTGATAGCGCCGGCAGGAAGATGCTGAGCCCCTGAATCGTCGTCCACTACCGGCGCGGGGACTTGTGGATCGAACTCTTTGCCTTCATCTTCTGCCCTTTTCTTGGCATCTCGATACTCGTCTGGCCCTCGGCCTAGTGCTTTCAGTTCTCTCGCCACCATAGTCTCGCTCGGTGTCCATGTTGCGTTCTTCTTCATACGTTTCCGCAACTTTGCCAGCTCATAATTGGTAAGTTGTAGCCAGGGAGCGTCTGCGCTGCCAATCGCGACATTCTCCGGGGGCGGATTCAGGAGCGCGGCTGCGTTGACGGCCGCGGCCGCGCTCATCGCAGCAGAAGAATAAGTCACGGGGCGTGCTAACCTGCTATTCGGCTTGTGCGATTTGTTCGACACGATTTTAATTCGTGGAGTGGCTGGGGTTCTTCGCCCTCCACCGTGAATGTCGGAATCCTCATCGGTGCTTATGTCGCTATCATCACTGCCGGTGTCGTATTCAATCTCGTAAGGCGCCAGCACCTCTCCGGGGACGGTAACTTTCGGGATCCGATGTCGTCGTATCTTCTGTCCGTCCTCTCCCACGGCTGCTTTGGCACGCACTGCCTGCGGCGACTTGGGCATGACTGGGCTCTTCGGCTCCTCGGCTGGGTAGTTACTCATCATCTCTCGCAGCTTTGCAAGCAAGACTTTTGCTTTGTTGTAATGTCGATTCACGTTCTCGGACATCCTTACGGCTTCATCGTGGGCAAAGATTCTGGAGCTCATAGCTTGGCTCAACTTGTCCGATATATTGGCGCGAAGATTGACCGGCGAGGGACGGTCTTCCACGGCAAGAGTTGGCAGGTTGCCCCATGTCGTTGTCAAATCATCCACCTTGATCGACGCATCCGCATAGATCTTATCGAGTTTCCCTATCAGTGTGAGAGACCGAATCACGTCCGAAGGTAGGTACTCGGTAAAGTCAAGGAAATCGGTCACGGTCGTCTGCGCATCGGGATCAGCGCGAGGCTCGAGAGCCTTGTCGACAAACCCCAAGGTCTGTCCTGCGGCTGCCCGGTTGATCGAGCTGGTATCTTTTGGCGATGCAGCACCATCGGCGTCGCTGGCCGCAGTTTGGTCTGTGCCGGAGACGGCCATTGCGCGCTGCCCGACGAAACACTGGAAGAAGCGAGTGCAAGAAGCGTGGCGAAGGACAGTTGGGGCGCGAGAGACGCAGTAGGCCTGGATCGGTGATGGGCGTTTGCCGTGCCTGCGCGGCCATTTGCTTGTGTCCTTGACCTGGATGGAAACGCTTCGTCCGTCGCAACTTGAGCTTGCGATGCGCGCGGTCCGCCGTGGAGCCCAAGCCGTGCGTTTATTATTATTAGGTCCAACACAAACAACACAAGCGTGTCGTGTGCCTGGCTTTGGCTGGAGGATGCCGGTTCCCCACCCCCCTGTACAGGCCTCATTACGTAAGCTTACCGCGGACTTGCTATTTGAGTGAGACCGACTGCCCAGTGCCGGGTGACAATTGTTCACGTCGTTCAGATCACCAACAAACGGCGCCTTCCATCCCACAACCTTACCTTTCCGGAAACATTCCGTCACAGATGTTACCGTGACTCTGCGATTGTCTAGAATATTTTCCGACAGAACAATCTCGCATATGCAGGTACCTGAGAGCAGTTCAGGGCCCATCCCTGCGTCCGCGTTTCTCTATTTTGAACATGCATCGACTTAACACGGGCATGAGCGGCGGTCGACGTCAACCTTTGACTAGCGCGGGCCGCCGGGCATTTAAGTTGCTTGTTCTCGTCTCCACGCCTCTCGCAAGAGAGAGTGATGCTTTACATTAATTTTGCCACATGAGTGTGGAATGACCGGCACCTTCCCTTGGAATCAAGTATACGTTTTGTGGATTTGGAGAATTAAACCAACAAAAGGGCTTCTGCGTGTGAAGCCCAAGCGAAGCGTACAAGTACAATGTAGCCGTAGTTTGCCATTGAACTCCGACTTGTTGGCCAAAATAAGCGTACAAACGAGTCCCATTCCCGCCCAAATTCCCCTGTTATCGCAATAAAAGCAAGTTTTCAGTCCATCCCCTCGTCCCTTTTCCCGTAGTCGTTTGAGAATCTTCAGTTTCAGCCGACTCTGACATGAGTGTTCTGATTTGTTTCTTCGCCCCTCCCATCCCTATCCTTTTCAACTACATGTCCATCCTGGAGATCGAATGTTGCTGAATTGCAGCGAGGAACCCTACTCGCCACCGACAAATCCGAGTCCAACACCGGCGAGAATTGCAGATGTGACCCAAACACCGGCGTACGCGGCCGCACCACTTGATTCAACGCCATAGATGTTCTGGGTGCAGGCGAGAAAAGTGCTGACTCCAGTCAAAACTGCCGCTGCGACCGTTCGGCGGATAACGACCTTTGTCTTGGCCGTGTATCCCCAAAAGTTCCACCATACAGTCTGGCCCAGCGACGCATTTACGGGATCAAACTGCTCGACCTTGACGTCTTCCTTGGATTTTCCAGTCGTGGCGAACGGAGCAAAGATGAATGTACTGGCGGCGAGACCGAAGAGTAACGTCACAGGGAAAACATGCGTGTACGAGGCCGAGTACGCCGGCTCAAGCGTCGGAAGACCGCTGAAGTACAGCACAAGGATGCGAGGTAGCAAGAAGCGCAACGACAGAACGAGCGTGACGGTGTAGATGGCCGTGGACAGAATACTTGTCAATATCTGCATGGGAATATCGAGTACATCGCGATTGGAACCTCTCCAAGCAGAACCATCTGCCCTGGATAGAGGAAGAACCAAGTAGAAAGGCGCCGCGATGGAGAGGACATCGATCACCAGCGCGGAAATAGCACTGGAGAGGCTCAGGCCATAGAATGTGGTGAGTAAGAAGATCTTTTTTTGCGTGCGTTAGTATTCCGATTGCACATTACAGCTGTAAGGAGGTTCGTAAGGAGGTTCGTAGGACCGCTTACCACAGGCCCGTGGGCGAGAATATTCATTGAAGCAGCTTCGAAGCAGTCCAGTTCGCCAAACCACGCCAAAGCCAGTTCGGTACTGTCGATTCGAAAATCGCGAACCACCAGTCAATCATCGGTTCCTTCCAACATACCCGAGGGCAATCGAGTGACACTCACATCCGCCAAGAAGTTAGAAGAGCCACTTCGCTCCAAGTATCCGGGCTGCGTGTCAGCGATTGCAATTCCCCCAGCGACACTTGCGACATGACTACGCTTCCCAAAGTAGACAGCGCAAAGCTCAGTGCCACCGTCAACGGAAAATGCGCGGCGCAAGGAAGCTTGCTGCCCGTGTCACTGGCTACTTGCGCGACCCGGTCCACCTTGGCCATCGAAGAAGCTTGAATATCGGCAATCTTTTCATCGACGATGTTGCCCGTCAAAGGCGTATGATCCGACTTCGTGCTTCGCTTCGTCGGTGCCATGATTGTCGTTGCGGCAGGCCGTTTTGTGTCCCCGGAGAATGTATGTAATTTACTTTTTTTCCGTTCGCCTTTTCTCTCCTGGAATCCGAGTCTATAACCGTGCGAGGTAAAAGAGCGTACAAGTTAGGTGGGCCAACCTACTGGTAGACAGTGATGATGGGGGTTACGACCGGGTCGATTGAGTCAAGCTGGTTTGCCTGGTTTGCTCGCACATCAGTGGAAACAGGTGACATCAGGTCGCTAGGGAAACATGAGGGCAGCCAGCAGCAGTGCTTACTGGTTGCTTCTAATGTCGCGTCCCCACACAACATAGATTCAGGGTAGCAGCTCTCAAATTTTCCCTCGTTCCTCTCTCTTCTCCAGCAGCAGGGTCAAGACTCAAGACAGTCTAAAAAGGACCAAACTATTTCTTCTTCTCTCTAGTGACTAAGTCTCTCAATTTCTTACCTTGCACAAATCAATCTCGTTGTGTCATGTTGTTTATTTCACGTGTTGATATCGAGCATTGTGGCATTGTGAAACCCGTGGCCGGCCATCTTCCAGATTAACTGACCTCAGGCAGAATTGATCCCCTTCTCTCTTTTCCATCTTTTCCATGGTCTTCTCTTTGGCAGCTTGCAGCGTCGTCTAGCACGAAAGGGCAGCACAATCACAAGAGCAAAGTTACGTTTCATCGGCAAAAGAGTACAGTCAGGTAATATACAGAAAATGTTGCTTTATTTTTGGTATTTCATCGGGTGTACGCTCGACGCTTGTACGAATCCTCACTTTAACCTCGTGGAGATGCAATCTCGTCTGCAAAGATACAACGGTCCGAAATGACCGTGTAAGCAGAAGGGCCCTCCACTCTTCGGTGCTGAAGATCGAAAGCGGAGCTGAACCACCTCATACAGAGTTTGAGTATACCATGATACAAATGAGACACCACGCCGAGCCCTTTCAAACCCCATCAAATCCAACTCCGCAGTCTTGGAACCCTGGAGAACGCTCTTGAAAAAACATCGTGTTCAAGACAGTACGCTGTGGCAGGCAAGCACCCGGCTTACTCCTCCATGCGCCCAAAAACGCCATCATCGTCTTCGTCACTTCGGGCTCGAGATTGCATGTCGAAATCATCATCACTATCCTCCATCTTCACATCATCACTACCACGCCGCATCTCGCCTCTTGTGAAGCTCTCCGGTTGACGCCGAGGGAAACTGTTAATGAAACCTGCGCTCGAAAACGAAGTAGCCTGAGGAAGGTACTGGACTGGCACGGGCGGTACAGGCGGTGCGTCCGAGGCGACTACCACGGTACCTTGAGAGCCATTGTTGCTGTTGAAGCTGCAACTGAGTAGCTCAACGGCGGCCGCGAGGTCACGATCATCCTTGCCGGTTCGGTTAGCACCAGAAGAGGGAGGTCGACGCTCATGGCTGGGTTGTCGAAAATGTCCAAATCCAGAGCCTTTGGGCATGCTCCCAGATACGGCAGACTGATAGCTTCTAGAGAAGCCACAGGCATTCCTATCGCGGTATGACAGTTCATTGAAGCTTGGCTCTTCCAGCAATGGGGGAGGGGTGGTGTCTGTTGAGCTCTGGCGGCCAACCTGTTCGGAGTAGCCAGACGCTGCGGGTGATGAAGAATCTGGCTCGCTGGCGGAATCTTTGGTAGACTCGGGGGGTGTTGCTGCACTTTCCTTGCCGTTCATAGCGACGAGGACAGAGGCGGCTTCAAGAAGTTGTACCTGCTGGTGCTTTGAAATGAGCAGCTTCGATGTAAATGACCACTCGGGAGTATGCTCCCATCTATTTTCACCACGTTAGACTGACTTGCCCTCGAATGTCACCACCAGTTACCACACAAAATGCACAGGAGTGATGCCAGCCAGACTCGAGCCTTGAGAATTCTTCACCGACGGCACACTACGAAACGCGCACGATGTTGGACAATACAATACTTACAAATGCTTGGTCAAGCAGCTGCCGTGCTTGTAACTCTTGCCGCACTTGTCGCAGCGAACCTCGGCCCGGTTGCTCTTCTTGCCGTCCTTGGGAAGCGACTGACCATCGCTGGCTCGCCGAGAGTGGGCTGTTTGCAATTTGAGTGCCTCATCGGCCGACGCGTCATTACTGTCATCGATGGCGCTCTCCTGAGATTCTTGCTTGAGTTCAGGAACAGTTCTGTGCGTGGGCAGGCTGGCAGGAGGAGATGGCAGGCTGCCAACCGCGGATGTTCTGGCGAGGGTATTCTTGGACATGGTGTTTCGTCGACCGCTGTTGATAATGGGGATGGCACCTGCCTGATCGCCGTTGTTCACGGCGGCCGTAAGGGCAGCGACATTGGGAACGGGCGTCGTGACGGACTTGCGGCGGGTTACACGGTGGTTTGCGTTGAGGGAGGAGGAGAGGAGGGAGTGTGATGTGTTTCGAGCATGAGATTGCCGGCCGGATATCGCAGAAGCAGAGGGGTTCGAGTTGGAGAGGGACGGACGCTGAAGCGTCAATGGCCTACTGGTGGACTGTTGCATCTCCTGAACGTGGGCGAAAGAAAAGAAAAGGTCAGCACATACTGAGCCTCGCGGGAGCAGAAGTCAAGTCTGCAAGGACCCTCAATACTGTGTCGGTGTGTCATACTTTTGAGGAGGCCATTGCCAGCGACTTGGATAGCTCGGAGTTGCGAGACGACAGACGCCGGACCGTCACAAGGTTGGTGAGGGCCGCGAGGGACTGGTCTCGTTGATGGACAGCTGTACGATGTACAGAAACTCGGATGATTGTGCAAGCGTTGGGTTTGTGATGTTGTAGAGAGCAGCAAGAAATTACGAAAGCAGAGCGAACGAGAAATAATATTTTGGATGGGCTCAAAAGCAGGTCGTGGCGGGGGCGTGTGCGTGCGTGCGTGTGTGTGGTTTGTCGAGGTGGGCGGGTGAAGCAGCGCAGGGAAGTGCGTGTGCAACCGCTCCGGGCCTGGAGTGTTTAGCTTTCTGGCTAGGTGAATCGACGGCGCCTCAGGTCTTGCGATTATCGGGATGAGCAAGGGAGCGAGCCAGCGAGCCAGCGTGGTTCGAGTGGTGAGTGAGTGAGTGGCTGAGTGGGCAAATCGTTGGCCGTTATTGGGGCAGGTTGCACGCTGAAATGCTCGTAGATGAGAAAGTGGATGCGAGATGGTGACAACTGAGGCAATGCAATAACATACGGAGTGAGACTACGGATTACGGAGTACAGGAGCTGTTTATCTAATGTACTGCCTTGCTTCCCACCGACAGCCTGTTTGCACAATTTCTCCTGCCTGCAATCCGTACGGAGTAGGTTTCGTTTTGCTGACCTTGGCTGTTGCGTGGGCAGTACCGCATCTCCATCCAGTTCGAGGCCCATGTCTGCCGCGCGCGCGGGGGCCCCGTCAACGACGTGTATTTAATAAATACAACTTTTGGCCTTGTCACTGTAGTAGCTGTGATGGGTTGTGCAGCAATCTCATGGCCAGCCCGGCTGCCCATGGCCCCAAGACCACCTTCCAGGTGTTTCCAAACGCTGCGGCCGACGCTGCGGCTATTACTACGGGGGGTCGGGGTGGGGATAGAAAATCGACGAATGAAAGATTGATATTATCGGGGCGGGCGCTGAAATACCCCCCCTGGCTGATTGATCATCAGGTCGACGACAACTTTTGGTGGAGGGAGAAGCGATGGAGCGAGCCAGCAGTCCGATGAGTGGTACCAGTTGACTTTATAACAGCGTACAGTGGGTTTAGGTGGTGTGTCCAGGGCTGAGCCGACGAGGATTACAGCGGACAGCGGACAGCGGACAGCGGCCAACGGACAAGCAGAAGTACATTTGGCCTGTCACTGTAGGCTTGCCGCTTTGGCCGAGTTTGAGTCGGGACACAAGTGAGTAAGCAAGCAAGCATGCAAGCCGGTATTATTCGACCATTATTCCTTCATTGTTGCTCTGCTTCCCTGCCCTCAGTTCGTCCCGTGGGACAAGACAGACAGACGTGGATGTTGTTCATTATTATTATTTTTAATATCCGTACTCCGCCCGGGGCTGGATGACAGAAAAGCAGCGGTCCGCCCGCTCTGCTTTCGGAAATCCACGTCTCCCGGGCTGACCGGATGCCCAGCACAGTCAGACCACGAATTGTCATCAATTTTGTGGGAAAGAGAAAAAAAAAAAAAAAGTTGGACACCAAGCCCGTCGCGAGTCCACCGACTGTTTCACCCCAAAGAGTAGCTCACGAGACGCATAAAGAAAACACCGGATTTCTGAACATGGAGACGCTACAGCCACTTCAAGAGGAACAAGAACCAGGACCAGAACCAGCTGAATTCGCTACTTGCTCCTCGTGGCACTGTTCTAGGCAGACTGTTCTAGGCAGATGATGCTGGCGCACGCAGTTGAGCGTACAGTGGGTGCATCACCAGGGACAAGAAGACGAGGTACGACAATGTGGGCTCACATGATGGACGCCAAAATTTGCGACGCTGTGTCTCCATCCAGAAGCGTGAGCATGACTAGTCCAAGTTCGGGAATACCCAGGAGACCGCGTCGGAAACTTGGAAACATAACATACATGTAGGGAGAAGGATGTACCGCGGTCGACTCGTCGAGGACGGGAGGGGCGTGTTTTTCGATCAGCTAGCGCGGGGATCGAGAAGAGGCAATTGTGTTATAAATAAAAATAAAGATGAAGCTGTTCCTGATCACGTACCCGGGAAGCGCGGATGACATGTCTACTGTGGCTGGTGAGGCATGTTGTTCCAGAACAGGCACGCTGTACTCCGTAGGGTTATTCCCACGCCCGTGTTTTGTTTTTTTTATGCGATGCGAGTAATAATACTCGATTGAGCACGAAGAAATTACCCGGACTGGTTCAATTGCTCTATTCCCAGAGCCAGGGTCGTCAACGGGACGTTGGTAGAGAATAGATTCTTTCCTGGTATTAAGCGGGGTACGGAGTATGGGGAGCTACAGGTTCCCATGACCCAAGCAAGAAAGAAAGAAAGAAAGAGGTCTTGATGAAATACTCCGTAGGCTGCTTATGTATTTCTTGTACAGAAAGGAAGAGCCGGTGCAACGGGGCCGGGGGGTTCGCGCCAAGTGATGCCCTCCATCGAAGCTCTTGTGCGAAAGCGATGGCCCCTATGGAGGCCCGATGGAGGGGGCGTTATTTACAGCCTGGGATTTCAATTTGTGGGAATTGGGAAAGGAACAAAAAGCACGGGGAACGAATTCAAACTGTGCGACGAAAGCAGGAGCGGGCGGGCCCTTTCAATGCCTGTTCCTGGGGAAGCAGGCACGGAAGCAGGCACGGAAGCAGGCAGGCACGACGGTGCGGTAATAAGCCATACATACATGTAAGTGTACGGACTAGGGACCTATTACTCCGTACTCCGTACCGTCAGTCGATCCGTACATGTGGAGGATACACATGGTAACGGCTCTCATCTGTACGCGACCTCTTTGATCGGAACTGGCCGAGGAGGCTTTTGAGCACGGATGCTGCACGAGCCGTAAATTCTCGTTTTTTTTCTTGTTCACTACGGATCCGTACATGCGGACTATTCCCTTTGCATTGGGAGTGGCGCGTTGCTCGGATGGGATAGTCCGCAGTCTGGGGGACTCGGGGACCAACCAGTGCGCTGTGCTTTTGGCCAAGGTCAAGGTTGAAAGAAGGAAGAAAGAAAGCTGTCCAGATCGACGCCCAGGGCAAACATATAATAACGAGCAAACTGGCAGGCAGGCAAGGCAAGGCGAGGCAAGGCAAGGCAAGGCAAGGCAGCTGGAGAGGGGTCGACTCCGTACAAGACTAGAAAACAGGCCCAAAATGCAAAAATGCAAAAATGCAATCCCGTGGTGACGCTAGGCTCGTGACGATGGGGGGGGCAGCAAAGGAAATGATCACATGATCACATATGATATTGGGGATGAATGATGATGATGCTGTGGTGGATGGCTCGGTTTTTGAAATTTTCTATTTTCTGAACCTGCACTGCACTGCAATGCAATCTACTCTACTCGCTCATAACAAGCAATTAATCACGCAATTGGGGCTCAAGGCTCCTGGAGAGCAAACAACCTACGAGGCCATTACATGTCCCTCGGAGACCAGATATGCAATCTCTCGGGATTCCGAAATGGCGCGCCCACGCCCCCCCATCCTAACGCCACGTCGCGGGTGTCTCACTCTTTCCCAAAAGCGTCTGGCCTGGTCTACTTGCAGAGGGCGGGTGTCCCTATCAAGTGGGCTGGGTCTGGTGCTCACCCTTTTCGGGCGAGCGAGCCTTTTGGCAAAGGAGGGGAGAGCGACGAACGGCGTGTGATGATTGTTCGGACACGGAAAGGATACATAGAAGGGAGGGGGACGAGGCAGGACGTGGCTTGATTTTTTTATTGCAAAACTAATACTGGGGATTTTCCTTTTTTTTTTCCCTCCCCCCTGTCTTGCTAATAATTATTCTTGTTGAGTTGTGTGTGCGTGGTGAAGACGTGGAAGGTCTTTAAGAGCAGCACAGCAGCACAGCCTTGGCTTGGCGTACGCACTTGACTCTCCGGTTATGTTGCTTCGTGCTTGCAGCTCTCTACTTTGTTCACCACAACCGCCGCTTGATGACCTCGTTTGAAAAAACGGAGTCGACTTGGGTACAACTGCTGGCTAGTAGTCTTGATTGAAAAAAAAAAAAAAAAAGACCAATGTACAACGCCAACTCCCAAACATCCGCATCAATATTCCAAAGCTAGAATCCACAAGAGGACCCGTCGGTCCAGCCAATAACGCGCTCGTTCGCACTAGGATCTCGATCCCCATCCTGCCAGACGCAAGGGCAAAGGCGAAATCGCATGTAATTTCTGCCCGTGACTTTGAAACCAAGTGGACTGCGCCGGGGCAAGAAACAGGGAGAAATAGAAAGAAGCATCCCTTGACTCGAAACGTGGCATACCATACATAAAGCCGGGATGGTGTTGCGGCTGTGGCGTGCAAATTGTTCATCTTTCCCTTTTTTTCCCCTGGAGCCGTGAAAGGAGTGGCTGATTCATCGTTATTATGAATTAGGGCTGAGGGCTTTCTTTACCCTTGGTGTTTTGTTGTTTTCTTTTCTTCACTGCGCAGCTGCGATGGGTATGTACGGATTGTATGTATGTATGCGATCTGGATGGGGCTGGTGGTGAGTCCTATATTGGCCGAATCGGGGGGGGATCGGAGGAGATAGATGATATACTGCGAGAGGTGAACAGATGGTTCATTTATTCCATACATATTTGTCATTTGTGATGGCACGCGCAAGTCGATTGATTGCTTTCTGTTTGCGGTACGAAATTGTCGGCACAGAACTTCAATCTCGCCGCCTGAAGATGAACTTTGCCAGTCCAAATCGCAACACCTAGGCCCGTTCCTGCGCTGGAAATTGCTCATCATAATAACAAGTCGACGAGCATGTTTTTGATGCCGCGTCTAGCCCGATGACTTGCATGATGCATGGCAGTGTGATCATATTTACGCCGGTCCGGAGCAAACTGAAGAGAAATCCCATGGACCTTTCCTGGGTGTGTCAGGTGAACACTGCGTACATGTACTCCGTATTGTTAATGATTGCGTCAAGCGCCACGGTACGGACGGCGCCACATGAGGGAGGCCCTGAACGCAGACCACGTCGTCTCAATTGCGCCAAACTCGTATTTCCTCACCACCTCTGCAGTCTCCCATCGGTTACTCTCGCTCTTCCCCACCTTGGCCGGAGACCATGAGCAGCAGCGAAGATGTCTTGCGAAAAGTTGGTCGCGGCGGCGCAGGCAACTTTTACTCTGTAAGGAAAGAGGACGAGCTTGCGGCAGAAAAGGTACCTACCATTTCCATCTGCGGAACGAAAACCCTCGTTCCAAAAGCCCGTAAACGAGGCCACAGCGGACGGAAACCCTCCCAAATCTACGCAGTCCTCTAGGATCGCTCTCCGCTCTCCATAACTGACCCGTACAAAAGGATCTCCAACGTCAAGACGACGAGTCCAGTCCCGTCGTCTCTTCACAAGGCTCCAACGTTCGCGCTGGCCGCGGCGGAGCAGGCAACTTCATAGACCCTTCGCAACTCCCTGATGCGCAGGGCAAAGCGCGCATGTCCAAGGAGGTCACCGAGGCGGTCACGTCGAGTCTGAAGAAGCATCCCCAGCGGATGCGCGGTCGCGGCGGGGCAGGCAATTGGGCCGGCGAGGAGCAGAAGGAGAGTGCTGACGAGGAACAGGGATTGAGCAAGACGGAGGAGCTGGAGAGGAGGATAAAGGACGCGGTAGAGAAGGGGCTGAGGGTTCCGGAAAAGGTGCACCATGGGAGGGAGAAGGATGTAAAGCAGTGAGGTGAGGGTAAGGCCAGATGATGTCAAGCTTTGCGAATAGACGGGGAATTTTGTACGGGCTGCCTCCTGGTAGCCGATGCCGCAGATAAAATTTATACCATATGAGACACGTGATTTGATTTCAGAATGAATCATTGAGCAAGATTGATTCTTCCCGGGCAGGGAAATTGGTAAAGCACAAAGTATATTTTCTATTAAACTGCTGTTGTTGCGCACTACATGCCATGCTACATGTCATGCGTTGGAACGGAGTGGAACAACCCCCACCCGCCCGATCCCATCCGATGGCAAAACTTCCGCATCGCAAACCCACCACAACTGCCCATCATCGAACCCTCGCCCAACAACGCAATACAGAAATGTCTTCAGTATTCGCCATCGGAGCCGGCGCAGCTGTCGCTGCGTTTCTCGTACGTCCCCCCTAGCACGCAAACAATCATGCAAAGGAGTAAGCAAACTAACCGTTCCTAGGGCCGAGCAGGTCTCGTCGCATGGCGCCGCTCCCGAGGCGGCGTGGGAGCCATGGGAAAGGCCTTCTACAAAGGCGGCTTCGAGCCCAAGATGACCAAGAAGGAGGCATCGCTCATACTGTCCCTGAGGTAAGATTTTCCTACTCTAGACCCTACGACCAGGATCGTCGCCAACCAATTCATGACTTGTGTCATACTTGTCATACTCACGCTGGCCTTTCTAGCGAGAGAACCCTGACCAAGGACAAGGTCCGCAAGGCCCACCGAACCATCATGCTGCTGAACCATCCCGATCGAGGCGGTAGTCCATACCTTGCGACCAAGGTCAACGAGGCGAAAGAGCTGTTGGATAAGCAAGTTAATTGAGGGGAACGCTTGACAGCCGACTACTACCCGAGTGCAACAACATGTAAAGAGGCCGCATAGCGTCCACTCATGCGCAAAGTTTCTTTGTTAGCCTCGTGAGGCGGGAACTTCTTGAGTGTTTGCACTTGCGAATATCGGCTTCTCTTGTACACTACTATACACATAGCGATGGCGTTGCAGGATTGTATTTGTAAGAACGAGCTTCAAAGTCTGAGCAAAGAGGAGCTATAAAATAGCAAGCTAGTGTACATGCGCTGTGTACTTTTTCAGGACCAGGGTCACTTTCCGAGTGCCCATTCTCTTCTCAAACATGTAAACTATTTGGAGACGTTGAATGATCTTTGGGTTCTCCTGATTTTTCTGTCAATGTTGGAGAGGGCCGTGTTCCGCGGCGAGCTGAGGTTGACGGAAAGGTTGTCCTTCGGGCTTGGACCCTTCCACGCCCATTGTTATCATGGCACGCAGCGTATACACCGCGTCGTTGCCGGCATTGTGCAAGTATGTGTATGTTATGCAGAGGTCTGACAGGACACTTTCCAGCTTCCGCGGCTGTTTGCCCCCTTTCCAAGCCTGGTGAAGAATCTGCGTATCGACGGTGTCGACTAATTTCAGAGCGGAATCTACGTCGTAGCCAGCGTTGGAAAGATATCGCACATCAGCCGGTGTGTCATGGCCGACTAGAACCACGTCTGCTACGCCATCGCGGGTGTAAGGACTCAAGATGGAGCTCAGCGTGTCAATGAGCTCCCACTTGTTGGGGAACATACTTTCCCTGACGAGACGTTAGCCCAAGATGCCTACAGCATGATGTAATGAAAGACACGGGGAAGGGGGTCCAACCCAAATTGGAACTTGTCAGGACATCCTTGGACGTATTTATAGTTCACGTGCGAAGCATGTTGGCGAACAACCAGGTGATAGGCTTTGATGTGCTCCCACCAAAAGATGCCGCCGGGCCCCGAGTCGCGTTCTTGTATATTCCTCGTGTCAAGTACTGCAATTCCTATTTCTGTTATGGACCGCGGCTCCACTTCAATAACTTCTATGTCGATGCTGACGAAGAGAGTAGGTTTGCGATCCAAGTCGCCAATTAATTGTCCGTCCGGTGTGCCAAGATACGTTTGTACCTTCGTTAGCATGGTTTCTTTCGCTATCCTCTTCTTCTCTGCTCTCTCGGCGGCAAGTTTGGCACGCTGAGCGGCATCGACACGCTGATATGCAAGTGAGGCTTTGGCCTTTTTCCAGCTGGCCAGCCACGAGTTTCGATCCTCCTCGGTTGCGGCGTCAAAGGCTGCCAAGTCATCGTCGATTACCTGGTAGTTGTCTACGAGGACTCTGGGTTTCTCATGAGAGTTGCCAATATATCTTGGACGCGGCGTACCCCCATGGCCAAAGTTCATACTGAAATGTAGCTGGTTATTGCCCTTCGGAATGCACAGCTGAGTTCCGAGATGGGAATTCACTTCCTTTAGGAAGTTGACAAACTGGACTGTGGGCACGAGGAGACATGACTGTTGTGGTTCACCAGGGAAGTGAAGTTCGAAACTGCAAGCATGATGGTTAAGTTATTCATCTTGTAAGATCAGAGCTTTTCTTGAAAACGTACAATCGCCATGTTTTTCTCTCGTCGATGCTGTCGAAGAACGGTTGAGCCTTGGCATTGTTAAAGCCAAGAATAAGTACGAGTTCTATTGCTTTGTACATACTAATGGTTTATTCCGTTTCCCAATGAATTGTTCGGGGTATTGCTTGATCCTTTCAAAAGGACAAAATGCAACGTCTTCCTCGAGAGGTTCACCTATGCATAACGCCGAGTCGTCGAAGCCCTCGTATAAAAACTCATCTCCTATCAGGCGGCTGGGCACAGTGTCACCGCGTGATTTCTCGTATGTGAGGTACTGCTCTTGCCATGCAGATGCAGAATTTTGGCGAACGCTGGCCTCTGGCTCGACTGTCGACTTTGTCTTGGCCGGATCGAGGGTGATCTTCTTGCCTAGAACCTCTTGGAGTTTCTCCAGTTGGGCGTGCAGCTCATTGTCAGACATTTTGATGATCGGAAATGTGCAGTCGCATTTTACCAAGCGTTTAAAAGAAGAGGAAAATGGGATGTCGCTGGGTGCAGCGATGGCAATAAACAGACAAGAAAAGCCAGCTGCTACGCCGCCGCTTGTGTTTCACTGCTGGCAGCTGTCCGCCAGATGATGCAAGGGCACACGTAGGTCTGAGAGGTTCGCGGCCGACGACGGGTCACATGTACCAGCTGCAGCTGGCACGCATTTCATGTCTTTCTTATCAATGTGTCCTTCTTATCAATATATTGTGAAGCTTCCATTTGAAACACGACAATGAATTTCTGTAAGCTGATGTGATTGACACACGACGTTGCATCTTCCCATTTCATGTTGCCTCCTATCTCGACTTGTAGAACTGGGATTAGAGTTAGCCAGTCGTAGACCTTTTAAGGTAGCTTCAACAAGAGTTCTCACCTCTTCTGCTTCCTCGTGGGTTACATTTGACACATCAGACTGGTCTTGATCAATCATGCCCAGTCTCGACCACCGGACCTTGAACCAGAAATCTCTTCTATCCCCACCTAGAGCTCCAGACAACAGACCTTTCTTCAGATCCCGGACAAATGAATTGTACATTTCTGGTTCCTCCATATTAATCAGCTCATCCCTCATCACACCAAGACATTCCGTGGCCTGAGCGTATTTGCTATCACCAAAGCTGTCTGTAATGAGAGACCGTATAATGACGCCCATCTGATTAGACGCATCTTTGATTTCGTCTTCCTCGCTAGCATCACCCAAAGCCCGCTTGAAGTCTGGCACCGGGTTGTCTTCCGATACCTTCCCCTTCTTATCACCTTCGCCCAGCAAAGCGTCGACGTCCAAGCCTGAGATTGGCTTGACAGTCTCACGATTTCGTCTTCCCTTGGCTTTGGGTGGTACTGTACAAGAATTAGTGCTTGGTTCGAGATGACCAGAAATGTGATGAACCCACCTTTTTTCACCTCAGCTAATCCAATCAAGGTGTTTATTCTAGGCCGAACCTTTTCGATGAGATCTTCGGGCGGAGATGCATATTTCAACAAGCTCGCAGGAGTTCCAGGAACAGGCTTATCAGGATGCGCCGCTCGATTTTTGACCGCATTATTCACTCGATGGATGGTAGGACTGAAAGTCTCGTCGATAGGCGCATACTCGGTCGGGTTTCTGTTCAATGTCAGAAGATATCACTTTCGTGGTGGCCTTGGTTATTCATTATATTATACCCATCATCATCAAGCTGATATGTGGAGACATCCATTGAGTCAACATAGTCACTCATAGCTTCGCTGAGCTCATCTGAAGGTAATAGTCGGTGCTTGGTCAAGGTTTGACCGCTCACGGTGATGACCTTGTCCAACGGGGGGAACTGATATGTTCGCACATCTTCAGCAAACGGAAGAGGAATGTCATATAAGCATTCAAATCCGGGCTCAATGTGCGGAACCAGCAACACCAGCAACGGGTCTTTTCCATCTTTGGTGACTATCCGAGCAACTGCATACGATTCAAGCTCGAGTAGGGCCCAAATCAGTGAGGAAAGCGCTAGCTCGGACTTGACATCGTTTTTACGGGCATGGGTGACGCAGACTTCTCCCATGTTCAGGAATAGTTCGTACTAGTAAAATGTCAACGTGAAGTCTTGGCAGCGCCGATATAGTCTGGCTCACCTTGTCCCGCGCGACAAAGCCGACAATTGAAAAGCTCTTTTCCGTCTCCAGTTTGGTTATGTTATACTCCGACTCGCTTATGTGAACGGCGGTGCGACCGTACTCATAACCTTTAGCAAGCGACTCAAATTCAACATCGCGCTTGCCTCCAGGAGCATCAGGGTCGTTGACCTTGTACGTTCTCGCTTGTTTCACAGCCGAGAACTCGACACCATCCATCGGGTCATCATCTAGAGTCTGCGTTGACTGCGTCGCTTGTTCTGACTTGACAACGACGGTGCTAGCTGCTAATGGTCGAGCAACATGAGTCTTGAAGTAGCGTTCGACGTTTATGCACATTGCTGCCGGGAACTGCTTGGGATTCCCAAGAGTAAGGGCGCCATCGTACGTCTTGTAAGGCTTGACTGACTTGACTCGCGGAGTATCTATTTCATGGATTGCTTCAGCGATGGTAGCGAACACGCCGTCCTTGCACTCCTCCGATAAAGCCCTCAATATTTTCTCGTTTTCAGCCTGTTGAACATATCGTTAGAGCAGGGGAAGGTTTGGATGGTCGCCGCTATAAATTTGTTACCTTGATCGAAGGTTTATCTTCCTCTTTGAACCCATATTCCGCGTCATCAAAATCCACACCCCTTTGAGAGTCAGCCAAGTCGGGCTTTTGAGGATAGTAACATTCCATAACTTACAAGATTGTGAGTTGGATATTAGAATCATTCATCTTCTTGGCGATGTCTCCGATGTCATCGGCATCCATTTCTCCCTGGCCGTCGGTCACCAGCACGATTTTACGAGCCCATTTGAGCTTCTTTGTAAAGGTGTCAATCAAGTCAATCGCTACCACGATGGCTGAAATGGCATCGCCAGCCAGTGTCTGGCTCGGCTTGATCGCTGATTGAAGACTTCTTAGGCCTGACATGGTGATATTGCTGAGGTCTTGGATGACTGAGATGTGTTCGTAGCCATCGTCATCCTGCAACTTGTTCTCGGTCTCATCAGTCCTCAAACCAACTACACCAACGCATAACGTCTTGCGGTTTGCTGCCACGATGTCGGTGATCTTGTCCCATACATAACGCATGCTCCAGTCCAAATTCGACTCGTCACGACCTGAGTGCTTCTCGGCCATGGAGGCACCCAGGTCCAGGATAAAAATAGTCGCTTCCTTATCCGCCATCTCTCAAAACAATTAAACGAACTGAATAGAAAATGACATGTATGCCACCTTCGGCAGGAGAATGAGAGTTTTTACCCTCTCACAAGGAGCAACTAATAAAGTTGGCCCACTTTCCCTGGAGAATCCGAGCTTGGTTTTAGGCAGACGATGTTGCAGCCGAGACAGAGAAGCCATAACACGTGGCTGCGCTCACGCGATTCTGCCGCGCGGTCACGTGACAATGTCCGTGGTTGCACCTTCAATGACCTCATTCTGTTTGTCACCTCATTAGGAACTGGTTTCAGTTTTCTTCAGGATAAACGTTTTTTTTGAAATCACGAACTGTTGCTTCATCAGGCCTTCCAAAATCATGGCTGGATCTATTTTAGTTTCGGCGGCTCCGTACCACATCATCTCGTATGTCTCTCGTTCTATTGAGCTGGACCGGCGGCTGACAGATCTGCTAAACTAATACCGACCCTACCAGCTACGGAGCGTTGTTGGGAACCTCAATCTTCCACGCAAGTCTAGTTCCATGGCACCTATACATTTGAGTGAAATTAATCTGATGACCTGTTTTCTAGTCATTCATCAATGGCCCGGTCATGTTCAAAATCGTCGAGCGGCCTGTGTTTTCAGCAGTCCAGGCTAAGCTCTTCCCGATCTACTTTGGCATGCAAACGGCACTCCCAGTGATGCTCGCTCTGACTTTTCCCGGTGACGCTCTACTTGGAGTATCATCCGGGCCATCAGGGCTCCTAGAGACGTCAAGCCGCTGGCTGTCCCTCGCTCCCATTGCTACCATGTTTGTCACGGGGCTGGTCAACCTCGTCGTTTTGCTGCCCGCCACGAACAAGGTCATCAAAGAACGCCGTGGACAAGGTATGTGCTGTCGCGTTTACGAGCTCGGCCCAAAAGATGAAATAAGCTGACATGTTCTGCGACAGCCAAACGCGATGGCAAGGAGTATTATGAGGAAGGTCCACACTCAGAGGAAATGCGTGCTTTGAGCAAGAAGTTTGGCAAATTGCATGGCATCTCATCTTTTCTCAACTTGCTCACACTCGTCTCCGCTGTGACCTATGGATTCACCCTGGGTTCTCGCTTGCAGTCGATCGTAGATAAAGTTTGAGAAACTGATTGATCTGTTGTGTTAGAGGTAGCTGAGATATTTGCCTTGGCCCTTTCATCCAACGCCGACAAAGAAAATGGAGAATTCTCAAATTGACATGTTAAGCTCCCCTCATCGTTCAAGTTCGTTGTTGCATATTCGTCATGGTCGTCCCGTGATTCAACTGCCGACCCCTCAGTTCAAAGCACCCGTATCTCGCTTGCGAATCAAATAACCAGAGGGGTCATATGCCCTAATTTGGCGTTCGCTTGCTCCCAGATTTCGCATCGTTGCCAATGGCGCCTTGCATCCGGAGAAGGTCTTGCTTCGCCCGCTCCAGGTCCATCTTTCTCACATCCTCAGGTGCCGCAGCCAGAGGTCGCGACTTATTTGCTTGTACCTGCCCTTGAAAGGTCCAGCGAAGAGGCTTTCGCTGAAGCGCCTCTTCAATATCGATATCGCCTTGGGGTTTGGGAAAGCCATACTCCAGGACCGGAGGTGTTGATTGCAAGGATGGGCTGCCCGATGAGGACTCGGTGGGAGTGGTATCATTGGAGCTCATGTTTGTTGAAGGACTGTAAGCGGTGGAATAGAAGTGGTCTCTTGTCGTTGGAACTGGCGGATGATTTCCTGTGCGCTGAAACTGCTGAAACGTGATTGAGACGGGAAGTTTCGAGTGATGTTGGAGCACGGCGCTGCCAATGTTTTCTTATTACACGAAAATTGACAAGTCCTGAGTGATGTGTAAAGACAAGACACGGGCGTAAAATCCGATCTCGCTCTGCGGGGAAAGAAGAAAGAAATGGGAAGCAAGAGGGCTATTTGAAAAAAAAAGTATGACAGTCGATTGGGAAAGAAAAAGCAAAAAAAATTGAGTTCGGCATTGAAACTCGTCCGGGATTTTCGGGGCTCGGGGACTCCCACGATGGTCTCCACCGGACCCTGAGAGTTTTCAAGCCTTGCAGCGGGCTCCACAAAGAAGCGCACTCTTGAGTCTTATGTACGAAGTCTTACGAGCTGTTGTGAATTGTCATTACGGAGTGTTGATTAGACAGGAAGTGACCGGGTCATGATTATAGTTGTGACGAGCTGCTTCGAGGTACCCGTCGCCGGCCAATCCGTAGACAATTCCGACTTGGTCGCCAGATGCCAAATAAAAGGCAGCCATTTAATACCTTCACCTTCAGACTTCAGACTTGGCGCGGCAAGGTTTGCTAATGCATGCACTTTTTGTGTCTGACTTGCTCCAACTCGGGCAGGGCCCAGAGATTGCTGACGCAGGATGGGTCTAGAACAGCCCCACGTAATACAGTGGGGCAGCAAATGTACATACAGTCCAAGCCCTGTATGACTTTACACGAGGTACATGACTAGGGGCAGTACGGAGTAGGCCAATAACAGATCTTTTTTTCGAACTAAGTAAGGAAAAAGGTACCTTAGATTACGTGTATTTTACCAAGATTACTTAGTCCTTTTACAGCCCTACAGCATCCCTAACAGCTCCATATACTATAGCCACTAAGAGCTGATAGTGGCTGCCCCGCGCAGGGCTTGTAGTTAGTGTAAAATCATTCGGTGGTTAGACTGTATTACATACTCACTCACGCCGCCGGCTTCATCCCGGCAACGAGCCAAACAGTTCATCAACACGTCATTCTTTTCTTTCCAAAAGTAAAAATGACACCATCGCCCAAGTACATCACTGGCGACAAGGCCGCCATCAATGAATTCATTGACAAGTTTGACGTGCGTCACTTCCTCTCTAGTCCTGATAACCCCCTGGCCCTCTTCTCTCTCAAGACTGATTTGTTCGACATTCTTCCTGTAGACCTTTTTGTTTGATTGCGACGGTGAGAAGGCGCCTCTCCATAGAATGTCACGAAAAAGCCTTGAATCACTGACTTTCCGAACCGCCAGGCGTGCTCTGGTCCGGCGATCATGTGTTCGAAGGCGTTTCCGAGACCATCAGAATGCTCAAAGCAAAAGGTTTTGCCTTCTCAGTCTCGCAATGAAATAAAGTAAACCCCCACTAATTAATTCCCCCCAAGGCAAAAGAACCGTGTTCGTGACGAACAACTCCACCAAATCCCGTCAAGACTACCTCAAGAAGCTGTCCAACCTCCACATCCCCTGCGAGAAAGAAGACGTCTTTGGGTCTTCGTACTCCGCAGCAGTCTACATCTCGCGCATCCTCAAGCAGCCCCCCGGCAAGAACAAGGTCTTCGTCATAGGGGAGGCGGGCGTGGAAGCGGAGCTGGCTGCCGAAGGAATCCCCTGCATCGGCGGGACGGATGAGAAATTCCGAAGGGACGTTGCGCCCGAGGATTTCCAGGGCTTGGCTGATGGGTCATTGTTGGACCCCGAGGTGGGCGTTGTTCTGTGCGGGCTGGATTTCCACATCAACTATTTGAAGCTGTCCACGGCGCTGCATTATTTGAGGAAGGGTGCCGTGTTTCTGGCTACGAATACGGACTCCACTCTGCCTATGCATCACAGCTTCTTCATGGGCGCAGGGTCATGCATGATTCCCTTGGAGTATGCGAGTGGGCAGAAACCACTGGAGCTGGGAAAGCCCAGCCAGGCCATGATGGACGCGGTTGAGGGCAAGTTCCAACTCGATCGCTCGAGGACGTGTATGATTGGAGATCGGCTGAACACGGATATCAAGTTTGGCATTGAGGGCAAGCTGGGTGGTACACTGCATGTTCTCACGGGCGTGCATAAGAAGGAGGACTGGGACAAGGAAGATGCTGTGGCAGTACCGGCTTACTATGCTGATCAATTGAGTGATCTTGGGCTGGTGGCTTAAACATTGATTCTTCGTCTCTATTATAGAGTTGTAGACATGATGAATTACGAGTCAAGCATTCCTGACCAAGTTTGATATTTGTTAGCCATCCATCCTCTTCAAGCTTGCGCCACATTTCGACGCCCGGGCTACATGCTTTTGAACATCCCTCCCCCTTTCAAGTATGCAATTAGGCACGTCCCGTGGCAAGAAACACCAACATAGACGACTTAGTTCTGTTTCTTGCTCGTCTGCTGCTGGCGTTTGGCCAGCTCACTGGTCCTGATAACTTTGGGCTTGTAGGACGGAGTCTTGTACGGCCAAACAGATCTCGGGATGAACATGCCAACCTGTCTCTGGTACTCGGTATACTCGGCATACTTGCCCGCCG
The DNA here is from genome assembly GCA_018801565.1 of Epichloe coenophiala. Taxonomy (NCBI): domain Eukaryota; kingdom Fungi; phylum Ascomycota; class Sordariomycetes; order Hypocreales; family Clavicipitaceae; genus Epichloe; species Epichloe coenophiala. The sequence continues at coordinate 2,424,790 of JAFEMN010000005.1, read as the reverse complement.
TGATCGCCTCTGTGAGCCACGTTGATCCCTGGAAGAGGAGAATCAGACTGCCAGATCCAACAAACGTCCAGCTGTAAAGTGAGTTGGTCGAATAGCAGCTCCATTGATACAAGACGAACCAAATAGTTTGCTCTGCGAGGAAGTTGGGATGGCGGCTGTACGCCCATAATCCAGAAGTGAGGAAGCCTCTGTCCAAGTCGGACTGGTTCCAGCCCCTGGGCAATTTCGCGTCCTTATTGTACTGGTGCTTGGCATTCTGATAGTCTACGAATGCAGAGTCAGCCATGGTTTGAAAAGCATGAAAATCGTTGTTATCAGATGGGCTTACTCCATTGCTGCCCGTCACTGATCCATTCGGTGAGAACCAAGCCTAACAGAACAACAAGATAGGCATAGTCTGCAGCCCTGGGATTCGGCTCAAAGCGCGACGAGAGCAAGATGGCGTATGCAGGTACACCAGATATTGCGAACAAAAGGATACTTTGAATAGTCGAGATGAATGTAACGTTGAAAAGAAAAAAAAAGAATCCCGGAAACTTCGACTTGACGATCTCCCTGGTTCAAAGTGTCAGCTCGTTATTTGTTCACCGTTTGCTTGTGTCGTTGCTTCGTACCAGCGATAGTCTTCAGAGCCAACATTGTAACCTCCTCGGCGCCAATAATTATATGTCAGGCGAATCTTGAAAACTCGCAAGTCAGAAACTGACATTCAAGTGTGACAACAGAAAGTATTTAGACCAGTTTCTTACACTCCACGCAGTAGAAAAGAGAGCAACCATATCAATGCGAGTGTGGTCCAATCCAGTCGATCGCGCCCAAACCGCGAGATGTACGATGTACAGATTAGGCAAAATGCTCCATAAGCGGTCAACTTGAGAATAATTCCTATTGATTTCGGAGACAATCAGAAATACGCCTGCCAAGAACAATGACGCGGAGAAGCCGGAGACGAGCGGGTTCGTTTCGACGTAGAGACGATGCAAAGCCTCGGTGCTGCCAACACTAGCGACGAGACGTCCAGGTAGTTGATAAAACTGGTCGATAAAGGGCTCGACTGTTTTGGAAAAATCGCTGCAGTCCTCAATGGACGTGAGAACCGGAAGGGCGGCTACCGTGGGAGCCATCTTCCAGGTACTTGAGAGTAGAACCAAGGTTGTGTAGAGTGAGAGGGAAAGAAGAAGCACAGATGTGAAGACTGATGTGACAAAGGAGGTGGCGTCGTTGACGTGGTACGAGCTTCTTGTCGCGTCACTGGTGCTGCTGGTGCTGCTGGTGCTGCTGCTCAATTCTCTTGGAGGCTTCAGCGGGCCAGTGTCCCAAGCGCTCGCTAAAGGCTGCAGTGCGTGCAGTGTGGTTGTGGGGTCACAAACGTGAAAAGTAATTTTATTAAACGCTTTGGCATGGATTGGTAATTATTACCTCGGCCTTTTCCCCATCTGCTAAAAGACTAACAAGTCAAATACAACAGCTTGGACCATCTAAAAAAGTCATTTTGAGATTTTTCTTGCACTCCTAACAAGGCTTTGGGAACCATGCTCCATCCAGCAGCTTCCAGCAGAAGATGGCTGCGCGGCTTGCGATTCTATTTCGCCATAACTCAGTTTCCATATGCTTAGGAGTATTAATGGACGGACCACTTCAGCAATCGTGGGGTTGGCTTGTTGATAATGACAAGCTACATGCTTATCATCAACTTATCTTAGCAAAGGTTTATTGCTGGCTCCGCATCGTACGTACAGATCCGTACAGGTCCTTTTGACTTCCTTCCTCTTCGAGCGCCGTCGTCAACCGTGCTGTCCTTTTACCAATTTTGCTCAGCTGCGAGCCCGCCAAGATTCAACTCCTGCAATGCACGCCTCAAACGATAGATCCAGAGTCGATCGGCATGTTGCAGCGTCAGGTACATGTTGCGTATTGTCAGAAGCGGCTGCTTGCCAGGTTTGGGCCTGCTGCATCTCGATGGCGTGATAGTCCGCCGTCACGCACTCATCGACGCTGGCATCTCGGGGAAGCTCGCCGTCAGGCGCAGGCATGATGCGAATAGCTTGTTCCAGGGCTCCAGCAAAAGTGGACGCAATGCCATCGTCTTTTTCAGATATTGTGATGACAGAGAAGGCAACTTGTGAGGAGGAAAGCTGTCTCCATTCCTTCCAGATTGTTCGCGCCGCGCCAAGTTGTCCCAACGTTGTGAGGTAGCCGACATACAGTTTGCGCTGCACCTCGGCGGCATGAGAGCTGTCCCTAATGAGACAAGTGGTTGCAAATAACCTTATGGAATCTGGTGTGAGTTTGTTGTCTTCCTCAATCCCCGTAAGTATTTGAAAGAGGAGCTGACGCTGTCTTGCGTCATGCATCTTCGAAGAGCCATCGCTGTTTCTCAAGATAGACTGCAGGGAATCGAGCGTTGACAACACATCTTCCACTAACAGAACCCCTCGTTGGTTGGATAATGACCCGTGTGTGTGGTTACATCGATATAACCAGGCCGATGTTGCCTCGAGTGAACCGATATGTGCTGCAAGCTTCAACGCCGTACCGCTCAAGAGCGGTCCGAGATGTGCGCCTAGTGATGAAAGTTGCTCTGATAAGTTTCCCAGGAAGGTAAGCGTTTCTATGCAGAGGACAGGATCGGTGGGAGAACCGCTCCAGAGGCGCGCACATGCATCGCGTATGTGGTGAGGCAGACTGGCATCAAGGTTGGTCTCGTTTTGGAAGCTAGACACACTGGTGCCGGCGGCGAGGCACCGAAATACCAGCCTTCGAATGCCCGTGAGGGATGATTGGGCTTGGAGGGCTTGCGTGAGTTCTGAGGGCGATGGCGCAGCTTTTTTGCTCCTCGACGAAGAAGAATTTTGCTGCAGACTCTTGTATCGCAGAAGCATCCAGTGGAGGAGGAGCTGATCTTCGTTGGCTGCATGGGGCGGGATGCCATTCTCGGCGCGAATCTTTTCGATAACATCAGACCGGCCGCTCCGTAGTACATCGGCTCCGTCTGCATCTGGGACCTGTCCGGGAAGAAATGAATCGCGTGCCTGTTTCCTTTGAACCGCGGAGCCTCCATGAAGAGCTGCCGACACCACATCATGCGGAGTAATTCGCCAGATGTTGGTAGGCTGAGATAGAATCGCATGGGCTTTCCGACGTGATTCATTGACCTGCTCCTCGAACAACCTCAGCCGCACCTTGACTGCCTCCCGTCTAGGCACCTCTGCCCATTTTGTCTTCATCAGTGCCTCATCCCCGTCGTCAACTGACCGCACGTGTCTGGTTCCCTCGGCATCCAGATCCAGCAACAAGTTCGGCATTTCGAAAAACTCATACTCTTTGTTTGGGTCGGGCTCATTGGCAAGTCCTTTCTTTGCCAATGTGTAGTAGACGTCGTTGTTCTTGTCTATTCGTTTGACGAATGCCTTGAAACGTCGATGATGCCCCGAGCTACGGTCAGCATTTCTGGCGAGCTGGCTGGCTCGGGGGAGCGCTGAACGTATCATCTTGTATGACCTCTGAGGTGTTTCGGTGGCACGTCATTAGTCCGATGAGGCAGGACTCGTGAGGGTCCAGGCGAGTCTCTGTAGCGGAATAGACGGCATTGCAATAAGCTCTCAGCTCCAACGATGTGACCAAGGTGGGAATCGTGAGTAGCTCAGACACGCAGCCCCACGGTGGGACGACGAGGCGCTTGAAGAACTGTCAGGGGAGCTGTGCACCCCCAGATGCCCCCGAGATCTGGTGGATCCAGCCCCCAGACAATTGTTTCCCAGCGACCTACGGAGTATTACACGGAGTAGAAGTCGGCCTAAAAGTCTTTACATAGGCCGTCAGGGGCTGGCTGTCGCTTAACTCTCGGACAGTGGGGCATCATTAAGTACCAAAGGTTATCGAAAGGAACAGCGTAGCTTCTTGGTGAATCTAATTGTCTGCGTAGTTTATCTTTACATATGGCTCCTTTTTTTTTTATATAAATCACAACTCTACTCAGCAGTCACACCATAATTCCGGAGCGAACAAGCCAAATCACATGTATAGAAGCTTCGAAATCGGCAGAAGAGAGACACTGATCATGTGACCTATCACGTGCTCCTCGCAGATCATTGCCGTCTACGGAATGGTTGCCAGCCTTTCTTTCACATTCACCATTGTCCTTCCAACTTTACTCCCCCAGACGTCATGTCGTCTCAACAGACCCTGCAGAACGCGAACACCATGGCTTCTCCGGAAGACACGACAGCTCCCTGCGCAGCAGACGATGCATCCTCCACAAAGACCCAAGACCGCATGGCTCGGTTCAAAGCCCTCCAAGCGCGGGCCAAGACATCTTCCGAATCCAACCTAAAAGAAGCAACCAAGGAATCCCAGAGATTAGGGACCGACCAATCGCAACTAACTTCTCTACAGCGCAAGCAAGACATCGCGGCGCACAAGCTTCTCAAGGCGGAGGTCGAAGAGGCCGGCGAGGATTTCGAGCGTAAGCGCGCCTGGGACTGGACCATAGACGAGAGCGAAAAATGGGACAGGCGCAAGAAGAAGAGGGCGGCGCACCGCGACAACAACGCCTTCAAAGACGCACAGCAGGAAAGCAACAAGATCTACAAGCGGCAGTTGAGGAATATCGCCCCTGATATGGAAGGTTACGAGAAGCAGAAGATGGCGGCTATCGAAAAGGCCGCTGCGTCAGGGGGGCTAGATATCGTCGAGACGGAAGATGGCGAGCTCATCGCCGTGGACAAGGACGGGTCGTTCTACTCGACGGCCGACACGACTACGTTTGCGCAGAATAAACCCGACAAAGCATCTGTGGATCGGCTGGTGGCAGATTTGCGACGGGCAGAGGAGCAGAGATTGAAGAAGCGAAAGGAGCGGATGGCCAAGAATGGAGATGATGGGGATGTCACGTACATCAACGAAAAGAACAAGCAGTTCAACCAGAAACTGGCACGGTTCTATGACAAGTACACGGCGGATATTCGGGACAGCTTTGAGAGGGGCACGATGATATGAGGGGTTTCGGCTTGCCGAACACAATTTGGCGGCGGGGAGACATTGATACTGTGTGATTCTGATGCCTTTTTATATGGGCTTGATTTGGTCAATCATTAGTGTACAGTCTAGCGAGTTTTGTTTTTCATCTGCTCTCTCCAGGAGCCCCATATGTGTAGTTTACAGCATAGAACTTCGCCAGCCTTTGTTGGCCAACTCTTCAATCTGCGGCACCTCGACTGGTCCAGCGACCGTCTCATCGCTCAATGCCTCGACGACTGCCTCGGCAACCACGTCCACCTTGAGCGGCTTGGTACCTGCGGCGCCCATGAACTCCTTGAGATAGTTTCCAGTCAATTTCGTAAAGACAGCTCCCGCTCCAGTCAGAGCCGCCAGGCCCATCGTGAGCTTGCGCGAGCTATCGTACATGAACGGCGGTCGCACAAAAACGGCCCTCATCTCCGGAAAGTTGTTCTGGATCGCAATCTCAGCCTGTCTCTTTGTCGTGATATACCGAGGCGGCATGATTGGTGCGCCGCCGCAAGCGGAGATGTAGCAGAAAGCGCCGGCCTTTTCCTCGGCGGCATGCTTGGCCAAGGCGACAGCACTGTCACGGTTCATGACCTCGTAGGAGAATTGGTCGGTAGGATCGGCAGGCTTGATATCATCGCCAGACTGCTTATCCAGAGGGTTCGTGCCGCGCTCCCGGACGGCCGAGAACATCTTTTGCAGCCCCGTAATGGGTGATTCTTTGCCGGAAACGATGCCTTTGTAGTCTGCCTCGAGCAGAATACCCATGGTGTGCACGACGTAGTCTGCGCCCTTGAGGAAGGAAGAGTACGTCGCGGGCCGGAGGATGTCTGCGCGCTCCCAGGTGACTTTGTGTGACCACGATGGCGGGAGTGGTGATGACGTGACCGTGTCCCATTGAGGTTCGCCAGATCGACTGCAAAGCCGTCAGCTCCGGCTACGACCACGCGGGATGAGTGTTTGATAGACTTGCCTTATCGAAGTGACTTCCCATCCTCTGGCAACAGCATATTTGCAGATCCGGGACCCCAGGAAGCCGCTCCCGCCGCAGACCACCAGTCTTTTCGCCGCTGCGGACATGGCGCAGGAATAGGTGCAAACAGGAGAGGGATGCCGATGAGTTCCTGGGCTTTTCACGAGCTGAGGCGAGCTTGGGTGATGGAGATGATGTCTACTCGAAAGTAAATTGAGTCTTGTGGATCGAAAGCGGATTGAATGATTGAGATGCGCGTCATGAAACTTTTAATGTTGAGTGTGAGAAAGTCATGAGATCATACCGACGGGTTGAAGGCTCCAGATGTAGCAGGGGTAGGGCCTACGGAGCACACTACTCCGTACAATAATAATAAGCAGCTGCATTAGTGGCCACTACTACTAATTCTCCTAGGCGCAACCATCTTCCTTCCTTTGATATCATTAGACTCATCAATGAATCAAACAGTCAAATCATCGGTTAGTTAATTAGTCAAATTGTCAAATTGTCAAATAGTTAATTAGTTAATCTGCCTCAGGTGGGTATAGTGCCAGTGAGCAAGAAAACACAGCTCTGAATAGCAACGCTCCTAGGCCACTGCGTTTAGTTATCCTAGGAAATTAAATTACTATACTTTGTGTCCTAGGATACACTGTACTCTGTGATGTGGTCGCGCCTATGCCTCTGCCCTCTGTGCCTCTGCCCTCTGTGCCTCTGCCCTCTGTGCCTCTGCCCTCTGTGCCTCTGTGCTCCTGACACTGCCGCAGCGAAAAATTCAGATGTAGGTGTGGGTGGGTCACACCTTCCCCTTCACTGTGTGTGTGTGCGTTTGTGTGTGCGTTCTAACTTCTGATTCTTTCTAAACCTTGTTACCCTTTGTTTTTACTACTTTACGGAGTATAGATCACTTTCATTCTACCTCTTCTCTCTTCTTTAGCATCCCACTTTCATCTCAACTTTCTGAAAAGCTCTCTCTTCTCTGAAATGTCCATTCTTGCAGTAAAGGATCTTCAGGTCCTCGTGGAGACTGGCATGGCTAGCCCACCACGCTCAGATGGGACAATAAGACTTCATAAGCGTCGCTTAAACCGATCAAGTGACGAAGAGACCCCTAACCCAACCGATTTTTCGTGGAATGAAGCAAGGAGGCTACTTTGCTCTTGATCGAGACGTCGCTATAAAGTACGCCTAATACGCAAAAAGGCGCCATCAGGATGGCACGGCTGTATTACTACAGTTCAATGTCCCTAATCTTGCTATTGAGTCTCTCCCAGCAGGACAACTTCGCAGATTCATTGGGACCCTGTCAGAACCTAGAAGGTGTGCTACGTAAGCCACTAGACCAGAAGATCCACCAATGCTAGCTCTCGCTAACATTGCACCTTATAATTAGTTATTAGGCTACGCCCGCGCCCGCTCGCGTACGTGCGCACCTGACAGACCCGAGTGGAAATGATAAGACTTGGGAGAAATTAATATACAACAGCCGAAATGGGAGAATAGGCCCTAGGGATACCCAAGGACTACTTCCTGGAACAACTCTGATCATTGGAACTATTTCAACGAAGCTGAAGCTGAATTCTTGCTATGGAAGGATGAGGAGTTATGAAGAGGTTGACGAACACTGTGTTTTTAGAAACAGGGAAGGACGTCCAGCGGTACAGTACGTATTTCGTGGCAATGAAGATGCATTTTTCATGGAGGATTATTTGATTCCGAATATGCAGGAATTTCCGGTTACAAGCGCAGAGTTGGCGGCCTTGCGTGAGTAGCTGACAGTCAGCAAGTGTTCTTATCGTTAATTAATATTTACTTGCTTTTCCAATGACCTCCTGCCGAACGCTGAAGACCGCCATCTTAGCGGAAAGCTCCACCCCCAAGAGGGATTGATTGCAAAGAAGAGCTAGGCAATCATGCTCAATTGTCCTATGTAGATATACTATTGCGCTACGCAGGCATCGGCGACGGCACAGCTTCTCTCTCAGTCACTACCTGCTTCAAAGAGTGTGACCAACAAATTTATATTTCGGGGCATGTTCCCTTTCGCTATAATCCTGGATCTCATCTACATGTATGCAAGTCAACCCCCCCTGTGAATTGCACTGCCTCAAGCAGTGACGGGAGAAGTACTCTCATGCCATGACAAATCGCTGCTTTGGGCTATCTGCTTGTTGAAGTAGCGATAGCCGATGCGCGGACTAGTAGTGCCTTGACTCGACTTGATACCCTGAGCGTTATTGCAACAGACATGTCCATTTGGCAGGGGGCACCTCCTCCGTCATGGTGTCTGAATCGGATGATGGGTAGTGCAGCTCGGCTGACGCTTCTTGCGTCTTTGGCAGAGCCGGCGGGCTCGGGTGCGCAACCGGCGTGGGGGATCGTGTAAGTCGTAGAGTAAAGTTGGGTGTCGTGCAGTCTTTCTAAACAGGTTTCGCAGCCGCTGCCGCCTGATTCTCTGCCTTGAGTTTCGCCAACAGCTCCTCCTTGGACTTGAGATCCGACAAGATCTTCTTGCACATGTCCTCCGTCTTAGTCTGTGCCTCCTTGAGCTTCCTCACTTCAGCGGCTTCCGTCTCGCGACTGAACGGCTGGCCGGGGCGGTTGTGGCTGGGGATCATGGCGGTTCGCTCCCAGACTTCGCCGCTATCAGGGGCAGGCAGCGGAGGCGGCGCGCGGTTCTTGCCCTTTCCCTTTCCCTTGCCCTTGCCCTTGCCAGACCCTCCACCATGCGGTTTCCAGCCATTAGGAACAGCGCCGGCCGTAAGAATATGGTAAAAGGCCTCATATGGTTCGTTGAAGAGCTGCTCCTCATAGCTCCATGACCGCACTTCGCCGCTCTTGGTGACCATGGCCTGCTTTTCCTCCTCGGTTCGGCCGTACGGATGGAGACGAAGGTAGTGGTAGAGCGTTTGGGGCTTCTCGCCGGAGTCGTTGATATAGTATAGCTTGATGGTGATGTCGAATTCACCCCAGCCCGTCTCTTTTACTGTGAATGGTTTTCCCGGCTCGCCCTCGACCACTGTGCAGAGTAAGCTTTGCCCTTTCGGACTGGCATGGCGCTGCGCCGAATCTGGCCGGAGACTTACTGCGTACATAGTTGGGAATTGACTCGTGCAACTTGAACTGCACACGACGCACCCAGTATGTGATATCTGTGTCCTCCAGCCCTTTCACGAAGACTTCCCAAGAGTGCGTATGGTTGTCTGGAGTGCCCGGTGGCTTGGGGTTGGTTTCTGAGAAAGGAACGGCCGTTGTGCCGACGATGAAGGGTCGTCGTACCTGGGTCAGCTTGACACGTTTGCCAAGATGATTAGAGGGCGCCATGGTGAGCGATGATTAGTGTGTAAATAGTGTTATCAATTGGTATCGATGTATTTGGTTGTGGTCGGGTTGATGATTGCCGCTTGGCTCGCTGCGACGAGTTGCCCTGGTGCGTGGAAATTAAGTATTTATGTATATTGAAGTTTCTGAGATGGAGAAGAGTCTTACCCCTGTTTGATTTTCCATGAGTACTTGACCAGGGGTAGCAGTCCAATGATAGATCTTTCTACATGTAGCACTTAGTGGGGTAGGGAGTACCTTATCTTACATATAATTTATTTGACCTCCATAGTATCTCCTACTACTCCGTAGCGTAGCATCCCTATCAGCTCCACTCACTTTAGCCACTTCTCAGAGAGCTGATTCTTACGGTCCTCAAGGAGATAAGAGGCCACGCTAGTCGTGGCGCGGTCGCAATCACGGCTACGATTGAAAATTATGCTTGTTTTGACAGATCTAGCCATTCTTGTTATTACTAAACTAGTTATGAAACTAGTTGTTAACTTTTGGGGGGCTGCGGACTGTTTTGTTCAAGTAGTTATTTTAAATGGGTGACGTGAGTAAAGATGAAAAACACCTGAGGAACCCCTTATGGCCTCTTCCTTCGGGGTATAAGGCAGGATCTGAAAAGAGAATCAAGTGCGTTGTTCCACAGAAGATGAAAGAAGAAGCTCAACGCTCTCATTTTATAGAACAGGATGGAAACGCCATGGTATGTAAAACGTACATGTTATTATCAGCAGATTGTTTCTAATGGAAGAAATAAAAGTGCTCCCAAAACGCCTGTACATCGTAAAAGTGCCCAAGTTGAAGAAGCATGGAAAGGAGAGTAGGTGACACGCCAAGTCTCGAGCGAGTGTATCAAATCAAATCATGTAGAAGATTCTGTCCTGCTTCCCTTTGCCGTTGGCGCAGCTCAGTGGGTAGCGGCCTCGTATGTGGGAGGAGGGGCCGTGTCTGCTCCATCCCAGATATCTTGTTGACGATTCTTCTCGTCATAAACACGTCTGGCAATCTCACCAGCCATTTTCATGATCCACGCTTGCTCTAGAATTACCGATGATGTTTCGAAGCTGCCGGAAGTTTGATGTGGCTCCCGAATCGGTTTACCATTCTTATCAAAAGGAACCTTTTCGGCGACCATATCGTAGCTGCCAGTAGGTGAGCCGACTTTCTTGCTTCCTTCACGAGGTGCGGCCAATTGCTCGAGTTTCTTCTGATACATGTCGGACATGAGTGCCTGGCGAATAGGGACTGAGTGGTCCATGTGCGCGTGTCCGAAGCGAGTCTTGTCCGTATCTGCATCGTCGACACTGACATGATCAGATATGGATTCTTCCGGAATGGATGTAGCAATCATGGGCTCCGATAAAGCGATGTTCACAGACGCCGTATCGGAGACGTCCTCAGACGGGACTTCGGAAGAACCAGCCTCAGACTTGGTTTTTCGCAAATTGACCACTCTCGTCTTCTTCTTTCGGCCAGGTCTAGAGCGGTGATTGGCGTTGTTATGTGATATTCCGTTGGCGGCTGAGTTTAAGCTAACAAGAGACGGCCTTGACGGGAAATATCCATGAGCGGTGCTGCCTGAGTCGGAAAAGGTATAGGTGGTGCTGCCACCGGCTGGAGAAGAGTACGTCTTGGCCAAGCTGGGGGTAGCAAACGGGGGGCTGGCAACTTCAGATCGATCTCCAAAACCAGACCAAGCACGGAAGACGACATCCTTGATACCCGGGGTGAATAGAGATAACGTTCGATGAGAATCTGTCAGCGTAGCCAGGCGCACCAAATTCTTTTGTGAAAATAGTGACTGAACCTCCCCACCGCCATTGAGAGCGAGTTCCGATATGGTGTTGTAGTCCAAAAGGTTACCGTGGGCATCGACAGGATCCAGCGGAGGGCTGGCGAAGGGGTCCGCGCCCTTTTCGTCGACATCTTCTGAGGGTGTCTGGGTGCCCTTGTTCGCCTGATCTGGGCACCACAGCTCTAGTGAAAGCCGGTGGATGATGGCTGGGAGCTCATCCATCATGAGGTTACGAAGCTGCTGCTCGATGGTTCGTTGCAAATAGTCGCGAACAAACTGTATCGAATCGAATGTAGACGAGACCTTGAGGGACTCGAGCGGGTCATTGCGGAATACCAAGGTGAGACCCTTTTGCTTAGAAAAGACGAGTATGATGAAAGCGGACAGCTTAATATCTGATAAAGTGATTGAGAGCGGAATGGTCAGTCCAGAAGCGGCAGCAAGGGGCTGAGGCGACGTAAAGCTCGGCTTAGAGCAGAGGCAGGTGTTTAATGGATTCGCCTATAACGAGTTGCATGTTAGCATAGCAGCTCCAACCAAGTTGGACCCCTTTGCACTGGGGGGGTGGACGTAATTTCAACGCATCATGCGACACCCCTGTCCTTGGTGTGTCGATGCATGAATTGTATTTGGGATGCAGATTGAGCCACCAACTCGTCACGCGCGCTCGCGACATGAATCGAAAAATGGCCTGTCTTTTTTCTTGTGCTTGGTGATTGATGCACAAGAATCAAGAATGATCAAGAATGATGATAGGTGTGGTAGGTGGGGCTTTGCGCCATCCATGCGACAGCTTTGTTGCACAGGACAGGGCAGAAAAAGATTCGGAGCTGGGGCCTGGGGGCCCTCGGCCTGCAGCGAAACGTGACCAAACCGGTGCGAGAACGTTGCAGTCATGTGAAGAATGCCAAGGATGAAAATTGCTTGCCATGGATGCAGTCGCATACGGGCAATACAACGACTACCATATTGGTGATGCTCGGTGTCGCATAGAGGGTGGTGATGGGGGCATTTTCGAAGCAATCGCTCATCGGAAACCCGGCAAGCAATGAGAATTCGATGCAAACGTACTTGAACTCGAGTTTTCAGGGTCAGAAAAGCATCGCCAGTATAGCACATCTTGAAGATGCCTCGAAATCGGTCCTCGGCCAAGTCGCCAATCTCGAGGATTTCCAGGTCGGGAGGCACAGTGCCCAGGTTCAACTCGCTAACGAGAATATCATCGACGATAATCGGTGGCTTCGGTGACTTGTTGAGTGCTTTCGTGAGCAGATCTCTCGCGCGGCTATAAAACTCGGCGTCCGCAGTAAGCGGCGACCAGTTGAAGTTGAAAGCCATGTTGAAATGGCTAGCAAAGTCTCACAACCATGCGGCAGAGCTTAGAAGGGCTCGTCGTGGCCCGGGTGAGCGGCGCAAACTCGATGGTGTGAAGTCGAGTCCTGCTGTGCTGTGCTGTGCTGTGGCGAGCTGTACAATCGACGATGGTGTTCGAGTACGAATTCGACAAGGCCGGGGATGAAAATAGCGGCGTGTGATGCAATGAAAAAAGGGAGGATGCCGCCAGGCTGGTTGACGTGGGAAGGAGTCGACAAAGACCAGACGGGATGACGAAGGGCTCCTGCTCGGAAGAGGAGCGAGTGCGTGCACTGGTGCAGGTCTCCGAGTCCTGACGCTGAGATTATGCATGTGGGGCTGCTGGACCGGGCACATACATACATGTACTAAGCACATGAGCACAAATTTTCTCTGCCTGGCTCAATTTCTTTTCTCTGAGCAGATTCCAGTGCCAGTGGCCCAGTGCCGATCAAGGGAGCTAAAATAACAGGCCCTTTCCCCTTTCTCCCTTTCCTTTCTCCCTTTCCTTTCTCCGCACTTGATCCCTTACAGTAATCCGTACATCATACATAGGCGTTGGGGAATTGGCCACGTCACCAGGGCCAACCTCGTAGGATGGCTTGTTGCATGTTGCATGTTGCATGTTGCATGAAATGTTAAATACACATGATGGTCTGCGAATGTTTACAACACCAGCAGACGTGTCTGCTCACAGAAGCCAGGCTGACAATGCCGCACAATGCAGCCAACCAGCCACAACTCACTCCCGCAATGGCGCTGCCTCGGCGCCCCGTCATGCATTATCTCCTTGAGCGTGTTAAAGCTCGTGGGTGGTTGCTCGCGTGATGCATGTTACAGTACATCAGCTTGACCCCGTCCATCTCCGCAATCTGCATGTCCATGTCCTCTCCTCGCTCTCCTCTCGCATCAATCTTCTCACGCACGCGAGTCACAGATGCATCCCTTGTTGACCCCCCCCCTCCCCCAGTCTGTCGGGTAGACTTGAATTGTTCTCAGCAAGTAATCCGTAGAATGCCAGAATGGCTCGCACAACGATTGTGGATTGTGTGTAACCCTGCTAGCCACTCTGATTCTAGGAAATCATTTTTTTGCTCCATGAAGCTATCCATACCTTTTACTTAGTAAGGCACTCACTACCATGCCTCTTTTCCTGGCTCGCTGCGTATGTCGGCGCTCTGGAATCTTTTTATCACGCAAACTATTGGACTTCAGATGTGCCAACACACGAGCTGCGGAACTTGTTGACTCTCTTCCACAATACAAAGCTATCATTGCACACGCACGCAATGCCCTTCACGGCATTCTGAGCATTGGCAATCCCTCCTGCCTGGCCGCTCGGAACAGATCATCATGTCCGTCGGCGCGAACCTCGCGACATTTTGTCTTTCCTGGGCTTGACCGTATGCCTAACACACATAACACACATGTGCAGCGAGTCTGGCAGCCATTTCATGTGGACTTGTTCTGCACTTGACATTGGTGCCAAATCGTCCGCAATCCGTCAGACGAAATTCTTCCTATTTCTTACATGCATAAGTGTATATCCGGTAATCCTGTTCGCATATGTTGACCTGGGTGTTAATTAGTCCAGTTGCCTCAGTGCCGGTTGCTTCTCTTAGACTTATGACTGGGGAATTTCCGGCGCCCTCTTGCTAACATGCGCTGAAATCACGCGTGGAACATCGTCGTAACCTGCTTCGTTCGTTAGCTAGGCTCTACGGCAAAGATGCCTATCTAAGACAACGCGCCTCTCCTACTGTGGCTATGATGCCCTCAGATTCAATTGCTTCAGGCAAGCGTCGACGAAGACTACGAAAGCGAGTTTCGACTGCTCGTGAACAATAAGTTCGTCAAATACATGACCATAGCCAAGGGCCTGTCGCGACGACATGCGCTCGCTTTCCGTGATGGCAAAGCAACTCTCATTGACTTTGCTAGGATTCTTTGTGCCCTTGGTACCTTGTATTAGCGCATGTTGAGCGGTTTGATGTAGCGTAAAAGAAGATTTTATCCTTTTCATATATAAAAAATAACAAACCGCCTCTACCCTCCCCAAGAAAAAAAAAAACACAACCTTTGGTACAGGGAAGGGTGCAACGACTCGAATAGCAGGAGTGTCATTGCTACAGCCATATGCATTGGACTATTGGAAATAGCAACGACGAGCTTCGGTCAGCTTCTCAGGCTGGGGTAGGCGGGAAATTCAATTGTTTACAACCCTCTCTTTGTCCGTGTATGAAAGTTCCAGTTTCGTCGTGCATTGTGCCAATTGATGGTGACATCACCGACGAAAGGTCAACTGCAACCGTTCCAACGTCACACGGATGATAAAAGGCTCATAATGGCAGGCCATGCATGTTTGCGACGCCGTTTCCCGGCCAAATGTGTTCTGATGGTACTAAATAATATCTCGTACTGTACTCCGTATGATCCTGATGTTATGCCTTTGGCGGGCCCAGTTTTTCAAAATCACGGATGGTTGCATTCAAGCTGCGGCAGCGTCGAGATGGCCTCATGTTCAGGCGAGTGCAGCAATCAGTCGTTGTCAACAAGTTTCAGTTCTGTATTGCACGGCTGAGAGATTTCAGGACAATATCCAGGAAAGAGCCCCGTTTGGTCCTTACACTTCCCTCTCCTCTCCCCTCATCTCCCCTCCTCCCTCCTCCTCTCCCCTCATCTCCCCTCCTCCCTCCTCCTCTCCCCTCCCCTCCTCTCTTCTCTCCTCTCCTCTCCTCTTGGCTCGAAGCATCCGTGCTGTTGGTTCTGCGACTTCTTTGCGCTTTGTAGAACGTCAGTCATCAGAAAGAAGGGAGATTGGCCAGGCAGAGAGGCAGGGACTCGAAGCCAGTCAAGTGGGCGCGTGCAGCTGCAGCCGGCCTCCCCTGCTGACTGCTGACTGCGGAGTGCTGACTGCTGACTGCTAATGCCAACTAACCCAATCACCCAATCAGTGGCAATCACCCAGTCCCAGCCAACCCATCCCCCGTAGATGGAAGGAGCCACTGGGGCACCAGCACCTGGGCAAACAGCCATCAGCGCTCAATGCTCGCATCGCCAGTGGTTCAGCCGCAACCAGGCCAGACAAGACACACAGCCTGCTCGGATTGATGGCCGCCTAACATGATGGATAGGAGATAACAAAGAACAAGAAAGCTTGACATCCACCCGCAACAATATCGGGGAACTTCTCCGCCACAAAGCGACATGTCGAGATGTCATTTCATCAACGCTCAATTCGGAATGCTTTCTCGGCCATTGTGCTCGCCAGTGCCACCTATTACGCCTCGACACTGACAGATCTCTGGCCTCCAGGCCCTCATCACTTTTCGCTTTTGACTCGTCCGCGTACAGGCTGTGCTGTATTAGCCTGTCGGTCTGCTTGCCAGCCTTGATCCGCCCCTTCGCTCACACTGCAGTGCCTTGCATCAACCTGCAGGGCCGGGGCCTCCAATGATGGCCCTGCATCTTGTGGCACCCCAGCATAGCGACGAAGACTCTGCTTCCAATCAATGCGACTCTCCGGAGCCTTGTTCCGACGACGACTCGTCCATTCTCACTCAGCCTTCTACTTCAAATCCGCCATCTTCTGCCATCCAAGTTATAGACGGGCAGGACCTCGGACGTGACGATGACAGCGCATGGCTGAAATCTCAAGACATGGCCATCCTCAAGGTCATCAGCAGTGAGCCTTGCCTCGCCAACTGCCAGGATCAGCATCATCATTGTATCAAGAGGCTTCCTGCCGGTACCAAGCCCGTCAAACTTGTGGGCGAGGGCTCAGCCAATGCAGTTTTCGAGATCAAGGTCCCCCAGCGAGACCGCGCTGGAAGGGACATGAAAGGTTAGTTTGCAGCTCCGTGAGGCTTCCTGGGATCTTTGATCTGGGGGGTTTATGTGTTTTAACATCTATAGGGCTTCTTCTGAGGGTCGCAAAGGTGCCCTCGTTTGGTGCCCCCCTTTCCTACAATTATCTCTTGCAGCAAAAGTACCTCCAAACCGCCGTCAAGCCGATTCTGGGAGATCATATAGTACATCAGGAGCTGGTCGTACTCCACAAATCCAACATTGTTCGGGAACTCAACAACCTTTGCGTGATATCAATCACACCCGCAGAGACAAATTCAAAGGGACATATGTCGGTGAGACTGATTGGGGGTTTCTCATCGAGGACATGCGTCCTCAGGGTAAGGCCCTCTCCCCACCCCCGCTTCGCTGCCCAGCTTGCAAGTTCTTTCCTTTGTGTTTCGGCCTTTCGTCTTTTTTTTTTTTTTTTCCTTTGCTTTGTGAGTTGACCAAACCAACTAAAGATATAGATTCCTGTGTTCTTGTCGAGTTCAAGCCTAAGTGGCTCTCGCAATCCCCCAGCGCGCCCAAGGGCGCAATCAGATGTAGGCAATGTGCCATGGAGCTGCGGAACCTGACGAAAGATCCATCCAGAAACAAGACGCGCCCAGAAAGGAAACCGTGCCCCCTTGCTCTCATGAACTCTGACTGCCCTTGGCATGTTTGTTCGCCCTTCCGAATGGCACCCCACCTCGCCGATGAGCCCGATAGCGAGTCTTACGTGGAGGCTTTGAGACGCATCG
The DNA here is from genome assembly GCA_018801565.1 of Epichloe coenophiala. Classification (NCBI taxonomy): domain Eukaryota; kingdom Fungi; phylum Ascomycota; class Sordariomycetes; order Hypocreales; family Clavicipitaceae; genus Epichloe; species Epichloe coenophiala. Next base: position 2,407,743 of record JAFEMN010000005.1, on the reverse strand, counting down.
CCAGCCACGACGCAATTCGCGATTTGAAGGAGCAGCAGGATATCCATGACAAGGTCGGGCCGCTCCGGGCCTTGCCGTCAGATCCGTTCTTCCCGCTCGCCATGACGCTGCGAGACTGCACATGCTTCGCTCAAATCGACAAATGTTCTCAGTCTGTCCGCATACGCTTTGGCGACCTTGATTGGAAAGATCCCGGGGTCAAATTTGAGACTTGGAGGGGCGTGGAGGCAGAGCTTGTCGAGGGTGGCTTTTATACATCAGAATGGATCCTCTGCGGTAATCAATTTTACCGTCCACCGACACTCTGCCTCCTTGAACACGGGCCAGTAGCCACTAAGAAGAAACCAGAGATCATCCAAATTACGGATCTGAAACATCATACTGATGGTGGCGGTCAAGTCGATACACATCTGTTCCATATTCCCAAGGATACAGCAATTCACAGCTACTCGACAGATGCGAACGTTTTGAAACAGATTCTGGCGCCATTTAGATCGGATGCACCAACCTTCGTCATACAAAAGGACCTCTCTGCTCAGTGAACGAGATATAGTCAGAGCTCGCCCAAATTCTTTGCCCTGGATCTTCTTTTTTCCTTTTCGGGGGGTTTTCTTAAATTTCTGTGGTATGAGGTCAATTTTCTCCTTTTCCCCTTCAAATTCTTGGCAATGCGCTTGTTAATTGTGAGCATACGGAGTAGAAGAGGATGTTATTGATCCAAGAATGATGGTTCAGCATCGTAATTAGGCGTTGTTGGGTAGCATCAGGACCCGTTTGGCTTTTTCGTTACAAACTTGGCGCTGGAAAACAGCACAGCACCAGAACATCCGCATCATAAGCCAGAAATCATTTTAGCATTGCAGTTTGTCTTTCACAAATAGGGGTCACAGGAATGACGGGGAATCATGCCTTGAGACGAAACCGGATTCGCTTTTCGCGACTCGCATGTGAAATAATAGGGAATACCGAATTGACACAAGGGAAAGAATAGGCCTGTCATGATGTCTTATGCCAGAAAAAAAAGTGATATTTCGTAAAACGCCGAAACCGCAGAGCATATGCTCAATAATGCCAGTGTCTATATCCCAGAAACAGTGAAACTGAGCAAACTGCCTGTAGTAAGGCCAATGACAAGAAACAGACCCATGAAGCCGCCTGTGGCCTCTCGCTCCCCCTCGTCCACCCACTGCCCTGAAGCCATCATGAAACTAGAACCAAGCCATCCATTGGTGAATCCGAGAACGACCTGAACCACAAACAAGTAGAAAAAGTCGCTGGATACGACGGCTCCGCGGCCATTGACATTACACAGCAGATAGAGCGGCAAAAGAGCGGCCCGAGCCACAGCCAGGAGGAATAGAACAAATGGCCGGTGCTGCAACGAAAATGGAAGCATCGTCGCAATCCTCCCTCCCAGATCACCCAGGTTCCAAAATACGAAACCCAGGGGTATAAAGGCAGTTGGTCTAAATATAGCCCCCGCGTCTTCCCTAACGGAGTGGATCTTGGCAGTAAACACGGGGAAGAACATGGTCACGGCAAAGGTGACAGCCACGCCGATGGCAAGCCAGCGGAGTTTGCGAAAGAGAAGCCACAGCGACGTGACTTTTCGGGCAGCGCGCTCTGCCTCCTCGATGCTGTTCATGGATTCGGCCATGTGATGCATCAATTTATTCTCAATGCGCCGATTGTGTCGTCTAAAGAGGGGGTTCAGAGCTACTAGGGCAGTGATTGAAATTGTGACGGCGGCAAGAAAGTAGAGGAATGCTGAGGATTCGCCTCGTTGGCTAGGTTTGTCGTCGTCAAGCGAGTTCGAGGGTGACGACGGTTCCCTGGGAGGAAACAGCAAGACAGTGGAGACTTGCGCTACAGCAGGCAAGACGCCTGCTACGCCTTGTCCAGCCATCAGAGCTTGCATGTACTCTGGTCTCCCATAGCTAGCTGCGAATGCAAAGGCCCCGTTCTGGATGAGCCCCGTTGCCCACGACGAGAAGGCAACCATGGTGAGGAGAAAGGCGAAGTACGCTGTGGGGGAGGCATCGAGGAACAAGGCCGTGGAAGCGGTGAGAAGCACGAAGATGACGATGTTGATGATCAGGGCGAGGTTGATTCGATAGGGGTACGATGCCGAGTATTGAACGTTGCTTAGGATGATGAGTACGCTCAGGTTGGTGATTGTTGAGACGGTGAGGATGCCGGACTGGAAGTTGGTTTGGATCCAGGCGTTGGAGGAGAAGCGGGAGGCGAAGTAGGGCGCTGCTGCGAGGAACATGTTCCTTTTCAGGGGTGTTGAGTTAGTGTTGACTTTGATGTATACATTTTGTGGTGAAGGGGTTATGCATACCAAGCCCATAACATGGCGACGCCTAGGAATCCAAAGACGCAGTACTCGATCGATGAGAACGGTATCTCGTCCTGGTTCTCGAGGACGGCGGATCCTTCCAGAGCAGTGCCTTCTTCTTCGCCGGTAAGAGGCTCATACTCCTGTTGGGAGGATCCCCCCCCAAAGACAGCTTGTCTTGCACGTTCCATGCCGAAAGTCGTCGATGATCATTGATGGGCGGTTTGGGTGTAGACTTGATGGTTCGCAGGAAGTTCGCCGGACGTTGTGCAACACGGGTTAGTAATGCAAATAGGCCGCTGAGAAGCCTCGGACAGGTCGTCCGTCGTGCCGCGCTAATAGCTTGCTTCAGGTCATTATCGCAAGTCGAGCAGCCAGCCGCATGTGGTGTCGTTACTATTAGCAAGGCGAATAATGCCCAGCTGCTGCGACGTCGGTGTCCCGTCGTCATCACACTCCTAACCAAGCACATCCTGACTAAGCAGCAAGTCTCCACTAATTTTGCCGATCATAGTATTTAAGCCAGCAGCACGTAAATTTTTCCCTACTTAAAACTTTTCTTCAACCGTGTGCCTTTGATCGAGGCATCCCCCCTTACACAACAAAACACCGTCTTGTCAAAACGTAAGTACATCATTTTCTGTTCAAAATGTGCTTGTCGTCGTCTCCATATGATTATATTTTCCCATTAATTCGCAGTTTCCACGCTAGCCGTCTTAGAGCCTTTGACGTGCAGTGAGCGATTGAATTATGCCTACCTTGGATGTATGATGGAGATGTCTTTTGACACGACGCTATGGATTTTGCCACGTCAATATCTGGTTCTTTACTGACTCGATTGCGATTGCTAGGTTACTAATTGTTTCGAACAAAGCACGAGAAAAAAATTTCACGGCGCTGGCTCGAGCTCGGTCGTTGGTATTGACATTCAGCACATGTCGTCCAACTCGTTTGACAGCAGGTGTAGTAGACGCACGTTGTCATGATCCCGCCATTGCGTGCCGTCGTGTGACGACTATTGTCTCTTGTGTTCTCCCGCGAAGCCGCCACCCACGAGTGCCGACTTCCTATCATAATACCGTAGATGCATCCTGGTGCTGGGCCTGATGTTTTGTCCTTTTGTTCTTTTTGTCTGGTTAAAATTGAAACGTGCTCCACGGATATTAAATTACGCCGGCTGTATTTTTGTAGCCCATTTGGTGTATCCCGAACGTCCCCTGCGCTGAAATAAAGTCCTTGAGCCTTGGAACCTTGATGTCATCCACTTGCAGCTCACCATTCACGCCTACCATTCACTCTAGCAAGAGCTTTTCTCTACTTCGTACATCGGCGCTGAGGTTTCGAGGGTTGATGACGAACGCTTATACGGCTCAACTTGTGCAGAGCTCAGAGCACAAGCTTGGCCAAGTTGGCTGGGAGCCAGCCCTTGCCAAAATGTTCAGTTCTGCCACCCTACTCCGTACTACGCCGGGTTTCGCTCTTTCACCATGTTATTGAGTAAATCATATTGTTGCCAAAGCCAGAAACAGCCCTCCACTGGGCAGCTAGTTGTGACGATGTCGCCGTGCTGGATGCCCTTGTCATTGACGAAACGCCTCACGCGGTAGTTCGTAAAGTGGGGAGGGCTTCTATGAAGGGGCAAAGGGGTAATAGCAGGGGAGAAGAAGCCCGGTTTGGTGGGGGTTCAACACGGTGCCGCCCCTTGGATGCTGCTAGGCGGACTGTAGATTTAGAGCCGGTAGTGTTCTGGGAATTATTTTGATTTTTTTCTCACAAACCTTGCAGCATGAAAGTACATGCATCGTGCATCGTGCATCGTGCATCGTGCATCGCTGGTCCTGGTGGACCATTTACAGCAAAGGGCCTTTCTCTCGGTGGCGCGCGCCAAAGGCTATTCCTGCGTACTCCCCGTACATACTCCGTACACAGCTTCTTCGACTGACTCCACGGTGGGTGGGCCAGGCAGACACAGGCTGGCAGACAGACACTCGCAGGTGTCCGGTGTGGTGTCCCTCGCACCTCGCAGGAGGCTGCGATTGCGTCAACCCCGGTCGGTGCGTCAACTTCAACTCCCACCTTGGACCGATTTCTGGCGCAGGTTCTGCGTGAGCGTGAGCGCGCTTTGACTATCATTATTGCCGCCGTCATTCACATCTACTACTGAAAACCCCGCCAACCCCTGGCGGCCGCTCTGCACTTGCCGTGGCCTCGTTGCAGCTGTTCTCGCGGCGGCGCATTGTGTGTGCGAGGCTTCTCGTTCCGATATGTAGCTTTGTAGCTTGGTTCCTTCCCGCTCGTCACCAGACTCACCAGACTCACCAGACTCACCACCCACCGCACATGCATGCTTGATTTCTCCTTTTCAGATATCGCTTTCAATTCTTTTCTTTTTGCCCTCTCGTTCTGGTTCTCGTTCTCGTTCTCGTCCTCGTCCTCGTCCTCGTCCTCATCATCATCCTCATCCTCATCCTCGTCTTGGCTCTTCTTCCAAGTCAGTCACCCTTGCCTGCTGGGCCTGCTGGCTGTCTGATTCGCTGGCCACTGGTCCAAACCCCCTGGACGCGTCCTTCCTAACCTCGACGTCTAAGTTTGCCCCTCTCACAACCAACTCTTCGAACCGCGGCTTGCTGGCCGTCAAATACGCGACTACTCGACGGTGGACATCCCATCTCGCCTGTCTCTGATCTCTGATTTATTTTCTGACGCGACTACTTCCCAATTAAATCGTTGGCGGCTATCGAGGTTCCGTCTCTCCCGCTTGAAACACCTCGGCTAGCAATCATATAAGCATACCGCCCGCCATGGTGTCCGACGAGCACTACGATCTGTGTCTGCCTATCTTACAGGACACAAGCTTGCAGGATGAGGACAAGACGGACAAGCTGGAGGACCTGTTGAGAAAGGAGACCAACTGGTCAGGTACTGCTCTCGACAATGTTATCCTGGATGCGATGTGGAGGTTTCGAGAAGGGGGAGGTTCCTCCGCGTCTCCTCCTCCGATACGATCGTCCATCTTGCGGCGGCCGTCCCCTGCTTCGTGGCGAGGATCTCCAACACCAATCTCAGCATCCCCCAGGCTTGCTGTAAGCCCGCTAGCTCCACCTGGCTTCATTCCTTCAACTTTCAACAGAACCAAGTCCTCGGCCGCATCCCCGTTTTCCTCTCCGCGAGCCTCTCCGCGGCTTGCCTTTGCGACGCCTGTCATACCGCATAGCCCGAATCTGAACGCGTACGAATTTGCGAGCGACCCGACTCCTGCGACGGAGATTCTGGGAGACTACCAGTCGGAGAATGTCGAGTGGCTGGTCAATGATGATGTAGCCAGTGCCTCGTCATCTGTAGGTAGCTCGAGTGCTTTGAACGCCGCTGCCCCCGAGTTCTCTTCCATGTCGTCGCAACAGATTGACATGTCTCCATACGATATGCTCCGGTCGATATTGGGCCAAACAAGAACGGACGAGGATATAGAGGCCGCCCTGGCTTCCCACAACTACGACTTGAGTGCTACGATTGCATCCATCATGGAAAATCAGAGCAAAGACGGCGGTGCTCCTTCCAGTAGCCTGGATGAGCCCAAGGCTATCCTAATTGGACGATCGATATCTTCGGACGGACGCCCAGCGACACCCAACAACCAGGCAAAGTCCGGGGTGATTTGCAAGTTCTACATGTCAACGGGTCAGTGCTTGCGTGCCGACTGTCGGTTCAGCCACGACTTGAGCAACCATCTTTGCAAGTGAGTGCCGCAGACAAGCTTGATTACTTCTCCATTCGTGTACAGTGGTCTAACTGATTCCAATCTACCCTCTCACCAGATATTGGATTATGGGCAACTGCCTAGCAGGAAACACTTGCGTGTTCTCGCATGACCCTTCCAAATTCGTGAACAAGATGTCTTTGGACGAGAACGGGGAAGGACAAGAAGATATCCAAGTGCAGGACTTGAACTCGTTTCCCGCCCTGCAATCAGGCGGCCCCGATCAAGTGAACAACTTTGGCGGAGCCGGAGCCAGTCTCATCGCTGCCGGTCTCAACCCGCCCCAGGGGCCCAGACACTTCCATGGCAGCGAAAGCCCGCGCTTACGGTCCAGGCCCGGCAGTCGGCACCAGGTCAAGGATAAGAATGTGGGTGCGCCAGCCATTGACGACAATGAAGCTTTTCCGTCACTTGGCTCTGCTTCGGCGAAGCAAGGCAAGAAGCATCATGGGAAACGTGGCCATGGGCATGCGCACAAGGAAAACATTCCGAACTCGCTGGCGGACATTGTCAAGATGACCCCATCCCCTACTCCCGGCTCACCAAGGCCCGAGTCCAGAAGGCTAGCAAATGGAACCGTCTCGGCCAACAAGACTGATGAGAACAGCGCGGCGGCCCAAGCCATTCCGAGCCCAAAACATATTCCCTGGCTGGAAACAGGTGACCGTGCCAATAAGGCGTATCTCAAAGCTCGCCAGGAAGCCATCAAACATGGTGGCTTGCGTAACAAGTTTCTGCAAAGGTACGTGCTCTATGGAACACGAAAAGATGAAGTATTTGGCATGGTCACGACGTCTGACTCCCTCTCAGCGCGGCTCAGGCTTGGAATCGGAACGATGCCAGGGCTGCCAAGGCCCTGAGCTTGCGTGGTCAGAGCGAGAATGACTTGATGCGAAAAGCGCACAGGGAAGCTGCGCGAGAACTGTACGAGCAACGCAACAAGAGCATGAACAACGCAGCCGAAATATACGTAGATCTGCACGGGCTCCATCCGGAGGAAGCGGTAGAGTACCTAGAAAAGACCCTTTTGGACAACAGTCAAGCGTCGAGGCCAGTTTACGCCATCACTGGAACAGGGCATCACAGCAAGAACGGAAAGGATAAAGTGGGCAGGGCGATTCGCAACTTCCTCAACGAATGGCGATATGCGTTCCGCGAATTTTCGGTGCCTGGTGACCGTAACAGCATGGGAGGTATTCTCGGCATCGATGCTCGCAGCTGGGACAAGTCGCTTACGAGGGAAGGGGGGGCAGGCGAGGAAGATGACAGGGAGGAGGTCGATATCTTGAGCCAAGGGGTAGAGATTGGAGACGGCAAGGTGAGACTGCTGGTGAGGGATCCCCCCAAGGGCCCCAGTGGTCGGCGGTGGTGACACCCCATTCCAAAGCAAGTAAAATGCACAAAATCATATGAAAAAAAAAAAAACCAATGCGGGGAAGAGCATGTCGTCCCAGACTTATCGACGAGACATGATGATGATGTCGACGCGGCATGTATCATGCTGCATCTAGAACCGTAGAAGCGGAACAAGACGTCTCTGCACCGACGGGAGCACAACGGGAGCACCACGGGGGCACAACGTCATTGACAACGTCATTGAGTTTGCCAATGCCACTGCGGCGGCACTGCCTACCGTACAGGTCCCCAGCTGGGTGGCAGTAGCTGGTGAGCGTGTCCGTCCAGCGCCGCCGGCCCGCTGCGCTCTCGCCGAGTCCTCGGACCGGTGGCCTCCCCTCCAGTGTCCACTATCCATCCATCCACCCCCCAAAAAAAAAAACGCCGGAGTTTTTCTGATCCATGGCTTCTTCAACCACTTGCCTCGCCGACTCAGCGACGACTTCCGACCACGCAGGCCTCACATTCTCCCCTCGGTCGATCGATTGATATACCGCCTCGTCGTCGTTGGTCGTTCGCCGCCGTCAATCATGCCAGCGGGCCACTCCGCACCCGGGCCCCGTCGCTCCTCAGCCCTATCCTCGTCGTCGTCGTCGTCGTCGTCATCGTCATCGTCCCGCGCCTCGCCCGTCCGCTGGTCCCGCCGCGGCCACACGTCCACGCGCCGCATCTCCGACGCCATGCCTCGCACCCGGTCGTCCAACAGCTCGCCGTCCGTCCTCCAGCGAGCGTGGAAAACGTGCCTCGAATGGAGCCAACGGCTCACCCAGTACTTCCTCAGCCTGCCGCCGCTCTACCGCGCCCTCGCCCTCCTCGCCTGCGCCGTCGGCCTCATCCTCGTCATCCTCGCCATCGTCTACTCGCACCGCTTCTTCGCGTGGCTCGCGCCCATGGCCAAGTCGTGGCGGGACCTCCGCGGCGGCTGGCTCATCGTCTTCGCCCTCATCTTCGTCACCGCCTTCCCCCCCGTCATGGGGTACTCGACCGCCAACACCATTGCCGGCCTCGTCTACGGCTTCCCCATGGGCTGGCCCATCGTCGCCGTCGCGTGCACCCTCGGCAGCCTGTGCGCCTTCTTGGCCAGCCGCACCGTTCTCAGCAGATACGTCGATACAATGGTCGGCTCCGATCACCGATTCGTCGCCCTCGGCCAGGTCCTGCGCAGAGACGGCATCTTGTACCTGACTGCCATTCGGTTCTGTCCCTTGCCATACAGCTTGAGCAACGGCTTCTTGGCGACGATTCCGAGCATAACCCCTCTCGCATTTACCATTTCCACTGCTCTATCAACGTGAGTCCCCTACCACCCAACCTCGGCGAAAAACAAGAACACCCCCTCTTGACGCCCAACACTAAAACATGATGTTCAGACCCAAACTCCTCATCCACGTCTTCATCGGCAGCCGTCTTGCCATTCTCGTCGAGCAAGGGGACAAGATGAGCGCCGGCGACAAAGCCATCAACTACGTCGGCATGGCCACGGGCGGGGCAGTCGGCCTGGCAGTCGGCCTGGCCATCTACAGAAGGACCATGGCCCGCGCCGCAGAACTGGCTCGCGAAGAACAAGGCCGGGACGCAGATGACGCAGAGCAAGGCCAGGGCGGCTACGACGATACCGACACAACGCTGTTGGACCCGGAAGATGCGACGGCCATCATGTCCGATGACGATGTGTCGCTGTGGGACGTACAGGGGAACCATGACTGGGATGCGTACAACGATGATGACGATGATGATGATGACGGGACGAGAGACGCCAAGAAACACGGCAGGTCCAAGAGCGGTGGCTCCAGCACGACTTGAGTTCGAGTATAGAGCACATGTAATTGTATAGATGCATAGATGCCATTGTTGTACACATGGACGGTCAGCTGGGGTTTTTTTTTTCCTTTTCCTTTTCTTCCCTCTTTCTTTTCCTTTCGTATCTTGAACAAAGGCAAAATGACCCAAACAAGAAGGCGAACAGCCTGCCATCACCCTGGTCCCCTTCTCGCTGAAGAGCCCCCAGGCATTTTAACAGCCCTATTGCTTAGAACACCGTCATCGTACACGGAATCCCGCCCGCTCCGCGAAGTATACTTGGAGTCGCAATGCCTTGCGGCATCGCTGCACGTATTCGCGGCATGTCAGGAGCATAGGAACCGGATGTAGAAGCGTCTTACCTGAGTTATTATCCAGCGCTATCCGCTAAGCAAGGGGAATATAAGCATCAAGTGGCTAAGATGACCAGCCTTACGAAAAGCATCTAGGGTTGTCCGAACCCAACTCGTTGGCCTGCACCTAGCAGGCGGTCAGGCGGACGGCTTTGTCAAGCTTTGCCCTCCAAGACGCGCTGACTCCGTGCAGCCTTTGCCTTGGTGGTGTTCTGCGAGACATCCCCTGAAGGGCGGGGCGTGTTTGAGCAAGAGTCAGGCAGGCAAACAAAAGGGCGACCTTGGTCGATGCTAAAGGTCGGGTTCGGACGATCTCAGAGATGCTTTTCGTAAGGCTGGTAATCACCGTTAGCCACTGTATAACGCTTATATTCCCCTCGCTAAGCGGATGTTATTGGCGCTAGATAATGACTCCAAGGAAAGACGCTCATCTCACGAAATGAGGGAGGGGCATTCATCGCACAGACGACATCTTCAGCATAGAGTCATGGTTCCGCAAACAGACAGACAGGGGAGGGGGACATGTTGATCATGATTCAACATGTGTGTATTGTATGGGATTACTACATAGAGCCTCTTTTTTCCCCCCCCTTTTCAGGGCCCTTTCGAGGCAGAATAGGCGTTTCGAAGGAATATAAAATTAATATCGTATTATTCAGAGCAATTGCGCCCGTCCTCAAACACCTTCCCAGATTTCGTACAAGGTCCTTGACTGACCTGAAGCCAACGTCCGTCCATTTTCATTCGCTAGGAGGCAAAGGTTTCAAAACGCCATCGCTTACATCTCAGAACAGGCGCGTATCGTGTAAAGTAATAGAGTTGCAAGTAAAGCATCAACACGCCATAATCAAGAGCGAACACTGCAAATAAGGAGAGAGTCATAGCGGAAAAAAAGGGCGGGGGGCGAAAGAGGCGTCACCGTCATTGGGACCCTCGGTACCGATTCATAAATTCAATGGCTTGTTCCATGGGATATCCTATGAAGACAGGGCCAGTGAATACCATCTGCGGATTGCCACCAGCCTCGGCTTTTATTGCTTGCGGATTGATGAATGTTGGCTGTGAGAGAGGTGGTGGTGCCACTGATGTAGCAGGAACACTCTTCATGTGCGTGGAGGGTGTCTCTCCGAGACCATGGACTGGCTCGGGAGATTTCATAGCTGGGGTGGGCGTAGTTGGGAGAGGGCGACCAAAGGCGGCAGAGAATTTCGTATGGTCAAAGGGGCATTTCCCTGCGGTGCCCATCGCTGCTGGTAAATCGCCGTGTCCAGAGGTGGACATACGAACGGGAGCAGGTGGCGGCGATAACGGATAATCATTCTCGTGGCCCTCTGCAGTCTCGTAGACGGGGACGGATATACCCCAGGGCCTGCTTGGGGATTCTCCAACCCGTACCTCCTTGAGTGACCGCTCGAAATGATTTTGGCGGGCCTCATCTGCCGATTCGACAAGCTCGTCAACGTCAGATGCTCTCGTTCCGCTGACGCCATGGGCCCAAGTCTCGACTCGTTCGTTGGAATCCCCATCCGCATCGGCTGGAGGCCCGTCCGGATTGTCCGACTCTGGCAACATTGGCTGATGAATGTGACTCAATCCTTCAATCATGCTGACAATGTTGCCATACTTGGAATCCATCTTCTTCATCTGGGTCTCGTTGCGTTGGTACCGACGCAAACAAACCTCATGGCTTCGCGGGAGCGCGTGTTTGTGCGTTTCAACATAGTGGGCTATTTCCTCAGGCGAATGCTTGTCCATGAACCGGATGGGACACTTGGACGAGCCGGCACCATTGGCTGCGGGCTGCGAGGTCGCTTCTTCAAACATGGCAGCGCAAATGGGATCCGCGGAATTATGTGGAGTGGTGTCCAAGCTATGCTTACTCCGCCCGTCATTTGAACCGCCAACATACTCTGGCTTGGAGAAAGGACATTGCAGATTGCCCTTCTTCCCCTCAACTGTGAAGTCTTGTTCCAAGGCGGTGGACATGGAGGTCTGGTCCTGAGAGGTATGTGAAAATGTTTCTCTGCTGGAGCTGGGGGTTTTGCTCGACGACCCGATGGAGTTGATCTTGTTGGCCATTCGACGCCCGTCACGAATAATCACAGCAATGTGATGCGATGGTTGAGGGGTGGAGCGTCGATGGGGGAGAGGCACGGGCGAGGTATTGTCAACGGAAGTGTGAGGTGGGAGTTGCAACTTTGCCAGTGTTTCGGCTATCTCTGGCGTTGCGTGGGCATATTTGTCGGCCAAGTATTGAAACTAGCATGGCACATTAGCATGCGTCATCAGGTCCAGAATCTTCTTGATTACAAGGTCTGGTGCTGAGGTGAGGGCAATGATGTTGAGGCGTATGCGATGTGGGTTGTGTGTGTGCTGTGAACGTGTTTGTGTGAGGGAAGATTGGGGACGTCGTGAAAGGGTCAGAGTTTTTACTAGGTTTTCAGTCTCGGCAGTCAGGCTTTTGGCCAGCTGCTCTTGATCTAGAGCTAATGGTTTCTCATCATATTGTTTCGACGACGTGTTTGGTGGGAGGATGTAGTGATGGTGTGTGTGGGTGGGAGCTACGACAAAATGGAGGGATATGATGATGACCAAGCAATGAACGGCACAAGGCGACGACGAGTGAAGCATGCACGCGCCTTACCTGTTCGTGGGCAAAACGCAGCTTGTGCTCAAGGACGGTCTTCCGGTCAGCCAGGACCTGGACTTCGTCGGCGAGAGCGTTGAAAGCGTCCGCCAGGGAGTGTGCAAGGTGATTTTGGTCCATTCCCGATTGTGAGGCGGGTTGGATGAGGAGGGAAAAAAAAAAGTGAAGCAGCAGCAGCCGATCGACGACGTGGGTAAAGAGAACTGGGGTGGACCCACCCAGAGATGAATTATGTTCTGTGATTGGTCACAGCCAGGGCATGTCTGGCAGTGGCAGTGGCTGTGGCGGTGGCTGTGGCGGCCCGGAGTCGGGCATGGAAGGGGAAGAATCATTGATCAGATCAGATCAGATCAGATCAGTTTCGAGTCTGTCTATTGTCTAATACATATCTCGTCTACAAAAATCTCTCACCATTCGCACCAGCCGTCTCCGCGTCTTCTTGTGCTTGAAAGCCTCTCCATGATCCAGCTCCCCAAACCACAACACCTCTAACCCATCCCCCCCTTTCCAAACCGCATGCTCCCAATCCGTCTTATCCCAGACGGTGTCATTTGATCCCATCAAATACGTCGCAACCACCTTTGTGTCGACCACGATGTCTCTCCCGGCCAAAACGACACCTACCCGGTGACCCTGAAGATCTTCCTTCCACAACGCATTGTCGGCCCAGAAGAACCGGCGGGAGAGTGTGTGCGATATGCCAATGTCCCTCGAGCCAAAGTATGAAAGGAGGTATTCGTTGGCGCGACTTGGTTTGCGACAGATCTAAAAGGAATAAGAAGCAAGTTAGAAGCTGCCTACACTCGCAATGGGTGTCCTCAAGAGGAGCAGGATTGGGCTCACGAAGTTGTGCGCCACGTCAGGCAGATGGAGCAGAAAGGACACGGGGTCTATGAATAGAACCGGCCCAATGCTCTGTTTGATCCGGGCGCTGTGTAGCAAATGCGTCGCGATGACACTTCCGTAGCTTCTCGTGCAGCCAAAGTCAGAAATGGCTAGCCCGAATGTCCTCTTTCAGATACGAGTGTAGAAGGGCACGTACGAGTGTGAGACCAGGACAAACTTGTCCCATCCATGTGTCTTGATGATCCGGCACACCTCATCGACCATTTCGTCCTTGGACATGGCCTCGGCTGTCAAGCGAGAGCTCACCCACATCATTTCAACTGCAATGATGCCCACTTGACCGTCCCCGGTGGAGGATTCTTGTCCCTCGCGGGCATTGATCTCGGCCAGAAAGTCAACGTACGGATACAGTCCGACGCCGATGCCATGGAGAAACAGGACAGGCAACCTCGTCTTGGAAATGTGCGGCCGGTGCCAGTACGTAAGTCTCTTGGCGGGAGACTTGGACGTGGAAAAGACTGTGAGCGGACGAAAAGGGAAAACGCCCAGGAAGCCCATCCACGATGTGCGATGGAAGTCGAAAGAGTGGTAGAAGAGGGAGAGAGATGCTATTGTGTCAACGACAAACACGCACTGCGAGAGACGCGCAGAGATTAATAACCTTGTCCCAATCCCCCCCCCTAAAAAAAAATCTCTTTTTTTTCGACTGTCTTGTTGAAAGTAACAAACTCACCAGGTACCAAGTCAGGCTCCTGTGCAGCATTTCTACCTTGTCAAGTGTCAATCTCAAGCACTCGGCATCACCACGACCAGGTTCAAACTTCCTCCCCAGCAGCTTCTCCATCCCCCCGACATACTCCTCCAGCTCTTCATCATGGGTAACATCGACCTCTCCCGTGTTTAAAAAAGCCCATCGGAAGAAGTCCTTGACGTTTTCCCTCTTGATGTCCTCCTCGGAGGCGCCGCGAAACCACTTCCTCAAATACTGGGATGGATCGGGGATACTGTTGTGACAGCGCCAGAACAGCTTGCGTCGATCATCTCGGCTCAACAGCTCTGGATGCTTCGCAGGTCTTTGGAGATATTCCCTGAGCGGGAGATAGAAGGCTAGGTAGAAGATGGCTTCGAGAGCGAGCCACAGTTGGAGTATTCGGGGAACTCGCACCGGCAGAGGTACTACGAGACTGGCGAGCGAGTATACGATGCTCAGAGGCGCAATGGATCGCAGGGCGACTATGCAGGTCCGTATGAAGACATAATCCCACAGGTCTAGTCCTCGCATGGCTGCAGGCAGAGACTGAAAAAAAAAAAAAAAAAAAAAAAGACAACTGCAAGTGAAGAAATTGGCCAAGTTGCGCGTGAAGTTGCGATTTATATGAATGTGGAACCTTGCTTCACCCTCGGTCAGAGGCAGGACATTTTCTCATCACCGTCCAGGAAAACCATGTTTATATAGTACGGGGATTGATTGATGGACTTCACACATGATGTTTTCTTCATGATGAAAAGGGGCCGAATTTGTTGGGTTGGGTTGGGTTGGGGGGGAGTTCGCCTCTCCACTATTATGGTCTAATACCAACAACTGCTACCCTGTCCATTAGCATGTGAGAGGGAGAAAAAAAAAAAAAAAAAAAAAAGGGACACGCAAGAGATTTCGCCATGATGTATTCATGATGCAAGCTGCTAAATTGAGAGTTGGCCCTGCAGGCCCCTGGATAGCCTCCGAAACCTATCAAATGTCAGTTAACTCGGTTTACCTAGGTATCCCAGGGGTATCCTAGGCATCCCACGCAGATGATTGTCCACGCAATGTGATCTGCACCCGGTTTTCCCCATGTTGAGCGGGTTGAAAATACGCCGTTACGTGCCTCGAGGTGGGCTGGGCTGCAGCCTGCCCGACCCCTACTGAAGGGGGGGGCAGGCTTCGCACCTTCCCCCCCCTTCACCTACCTAGTAACCCCTCCCTCTACTAATCCGTACTCCGTACAACGCCCATGAATTCTCCCACGTAACAGGATCAAAAATGGAAAGATTCTGCCTCGAACGCTTCAAGGACCCCAAATGTACGCTTGCCCATGACCATTCACCCGCAGAATCTCACTCACTCCACGATGCAGCATTGCAGCATTGCAGCAGATTCGCCTCACCTCACCACCCATCACCAACAACCCCAAGATGGCTCCCTTGATCCTGGATCCCCCCCCGCCAAGCTCCTCAGCAGCAGAGAACATCTCCTCCCCGGCCAGCTCAAAGTCACAACCCTCTTCTTCCAAGTGCCCCTCGACTACGAGAACCCCTCGGCCGGGTCGATCCAGCTGTACGCCCGCCGCATCATCAAGAACGAGCGCCCCATCTTCCCGCCAGACGATGATGCTGCCTCCACCAACGACAGGGACGTCAACAAGCCCTACATCATCTACCTCGAGGGCGGACCAGGCTTCGGCAACCGCTCGCCATCAGACCATCCCCTCACCCGGGCCGCCATACCGCGCGGGTACCAAGTTCTGTTCATCGACCACCGAGGAACGGGCCTCAGCACACCGGTTTCCGCAGCCATGCTGGCAAGACTTGGCGATGCCGACGCCCAAGCCAGGTATCTGCGCCTGATGCGCCAGGACAGCACCGTCCGGGACTGCGAAGCCGTCCGCAAGTGCCTCACGGAGGGCTGGCCCGAACGCAAGGCCGCGTGGTCCACGTTTGGCCAGTCCTACGGCGGCTTCATCACGCTGTCCTACCTCTCCATGCACCCGGAAGGTGTGCGGGAGGCCTTCCTGACGGGCGGTCTTGCGCCCGTGGGCAAGACGGCCGACCAGGTGTACCAGGCGACGTTTCGGAAGACGGCGGAGCGGAATGAGCTGTACTTTGCCAAGTTTCCGGAAGATGCCGCCGCGCTTCGCGAGATTGCCACGTACATCGAGAGCCAGGGTGGCAAGGTCGCGCTGCCCGCGGGCGGCTTCTTGACTGTCCGCCGGCTGCTCACCATGGGAATCGCCTTCGGTGGCCACGGCGGCTTCGACACGGTTCACAGTACGTTGACGGCGCTCAAGACTTCTCTCGACCAGTTCGGCTTCCTCGCGCGAGCTTCTCTGGCGCCGTTGGAGACGTTCACGCCCTTTGACACAAACATCCTCTACGCCATTCTTCACGAAGCAATCTACTGCGATGGGCCCAATGTCGCCTCCAACTGGGCTGCCAACAGAGTCGGTCTTTCTCAGGGCGGCAGCAGCGGTCCATTCGCGTGGCTGAGGCCCGACTTTACATTGTCACAATCCACGGGACCGCTGTACTTCAGTGGCGAGATGATATTTCCCTTTCACTTCGAGACGTACCCCGAGTTGATCCCCCTCCGAGAGGTTGCTGAGAAGCTGGCTTCTTACAACGACTGGCCTGCTCTCTATGACGTACAGCGCCTTCGTGACAATACCGTGCCCTTATATGCGGCTTCCTACGTGGAGGACATGTACGTCGAGCATCATCTGGCCAGGGATACGTCCAATCTGGTCAAAGACAGCAAGGTATTCGAGACAAATGTCATGTATCACAATGCTCTGCGGGCCAAGGCGGATGAGGTGATGCAGCAGCTTTTCAATTTGCGTGATGACGTGCTCGATTGATCGAATGCGAAGCACATCCTGAATGACGAGCGCTTATTTCCATAGAAAATCTTTGACATCCATTTTAGTGGGGGCTGCAAAGATTCTAGATCGTATAAAGAATATCCCGACTTCCTGTCTTTATCTGCCGTCCCTGCATGCGGTCATCGGCGCATCATTCTACCTCCATCTCGGCTTGCATTTGGATATCTGATTTGCCAAGATCGTCAGTGTACGGGACTTCGTCAATACGCAGTCTTGATATACATACTCCAGAGCCTGTTGGCAGCCGACGAGATTACTTGGGCCTTGGCGAGCATCTTCTTCTCCATTAATGTGTCGTTTTGTGCCTTGATCCGAAGTTTATTGGGTTGCGCCTTGTTATTACTCGTGTCAGCAAGGTCGGCGCGCGCACACACACACACACACACACACACCTGCATTAGAATAGGGACCAGGTCGTTTGGATTGGCATTGGCCAAAGTAGCCACGCTGCGGTACCCGTTGTCAAAAAACACTCGACTGCAGAGACTGCAATCAGCTTCAAAGTCTAGGGTTCTCGAGAGGATCTGGGCTCAACTTACGCTGTGCGACTCTTGATGAATGGCACTTTGGACAGGGCGAGGAGCTCGGTCCGGGCACCTGCCATCAGGCGATCCGAAAAATGGTCCAGTGCGGCGGCCATGACGCTATATAATGGTAAGCAGGCGCATCAAGAGGAGACCTCCTCCCTCAGACCAGACGTGTCTATACAATAAGGGACGCTTGCGACAGGGGCCAAGAAAGAAATTGGCTACGCACCCCCAGTCCAGATGCTCACAAAATTTCACCATGCCAGCAGCAAATCCTTGACATGTTTGCGACAGGGTCTGAACTGATCCTCGTGGCATGTCGTACTTTCGCGCCACAGCATGTATAGGCACTTCATTGCAAAGGTCGCGAAGCTGCATGGCTAGATAAAAGCGACGATACACGCGTGCCACATTCTTTTCTTCCGCCGTCGATTCCTTCAATGCTGCACCTTGAGCGCTGCTCGATGCGTTAGTAGCGAATTTGCACAGCTGATGATGCCACATCATCATCATCATCATCATCATCAGTCCAGAGACTCAGACGTACAGGCGAAGTACCGCGGTGGGCTTAATCCCCAGGAAATTGAGTACCCGTAATCCGCTCTCGTCAAGACCCTCCATTTCATTACGAAACACTTGCCAGTTGACTGTCGTGCCAAAGTCTTGGACTGGTGTGAAGACGTAGAGGATATGCATCTCGCCGTCCATGACAAATGCTCTGAGGGCCCGTTTAAGCTCCTCATGGACAAAGACACCATCATCAGGATCGATGGACGAGGCAACAATAGCTTTGCCCAGGCGTGTCGGAGAGAAGCCTGAAAGGGAGTCCCCAGTTATGAGTCCCATGCTTTGGAGTTCCGCGAGACTAGATTCAACACCAGTACGGATGAACTGAGAAGACTGAGAGCTGTGCAGTAGTGATCTGGAGAAATAATCCAATATGGAATCAAGGCTTGTCGCGAGGCGAATTGATACAACCTCCAGCAAAGCCCTGGCCTTGATGTTAGTATCGTCCTGTCAAAGCGAACGACAATGCTCGCGTACCTTTGTATTCGCCTGTTCTCGGTGCTAAGACAGCTTGATACCTTGGGTATATCGGCATGCATGAGATCCAAAACATGGTCCAAATCAGGTTCACGGCAGCACAGAAACGTCTCCCCTACCAGTGTTTTACCTTGTCTGCCTGCTCTGCCTCGCATCTGTCGTAGCATCGCCGGACCAATGTACTCTCTGCCCATTTTCACATTATGCAAGATAACTCTGCGCGCAGGTCTAAATGTATGTCGTTAGTATACTGGAGTCTTAGTCCCAGCGATCAGCTTCTCCATCTTACAAATTGATGCCGGCAGCGAGACTACAGGTAGCCACGCATACCAGAATGATTCCAGAATCATATGCGGCGGCGATGAGATCACGTTCCTCACTCGTCAGGCCGGCCTGTACAATTAGTTCAGGTGCTTCGAATGCTCACGAGAGAGTACCGGTCTTACATCTAATGGCGGTCAGTACACACACTAAATTCGAATTGAAACTGAAGCCAAAAAAAAAAAAAAGACGCCAACTCACGATGGAAAGCCACGCCGCTTAATACTGTTTCTTCGAGAACCGGATCAACCTCAGTACCCAAGCTACGTAGATCACCCAACAGGTTCAATCGTTTGTCGAGAATATTGGTTTCAAGCTCATGTGAAGGCGGCATGACTCGACTGACCCAGCGAGCATCCGACTCGCACACGCCTCGGCTGCCGGCAAAAATCAGCACGCCATGGCCCATACTGGCCGATTCGTACGCAAGAGACACCACAGAATTGAGGAGAGGGTCCCTAAATTCCTTGTGTATAGATTTGTCGATGCATCGTATGGGCGCTGTCTTGCCCTCTGTGACGTCTTGACTACTGAGTTGGGAGGGAGTGTGACCAAGTCCATCGTTGGGACCAGCGAGAAAGACTTTTCCATCGTAAACAAGGTGCTCTTCGATTGGCACCGGACGGTATCGTGTCTCGTAAGAATGTGCATCGAGCCAAGTTGCGAGCAAGCCCAGGTTCTTCTAGTCCGTCAGCAGACACACTACCTAGTCGTGGAGAGGGGGGGGGGGGGAAAGCACGTATTGGTCTTACCGGGAGTGTCGCACTCATGCCAATAATTTGAATTTGTTGGCCGAGACTCAGAAGTTTCGTGGCAATAAGTTCAAGAAGGTACCCACGATGGTCATCGTCAATCATGTGAAGCTCGTCCAAAACCACAGCTCGTAACTTGGAGACGGAGCAATCATCGATGGCCGTATTGATGAGAGCATTCGCCTTGAGAACCTGATTAGCCAAGACATCAGCACACCTTTTTCTCAGGACTTTCTCACCTTTTCCAAGGTGCAGACGCCGATGTCAAAATCATCCCACGTGGCCCGGATCTTTCCACCTCCAAAGAAGCCAACAACGCGAATGGTGCCATGATCTGCCCGTTGGCGCCACGGCCGGTTTGACACGTCTTCTGCAGATTGATGGTCCAAGATTTTTACACTTTGAGCTATCTTACGAAGCCAGCCTACTTTCTCCTGCACGAGAGCAACATAGGGCAATATGAGAAGAGCCTTGGTGCCCGGTTCTTCAATAATTCGTTTCAGCATTAGCACTGTGTCTGCATTAGCTACATGGTGCATCTGACACGGCAATCATGATTTCAGCTCACAGTCTGCGACCAAAGATTTCCCGCCACCAGTTGGAGCGCAATACACGAGGTTTCGTTCTCCTGACAATAGCCCCGGACCTTTTAAACAATTTTTCTGCCAGGGATAGATGTGGTTGATGCCTACGGAAGCAAAGTTGGACACGATTTGGATGGGCAGATCATATATGACATTGGCAAGACTCAGTTCTGGGTCATGAGAGGACCATGGTGTTGCTGAAATAAGCCGCCTTTGACTATACTCTGTCGTCTCCCTGTTCAGTGGCGATATTTTACTTGCGGATAGTCGAACAGGGGTTAGGGGGAGATGAATGGCCTTCTGGAATTGCACGGTGGTATGTGATTCCGACGAGCCAGTGCCATTCTGAGGCGTGTCAAGCTCATTGTTGGAAGTCCAAGCTCTTTTCTGGCCTGCAATAGACTGGGAAGCATGGGATTTCTGCTCGTAGGCTGCCTGAAGACTAGTCTTGTGCAGAATACCCTGCATGCTCTTCATGACTGCGGACAAGCAGAGAGAACAGCAGAGTGCAGCAGTGAACAAGCAAGTGTGAGGTTGGATTTAGGCCATGGTTGAATATCTTCGTCGAGCATCGAATCAGGATGTGGATGATCTTGTGCTGAGCGAGAGAGCAGCGCTTGAAAGAAGCGCCAGGGAGGGGAAGGAAGAAGGAGGAGGAGGAGAAGGAGAAGGAAAGGGGAAAGAAGAGAAGAAGAAGAGGAAAGAAGAGAAAGCCGAAAGCTGGAATGCCGGAGGGTCTGAACGCCTTGACGATCCAAGTGGTCTTTTCAATGCGTGCCATGATGCCTGAGCCCACCAGCGCGTTGGCGGTGACGACACATAAACGCGCTGTCACGTGTGGTAGGACAGGTCGTTTGTTCACGACAAGTGGGTGCATCTCGATGAGTACTACTAGCAAGAAAAGGAAAGCAGCGATGATATAAAAATGAAAATATACTTGATTACATACAATTGTACCTGCTTATATAAAGGTATACACAGAGATCGATTCCGTTTTAGGCCTAGTTGCTGCTGCGTATTTAAAAATCCGTCGCTACGTCTTTACGTACTCTGCTGCCAGGCAAATGAAGCCCGATATGCCATGGCCCTGATACAATTTCGTAATCCGCTTGCTTTAAACGCAAATGATCACAGGTACCTCTCTTTACACGTCTTAGAATATTTGCTTTACACAGACTAGGCAGACTACGACCTTCCTGCCACTAGCAGCGTGGCAGCTGTAGTAGAGGGATTTAAAGAGGCAAAAAAACGCCTTCATGTATATATTACAGGTGCGGGGGTACCTCTTTCGTCTTGGGCCTAGTCACTACTGCGCATTTATCTTTTGCTACTCCGTACTCCGTAGTCCATACTGCGCGTTTATTATTATAACTAAGCCAAGTTACTCCTCATGAAGTGACAAGGCCCGAGTTAGTTTTTTTTTTTTTTTTTCTTTTTTTTTTTAAGCCGAAGCAGCGTAAAGCTTTTGTGCGTCGACTAATTCTCCTGGCCGAGTTTGTCTGTGAATTGAGAGTAAAGTGATGATGCTAGGGCCATGCCGACTGGGTTTTGTCCTCAAACCTTGGGGTTTTCGGCGGCGAACCAAACAGCTCTCAACCAGACTGTTGACTTGTTGACGAGAAGCAGAGAAGCAGAGAAGCAGAGGAGCAGACGCGACAAAGAAATCGCTGCGCCCTCGAGCTCGAACCTCTTTGTTTCTTCTTGTTCGCCCTCTACCGGGATGGGATAGACTGTTCTTCCGTCGTCTATTACATGTATGCCAGGCTGGGTGAACAAGGTGGGCGCCGATGAACGCCTCCCAAAACCTGGATTGAGATCCGTCCCTTCATCAATGGGTGTGAGACCTTGGCGGGCCTTCGTGGAGACTGAGGTAGCACTTGCTGACCGGGGTGTCGTCATGTATATATAAAGTAGCTTTTATTTTTCATGCCAAACAAGGCTACCCGAGCCAGCGGGCGCAATGTTTTGCTTGGCGCTAGCAGCTACTCGCGCAGTACCTCCGCCGCTAGTGCCGTCCCACCCATGTTCTGGTACCCAGCGTGGTGGACGTATCGAGCCAGACCAGGGCCGCCGCCTCGGGGTGCCAGGACGTTTCTTCCTTCTCCCAGCGCCTGGGAACCAGACCTCTCTTCTCTTTCAAACTTGTCTCCCACTCCATACGCCGCGTTTCGAGGCGAATCTCTTCGTCTAGATTTCTGATTTCGACGCCTTGCGCCTTGAAGCGTTGGCGTTGCGCGTGACAATCTCCCTGGGACCTCGAATTCACTAAACCTTCATCCCACTTCACTCCCTAGCTTGTCACATACAACTCTTCTCCTTCTTTACATGTAGTGGGCGTGGGCATGCCTTGTTCACACACAACTCGCCTCACCTCATTTTCGCGCAAATGATTTACTGGTGCAATGGCACAACAAAATGTAAGTACTCAACGTCTGATTACTCACTTTTTTTGGACCTCCTGCATCATACCCAATGGCTTTTTCAACCTCCTCATTGGGGCCTTTTTTTCCCTCTTGGTCTCCTTTGGCTCTCTCATGAGCCTCTCTCTTACATCGCGTGGTTTCTCATACGTCACATTCTGGCTGACACCAACGATTTCTTGAGCAGGACTCTGAAGTCACAAATGTGAACTCACAATCACCGCCCAGCTCTGTGAAAGACTCATCAAATACTGATCCCTCAAAGGATATGAGTGCCGATATGGCTGCGCCCTATGGGACGCGCTCTCGTAATAGAGGGGGTCGCATCAACTACGCAGAGGACAAAGACATCGAGATGGATGTCTATGAGTACTATGACAAAAAAGGCCAAGATAATCCTAAAAAACCGTCGCGCAAATCCGACGTCGGGACAAATGGAGACAACACGCCCCGGTCAGTCACTTCGCGAAGGACGGCGGCGGAGGAAAGCAAAGCGTCTGCGGCCTCCCAAAATGGCTCCAAGGATACGACACCAGGCATCACGACAAGTGCATCCCAAGTCGCTGCACCGCCCTCTGGCGCGACGCAAGGCACTCGGAAGCGAAAGGCTGCAACGACAACAACGACGTCTGTGCCAAACAAGAAGGCAGGGCAAGTAGTGCATGGGCCAGGGACTGCTGCATGGCCAGACAGCAACATGCTTACTTTTGAGAATTGCAATCATCGCGTGGATGCAAGTGGGCGCATGGTGGCTGACGACGGGACGGTGCTGGAGCCAAATGGTAAGTGTGCTCGCTCTGCGCCTTCTCTCTCACGCACACACACTCACGCACACACACACACACACACACACACAGGGCAAGTGCGTGCAAATGCAAATGCGAAGTGGAATCCGGGAGTCGGGACACTTGGACTTTGGACCTTGCTTGGTCGTGGACTTGCTTGGGTTGTCGTACCAATTGCACCAAGCGGCGCGGTCGGGGCCCACTCATTCGCACTCGCTCTAGGAGGAACGAGGCAAAGGCAATTTCAGCAATTTCAGCAGCATGCCGGCTAACGATGAGACGCAGATCATGTGTACCTGGTGTGCGAACCACCGGGGGAACCCTATTACTTGGGACGCATTATGGAGTTTGTGCACTCGCCAGACGACAACTCGAAGCGAGTGCATACGGTGCGCATCAACTGGTACTACCGCCCCAAGGACATTGGGCGGAAGACAACGGATACGCGACTCGTCTTTGCGACGATGCATTCTGATGTGAGCCCTTTGACAGCATTGCGTGGCAAGTGTTGGATCCGGCATCGCGTGGAAATCGACAACCTGGACGTCTATCGAAAAACGCCCGACTGCTTCTGGTACGAGAAGCTCTATGATCGATACATCCAGAAGAATTACGATCTGCTCCCTACATCGACAATCGTCAACGTGCCTGACAAGGTCAAGAAAGTGTTAGACGAGCGCTGGAAGTTTGTGTTGGTGGAGCAAGGGCGTGGCAAGGAGCTCACTAGCGCCGTTGCTTCGGTCCATTATTTGGAGGCGGCTGCAGACGCGACTGCAGACAAGGCAGGATACGGGTTCAGAATTCAGGATTTCAAGACGCTGACACGATGCAGATGCACCGCACCAGAGACGAGAGACGAGAGACGAGAGACGAGAGACGACCGAAAGCGTCATTTCTTTCTTGTTCCTGCCCAAGAAAAGCCCGGTAAACGGCCCCTGGCATTGGGCTGCAAAAGGAACAGAGCGGAAGGCGCTGGGAAGGCGCTGGGCAATGGCATCCATCTTGTCACACCCTGCCCTTCTTTGCCCATCCAAGCTAATTTAAATGGCCCTTTCCGGTATCCCGTATCCCACTTGCCAAGGCTAATGAATCCAATGTCGCTACCGAGTAGCTATCTGCCATCACATAATGCCTCTCATGCCGCACAATGCCCATGGTAAGCCAGAGTGCCAGAATCCTGCCACTCAATCCAAACCCATCGCCCGCTGTCCATCATCCCATCATGCTGCGCCGCTCATCGTAGTGAACGCCATCAATCGCCAATCTGCCCCAAGTGGGTGAGTGGGATCCCTGTTACTCCTCAACGCCTTGCTATGCTTTGATATTTGCCCAGGCTGCTCAATGGCCCCCATCGCTCAGTCTCCCGATGAACTGAACTTCATCGGCCTGCCATTTCAGAGCTTGTCGCATTTTTTGGGAATACTGCTGCCTCTCCTCATCTCCCACTTCCGTTTTTGGGTTCTGAACCTCAAAATCCTCGTCAGTAAACAGAGGCGATGTTGTGAAGCTCACCATTCCAAGCTTTTCGCCAGTCCATAGTAAGACGTTGTCGTCGTTGAGTCTGTCCTCGCCGTGCCTGGACTTGGTGGACACGATCTTGCGCGCCATATCATCCGAGGCGGGCATCGATGCAAATAGTGATGATGGTTCGTCAGCATCGCTGTGTCCGATCTTAATGTGTCGACACTCCGTCGACCCATCACGCTCGAACCACTTGATGAAGCCAGAACCATCTGAGAATACTATTTTGCTGCCATGATTCGTGACGGACAAAATAGTGGACGAAGCAGCCGTCTGCCGGTTTTTCATGACCGAGTTCTGCAGTGCCGAGTTTTCGTCGTGGCCCGGTGCTGAAGCTGAACTGAGACCGTATATCTCGAGAGATCCCTTTGATTTGTATCCACCACCAGCGATTAACGTCCTGCCCTGACTCTCCATCTTCATCTGAGCGACTCGTTCGGGTGGTACTTCAGCTTGTCGACGCACTTCGGTGTCGACAGTGGAGAAGGGATATGGCAGTGCAGCCAAACTTTTGATGAGCGCCCCCGACCAGATCGACCCTACTATGGTGGGAAACTTCCGGCGGTCGTAGTGCAATATGTTGGAGAATCGACCAGACACATATACGTCGTTTGAAACGAGATCGTGAGAGCCAGGCTGAGGAAGGTGTAGAATGCTTATCGGAGTCGATTGCGAAAGGGGCGCATATGGTTGAAGCGGCTTGCTGTCAAAGATGCCTTTGAAGATGTTGCAATCATGGTATTGAGCCCCGTCTAGCCGCTCTACGGCATCACGGGTCGCCATGGATCTCGTGCGAAAGTCATGAAGATGAATGCCCAGCGAAGTACCCACAGTCAAGGGTACACCTTGATGTACTGCCGACAGACTTGTGATGGACCACTCGAAAGACTCTCGACTGACTACTTGCAAGCGATGGAGGTCGACCTCGATTAGATCTAGCCAGCCAATAGTCAGTTTCTTGCAATCAAACATGAAGCTCGTTCGGCATGAACGGCTGCTTTCTACAGCTGCAACTCACGACTTTGGACGGCAAAGAAGGCTCGGTGACTGTCGTTGTTCACACTGACACACTCTGTGACACCAGTGTCAATCTTTTTCGACCTCTTGCTATTCTGGCTACCTGGGCCGTCAATGAAGAGAATGTCGGGTGCGCTTGTGGCAACAATGCGGCCTTGTTGACCACGCGACCCCTTGACGTCCCATAAGCAGACAGACCCATCGTCCAACGGTGAGACTGCGAGCATGGTGCCTTGACCGTCGTTTCCATCGTAAGGACTGTAGAGGGCCAATCCTCGAGTCTCAATAATGGCCTCGAGACCTCCATCGCGGACTCGAGGAGCTTGGAGCCAATTGACACAAGTGGTGGCATGGCGTTGGATGTATTCGTCATACCATGATACACGCTCGCCAGGAAATACGGGATCCCAATTCGCCATATCTTGAATGGCGCGCCGCCGACCGCTCATGACACAAGAGCTGTCATGACCATCTCGCTGAGGTGATGTATCCGTGAGCAAGCAGCCAGACTCGTCAGACTGGCCATCCGATTGCATCGTATCATCTTGGGCATGAAGCGGCTCGACGATGACCGAACGGTAGAGGCTGCGACGGGCCTTGAGCGACTGGAGCCATGATGACTCCTCGAAGCACAGGCGTTTCCACAGTTCATTGTCGAGACAGAGCTTTCGAAGCTTGTGCGATACGAGCTGCAGCCTTGTGATGTGGGAGGGCTCTAAATCTGCCCCACGTCGCCATGGTTGTGGTCAGCCTGTTGTCTTTCTGGGTGGGAAGTGCAGAACTGCGCGCGCATGCATGAAGGCGTGAACTTGTACGGAAAGAGAAAAGAAGGGAGAGACACAATGGCATATCCGCGGGGCATATCCGCGGGGCAGAGGGAGGGCCAAGCTTACAATTAATGATCTGGAGGAGAATCTCATCCGGGAGCTCGCCCCATCGCGAAGGATCTTGGGTTGAGTCCATGGCTCATGGTGACGAGCAGGAGAGAGTGATACAAGAAACGCCAGGAGTAAGAATGACAAAAGAGGAGAATGGATGGGGGTGGTGCGAGGGAAGGAAGGTAATAAGCAAAAAGGCAGGTGCCTGTGCCTGCCTGGCTTGGCACATGGCACACGCAACACACACGCAACACACGCAACCCTGGTGGGATCGGATCATGAACATCAAGCCCTGCACGCCGAAGACGCCCGATTGACCATCGAGGACGCTGATCGGCATCGGCATCGTGCTTCATTTTAAGCTCTTTTTCTTTTCTTTTTTTTCCCTTCCTATTCCCCCATCTCTCTGACGGCTTGACTGCATGCGGGCTGGTTCTAGCTGATCCACCCCGGCAAAGGACAGAGAGAGGACCAGAACGGGACAGATATGAACCAGCCACGCCGAGTCGGCTGGCGCCATTGAAAGTTTTTGCCATTGAAACCTTGACTTGATCCTCGGCCAAGGTCTGGAGCAGAACGTGGCCATGTCCATCTGAACAGGAACAAGACGGCGATGATCTGGAGGGCGGGAGCCTCATCATCTCATCATCATCAGCGGGAGGGGGGGGGGGGACAAGGGAGGGGAAGGTTTCGACGTTGGCGAGACGTTGGCGAGACTTGATGTCTCAAGTGCTCGTCGTCGTTGCCCGTTTGACTCCACCCTGCCACGGCTTGATGATTCTTCTCGGCTGAGGCGCCGCTCAAGGTTTTTTTTGCATGCATGCACGCACTGATGCTGCATGCTGAGGGAAACTGAGAGGGTTGTACGCCGTTTGTTGTGTGCGTGGTGTCATGGTGTGGCCGTGGCTCTAGTCTTGTCCACCGAGTCACTCACTGACCTATCAACTACAACTGTAGATGCATGAATCCAGCAAAGAAAAGACTTCTTCTGCCTGTCTGCACCGACTCTTCATTCGTCAGCATCTCATCTCGTTCGCGTCGAAGCGTCAAGTCACTCTTCAGTGTCTTCACAGCCACGCCACGTTGGAGAAACACGTGGGACGTAAACAGACTGAGCACCTGGTGAGTTCGCGCTCGATAACTGGCGACTGTGAGACTGTGAATCCTTGATGAGTCAATATTGGAGAATTTGGGTTCCTATGATCTATGCTCTATTAATTCTAGTATTAATATATTAACCAAAATAATTCCTTCTTTATGCCTAGGACATAGCTAAGCAGTGGACTTGGAAGATCCCATGCTCCTTTAATAAATTCTTTAAAAACCAAACCCTACTTTATTTACGCTACGTACTCCCAAAGCCTATGCTCAAACTTGCCTAATGTTATTCCATCATTGCTTGCACACGTGTCTTACTTCCGTGTGACTATGACTGTGAATGCTGCCGTGCTCTTCGATCCTGCTTCCCTCTCACCTCACATCTCTTTGTCAACCCAACCCACCAGCCGCTTCACAGCAGTGTCAACAGATCCAATATACGACGGCTCACATTTTATGCAAATATTGAGCTGCTTGAACGAGTGCCACTTGGACCTGCTGCTGCTGCATCACTTCACTTTCACCAGCGACCAATTAACACCACTTAACCTCACGACACGAGCTTCTTCTGGGCCACAGCTTGCGCAATCTTTACATGAACAATCGCGACTTTCCAGGTACTTGACCAGCCCGTCCTGCACTACAAAGGCAAGACTACCAACAACAAACAAG
Organism: Epichloe coenophiala; assembly: GCA_018801565.1. NCBI lineage: Eukaryota > Fungi > Ascomycota > Sordariomycetes > Hypocreales > Clavicipitaceae > Epichloe > Epichloe coenophiala. The sequence goes on along the minus strand of JAFEMN010000005.1, from coordinate 2,379,347 downwards.
TCGGATTCTGTGCCAAGATCCCCGTGTGCTCCATCTCAACGGGGCCTCTTTTATGAACATGAGACCCGACTCAGGTGATGTATGCTCCCCCGTTGCCTTGCATGGAATAAAGAAGGAAGGAAAAGAAGTGGGAAAGGCAGAGAAGAGAGAGAGAGAGAGAGAGAGAGACCTAACCAGCGATAACAGTCTTCTCAATGGAGCGACATCACCGAAGCCATCGCAAATCGCAGACGCGACACCCATAAAAAGCAGTCAACGCATCTGCAGAATCCATTCTCCGACCCCAAATATGAAGATGAAGTGATCCAACTACGCAGTTTCGAGGCTTTGAACGCTTCCAGATCAGAGCCCGCCCCCGATGACTTCGTCTCGGAGCATCCATCGTGGGCATCATGTCCCCCCCGACGCAGCCAAACAGCACGCTACTTGAAGCCAGCGTTTCACGACGAAGACGAAGAAGTCACTGATTCAGACGTCGCGATGAACCATGTCGACACGGACGCGGCCATCGTCATCCCACACGCCGAGCTGCGTCCCGGCCCACCATTTCCGCAGCCACAAGTGCAGAATCAGAATCAGAATCAGAATCAGAATCAGAATTTCTCACAGCGCCGAAACACACACGATCCCCAGTCATATACCCTCGCAAGCCCCCGAGCTGCCAAGCTCGTGACGCTCCAGAGGGTCGACCCAGCCCGTCTCCGCGCATCGAGCATCTACGAAGACGACGTCGAGCCTCGAAGTCCCCACGCCATCTTCACCACCGCCGCCAGCAGCCTTGCGAGTGGAGGAGGGCCCGGCAAGAGACGTCCAGCCACGCTGGGCTTCGATCGCAGAACCGCATGCGACGAACTCATGGCCAGCAACTCAAAGTCATCGAGCCACGCCAGCGCGGATCCGTTCCGGTTCGACGGCGACAGGTACTCGCCCTTTCTGAAACCCTCTGCCGAGCGAGATATCAGCAGAGCTCTATACCGCGACGATAGCAATCTTACAGCCACCCCCAACTCGCCGCCCGTCACAGACGGAGAAACACGGCCAGCCGGGCTCGTTTTACGACCACGCCGCCATTCAGTCGACTTAGAAGGTCGAGAATGCGGTCAAGGTCCCCGTCATCAAGCAAGCTGATCTTCGGGCCACGTCAGACGAGCACCCTCTCTCGCAGCTCGACGCCCTGGTCACCGGCCAGACGGAGAGGCACCACGCAGACGGAGACTGGCAGACCGTGACCACGGAACAGACGCGTCCGCGGCCACTGGAGCTAACATTGCGTCTGGACCGAGACGTTGGCAGCAGCCTCGCCGATGTATCCGACGGATCAGAGTACGAGTTCGATGAATTCGTCGGCGCAAGCGCAGAGTCTCGGTTCGTCCGTGACCAGCCACGGGCCTGCGGTACGAAGCAGCACACTTGGCGGGCGCACCCTTCAAACGCCGTTTCCATTCCCACAGACCATCTGCGCCAAAGCCATCAGAAGCATCATCGACGACGTCCTGCCCGGGCAGCCGCGGCGATTCGCCACCTCAGCAGCCGCTTCTCCCTCGAGATCAAGCCCAGACACCCTGCATCACGCGAGCCCATCTCCAGCTACGCAAGCTTGGACTCGGATACCAACCAAGAAGAGTATCAGTATCAGACGGGCTCATCAGATGGTCATCATGCCCGCCATGACGGCGCCGAACCATCGCCATCCCACCGCAGAGACAACTGGCCAGTATCTACACTCCGACTCGATTCGCAGGAGATACTGGGCCACGGAACTCACCACCACCACCACCACCACGACAACGACGGCGGCGCGCACCATAAATCCCGGGACTTTGCACACCACCACAGCACACTGACCAACACGAGCCTTCCTCGGTTCCCGTTTCCCCTCATCAGTCTCCCCGAAGCGGCTGCCCTGCAGTCCCAGCGCCGCGAGAGGGGCGAAGAAGATCACTCGGATCCCGGCCCGGCCTTTGCCGCCAAAGCACGCTCCTGCACCATCAGCACTGTTTCCACCAACGGGCCCAACACGCCCGGCTCGCCGCCGACAGTTGATTCATCGTGGTTGACGAGGCCGAAGCAGGCTTACTACCGTCAGCAGGATCGAGCGCAAACACTCCGTAAGTATCGCTTCCCATTCATGTCATGGTCACGCCTCTAGAGGAGAGAGAGAGAGAGAGAAAGCGACTATTGACAAAGATTTAAAGCGTACCATACCCAGGGACACCACCACCACCGCTCTTCCGACATCCTAGACCAAGACCCCCACGGCTCATTCTTCCGCACATCCGTCCCCAACAGCACTTCTCTCCTCAGCGCGCGCTTCTTCCGCCTAAGCGGCTTCTCAGCACGCACGCGAGAGCGCCGCGCCCAGCTCCGCCCCGTCCCTTCCGCCCAGCAGCGCTACTTCAACGACCACAGCTTCTTCACGCCCTCCCAGACGGACCTCATCCGTTCCGCGAGAGAGGACATCTTGTACCGTCGCCGCCATCGCGCCGAGGACGATCAGCCCCAGCGGCTGATATTCATGGCTATACTGGTCCTGACCATCTTCTTCCCGCTGATAGGACTACTGGCGCTATGTGGCAAGTTTGACGGGACCATCGCATGGTATGCTCGCGGCGAGAGGGCGTGCCTGACGAGGGAGCAGAGGGGTACGCTGAAGCAGCAGCTTTTGGTCGAGGCTTTTCTGTATCCGGCATTGATTATTACCCTTTCTGTCTACTATTCTGTTCATAGGTAAGGGGGTCAGATTCCGGGGTAGGTTGGGTGAGGCAGGGGGGGAAAGGGGAAAGGGGGAATCTTTTCGGATGTTGAGATACAATTTTTTACTTGTTGGAATCGTTGTTATATCAACTTGGGTACACAGTATCAGATCACTTTTTTTTTTACTTTAGGGGGATCCGGACATGGCGTCAATACAACTCTGGTCAATTTCCGAAAAAAAAAATTTGATCAAACACTACGATATCACTTGTGTCTTCCTTCAGAGTCCCTGGTTTCGCACAATAAGGTACGACCACTCCGGTCTGGTTCCTCAAACAGACAACATGTTCATGGCGGCTGATTGATTACTTGCGGGAACTACTGTTTCCGGAGCCAGATGAGTACGAGGCACCGTTGGGAGCAGTGTACGTGGAACCCCCGGCGCCGTTGTTGTGGTAAGTGCTTCCGTTGGGGTTGGAGTAGTAGTACGATCCGTCACTACGGCAGGTAAGCACAGTTCCTATTTGCCCCGATGTAAAAGGGATGAATGATGAGCATACGTGTTGGAATAATGGTACGAGTTGGAGTTGGAGGCACTGCTTCCGTAGTCACGAGCACAGTAGTGGTTGCCCTGTCATGGCCATGTCAGTCTATTCCAAACGTGGAAGATGGAGGAGGAGGAGGGGGTTAGTGCGGACCTGGCTGTTGGTGCCGGAGCTCTTGTAGCTGTATCCTTCGGGCATGGTGGTGGTGATGGTAACTTGTCAGGTTGGAAGATGTCAAGATCCGCGGTGCTGTGTAGATTTGATGGGTGGATGAGATAGGTAGCTGATGGGGGGAAAGAGAGGGTGGCTCGGGAAGAGCAGCAGGAGGGGGGCGCCTTCCTTATATACGTGTTTATCTCGATATCGACTGGGGAGGCATGGTATCCCGAGCAGATTCATTAGCATGGGTCGTGACACAACGCCGCGTCAATTGGCTGAGGAGAATTGGCGTCCATGGTACAATTCATGGCGTGATATGAAAGCAAGCTCGGTGGGGCATGAATGGCATCGCTCCGTTCGATTGCCGTCCCCCATAGCAGTTGTTGTCCATCTCATGACTCGAGCACTTCCAGATGACTGACCCCTGCTGGCTAACGCTTCCGCTGTCTCTACATATATCCTGGAGGATATTTTGGCACAACCCGGCGAGGTGTACGTAGAACCCTCCCCCCCTTTTCCGTCCGTCATCGTGGTAATCATGTGCTGCCGTTCGGGTTGGAATAATAGAAGTATCCATCTCTACATTCATCCAGATACTGTTGCCCGATGGCGGATACATCGTCTACGACGAATGACAGCGCATGTGACCGTATTAGGCAAGCTGAAGATGCACGTAGCAATAATGCGATGACGCATACGAAGACGCATACGAAGACGCATACGAAGACGCATATAACTTTTACTTGGACTACTCTCTCTATAAAAGAGGAGCTTTGATCCTTCCATTTGCAAGATAGAAGACAGGCTGTAATTCAACCTTTTCTCTGCATCATCCTGCTAAGGGACATCTTTTCCCGACGTCACGTGCCCAACGTACGATAGACACTGGTTCAAGTAACTTGGCGTCTAACAAGTGGTGACTTGCGTGTTTCAATAATGGAAGGAAGTTGGAATTTTTTGACATTGTCTCCATCGTCACGGGCACAATAAGTGGTTTCCATACATTCAGTGAATGAGTATAGAGGTTCCTTTCTATTACACCGGCGTGTCCGAGCACGAACCTCCCTATTTGTGCCGCAACTTTTGATCTTGCAGTCGTTCGACGTGGTGCTTGTAATGTAAAATGCGGTTGCTCCATCTGTCACAAGTCGCATTTATGTATACTTCGTACACAGGACACATACAGCATATATGACCAAAAGCAGAAGGCAAGGCGAGGTGATGCTGGCGTAACTAGTCTTCCGTCAAGCGAGATGAAGCGGGAGATTATTATCACATGAACGGAGTGGGGAATTGCCGAGTTGCAGCCACCATGTCACGTTTTTTCTAAAGACTATGCCTGCGGCGAAGATTATGTATTGATTGACTCGGTGTTCGAAAGACCACCCCAGATCGTGGAACCCCGAATGCCAGCCGCTCCACTCCGTACTGCAATTCGCCCTAGGTTAACACAGCCAGCGTGTATTCGGATTAGCATTTCGTATGCGTTTGCCTCTTTACAGAGTACCCGAGATTGAATCTAATAATTCGTGTCTCAGGACTGGGACCAGGACGTGCTCGGAAAGGGTAAATTTTGGCTACTGAAACGAATGAGCTGTTCCATTCAGAAGAGAGTAGTCATGGCAGTCAGGGACACTGAGGAAACCAGTTGAACGTATGAGATGAACGGAGTCTCGGACAAGGCCAAGGGGCAAATGCCTTCGAGATCGAAACCCTGTGCGTTACACTGAACAGACAGCGCAGCGATGAAAAGTGTCTCGAGTCCAGCGTGATATGCACCGTTGGAACTTACCTCGGCCAAGCTGCCTGAGAGCTGACATGGCTCTTAGGCTTGCAGGCACACGAAGGATCAGACAGGTTCAATACCGGTAGACAGTTCCGGAATCCACATCGACGACCCTACTGGTGTTTCCCAAGGGCCAAGATAGGCAAGGCTTTCCCCATGTCAGCCAGTTGGAGGCAAGTCCGCCATCGGGATGGGATGCATGTGCCGCAAACCCAGGTTTGGAGTGGCGTGGACTCTGTAGTATACAATTTTGGCGGCAGTTTTGCGTGCTAAAAGATGCATAATAGCCCGATATATTTTCCGAGCGAGGGCACCATCAGTTTGAGCCATGCTGATGGAATAGTCTTGCTTCAGTATCCTAGCCCTCTGCGCGACGTCTGTCAAGAGTCAAGAATCAAGATCCCATCCCATCACCTCCCATCACGAGATCCGTGGTAGACCTGATATATTAGGCCACATTTCCTTCCAAAACCAGACTAGCGAGTTTTCAAGACCCTTCTGGAGCTCCAGCTCGGTTACCCCACCTCACCATGTGTGGGTGGCCGGCCAGCCAAAACGAGTGAGCGCGAAAAAAAGTTCTTGTTGGAGTGGCCCGAAAAAAATTCACAAAATTTTTGGCTGGGGACCGAGAGAATTTCTTTCTACACCGATAGAAACCCCACTAGTGTTTGTTCGCCTTTCCTCCCTCGCACAATCTCTCTTCTTCCTCATCCTCTTTCAGTCGTCGTTTTCGACACCAAATAATTCCTGTCCCCCCTTCCCTTTCCAGACATATTTCAAGATGGCGGACGAAGTTTACGACGGTGCCATTGGTATCGATCTGGGTACGTACACTTACCCGTGCCATTGGCCGAATTGAGGTTCCTTGTCATGATGATGAGAGGACTGCCGTCGTCGGCGGACCTGTAATATCCCAGTCTCTTGGTGCCCACAAGGAATTTTCATCGCGCTTCACGACGAGCAAAACGTCGAATTACTAACAACTTATCTCAGGTACCACCTACTCTTGTGTGGCCACCTACGAGGGTACCAATGTTGAGATCATTGCCAACGAGCAGGGTTCTTTCACCACCCCTTCTTTCGTTTCCTTCACCGACAAGGAGCGTCTGATCGGTGATGCTGCCAAAAACAATGCTGCTATGAACCCTAAGAACACCGTCTTCGATGCCAAGTGAGTGCCCAGCTCCCGAAACAGGACCGCCCTCGATCACGTTCCATGGGCTTAGACGCGCTGCGGAAACTTCTATCGAAAAGGTGTCTAACAATCTCGTCACAGGCGTCTGATTGGTCGCCGCTTCGATGACCCTACTGTCAAGAAGGACATCGAGTCTTGGCCCTTCACCATTGTTGACGACAATGGTTCGCCCAAGATTGAGGTTGAGTACCTTGGCGAGAAGAAGCAGTTCTCCGCTCAGGAGATCTCTTCCATGGTCCTCCTCAAGGTACGAACAATTCCACATGCCACCATGCGGCCAACCATGATGCGGGGTTTTCTCACAATCCTGCGTCGAATGTCGCACGAGTGGTCAATGCTGACTACATGGACAGATGAAGGAGATTGCCGAGACCAAGCTTGGCAAGAAGGTCGAGAAGGCCGTCATCACCGTCCCCGCCTACTTCAACGACAACCAGCGTCAGGCTACCAAGGACGCCGGTGCCATTTCTGGTCTCAATGTCCTCCGTATCATTAACGAGCCCACCGCTGCCGCCATTGCCTACGGTCTGGGCTCTGGCAAGTCTGAGAAGGAGCGCAACGTCCTGATCTACGATCTTGGTGGTGGTACTTTCGATGTGTCTCTTCTCAACATCCAGGGTGGTGTCTTCACTGTCAAGGCTACCGCTGGTGACACCCATCTGGGTGGTCAGGATTTCGACACCAACTTGCTCGACTACTGCAAGAAAGAGTTCACCCGCAAGTCCAAGAAGGATATGAGCGGTGATGCCCGTGCCCTGCGAAGACTTCGAACTGCTTGCGAGCGTGCCAAGCGTACCTTGTCCAGCGGCGCCCAGGCCACCATCGAGATTGACTCTCTTCGATGGTGAGGACTTCACCATGACCATCACCCGTGCTCGTTTCGAAGACTTGAACGCCAAGGCTTTCTCTGGCACCCTTGAGCCTGTCGCTCAGGTTCTCAAGGATGCTGGCATCGAGAAGTCCAAGGTTGACGAGATCGTCTTGGTTGGTGGTTCCACCCGTATTCCCAAGATCCAGAAGCTTCTGTCCGATTTCTTTGACGGTAAGAAGCTTGAGAAGAGCATCAACCCCGATGAGGCCGTTGCCTACGGTGCTGCCGTCCAGGCTGGTATCCTCTCTGGCAAGGCTACCTCTGCCGAGACCGCCGACCTTCTCCTGCTCGATGTCTGTCCCCTGTCTCTCGGTGTAGCCATGGAGGGCAATATTTTTGCCGTAGTGTTGCCAAGGTTTGTGCTTTCCCGTCGCTCAGGAGATCACTGTTGCATTGAGCTAACACAGAACAGAGGCACAACCGTACCGTCAATCAAGAAGAGGTGAGTTACTGCGATGCACCTCATGTATTCTCATGGTGGGCCCTTGATCACGGAGGGCGTGGTATTACAACAAGTGCGATACATCGTTGAAGTTGGAGAGGAGCCCTCGGGCTTCTCTTTTCCTCATCAGGAGCCAGCCCTAGGCTCGACTTCGCAATGAACTTTAGCTACCATCCACCCTCGCTACCACACCACACCACTTCACCTCTACACTTTGTTGGTGGAGTTTCAACAACGTCGTACACAGCTGCTAATGACTCTTCGATAGAACATTCACCACCGTTGCCGACAACCAGCAGACTGTTCAGTTCCCCGTCTACCAGGGTGAGCGTGTCAACTGTGAGGACAATACCTTTCTGGGAGAGTTCACCCTTGCACCCATTCCCCCCATGCGTGCCGGTGAGGCCGTCCTCGAGTGTGTCTTCGAGGTCGATGTCAATGGTATCTTGAAGGTCACTGCCACCGAGAAGACCTCCGGCCGCAGCGCCAACATCACCATTGCCAACTCTGTCGGCAAACTGTCCACCGCTGAGATCGAGAAGATGATCACCGATGCCGAGGCTTTCAAGAGCAACGACGAGGCTTTCAGCAAGCGATTTGAAGCGAAGCAGCAGCTCGAGTCTTACATTGGTCGCGTTGAGGAGATTGTCACCGACCCTACTCTGTCTCTCAAGCTCAAGCGTGGTCAGAAGGAGAAGATTGAACAGACCATCTCCGAGGCTATGGCTACTCTCGAGATCACTGACAGTTCTGCCGAAGAGCTGAAGAAACAGGAACTCGCCCTCAAGCGTCTTGTCACCAAGGCAATGTCCTCCCGATAAATGCACCGGCCTTTCCAATACCAAAGGTCTAGTTCATGATGAGATTTGTTCATGATGGTGATTCCAAAAAGATGGGTTGAAGAGCACGACGGCGTTGCATTTAAGCGGTGGCACCTGTATCCAAAAGTTGATGGAGGCAACTACCCATTTAGGGCGTCTACACTGGATCTCGGAACAATAAAAGGGTGTTCCTGATGACATGGTGAAAGAGGCTTTATATATGATTTCCTTTGTTGTTTTTTCTAATATTTTCAAATTTTCCGGATCTGTGGACATTCAAGTAGCGGAGATTAACTGATAAGGAAAGTTCTGCGAACCAAGAAAAAAGGTTTCTCTTATCCATCACAGACCCCATGCTGGAGGGCTGATGGGTGGATGATGACTGCATTGGTTGAGGGTGCCCGGCCTGATGATGTGCGAAGAACGAGCGGCCTATGGATCAAGAATAGATTCGGTAGAATGGAGAACACGGATGGAAGATGAAATATTTATATTTCATGTGCCAGTCTCTCGGACAGAAGTAGCGATGTGACATGCTCATCTGGTGTGGTTGCTTAGCAAAGGAAGCGGAGCATCGCCCGCGTGTTGTGCCATTTTGTGTGCAGGACGCCGGGGGGTAAGTTGTTGTGATAGGGTGTGGGATCCTGCTTGCAAGACTGGAAATTAGATGAAAGTAAAACAATCCTCTTTGGCTACTTGTAAATGAGGAATCACATTCCTTGTGGCATGCCACAGTGTAGTTCTTTGGGGCGTTGCAAGATTGGATGGGAGCGCTAACGTCAACCCCTGGTGTTTGATGATCAGGTTAGGCCATTGCTGATTTGCTTCTGGCTCTATTAGTCCGGGCCGATACTCGGAGAACATGGAAAGTTTCTGAATGAAGCATTTTCCCCAATGGCAAAGGAAGTAGCAGAGGTGGTGGATGCGGCTCCGTTACTACCGCCGACTTTTTGAGTCCCCCTGCACCTTGGATGCTACAAGACTTCTCTACGATAGGTGTTGGTTTCATAGGCTCTTATCTTGCATAAGGACGGAGAGGGAGAATAGATATAGTATGCGATGTACTCCGTGATTACGATTCTATTCTAGTCTTTTCTAGAAAAGGGAAGGTAGGGCTAGGAAGGAAGGGGGCCTAGTGCGCGATTTATAAGGGAAGAGGGGCTACGGGCAGCCACGTGATGTGGGGCCAGTCTCGTAGTCCGTAATCTGTATGATGAATTGATATCATGCTTGTTCCAACAATAGGATGATCTGTTAAATCCGAGGACATTTATAGAAGGGAAAACAAAGCTTTATATGTACTTCTAGGCCTCAATTGATCAAACAAGGTCTTTAGATTGATTAAGAAGTAAAGTGAGACACAGATGGCGATGTTCAATGCAAGATGAGAAGCTGCCAAGTCAACTCTTGTATTTCGATCAGATGCACTATTACTTGCAGTGTGCACATTTTCTTGCAAGTCGGAGATTTTGCCCGTTTGTGCACAAAGAAAAGACCCACCAGGTATTACATGTACTGTGTGACCAAAGATTTTCTTTCTTCCTTGCTTCTGACAAAAAAACCTCGCACCAAATTTGTTCCCCGCCCGTCATGAATCCTCTACAGCCACGGACCAACTTTCAATTCGACCCCTTCGAGCCACACCCTGAACTCGATAATGTCGACATCAGCGAGCTCGAAAATGCAGACTGGAATAGCAACAGCGACCCGTTTGGGGTTTTCTCCAGCAAGGGCTTGTCGCCGCCGAAGCTGATGGAGCCGGCCGAGGTTCGCAAGGAAGCTAGGCACAGAAGCAGCAAGATCCACGAGGATTATCACAAGCTGCGGGCCATCATTGAGCGGCATGAGGCTGTGATCCAAAAGCGATGGGAGAAAAAGACGAGATCCCAGCGTCTGAAGATCCTGCTCGACGCTTGGCCAAACATGCCGGCCACACATCGTCCCGAATTCGCTGCCTTTCGCAAGCACCCGAAACGGCTTCATGAGGCGGCAGCCAAATACCGCGACTCCTTTATGTGGCCATATATTAATCAGGAAGATCTGGGCAAACCCAAGACGCTGCCACTTCTACTCAACGCACGGGGGAGACATCACCCATCCGTATTTGCGGCGGCTGATGGTGACGTGATGCACCTGGGCAATGTGTCCATGGTTCTCGTACCGATATTTCTCAATGGGCATGTGATGATGCTGAACGGCATGACAACGGAGCAGGATTACGGAAAAGTGGTGAGCTGGGACGATCACGAAGACGCCTTTGATTGGATGCACACTCAGAAGCAGTTCCTCCCGGGCGAGGGACTCGCTATCTTGGAATCCCAGAACAGGCTGCTGACCTTTCTTGTGACGTGCTGCCATCAAATCCTCCACGATATACCATCCGAGGAACTCATAAGCGACGCTTACCCCGTTCAACCCGAGCCATCGTGGGGAGCGAACGACGAATCCAGGAGCCTCGTGTCTCTGTCCACGTTGGCGGAAGAGGCGCCGTACCGAGTTCCGGCCAAGCTTAACTTTGAAAGCATCGAGTCGTTGCTAGCTGCACGGGCTGCGCGTGCCGAAGAGCACATCTTGGCTCTCCGTGAGGATCCCGGCTACTTTGCAGAGCACTTGATCGACCTCAAGGAACATCGTCAGGAAGTCTTAAGGGATGTCGAGGGAAAAGTTCATCCGACGATAAAATTCCTACGGGAGAAGATTCTTTGGGCCCGCATCGTTGGCAACGCCGTCGTTGGGGCAAGCTTCCAGCTTGAAATATTCTCCAAGCTTCGAGACCAGGCCCAGAAGTTGAAGTTACTCCAAAACAAGTACGCGGACAAGATTTCGCCCCTCGAGGATCTACCTGAAGAGTATCTTGTGGCCTTGCTCAAGTTTCGTCATTATCTCAATCAGGCAGCGCAAGGACCTATGCTACAGCTGAAGACAGTTGTTGCTGCCTCGCCGCCCATGAGGAAATATTTTGTTCGAGACATACCACTATCACCAAGCTCGACGAAGATTGTTGTAATGCAAAAGCCTGGTGTCAAGATGGACGGTGTCGCCCAGTCTGTTTTCTATCTGCTTCAAACTCTGTGGGAGGATGAGTTTAACTTATTCCTCTACCGCCTACCTGTCGTCGTCGACGAGCTGGAAAGATTGATCCAGTCGGACCAGAGAGCCCGGGATCTTGTGTCTCCACATGTCGCCTACCTCATTAGTGAGCTCGCCATCATTGGCGAGTGCATGAGGCAGCTTCAGTTGTATCAGCCATGGGCCAACGGGTTCGATTCCGCCCTGGTGGACAAAGAGGAGGGGTTGAAGCGTGAGTTTGCAGAATCGACCAAGTCTTTGGGCCTCATGCTGGGGGCTCTTCACGAAAACAACCTGGGCAGTGTGTGCGAATTTGGGAATCCATCGGATAACAAATTCGACTATCCAGTGGGTAGGCGCCGAAACAAAGCGAATGTAGATGCACTTCGAGCTGCCGAGGCGAATCTCGACATTTTTTGGGCCAAAATTGACGACCTGCTCTATCATAAAGCCGGAAGGCTTGATGACACAGCGTGGAAACAACTTCTCACCAAGTCGTGGCCCTTGCAACGCACTCCGGAGTGGGCTGAGCCCGCTAGCGGTAGAAATGTCAAGCAAAGCAAACATACTCAGACAGCTCCTGGCGCACTCACGGCGCCGTTCTCTGCCTTGGGCATCGGTTCTGAGCCATCATCCGTCCGAAAGGAAGTGTTGGCAGGAGCTGCCAGCAAGTCCAAAGTAAAATCTCACGGCACGCTTGACGTTAGACTTGCTGATGAGACGACAAATGCCATTCCACAATCTGCATCGGCCACATCGGATCTGCATCGGCCATTCTCAGTCGATGCGCGAGCATTGAAGGTGTTTCGCATCGTATTCTTCGACCCGACTGCCAACACGACGCCCGGCGAGGTGGCCTGGAATGATTTCCTGCATGCCATGAGCTCTGTTGGGTTTGCTGCCAAGAAGCTGTACGGGTCTGTCTGGCACTTTCAGCCGACCAAACTAGATGTGGAGAGAAGCATCCAGTTTCACGAACCGCATCCTCAGGGTAAAGTGCCATTCTTGATGGCGCGGCGGCATGGCAGGAGGCTTTTCCGAGCTTATGGGTGGTCTCTCAGCACCTTTGCACTCAAGGACAAGTCGGTATGAAGGTCAAGTTTAGATCCAGAACAGTGATTTTCGTGTTGGGAGCCAAGCACGCATGTGGCACGGGATCCTGGAGACGTCGTGATGCAAAGTTCAATTCTGGATAGTTGTTGATCTTGCCCAATATATGGTTCGTAGCAATAGCAAATAGCAACGCGCCAGTACCACATGTGCGGATCCACCGTATGCGGACCTACCGTATACGGAAGTACAACTGCGATGACTAAAGACGAGACAGACCAAAAGCGGCAAGACCCGCACGTCACCTCGTCCCAGCACAGCCAGAACATCATAACGACGTCGATCCCGGACCTCCATAAATCGTCAAGACGCTCCATGCCCCTCCACATCCTCGATCTTCCCGTCGACATCCTCGCACTCATTCTAACGCCGCTCCTCGTTCAGGCAGATCCAATTCCCCTCTGCCCATGCGGCTACCTCGCCGACAGCACCACTGGCCTCGCTCTCGAGCCTCTCGACCCCCTGCCCATTCTGCTCATCCACCCAGCCATACACGCCATCTCAGCACCGCTGTTCTACCAAGGCAACGCGTTTGTGCTGGATCTGAGGGGGAACCACGGCCCGCATGTGCGACGTTGTCTGGATGAGCAGGCAGAGGATGAAGCCCACTTGGATGCATCTAGACTTCTAGACGGGCCGGAAGACGATGGGACCATTCACCGCCGAAGAGATCTGCTGACGATACGGCCCGCCCTCCGTAGGATACGATGTCTTGAAATGAGAATCGTCAAGCTACGCGCCTGGATAGACGCACAGATTGTCCCGTTTATCAAAGACATGATTGTGAGTGGGAGTCTCGCGGAGCTGTACATCAAGATATCCGCCGCCACCGCTGGCGGAAGCAACAGCATGTTCACGCGGCCGCCGCTCGCGGGACTCCTCGCCATCCTGAGTGATCCGTACTTACGAACGGCCCGCCTGTGGGTCTCGACATCGGCAGGACACGGAGCATGGCAGCCGTTTCGACTGCCATGTTCGACGAGCGCCCATGGAGCTGGCAGGGAGGTCAAGGGAGAAGAAGTCGAGCTGGTGCAGATTGACTGGGCCCGCATCGTGAAGATGCTTGATCCCGAGGGCAGAGCCGTGGCTGTCATGACGGGGGGGCGGACGTGATGCGGATTGTCAGCCAAAAGTCCAGTAACATGTCGCGTCACGTCATGTCGAGGGAGCACACAAAGCCAACGCTAGAAACCACCAAACTGGAGACCCAAAAATGGCTGGTCTCGGTCAACACCAAGGAGGCCAGAAGGGTCCGAACGATACAGTTTCGGTAGGGCCATTCGCCGTTGCCACTTTTGATCGACAAGTCTTGTGTTCCCCCGTATTTACGTTTTCTTTTCAGCCCGCCCCTAGGAATCTCATTCATGTACAGAGTACTCCGCGTTTGTCCATCCAGCCATTCACAACCGCACAGGTGATGCAGTCCTCAAACGGAGGAAATCATCATTGCCAAGCTTTCCCTTTTCTCCCTTCTTCTCTTGTCGATTTCCCTCCCCCCTGGGAGGTTTGCTCGATCCGCAACATGGTTCTAGACCACTTCTGTCCGAGACTCTCTCCCCGTCACGCCCGTTGCGACTCGCTCCGAATATAGGGTACCTTTTCTGGCGCCAGATAGTCTGCGTCGCGTCCTGCAGAGGTGATTGGGAGCCCTCGGATCTGCGCTGCATGCAAGATCCTTGTAAGCGGCCGAGATGGGTTATTGTCTAGCATGTAGCCTTCGCTCTTGGCGGCGGCCACCATCTGCTCTCTCTTTTGCTTTCGCTACGGGCTCCGCCGTGCTTCGAATGAGTAGTTCCTTGGGGGGATGGATACAAAGGGACCTGGTTCCACAGAACACCTCGAAGGATGATAGCAGCTCCAACCTAGTGTGCATATACTACTCTGGCCACAGCTTACTCCACAACAAGGATTATTGCATTACTGCCCATGGTTCGCTTTTCGGACAGAAAGCAGATTAACCACATATTAAGTAGGACGCGAGGTTGATTGTGTGATGAGTAAGCCTTGACCGGGGAAGTGTATACAGACCAAGGCTAGAGTTGCTAGCATCCTCCGGGACATCTGTGGGATGTAGGATGATTGCAAATGAAGGGAATAAGATGTGATAATCTATCGAATTTGGAGGGAATCTTTCACGGTAAGAAGGGCTCTATATAGGCTTCCAGACCTATCAAACGAAGCAAAGTCTTGGTACTGATCAACAAACGAAGCGAGGCACGGATGGCGATACCAAACGCGATACGCAAAGCTGCAGCCGACGCAACCGGTGACCTGTTGCATACCGAAATATGGTCTGTTGTAATACGGATCACGGAGTAGTCCGTACTTGTACTTACCAAGACCTTGTCCAACACAATCCCTGTCTCGGGCCCAGTTCGCCATGACAGCGCCAAGGTCCCCGGACTCCCCGGACTCCCCACAGAGCAAACGAGATAAGCATAAATGAAGAAGAAAAGACCAGGAACATGTCTCTTGTTGGTCCAGGGAAAATCCGAGACACGCCTTATCTGCGCCCAGTCGGGTGGCATGTCGCACATTCCCCGGCCAGTCCGTCCACCGACGAAGACGAAGTTGACTTTTGTCCGTTCCCCAGTCTTCCTTTTTGATGATGACGGGCGGACAATGACGTGGGTGGCAACACCTTGTCGGTGTGCGGGCCCCGGAGCAGATTGGCTTCGCTCGCTGTCCTGTGTGTGTGTGCGGGACGCACGAAGGGTGCCGGCGATTCCTGCCTTTCCCATGGGCCATGATACTCGAGTTTCGTCTTGCTTCACGCACTACCTCACCCAGCCCCCGCGTTGTTCGCTCCTAATCCGTACATGGCACATGCCTCCGCACAAGTAGTCCGTAATTCAGCCGACAATTTTCCACAACAAGCCAACGCTCCGGATCCACTTGTCAAAAATAGCATCAACGACCCAAAACAACGCACAAATCGCGTGCGAAACGCAATCGTTTCACCATGCCCTGCCTGCCATGCCCTGTCATGCGGCAGATCCATCTGTATCCTCCATGTATGTATGTAGGTATGTAAGTTCCCGTCATGCATGCCCGGTGCCATCCTTCTCCGCCACAAGTGCTCATCTGCTTCAAGCCAGCCCGTGAGGGACTTGGCAATCCGCCCCCCCCTTCCGTCTCTGGCAGTTTGACCGAGCCTGCCGGTAGATTGATTCGTTCGCCGCACCTTGCACTTTAATAACAGACACGCGTCTTTCTATGCTTCTGGACGTTTCTAATGACCCCTTTGCCGCGAGTTGCTAGGCAGGTTTTTTTTTTTTTTTTTAGGGATGCAGGTTTTCACAGCGTTCGTTCGTTTTGAACAATCCATGTCTGATGTGGAAGTAGATGTAGATGAAGAAGATACCATGTTATTCAACTCGGTGTATTCGTCGTTCCAAGTAAC
Source organism: Epichloe coenophiala (assembly GCA_018801565.1). Classification (NCBI taxonomy): domain Eukaryota; kingdom Fungi; phylum Ascomycota; class Sordariomycetes; order Hypocreales; family Clavicipitaceae; genus Epichloe; species Epichloe coenophiala. The sequence goes on along the minus strand of JAFEMN010000005.1, from coordinate 2,363,252 downwards.
ATTGTCCAGTCAAGACTGCACGTTTTCCCCTACTAGTCATCCTTGTCCTGTCCTGTCCTGTCCTGTCCCGTATACTCTTGCTATGCTGTGTCCTCGGTGTCCGGCGCCTGGACTGTTCTCCTCTGATGAAAATGCGTAGAATTCGAACAAGAATATTTCCACCTTGTCCAATTTTGTTTTGTCATGCTTCTACACGAGGGTAGGCTCGTGGAAGTCCTCTTTGTGGTCATCTAGGTGCTCGCCCCAGTGGACGGGACCGAGCTTGAGAATCCTGTGGCCGCTGCCGCTGCTGATGGAGCTGGACGATCGTCGACGGACGGGCTCGGCGGCCACTGCTGCTTCGCCGGGCACAGCCTGGGCTGGCGCGGCTCGGCTCGCGGGTGCTTGGGGATACGACGCAGAGGTGGCCGGTGCAAGGGGGAGGAAGAAGCTGTTGGAAGACATGTTTATATGTGCATATACGTAGCTTGGGATGTTGGTGATGGGACAAGATTGAACAAGTGGTTGGTCGTATGGCTTGATTTCCGACTTTTGTGCCTGACAAGGTAGGGGGGTTACCAGGTACGAGAGGAAATTGATTTCTTGGTGAGAAGATGGTGTGCGAGAAGACGGAGGAAAGCTGGGACCGTTCGTGTGCGCTCTCTTTTATACTTATTTGGTCTATCATGTCATGCCATGGCCACGCAGATTCGCTGCCGTGATACATGTCCCCCCATCCCTGCATGATGCCATGCCATGTCACAGCCTGGAGCAAGCAAGGCAAGGGTTGTTGTCGACTTCGTAAGACTTCGTGCGGAACGGACGGAGTACTCCGTACCGAGTACACCTACTGCGTGTGGATGAGTGAAATGACTGGGGCCGCTTGTCTCACCCGAGATATCAAAACGTACAAGGTACTCCCTCCGTACAGTCAGTCAGTCAGTAAGTCAGTCAGTCAAAATCGCCTCCGCGTTGACGACATTGTCGCAGGCTTGCCGGGCATTCTAGCCCAGCAACCCATGCACCGGCTACTGCAACTACAACGTACAAACTGGTCAGCCGATCCGCAGAAATCTCAGAACGGGTCTCGCGGTCTCGCGTCCGAGGGGTGGTGGCATGTGGCATGTGGCATGTGGCGGCATGGTTGGATGGCCCGCTTCCCACCGTCGCGCCAGCGAAAAACGATTGTCTTGGAGACAGCATTTTTTATCTTTTTTTTTATCTTTTTTTTATCGGGTGTGCCCGCTCTAGGCAATGGGAACTCCCGGGTGCCGTGCCATCGCGGTATTCCGTTTCCGTTTCTCATGTACTCCGTAGCTGAGTGGAAATTTCGACATGTTGCCGAAGCCGAGTGCGTCGCCCATAGAAAAGGACGCAACGGAAACGGGATCGTGCCCCGCTCTCAACGGTGACGAAATAATTGCCGAGCACAAGTTCGGACATGTTGATGTAAATGTGATGAACGTTTGACCCATCATTGGACATACCCCCTCGGACTATGCTACGTCGTATCGTGGTGGAATATGTTGGACCAAGTATTATGTGACATGGAGCAAGACAAAACTGCCCAACATGTCCCCGTTGCTCAAAACATCGGCAGTGGTTCAACATTGCAGGGTCCGGCCTCTGGTGAGCGTTGGTGTCATGGTGTAGTCCAGGGTAAGTAGAAAATGAGGACAGCTTTTCTCGTTCTTGTCCGACCGACATGGAAATCGAACCCTTCCCAATGTGGTTTTGATGGCATCAAACCGAAATCATGCTGTATCCCGATTACCATTTCAACAAACTGCGCTCCTGCTGCTGGCAAGGTATGTTCCATAATGCGCCATCTCTCCCTCCTTGGTGCTCACGCGCCATCCATCCAACAACCCCAGTACATGTCGCCATCATTACAGCGATTGAGAGAAGATTGACCATCGAGAGTGCATATGCAGCATTCTGCTTCCAATCGTCTGCCTCTTTTCTTTTATATACCCATCGAGATCGACGTTGATCGGCTTTGCGGGAACCTCTCTATTGTGCGACCCTACCCTGGTCATCGTTAAGCGCTACCGCGAACAGCAACAGCGGGGGCCAAGAACTACCCAAGTGCAGCATTCGCGGCGCCTACGCCGTTATCTGATTGGTTCTTGCGGCAGGAATGGCCTTTCTTAGGTCCCGGACTAGGTTAGTAGTGATGATCGCGTGTAGAATCCTTGACGAGCAATGCGCTGGCTTTCTCTCACCTGACTCTAGTACCGCCATGGATACCGAGACATTTATCCCAATGGTAGGCAAATTGCGTCTGTTCAGAAGCGGAAGGTTGTATTGTGCTAAGATCCCTGACGAGTCAGTGACGACAGAGACTGACTGCCTGGTCACCGCCACAATCAACCAACTGAGCCAGCTTATGAACACGCGGGGACGGCTCGGCAATGATATAATAGCCGCCATTGCCTGTAAGCGCCGTCCGTGGTCTTGCAGCATGGATCCACCATGCCGGCCGGGGGTGAGGTTGACCACTAAGCCATGGCAGAAGTTGAAGTTGTAAATATCGTCACCTTGCGGCTCATTTATCAGACTGAGACGCGTTAGCCGTCGTACATGAGCAGGTGGTCGGTCTATCGACTCCAGGGCTCGCCTGTCGCGTCTGGACATAACACGCATAATAATACAGGGATTTCTTAGGAGCCCTTACAAGAAGAGGTCCCCACCCGGCGCCTAAAGCCCTGTCTGTGTGACTTTGTGACTTGATGGAAATGAAGTCGGTCAGAGGTGTTTCTTGATACACAAATGAACCACTCGAGCTTTGGTGTGATTCAAAGACGCATTCATTTCTACCACTACTTTTGAATTTACCGCAAAAAAAAAAAGTAAAGTGTTCCTTGTTTCGGCCTTTGGTTGTAGTGTCGAAAGTGTACACCTAAGCGCATTATTGTTACCCATGTCGCTTCGTCTCGTGTGTCGTCGTCGGGACGGAAAAAAAAACAACGGAAATGCATGTCTTTGCGGACTTCCGCCATAGGTTCGTCAACGCATTGTTGGTAGGCGCAACTCAACATGTCGCAGGGTAACATTCGAAGGTAAGAATGATGCAGGCAACAAAGACTGTGAGGGGTAATCCCGGATTAGGTCTGACTCATTGGGGTCAAGGTTGAAAGAAAGCGGCACAGCCATGCATGGCATGAGCTACTTCTCAAAGGAGAAGGTAAACTCGCAATGGGAATGTTCAATGTTCACGCAGATTCAGAGTTGCTGCACCTTGCTGCGCCTTGGAGTCAGTCGTCTCTGTTTTTTGTTCTCAACTTTTATGAGTTGCTCCGAGTTTAGCATTAACTTTTTTCATCTACCTGCTTGCTGGAAGTGCCAGTGACAGCACCTTCCTCCTTCCCTGAGCTCCGGTCTGGCAGCTGGCAACTGGGTCCCGACTGCCAGCCACACCAACACCTGTCACCAGTCACGAACGTTCACTCACGCCCCCCCCTCCCCTGTCCCCAGCTGCAGCTGCCCTAGTTGTCCTCCACTTCGTCTCTGGGAAGGTAGTTTCCACAATCGACAATCGACGAGCACTTGAGCCAAGTGCGCTTGCCCAACAAGCAAGCAGCTGCCTGCTCAACCGCACAGATGTGAACGACTTCTGTCTTGCAGTGGCAGTGGTATAACCACCAAGTGACCGACCAGGCCAGACCCAAACATCGTCCATCGTCCCAGCCGGACTGGGACCAGCAAAAGATGTTGGAATTTGGAAACTCAACAGCAGAGCAGAGCAGAGCAGTGCAGTGCAGTGCAGTGCTTTGTGCAGCGCCATGATTTGATCCATGATCGATCCTGACTAGATGTTGAGTTTGGCCCGACCAACGTCCGTGGCCCGCTTCAACCAACCATGTTGAGTGCTTCGTGAACCGGAGATTCGCGCTCTTGCATCATCGTCCACGTCCAGTTTGCCCTACCCCTGCCCTTTTCGCCTGGCCGTGAATTCTGGCCCCTTCAGGCAACCTTCAGGGCTCTAGTCCTCAGGGCTCTAGTTTGGTTTAGCTAACCTTGGATCTTCCTTCGGCTGGCAGCCCGGCTGATGACGAGATGGACCGTCGTTGGCTAACACCAGACACCAGACACCAGACACCAGACACCAGACACCAGACACCAGACACCAGACACCAGACACCAGACACCAGACACCAGACACCAGACACCAGGTACCAGACACCAGGTACCAGACACCAGGTACCAGACACCAGGTACCAGACACCAGGTACCAGACACCAGGTACCAGACACCAGGTACCAGACAGAGTGATTGAATGCATCTCGGATGCATCTCTTCTTCGCGCCCCTCCCGCGCCCACCGGGCTCCGATTGCAAATCACACGCCCTCGATGCAGTCAAACTTCGATGGCACGCTCCGGCTTCTTCTTCTTGGCTTTGCCGTTTCTCCTCGTGCCACTACTCACTGTACTGCCTACCATCCACACCCCCAAGGGAATTACATACATGGTCTGGGATCATATGGAGACCAAGTGCGGTTGTTGGTCTTTGCCGATTCGTCTTTCCTATCGATTCCGACTCCTCTTCACGGACGCCTTACCTTGGCGCGTCAGACCGAGTCGTCTTGACGTAGCCGACACGATGCTTTAGCAAGCTTGATTTGGAGGCTATAGATGCTTCATATCGCCCTCTAGGCTGGCACTGACATGTTCAGGCGCACATAAACGACATACATTGTCAATTAATCGACCCTTTCCAAGACAAGACGGCTGGCTCAGGGACATCAAACCCCGGCAGCTGATAGCAGTCGACAGAGGCACCCTGCTCGGTCTACCAACAGCATTTGTCCAGGTCAAGGGTGCAGGAAGTCGAGCCATCGCCGGCCGTCGTCTAACTGTCACATACATCCCATACATCCCTTTCGGTCCTGCCGGCCAAGTGGAAAATCAGTTGTCTCGTGCTTCTAGAGGCTTGATTGGTGTCTCTCGTTTCCCCCCAAAGCCAAAGTCACAGCCAAAGCCAGAGCCAAAGCCAAAGTCGAAAACTTGTCGTTAGCTCTTCGGACTCAGCAAACCAGCCGCTATGAGTTGGTGACTGCTGTATTGCCGGGACATACATTGCATGCCTCCAGTTATATAGGGTCTTGAGTACTCGACTTGATTCCAGCTATTCGCCCATCACTTCAGACTCATCTTTCGCATCTTGCAAGCTTTCCATTCAAGTCGAGACACTCGCAAACCTTGGCCTTTTTCTCTGATTAAGACTTTTACCTGTGGACTTCAACTTGAACCCATCTTCACGAACACCTTGGCTACCCAAGAGTCAAGACCTTCCACCATCCGCCTAGAGTCTACGACTTGGACACTCGGTCATCATGTGCATTTGGATCACCACTGACTACTGGACCTCCTGCGGATGCACCGTCACGCGTTCGTCCCCGAAACCCACTTGCAGCTGCACCAATGTCGTCAATCAAGGCACCCAAACATGGCAGGGATACTGCAACCGACCTCTGTGTCCTAACCCTGCTCAGTCCTAGTAGGTCCGTCGCTGTGGTCTCTCCCTTATGTTGATGATGACTTGGTCCCTGAACCCGATGCCTCACAGCTGCAGACTGAGAAGACGAACCAAGCTATAGACGTACACTCGACGATCTAGCAGCACCGGGCTTCTCTGCTCTTGAATTTTGCACAAGGACTGAAAAGAACAAGTCGGCACTACAATGGATTAAACTCATCTTCTTGCTTCTAAACTTTGGTTTTTTTTCTTCCTTTGCCTTCTTTTCTATCAAGCTTTCTCGTTCTCCTGTAGACTACTAAGACTAGACGATGTGTATATTTGTTCTTTCTTTTACCACCTCATGCCGTCTTGTTCATTTCTACAGTTTTCTACACTTGTGTCCCCTGGCGGATTTCAGTCAACTTTTGAGTTAGCTCGCGCGAGCTCATCTACTTTGAGAGGCGTTTTCTGCCTTTGTTAGCACCATCTCTTGGTGACCCTCCTTGCCTAGCCTTGGATGAAAAGAGAAAAGGGAAGGCACACGGGCCAACAGGGATGGATATAGTGGCCTGCTCGAGAGCCAAGAGTGCTACATTGACGTGGCAGAAAGTGGTGACGGTTATCTCGACAATGGCCTGTGTGATGACGAGCTAGCTGGACAATAGCAACCTTTTGGCCTGCGTGGCCTGCGGACCACAATTTGTCGATTATCTCTGTGCGTGTGTGTGTGCCTTGGTCTGACTCGGATGGAATGGCCGCCTGCATTCGCCCACTAAGCATCTCTCGATGTCCCTTTTTTCATCTCTCTGCAACTCCATGTGACGTGTTTCAGCCATTTTCTGGGCACACTTTGCTGTCGTACACGTACATGATGAATCATTTGCCAAGTAGCCCGTTCCAGAGCCGATCTCGAAATGTCGAATGCAGTTTGTCGACAAACACGGGCGGGCGTACGGCACAGGCACAGCCTGATGGAGTCAACCATGCGGCCAGATACGCGACCATCTCTTCCCTCTTGCGCCCAGGCCCAAGAGCCGGCCAGGCTCACAAACACAGTGCGCCCCTTCAACCGAAAAAAAAAAAGAACGCATCATGTCAATGAGTGCAATCGAGAAAGTAGAGACTTTGGCCCAATGGGCAGGCTGCGTGGCGCTGGCGTGGCTGTGCTACAAGCTCTATTCAGGTTCCCATTGACAAGAATCCTTTTGGTGCGATGCCCGTGGGCGCCATTTTCGGGTGCTCCGACCCATTTCAAGAAGTCCAGGACGATAAAAGAAGGCCTTTGCGGAAAATGCGGAGATGCCGCGAGAGCATGGTGAACGCGCGGTGCGAGATGTTATCTAACGTCTGTTTTAACTTTTTCTTTCTTTTCCTCCAATTTTTTTTTTATAACAACGCCCCCATGTCTTTTCTTGTCCTGGGTGTAATTCTCGGGGATAAGCGAAGCGAGGCAGGCCGCTTGAAGACGGCCAGGCACAGCGACGAAAAGGGGGAAGGGCCAGGGCTGCGGGGCAGGGGGGACAGACAGACAAAGGCCACCAGGAGAAAAAAAAATGGAGAAAAAGAAAGGAAAAAAGGGCCTTGCCCAGGCGCAACTACATCGTCACATGATTCGATACCAATGCGCGGAAAGCATGCATGGCGTCAAAGGGCTCGGGCTCGGCTCGGCCGGGAGCCAGGCGGGATCGGGGAAAGTGCCCCCCCTCCCCCTGGGAAAAAGAAGCGTCTGATTGCAAGTCAAACTTGCTTGTAGTCGGGCGAGTTGTACAATTCGTAGAGTTAGTGGTACACGGGGAATAACCCGCGGCAAAGCACTTGTGATGCACGGTGGAAGGAAATAAAAAAACAACTCGCCATGTCAGAATAACGATGCTGAGCCGCCGCTCGTTTCTGTCTACTTTTTGCGCTTAACGAGGTGGAATGAGAGAAGAGATTGATCGATGCGATGACACGTTCCTCACTCGTATGTATGTAGATATGTACTCGGCCGACCAACACGCACGCACGACCCGGCGGGTACTTGACCCAACGTGCATGGAGGGCCTGGCCTGGTCTGCTGATGCAACGTACTTTCGACAAGGGGCCTGCCGCGTCATCCCATCGTTGATGTCCGTTCAAGGCAGGGAGGGATGAGTTTGCTGGGAAAGGAAACCCACAGTCATGAGAAGACACTGTCGTGAAAGATCAAATGAAATGCAAAATAGTGCTCAATCTAATGCATCTGCGTCGTCATTCTTCCCTGCGAAACAGTAAAAATATATATCAACCACCTCCCCGTACACTTGGCTTCAACTCCCCTCTTGATGTTGATGTTGCTGCTGCTTCCACCGCAAAGAACCAACCCCATCCATCACTGCGATATTGTACATCTTGGGGGTTACGGCCCTTGTTACAGACTTCTCCCGCCACTTGGCTGACCGTACCCCCCACGGTGGCCCTCCCAATGTATCGTTTATTAACGTGGATGATTGTGTTCTCTTTTTTTTTTCCTTCCCGATTTTACTAATCCTTTCGTTAGACGGTGTCATGATGTCAGTGTTATCACCTTTTCCCCCGTACTCTTATGCCTCCTTCTCAGGGTCAGACATCTTTCCCTTTCTTTGCCATGTATATGCTCTAGAATGCTGAGCTCCCCCCCCTCTTCACCCCCCCCTTTTTTTTTTAATTTGGGGTGAACTGATGGCGAGAATGAAAGAAAAGGATGAAAGAAGCGGACATGACACAACAGGATTTAGTATATATGGATATATAAAAAAAGAAAGGTCGAGGACAGCCTGTGTCTCGTATGCATTAATCAATTACGGGAAATCAGTCGTTAGAGGGCGAGTTGGGAGAACTGTGTCGATTTTGTTGGTCAACCTCGTATACCATGGAGAAAGAGAGCAATTGTGAAATGCAACGTACTATTGATTGCCCGAGTTACCCGGACCGGGGGTGCGGGGAGAGAAAGCAGGCGAGGTCGGCGAGTAGCTGGGGCTCGTCGGGCTCTGCTGATTGCCAGGGCTCCTTTGGAAGCTTGGACTCGTCGGCGAGTACGCCTCGGGAGATGTTGGAGACCAAGAGGGAGATGCTGGAGAGTACGAAGGAGAAGTAGGACCAGCGCCATGCAAGTTGGGCGACGCAGGGCTGTAGTTGGGGCTGGCTGGGGAGTAGCTGGGTGATGTTGGCGAGTTGAACTGCGCCGGCGAGGTGGGCGAGTAGTGACGAGGAGACGTTGGCGAGGTTGGTGAATAACTCGGCGATGTAGGGCTGTAGTTGGGGCTGGCAGGGCTGGTGGGTCGCAGCATGGGTGATGTCGGCGAAAAGGATGGAGACGATGGGCTGAATGACGGCGAGGTCGCGTAACGACCAGCACCGCCATCCAGGAGCGGCGATGTGGGCGAGTAACCGGGATTGGGCGACGACGGAGAGTAGATAACAGCCATGTTTGCGTTGAACGGTGATGTTGGCGACGTGCTAAAGGGGCTCGTCGCACGGCGCGTCAAGTAGGGGCCGAAGCCTGGCGGTGTTTCTGACCCAGCACCTTGGATGGGGGAGAAGTTCCCTGGCGCTGGTGAGCTGATGCTCATGTAGCCCGAGTCGTTCGACATGGGCGATCCAGTGTCGTAAGGCGTGGCCGCGCCCTCCGCTTCGCCCTCCTTGACTGGCATGCCGGGCATAAGACCCATGCGAGAGTTGTCCGAGATGACCGTCTCGAGCATCTTGGGGTCCAGGAAAACATCAAAGTTGCCTGTACCCATGGGTGCCAACTGTCCCAGCATAACGTTTTCAGAAATACCTCGGCAGTCGTCAAGCTCACCACTCGCCGCTGCTTCGAGGAGAATTTCCACCGTTTCCTCAAATGAACAACGCATCAGCGCACCGGTATCAGCACGGTTAATACCGTGTCGAGTGACGGCAGAGATGGTGCCTCGGTACGTCATCACGTCGACCAGCAGTGCAATGTGTCGATGATTGACATATGAACCGTCAAAGGCCAACACATTGGTCAGCTCCTTCACCAGAGCAGAACGGGCAGCTTCAATGCCAAACACCTCGACAATCTGCCACAGGTCGTTGGTGTATGTCCGCGTGGGGTCAACGCCATCGACGGCAAGAACGTCACGCAGAGCGGAGCCAGACGTATCCAGGTACCACTGCGTGCACTTTTCATCGTCCTTCTTGGCAATCTCGGCTCCATCGTCGTCAACCACCAGGCGAGTACCCTTGGTCAAGAAAGCTCTCTCGACACCAGGCACGCCTCGAAGAGTCAGGGTATCGAGAAGATGAGCCTCGAGACGTTTCAACATCACATCGTCTTCAATCTTCTTCTCCCCGTCCTCATCCTTCTCATTGTCGGTTCGGATAGTGCGGATACGGATGACTTGCTCGTCCGCGTTGTTGTCACTGAAGATGATGGCCAAATCACTGGGGTACTCTTCCTTGATTCGCTGAGCCACGTCATCAATCTTGATTTCTTTATCCAGGAGCTTTTGTCGATCGAGAGTAATGCGCAGAAGCCACCTCGATTGCTGGTCAGTTGTGTCCTGGGAATCGTCAGGAATCAAAAAGTACGATTCAACCATGTCCATATCTTCGACAATGCTAGTGCCCTGGATATCTGGGTCGTAGTAGATCTCGGTGACGGATGTGATGGAGCGAAGATTGGTGTATTCGACCAAACTTCGGAGTTTCTTGGCCTGCTCCTGGGTTCCCAAGTGGGTGTTCAGGTACACCGCCATGCTTGGCGTCTTGATGTCCTTGGCCAAGTTGAGAATTTCCTTGAGACGAGGCACACCCAAGGTGACGTTCTTTGAAGACACACCGGCAAAATGGAACGTGTTCAGAGTCATTTGCGTAGCGGGCTCACCAATAGACTGCGCTGCCAGAACGCCGACCATTTCACCAGGGCTGACAAAGGCTCGATCCCATCGATTCTGCAACTCTCCCAAAACGTGGTCGAATGCGAGTTTGTTCAAGCGATGGACCTTGACAATCTCTTTGAAAGCCAGACGAGAGCGGATCAGTGCCTTGAAAAGAATGGTGGCACTTTCATCGGCCTCGATGGAGATGGGGTCCGAGCCGCGCACAATCTTCAGGTCACTGAGCAGGTTCTGTATCCTCGGGATCACATCCGCGGGTCGCAGGTTGCTGCGATCAGTTGCCCGAACGTTGAAAACACGCTTGGCAGTTTCAATTATTCTGCCAATGTTGAGAGGCAGCTGCATCATTTCCTCTCCCATCTTAGTGCGGTTAATCAGTCTCACAATGCGACGGTCGTTCAAAAGGTGGTCCCACTCCGAGTCCAAGAGGTCCATGGACTCCTTGTCGCCCGCCAGCTCGTTGCCGTATTCATAATCCTTCTTGAACCAATCGGGAGGGTTGGCCAGGTCGAGGCGATACTTCGTCTCGAATGCCGCATCGGACATTTTGAGAATGCCAAGCTTCTGCTTCTCGATGCACATGGCGTCCAACCCATCTTCGCCATACAAGAACTGAATGATATCTCCTAATGAGTTTCGCACAGTCCCATCATAACGTGCACTCAAATCTTCAAGAGCCTTGACCAGTCGTCGCTGAATGTATCCAGTTTCGGCAGTCTTGACAGCAGTGTCGATAAGACCTTCTCGTCCAGCCATGGCGTGGAAGAAAAACTCGGTAGGAGTGAGGCCACGGAGATAGGAGTTTTCGACGAAACCACGCGCTTCGGGGGAGCAGTCGTCCTTTGTAAAATGCGGCAATGTTCGGTATTTGAAGCCAAACGGAATACGTTTACCTTCCACAATCTGCTGACCAACGAGAGCGGTCATCTGTGAGATGTTGATTGAGGATCCCTTGGAACCGGACTCAGCCATGGTGACGGCGTTGTTCGAGTCCTTCAAGCTCCTCTGCGTGGTAGTACCAGCCTGGTCACGGGCGGAGTTGAGAGCCATGGACACCTTGTTTTCGAACGTAGCTCGGACATTCATACCGGGAAGAGCTTCAAGTTCATTGGCCGTGGCTTGGGCTGTCAGTCTTGCGACCTCCGCTTTTTGAGTGTCAATATGAACCTGAACCTTCTCGATAGTCTGTTTGTCAGGCACGGTATCACCAATACCAATACTGTGGCCATTATTCAAGAGCCAGTACGTGACGACTTGTTGGACACCGTTGAGGAAGGCCATGGCTCCCTCAGGACCCAGTTCATTGTAACTCAGGTGAACTATGCCTCCAGCGGCCGAACCAATGTTTTTCTTCTTCAAAAGACCGTACAAAAGCTCGCCGCTCTGGATCAAAAGACCAGTGTCTTTCAACGGGATATCCGCATTGTCTTGACCGTCAGACGACTCAGGAGAGTGCAAGCTGATTTCTTTGGGAATGACCATGCTGATAAGTTGCTTACCAGTCCAGCGAGGTCGTGGCTTCAAAATGGCGGGCTGGGGGATGACACCATCCCAGTTCGGAACCCAAAGCATCATGTTCATGACCATTTCTTTATCAACGAAGGTATCTCGTCTGCAAAGCTTGTAGGCGCCAGCAAGAGAATCCTGGACAACACCCATGAGAGGCCCGTTCTTTTGAGGAGAAACAATGTTGTTAGGAAGGAGACACAGTTCCTTGACCTCCGCACGCGTCTCCTCGGATTGAGGAACGTGCAAGTTCATCTCGTCACCATCGAAATCGGCGTTGTAGGGTGAAGTAACGGAAAGGTTCAAGCGGAAGGTAGAGTAGGGCATGACACGAACACGATGACCCATCATGGACTCCTTGTGTAACGAGGGCTGACGGTTGAAAATGATGTAATCTCCGTCCATTAAATGTCGTTCCACCTTCCAGCCATATTCCAGAGAGATCTGGGCAGCTCGCCTGTGATGTCTCAAGTCAATACGGGTGCCGTCGGCTCGGATAACGTACTTGGCACCAGGATGTTCGTTAGGTCCATTTTCAACGAGCTGATGCAATTTACCGATGTTGTATGGAGTGACCGTTTCGGGATATGTGAGCGTTCGAGCGATACTGCGTGGGACGCCGACTTCGTGGAGTGATAGGTTGGCGTCACCAGTGATAACAGTTCGGGCCGAAAAATCGACACGCTTTCCCATCAGATTGCCTCGCAGTCGGCCTTCTTTGCCCTTTAAACGTGCTCTGATGGCCTTGACAGGACGACCGCTCTTTTGCAGAGCGCGAGGCTGTCCCGCAATATCATTGTCCATGTATGTCGCTACATGATATTGAAGCAGTTCTTCAAAATCGCGGGCGATGTGCTGTGGGGATCCTTCACGAATCGCCTGCTTTACATTACCGTTGGCACGAATGATGTCACCAAGCTTATACGTCAAATCGTCTTCGTTTCACATTCCCGTGCTGGTGCCGTCCATAGAAATACTAGGACGTACTGGAGGGGGGGGGACAGGCAAAACGGTGATGATGAGCCACTCAGGTCGAGCATAATCCGAGTTCAAACCCATCTGGCGCAGGTCTTCCTCGGAGATTCTTTTGAGGATACCATGGGCCATTTCGGGTGTGATAGGCACAGTCTCCCGCCGCTTGGGTCCGTCTTCCTGGACAACATCGAAAGCAGCCTTGAGCTGGAGAGCGGCTTGACGAACCTGCGGTTGCACATTGCCACAACCACCATGGTTGTTTACCACTGGCTTCATACCTGGGGCAAATTCTTCGTCGTTCTTTTCGGTACGGTCTTCATTTTCACATCTCCGCTTCTTCTTGCACACAGCCCAAACACGATTGAAGCGAAGCTTAGCGTCTCGAGTTTGGATAGCTGAGACAAACTCGGGATCGCTCTGGCAAGAAAGACGGCTGTTAGCAAACAATTCAAGTCAAGCAAAAAGTCTACGGAGAGTCATCAGGATAGACCAACAGTATCAGCCAACACCTTGCTACAGTTGTGGCAGACAATCTCCAAGATCTTTTTGACCTTCTTGATGAACCCGGGATGGTACACGGGTTTGGCTAATTCGATGTGACCAAAATGACCGGGACAGTCGCTCATTGCTTGTGTGCATGTCTTGCATTTGAGCCCTCGGTCGATGGAGCCCAGCAGAGGATCGTTGAGGCCACCGTCGCGTGGCTTTGTGCGTGTTTCGTCCATGGTCTCGGGATACAAAATGTGGCAAACACTCATGTTTTTTATTTCTTCTGGGGACATGAGGCCAAATTGAATTTCTTCAACCGTCTTGAGCGGTGCGCTCGAGAACGGGGGGTGGTAGTTAGACATGATTGCGGTTTGTCAAAGGGTGGCCCAAAACGTTGGCAGAGGCGACCAAGGCTGGGCGAAGGGGGGCCGAAGCTTCTCGTCCGGGAAGAGACGCGATCGCGCAGTCGTAGCGTGGTTGTGAGAGATTGCGAGAGCAAGCACGCCAGGAAATCGAGTGAATCTGTTCAATGATATCCGTTCACTTCCCGATCGATGAGAGACCCCGTCGTAGACGAACGACAGATGGCGCTCAAATGCGGCGCTCGCCCTGGCCAGCGGCCCAGGAGACGATCGAGATCTTCTCCTCCGTCGCCACCGCTCCAAAAGTCGTCAAAGTCGTCGAAAAGGAGATGGCCGTATCGAAGAGCACTCTTGAATGTGCTTCAGAGCGCAACGCGCGATGCTCGACGCGCGTGGTGATGGATTTGAGCCGGTAGGCAAAGATTTTGACGTGGTTAAGACGTGATGACTGGCGGGTGGGCTGGAAGAATCTACTTGAGGCGGCTGGCCATCCACGCAACAAAGGCGCTAAGCTTCTTTTGGAATTAGAACCGCCCCCTGCGCCCTGGCATGGCTGCCTGAGGCCGCCAGCACGAGAGGCATTTGTGGCCAATCAAATCCTTTTTTGTCATACCAGCACTTACTCCGTACAGCTGGGGAATGGAAAGCTCTACATAATAATATGGACAAACACACTCCTGGCCAATTATCTGGCCTGCGCATCGCTGGTGACTTTTGCAAAAAAAACATCACTCACCATTCATGGTTGACCAAAGACAAATGCTATGCCTCCATTCTGTCCCATCATGCATCACACATTTTCTCAGCTATCCTTTGCGAATCAAATATTCCAGCTCAACATGTCACTCTCTTTGGAATCACATGCGAGTGTCTCGGTTGCCTCCATTATGCCAACACTCATCCATCGTAAGCAGAAGGATACGGGATGTACAGTGAGAGGGAATCCTGACCCATGCTTTACCAAGCAGGATACGCAACTCGATTGCAACTCTTCTAGTTTGACTACTTCTTCCTGCCTCGACCACCCCTAACGGCACCGCTCCTCTTCGTACTTGTTGTCTCGACAGGCCCATCAATGTCGCTTTGGCCCTCACCAGGGCTCCTACGTCGCATGGTGCCAGTAGAAACCGCGATGAACTCATCCTCGCTATCACTTTCGCTCAAGTTGAAGAGGATGGGCATACGAAAGCTATCGACATCGTCATCGAATTTGGACGGGTCAAGTGTCAGAACGTCAACGTCCTCATCTTCTGCGTCGAGGCGCCGCCGTTGAATCTCCTCTTGTGCGTATATATCGAATTCATCCTCTTTCTCGATGTATTCGACGTTTTCTTCCACCTCGGCGAAATCTGGTGCCAGCGCCGACCACTTCTGCGGGCTAATTACAGACCAAATGTAGATGCGCCCTGTTTCCAACCCGCACGCCGCTAAAAGGGCTCTGCTAGGATGCCACTCTATGACACCCTGCTCTTCCTTGGGGTCTTTGAGCATGCATACCAGACTGCCATGATTACGCTCCCAGACGTAGAGTTCGTGGTTATTATATGTTGATGCAGCCACATACTCACCCGTGGCGCTGAAGGTGACGTGGTTCCACGATAGTTTATTGACAACATCCTGAAACTTGTGCTCAAGAGGTAGCTGTATCGTATCGAAGTCCAAGTCTTCGACCGACAGGTTGGGTATTCGAAAGGTACGAATGATGCGATCCTGTGAGTTGACCAGCAAATCTCGGCCAGATCCGGTTATTCGTAGTGTGGTGATAATCCCTGAACAGACTTTTTCCGTGTAGATTATCTCGAAAGATTTGGTGTCAATTATGTTGATTTTACCTTTGCTGGTGCCAGCAATGATATGGTCGCCGGTGGCAGTCCAGATGGCAGATGTCGTCTTTTCTCTGGCACCTTCTTTGGCCTGCTTCTCTTTCAAGGCGACGTCATTTTCGGCGTTGGTTCGTTTGGGAACCGAGGGGAGTATATGTTTGACATCGACCGGCTCGCTCATATCTACCAGAACTGGCTGCTCCTCGAAAAGCGATGCGACGAATTGCAAACTACAGTTCAGAATCAGCGCGTTACGAACTTAGCAATAGGTTTTCAGTTCTTGACCAATTAGCACGTACTGGTTCCATGGGTGCAGCTCTGCCATGTACGCTGGTGCTCGGAAGCGCACTTCGCGCAATCTTTTACCGTCTTGAAGATCCCAGAGGATGGCCTTCCAGCCTTGGCAGGTAGACAGCAGGTATCTCCCACATCGTGACCAACTCAGAAAGGTAATGTTTTTGCTGTGCCCTTTCAATTTTCGGGCGACGCCCATGGTCTCGAGATCCCATATCGCTATAGCACCATCGACTCGACCGGACGCGAGATAATCGCCTTTGCGATTGAAACGCAGCACAGTGGCATGGCCAGATCGTATCGTGCTGGTGATGCTCTCGGGGTAATCCTGCAGTAGGTAGTCGTCGGACAACAACAGATTCATGATTGCGAACGAGTGTCCAGGTACCCAAAGGTTTTAGAAAGATGGTGTAAGGACTGAGATATCATGGTCCATCCTCATTGCGCAAAGGCGTTGAAAGACGCGCACCGCGGTGTTTCGATGGTCACGGCTCACGATTCACGAATCAATCGAAGACAAAATACATATGTATACATATCTGGTGTTGAAGTGGGGATGCCAGTGAACATCCCCACCCAGCCACCGTCAAGTGCTGTCACTAGACTCACTACAGACCCCACCGTGGGGATGAATCCGAGCTTGCAACTTTTCTCAGGATCCAACAGTGAAGCTACGTACTTTGTCCAGAGTATAGCCTCGAAGCGAACATGGCAAACTCAAAGTAAGCTTGAGAAAGGCACAACATGTATGCACTGTGCACACCATGGCTAACAGGAAGCGGCAGGTTTGAGTATGTTCGAAATTTTGAGCAGACAGACTTTCTGCTGCCAAACACATGGATCGTCGTCCGCGTTGATGGACGAGCCTTTACAAAGTATGAGACCTTCCTGGACCAATTTTTTGATTTGACGGCCGTGCTAATTTGAAGTTGCTAATGAACAGAATGTGTGCCAAGTATGGCTTCGAAAAGCCCAACGACCGCAGAGCGTTGGATCTAATGAATGCTGCTGCCAAGGCCGTGGTGACTGATCTTCCCGAAGCCATGATTGCGTATGGTGTCAGTGACGAGTACAGGTAGGGATCATCAGCCTCGCCATTTTCTGGACGCGGCCGAGTACTGAACTTACAAACCAGCTTCGTCTTTCACAAGTCGTGTAATTTGTTTGAACGGCGAGCGAGGTAAGCCGTCTAGCTTCATCCATCTATGCATTTACCCAAGTTAAGATGTCTGCAGCAAGCTCGTCAGTACAATAGTTTCTACTTTTACCGCCAGCTATGTCTACTCATGGCCAACATACTTCCCCGGCACGCCGCTCTCCTTTCCCTTACCAACATTTGATGGCCGTGCAGTATGCTATCCAAGTCTCCAAAATCTGCGGGACTACTTGAGTTGACGACAGGTAGACTGTGAGCCACCTGTATTCGCATGCTCAATTTGGCATATCTAATACGCGTACGATGCAGGTCACATCAACAACTTATACAATACCACGTTCTGGTCCCTGATACAGCTTGGTGGGCTTGGCAACAAAGAGGCGGAGAGAATCCTAGCAGTAAGCGCTCCATTCAAGTACTTCGTTGGTCATCTTATTGAATAGATGACAGGGAACTTTAGCCGCGGAGAAGAACGAAATTTTGTTCTCGAAATTTCACATCAACTACAACGACGAGTCAGAGATATTCAAGAAGGGTAGTGTCATATTTCGAGACGTACGAAACATCATCCCAAGTGTCCCATCTAGTCAAATGTATTTGCTAATGCCAAATCCACAGTATGAACTGGTCGACCCTGACAGCCACGCAGTAGCCCTCGAAATCGACGATTTAGCGGAGCCAGTGCAGCAATCTAAAACCCAGGCGGAAAAGGATAAAAAGAAGAGGGCAAAGGCGAGGGTCGTGGTGGAGCACATCGACATCATCAAGGATGAGTTTTGGGACAAACGGCCATGGATTCTATCAAACAAGCCTGGAAAAATTCCAAAAGAGCCGTGAAAATCATGAGCTAGAGGTTGTGCGCACAATCCGACTTCGAAACAGCATCATGAGCACTTCGCGCCACGACAGACGCCACGCTTACCAGTCATGCTCTGAGGCCGACACAAAGCCGCGGTTGTATATTGAGAGAATTTGAATGACATAACAAGGTATCACTATCACGTCTCAAGTTGTCAACGATTCCCAAGACGCGGACCAGACAAGTGTTTGGAAATAGCACGGTTGTTGCGAGCAACGGACAGAATGCGCAAGTCTGCCCGAAGTCTGTGTTGCCGTGATATAGTAACCAGGAAATCAGAATGGATCATCTACTGAAGACCGTTGTTGTCCAACGCCAAGACAGGAGCCTGTTGCGAGCCGCCAGCATCCCGCACCCGTTACTTATAAATCTACTATATTGTACCCTTTTCTTTTTGAAACTTTGATTTATTCCACAAGGAGTCCAGCATCGCGACAGCGCTTCGATCATTTGCATGCGACTCCAATTCCGGCATCCAAGATGGCTACTTTGCCGCACAAGCCAGACGCCGATGTGGCAAACCGCTCTTCTCCCCCAAAAGCAGAGCGCAAGAAACGATGGGCCGCAAAGGTCAAGACTGGATGTGCTACTTGCCGGTGCGCACAAACCAGACGCTTCCGTTCTGTGGGAAAAGAGACTCGTTGATTCGTCCCCAGGTTCTTTCTAAGATATGAATGACAACCAGATCTGACAAATGATATCTACAGAGCTCGTCGTGTTAAATATGATGAGGCAAAACCGAGCTGCAAGCGAGGCGTGTCAGTGGGACGCGCTTGTGGAGGCCATTGTCACCAACTGGCTGAACCGAAAAGGACATCGACAACACGAACCATTCAGCCAGGCAGCCTCCCAGTCTTGCCAGTCTATGCTCACTCCAGCAGCCAGGAGGAGCAATAGTTCCATCTGCTCTGCACAGAAGCAACTGTCAGGGTGACCGGTGCATTCGACCGTGGTTTCTGGACCGTCGACATACTGAGAGCCACGCAAACCTATCCGGTCTCTGGCATGCCAGTGCTTCCATGACGGCCATGTATAAGCGTATCAGAATCCGAGACAGGACGAGTGAGAGCGAGCAGCTTTATCAGCTCCGCTAGCACAATACAACAAGTCCATACAGCAAATACTATCCATCACACCCGGGCAACGGGGCTTAGCTACCACGACCAGGAAACTCTTCTTCTCGCCAGTATTCTCTTCACAAGTATATGCATCCTTCAGGGAGATCAAGGAAAGGCCAAAGTACAAATGGACAAAGGTATTGAACTGTTCAACAACTGGAGATTCTGGGAGCATTCCGCCAGGTTATCAAAAGCGCAGGACGTCTCCACGGCCAGCTCGCTCTTCGCCCTCTTCACTCGATTCGAGCTACAGTCATCATTGTCCGCACCTCCAAAGCCATTCTGGCAAACCGTCACCTTTGACAAGCTACAGCCTGCCTCCGGCTTTACGTCGGCAACAGAGGCGTACGACGAACAGCAACAACTACTCAACAACCTCATCAAAGTGTATCGCACTCAAGTATTTCATCATATCAAGGGTAACATCGATCTCTTGTCAGAGCAGCGGCTATTACCGTAGCGCTACCAATACCGTCGCTGGAAAGCCAGGTTCGAGAAACTCCAAGACGTAGATCATAGAGCCAAGCTTATACTGTAAATATACGCGCAGCCATTGAGATTCTTTTATTCGTCGACGCGGCCGTAGCAGAGCTATGCTGGGATCGATAGACATATATATACCTCCAACGAATCTTCGCGCTAGCAAAGGAGCTCTTCGACCAGGAGACAGATCCCAGTGTCAAGAACGACGGGGCCGTCACACTTTTTTTCATTCTCCCCTGCGTTGTGTCATCTCTTCTTGGGGTTCGGGACCTTGTGTCGAGACGGCATCTTGCGACGCAGGAGTATCGAGCTCTTGAAACAGTGGTCGCTGAGGAACGGCGTGGTGAGCTACAAAATCGCAGCGGCAAACCTAGAAGCT
Organism: Epichloe coenophiala; assembly: GCA_018801565.1. Classification (NCBI taxonomy): domain Eukaryota; kingdom Fungi; phylum Ascomycota; class Sordariomycetes; order Hypocreales; family Clavicipitaceae; genus Epichloe; species Epichloe coenophiala. Next base: position 2,343,505 of record JAFEMN010000005.1, on the reverse strand, counting down.
ATCATGACGTATGAAGAATCGCATGTCAAGATGCAAGATCCGTGCAGGGGGTGTGAGAAGACTCCGGTCACGCGTATATGTGGCCGTCACAGGGTCATTTATCGCGATATGGAACGACTAGGGGATGGTAAAGGAAGGCTTCGCATGACGACTGTCGGCGATGTTCAAAACGATTGCAGGGGGAAGGTGGTTGACGTGGCGTGGCGAATTCATGTACATGTTTGGATATATGGTCAACAGTTGGATTTCTCTTCCGTCGTTGGTAAAGATTGCGAAATGCCGTCTCTCCCCTCAGCACCATCCATATACACCAGTTCTCATTCACCCAAATGAACAATGCACCCGCCAAATCAAGAACGCCATGCTATGCAAAATGACCCCGACTTCACCCAGTCTACGTAACCAGCGGACATCTGTTCGCCATATTTCTCCCATCTGCACACAATGCACCAAAGAGAAACTCAACACGAAAACGCCGGTCTCTGTTTCTCCCGCCGCCTCGCTTTATTTTTCGCCCTCCTCTCTTCTTTGTTCTTCCTCCGTTCCATCTTGTCCTTCAACTTGCCCTCCTTTGATCTCTTTTCCTTAGCCTTTCTAGCCTTGCGCTCCTCTCTCGTCTCCCCCTCTCCAGGCTGTGAGAGCTGTTTTTTCTCTCGCCGCCTCTTTGCCTCCTTTTTCGCTCGCTTCTCCTCGTTCTCTGCCCTCCTGGCAGCCTTGTCTTTTGCCTTGTCCTCTTTCCATTCCTTCGCACCCTTCCTCACCACCTTTCTGTCCCTTTTCGATTGACTGTCGGCGGGATTGCTCGTCGCTGGCGTCTCATCACTCGCGTTGTCTGCGCCCGAACAGGATGAGAATGAGGATGAGGATGAGGATTCGTCGTCGTCACTGGCACTCGTCTTCGAGGTTCCTTCTAGGAAGCCGCCGCGCACAAAGGACAAGTATAGAGAGTACTTGCCCAGCGATCCTTTCTCAATGGCGTTCAGTTTCCCCGTTTTGACGGTCTGCGTGACTTTGCCTTCCTTGCTTGTTTCCAGGCCCTTGAGCTGTTCGTCGAATGCGTTCATCCACCATTGGTCGCTGGTGAAGTGCTGCGTCGTGCCGAGGCCTTTGGTGTTGTCCTTGCGGTTGAGCAGGAGCGGTTTGGCGAGGCCGATGGAGTCGTCGGTTTTGTGGAGGGAGTGGCCTTTGCCGCGCCAGCCTTGGGATTGGAGGAGAGCGCTGGCGTTCATGACGGCCACGCTTATTTTGTTCCTTGTCGGCTCTGTATTGGGTGTTTAGGCACTGGCAACATGTGAGAATGGCTCTAATACCAGGGAGTTGCCAGAATGGTGTGAGAAAAGATGTTCCTGGAGGACTGGGGGGGGGTCTTTTTTTTGGTGGGCCCGGCCGCGATAGGCTTATCGGACACTGGCAACCCAAAAATGTATGTATGTATAAATAAGAAAGGAGCTACCCGGATGGGGCAATGACGTAACGGACCAGTCAGTCAACCGCTCGCATTGTCATCATTGATCAACTGGACCTCCATGTCTAAAACATGTCAATGAAGAGCCCATGAACCGAATAACAACCCCTGAACCCATTCAGTTCCTCCTACCATGGCTCCTCTCTGCGCAGATCCGCGCCAGGTCGTCATCGCCCTCAACCCAGAGAGACGAGCCGCCCTGCTCAAGCTCATCGAAGAAATCACCGCCTTCATGACCCTCCAGCTCATCAACCCTCCCGGCGAACTTGGCTCACTCACAGATGACGAAGAAAATGACAACGACAACGGCAACGGAAACGACAACGACAACGACAGTCGCCAACATGAAGAACGACAAGCGCCATCCAGCCAAACCTCAGATGGGCCCGATCCGAAGCCCAAGACCAAGAAGAAGCCATCCCAGCCTGCCGTCAAGCAGCCCACCGGCAAAGCTGCCAGGAAAATAGAACAGATCCAGGAGTCTGCCATGATGCACATGCAAGAATGGAAGAACGAATTCCTCCCCAAGCTCCAAGAAATTATGCGCGTCGAGGACAACGCCAAGATCAAGCAAGAGCGTAAAGCCCGGCAAGATGCCCTGGACAAGAAGCAGCTCGACACACCCGAAGAAGGAGAACACCTCATCAGCTTCGGCAACGTGCAAATCGACAAGCTCGAGGACGTCGCGTCACTGCAGAAGCTGTACCACCCCATCCCCACGAGGCTGACGACCATCCCCTCGCAGGATAGGAGAGAAGCACTGAGCTGCGTGTTGCTACTTCTTCTCTCGACGGGCAAGTACTCGGCGCATTCGAGAAGCATGGTCCTGTATCTTGCCTCGGCGCTGGAAGTGCCCCAGACGTTTGTGAACACGGAGGAGGCCGAGATTGCTCACTCGCTCCTGGAGTCATCTACCGCGGACAAGGACAAGAAAGACACCATGTCTGCCGAGGCCGAGGCCGAGAAGCGCAGGCAGCAGAACAAGTTCAGTCGGTTCTGGAAAGTTGGTCTCGCGTCCGTGGCTGGCGCGACCATCATTGGCGTCACGGGAGGGTTGGCGGCGCCTCTGGTCGCGGGTGCGCTTGGGGGCATCATGGGTGGTGTCGGGCTTGGGGGTGTAGCCAGCTTTCTGGGAATCTTCTGGATGAACGGTGCACTTGTCGGTGCTTTTTTCGGAGCGTATGGCGCCAAAATGACTGTTCGTACAGCTGTGTCTTGTTTTTTTCCTCTTTCCGCCCAATGTCACTTACACACACGGCAACATCTCGAAACAGGCACCCACTTTGCTAACTAATGCGATGTTGCATCCGTCCAGGGCGAACTCATGGACAAATACGCCAAAGAAGTAGAAGACTTCAAGTTCATCCCTCTCGAATCGGAATGGGGTCCCGATTCCAATCCCATGGCCACGCCCACAGGCAAAACACCTGGCGCGCCCGAAAGCCAAAACCCGGAAAGCAGACGTCTCCGCGTAACAATAGGCATCAACGGCTGGCTCAACTCAGAAGACGACGTCACCAAGCCCTGGCGTGTGCTAGATCCATCCTCGGAAGTCTTCGCCCTGCGATACGAAATGAAGACGCTCCTCAGCCTTGGCACCGCCCTGCAAGACCTCGTTACCTCGTTCGCCTGGAAAACGCTCAAGGTCGAAATCATCAAGCGCACCGTGCTCGCGACCCTCTGGGCCGCCCTCTGGCCGATCCAGATCCTCGCCGCTGCCTCCAACGTCGACAACCCCTTCAGCCGCGCGAGCAACCGCTCCAAAAAGGCCGGCCAGCTCCTCACCGACGCCCTCATCAACAAAGTCCAGGGCGAGCGGCCCGTCACCCTCATCGGATACTCGCTCGGCGCCACCGCCATCCACGCCTGTCTCCAATCCCTCGCGGACCGTCAAGCCTTTGGCCTCATCGACAGCGTCGTCATCATCGGCGCGCCTGCCCCCTCCCACGCCCCCCACTGGCGCACCCTCCGCTGCGTCGTCTCCGGCCCCATCTTCAACGTGTATTCCGAGAACGACATGGTCCTCGGCTTCGCATACCGCATGCACAGCCTCGCTCTCGGCGTAGCGGGTCTCCAGGCCATAGAAGGCGTCACCGGCCTGCAGAATCTAGACCTCAGCGAGCGCGTAAGCGGTCACTTGCGCTACCCCTCACTGACGGGCGAGATCCTGCGCGAATGCGGGTTCCTCGGCGTCCGCGCGAGCGGCGAGATCGAAAAGGACGACCTTATCAAGATGAAGGATGACCACGCCGAGGGGAAACTCGTCGATTTCGAGGCCGTCACCAAGGGAGACAACAACGAGAACAAGGGGAGTCCAACGTCACCCGGGACCTGCGAGGCCTGACAATCTCCCCCGCCTCTGGAAAGCAGACGCTCAGAGGGAAAAGGGGACGAGAAAGACGGAGACCCCGATGATCAGCACAATTCTCTTCACGACGGACTCGACGATCCGCCTCTGGTGAAGAGCGCGAGACACGGCACAGGCAAATATGGTTAGGAACCGTGAGCAGACAGACGCCCGAGTCGAATGATGGGCATGACGGAGAGTTCACGGCCATCAAATCAAGATGGAGAATAATGAAACATGACGCTGAGCGTTAGCATGAGCCGAGAAGACAATAGGTTTAGGTACAGACATAATAAAATGTGTGTCATGGAGCGCATCACATCACACACCATGATGCGGCATGATTTCGTTGACATGGAAGCCCTTGACATTGCAGCGTTACACGGACTTTGCAATTCCACAACGCGCAGACCCAACACAAAAGGACCCGTCTTTGCTTCATCTAGCAACGGCGGGGAAGTCACGTCCACTCCACTCATATGTTTTTTTTTTCGGTAACACAAGAACTCAAGCGGTGGGGTGGCTCTGCTGGATTCGATTAAAGTTAAAACTAAAAGGACAACATCTCATGGCACAATTGAAGCCAAGCCACATCGCATCAATATTCATTTTCTAACCGACCTGTAACAACTCGCAAGTCAAATGTTCTTGCCAAAGATCACGACTAATTGCTAGCTCTGGTCTTTTCCAAAAATAATAACAATAATAGACGGACAAAAAAAAATTAACGAGGGTGAGAAACAACAGTAAAAGGGGAACAAAAAGTCAAGACGTAGCAAAAATCTAGCATGACTGATCAATGACCGAGATTGAGATCGCTCACTCGCTCACCAACGCACTCAGACGTGACATCTTTGCCGTCCCGTGGTATCATATCCGATGGAAAAGGTGAAGGACCAAGAAAAAATGACGGAGACAAAGGGTGAAATGAAGAGCCTGAAGAGATGAAAAGGAGAAATTATTGCTGGCTCCATAAAATGAGATTAATGACATGGTCAGATCGCGTCAGTGAGCAACCACAACTGCGCCCTTTGAGCAGGTCAGAGACATGTAAATAGATCAAATATTGTTTGAGAGTTTGCTTTGCGTAGTTTTTTTTCCGAGATCGGGGCTGTCGAGGAACATGTGCCCATATATATTATTTGGCTGTCAGAAACCTCTAAGATCGACCAGCCACGGCTTGATGAGTGCCGTTACTTGTTTCCATGTTACCAGTGAGTTCGGCAACACGAGCCTTGATTCTAGCAACGCGAGACTCGATTGCTGTTGAGCACAGAAATATTAGCATGGGAAAACCGCCGTGCTTCAAAATGAGGCATGTTGCGGAAGTTTTGGAACTCACTCTCTTCCGCACTGGTGTCATCATCGTCTCCTGATTTCTTGTTGGGTAGGGCGGGCTCGTCTCGTTGGCGGGTGGCGGCTCTCTGAGCAGCATTCTTGCGGATTTGAGCCCAGCGATCCTGCACACCAGGGCTAGCGCTCTGGTTCAACTTTTCGACAGGCTCTCCCGAGGAGGTCACGACTTCTTCATCTTGCTTAGCGATGGGATGGCGAGCAATGGGGGGCGGGGCGGCATCGTCATCGTCCTGCTCTGGCACAAAAGCGGGCTGATCGGCCAAGGGTCCTTGGTCGAATCGGGCGAATGCGTCCTTGGCCTCGGCAGCGTCTCGCGTATCGACGGGCGTGAGGCTTTCCCCAACAGAAGGTTCGTAGGGAGGCTCCGTGCTTTCGGAAGGATGAGCCTCTAGTGTCGGCTCTGCGTTCGTGCCAACAGCCTCGGAAGCGATGGGTGAGCCACGAGTAGGTGTGGCAACAGGCGTGATCTCGTCTGGCTTGGGAGAATCGACAACCCCGGGGGCAACTGAGTGCTGAGCAGGCTCTGTGGCAGCAGCGAGTTTCTTCTGGATTAAAGCGGGCATGTTGTTAGAAGCATTTTCTGGGACCTTGGAGGATCGGTTCTTGCGCCTGAGCAGGTTACGGAAACCCTTCTTGTCTTTAGTGGGTTCAGTAGTATTTTGCTTTGAATTGCCCAGACTGGCGGCATTGGGCGAATGGCTCTCAGCAGCAGTTGGTACAGGAGCATCTTCCGCCTTCAGGGCGGTTGGTACGTCAAGTTTCAGTGCCGTCTCCTGCTGTGGAGAATGAGCTTCGACACCCTTGGTCTCAGGTGGCTGCTCATGGGACTCTGCTTGCGAAACAGGAGATAGCAGGGGTATTCTGTTGATCGTGGAAGGGGTCCTTGGCATCTCGTCCTTGGCAGGCACGGCAGGCTTCTGGTCATCGACAGGTCCGCTGCCATTAGTCACCGAAGCATCACTCGCATATTCAGAAGTGGGCGAGTAAGGCACGGCGACACCTCGTCCGGCATTGCTGTTGGCCATGTACGTGTCCTTAATAGTGCCCTTGTCGTACTTTTTGACCCATTTCATTGCAGACGATGCTTCTCCAGCAATTTGTGGCTGGAGGGTGAGAACGCTGGTGGTCTTTTCGGTCGCCGAATCGTCCATTCGTCCACGACGTGTGGCCAGAAGGTTTTCTTGTTGCTCGTTTTCCTGAACTGCACGCATTTGCGCTGCTTTGGCTTGGACTTTGGCCTGCGTATCGGGTCCAATGCTAGATTTGCTGCCCCCAAAATTATTCGTGGCGTTCTTGTCGCCACGGTCCGAAACATGCCTGCCCACCGACTTTCGACGAGCCAAGCTTTTGCCGCGCCTAGTCCAGCTGAAAAGGCCCTTCTTCTCTGCAATATATGCACCTTCATCCTGCTCCGGTGCGGTGCTTGCAATCATTTCCTCCATGACGAGCCAGCTGCCACCAGCCACCTTGGTTTCGATGATGGCACATCGGCCGAAAGCAGACTTGCGGAGGATTGTCTCCTCTGGAGCCAGACTGTTCATCCAAACCCACCAGAAAGCATTGTCGAGCAGCAGGACCGTGATGCTAGCAAGCTCACCAGGCTGAAGATCCGTCGTCTTGGACTCGAGTCTTGGCCGATGTGATTGTGAGCTTTGTTGCCTGACCTGACTTCCGAGTGGCGGCAAGACCTTGTCAGGGGGCAGAAGTATATTGGACGAAGCCTCAGTCTCGTCAACAAAGCCAGATGACAAAAAGTCGGCCCACGACGGGGTGGTTGGACGGCCAAAGCCGACGCCAGATGTAGGCGTTCTCCTAAGGGTTTGTACTTGTTTGTGTTGGGTGGGCACTTTGCTGTCCTCCGCTTGAGTCTCCTCTTCGACAGTTTCCGAGAACCCAATGTCTTCAAATCGCGACCAGGAAGCGTCTCGCAAGCTCGTCGAATGCTTGACGCTGGAGACCTGAGACTCATTTGCAGCGGAAATGGCTCTGAGCACTCGAAGACACTCTTCCGTCAGGGCCTGCACAGGATCCTCATACTCGGAGAATTCTTGGAGTGCAGGATCGGAATCTCGATATTGAAAGTGGCCAGCTCGGCGAAGTAGAGCGAATGGAGTTGGCGAAACGGAGTCGACCAGCATGACCAGTTTGTTCGTTCTCGAAACCAAGGATGCAGGTCTTGTAGGCGGATATTCCGTCTCATTGAGTAGCTTCTCAAGGGATCTAGGAAGCAAAGTGATACCAGTGAGGCCTTCTTCGGGGCTCAACGAGCGAAGATAGGCAAAGAAAAGGTGCGTATTGGCGTCCGCAGCCCTAGCCGGGTGTATATTAGCACCAATTGATTGCGCAATTAGTCTTTCTGTCGAGGAAAATGCTTACTTGATCCAAGCTTTGTAGCCTCCATCGAACCCACTGCCAGTATCCTTTTGCTCAAATGCCCACCAAGCGGCCATACGAGGGAGTTGTAGACCACCGTGCCCATTGCTTTTTCCGTGAGCAGCAACGGCAGCTATCAAGTCGAAAAAGTCAAAGATGATTCGTTGGCGAGCGCCACTCTCAACACTCAGAGGGATAAACGTCTTGAAAGAGTCCCTGGCCATGCGCGAGTCTACTTTCAGCGGTCAGTCAGCAGATGCTTCCCCCGCACAAGATGGTGGTAGTATTGTAATTCGAAGTTGTTGTTAGACCTACCTCCCTCGCCGATTTTGAACAGTTCGTAGGCGTCCCAACCGACAACGCCCCCAGGCAGACGGCTCCAGCACCATTTGGCGACACCGGCAATGACCTGAGCCACCAGTTAGTCATAAGCATCGAGGCATAGAGCGAAGTGTCCTAGATTACCATTGGCTCTGTCATGCGCAACTCCTGGCTCAGCGCTTCCCCTCTTAGGCCATAGCCATCATCATGAAAGTGTCTGATGAAGGTGCGTACCGCACTAGGATCGGAAGTCGGCCGGTACGGGAGCAAGAGGAAAGGAATATCAAGTCCTGGACAACGCGATAAATATTAGCATGGGTAGTTAATTTAGCTTGGCAATACACATGACGATATCGAGTTGCAGCGTTCTGTTGGGGGGGGGGGGGGCTGGTTGCCAAACTCGTACCTCGCGCCTTGAGCTCGGCCGTGCAAACATGTAGGAGTTCGTGAACTTCTTCTGGTTCGACTGATGCTCGTGTATATGCATCACCCCACTTTGGCTTCTGCGGAAGCGCATTCGTGAGATCCTGCAGTCCATTCTTCTTCTTCCTCAAGCCATCGCGGGCTTTGAGGCGGGAGAGAAACCCAGGCATCTTCAACCTGAAATTAAATCGTGGAATGGTGGACTATTTCTCCCGAGGAGCAAGCTGATATAGATTTGGTGAGTCTTGTCATAGGCGGAAAAAAATTGTAGGCTTCGTAGCTCCGAATCAACCCAGATAACAACAGATTATGCAGGGTGAGGCGTAGTTGGCCGCAATCAGGGGACAGCCCAGGCGTTGGCAGAATAAATCAGATGCTCAGGTGGGCGATTGACGGGGGATGGCTGTCCTTTCTTGTGTCAAGTTGAGCGGCATACGTCGATGGAAGAGAAAGAAACGGAGGCAAATGTCCCATCAACTGAGGCGGGCAATAAAGCAGACAGCTAAGGACGGGTCTTGTTGTGATCAAAGGTGGTTCAACTCGCCCTGCGACATGTAAGTGGTGATGCGGGGACCGCAAAAGGGAAGGGCGCGACGGCGACGGTAGATTGAATGACGGCAAGATTGGAAAAGAAGATTAGAGAACAGGAAGCGGCCTGCAACTTTATCACGGCCCAATGCACACAAGGAGCACGGAACAAGCTGCAGAAACACACAAGGGGAAAAAAGAATGAGTGAAAGGCCCGCAGAGGAGAAGCGTGGCTAAGGTAGCATTTTGGGAAGAAAGAAGGGGGGAGAGGAACAAGAAGGGGGGAGAGGAACAAGAAACGGGGCGAATTTGCAAAGGGGACAGAACCGACAAACGGTGAAGATGAGCGCGACAACGTCAACTTGGTGTGGCAGATGCTGGCACTGACTGGTGCACGCTGCTGGCTGGGCTGGTCTCTCTGTCCGTCAAAAGTCGTCGAAGTCGTCAAGTCACCGTCGACAAGCAACAATAAGTTGAGGTGTGCGGGCTCAGGGGTCGCAAAAGTAGGGACAAGGGGGTACGGCAGGTGCGGCCGGGGATGGGATTGGATCCTCGACAAATAGGGGGGCGTTTAGCCAACAAAAGGCACCGGGGGGGGGGGGGCCAAAAAAGTAAATTGCGGTTGGCTGGTCGCCCTTGTGGCCCCTCCGGGTACCTGCACTGCACGACCTGGCGGGATTGATACTCGCACCATTTGGAGGGTTTGGAGGGTGCAGTTATGAATAATTATGATGATGCACCTCCGGTACTTCACCAGGTGCTTTGTGCCGCTGACGGCGATATTCCTACCTGCTGCCATTGACGAGCCAGGCAACGGATTCGAGTTGCACAGGCAGCGGGAGCAGCGGGAGCAGCGGGAGGACGCAGGAGAAACAGAGCACCCTGTCGAATGCAAGACAAGCCGAGGCAAGACGTGGGATTTTCTCATCCCACATTCACTTCCTTTTTACGACTCACTCCGGAGGCTCTCACTCTGGAGGCTTCGCCTGATCCTTAATCCAGTTGGATGCGGCAGCTAAACTGTAGTTTGAGCAATTGGAAAAGAGATGGTACGGAAGACTCCGCAACTCGATAAACTTTGGCCAGCGTGGCCTAAGATCTTGGATGATCCTACAGTATGCCAAAGCAACAATGAGATGGCTGGACCTTGATTGTCGTCACAGAGCTGCAGGAAAATTCTCAATTGATACGCAGCGCGCGGCCGGAAGTTTGGTCTGAGACTGTGCCGCATGTCTCGCAGTCCAATTGAACTTGCTTTTCCCATCTGCTTCTCGACCCCTGATTTGCTTTGGCACCTGCTGACTGATGAAGAGCCTCGTCCTCGCCTTGTCTTGCCTTTCCTTTGTTTTCTTGCCCAGTATTATGGGCGGCAGTAGGTATAATCATCATCGTCACTCCATACCGAGGGGAACGCTACTCAAGTGCTCAAGTGCGGACGAGTCGCCGCACGACCTGGATGCTCTGCGACGTGCCAACTATAATACTAGCCCGCGGAAGTAGTAGCATGTATCACCATATCAGACGAAAGTGGAGGGCTAATTTACCACGCTCCGTGCCTCCTGCCGCCACCCTCCGGTAGTTCCTCCTCTAGTTCCTCGTCGAGCTATTTGCTGTTAGATAACGTCTGGCCGTCGCAGACCCTCTTTAGTCTTTGGCGCACGATGATAACACTCGCCTGAAGCAGTATGCAGATGGGGGTTTCATGTGCACATGCATGGCGACGTCGCGATCGATGCCTTGTCTCCGACTTTCTTGCCTGCCAGAATCCGTACATATCTCTACATACAAGATGCTACAAGATGCATGATCAAGGATGACAATCCCTTGAGTAGGCAAGTACTCTGCACGGCATGAAGGGCTATGCCGGAACCGAGCAGTATACGATCCGGGGGGTTTTCATGCCAGGCGCCGGCATGTGTACAGACGCCGAACAAAGTGATAATGCATTATCGTCTCTAATTGCACACATCATATACGAGGACAATTCCAGCCATCCGTTGTAGTCATTCGTCTGAGTCAAAGAGTAGAACTGGTTGACAGATGTGCACCCATCTTACCAACACACCATGGCCACGCTGAGGACCTATTCCTTTTTGACCTCCTCTTCGGCTAACCGCAGAGCTTCCTCCAGGGCAGCCTCATCCTCGGAATCTACATCTTCTTCTTCGGGCTTAACAGGTGTCTTCTCGATGAGCTTTTCCGCAGTTGTTTGAGTTGGTGACGTCGAGGCAATCTCGGCAGCTTTCTCTGCTGCGGCAGCGCCAGCCGCAGCATCAGCAGGAGAAGGCGTAGCTCTTGTGGAGGTTCCAGGACTCAAAGCCCAATCAACCTCTCCGTCTTTGCCGTATCTCTTGATGAGCCACTCGTTGGCGGTTCTGAAGTGACCACAGTCAAAAAATCCCCTAGATGCACTCAACGGACTGGGATGCACGCTCTGCAAAACCAAGTGTTTTTGCTTGTCAATCTTTTGCACACGCTTTCCAGCTGGCGTCCCCCATGCCACGAAGACAACACCCCGGGTGCGCTTCTGAGCCACAAGATCAATGACTTTTTGGGTGAAGCGTTCCCAGCCCCGATTTGAATGTGAGTTGGCCTCGTGTATCCGGACCGTGAGGCATGTATTCAGCATGAGGACACCCCGATCAGCCCATGGCGTTAAGAGCCCGCTTCGATTAGGCGGCGGCACAAACGTCGGATAGTCCTTTTTCAGAGCAATATACATGTTCTTGAGGGACGGCGGTGCCGGTGTTGGAGGTCGAACGGAGAATGCAAGGCCGTGGGCTTGGTTGACATTGTGGTAGGGATCTTGACCGACAATGACGACCTTGACGTTGTGGAAAGGAGTGTGACGAGACCTGGCTCAAGCATACGTCAGCAAATTCCGATGAAGACGTCTGGGTACCTGGTACCTTTGGGAAACTCAAATGTCACATACCAGGAATAAACGTCCTCCTTGGGGGGGAACCACGTCTTCCCTGCCTTCGTCTCCCTCTCCAAGAACTTTTTGAGCTCCAAGAACTCCTTGGAAGTAATCTCATCCTTCAAATGTGCCAGCCAACTGTCATCCAATGTTTCGATCTCCAGCTGCAAAAGCTTCTTTTGCTCCCCAGTCAAACTGTCCACCCACTTCTTCTTGTCGAACTTGGCAGCCGGTGCACTCACTCCGGAATCCCCAGACGCAGCGCTGCCGATACTGGGCTTGGGCACTGCACCGAAGAAAGAAGCAATGGATCCATTGGCCTTGGGCTTCTTGGTATCGGCCCCTTTAGATAGTGAGTCGTCACCCTTGCGCTTGAGTGTTGCCATTGCGCGGATACAGCTCCGGTTGTTTGGCTTGTGAAGCTGCGTATGAAGGGGAGGCCGCAGGCGACGCAATGGAGCTGGGAGAGCTCTTGCGAAGCGCAAGGTAGGAATTGTGAATATCGGCGTTGCCCGTCGTTCAGATGCGGGTCCGAGATGTTTCGGAGTGAACTGGAGTTTGCTGAATATGAAATCTCGAACGTTGTGGCCATCCAACACTACGGACGGGCCTGGCGCGTGCGAGACGCGTTTTACAGAAGCTGGAACGGGGACCCTGGAGAGCCATTTACGCGACAGCAGCTCAACGGGGCTGGAAGATGCCAGGATGCGATGCAGCCAAGTGGAGACTCGGCAGTCTGTCTTCCTCGTACCAAAGTTTGCTTCCTGCCTTCCGGTCTTGTTTCTTGTTGCATTACATATGTGACTTCCAAGCTGCCGAATACTCCGTATATGCGAGGTGCAAATTGAAGAGGGGAGGTGAAGATGGAAGATCCGCTTATTCATTCATTGCCCCGCTTACAAACCAGGCGCCAACGGTTCTTGTCCCCAGGAGGACAGTAAAGAAGCAGTCTACGGAGTACTACGCGGCCTCATACCAATGCGAAATGGGACGATTCGACCGGGGCCGATGTAGCTGATGGGAGGATTGAGCTTCCGGAATGAGATTGTACCAGGGAGCTCAGAAGAGGTTGCAAAGCTTGTCACAAATGCGACGAACCCCGATGGACATGTTGTCAGATATTGGGTGTAGAGCATTGGTAGCTACAAGTGTTAAACGCCCTCGATACGGACTACAAAATGTTGCAATGGCCGATTTTCCAGTTCCCAGCCATTCGTGTACATGTACATTACATGGTAGACCATGACCCCGCCGAATCAGTGCTTCTTTACGGATTACTCGTCGACCAAGTCGGAAACGTCATCGCCAGGCTCCTTGTATCCACCATCTGGCTTCGCACCACGCGTGGTTTCATCAATAATGTTGGATTCGTCAATTCCATCAGATAGATCCTTCTCTGTTATCGAGATTAGTTGTGCTGCCATGGTTTTTTTCAATCTTCCAATCAAAGGGTAGACCCACGGAGCTCGGGGTCTTTGGAAACAGCGTCGTCAATCTTGTCCTCGTCTACATCCTCGGGAAGAGGCTTGACTTCTTCGTCAGGGGCAGGCATGGCCTTGTCTTCAACGACAAAGTTGTCTTCGGTGCGTGCCATCTCGAGGTTTTTGTTGTCGTTGTTCTTTTGCGCAATGAGGCTAAATGACGAGTTGCGGGAGGAATTGTAGGATAGGGCTGTTGTGGATGTAGTGGTTCAGAGTTGTCAGATTTCGAGCAAATGGGCTCACTTTACGGAGTATATAATACTTCTTTCCATTCACGTCACGGATGAGTCTCTTGATTAATGGAGCTGTCATCAATGTCTAGAACATACATGCTCGATCGCGACATGGTGACTGACCCCGATCAAGAGTCAGTTCAGTCACGTCAGTGCTGATGCTACGATCGCCTCCTTGCGCCAGCTACGCCAACTCCGAGGCTCCTCCCTGTAGTATTCTTTTCTCTTCTTTTCTTTCTCTCCCTCTTCTGCCTCACCTCTTCTAGAATGTCTGTCTCTGACGCCAATCCAGTTGCAGAGGAGCTCATCAATGCGTCCATCTCGTCTCTGCGCAACGCAACTCCACCTCGTCGGTGCCGATGAGGCTGAACTGACGTCGAAGACTTCCCAAAACATCCTCCCCAGTGGGCACTAGCTTAGTTGAACGCTCCCAGATTTCCACACCGAATCACGATCCACGCCTTCGTCTATCGCCTGGTGGTTCCATGACCGGAAGAATATGAAATAAACCTTGCTGGATTTTTTTTGCTTGTTCTTTTGGGACGAAAGGGACTCCTGTAGCCTCGCCGTCCATGACATGTGAACCGAAACCGTGAACGGGGTTGCGGTTGCGGTTGGATGTGGGTCTGGGAACTGTTTGCAGCCGCAATTGAGTAGACGCTCTCTATGACGCGATGATTTCGCTGCTGTTTTTGTGAACATCCATGGCATTGAGCATTCATGTACTGTATATAATCAAACTCTAGCCGTCTACACGCGCCGGTCAAGTGTCCAGGCGCAGGGTATTGAAAATCTGAGAAATCCAAATAGAAAAACTCGCCAAAAAAAAATCGTTTCAAGATGAAGGCCAATGACGAAGTCATCAAGGAATTCAATGAGCTGGTCAACATGACTGCCTCTGAGCTCGAGAAATGGCTCAAGTCGTCTGACTCCAACAGCGCGGGCTGGCCCAAGGACTCTGGAGACGGCGAATCTGTTGGCCACGACAGTGGCCGTAAGATTGTCGAAATCCTGAAAGACAACCCGCAGAAGAATCCCGACAAGTACGACGATGACCAAATCGAGCATATGCGCAAAGTCGTTTCGTACTGGTATGTTCTCTGCCCAAACTGTTTAGTTTTTTTTTTCCCAGCGATCACGACTGACAGACTTCGATGCAGCAAGCGGCATTTGGCCCAAGAAAGCGCAGGCAATGAGAACAAGTCCACCGAGGAGTTGAAGAAGACGAAATCGTACGCTTCGCTGAAGAACTGGGGCCATGATATCCTCAAGAAAGAGAACGGCAAGGCGGATGGTTCGGGAGAGGCTGAAGCAGGCGATAAAAGAAGCCGGCAGGATGGCCCCACTGGCGAAAACAAGGCGAGAAAGACCGAGAAAGCATCTAGCGCCAAGGATGAGGAAAATGAGGGAGATGAGGGAGATGACGATGAGGAAACGGGTGAGGGAGATGATGACGAGGAAGGAGGTGAGGATGCAGATGCAGACGAGGAAGACGACGACGATGAGGAGGATGAGGATGACGGGCAGGAGGGCGGCGGAGGGAGGAAGACAAGGTCGAAGACAAGGAAAGTAGCAAATGGCCAGAAGAATAGCAAAACGACAAAGTCCAACGAAGAGAACGACGAGAAAGACGATAAAAAGGGCAATTCCTCAAACAAGTCGAAGAACGGAGAGCCAGAGCCCGGCGACACGGTCAATTGGAATTGGGGCCAAGGCCAGCCAGAAGGCAAAGTGCTAGATGTGAAGCACGACAAGTAAGTGGACACGAGACTTGAGCGATTCAACCGATGACGTTTAAACTAATACGATACAGGGCATCTGTGAAGACCAAGAGAGGAAATGAGGTCTCACGCGACGGATCAGACAAGGACCCGGCCGTGATCCTTGACACGGGAAAATCCAAGGCAATCAAGCTGAATCATGAGTTGAACTAGATCGCGCAACGGGTATAGAAAATGTTTGGCTCAAAGCCAGCAGCGGTGGGATTTTTCTCAGCAGAGTAATATGTAGAACGATTGTAATTGATACATTTTGATTCCTTCGAAGAATCTGGGCCAAAAGTTGTTCGTGGGTGCCGAATGAAAAAAAGAAAGCGTTGATAAGCCGACCAACTCCCATGTGCAATGAGGTTGAGGGTCCCCCCCCCCCAAGGTCCGAAGTGGCCAGCTTGTACTATTCGCTTGAGTCAAGTAATAATGGCCTGTGCCAACAGCTCCGAGGCCACCTTTTGTCAACGTCAACGTCAACCCTCCCTCGCATCCTCGCATCCTCGCAGCACTTTCGACATCTCGTGCTGGACTCGCCATGCTTTGCGCCTATAACTGTCTCTTCGGCATTTAGAATCTGCCTAACATGAGGATTTCGGCTGTTTCAATTCTACGTAAGTGACTTGTTTGAGGCCGCATCCTGTAGCCACCTTGGCATCTGCTCACATGTCTCGATGAATAAGTGCTTTCGCAGGCTGCCACCGTCTTGGGGACCAACGCGCAATACTACGAAAACAGTCACGGAGATGGGACCGCCCGAAGTGAGCCTCTAAGTCATGGACTCGGCCCCAAAGATGTCGCGTCGGACCATGGCCAGCAGGCTGTTGCTCGACAAGCTGGTAAGTCTGCTTGGCAAGCCATGACTTATGACTTCAAGCACATCGGTGGGCGAGGTGGTCGCTAACTATAATTCACTTAGGAGCCGAGTTCGTCGACGCCGCGCTTTCCCAACTGGAAAAAGCATCTCGATCATCAAAGCATCGAAGGAAACAGTCGACCGGGGTTTTCGGCACCGTCTTTCGATACATCCTCAACACCATACCAACGGGTCCGGCTGCTGCCCCTTCCAAGGAGCGGCCAAAGTCGGCCACAAATGGACCCCTCTCCAAGGCCATCGGTTTGCTGGAGAAGGCTGCGCAGCAAAACAATTCGGACGCGCTGTATCTATTGGCAGAGCTCAACTTCTTCGGCAATCATAGCTTTCCTCGGGATCTTCATACCGCGTTCCGATACTACGATCAGCTGTCCAGCTCACATGGCAACACGACTGCTCAGTACATGCTGGGGCTCTTTCACTCGACTGGTATCGGCAATGTTGTTCCTCGGGATCAGGCCAAGGCGTTGCTCTATTATACATTTGCAGCGATTCGGGGCGACACCCGTGCTGAAATGGCCACCGGCTTCCGGCACAATATTGGCATTGGGGCTTCCAAGAGCTGCGAGACGGCAGTCAAGTATTACAAACGAGTAGCCGACAAGGCTATACAATGGCACCGGTCCGGCCCTCCCGGCGGTGTCAAGTGGATTCACCAAGGATGGAGAATCGCAGACGACAATGGTGGTGTTTACGGAGAGGGCGCCAGTGCAGCCAGCTCCGGGATGAATGCCCGAAAAATCAGTGTACATTCCGATGCTAACGCGGCCATCAGCGATGTCATTGAATATTTAGACCTCATGTCGCAGAAGGGCGACATCAAAGCCTCGCTCAACCTCGGCAGGATGTTCTACGACGGCCAGCGTGGCCTCGAGCACGACTTCAATCTCGCCAAAAAGTATTTCCTTCAGGTAGCCTCTAGATACTGGAGGAAGGACGGCCGGCTTGCGGAGAACATCAAGCCCGGCACTGATAAAATCGCTGCTAAGGCCGCCGGTTTCATTGGTCGCATGTACTTGAGGGGGGATGGCCTCCCACAAAACTTCAAGCAGGCGAAGGTCTGGTTCGAGCGTGGCATCAAACTCCGCGACGCGCAATCCCAGTATGGCATGGGGTTGATGCTCTTGAATGGTTTCGGCGGCAAGGAGAACATTAAGCGAGCCTCTGAACTCTTCCAAACTGCCGCAGCTGCAGATTATGCCCCGGCTCAGATCGAAATGGGCCGGCTATATCTCGACCAAGGCGAACCAGAGGACCTCCGCGTGGCCAATGACTTTTTTGAGCTGGCCGCGCGATACGGAAACATTGAGGCATACTACTACCTGGCCGAAATGGTCTACCATGGCGCGGGGCGGGAGAAGACATGCGCGATGGCCTTGGGCTACTACAAGACTGTTGCCGAGAGGGCGGAGCCTCTGGTCTCCTCCTGGGCAGATGCCAATGAAGCATATGACTCTGGCGACTACGAGGTTGCATTTCTCGAGTACTTGATGGCGGCCGAACAAGGATATGAGCGAGCGCAAAACAATGTTGCTTATATGTTGGATACCATTCAATCCAAGAGGTCTGCCTCGCGATGGCTTGGAGGCGGCGGGTCAAGGGTCGAGAGCATACTGTTGGACAACCCAAGCCTCGCTCTCATCCATTGGACCAGGTCGTCACGCCAGACCAACATTGACTCTCTCGTCAAGATGGGAGACTATTACTACTATGGCATTGGCACTGAAGTGGACGTGAGCAAGGCGGTACAGTGTTACACTGGAGCGTCGGAGTATTCGCAAAGCGCACAAGCTCTCTTCAACTTGGGCTGGATGCATGAGAATGGCATCGGCCTCGAGCAAGACTTCCACCTGGCCAAGCGGTACTACGACCAAGCGCTGGAAGTGAGCGAAGAAGCGTACCTGCCAGTGACGCTTAGCCTTCTGAAGCTTAGGGTCCGCAGTGCGTGGAATACAATCACTCACGGCGACGTTCATTCCATTCAAGAGGAACCGAGTAAGTGACACATTGGGGAAACATGCACCTTTTTCATTGTCATTGTTGGTTCTGTTTTGTCGTTAACACACAGCTACAGGCAAAAACAAGGATTGGTCGTTGTCGGAATGGATTGCCAATTTTTTGAAAGATGACGCCCAATACTACGACGGCGATGAGGACCTCTACTCGGACTACATGGACGACACATTGGACGTAGGAGATGAGGACTACCTTGACGCAGGTGGCATATTGGAGAGTATTCTCATCATCGGCGTGACCATGTCCTTGGTTTTGCTGCTGTGGTATCGGCAGAGAATGCAGCAAGCGCGTGCACAGGTCGAGCATGTCAGGCGTGAGGAGCAAAATCCGCCGGCACAGCAGCCAGGACAGCGGCCAGGAGAGCAGCCAGGACAGCAACCGCAGGGTCAAGGTGGCAATCCAGCCAATCCTCCTGATGGTTTTGCGGGATGGGCAGCTGGGGGGATGGGGTTATAGATGCGATAAAGGACACGAATGTATATAGCTACTACAAGACTACGACTTTGGAGGGGGCGTTTTGGGCAGCATTTTGCAAGCGACGTTATTCGTAGAGAATACATTGAAACGGCTACCAAAGCCGCCAATTCATTTCATTGCATGTCAAATTGCGTAGCATGTCATCTCAGATCATGGCTACTGACGCTTGTGGATGATCCGGTCCCACCGGGGACGGGTGTTGTTACGGACTGAAACGCTGCTGCAAAGACGGAGCTTCGTTTCACAAGCGGCATCATCAGACACGCTGCTCAGCCACATGCTATGCCATCAGTCATCACAATGACGTCACAGTGGTTGAGCACAGCACGGCCCTAAATGGCGTCTCTGAGGATTCGCAGAACACATGAAGGATGAAAGCAAGCAAGCAAGCAAGCAAGCAAATAAACAAACAATAGTGACACAGCGGCGTCTGTTTGTCATCCACCTTGGCTCCAAACCTTGACTCCAAACCTTGGCTCCAGGAATGCACTGCCATGCCATCTACATGTATGTAAAAGCCAGCCCGCCTGGGAGGCCCCACGGCTAAAGAGCAGCCAGCCAGTCATCATGGCCGTCATTGCCTCCGCCAATTCTGATAAATCCCAGGGCAGCGCCGCCGCGCCACCCGGCTGCGCTTCCACCCAGTGCCTTTTCTTTTCGTCCCTGCTCGTCCCTGTATACGAGGATTCTTCAATTTTCTCATCCGACTCACCGTCCTATTTGACAAAGTTTCCGATTGCGCGAGTATTATACTTCTTAAATTTTTTTTTTCTTTTTTTGGGGGGTTGGTGGTTCAAGAAGACGTGAGTTGCCGCGGCGAGATATTCAAGTCTTGGGAAATACGTACGACGCGAAGCGAACTGGAGCATCATGGCGGTTAATGATGAGGGTTTGTACTGCTCTGGCGGGGTGTGTTACTCCTCGTGGTGGCATTCAAAGGTGTGTGTGTTTCCCAAGTCTTTGTCTTGTTGACTGCGTTTTCGAGGAGAGGGCCGGCTCTGACGTTGGGCGGGGGACAGACGGGCACGATAGTGCGATGGGTCCTGTTCTTCGCCATCTTCGGCACCATCACGCTTTATGTACTCGTGGGGTATCTCCATGCCAAGAGGAGGCTCAGGAAAGGCCTGCGACCGCTTGCCTACCATAGGGTACGTTTTGAACTCATTCCCGTCCCCATCTCCCGTCCCCATCTCCCTTCCCCCGCGAAGAGAAACAAAACTCGTGCTTTCGCGCGCTGATCCGTCGTCCAAAAGTGCCTGGTTAGTCGTCGCTCCTACGGGCCCCCCGTCCATCAGCATTGGCCGAATGGCCAGCCGTACGGAGTCTATTGCTACCAGCAGCCGCAGCAGAGCGGGTATTATCAACCTGCTTACCCGATGAACGATATGCCTCTGCCTGCGTATGACCCCAACAGGCCGCCTGTGTACTCTGGTCCTCCCGAGGGGGGCTCCAAGGTCGACCCGTCGCAGAACATGACGCCTGTCAACCGGGGGCCGGAGAGCAATCCTGCTCCGACGTACGCGCCTCCTCAGGGGCCGCCGCCGAATCGATAAAACATGGGGGAGGAGAATGGGTTGCTGTCGTATGGGCCCCGGATGAAGAAAGACGGGGTTTGAGGGGGGGACCCTTCACCATCATTTTCATAAGAACATCATAGCAAGCTTGGCTTTTCAGAGTATACCTACCCATGACTCACGTAATGGCAAACACAGGGAAAGAAGAAGAGTAGCATTGAGAATAAATCGTACTCCGTAGTACAGGTATTATATATGCTGGCTGGTTGGTTGGGGGGAAAAAAGTAAAAAAATAAAAACACCTGAAGTCATGTTCGTCAACGCCGTTGTTCCATCATGGTCAAGTACCATTGCCACGAAAAAAAGGCTCTACAAGTGCAGTGGAATCAGTCCAAATCCATCGCATCATCATCGTTTCCCGTCGGCACCGCCCCAGAAGCCATGGTGCGTCCACCCTCCCGCTCAAGCCTCTGCTTCTCTCTCGCGCGCTGCCTCGCCTCGATGATGGCCTTTCTCACGCCATCCCTTTCCTCTGGCACCGTCAATGACTTGGGATCGCTATAGAGCACCATCTGCATGCCCGCGAGCTCCCCCTCGGGATTGGCAAGAATGTGTGCGGGAATCCGGTTGTCGCGGAGGTGCTTGCCTATGTCGGGGAGGAAGACGAGCTTTCCTTCTTCCTCTTCGCTTTCGGAGGACAGTTCGTCGTCCATGTTGAATATGTAGACTTTGTGTTTCGAATCATCTACTTGCATGGAGTCGCCTGCGGGGGCTTGTGCGAGCGTGTTTGCCGTTTGCTGCACGGGAGCCATGGTTGGTGTTTCGACGGGGACGTACAGCTTGGGACCATTTCGTTCTGCGCAAAAAAAAAAAAAAGCTGTCAGTGTGAGAAACAACGTGTAGGGAACGAGGGGATGGGGTCGTGAGCGTGCGTACCTATGTTCAGCAAGCTTAATCGCTTCGAGAGCCGTTCGTTGTCCTGCGTCTCGGCCTTCCTCTTGCCCAGCGTGGGCGTGGGCGGTGGTGGGCTGATGATGCTGGCTGGGGCGCCGGAACCCTGGGGCAGACCCTGGGGCAGGCACGCACCGCCGTTGGCCAGGCCCATGTTTAGGTGGGCATCAGTGGGCGGCGTCGGGGGGGCAAGCCCAGGCGTGGACCTGGCCATGGAGAGGAACGGAGCTTGCGTTCCCTGATGAACCATCATCTTCCTCTACCAGCTACGGTGACGGGCCAAAAAGTTTTGTTGCCAGTCTGGAAATTCTTTCTTTTTCTCTTCAGCGCAAAAGCCCGAGGCACCGCGTCGCAAACCCAAACGAGCATCTGTTCCGCCCGGCGCTCAACCAGACCAGCGACTTGATGCGCAGGTGGCAGGTGGCCCTCTAGGTGGTGGGTGAGTCGAGGACAATCAATCGGTTTGTCGTGCGTGCGGGAAGCTGTTTTGTTGGACGTCGATGAGTGAGTGAGCGAGCGAGTGGGTGAGTGAGTGAGCGAGTGGCCAATTCTTGGGCCTGATGCGCCGCGTGCGTGGGGGCGGTGGTGGTGGTGGTGCTGCTGCTGCGGTGGGTGTCTGCGCCGGGCGATGGCGGCCCTTTGTACTCGGCGCGCCGGCCGGCACTGCGCCCTCGACTCAATCTTGTAGAAGTTTCTACAAACCACCACCCGCCCACCAGCTCTGCCGAGTCCACCTCGCTCCACGGCAAAGACCTGCACGCACGCCGACCACCATCCACCCTCTGGCTGGTTTTGCCCCTTTGAACCAGCGTCGATTCTCTTCGACTGCCAACATGAGCGAGCTCAAATGGCCGTCTGCGCGGGTGCGCAAGGCCTTCTTTGACTACATGGAGCAGCGGGGTCACACGATAGGTATGGAAAACTGCCCCTGGTAATGACGCCGCCAAATCAGTTCGCCAACGCCAAGCATTGCTTTTGTGTCTTTCGTTGCCAATGCCGCCACAGCTCTCGTCTTCTACAATCGGCACTTGATCCATGGTCAAATCCGCATCTTGCTAACCACCGTGTAGTGCCCTCCGGCTCCGTCGTTCCCTACGATGACCCCACCTTGCTCTTCACCAATGCGGGCATGAATCAGTTCAAGCCCATCTTCCTGGGCACCATCAACAAGACCGATCCCATGTTTAACCTGAAGCGTGCGGCCGATACGCAGAAGGTCATTCGTGCGGGCGGAAAACACAATGACCTCGACGATGTCGGCAAGGACAGCTACCATCACACCTTCTTCGAGATGCTGGGCAACTGGTCCTTTGGCGACTACTTCAAGGAGGAGGCCATCGAGATGGCTTGGGAGATTCTCACAAAGGTGTACGGACTTGACCCCAAACGATTGTATGCGACATACTTCGAGGGTAACGAGGAGCTCGGCCTCCCGCCCGACGAGGAAGCCAAGCAGCTCTGGCTGAACATTGGCATGCCCGAGGAACAGATCGTGCCCGGGGACATGAAGGACAACTTCTGGGAAATGGGTGATCAGGGTCCCTGCGGTCCCTCAAGTGAAATCCACTACGACAAGATTGGAGGCCGAAACGCGGCGGACCTTGTGAACAAGGACGACCCCATGGTGGTGGAGATTTGGAACCTCGTTTTCATGCAGTTCGATCGCCAAAAGGACAGAAGCCTGAGGCCTTTGCCCGCGAAGCATATCGATACCGGCATGGGTTTCGAGCGAGTGGTTTCCGCGCTCCAGGAGACCGACTCCAACTACTCGACCGACTGCTTCACCCCTCTCTTCGAGCGAATTCAACAAGTCACCGGCGTCAGGCCGTACGCTGACAAGTACGCCAAGGACGATGCCGATGGCATCGACACTGCATACCGAGTCATTGCCGATCACATTCGAACCCTCTCATTCGCCATTACCGACGGCGCCGTGCCCAACAGCGATGGCCGGGGCTACGTTGTCCGTCGAATCCTGCGGAGAGGTGTGCGATATGCCCGAAAGTACCTGAATGCTGAGATTGGCAGCTTCTTTTCCAGGTTCTGCCGGCTCTCGTTGACCACATGGGTGAGCAGTTCCCTGAGCTTGTCAAGAAGCAGCAAGACATCAAGGAAATCCTTGACGAAGAAGAGGAGGCTTTCGCGCGGACCCTGGACCGCGGCGAGGCCCAGTTCGAAAAGTACGCGGCCAAGGCGGCCAAGGACGGAGTCAAGAAGCTCGACGGACATGTCGTCTGGCGCCTGTATGATACCTTTGGCTTCCCCGTCGACTTGACGCAAATCATGGCCGAGGAGCGCGGGCTGGAGATTGACGAGGACGAGGTCAACGCCGCCAAGGAGAAGGCTCGCGAGGCAAGCAAGGCCGTCAAGGCCTCGGTCGATACCTATGCCAAGCTCGACGTTCACCAAATCGCTCGGCTCGAGCAGCAAAAAGTCGTTCGAACCGACGACGAAGCCAAGTTTGTCAAGGGCGACAGCGAGGGCAAGGTCCAGCTCATCTTTGACGGAAAGGACTTCCACACCTCTTCCAAGGACTTGCCCGCGCAGTCTGCCATTGGCATTCTGCTGGACAAGACCAACTTCTACGCCGAGTCTGGTGGTCAGGTCGCCGACACGGGACGCATCGTCATTGACGACGTCGCCGAGTTCAAGGTCATGGATGTCCAAAACTACGGCGGCTTCGTTCTTCACAGCGGCTACATCGAGTACGGTGCGTTATCGTCGGGCGACCAAGTCATCTGCGAGTACGACGAGCTCCGCCGCTCCCCCATCCGCAACAACCACTCGGGCACGCACGTCCTCAACCACTCCCTGCGCGAGGTCCTCGGCGAGGACGTGAACCAGAAAGGTTCGCTTGTGGACAACGAGAAGCTGCGATTCGACTTTTCTCACAAGACCCAGGTCAAGCTTGAGGAGCTGCGCAGGATTGAAGACCTCAGCAACGAGTACATCCGACGCTGCTCCAAGGTCTACTCCAAAGACGTGCATCTGGACCTCGCGCGCCAGATTGAAGGAGTGCGCGCCGTCTTTGGCGAGACGTACCCCGACCCGGTGCGCGTCGTCTCCGTCGGCATGGACATTGACACCATGCTCAAGGACCCCAAGAAGCAAGAGTGGCGCCAGTACAGCGTCGAGTTCTGCGGCGGCACGCACGTCGAACACACGGGTCTGATCAAGGACCTTGTCCTCGTCGAGGAGAGCGGCATCGCCAAGGGCATCCGCCGCATCATCGCCTACACGGGCGAAGCCGCGCACCAGGCGCAGCGCGAGGCCGTCGAGTTCTCCAAGAAGCTCGACTCACTCGACGGCATGGCCTTTGGCCCCGCCAAAGACGCCCAGGCCAAGGTCATTTCCCAGGAGCTCAGCCAGCTCGTCATCTCCACCCTCACAAAGGACCAACTCAACACGCGCTTCCAAAAGATTGTCGCGTCCGTTGTCGCCGACCAGAAGAAGCGGCAAAAGGCCGAGGCCGGCGCCGCACTCAGCTGCGTCGTCAAGCACTTTGAGGAGAACAAGGACGCAGAGTACTTTGTCGGCCGTCTGCCCATCAGCGCCAACGCCAAAGCCCTAACGGAAGTGTTTAAGCATTTCCAGGCCAAGGACAAGACTAAATCCGTCTACGTTTTCGGCGGTGGCGAGCAAGAGGGCGCCGTCGTTCACGGCGTCTACGTCGGCTCTGTGCGTCCCTTTCACCCCCCCCCCCCTGGGCAGCATCTTGACTAACATTCTTATCAACAGGGTCTCTCTTCCAAGGGCGTCACCGCCGAGCAATGGGCCTCGGTGGTGTCAAACGTCGTCGGTGGCCGATCGGGCGGCAAGGAACCTACGCGGCAGGGCCAGGGGACTCATCCGGACAAGATTGATGAGGCGGTCGAGGAGGCGAGGAGGTGGCTGGAGGAGAAGTTGTAGACTTGCTCGCAGTAACGAGGCATTCTTCAGTACCGGGGGTTCTCATGACGACAAATCTGACAAGGGCATTTGTCCGAAATTACTATATATAATACAAAGTTACATGTATAGAGCACGCACCTCCCGTCACACAGTAACAAGAACACTCGCATTCTTGTAATACGTCAGCAGGGGATTCTCCCCGCTCCTCGTCTCCGTATCCTCCACGTAGGCCCAGCGGCGCATAAAGTCCCCGTGGGACATGACGCGGGTGAGTTTGCCGGTGATGGCGCGGTACATGGCTTCCGTGATGCGGAAGTCTGTGGGGAAGAGGATGTCAAAGTAGCCTTGGTGGACCTTGCATCTGATGTTAGCGTGGGGGAAAGAAAGCGCATGAGGGAACGGGAGAGCAAGCAAGCAAGCAAGCAGCATACCAGGGGAGTCGTCACGGGTACCATTCTCCTTTGATACCTCGTCTGCACGACGGGTGCGTTCAGCCCCTTTACCGCCTGGGGGAGCCAGTCGAAATCAGAGGCGAGCAGTTTGTGGCCGGGGAAGTACTTTTCCAGCACGTCAAAGAACTGCATCAGCCGCGTGGGGATGTACTCTGCGTCGGAGAGGTTGGCGGCAAAGGGCATCTTGGTCGCGAGGAAGCGCAGCGCGGGATTCGTGGGATATGGACGAGGGTAGTTGCCTCCCGTGGCGGCGTGGCGGACGCGGAAGAAGCGCGCCGCTACAGGGTCCAGGTCGTGCACGTAGAACTCGTAGAAGTCTCCGCCGCCGTCGATGAGGACGTGGCCCTGGAGGGGCTCCTCGGTCGCCACGTCGTAGCGGATGCCGTCGTGGGAGAAGTTGTCAAAGACCTCCATGGCGAGGAAGAAGCAGTGCGACGGCACGTATTGATCCCATTCGAATATGGAGCGGTTCACAATCTCGACCTTGTCCTTGTGGCCGCGCGACTCGGCCGTGGAGAGGAGATGGCGGCTCTGCAGGTCGGCGAGGCTGGTGGAGATTTCGATGATGTTGTACCGCGTGCGAGCGTAGACCTGGGGGTCGACTTGGCGGATGTAGTCGAGGACGTTGAGCATCATGGTGCCGCGGCCGGCGCCCATTTCGTAGATGAGGAGATCGTCGTAGGGGTACGTCGTCAGCCGGTAGTTGGTGACGAGGTACCGGGCCATGGCCTCGCCGTAGAAGGGTCGGAACAGCTCCGTCGGGGTATGCCACAGCTGGCGGGTCGGGTTCTCCCCCTCCTTGTCGTCGAGCAGGTCCTCGAACTCGGTGTACCGGCGTCCCAGCTCGGATTGGAACGAAAGATCATCGCGGAGGGAGTTGAAGTCGAAGGGCTCTCCGGGGCTGAAAATGACGGCTTGCTTGGAGAAATAGCCGTAATGGGGATTGTACAAGCTATCTGTCTCGTTGTTAGGCAGGTAGTTGATGTTTCATCTTCAGAGGGGGGGAGAGGTAATGACACGTACCGTCGATGAAGTCACGAAGCAACATCTTGACCTTGCGCGGCCTCTCCTTGCGCTTCTTCAGCTCCTGCATCGAAATGTACGGGTACTGTGCAAACTCGTCTCTCCGGTCTTCGGGGAGCAGGTTCGTCCGTTGCTGCCACCGACTCTCGTTGGTCTTCATGCCCCGGTCCCGCGAGGCTCTCGTGGCATATGAGCACGTCTGCTGCTGGTGGCGAGGGGACTGGTGATGTTTGCTGGCGGCAGGCAGGCCGTGGCGCAATTGGTGCAGCCGCGCATGGCAACCGGCCGAACGGGTGCGGAACAGCTGCCGGAAGAGCTGGGCCATAATGGGAGAGTCCATGGCGCCCGGGAGGCCGGGAGGGGACGAGAACTCGGTGCCGATGAAGCTTTCTCGTGAAACCCGCCCGCTGGGTTGTTGACACGAAGATACTATACGAAAGCCCTCGTTTTTTGTCTCCCGAATTGAAATTGACCAGAAGTGGGGGCAATGAGCAGGTCCGGTGTTGTGATTGGTTGGTTGCTCGGTCGGCGCACTTTGGCGTCGGCGTCGGCCGTCGGGCGCGTGGGTGAGTTGCGTCAACTTCAAATTTCGTCAACAAGCTTTTTGAGTGAGGATCAACAAGCTTTTGAGTGAGGACGACAGCACGGCAAAAGGGCTGTCTACATCCCATCCGCACTCACAATGGGAAAAGTATCGTAACCTCGTCATGTCTCTAAGCGACCATCCCAAGGCATACGGTTCGGCCGCCGTAGCCTTGGCCTTCACAGCCGGCATCCTCGTCACTCTCGGCCTCAAAGACTTGTACCCCGACCTCGAGTACCGCTACCGCCACAAGCGTGGCCCTTCCAGCGCGCGACCGGCAGATGGCCGAATCAGCAGCTTCTTCTCCTCCTCCTTCGGTCCTCCTCTAAAGCTAGAAGACCGCGAAGACCACGAGTCGCAGCGCCCATCCCCGGGCCACCACCCCCAAGAACAGCAACAACAACCCGCCGAGGGCATAGAATCCTGCATCGGCAACACGCCCCTCATCGAGATCCGGTCCCTCTCCAAAGCAACAGGGAGGACCATCCTCGCCAAAGCCGAGTTCCTCAACGGGGTGGGCAACAGCCCCAAAGACCGCGTGGCTCTCAACATGATCCGAGAGGCGGAGAGGAACGGTCTCCTCGTCCCCCATCGCGGCGACACCATCTACGAGGGCACCGTGGGCAGCACCGGCATCTCGCTGGCCGCGCTGGCGCGAGCAAGGGGCTACAAAGCCCACATTTGCATGCCCGACGATCAGGCCCTCGAGAAGTCAGACCT
The DNA here is from genome assembly GCA_018801565.1 of Epichloe coenophiala. Taxonomy (NCBI): domain Eukaryota; kingdom Fungi; phylum Ascomycota; class Sordariomycetes; order Hypocreales; family Clavicipitaceae; genus Epichloe; species Epichloe coenophiala. Next base: position 2,315,791 of record JAFEMN010000005.1, on the reverse strand, counting down.
GCTGCATCATCTCGGCGCAACCGTCGAGCGAGTTGCCGTCGCGCCCATCACCAGCCCGGACCACTTCGTCAACTTGGCTCGACGACGGGCCTACGACCACGCTGGCAACGCCGCAGACGGTAGCCGGGGCTTCTTCGCGAACCAGTTCGAAAGTGAGGCGAATTGGCACGCGCATCTGACAGCGACGGGGCCCGAGATCTGGGAACAGACGGGTGGCCATCTCGATGCCTTTGTGGCTGGCGCGGGCACGGGCGGCACCATATCCGGCGTGGCTCGCTACCTGAAGATGGAGGCGAACGCGGCGGCCGTCAGGATTGTCCTGGCAGACCCTCAGGGCAGTGGGCTGTACAACAAGATCAAGCACGGCGTCATGTACTCGCCCACGGAGAGAGAAGGTACCCGTCGCAGGCAACAGGTGGATTCCATGGTGGAGGGGATAGGCATCAACCGCATTACCGACAACTTCGAGGCCGGGCGCGACCTGATTGACGATGCCGTCAAGGTCACGGACGGCCAGGCCTGTAGAATGGCGAGATGGCTAGTCGAAAACGATGGCATCTTCGTAGGGAGCAGCAGCTCGGTGAATTGTGTGGCGGCCGTCATGACGGCCATGAGCTTGCCAGAGGGAAGCAGGGTGGTGACGATACTGTGTGATTCAGGCGCCAGACACTTGAGCAAGTTCTGGAAGAGGATCAAAGAGATGGGCTTGGAGGATGAGGAGGCAACGAATCTATTCGTTGAACTGGGGGTGGGATACCCGAGACTGAGACCACGTCGTGACGTCTTGTGTGATCGATGACGAGGAGCAAGTAGATTATGTATGAACTGCTGCCGCCGCTGCCGCCGCACTGTCTGTACAAGATGCCATCTGGTTGTAATATTACTTTTCTGATGCACGATTCGTTTTGCTTTCCACCCCGTTGTCAACCTGGTCATCATCTCGCATTCTTGGTCATTTTTTCACAAATAACCATGCAACTTCGAAAGACACGCAGACATGGCGCTGCCCAGAATCACACCCCCCCTGTCAGCAACCCTCTCAGGACATAGATGTCCTTCCTATAGGAAGCCCAAAGCAGTATATATATATATATTTGAGTGTAAAAGGCGTTGTTTTGCCAGCAATGCCCCCTAAACTCCCAACCGAATTAGCATTGTTCAGTCGTGAACTGAATGATGCGGCCGTGTCTCTGTCTCCCCGTGGTATCGTAGTGTAAAGCCGCAAGCATACTTGTGCTTGCCAATCAAGAGAACTGAGAAAGGGGAAACCAATTAGCTTCACTGCACTGACCCCATGCAAAAAAAAAAAAAAGGGTTGCAGAAAACGCGTCGTTCCAAAACATACCTTCCATCTGTGGCCGCAATTCATACACTCGCAAAACGTCGTCATCGGTTCATCCGCACTTCTCGTCTGCGCCTGCGTATAGCTAACCTTCTTCATCTTGCACCGGCCGCACTCCAAGCTGTCACTGATGCTCTTCTGCTCCTGCGGAACCTGTGCCTTCTTCATATTCTCCCTCTCCAGCTCGGCGTCCATCTTGCGCTGCTCCTCGCTCTTGAGCTCGTCGTCCGTCATGGTGGCGAACTTTTGCGCACTAATATCCCCAGACAGGACGCGCTTCCGGAGCTCCGTGCTCGACTTGTTCTTTAGGTTGGCAAACAGAGACCGGATCTTCTTCTTGTACTCTGCCGACTCTTCTTGCTTGAAGTGCACGTACACGGCGTGCTCTACCGCGACGGCTCGGCTGATGATTTCGCTGGAGGACTCGGTGCTCAGGTACGCGATGCCGTTGTAGATGAGGCCGATGCACGAATTGCGCACTTTGGAATCCGTTCGCTGGACGTCCACCCCCTCGGCCTCGTGTCTGCGCGTCTCCGGGTTGCCGGTGAAGGCCTTCTTGGGCCCTCCTCCGCTGGCCGAGGCCGGGGCAGGGACGGGCGATGACGCGGGGACGGATGATGGAGAGCCCATTTTCGACTTTTGCTTCTTCTCGGCCTCGACCAATTTTTTCCACTTGAGGACGAGATCGGCGGCCGCTCTTGCAATTTCCTTGTTGGAGTTGAGTCGTAGCCTTCCGACGAAAACGCCTGCCCTTGTGGCCTGTTGAGAGGAAATGTTAGGAAATTTTCTCAGGGTTAGCAACAAAGGACGAGTGATTTGAAATGAAAGCCGTGAAAATGATAATCTGAGAGAGCGATAGAAAGCAAAAAAATGCCATGTGTCCATGATAGGTCGTGATTGCTCCCCGCCGGCGGCTGCATCGTACACATCGATAGCATCCACGCCCATTGTATTCGAAAAGGCCATGCTTGTCCAGTGCATCCATCTACTGAGCTGGGAGAGCAAACATCGACTTGGGACAAAAGCTTACCCTCAACATCTCCTCGGTGGGCTTCGCATCCTTCTTCAATGAGTCCAACAGCTTGATGGCATTCTCTGGAGGTTCGTTCGCGGCGACGGATTTCGTCAGCGCTTTCACGAGTGACTCGAGCTCTCGCTGATCCATGGTGCACGCAGAGGAGCTGTGTGACGGATGAGGAATGTGCAAATGTGGCTGGCAAGAGGTGAAGTTGAGGTTGAAGTTGAAGTTGATGGTGATGTTGCGAGATGAGTGGGTTTTGGGAAATGGCTGGGTTCGGGTGGCTCTTGCGCAACGCAACGCAAACGCAACGCAACGCGCGGAAATGGAATTTGGCTGTGAGGATGATGCCATGGGCGGGCTTCAAAGTTGGCACCCGATGGCCGATGTTTAGCCGCGCTACCTGGGCAGTTGATCAACAACATGATGCAACGTTCGTGTCCAACAGGCGGTGAGTAGGCCGCCGAGCATATTGGTTTGTTTATTGCATGAACCTACACACTGGGCACTACGTCGGAACAAGTCCATCATGATCAATCACATCCAACATGGACAGACGCACGCGGCATCACATTGACATCATGGCCACCTCTTCATTCCCCATCATCACCTCCCACATCCCGCCTCCTCCTCTTACTCCCACCCGCCTGCTCCCCAACATTGGCCCTCAACCTCTCCACCGCTGCCGCCATCCTCTTGCTCCCCTTGGCCTTGTTCGCCCTCGGCGCAAACGCCTCCTTCGCACCCGCGCCTGTGCCCCCGCCAAAGAACCTCGTGATGTTGCTCTGCGTCCCCTCGGCATCCCGTCTGTTCATGTCCCTTATCACAGGGACAAGAACCTCGTCTGTCCGCTCTTTGCTCCACCCTATCGTTGCCATGAGAAACCTCCGCAGCCCCTCCAGATCAGGCACGCCCCATTGGAACGGGTCCGCGGTACTGTCGACTTCGGGATGCAGATACGCGTCGTACACGGCTTCGTTGGGGAACCCGGGTGGCAGGAATAGCTTGGTGGCTTGTGCCTTGCGGAATTTCTTGCGAAACGCGGACGACGAGTCTGCTTCTTTGGGACGCGACTGGGACTGAACAGATGTCCACCACTCGCGGAAGTCTTCTAGTCCTGACTTCCCTGGGAATTCAGACAGGATTTCGACGGCGGTGACGGGTCCGACGCCCGGAAGTCCGTCTGTGTAGTCGGACCCAAGGAGTTGAGCAAGGGATATGAGTTGGTCTCGTGAGAGGGATAGTTCCTTTTCCAAGTCGCCGCCGATGTAGCATTCGACGAACTTATTGCTGTTGAACATGTTCTTGTAGACGCGCGTTCCGCCAAAGAGGAACGTGTCCGAATCATCGGTGACGATGCCATCCACGATGCCCAGCCGCACGAGCTCGGCGCACTGTGCTTCCGCCTCCATCGGCGCAGTAATGTAAGGGATCCCAAAGAGTCGGAGCAGTGCTTGGCATTCCGTGATCATGACCTGCGTGACTTCGTCGGCATCACGACGGTCTTTCTTCTGCTGGTTGCGCAGCTGACGGAGTTCCTTTTCGTAGTCTTCGCGATTCTGTTGCGCCGGCTTGTTGTTTAATTCGCTGGCGAAGCGAGCGTGCTCTTCCGCTTCTTCGGCCATTTGAACCATGAGCTCTTCATCTTCCGGCTCGCTGAACTCTTCATACTCGAGCTCCGCAAAGGCGTCTTCCTCTTCGGCGATGGTGGCAGGATGATCTGCATTAGTTGTCATTTGAACGACTACTTGTGGCGGCGGCATGTCTTTTGTGTCATCGGCAGACTTGTTTCGTGGGAGTGATGCCGTTGCAGTTGCCTCTGCTGGCGGAACGTCTTCGAACATGGGCTCTGGAGACTCGGAATCCTTTTGGGCTTCGGGCTGTTCAGTAGACTGAGTATCTTGGGTTTCGTTGGCATCATCGAGAGTCGGTTCGGGAGATGGGCGAGATGACGGGACATCCTGAGATACGGACCCCGGTGCCAGTGATGGGCTCTCTTGTCTGGCTCTCGTTTCCTCATTGTTCCTTGCTTCAGCGAACTCTTCTCGGCCCTGTGCCTGGTTCTGGTCCACGGAATCAACCTTTTCAGCAGCCGCGGAGGAAGGGGCTTCCACAATTTCCACATCGCTACCATCATCCGACGAAGAGCCAATCTCGATTGTTCGATCAAGCACCTCCCGCCGTCGCAGCCTTTGCTCCGCCTCCGCCTCCATCTTGTCCTCTGCATTGGTCTCCCGTTCATCATCCTGCTGCTTCTTCACCAGATCTCTGATGTCTGTGTCGTCATCCAACCAAGGCGGTAGAGGCGCTATTTCATCTTCAGTTTGCCTATTCACCTCGAACCCGCCAGCCATGTCGTCCTCACCATCGTCCACCGCATCTTGCCCTGCGCCACTGGCTACCGCACCTGTCTCCTTAGGGCCTGATTTCTTGGCGAAAAGAGAGGATCCCCAGTCGAGCTTGGGAAATGGAAGCGGGCCATCGAATGGATTCTTTTTGTTCTCGGCAATAGGTTGGGGTTTAGCTCGCTGAACCACCGTCCTTGATTTTGATAGAACAGCCTGCATGTCGTCATCACTGTCACTCTCACCAGCTGGCTTGTCGTTTTCTTCCTTGCGCTTGGGAACCGCAGCATTGGCTCTGTTGTTGACAATGTGCGCTATCATGGAACCTCCCTTGCCGACAATCGGCCTCGGTACGTCCACGGCCTTTTGTTTCCATTCGGGCTGATCTACAGGCACGTCCTCAAAAATTTCATCCTCCCCGTTTTCGGATTCGTTTTCCAACTCGTGCTGGTTCCTGAGAGACAGGGCAATAGCTTTGTTCAAGTCATCTTCTTCCTCGGGGTGAAAGCTTTCATCGGGCTTTGACTCGAGTAGAGCCATCGTCTCGCCCGTATTTCCATCCACGAAAAGAGAGTCCTCTCCGTCTTTTGCCGCTGAAGCATCATCCTTCCTCCCACCATAGTATTGCTGACGACGTTCAGCAATATCTCGCGCAGCTTGCGCGCTCGCATGTCCCGCATAGGCCTGCGGTTTAGGCAATCGATTCAAACCCTCGATGGGAATATCCTCAAAGTTGGCATCGTCCTCGTTGTCAACGTTCATCTCCTCCTTCGACTGATACTGGACGTCGATTGCATCGACATCTATTGGTCTGTGTGCTTCTCCGATATCTTTTTCCTTGCTCACGACTCCCAGCGCCCATCCACCCTCCACACCCTCATTCTTAACCAATATGTATTCGCGATCCTTTTCTCCCGCAACGCGAGCATTTACGCCAAGAGTCGAGTCTATGCCCGTCATACCAACTTCGTACATGAGCCTCTGCGTAAGATGGTTTCGTTCCTTGACTCGCTCAATTTGAAACCTTGAAAAAGCCATACGATCTGGAAACATGTCGTCCAGTTGTTCTTTGCTTAGCCCCATTCTGAGTCGACTCCGTAACCTTGCAGCATTCAGTATGTTGTACCGATCCGGCGGCGGCAGGCTCTTGAAGAAATCGCCGTTGAAATCGATTTTGCTAAAATCGTACAAGTTGACATCTTGGCCGTTATGGAACTGTCTAGCATATTCTTCCAGCTCCTCGACGCTCATGATTCTCGGATCGTCCGGTTTCCCCATGGCCGCAATCCCGCCGTCCAGCTCAGGCAAATGATATGCATCCTGTTTGTGAAAGCGGCGAGATTGCATCTTCTCCTTGGGCGTCATGCCAACCTCATCTGCGTAAGCAATCTTGCTCTCGTCAGGTACCTCTTCACGCTGAGCCAGCGCTTCTCTGGCTGCGAAATCCCCGTCGTCGCCTCTCTTGCGCCTCTCTTCCTCCTCGACCGCAATGCGCTGCATCTGCACGGCCAACAATTTCCCCGCCGTGCGGACGGCATCTTCTCTGCGACCCTCCCGTCTCCTCTGTCTCCTCTGTATAGTTGCTCGCTTCAAGGCGGGGGCACCGCCATCAAAGACAAAGACGGGTTGGATCCCGAACCATAAGAGCTTGCAGATGCGACGAAAGAAGCCGACGACGTGGGAGTTTCGCAGCGCGTTGCCTTCTTTGTCACGCACGGCCTTGAGAAACTGGTAGATCCAGATGGAAGCATCTACAGCGAGTCGTTTGCGATTGAGTGTCGCCAGATTGGTCGGTCGAGCACAGGGCTGAACGACAGTCCAGAGACCGTTGACACCCATGGTTGCGACAGACTCGGCCTGGCACTTGGTCTGGTGAGATTTGCGCCAGATGTGTTCTCTGCATTGTGTCAGGCATGGATGGGACAGCTGTCTCTCATCATGAGTGATGGAAGCCGCGTTACTACATGAATGACAAAACGAAGGCGTGGATGTAGAGTATGTAAACGCGAGGTGTAGGTTTGTGAGATTCACGTTTGGACTTCTCCATCACGACTCTGCGGCAAGTGACGCACTCGAGCTCTAGGGTGGGTCCATGACAGCCTAATGTACGGGGGTACCGGACACGATCGGTGATTGAATTTCGGAGATTTTTATTCCGTAAAAAAAATGAAACTGGACATCGCGCTCAATGTTCCAATCACTGATTGCCCTGAATACCGGTACTCGACCCAAGTTATACCCAAATCGATCGTCCCGCCTGCAGCCCCCATCATCCCTCCCGATTCCCCTCCCCTCCATCCAAGACCCAACAAGATCTCCCATCGAAAATCCATCCATTCGTTTCCGTTGTCCCAAGGATGCACAAGGGCGAGGCCCAAGAGTACCTTTCCTCCCTGTTGAACAAGAACTTCCGCGTCTTCACCACCGACGGGCGCTTGTTCTGGGGAGCCTTCAAATGCACTGATCCGGTTCGTTCAAGACCCGACCCGACTTATGCCATTTTTGGAAGAAAAAGAAAGCCCTCGTTCGTCGTCCTCAACTGGGCATTCCTTGCGCGCATATCATGACCGAATCAGAGGGCTAATGACGGGGCTCGGACAGGACAAGAACATCGTACTAGCAAATACGTACGAGTACCGCCAACCTTCGGGCGTGGAGGCACAGCGAAACTTGGCAGATAGCCCTGATGGCAGCGTGGCTTTAGATATGCCGTCTCGGTATCTAGGATTGGTAGTTGTTCCGGGGCATCATATTGTCAAGATGGAGTTGGAGGAGTTTGCTAGCCAGGTGAACGCCCGTAGGGGCGTTGCTTGAGCTGCCAAAGAGTCGGATGATCGATATCGACAATGAATAATCGTCAGAATGATTACGAAATGAGAACAAAACAGTAAAGCACGTTGTGGTATTGATGAACAAGAGTATACTGCTAAGTCAAACTTCTCTCCGCTAGGGAAATCCAAGCCATTTAACGGACAGACAGGTCATCACCATAATAAAAAAAAAAAACCTAAAAAAATTGGCCAGCAACTCCAAATGTCCCGTTCAACCAGCAGCCCATCCCCTACCCGATTTTAGAATTACTGTCATTACCACCGCTCGATCTTGTCATCGCTGGGCTGTCGTCAGGCTTTTGTGGGCCAGAAATTTATGATTTCGCTTTCCAGAATTCTCTTTCCACGCATGGTGTTTTTCCAAGGGTGTCGATTATCCAACAATAGCTTCCTTGGTTCGACCACGAGTCTCACCGTGCAGGTCGCTGGCAGCCTCCTCTTCCTCCTCATTCTCATCGCTGTCCTCGTGGTCGCGGCCGGTCCAGGAGCTGCTATCGTTCAGAGGAGCGTCCTGGCCAGACAGATCATGGCCATCATTTCTGTTGCGAATGTTATTGCGGCGGCGCGTAGACAGAGTACGGGAGCGGGTGGAAAGCTTGGAGGAGACGGCAGCGTTGGAAGTGACCCAGTTGGTCAAAGCATCCTCGCAGTCCTGAATGATGGCCCTACTAGCCTCATAACCATCATAAGCCTGTCGGGTCTCGCCTGGGGTGACTGGGGTGTCGTCAATGAGCTCGAGAAGGTGCTTGCCGTAGCCAGCGATAATGGCGACTTTCTCGCAGTGCTCGCGGAGGGCATCGAACTGGTAGGTGTAGGCAGCCTTGACCTTCTCACGCGTAATGTTGGACAGTTGGGCCTCGGCCACAAGAGACTCGGCCTCAGCACGGACAAGTTCCTGCTCCAAGACGACAATCTTGGGAGAGTTGGGCTCCTTGTACTTGAGCTGGGCAATCTGGTCGGTGATCTTCTGCTTGCCTGTTCAAAGTTAGCATCTTGAGCCAGAAGAAAAAAGATTGTTAATGGGCCAACTGTTGCGGGTAACAACACGTACGGTCGCGGCTGGGCTGAACGGAAGCCTCAATGTTTCGGATACTCTTCATGGTGATGCGGTACTGGTCGTAGCGGTCGACGTACTGGTCCTCTAGCTCGCCAATCTCATACAGCAGAACGCCGAGCTTGTCAGTCACGTCAGAGACGTCCTCGTCAGCGCCCTCGCCCCAGATGGAAAGTTGTTGCTACAGGGAGTATAATGTCAGCTCTTTATCATGAAATGGCTGCGCGGACCAATTCTCCGATGTAGCACGTACAGCAACATCCATGCGCTCCTTGGCGACGGTCTCCAAGCTTCGCATCACGTTCTTCTCCATCTTGACCAACTGGGCAAGTTTCTTGGCCAGGTCGGGGCCAAAAGCACCACCGGCATTGCGGCGCAGAGCATGGCCTGAAATTTCTTCTCGTTAGGGCTTGTTGCCGTCCTTTCCCAGCGTAGAACAGCAGTAGTACATACCGATATTGCCCTTTCCGAAGAAGCGGCCGGTTTTGGTGGATGAGGGAGGGGGGGGAGGGCTCTGTCGGTCGCGTGAGTTAGCACCAAGTCTCGGAATAATAATGTTGTCAGACTGCCTGACAAGCCTTGATATTGCGCAGACGGCCGCACGAAACATACCTGCAGCTGGGAGGCAGTGGGCGCACGGGTGGTGCGCATAGAATAGGTGCGATGCATTCTGGCGGTGTGTGAGGGACGTCTTTTCCCTTGGAACTTGTTGGGTATTAAGGGGTTGGACAAGTGTTGGAAGGCTCAGGTGCGATTGGAAGTCGTGCAGGCCAAGCTCGGTGGTAAGAACGGATGGAAGAGAGGTATCAAGTAAAGACGCAGCTCACGGGCGAGGGAGGGCCGGGGACAAGTGGATGGTTATATGGTGTAATTTGTTGCGGAGAGCAGCGAGAGCAGCCCTGGAGACTTTTGCTGGTGCCGGCGGTTTCTTCGGCGACGTCATCGTCTGGTGAGGGAACGCTCAAGTGGGCTGGAGTGGACTGGAGTGGACTGGAGTGGACCGGCTGGTTTTGACTTTGAGGTACCGACTACATCCGAAGGCCTTTTCCCTCGCCGACACAAGCCGGCACATGGCTCGCTCGGCATGTACCGCTACATCTGGCCACTCTCTGGCCACTCTCTGGCCACTTTGCACCCAAGCTCGATTTGTCTCAGGCTTCTCTGGCTCGGCATTGAAACTAGCCGCCAACAAGGACCAGAAACTTTGCCAATTGTGATCAGATCCAATTGTTGCGTCGGCGACGCCCTAGTCTTTTTATGTGTAATGTGCCCAACAAGACGTGTGACGGCCAGCTGTTTTGGGCATTGGGCAGCTGGACTGTTGGCCATTGACTCTTTTTGTCCAGTTCGTTTTGCTGCCTTCCCACGCCTCAAACCTCCCGCGTCTTCCTAGTTCATTCCAGATTTCCAGATGCGGATGGACGGCCCCTCCAAGCTTCAGTCTGCCAAAGCATGACGGCGTCCCTTTCACGGCTTTCTGGTCTCTCATTGCCCCGTCCCCTTGACACTAGCACATTGCTAAGAACTCCTTCTTCCTAGTCTCGCCTTCCACAGCCACCCCGAGAGGAGGGAGATGCACAAGTATTGTCAGGTGTATTCTCATCATGGTTACTCGTCGTTGCCCTGACAAAAAAGAATGGACGGAATCTTTGTTTGAATATTGGCTGTGATTACTTTAAAGACGGCGACACATTCAAGTGAGGGCGGCCATCCATAGGGCTTGGTCTTGTTTGTCGCTCCTTCTGCCTTCGCTTACGCACATGATCACTCACAATGAGCTTTTCCCATTTTCCTCGGGTTGATTTTTGCCTGTGTACCAAGGAAGGCTAGGTAGCTTGACTAGCTACAGATTTCCTGCGGCTTGCCCATCTTTCCGATGACAAACTCACTGAGCAAGCCACCCGGCCGTACCGTTCTGGCCGCTATGAGCCCATGACAGACTTCTAGGCACGCCGGGATGCCGGGATGCCGGGATGCCGGGACTCTGGGCATCTGGGAGCATGTAGAAATCTGCCCCCTCCAGATGTATGTCAATGTCAGAGAAAGACCCCAAAATACTCAGCTACAAAAACACCAAGAATACTAATAAATCATGCCGCTCGAATACGGCCCCTGCCGGATGGGAAGTGGCGCGGCATGCAACAGGACAGGGCTTACAATCCTAGACATGGAATTACTGAGCTTGGGATTGTCGAGTGATGACGTCATGGGCGCACCGGAAGCACCGTGTTCCACTCTAGCGCATCACGTGAGCGAGTGATGCAACCTGCCTTGGCAGACAAGCACCATTAGCTGTGCCGCCGCCGTAATAGCCTGCGTTGGCTTACTGTGAAGTTACGTGGGATGAATGGGATGGGTATGTCAGCAGATTTTAATGGACAATTTGGTGCGCTCTAAGTGAATGCAGTCAAGCTCTTCGGCGCGAAGGGCGTTGACAATATCCGGCCATCAATAAATATAAGCCCAGCTGCCCGCCCTGCAACCACGCTGCAACCACGTCTCGATAGAAACTCTATTTCGGATCGGAGCCGACGTGATTGATTTGATACTGTTCATTGTCATCGAACTCGGACTCAGTCAAGTTCCTCCCGTATCTTTCGGCGGTCAAGATTGCTATGCCTTGCCTTGCGCGCACGTGACTAGCTAGTAGTTGTGCCTCTGTGCCTCTGTGCCTCTGTGCTCCTGACATTTACAGTAGGTCCAGGTAATTCCGAGCAACACGTAGCAAAATTAGCGTAGAACCCACAGCGTGTTATGATGCTCGCTGCTCGGAATTACCTGAGACCCACTGTAGTAATTTATTATAATTGGAATTTTTTCATACAACTTCTATATTTTACCTTTTTTATAAGGACTCTAATTTCTTCAAGTCATAAGAGGCGTTATAAAAGGAGTAATCATATAAAGATAGAGTCTCTATTATTATAATTGACACGCTACTTAAAAATACGCGATTTTGGTGGAAATTCTGTGGAATTACTGGGGACCCACTGTATGCGTGCTGCCTGGCAGTGCCTGCCTCCTGGAACCACCAACCACCAGCGCAGTATTCTCTCTCATGAAATAATAAATGGTACTCGATGGTACTCGCGCCACGGCCGTCACGATTTCCTGTCGTAGGCGCAGGCTGCCCGAGCCAGCTCCTTTTCAATGCGATTGGTATTGTTGTCCGCGAACAGGTGAAGGAGACGTCGCACGGAAGCGGTAATCGCAGATCCAACTTTCCTCAACTCATAAGCAGCCATGACGGCTACCAGCTTCCCTAGCCCGCCGCCTCTTCTCCATCCTCATCATCATCTCACCGGCAATGGAGACCTGCCGCCAGATGCTGACCGAAACCAGCTTGCACAAGCAGCGACTCTGCCATCTCGTCTCGGGGCCTTTGGCCCAATCAGCCCACCTCCAATGCGACGACAACAACCAGCCCCCCCCATCCCGAACCGCATCGAACGCTTCGCGACTCTCAGCCTCAAAACTGTACCGAATCTTCGGCTGGTAAACGGCAAGGCTGCCAACGAAAGGCCAATACCGTCTCCCGCCTTTTCTGCAGGGCCAGGTCTTGCCATGAATATGCCTTCACAGTCGACCCCTCCGCGACCGGCGACACAACCCGCACCCGCAACAGAAGCCGCAGTGGTTCACGGAATGACTCCCAGGGCACAGACAGAGGCTAGTGTCGAATGGACCATGGACAAGATTGTTAATCAACTGCAAATCTGGCGACAGGATATGCGAGAGCGTCACTCTCTTTTAACTGGTTACATTCTAGAGTCCACCAAGCCTACCGATCGTCGTATCCACGAGGGCGCAGATCTGTTTGCCAATATCCGGACACCGGCAGTGACTGAGAAGAAGGAAAACACGATGAGAGTCAAGTTCAAACAACATTTAAAAGCCAAGCGTGACCAACGAGAAGCACACTATGTGCCTATATGTACCAAAACAAACAAAGATCGAGTGCCATATATAGGTTCCATCATGTGGAGATCAAGAAGAATATTTTAACCCCAAACACCATGCTCACGTTTGTGCCACATCTGAGGGACCTGGAGATTTCCGAGGAGACCAATACAACCTCTGGCTCAAGGAGCTGGAGGATATCGATTTGAAATCCGGCTTCAAGCCCATGAACAGGGAGGACAAGCAGCAACTCACCATCCAAGGCGAGAGGGCTGCCACAGTATCGCTCTATCTGGACACGTGGCTTGAAAGCCTGGCGATGCCTGGTTGCACCAAGTCAGCCTTGATAAGCTACATGGCTGCCTGTGAACCCAACAACGCTATTACACCCCGTCAAAAATCCGACATATTGCACTCTCAGGGTGTAGAGAACACGACACCGGGAGCTAACAAGGCCGCCAAGATGTTCACGGATGCCTTTCGGCGTGTCTTCCGAGATAACCTGCCCGCTCCGAAACAAATCGACCTTCGTAGGGTGCTAATGCTGGACGAATCCGTCGACAATATCATGGATTCGAAACCCATAGTCAAGGACGTGGCAAGTCTGGACGCCACAGGCCCTCATGGTCCCCATGATGACGAAGACGAGGACGAATTGGCCGAGACAAACCTAGCAACCTACTGCATTCTGGGCTGTCTCATTTGCTACAGCCATTCCTGCGACCACGGCGAATATGATAATAAGAACATGAAGCGCACCTTTTCGATATCCTCTTGTTCTCATCTCTCTGATGTTTTGAAGGCTCGACGGAATGCCAGGGCCAATGATGTTGTCACCAACAAGATTTGTCGACGACGGTGCTATAGAAGAAGTGCCGATCATGTACGCATGCACTTGCATCCGCGAACCTGGTCGGATGATGAAAGAATTGTACTCCGATCACTCTTCACCACAGCAAGTCACAGTTCTTTCAAAGGCGATCCCATTTGTTTAGCAGCTGAATTTCTGGACCGTAGCTGTGACGAAGTCTTTGCAGAGTTTAAATCGCTGGGAGTTGCATTACCGCAGCCAGAACCATCCGAACTACGTCGCGTCAAGAATTTGTCCTGGTACGATCGTCGCCGCAAGGTTCTTCTTGGAGACTGGCAAGACCACACCATTACCCATGCCCACCAGCGTCGAGAGAATCTCGAGCCTTGCTCGCACAATGGCCCCTGTGCACCACGTCTATGTCCGTGTGTGGACGCTGGCGTTTTGTGCGAGAAGTTCTGTGGTTGTTCAGTCGAAGATTGTGCTTACAAATTCACGGGATGTGCTTGCCATTCACAGGGGCAGACTTGCCAGCAAAATAAAAAGGACAAGCCTTGCATTTGTGTGCAGCTGAATCGAGAATGCGATCCCCAACTATGCGGTTCGTGTGGCGTTTTAGAACGTGCTGATCCTCTAAATGCCGACGACAGCGAGTTACATGCCACTGGATGCCGGAATTGTGACCTACAACGGGGCGTAGGGAAATCATTGCTGTTGGGTCAAAGCCAGCTCGAGGGCTGTGGCTACGGTCTCTTCACTGCCGAGGATATTGCTCAAGATCATTTCATCATCGAATATGTTGGGGAGTTGATTACCCACGATGAGGGTGTCCGACGCGAGGCTCGGCGCGGCGACGTATTCGACGAAGAGTCAAACGTCTCATATGTCTTCACGCTTTTGGAAAACGAAGGCATCTGGGTTGACGCGGCCATCTATGGTAATCTGAGTCGCTATATCAACCACGCATCAGAGCATGACACGCGGGGATGCAACATCACCCCGCGTATCCTCTACGTCAACGGAGAATACCGCATTAAATTCACGGCAATGCGTGATATCAAAGCTGGGGAGGAACTCTTTTTCAACTACGGCGAGAACTTTCCCAATCTTACTAAGAAACTGTTGGATGACAAGGCAGCCAGAAAGCCAGAGACCAAAGCAAAAGGTAGTACACGGATACGGCGTTCCGAGGCCGAGAAGTTGGTTCCACGACGCAAAGCCACCAAAGTCGAAAGGAAGAGAGGGCCAGGGCGGCCAAGGGTCAAGCGAGACCTGCCGCCTGGGTTTGCGCTGGACATGGATGCAGGGCGAGCTTCCACTTCACGCAAGCGAAAACGACGATTGGACGAGGATGAAGATGACAATGAAGAGTTCGATCCCGCCGCAGCACAACACAGGGCGACAGCAGGCGATGCGGATGAGTCTGGACGAGATTCAGAGGAACCCGGTACAGCGTCGAGGCTGCGGCGAAGATTCACAAAGTACGGGGACCCAGACACGCCATTAAAGCGCATCGTGCTGCCCCCGAAGACTCGAGGCAAGCGCGGAGGCGCGCGACCAGGTAGTGGGCGGCCTAGGAAACACCCTTTACCTCTCCCCAAGCGCCCTAGCCCCGAATGCGACACCGAGACCGTGACCGATTATACCGTGACCGACTCATCTTCAGACCCGACGGAAGCGACGGAGGCGACGGAGGCGACAGCAGCAACAGCAGCGGGCCAAGGCTCGTCGGGCAGCATTCCCACGCCCAAGCCCGAGCGGATGGCGACGAGGTCGGAAAAAACGCAAGTACTCGAGATTGAGGACAGCGACGATGCGGGAGAAAACACGGCACTACCTGGTAGTGGGCTCAGAAACGATGCCAACGGAACGACACAGCGGGATGATGAAGATGAAGATGAGGACGTGAGTGTGCGGGTGCGGCAAAGAAATGACAGGTCGTCGAGAGTACGGCGACCGCCGGCCAAGTTTCGGGACGATGACATGTGGAACTGAATCAAGGTATATGTGTGTGACATGTCACAGGAATCTTTGGCATGGTGTTGTTAGCTTTTGATCTTTGATGTAGAAGTTGTATTGGCAGGGACAGATTTCTGCCACCAAGGCTGAGTGAGAACCTTGACACGAGTGATTTGACGACAGCAATTGACACCAAGCATGATGGCCATGGTGTCGTAACTATTGCAAGATGAAGCCGCATGGCATGCGAGAGTCTGGATCTCTGGGCCTTTTTGCAAGCAGCAGCGAAGTGCAAAGTGCAAAGTGCAAAGTTCGCATGCACGCCGCCCGCCACACAACGAGGCGATGACGTCGCATGCGGACGGAGGGAAGCACTGCAGCCAACCAAACACAGAACTGGCCACCTGCGCTTATTCCTCGTCCCTCCCCATCTGTGCCAACCTAATTCCTCCCTACTCTGCACACCTTGGCAATCCAATTCCATCCTCCCAACGCTACATCTTGGCCAAGTCCACGCACGACTCTTGGATCCTCTTCCGATTTCTTTGACAGACACATACCGCCCATCGCCCGCAGCAGCTGTCGCCTTCTTCCCCGCCGCCACCATGACGCTCTACTACACTCTGGTGAGTTTTGTCCGTCACGACTCACGATATATTGCGTCTTGCACGTGAAAGAAGGAGGCCAGCCCAATTGACTCGTACCAGGTCTTCTTTCTTCTCGTCTTGGAGATGGGGCTGTTCATGCTCCTTCTCGTCCCTCTTCCCTACACAGCCAAGCGAAAGGTCTTCACGTACGTAGCAGCCACCTTGCCACTTCCGTCTCGACTTTTTCAAAGCCGAGCTAACCACGTCATATACAGCTTCATCTCCGAAAACCCCGTTTTGTCCAAGGTGATGCACTGGTTGCGCATCACCTTCATCTTCATCCTGATCCTCTTTATTGACAGCGTGAACCGCGTATATCGCGTTCAGCTGGAAGTTATCGCTGCGGGAGAGCATACCTCCAAGGGACCGTAAGTCATGCATCATCCGTCATGCATCACATACGCCGAGATGCGCAAGACGAAAGCTCGCCCACATGCACGCCACGCTTGCCAAGAGAGACAATTGCTAATCATGATGCAAATCGGTGGAAAACAGTGCCGTACTCGGCCACGAACGCCTCGAGGTCCAGGCCCGCAAGTTCTACTCCCAGCGCAACATGTACCTCTGCGGCTTCACCCTCTTCCTGTCGCTCATCCTGAACCGCATGTACCACGTCCTCCTCGACAACATGCATCTCGAGGACAAGGTTAGGGCGTTTGAGAGCAACAAGAGCTTCAAGGAGGGCAAGTCGACCGAGGTGGCTGAGCTGCAGAAGAAGTTGGCCCAGAAAGAGACGGACCTGCAGACCCTGAAGAAGCAGAGTGAGCAGCTGCACAAGAGCTACAATGACCTCGGCGACCAGATGGCTGCCAAAGATGTTGATGGTGAAATCAAGAAGGCGAAATAAATTCAGTCGCCAAACGCCAAACGCCCGGTTAACATGTTGTGCGGCAACGTGTGATGGAAGGTGCAGAGCAGTCTATGGCACAATGTGAATTTGGGAAAACAGTTACTTTATGGATATGAAGAGCTTGGAAAAAGTTCCGAAGGGAGAACCGAAGGGAGAATTCAGCAAAAAATACTATGAACCACTGTGCGTTCACCCATCTACCGAGACTTGGTGTGTTTCCCATGGTGCAGCCCAGGACACAGGCCCGCATCGTCAGCCAAGGGAGAAATATCGGCACGAGCGATGGAAACCAGGCGAAGAGGATTTCTGTACAAGAGACCATCTGCTCTATCTAATAATTCCACTGCTAAAAAATCTTCCAAAGTTGCAGTCTCCCAATTGTCAATTGTCTTCCAAGGACAAAGTCCTCTTGATCCTGCCCATAGTCGCTTGACCCGTTGTTTGCCTGCCGTATAGCTATGCCATCTCATGGCAGATGGATTGCCGCAATCACGTACTTGGTTTCCCCTCGAGCCGTCGTGGGCAACGCCGTGTTTGGAGTCGTTGGGTCCTGGCGATCTCCTGCTTAGCATCGGCAGATTGTTTCTCTCTTGACGAGTGACCAAGACTACAAGGGAGCGAAGCGAGCGAGCGAGCGAGCGCGCGCGCAACTTTGCAAAACAGCACGGGACGGGGCGGGGCGGTAACTGACGGGAATGCAGTCTGGGTCTCAAGACACGACCTTTACATTGGTATTCGCTGGCTTTGGCTAGACTTGACATGGTACTTGGATTGCGTCGAGTCTTGAGACAAAGACCGAGTCAATCAAGTCGTCATCGCGTACTTCATCGAGGGCATAACCTGGGGCTTGCTCAAGGGCATCAAAACAACATGGATGGATGGATTTTTGTCACGACACCCGTGCGAGCAGGGAGGGGGGTAAGAACCTAGAACACAATGAAATAGGTCGGACATCAAGAAACTTTATCGACATAAAATCATATCAAATTACTACATTTTATCCATTCAAGAGCGCGAAACTTGCTGTTCCCGTGGCTGTGCAACACCCGAAATAATCGCTAGATCCCACCCAAGACAAGATGTAAACGACAGCTAGGATTGAAAATCAGGAATGGGGGAAAAGGGGGGTATATAATGCCATGAAAAAAAAAAAGAGAACAAGTTTCATTAACCACCGTATTTTTTTTGTCGTTAAATGTCTGCCCTGGAGGGGCGTGTATATATTTCGATGTAGCGAGTATCCTCGCATTCTGATTTGTCGCCTCAGACCACGATGCTGATATTCCTACGTGACTCGGCCTCATCCACAGTAAATTGGAAGACGAATTTGAATAGATCCTGAAGAAATGCGTATCGCGGTGAGCTACTGCTCATTGCCATCACACTCTTGGCCATGTCTTGCGCCATGACGCGTTTGCTTCGAACGGGGAGGAGATGATTTCGTGGGAGGAAGGAGTCCGTGAGGATCGAGTTCTTGTATTGCTGGAGGAGTGTGGCATGACTCGGCAGAGAGCCGAATGACCCTGTCGGGAGGCCCTGTACAAACTTTTGCAGGATAGCAGATTCCGTTTTTTGGTCAGTGATGGTGTCGCGGTTGAAGCCCATATTCATGGCGGCTCGGAGCACAAGTACTTTTGACCGCGAAATGTTGGGGTCTTCTGCTGCTGTGGTTGTGGTCGCTGTGCTGGATGTCCGATTGCTACCTCGCGAGTAGCTGGACATGTTGGATGCGTTGCTTGACCACCGTCCTCCACGGCTGCCATCGCTACATGTTCCAAGGACCATGATGTTGGGCATTTGAGGCGAGCGGCTCTCCGGAGAGATGGGTGTGTCCTCAAACTCAGTCACGGGGGTCTCTGGGACAGGAGGTGGCTTGCGGGGCCGCTCTTCCTGATGACTGCCCTTCACGCTTTCGCGCTTGGAGTGAATTGAAGATCGGTTGGATTGTCGGCTATCTCTCCCGGACTGTTCGACAGGCTGTTGCGGGAAGAAGCTTGTCTGGCTGGGGCGAGGCGTGTTTCGGTCCGGGCGAATCTGCGTCCAGCCATCCCTGAAGATGTCACACAGATCCCAGCATGCTTGAACTGCCGATCCCAGCAACTCCTCACCGAATGGCTTTCCGTCGCGTTTGTTTTGCCGAAGGCTGAAAAGCATCTCGGCAAGGCTCCAACAGGCACTTAGAAGATGGTCCGTTTCCTCGGCTAACTCGCTTCTTTGTTTCATCAAGCGGTGACAGATGGTGATGTAAAAATCCAGGGTTCTCTCTCTGAATGGCTCCGGGAGGTTCCTGCTGTCTTGGGCACTATAAAGGCTGCCGTCGATTTGTTAGCGAATACAATATCTCGGAAGACTATGTCAAGTGCCGTCATATCATACTGGTTGTTTAGCTCGAAGCTCACGCGAAGCACCGAGTCTGCAGTCTCATCCTTCTTTTGCCTGACATCAAACAGGGCCTGGCAAAAGTCACGGCACAAGTCCAAGTTCATCCTCACACTGAGTGAGGCAGGATCCTTGTCTTGATTGTCGTATAAACGTTGACACAGTTTCCAACAGGTTTTCCATGCCTTTTCGTGAGCATCTGGGGTGCCGGAGCTATGGAAAATACGTGCGCGGTGAATCGCACTGAGGCTGGCCAATGTATTACAGAGAGTCCAGCATTCCTGCAGTGCCGTTCTTAGGGCAGCTATCTCATCATCAGCGGGCGGCAAGAAAGGGACACCGGAGTAGTCGTCATAGCCGTCATCATCACCCTCGGCTTCGGTTTGCTCGTCGATTTCTGTAGTTCTTGTTAGAGACTAGAAATGTTACAAGTGCATACGATGTCTTACTTTCGAGGCTGCTTGTGCTGCTGCTGGGCCTCAGTCTACTACCATCACTCAACATGTCTTGCAAGTCCTGAGCTCGGGGTGTGGCGCTGTCCACAGTATATCTGACGGGCTTGACATCTGTTGAAATAGGAGGCCGAGCAGGATGCCCTGATTTCTGGAGGGAAAGTAAGCGGATGAGCTTTCTTGAGATTGGGAGCAAGGTTGTTCAGCGCACCTTTTCCATCGACCCATTGAGATCCGCTAGTGCTTCCTCGTTGGCTTTTGGGGATGTCCGCTCACTAGGTGGGCTTTGTTGGGCTGTGGAAGATGCAGAGGTCTGGCAGAGATTGTCAACAACTATAGCTCTGGACAGAATCATTCGCAAAGGCAAGAGGCGTACCCAACTGGCAAAGCTTTCGGGGGCATGTATGACAGACACGGCCTCTTCTGTACTTGGCTGTCGCATGTTTTCGGGCAGGTTAGTGGTGAGCATGAGCAGCTAGTCCAGTCAGCATTTGAACGTCACTCGGTTTTATGAGAGTACTGAAGACGAACCTCCGACGGCCGAGATATATCTCCATTGTGGCCATGTTCGATCCCATCCGAAGCATCGTCCTCTATCTCTGTGGTTTCTGTACCGTTTGAAGTCACGGGCGATGGGCCAACTATATCGCTCGGACTCAAAATGTTCATTGAATTTGATGATATGCGGTTGGCCGAGTTGGGTCGTAGCATCATGGCCGAGTCCGTCGCTGGAGGGGGTGATGAGCTAGCGGTCGGTTGTTTCAGTAATGAAGATTGTGAGAGGTTCATGGAATATCTTGACTCACACAACTCTGAACGGGGACCGGAGTCCATCCGCATCTGAGGATGCAGACATGGCGCCTTGTTTTCCGAAGTCAAAGAGCAAGTTACCAGTCGACGATCTCAAAGGAGCCTCCAGAGCCATAGCTTAAACGCTTTGAACATGTAGCCGCCGGCAACGATTAAGTCGCCAGTGATGCTTCTAGTCGAGTATATATATAAACCGACAACTCTCGAATAGGACAGAACGATCATGGGAATCTCCGGCCCAGCCCAGGGATTATTCGAAGGGTCGAAGGGGCTGCTGATCCGGCCAGACCGACTTGTGGAATCCGACGAGGCAGTGGAACAGTTGGGTCCGACGATGGATGGTAGCGTTCCAAAGTTGTATGCCCGGCTGTGCAGTCAACGGTCACAACTGTGCGCTTGATGTGCGGGGAGCTCTGAGGTCGCGATTTTGGGCCTCGTTTGCCAGCAAGCCTACAATGTTGGGAAATTCCCCCGGATGGAGGGCAGGAGGGATTTGGGTCCGGCAGGTCGAGCGGACGGGACGGCCATGGTTTAAAAAGAGGCTCCGAGCGACGAGTGGTGCGCGTTGGTTGGTTTGGTTTGGTTTGAGCTGGTGGATGGACTGGATGAACTTGGAGTGGGCGGACCAGCCAGCACGAGCTGGGGTCTGGTCACCGCTGGTGGCTGCCTCAGCCCCTGTCATTCTGCGTCCGACTACCCATGCAGGCCGCACGCAGTACAGAGGCTGGAATCCCACCCCCACGCGGGTAGATAGTAGAATCTGCAGTGGGCTAACCAGACATTTCGCTGTCAACCACCAAGTGAAGCTGCGAGCCGAGCGTCGGTGGAACGGTGTGGGATCAGGAGGTTTGTAGTCAGTCAGGGATGCGAGAATTGGAAAGTGAGCCTGGCACCTGGGTGTTGGCCGAGAATGTGGCCCGACTCCAAGATGAGAAGATGAGGCGCTTTCGAGCCTTGTATCGGAGCAGCTTGCTGGTCAATGCTGTTGGTTTGCTTGATGACGCTTGATGACTGCCTGAACCATCGCCATCGCCTCCCTCACCCGCACAAATATCCCAGACTTGTGCATACAACGGTGCGAGTCAACAGAAATTGGTCACACCAAACGACAAAATGGCTCATGGCGACAGACGCAGATGGGTACCAAGAATGCGAGAGGCAAATAACATATCGGCCGAGGTTCAATCCCACAACACGGTAACGATGTAGATATCAGGCAAGTTAGCCAGCTATGGGTACTCGGGTACGTAGTACGTACCTCACAACAGCGACAGCCTTGTGAAACAGTCATTCGGTGAACTATTGGGCGCTCCGCTCAAAAGGGAACGTAGCCTTTTTGTTCCCGTTCCCCGTCTACCCTTTTCCTCGCAGTGGAGGTTATTAAGGACAGGCCCTGGGGCGGCCAACGCGTGGGGCTGCAGGAGGACAGGCCTCGGCGCTTAATTCAGGTGAAGTTGGCTGGCGGCTTGCTCCCGGCGGCGTCGTTTGATTTGCTAATTGTCTTTTCGTGTTGTGGTCTGCTCCGCTAGACTTGAGCTGAAAAGAATTGGATCGACAAGGGGAATCTTTCGGCAGCGTGTAGTCCGTAAGCAACACTGCATGGGCTGTACAATTCTTGCAGTATTAAGGAGCAGCCATCGAGGGTTTGCTCGCCCAGACTGCCCTGAAGCTCCAAGCTTTTCGACAAGATCGGGTTGAATGCTACCGTCGCTCGCTCACATTGGGCAATTGAAGTTCGCCCTCGTAGTTGGCCGCATTACAGAATCGCGGTCTGAGACTAGGGCCAACACACGCCAACACAGTCTGTTGTCAGCACTTATGCATGGCTAGGATAGATATCGTGGACGAATCTAGGTGCTCGTCACCACCCGCTTGTTCTAGTCTGCGTCCCGGAGATCTGGTCACGGCGGCTTCGTAATACTTCGTAGACAAATGAAGTCCAGTGGGTGGCGACGCGGACTTGGGACGGAGGTGGGTGGGTTGAGCATTGGCAGGGTCTGTTGCGCGTCGCATTGTTTTTTGTTCGACGGCCGACACGAACGACATTCGAAAATATTGTTTACACAGAAAGTACGTTGTCGGCTGGAGATGAGTTTCAAGCCATGCTCGCTTGCAGCGGCAGGACAAGTGAGCGAGACGTGTCATAATCCCTGTATCACGTTGTACTTGGCATGCCAGCGGAAGGCTCCTTCCTCATGGCGCTTGGAAGTCCTCGCCCGTGCTCGGTGGCAAGCGGCAAGAAGGTGAGAAGTTCAAACAAAATTAAGAAACCCTCGTAGTGCGACTGAAACATTGATTCTGCCATTGGAGGAAACGCAAACACTAATCATCAAGGTAGGAAGCTGGAACATAGCAATGTCTTTGTGTGTCTGATCCGCAGTTTGCACTGCACTTATTCTGAACTCTGACTTTTTTGGTTGCAGCAGCGCCGGCCGGCCCATCGTACTCCGACCCCGTAACTTGAGCATCGATAACTTGCCTTTCAGCCAAGGGAAGGCATTTTCTGCAGGCCGATCCAAACGACTAGCGCAGTATCGTTCGCGGTTAAACGCATCCTTGCATGGAGTAGCCGATTCTGGCGACCCAACGAGAGTCTGCCCACCGACCCGAGACCTGACCTATTGGTCAACATAACCGCGATATCGTGGCGCAAGAAGTTTGGGCCACTGATTCATTACACTACGTAGGACAACCCTATTTCCAGTTTCGGGCCTAGCTAAGGCACCTTTGCATTGCATGCTCCTGCAAGCTCGACAACACTCCCTTCATATCTATGGCATAACCAGAACGGAAACGCCTTGCACTAGATTGCAAACTTGCGGTGTGTAAGACAGGTAGGGCATGTGATGGCCAATCATGGAATCATCACCAGAAAGTCTTGGAGAGATGACTCAATGGATGTGTTCCAGAAAAAGACTCAGGAACATCATGACCGCGGGACAATGAAACAACAACTGCCTCATTGTAGCCGCATGAATATCGGACAGTGCCGGGCTCATTGTAACTGCTCACGACACGAGGGATAGCGAATTTAGGAAATGATAGACATCACAGCCAGCATAGTGTCAGAAGACCATGAGAGAGAACTGATTCGGACATTTTCCCCTATCACGATTGAATGGATACTTTAATGAAAGAAAATTGACTACAACCATAAAATCTCAATGGAAAATCGCAAACATGCCTCAGTATAACCTTTTCGTGCGCCAAATCTATCGTCGGTTTGCCAAAAGACCCAAGAAACGCCATCCTATGCCTGAACATGTCACATCTGGATATAAGCCTAGCTTACGCTAGTTCGTTGAGTCGTTGTTTCTTCTCATTGCGTCCGTCGGGAGTGTACCTAAACGTGGTCAGATTCTGGTTCGCCTGCAAAGCCGCAGGTCAGTCTTGATTGTGCATACTTCAATAGCTTCTCAATGAGGTCGACGTGGGTCATGATCATGCGACGGCAGCAATATCGCTTCAGACCAAGTTCGTCCATGGCATCACTTTTGACACAAGTTAGCTTGCTGTGGCTCATCCCACAAAATCGATCCACTGAACGCTCACCCGTCGGTCTTTCTTGGGTCGGCAATCAGTTGAAGATAGCGCTCCCAGAGGTCACCAGTGACCTGCAACAGTTAGCAAGTGGATGCTGAGTTCGAAGCAGTGGTCATCACCTTGCCGCAGGAGAAACAGCGAATGGGAATGATCATGGTGGCGTTGCAAAGCTTGCGGGTTAAACGGCGATAAAATGATTGTAAAATAAAAGTTACGATTTTTGATGGAATCTGATTGCCTTCGCCAACAAAGCGCAAGGGTGAACTTTGACAATCCGCTACTACCGATGTTTTGCCGCAACAATTTTCTTATCTTATCAACAAAAAGTTCACTGCGGGACCAAAATTTCTCTGGTAAGAGAGCAGCGACCCAAGCCGATCGTGCTGCAAGTCTGCGAATTTGTCGGCTCTGGTGCAAATTTCTTTACATCTTGCGGTTGACATTGGATAAAGGAACTCTTTCTCTCTCAAGTAAGAGAGGATCACAGTTCAAATGGCTGGACCAAAGAGCCCTCGGGCTAAAGATGATAGAACGAAGAAGCGCAAGCGAGACAACAACGACACCGATGGGAAGCCCAAGAGACATCGGCAGCAAAGTCGTGAAAGCAAAGTCAATGGCAGCAACGCACCGGCTCCTCGGAAGCTCAAGCGAACTGAAGCAGAGTCTGCCGCCGAATCCGAGCCCTTGACGACTTTTCGCCCTCAAGAAGTCATTCGCCAGTCTGACGATGGTGAGGCAGGCTGGAAAGTCTCAAAGCCCATGGGCGGCAGAATGCTAGACGTCGATCCTATCTTCACAGCTGATGAAAAGTAAGATCATTGAGTCTCAGTTCATGTTTGCTCGTCTCTGACTGCGTCCAAAGATACCTGATCATCACCTACAATACATCAATTCAAATATACAGCGCCGCGGACTCCCTTCTCGTTAGACGCATCCCGATCACCACTCTAGACACCTCCTCTTCCAAAGGCTCAACACCTGCTCGAATTATTGCTACCCGGCTTTCCAAAAACAACCCTGACCTCGTGTGGGTAGCCTCCTCAGATGGAAACGTCTACTGTGTGAACTGGACACGACGTGAAACCCCCGATCCAGCTTTTCAGACCGCATCTGGCACAGCAAAGGCTCTTGTTGTTGTGCCTGCTTTGCACACCGCAAAAAAGGAAATCCTCTTCATTGCGGAGTCGGACAGGGCGAGTCGCATGGACATCATTGCCTACAATCCTGCTGACGGTAGCGAGACCCAATCCAAGACTCTTCTCAACCTCAAGAAGCAGGGTCATGGTCTCCAACTTCTTGAATCCAGTGACGATGGACAAGTCATTGTTGGTGCCTTCCAGGATCAGATATTCTTGGGCAGTGCTTCTGGGTCTGCGGGAAGTCTTGAAGAGTTGCAATATGAGTTCTTCTCTTTTGATAGCCCTGACCTCATCACCTGCATTGATTTGAGACAACGGCAGCGATCATCAGGCAATAGGAGAGTCCAGTCTGCCCCGGACAGCGTGGTCGATGTGATCGTTGGCGGGGCTAGAGGCAGCATCTACATTTACCGTGATGCAATCTCTGCTGTTACATCGGGAAAGCGTCCATCGGTTAAAGAAGGACTCGATGTGCAAAAGTGCCACTGGCACCGCAAAGCTGTACACGCCGTAAAGTGGTCAAGGGATGGTGAGTAGTTCGGCTGACGAATATCGTACATCATAAGCTCATGCATCTGTCTTTAGGAAATTATTTCATATCGGGTGGTTCCGAAAATGTCCTTGTCGTCTGGCAGGTTGACACTTCAAAGAAGGACTTTCTTCCTCACCTATCGGGAAGTGTTGAGAATATCGTTGTGTCAGCTACGGGATCATCTTACGTCCTCCACATGGATGACAACTCCGCAATGATACTCTCTACCGCCGAGATGAAACCCACTGCTTACATTGCAGGAATTCAATCGGCCGCTATTGAGCTATCCGAACCCAAAGACATGCTTGTTCGCCGCGTTTGGGATACACCAGATCATGTTCGAAGACCAATACCTGCTGCCATCAGACCGACTGATGCATCAAAGCTGCACGTATGCGTCGGCAACGGGCGACAGGCGACCATGTCTGGAGATTTCTCGGCCCCCTTATTGCAATCCTTCGACTTGGAATCTTTTACTAGCGTCTCGAAGCAGGCGCTCGCACGAACTCAGCCAACAGATGTCAATCTCACCAACAAAGGGCACGTCATTGGAGAGCCATTGGTAACAAACATTGCCTTCTCTGGAGACGGTCGATGGTTAGCGAGCATCGATGAATGGCGGCCAGCAGATAGAGATGTGGACAATGTGTCCGCTGATTTGAAAGAACTATTCATTCGCGAGAGACAAGAGATCCACCTGAAGTTCTGGGAAGTCCGCGGTAATGGCGATTCATTGGCTCTGGTATCCAGGATTAACGCTCCTCATGCCACGAGCTGTCCCGAGAGAGTACTTGGTTTAGCCTCGGATCCTACATCTAGCTCCTTTGCTACCATCGGCGCCGATGGGATTGCACGAGTCTGGCGGCCGCGAGCTCGACAAAACAATGGAGTTGCGATCAAGGATGAGCATGGACGGGATGCATTCTCTTGGAGCTGCACTCAGGCCATTGCTGTCGGCAACAGTACCAGCATCGATGACGGCACAGGCTTTATAGAATCCACGCGCCCAGTCGAAGTTCAAGGTAGTGTTGCATTCTCAGAAGACGGCTCAACATTTTTTGTTGCCTTTGGCGCTGTTGACTCTGGCGCTGTACTCGTCATCGACGTTGCATCCGGTCATGTTGTGAAGACCTTGGAGGGCTTATGGGACGGAAAGCTCCAGTCGGTCCGCGCTCTGTCTTCATATATCGTTGTTCTGTCCGACGACCTAAGAGTCTATGATGTTGTTGGCGACGAACTACGTTACGGCATTGTCGTGCCGAAGATGACTGGTGTTTCTGACTTGCTTCAACTAGCGGTCGATTACACTTCGGGACATTTCGCAGTCACTCTACCAATAGGCGGCGTGTCTAGCATCGGTGTATTCGACCCAGAAAACCCAGAACCACTGCTCGTCAGGACAATACCTCACAGAATAGTCAGTCTCGTTTCAGCGCCCGCGACAAGTGGCTTCATCGCCCTTGACGATGCCGCGCAAGTCTGGGTGATTGCTGAAGGTTCGGACCCATCCTCGCTAGCAACTGTCCAGCCGCTCCAAGATCTACAATTGGATGATGCGCCCGCATCTCATGACGCCCAAAATCGAAACAGCGAGATTTTGATCGCCGATGATGATATGGATGTAGGCAGCGAGGATGAGTTGAAAAACGGTGACGCGACTAACGGGGATGTCGACATGGGATATGAGGACGATGATGAGGACGACGTTGATGTTCATGTCATTCCTCGGCAGTTTTTGACGGAAATCTTCGAAACCGCACCTGCATTTGCTGCTCCATCTATCGAAGATATGTTTTACAAGGTTACCGGGCTGCTGGCCACAAAGCCTCTCGGAGAATGATGAGGAAAGCTGTTTTATTGGGTACATGTACGTATATAGGTGGGAAGCGAGTGTACATAGATGGCATTCTACAGCATATCTCAACTTGGAGTACGATGGCACTCTCGCACGACCACAATAATCCACGTCGCCGTGCGAGAATTCTTGGTACCAGCAAGAGGAAGCAGCCGCATAGCACACCACGTGTACGGACGACGTGTACGGACTACGTGTACGGCGTAGCTTCACCACGTCGTCCGGCAGCGGCACATGAAAGTGGGGAAGTCTGGGGAAGTCCGATTGCGCCATATGTGACCCGAGGAGTGTGATGTTAGGGGAGGGCATCATCTCTACCTTATGAGAAGTCGGCACACCGCAGACACAAGTCTACGAACAAAACCAGTCTAGAGTTGCAAAAAAAAAAAACCTTACCAGTCTCATCACCAAGCTAAGCTTAGATCCGGCAATCACCTCCTCCCATCAGGGCACCTCCCTTCCTGCGCAAGTAGTTTTTTTCTCATTCCGCCCACCTCATCATGTCCTTCACTTCCATTCCGATCCTAGATCTGGACCTCGCAAGACATGCGGAGACGAAGCCCGAGTTCCTAGACCAGCTTCTCCATGCGCTCATGGAAGTAGGCTTCCTGTACCTCAAAAACGTCGGCATCTCAGACGAGCTATTCGGGGAAGTCATCCACAAAGGGAAGGCGTTTTTCGATATTCCCTTGGAAGAGAAGTGAGGTCGAACCCCCCCCCCCCTCAAAAATTTCAGTGTTTCCCTTTGCTCAAAGGTGAAGAATTCCTAACGGGGTGAGGGGAGAAAGACTCAAGATCGAAATGAAAAACGCCAATTCCTTCCTCGGGTACTCCCGCCTCTCAGCCGAGATCACGGCGGGCGAAACCGACCACCGCGAGCAGATCGATCTGTCCACGGAGCATCCCGTTCCGGCGACCGGCTCGCCGAACCAGTGGCCCTCGGAGACGCACGCGCCTGGTTTCCGCGCCGCGTACGCAGAGTACATGCGTCGGATGGGCGACATGTCCATCTACTTCACGTCTCTCGTCGCAGAGGCCATCAGGCTGCCCCGCGATGCCTTCGGCAAGTACTTTGACGAGGACCAGCAGCACAAGCTCAAGATTGTCAAGTACCCTGACATGGCGGAGCTGGGCCTGGCAGGGCGCGAGCGTGGCTCGCCGGGACAGGGCGTCGGGCCGCACAAGGACAGCATGTTGACGAGCTACCTGCTGCAGGCTACTCCCCACAGAGGGCTCCAGGTGCAGAACGTCCGGGGAGACTGGATCGACTGCCCGCCCATCGACGGGACGCTGGTGGTGGCTGTCGGGCAGGGCATGGAGGCGTTGACGCAGGGCGTTTGTGTGTCGACGACGCACAGGGTGCTTTCGCCGGCGGCGGGGTCGGGGCCGCGCTTCTCCATACCCTTCTTCCAGGGGGTGAAGCTGGATGCGGATTTTGATGATCTGGAGACGGTTGGCGTTGGGAAAGTGCCCGACGAGGTGAGGCAGCTGCGGAACAAGGTGGTTGAGCGGACGGGTGGGAGAATGGATGATGTCGAGTTTACGTTCCGGAAGGGCGCCGTGGCCCAGACGTTGGGGGAAGCTACCCTGCGGAATAGAGTCAAGAGTCACCCTGATGTCGGGGAGAGATGGTATCCTGATATCCTGAGGGCCATTCGAGATGAGCAGGCCGCGGCCAAGGCGAAGCTTGCCTCTCCGA
Organism: Epichloe coenophiala; assembly: GCA_018801565.1. NCBI lineage: Eukaryota > Fungi > Ascomycota > Sordariomycetes > Hypocreales > Clavicipitaceae > Epichloe > Epichloe coenophiala. Next base: position 2,286,625 of record JAFEMN010000005.1, on the reverse strand, counting down.
CTCATTCGTCCAATGGTCGAGTTATTCCAGCCGCGGTTGAGGCCCATTGATGCAGTTTAGTCGTGGTGTGATGCGTCATGATATATAAGATGCAAAGGCAAAGCCGGGCGGGCATATATGACCAGGTTCAATATCAATCATTGGCACGCCGACGTGTTATCGGGAACTACCAGCAAAAGCTGTCCACTGTCCCAACTCTTTATCGGTTGTCTCAAATTCATCAACATTTTCACGACTACGACAACACTGCAACGCCTCAACCGCGTCCCCTTGACGTCTCTTCCCCAATACCGACGCCTGCGCTAAATAATCATATCGTACCATTTTCGTTACCCTGTTCTATGCTTCAATGCTTCGTCAAACGTCGTATCCAATTTCAACACATCAACGTGCAGAAACGGCGCTGCTTAAGCAGTCTGGCCGGGGAAACAGTCCGCAATTCCCTTACTGTGCTTGTTCGTGGCATGTTCTTGCAGACTAAGCCAGGGCAAGAAGTATATTAGCATTTCCATTCGATGAGCCAAAAAAAAAAAAAAAAAACGTCGTGGTGTCCAATCGGTTGTGGACTATGCCAAAAACGAAGGGGTCCGGAAAGAGGAGAGGGGACGAGATGACGCACGCGGGACCCTTTGTAGTAGAGAGGAAAGTAGCCTTGCAAATCTGGCACTGAATGTTCATCGCCTGCTGATTCTACAGAGACAAGTTCATGTCAGTATGGATTGGACCAGCGGACTTGGGCCAAAGGATACGGTTCGGTATGCCACATACAACTTTCAATTGCGACTTGGCGACTTTGCCATCCTTTGCGTTGCGCTCACGCTTCTGCTGGGCCTTGGCTCCCTGTCATGCATGTCAGCCACACCTGGGAGTGAAGCAGGAGCTCGTCAAGGTTCTTCGTACGTTACCCATACTTGCGGATAGGTAGCTTGAGACGTGAAGATGTTGTGATTCGCGTCGAGTTATCGCTGCGGCGGATCGACGGGGTGGTAGCAACGGGAAGTGTGGACTTTTTAGATGGTGGGCGGCAAGTGGTGGAAAATTTGCTCCGCCCTGCTTGCTCATCGGCCGGCGAAAGCGAAAAACTGACTTTTGGCAGGAACCCATTAATACAATGCCCCTCACTTTCCTTGCACCCTTACTAATCACCAGGCAGGCATTTCCAGGCAGGCATTTTTTGCTCCAATATCTCGCATGAAACAACCGCCCTCACTGCCAGGGCCAGGACGGACCGAAAAAGTCTCAGTGGTGGGCTTCTCAGACAGATGCACAACGTCAGCATCGTCATACGGTATTATACCGACCTCTGGCAAAACAGGTGGTCATACCGGCATCTATGTTGGCCAGGGCTCTTCCCAGGTCTTCAGACGTTCGTATCTTAGTCACACGTTGGAGTCAAGAGATGATGTCTGTCTACTCCTCTGACCCATACCTTGTCAAACAATACAGATCATGTCCAATCAAGCTTTTCGTCTCTTTGACCGCCTGAGTTTCGTAGCCCCAGCAGCCACATGTTCCTTTGCCATCACGCTCCGCTTCGGGGAATCTTCGTCGTCTCCCACATCATCCTCACCTCGCGTCCTCTTCTTCTTGTCCACGCGACCCTTGTTCCCATTCTCCTTGCCCCTCGCGGGCGTCTTTCCCTCCTCGACTCCCCTCCTCATAACCACATGCGCAGCCTTTTCCACATCCACCATGTCCGCACCCAGCCTCTCCCCCAGAGCAGCCGCCTTCTCGCAGAGCGCCCTGTACTCCTTGGCGCTGTACTTGATGGCGTCCTTGTTTCCCCCACAGCAAAGCCACCAGTAGGCCTCGTCGGAGAAGAAGATGGCGCGCTGGGGATCATGAACGTTGAGGAGGAGCGAGGCAGTGGCGGGGCCTATGCCGCGTAGCTTGGTGAGAATGTCCAGGGCCTTTTGGGGCGCATCGTGGGAACCGGAGCTTGCGCGGTATGTGGTGACGGCGGAGGATATGGTTGCCCTGGTGGTTTGGGCGTCGTTTGATGTGACGAGGCTCATGAGTGTAGGGCGAAACTTGCCGTGACGTCTAGCTTGGGTTTGCTCTGCTCAGCATGGGGTTGTCACGATGGCGGAAAGTTGGTTTGGGGGGGGGCGGGTGGCCAGGTACAGTTTCCATTCTACCAGGGTTTGGACGTGAGCCAGTGTCATTTCCGGGCTTTGCTCGACGCCGAATGTGCGGATCGCGTCGCCGTAGCGGTAGCCATCTAGTTGCTGGAGCGTCTTTTGTCCTGGCTTGTTTTTGGCTGGACGCATACGCATGGATGGATGATGAGGAAAGACGTCAGTGATTCAATGATCCGTGGAAATGTAGAAACGGGAAAGAAGACGCACCACCAGCAAGGGCTTCCGCGACGGCGGGATACTCGGCCAGCAGGCTTCGAAATTCATGTTTGGATATCTCGTCGGCTGACGTGCCACGCGTCATCATGGTGGATGACTGCTCCAGGACGGAGGGACGGGCTGAGGCGTTGATTTGCTTCTTCTACATATGTAACTTGCATGCGCCCCTGTCCGTCTCCCGCTTCCGCTCCATCCCGCATCCCGCGCCACCACGTGCCCATCCCATCCATCATCTCATCGTCCCCTTGTGATGAGCTGCATGGACTCTCTCGTCTTGATTGGCAGGGCCATCTGCCGCCCAGAAACCGCCCAGAAACCACCCCTCCCCCACCCATCATCCATCATCCCAGCCATGCCATCTCACTGGATCCCCCATTTCCACGTACCCCGCGAATCAGCGACGAGAAGCACAAGTCACACTTCACAAGTCACACTTCGACCCATCGACCCGGCACGCGCGTACCTACGAGGCCTCCTGGGGTTTGTCGTAGACTAGAATTAGAAAATAAACTGAAAACAAGGGCAGGTGGCACAAGACAACATCATAGTAGTACGTCGGCGAAACTGTGAAATAAGACTGAATCGCCTTTCTCGTTCCCCCCGTCCGCTCATTTGCCTTCTTCCCCCTCGCCTGCAGATTGTGTCGCCTCCAAATGCCATCAAGTCATTTGTGCGCGAACAACGAACGACAGCCGAGCCGAGCAGCTATGCTCAACATAGATCCCTACGGAGAACATCATCCCGTTCTCCCTCTCCCTATCCTGGTTCCTCTACGCAATCAGCAGAGTTTGGCGGCGCAAGCTACGAGGTGAAACAACACGAGTGAACATGTATAGTGGACGTGGCAGACGCACCTTCAGTTCAGTACACCCGTCTCTTCTCTCTTCGCAGTTCCAACTGCTCTGGCCTAACCCATCCATCTACACAGATCAAGTCAACGGGCGGACAGTTCGTTTCCTCAAAGTCCGATTCTTCTGTAGTTCAACATGCCCATGTGGCTGACGACAACGCACCTACATCTACGCACGGAGTGATCCATCTTACCGACGCGCTTCATCATCCCCTAGACTAGTCAGCACAAGAAACGAACCCTGACCCAGAAAGTCGAAAAGGACACCAAACCCGAGAAAAAAGCACGGGAAGAGGAGTCGAGACGCGGGAAAAAAAAAAGGGGGGAAGCAACGAGGCTCACGTCGACAACGCCCCCGCCATGTGCGAAGAACACTACATCGTCACCGAATGCGGCATCTGCCAACGCCAGCTCGACATGAAAGATTTCATCAAGCGCTTCTGCGACATTGCCTCTGCAAAGTGCCGCTTTGGGAACTGCCCCCGTGGCGTGCATCGACAAGAGGTGGTCCAGTCGGCGACGTGTGGACCGTGTAAGCGGGATCCGAAGAGGATGAAGAAGAAGCCTACGAGGCGAGGTCGAGGTTAGAGCCTCTGGAGGGGCACAGACAATGTTTGGGTGAATGGGATTGTAGAACTGGGCAGAAATGCGAGGAAATCCCATATTTGAAACGTCCCATCCCACCGAAGCCGTGAATAAGCAACTGTGAGGATGATGATCATGCCGTGACATGAAACTCACTGTTATTCCTGCCCCCTTGTTCTCAACGCACTCTAACACAATAGCGGCATCTCTTTCAAAGTCTAACAAAGGAACCCGGTTTAGAAGCTGCGGGTTCCGGGGCCATCTCAGACTCAACGTGCGCAGCCCACCGCACGGCCTCGTAAATGACAAGTACTAAAATAAATCATTACTTTTTTTAGCGGAACCAAAACTCAATCAGGCAGCATCTCAGCAAAAACGCGGAACCAGCCGATTACAGGGACCCGACCAAGCCCATCAGAAATAACCGTCATGCGACCCAAAAAAGCTGATGAGACTGGGACTCGAACCCAGGGGGATTGCTCCATAAGAAATCAGGGGCAACCTTAATCTTACGCCATAACCAACTCGGCCATCTCACCCATTTCATGACAAGCGAGGCGGGTTTTCAAAATATGAACGATCCCCAGGTCACTTTCCATCCCCATCCACCCATCCTGCGCGTAACCCCGCCGTTTGACTAGACTTCACCACCGAAGATTAAAAATTCGATGACGCAGAAAACTAGCGCGGCAATTGTCGCGGTTCCCCCAAATGGTCGGATTTAAATGGCTTTCATCCTCGTGAGTCGTGCCCGAGCGTCGCCATGCTCAAGGCTTGTGGTATCAAAAAACTAAAATCAAAACTGAACTATGCCCAATCATACTCCATTGGGGTAATCTCTTCCCCGAGCGCAACCCAAATGGCTTCCCTCCGTCTCATCATTTGCTTCTTATCTGTCATCTTCAGCCTGGACTTTTTATACATGCAGAATCTTGTTTCCCTGGTCCTTGATGCTCATGCCGAAAGTTCCGGTATCCTGTGCGCCGTGTTGCCTCATGAAACTGAAAGCAAAAAGAGGCGCCTGAAAAAGAATTAGATGAAACCAAAATCGCTCCTTTGCCGAACCCAGCATGCAATATCGCGACATCTTGCGTGGTAGAAAAAAAAAAGGGGGAAACAAATGATTAACAAAACATGTGCCACCGACGCTCAACTTTTTTGGAGGAGCCCTCTAGTCTCTGCCTGGAGAATATTGCTTGTAGATATCCTTCTTCATATGTTCCAGTCGGTTTCGCATATCCAGCAGATTGGCCAGTTTCTCGCGGGGTGGATTATCTAGTGCGGAGATCTCGTAATGCAGCGCCTCGTACTTTTGATAAAATGTCTTGAACTTGTGTGCCTTGTTCATCACATCAACGGGTACGTTTTCCACAGTCCGACGTTTGTAGCCAGCGGGCTTGCTCTCCGTGTCCATTTTACGTTTCTTCGATACAGGTGGTGAATCCTCGTCCAGATCCGAGGCATTGGTGGGTGGTGAGGAGGCGAGCGGTGACGACTTGGTCGGGGATGTATTACTCGTATTTTTGCTTCGATATGCCGAAGATGACACACGAGCCTGACTGTGGTGACTAGCCTTCGTGATTTGCGTCCTGGGCTTTGGAGCAGGTAACGGTTGCTTCGGCTTGATGCGTTTCGACAAGGGGGTCTCGGAACTGGAGCTAGAGTCGGGTTCTTCCCTGGCTCGCTTGACAGCCGGTTTCGTCACTGCTTCTCGTGACACCGGAGGTCGGGTGTTGACAACGACAGTGTCCTTGATTTTGCTAGGACCTGGTTTAGTCTTCACCGCGGAGGCCTCGTCTTCAGAGGAATCGGAATTCTCGACAATCGCTGCTGAGAGAACCCGTCTGTCGTTTTTTACGACTACCTTGGGCTTGGAAGGAGATGTCTTTGGTACGCTCGTCGTCTTGGATTTTGAATTGCCCAATAGCCTCTTGGCCTGTGCCTCTTGGGCAGTTGGCTTCTTCGGCTTCTTCGGCAGTGAATTCGAGTTGGACCGCGACATGCTCTCGCCTCCGGCCCGTGGCTTGTCGCTCTCAGGGCTAACAGCGTCATCCTTGGAGCCAGAGCTGTCGTCTGTCTTCTGCACCTTGATCTTCTGAGGAGGTCCCTTGGCAATGTTTGCTTGCAGCCTACTCAAACACTTGCCCTTTCCTCGCTCTTCTTTGGGTAGTAAGCGCTGCCACTCGTTTTCGGACGACGAAAGCCGCAGCTTGTCGTATTGTGGAATGGCTCTGTCGATCGCGGCTTGTCGGTCGTCTTGATTGGCATAGTTGTATTTCCAGACATTGAGCTCTCTCCAGCAAGGCTGTTTCATAGTCCATCTATGCGAGTCACTGCTGTAGTGGGCCATCTTCTCCAGTGTAGGCCTAAATTCTTCCTCCTTGCCTGTCCACTTGCCCTCGAGGTGTTCTGTCGTTTGATCTGCGATAGCTAGTTCGTGGACCAGCGCAAAGCGTTGTTCCTTCTTTCGCTCCATCACTTGTTCAGTTGTTGTTATTCGGGGAGTCGTATTTGGGGAGCGGGCGGCAATGAGGCCAGGCGAGGTGGGTATTGACTTTGGAGTAGAGGCATAGTTGGACAGGAGCTTGTTCCTTCCTTTGCCGCCGACGGGTAGCTTTTCGACGACACGAGCACTAGTGACGAATGAGTACATTGATGACGTCCAGTTTCATTTCCGACCGTAGACTTACCGTTCCCGAGCAGCATCGTGAGCGGCGAGCCCATTCTGCAACGCCTCGATGTCTGAGTCGAGTCTTGGGGACGTTGAGCCTTTGCTTGATACGGTGGGCTTCTTCTTCGTTTCTTCCCCTTTGCTCGCCTGAACGGCCTTATGTGGCGCTGCTCGAGGCGATTTGGGTTTGCTGAAAAGACTCCCAGCGTGTGGTAGGCGCTCGGCACGTCGGGTCGACTCGAAGGGTTTTGTAAGAAAGAGGTCAAAGGGAACGTCTTCCTCGGGGGACGGTACTCTGTCGGAGTTCGAGCCATAATGCAGAGTCTGGATACTGTATTAGTAAGTAGTCACAATTCACCCGAGAGTGCATGACTGATGGGAGGGTTCCACAGCCTGCCATGTGCCAAAATACAATGAGCTGGACAATTGTTCGGATAAGAACCTACCGGAGTCTTGCCCAGTTGCAGCGCTAGATCGTCTCCCATGCGGGCACTTCTGATCATTTTCTCCACAACATCGTCACTCAGGCTGAGGACAAATGCCTGCGGCGGCAAGTCCGAGTACGAGTTGGAGGAGCCTGACAGTAGCAATCCACCTTCGGGAACCTTGAGAGAATTCATTGCAGCTGGGTAAGCAGATGAAGCCGAGCTGTAGGGTTTTTTTCCTGGTGAGATTTCGTATGGGTGTGGTTATAGATCGATCGGTAGCCTCAAGTCTTGGTGTTTGTTGTAGGAGGATGGCGGGTGGGCTCGATAGAGCAGAGGTGGTCGGAAAGAATTTGCTGTTTTGAAAGCGAGAGCGGTGTGTTTTGAACTGAAGAATCAATTCACATCGTATGACACACCCGGCAGCGTTCTGTCTTGTTGGTTTGTCTTGGTGAATGGCCTCGGCCGTTGTGGACTGTGACGATGGTGAATGGGCCACCAAGAGAAGGGAACAGAGGCGAATTCACTGCCGGTGTCCCCAAAGGGACAGCAATGAATGGGATGAGCACAATTGGAAAGAGGTGATTGAGGTGGAAGCCAGAGCAACTTGTTGGGAATTTCCAATGACTGCACAAAGCACACCCGGACACACTGGGCAAGTTGTGATGAAGAAGAAAGAGAGACAAGCACTCGGGCTGTCACGAGTGACGGTTGTTGACGAGAAGAGGGCGAGCGAGCGAGGGGATGGCATGGGTGGGCACGGCCAGCTGGGTTGGGCTGGGCTGCTAGTCTCTAGTCTCTCTCTCCGCAGCATGGGAACAAGCATTTTATTAGTATACATGTACATTGTAGTACGAGTAACCACACGCACACACGCACACACGCACACGCACACGCACACGCACATGCAGTCAGCTCAATAACCTGTCCGGTCATGTGGGCAACGAGGAGTATAGTATACGGAGCACGGAGTACAGTGAACCACTACCTTACTTTGGTAGGCGAGTCGCTGGCTGGCGGGCTCGAGTTTGTTCTTGGGGCTTGCTGGGCTATTGGGTGCAGCAAGTTGGGGCCAAAAATAACAAAAGCCACCTACCTTGCTCATCAATACTCGCACCGTGCGTGCCGGACGCCCTGATGCGCTGGGGGCCCGCCTGGGCACCCGCCTGGACACCGCTAGACTTTCGGCGTTTACATGGAACTGGAGTCGATTCGGGGTGGGCGGGGGCCCGATGGGTACACTGTCACTGTGCCCACTCCCAGCGCGGGCACGGTGCGGGCACGGCAAGCCCAGGCGACAGCAGCACGCCAGTCCGCTCCTGGTAAGGCTCGGCACATGTAACTTTTATTAGATTTTATTACGGACCAGAACGGGTGATCAACCTTGCAAAAATGGGCGCAATGAATTCAACAAAAAACCCATGAGACAGGCGAAGAGCACTCGTGAGGCAGGGTTGGGCAAACTGTCCATCGACACGAGGACGGTGGACGACCCAACAAGGCGTCTTGTATTACGAAGGTGCGGCCAGGCGTCATGCTGTCTGTGAGTGAGTCCTGACTGACTTGCCCGGGCGGTAGCACCGAGCCGAGAGAACTTGAGCTTATCGGAACAAAGCTTTTTGGGTTGACACCTGAGACCGAGACTGGAACCAGTGATTTCGACCCAGTCACCAGTCACCAGTCAAAGAAACAAAGACAAGGTTAAAAGTGTCTCTGGCGAATAAGCCACGGAACTCTCCTGGGGGTTTTTTTTTTTTTTATGCAGATTAGGTTCTTGTTGTCGCATTCGCATCTGATAGCCTGATAAAAATCACCGCAGGTTCCCGGGGTGCTTAACTCTGTCCAGCGGACCCGCACCAGACGCCAAGGCGCCTTATCAAAATGCTTGCTCAGCACGAGGTTGTACCGAGAATGGAGTCGTTTGACTTGGCTTCCACAGATCATCTGTCATCCTCCTCACCCCTTCCACCCCCCCCACCCCCCCCTCCAAGCCATGTTGCCATTCCGCCAACGGAAGCACGAAGTGATTCACGCGTCCCAAATAGGCGATAATATTGTCCGCCACTCCGTCCGCCACTCCTCCGAGTGCCACTTTTGGGTGTCAAGGGCAACTTCAACCGCCGAGCGCAGGTGTAGCGATACTTCAGCTGTGTCGCGGGAGCAGGTGAAGGTGAAGGTGCGCCATGTACTGTACGTCCGGTGGTACATCCCGCGGACACGGGCGAGGGCCAGGGATATTATGAGGGTAATTAGTATTTGCATTTTACTCCGCATGTACTCCGTACGGAGCCGTGACTTGAAAGCTACTGTGTGTAGTCCGTATTAAGTTGCCTTGGAAGTTTATCTGGTTATAAAGCTTACTCTCGGCATGCCACTGCGGCGCTGCGGCGCTGCGGCGTCTAGCCCTCGCTCGCTATTTATGTCGGGGCATTTTCTGCTTTCCGACGCGCGATGCCTAAAATCACTGTCGGCCGAGACTGACTCTGTAGGGGAGCATGTCCAATGTCAAAGCGGTTCATTCTAAGTTTCCAGACGAAACTCAAGCCATGGTCTGATAAAAGGGCACTGTTCATTCGCGGAACCCCCTTCGCCCCCGTCATGGCGAGATGGCCGCATCCATCGGTACTTACAGTGGTATTGGTATTGGTGCACTTGTGGCACCCGACAGACGGATACAAGTGGTGTACAGTACAATTGGATCACTTCAATGTCTTCATCAGTGGCCAGTGGGTGGCGGCATCAACAGGCACTGGCCTGCATCTCGAGGAATGTTGCTCATCACCTTCTCCATCACTGCCTATGTAGAAGAATGAAGAATGTGGGCTCGGGATGCCGTCCAGGAATCTGACATGATCATCATCGCGGCCAATACGGCTGTCTTCCTTTGCCTCCGACTTTCGTCGCCTCGGTGCTCGATGCCGAGTCCCGACATACACATACGAGAGCTGTTTGTCATGGAAACCATGGATAACAACCAGTCCATCTTCCCAATGATTCCGGATACACCCGTGGCCGATGGCCGATGGCCCAATTTCACTTCTTCACCAGGCTCAGCCTCAGCTTCTGACAGACGAGAGCACAGTACGGATTGCATTATTGTCTGCGAGCGAGGGGTTTGAAGCAGCGACACGAAGGGCAGTTCTTGTGGGACAAGAGCGGGGCGGCAGCACTAGTCTCGCCTGGCTTCCTTCCTTCCTTCCTTCTCCTTCCTTGCACCTGCAGACGAAGAACTCGAAAAACTCGACAATGGCAACGCAACGTGCTGGATCAAAAAAATCAAATATAAACAGATGACACGCCTCGCCGTCGACTCTCCGGCCCGACTGTTTGGAAGGCAACTGGGCCAATCCCCCTGGCACACGTGACATGGCATAGTCTGGTGTTTTTATTTATTTTTCTTGCTGTCCCGCAGTCAACAACAAAGGATGAATGTTGGCAGCAACGAGATGGCAACCCTGTGCGTGTTTCAAGGATTGAATGGATGGGCGATCGTGGGACACTTTGTTTGTGCCTGTGTTCCCTGAAACAACCGCCTGAGCTCGATTGGGACGTCGTTCCTGCTGATTTTCTCAAACACCACCGCGACGGTCGGGCAAGACGGCAAGCTTTGTAAGGGAGTCCATTGGGAGGGAACGAGGTGAACTGACTCTCAGTGATGTGCATTTGCACGCAACGGGGGCTTCTCTCATGGGTTAGGTACGGATCAGACTGATGGGATCGTCGATGGTAGTAACAACCCACCAGGGCCACCACCCACCAGGGCCACCACCCACAGGGGCAGGCAATGCCAGTCAATCAATTCCTCGTTGGCGTGCCACAAGATCATGCGAGGTGCGGGGTGGGGAAATATCAGCATCGTGTCTTGCAAATCGAAGCGCATCGAGCAACCCGCCGACTCGAGTAATACTACTAGTCAAACCAGTCAAATCAAATCCACCCTGGCGCCCTTGTGTGTTGAGGCCGGGCATGGGCATCCGCGAAACAGGAAACGGGCTGAACGTCTTGGAACAAGACCCAGTCCAGGTTCCAACAAGTCTAGCCCGTATGTACATATTATCGTCGAATTCGTTTAACCACAATTACCCGGGCTGTCGATGCTTGAATGCAGTCTCCAGTCTGCTGCTCCGGACAGGCCTGGCAGGCCTGGGATTACATTATTATTACGGATTACACCACGCACAACTCCGTACATACATGCTATAGTACAATCCACTATACCGCGTGCGTGGAGCACAAGCTTCATCGTCTCGATCTCTTTTGGTTTGTCTTGCCGAGAGCGATCCAATGTCGGACAAAAGTAGACAATGGCGCCGGGCCTGTCGGGTCAGAACGTGAACTTGAACAATGATAGACGGCATTTTCCACCAAGGATTTCCCTCCGGTCGGTTGCACCAGACCCATTTCAAACTCCAATTCAACCGTTCCGCGGCATCCTGCAGCGGTGCGGGAGACGGGCCATCCGATGCACAGTGGCCCAGTCGGTTCATAACATGTGCCGGATCTTCGTCTCCGACATACGCAAGTACATGCTTTGCTGACCAAAACAGGCTTGTCCTCGATATCACGGCATTGGGAGGAAATAGTATACAGTAGTCTCCCTGGGCCTGGTCTCCTGGTTTCTTCGCCCCCCTCGTTGAAGTTGTGCTTGACGAGGACAACCAACCTGCTGCAGGGGCAAAGAACGAGACGCGGCCCCCAAACAAGGTCGCTTGCTTTCTCGAGTAGATACGGGCGGATATCAATGGCCTATTCCAACAACCTGGCAATTGAGCACAAAGTACGGAGTACTCGATGGCCCCCATGCCCATCCCATGCCCATCCCATGCAGCCACGGAACATTCTGAGCACTGAGCCAGTTTAGTTGAGCGAGATATCCGGGGGCTGGAGCGGACCAGAAGTCGAGTTCGTGCCCGGTCATGTCACCACCTCACCTACAGTCCTGCAGGGGTGGTAATTGGACCCAGATCCGAGGGTCGTCAGTGTGGGGAGGGGCAATCCGTAGTCCTCCGTAAAGGCATTGGATTTATTGGAAATTGATGACTTTGGCTGCTCCTTATGTGCTAACAACGGTGATAAAAGCAGCGAATTGGTCGGGTACGACGCAAAGTCGGCACCAATAACCGGAAGCAACCCACCGACAAGGATAAATTCGCCCGCCATGCAAAGTTGCCGCCACCGACCCATCACGTATCCTCTGCATTTGTCGTCCTTTTACAATCGAGCAGCGAGGGCCGGACATCGCAATGCGTCTCTGCTCTGCTGCTCGGTTCGAGAACATGGCTTCCCCGTCTACTAATTTTAATATCACTCATTTTCTCATTGGCCACCACCAATGAGCAATATATATATATAGAATTCAACAAGACTTGCTCGACTACGTTGTTGACTTATTAGGCTTCCTGTCTCTGCTACACCAGACTGAAATGTGAATATGCTGAAAAATTTACACAGTCGCCTCGGGAGCTCTGCACTAGGTTGTAACCTTGCTGAGTGGAAATGTCTCGCATTGTCAAGTAATGAAGGGCATTTGCGAATTAAAAGGGGACTGGTCTTCATTGCTGTGGCCAGATGAATTGTTTGTCGAGTCATAACGTGTAGTGCCTGGGAGATTTACAACATGTCCCACTCTGAAGCATCATGCCTTGCAGCGTGTGCAATTTCTTTCTTGAGGAGCTCGCGCGTATCGGTGACAAATCTTGTGTTTGAATCGGCAGTATGGTGTGACGATTGAACCTGTGGCCATGACTGAACTGCGGAACAGCTTCGAGGATAGACGAGGAGTTGAGGCATTTAACCCCGAGGAGCTCGTCCAGTCTGACCAGCACACGCCATGGCATCAGACAGCTTGTCCGCGCCTTGTTTAGTCAGAGGTGCGTGGTCCATGACACAACCATTGAACCAACAAAGTTCTGTACGTCAATGCAAAGGCCTGCTTCTCCCGAGGTGTACTGATACCCCGAATAACACGCCTTTGCATCAATCCCGCAACAAGGCCTATACTTGTCACATCCGTCCTCGGATTGCTCCCAGTCACGGACCAACAAAAAGCTGTAGATTGAATTCGTTCATTCGTGCTATCAACACAGAATATACCGCATTACTGTCTCCCTTGCCTCTCCGGTTTACGAACATCTGATATCCTTGGTCCCTGGAAGCTTGACGTATCCAAATTAGACCGTGCAAGGTCCACATTGGTTATTAGCCCATTCATTCCAAGCAGCATTTACTGCAGGAGCTGATGGTTTCGAGCAACGTCATTCCCTGTAAAATCGTGACCATTGTGCATCAGATACTTTTCGCCGTCGCCGCCTTTATTGCGTCTTGAAGAGGAGGATCGCGCAGTGACCGAGGTAGAAGTAGATAAAATGCTTTGTTTCTGCAGCAGATGGTTTCAGTATGACAAACAGACATGGCAAGTATGATGGCATATCCAGGGAAGTGGCCGCAAGCCCAAAGAAGCAAAGTGGTCACGAACCGTGAGTTACAAAACTGCCAAAGTTGCGGCCAACGATGCAGTGCCAAGTCGGACCCTTTCGTTCGTCAAACTATATCGGCGTCAGTCGCGTGCCCGTGCTTTTTTTTTTGGGGGCAATTGGCTCGAGACTGTAAGACTCGTCGGGAAAGATGGATACGAACTGTGCGCTTGATGTGTTGAGCAATGTCCTGTCGCCATATGTAATTAGCATCAAGCCGGGCTTGGGGCCAGGCCAGAGTATATCCGTTGATGGCTGCTCACATACCTTCTCGATGGTGAACTTGGACATGGCTTCTTGAGCTGGTTTGGGTGTTAATACGTGTTCTTGTATCCGAGTGCTACCGTCTTGACGGCATCCAGCACGCGCCACGTACCAATCTCGATCGACTCTTGTTGCATTTCCTCAGCCTGTCGTTCCCGTCAGCGCTTTGCCACGCCCGACTTCATGCACAGCTTCTCACCATGTCAGCAGACTTGATCTGGGCTGGAAAATGGTTAGCGCGTTGCATGTTCGCAGTTGATGACGGCGCAGTTCCCTGGCAGTTCTATCGCACCTTCGAGCTTCTCCCGGGGAACAGGAGTCTCTGCCAGCTTGTCCGCCATTTTGATGACTTGGCTGTGTAACAGGGACGTCGGGTGGTTCGCTCGCTCCGTCGTACGACAAGGGGTTCTCTCCGCCTTTGTGCAGAAGGTCCCAACTCCAAATCAGCGTCGTTCCTGATTGTGAATTGGGGGGGATGTTCGTGTCCGGGATTGTTGCTGGGATGCGACTCTGCGAGGTGTGGAATTGAATTGAGCACCCCTTTTTTCTGGCAAGCTCGGTGTAATATGTAGACGCAGGCAGGTTGGATATGCACCAGACTTGTGCAAGGTTGGGTATGTACGTACCGTGGGGCACGCTGGTGGAGGGTGGAGGGGTATAATAGGCAGCACGTATGTATGTATTATAATTTATGACTGGCAGACCAGACAGTTCGTCAGTCACGTTTGTCTGGTCACTCCTGCCGCATCAACGCCGTTCTACATGTATTATTTCTAGCAAATGCAATCTCTGGCTGCTTCGTAGATGCTCACACACATTCATATATCTTTCTATTCTCCTAGCATAAAGATTGCCCAGATATCATGCAGCCAGTACGCTGGTGGTACCTCGTGAAAAGTCATGTGCTTTGCCTCTCAACGTATTCGCCAATTAGTAGACAACTGTGCGACTCCTGCAACAATAGCACTCATGACGCTGTAACCCAGAAAACTCGCCCAACACCTTATACACAGCAGCACCGTACTATTTCCAGAGAAGAATGTCATGTTTCTACAACTCTTTCTCTCAACTCCTCAGCCCTCATCGAAGTAGTTGAATCCTTCGTACGAGGGCTCATGGTCCCATGAGCCTGCGGCATCCCGTTCCTCCGCAACAGACAAGCGCATAGACGACGACAGTCTAGCCTCGCTGGTAGTCCACGTGGGGGTGTCTCCATCGCCAAGTGTCAATGTATCTTCAGAGCTTGCGCGTGACCATACTGTATTCTGTGGACAATAGTCTGGGGCAATTCCTGATATAGAGTCAGGTGTGCTTTCCATGTGTGCTTGCCACGTCTGCATGAGTTGTAGGTTGGAGTCCACGAAACTGGGAGGCTCAAGGAGCACTGGGTCTATTTGCCCATTTTGCTGCGGCTCCATGGGCTCTTCTGATCCGACGGTGTCGTCATAGTGGCCAAGTTCAGGTTTCACAATACTATTGTTGCTTGCTTGAATGGCCCGTTGAGCGCCATTCTCGTGGCATGATACTTCTGGAAGTTGAAGCGAGTTGCCGTGAGTTATCAACGGTGCTTGTTGATTGACGTGCTGATGGCTTGCAGGGACGCTGGTTGCCATCTGCTGGTATGCTGTATTGGCGAGGTTGGTGGAGCTCGCGTTGATCATGTCCGTTCGAGCATCTTGCTCCATGTGCGGCTCATATCTATCGAGTAGATCGGATCTTTGAAACACGTCGACCCAGTCTGGAATCCCGGATCCAAGAAGTAAGTTGTAACGATCCATGTGGGATATCAGAGCATTTTCTGGGAGAGGCTGATGATAATCTTGCTGTAGAATGGGCTCGGTCTCGGAGAATTGCACGTCGTGCTCATCCCATTCGAAGAAATATGGCTCTGCATTCGTCCATGTCTCCAAGAGAGGCGATTGGTCGATGTGCGGATCCAAGCTGAGCGGAAAGTCGGGGAGTTGTTAGTCTCTTCGTTCTCCACGTCGTCGTGGGGAGGGACCAACAGACCTTCCAGTCAGCTCATCGTCATCATCGCCATCGCCATCCTGCGTGCGTTCCCGTCCAGCGACAGGTGCACGGCGGTGAGGCGTACCCCGGAGGATATCGTCACCTCTGATCAGAGGGCCAGGGCAATTTCTCGGTGGACGAACCGGTCGACCAGCCGGGGACGCAGAAGCAGGAGTTGACTGTGATGCTGTGCGCCGAAGGTTGGAAACGCGGAGGTTAGGTTGCGGAACATGAGCGGCCTGCCTCTCAAACTGGGAGAAATCAATTTCGAGGATGCCATCATTTTCTGGCCAGTCATTGCTGCTGCTACTGATGCCAAAATTTTGCGTGTTCGCCACTGGAGTGCTGGGGAGAAAACAAGTTAGTCTTATCTAGTAGCCACACGGATAGGCCGTCCATTAATTAGATGCCCTCGAATTAGTCGTCATGCGTTTTGCTTGACTGCATAAGCCTGGTTTCAAGACCCAAGCGAAGTAGGCTTACCCAAATCGAGGATCTCTCCCATACTTGTTCTTGATATACCGAACTTGATTTTCAGTCAATCTGCGGCCAAAGCGTCTTTCGAACATTGTTATAATCCATCGAAGAGTCAAGCCGCGCAGAATGGCCTTCAAGACGAAGAGAATCTCGACGTCCTTGTACTGCTGAGCACCAGCCATTGTCGACGATGGCACGCAAGACTTTTGCTCCGCTCAAAAAGTTTAATGACCCTGTCTCAGTGTCCGATTCTCTCCCGCAATATTGTGAAAGAGGAAGGGAAATATCTTGGAATATTTGTTGGAAAAAGACTGTTGCTGATACAAGAGGCTTGGCTTTTTGTGTTGAAATGGGCCGAGTCGCAGTTGCTGTTGTTTGTTGTTTGTGACGACAGAACAAAAGGCGTGACAGCAAACACCAACTCGAAGATTGTGAAAGATAGTATGAAGTGATCAAATCAAATTCAAAGAGGTTGTTTTTCTTTTTTTTTTCTCTGACTTGGAGAGAATGAGTCTGTCGCTATGCTCAGTAGACATTGTGAAGGGCGGGCAGCACATAGAAATAGCTGGGTGCGAAGCCATGCACCTAATCACCATCCTTGGAGACGCGTAATGGGGGATAACGCTATTCGTTGGGGAAGACTAGAACTGGACACAAGTTTCCCTGGCAATCAGTCCATCTGACGATAGTTTGTGTGATTGAGTTGCGTGGCCATGACACACTTTGGGGGGTGATTGTTGGGATCATGGGCACATGTGCGACGGTCAACTTTGGAAAACGTATTCAGGCGGCCTAGCGCGGGGACCATCAGTGAATGGGAGATGAGATGATTGTACACGCAGGAGGAGAGCATGCCAAAACGAGGCCAACAGCTGTGATGGACTTTTCGAAATCTGGTGGGAGGGCCAAGTTGATGGGACGAATGGAGGGCCAATAGTGATTGTCGCATTCGGGCCAGAGGTTACGAACTGCCTCTCGAGAACACCCCCAACCAACATCGAACATTGCCGCCTTCATCATCCTCGACCCAGTCATCCTGGCCGGCCAGCTCATCCTCTTCAACACACGAAAGAGGTCCATCCAGATCCAGCATAGCCTGCCTGAATGCGTCCAAGAGTCTCACCGTAGTTGCATCGCGTTGCGGCACCATGACCACAGCTCGAGACTCCGCACCCAGGGCTAACTGTTGACTGATAGCTGACGCCAAGAAAGCGGGGTGATCATCATCGTACATCGGGTCTGCTGCCAAGACAATCTGTGACGGACATCAGCCTTTGAAGAGAAAGAGAGCCCTCTTTGTTAGTTGGTTGTTCACGCCGCATGCGAGATTGCGAGTTAGAGTAGTGGAATAAAAGGTGAATCGAGTATAAGCGTACCTTGAACTGATGGTGCCTCCCGAACAATCCCTGATCTACCTCCTCCTCACTTCCACCCCAGGTCAAAGGACCAGCACTCAACCCTCCTCCCCTTTCTTCGATCACGACCCTATTACTCATCACGTTGCTCTGTAAATTATCCATAATGTTGGGTAAGTCGCTCAAAGAAACATGCACTTTCCACAACGCTGCGGCCGCCATGCCCAACAACCCTGTTCCGGAGCCCAATTCCACGACACTGGGCGCCTCTCGAGTCAACGACTGGTCGAACAACCCGAGCAACGACGTCGTTCTCAATTTGGGCAAGTGCCGCGCGAGAACAAGGGAAGACCCCCAGGTCTTGAACCCCAACGAGTCTCCCGTCAATGCCGGCTCCCTGATGACCAGCTCAAAGGGTTCTTGGCCACCTGCCCCATCAACACCGTCAAAGGGCCACTTTCTAGTCAGTTCCCCCATGGCTGTTCGTCCGCACCGCTCCGACATGCGCTTACTGGCGAGTTCCCAAATAATCTCCTTCTGCTCGTCATCTTCAATCCAGGATAGCGGGCTCTTGATAATTGTGGATATGTACTGCATGATTTCAGCTTTGCGCAGAGAAGCACGGGATTCGTGCTCGACGAGGGCCTCGGACCGCCGCCGGCAGTGGTTCCATATTGGTGGTGAAAGTTCAAGACTTCGGAGGGTAGTGAGAAGTATGGGAAATGATGGTTTTTGGAAGGTTTGGGGCAGGTCGAGTGCTGAGACGGTGGTCATTGTGATGTGTTCGGTTTTCGCATCGTGTTTCTGGAGAAGTTGAAGTTTAGAATATTACTAAAGTCAAGTACCCAATAAATCTAATATGGGAACGCAAAGTTGAAAAGTGGAGCTGAGTTCTACATGTGGTTTGTTCGAGTTGTCTACTTGTTGTTAGTCAATCTTTCTGCCGAGTCTTAAAGCCGTTGTAGTTACAGGGTATTGGAAAAGTATTGGGGAAAACGGCCAATTCAATGCTTGAATGGTATATAGCTGAGTTGAGTGAGCAGACTTGGGAAGAAAAAAGTCGTCGAGTATGTGGGAAGAGAGGAGGCTGCTTAGCAGTTGTGCGCACATTCGGAATTTGTACATGGTGAGTGAATCAGAGCGTGGCACGCCAATGAATAATAATAAAAAGCATTTGTATTCTTTGGACGTTGCAAGCCTCGGCCACGGGTACTCAAAGGTCTTCAAATCAATTAATCAAAGGTCTTTAAAATCAACGGTTGGATTGAAGGTTAACAAATTGAAGGTCAACGAATCTGAAAAAAGGCGCGGTGCCTAGCGGGAAGCTATCGGGCCTAGTAAAAGGGACAGCTTTGACAGGCTTGGTGGATTTGTTGAGTGGGGAAATGGCTTATGTAATTAAGGGTGAATTAGAGTGGTTATTATTATAGGGCGACAGTAGCTAAGATAGATAGTAATCAACTATTATTATTACCTTAATTATTTTAGTATAACTATATTAGTAATAAGACTAGGATATTTTATTTTATTTATATTACTCTATAAGAATTAATTATTTCTTAGTAAAAGAAAAAATTAAAACTAGTACTAAGTAAATAAGCAAAGATTAATTAGATAAAGAAACTATTTAAGAAACTACTAAAGTATAGCTAAGGTTAGAAATAAAATAAATCTATAAATCTATATCCTTAGAGCTATAGTTACTAATATAAGGTAATAAGATAATAAAGGATAAGGAATAAACCTAATTATAGCTAGGAATACCTTTAAACTATAAGGTAGTAGTTATTAAGAACTATAGGACTTAAGTAATAGGTTTAAGGACTATAGGACTTAAATACACTAATTAAAGTATAAATAAAGGGATTCTTATATCTAACTAGGTTAGGAATTATAGATAAGAACTTACTTAGAAGTCTAGATTATAAAGAAACTAGGAACTAAATAATTTAATTAATAAATAAATATTATAAAAATAACTTATAAATAAGCTAAAGAACTAGAGAACTAGTGCTATTAGGAATAACTAATTAATAAAATACTAAGGGATTCTAGAGATCTTATTCTAGGCTAAATACGCTAAGATATAAGGATACTTTAAACTAATTAAAGTAACTATAGAAATTAGGTTTAACCTAGAGAAACTATCCCTAGTAAACCCTATTTCTAGACTTAGTAAAAAGTAATTATCCTCTTAGAGGGAAAATATAACTTAGATAGACCTAGATATTAAGATACTTCTCTAACTTCTTAGAGACTATAGAATTATACCTAAAACCTAGAAACTAGCCTTAGTAATTAGTATTTACTATACTTAGCTTACTAAGTAAAATATATTATAGACTTTATTTAAATAAAGTAATAAGTTAATATTTTACTACTATATTTATTACTATAAAAAAATAGGTAATTATAAAAATTAAATAAAAACCTCTAGTAGTAATTAATCTCCTATACTATAGTAGTAAAGAAGCTATTATAGGTAAGTATAATATCTCTAGATAAGAGGACTAAACCTTATACTTTAGGGTAGGCTTTAGACTACCTCTTACCTATAAAAACTATAGTTTACTAAGCTTATTGTACTACTAAACTCTAATAAGGGGTGTATAAACTACTAGTTTACTTTTACCTTACTTTACCTTACTTTTATCTTTACCTTTTTACTTATCTAATCTTCTAATTAGATAGTATAGTATAAATATAATTTATATACTATATTTTAGAGATAGGAATTTAGCTTAAAGGCAGATATAAAAGGTTTAAAGAGTTAAATTATTATAAAATTAGGAGCACTTAACTTAGGAGTTAAGATTAGTAAATAAAAAAAGAAAGGTAGTAAATAAGAATAGGATAGTTTTCCCTTTAGTTAGAGAATACTTAGTTTTTCTTTTCCTTTTAGACTTTAGGTAACCTAATAAAGAACTTTATTATAGTAAGTTTTAAGTTTAACCTTATTCTTTATTAAAACTAGAATTTATTATAGTATAATTCTAGCTTTATTAAAATAAATCTTTTTTACCTATACTTAGGTAATTTTATTCTTACTCCCTAAAACATTTAACCTAATCCCTTTATAAACCACTTACTACTTAAAATATAATTACAGGTAAACCTAGTTTTAGACTTTAACTCTAAATTAGAAAAGGCTTTATCCTTATTTTATCTAAGTCTAGGTTTTAAATCACCCCTTATCTTATCTTTATATAAAGATATATTACCTTACTTCCTAACCTTAATAATTTAATCTCCTAAACCTAAGAAAGCTAGTAAGTCTAGATAAATCCTTACTATAAATATTCCTCCTTTACTAATAATATTATATAATATTAGGGGAATAACTTTCTCTAGTTATCCTAGAGATAGTCTAGCTGTCACGACTAGGTTAGGAAGAAATAAACAGAGTGGAGGCTAAGGTTCTTAGTTATAGCTAGAGAGCTATTACTTAGGGGTAAGTGTATAAAGGTCTTAAACTCTAACCTTCTATATACCTTATAGGTAGTCCTTATCTAAATACCTTACTATATATATATAGCTATCTAGTAGTTACTTAGTTATTTATATAACCTAAGGCTTATCTAAGGGTTTTATTATATAACTACTTTATCCCTAGCTCCCTAGCCTTTATACTTCTAATATACTACCCCCTTAATATATAATTATTCTTAATTAAAAAAGAAACTACTTAGCTAATATAAGTATACTATATATAACTTATAATAGTAATTAATATTATTAGTAGTTATAGTAGTATATAAGTATTATATTTACTTAGGATAAAAGATAAATATTATTAGATTATAAGTAATCTTTACCTTACTTTTTAATTTTAAATAGCTATATAATTACTACTTTAGTATAGTAATATATATACCTTTATATAATAGGATATTAATACTAAGTAAGTAAATTACTTATATTAAATTTTATAATTAGTTTAAATAAATAAGGTATTATATACTATTTAAAATAAATAAGTTCTTATTTAATATTAGGGATATTATATTAATCTTACTATAGGTTTATAGCTAGTATATATATTTACTAGTAGTAGCTATAACTATAAATATTATAATTCCTTAATTAGCTATATATAGTATATAAATTACTTAGGGGTCTAAGGCTAATATAAAAAAGGCTTACTTTTCCTTACTTTTATATATTTCTTTTCTTTATATTCTCCCTTAATATTATAAGTTACCCTTACTTATAAGCTAGTAGCTTTATAGCTTTTATTATAGTAATTACTAATATTTTATAGTATTATTTTATTATTTATATTTAATCTTACTTGAATACCTAATCCCTTTTAAATACTAGAATATTAGTTACTTTACCTTTTATACTTATATTTTTATAGTATATTATTACTAACTTACTAATAGTAAATTATATTTATATAGTATAGTATTCTTACTTTATTAGATTCTTTAATAACTAAGAAAACTACTTAGATATTTTCTTAAAAATCTCCTAAGAAGTAAATAGCTTTAAAAATTTTAATATAAGTATAATATTTTTAATCCCTAATATATACCTTACTAACTTATAGCTAGTAATACTAGTAGTATAAAAATTCCTTATATATACTATATATAATAAGTAGTAATATAGGCTATTACTCTTAAAAATAGTAATAGTATAGTTTTATAGTATATTATAAAAAATAAATCTATTTTAACTAAGTATACTAACTCCCTAAGTATAACTTTACTATTACCTTACTATATACTATTACTAACTTATATAAGTAACTTAATAAAATATACTTATTATATATAAAATAATAAAGACTACTTAGGGGTATATTTTCCCTTTTCTTACTACTTATATATATACTAATATATTACTAGTACTTTACTTACTTTATAAAATTATATTAAATACTCTTTAAGTATATTAATAATTATATTATCTTTAATAATAATCCTTACTTTCTTAATAATATATATATATATTAGTTCTTATAACTTTAGTTATTACTAATATATTATTAGTACTTAATATATATAAAATATAAACTTTATAATATACTTCTAACTATAAAGAATACTAATAAGTATAGTTAGGCTAAATAAGTAAGGCTAACTATAAAGGTTATATAAGAGGCTAATACTAATAAGTAAATTACTATATTACTACTAAGTAATACTATTAATTTAGAAGTCTAAATTAATATTTCTAATAGCTTATACTTTATTATATAAAACCTTTTTTTAGTAAGTTTTTTAATATTCTTACTTATAGCCTTACTAACTTACTAGTAGCTTATTATATATATACTTATACTTCTTACTTATATTAGGCTATTAGACTTTCTAGGTAAGCTTTATATATATATATATAAGGAGGGGGATTTCTTTAATAATAAGAATAAATCCTCTTCCCTAGGCCTTATTACTAACCTAGTGCCTAGGAATAAAAATAAGAATACTAGGGGGCTAAGGCTTAATATATATATAAAGTAAATAATACTAGGTAGCTATAAGGTAAATTATCTAAGAAATTATCTTTATTTTTTTTATATTACTATTACTATTTAATCTTTACTAAATATACTTTTATATTTATAAACTAGCTACTTAGTTACTACTTATAATTATTAATAATATTTATTATAATAAAATCTCTTTTCTTTACTTATAAATTCTTTAAAGTATTATAGCTTTTTTATTTAACTAGGTATTTCTAATATCTCTTATTATAATAATATAAGATAATTCTTTTAACCTTAAACTCCTATTTATTATTTATAATATTATCTTATAGTAAGAATATATTTTTTATACTAGTTAAGTCCTTTATAAATAGTTTAAGGTTAGTAATATTAAAGATATTATATAATTATATTCTAGGTAATAGCTTTAATTAGTATATTAATCTATAAGTTTTAATTATCTTTTTAATTTTATAAAGGCCTAGGTACTTTATACTTAGCTTTCTACTAGGTTACTATAGGTTAATATTCTTTATAAATAATAAAATATAGTTACTTACTTTAAACTTTATTAAAGTTTACTTCTTATTATAATGCTTTATATACTAGGTTTATAAGTTATTTAAAAGCTACTTAATTATTATATATTTATCTCTTAGTATAACTACTTAAGTTTTTACCTAGTTATTTATTACTAAAATATCTATAATTACTTATTATAAGCCTCTAGGGTTATAACCTTACAATACCTTTACTAGGGTATAGCTATAAGTTAAGTAAATACTTATATTATATATAAACTATACTATTAATAAGTTATTTACTTAGTTAGTTTAATTAAAGTAAGTAAAAGCTTTTAGATAATACTTTAAAACTTAGTTTAAATATTTTATTTACTTATTTATTTATAAGTAAAATATAATACTTAGTTATTACTTAGTAGTAACTTCCTATAACCTATAGTAAAGTTATTATCTTACTATACTTAAAATAATATAACTTAAATTAAAGCCTTTAATTCTATATATATAAAATAAGTATTATATATAAACTTAGAAAAGGTTTACTAAACTACTTATATTCTTAATATAATACTACTATAAGTAGCTAGCTTATAGTATACCTATAGACTTATAAATAAATTATAAATAAGTAATATTTTAAAGGGATACTTATATTACTTACTAGCTATTAACTTAGTTAGACTCCTAACCTATAGGCTTACTAGACTTATAGAAATATTAATAAATATAAATAAAGTATAACCTTATTACTTAGAATTAATAAACCTAGTTTATATACTACTACTAGGCTTTACTAGACTATTAGGTTTCTTAATAATATAATTAAGTTATAACTTCTTAAAACCCTAGAGGCTAGTAAGGCTATTATAATATCTTTATAATAAAATATTAGCTATACTAAGTAATATAATACTAAAACCTATAATAGTACTATTATTAATATAGTATTCCTATTACTTAGTATTATTAAATTTAAATAAGAAATTAGGTAGCTATAAGATTAATATCTTTACCCTATACTTCTTACTAATATAATTTACTTTTTTTAATAAGGTATTAGTAAGGTTTAACTTACTTATATAATATTTAATCCTAAAATTAAATAAATAAAGCTTATTTAATACTATTACTTACTTACTAGTTAGCTTTAGCTTTATAGCTAAATACTTATAGTTTAAATAATTTATAATAACTATAATCTAATAAGTTAAATATATAAGGTAATATCTCTAGGCCTAAAATACCTCTTAGATTACTAATAACTTAGTATTAGGTATTAAGTAGTAAAGTTTAATATTAGTTAACTTCCTTAAAAAATATATTACTAAGTGCTAGCTACCTAGCACTAATATTATAAGTATAGCTTTAATTATATAACTAAATATATTTATTTTTACTCTTAGTAAGTAAAGTAAGTTAAAATATACTAAAATTAGTACCTCTTAAAACTTCTTTTAAAGTTCTTTAAATACTACTAGTTTACTAGGTTTTAGCTTAAACTTTACTAGCTAATTACCTTTTAAATAGTTTATTAGTAAGACTACTACCTTATTATATTATTTTATAAAGTATTAGTAAAACCTTATAAATCTAAGGAATAATTAAATATTAAATATACTATAAGGTATTAGCTAGGTTATAATAGCTTTAACTTATAATAGTTTTATCTTAATACTCTTTTTAAATATAATAAAACCTAGGAATTTTACTTACCTAATAGAAAATTAGCACTTTTTAAGGTTAATATAAAAGTCTATATCTTAAAGTTACTTTAGTATATTTTTAATATACTTTATATATCTTATAAGGTTACTACTATATACTAGGATATTATTAAGGTAAATAATATAAAATTTATTTATAAGTCCTTTAAGGGTATTATTAATATATTCCTAAAAAGTAGCTAGTGTATTTACTAATCTAAATAGTATTATAAGATATTTAAAGTAGCTATAGTAGTATTAGAAAGCTATTTTTTACTTATTACCCTTATAGATATATAGCTAGTAATATACTTCTTAAAGATTAAGTAATATAAAAATCTTTATACTTACTAATTAATTAAGGATTTTAGAGATTAGTAATAAAGAGGCCTTATTTTTAATAGTAATCTTATTAAGGCCCTTATAATCTATATAAAGCCTTAATTTCCCTAATTTTTTTAGAATAAATAAAATTAAAGCTTTAGCTAGACTAGTTAACCTTTTAATTTACTCTTTTTCCTATATACTTACTAAGTACTCCCTAAGCACTTTTAGCTCTTTCTTAGCTAGATTATATATAAGTCCTTAGGGTAGTTATTTCCTTTTTTCTAATTTAATTATATAAGTATAGCTACTTAATTCTAGAAGCTTACTAGCTAAATCTTTTAAAAATATATTTATAAATTCTATATACTTTTCTAGGATTTACTATTAGGTTATATTATTATTTATCTCTTATATAATTATTACTAACTCCTTATAATATACTACCTAAAGTACTATTATACTTTTTAGTTTTTTCTTTTTTAAGGGATAAGTATACTTTATTACTATTACTATAGCTATACTATAACCTAGGTTATTACTTACTATATTATTTACTAATAAATCTTTATTAGTTTTCTTTTTCTTTTTCTTAGGCTTAATTACCCTAATCTTTAGTAATACTAGTAATAATATAATAAATAACTATTTTACTACCTTATATAGTTATTACTTTCCTATAGTAAGTATAATATAGTTCTTAGTTATTAGGAATCTCTAAAAACTTTACTTCTAATTTATTACTATAAGTTTATACTCTAAGGTTTAATTTATACTTAGGAGTATTCCCTTTCTTATATTAGTAATATAGTAGCTAATTTAATAAACCTTTATATAGCCTATACTATCTTTTACCTTAATTAGCTTATATAGGATTTCTTTATATAGGATTTTATTTTTACTTATACTTTTTAGTATTATCTTTATTTTTTCTATATTCTTTTAATTTTATTTTAATAATAATTTAAGGTAAATTATTAAATACTTTATACTTATATTAAATAGTATTAGTATAGCTAACTAATAGTTATTTTACTATAAGAATACCTATATTCTTATTCTCTTATTTATAGGTTTTTTATAGTAAGACTATTATTCTAAGCCTATACTAATCTAATTAAAATCTTATTAGGGTTTAAGGTCTTATTACTACTATTCTTATACTTCTTAGTAATATACCTATTACTTTTATAAATTAAGTAGTTTATTACTTTATATTTATTTATACTATATTTAGGACTACTATATTTATAGTACTTAAATAGCTTTTAACTTATACTTAGTTATTATAAACTTTACTATAAGTTATTTATAAAAAAGCTAAAGTATTATTTCTTTCTCTTACTTTCTTTATTATTATAGTTTTTATTATAATTATTTAATATAAATATTATTATAACTTTAGCCTTTTTACCTTAACCTTATAAGTAGCTTTAAGATATTAGGAACTCCTAGCTAACTATATACTTTCTTATAGTATTATTTAAGCTATTTAGAAAATTTTTTATTCTTAAGTATATAAGGATTTAGTTAGGTAATTTAGCTTTTACTTTAGTTTAAAGTCTTAAGAAAAATTAAAAAGACTAATTATTCTTTTACCTTAGATTTAGTAGTATTTTAGTAGCTTTTAAGTACTTTATATCTTTATTTATTACTTTAAAGTTTAACTAAAATATAAATTTATTCTAGAAGTAAGCTAAGTAATTAACTAACTTATTTACTATTATATAATATATTTATTATTACTTTATATTATTAGCTAGGTAGCTACTAGTATATATTACCTTAGTTTTATTATTATAAAAGGTTCTTAAATCTAACTAAAATAATATATTTAAATCTACTAGGTATACTTATAAAGTAGCTCTCTAGCTATAACTTATAGCTAGAGAGCTACTACTTAAGGGTAGGTATATAAAGGTCTTAAACTCTAACCTCTTATATACCTTATAGGCAGTCCTTATCTAAATACCTTACTATATATATATAGCTATCTAGTAGCTACTTAGTTATTTGTATAACCTAAGGCTTATCTAAGGGTTTTATTATGTAATTACTCTATCCCTAGCTCCCTAGCCTCCGTGCTCCTGACACTAGCCTAAGACTATATAAACTACTATTTAGCTATAGTAATAATAGCTTAAATCCCTAAATATACTAAAACCCTAGTATATTATAACTTTACTTAGGGCCTAAGAGAAAAAGCTATAGCCTAGTATAAAGATCTAGATACTAATAAATAAAAATAGAATATCCTTAAGAATAAGTTTATAAAGAAATTTAAGAAACTAAATCCCCTTATAAAAGTAGCTACCTAATAAGAAGTATATTATTTTACTAGAGAAACTAGAGAGATATTAAATACTTATATTTAAAGAGTAAAATACTTAGTATTAAAGGTAAGGATAAATATAAGATAAGTCCTTTTTACTAACTTTATATTATATATAGTAAATAAAGAGTTAGACTACTACTTATAGGAAAGAGTATTAGATTATTTATTTATAATAAATAAATAAGGTTATAAAATAGCTTTAAAAGATCTTATAATATTAGATCTTAAAGTTATTCTATATAATTATTAGTTATTTATATTTAAGAAACTCTTATGCTTTAGTAAGAATCCTAGAATAGCAAACCATTTAGACCTAGTTTATATATAAATAGAAGAATAAGCTAAGAGAGATAAGTTAGCTACTAAAGCCTAAATAAAAAGAGATAAATAAATAGTAAAACTTATTTATTAGCTTAAAGTATTTTAAGCTTAAGCTATAGGAGAGTTATCTAGACTATATAGGCAAATAAAATAAGAAAGGTATATAACTAGTAATTCTCCCTAGTTACCTAGGAAGTCTATAATAATAATAACTAAGTTAGGACAAGGAGATATATAATATAATCCGGATTTCTTCTAGTATTTCTTATATAGAAAATAGGGATATATAAGGTATAACTATTTATAAAGAGATATATACCCTCTAGATAAGTTTAAGAAGTATTAAGTATATTAGAATACTAAAGGTTTATAAATAAGAAGGGAGTAATAACAGGAGTTAGATAATTTAAACTAATCTAACTTTATTAGTAAGCTAGGAAAAGAGATAATCCTACTACTAGGTTTTATTCTAACTTAAGGATTTTTATTACTTAATACTTCTATACTAAACTATAGACCCCTAAGTTATATCTAAGAGGAGAATAAGGTAGATTTTACCTATACTATAACTCCTACTAAAGCAAAAGGGAAATTTATAAAACCTATATAAACATAAGGACTAGTAAGAAAGATTATAAAATAAGCTAATAAGCCTAGTATTTTTTTAGATAAATATACTTAATAGAGAGTTAAGGAGATTCTAGATATAAAGAATATAGGTTAAACTTAAATCTAGTCTTCCTTAGATATAATAAGTCTAGTCTAAGAAATAACTCTAGAGGAATTTAAGAGATTATTACTTACTCTAAGACCTTACTTAGATAGAATTATAAGTCCTTTCTAAACCCTAATAGTTTTAAATTTACCTAGGGATATACTAATAAAAAAATATAAGAATAAGAGAAAATCCCCCTTAGAAATAAAGATTAAAACTAAAGAAGATTTAGGTAACTAAAGAGTATTATATTCCTCTATTTAATCTAGGATAATAATACCTTAGGAATATAATAGTTTCTATAAGCATTCTTTAGTTACTTTAACTTACTTTAATTATTTAATAATAGTTAAGCTATCTTATATAGTATTAGAAAAAGATAAAGAGTAAGGGGGTAAGGTCTATAATTATAAATCTAATTAAACTATTTAAAGAAGCTATCTAGCTAACCTTCTAGTTTAATATAATAATTAAGTTAGTAAACGTAATTATTACTTAGAATAATATTATAAAACCTAATAAAGATATAGTAATAATATTAGGATATATTATAATATATATTAAGGAATACTAATATAACTTAGTCTTAATTAACAAAAGGTCTAGTATAAAACTAGTAAGCAAAAGCTACCTAGCTTAATATAGATTCCTAGTAGTTTAACTTTATAAAAGAAGGTATATTTAAATAGTAAATAATACTAAATATCTAATTACCTTATACTCCTATCTATAAGTTATTATAGGAGAAATCCTAGCTTTAGTAAAGTTTTATATTATACTAGTTTAGTAAGACTAGGATATATTACTAGGTAAAGTCTAGCTAAGAAGAATAAAAGCTATAGAATATTATACTAATAATAAGCTAGTTATTAAGAGAGTAAATAGAGTTACTTAGACTTTACTAATTTACCTATACCTAGATTTATTTTATAGGCTTAATAAATAAGGTTAACTTCCTAAGAGAACTAGACTTAAGAAACCTATAGAGTTTATAGAAGATAATTAAGAGATCCTAGAAGAAGTTAAGAAGATCTTAAGAGAAATAAATATATAAATCTATAAGTAAACTAATAAAGTAAATTTAGAAAAATAAGGACTATAGATAATATTACTAGTAATTATTTATAAGGATTACTAATTAATCTAAAACTACTAGTTAAGGATAAGGAAATAAGCTCTAAATAAAGGATAACTAAAAATTAGACATAATATATTTATTAGGAGGATAGATTATTAGAAGATCGCATTACTAAAACTAGAAATAAAGATGTTAGTTACACCAAGGTGCCTACGCAAGTCATAAGATAATTCCGTAATATTAAAGTTAATAATAGCTAGCTAAAGAGAGAGAAAAGAGGGAAAGTCTAGATAATAGAAAAGTAAGTAAAACCTATAAGTAAGGCAGAAAAAAGGGTAGCAAATTAATATAGCTAATTATATTACATATATTACACTAGACCTATAATTAGTCTAGTCTTTAGCCACAATTAAACTAATAAAAATCCAGAGGATTTAACACTAGTAGTCTTTCTTTTTATCTATAGCTAAAGGGGCCTAAAAACATAATAAAAATTAAATTAAAGAAAAGTATATATAAGTAAATCCCTTAATAGGAATTCACTACTTTAATTAGCTATTATAGTATTAGTTAATTTAAATTAACCTATTAGTCCTTATTTAGGCTCCTATTCCCTAATATTATAAGTCTCTTTACCTAACCTTTAATGTAAATTATTAATTTATTTAAATTAATTAGGGAAGAAAGTAATAAATTTAGTAATACTTTTATTATTATATTTACTAGATTATTATTCCTATTAATCTATCTAACTTTATAGATCTTATGCCTCTTATATAATTAATAAAGAGCTATAATATTAATTATTAGTCTTTTCTCTTTTATTATTCCTAGCTTTATAAGGTATTTATATAATAAAAAGGAGTTAGTATAGAGAATTATAGGAATTTAAGGTATCTTTAATTAGTCTATAATCTAATAAAGAGTTATAGAAATTATATAGGTAATATTTACGCCTTAAACTATACTATATAATTTAGAGGCAAGGGTGCTATATATAACTTGCTTACTCTTTATTAAGCTATATATAATAATATTACCTTTTATAATAAAGGTGTTATTATCTTATATTATCTTATTACTAATTATAATAATATATTTAATCTATAAGCTTAAGTCCTTATTATTAGTAAGTAATTTATTTATAAATACAAAAAGCTTTACTTTCTTAAGGGTTAAAGGGATATATTATAGTCCTTACTGCTAATTCTTAATTTACTATTTAAGGCGTTTATTAAGGTATGTAATATTATTAGCAAAGGGTTCTTAGTATTAAGCTATAATTAATAAATTATAGGAAGCTTCTAGTTAGTATATAGTTATAATATAGCTTCCTTAGGCTTATTATTCTATATAATCTTACTTTACTATTAGAGATTAGGGATTAACTTCCTTAATCTTCTAACTTTAGCCCTTTTAGGTTAAGATTATAAATTATTAGTGTTTTAGGTTAAGATATAGCTATTAAAAATAAGGGGATTCCTAGTAGTTAATTATTGCTTTTCTTTAGTAGTAAATTTAGCCTTCTAAAGCTTTTTCTTTTCTTTTTAAAAGAAGTTATTATTACTTAGGCCTAATATATTATTAGTTTATATTCTAATAATACTAAAGAGATTCTTATTATTTAAAGCTATAATTAATAAGTAGGGATTATAGGTTAAGGTTATCCCTATAGTAATAGAAGTATATTACTTACTAGTAGGTTCTAGCCTTTATAATCCTATAAAGAGGTTTAATTAATTTAATTACAGTCCTTTCTAGAAAGAGATATGTAATTTACTCTAGTAATCTTATAATAATTAGCCTTATTAGTATTATTTATAATTAAATATAGGCTTATGTAATATCGCAAATCTAAAGGTAAATTCCTCTTCTTCTTAATAATAAAGTAATAGCTATAATAAGTATTAGCTTGCTTGTTATATTATTAGTAATTATATTAGGATAAATTCCTTCCCCTTATTATTATAGCCTTATATAATAAGGCAAGACTTCTTGTATAGTAAGTCTATTCCCTTACCTTTAATCTCTCTAATTATATAAGAATTAAAGATTCTATAGCCTCTATGCTTTACTAGGTTATATTTAATAAATTTAAATATATTATAAGCTTATAAGGCATTAATCTTAGCTTAATTAGATTACTTAAAGGGTTTTCCTAGGGTTATAATCTTCCTTTCTTAGTAAAGTTAAAGAGTAAGGTTTTAATTAGCCTTTTCTTTTATAGTAAGGAATACTATACTTAGTATCTCTCTAGCTATAGCTTCTTAAATAAAGGCCTTATCTTAATCTTTATTAATAAGTATATAAAGTTTAACTAGGCTAATATTCTTTTTAGAATTATAATTTTTACCTTTTCTTACTTTTATTCCTTTAAGGCAAGGTAATAAGTCTTTAACTTAATAGCTTTCCCTTAGGATTACCTAGGTATTATAAGCCTTTTCTATAGGCTTCTCTATACCTATAAATTAGACTATAAGGGCTTTTCTTAGCCTTCTTTACTTTCTCTTTAGTAATACCTATAGCTTTTCTTCTTTCTTTATTACTAATTCTTTCTTAGTAATAGTAATTAGTAGTATTATTATAGCCTTCTCTATATCTTAAGGCTTTATCTCTTATTACTCTAGCCTTTTTATAATATATAAGTCTTTATAGTAAGGCTTTACTACTATAAAGTAAAATTTTACTAGGCTATAGAATATATTAACTATATAAGTCTTCTTATTAGTAGTAATTAGCTTATAAGGGCTATACTAGCTACCTTTCTCTCTTTATATATATATATTAGCCTATAGAGGTAGCTAATATATAGGCACTATATTAGGGCTATTCTAGGCTCTAAGGGTATTATAGACTTACTATAAAGCTAGGTAATAGTAAACCTTATTAGTAGCCTTCTAAATTACTTTAGTATATTAAATAATAAAAATACTTAGTAGTAACTTATCTATTATTTATAGGTAAGCTCTATAAACTAGTAAGGTTAGGACTATGCTATTAAGGCTTATAAAGTTATTAATAGCTTTAATAGCTATCTAGAGATATTATTCTAGCGTAAGTTCTATTCTAATTAAGTCTATAATAATATTATAGGCCTAGCGTAAGGGTTTGTAATATCTTTTAACCTTTCTAATATTATTATAGGCTTTAATTAGTATCTTATTAGTCTTAATTAATATTAATTAGGTATAATACTTAAATTTAGTAAAGGTAAAGTTATTACTAGTATTATAGACTATTTATTCTAGAGGTTTAAGGTAAGTATTAATCTAGTACTCTTAGATAGTATCCTAGATATCTTAAGCTTTTTACTTCCTTAGATTAAGGAATTAGGCTACTTAGAATAAGGTTACTAAATTAATAATATAAAGTACTAATTAACTATTAATTTATATAATATTAATAATAATTTTATAGTTAAATTTGTAGTTATCTTTAATTATAAATTTAAATTAACTAGGGGCCTTACTATATATCTAGTAATAGTAGTAAACTTTAGTTAATTTCTTAATTACCTAGTATTTAACTTTATAACTAGCTTATTAAAGAATCTTTATAAGTTATTAAATAAAAGGATAACTAAGCTAATAATATAATTAATAAATATCTCTCTCTAAGAGGTAAAAAGTAACTATTTCTCTTATCTTTAGTAATTACTAAGGATAACCTTATTATTATACTATAGGTATAGTCTTATTACCTTAAATAAGTATATTTATAAGGTTATTAATCTTAATTTATATATTATCTATATTAGTAATTAAGAAAAGGAAGGGGGTAGCTATATTAAGGATATAGAATTTAAGCTTTCTAAGCTTTATAGAAACTTAGAGAATACCTCTTATAACTACTAATCTAGCACTAAATATAATAATTTAAGGCTTATAAGGGATAATTTTTAATAAAGGTATTAATCTTAGTAAGGCTTTTACTTATGCCTCTCCTATAGTTAATTTTCCTATAGCGCTAGTATTAGGTATAATACCTCTAAAGATCTCTTTAAAATAGTATTCTTTAGAGATATAGTAGGTTAAGCCTTTATTATATTCTTATAGCTTATAAAGCTCTTACTTAAGGAATATATATTAAAAGGCTTAATTATTTAGGGTTATAAGAATATTAGTATTAGTAATATTATAATTAGTTTATAGTCCTAAGCAGAAGAATTATATAATACTTAAATATACTATTAATAGTAGCTTCTTTATATTATTATTATTATTATCCTAGGCCTTTATATAGGCTATAAGATATAGTTCCTAATACTAACCAGAGTTATTATTAGGTTTATTATTATCCTACCCTTTATAGAAAGTAAGGAACACCTAAAATCTTTTCTTTAAAAGGGCTATTTAATATATTTTACTAGCTTACTAGTAGTCTTTCTCTTTCTAATATTCCTTAGGAAAGTAATTAGAGGACTAATATTTATTTTTTCTATATATAAAGTAGTGTTTAGTACTAGGCCTAGGGCTTCTTTTATAATAGCTTTCTTTACTATAGGATTATTATCTATACTAATAATTAGTAAACATAGCCTCTAGGGGGTCTTCTTCTTAGTACTAAAGGTATTAAGTAGTTTTCTTATTTAATTCTATAATAGTAATTACCTTATAAAGGTCTTTAGTAAGACTTTTAAAGCCTAGGGAGTATATATATTTTACTATCTAATATTTAGATATACTAGCTATAGTATTTAATATTTACTTATAAAGCTTAGTATTTACTATATTAAAAGGGTATAGCCCTTTATAGATTTTCTTAAGGGTTAATAATATAATCTTAAGGCACTTAAGCTTGCTTTTATTAGGGTTCTTATTAATTATATTCTTTAGTATTATACTACTTTACTTATAGTAATAGAATTATTAGTTACTTTCTATCTTAAAGTGTTAATAAATATAAGTAATTATCTCTTTATAAAAATAATTATTCTTAAAGAGGTAATTAAGATAATACTATTTAGTATTACTTATTAATATAATAGGGAAAGCTTTCTAATAATATATTTAAGGGAGGTTAATCCTATTATACTTATTTTTAAAGAGTGTAATCTTTAGTATTAAAAAGTTATATAGCTTCTTACTATAGTGGTTACTATTCTTATATATTTTAATAAGCTCTAAGATTTTCTTTATAATCTAATCTTTAGAAGGGAATTACTATAAAGGCATAATTTATTATAAATAATAGTCTATAGGTTATTATAGATAATAATTATTAGAATAAAGTAATTAATTTAATTAAGATTACTATAAGGGTTTTTATAAAGGTTTAGGGAATTATTAGGATTAGGAAAGGTGAATTTCTAGGGTAGGTAATTAGGGGTACTAGGGTTAAGGCTTTAGAGGTTTAGAAGATTATAATCCTTCTTATAGCTAATATAGTATTATTATTTAATTAAGCACTTCTTTAAGTAATACTAGAATAAAGTATCCTAGGCCTTATTTAATAAGAATACTATAATTTTATAGAGAATTACGTAGCTTTTTAATAATCTTTTTATTTACTCTCTTAAAGGTATTTTTAGACTAGCTTTTAAAGTCTTCTTAGAATAATTCCTAAAGGTTATTATCTCTCTAACCTTAATACTTACTAAGATTAATAAATCTTATAATATAGTTATTAAGTTTAAGCTATATAGTGTTCTTTAGATTTAGCTTAATAGGCTTTTTCTAATCTTTTATAAGGTTATAGGTAAGTAGTTAAAGATATAGTAGTAGTTTATCTTCTAGGGGCCTCTTAAGGGTAATTATTAGGGCCTTACTATTACTAGCTTTTCCCCTTATTAAAGGGCTAGATTTAGATTTTACTATCTTATAATATCTAGGCTATAAAAGAGGTTCCGAGTTGTTATTCTTGCTAATTAAGCTTATGTGTTTACCCGTTGCTATTACAAAGGTCTTCTTTTGCACTTTAGGAGCGTTATTGCCCTAATAAAGCTAGAAAATTATAAAAATAGGGAAAAATAGTAGAAAAAGTAGCAAAAGCAGCAAAAGCAGCAAGAATAATAAATTAATAAGGATAAATAAAGTAATAGAATTACTAAAAGTAATAAAGGAAAAACAGGAAGTAGTAGTTTCTTATTTTTATAAGGAAAGAGGGAAGGAGGTAATCTCTTTTGCTAATAAGTATAGGGCAAATAACACTAAGAGTAATAGGGTAAGAAATAAGTAGTAAATGCTTATAGAGAGAGATTAAAGGTCTATTAGAAGGGTAGGATATATTAAGAGAAGTTATAGGTGTATTAGCTAGCTTAGCTAAGGTTATTTAATATTAGGTTTAATATAAATGCCTTATAGCAATAGAATTAGTTAGTTAGTTAGTTTTCTTATAATAGATAATAGAATTAATGATTAATAATAATATCCTAGATAGATATAATAAGGTTATATCCCGTAAGCCTAAGGGTTAATAAATTAATTCCTTAGAAGCCTAATAAGCCTATAACTAGGATTCTAGTCTCTTCCTTTAGCACACTTATATAGTTATACCTCTTTACTATAATAACTATTAATTTAGTATAATAAGGGGTAGTAGCTATAGTATCTATAGAAATGTCTTTTCTTATAATACCTAGCTTATCTATAGTTATAAAGTTAACCACTAATTAGTATTAGTTATACTGTTACGTGGCAAAATGAGCTTAGCCACTAGCAACATAGATAAGAACGGATTTGGCTCTTTAGATAGGGGAATTAACTTACTTCTAATATTATAACCTACACCTAATAGTAGCTTTTGTAAGTGAACTTAGTATAACTTATAACCTATTAAATCCGTTAGCCCCTCTAATAGATTTAACCTAATAATATACAAAGCTAGTACGTAATAAGTAGTAGTAATTAGAGATTCTTTTATTACGCACCTCTAGTAACCTAGATATAATACCTATATATCTAAAACTAACTATTTACGGCGTTAATACAGAGAACTAAATATTTTCCTAGTTACTAAGAGTGAATTATGCCTTATTTATTAGTTCTAGACTTTTAATAACATAAATCCGGATTTTAAATATTAAAAGTAAAAGCTTATTAGAATTAGTAACTAAAAAGACTTATATAAACTTATATAATACAAATTTAATAATAGAATTATAAGAAGGTAAGAATAGCTAATATCTTAGGAGCTACCTATCCACTAGAATCTAATAGACTTATAAGCTATATACCTTATTTAGAATTAAGTTAGGAATTATATTTCTAAGGCTAAATCTAAAGGATTCCTTAATAATTCTATTAGATTAGAAGGAAGTAAAGCCTTAGGGTAATAATCTAAAAGCATTACTAGTCTTATAAATAGTAATACTACTACTAGAACTAGGAAAAGTATAAAGATAGGTAAAATTAATAAAGAAAAGGGGATTATAAACTACCTTAAAAATAATACTACTACTTAATATATAAAACCCCTTAATTCTTTAACTAAGTTAAATCTAGAGGATTTATAACTAAAATCCTTAGGAAATATATTAGAACTAGGAGAATTATATACTAGGGTAAATAAATATAATACTATAAGGTTCTTTTAGGGAATATTAAAATAGTAATAGGCTATATAATAAGCTATATTAAACTAAGTAGTAAATAAAATAGACTATTTAGTAATAAGATTAATAACTAAAATTAGAGGTTTATAAAGTATTACTACCTTAGTAAGTTTAATACTATTAGTATAGAATCTTACGTAAGGGATAGTATATTTACTAAGTAACTAGGGTTAATATAATAGTTATTTAGATATTTAGTCTAGACTAGTAGTATAACTAATAATACTATAATACTAGTAAGGATTTATATAGTAGTAGTTAAATCTATACTATTTATAGTAGTAAATACTATACTATCTAGACTAGGGATAGTATACTAATCCTAGTTACTAAGGAAGGATAGATTTAGTATTAAATTAGGATTAGTATAATTAGTAAATAAAGGTAGTAGAATAAAATATGGATTTAATATAGAAAATTATAGATATTAAATACTTTAAGCCTTATAATAAGCTAGAAGAAGCTAGTACTAATCTTATTATATATAATAGAAAATAGACTATTTTTTATAATATTAAATTATAGGTCTAGGTAGTTAAAGACTACTTATATTATACTAACCCTAGCTAATAAGATATTATCTAGAAAAAGATCTAGACGCTATTTTAAGGAGATGTAATAGTATAGTATAGATAATATCTTAATATAAATAAATAAGCCACTATATTTAATAATATATTATTAGTATTTACTATAGTATAAAAGGAATTTAGTATTTAAGTATAAGATATAATAGTATAGCTTAATAAGGCAAAGTATACTAAAGAGAATATTATTAATAAAGTGTTTTTTTATAAATTTGTATTAAAGATCTTTTAATATATAAAAGCTAATAGCAAAATAACTAACTATTAGCTTCTAGTATATTTATGCCTTAAGCTTTATCTAGGATTACATTAGATATACCTAATACTAACTTATAAGGATATAAGATTAGTATACATTACTATAGTAAATAATAAAAGATATAATTTATATAACTATTTATATAGTAAAGGATAAGGTAAAAGTAAAAAAGGTAAAGAAAAGCTTAAAGTTTATTTTAATATAAATATATCTAATAGTAAGTTAGAAGATAATAAAAATAAAATATAAGCTAACTAGAATAGGCTAATAAATATATAATTCCTACCTAGGAATTAATAATACTAATAAAATAATAGAAATAAATAAGAATCCCTAGGATTTTTTTAACCTAGGCTATATTAGTAAAATTAACTTATTAAAGGGTAAAACTAAAGGCCTTAGTAGAATAAAACTTAAGAGAATTAAGGGAAGTAACTTAGATTTAACTAAAGCTATTAAGAAAAAGTCTAAGATTAATAGGAAAAATAATGTTTTTAAAGCTAAGAAATAAGAGGCTAATTTTAGTAACCTAGGTATTATTAATACTAGGAAAAACCGCCTAGTAAGGAAAAGGAGTATACCTATATTATAGTATATAATAATAATTTTAATATATAATAGTATAAAACCTATCTCTAGAAATATAGTTACTATATAGCTAAGGAAGAAGAGGTCTCTAAGGAGAATAATAATAAATCTAAAATATAGGAGTCTAACTTTATTAAAACTTATTTTATAGAAAATAATAGTAAAGAAATAAATATAGTAATTACTAAAATAAAGATAGCTAAACTAAAATAACTTATACCTAGATAAGTAATTAAAGCTATTATAAAACCTTAAGAGGTTAAATATAATAGAAAGAGAGTAAATATATATTTAAAAATTCCTCTTAAATTTAATAATAAGGGTAAGAGTTATTAAATTTACCTTAACACTAGAATATTATTAATATTAGTAGATAAGGTATAGTTATAATAAAATAGGTTAAATATAAAATAAAGAGTATAGGAGCTAAAGCTAGTGTCTAGAGTATAGTCTTTCTTTTTTATTATTAAAATAGCTATATTTAATTTTTATATCCTAGGAGTAGTATATAAAATAGAAATTACTAGATATTTTATAGTCATAGTAAATATAATACTAAATTTAAGTCCTAAATTATTACTTAAAATAAACTTTCTTTATAAGTATAAAGTAAAAATTAATTTTATATATCCTAAAGTAGTTTTTAGGTTAGTTTATAGTATAATAGTAAAAGTAAAAATATTTTAACTAATAAGTAAGATTCTATACTAGTAGGTAATTATAGCTTATATAGTAATAATTTTACTAAAGATATAGTTAGCTATAGTAGTTAGTTAGAAGGAGGTATAGGAGAACTAAGAGATAAGTATATATTATATATAGTTATATTTAAAGTTTTTCCCTAATATATTAATTACTAAATCTAGCTAGAAATAAATAGTTACTTATAACTTAATAAATAAAACTATTACTATTAGTAAATATTAGAAGGTTATATAACTAGTAGTAATAAGTAAGGTTAATACTAATTACCTAGTTAATAATTCTTTTATATATTATACCTATTTTAGTAAGAATATTATAAAGACTATAGGAGAGAAAAATAAGAAGGAGAATAAGTTAAATAAAGAAAGTAATAAGTTTAATCTAAAAAAGGTTAATATAGGAGTGCTATTATATAAAATCTCTTACCTAAAGGAGATTCTATATATTATTAATTAATTTAGGGTATAAGTTACTAATATTAACTAGAATATAGTAAGTAAGTTTATTAAATTAATAAATAAATATAATATTTATTAAGATAAAGGTATTATTCCTATGCTTAAGGACTAGAAAATAAGGATTAACCTTATTAAAGAATAGTAATATTAAATAAGGCTAATTAGGCCTTACTAATTAAGGGGTTAAGATATAAGTAAACTTAATAAAGTATATAATAAATTACATATAAAAGGTAAGATATTATATTTAGATAAACTAGTAGCTATAGTATACTTAGTGTTTATAGTATAGTATAAAACTAGCTAGGAAAAGAAAGGAAGGGTAGTAATTAATATAAGGCTACTTAATAATGTAATAATACTAGATATATACCCTTTACTAGACTAAAGTAATATTATAAATAATATATATAGTAAAAAGGTTTTCTTATTTTTTAATAAAATAGGATTTTTCTATTAGTTACTAATTAGAAAGGACTATTAAGCCTGTATAGTAGTTATATTAAATCAGGGCCTTAAGGCGTTAAATATAACACTAATAGGATTTAAAAATTCCCTTACTTTTGCCTAAAGATTTTTTGTTATTAATAGTAATAGAATTACTAATACTAATAATAGACTTAAAGTATTTTAAAAAATGATTTTTCTAAGTAATTTATTAAGTCTTAAGACTTTTATTAGGATAGCTAGATTTCTCTATAATAGAATCCTATAGTTTAATATATAAATCTAACTATTATAGGAGTAAAAAACTACGTTATTAAGAGAGTTTTAGGAAAAGGATAAAAAAATTACTAGTATTTTAAAACTAGTATAGAAATAAAAGATATAATAGAAGATGTTTTTACTAATAATAGATAAGAAAAAGGCTTTTAAAGATATTAAAGTATTCCTAAGTAAGAAACAGATATTATAGCACTATAACCTAAAGAAACCGCTTTTTCTTAAAATTAACGCGTATAAGGAAGGATTTAGCTTATATACCTTCTAATTATAAGAGAAATAAGATAGTTAAAGTATCCCTAGAAAAGATATTAAGAATAATAGGATATAGCTAATTTTATTTCTCTCTAGGGTAATATTATATATTAAGAAATAATATAGTTTAATAGAAGTAGAAATAGCTATAATTATATAGAGTATTAGGAAACTCTAAAAAATAGTTTAATCTAATAGTATAGTAGTTAATATATATTAACTAACTATTCCCTAGCTAAGGGTATTATTAAATATACCTTATTATTAATAATAGATCTAGATAAGGCTAATTTAAAATTAGTAAAAGTTATAAATTATTTATTATAATTTAATCTAAAGGTAATATATATACTAGGAATATTAAATATTATTCTAAATACACTCTTTAGGCTACTAGTAAAGGTAACTTATAGAGAGGTAGTATAGAAAAGTTAATATAATAAATTAGAGGTAAGTATATATTTTATAAGTAAGGAATATATTATAATAGTAATTATAGATAATAAGCTTAAGGCTAGAATTATCTTAGGATACTAGTTAGACTAGAAATTTAGTTAAATTATTATAGCTATAAAAGCCTATTAAAAAAGGTAAGTAGTAAGGGATACTAGAGTTAAACTAAAAATTCCTTTATATAGATAGGATTTATATAAAGATAGTTTATTATACTATTATAGTAAGAATAGATTTTTCTAGCTTTATATTCTAATAACTAAGGTTAAATCTATCTTATAACTAGTATATAATAA
This sequence comes from Epichloe coenophiala, assembly GCA_018801565.1. Lineage (NCBI taxonomy): Eukaryota > Fungi > Ascomycota > Sordariomycetes > Hypocreales > Clavicipitaceae > Epichloe > Epichloe coenophiala. The sequence goes on along the minus strand of JAFEMN010000005.1, from coordinate 2,244,845 downwards.
CTAACACTACTTTAGAATTACTAGAATAGTAGTAAAGTTATAATTAGTCTATTTTCTATATATAAGCTAGTAAATTTATAATTATATTACTTACTATATAGTGTATTAGGAAAATGCTATTAATTAATTAAAACTACTAGAAAAGTTATAATTATTATAGTTAAAGCTAATACCTTTTTATATAATTTTACTTAATTTTATAATAGATATACTAGAAGTATTAGCTATAAATACTATATAGTAAATAAAGGGGTATACTATATATAATTTACTATGCCTAGTAAATTATTTATTTAGTAAGAGAACTCTTTTAATACTAGGGTATACTATATATCTAGTAAAAATTTAGGTAAAGTTACTTCTTTATGCCTTATATATTATAGACTAGGAATTACTAAGATAAATTATTAGTAATAAAGACTTAAAGTTTATATTTAATATATAGAAGAAAATATTTAGGTATATAAGAGTTAAACTCCTTATAGGTATAGTATATTACCCTTAGATAAATAAAACTATAAAAAGGAAAAATTAAATAGTAATAATTATAATATAATATTATATAGTAATAAACCTAGATATAACATAGATATTACTATTACTAGCACTATAGTATTAGCTAAATAATACTATAGCTATAGGCATAGGGTAAGCTTCTAATAAGCTATTATATAGTTTCTATTTACTAAGTATTATTAATTTACTCTCTCTAAATAATATAACTAACACTAGATCTAATATAAATAATATTATAGTACTATAAAAGTTATACTAGTATAAGGCCTAATTAGTAATTATAATAGTAGCTATACTTACTAAAATCTAATATAATAATTACTATAAACTAGTTAATATTAATAAAGAAGATATAGTATATTTATAACTACATAAGGGATATAAATTACCTAGTAAACTAAAGAAGAAATAGTCTTTATAAAGGGTAAGGCTATATAAGGTATTAGAAAAAGTAAATCCCTTAGTATATTAATTAGATTTCCCTTTAAATTTATATATATATCTAGTAGTATTAGTAATATAAATTTAGAAGCTAGTATAAGGAAAAGACCTATTTAAAAGAGAAAAGGTAGCTTCTTTACTAATTATATTTAATAATTTATAGGAAGTAAACTATTAGGAAATTAAGAGAATTTATAGCTATTAGATTAAGATTTTTAAGCAGACTAAAACACTAAGAATTAAATTCCTTATTAGATAAAAGGGTTACACTACTAAAGATAACTAGTAGATTATAGAAGATAAAATAAGGATTAATATAGCTAAGATAGTAAAGGATTATCTTAAGAAAAACCTAATTAATTAGGCAAAGGAATATATAAAGAAAGGCCTTAATCCCCTTACTAAATAATAATATTAAAAGGAAAGGCATAATAATAAGGGGGTAAATTTAATAAGTTAGTATAAAATTAGTATACCCTCTTATATATACTATTTATTACGCTAGCTAAGAGTAATTCTCTATACCTATATCTTATAATATCTTATAATACCTTTATATACCTAGCGTAGCTAAATCTAGTGTATATATATATAAATTTATTTAACCCTTATACTTTCTATTACCTTATAATATCCCTTAATACTTATATAATTATATTTATTTAACTCTTATATTTTCTATACCTTATAATAACCCCTAATACCTATATAAACTTAGTGTAATTAGTTTTAGTACTTATATAGTTATATTTATTTAACCCTTATATTTTCTATACCTTATAATAACCCCTAATACCTATGTAAACCTAGTGTAGTTAGATTTAGTATATATATATATAATCTCTTATAGCTTTTCTTTACTATATAGCTAATTTAGCTAATTTTAGTAATATAAGAAAAATAAAGTTTTACTAGCTATTAGAGGTAAAGAAGTAATACCTAAAGGAGATAAAAAAGTATAATAATTATAAGTAATATTATATAAGATATAAAAATACCTTCCCTAAGCTTAAATATAAAGCTTATATAGCTAAGTATAATCTATATTACTACTTAAGTACTAGACTAGACTTTATTTTATTTAATAATAAGCTAGATATATATAACTAAATAATTTATAAATAAATATAAGTAGTATATCTATATATTTAGTACTTAGCCTTAAGATATTAAAATTAACTAGTTAGAGAAATTATATATATAGATTTAGTATAATACTTAGTTAATAATAATAAAGAAAAGGCTATATATAAATAATAGGTAAATAACCTTTTATATAAATTAGGTATAGTAGTTATTTTTAAGGGACTAAAGCTACTATACTATATATTAAAGTTAGTACTAGGTTTTTACTAATTCTAAGAATTTATAAATTTACTAAAGTAAATTATAAATTTATATTAATAATAGTATTTAGTAACCTTAAGGATAGTATAAGATAAATTAAATAAGCTATTATAAGTAACTATAGAAAGCACTAAAAATATTAAAGCTATTATTACTATTATTAAAAAGGTAATTAGAATAAAGCTAGTATTATAAAATATAAATAGAAAAAATAATAGTAGTAAAGATTACCTAGATATAGTGCTAGATTTAAAGGTAAAAAGATAGGAATATAATTAGGTAATATAATAATTAATATAAGATAATTATAACTAGGTTTAGAGATAAGCCTAGTAGGCTTTAGGTAAAGTAACTTAAAAGAATAATAAACCTAGTTATATAGTAAAAAAAAGAATAGTAATAAAGAGAAAGTTAAATACTAGGATAGTAATAAAAGTAGTAATAATATATAAAGAATTAATCTTACTTAATTAGGTAATAAGAATACTAAATTTAAAGCTAACCTTAATAATAATAAAAAATCTAAACCTAAAACTAGCCCTAGTAGTAATAAAGAATCTAACTTTATAAGGTCTAAAGATAAGAAAAAAGACCTTAAAACTAAATTTAAAGACAAAATTAATAATATACTTACTAAATATTTTATTAGGCTATTATAAGTATATAAGTAAATTAGAAAACTTAATTTTTAATTATTATTTACTAGATTTAGAAAACTAGGATTAAGATTAAAAAGTTACTTACTAATACTAAAGATTAGATTAGTAGTATATAAAAGGGTAATAAAGGAATTTAATATAAACTATAAAGAAAGAAGTATTAAATTAATTAATTTTAGTAGTTTTAGGTATACTATAGTAAGCTATAAAGTAAATATATAGAATATCTACTATATAATATAGGTATATACTTATAAATTTACCTTAAATAGTATTACTATAGTAGCTAATAGATTAGAAGTAAATTTAAGGAATACTTACTTTATATTATAGTAAAATATAGTAATTTAAATCTTTACTATTTTTAATAAATAATAAGCTACTTTAAGTATATAGTAATAGGTAGTATAATAAGCTAGGAAACTAGCGTATTAATTAATAATAAATCTAATAAAGTATAAAGTAACTAGATAAGTAAAAAATTAAGTAAAAATAGTAGTAGTAGCTTATTATAATAGTGTAATAGTTAAATATAGCTACTAATATATTACCTATAATAGTATAGTATTACTACTACTATAAGCTAACTTACTAGCTTTAAGATTTATAAATAAATATAAAGGTATAAATAGTATAATCATAGGAAGGCTTACTAGTATTAGAAGGATAGATTTGCTTTATATTATAATAAGGAATATACTAGTAATAATTAAATTAGCTAAACTCTAATAGAATAAAGAAAGGAATAAGGAGTATAAAATAAGTAAATTTAATAATTAAATTAATTAAATTAATAAGATAGAAATTAAATTTAATAAGGTAAAAAGCCTTATAAAAGATATAAATAAATACGCTAATAAATATAAAACTAAGGTAATAAAGCTAATAGGAGTAGTAAAGAATAAGGTAAAGTTAGTAAAGAAAAAATTTCTATAAGTATTAGAAATACTTAAGAATTAAAAGGAATAAATTTAGAGCTTAGAATTAGGTAAAGTACTAAAGGAATTTAATAACTAGATTAATAATTTAAAGCATAATATAATTAATAAAAAAGAATATAAGGAGAAAATAGTAGAATTAGTAGCTATAGTAATAGAACTATATAATAGAATTAATCTCTAAGTAATATTTATTAATAAGCTCTTACTTAAGTAAAAGAAGCTTAAGGAAAATATAAAAATAGTAAAATTAGCTACTATAGAAGTAACTCTAGTATTATTAAGTCTAGTAAAATCTAGTCTATAAACACTAAAGAAAAGTAGTATAAAATTATAGGCTAAAATAGTTATGCTAGAAATAGTAAATAAATAGACTAAATTAGCTAATATATAATTATAAAAGAACACTCTAATACTAGAAATACTATATAGAAAGTTATAAATACTAGGAATAGCTAATAAGAAAACTAGATTAATAAATAAGTAAGTATAAGATAATACTTTAATACTAGAAATACTAAGTAAAAGGCTAAGACTAGTAGAAAAGTTAAGATTAAAGCTAAAAGTAACTTAAGTAGTTTTATATCTAGTAATATTATATATATAAGTTAATAAGCTAGTAAATAAAGAAGTAACTATAGGAGATAAATTTACTAGGCTACTAGATTAATTTAGTAAAGATTAAGGTAAAAAGGGTTTATTTTTATAAATTTACTAAATTACTAGATTAACTTAGTAAATATAGATATAAAGAAAGAGTGTTTTTATTTTAATAATATAAGGAAATTAAACATGATTATAAAAGGTAAAATAGATATTAAGGTAAAGGAATTTAGTAAGTAAAGGAAGGAAAGAATAATTTAGTAATATAAAACTAGAATATATAGTAAAAAGGAATAAGTAGTTATAAAATTAGGAATTTATTATTTAATATAATAATTCTAATTAATACTATTAAAGAAGCATAATAGTTATATATTTAGTAATAAATTTATTAAATTTATTTTTACTTTAGTAGCTAGGAGAATATTATTTTACTTTATTATAAATACTAAATTAGGATATAGTTTAGCTAGTTATAACTAGAATAGTTACCTTTTAAGGCATACCTAGTACTTATTATATAGTAAAATAAGCTTAGCTACTAGTAATATAAATAAGAATAAATTTAGCTCTTTAGATAGGGGAATTAACTTACTTCTAACATTATAACCTACACCTAATAGTAGCTTTCGTAAGTAAACTTAGTATAACTTACGACCTGTTAAATCCGTTAGCCTCTCTGACGGATTCGACCTAATAACGTGCAGAGCCAGCACGTAACATATACTAAGGTGCTTACGTAAGTTATAAGATAATTCTATAATATTAAAGTTAATAATAGCTAGCTAAAGAGAGAGAAAAGAGGGAAAGTCTAGATAATAGAAAAGTAAGTAAAACCTATAAGTAAGGCAAAAAAGGGGGTAGCAAATTAATATAACTAATTATATTACATATATTACGCTAGACTTACAATTAGTCTAGTCTTTAGCCACGATTAAACCGATGAAAATCCGGAGGATTTAACAAAAGAAATATTAGCTTAAATAAAGAAAAAAGAATAGGAAGTATTTATAAATAATAAGAGAATAGAAATAAAAATAAAGAGAATAGTTATAAGTATTACTAAATTAAATAATCTAAAGGAGAATAGTATTAAACTTAGAATAGAGGACTAAACTATATTAGAGAAATATAAATTAACTTTAATTAATAGCACTATAGTCCTATAGAAACTAATTTAGACTTTTAGAATAAATAGCTTTACTAATAAGATTACTAATAAGATAGAAATAAAATAACTTACCTCCTACTCTTCTAAACTAATACTAATAGGACAAATGCCTAAGAAATAGAAGATTACCTAGAGTTAGCTTAAATAAAGGGAAAAGGCCTAGAAAAGAGAATAGAATAAAAATACTACTACCTATAGTATTATAAAGTTTAAATAGCTAAACTAAATAGAGAAAGAACTTAAAAAGAATAAAATAACCTCTAACCTAATAAAAGATAAGGGAATAGAACTACTAGACTTACTAGAGATACTTATAGGATTAACTTAAATAGCCTAGCTAGATAAGTATAATCTAGACACTAATAGACACTAGAGGGACCTAATTTATATAGGAAAATAGAAAATTAAGGGGTTTACCTAGGGAAATAAAAAACCCTATATAAATAGCTAGATTAAAGTTTTACCTTAGAAAGTATTAGATAGGTTACTATATTCTAAGGACTTAGTTATAAAGTAAAAGGGTAAATATAACCTAGATATAATAGGATATGTGTATATACTAATTTATATATAAAATTAAAATATTAAGGAATCCCTCTTAGAAATTAGAAATCCCTATATAAATAAGAAGTAGTAGGACTTAAGTAAAGAAACTAGCGCTAGTAGGTATTATATTATAGACTTAGCTAATTTAGCTTTACTAGGAAAATACACACTAGGTATATAGGATATAGTAAGATAAACTAGTAAGCTAATTTATATAGGAAATTAGGAAATTAAGGCCTACCCCTTAAGATTCTAAAATCTCTATATAAATTATCTATTATTTACCTTACCCCTTAAAACTATTATTTTATAGTTTAAGAATTTATATATTATACTAGGGGGCTATATAAGAGATAATAATTAGAGAATAATAATTATATAATTATATTATACTTTTAAAGATTATTTTATTTTAAAGCTTAAAGATATTTATATTACTAACCTTATCTAGCATTATATTAACCTAATCCTAGGAGTAAAGCCTAGTAAGCATAAATAATATAAGTACTTTACTACTTATTAGGGTTTCTTAAAACAAGTTTTCCTAGTAATAGAGAGAGTAGGAATTATTATTTATAGTAACTCTAAATAAGTTATACTAACTATTTTTACTTTAAAGCCTAGATAGAAGGTTTTTAAAGTAATTTATAACTATAAAGATATAAATAATAAGATAATTAAACTAGGTTATCTATATTATAACATAAAAGCTAATCTAGATTTAATTTATTATAGTTACTCTTAGATTCTATTATAAACTAATGCTTTAAATGGATTTTAGGCTATTAGTATTTATTTACCTAATAAATATAAATTAGCTTTTACTAGACTAAATAGAATATATTACTATAATAATATAGTATAAGGATTAATAGGATTACTAGTAACTTACACTAGGTTTAGAGATTTAACTTTTAGACACCTATTTTTCTAGAATAGTACTAAAAGTAAATTAATTCTAGGTTATATAAAAGATTTATATACTTCTTTTTCTATCTATATTAATAATTATTACTTAGGCTTAGAAACTTAGGAAAACTATTTTAATTTCCTCTAGAAAAGGTATTTCCTAAGAGTAGTATAGGCTTTAATTAAACTAAGTAGATATAAAACTACCTTATTTACTTCTAAAGTTAAGTATATTAGATATTCCTTAAAGATAGAAAGATATAACTAGCTTAAAAATATTATAATAGATTTACTAACTTGGCTAAATAATTTAAAAACTAACTACCCTAATCCTAGGATAAAGTACTTATACTTATTTACCTAACTCTATTCCTATAAAAATTTATACTAGGAAGATCTAACTTAGTAATTACTATTAAAAAGGTTTTCTTTTATAAAAAACTAAAAATAACTAAGATAAGAAAACCCTTTATTTAGAAAGAGAAAGTATTAAGAGAAAAACCTAAGTAAACACTAGAAGCTTAATAAGTAATAATAAAAATATATAAAAGTATTTAGGAAAACACTATATTTAGCGCTAGACTAGGAATATAGTTTTATATAGCTATAAATATATTAGATACTAGAATAAGAGAAGTGTTATTTTAGATAAAAGATATAGAACTAGGAACTAGTATTACTAATGCTAACTTCCTAAAGGTATAAATTATTATATAGATATTATATTAATTAGGAAATACTAAGAAGTAATATTTTATACTAGAAAAAGAGATACTTACTATTATAGTAAGACTAAAGGAAATAAGATAGTTACTTAACTACTTACTATACTTATTAAAAGTCTATATAGATTATAAAGGTATTATTAATTTAATAGTAAATATATCTAAAGTCTATAGAAAGGTAGCCCACTAGGTAAACATACTCTAAGAGTTAAATATAGAATATATTTATTATCTAAATACTATAAAGATTATAAAGATTATAAATAAAATATTTTAAATACTAGACTATTTAAGATTAGACCTAATTTTAGTAAATAGGAGAATAGGAGTTAATATTATACTAGCTATAAGAGACTAACTAATCTTAGTTTTAATAAATATAACTTTAGTTTTACTAGAGGGTAAAAGTTCAAATAAAGATATAATAAAGAAGTTATACTAAGGACTTTTTAAATAGTTTAAATTAATATAGTATAAAGAAATCCTATTAGCTATAGTTTTTAAATACTAAACTATCCTAGCTAAATAATATAAACTTATTTAATATTAATCCTTAAAGTATTAAATTTTTAACTAGACTTTATATTATTTAGAATTTAATAAGTTATTAGTAAAATACCTATTATTTACTAAAGTACTTAAGAAGTTATAAAAAGCCTATAATACTAAAGGGTATTTTAGGATAGTAATTATAATATATAAACTTTATAGGAAGTATTTCTAGCTAGACTAAAGTAAAGATATAAAATTATACTATTACTTATATCTAGTATATTAATAAACTAGAATATAAGTTCCTTAGGTAAATCCTAAGATAATTACTATATTAGAACTATAGGGATTAGTTATAATAGACTATTTAAGTCTAATAATACTAAAGGTAAAGAATAGATATATATATATATTAGTTACTATAAACTATATAATAAGATTTATATTAGGATAATCCTATAGTAAGGCTATAGGAGATTCTATTATATAAGCTTAGGATAAGAGCTAGAGCCTAATATTTAGGTAGCTAAGAAGAATTTATTATAATAATAGCTTATATTTTAAGAACCTAATATTTTAAGTAGCTTTAGAGAAATATAGAACTACTATAATATATAAACTAGTTTTATACCTATCCTTAATAGGATTAGCTAAACAAAATATAAGGCTTATTAAGGAATAGTTAATAAAATAGGCTATAGAGAGAGATAGGATTTCTTTAGACTCCTAGAACTAAGCTATCCTAAGTATTATAGTGGTTATTAATAATTACTATATATTAAGTATTAGGATAAGCCTAGTAATATTAATAATAGCACAAAGTTTGTCGCAAACTTTGTATTAACCTTTCAGCCCCCAAATTTGTGGCTTAAAGCTTGTTCCTTTGTTAATGTTTTACCTAACACTATAGTAATTATTAAATTTAGTTGTTAATTATTACACTAGCTAGGTATTGCTAGTAAATTGTTTTTATTCCTTAAAAATTAGATGCATTAGCCACAGCCAATGACCCCAAAAAAAATTAAAAATCAATATTAATAATAGGATTTAAACTATTTATAAAATATATAGGAGTAGAAGAACTTAAAACCTTAGAACTAGAGAATCTAGGGATAAATAACTTAGAACTACTTTAAGAAACTAATTTATAAAACCTAGATTTATAAAAGAAATAGAGAGAGTTAGTTTAAATATAAAAAGTAAATAATTAGGATAATACTATAAAACCTAGATAAAGCTTTAAGGTAAGAAATCTTATATAGGAAAAGATAAATAAGGAGAATAAGTTAAAGGGGAAGTTTTATAAGACCTAGGGGAAATTATTAAAGGTTATTTAAAAAGTATCTTTAGTAATATATAAGATTAAACTATTAGAAAGTAGGATAGTATAAAAAATCCACTTAGATAACTTAAAACTATATATTTTATAATTAGAGAAACTTTAACTATCTAGATTAAACATATAGGATCTAGCTAAATAGGGAACTAAGGATTATATAGATCTAAAGAAGGATAAAGTATTATAATAGAAGAGTTAGAGATATTAGGGTTAATACTATTATAATATCCCCCCTAGCCTATTAAGTAAGGAAATGGCTTATATAATAAAGGGTAAATTAGAGTAGTTATTATTATAAGGCAACAGTAGCTAAGATAGATAGTAATTAACTATTATCATTACCTTAATCATTTTGGTACAACTACAGATTGGATTGGTTAACTAATCGTCGGTTTGGTGGCTTTTACAAGAAGACCCTTATCTGCCCGAATTTATCGGCATCATAGGCGCAGGGAAAGCTCTGGTATCCGCCCGGGCTAACTATCATCCACTTCCGTTTTTCTTACTGGCCGACGATTTGACCGACGATTTGACGGACCCTTGGTGCGGCAGAAAAAGTCCCAGAACCAGAAATCTGTAAAATCCACCTACCCAAAAACTGCACGAGATTGATTGCTCCCACATTCCTGCCCCCCAGTTCACGCCTCAGATTCCAAGAACAAAAAAAAAAACAACCACCGACCATGGCCCAAGGCACAATCAAGCAATCCGCCAAGGCCAAGGCCCCCAAGACAACGCACTCCAAGAAGCAGGCGGCCAAGGTCGGCAAGAGAGGCACCAAGCCGAGCCTCGACAGGGTGCACAAAAAGTTCACGTCGGGGCTGACGGCCAAGACGGAGGCTCTGCTGGGTGAAAGGGCGGGGCATCTGGAACTGATTGGGAAGGGAAAGAAGGGCAGGGACAAGAGGGCGACGCTTGGAAAGGGCGGATCGAAGAAGTTTGGTTGATGAACGTGGGAGTGGAAATTTTCCTCGCGTCTTTTTCTTACACGTTCATGATGATGAGGAGGCATGGGGGCTGGTGTTTGTGGAGTTTTTTTTTTCTTTTTACAACGGCGAGATCTTTGGGCCATCCGAGAAAAAAAATTCCTCGTCAGAATCCCCGAAACCCCCCCCCTTTGTCCGACAACTCGGTCATGCTACGTACACTTCTCCGTCGTCCCTCACACAACAGCATCCGGAATTCTCCCCGCCGCGATAGCAGAGTCCTCTCTCAACATGTACTTTCCGGGTTGACAACAGCTGTGCGCACACCCGTGTTCTTCGCCCTTGCGGCTCGTGCTGCTGACGGACGGTACTATTTCCCGCGTGCGATTCATCTCCTCGGCCAGCTCTTGTTGTGGGACTCGTTTCAGGACGATGATGCAGATGCCCCCCCCTCCACGGCGCATCCTCACCCGGCAAGAGGTCGTAGTGGGGGGACTCGCGCAGGTAGAGTGCCAGCCAGCGCGAGTTCTCGGGGCCGATGTTTCGAGGGAGCGGAATGGCGGCGGCGGGACTGGAGGAGAGGTATATGGCGTGGCGTTGGGGTTGAGGAAGACGGATGAGAGAGTTGAGGCGGCGCGGGTGAAGAATATTTACCACACAAGTCGTGGGGAGACAGATGGCATGCGGGGGTCGTTTGTGTACTTGCTTACTTTTCCTGGGAAAGTTATCTGTTGTTAATATCCTATAGACCATATTATCCATTGACCTTGCAAAATCTGCACTGCTTTATGGACCTAGATAAAACAGTAGTTGCTGTAACAAACTTTTGAAAAACCAACATTCGACATCGCCATTTCTATGATTGCCAGATCCAAACACATCTTTTAAGCCGCACCACCGCGACCGCCGACTCCCCACTGTGCCTGAGCCTGCGCGATATCAGCCGCAATGGGCGGCAGCTCGCGTCCTCGACCGGTTGGCCACGGCATGAACTTGATCTCGGCCAGGAAGCGTAGATACCTTCCGATATCCTCGCGGGTGATGCCCTCGCCGGCGCTGTCATCGATGCCAGTCCAGCGGTCAGCGTCGGCTTTGAGTACAGCAACGGCGTTTCTGTCGTCCAGCTCGGGTGCGCGCGTCGTCGACGGCAGGTTTGATGTTGCCATGTGGAACAGGGGCATGAGTGCGCTCTGCTCCTGATCCTTCTCGATGGACCCAGCTGACACGAACTCTTCAAGTCGCGCCTTCCACTCCTCGTAGTCAACCTCCGGAACGTCGTAACCGTAGTAGCTTAATGCAGACAGGAATTCGTTCATGCGAAGTCTTGGATGTGCCGTGGCGTGGACGACGTTGACGCCTGGTAGGGCATTGAGGGCCGCAGCAATGACCACTCTAGCGACATGATCTACAGGCAGGCAGTTCTGTGTGTTGATTATCAGCGGCCTGGCTCGCAGCTGGACACAGCCCTTGCAGAGCCTGATTAGGAAATCATCGGTATTCGAAACGCCGTTGTGGCGGCTTCCGAGAATGTATCCGGGGCGGACGACGGCGCCTCGGAGCCCGCGCTTTCCGGCTTCCCGGACCAGCTGCTCAGATACCTTGGACGAGTTAGCTTGACAGATGGCTCTGTGCAATCATCGAACAGACGTACCCATTTCGTTTGGCCATAACCAGTGCCGAGGCCAACGCGGCTACCCTGCATGTCGTCTGCCTTGAGCACCGATCCACGCCCAGTGGCAAGTTGATTATGGGAAAGGTTGACGTAGTGATCAGTGTCTAGAGTTGAGGTTGACGATACAAAAGAGAATAGCTTAGGCTTTCCCTCGTTGCAGAGCTTCATTGCGTCGATAGTGGACAGGACGTTGCTGTGCAACATCTTCTCATACCGGGCGATCCAATGGACGTATGCCCCGTTGTGAACGACAACATCCACGGTCTCGGCAACATGCTTCCAACTGGCATCCGAAAGGCCAAGACGGGGCTTGGAAAGGTCACCAAGGACACAGGAAACCCTTTCGGCCCAGGAGTCCTGCCACAAGCCATAGCCTTTGAGCGACCTCGTGAGACGATTATGAGCGAAGTCAAGGTCTTTGGCTCCACGAATGTGCGCGACGAGCTTGGTGTTCTTCCTGTCCAGGATCTCCTTGACCAAGTAGGCGCCTAGAAAACCTGTGGCACCAGTGAGGAAGAATGTGGCACCAGTCGATGGGCTCAGGGAATTCGGATCCAGGCCCTGGTACTTGGCGTCCAAAGTGTTGATCAGCTCGTCTAATGACTCGGCGTATGCGGTTTCAGCCGTCTCGTCGACCGCGACGGGCTGACCATTGCGCAAACGCTCCACCTGACTGGTTAGACCCCTGAGAGTGGGATCCGCATAGAGGACGCCGATGGTCATGTCGGCATTTAAATTCTTGCGAATGTTAAGAAGGAGCTGCTGGGCAAGCAGACTATGGCCACCGCAATCAAAGAAATTTGATTCGTGCCTAAGCTTCGTTAGCTACTTCTCATCCATAAAGCAGTGATATCTTCAAGTCAATTGCTTACTTCACCGTCTTGGCGTTGAGGCCCGGGATTAGAGTTGACCACTCCAATGCAATGGTCCTTTCCATTTCTGACAAGGCCTCCCAGCTCTTCAGATCCTCCTCTGAGGCATTCTCCATCATCTGAGCAGCATCGGGGAAGGGCAAATTGGCCGAGTCTACCTTGCCGTTTGGGTTAAGAGGCAGTTTCTGCAGCATGATGTAGATGGAGGGCACCGAGTAAGCCGGCAGGCGAGACTTGAGATGGTCTCGCACCACGGCCTGCATAGGGCGGAACCTCTTGAGGTAAACTACCGCGGGTCCCATCTCAACACCTTCATCTTGGATGTCCTCTTGATTATGGATCTCCAGCCAGCGTCTCCACTCCGCAATATCGGGAACAACGTAGCTCACAAGCTTGGGTTCCTCGTTCATGTTTCGTCTGATAAGAGTCTTGCTGTCTCGGATCAGGGGACTGCCGCTCAGGTTAACATCGATTTCGTTTAGCTCGATCCGGAAACCGCGGATCTTGACCTGAGAGTCGATGCGACCAGACACAAGCACAGCCCCCGAGGGAAGATACTGGCCAAGATCCCCAGTCTTATACATTCTGTCCCGCGCTGACTTGTAATATCGTCGCCAAGGTTCGCCTTTGTCATTGGCCTTTTCAGCTTCTACCCATTTCGCATTATCGACGAACCAGTTCTCGACAAACTTCTCCCGAGTCTTCTCGGGATCGCCGAGGTAGCCTTCGGCCAATCCAGCGGCCCTGATATATAGCTCTCCGACCTCGCCAACACTGCATAGCTTCGTGCGATCCTTTTGAGAAACAACGAGTACTTGAACATCCCGCATGCCCCAGCCCGCGGGAATCGTGTCTCCAAGAGAGTCGAGGGCTGTCGGGTCTTCTGCGGCAGAAGGAATTTCGAAATAAGACACGGCTCGACCTAAGGCTCTACTGTTAGAAACCCATGCGATTTCCCTCTGGACTGACTAAGAGAAGATTGATGTACTTGTCTCTGTAGTGCCATACATGTTCACTATTGTGCATGAATTCGCCAACTGGCGAAGTGCTTTGCAGTCGCGGGCGGTAAGAACGTCGCCAACGAAGAAGACGTGTCGCAGAGACGGGATTTTCGTGGTTGCGCCCCCAACAAGAATCTGTCCCATGGCAGGAGTGAGATGAGCTACGGACGGTGACCATGTGTTCATCCATTCGCTCAGCCTTTCGTGAAGGATGTCTTCCCTGGCTGGGATGAGCAGCTGAGCGCCGAGGAATAGGGGCATCATAATATCTGCCCGCTGGGGTTAGTCTGAGTGGGAAGACGTCGACGATAAAAAAGTCACACCTCTCTGAATGGGGTCATGGGCGATGCCAGATAGGCAGGCGAAGACACTCTCGGATGAGAGGTTGAAACGCTCTGCCATCCAAGGGAAGTATCTTGCCAAGCTGTAATGACGTCCCAGTACTCCCTTGGGTTTCCCTTCTGTGCCGGATGTATAGCTGAGAGTGCAGTTGGAGTCTGGACCGACGAGGATGTTGGGAGGTGATGAGGCCTTGGCGCGCGTGCTGGCAAAGGGATCTGTGCCCTCTTTGTTTCCACTATGCAGCAGGCCGGTGTCACTAAGACGGAGATCCATGATTTGGGTCTTGAGAGACAATTCTTCGTCGATATATTGCTGCACCGAGGGAGCAAGGGGACTGAGAATGATTCATTAGTAAAGGGACGCAATCGTGGCGGAGCTCATATCACGCTGTCAAGGAGAGACTCAAGTACAAGAAACACTTACCCATTCTCGTCCACGGCCTTACCGAGGGTGATCATAGCCTTGGGCTGCGAGACTTCGAGATAGACTGCGGCGATTTTAGTAAAGCTTTACATGCAAGAGCGGAAGGATAGCACCGACTTTGCTGCCTCTGCGGCGGGTAAAGAGGGTCGAGCACTGAGACTGTAGCTCCAACAGCCTGACCATACCAGTCAGCTGCCAAGTTCATTTGAGGTGAGGGTTGGGTATTGCAGGCCGCACCAAGACGCCCATGAAGGCGCAACACAACTCTACAGTTCGATGTGCAAAGATCATGACGACGTCGCCATTGGTAACGCCGGCATCGTGCAGGGAGTGGGCAATGGTGTTGGCCGCCTCATCGATCTGGCGGTAGGTGAATGTCCTGGTCGGCGACCTGGTCCAAATGTCAGAAGCTTGGTTCAGTGCCGATCTGGGGTGTGTCTGTCATACGTAGAAGTCTTGGTCTCGGTCACACAAGGCCTGTCGGGATGAGCCAGTGCGTTGTTGTGGAATATCTCATGGATTGCGCCAACATAGCCGCTCCAGTCAAGGTCGACGGTGGGATCGGGCAGCTCGACCATGGTGGACTGGCCGACAACTTGACGGATTAACTGACTGACTGACGATTTGACTGATTGACTGACTAACGATTTGAGTGATTGACTGACCGACTGACTATTTGACGGATTGACTAGCCGACGATTTGACTGATTGACTGACTAACGATTTGAGTGATTGACTGACCGACTGACTATTTGACGGATTGACTAGCCGACGATTTGACTGATTGACTGACTGACGATTTATTAGCGGATTAGCTGACTGACAAGAATGGAGACTCTCAGGAACAAGAACAGAATGAATACGAGAACTCCAGAATTAGTGAAAGGCGGAGATACTAGCTAGCAAGAAAAAAAAATTCTAGAAAAAAAACCCCACCAGTGCGAAAATACTGGTTTAGGTAGGGCTTATACGGAAATGAGTGTTAATAGCACTGTGAAATTTATACTAGAATTTAAAAAGCTAATGAATTAAGAAAAACTAATATATAAGATAAATCTTAGAGTATATATATTATTTTCGCTAGTTAGCTCTATGTAGGGCTTTAGCCTATTAGTAATACTAACATTAACACTAATAGTATTATAACTATTATAGCTATTATATTTATTATAGGCCAAAAGAAATCATATACTATACTACACTACATATTGTATAGTGTAGTGAAAAAAAAATTCTATAGTATAGTATATAGTGTAGTGTGCAGTGTAATGTAGTGCAAAGCTCTGCTTTAGGTAGGTCTTGTGCAGGGGACATGACTTTTAATCTTAACGTCCGTACAGTGGGTCTTAGGTAATTCCGAGCAGCGAGCATCATAACACGCTATGGGTTCCACGCTGACTTTGCTACGAGTTGCTCGGAATTACCTAGACCTACTGAGGTTCCACGTTACATGTTATAACAAATAGCTAAGTAGTCCTTATTTATAAATTTAGTAATTTTATTTTTAAATAGCCTAACATATCTAAAATCCTGTTACGTGGCAGAACGAGCTTAGCCACGTACAACGCTAATAAGGGCGGATTCGGCCCTGTAGATAGAGAATTAACTCTTATCTTACATCACAACCTGCACCTGACAGTAGCTTTCATAAGTGAACTTAGTATGACTTACGATCCGTTAAATCCGTTGGCCCCTCTAACGGATTCGACCTAACAACGTGCAAAGCCAGCACGTAACAAATGCGCTATAAGAATGCTAGATTAATTTGTACTTAGGACCTTTAGATTAGATTATTTGAAACGCTAGGAAAAACTTTTTTTAATAAAATTTAAGTACTATACATAATTACTGTTAATTAAGAGCCTGTAGACACGCTTCCTATTTTTAACAAGTGGACTGTTATGGACTGGTGTTACGACTGGATCGGAGAGATATGAACAGAGTGAAGGCTGAGGTTCTTGGTCGTAGCTAGAGAGCTATTACTTAGGGGTAGGTGCATAAAGGTCTTAAACTCTAACCTCTTATATACCTTATAGGCAGTCCTTATCTAAATACCCTACTACGTACACGTGGCTATCTAGCAGCTACTTAGTCATCCGCACAACCCGAGGCTTATCCGAGGGTTCCATTATGTAATCACTCTGTCCCTGGCTCCCTGGCCTCCGTGCTCCTGACAACTGGCCCCTAGGCAACTGCAATAGGGCGTCGATATGATATTGAGAGACTTGAGGAGGAAAAGGGAAAGGAGAAGAGGCTATCCCTAGTCATGCCCCTTATACCCCCTTAGCTTCTTAGGTAAGCCCCCTTTTCCTACCCCTAGCTACTTCTACTTATCCCCTCCCTGTCTGCTATACGGATAATGCTTGGGCAAAGCCCAAGCCCTTACATGGACTATTACAGTGCATCTGTTAGTTTTGATTTTTGGTTAAAATTATTATTGTGATATTCTTTGCCTTCTGACACAGTGACCTTTGGTGAGATGGCCGAGTTGGTTATGGCGTAAGATTAAGGTGTTTGTCTTATTTCTTATGGAGCAATCCGCCTGGGTTCGAGTCCCAGTCTCATCAGCCTTCGTTTTTGCCTTTTTGCTAATTCGCTATTATAGTGGCAGAATAATGGCGTGGGGCAGAGCAGTCAAAATAACTTGGTTAGAAGATAGGAACCAGCCAAAAAGTGTAACCCTCTGCCTGTTCGCTAGTCAGCCTTGGGTGACCGAAGCACGGCGTTACAATGATGTCTCTCTCTATTGCAGTGAAATGACAAGGCTCTTCCAAAATCTTTTAGCCTAGTAGCCTTAGGGCTGTTATTCTTGCATCGTTTAATTCCCTCTTCGCAGATGTCAATCAAATCTCAAAGTTCTCCTAGGGCGACGTAGAATGGTTAATAAGCTCTTGAGATCACTTCTAGCATGTAAACAGCTTTTATCTCAACCTTTCCAACGCCTTTCTTTTAGCTTAGCCTCCAACCAAAATAAGTCCAGGACAGGACGAAGAATAGCAGCTAACAATAGCATTAATCACACGCCACAATTAGGACTTTATCCATCATTAGGTCAAGAGGCGCTATTGCTAGTTTATGTCAAGCCATAATCACTTCATTGATTTTTTTTTTTTTAAATTACTGCCGTGGTATTTTGTCTTGATTGTGTCATTAACTGCTTCAAGAGCCACCAACTACTACCTATATAAATAATCTTCGGCCAGTGAGACCCGAAAATTGTATTTCTCTTGTATTTCCGTGCGAGTGCACAGCAAGCAGTGCCCCTATAACAATCATCATTTTTTTAATAAGAGGAGTTAATAACAGTCTGACACGGTCCACACCTGACTGAACGATCGTATCATGCAGAGCGGGTGAATCGTTCGACTAGTAACACGAGGCAATGGCACCGGTAAAGCTTGCCACTACAGTTGACTACAAAAACATGAAAAGCCAGACGATAACAAAGATCTGCGATGCCTTCCGGTGCGCAAAAGTGCAAGAAATCTCAAGTAACACGTGACTTACACCTGTCTGGTCGCGAAGCCGGCCTTATGCTGTGGGCTAGTATTCTGCCCACCGGACTGCAAAAAATTTCAGGAATCCACGACAATTTGACAAAAGAAATGCATTGATGAGACTGGGACTCGAACCCAGGCGGATTGCTCCATAAGAAATAAGACAAACACCTTAATCTTACGCCATAACCAACTCGGCCATCTCACCGACTGATGTGATTGACAAAGGCTTCACAATTTGCGTATCTACGGCTTACAATCGATTCTCACTCTTGGGAATTCTATTAGGACCCGAGCTTTGATTTCGGTGGCACGGCTCCTGTATAGAAGAGACTGGATTGAGCCTGCTGAACATTTCTCCATAACATTGGATTTCATTACCGAGGCAGCTATCTGCAAGGAACGAGACCTGCGGCAAGAGTACAGATGGGGATGTCTCCAGCAGAGCGTAGGCCGGTGACATTCCCATGCCTTAAAAAATTAGATATTACTTTTGTCTTAATTTTCTCCATCAAAAGCCAAGCCAGCGTGATGATTTTTTTGATATGACAGGGCTTACTATCATTGCTAGCTATACCTCGTCAGAACTGGCATTGTAGTCTAAAGGACTCGGGCTGTGACGCGATTCCAGGAATTGAAGCCCATATCACCGATTGGCTTCTAACGACCCTATTTCGACAGGGTCCTGAACGAACCACGAGGATTCGACACCAACTGACCATCACATTAGCTATTGCAGATAATGCCTAGCCGTCATCTATGAGAGACTGCCATGGAAATTTCCAGAGCAGTTTCTTGATGCACTCATGCAGAGTACTCGACTGACACGGACTGAGCACTTCTACGGAGTAGCAGTGATGGAGATTGGAAGGGGATTCCAAGGTCTTCGGTTTCATGCTGGGAAGTTGTATGACGTGCGTGCAGAAACGTCGCATGCAATGTCGTTCAAACACAGTGTGTACTATCATTGATCATATAACGCACAATATCGGGATTGAACACCCCATAGGACTTATGATGAAGCAGTTTGAGTAGACATTCTCTAGGGTAGTCTCCATATACCTAGGTGAAAAATTGAGTCGTGCACGGACCAGTCCTGCGCGATATGGTAAGGACCCTCCGACTTTTTTTTTCTTCGCATATTTCCCCCTTGCCACATCCAAGAGTCTGCGGGCAGATTCAACAACCATGGACTGACTTATTCTTCCGAACTCACGAATTTTTCCTCTGAATCATGGCTACGTCACGAATATTTGTCAAGGGCCTGCCCCCTAATATCACAGAGGCAGAGTTTCGCAAACACTTCTCTGCGAAGAACCGCGAGATCACCGATGTCAAATTGATAGCTCAGCGTCGGATCGGCTACGTAGGTTACAAGAGCCAAGATGATGCGACAAGTGCCGTCAAGTACTTCAACAGGTCATATATCCGCATGTCTAAGTTGTCAGTCGAGGCGGCACGACCGGTAGGTTCTTGCTTCACTTTTTGCCCTGCTTACTGGCTGCTAATGGAATGCTAGATCTCAGACCCAGCCTCGAGCAAAGGACACAATGCTTCCCACTCTTCCGCTGCGTCATGTCGCCAGAGCGTCTCGGAGATGAAATCTGACAAAGAGGACACGAACCCGAAGAAGCGGAAGCGAGAAGAACCAAATGCATCAGATCCAAAGCTGCGGGAGTTCTTGCAGGTGATGAGGTCTGGAAGGGAAGGTGTCATTGCAGATGAAACAAATCCCACCGTTGGGGTAGACCAAGTTTCTCGACCTGGGCAGCTTACTGTTCCAGAAGACGAGAGTGATGACGAGTATGAACAAATCCCATTGAGAAATGAAAAGTCGAGGAAAATAGACACCCATCAACACATATTAGAGGCGGCTGCCCCAAAGCCACTAATGAAGGGAGAGAGGAATCAAGACGATGGCACACCCGTGAACATTACCAAGGGCAAAGCTGAGCAAGTTGGTTCAGACATAACTGATGATGGGCCACCGGCGACTCGGGCGACGGATGACGATTGGCTACGATCACGGACCAACAGGCTGCTAGATCTAGTTGAACCTAGTGACGTTGTTTCTGGGACGGTGCCTAGCCTGGTCGAAGATAAGTCCGAGCAAGACATCAGAATTGACGGACAAACATCGCATTCCACAGATGTGGTGACACCAGACATGACTGAGCAGGCGGAGACGAGTAAGGAGTTGGCAGAGGAAGATGCCGTCGAAACTATCTCTCGCACGTCTCGGCTTTTCGTCCGTAATTTGCCGTATAGCGCCACAGAAGACGATTTGCGAGAAGCGTTTGACAAGTTTGGTGCTCTCGAAGAGGTACGTTACCACGCCAATGTCTACTGCACACACCACCACTATGTCCCCCCATTTTCCCGTTGTACAGGCGCAATGATGAACCCCAAGATAGGGACAGCTTATACTACGGTATATGATGTGAACCTGGGCGAATAATTTTAGTAGATGCTTCGATTGTCTGAGCTCATGCCTTAACTTTTAAAAACATTTTGTCTCTTCTCCGATGGCTGTTTATAGAGAACAGCACGATGACTGACATTTTGAGTTCAGGTCCATCTTCCCGTTACTGTTTCGGGGTCAACAAAGGGATTTGCTCTGATTCGCTTTGTAGACCCGTCCAGCGCCCTGGAGGCATTCCAAGCACTGGATGGGGCAACGTTTCAGGGGCGTATCATTCACATCATTCCAGCCAACCCAAAACGAGAGCAGGGATTGGATGAATATGGGATCTCCAAGCTACCTCTGAAGAAGCAAAACATGATACGTAAGAAAGCAGAGGCCGCGTCAAACAATTTCAATTGGAACTCCCTCTATATGAATCAGGATGCCGTCAACGCATCAGTGGCCAACCGGTTGGGTGTCTCAAAATCCGAGCTGCTTGATCCTACATCGGCTGATGCTGCCATCAAGCAAGCCATCGCAGAGACGACTGTCATACAGGAAACCAAGGCTTTTTTCGCCGCTAACGGTGTGGATCTGGATGCTTTCAAGTCTCAGAGGCGGGGAGACACCACCATACTGGTGAAAAACTTCCCGTATGGGACTACAAAAGAGGAGATCCGAAAAATGTTTGAGGAGCACGGCCAAGTGCTCAAAGTTTTGATGCCTCCCACTGCAACGATCGCTATTGTGCAGTTTGCGCAAGCAAATCAGGCAAAATCCGCATTTGGTAAGCTCGCGTACAGACGAATTAGGGACAGTGTGCTCTTCCTAGAAAAAGGACCTAAAGACCTGTTCAGAGGGGATAGCTCGGAGCAAACCAGCCTGTTGGTCGATCAGCAAGCGACCGGGGTGCGGGGACTTAGCGTTGGTGAGCTGCTGTCAAGCGGCGATAAGGCGGAAGAGGTGGAAACGACCTCTCTCTTTATCCGCAATTTAAACTTCGCCACCACTACGGGTCGGCTGGCCGAAGCTTTCGAGGCTCTCGACGGTTTCGTATCGGCTAGAGTCAAGACCAAGACGGATGCCAAAAAGCCCGGTCAAACGCTCAGCATGGGGTTTGGTTTCGCGGAATTTCGATCCAAGGAGCAGGCCCAGGCAGCACTCAAAGTCATGGATGGGTACGTGCTAGATGGCCACACTCTGGGCGTGAAGGCATCCCACAGGGGACATGACGCAGCCGAAGAAAGACGGCGAGAAGATGGGGCCAAGAAGGCAGCAGCAAAGAGGACAAAGATTGTCATCAAGAACCTGCCTTTCCAAGCCACCAAGAAGGATGTGCGGTCGCTGCTCGGAACTTACGGCCAGCTCAGATCGGTCCGCGTCCCAAAGAAGGCTGACTACACGGCAAGAGGTTTTGCATTTGCCGACTTTGTGACAGCCCGTGAAGCGGAGAATGCACTAAACGCTTTGAAAGACACCCATCTTCTCGGGCGCCGGCTAGTATTAGACTTTGCTGAAGCTGAGGCCATTGATGCTGAAGAAGAGATCGAAAAGATGCAGCGCAAGGTAGGGGGTCAAGTTAACAAGGTAGCCCTTCAGCAGCTTACTGGCGGAGGGAGGAAAAAGGTCAATATTGGCAACGATGAGGAGGAACCTCAGTGAGGGCTTAACTTGTTAGGGAGCAAAGCAGACTATTCGGGTTCCCGCAAGTGCAATACAGCGCAAAAGGCCGACTCCCAATTTGCCCAACGTCCCTGGCCCACGCATCGCCTCTGTTGCTGCATCCCTTGGGAAGGGCAGTGTGTACCGGGGTTTTTTTTTTCAAACCCTCTCTCTCTCTTCCCCTCTTCCCCACTGGTATCCATCGACTGCTTGGACGGCGCCGCGCGCACACGCAACAGTTACGATCGCGATGTCTAAAGACAAAAAAAAAAAAAACAAGCTCGCGTGGTCATGAGCTGACAGCATCCAGGAACCAAGAATGCGGCTCGCGGGTCAGAGGTGTGTGGCAACCGTTTTTTCGTCTGATCTCAATCTCTTTCGCATACCTGCGCGATTGTCGACGACGAAACTTTGGGAAGGTCTGTCTCTGCCAACGGGCGACCATGACGGACTGCTGGTGTGCAAGACCCGCTTTGCTATCGACCCTCCCTCCCTTGGCTTCAAACGCCCTCGCTGCAGACACCTGGAGACACCTGCAGACACCTGCAGACACTTTAGCTGCCGCATGTACTCCGTACGTCCGTATGCCCATTGGGTTTGCGACAAGGTCTTCATTGGTCGAGTATATGTCCTCTTTTGATCGTAGACATGAATTACACGGACGCTTTTAGTGACGAACTCCCCTCGGCATCCCATCCCGTCCTATCCCACCCTTTTTGGGATGTTTTGGAGATAGATCTGATCTGTAGGTTGAGGGGCGAGGAAAAAAAAGAGAGTTGGGTAGCCCTGTTGCTAGCCCTTTGTCAATATGATCCGCCTGGGCTGTCGATTCTCGCACCGATAGTCTTGGATTTATACAGTCTTGGATCCTCCCGGGAAATAATCCTGCGTTCCAGTCAAAAACATCACTGTCCTCAAATAATACATTTATCCCACCATTCCACATCTTCGGAATTCCTCTCAGCATTTCTTCTTCTCCAACTCGTCCTTCATCCTCACATTCATTCATACTTTGTGGCTATTGTTCGAGGCATCTGCGTTTGTACTCCAGACTCAACCGTGGGCTTTGTTCTCGTTCGCCACTCGTGCTGGCATTCCTTCTACTCCTGCTTCACCTTTGGCAGCAATGTCTTCACTCTTTCAGCCAAGGCCTGTGCTGTCATCCCAGAGTTACTCACAGTCTCCAGACTATGTCGACACGAGGCGTATGCACGCTGGTAGAGCACCGTTGCGTGAATCCACAGGCAATGCTCAATCACACAACTTCAATGGCTTAGTCTCTTGCTACCAGAACCAAGTGGCATTGTCACCAGCTATGCAGTCAACTATTCCTGCTCCCTTGGTGCCATCACAATCACTCGACTGTCTCTACAGAAACCCGACTCCTCGTCAACAGCCTCGATACCAGAGACGGCAAAAGGCTTCCATCAATCCCCTCTACTTCTGGCCAGCTTTCCGCCAGTATCGCAATAGACAGGCACACAAAGATACCCAAAAAGACAAGGGCGGAGTATGGCGCCGACCCGAGCTGGAAGATGCCTTTGTCGACTGTACGTCGTCTACTCCTCCTACTTCCATTTCAATCGTCCAAAAAGGTTAAGATCAGAACAATATGCTAATGCTCCGCTCGTAGCCGTGTTGCTTATGCCCCATATGGGCCGCCGGAAGTTCTCCATGGGTGGCAAGCTGCATGGACGCAATATGCTCATCAGCGAATACATTTTCACAATTTGCGTTGCCGTATTGGGAAGCAAAGAAATCTTTCGCATCGACAATAGCAACGACAGTATCGAGCAGATGGGACGAAAGCAAGTGTCAAGCCACATGCAGGTTGTCAAGAAATTCTTTGAAGACCTTCGATGCTGTAAGTTTGGCCCGTGTAACCCCACCGTTTTTTTTTTTTTTTTTTTTCTTCTTTCTCTCTCCCCCTCCCCACCGTGTGTGTCACAAAAATTGAGTTTAGAGCACGGATGTTGACCAAGACCCCACAACAAGTCCACTTCTTGTTCCCTTCAGAGGAGAAGAAGGAGCCAGGCTCCACCAACTCAGACGATTACTATGATGAAGAGGAGCAGGAGTCGTTCAAGTCGAATCCCGTTCTCACAGCCCTAGCCGAAGGGCGGGTGCCCGATGTCAAGCCCAACTACGAATATTTCTCCCAGCTTTTGGCGCTGCAGTCGTCAATCAGTGCACGACCCAAGACGTGCGAAATCTTTGTATCGTCGTCCGACATCAAGATTCGAGATGATGTTGCCTACGACGCCCATGGCACACCCTTGGACCAGGCTTCTTTCCCCCACTTGAACAAATACTCGAACTGTGATGACAGTCCTAATGTCCTCGGCAAGGACGTCTTGTTACACGAATACACCCGGTCTCTGGACCGAACCACATCAGCCTGCGCCAAGTCTGTGACTCGCCGCTGGCAGAATGATGCTCCTGCCATGTACGAGACTCTCGAGCTCCCATGCAGGGATGAGGAGTGTCTGCTGCTGGAGATGTGCGCGACTCTTGAACTGCACGAGCACGCCAAGTTCCCTTCAGGCTCCGAGCTGACCGGATTCGTCGAGGTTGCCATCACCCAGCCTGCGCTCCAGACTCATCGCTGGAAGTGCGTGACCCGCTTGACCAGGCCCGCCGAACTCCACAGTGACGATGGCAAACAAGGTGTGTACACAAACGACAGTGGAATTCATCGTCGGGGGTGCAGCGATGCCAAGGTCAACTGTGACTGCCACACTCGTCCTCGACAGGACATTCACGTCCCCTTCCCTGCTGTCGAGTGGGCCAGTATTCTCAGCATGGCTGTGCAGTACCCCGACGTGGAGCATCAGCGAATGAAGGAGAAGCGCCGCAAGTATGCCGACGGGGAGGGCAAGAAGGAACTGGAGCGAGCTGGCAGCAAGCGAAAGCGCTCCGAAGATGAAGGCGATGCCGCCTCCTGGGCTCGCCGAGAGCTCACCGGCAGCGATCTGATCTGCAAAGTCGCCATGTACCAGGAGCTTTGGTCTTGCGCACCCGACTCCACGCAGTGGACTCGCCAGGGCATCATCTTCTGGCGTTTCAATACAACGAATCAATGGCACAAGTATAACCCGGTGTTCAAGCCCGCTGGAACAACTTGGCGATGGTTGACTATCAACGACCCAATGTCCCGCTATCATCAGCAAAAGGCACTGGTCTATCCCCAGGTTGGCGTCTCGAGGGACGCCATCATGTCGCCCACTCCCTCCATCAATCAGCACCTGACTGCATCCATGAGCGAAACATCCAACTCTTGGAACCAGGGCGGCCACGTACACCACGGCCCCCATGTGCCGCCTTTGCAGACCCCCAACAATAGCATCGGGCTGTTTGACTCCTTCTCGAACGGACTAGCCACTCCGCCCCCCACAGCCACAATACCCTCGGCATACTCTGCCGGTCCCTTTGATAGCAGAAGCGGCAGTTTTGACGCCAGGAGCGCCAGCTTCGATGCTAGGAGCGGTAGCTTCGACGCCAACATGGGGCCCAACAACGGTGGCGGCGTGGCTTACCTCGCAGCCACCGGTCCATCGCAACACAACAGACAACCTTCACCTCTGGGCAGCGGTCAAGGGTTCTTTGATGGACAGCAATCATTCTCGGAGGTCAAGCCTATCAACACCGCAGTGGCTTCTTACATGGCCGCCACCACAGCCCTCGACTTGCCCAGCCAGCTAGTTTTCGACAACTCAGGCGTGGATGCTGGCAACATGCAGGGCTGGGACATGTCTGCCTTGGACGGCTGGTCCGCGGCGTCCGCACCAGCCAGCGCAACGACGGAATGGCCACCAACCCACAAGATGGAAGCACCAGCAGACCACCACACGGCCAATATCTGGGGACCTCCACAATGGCCACTATCCGCTGGGACAGCGCCAGATTCGCACGAGAGAGGTGGAAGCCCGCGACCGATGAAGAGGCGGAGGGAGACGATTGATGTCGGAGTACCTGTCACTGCTGGATGGTGATGGCTTCGGCGAAAACAAGACTGCGCGTCTATCTGGTATAGATGACGATGCTGTTGCAAGACGTGAAACGGAGTCTTTCCGGCGGTTTTCTTCATTTCCCTCGTTCGTCTTGGATTTTTACAAACCGATTGGCGTTGGGGAAACATTTTACGACGGGTTCACTGTCTATTTGCTTGAATGATCATAATACCACATAGACATAGTTAGACACTTAATGAAGCGTTTTTGACGAGCCTTTCTCGTTTTCCCCAATGCCCTCCGCAACATGCCATGATTGTCAAGAACACACGCGCCAGCTTGACCTCGCTACGCTATTGACGTGACCCTCGGAGTCGAACCCAATCCCCCGATTCGCCGCCACGTGCCAAGGTGAGTGAGTAGACGGTATCGCGGTGCACTGCGAAATCATGAAGCCCATCACTGCGTCTCTGCAATTCGGCCGCGGCTCTTGACTAAACAGACGCCCACCACACCACCCATGGGTTCCTAGTGATCAGCATCTCCCGCGCGCCGTCTCCCGTATTCAATATTTCCCCCATTCCCTTTTCCCCCGTGTCTCTTCAACAAGTGGATGCCGAGTGCAGGAAACACGCGGGTAACCCCTGACTAGCGACCGAGCTACCGCAGCGACAGCGACAGCAACTTGCAAGGGATAGATATAGATGCAGCATTACTAGTCCGTACGTGGAGACGTGGTAAAGACGGGATGGGCAGGCGAACTTGGCTAGTGCGCGATCGTGTCCTGAAGGGAAGGGACACGCGACTTGTCTGCAAGCACTTGAAAAAACACTCGGGATTTTTATTTTGAGGGAAAAAAAATGGATAAAAAAAATTTGGAAATGGCTTGTTCAAGCAAAGCCGTTGTGAAGTACGTGGCGAGAGAAACCGACGCGGGCGATTTGGCAACATTAATAAACACGAGAATGGAACAATGAGGAACATAACCCCTTAAACTTCCATCTGGCCGACGAACAAAACAGGGCGGGGGACAAAAACAATGGGATTCTCGGGACGCCCCGAGGAATGGAAAGGAAAACGCGAAGAGATGGAATGGGACGCGCTTGGTTGAAAGGGCGGTGGGAAGGGGGCCGCTAGGGATGGCGATGTGCCCCTTGTTCTTGGTGTGAGAACTGGCATCTTGTTTCGCGTAGGGAGCTGAGATGCGAGGCGAGGCGCGGCGAGGGGGTGGGTGTGTGTTGCCGCTTCATGAGATGAAGTTGCTGTGAGGATGACGGGAATGAGCTTCATCCATCAAGTTTGTGTCTACGGAAGAAAGCATGGGGGTGTGCGGCCAAGATTTCGACTTGGGGCGGCGACTGAACATGGGAATTTTTGGGCATTCGGTGGGGATGATGGATGATCAGAATGCCCCGTCGTCAAGCCAGATGACTAAAATCAGGGTGCCGGGCATCTTACCTTTGCCATGACATGAAACAAGAGGAAGAAGAGTCGCTCACAGAGTGGACGTGGAACGGACGAGCATCGCAGGCGTACACTCGGTTCTGCGCACGAGGCCACACGAGTTCGAAACAGACGCGTTTCATGCAGTGCAGCACAAAACAACAGTCTGACGGGCCAAGGGTACCGGCGCTTGCTCCGACGTTGAATGTTGGGCCGAGCCAGATGGAAACAAACAGGCTTGTGGTCGAGAAACTCGTGTGCACGAACCAAAACAAGCACGATTGTTGTATTGTCGTCGTGCATGACGGTGCGAACTCGTGTGATGGGGAAACAATGGCCGGTGGTCGGCGGGAGGACTTGCATGCAAGGATAATTCATGCAGATGAAGGCCTGGAAGCTGTTTGGAGTGAGTGAGTGAGTGATCATGGAGCTGGTTGATTGGTGCCAGTAGGCGCTGTCATCTAGATGCAGTGGGGTCAACATGCATGCCCCGCTCTGCCCCCGATTGTTTGTTTCCATTGTCACGGTGTGGCAGGCATCTGCCATGAAACAACAGCTTCGGGTGCGTGCGTCCTGGACGTTTTGGTGCACAGGCGTTGGTGAGCCTTTGAACACGATGTCATCGTGTCCGGCGTGCCTCAAACACGTCTCCTTTGGCCTGCCCCCTCGCGGCCCTCGCGGCCACGAACAAGACCGTCTGCACAACCTCTGTCGCCCGCCGGCCCAACGATAGGCTCCCATCAAAGCTCCCATCACGCCGCCATCTCATGCCGCCATCCATCATGTCCCCGTTCTTGTTGTGTAGTGTACGGACCACGTAGCTGCATCCCGGTTCGGGTGCTTCGCTCGAGCCCCGTGGATTACAGAGCTCCTGTTCTTTACTACTGCGTGACCCCGTCGCCTGACTCGGCTCTGTCCTTTCCATCATGGTTTTGTCTCTCTACCTGAATATCTACTCCAGCCAAGGGCAAGTTGTTTGTTACATTGATTGCCATGGCAAGCTGAGGGAAAGAAAGTAGACCGCCACCCATCGTGAGGCTGATGGCTGTCTGATATCTTGGAGGGTCAGCCGCTCTTCTTCCTCTCGCAATCCTCATTTTGATATTCATCACCTGCGTGCGTCCTAGTCGACTTGTGTACACACGCTCGCTCGACAGGAACAAACAAAGACGCGCACACACGCACTGCTGCATTGGTCACCTCACCCATTCACTTGGACTCGTTGCAGTTGCAAACAAGCGGCAACCTCCAGCTGGCTGGTGGATCTGCCAGCTGTTCACTGTTCAAGAGAAGCACAAAGTCCATCACGCATCTGGACGCAGCTGTTGACACTTCCCTTGATCGTCTGCCCAGGGAACGTATTGTTTTGTTCAGACTTGCTTGCCCTGATAACAGCAACAAGCCCTCGACTCGACCCTTCTTCAAAAACCCGACAAGATACTCTCCTCTCTCAACAAAACCATCACCGTTTCTACCTTTTATTTCCCGCGCCCTTCTCATTACCGCGAGCTCGATATCCGACCTTCTTTCTCTTCTTCATACACCTTCCTTCTCTTCTCTTCTTGGTTTCTCCTGGCGAGAATAAACAGCAAACAAGAATTTTTACTGCATCCACCGGGTTTGGTTTTGGTCTACGAGAAAAAGTTGCACAAGATAAGAGAAAGAGACTTCTTCTGCCACACGCCAACCTAGGAAGCCATTTCTTTTCAGGATATATCTCACACGACGTGACAATGCGAACAATTACTTCTCGAGTCACTATGTATCGACTTGTTTCCACACTAGCTCTCACCTGCTCTGTATCCGCGCACTCGTGGATAGAGTACGCTCTCCGGATCGCGCCCAACGGAACCATGGTTGGCGAACGCGGCTTCCCTCGCGGATACATTGATCGCGATCATGGGTTCAATGACAAAGTTCCTCAGCAACTGCTCCCTGCCAGCGGGCAGTCAGCCTACTCTGGGGAAGAAATCCTGAACAAGTTCCCCTTCGAGGCAAATCCCAAACACCCCTTGCTGCAGGCTTCCCCCGGTGAACATGTCGCCATCATTCATTTGGAGAACGGCCACGTCAGTCTGCCGCAGAACCAGCCAAAAAAAACTCACAATCGCGGCACCATCTTCTTCTACGGCACCGCACAACCCAGGCCACAGGAAAAGCTCTTTGACGTGCATTTGCGCTGGAACAAGGACGGCACCGGCGGCGACAAGAGGGGGGTCCTTCTCGGAACGAAAAATTACGATGACGGACAGTGCTTCCAGCCCAATGCCGCTGGAATTACCAGCGAGCGAGCGTCCAAATTTAGCAGCGATGGAGCCGATACCAAGAAAGAGCTGCCGTGCCAGTCCGACATCAAGCTTCCCGATGACTTGAAGCCCGGGAGTGTCTACACGATCTACTGGTACTGGGACTGGCCGGACCTGAACGCCGACAAGATCAACATGGATAAGACCAAGGATGGAAGTTACCCATGGGCTGGGTCCTTCTTGCGAGGCGATGCTGTCCCGAACGGCTGGACAATGGACATGATCTCCAAGAACGAAAGCTATTCCAGCGTCATTGATATCAAGATCGTGGATGGACAACCTCAGGGCTTCGCGGCCAAGTCCAACGCCAAGGAGAAGTGGGTTGCGCAGCAAAACATCTACTCCAAAGCTATTGAGGCGCAGATGAGCGATAATTTCCAGGTCAAAGTTGGCGATATCGGAGGAGGCGGCGGTGGTGCTTCGGGGTCGTCTGCGCCTGGAGCTCCAGCTTCAACTGGCAATTCTGCCCCATTGCCAAGTTCAATCGCCCGCGCCCCCGACATGCCCCCTGCGGCAACGTCTCCCGCCAAGCCCCCTGCGGTTTCAACACCTCCCACGGGCAGCGGTGTCGTGACAGTCACGCAGACAGTCACTGTGCCGCCCACGACACTCATCAAGACTGTCTACCGGACGCTAGACCTGGCCGAGACGGCTTCAGCGCAGCCCGACGGTATTGAGGAGGTGACTGTCACTGTGACAAAGCACGTTCCTCCGCCGAATCAGCCGCCTGTGCAGACAAATGGGAGTAGCTCGCAGACATTATTGACTTCAGGTACACTGACGCAGTTGCCAACCACGAATGGAGATTCCGCGCCTCCTACTTCAATCATTACTGGAGCACTGGTGACAGTAACGCCCTTCCGACGTCGTGCGATCAGGCGCTCAGGTCGGTTTGACTGATGGCACACCGGGAAACTGGTCCGACCTTGGGGTCGGGTAGACGGGGGGGTTCAATAATCATCATTGGCTGCAGCAGCCGGGTTCGGGGTTCGGGTCGGGTACCAAGTCGATCTTTCCACATGTACATATCTTGGTAGTTTGTCTCATATATACCATCTTGGGGGCATTCATGGCTGATGAGGAACTATCTACGTCTGCTGGTTCTAGACATGAAGCGGAGTCAGGAATGAATGTTGATTGATGAGATGAAACTAACTGACTGGGCTTGTGGCCGGCCACGCGATGTGATTGATGTAGCGAATCGCATCTGTCGGAGTCTCTGCGAGCCGCGAAAGTGAATGTGTAGGTTCGTAGGTTCTGCCCGACATACGGCCGGTTGCTCACAGACTTGGTCTCACGAATCCCAAGTCGGATCCCGTGAGACGGTCATGAGCGACGTTTGCTTCTTCACACGTGTTTTTCAAAATATCTTTGTTCCGCAGACTTTTTTCTTTCTTTTTTTTTCGCCAATTCGTTCCACTCATCGCTCGCCCGGCGTGTGCCAAACGCGAGTTCTCGACTGGTTTCGATGAATCAAGCCGAGCTCTGGACTAGCCTCGATTGAAGTCGCAATCGAGTTTTAAAAAAGTAGACACCACGAGGTGTCCTCGTGATGATTGCACAATGCGCCGATCCCACCATTCAAAACAGCCCAAGCCAGCGCAACAAGATACACATACTAGACACATCAGCGCTCGTCACATCTCCCCGCACTGAGCAATCACCACATCCATATTCGGCACATCCTTCCCCCTGTACCCCGTCTTCGTAGCCTCCATCTTCCTCACCACGTCCATCCCCCCCACGACCTTGCCGAACACGACGTGTTTGCCGTCGAGAAACGGCGTGGGGACCGTCGTAATGAAGAACTGAGACCCGTTGGAGTTGGGTCCGGCGTTCTGTAGTCGACGGAACTTAGCATCGAACCGGCCATGCAATATCCCCCTGCTTACGACATGTTCTAAAAAAAAGAGAGAGAGAGACGTACCGCCATGGACAACAACCCCGGCTGATCGTGCTTGAGCGTAAAATTCTCGTCTTCAAAGGCCTTCAGTCCCCATATACAGGTTGAGCCTGTGCCGTCGCCCTTGAGGAAATCGCCGCCCTGGCACATGAACTTGGGGATCTGGAAGGGGCAGCATAGCATCTGTCAGCGCAGCAGGACGATGGAATGTGGCAAGGAACATGGCGCGTACGATGCGGTGGAACTTCGAGCCCTTGTAGCCCTGGGCTTTTCCCTGGGCGTCCTTGGACTCGCCTGTGCAGAACTGGCGGAAGTTCTCGGCGGTTTTGGGAACGACGTCTTGGAAGAGTTCGAAGGTGATGCGGCCGAGGGGCTCGCCTGATGATTTGTCAATACACGGCTTTGGAAACTAAACTGTCGTTGTTGTTGTTGTTGTTGTTGTTGTTGTTGTGTGGAAGAAGGGAATAAAAAACATCCACCCACCTCCTAGTGTCATGTCGAAAAACACCCTGCGCAGTCAAATGTCCATCTCGTTCAGCTTCTCTTCTCTTCTTTGCCGGTGGGTGGGTGAGCCATGAAGTTCCATGACGGAGGGGGGGTTGATTGAGGCCCCGACTTACAAAGGGTTTCCCGACTCGGGCAGCTGTGTCGGCGGCATACTTGGTCTGCGGGATGAATTGGGCAACGGGGTGAGACGGGAAAGAGGTTCTGGTGTTGAGGGGTCCGTCAGATAGGGTTGCAGCTGGATTATTATTCCGAGCAATCTTGCGACGCAGATTGACTTGCCACGGCGGTAATACGTGGAATGTTGCAAAAAGTCGAGGTGGGCGGATCGAGGTGGGTGTTGGCGGGCGATGACAGAAACTGTTGCCTGGCAGCGGGTAATATGACTGATTATACAGGTAATATAATTAATTATACACGCTATACGCGTAGGACTATATTAGGGAAGCTAAACTATACCTTAAAAGAATATATAATCTTAGAATAAGAAGTATATAAAGTTTACTATAGTTACTTTTTTTATAAAAGAGAAGCTTTTATTCTTTTATTTATAAGATAGAATTAGCATTAATTAAATCACTTCTTCTGCCTTTAATCATCCCTTCTGATCATATCTTTACCCGAGTCACGTGCCACATAGCGATAGAAACGGCCTAGCGCGGATTAGGGGGCCCTTCACTTCCTTGGCTTTTCTGGCAGTCTGACCCTGCTTTTCGTGCTTCAGCCCAGATCACGATGGATAAACATCACCGCAAAGCTGCTACTTACAATATTATGCTCCCTAGGTGATGTGTTTCCTACACGGATAGCCGAGACTCCTGTCTAGGCTCACTCGCAGATCCGCTCAATAAATTGATTTATCAGCACGGACTTTTATTGGTAAGGATTCATCGTCATCACTTTCACATGTTTCCTGGATTGCATTAGCTGGCACATGGTCACTGCAACCGGAAAAGAGCCAAAAAAAAGAAGACCAGACGTTGATGGGAAAGCTGCCAGGTTCGTCTGTACTTTTCGCCTGCATTTCACTTGTCCACGATCAGTGTCAATTGAGTTTCTTCACAAGAGAACCAAAATTCCAGCTCACCCCGCATTGCAAAACACGTCCATCCATCTTCACTGTGATGATGCTCCCGCGTATTCGAACACTCAACCATTGTTGTTTGCCGCAAAACAGAGGTCCTCGGTCGAAGACAAGCTTGGCGATGCAAACATATGTGAGCCGGTTTCACGTAGTATTCGACGGGGTCCATATCTACTCGGCATTGTCCAAGTGACCGATGCCCATCGTTGTCGTATTCTAGTAAAATGCCTATACATAGCCCGCTTTGCCCTTTCTTAAAAATGCCAAGTCGCTTCACGCGTTCAAGAGGAGCCCAGGAGAAACAAGCGTTCGGAAATGGAGGATCGTCAATGAGTGGATGCTGGAACGGTGTTGGTATTGGTTTGGCTTCGTTTTCAGTGTTATAGGCACCGATTACTGAAACGGTTTCTAATTCGCGAGCATCGTCGTATATAATCGTCGACGGAGCTGATTTGCTCAGTAATAAATCCCTTGCCGGTTTCGTTGAAGTTAGACCAACTGGCACGTCACCACCCAGTTTCAGGCGGAACTGAACCAATTAGCTTTCTATTGCAGCATAAATTCCTTGACATACTCACGAGTAGGCAGATGCTCCCAAAGGAGCCACCATGGGCCGATGACATTCGTGCACCTAGTGTGGTAATGAAGTCGTTCTGAGAGATCGGCAAATAAACCCAGGAGACTGACTGTTGTTGCCGGCGAGATAGTCGCTTATACGTTGACTGAGCACTAGGAGCTGATAGTGTATGGGCATGTATGGCATAGATGAATCCTGAACGGAGGAAAAAGGTGATGCCAGTTATTTTGCTCAGTTCAATCGTCCTGAACTGCGTGCACTGGGTGATGTTTCCTGGATGAAAGCAGCATCTTTCTAGTTCGGGGGGCGTTGGTGTGTCCCATGTCTGAAGCCCATGACAAGATTGAGGCAAGGCCAAACGCAGAAGGCCATACTAAGCATGCGCCAGCGTGAGTCTTGGGGGGACAATTTAGTTCTTTTAATGGAAACATGTTTACCTTGAAATGGGCTGTAATGTCTTTGCAACAGCTCTGGTCCAGTATAATAAAAACGAGGTTATCCGTCCTCCAATTCTTGAATCGTGGATGATCTGATAGTCTCTCAATCGTTCTGATTCCCCACGAGTCAACTGTTAATCGAATGACGGGCCATTTCTGGGCGCCTTTTGTGACGACTGTTTGACTGCCGCGATTCCAAGTCGTAATTATGTCCAGGGGAATCGACAAGAGCTTCGAGAAAGAGGATAATTGTCGAGTGAGCTCTGAGGCTGCGCTATACCGCCAGAATAGACTGGTCGCTGAATACCGATACACCATTTGAGATACTTCCAGGGGAAGTGTCGTCATTCTTGACATGCCAATGCTATGAAACATCTCAAGGTCTGCCGTAACGGCGGATCCTTCCAAGCAGAAATTGGGTGCTTCACGCCAAGGGAGATGCCAGGCGGTGACAATCCATAGATGGTCTAAAACCAAGGGCAAAATGCATCGCTGTTCGATAAACTCGACACAATCAGTGCGCAAAGTCGCGGCCTCAGCAGAGGCGGCACACGTGCTGCAGGTGGGCTTACGACATAGATATATGTCGTCCCTGCCCGGTACACGATGGCCGTAATCAGGGAAGATAAGAGGACCGCGGCTATGAGAGAACCCAGTCGAGTCGACGTTACCAAGGACTAGATGGGCAGGTTGCGGATTAGAATGGAAAAGTCGCCAAGGTAATGAACAGTCTGCGAACTTACGCAAGACAACTCGCTCAGTGATTCCTACTGAGCCGCCACAGATGCCGCAATACGGCCGAACGCGAACATGTTCATCGGTTCTGGGCCGGGCTGCCATGCCCAACGCTCCACTCGGAGTCGTCATTCGTCATTCGTCATGTTCAGACATTGGCGAAAGTCAGCCGAGTTCTTGATCCGAGTTCTTGATCATGGCAGGCTTGCTTGTGCTATTTATACAGTGGGGTCCCAGTAATTCCGAAGAATTTCCACCAGAGTCGTCGTTGCTGCTGCTTCGGATGTATGTCTAATCTAATTGGATACATACAGACCCCTAGTTAAAGCAACTCCACAAGCTGTACATATCACGGCCAAGGAGATAGACAGGCATATACATCAATAAGGTGTAACCCAGCTATCTGATTCTCCATAGTTGACCCTCACGGAGTCCGTCCAAAGACACTGACACTGTATGAAGAAGGAGTTCTCCGTCCGTGCAGCGTAGGAGAAGCTTATCAACACGCCACTCCCCCTTGTGGACACCGCTTCCGACGGTACGCGCAGGTAACTTGTCCACTATTACCCTTTCCCTTTGGACACGGCGTGGGCGCTGTTTTCTTTTTGTCTTCCTAAAATAGCCTAGTT
Source organism: Epichloe coenophiala (assembly GCA_018801565.1). Classification (NCBI taxonomy): domain Eukaryota; kingdom Fungi; phylum Ascomycota; class Sordariomycetes; order Hypocreales; family Clavicipitaceae; genus Epichloe; species Epichloe coenophiala. The sequence goes on along the minus strand of JAFEMN010000005.1, from coordinate 2,208,792 downwards.
GCTGATCGGGGAACTTTAAAGTCACGATATTGCGATTAGCTATTGTGACACTAGAGCGCAGTTAGCTTTTAGACTCTACTAAAAGGGCAGGAATAATATGCGTCACGGTTATCTTACGCAAAAGGTACTAACTTTACTTTCGGTGCCTTTGCACATATTAACGGTTGGAAGTTCGAAATCCTTGTAGTACATAAGCGTGCCTTCCTTGAATGGAATAAAGAAGTCCTTGGCTATGGCTGGGGTTAAGAGGAGCAAGAAGAGCTTTATTTTGGCCGCCTAGTACGGATTGGATTGGATTTGTAGGTGAGAACTTGAAGGAGGAGTTTATGAATACTAATTTTCTTCTTCAAGCTACTTGAATGTACTAGTAGGCTGCCTTTATATATACTTGCGAAACGGAATCTCTTTGAAGCCTACCGAGTATATACGGATTCCTCGGAAATGTTTTGTTACACCCGATCCACATAGCTTGATCCTATACATGTACTCCGTAGAGGCTTCTATCGCTACTATCATCGCCAGCTACAGAAGTCATCGATTCAATGCCTCTAGCATCCAATTTATCCATTTGAACATCTTTGGCATTGAAATTATCAATTCGGACCCCTGGAAGTGGAAGGTCACGAGCGGGCCCATAGCTTGATCGAAAGGCAGATGCTATTGGCAGATGTAGCAAAAGACTCGAAATTTATCAAACGTGGACGGGAAGCGGGGAAACCAGATAATATATATAGGCTGCTAAATCCGTCGCCAACGGAGTATATGTGGGACGCCAGAGCCGGGTAAATTCGGCATTTGATTGACGGTGGGCGGTTGGGTAGATTCATGCGGGATGAGCGGAAGTAGGAGATATGGCACAATTAATAGTGTTTGGTGTTTGGTGTTTGGTCTTCGAACCTTGAGCTCGGTGCACGCGCGTCGCGGCGGGCGAAGAAATAAGCGACATTGGCTGTTTCTCCATGGTGACGCGAGAATCCAAGCCAGCGACATCTTTCATCGTTAGCGTTGTTCCAATCGAGAAACAACATCATGTCCAGCACGCAGGCATGTGTGAAATTTGAGAGAAGCCTGGTTAATACAACCAAGTCTCGTACAGTAGGGGTCATGGATTAGAGCGCATCCTAAAAATAGGGCATGGGTATCCAAAAGAGGGTTGTTTAAAACGTGCCTGGCAGCATGATATATATACGCTGGGGTTGTGTGCGCAAGAACCCGATTTTGTTGCCTATGTTTCCATCCATGCCTTGAAAGGGCTTCATGTTCATGTTCATGTTCATGTGCACGATTCATAATCCTTTCCATCTCCTGTCAGTTAGGCGTGTTGGCAAGTTTATCCTTTCTGACACGGACAGAGCCCACCTACTCCAGATGCCTTCCTCGTCAATCAGCGCCGCTGGAGTCCCAGGGGCCAGGAAGGGGTGGCTGTGACACCGGATGAATATCTGAGACAGATCACAGACAAGTAAGCTGGGTTTCGTTGACGAGAACATGTTGGGTTCGACGGCACCTTGTTGTTGTTGTTGTTGTTGTTGTTCATCATCATCATCTTCTTCTTCTTCTCTGACCTGAGATCAACCGCGGTTCCCAAGTCATCTTTGCTTTGTGGCGTCTGCATTGGCGACGGAAATAGCGAACCGACGGAACGTGTGTGTGTGTGCGTATGAATCGTGGCTGGACTGACTTCGCGTAGCGCCGTGCGAAAGGGGCAGACCAGCTTGGGTGTGAGTGGGCGAAACTCGACCATCTAGAAACACAAGAGGTCCTCAGAATATCAGAACAAGGCCGAGCGCTACATTTTCGTTCTCCAACGTCGCACGGCTGGAATGTTGTGCTGGCCGGATGTCGGTGGCATGGCCTGGCTCAGGATTGTCGAGGAATAGTCTTGAGACAGGTAGAACAGGTCTCACGCGGTCGACGTGTCATCCACTCGTGTTGCATGTTTTCCGCATCTATAGAATGCCAAAATAGCTCAGTGATTCGGGATAGAAGGCAAACCACATCTGTCAACCACAGCCAGCGCTGTGCAGCCGTGTCACGGGTGTCATGGGTGTCAGGAATGGAATGGAACACACCGAACCTCGTGATTGGTTTTGGTTCAATATTTTTTTTGTTGTTGTCAGTCCAACGCGGCCTGCCCGTTTGGTCCGCAGCGAGGCCGTCACCGTTGAGAAGATACGTTGCGCACAAGTGAAAATCGTTTCTGGCAACTGGCAACTGGCAACGAATTCATTTGCTGAATCCATGACGATTCCATCCATCAGCTCCATCAGCTCCATCGGCTCCATCAGCTCCACGCAACGCAGCACAGGGCGAAAAAGAGCATCAGCATCATCTGCGGCGACGCCGAGCGAAAGTAGCGCCAGAAGGAAGGAGCGGACCCTTCTAGCTAAAAGGAGCTTGGTGCGCAATTGCCTCTCTGGGAATCTCTGGGAAGGCATTCGACAAGACTGCCAAACTCGCACATGGGTCGGGGCAACGTCATCATCTGGAACAAATGCACCGCAGCCAATAAATTTGATTGCAGAACCCGGTCGCGCCGGTGCAGGAGTGTATGTACGGAGTAGAGGGTAGCGATCGTGTTACATCAAACTCCGCATCAACCGTCGCTCGCGCGTCCCGCACATCCCGAGAGGCTCACTTGTATGCCCCACAGTGTCAAAGTAGACTGTGTTCACAATGCTGGGCCGCTGGCCAAGCCCGGCCGGTTTGGTGGTCTGGCGCGGGCCCACTGCTGCCACTGCTGCCCAGTGTCCAGTGTCCAGTAATCCAGTCTCACCAACAAACGCCTCAAACCGTCGTGGCTCGAGTGCTCAACAGCTCTCAACAATGGCTTGCTCGCTCTCACAGTGCACCTTTTTGGCGACCAGACCACCACACCCTGCCCTGCACTGCTTCGCCTCTTTACCCACTTCTTCCTGCACTCCGCAATTGTCAGGCTTCGTCTCGCCGTCCTGTCTCTCTCATCCGGGCCTCTCTTTCCATCCTCTTTGTCATCCCATCCACCCATCCCGCCCATCGCTCACGACCGCATTCCCCATTCTTGCGGTGGTCATTCTTGCGGTGGTCATTCTTGCGGTGGTCAATCGTACTCATACATCTCGAGTCGACCGTCGCTGTCGTCTCGACGTTTTGCTGTTGGGCTCGCTCGCTTGTTCACTCCCCTTTGCCGGACTGCGCGATCGAGCCGGGCGTCTGTTCTTCGCCCGCCCGTATTGGGACGACGACACTTGCTTGCACATACGTTTCTGCACACGAGGTCACGGCTGGCGCAAATCGTTCGGGTTTTCAAGGGTAAACTTGGGGCCTACTGTCAATCTCGATTGCGGCTTCCCCATGCCGAACCAGGGCTGCTTGCACTCGTAGAGACGTTCGAGCCTCGAGCCTCGACGACATTCGACCGCTCGACGTCATGGGCGTCGTTCACCAGATGCTGGGCGAGGCTGCCCTTCTAATCGCCAGGCAAGCCTCCGACACGTCCACACCATCTCGGCCGCCAGATGCAACCTCGACCGGCAGTCTTCAACCAAGCAGTACAACCAAAAACAATGACAATGGCAATGGCAACGGAGGATCCAGCTCGCCCCTGTTGTTCTTCGTTGCCCTTGGATTCGGTGTGGTCTTTACAAACTTGTGGTGAGAATTTACGCAACTGCTATGCAAATGTTACGCAAATGTTCCGTTGGGCCGCTCCCTTTACACAAGAGAGTACCCTCCTTCAAAACCAGCAATGCTCATATGACCCTAGGATCATCGTCGGCGTCAAGTACTGCTTCCGATACAATGCCCGTAACCGAGCCAGAATGACCAATGAAGATGGCGAGCCAATCACCTTGGAAACCGTTCACCGACCTCGCAGACGTCGTGAGAAGAAGCTCATGTTAATGGATGAAGTAAATGACAAGTTTCCCATGATGAAGTACAAAACATGGGTATCGGAGCGTGCCAGGGAAGGACTGCCAACCGCAGGGGGCGTTTCCGTCCCGCCAAGTAGAGCAAACAGCATTCGCGAAGCTGAAGGCATCTTACCCGAAATCGCCATTGTTAAGAGTCGCTTGTCGACGGACGCCCACCCCCCCGACGCTCCAAAAACCGATGCCGCTGATTCCAACAAGCACGATGAGAAGAACGTCAAGGTCGGATTTGGACCAACAGAACCGAACGGACAAACGTCAACCAATGACGAGAGACCCGCACCTCTACGACGAACATCCAGCGAAGGAGAAGACGATGATGAGCACATTGATGCTGCCCTCCCGCCCGAGTGTCTCGCGGCCCCTGGCGACTCATGCGCCATTTGCATTGATACTTTGGAAGATGACGACGACGTTCGAGGGCTTACTTGTGGTCATGCTTTCCACGCCGTTTGTGTTGATCCATGGTTGACGAGCAGGCGCGCTTGCTGCCCCCTCTGCAAAGCCGACTACTACACCCCCAAACCTCGACCCAATCAAGAGAGCGATGCCAACGCAAACAACAACAGCAATCTCGATCCTCGCAATAATTCTCGCCTCAACCTGCCCGGTGGTCTGCGATCTGCATGGTTCCGTTCGAACACGGCATCGTCGAGAGATTCTTCGCCGCGTAGTGCTCGTCATGGCAGGTCACGGGGCAGATCAAACCGCGTCCAACACCAGACTAGTCACGCAGAACTTGGCCGAACTCCCACGGTACCGTCGGAGCCAATCAATGGTGGTATGGTCTCATCGGTCCGTTCTGCACTCCGGTTTGGTCGACGGAATAACCAGGCTGCTACGGCGACGCCTGCCACGACCGAGGTTGTCACACCGTCACAGCTGGAATCTGGTGCTCGTACAACATGACATGTGAATAGTGCCAAGGTCTCAGCATTCGCATCTACCAGTCACGACGGGACGTTTCCTTGACCTGTTTCCAGTATTGCCTGCGACGCATATATCGTTGTTTCCCGGGCGGCAGGCAGGCCAAGAGCTTGGCGTTGAATCACATAAACGCCCGCGTGCCCGTCTCAGCCCTTGACGAGTATACATGTGGCTGCAAGAAACAATTCAACTTGTGTATATGAAACTATTTCCTTGTACCCGGCATGTTGCATTGGATTTGTCGACACTCGGCCACCAAAACTATTTGCGACAAACCTTTTCATACTTGGTGTAAAAGCTACGAAGAATTGGCTCTGCTGTCAACGAACACCTGCATATGGGGGGCACTTGCATCAGGTGTCCTCAGAGAGAGGGCGACGGAGGGTCGGTTGTCATGATGATGCGGGGCGATTAGGGCTCACGAAGACGGATATGTTATTCTCGGAAGCCTTTGGCCATCTTTTTCTGTCTTGTTCTGTTTTATCTGCCGCGGCGGAGTTTCGGTCGGTTATATGGCATTTCTAAGCTGGTTGGTTGTACTTGGTCATGGTAGCAATAGTTTTCAGCCAATTTGAATGGGTACATTTTTTTTCTTTTTCTGCACCAGACAAGACTGTGAATGCCGCTTGTGCTTGTTCGCGTAATGATTATGACGGGTGTGAAGTTGACTGTGCCTGACACAAGTTCGTCTGACTTTGATCATGTTGCAACTTTTCCAACATGGCAAAGGCACAGGCACAAGGCACAAAACTACAAAAACGACCCCTTTTGAAACCTCGCTCCGAAATTGGCACTCTTACTGATGAGCTCGGTCCGAGCCTTGGTCCCAATCTTGCCCCCGACAGCCATGTCCTTTTCCCTATCAAACGCCCGCTTGCTCGGATCATCGTCGTCCTCAATCCTGCCGCCGCCCGACGACGCCGCATGTTTCCTCATCTCGCTGTGCTCGTCGTACAGGCTCTTTCCGCGCGTGGCGTCGATGGATTCAGCGATGCGCCTATCCCGCTGCTCCTGAATCCTGTCCTTTGCGGGGAGGGGGCCGCCGGCGCAGGCGGACGGGGCTCGTCCCAGGAGGGCGTCCCTTTGGCGCCGCAGCTTCTCCTGGGGCGTCTCGGTCCATATCGAGGAGAGGTCGTCGGCGGCGGAGGGGGAGGGGGAGGGCTTGGCCGAGGAGGGCTTGGAGGCGAATTTGCGGGCGCGCAGGCGGGTTGGGTCGCGCTCCGAGTAGGCTGTCTTGGGGGGGGGCGCGAGCATCCACGTGTCGCGTTGGGGGGCGGGTTCCGAGGACGGGAGCGTCGGGCCGATGGGTGGGCGGGCGGTGGTGAGGGAGGGGAGGGATGGGCCGTAGTCGTCTTCGTCTTCTGAGGAGGAGGAGGAGGGAGATGCTCGGTGTCGTGGTTGTGGTTGTGGTTGTGGTGGTTGAGCTGGTCCGGTATCAGAGTCCGAGTCGGAGAGGTCAATCTCGTGGGCGTTGGGGGGGATGGTGGGTTCTGCTTCTGGATTGGTTGCGGGAGGGGCGCAGGGACCAATGTCTTGGTCCGAGTCGGACGTGTTCATGTTGATTTCTTCATTGTTTGCGGCTCGTCCTGCGTCGCGACGTGCTTGTTTGGAGGGTGGTGATGGGTTGTGAGCATCGTCCGGGTCGGGAGTGCGCTTGCGCTTTGTGAGGTCCGCAGGGAGCTGCGGCCCTATTGAGGACATGGTGTCGTGTGTGTATGGAAGCGCGCGAAAAAATGGATCGTCACGGTCGCGGAGAGGTTGGTTGGTGATGGTTGTTGGTGTTGGGAGATGTTGAAGCTAGAAGATGAAAACGGATTGACGTCGCTGCCCTGTCATTGGCGGGGGGTTTGCCTTGGTGGGACCAGACGGGGTGCATGTGTAAAAAAAGAAAGTCCAAATTTATCCACATGATATGATTCGTAATGTGAGGGTTATTTCGAATGGACATGTCGACATTAAGATTCGCTGACCTTGGGCAACAACGTCTTTTCGTTGTTCCTCACGATCCATTTTTTCTTTCAGCGGAACTCTATGGACGTATGAAGCAACGTAAATGTTTCTGGAGGGTGTTGGTCAGCCGACCATGTCGTCACCACAACCACGAATCTTCATACTCGATGAAGCAACGAGCGCCGACATGGAAACGCATGGGACACTACAAGGGGATCATGAAGGAAAGCTTTCAAGGCTGCTCGAGAATTGCAGTTGCCCACCCGTCTGTCTGCCATTGTGCGTTTTGGCGAGGTCGTCGTGCTTGGAAACGGGGGTGTGTATCGTGGAAAGTGGTCATTCATCAACCGAACTCTTTCAGCTGCGCAATGGTCACGATGCAAAGCTCTTAGAGAATCCAGACAGGAATGTGCTGCTGCTACCTGCATGAGTACCTACTTGCATTCAGCTATCGACGCCACAGCTGAAAGCTGGACCATGGACTCTGCCAGGGCCAGTCCCAGGCAAGCAAGTCGGGTGGGACAACTCTTGAGCTTGAGGGGTGGTAAGACGGCAGAATGTGTGCCGTCCATCTCGTGTAGTGCCAAGAAGTAAGCAATCCGTACAGATACTGTTTATGAGTAAGTTAGTCAAGTATCTGTTTGCACGGCCAAGTATGCAAGGGTAGATTAGTTCGCGTGGGTTAATATTGATGCGCATGCTTTCAGGGTATAGGCTATGCCCCTTTTCTGTAGTTATGTAGGGTTTTCTCCTCTAGAATGAATTACCCTGACGTGCTAGAATATTAGATATGCATGATAATCGAGTACACGTGATTGTTCAAGTACTTCGCCATTCCCCCGCGGCGCGGCCATCGTGTAACACTTGCATCGTGCGTTCTCTCATCGTTACCCAAAACAACATCAACTCGTCATCATTGCTACTTACTTACTTCGAATGCATTTCAGAGGGATCAGAGGGAACATGTCTCACTCCGTGCTACCAAATTACTAAGTTAACGGTCCATTCGGACCATGTCCGAATTGCTGTCAACGCAGTCGTGAGTTGCCGCCCTTTGAACGTGGGAACTAGCAAGATGGCCTGGCAATCTTTCGTCATCTCTTTTGCAGCAACAGACCGAGCAATGCTACCTCCATATCGGACATGTGCCGTGTCATGTCAGCGTAGCTCATGTCAGCGTAGCAATAGCAAGGATCGGACAACACACCTTTAGATGCAGCAAGAACAGGACAAGAACCAATCGAATAGCTTGAGCTAGGATGATGACTGATGACAGGAGAATATTCTCAAAAAAGTCCCCGACTCACTGAACGGAAACTTCTGACATGGCTTATCAATGAAAACAGTATGTTTATCGGTACGCACTCTGGCCGGCGTAGGCAAAGTGGGCAAAAAAGTACCTCCGCATGCTACAAAGTGAAAGACGACAAGTCCGTGGCCGCTTGGATTTCGCCATGTGAACATTCGCATGGGAAACATTGACGCAGGCATTCGTTTCGTGTATAAAAGGGGCATCGTTCGCTGCCCTTGTTACAGTATCCCCAAGAACAACAAGTCAGCACCAGAGTCAGGACTCAGATATCATCATCATCATCATCATCATCGCAAACAACACTCGAGATGTAAGTCATTGGGAGAGAACCGAATCCAGCAACTCGACGAGTTGGGGGTCCCCGTTGACACATGCAGCAGTTGACAGTATCATCAAAGCCTTGACCATGAAGTTCTACGGCAAAGCTCTCCTCGCCCTCGTGGCCTCCTTCTACATCGGACTTGGTGCCGCTGCCACCGAAGCCGAGACATTCTTGGCCGAGAACCCAGACGTCCAAGTTGGTCGTGAAGCGCTCGCCAAGGCAGAGGCGGGCATCGGCCCCAACACATTCGGTGTCGTGAACAAGCCCGTCGGCAACATTGTGCTGCTGCAGGAGTTTGACGCCGACACCAACGAGCGCATCTTCGCCGTCGCGCTCATTGACGACGAGAAGGCGGAGAAGTACTACAAAGAGAACAACAAGGACGGAGATGTCCAGGGACAGATCATGAAGCGCTACGACACGTCGTCTGCCGAGGCGGACAAGAAGAAGTGCGGCCGGGCTGTTGATGCCAACGAGCCGCGCTTCATTTTTGAGCGCGCCCCGCGGTGCGGCCAGTTCTGCAGCCGTAGCCCGAGCTGCACGGGGGACAGACGATGCCCGTCTTGCCGATATGTCGGTGGTAGATGCCGACACCAGCTGAGCTGCCAGAGGCGAACCTTGTAGAGTAGAAGGTGGCATATTAGTCAGATGGAGATATTCAAGTCCTGTGACTCCTGCCTGTCATGACTCACGACTGTAGCTACGTCTCAGACGCCTCAAATTTTCAATACAATAACGCGTTGTTGTCTGCACGTCCCATCCTATTTGCTGTGAATATTGTCACTGCCCCGACAACAATAGCAAGCCCAGGTAGTTGCAGGTGTTGGGTAGCATCACCGCACAGCATCGCCCCAAGCGTACGAAGCGGGCTGAGTCGTGGGCGTCGCGCGGCATGCATGATGGTGTTGGGATGATGTGGGATGGTGTTGGGATGGTGTTGGGGTGGTGTGGGATGATGTGGGGTGATGTGCGCTGCAGCTGCTTCTCCGATGCGGAAAGTGGCTGTGATGCTTCCTTCCGCCTCCGCACCAGCTCGTCATGGTTCCTTCCTCTCCCGCGACAGTGAACACCAGATAAAGACCCTCGTTTCATTTCCCATTTCCCATTTCCCACAACTGGTTTTGTTCACACACGAGACAGAAGACTCATTTTTCCATCTCTCCTTCTTCCTTGGGAAAAGAAAACCTCACCTCCGACCAAGCATGTCCAACGCAGCATCCTCCGGCACCGCCGAGACAGGCGCCTTCTTGCAAGCCCACCCCGAGGTGCTGGTCGGCCGCGACGCCCTGCGCAAGGCCGAGGAGAAATTCGGAGACGACACCTTTGCCATTGTCAACAAGCCTCTCGGCAACGTGGTTCTCGTGCAGCACTTCAACCCGGATACCCTGGAGCGCCTGTTCGCCGTCGCGCTGGTCGACGACGACAAGGCCGAGAAGTACTACAAGGAGACCAACGACAACGACGACGGCGACGACGACGACGAAGAGAAGAGCTGTGCGGGCTGCGGGGCGGGATCGGGCCGGGCGCGCGTGGACGGGCCGGCGCGGTTCTTGTACGAGCGCATGGCGACGTGTAGCGAGGGTTGTCCAAAGGCGCAGGTCGGGAGGATGTGGCCGGCTTAAATGGGGCGCTTTTGTGAGGGATGTGGTGTTTTTTTGCAAGAGGAATTGGGGAGCGGATGGTATCCTCCATATTTGTGGTGGAAGCGGCGTTGGTGGTGATGATTCACGGGCGAGGACGGGGTGGATGGAGCGGCTGCTCGACGGCTTTTGTCACATGGTGAAATGGAAGTTTTGTTCTTCGTCGCGTCATGATGTACTGTGTCTACCTAACTGAGGTCATGCTCTACTTCCGTATGCAACTGCCACAAGGGCATCCGAGACAAGACCGCCATGTCGCGCACGGAAAACGGCCGATGAAACCGATAAACCAGGCCCCCCCCCTCGCCGGCCCCTTCGCCGAGCGTTTCTCGAACAAGCTAGCCAAGCCAGTCCATGGACGTCGTGGGGGAACTCGGACTCGAGCCCAATCTCTGTTCTCAAACACAGGGGCTCATGACTCGGAAAACGTGATTGATTTCTACATACAGCAAGGACCGGGGTCGGAATCGGGACTTTGAGACGCGCCTTATCCATATTTTTGTAAAGCTACGTCACCGAGCGATGGAGAATTACACAATTTTCGAACTGTGAGTTGTTCTAGGCGTGATCATGGTACGCTATGTAATCTAATTCAGGTATGCTTCCTCTTCCTGCCCGTGATGTCGACCCGACCCCCGTCATGATTCCGGTGTATCAATACGTCGAATGGTTTTCTCTGCCGCGGGGTTAGACCGAGCCTTGCTTGCCTTTCTGTTGGCCATGAATATCAGAATCAGCTCTGCCGCGCTAGTGTATTGTCCTAGAAGGAAGACGAAGGCGAGCATGAATCCCAATGCGACGACCAACTCAAATGGTAGGACCGCGCGGGCCAGGCAGAGCGTTATGCTGCTCAGATCCGCAAACCCTGTGATGAGAGTGGGGACCAGCAGTATCAGGAGAAGCTGGTTGCAAGCATTTGACGCCAGCGTCACGTAATCCATCTTGACGGCCCCTGATAGGGGTTCGCCGGGGGCGAGCTCGGCCTGTTCGGCAAAGAAGTAGAGCACAACGGAGGCGATGGCAATGATCAGGACGATTATGCCGAGAACCTGTGAAATTTGAGATGTCAGTACCGTGAAAAGCTGCAACAAAACAAGAAGTGGCTTCGATTCAAGGGTTTTTTTTTTTGGGGGGCACCATGGGCTGTCTTGAGATGGCCCGATGCCGAACCCGCCACAAGACCAAATATGAGAATAAAAAGCAGAGACGGCGCAACGACAAACAGCATGAGGATCCTGCTTGCTTTCGGTGTCCAGCTGGGCAGCGCGTGTGGAATCCGCAGACGAACCACCATGTTGTGGAGACTCGTAGAAGTCAAGACAAGAGGTAGAGCGATATATAATCCTAAAATGGCACCTCCGACTAATTTCACCCACATGTCAGCTCAAGTGCGCATCCCCCCACCCAGAATGAGAATGGGTGAGCCCCCCCTAGATGTCAGGGCAAAAACTTACTGTGAAGAACCAAGAAGGCGGCAAACCTCCCGAAGGGAGACCCGTTGATGGTTATAGCGCCGGCCATGCCGAGGAGAGAGCCACCAAAGTTGTCGCCGAGTATTTTGCCGTCAATCTCGAATTTGTGTCCCTGTGATTGGACACGGATAATGCCCTTGGGTATCAGGCCTTTGATGGCATCGCGGGTGTTATCGGTCAGATCCAGAGACACCGTGCCGCTCCTTTGAAGGCCGATGGCGACGAGAAATAGGCCAGCGATGCCATCGCAAGTTAGCACATCGACGCCCTTTTGTGCTAAGACGGAAATCGCATCCGCGTCGATGAATCTGGACAAGTCCAGTCTCAGTGGGTCTGCCCGACGACGGAGCTGACGCCCGACCAGGGCAAGAGACTTTGTCGACACGTCTCCAACATCTCTCCTTGTCTTGCCGGGACCAGAACCTGAGCCCAGGACAGGCGTGAGATCGATGCCCCTTGCGAGCAGCTTTTGCAGCGTCACGACGCCAGAACTTCCTAGCCCCTGACCAAAGCCAACAGCGGCACCGCCCGCTGTATCATCAAACTCCACCTTTGTATCCGTGACCGGCGCATCGGGAGCTCTCGAGGTGCCATTGATGACGGCGTTGATACCGCCGATGGCCTGCACACCGTCTCCAGCCCCGGTAACCAGGCCTCTTGTCAAGCCATTGGCGACACGGGGGATATCGATCTTGCCCAAAAGTGCCTTCAAGCCTTCGGCACCGTCTTTGCCACCGGACAGAGCTTTGAGAGCTTTGCCGATGGTGTCGTTGGCGAGGAAGCGAGACGAGAGGCCCTCTCCAAAACTCTCGCCGAGACCGCCGACGTCTACTTCTCCCTGAGGAGCAGACCGTTGTTGCTCAGGTGCAGTCTCGGGCTGCAGGCCCAACCCAACTGCGCTGCCTCTTCCAAGTCCCCTTCCCAGCCCAGAAGCCAGGGGAGTGCCGAATTTGGACAACAGCCCGTCGATGCCGCCGGTTAAAAGGTTTCCAGCACCGTCGGTAATTTTCTTTGTCACATCGGTCAGGTTCAGGTTTCCAGTGAGTGCATCGCCCAATCCAAAGGCAAAGGTGCCAGCGATCTGGGGGATATCCTGCAAAGACCCTGGCGGAGGAGGAGGCGCGATGCTCTTTGCTGCGAGACCAAGGCCTTTGGCGCTGCCTGATCCCAAGCCCGCACCAACATTCAAGGCGGTGGCTCCAAGATCAAAGGGAGGTAGCATCGAGCCCAGGCTCTGCGCGCTGATGTTGATGCCGTCCATGAAGGAGTTGCTGAGCCCAAACGCAAGCGTGCCTGCAATGCCAGAGATATCTGAAGCAGACCTGGGTGGTGGTGGTGCCAGGTTCTTGTCTTGAGACACGAGCTTCAGTCCCTTGGCCGCGCCGCCGCCGAGTCCGGTCCCCACACTGAGAGCAGCACCGCCGATGTCGAGATCGCCGGGTACAAGGTTCCCGATGCTCTTGGGATCGACGGAATCGGTAAGGCTTCTGGTCAGGCCAAACGCAAAGGTCCCGGCAATGCCCGGGATGTCCGATTGAGAAGCCGGCGGAGGCGGCTCGATGGCCGTATTGTTAGTTAATTTCAGTCCGAGGGCCGCTCCACTGCCGATACCGGTACCGACTCCTTTGGCGGCTGCTCCAAAGTCAATGGATGGAAGGAGCGACGTCATGCCTCCCGTGAGGTTTAAGTTTGCGAGAAAGGCTCGGGATAATCCGAAACCCAACCCTCCAACGATGTCGTCTACGCTGCTTCCATTCAGCGACGGCTGCAAGTCTTTCTTGGTCAGTCCCAATCCCATGGCACCCCCGTTGCCGAGACCGGTTCCAAGCGAGGTGGCGAGGACACCTATGGGAGGCAGCTTCAGCAGATTATTGTTCATGGCAGCTTTCACTGTCGTTGCTGTAAGTCCAATGGCGGCGTTCTGGACGATGGGGTTGAGCCCAGAGTTGGTCATGCCGTTTTCCTGAGCAACTTGAAGCCCTGTCGTTTTCGAATTCGCGGCGGTCGTCAAGTTTAGGGCCTGAGCTGCCCCCTCTCCGGCACCGATACCGCCAAAGAAGCCCGCCCCGGCGAGATCACTACCGGTCCCGTTGAGGAACTTGCCGACTAGGTTGCCCGCAACGTTTGAAATGAGTCCACCGATGGGACCGCCGTCGCCGCCGCCGCCGCCGCCGCCGCCTGCCCCTTGTCCTCCTTCTTGGCCCCCTTTTCCTCCTCCAGCGAGGTTTCCGACTAGGCCCCCCAAAAATCCTCCGTCTCCAAGCGCTTTGGTGCTACTGGTACCTCCGTCCGCTTCATCGCTAGTGGTCCTTTTGTCCGGTCTTCCATCACCCAGGCCGGGCAACAGTTCTCCAAGTAGACCAGCTCTCTTTTCCAACTTTTCCAACTCGTCTTCGTCTTCGTCCTCGTTATTGTCGGCGATTCCTCTCTTCAGATCGAGTCGGTAAGGTTCATCCGTCTTGGCATTCATGTTCCTGACATGAGCGTCAAGATCGTTGGACAGCATGGTCAGCTCTGAAACGCCATATCTGCCTGCTGCTTTTCTCGACGTGTCGCTAAACATGCTGACCAGGGCCATGTACGCCCGTCGAATTTGACCATCTTCTAGAATTGCGCCCATCGCATCCGATGACATTGCACTCGGAGGGCTTGCTGATTGTGGTGTGTTTCTGGTCTCGTCATTAGCATTGAGATGAGACCCATCTTGTGCCAAGGCAAAGTGCATCATCCCAAGGAGCAAGAGAAGAAGTGACGAGAAACGGCCGCAGCCTCCCCGGAATGGAGCGTAAGCCATCGTGAGATATCAGGCAAGCCGGCGGCAACGCGAACCAAAAGACTAGTAAAATTAAACAAAACAAAACAAAACAAAAAGAAGAAGAAGAAGAATAAGAATTAGAATGAGCAAGTTTAGTTCTAAATGTAAACCATGAGGAAAAGGATGCAAGAACGGAAGTGGAGGCTCAATGGGAGACACGTCGACCTGCGACGAATAAGGAGACGCTCCAGTGTCAAATACTCCTTCTTGACTCGAGAAGTCGACGAGAAGTCGACGAGCGGGCGAGAAATCGAGTTAATAATCAATGGGGACCTGAGTGACAAGCGTCCCCGCAAGTACCTGGGACAAGGGAATGTCAAGAAGTCGATGAGTTGTTTCATTTCATCTTGTAACTCACTCGGCGGCGTCCATGACCCAATTCGCGATACGAGCAACAGCCTCTCGTCTTGGGGACTTCCGGGACCCTGGAACGAGTCGCGCTCATCCATGTCTCATCCATGTGTGGCCCGAAGATCTGGTTTCCGCCATCTTACGAAGTATTACTGCGAGAAAGATCGATTCATGCAGTGAGCCTGTGTTTAGACTTTGTATCGTATATGGAGTTTTGGGTTTCAAATCGTACTGGCGCTCCACATTGCGCTCCACATTTATGCTCCTCGAAGCACATGGTCAACGCAACACCTCTCCTGGTTGGGAAGGGAACTCTGATTCCGCAGCTTGTTTCCCAGCAAAGAGTCCGAGCGCGTAGGGACAATGATACCGGAGGCAGGTTTCCGAGACGAAGATGAGAGGTGGTCGGTCGAAGCCGGAAGGCGAAGGAAGCGAGCGGGACAACGATGCAGAAATCAGAAGTCGGTGCAATATTCCAGGAAACAAGCACCGCGGGTATTTTTCATTTTTTCATTCGGAGTGGACTGGGTCTCTGCTCTTGTTCTCTAGCATTTGTCATCTGGGGCCCACCCTGTAAGAACATGTGCAGATTAGCAGCGCAGACCCCCCGCTCTATGTACAGATTAGTAATCATGTCAAGGCAGTCACATTACTTATGTATGTTTTTTATTTTATGAAAATCAGCTTTTATTGACAAATTAAGAAACGGGGGATTTAGGAAAGAGGTAAGCTTCTTATCTGATTGACCTACATGATTATGACCCCGCTCGCCAACTTCTGATTTAGACCTCGTGCATCTATCCCGGCAGCCTTGTGTGACGGACAACGACTTTCAACGCGCGATGTGATTCGCCAAGGAATAGAGTCAACGGCCGCAGAAGGCCACGAAATGCGACAAAATTCGCTTCAGCAAGCGATAGAGTCTTCTATTGCAGTTCAAACCTTTGACTCGGGGGCTTAGTATTCAAGAAGGGTTTTCCCTCCTTTGCGACCATGACTTTGCTCACCGCCCCTCCCTTGACGTCTTGACGGTGTGATTCACGGACCACGAGCTGGTACAAACTTTACGCAAGTGCAAAATGCTTATAGCCGGACGCGCTAGCTATTTCTATTAGCTAAGATCTATAGAACTTTATAGAACTTTATCTAAATTATATAAATACTATATTACCCCTTATTTAAAATATATCTTTTTAACTAAGGCTATATAAATACCTAGAAAAGGATTAAATACTAAGAAAAAAGTAAAAATACTATTTTTAGGTATAAACTTTATACTTTATATAATTTACGTATAAAGTCTACACCAGTGTAAAGCTTACACCTGGTAATAGTATAAAGTAGCTGCCCTATATAAATCTATATATAACTTATACTATGCAAAGTCGGTGCAAACTTTGCACCGGCTCGTGGATCAGACCCTGAATCACTCCATTGCTTTCTAGGTACCCCTCCCTGCCTACCCCTCCTCGATTTCGTCACTCACCCATCGCATTCAAGGCCTTGTCGAACTTGTTGTTTCACCCGCTCTTGAAACTACTTCCAGTCATCCGGCAATTTGCAGCCGTTTCCGTCTTACCATCCCGCTCTTCTGTCAGAAGCGAGCCCACTGAACGACTTACAATGGACAAGGTCAAGGAAGTCTTGCACGTCGGTTCCAAGAGCAAGGATGGCAAGCCCTCAGAACCATCTGCAGAGGCCTTGGCTGACCTCAAGGCCAAGTACACCGAAGCTGGCCAAGAACACGTACTCAACTTTTATGATTCCCTCAATTCCCAAGACAAGGCAGCTTTGTACGACCAACTCTCCGCCTTCAACCCCGCTTACGTCAATGAAATCACCAAACGAGCTTTGGGCGAAACCAAGTCAGACAGCCCTGATACCCTTGAGCCCCTCCCCGAATCCGCTCAGGCCAGTATCCTCGACTCGAGCGCGGATGATATCAAAAAGTGGTATGGGTCCGGCCTAGATCTCATCGGCAACAACAAGGTTGCTGTTGTCCTCATGGCTGGCGGCCAGGGTACCCGCCTGGGTAGTTCCGCCCCGAAGGGCTGCTACGATATCGGCTTGCCCTCTCACAAGAGCTTGTTCCAGATCCAGGCCGAGCGAATCCGCAAGATTCAGGAACTGGCTGCTAAGAAGGTCGGCGCCGATTCATCTGTGGTTGTGCCTTGGTACGTCATGACCAGTGGCCCAACTCGTCGGCCTACCGAGCAGTTTTTCGAGGAGAACAAGTACTTTGGCTTAGACAAGGCCAACATCAAGATCTTCGAGCAGGGCGTCCTTCCCTGCATCTCCAATGAAGGCAAGATTTTGCTCGAGAGCAAGGGCAAGGTCGCCGTTGCCCCCGATGGCAACGGCGGTATCTACCAAGCCTTGGTCGTATCAGGAGTCCTCGACGACATGCGCAAGCGAGGCATTGAGCACATTCATGCTTACTGCGTTGACAACTGCCTGGTCAAGGTTGCCGACCCCGTCTTTTTCGGATTTTCTTCGTCTCTGAATGTAGACATTGCCACCAAGGTCGTTCGAAAGCGCGATGCTACCGAGTCGGTCGGTTTGATTCTTTCCAAGAACGGCAAGCCAGACGTTGTCGAGTACTCCGAGATTGACCAGGCCACGGCCGAGGCTGGGGACCCCAAGCACCCTGGACTCCTCAAGTTCCGTGCTGCCAATATTGTCAACCACTACTACTCGTTCCGATTCTTGGAATCTATCCCCCAGTGGGCGCACAAGTTGCCACACCACGTTGCCAGAAAGAAGATTCCCTTTGCCGATACCAAAACGGGTGAGACGGTCAAGCCTGAATCACCAAACGGCATTAAGCTCGAGCAGTTTGTCTTTGATGTCTTTCCCATGCTGTCTCTGGACAAGTTCGCGTGCATGGAGGTCTGTCGCGAAGACGAGTTCTCCCCCTTGAAGAACGCCCGCGGCAAGGGCCAAGATGATCCTGACACCAGCAAGAGTGATATCATGTCACAGGGTCGGCGATGGGCCGCCGCGGCTGGAGCCACTGTTGTCGGCGATGGGGGTATCGAAGTTTCCCCTCTGATCAGCTATGTTAGTTGATGCTCTCCCTATCAAACACGTGTTACTGTGCTAACAATAGTTTTTCACAGGGCGGCGAGGGCCTCGAAAAGCTTAGTGGAACGACCATCACGGCTCCTGCCGTGTTGGAGCGGGAGTGAAGGCAAGGGGAAAAAGAAAATTTTGTCTGTGACAAAGAAGATCAACGAGGTGGTTGTTACGTGCTAGAATTAACAGATGGCACGTGACGTAAACCCCCTATGTATGTTGTAGAGCAGCTTTAGCATCTAGTTAGTAAGAATAAACAACTTTACATCTATTTCAATAGGGTTTACATCGTGATAAGTGGTATTTATAGTGCTTGCACTTAATAGCTTACTTTATAAGGTAATAGTTATTATATCATATGTATTAAGTTATTTGCCTAATATTTTTCGGTTAGACTAGGTTAGGTATACAGTATGGTTGGGTTGGGTGCATCGACCTGGGTCGGGGAATCTCCGGCCCGCCATAGCTCACCTCATCCCCCGCCTGTGGCCTGCCAGCCGTTACGTATAGTCCGCATGCTTGTGGAAGCTGGAGCTTCAGCTTCATGTGCAGTGCGCACACATCAAGTCGAACCGCTCCTCGGCCGACCGAAAACAACGTGGGCAGGCTTGTGGAGCTGCAGGACGCATCTGCATCGTCCAAAGGGCTTACCAATTCTCGATTACTGCCTTCGCCGAGTCTGTCCGCGACCCCTGCGCGCGATAATTCTTGTACAACCCAGCGCTGCGACCCCCAAGATGTAATGGACATCAAACAATATGTCCGACCAAGAAGACAAGTCTCCTGTCGGAGAGCTTTTTTCGAGTGACGAATGTTCAATACCACCAGAACAAGATGTGGAGTCCGATACGCCTCAGCTTGAAGAGCAAGAAACGAGCGATGCCGACGAACTTGACAGTGCCAACCACCGACTTGACCTGCAAGACGGGCATGTCTCCGGAGTCAGCTCGATTGATGCAAGCTTAGTAGACTCTCTTCCTCGAAGGGCAGGCAGTCCTGTCGATTCAGTAACCTCAGGGCGTGGTGATTCTTTGCAGGTAAACCCGGACCATGAACTAGTCAAGCTGTCGCATTTATTCTGCCATTCGAACTAACCTAATGTGCAAGGGCTCATACATGTCATCACCCGGAAGCAGTGTTCTGCCCTCAGTAGCCTCGAGGCCTGGCCTTACGAGTCCCTCCCCGTCATTCAGGCCGTTCGATCGTCGATTTCAGTCTCGCATAACCTCTTCATCCTCCAACACGCCGCGCGCATCCTCGCTCGCTTTCCTCTCAGCCCACAGTCGCAATATTTCTCTCAGTTCCAACTTTCTCTTTGACCAGACCGAAACAGATACCCCCTCACCACCATGGGAAGTCGTACGATGGACGAGACTGAAGAAGATGAATGGCCAGGCATTTTCGGAAGCCGGCCGTCGTAACTTCGGGTCACCCACCTGTCTTGCCGTATCTGCATTAATCGCCTTGGGCACGTCCAAAGGCATAATCTTGATATTTGATCTTAATCAGAATCTCAAAATGATCATGGGCCCGGGAACCAGAGGTACGTCTCCCACGTAGGAAATTACCAACAACCAAAACCCTGATGTGCTAATCATCATTACAGCTGTCGAATCTGGCACAGTTACCGCCGTCGCCATATCCGCAGACCATACAACTGTTGCTGGAGGACACGCTAATGGAAATATCTTCACGTGGGACACTAGCCGAGCTTCGAGACCATTTCTATTCATACCACACCTGGACGCAACCCAGGTCGAAAACAAGACAGCCGATGGTCATATTCCAAACGCAGCTGTCGTTCACCTTGGTTTTCTTGGAACGCGCCACACGGCTCTGGTTTCAGCAGATGACCGTGGAATGGCCTTTTCACATTTGGCATCCAGAGGCACCGGTGCATTGGGACGAACTGTCAGAACAACCAGGATATTAGGCCGGTACCCAAACGTCCCAGCACCATCTGGGAAGCCTATTAAACCCAGCACAGTTCTTGCTTTTGCCCCCTTGCCGCTCGGGAATATTGAGAAAGCGACAGACAGTTTGGGTCTCACTGCCATGCTTACACCGTATCTGCTTGTTATCGTATCCACGACTCCGATTGCACAGACACAACACAAGTCTGCCCGCCCAAAGGATGTCCCTGCGCATAGTGCAATGACTGGCTGCCTTGCTTGGTTCCCGGCTGTCAAGTTGAAAACTGCGGACACCCATACGCGTAGCGAAATATCCAAAGTCAAGCTTGCTTATAGTTGGTCAAACGTCCTCACAATACTCGACGTCGATGAGAGTCACGGCGAGGACAAAGGCCAGCCTACATCACTCGAATTCAAAGCTAGGAGCAGGTGGAAATGCGAAGAATCCATTGCTGCCGTGCAGTGGCTCAGCAGGTCTGTGTTGGCCGTGCTCACCATTTCTCAGCGCTTAATTATACTCGAGGATAGAAGCATGCGCATGACTGAAGCGTTTGATTTGCTGCAGAAACATATCTACCATACCGACCTCTTCTCAAGGCAACTGCATACTCTTGTGGAACAACTCGACGAAGAAGATGTAAGCATGCACGGAGTAGTGGCTGATGCATTCTATATGAGGTATCGATCGGCGCCCTGTCCAACTGGGCAGATCGTCTTATTGCAATGATGGAGGTTGGCGATTACGTTGGAGCCATACGATTAGCAACATCATACTATACAGGCGACGCAGATAAGCTCACAGTCGGGCTGCCCGAGGACGCTGCGCTCCGACACGCCATAGTTCAAGACAAGATTATGGAAATCATGTCTGCCTCACTGAAATATGTCTTCACGCAGAGGAAGAAGCGCAAAGAGAATGACGATGCGGATCACCTGAGAGAGCTAGCAGAAACTTGCTTCGCCGCTTGTCAAGCCATCGAAGCCCCCGAGTTCTTATTCGGCGACATGTACGAATGGTATAGCGAGGCTGAAGTCCAAGGTTTGTTCCTAGAAACTCTCGAGCTTTGCATTCTTGACGAGACGATCACAGTCATTCCACCCGTGGTGGTCAAGGATTTGGTCAACCACTATGTGTCTCAAGGCTGGGAAAGTCGGCTTGAAGAGATGATATGCCACATGCAAACAGCCACTCTCGACCTCGATCAAATCACCCTTTTATGCAAGCAACACAGTCTGTATGATGCGTTGACCTATGTATGGAATCAGGCTCTAAATGACTACATCACGCCTATGATCGACCTGCTGAGCCTCCTGCTGCCTCTCATGACGGATGAGGGTAACGTAGGCGGCACCACAGAAGACGATTACTTCAGCGTGAATGCTCTGAAAATTTTCCCATACCTTTCCTACGTCCTTACTGGAAGGGTGTACCCTAACGGTGAATTGATGGCCGAAGAGACAGCCTCCAAAGCGAAAGCAGAAATCTACTGGTTCTTCTTTTCCGGCAAGACCATAGAGTGGCCAAAGGGGAGCGGCAAAATTTTTACAACACGACCAGACGATGATTCAGAACCTGCTTTTCCTTACTTACGCATGATACTCAAGTTTGACGCACCCAGTTTTCTGAGCGCCCTTAATGAGGCATTCGAGGACAGCTTCCTGAACGACCCGTCGGACAACCAGATGAATGGAGGATCCCGGATGGAAATGCCGGAGGAACAGATCTTTGGCATGACGATTAATCGTCAGTACGTCCTATCTATTTTGCTCGATGTAATGAATGTCAAGGATTTCGCTCCCGAGGACACCATCTACTTGGATATGTTCATCGCCAGAAATCTGCCCAAGTTTCCGCAATACCTTCTATTCTCTGGTTCTACTCTTTGCAAAGTTTTGACAGGCCTTTGCGACTATCCTGGCGACGATCTCGCCGAGGATGCACAGCTCAGTGCGGAGTATCTTTTGTCTGCATACCAACCCTCGGAGATGCAATTGTTCATGCCCCTGTTTAAAAGAGCAGGATTCTACCGAATATTGAAACGAGTTTTTCGGGTAGAGCACCAATATGGAAATCTCATTGCGGCATATTTTGAGGATCCCCAAGAACAAGAGTCGGTGTTTGAATGCATAGCAGACTGCCTGCGGCCGCAAAAAGAGCTCGATGCGCGGAAACTACAGGAAGTGCAACAAGTCATCGAGCGACACTGTCGTGACTTGCTAGAGCTTAGTCCTGAGCGGACAGCCAAAATACTGGCACGACAACCGACAGCAGTCCATGAGCATGTTGTCGAGTCTGCAACAGATGACCCGGAACTACAACATGCATACCTGAAGGCTCTCATCGAACCCGATGGCGCCAATGATGAGCCTTGTCGTCAGGGTGATCAGGGCCTGAACGAACAATATGTGCAACTCATGTGCCGATTTGACCCCTCCCATGTAACGACGTTTGTCAGCAGTATGCAGCCTACAGACCTGAGGATTGAAAAGTTGCTTCCAACAATGGAGGAGACTGGTGTTGTTGATGCCGCGGTTGTCCTCATGGCTCGAGATGGCCAGGTCAACCAAGCCATGGATCGTCTCATCCAGCACTTGTTTACTCTTGAATTGGCATTACAGGGCATCTTGTCCGAAGGCCGCGAATCTGACTCGGATGATGTCGAGGATCTTGATTCGGCTGTGATGGAGCTACTCGAGAGCCTTCAGAAGTACGTCCATGTGGGTATATGGCTGTGTCAGGGCCAGACGAAAACCTCCAAGAAAGTCAAGGTCGTAAAAAAGGGCAGAGAACTTGCAAATGGCAGTCTATCTGCAGACGAATCGTTGTGGCTGAAGTTAATCGACGCCTGCGTACAATTGACGCGGAAGCTTTCGCCTGCAATGCAAGATGGACTGCGCGCTTCAGCCTTGGATGGAGAGAAGGCCCTGACGCTTCACCGATCGCTTGTTCAGCACACGTTTACCGCCCTTCTGACGGCAACATCTAGCCAAAGCCAGGTACAGGCCGGCTCAAACCTGCTATCAAACGCGGGAAGCAACCTGTCTTTCTTGAGGATTCTGCGTGCCTTTCTTACCAATGCCGCCGCATCATCGCCGAGTTTAGCCGACCTGCGGGACGTTTTGGGTTCCATATTCGCGGCGTATGCCTATGAAGAAACGATTCTACGACTATTCAATCGCCTACTGGAGCGAAGTCTGTTCATGAACGTAAATCATTCTGTGCAACTACGACTGCGGGGATGGCGACCAAAAGGCTCAACGTGTGAGGCATGCGGTCGGCGAGTCTGGGGCCCTGGCGTCGCAGGAGGCTCCGTATTTGAGGCATGGGAAGACAAGCAGGCAGCGGAAGATGCAGCACGAAGAGAAAGGAAAATGCGGGTTTCGGAAAGAGCAAAAGGCAAGCCAGGGGAGTCAGATGTCAAGAACAAGGGCAAGAGCCTGGACACTCGGCCATCCAGCATGCTGATGGAGCCAGACGCTGGCGTGGCTGGTAAGGATGCACTCCTAGGGCCGCTGGTAGTATTGGCATGTCGGCATATTTATCATCAGAGCTGTCTAGACGCGCTGTAAGAGAAGCAGGAGAATGGTATTATCGGAAGAGAGCGAGAACACAAGTGTCCGATCGATGGCTGAGCACAAAGAGAAGAGAGGCGCGAGATGTACCATTAGATGTATGACGACGAGATGAGGGCAGCATTTTTCTGCTGAATATAATCACGAGTAGACACAGTACATGCCCTTTTTAGAGGGCACTTTGACCCATGCTCGTGC
Organism: Epichloe coenophiala; assembly: GCA_018801565.1. Classification (NCBI taxonomy): domain Eukaryota; kingdom Fungi; phylum Ascomycota; class Sordariomycetes; order Hypocreales; family Clavicipitaceae; genus Epichloe; species Epichloe coenophiala. The sequence goes on along the minus strand of JAFEMN010000005.1, from coordinate 2,185,333 downwards.
AGGCTGGCCGGATTACCAGCTCCGTGTCTCCGTGTCTCCGTGTCTCCGTGTCTGAAGTCTGGAGCCCACCCGGCTGGCTCCCCGGGCTTGGTTTTCTTCCGTCAACACCATCACTCATTTTGACGAGCGCAAATGGTCCGCTGCGCAGCTGCGCCAACCTGCGCCCATAATGTCAGTATCGTCCGAGGAAGAAGACGAGGATTACCTCTCCGACAATGAATCCTCGGGATCGAGTTCCGACCATGACTTCCCCCCGCGACCGCTGTCGCAAAACTACTTTGCGCCTCCATTCTACGGACGACCTCCCACGCCACTCCCTCCCTCGCCGTCCCTGACATCCCTCCTACGGCCATCTCGCCCTACTACCCCCGATCCTTCCGACGAGGATAACATTGCGCCCGTTCCGCACGCGGCACCCAGAGTGCCGACGTACGAATACTATGGCTTCGTTCTCTACCTCTTCAGCAGCCTCACGTTTCTCATGTACCTCCTCTGGAGCCTTCATCGTCATGCTGCTGTGCTACATCTACGTGGCCCTGGCTGCGTACAACACGGAGATGCTGACGGTGCCCATGCACAGCGTGGAGACGATTGTGGACGGCGCAGGGAAGCCGGCGGTGATTGATTCCAAGGGACGTCTGAGGGGGAGCGGGAAGAAGGAGAGGAAATGCGATGGCAACGGGAGATTGCGGTGGAGGGAGGTCTGGAACGAGGGGACGGACGCGGTCATGGACATCCCGCTGGCGGGCGTGTGTGAGGTTCTGTACGGGGAAGGGAGGGGGGAGGTTGACGATGATGATGGGATTTGAGCATGTACATGTAGCATGTGCGCATCCGCGGCGACGCTCACAACACAACAGACTGTAGATATTATGTACAACGATGGCTACAATGAGTGCGACTTAATATTATGATTATGCCGGGTCGTAATAGGCTGCCAGCTGAGCGGCGTCGTGGAAATGGACCCGCACCCCCACACCCCGCCACAGCCTTGCTGCAAGGCTACCACTACCAAGCTGTCCAAAAATTTCACCTGTCGACCAAAATCATTCGAGTTGAAAAGATTCTCTGCTTCCGGCTCACTGTATCGTATCAGGTCCGCCGCCCAAAAGACCTGTGCCTAAGCGGCTCATCTGAAAACCATGGACATTCTCAAGGTCTTGTCCCGCGGGATAAAAAAGACCAACAAAGGCGGCGCTGCCAAACACAATGCCACCTCCCATTTACCGTCTGCCGGCACCAAGGCCAACCCGCAGCTCTACCACGATCAAGTCCGCGGCATGAAGCGCAAGCGCACAGGTGACGAGACTGGAGCTTCTGCTCCCGTGAACCTACCCGTCGTCGACTATTTTGCTCCAAAACAGGATATTTCCGAGAGCAAATCGAGTGAATCGCCAATGGCCGAGCGAGCCGCGAGTCCGCAACCAGGACCTACCAAAAAGTTGACCGAGGACGAATGCCGCAAACTCCTGCGGTCGCATCGTCTCAAGATCACTCTGCTTTCCAAGCATGAGGAGCAGAAGAAGATTAAGAAGCCGAAGAAGAAACAAAAGGCTGTTCTGGAAGAGAAAAAAGAGGACAAGAAGAATCTGTTCCCTCAACCTTTGGAATCATTTGGCGACCTGCGAACGACATACGGAATATCGCGCACTGTCGCCGAGAACCTGCTTCGTCAGAGCTACCGGCTTCCGACTGAAGTGCAAATGGGCAGCCTGCCTCTACTATTACGGCCTGAGCTGGCTTTGACGGGGGTGGAAAATTTGAGTCACGGGGTGGACTTCCTGGCAGTTGCGCCCACGGGAAGCGGCAAGACGATAAGTTTCCTCATCCCGGCGATCGACAGGATCATGAAGAGGCGTGAAAGGGGGGGCGTTCATGGCATCCGGGAGCTAGAGGCTGTGATTGTGGCCCCGACCCGGGAGCTGCTTCATCAAATAGTGAACGAAGGCAATAAACTTGTTCAGGGAACGGGGATCAAGATTGTGGCTATGAAGGAGACGCAGCTGGCTGCTGAGCAGCAGCTCATTGTCGACGACAGCTCATCGGATGATGATGATGAGTCTGAGGAAGAGGAAGAAGAAGAAGACACGAAACGCCAGGGCAAAGGCAAGGGCAAGGGCAAGACAAAGAAACCTCACCCCGAGACCAAGACGGACATACTGGTGACGACACCACAACTTTTGCTCAACTTTTTGGAATCTGGACCAAGTGGCACACACAAGGTTCTTCCGACAGTACGAGATTTGATCCTGGACGAGGCCGATGTGCTGCTGGATCCGCTATTCAAAGAGACGACCTTGGGACTATGGACGGCCTGCACCAATGACAAGGTGCGATTATCGTTCTGGTCAGCCACAATGGGCTCCAACATCGAGTCACTGGTCACGGAGGAGCTCAGGACAAGAGCAGAAAACTCGGCGAGCACACAAAAGCCATTCGTGAGACTGGTTGTTGGACTAAAAGACACGGCGGTCCCCAACATTGTCCACAAGCTCACCTACACAGCGAGCGAGCAGGGCAAGCTTCTTGCTCTACGCCAGCTTCTGCACCCCACAAGCAACGACGACACAGGCCCACCGCTTCGGCCTCCGTTCCTCGTCTTCACACAGACGATTGATCGAGCGACGGCGCTTCACGAAGAGCTCAAATACGACATCCCCTTGGAGGCCGGGGGCTCATCGCGCATTGCCGCACTGCACAGCGGCCTGGCCGACTCGGCTCGCTCGGCCATTATGCGCAAGTTCCGAGCCGGCGAAATCTGGGTCCTCGTCACGACCGACGTTCTCGCTCGCGGCGTAGACTTTGCGGGCGTCAACGGCGTCGTGAACTTTGACGTGCCCGGCTCTGCGGCCGCGTACGTCCACCGCGCGGGACGAACCGGCCGAGCCGGCAGAGAAGGCGGCGTCGCCGTGACGTTTTACACAAAGGAGGACATACCGTTTGTCAAGACGGTTGCCAACGTGATTGCCGTGAGCGAAAAGCAAGCCGGCAAGACGGGCGATGGAGCGGGCGTCCAGAAATGGCTGCTGGACGCTCTCCCCAACGTGGCAAAGGCGGACAGGAAGAAGCTCAAGGAGCGAGGCGTGGAGTCACGACGGAGCAGCGGTGGTGGGGGCAGGGCGATGATTACATCCAAGAGCGGGTATGAGAGGACGAGGGAGCATAATAGGAAGGGCGCGATGGATGCGAATAAGAGGAGGAGGTTGGAGGGGCGGAAAGAGGAGGGTGACGATGAGGGTGAGTGGGCTGGGTTGGACTAGATGTAATCATGTAAATGAGAAGTCTAGAACAGTATGTCAGCGAAAAATCATCTTTAGGTGTTTGTTTTAAAATGAACAATAATAAAAGGGATGTATGTTGTCACAATCACATGTATGTAATTCGAACGTTTTTCATCAACCCAATTAACCCCTACCTTGACAGCTACAGTGTGACACCTTCTGGGTTCTCTGCACACTGACTGGCAGTGACTGCTATGCTACAACCCCCACTGTAATAAACGCTACCCCACTGGGCCACTGTACACTGTACGTACCGTAACAATCCATCCAGTCATTCGCAGCGCCGGCCAGCGATTTGTTTCCCAACCTTGTTCATCACAGTAAAACGAAGGAGACCCCTTTGAATCCGAATCCTTGCGTCGAGGGTTTCTTCGCCTCATCTCTTGACGTCTGCATGGCACAGACAGCCACAGGCCAACATGCTCAACCGAGAAGACCGATTCTACGCACCAAGCGGCGAAATTTATCCAGGCGGCCCCAGCATATGGCATGTCATTGACTGGGATCAACGGCGGCTTGTCTCGGTCAAGATGGACCAAGAGCAGGAATCACCAGATGTGGCCTTTGAGTGTCTTTTGAAGCACATTGATCATCTACCTCCCGATACCTACCTCGTCCATCTTTCGCCCGAAGGCGACTTGCTCTCCTCGTCCAACGACCCAGAAGATGACGAGACGCTCTGTCCCTTCCGGCCGTCACTCGACGCAGCACAGCTGCCACCTGGCATCATGACCGCATCCCGGGCAGAGCTCCAAGAAGTTTCTAGACTTGGCCCGAATGTGGATCTGGTCATATATCCCAATTCCACGCGGCCAGGTGACAAGGTGACAGGCGCATTCCGCTCGCATGTTCAGATTTCTAACGTCAACTTAGTTTGTCTTCAAGTATTTCTTCCTCTTTCAACATCTAGGCTTCTGTTGGCACGAGATGTGTCTCTGGTGTCGCCTCAAGCATCCAAATATTGTCCCCTTTGACAAAGTAGTCGTCGACGAGCTCGAGGGCCGTTTTGTCGGTTTCACATCAAAATACATAGCCGGCGGCACGCTCGATGAAAACAAGACGCGTGTTTTCAAATTGAAGTGGCTTCATCAACTCACTGATGTCCTTGACGAGTTGAACCTGAATCTAGGCGTCGCTCACCAAGACGTGGCGCCAAGAAACATACTCATTGACGAATCAACTGATATGTTGATGCTATTCGACTTTAACTTTTCCGCACGCATAGGAAGACAAGGGTATTCTGAGCCTCGCAATGATGTCAAGGGAGTCGTCTTTACCATGTACGAAGTCATCACCCGTGATAAAGCTCGGCGCGACAAAAGACACGAGGACCAGGACGTATCGGCAGTCCAAAAATTGACCTGGGACAAGCACCCTGATGTACAGCTGGATCACCCCGTCTCCGAATTCCGCAGAGTTCTCGATGAGTGGTGTGAGCGGCGGCGAGAGGGACCCCAGATTACGATGAACACACAAGCCCCCAACTTCCTTGACTGGCCGCCGCTTCCTGAGCCGCCGCTTACTGAAACCATGATAAATCGCGGACCAGATCTTGAGCCGTTTAAAGAGATGGAGAAACGATATGACTGGGAGAGAACTAAGCTGCTGCAGCAAGGAAAGGCGGTCCTGAACTGGCAGAGGCCGGCTCAGAAGTGGCCAGAAAGAGAGGATAAACTCAGGGGAGTAGTCTAGAAGTAGCGAATGAGTAGCGAAAGTAAAGAACGACCGGGTATGGACGTGTCGTGTGAATTTGTATTCGGACCTCACTGCAGCGACGCAATAGAAATGAGGCTTTTCGGTGCTCATCGTCGTCAGTGTAACTTCCAAGGCTGCCGCTGTTGTTTCCCAGGGTTAACCATTTCCCACTTGCAACACGGAGCGCAGTGTCACCCCTTCAAGTGTGCGAAGACCCCGGCGATGTACTGGGCCTAGTGTATACTGTGTTGATTCAATTTGTTTTTAGGGAAAATGTACGAGGATAAGATGGTCTTTTCAAGGAAATTCATAGAGGAAAACAAAGCTCTATGTACATGGGCTTCCAGCCCTAACAAAGGAAGCCAAGGTCTTCCAGTCCTAACAAATGAAGCCAAGGTCTTCGGGATTGATTGACAAAACTTTAGCAGAGGAACCAAGTTCAGCAAGGTAAAAAAAAATCCATTTGTAGATGTTTTTAGGAACACCTGTGAACACCTGTGATGGTGCGATTTACATATACTAGGAAGTATTAACCCCCTATCTGCCTTTGTTCTGATTGGCTCATATCCCGGGGCCAAGGGGTTATTAACGGCACTGATGGCAAGGCTCACCAACACGGGTACCGATGTGGTTCTGTGGGGCCGGAACGGTGCAAAATCCGCTCTTTCCCGAAGCAGTGCTTTTGTTGCCACAAGTCAACGGATGCCGCCGGAAAAGGTGCCCGCAAACGGCGCTGTAGAAGAAGTACCATCCGCAATAGCACCCGGGAGCGCCGTTTGGGTTCTGCACCCTGTTTCTGTTGGCTGTGCGATTTATGCTGTCTGGTGCGATGGTTGCCTGTGCCATTGCGAACGGGGGACCTGAGCTGGCTCTTGTCAGCTTTATTAGCCAGAAGCCATGAACGGCAACTCTATGCTCTCGTACAGTGTGTGATGTTGACAAGTGAAGCCGTTCACCGTGCAGTAGTGATTTTCCAATCATGCAGTAGTCACTACATAGGCCTGGAACGGAAGAGGTACCTTTCCACGCAAATTTATAAGAGAAGTGACCTCCTGTAATTCATCTATAGATGAGCTTCTATTACGTAATTCCATTTAGTGGACTGGCTAGTTCCTGTGCCCTAATTTACTTGCATAAATTGCAGGAGGTCACTCCTCTTACAAATTTGCGTGAAAAGGTACCTATTCCGCTTTAGGCCTAGTGGCCACTACATGATTGAAAAATCACTGCATCTCCGTATGTACTCCGTATGTACTCCGTATGTACGTCCGTACGTGTTGAGAGAAGGCAGCTGGCAGCTAATTGATGATGTGCAGAAAGTCATCTGGAGGTCGCAGGCGCCAGGGTGGGCCGTGGCGGGGCGTTGCAGGTCCTACGGAGTAAGGATCCGTAACTTAATAACAAGCGCAAAAATAAGTGGCTAGTTGGCTGCGCCTCTTTTTCCCTCGAGGAACACGGGTCGCTGATTGGCCAAGTGGACCTTGTCCGCCAATTTGATGAAACGGCGAGGCGCATCCATTCATAGCTGGGTGGGAAGGGGGGGACCCTCCGTACCTGCCTACTCAGGCACCAACTGAATTGCACATTTTGAAGCATCTGCGCGAATGTGTCCGAGTGCATGACATGTTTCGATGGGCATTTTTACCTCGGCATTGAATACGACAACTTCCCAGGCCGTCCGATTCAGCTGATCTGCTTGGTTCCCCTGCCAAGCGTGCAGGGGCTCCATTGTTGGAAAGACTGGACTTATTATTATTATTTTTTATTATTATTGAATATTTTTTGTTTTAGCGTGCTAGCCAGACGTCTGGCCGCGGCGGCCGCGACTAGCATTGCTGGAGCCGACAAAGGGCGCAAAGAGGTTTAGACGGCCTTCTTGCCCCTCGAGCTAGTTGGTTACTGAAGTGCCAGAGTGCGTGCTCAACTGAAGTGGTCGGGCTGGGCTCATTCCTCGCAGCGGCTATGCAACCCAACGACTGCGGATAATACGGACGTACTCGGTGCAGCATACATTGTACATACGGAAGTACGGAGTACGAAGTACGGACTACTGCCCATCCCCTTTTCAAATTTGCGAGGCGGCAACATGGGCATCAGACTCAGACCCCCGTCAATCCATATGTACGGCATTGTCATGCGCCGTCATCGTGATATTACTAGTCCGTACGGGAGACGCCCCATTCCTGCCTCGTGGTTGTGACCCAGCCCTTATTTCTCTCTTTTTCCTCTCTGATCTCTGATAAGAAGACACTGATATTCGCTGTCGTCCCGATCCTTGCTTCCTGTTTTATTCTTAATTTTTGTGAATCCCCTCGTTTCTTGCTTTTCCCCTTTTCTGGTGAGAGGGCTTCCACGACTGATTCACCTGCCACTCCTTTTTTTTTTTTTTTTGCCGCAACCTGTCGACCGACTCATTCCCATTCCTGGCCACTTATACCTCCAGCCTCTTTTGCACATTTTTCTGTCCTTCTCCTGCCACCCAGGGTGAGTTGAAGTTGTCTTTTTTTTTTTTTATATATAAATAATTCGTCTCTTAAAATGGGTTTCTTCTTGAAACCATGTACATCTTATTTTGCTAATACTTGGGTGATTTTTTTTGGGGCCTCGATCGTTTAGACACACGATGAAGTACACCATATCTGTTCTGCTCGCCTCGGCGGGCTGGGCTTCGGCTCTCAAACAGCAGTGCTCCGGAACTGCCAGCAACGAGGGCGGAAACTGGTTCTGCGGCGCCGTGGATCAGATCATCTACCAGGGCATCAAGGGCAGCGGCAAGTTCCAGGCTGTTACGCACATGGGACCTACTGGCGAGTGCAAATTCGAGGACAAGCTGTTCAGCGGTCCCTTGACTCCTTTGGATGACGATGTAAGTGGTTCTGCGCCCGCCGACTCACTTCACGAGACGTTGCCATCTTGCCAACCCTCCTCCTTAGCTCTCCATTCACATCCGAGGCCCCATCTCGGTCATGGAAGTCGCCGTCTACAATCTAGCCTCCAAAGGCAAGGGGCAGGTCGAGGATTCCCCCCATGTCGCCGCTCATGCTGGCCACGGCCACGGCCACGGCCACAAGCATCTTCACCGCCCTCAGCGTGCCAGGCGCGACATGGTGGTCGCCACCATTGACGGCAAGGTAGTCTCGTGGGAGAACAACTGGTTCGGAGGCGATGCTCCCACCGCCAAGCTCCCACCGGTTCCTGCTCCTGCCCAGACCCCTCCCGTCAAGGCTGCAGCCGCCGCTGCCCTCAAGGTCTCCGGGTCCATAGAACTCGGCAGCTCTGACAAGCCCGATTCCGAGCCCGATTCCGAGCCCAAGGCCAAGCCTGCTCCTTCAGGCTCCGACTGGGATCGCGTCGCTTACTACAATGCTGAGAAGCAGATTGCCGAGAACATGACCTTCATGGGCCACTACGGTGGTTCCGGTTCCGGTGTATTTGACACGTAAGCTCCTCCAAGAACCCTCACATCTTCTCCCTCTTTCCCCCCCCCCCCAAAAAATAAACAAAATGAGAGAACCCCTCTAACATCGGACCACCAGCATCTGGGGCTCATCCCTCGCCTACCTCAACGCCGAGGGCGACGGCGGCGCCTCCTCCCCCCAGATCCTCTCCAACGCCCAGATCCCCTCCAACAAGGAATTCGCCATCTTCTCGGGCGAAAAGTGTGACGAGTCCTGCGGCTTCGCCCGCGCAAAGGACGTCGCCTACAAGGGCTTCGCCGGCGCCAACAAGGTCTTCCTCTTCCACTTCAAGATGCCCCTCGACGGCGACCGCGGCTTCAACAGCGACATGCCCGCCCTCTGGCTCCTGAACGCGCGCATCCCCCGCACAGCCCAGTACAACGCCTGCTCCTGCTGGAACACGGGCTGCGGCGAGGTCGACATTTACGAGGTCCTCGCCTCCGGCGGCACAAGGTGCAAGAGCACGTTCCACCTCGCCAACGGCGCCGGCTCCTCCGACTACTTTGACCGCCCCGTCGACAAGTACATCAAGGTCGCTGCCGTCTTTCACGAGGAGACGGCAACCGTCTCCATCAAGAAGCTCTCCGACGACGTCGACTTCGCAAGGGGTCTCGACGATGCCACCGTCCTGCGGTGGTTGTCGCAGCCTAGCGATCCGAAGAATCTCAAGCTGAGCAGCTTGTTCCAGCTTCTTAGCAATTAATGAGCATCTCTACCATGTGATGCGAATGTTGGGCACGCGGTAGTTTTAATAGGGCCCAAAGGGCGATGAAATGCCCCTGGTTCGTGGAATAAATGGGCGGTTGGCTACGTGGGATGTCAAGTTTGTTTGTGTACGTATTTTGGATTCTACGTCTATTTATTTTCCTGTTTTGTTCTTGGAACATACTGTCTTGGGATGGTGCAGATCCGAGATTCACCTGTATATATTGTTGGCCTACGACTGATATCATTACGCTTGTACCAAGGTGCTGTCTTTTTTCATCATTGAATGTCTGACTGTAAGGCGTGAATTGAAATGGATGACGTTGACTTGTGGTGGTGCCATGTCCGTAAAGAATATTTGCCTGAATTAGATGGAACAGTGCAGGGGATATATTCCGTGTAAACCACATTGATGGTCGGCTGTCCCCCGGCCTGAGAAACATTGACTTTGTGTGTCAACGCAGATGTAGAAACATGATGGTACAAGTTGCTCTAATATACAGCAGAATGAAGAATTATAAAAAGGACCAGCCCACGCCTACGCCCACATCCACATCCACCGTCTAGTCTACCCTCTCCATTCTATTCCTCTACGCATCCTTCCCTCCCTTGTCCTCCGACGACAACCCCACGACGTTGCGGAGCGTCCCGAAACTCAAGCAGTCGCTAATGCGGTTCGCCCCAGAAAAGAGCATCACTAATCGTTCTACGCCACACCCCCAGCCGCCGGTAGGGGGTAGGCCATAGTCAAGGGCCTTGATGTAGCTCGAGTCCAAAGGACATGTTTCCCATTCGTCTCCTTCTGCTTCTTCGACCAACGAGGGCTGCTGTTGTTCGGTCTCGGCAAATCCGATTTCCCCATTTGGTTTGTTCACGAGGGTTCGGTGAGCGGCCAGCTTTCGCTTCTGCTCCTCCGGGTCGTTCTCCTCTTCGTACATGTTGGCGAGCTCGCGGCCGCCGACAAAGAGCTCTGCTCTTGCCGAAACGAGTTGGTAGGTTTGTGGGCACAGAAACCCCTTGGCGAGCGGTGACATGCACACGGGGTGGTTGGTGATGAAGAGCGGCTCGGCAAAGGACATGGGCTCCAGGTAGACGGCGGCAAGCCGGTCGAGGAGCTTGGGCAGCGAGTTTGGCACTTCGCCGGGGATGGCGATGCCCGCGAGTTTCAGCAAGGCGAGGAGTTCCGGGAGAGCATTCTCAGAAGACAGTTTCGGAAGTCGAACACCCATGGCTTGTTCTAATCCGGGGATGAATTCCACCTGCGCGAACGGACGGACGAACCGACTCAGGTCGATCGGGGGCAGGGCGGTCAGTTGTGTCGAGATGAGATCTTGGGCGTGTTTTGCCAGTCCGTGAAGCAGTTCTTCCGTCTCCTTGATCAGGTCGGCCAGGTTGGTGTAGGCGCTGTAGAATTCACAAATGGTAAACTCGGGGTTGTGTGTAGCATCAATGCCTTCGTTTCGGAACGCGGGGCCGATCTCAAAGACCTTGTCTACACCACCGACGACGAGCCGCTTGAGCCAAAGCTCGGGCGCAATGCGAAGAGCAAGGTCCTTGTTGCGATATTCTGTGGCCTGGGTAACAAAGGGACGCGCCACAGCGCCTCCAGCATTTTCGGCCAGAATCGGCGTCTGGAACTCGAGGAAGCGTTTGGAATGGAGGTGGTCTCGCATGTATTTTGTGATTTCGGCTCGCAATCTCAACACATCAATCACTTGCTTGTTGACGAGCATGTCGACATGCCGCTCGGCCATTTTGGTTTTGGCATCGGTCAGCTTCTCCGGGATCTGCTCCATGGACGGGGAGAGCAGTTCTGGGAGCTGGCTGGCTTCGAGGGTCGGCTCCCCGGCCTTGGTGCGGGTGGCATGGCCGATAACGGCTACAACAGACCTTGTCAGCCAGATTGCCGGGAGGCGACGAGAATGAAGCCGGTGGAGGAAGCCCTACAGATGTGATCGCCAATCTGGATCAGGTTTCTAAATAATGAGAACTTTTGGACCCGTCCTTGCTTTTCTGATACGCATTTATTCTTGTTGATCATGATTTGCACTTTCTGGAATTCGTTCACAATGTCGAGGAAGACGAGGCCTTTGCCAACTACACGCTTTGACCGTACACGACCTGCCAATGTCACTTCTTCACTGGGCATTTGCTCATGGAGCTCCTCTAGGAATTCCGGAACGCTCTTTCGAGAGTCAGCAGATTCTGACCGGGGATACGGGTCAGGGTAGAGTGGATCCTCGCTCTCGCGGTCTTGACGAAGCTCATCTCGTCGATGCTGTTTGAATGGTGAGAGCGCCGCCTCGTTTGCATCTTGAACAACAGCGAATCTCGACGTCTTGTTTGGAACATCAGGCCCAGAAGACAGCGCGCGACTTGCATGCTTGGACAGCGTGGAAATGGGTACCATGTCCCAAGACCGAGAGCTATCTATCCGCGTCGACCCGACCGTGCGTCTTGCGACACATTGCTGCGAGAGGGCCGACTGGCGAGCCAAGCGAAGGCACAGGGATGATCTCATTGCGCCTATTCGGAGTCATTGTTAGCCGACTCGTTTTGTGACTCAGGTTGGCAAGCACACAGAGATGAGTTGAAACATTTTTTTTTTTGTCAGGCATTGGCATTGTGTTATCACACACGACCGAGGTCGCGTCAATCGCAGCGGTTCTGAAGCGAAGATGCAAGTTCATCATGAAAGTGGGACAAGCGTTATAGAGAGATGAGAAAGACGGTGTAGACTTACAATCATAGCCATGTATCTGAGCGGTTGGCCCCTAGGCTGAGGGAGCGTCAGAAGTGGCACGATGGATGCAATGGATGCAATGGATGGAAGGAGCTTGAGGAAGAAGAGAAAAGTTTCTCGCGGTGGGCCGGTTTTCCAAGCTTCCTGGTAGCAACCCCCGGTTAAGCAGTCCGCCCCGCCAGTCGCATGTACGGCACAGCCTCACGGCGTGGGGACCCACCAGCCACCAGCCATCAGCCACCCGGGCTGAATTTTGTACATCGCATTGTCCCCATTACCGCCGCCGCCAACACGACCACAACTTGCTCCATCTTACCAATTGACCCGTCTTGTCCTCGTTTTGCGATAGCCACGGAGATCCAGTCATGGCTCAACAGCCCTTGCCCACGTCGGCGCAGCCCACCGACATTTACGGCGGAGGTACGATGATGAAAGAAAACTCCCTCGCGCCATGATGATACGTGAAAGCGGTCCGCGCATCCAACCACGCACTAACATTGCCGTCGTTATAGATGAGGTTTCCGCCCTGGTGCTCGATCCCGGCTACTGCAACACACGCGCAGGCTTCGCAGGCGAAGATGTGCCCAAATCCATTCTGCCGTCTTTCTACGGTCACGTCACCAGCGAACCTCAACGCGACGTGTTCGGCGACGAGTGCATCATTCCCCGCGCTGACTTTGAGGTCCGCAACTACATGAACCGAGATAGCGTTGTCGAGGACTGGGACGTCGCGTCCAAAATCTGGGAACACATGCTCGTCAAGCGATTGCAGCCCGAACACGCAACCCCCCCTTCCAAGAACGGGCTGAACGACGAGGTCAAGGAGCAGGACGGCGAGGGCGACGTAGCCATGGAAGAAGAGACCGAGGACCAGGAGAAGCCACTGCAAGAGAACCCCGTCTTGATGACGGAGGCTCCTTGGAACACGCCCAAGTCCAGGGAGAAGGCCATCGAGATCATCATGGAGAACTGGGGGTGCCCTGCATTCTGGATGAGCCGCACCCCCGTGCTGTCTGCCTTTGCGGCCGGCAAGGCAACTGCCTTGGTCATTGACATTGGTGGCGCCAATACCTCGGTGACTGCTATCCATGACGGCATGGTTCTGAAGCGATCGATCCAGCGCTCTCCCGCCGGCGGACTGTGGCTCTCCTCGCAGATTCGCACCATGTGGGAAACCTCGGAGCCCAAGGTCCCGTTGACTCCCACATTCATGGTCGAGAACAAGACGGCCGTGGACGCACTGGCCCCTGCCCAAGCCCGGCTGCGCCAGTTCCCGTTCCAGATCCAAGATTCATTCCGCGCCTACGAGGAAGAGCGAGTCCTTACCGAATTCAAAGAGTCGGTCGTCGAAGTCTGGCGAGGACCTGGTCGATACAGTGCCGCCGGGAACGAAGACTACGTCAGGACGCAGCCGGGCCGCGTGTTCGAGATGCCCGACGGCTACAACCAGATGTGGCGCGAGCAGCGCTTCAAGGTGACCGAGGGGATGTGGGACGAGAGTGCCGGGTATCCCGTTGCTGAGTCTGACCGTCTCACCAGGGCCCAGACGATTCCTGAGCTCATCCGGGCCTCCCTCGGCGCCATCGACGTCGACCTCCGCGGCAACTTGCTGGCCAACGTGGTCGTCACCGGCAGCACCAGCTTGATCAACGGCTTCAACGACCGTCTGACAAATGAACTGACAGCCCTATATCCCGGCCTAAAGGTCAAGATCCACGCCGCTGGTCTTACGAGCGAGAGAAGGTTTGGTGCTTGGATCGGCGGCAGCATTCTGGCTAGCCTGGGAACCTTCCACCAGATGTGGATATCCAGAAAGGAGTACGAGGAGAACGGTGCCGGCGTCGTCGAGAAGCGATGCAAGTAGAAGAGGCAAGAAAAAAAAAAGACGAAAAAGACGAGCAGCAACTGGCCTGCCTAGACGGTGACATAAACCGGGGAATTCTGGCGTACGGAGTCACGAGGAGAGATGATGTGCTTCTTTGCGTATGGGAGTCTTTATTGATGAGACTCGACACGCAAAAAAAAAAGGGGGGGGGGGTGTATCGTATGTAGATAATCACAATGAAATTCCACGTGTGTCGCCCGTACGAGAAAGCCAATACAGTGAAGATGACCCAATGTACATGAATAATTCCTACTTCACATGCCATCAAGTCTCCATCTCTTCTTCTTTGATGCTCTCCCTCTCCGCCCTCCTCATCTTCACCCACGACCCCAGCTCCGCCCATATCCTCTCCTTCTCGGCCGGCAACAACGTCGCAGCCAGCCCGCTCGTGCTCGGCGCGACAAAGACGCTCGCACCAGCCCATTCCCCTTGCACGGCACCCATGTTCTCTCGCCCATCCTGCCATCCATATCGAAACTGCTTGCCCACGGGTCGCCCGTGCCTCACGCGCCATATGCTCTCCCATATGCTCTTCCCCACCACGCACACGCTCTCCGGGCGCCAGCGCCGCGCCTTGCCCTCCAGGGCGGCCACCCCGTCGTCCATCTCCGCCCTGCTCAGCTCCGAGGGAGTACAGCCCCGGCATCTGCCTGTCTTCCTCGGCCCTGCACCGCCGGGGCGTGACGCCGCTCGAGTGGAGGAGCTTCCAGAACAGATTGGACGGGTGGGCGTACGCGTGGCCCGTCAGGGCAGTCGAGATTCCGGGGTTGAGCCCGATGAACAGGACGAGGAGGTCGGGTGCGACCGCGTCCGGGAGGGGAGGCAGGTGGGCGTACTGGGAGGGCGGTGCGTAGCCTGTGCTGCTGCTGGGGCGGGCGCGCTTCTTCTTCCTCCTCCTCTTCTTCTCCTCGGTCGACGCTTCGTCACTTTGGTGCGCTGGTTTGGTGCGCTTCGCGGGCTTGGGCGAAGACGATGCGCGAGGGGGGCTGCGGCGCACGCCAGACTCGGGGGACGTGTATTTGAAGGCGTCTAGTTGGAGCAGGCCTTTGAACGTTGCGTGCGCGGGGGGTTGGTCCCCTTCGTCCATGGTGGTGGTGGTGGTGGTGGTGTTGATGTGGGGTTGTTGGGAAGTTTTGACGTTTGTGCTTCGGATTTCTACTCGCCGTGATATCGGCACCCCGTGATATCAGACTATTGATTTCTTTGGGGATGGGCATCCCTGACGATCAATCAGTCTAGAGGCAGCTTGTATTACATGCACGATACGAGATCTGGGACGGACGGGACCGCGTCCAATGTTGATGTCCTAGAAGTTATTTGGGAAATGAGAACCAACACTTGAACACAGCCAGCGCGTAGCTTTGTATGCCTCATCCCCTTTGATTGGAGGGTACATTCCGCGGCGCATTAAATAGCCAAGCAAGCACCCAACGGCCGTTTTTGGCAAGACATGTGCCGCTCTTGTAAAGCAGGCGGTGGATGGGTGGCATGCCCAGACGCCGTTGGCAAGAAACGCAAAAATTGCCCATGTCAATTGGCAAAGTCTCGGAACATGGTGTGTATTCATTCGTGATGTCTCTTGTATTTGGCAGAGCTGCATCCCAGCTCCTTCCATGTCGACTCCATCTTTTTTGAAAGACGCATGTTGATAATCTTGTCTTGTCTACCGTCTACCGTCTACTCCTGCTCGCTGATGAACTTTTCGGCCTCGAGAGCCGCCATGCACCCAGTACCTGTGCGAGGGCGAATTAGTATTTTTTGCCTTGACTCTTATTCTCCTTGGGAATTATTCCATGCCCAGCAGACAAGACAATGTTTGCATCATGGATGAACAGTCACGGAGTGGGAAAAAGTGTCAAAACTCACCAGCGCTGGTAATAGCCTGTCTGTACCTCTTGTCCTGCACATCGCCGGCGGCAAAGACGCCCTCTACACTCGTCATGGTCGTGCCAGGCTGGGTGACAATGTACCCGTCCGCATCCATGTCAACCTGGCCCTTTACGAGCCTGGTGGCGGGATCGTGGCCGATGGCGTAGAACAAGCCGTTTGCCTCGACGACCTCCTCCCTTCCCGTGATGGTGTCCTTGACGACGAGGTGGGACATGAGGCCGTCGTCGGAGCCCCTCACCTCTGTGGCGACCGAGTTGAAGCGCACCGTCGTCTTTTCGTTCTTGAGCAGCCGCGTAGCCATGGCCTTGCTGGCGCGCAGGGCGTCTCTCCTCACGAGGACGGTGACGTGGCTGCCGTACTTTGTGAGAAAGGTGGCCTCCTCGGCGGCCGAATCGCCGCCGCCGATGACATAGAGCGGCTTGTTGCGGAAGATGGGCAGCGCGCCGTCGCACACGGCGCACGCCGAGATGCCGTTCTGCCAGTACTTGTCCTCGCCGGGGAGGTTCATGCGGCGGGCGGACGCGCCGGTGGCGATGATGACGGCGTCGGCGGTGTGCGTCTCGTCGGGCGAGAACTCGGTCGTGTACTTGAAAGGGCGGGAGGAGAGGTCCAGCGTCTGGACCGTGTCGGTGATGACCTCGGTGCCGAACCGCTCCGACTGGAGCCGCATGTTGTCCATGAGCTCCTGGCCCATGATGCCCTTGGGGAAACCGGGGAAGTTTTCAACGTCGGTCGTCGTGGTGAGTTGGCCGCCGGCGGCGATGCCGTTGGCCATGAAGCCTTCGTAGAGGACCGCTTCACGGAAACCGGGTGGTTAGTTTTGGGGACAAGGGGGGGGAGAACAACCAACAACCAACAACCAACTCACGCTTCAGTTCTGCGCGACCCAAGTACACGGCTGCCGTGTGAGCCGCCGGGCCAGAGCCGATAACTATGACAAGTAAGCGAACCAACCTCTGTTGCAAGTCAAGTGTCGACAAGTACGTACTGACAACCTTGCTGTGCATCTTTCGCGCCCCCTCTGGACAGACACCCGAGGTTCTCGTCTGAAACGCCGCCGCAGCCGCAATGGATAGCCCAGCACTCGAGCGCAAGGTCCGTCGAAAAGTTGAGGCGAACAGCTTGGCGGTTGGCAGGGGGGGGGAAACTTGGTGAGTGCTGTATTACGAGTTTCGCAAAACAGGTCGGATGCCGGTTCGAAATGCCGTGATGGATGGGAGGATGGGAGGATGGGAGGATGGATGGATGGATGAACGGCGGGGTGGCGGATTGGGAAAGATGCTGGTGGCGTTGGCGGGGCTTTTGGACTTGGGCTTCGGGGGATGGAACAGACCTGATTTCTAAGCTTCAGCGGGCGGAACAGGCACAGGTCATCACGACTTGCTGTACACGTTGAGCGTTGAGGTTTGCTTCATCCATCTACACAATTCACAATTCGCAACTACGGCCAATCCAACAACACGTAATGTCCACCACCAGGTTTTCCGCTCCCGGCCATATCACCGCTGCCCGTCCTCCCCGGTACCCTTCCCAAACCTCGCCCCCAGCCCGCCGATATCTCTCCTGAAGAACTTGCCGAAATTCCTCAGATTCTCATTCATCGTCGCCTTCTCCGTGCTCTGCCCCGTCGTTGTCCCGATATCCCTCGCTGCACTGAGCAGCTTCTCTCCTAGGAACGCGGCATCGAATCTCGCCCCCGATGCCGCCGCCGCCGCTCCTCCAGCGTTTGTCCCCGCGCTGGTCGTCATTCCGCCCGTCATCGTGAGCGGCGTGAGCAGCGATGAGTTTTGGACGAGCCTATCGTTGCTGCTGCCGTCCCTGTGTATGCCGAACAGCTCAATGAGGTGAGACTGGTCTTGTTTGCGAATGCCCTTCAGTTCGAGAATCTTCTTGAAATTCATCTCGGAGCGGTCGCCGATGTGGATGAGGTAGGCTTGGACAAGAGCCTCGGGCGGTGATTGACGCATTTGGAGCGTTTTCAAGAGCGGATCCATTCGATTCATCGAGTGTTCGACGCGACGCACGAAGCTCGAGGGTGGTGTCTGTTGGGTAGAAGACGGGTTGTGGTAGGAGAGGAGATTGCCGAGTGATTTCGTGAGAGCGTACTTGTCAACGAGCATCTATCGTCAAAGTTAGTCGTCTTTTTCGTTTTGCCTCGCGCGATTGTATAAGGCTGATCAATCTTGCGGTATACATGTATCCGCGCGATGTGTGTATGAGGGACATGCTAACCTGCTGTGCGCCAACCTCTGATATCGGACGACAATGCACAATATTGTTGATGTACGCCGTCGCCAGATGCTCGACCAGGTTGTCACAGAATGCCCTCGCATACTGCTGCTTAGCCACCACACCCAGTATTTCTTGCGTCTTGGTGTTGACGTGCGTCACCAGCTCTCCCACATACGAGCTCTGGTCGCCCGCCGTATCCATCGTACTCCAGTTGGTGTTCCTCATCTCCCGCCACGTAGCCTCGCAGTCCAACTCGACCATGTGCACCAACGCCAGCACAGCAGCGCTCGCCACGCCAAGGAAGGCGTCCGACTGACAGGAGAGGTCCACCTTGGAGACGAGTTCGTCGTCAATACGCTTCTTGATGTTTTCCTCCAGCTGATTCGTGTTTGTGTGCCAAAAGTCGGCCGTGTTGAGAACCAAGACGGCATTTTGAATCGAGGGACTCTGTGGTCCACCTGCTGCCTGGAGGACACGAAGCAGAACCTGCTGCGCGTATTCGTCCAAGTATTTCGAAAAAACCTTGGACAAGTCCAGCAGGCGATCGCTGGTGGACAATCTGGCGCATTGTGACAAGGTCAGCTTGTAAAAGTGGAAGAGCTCAATGGCGGACGGAATCACGGCCTGCGGGGAGAATTCTTCATCATCGGGCATGAGTGTCTGGCCGCGATACCTGGGTATCATGGACGCCAGCTGTCTGTCCTGCGAGTCCACCCACAGGCTCAGATATGGCTCAAACACGACTGAAATGAGGCCGTTGAAGTTGTGTGCCTTCTCCTCTGTTGAGCTCAGCGTGTCGATGCTCGCCCTGGGTTCGTTTGAGAACTTCTTCTCGATGCTCTGTTCAAAATCGAGCGTCTCCTGCAAGCAACTCAACAATAGATTGACATCAACTTTGTTCCCATCACCCCGCCGCATGCTCCTCTCCAGTATCCCCTTGAAGTCTTGTCGCGTCCCGTCACAGAAGGCCGTCGCCAACAGCTCGCCCACGTGCCAGTGTGAAGGAAATATGCTGGCATGTTCGTCTTCATGCGTCTTCATCGTACGCTTGAACCACGCATACCTCCGGCCGATGTTGTCCAGACTTCCTGCCTCGTCGTTGCCTCGGAAAACCTGTCTATATTCTCGCAATTCCGTGTTGACATACCAAGTAATGATCCGCGACTTTGCCGAGTCCCCCAGCGCATCCATGACCAGGCAGGCTTCCACGAGCGTGTTCTTCTTGGAAGCCACTTCGCTTTTGGCAAACGCCATCTCGAAGTCTTCGCACACTTGCTCCAGCAATTCTCTCTGGAGTTCCGAGACCTCGCGACTCAGCGTCGCAATCTGCTCAATGCTTCGATAGCTGTTGAAGTGTTTCATGAGCTGTATGACGGCCTGGAGCAGGCCGGCACATTCCCGGTATTGCCGAGTCTTGGCCAGCCCTCTCAGTTGCTCATACGCAGTCGTCAGCATCTGCAATCTCTTGAGCGCCGTCATGCTCAGCGTCAGGTTCCGCTTCGTGCCATCCAGTCGCTTAATCTCAGCCGTCATGGATGTGATGTTCTGTTCCGTTTCTATCGCTCGTGACCGCACGGTTTCAATTTTTCGGAAGAGCTGCGCTAGTTCGGTCTGCGCTGATTGCATCCTCTCCAGACTCGAGTCCGGCTTGTACGCTTGTTCGAGCTCGAGGCTGTTGATTTCGCTGGACAAGACATTGTGATGGGCTTTGAGGGTTCGCGATACCTGGTGGATGGATGAGACGGCCGATGGGTGGGCGAACAGCATGTTCAGATGCTCCATTGGGTCATAGTTGACTGGACAAGCGAGAGCGACAACAATTAGCCAACGAAGCTAGCCCATGGTTATACGGTTCATCGAGGACGCTTATTACCAGCATCCAGGGCGGATGTTTCCGCCTGATTCCCATTCATCTTGACAAATATAGGAGAGGTTTATCAATGTTTTCTCGCATGTCGACCCTTCTCGTGTCCTTTCCGGAGAGGGCTGGTGTGTTGACCTTGACGAGAATCGGGTTTCGTCGGGGAAAGCTGTCTCCCTCAATTATCATAGCTCTCTCATGAACGCTGCCGCCAAGGTCGAAAAGTGGGTCCGGTGATACAAAAATCCCACACCCCCTTAATAAATGTTAAGATCAAAGCCCCCGGGGGTTCGTTACCCTACAGCGAAAGTGAGACTACACTACATCCCCTGAATGATTTTACAAATCTACAAAACAGAGGTAATTGAGCCAATCAGATATCAGCTTGAAAATGATTAAGCCAATCAGATATCAGACGGGAAATAAGGGTAACAGGGGCTAGTACATCTTAGTACTAGTAGCCTATATAGAAACAGATGTACTCTTTTTTAGCGCTATAACCCCTGCTTATTTTCCTTGTTACTCTCTAATAATAGTATTGCTCACAGCTGATCACAGCTGTTAGAGAGGGACGAATAACTAGGGCATGTAGATTTGTAAAATAATTCAGGGGGTAGAGTGTACTAGGCGCGATTAGATGGGTCGTTCAGTTTATCTTCGGCAATAACTCGGCCGTATCAACGCAACTGCAGGCTCGAAAGCCTCATCCTCGTCTAATAAAAGATACGCTTCATCATGGTGGTCTCAATATTCAATTGATGACAGTCGCCAAGTCACGGCATTCATAGCGGACACGTGCGGTTTATATCCTGCGTTGATGAAAAGGAACAAAGCATATATCTCGTCACGGTGAGATAGTGAGTTCAACAAAATCGCTTTCAAGATCAAGTCAATTCTACAAAATATTCAATGCGCTGATCATGCCGCTACGCCAATGCTATCGGCACAAATTGCCTAGTCCTCATCGGGAGCTCTGTCCATTTCCAAACTCTCCTTTTCTTTGATGCCAGTGTCCTTGCTTTTCTTCCTCATTGAGAAGCGCCATGAGCTCATTCGACTCTCTCTACTCTCTTTTGACTTGGACGGCCCAAATGACGGACTGCTAGCCATACTGTCATAGCTTCGTCCAAACGAAGTGCCATCCTCGCCAAGGTCATCGGCGTCGCCAATGCTCGATCGTTGCTCCAAGGAAACATTGCGATCGGAATTTGCGGTGCTTCCTGGGCCCTTCTTGAAAAGTCCCGATTCCTTGCCGCGTCGTGATGAAAGGCTGAACTTGCTGGAACTTCCCTTGCGAAAAAGTTTCTTGACCACATTATCAGAGTCTTTCATATTTGACGTAGAGCCCGAGTTCATGTCTGATGGCGTGTTTGACTGTGTCAAATCCAACTGGAAAGATTCGTGTGACTCGGACCGGGGGGTTGCAGCATGGACGGAGTAAGTGTCTCTGGAAACGCGCGAATCTGCGAGGGAGTCGTCGTGGCTGTGTGGCATCTCAATGCTCGGTGTGGTCGCGTCCTTGTCTTTGCCCTTGTCCCCTGCACGATCCTTGTCCTTCTCTTGGCCCCTCATTCCGAATATGAGCTTGAATGGTCGGGCTGTCGGATCTAAACGTTGTTTTATGGACTTTGACGAGTCAGATGGGGGCCGATCGGCAGCAGCAACTGGAGGACGCGATCCAATGACTCCGACGTGGCGAGCCAACAACTGAGGATTCCTCAGATCCTCATCATCCAAGATCTCGTCCTCTGCCGAGGCCAACGTGGTTGTCAGAACCGTGTTTGAGCCGTGTAGGGAAGGTCGTCTTGAACCGCTTCGGCTGGGCCAAACACTGTCGTTAGGAGACCAAACCCGATTCATCAACGCGGGCGCGTCACCCCGGCCCCCCCAGATGGAGCCGCTGTCCGTAGATGGGCGATCCATGGAAGTAATCGACGATGGCCGAGAGTGGCCGCGCTCCCGGTCGAAGATGGTGGACACTCGAGGGCCTTTCAAGGAGTTGACGCGCCTGGAAGAGAAGGGATGGCGTGGACTTTCCATGAAGATATTTTGGCCCGTGGAGGCTTTGGTGTTCCAGGGCCAATATTTCCATCGACTGTCCAGCGCCTCGACTTCTTCGGTACCACGAGGGAATGACTGGCTTTGGCCATGTTTGAGGGTGCCGATAGGCGGGCCGCCATCTTCAGTCACCTTGGATGCTCTGCTGCCTCTATGGAAAGTGGACAGAAGACTTGTGAAGCGGTGACTGCTCGCAGGCGGCGCGATGGGCGACGAATTCATATTCAAGGACATTCGCTCACTCGCGTCTGTATACTGAGAGAATGGCAAGTTGTGGTTGGAGCCGTGAGGACTTGAGAAGGCATAGTATGATGGCGCGGGGGAAACGGGAGACTGGGGACCATCTTCATCTGCCGTAACCGGCTCGGGTAGTACTGGACTGTCAGAGCCCTTTACCTCGTCGGACTCCTCGGTATCATCAAATATGTTGGACGGCAGCAAGGTCTGGGCGGAGGGACTTAGCGGGCCCCCAGCTGCCTTGAACTCCGCTTCGGATTGTGCTGTGCCGTCTTGGTTCGTTGGCATATCCATGAAAAGTCTGTTGCCGAAGCTTATTTGGTTGAAACCCGCATGACCTTGAAAGTTTGGCTCGGCGTTGGTCGAGGGACGGGGCGGGGAGATCGGGGTACCTCCCAGGCCGCCACCGGACCCGGGAAAGGTCAAAGTTTTCGCATTATGGGTTGATGCGGACGGATCATGGTCCATTACCACGGATGGTGGTTGATTGTAGAAACTGAGCCCGGCCTGTTGCTGTTGAACAGCCAACTGCTGAGTTAAGGATCTTATACGCTGTTCCAATAGGACTCCTTGCTTAGTTTCCGCCACTAATCGATCACTGAGATCTCTGCGAGCCGACTCCCACTCCCGTTTCAACATCATGTCCTCTTCCTTCCATCGCTCGTCGTTGGCATCGGGGAGGAGTCCTTTCATGGCCTTGAGATCTTGAACCTGCCTGCCCTTTTCCTTAAGTTCGGCTTCCAGTTCAGCGCACTTTTCCTGAAGATGCGCGTTGCTCTCATCAAGGTCTTGGACATCGTGATCGCAGTTCTCCGCCAACTCTTTCTTCTGTGCCTCGAAACCTTCGCGTTCCTTCTTCATCCGCTCCACCTCCTTCTCGAGCCTAGCAATACTGTCCCGGATCTTGGTCTTCTTAGATTCCTTCTCCTTCAACAGCTGCTCTTTCCTCTGTCGCTCCTTTTCCGCTATTCGCATCTGTTCCATGGTCGACCTGATTGTCGCTCTGAGCTGCGTTGTATGCTCTTCTTTTTCCTTTAGAGCCTGCCTCTTGCGATCCCTCTCCTTCTTTAGTTCTTCTTCTTGCTGACTGGCTTCGGCTTGTTCTTTCGCAATCATTTGCAATGTTGTCTCGATCTCTTTTCGAATGTTCTCGAATTTGTGATTCAACTCAAGCAAGGACATTTCTGGCTCATTTGGATTCGAAGATTTTGCCTGAGCTTGATCCGCGCTCGCCACTGATGGTGAGTGGCGCCGATTCATGGTGTTGCGCCGTTGTCCAGGGGCGACGCCTGTGATATCCCTAGAAGCATTGGACACTCCATCGAGCGCGGGCGTAGCCTCGACCGCGGGCAACGAATAGCTAAAGCCATTGGAGTCATCGGAGTCGTCGTTGGTATAGGCATGCGGCTGATCAGGGTCAACGAAGTTGGAAGGCAGACGTGAATTTCCCAGTTGGGGCCGACCATCCTTGCCGAAAGTCCTCAACCGGATGACGGGACTACCGGATCTGAAATTGTTGTGACCAACAGCTACGACCCTAATGTTGTAAAAGTGATTTGGCTTCAAGCCAGTGATTGTTATTCCGGCTTCGCTTCCAGTTGCCTCTCCCACTGTTTCATCATTGGTCAGTATCGAAAAATGCCACTCCATATCGCCCTCGTAGCAGGTTGCAATTACCTTGGACCCCATTCACTTGGATTAGATATCTTGGAGCAAGTCGATGGGAATGAGGTCGTGTCCAAGCCAGAGCGGCAGCGTCTGATCGAATGCCTGCGAGACATACTTCGGGGGCCTGGGGAATGTCTACACCAAGGATGTTGACAAGCTCGGACACAGGCTTCCAGAGAGTCTGGAAGGCCCGATGAAGAAGCCTACAGGGACAGAGCAAGGGCGGCGCCATCAGCGAATGATCCAAGTGGAAGGCAAAATTTAAATGATGACGATGCCATGTTTTTTTTTTTTTTAGAGAAGAATGGGAACAGAAGCCGAAATTCCGGCCAACTCGACGGAGTCGGCATACCGACGACAAGGAAGGTATGTATGACTGTACTCACCAGACAACAGCTCCCAACGTCAGAATCATCTGAAAGCGCGCAACGGGCGTAGCACTGATGACGGCCGCATGGGCGGTGAAGTAGATGCGATGCATCACTGCACGACCAAAGTAGTGGAGGAGAACGGCAGTGACGACGGCGTAGACAATCTTTCGCGTTCCAGCCAAGAATCTACGCAGCGACCAGAGGCTGAGGAAAGCGACGAAGAGCGTGATCAAGAGCAGGAGGTCCCATGACATTATTCTCAGGCCTCTTAGCGCCGCTGAGAGAGGGAGAGGAGGGTCAAGGTAGTGGTGGTGGTGAAGGAGTGCGAGACCGGGCCGTAATTGTCGTGAAGTGGCCGGTCAAGAGAGTTTGGTGGTGGAAAGACGAAGTGAAAATGGCGTCGGATGTTTGGCGGAAGGTCTGGCAAGGCTCTGTGGAGTCTGTTCCAGTTTGGAGTGGGGGCGTCCCTTGCAGCCAATCCGCTGCTAGGCGGCGGGTATCCCAGTTCCCAGATGGGGCCTGGCCGGCAAACCCGTCGTGGAGCTGCCAGAGACGACTGACGACTTGACGACGAGTATTAATATGTATGCATCAATAATGCACGGATTAGTTGGCTTCATCAAACCAAATGCCTCCCCTCCCCTAGCGATATCCTACTGTGCATGTGTAGATGTGGCCCGCACATAATACCCGAAGACTTTGATGATGTGCACCATTTCCATGCACACCATGCATTGCATAACTCGACGAGCGGGGAATGAAGAGGGGAGCACATGGATGATCTCCGGGCATTCGGCCGTGTGCGAGCCGCCGGGCTTTAGCCGACTCCATGTACCTACTCCAACCAAAAACAGCTTGGCTAGGATCATGCATGCTCTGCTTGCTTCCTTGTTGGAGCGGCGGCGGAAATAGTCATCATCGCCTGGCGCTCAGACCCAGTGACCACGGATCATCCCATTCCATCCGCGAAATTCGGTATCAAGTCTACGCAATACTCAGGTCTCAGGTCTACAAAGAGCCTTTGCACGCAGGAACACGGCCTCATTTCCCAGTGGTTGCCTGGTCAAGCTTCTTCTTGGAAGTAGTTCCGCAGCTTTCAATCAATTTAGAAAGGCAAACTCATCGGGACTAGCATTTATTGTGGGCACCGTCCTTTGCCTGCCACTTATTTGCGCGTTCATCATCCCTTATGCCTTGCAACACCCACGGACCCTACATATATCATGGTTAGCAAATAATCACTGCGTATAGATGGTGGCCAAGAAAAAAGAGATCGGGAAAAGAGACAGAAAGAAGCGGAGGGGGAGGGACAGGGACAGGGAGAGAGAACACACAGTCCTAGTTCACCCCGGCTCCAAACATCCCCTTAAATAAACTCTCAAAGCTGACCGAAAATCCCTGGCTTACAGAGCTTTCTATATCCTTGGTCGGTTTCGTTGACAAGATTGGAAGAATTTTTGGATGTAATGAAGCTGATATACCCTGCTTTTCACCGAGACTCGGGGTGGCTTATACTTCTTCTCCCTCGCCCACTTTCTCCTCCTCTCGGTACCCTCGTGGTCAAGATGCAAGACGGACCGTGTATTCGACATTATTTCGTTCTACTGTAGGCATCCGGTCCATGCATGTGCCAAGTTTATGAAGACCCCGGTCGAATCAAACCAAAGTCCAAGAAAACTCTAGTCCAGCACAGATCTGTACGCATGATTGAGTAACAGCAGCAATGAAATGAAGCACGATATTGAAGAACGTATCAAACTTGGCAGTTCCACCTGGCTTAGCAGCTTCACTAGCATCATGTTGTATAATGAGCCTCATGTTGCAGTTGATATCACGTTTGCATCCTCTACCGCATCCTTAAAGACTGAATAGAAGGCCCCGTCATCTTGGAACGTGCATTCCGTGGGTGGGAGCGGAATATCCCTTTTCTTGCGAAGGAATCAAAGGTATTGCAGAATCCGGTTTTTTTTTTTTTTTTTGTCGCTGGTTATACGTTATTGGAGGAACTATGATGGCTTTTTCGCAGACTGATTGCCAGTCGTGCGGCCGGAGGGTTTCGCTCTATGAAAAAGCCACATGGACATATTTCTTGTCGGCGAGGATAACTGAGCATCCGGGCTCTCAACGGTGGTTTATTCCTTGGCCATATGAGCTTCTCCTAGTAGGCACATGCGGTATAACTCGGTGAAAAGAGTCCTGGAATGTGGCAAAACGCAAGCGACCACCCCTACTTTGGATGCCCGAAAAAGCTTATTCGACGTACGAAGAACGACCATGGCGTATTTATGTCATATTTCATATGTCTTTTGTGAAGACTTTGATTGGCTACCAAAGGATGTGCCTAGTCGGAAGTTTATTCGCCTCATTGTCCGCGCTTTGACAGGCCACCCCCCCCTTTACCTGGATGGAATGGAAGCTCACGACTTGATGATCTGCTCAGATGACGGAAGAAATACTATTACTTGGTCGATATTAATACAAGACATCTATCTATCCAAGCTGCAACTGTGGAACAAAGTCCATGGGACAGAGAGAACCCCCACCAGGCCGTGACAATTTCCGGCACCATGTCCTCCCTCAATTCACTTTGATAGGCTTCTTTTGCGAAAAGCAACCGCTCTCTTGCGCGACTCGGAACTCTGCGTGAAAAAGCCAGCACCGCCAAAGGGGCCGGCAGGGGCCTGATTGCGGACCCGAACAAAACAAACATTGTCGAGGCCGGCGACCTTGCCCTCACAAACAGCGCCTTCTGGCATCTGGACTTTGATGTCGAAGTTGGTACTCGTCGCAACTGACAAGGCAAAAACGCCGTCTCCTGGCACGTTGTAAGTCATCTTGGCGGACTGGAAGGCCTTGGGGTCAGTCGCGGCCGACGTCGAGTCAATGGCCGCAGTAAGGGGTCCGGCGCCATCCTGATTGATCTTCACACGTAAAGCCGGGGGGGAAAAAAATTAGAAAAAATTCATTAGCTCCGCCGAAAACCGGACCGGGTTACAGACGATGGGGTGCCATGCAACAAACCTGTCGGTATACAAGAGAGATCTCGCCGTTGTCGTTTGTAGTGGGAAGGCCTCGCATCTTGCCCTGACCAGCCATGTCGCCGACGATGGTTTCCTCGGGATAAGAAGTCCTTTCGCCTCCAAGGCCCGCGACCCCGACGCCGGGGAGGTTCAGGGGGGACTCGCCTTGGGCCGAATCCCGGGCCGTCAGACGCGGTTTCTCGCGGCGCCTGGTGTTGCCCTTGATGCCGAGTGCACTGAGGTCGTCTTCCGGGCCAGTCTTCTTCCTCCCACCCTTGTATGTGGGCGCGGTTCCCAGGCCCATGAAGGACGAGATGACTGCGTCTGGCTTGCAGTTGCCTCCGCCTTGTGTCCAACCAAGCGGCCCGTACTTGCCCTGGTCGATTTCGGCATCTCTAATGATGCCGGCGTCTGCTTGAGCGCCACACGCGTTGAGAATACAATCACGGGGTGTGCCGTCGAGGACTAGAGAGCACGGAAACTTAGTTCAGCGAGCCGGATGATTGATCCCCCCCCAAAATGCCAAGAGAGCTGGCCGTGGAGTTGTGTCAAGAATTGTCAGAAGATTGCGCGGCCTTACCACAGGCACCAGGGGCCACCACGCCGTTGGCTCCCGTGGTCTTTAAGATGACGCCGTGCGCCGAAACGCCGGCTGCAAGAAGCAAGCATGTAAGCAAGCGACTCATTTCCGCGTTATACTGATGATGGCTGGATATTTGAGAAAGAAAGAAAAAAGAGAAAACCTGACATGCGGAGTCTTGACTTACAAACAGGGATGGCCGATGCGTATATAAGAGTCTGTCTGCCGCCGACCAAAAAAAAAAATTTACCCAAGTTCATGTGCCAAGACGTACCTACTACCCAGCAACGTGAGCCCTGGTATGCAGCACGGACGACTGAAACCTCCGGGCGGTGATCAGCTGGCATGAGACTTTGGTCCAAAGCCACATGACGATGTCCACGTTAAAATCCAACTGCCTCGTGGGAATGGTGGCTGTCTGGCGAGGAATGCGGCTGGCAATCGCTGTATAAAGGGAGAGGAATAGATAGGGAGGGGGTGGATATAATCGCCGCATGCAGTACGGAGTAAGATTCGGCTATCGGTTCGTCAGGTACAGCCTCGTTAAGGCATGCGCAGCTCCGACGGTACCCAATAGGAAAAAGGTGGATGTTTTCATATGACCACCCCCGGGTCCATAAACAAGCCCTTGTTCATTCTCTAGATGCCAACTACTTTTTGGTGTTACTTAAGATCGGTCGGTTGTCCTTGTCTTTCCAACGATTTCGACGTTTCCCCCCCCTTTCATCAGACCTCTGACTTTTTATCCACTTATTATTATTTACTTGGTTGAAAAATGAAGTTCCTTGGAATCATGTCCGCCTGCCTCGCGGCATCAGCAGCTGCCGCTCCCCCCCCGAGAGGGAAGCCCGGCAACGCAATCGGAGCAGAAGCATCCCCCAAAAGCGCCGCCGACATGCCCTCGGCCTCGGCCAAGGTGGTCGAGTCCAAGAGGGAATCCAACAGAGGCGGCGACGCAGCCGGCATAGCCGGCCTTCTCAGCGCGGCCCTGAAAGGCCTGCCGCCTCCCCTGGCCGACCAGGTCCAAGCAGCGGTCGCAGAGGCCTTCAAGTCCGGCGATTTCGGCCTTAATCTCCCAACCGATGCTGCTGACAAACTGGGCAAGGGAGACTTGGCCGGGGCTCTTGATTCCATCGGGTCCGGCGCCAGCGGGACGCTCGGGAGTCTGCCCGGGGACGCCTCGAAGATTACTGGCGTCGGGGGCAAGAAGAAGTAATTACGTCCTGGATTGTGGAAATACTCATTGGTCGGATTTTGTATCTCATGTGCGCACAATGCTTCGGAGAACAAGCCCATGCAGCAACCCGGGGCTCTCGAAGAAGGGCTTCCGCGTTCATGGAAACGACTTGGCAGGATTTTTGTGTTCTCGGATCAAGTGCAAAGCTTTTACATGTTCCGGGTAGATTATTCGAGGGTCAGGATGAAATTGAAATCCTTTCCAGATTTTTGTTCATATATTTATTTGAATTGTCTCCTCAATATGCGTGTTTAACCCCCCAAAACCAAAAAAAAAAAACCCAAATCCCGGAATGCGGGTACATATTTCTTACCAAGAGAATGCTTCAACTATCAACTTGACCAGCACCTTGGACTGGTCGTAGCCACCACGTCTCGAAATCTTGGCTACACAGCATCGCACCTCGTCTGCCATGCTTGGAGGACCGCAGACCACCACCACTGTGCCACCTCTCTGTCCACGGAGCAGTTCTTGAAGAATCAGCATCAAGTTGGGCCGGGGTCCCACGGACAATGCGACGTCTACATCTCCCCACACCCGCTCCTTCTCATCGCCGTCTCCGTGCACGCCGAGCATGTCCTCCACCGCGTGGACCAGCGGCATGCTTCTCACCACCCAGCAGAGCTTCTTCGTCCCGTATGCTCTGATCAGGCCGTCGAACTTGTCCAGGAACGGGAGAACGCCCGTGATGCCCACCCCGCCCGCGATGCACGCCATGTTGGGGAAGTCTTGCGTTGGTCGCACGTGGTTGTCTTGCAGGAACGTCGTTCCCTCATTGTAGGAGCCCTCCACGAGCACTGGGATCCCGGCAAACGGTCCACTGGGCTCCTTGAGGCGAGCCTTCAGGCCATTCTGCCTCCTTATCAGCACCGTGATGCCAGGGCCTCTCTTCCAGGTGCTGGGGTGCCGCCCAGCCACACCGGGCTGCCTTGATGCCGTGATGGATTTCCGGGTGGCTAGTTGGGGAGACCAGCGGGGAGCAGATGGCTGGAACGGGTTGGAGAAGCTGATGGAGTCGGCGGCATGAAGTGTTGCCTTATCGGAGCCGGTGCCGAAGCCGGTGCCGAAGCCGGGGCCGGGGCCGGGGCGATCGTCCTGCCAGGTGGTGACACTCCCGACGGAGAAAGGGTGACTCTCCCAAACTCGCCACTTGCTTATGGTGAGAAAGTGCAGGTAAACATGCCCCCGGGCGCTGACTCCAGGGATGTCGACCCGCACGTAGTCCTCATCTATGGTAGTGATGAATGCGAATCGTATGCCTCGTGGCACATAGCGCACAGAACGCATGACTCGGTCAAACACCCAGAAGCCAACCGCAATGTACAGCCACGTCTCAGTGCCGCGTGTGTGTCCGTAGCGGGTGATGAGATGCTCGTACAAGCCAACCAGTGCCAGGATTGTGAGGACGATGTGGGTCACCACGAAGCATTCGTAGAAGCGACGCCGAATGGGGTGGATCGAGGTCACGATCAGGAGAGCGAGGCATATGGCGGCGACCGAGCCCCAGATCCAATAGGGCTGCCTCGCCAACTCGGACATGGCCTCGCCCGACAGCCTCGAGCTCAGGAGGTACAAGTATATGAAGGTGTGAACGAGTGCCTCGACCACGCAGATGAAGCCGACCCAGCGGTGCAGCAAGAGGAAGGTTGTCCGGGACCAGTTGGTTACCCAGAGGAGGAAGTTGTTACGTCCAGCAAACAGGATGGCAAGGGCGAGATTCGCAAGACTCAGAACCCCCGCTCGGTTCCCCAGGGACTTGAGCTCGCCTGTGCGGCTCAGCGCGTCTGACGAGAAGCACCGCTCCTCGAACATGCAATTGTATCCTATGCTCGCGAGCAGCACGTTGATTCCCCACACGTAGAGCAGGAACAGAGCCTGGCCCCTGGTCGGAACCAAGAAGAATCCGCCGAGGGGTTCCGAGTGTTTCGATCCCAGCAGAGGCGGATCAATCATGTATCCGCGGAGGGTGGCTACGAGTCCCGGCGACCACGGCAGGAACCGCAGCAACGACAAGCCCACGGGGGCGAGAGCGCAGGTCAGGAAGATGATCAGGCCATAGCGCTGGTGGGTGACCTCTGTGGCCACGAAGATCTTGAGCGACAGGTATTCGCTCTTCAAACGGTTTATCGGTACGTATCCGACATAGTCGAGCGTCCTGCTGTTGTTGACGCTGGCTCGTGGTGGTACTCGGAGTGATGCCAAATCGGCGACGGTCCGTCGATACGTGTGGATCCTTCTGCTGAAGCTCCTGGGGCCGTCCTCTTTCCAGAAGAGTTCAAGATCTGACCATGATTGATCGAGGCAATGCTGCTGCAGGCAATAGGCCAAGGTACGTCGGTAGTAGGTGTTGTGCGCCTTGCACTCCTCCGTGGGACGCTTCGTGATTGTCCAGTTGCTGCCGGACGGGACATGTTGCTGTTGCTGTTTCTGTTGTCCGGCTCTTCCAGAATCCTTGCCGTGCGTATCTCGGAGTGTGCAGTTGAGCGGTGCCGAGATGCTGTTCTGGCATGCAAAAGCACATACTGGCTTGAACAAGTCAGTTCCATGGCCGATCAGCCCGGTGCTGGCGTTGGACACGGACACGTTGAGGGAAAGAAAGACGGAGACGAAGGCGAGGGAGAAGAAGCCATGGATCTTCATAGTAGTGAGTGGGCGATACAAAAATTCAAATCCAACATATGTAAAGGTTCCCAACCTGCAACATGAAACACGGGGACGTAGAGCATCGCATGAAGACGGCGTTTTGTTAAATACCTTTTTTTTTTGCCCTTCAAGTGCCAATCTAGCTGATCCTACCACGGTCCATGTCGGCGCCTATGATCGGAATAGACAAGCCCTTGTGTTAGCGAGCCTATTTTACGATCGGGGGAAAAGACCATGGGCATGTTGACGCTTCGAGATAAGCCTGGAGTTTTGAGTCCTGTTAGCGGGTGTGCAATTGCCGTATTGGGCGAAAACGCCGTCGAGTGGGCCCCGGATATCGGGGCCCGTTTTTCCTCAACTCACGCCCCCCTCTTCCCCCGCATTTAGTTAGCCATGTTGGTGACACCAACCCCATCGTTCAAGTCAACACAACCGACTAAAACTCAAAAACGGCCAAACTATTTGATTTCCGAGCCGTTGGTTCGGGACCAAGACCGGATCCTCAACTCGGTGGCCCTGCTCATCGACAAGAGCAGCATCTCGGTTGAGCGGATCAGCAACCCAGACCATTTTTGTATGAAAAAGGCAAAGTCACTGGAGGATGCATTCGGATGCAGTCTCATAGAGTTTTTTCATACAGCCTGCTGCGTGATATGAATCAGGGTTCGAAAGTCAATGAGGTCAACTGGGGAGGGGGTGGGAGAGCTTATTCACTCTGGCAAGTTGTAACGAAATTGATCGTTGGCAGTAGGCAGCAACCTGGGTCTGAGCTCAAGTCACAGCCGCACACCATCGATCTTGAATGTTCATGATACACAGGGGCCTCGTGTGGTTTCTCTTTCAATCCAAGCCTTTATGCTCCTCAATGGTTCGATCTTGCAGGTGGCATCTACTCAAATTGCGCAAGATTTGAGACTTTGGCAGCAACCTTGGGGGCATTGCGCAGGGTCCTACTTAAGCTTTACAAAGCATAGGACTCCACTCCATCTCAATAATCCGAATCATAGTGAGATGCAATTTTACGTACTTTGGCGATGAATGATGAATCTGAACCATCTTCCTGGCGCCTTTTTCCTCGGCTCCTCTGCCACGTCTTGGGTCAAAGTCTGCTGTTGAATGGTCTCGCAGCGCCCGGATGTCTGTCATTTTCTCGAATTCTTGATTGCTCTTTTCAACACGACGGTTGGGCCGCGGCACCAGCGGCTATCGCTGTCTGGTCAGTGGTGATGGCCGGGTGGGGCGTCCAGCCGCCCTCAGTTTCATAGATGCGGAGTACTCGGTACGAATTACTGTACGGATTACTGTACGGATTATTGTGCGAATTACGGATCCGTACTGTACGGACTACATATTCATCATAAGTACGGATTATCATGAGTCAGCTCGCGCATGCCGGACCCTTGTCGTCCCGTCGTCCTGCCTGCCTCTCACCTGCCTTCACCTGCCTTTTGCCCGCCACCGTCCGCCACCGCCCGCCACCGTCCGCCACCGCCCGCAACCGGCAGGCGTCATCGTCGCTCCTCCCCCAGAGTCTCTCCAGCCTCTCTCCCAGTCAAACAACCCGATAGCCCGGCCCTCAACTTCGCCCCTTTGTCGAAGCAGCACTTTTTTTCTTTTTCTTTTTTCCTTGTTTTTTTTTTTGGGCTTTCTTTGGCAGCAACCTCCCCGAATCAAACATCCCAAGGTCTGGGAGCGGCCCCTCTTCTACACAAATATTACCTCGCCGACTTCTGCACTCTCCTCTCCAACACCCGTCATTTGCGCCGGATCCCGATATCGCCATTCACCTGTGGCAATATGCAGTACGTTCGAAACCTCAGCGACTCCGTCTCGACAGCATGGAACTCGATCAATCCCGCGACTCTCAGCGGTGCCATCGACGTGATTGTCGTCCAACGTGATGACGGCACCCTGGCCTGCTCGCCCTTTCACGTGCGATTCGGCAAGTTCTCGCTACTACGTCCTTCTGAGAAAAAGGTCGAGTTCAAGGTCAATGGCATCAAACAAGACTATTCCATGAAGCTGGGAGAAGGCGGCGAGGCCTTCTTCGTATTCGAAACCACAGAAAATATCCCCGAGTCCCTCCAAACTTCTCCCCTTGTTTCCCCAGCCAGTAGCCCGGGCCTGGGTCCAGAAGAAGCACCGTCTGGACTCAACGATCCAGACCCTCTTGATCTCGACCAAGACATGACCAGCGGCTCTTCTCGGCCCGTGCAATCTGTGCTTCAGACACAGCCAGACGAAAATGGTACGCGCTCCTCCCGGCCATCCCCTCTTCTTCTTCGGGCTTGGTACTGAACAAGATGTTAGGAATCATCACTCCGCTCTCAACGTCGCCAGATGCGCCAAAGCCGCGACCTGCCTCCGGCGATTGGTTTACAACTTTACCGAGACCTCGCAGCGAGGACATCTTGAGGGAATCTGCCAGATCGGTAGTCCGCGAGGACGAATCGGAACATGATGCTGGAGGCTCAACCGGATCAGAACGATCGCATAGTCCCCCGCCGTTGGGGATGGAGCGGGCCAAGACTTTGGCCAAGGAGCTTTCGGCAGCAAACATCCCCAGTCGTGTCACGGAAACCGGTGATCTGATGCTCGACATGACTGGCTTCAAAAGCTGTGAAGAGGACATGCTGCAAGCTGAAATTCTTGCCAGAAAGATTCTCTCCGAGGAGCTGCAAGGGAACTACGACATTGGCTCACTTTTCGGATTTGACGAGGAGGGCAACCTGTGGATCTACAGCAGCGAAGAAGCCAAACAGGCAGCCATGGATAAGACCATCGAGTCTTCGTTGAAGGCTCATCGTCACAACACAGCGGCAGATGCCATCTCTGACCCCGGCTATCAGAGCGACGGTAGCGACGTCACAAGCAGCCCTCGCGTACCCTCGCACCGACGATCCGAATCCGATGCCGGCCCATCTGGTCTGCAGACCCCTCCCCGGACTCCTTTGGGCTCCGGATATGCTGGGAACCCGAATATCAACTATGCCAAGACGCTGCGCTTGACTAGTGATCAGTTGAAGGCGCTGGGCCTCAGGCCTGGAGAGAACTCGATGAGCTTCACTGTGAATCGAGCAACCTGCTCTGCCAACATGTTCTTGTGGAAGCACGAGACTCCCGTCGTCATCTCTGATATCGACGGCACAATCACCAAGTCAGATGCTCTCGGTCATGTACTCAACATGATCGGGCGTGACTGGACACACACAGGCATTGCCAAGTTGTACAGCGACATTGCTCAAAACGGATACAACATCATGTATCTCACCAGCCGCTCTGTTGGGCAAGCAGACACAACCAGGGCCTACGTCAACGGCATAGTCCAGGGGGGATGTAGGATGCCCCACGGCCCTACCATCTTATCTCCAGATCGCACCATGGCAGCCTTGCGCCGCGAGGTGTATCTGCGCCAACCGCACGTGTTCAAGATGGCCACCTTGCGAGACATCAGCAGCCTCTACGGCCCAGACCACAGCCCGTTCTACGCTGGCTTCGGCAACCGTCTGACCGACCAGATCTCCTACCGCACGGTGGACGTGCCGAGAACGAGAATCTTCACCATCAATTCCAACTCGGAGGTGTCGCTGGATCTGCTCAGCCTGAACAAGCTCAAGATGAGCTACGTCAACATCAACGAAGTTGTCGACCATTACTTCCCGCCCGTCGCCACGCTGGTCAAGGCAGGAGGAGAAGACTACACCGACTTCAAGTACTGGCGCGACGAGCCACTAGAGCTTGACGAGTTCTCAGCCAGCGACGGCGACGAGCCCGACGCCCCGGCAGACAACGAGAGCACGTACACAGACGACGACGACGACGATGAGGAAATCGGCGATGGCCTCGTCGACAGTTACATCTCACGCGAGTCAATAGACGAAAGTGTGGACGACGACCAAGAAGAGTTCCTAGACGGTGAGGAGGGCGAGTACGAAGAAGACGAGGCCGTCTCCGATGACGAAGAAACTCGGCTCATCGGCCGTCTCTCAAAGGCCAGAATCTCAGACAAGGCAGTCGAGGAAGATGTCGGCGCAGAATTAATCACCGGGGTTGGTCATTTATCTCAGGAGAAGAAGGGTTGAGACAGATGAGGGACAATATCAGAAAGAGAAAGCTAAACAAAAGGGAGCAGATTAGCGGCAACGGCGTTGCGATCGAGTTCGAGTCGAGTCGAAAGGAGGTAGTCGTTGAACAGCCGGTGCAGATCCGACACACACCTGAGAGCGAGGGCGCGTCGTAGCCCGGCGAGCCTCTTGTGTGAAAAGGAGTTCTTGTTGTTCGGAACAGAAAAATCAAAAGTCCGGATTCACTCCTACTTTATACGTGCTCGTCGAGGGCGGAGAATACTTGTTCATGAATGGGGACTCTGGACGGCGCGCAAGTCCTCATCATGGGCACCCTTTTTTTTGGGGGGGTGTAGTGGCCCAGGGTTGGGACTGAGGCAATGGATGGGTGAATGGCATAGCGAGGCGTTGATACGACGACATTGCATCATGGGTATGTACAGGGTGGGATATGGATGGTGGAGCGTTTATGTATCATTATCAGCTTTCAAGTCACATTTATTGAACATGTCACAAATTCGTCATATCCTTGCATACAAGTCGTAGTTTCAGTTGACCCCATGGTCTCAAGGGACTGTGTTCCCACTCTATACAACCCGAGTTGCTTCGATTCTTTGACCTCATCGCATGAATCTAGCACTACGAAAAAAATAAAATATAAATAAACAAGTAAGTAAACCAACCTCGGTGAAGAGACGACGGCTACCGTTCACTCATGTGCTTGAGACGAATCTCAACAGCCCGTCTATGGGCCTCCAGTTCCTCCACCTTGGCCAACTGCATGACTGCGGAGCCGACATTCTTGAGGCCCTCTGCCGTGAGATTCGAGCAGGTGATGTGTTTCATGAAGGAGGCGAGGTTGACGCCAGAATATTGCTTGGCGAAGCCGTATGTAGCTGTGCGAGTGAGAGAGGGGTCAGGTCAGCATCAGGTTTCCGAGAGACGGGTCGAGGGAGGGGGGTTGTCCCCCAATGGATGGATGGACCAAGACTTACGGAGGGAGTGGTTCACGCCGGCAGAGTAGTCGCCTACGCTCTCGGGGGTCCATTCACCGATGAAGACGCTGCCTGCGTTCACGACCTGGTCTACCGTCTTGGCCGCATCTCTGATCTGCAGAATGAGATGCTCCGGTGCGTACTCGTTGCTGATGCGCATGGCTTCCTGCATGTTCTTGACACGGACGGTGACGGAGTGGGCGATGGAGCCGCGGACAATGTCTACGCGGGGGAGGGCCACGGCCTGGTTGTGCACCTCGTCGTCAATGGCCTGGAGCTGCTCCTCGCTCAGGTCGACGGCTATGAGAATGACCTGGCTGTCTACGCCGTGCTCGGCCTGGGACAGCAGGTCCGACGCCACAAAGGCAGGGTTGGCCTCCCCGTCGGCAACGACGAGCACTTCGGATGGACCAGCGGGCATGTCGATGCTCACGCCGGCATTGGTGTCGTTGCTGACGTGCATTTTGGCGGCCGTGACGAATTGGTTGCCGGGCCCAAGGATCTTGTCGACCTTGCTGACGGACTCGGTGCCGTAGGCCATGGCCGCGACAGCTTGGGCACCACCAGCGAGCACGATGCTCTCGGCGCCGACTTTGTGCGCGACGTAGACGATTTCGGGGGTGATGCTGCCGTCTTCCCGGGGAGGCGAGGCGAGCACGAGCTTCCGGCAACCTGCCACCATGGCCGGCACTCCAAGCATGAGGGCTGTGCTGGGGAGGACAGCAGTGCCACCGGGGATGTAAAGGCCGACTCGTTCGATGGGTCTGGAGAAGCGGCCGCAGACGACTCCAGGCATGGTCTCTACTCGAAGGGGTTTGTCTTCCTTTTGCGCCGAGTGGAACTTCTGGATGTTTTCAAACGATGTGTCAATGGCCTTGATGGTCTCGGCATCCAGGTTCATGAGCTCCTTGGGGAAAGGAGCCTTGATGACTGGTGAGGTGAGTGAGGTGGCCTTTTCAAACTTGTGGGTGTATGACAGCAGAGCTCTGTCGCCATTCTCGCGGACGTCGTCGATGATGGGGGTGACGATTTTGAGAATGGCTTCGGGGGATTTCTGGGAGGGTCGCTGAAGAGCCTTGAGGAGCTCGGCTTCGGAGACATTGGCGGAATCGATTCGCTGCATGGTGATTCGTGAGCCGGTAGGCTTCGAAGGAGAGTCAACAACGGCGGGTTTGGAAGATGCTGCGGCGGCGGTCTCGCTCTCGACGCCCTCCTTCTCTGCCCATTTTCCTTTGGCATTGCCAGGTCTCCGTGAAACCTTGAGGCTCTTTGCGTCCAGGTCGGCCTCAATATCAGCCAAGCTAGCGCCAGCGCTGATAGCTTTGGTCAAGGCGAAGTAGATTAGGTCGGCGGCTTCAAAGGCGGCTTCCTGAGGTGTCTTGGCGTCGCAAAGTTCTTCCGCCTCCTCCATGATCTTGGCCCGCAAGAGCTTCTCGTCGGAGAACAACCGAGCGGTATAAGAGCCCTCTGGGGCAGACTGCTTCCTTGACAACAGGGTCTGCTCCAGGGCGGGTATGCCATTCAGGTTGCCGAAGCATCCAAACTGTTGCAGGTGGCAGAAACGGCCCTTCTGCTTGACGATGAACTTCAATGTGTCGTTGTCGCAGTCCAAAGCCACCCGGACGAGCTCTTGGGTGTCCCCCGAGGTGGCCCCCTTGATCCATAATCCTCGCTTGCGGCTTTGGTACACTCCAGTCTGGGTCTTGAGGGCTTCGAGGATGCTCTCGTCGCTGGTGTAGGCGAGGCCGAGCGCGACGCCAGCCTCGTCCGTCACGACGGTGGGGATGAGGCCGTCCTGGCGATCCGACTTCCAGTAACTGGCGATGACTTTGGACAGCAGCAGCTTGTCGGTGGCAGATTTGTCAGTGGTGAGACCAGTGGAGGGCAAGACGGGAATTGCATTTGCTTGCTTGGCGACCTCGACGAATTTGTCGAGAGGCGTGCCGTCGTCAATCGGGCGCAGGTAGAGGTTCCTGGGTTTGGTCGATTGAGCGGCCTCGATGAATTTCCGCGACTCGGCAGCGGACAGATCAAAGTCTCTGATCAGCAATCCATGCTCCGATGCGGCGGAGAGGTCGGGCTTGGAGACGACGGGGAGCACTCTGTCGCCGAAATCGGTGAACTGTGACAGGGCTTCGGGTGCAACGAAGACCTTGCGCGCCCCGCGATCCAGCAGGGCTACCACATCGTCTCGAGACTCGAGAGCGGTGGCATCGATGTGAGCGTGGAATTCGTAATTGTGGCGATTGAAGAAGCGAATGAGCTTCTCTTGCGTCTTGGGCGTGGCTTGCAAGAAGGGATTTCCCAGCAGCGACACTTCCTCGCGGGTCAAGCCGTCGAGTTTGGCCAAGCCCGGTGGCACAGCGACGCTGATGAGAAACGGCAAAGGGAGTTCGGTTTCCATGATGAGGCTATTCTCGGATCATTCAAGACAGGCAAGCTGGAAAAAGCTCATTGGTGGGGCAGCTGTCAGCAGTTGATGGCGGACTACGGAGTAGTAATCAAGTTATCCGCCCAGCGCCATTGGCCCGCCAGTGCTGCCCCGGATTAACGCTCCATCCGCTCTATCCCAGCCTCGGACCTTCCTTCTTGAATCTTGTGCCCCCAAAGCTCCAGCTTCGACTTTACGTGTTGCGACTTCGTCAACGACCTCCGCCCAGTTGCTCTGCTCATTGCATTTCACAGACCACCAGCACACTTCTCACCAGATGCACAATCAGTAGGACCGAGAATTCCCTTCCCTGGCGACGCCTGCGCCCCAATCACCCGTGCGGCGCAAACATATCGACCCGCCGGCTCTCTCTCGCACCCCCCACCACCAACCACCACCACATTCAGCATGGCATCAAGTCAGCCCCAAACAAACGGCGTTGCACCCTCGGCAAATGCCTCGCAAAGCGCAGCCGCCGCTCCAAACACACAATCTGCCGCCCCCGCAGGGCAACCCGCCCCGGCGCAGCCCACCAGCACCGCTGACCCCCGACCTCGCGACTCACGTCTGATTGAGCTCCTCCTCACCTCACAAGGCGTCACCGCCTACGAGCAGCGAGTCCCGCTCCTCCTCCTCGACTTCGCATACAGACACACCTCGTCCGTTCTCAACGACGCTCTACATCTATCCGGCGACTCCTACGTCACCCAAGCAGGCTCAAAACCATCCGCTGCCTCGGGAGCAACTGCCTTGGCCGCTGGCGATGCTCCCATCACCGCCAACGGCGTGAAGCTAGCCATCGGGGCCCGCCTAGGCTATCAGTTCCGCGGAGGAAGCAGCGGGGGCGGCATCAGCAAGGACTACATGCAGGAACTTGCGAGAGAACGAAACAAAGTGGCGTTGCCGAGGATCGTCCCGAATGAATGGGGTGTCCGACTTCCCAGCGAGCGCTTTGTACTAAGTGGGACAAGTTGGGGCCTCAAGGATATGTGGGACGAAGCCGGTGATGATGATGATGACGACCACGACGACCACGCAGGGGGTGGGAAAGGAGGAGATGCCATGGAAGGTATCGAGGGGCCTGAACCTGAAGATGTCGGTGGTGATGGTGTCGAGGGAGGCACTGTGGATGATGTCTTTGGTGACGACGTTGATCAGGAGATGGCGGAGTAAGATGGGGGGGGGGGAGTTGCCGTTGCAGGCTTCATCCCTACAAAGAACGGTGCTTGGGTCGGCGTTTCCGGTGTTTGAGGGCAGACAAAAGGGTCTGCGGGGAGCATATTCTTTCAAAGTTAGAACCCCATTAGGGAGTGAGCTAGAATTTCGGACAATTCGAATCTTGATTATGGACATGTCTGTTGTTGACCATGGTGACATGGCACTGCCCACTACGACTAGGCCCCAGTCCGGACAATGCTGTGATACATGCAAATTCATCTACTGTAGGCAGAAAGACAAGACGGGTTCCAAAACTCGGCATCATCATTCAATAGCACATATTCAACGTGTTGATTCGACAAAGTAGAATACCAGATTTTAGACCCCCTCCCCCCCAATTCTGACTACTTGTATGAACAAAGAGAGAGCTTTATGGTACACTAGGCCTTTAGTTAAAAACGGCATCTCATACACTCTATACCCGATTCGCGCTTTTGCCAACTCCAAGGGTCCACCGCTAAACTTAGAACTTGGGCTTCATTGTGTTCCTCAGTCTTTGGTAGTCAAACAACGCCTCAATGCTACCGACGGCACTAATAGCAATGTCCTTGTCCCACAACTTGCGGTTGGCAAAGTCCATGACATCAGTCTCGGTGATGGCATCAATCTTGCGCTCGATCTCGCCGGGCATCATGCGGCGGCCAGTGGTGATGATTTGGCGACCAATGTCCTCGGCGACGGCGGTGGTGCCATCGAGAGACAGAAGAATAGAAGCCTTCAGTTGAGCCTTGGCGCGCTCGACTTCAGCCTCACCAACGTTGGTGCAAAGACGCATCCACTCACGAATGGAGAAGTGGACAAGATCGTCGAGGTGGGTGATGTTGTCGGTGCTAAGGTAGATACCCCACAGACTGGCAAAAAAAAATACCATTAGTTCATGTACCGTGATGGATTCACGCATTTTTTTATGCGACTATTCGTAGATTACTTACCCAGTATCGCTGTAGCTGGTAGAGAAACTCATGAAGCTATTGGCCAGCTCGTGTCGGTGGACCAAGCCGCTGAGCTTGCTGCCCTGGTGAGGCGCGTTGCCCATGGCCTTGTCGTAGTTGCCAACAATAGCCTGGGTGACCAGAGCGGTGAAGTAATCCTCAGAGTTCCAGCTTACACCCTCGACAGCGATGGCAACGTTGGCGGTGCCCATGGTGTCATCACGAACACGGACATCAGAGCCGATGAAATCAGCCCTCTTCTTGGATAGCAGATAGGCTTCGGTTTCTGGGCCCTTGCTGGGAAGACGGGAGAAGTGCTTCTCGGCCAGTTCAACAAGCTGCTCATGGGGAATGCCGCCGGCACCGACAAGAACCATGCGGTCAGCGGTGTAGTTGCTCTTGATGTAGTTGGTGAGCTCGGTTCGGGTGATATCGCGGATGTTCTGGCGGGGACCCAAGATGGTGCGGCCCAGGGGCTGGTGCTGGAAGGCAGTAGCATGTAGATGATCGAAAACAACCTCCTCGACTTGCTTCTCAACCTCCTCAGACTCGCGCAGGATGACATCGCGCTCACGCTCAATGGCGGACTCCTCAAGCTTGGAGTTCTGCAGAATGTCGGACAGGATGTCGACGCACTGGGGCACATCGGAGTTGAAGGCCTTGGC
This sequence comes from Epichloe coenophiala, assembly GCA_018801565.1. Taxonomy (NCBI): domain Eukaryota; kingdom Fungi; phylum Ascomycota; class Sordariomycetes; order Hypocreales; family Clavicipitaceae; genus Epichloe; species Epichloe coenophiala. The sequence goes on along the minus strand of JAFEMN010000005.1, from coordinate 2,143,464 downwards.
AAAGTATACGGTGTTCTCGCGCTGCAGGCTGTGTCAGATCCCTTTCATTCTCATTCCGGGTGTCTCCCTGAGAGAGGGTATCAATGCTCACCGACGTGTAGGCGTTGAGGTGACCACCCATGTTCTCGATTTCGAGTTCTAATTGCTGCTGCGATCGCTTGGCGGTGCCCTGGGGTTTGGTTGTGTTAGCAATCCGAGAGACAATTGCCGTTATCGCCAATAGCCGTTGCCCTACCTTGAAAGCCAGATGCTCGAGGAAGTGTGCGGTACCGTTGTTCTCGTCAGTCTCGGCACGGGAACCGGCGTCGATCCAAACGCCAACGGTCGAGGTTTGGGTCCATGGTGAATGCTCAGTAGCGACCTAGAATCCACCAAGTTAAATTCAAGTCACGGGATATATCTCGAGGCCAATTGAGCCCGGGCGGATGGTACGCACGGTCAAGCCGTTCTTGAGTGTTGTGGTTTGAGTTTTGCCGACGCTGGAAGGAGTCGCGAAGCCACGGCGAAGTAAGCCGGTGGCCGACAGACCAGCACGGCTTCGCAGGCCCTGCGAGAGATTCAAAGCTAGTCTGCGAGACGCCATGGGGGGTGGTTTGGGTGGCTCGAGGATGGAACTGGGTGGTTTGATGAAATCTTTCGACGTCGCTCGGCCAGAAGCTTTCCTGAGGTAATTTGTGGCCTGAAGCACCAGGCGTCCAGATTTTCGCCATTCCGACCAGCTCCGAGGCTTAGCCTCACAGGCGGCCATCGCATTGGTCCGCAAAGCCAATCAGAGGGCGGTATTACTAAACTGACAACCACAACTCCTTGGCTCTATCCGTGTGACACGTGCATTGTACATGCAATACATGCATGATCACAAAGGAGAAAAATCACCACTGCGAGTTTCGGTACTGATAAGCCTGTCCAGCCGCATGATGCCAGCGCATTCGACAATTTCCCAGTCCAGTCCATCCTCGGATGAATTACTTGTCTTGTCTTGCTTGGTTTCCCCCCTCCTATGTGTGTCATGTTCTGTCTTGCTGACAGTTGTGCTTAAATGCAAGCAAGTTGCGGACGTATTGACAGAACTGAAATACCTTGACCTACACATTGAATGAGCACTTCACTGTGACCTCATCCCGCTGCAAATCGGTCAGATCCATCAATTCCCAAGCCCGCTCAACGTCAATCTCCAGCACGTGACAATCCCTCCCACTTTTTTCAACAGTCTCAAAAGGCACGGGAATGTCCTGGATTGTGACCATAAAGTCGTCACCAATACTCATACTTGGAAGAGTCGATATGAACACGCCTTGTCCACGTCAGCTAGCGTTCTTCCGTCATTATGAGCGAATGGCAATACACACGTACCAAGAATACCCAATGCCTTCAAGCTATACATTAGGGCCAACCGACCGGTCTCTGGTCTGAGAATCGAGCTGGTGGTGATGAGAGCAGCGCAGCCAGTCATTTTACCGGTCAAGCCAACGAGACCAGCATGGCCGTCGATGTATTTGTGGCCCTCGAATGAAGTTACTGGGAAAGCACACAGAATCTCATATGCTCGCATGTCAAGCGAAATGGTGATCAAAGAAGTTGCTTGCTCCAGCTCCAGGGAAATGGGACCTGAGACCTTGCCGGTCGTATGAGCTCGAATGACGTAGTCAACGGACGGCACTATTCCAGGGAAATAGTTCAGTGGCACAAGTTCATTTATGCGTCTTTGGGACACGTTGAAAACCCCGAGAATGCCTGTGCCAGCTTTCGACGCGCCTATGTGTTGCCATCAGACACCATCGTTCGCAGTGCAAAACATGACCCAACAACTCACCGTGGTAACTACCTATTTTCAACAGCGTGCCCTCTTCATACTTCTCGTAGTGATGGATAGAGCTCCCGAGGGAACTAGGCCTGAGAACAATAGTCCGGCCAAGCGGCGTCAAGGCTGTCATTTGCTTGATGAGAGGCATATTGTGCTCCCCTGGAACGTCTGTTATGTAGATCGGGCCACCGCTCACGCAACGAGCCGCAGCGTGGAACTCGGAGTGTTCGTGCACCGACTGAAACATATCCCAGTCGGGGACTACATTGAGAAACCGTGTGAATATGGCGTTGTGAGCATTAGCCCATATATGCCATGGGTGCGATGTAGGTTCATTGGGGAAATAGTCATCTGAGTTTCGCACTATTCTCTCCCGGGGTGACCGAGGTAATTGCGAGTGAAAAAGAGCTAGTGGAAATTGCGACATGCATGAAATGGCTTTTTTGCCGAAGTGCTTCTGCGATGCGTTGGACCACTCATCAAGATAGGTCGAGCTCAGCTCGCGACGATCAGGTGCTTCCTTGAGCAAGTCGAGCATGACTTGACCGTCAGTCTTTACACCGTCGATTCCCGATCTTACTAGAAAGGTGTAAAAGTCGTCGTAGAACTGCGACAAATTCTCTTTGGCAACAACGGTAAGGGTTCGCTGGCTCTCACCGCCTTGTGCTACGATTGACGTTTTGTACCTCTTGGCGATGACACCATTTGGGGAGATGCCGCCCCAATATCCCAATAAGGCGTGCCACACTAGGACATGCCGGATATCTGGATGCGATTTTCGAATATTCGTGACTAAAGTTTTAAGTCCGCTCGGGAATGCCTGCTTGTCTGCTTCGAATTCAATCCACCCGTACTGGGATTGGTCGTTTCCGGTGCGGTCGATGGATTGCCAGTTGTCATCAATGATGAGGCTTGTAATGTGAATTTTCTTTTGAGCCAGTTCCTTGACCGCGTCAAGAAGCTTTTCTTCCGAAAGTTGTTGACCTAGAGAATTCCAAGTGCCTGACCAGTTATTAGGCCAACTCCGACATTGATACGGGACAAAGGCTTACAGAACCATAGTCCATCGTACCACTCTGCCTCCCATCGAGCCGTGGCTGTGGCTTTTGTGTGAATTTCGCCACCGTTTTCATGTTCACCCCGTGGCACAGTACATGTTGACACCAGATTTCTCGCCTCATACATGACAGAAGCAACAGTGTGGTCAAAATCAGGCCCGTCAGATATCAAAACCTTGACAGTCCCTGCAGATGAAGAGTCGTTTTGGGCCTGGGAATGTCAGTTATGCGAGCTGCAACTAAGATCAGACGTTGCGATCATACATGGACACTGATGGTATTTTGGTCGTTGCTGCTGAATGTGACCGACATATCGTCAACACCACTGACTGCAAGTAGTGTCATGGTCTTGCCCTGGCCACTTAAAAAGCAACACATGATCGCAGTCTGGTCTACGAGGAAGCGCGATGTGCCTTGTCGAGGGCCCAACCATGAGGGTCGGTGACGCACCAAGGCAAACCATCTGTACCAGATTAGCGGCCGCTCTGGTTCGGTATGGGCAGCGTGACGGAGCATAGCTGGTGAATGTATAAGATTGCATACAGCCTACCTCAGGAACGAGCCCCACGGCGTACCAATGTCGATGCTGCGAACAGATGAGTCCTTGCCGACCGATCCCTGGATTGAACACTGCAGAGTCCAAAGTCGGGTGCCGGGAGATTGACTAACCCCCGATGTGATCTTCCATTCGGGGTTAAGATCTGGAATCCGTGGTTGCAAGTTGTCCGAGAGGGATTCTGGACACTGCAGTAGCACAATTCCGTCACCCAGACCTTGCTCATCGCGAACCCATTCCCATGTCTTGTTTTTGGAAGGACGGAACTTGATGGTAAAGCTTGCGCATTTCTGCATGGGCAGTCGGCCAGAGAAGTGCAAGAATGTGCTTGCGGGTGGTTGTTTTTGTAGCATTCGAGGATCTAGGCATTGCTCAGTCCTGCCGAGTTTGGCTTCACGCCATTCCCCTTCGTCTACAGACGTCCACAGGGATACCTCCCATGGCTCCTGTGCTCGATGGATGGGCACCTCCAATACTACTGTGAGCCACGGGCGACTATTGTTGACCACGGTCACTTGACCGAGGGGAGGATAGCTCTGCACCAGAGCCTTCATGTTTGTCATGAAGCACCGAAGCTGTGTTGGATAAGACGGACTCCGAGTTGGTCAGTCGCGTTTCCGATGTAGTGCGGAGGACGGAGTATATTGACAGGTTTACACATGTTGGATCCGTAATAAGTACGACGTCAGTATGGGTGAATGGGTAGCGTGGAAGTCATCCTGGGAGGGGGGATGAGGGAAGGAATGAGGATCGGTGATCCACTTACCCTGGACGCCATCCAACACGGATCCGTAGCTCTGTATCAAACTAATATCAACTTCAACTCACTCGCCTTCATCCCGCCGTCTGCGCAACCCCCGTCCGTCTACTCATAATCACATAATCCGGCACCACAACCTTCCCCCCACGAAGCTTCCTCTCCCGCGGCGAGCACGCATCCACCCCGAACCCAAGCCTCTCGTAGAACCATCTCGCGTGCGTATTGCTCACAAAACAAGTGAGCATCACCTTGTGCACAGACTCGATCCGCTCGCCTGCTTCGACGACCAACTGCATCAACTGTCTGCCAAGCCCGCTTCTGGTCCATCCATCATGCCCATTAGCTTTGCCCTCTCCGTCTCTCTCTCTCTTTCTCCCTCCATGGAACTCGCTTCACGCCTGTTGTAGCTTCGCCTGCGATGCTGCCAAAAGAGCTGGTCGACAACGCCTGCGCATGTTTCCCATCCCAAACCAAGTAGTAGATAGATGATGCACTTACCCCTTCAACTCGGTCTTCAAATGAATCTCGTAGCAATACACGACCGCCTCTCCATTCTCAAACGTTGGCATCATGGACGCAAACCCGCATACCTGATCGTCGTGCAAGGCGAGAATGTACCGTAGCTCCGGAGACCGCATCTCCTTCTTCTTGGCGACAGGATGCCATCCCAGGCTGGACCCGCGATAGTCCTCGCCGCTCGTCTCGTCAATCAGGTCAAAACAAGCCGTGACATGGGCTTCTTCCAGTGCCACGGCCCCGCGAAGTTGCACATTATACACCCTCTCCGAGATGGGATGCGTCCAGTCTAGAGGGCTACGCCATCAACGACCCGACTTCTTCAATGACCCTCCCTACGAGAATGAAAAGTCTATAAAACACGCAGACAGAGTGGGATGGGAGAGCGTTCGTTGTACATACAGTGAGGGTAGATACGCTGCGGCAAATTCAGCATCGCTCTTCGCATTAGCCTCTTCTATCGCACTCGTGTCTTGTTTCCGTCGAGACCTGGATGTCCTGCCGCGCTCAGATTTGTCATCCACACCCATGTTGAAAGCATCATTTACGTTAAGACACCGTCAAGACAAGAAGAAAAAAAAAAGCATGACTTAAGGGAAAAATTATGCGTCACCGCGCGCCGCTAACCCGAGGTTCTTCCGTTCCGGACAAACTCACCCCCATCCTCCAACACCTTCCCTACGCAAAACTATCTCGAACTTTTTTTTTTTTTCCTTCAGATTATAAAGATTCTACTCACAGGTACGAGATCAATGGTAGCCACCCCATGAGGTTCGCAACGCACCTGCGAGCCCGTGGCTATGCCACTCGTCGCAAACTCGAGCGCGCGTTGAGCCTCGACCAGGTACGTATTTCACGCCTCCCGCCCAGCCGGATACAAATTCAGCAACATGAATAATAAACACAAGAAAAAAAAAATTTTGGAGCTCACTCATAAATTTTCAAACAATAAAACCTAGTTTCTGCAAAGATCCCGCGTGCTCTCCTTCTACAGGACCATCCTCCGCGGCACAAAACCCATCCGCGATGCGCAGACCAAGTCGGAAACACGGCGCTTCGCACGAGATGAATTCGAGAAGCGCAGAGACGTAACAGATATAGTGAGAGAGAGCCCTGCATCACGACATGTGTTTTTTTTTTTTTTCCCCAAATCTGACCATCCCAGAATCACATTCGATATCTTCTATCGACCGGCAAGACCGAGTGGGAAAGTATGGAGCGGTACGTCGACGGCATGTAGTGTACAAGTCTTGGTCAAATCCGTGCCAGCCATCTCCATCATATAATAGAAATCCCTTGCAAGTCGAACGCTCGCATACTCTCCTGTTCTTGATCCTCATGTACCAAAAAAAATTTTTTTTACATCCAATGACATTCGTTCCTGCTCGTCCGAAATCCCGGAATCAATCTAGCTTTGTCGCTGCTTATGTCGCGGGTTTGACTTGCAAATTATGTACAAGTACCCATTATGTCTCTTGCCGGCCTTTCGTCGAACGACCTGCGGCACCGGAAGAAAAATCCGCGTCAGCAACTCTCTTGCGGAAGCACCACGGCACAACTTACCTTGCAATGCTCGCATCTCTTCTTCACGGAACTGTGCACCTTCATCCCCCTCGTCTGCTGCATCGATCCTCCCAGTGTCCGGCTCGTTGTCGCTGTCCAGGCATTGCTGAAGACTGAATGCACCCAGCTTGGTGCGGAGGCTGTGTGAAATAGGTGTGTGGCGGGACCTCCGACAGAGGGTTTCGAAGCAAGTATCCTCGCGGGCAGGGCGAGAGTCCGTAGGAGTAGGAGCGAGGCCATGGCTGCGCGACGTGTCCTCGTTCAAGACTTATCGTGCTGAGGAGACGGGTTCGAGGGGCCATGGTCATCTTGGGGAATGTCTTCAAGTCACGTGGTGGAGACTCTTTTTCGGCTTGCTTTCAATTCAGCCAGGCAACCAACTTCAGCTAATATATATATATATTGCTCATAGCGATTCTGATTATTCTAATTCGTTCTTTGTTTTAAGCTGTTCCACCCATAGCCTTTTTCAGTATTTTTCTTCAGTTCTCGAATTCCCAGGACTTTTTCTTTTTTGTTGGCAATGCAATGTGCCGGACCACCACTCACGAGTTTCGTCCCATCTCAGCGCACCGTCGAAGAATGCTTTGTTTTCTTTTCCCCTATTTCAAATCAAAAAAATATACCGCCTTTCTCAGTTATCGATTCCGGTCGAAAGTCCTGCGTGCATGTTTCATTCTGTTCCATAATATGTCGGCAATCGTGTCCAGCTGCCTTTCTTCGCTTTAGTCAAATGTTTCTTCCAGACTCAATTATATCCCGTCCAACCCATGCAGGCTAATCCCTGGTAGAACATGACCGTAGCGTGAAAGTCATTGCTTGCGACTCCGTATTTGGCTTGCTTTGGAGGCTGTAGCTCTTCGATGTGGTCAGGCATACTGCCATCCACTCTTCCTTTCAGAACGGCCTTGTCGTCCTTGCCATTGCTCTCCTCATGGACTCTCCTGATCGACCTGCAGTAGATGTCCAGATTATTACACTTGTTATAGACATGGCCCCATCTTCCAATGCTACCTCTTTCTGTCAATAGGTCTGACAGGCTGGGTAGGTTTTGCAGTGAATCAAAATGGACCTTGTTGTCTCGCACGAGGGCTGCCATGATCTGTAGGCTGTACATCTCTCCATGGCTGTCTATCAGTATGTCCTTGACTTCGGGTCGAACCGATTCCGTCGAGTGTAGGTTGATGATCTTCTTCACGGACGTCGGAATTGGCGCATCTGGGTTGAAACCCCATCCGCTCCAATCAGGGAACAGGGTGTCGAGGATTTGTTTCTTGTAGGCTTTCAGGTGATCATCTTCCTCATCCAGCCAAAGCTGTAGAGTGCAACCTGCGCAGACCCTTTTATGAGGAGGCATCTGGCGAGCATGGGCAGAGAAGAACTCTTCCAAGGTTTCGTACCCACAGGATGAACAAAACACGACACTCCTTCCCATAACGGTCGTGTACCAAACCGGCCAGTCCCGCTCCAAGTGTGTCTCTACGCCAAGTCGGACTGGCTTGAGCAAATCGTATAGAACCTTTTTTCGCACCTTCTCATCCTTGACTTCCAGGTATCGGTACATGGCGTCTAGAAACGTGGGGACTGCAAGCGGGTAGTTCGGAATGTGGTTCAGATACTTGCAAAATGCCTTGTCCTTGTCAAACAAAAGACCCAGTTTCATCCTTTTTGCTTTCATGAAAGCTTTCATTATGACGTTGAAGAAACCTCGTTGGACAACATCCAGCTTTTGTGGCCCCCAAGTTAAACCATAGGTAGCTGTGGTAGGGCTCGCAAATGGGGTCCCCTTGTTGTAATGGGGATAGAAATCAAAACCTGTGATTTCGGGTATTTTCTTTTTTTCGGCGCTCATAATTGACCTCATAGACAAGATCTATCAGACAGAGGACGTCGCCGAAATGGATTAGCGGACATTCGTATATGCCAATCATGCGAACGTTCGGACAGGCTCGTAGTATAATGGCGACCATGCGACGGTCTAGAAAAGGGATGTTCTGAAAGTGCAGCACTCTGAACGAGTTTCGTTGTTCGGAAATTTGTTTCACTAGCAGAATAGTCAGCAATGTTGCCCCCCCCCCCCAATTAAGAAGACTAAAGAAATCTAGTTTGACTTACATAGTCCCCTGAGTCGGGTAACAGAGAAAATGGCTGATGGTTCAAATAACCGGCACTGAGGACTGGACACAAATTGACCAGCACCCCAAATTGTGGACACGTCTCGAATGCCTTTGATAGCATCGACAATCTCATTTGCCAGGAAATCCACAGGCATAATCTTCTTGGTATCCTGCTTGTTTTTGCATCTTTTGTTACGGCCCATCTTACCTGTTACACGGCCATGAAGAAGAAAGATGGAAAGAAATATTTCCTTTTCGAGCTTCAAAGCTTCACCGCACCAGCTGGAGATGGAGTTGGAGGGATCTAGTCCGTATGGATCCATATCACGGGCCATTTTCATCTCGCCTACCGTGCATTCAGGAGTTACAGCCAGAAGCACGCCTGAATTACCGCTGGTTCTGAAGTCTGAAGCGTTGAAGTCCCAGATTCTCTAAGTTTGCGGTCAGTCACATCACGGACATGCGGAGAAGGGTTTGACTTACAGCGATGTTTGACACTGCCAGCCAAGAGGTGGTTGAAGTGATCGCGGCCTTCAAAACTGTGTCCAGCCCCTGGGCAAAAAGAGCATCTGCGACTTCGCCTCCGACATCAACAGTATTCAATATTTTTGCCAGCGAATTATTTCCGTGGGCACTGTCTGCCCCCTTCTTTGAATCAGAGTACTTGGTCTCGTAACGAAACAGAAGGGTGGCCTATTCCAGCGGTCAGCATCAGGTGTAAGCCAATACACATAGACAGTGGAACACCTACTGTAGTCAAATACCTGAAAGGCGCATATGCCTCAAATTCGGATTTTGAAGGCTTTTGAGTAAGATGGCGAAGTTTCATACCCCATTCGGACTCGATTTCTGAAGGTGACTTGGACGTCACAGCAGGGTGAAATCCATTCTTGATAAGAGCTCTCTAAGAAGTGACCATGTCATACTTCTCTGGTGTCGCCGCTACAACGACGGGCTTACCCATATCGCGGGGTTTTCGAGCCATCCTGTTTTTTTGTTCTTGATTCGAGTAAAGAAAATGAAAAGAAAATGAAACAAGGAGGCTAGGAAGTTGAAAGTCAGGGCTCCTGTCAGCCTTTATATGTCATTTTCTTGCGAGATTGAGTAGCTCAAGGTTAGACTTTGGATTGGAAAGGTAAAAGGTAAACCGGCGGGAGAGAAGGTGGCATAGAGGATTAAGGAAACGAACGACCTGCATATGCTTTGAACCAAAAAACCAAGAAAAAAAATTGATCATGAAGTTTGATGGAAGGGTAGAAGCTTTGTGCTGAAGTATTTTCTTCAAATCTCGACACAGCAGATTTTGGAATGTGTGTATGGGGGAAGGAGCTCCAGGTAGCAAGTGCCCTTTGACCAAAAAGCACCAGCAAAGAACAGGAGAAACATGAGAGGAGGAAGAAACCAGCAAAAAGGATCTCTCACCTATCTACTTAATTTTTGTGTTCCTTGAGAGCAGAATATTACTGAGAGTGCGTTGTGTCGATCAGTCGTGTAAGTGGAGGCAAAGTTGGGGGAGAGTCGAGCAACCGGTTTGTGAGCGCAGAATTAACCTCACCAACGCGCCTGAGACCGAGTTGAAAGGTCGAGGATGTAAGAGGAGAACAAGTGAGCACTATGTTCCAAGCATTCACAGTGAACTCTGTTCAATATGGCTTTGTGGGAGAGAAGAGCAGTCTTATTAGAGGCACGTGGCGGATGAACCTTGTCTGCAGGTGAGAAGTCGGCGAGAAATCCAGTCGGCCGTAGCCCTCTTGATATTATAAAACTCTCTGCTTCTTGCGACAAAAGCTGCATTTCTTGGGGGTCTAATCAAGAAATGTCTATCGTCTTCCGTGCTCATCCTGTTCCCGGTCAAGCTGGGGTGCGGCATATGCAATGAAGAAGCCTACTCACGGTCATAGCGCTTACTCTTGTGGGATTAAAAGTCTATTCCACAATGGCGAGCCTGCCAAGGTTTGTTCAGTCGAATATGCTTGGATTAGAGTGAGACGGACGAACTCAACGATTGCATAAGACTAAGACTAGTCACTCTACTCGGACAACAACTCTATTTCCGCAAAGACTCCTACACTGATGCTCGTAGAGGAGATATCGGAAAGCCGCAAAGTATCAGGGTATCAGGAGAATGAGAAAAAGACGAACGGTAGAGGGCATGTAAAACAACGGCGCCATGGACGTCGCTGGGAGTCGTACGAAGCATCTCGAAGCCGTGGGTGCCTCGGCCGAACATGAGGAGCACCGGCGGGCAGCTGCTCACAGGCGGCGGCAGGCGGCGGCAGGCGGCAGGTGAGTTGACTCACACTTGGGCGCGAAGAAAATCTCAGCTTGCTCGTGGCTAGCGCATGGCGGCATTGCCATAAAGTTCGCGGTTCGTCTCGTCAGGACAGGTTCACTCTTGCGGCCACATGCTCCATCAGAAGTGACGCATCTCTGACTCATGAGCTGGTCCTTGTTGGGAGTCGGGACAATGAAGGGTGCAGAGTCACTGGATTGATCATTTGGCAGTCGAACTTGTTGGAGTGACCGACTGAGTCATATGTACAGATGTACGGAGTACTCTGCAAGCCATTCCCTCCCTCCTTCCCAACCTTCACTGGTCAAGGTCGAGCTACCCTACACGGAACCGGCAACGTTGATCTCGCGGACATGTACAGTTCAACCTGCGATATCGTACCTGAGAACGATTGTGGCGCTGCCATGCCGTCAACACAGATATACAATCGTACCGACGTCCCTGCATCAATCACGCAATGGCGACCAAATGTTCGGAAGGTGGGCCAGGGTCGTGATGGGAGGGCATGCGGGTATGGTACAAGTCGGTTTGGGAATTCTTTTTGGGTCCATGCCGTTCTAGCTGCAACCTCGAAGGCAACTGGGAACACTGAACAGTAATCATGAGTGAGACGACTTTAGCGGGGCAAAGTTCTGGTGATGGTGTGTTGGACAACAAGGTTCCATGCGTGGTCAATGGTGTCGCAATTGTGCTCCTGTGACATGTCGAGCTGCACGAAATGCATCAAACGAGTGATGAATATGGGACCATACAAAATCGTGCGGAGTTCTCGTTTTCACGCGAGAACCGCTGGCATTGTGCATTTGATCCACATCATGGCGTCTTGCTGGATCTATCTGGTCGCCCGTATGAGGAACTCCGACCCCGAGTACTCTGTACGGGGTACAAAAGGGTGGAAATCTCATTGCCGTGCATTGCCGTGCATTGCTGTGTGCACTCGAGAGACAGCACATACGGTGGTGGCTTGCTCGTCGCCCTTCCTACATATTGACCCAGTTTGCCAGGTCTTGTAGTAAGGAAACGGGTACAGTGACAGGTGTAGCGACATGGGCGCCAATTGTCTCGGACATGACACAGGACACAGGAATCTGCCTCCGGATTATCCAACTGAATGAGCTTCAGCCAGGACTCAGGAGGTCAACCAGTGACAACCACACACACACGCTCGACGGCGGCGTGGCGCTGGTCACGGACTGTGTTGCAGACGGGTAAAAGAGAAAAAGAACACACGTGAGCGTAATAAGCTAGACAGTGACTCGGAGCCGATTTCCATAGAGCGCTAAGCTTGACGATAAAACGTTTGATCTAGTGTGCATATAATGTACATACTGTATTATTGGCCCACGAGGACATGGCTGCATAAATCGCATGGCAGCCAGAGGGAAGGCTTCAGACAATGTGGATACAGGCCACCACCATCTCGTGTTTGCAGGTGGTGTGGATTGTGGATCATGATATGACGTTGCCGCTGCAGCGTGAGTCTCAAGAAAAGCACAACGACAAACTGCTTTTTGGGGCTTGATGGAGGAGCAGGTCTTGGTGGCGTTGGAAGGGGAAGGGAGCGAGGAAACAAGGCGATGCAAGGAAGCTCCAGAAGGATTGCGTCGAAGCCAACACCGATGTCGTGGCAGTCGGCCTGTCGCAGGTCTTGCTGGAACTCGTTATTGCAATATAAAAATTGACGGTCCCAATACCAAATGCGAAATAGGCGATCCACAGGCAAAGGAAGCTGGGCTGCTGGGTCCAACTTCAGTGGAGTGGCCAATTTTCTGCAGCTTGTTGCCGTGACATGTGACATGAGACGACCGGGGACCCCTGCGCCGCCAGATGCCACCACCAAAAGAGTCAACAAGTTGCTTTGGCTCAATGGTCCGTCTGCACCTGTCTGGTCTGCACCTCTGTCTGCACCTGTCTGCACCTCTCACGGTTTGTATCCCTTTGACAGTCATAAGGCACCAGCTAAGTAACGGGACCCACCTAGACTCCAATACCTCGCTAGTACCTGTGAACGCTAGCCCTGACCGCAAGGATTACTATGTAGCTATGATATGGGCAATGTATCTCTTTATACCTTTGCAAATTATTAGGACTTCCATTATAGTAATGTTTTTATGTAAAATTAAGTACCTAAGGTTAACCTTTGTCGTGATTAGTTAACTAGCCTATTCGTGACCTAGCTGGTGCCTTATGACTGTCAAAGGGATAGAGCAATGACAAGCAACTACATACATGTACGTGTACTAGTAGGCCATCTTGGAGAGGAACCTCACCTGGAAAACAACTTCGGGTGCAGGACATAGCAACCAGGGGATCGTGTACTCCGAATACAACCCTGTAAACAGCCCTATCCGAATTATCTTTTCGGCGGATGCAGCAGATCGATCGTCGCACACCCAGAGCACGAATGATATTAGCAAGAGACCCGATTTCTGGCTAAAGATCATGTCCGTGGTGCCCCGTAGCCAGAAAATTGTTTAAATATCTATTACATACATGACGGCCCCCTCGGTTTGCTGTTGGTGGGTGTTTCATGGAAAGAGGAAGGGGGGGTGAATGAATGTCGCAATGTTGAACATCTGTTGATTCGCTTTCTCATCGACGTTTGCTTCCAATCCAGCCAAGTCAAGTCAAGTGGAGGGGAGGGAGACAAGCAAAGCAAAAGACGAATAAGATAAGCAAAAAAGAAGAAAAAGAGGTGTGTCAATGGATCCGTAAATTTCGACCCACTTGACTTCGCCAACGTTAATGCAGCACGGACCAGGAGAAAAGGGACAGGCCATGGGACCCCCCGGCAACGCAAACATGCAATTTCGTTCAACCTTGCGACGGCAATGGTATCATTATGCACTCCACGTACGGAGCATAAATGTACAGCGTGTTGTTCGCGTCATTTTGATGTATCCGTCATTGCCTCGCGGTCTTGTTGGACGGGGGACGCCAGTCGTTACGGATGACGGGAGGTGCAAAATGTAGGCTCAGAGGCTAGAAACAGCACCGTGACTTCGTACATACATATGTAGGGGAGGAGGGGGGCAATCAAATCGCCGTCTGGGACTGGCTGATTGAGTGCAGTAACTGACAAGCCCCCTGCTTCTGTTTCCACCGTCATTCGGCTAAGCGAGCGTGAGCAGTTGTTGGTGGCTAGCCGGTGACGGAGAAAAAGACGGGATGGGATTTCGTTTTGCTAGCTCAAAAAGGCGGCGTCCAACTGCACACGTACAGAAGTATGTACGGAGTAATCCGTACATAATGTATACTTGCCTGGGCAACTTGAACCCATGCTGAATAATTCGAATCAGGAGCTGCTGCAATTATTAATCGCTGATGCATCGTGTGGGATCTGTTCTGTATGTAGTCCGTACATAAGTAAAAGTAATCAGACCTCACATGGTCTCCAACTGGCCCGCTGCGCTGTTGTTGCCGCGCTGCTCGACACGACAAGCTGATATTAAAAAGGACATTAAAAAGGAGGGCCTCAAGGGTCAAGGGGCGACGGTGACCCACCCTGGCTCTGGCAACTGGCGCCACGCTAAGCGACCGCGCGACAGGATCCAGAGCAGGGCTTCTGACTACATACGCGTGGTACGGAGTACATGGTCGCGTTACTTGTTGCACAGGGTATGGAGAGGAATAGGATCAACTTGTCTGTGGAAGAGCAAGACCTATGAAACCCTCTTTTAAGAAAAATACGCGACTTATAAAATACAAAGCTTAGTAATCAGTCTAGCGCTAAAATACATACAAAGTCCCTTAGGCCTAATCTGTACAGAGTGGTACATGGAGGCTAAGAATGCATAACGGCTAAATTAGCTAGCAGATCAGTAAGGCCCCGGACGCATCCAACGAACCCCTTTATATTGAGGCGGCGACGATACATCGCTGGCGCAGTACATGTACATATGTATGCGTACTCCGTATGTACATGCACGGAGTAGTCCGTACATCCATGGGTACAGAAAGGACGCCTTGTGATCCCTGTGCCGGTCAATATGTACATGTACAATGGCCGAAGACCAGCAGCTAATCACAAGAGCCTCCCTCCCCCCTTTCACACCCTTCACAGACGCAGACAGTGTTGCCGCCGCTTGGATGGAGAATCATGCCTTGTCCTTGTCGTCTCGTGGATTATTTCACACCCCTCGCCCAAGGGCAGGGGAAAAAAACAAACAAGTCTGGTTCCCTCCCCGTCGCCCCAACCATCATCACCCCATCCATCCCATCCTCTATTACACGCCCCCCTTCTCCTGGCTGGCACCTCGACGTCCTTTCTCCTGCTTTGCAAGCAAATAAGTACCCCAACCCGTCCCTCGTCCTCCTGTTCGCTCTTCTCCTTCCTCTTCCCACCACACCTCAGACCTGTGCTCCATTCTTCAGCTCCCACTTCAAACCTGCCTTCTGAATTCTTTTTTCCTTAATATACCATCGTCTTTTGATTGCTGTGATACCCATCTACTTGATACCCTTGTCTTTTTTAATCACTCACAATGGCCGAGATCCAGAAGCCCGTTGAGCTGCCCAACCAGGAGGCTGCTCCCGCCACTGTCGTCGAGCCTGCTACAACCGATGCCGTCGCCGCCCCAGCTCCAGCTGTTGAGGAACAGCCTACCGAAGAGGCCACGCCCGCCGAAGGCGCAACAGAGTCGAAGATCGAGGACAAGCCTGTTGAGGAAGGACATTTGAGCTACAAAGCCCAGGGTGCTAGCTTCCCCAAGTAAGTCTTGCATCCCGCGATGATGGTGCCCGGGCCTGCAAAACAGAGGCTTGAAGATATTGTGAGAGTCGGTGCTGACGGGCATTTTGGTAGGAACTTGATCCCCAGCAAGGAGTTCTTCTTCTTTGGAACAGACTCTATCGAGCCCAAGGCACTCTCTGCCTATCTACGAGGCGAGAAGAACACCGAGACCGCTCACCACAACATTTCATGGGCCTCGCACACGGGCAAAGGTTTGCTTTTCGTTGGCGACAAGAAGGCACCCTCAAGTGTCATAAACTTGGTAAGCATTAAAGGGATGGGGCAAACGAGGATGTAATCGACGCTAACATATGTACGTCCCAAAGGCCGACACGACCGAGCCTGAGACTGATGGCTCCAACAAATTCCACTTCACCCACAAGGGTGCCAAGCACAGCTTCAAGGCTGTCGGCACCACTGAGCGTGACAGCTGGGTCGCTCAGCTCAAGACCAAGATTGCTGAAGCCAAGGAGATTGCTGCTTCTGTCACCGAGTCTGAGGCTTACAAGAACGCTCTCGAAAGTTTGAAGCCTGCTGCCAAGGAAGAAACTGTGTCTGACGAGAACAAGGCTGACGAGACTGCCGCCGCGGCTGAGGGCGAGGCCGCCGCTGCCACGGAGGATAAGCCAGCTGAGGAGACCAAGCGCCGATCCGCCAGCCGCAAGCGTGGTTCCATCTTCGGTTTTGGTAAGAAGGAGTCCGCCAAGGCTGAAGATGTCCCAGCCGCAGAGGTTGATGCCATTGTTCCCGCCGCCGAGCCAGCCGCCGAGGCCCTCAACGCTGAGGAGCCTACCACCGCCGAGACTGAGGCCCCTATTGCCACCGAGGACAAGGCTGTCGAGGAGGAGAAGGCTGTCGAGAGTCCTCGAGAGAAGCCTGCTGCTTCAAAGCGCAATAGCTTTTTCGGTGGTGTCTTCTCCAAGAAGGAGAAGAAGGCCGGCGATGGCAAGCCCGCTGAAGAAGCTGCTAAAGAAGGCGAGTCGACCACTGATGCCGTTGCTCCCGTCATTCCCCCTGTTGGGTCAACCACTCCCCCTCAACGCCGAGGAGGTGAGCGCCGCCGCTGAGAACACTGAGGCCACTCCGGTCGCCGCCGAGACAGTCGCCAAGAAGGATGCCAAGGAGAAGCGCAAGTCGTCGCTTCCTTTTGCCTTCGGTCGACGTGAGAAGTCTCCTGCTCCTGCTGAAGGCGAGGATAAGGTCGAAAAGTCTGAGAGGCGTCAGAGCCAGAGCCCCTTCTCCAAGCTTCGTGCCACTATCAAGGGCAAATCCGGCGCCAAGACTGAGGACAAGCCTGCCGAGGAGACCGTCAAGGAGGAGACCGTTGCCGCTGAGACTTCAGCCCCTGTCACCGATGAGGCGCCAGTTATTGCTGAGCCCGCCCAGACTGTTGAGACGGAAGCCGAGAACAAGCCCGAGAACGTCGCCTCTGCCACCCCTGCCGTCACTGCTGCCGCCTAGAGGGTCGGTAATGCTCGTGACATGTACGACTTGAAGAAGAAACCCTGAAGACCAAAACAAAACGACTATTCACATCTTATGAGAGGGCTAGAAATGGAAGGAAGGTTTCTGCATTTCTCGCAAGATACCAAAGATACCCTGTCAAGGCTGCTTTCACTGATACCATTTTTCTATTTTTATTGTTGGTTGAGAAATCGGAGAAACCCCCGGACACATGACATTGTGCCCCAAAAAAAGAAAGAAAAACTCGAGAAACAAGCCGTCATGGCTCAAGTTCTCACTAGTAGTACATTGCATTCGCTGTTTCGTTCGATACCCAGTGGAGGAGAAGATAGTAATAACTAATACAACCGTTGTATGTTGATTTATTCACCACGACCTTGCAATACTCCTCGGTTTGTTTGGCAATACACAATGACTTACTATGTGATGGTGTTGCATATTTCACGTGCGACTTTTGGCTGCACCACCGAGGGCGTCTGGAAAGATTCCGCCGACCTAGGCACTCTGGTGTGCACCAAGAATTGGGTGCATGAGGCAGCGTCAGAGTACATGATGCATCTTTTTCCCGGCAGCGTCTCGGCATTGTGCATGACTGCAGCAGTGTACGCAGTACAGTGCTCGCTCGCTCAACCCATGACTCCATTCCATGTACAACGAGGCTCTTTTCTCCAGCAACATGGCTGGAGATGGTGGCCACCTAGCGGGTCGTCAACGACGGCGGTGGTCTTTTGCCAACAAAAGACTCTTTTAGTGGGGGGACCGGATTGTAGCTTGAGTGGGATTGTCGGCTCCTTGACTTGTGACCTATCCGTGCGTGGGGAGTACGTGGGTTGATGGATCATGTGGGAGGAGTTGACCACAGAGCAAATGGTTGTAGCATTTCCCATGGTCTCAAGCACGTAGCATGGATGAATGACGAGGGGTTGTTGGACCCAGTGGTAGTAACGCGTTAGTTGGACCGGGCGCAATATCGATGAATTACCATTGTTCACACACGATGGATAAGCACGGTGCATCAAGAAGAACCGTTATTCATCACTTTTCGAAACCAAGAGCAAAAGACATATGAGGGGGTATATTTCCAATCAATTCAACTGTATGCACATGTACCGCCGTAAAGACCCGTGTGTTCTGAACGCCGACTCCGTTGTATTACTCCCAAGGTAATAGTCGACACGAAGCAATGCCTGCGCCCCATGTGTATGCAACTGGCTGGTAAGTATCTGGGGAAAACCCCCAAAGGACGTGTCTGAAACACCTTGTATAATTATCCCGCTTGGCAAAAAAAGGAGACAAAAAAAAGTCGATTCAAACACCATGTTCGACTGATCACGAAAAAAAAAAAAAAAGGAGTTGTCGTGTGTCTTATAAGTTGCGATTGATAGGGCTGGTCGTTCATCTGCTTTGCGAAAAGCCGACTGAGCATGCTTGTATTTTTGGGCTCAGCGTCTTGTTGTATATTCAAGATGTGATGCAAAATGGTGTGTTTGTTCTGACATTTTGACGATTATGACGACGAGGGTCATGATGAGATTTTATAACCGAGTGCTTGTGGAACGATTTCTGTATTTGGTGACGAGCTCTTCAATTTTGGGGAGGAGCTCCGGGATACGGAAAGGCTTCGATATGACGTCGTCCTTGGGAGCCGAGTTAGCGATGCTTTACAACGCAGCCAAGTTTCGCGCTTGGGGCTAGATTGCCATGGGGTGGGAAGCTTACCATTCCTGCGGCTTTGGCGCTTTCGATTTGCTCAGGCCGCGCGTATGCCGTGACTGCAATGATGGGAATGTGCGTCACGATAGTACCTTCTCTCTCAAGTTCGCGGATTTTGCGCGCACACGTCATCCCATCCATCACCGGCATCTCCAGATCCATAAGAATCACCGAAATATCCACTCCGCTCTGCTCTTGCCCGGCCCAAAATCTCGATTTCTTTAGGGTTTGCAGGGCCTCCTGCCCGTGATTTGCCACAAAAGTATTGTTTCCGCAGTGGCGCAGTTGTCTCTGCAGGACTTTCTGGTTGACAATGTTGTCTTCGACAATGAGCACGTCAAATATTGACCGAGGTGGACCTGATGCTGGATTGCTGCGAGAGAGTGATTGATGGCCTTTTCTCGGCGTTGTGGTTGTCGTCGTCGTCGTCGTCGTCGTCGCCGTCGTCATCGTCATCGTTGTTGCCGCCTCGGGGGGTTTCGATGGAGTGGCGGCGGATTTGCGCCCAAGCTTCAAAGGCCGTGTGAGCTCAGAAGCCGCTGGAGGAGGGTTGACACATTTGCGGCACTGAATGTAGAAGCTGAACTTGCTCCCAATGCCTCTCTTTGACGAAACGCCGATTTCACCGCCCTGCATCTGGGTGAGAATCCGTGAGATGAACAGGCCAAGCCCAGATCCGCCATACTGGACGTGGGTACGTGGTGTGGCTTGTTGGAAGCGCTGGAATAGCAGCTTCATTTCCTCTTCGGCCAGGCCAGGCCCAGTGTCCTCGACAGAACAATGTATGTTGATCAGCTCTCCTGTACCCCATTCGGTCTCGTCATCTATGTTCATGCTTGAATTGCGCAATGTGTCGGTTTTATCAAAGTACAAGACGCCCGTCTGTATGATCTCTGATATATCCTTCGACGCACTGAGGTTCACAGTAATGTTCCGGCGCTCACGGCCTTGGGTAAACTTGATCGCGTTAGTCATCAGGTTGATCAGGACTTGGCTCAATCGTGAGGGATCCAGCTTAGCCCAAGTGACCCCGTGTCGCTCGAAGCTCTCGTCGACATTGCACTCGAACTCGATATCATGCGCGACCAACTCAGGTTCAAACATCTTCAAGGCTGATTGTACAACCTCGACGGGCTGTGTATCGCCTGGCGTCACGGCGAGTAGGTGCGAATCCAATTTCGACAGTGTCAAGATGTCATTGACGATGCGCTTCTGGTGGCTAGCACAGAGGTTGATGGTGTTCGCCGCATCGACGCATCCGTCCAACAGTTCTTCCACCTCTCTACTCCCCTCTCCGTGGCCGGTGAAGGACGAAATGTTGTTGACTATTTGATCGGCACATTGAAGGATTGCTGACAATGGATTGCGCATCTCGTGACTGGTAATGTCAATGAAATTTTCTTGTTGTCTCTTCAACTCGACTGCCTCCTCGCGACGCTCAGTTTGAACCTTTTCCGCCCACTTCTGTGATGAGATATCGGTGATGCAGCCAAAAATGGACTTCAACGCCCCATCAGGTGTCTTCTCGGGGAACGCACTCATCAGAACCCACGTTTCAACCGTGTTGCCATTTCTCTGCTGAGAACACTTGAAGCGGAACTCGAGAGAGATGGTCACTTTTTCGTTGATGAGCTTGGCCCACGCTGCCTCCAGACGCGGCCTGTCCTCGCTTCGAACACTAGTCATCCAGTCGCTCTCGGCATCTTGTGAGCGTGTGTGTCTCGATATCTGCCACCACATATCATTGCAGTAATTGATCGTTCCAAGTGCATCGGCAATGAACATGCCAACTGGGGCAAACTCGGCCATACGTGTGAATCTGTACTCGCTTTCGATGGCCTCTTGCGTTCTTTGTATCAACTGCATGGAGAGTTCCTGTCTATCCAGGGCGGCCAGTCGCGCGGCGCGCTGCCCGCGTCGTATTTCTTCTTCAAAAAGAACAACAGACGCCAATGATGTGGCGAGCTGCCGGGAGAGAAGCTGGACAAAGAGCTGGTAGTCGGCGTCGTAAGGTCTTCGGGGATTGGCGCCCAGGACAACGAATCCTGCTACGGCTTCCTTGGTTGTGGTGGGAATGACGGGAAACACGACGACAGTCGTGCATGGATGGCCGCATCCTCGCCAGTCGATGTCTTTCAGTAAATGTTCCGGCAATGTGCCTTCGTCCTCTGAAAGGACGATGGGTACGCCTCCCATGGACAAGCTTTGGCGCATATATGGAGCAAATCCGTCATCAGATGACTTCAAGTCTAGCGTAGCAGGGGAGACGGCATGGTCGGCCGGGATCCCGACGGATCCTTCGAGAGAGAATTGTGACGACAGGACCGGACTGCCGGAGTGCAGCGACGACACCTCGCTTTCGGTATCTTCCTTTGCCGAGTAGATTAAGCTGAACGGCAGGTCAAACTCGTTGTATTCGAGGCCAGTTTGCAGTTGAGGCCAGAATCCCGTCACCGTCGTGGCCGTGGCTACCCTCTCACCAATCTCTCGCAACGTAAGCATGCGTCTCTCATTGACCTTTCGGCGTGTGTTCTCGAAGCAGGGGTTGTACAATCCAGTCACCTCTCCGTCAGAGCCGACCAGGGGAATGATTGCCCACGAGAAGAATGTCTCCTCGAGGAAGCCGTCCCGCTTGATGAAAAGGCGATTGTCGTGCTTCATAGTCGATTCCCCAGACTTCCATGCATTGTCAAAAATGGGTTTGATCTCGTCCCAGATCTCGTGCCAAGCATCTTGGTATCTGGCGCCCATGAGTTGCGGGTGTTTTTGACCTGCCAGTGAGATGTATGCCTCATTATATATTGCTACGCAATCAGGCCCCCAGTACATGGCAGCTGGATGAGGCGTGGCCATGACCAGACTAGACATGGTCCTCAAGTCGCTCGGCCAATCAGTCATGGGCCCGAGTGATGTGGATGCCCAATCCCGCGTTTTCGCGAACTTGATGTGATCTGGTAGGTTGTCGTCCAAAGGCAGCCTCGTCCAGTCGAAGAATTGCTTGACTGGCTGTTGTAATAGGACCTGATTCGTAAAATCATCGGGGTGACGCAACGAAGCACCAGCATCGTCAATGAAATTCGCTGGCAGGGTTTCCATGATGACATCTTCGTCTTGCTCTTCGGGAACAGCATCACCAAAATAGTCTGATGGACAGATGGATGGCTCGGCCACAGGATCAGCCGCCGGGGTGCTTGACATGACCTGAGAATTGGCTGAGCAGCCAGTAGCAATTGACACGTTCTCGATAGCGAGAGACAGAGGCGACGCCGGGCGCGTAGATGATCGTGTCAGGTTCGAGTCGACGCTGATGAAGCGGAACCTCTGGCGTACGGTGGCGCACGACCAGGTCATACCGCCGTATGCATGAGAAGCCATCGACGCCGAGTCCTGGCTGGCTCGACCGCTGGGCAGGCACGTAGCCCATGACACAAAACGGTCGTAGCTGCCGGCATCACCGAGGTCACCCGCCTCGGTGCCAACGAGTTTGAGCAACTCTTGCGAAGAACGCAGCGAAGCGTTGCAATACAGAACATGAAGACACAACCTGGGCGATACCGTCAGAGTTGGATGAAGCAGGTCGATGAGAAACGTTGGTCTGTCGTCCTGCTCCACGAGCTCGATAGCTCCGATATTCTGCACTTGAGCGAGGCTCGGTGAGGTAATGCGAACATCTGGACTCAGTGCCGGGGCGGACATGTCGACAGATGAGCCCAGACTGCCAGTAGTAGTGCTCCTAGATACAACGGAGCTCATTGAGTTGACATTGGCATGTGGCAGTTTCACAGTCGTGACATCATCGCTTGGCACGTCTACCGCAGTCCGCGAAAACATACTCGCGCTGATATCCGGGGAGGTACCCGTGGGCCGGCCCGTTCTTCTGGAGGGGTTGTGTGAGAAGAAAAGAGGCGAAAGGGGACCATCGCGATTCACTGAAGGCACGGCGGGACTTGAGGCGGCAGAGGGAATCTCAAATCGCCGGGGAGGCGAAGTGCCGGTCCGAGGCTTTTTGAAGTGAGTGGGTTCCATGTCGGCGTCGCCAGAGGATTTGCGCAGATGCGATTGTCGCTTCCCTGAAGTCCCCAGATGGGGGGGAGGGTGAGCCCCTTTTCTGGTGGGAGTTGGGGCAAGAGCTGAAGTCAAAGTGGCTCGCGAGGACCATGAGTGAGCGGCCGTGACGCCTAGCAGGTCGTGCCCATTATCAAGAACTTCCCGTTGAGCTTCGTTTCGACCAGGTTCGGGCGACGGCAAGACAGGCTTCGGAGGCAGCGAGAGCGTCGTCGGTAGGGCCGTTGTGCGGCGTGAGTTCCTTGGCAAGATATCGT
This sequence comes from Epichloe coenophiala, assembly GCA_018801565.1. Lineage (NCBI taxonomy): Eukaryota > Fungi > Ascomycota > Sordariomycetes > Hypocreales > Clavicipitaceae > Epichloe > Epichloe coenophiala. The sequence goes on along the minus strand of JAFEMN010000005.1, from coordinate 2,120,566 downwards.
GGGATGAAGAGGTAGCAATCGAGTCAGAGGTGGATTTCAAGGTAATAGAGGGACGATGAGACGGCGAGCTTGGGTGGGAAACAGAGGAGTCCTCTTGCTCGTGCATCAAGACGACGTCGGGGTCGGGACGCCGGGGTGATTGTCTGAAAAGGGATTGGTACTGGCAGTGGTGACTGACGACTGGTAGCTGAGCTGATAAATGAGAAGCGTCTGGGCCAAAATGTAACAGAGAGCCGGGGTGTTGAAGGACGGGGCACTCCCAAGGCGCACGCAAATTTCAATTTCGCTCACCAGGAGTTTTTAAATAACGAGCAGGATGTAACGAACTCCGGCAAAGTAATCCGTAGCTACTAAGAAAATCGTTACAAGAGAGACCGTTGATGCAGAACGGGCGCTGCATAGTGGCAAAGCGACCTTTCCGGATTTGGTTAGATCCTGCTTGTCATTTGAAAACTCCTACAGTAAGCGGGCTTGTGAGGGAAGTTTAATAAACTATAAACTTGCATCGTGTCCCAGCACCGCATAAATCAAAGCTCCGACGCTCCATCCAATTCATTGGCCATAGCGCCTTGTCAGTAATCCGTACATACATACATACATATGCAGGGAGATTTCCCGTCACGCGCCCTCAGGGGGCATGGTCGCATGGTAATGTGTACACGACTGTACGGAGTACTCCGTACCGCCGGAGCAATCTAATCGGCCAGAATTCCAATCCTGGATTGCCAACCTCTATCAATCATGATCAGGATGCGATTGGTGTCAAGAGTCGATGGGCGCCAACTCAGTACTGGAACATGTAATGGCTCAGACGGTCAGACCTCTCCGCTAACAAGACTCGTCAAGTCGACCAATGAACGATAGCAACACCTGTTCTTTTCTCACGGCTTGCACGGTTGGTTGCCCACGCCGTAACATTGGCTGCATCCTGCATCACCAGCCCCCCCTCTCAGCCAATCAAACATCACATGCCGTTGCAGGCGCTTAGGCATCCCTTAGCTCGCCGCTTCTCATTGGCCATGCTGGGTGTGATGCTCGTCCTTCCCAATTACATACATCGCATTGTCGGCTGTCGTGCTTCGCTGAGCTGGGATTGAGTCTGAGAGTGAGGAAGGAGGGGCCGGCGGGAAAGGCCATGGTCCTTAAACGGGCTTCCCCCAAAGCTGATGATTCCCCGAAATTCGACTTGTTGGGGGCAGAAGCTTGATCTCTGTCTTCTTGAATGATTCTCGACCACCCGCATGATCCTCGAATGAACTGATGAAAGGTGCCAATCGTACAAACTCGGTCGAAACGAACGCCCTGCCGACGTCAAGACCCCTTCGTCCTGTGGATGCGGCTCGACCATAACGAAGAACATACAAAATCGCTCAGGAAGTGATTAGGTTCAACGGCCCGCAACGAAGCTTGTCTCACAACGAGACGACGTCAGATCAGTACATGCATGGTATGATCGAAAACACCGCGAGCATTTACTGCCTCTCACAATGAAGCTCACCTCGTTCACATCGCGGGAATCCCGCTCATACCGCATCCTCCACCGAGTATGGCCTCGAGCAGCAAGAAAGGGAACAGCATGGCTCATACCCCTCGAACTCATGGGCTTGGTGCCCATCCTCCCCATCTTCAGCATCGCACAGCCAGACATGTACCGATCAACCATGTGGGAGATTGGGTTTCAGAACAAACTAAACTCCAACCCTAACATGGTCTTATACGCCTACGCAAATTACCAGCCTTTGCCCAAGGTTCCTTTCATCTGGTCCCAGACGTGAGTTGCCGCTGATTCCAGTCTTCATGATGTCCCCATGTCGAGGACACGCCGTTGATCGGCTACTTTTATGTGCATGCCACGGGTACAAGGAAGGAAGCACAAGTTGGTTAACTTTGGTTTTTATCTCCAGTCTGACCGATTTCAACGTTGCCATCTCCGTCATATCGCTCTTCTTCCTCCTCGCCAAGCTCATCTCCTTCATCATGAAATTGTGGTATCCCGTCTTCGCCACCTTTGTCAACTGCGCCATGGTGGCCCTCTACGTCGTCAGCACCTACGGCCAAATCGGACCCGACTACGCAGATGCACGATATCCAGCCCCCGCGGCGTGGTATTTCCGACAGGGATGCGATCTGGCCAAGAGATATGGCAAGTACAGTTCATGCCAAATAGCCCAGGCGTCGTTGTTTATCACGCTATACATGCTGTAAGTCCATGGGTGCGCCCCCGCTTGTGTCGTCGCTTTTCATCGTCTGGGGGACGCAGCGGAAACAAGAAATGATTCTGGATCGCTGATGATCAAACAGTGTAATTTATGTGCTCAACTTGGGCTTTTCGATCTGGGCCATGTGGCCAAACCCTCTCAACGACGTAGATGAGGAAGACGACCAGTTCTCCACCAGTTCGAACCTCAAGGAGCGATCGACCTGGGAGATGCAGAGCATGAAGTCGCCCATGTCGATTCACGAATCACCATTTACGTCGAGGACACAGGCTTTCCGTACTCTGGATAGACAGCTTCCTCTGCGACAGCACCAAGGCTCGCGATAGGCCGTTGTCACGCTTCGATAGTGAGGAGTTTGCATAAGAGGCAGCTATGAGGTGGATGTAGGAGAGATGTGGACAAGCAATGTGAGGCGGGGCTAGCTCAATCACCTTTGACTTGGAATTATGTTTGGGATACCTGGCGTATTGGGGGCATGGGCAACAATCTACGAACGCTGTGACTTATTGATGCACTTATTGATTTTATACGTTTCATGACCATTCCTCAGGTTCCACTATTTGTTGTCAGATTACGAGGGTGAAAACGAGGGCAAATTCGTGAATACCTCGTGTGGTGACCATGAGTTTCGTCGTTTCGACTTGCTTGAAAAATGAAGTAACGCCCCAAGCACTTGATACGTGAGAAGACACGTGTGAAGCATGCAGTGAGACAATAGCGCGGGTCTTGCAAAAAGGGTTGTGGTACGGAGAATTCTGCAATTTAGATAAAGTTGGTTTCGCATGACTTTATTTGGCAACGCTGTTTTTGGAACTGCAACTGTCGGTCGGTGCAACGGAGTACGGATTACTCCGTAACACGGCATCAAGCATTTGGCGCGGGACCTCGCAGGAGCTGCCTATTCCAGTCCGTCCTCGCAAGCCCACTGTTGGCCCACTGTTAGCCCACTGTTATGTAAGCTGCAAGCAATCGGTGTCACTGGTCCAGCAATGAATGACGTTGGAGTCATGGACCGAGCTCCCGTCCCCCGCATACCTCTCCACTCCGTAGCCAACACCTCTTTGCCCTCGACTTCTCCGCGAACATTCTACCAAACTTCATTTGTCTCTCAAGCTGATTCGAATTGCGATATTTCGCACTTCGCGTCGCGGCCCCCGCGTCTGTCTCGACATCTTGGATCTGCTGTCGGAAGCTGTGAGCTCCGACGTAGACGAGGCCCGTTCGTCGTCAACCTCCAAATGGCGCTGTGGCAGAGACTGACAGCTCCGACGTCTAAGCTGCGCTTTCCTCCCACCATCTCCTTGATTCTTTCTCGATACGCCTCCACAATGCCTCCCCAGGTACGATTTGCATTTGTTCTGGCAGACAGTCAGACAGTGAGGACTGGCTGGTCGGGTGGCTCCTGTCTTTGGCATTTCTTCTGACCCCGGCCCATAGTTGAAAGATCCGTCGCTGCTGAAGCAGGATGTTGCTTATATCAACGGCGAATGGAGAGCGGCCAAGTCGGGAAACACCTTCAAGGTCGACGGTACGTCTACAGACCTGCCCACAATCGCATTCTGCAACAAACCTGGCGTCTGATCATGGGCCAGACCCCTCTACCGGTACCCCGATCGGGACAGTAGCCGAATGCGACGCCGAAGATACCATGCTGGCCATCAAGGCTGCTGCCGATGCCTTCCCCGCCTTTCGAGGCCTCACCGGGCGTGAGCGTGCCAAGCTGCTGCGTAAGTGGTACGACCTGATGGTGGAAAATGCCGACGACATTGCCAAGCTCATCACTTGGGAGAACGGCAAGCCCGTTGCCGAGGCCAAGGGTGAAGCTGCCTATGCTGCCAACTTCTTCGAGTGGTTTAGCGAGGAAGCTCCCCGGACCTACGGCGACACCATCCCCGCTACTGTGCCTGGGAACCGCGTGTGGACGATCAAGGAACCCGTTGGCGTGTGCGGGCTGATCACCCCGTAGGTCGTGACTCAATGTACCTACCTCCTTTGATGAACTGACCGGCTGACGATGTGCAAGATGGAACTTCCCTGCTGCCATGATTACCCGAAAAATCGCGCCTGCGCTGGCCGCCGGCTGCACCGTCGTGTGTAAGGCCCCCAGCGAAACGCCTTACACTGCTCTGGCTGTCGCGGAGCTCGGCCACCGAGCGGGTATTCCTAAGGGCGTCGTCAACGTCGTGACCACGCTCGAGAATACTCCCGAGATTGGCGAGGTGCTCACCACCGATCCCACTGTAAAGAAGGTGTCTTTCACCGGCTCCACCGGCGTCGGCAAGCTTCTCATGAAGCAGTCATCCGGTACCCTCAAGAAGCTGTCCATGGAGCTCGGTGGCAACGCGCCGTTTATTGTCTTTGACGACGCCGACTTGGACACCGCCATCGCCGGTGCCATCGCCTCCAAATTCCGCAGCACAGGTCAGACCTGCGTGTGCGCGAACCGCCTCTACGTCCAGGAAAGCATCTACGACGAGTTCGTCACAAAGTTCACCGAAAAGGTCAAGGCTTTCAAGGTCGGCAACGGATTCGACGAGGAAACCACGCACGGGCCTTTGATCCACGACCGCGCCGTCACCAAGATCGAGGCTCACATCAAGGATGCCCAATCCAAGGGCGGCAAGATTGTCGCCGGCGGAAACAAGATGCCCGATCTGGGTGCAAACTTCTTCCAACCCACCGTCATCCGCGACATGACTCCCGACATGGCCATAGCCACGGAAGAGACTTTCGGCCCCGTGGCTGGTATCTTCCCGTTCAAGACCGAAGCCGAGGTTGTCGAATTGGCGAACAAGGTCGAGGTCGGTCTTGCGGGCTACTTCTTCTCCCGAGACCTGCAACGGGTGCACCGAGTGGCCGAGGCGCTGGAAGTTGGCATGGTTGGCGTCAACACGGGCATCATCTCTGACCCGGCGGCTCCGTTTGGTGGCGTCAAGGAGAGCGGTTTCGGACGAGAGGGGTCCAAGTATGGTATTGGCGAGTACCAGGTCACCAAGATGATTACCTATGGTGGAATGGGCCAGCCTCTCCAGAGCTAGGAGAGGGTTGTTGGAATAGGGGAACAAGGGTAGGGGTAGCTCATCAGGTGATTGATTAGCTGGGCAGCGCGGGAACCACTGAGAGGGACGTACAAGACGTCTGGTATCATCTTGAAAGTCGCCCAACATCGGGCAGCAAGGTCATGAGATGGTACCAGATCATATGTACGACGTGTGTCTGCCAGCTGTAACAGCTGTAACGTAACAGCCGGCTGGCTCATGGCTGCCTTCCTTCCCTTTTATAGCAAAGAAACCATCACCATGCAGTACCCAATAACTCCAGCTGGCCTCCAGTGGGAAAAATGACTCTGGCTCAGGGCCGGAACCATCTTGTCACCCCACGACGCCTCACCCAGCCGTAACATTGAACTTGCATGTGCAAACATGTCTGGTGATATGGCAGGAGTCTCCGCCCTCGAGAGTCCATGTCGATGAATACCTGGGAGGTTCAATCATTCGAGTCCATAGACCATTGTACTGAGCATCCTATGCTGGGACGATACCTTGGTTTCCAGACCTTCAGGTGGTTTGATGATGCTCTCCCCTGTTTGAAGGTCCATCCAGAAAGAAATTGAGCCAGACTTGACTTGTTGATACCTCTCTGCCTCACCGACCTCGATTGCCAAAGATGTTCCCCCACAGTTCCTTCTCCTGATGGAGCAACCAAGTGAGCAGTCAATCTGTTGTAGTGCCACGGCATGTGCAATGGCAATATGTTTTTGGAGTACTCTGCCACCGCCCCGTCGCGAGAACAGGACAATATGGATATCAATAAGAGATTTACCTTCGCCAACGTCCGTATAGCATAGTGGTAGTGCGTCCGCTTTACTTATTGGATAATCGATTCGCGGAAGGTCCTAGGTTCGATCCCTAGTACGGACATGACTCTGACTTTTTGCTGGCCCGTGATGATTGATGTTCGGGGGCTGGTGGTACTTGAGAGTCGTGATATATGTTTGGTGTTTCCTTGTCGACTTCCTGCGCGATCTGCTCGGCACACGTGGGAAGCAAGCATGAATTTATGTAGCTGTATTAATTGAGACGTATATTCAACGCCCTTTTAGACACCTGCAAACTTTTCCTCGTCCCAACCTCTTCCACCCCGTCCCAGATTGTCCCAGATTATCCTCAATAACAATGTCAAAATGGAGTGATTTTTCAACAAGCTCGAAAGGGAAGAGAGTCTTATTGGCTCTTTCCTTTTAAATCCCTTGGTTATCATCTCGCAGCCCCGGTCGCGGCAAGCACCACCTTATCTTATCGCCAAAAACCCATCACCACCCAACCACCAACCCCCCAACCAAGCTTCCTTCCTCCAGCTCACAACCACACCAACTACATTCCCAGCCATGGCGCTCACCACCTCCAGCATGCTCCGCCGAGCTCTCCGTCTCGCCACCTCCATCGAAGCGTAAGCGTGAGCTCCTCTTTCCACTCACTCCAAACCCTCAACTAAGTCAACTCGACTCCCTCAGACCACTCCTCTTACAACAACGACAACCCGCGCGACGCTTCCACGTCTCGCCCCCGACCCTCAAGAAGCGCAAGATCGCACCGGCCGCCAACTCACCCTCACCGCCGACGGCGACGGCGTCCCAGACCCCATCATCGCCCGACCCCCTCGACCCCCTCGACTTCACCTCCCTCCTCGCCGCCTTCGCCCCGCAAGACACGCACTTCAAGGCGCAGCTACAGACGATCCTCCACGGCGGGCGCTTCAACCCGTCCAGCCTCGGCGCGCTCCCCATCCCCGTCAAGTCGGCCGACGGCACCCCCGAGACGTTTCCCCTCGGCGAGCTCGCGCAGGTGGTGCCCCGCTCGGGGCGCGCAATCTCGCTCCTCGTCAACGAGAGGGCGTACATCAAGCCCATCATGTCGGCCGTCCAGGCCAGCAGGGAGTTCAACCAGCAGCCGCAGCGCAGCGAGGACAACGACCTGGAGCTCCTGATGAGGGTCGAGCCCGAGCGCAAGGAGGAGCTCGTCAGGAGGGTCAAGGACGCGGCGCAGGGGTGGAGGGATCAAGTCCGGCAGGCGAGGTCCAGGCATGACAAGGTGCTCAAGGGGTGGGCCAGGGACGGCACCGTGCTCAAGGACGTGGCCAAGAGGGCGGAGAGGGAGCTGCAGAAGGTGCAGGACGGGAAGATGAGGGAGATTGATGCCGAGGAGGCGCAGACTATCAAGATGCTGGAGAGGAGGTGAGAGTTGTTGGGGTCGCCCCCTTGCCGCATTGTTGAAGCGAATGCGGGACGGACGGGGCTGTATATAAACGTTGCAACATTAGATGTTAGTTGTTGTGGGAATTGGAATTGACAAAAGTCATGAAACAAAAACGCCCATCGCACTCAAGATGGCAAAATCAATCATCTTGTTCGTTAATGGGCCATGCATGGGGTTGTCAACACGTCAGGATCCAAGACCAAAGCAGCCAACCAGCCCCATGTTTAGACGACGGCGCCCAACCCATCGGAGGAGCAATGGCCGACTTTTTTTGCAAGTGGCAAAGGGGAACCTATAAATTGCCCTTGCTGCTATAATACACCTTGAACAAAACCCACACACACTACGCCTTTTCAGCGCCCCTTTGCATTCTCATTCCCCTTGGCAATCTTGGTGCCGCCCACCAAAGAAGTCAGCTTGTTCTCAAACTTGTCCAGATCGCTCTTCTTCCACGTCTCGGCCCGCAAATGCCATGTCCGCGAGACCCCGGCCGGCTCCGTCGAAAACGTCATCCTCTCGTGCTCTCCCATGACGGCCTGTTCGAAAATCACCTTGCGGACCGACTCCTCCGCCCCCGAGACAAGCACACCATCCTTCTTCTCGCCGGCCTCGTCCTCCTTCCGCTGCAGGTACCGTACCTCTCCGCCACGTCCCTGGCCTTGCTGTCGGCGAAGAAGCGCACCCCATGGGCCTCCAGATCCGCAGCGTAGCTAGCAGCCTGCAGGTCCTGCGGCACGCCGACGGGGTCAGCGGTGCCCAGCGCACTCAGGTTCTCCAGGACGGTCGCCTTTCTGCCGGCCTCGCTCGTCGGCACGGCGGGGGCAAACGCCGCGAGGGAGTCGAGAGTCAACGAGGGCGCGTACGCCGTCTTGGTGCCGAACCGCATGTCCTTGTCGAACTGCTCTTCGTACGGGTCCATGGCTTCAAACGGATCCTGTCGCTTGCCGAACGTCTTGCCGTCCTTGTCGGCGTCGTCCTTGTTTGAGCGACGTCCCTTGGTGGCTGCTGCGCGACCGCCGCCGCCGCCGCGCCCTCGTCCGCCTCGGAGGCTTGATCCCCTTGCGGCGTTTGCGCCCCCGGGACGAGAAAACCTGCTCGCATAGGCGGGTGACTGCGCTCGGGGGGGTTGACCTTGGTTTCGGGTGCCTGCGCCGGTCTGACCTTGGCCTCGTCCTCGTCCTCGTCCTCCAAAGGTGCCACGGCCGCGCGTGCCCAAGCCTCGTGGCAGACTCCGGACATCGATGACTTTTGGTTGCGAGGTTGATGCTGACTGGATACCGGACGCAGACGACGGCTGGAGCGTTGCCGGGCTGCCAAGTTTTCTCACAAAAGAACTGATCTCGCTCGTGGCAGCCCTTGATCGTTGGCGGACGGATGGTTTGGAGTCCGGGTTGGGTGGTGCAGCGTTGTCTTCAGCGAGCGATTGGGAGGTGGAAAGTTCGCGAAAGTAGTTCTTGAAGGCGATTTCCGTCTTTTGAACATCTAGCCTTGCCCGAGAGCATGCCGAGCGCAAGGTCTGCACATTCATGATGGCTTGGACGCTGGTGTCATCACTGAGGCATTGGGGGGGGGGAAGCTGAGGGTGGTGCCTCGAAATAGGGACCTACATATTTTCTGCCGCATGGCTAGCCACGAGTCGGGCAGGCGGTCAATGCACCCAACTTAAACTCATCCATTACATTCATCGCCTTGCGGTCAATCCCCGGTGAAGAAAGGAAAGAGGAAGAAAAGTCTCCTTTAAACGTGGATTACGAGGCAATGTGGGACTTCGAGGCCCCAGATACCAGAAAAGAAGATGCCTGAACTAAATACTCCAAACGCCGCCGGTGCGAAGGACCCCTCTTGCGTAGAGAGCCAAACATCGCGTTTTCCATCTCTTCTTGTAATGCAGTCAATGCCGAACCAAATCTTGTGGACAAGGCGACAAAGACGGTGCAGACCCAGAGGCCTCGTACAACTACGAATCCCAAGGCGACTCGGCCTCTGATTCTTCCACAACCCCAATAGTGTAGGCAAACAACGTGTCTAGTTCCCAGATCATCTTTCCCAGAAACCCCAAGCTAACCACTGGCCCCAAACAATTCCCATCCTGAGAAAGAATTGACCCGGCCTGTTCGTCATTAGAACACAGCGATTTTTCAACAAGGACACGCCCTTCTTGGATCATTCCAGATTCCAGAGCAGCAAAAATGCTAAAAAAAACACCATTAAAAAAACGTCAACCCGTATACGTATATCACTCCATAAAAGATAATGATAGGTTGCGTGGTTCGTGACTCATGAGACAAGCTAGATCATTGGCAGATCAGTGTCAATTCAAGAGTGCATCGACTTCCAATCCCAGCTCGAGCCTTCTTGATTGGTAAAAGCAGCAAATCTGGTGATCGACGCTTTTCCTTCTTCCGCATGTGCACCGAAAATGCATCGATGGCACAGCCTTTTCGGGGAAGAAAGGGGCGGCGTCTAAGGTACGCTCTGAGGCTGTACGCTCGCCGGCTGTGAAGATTGGTCAGTACGAAGCCATCCGAATGAATCGAGAGTGTGTGTCACGCAAAAGAGGCTTACGGGACTGTTGAGCATTTGTTGTCGCTTGTTACGACCCTTTTTAATGTGACTCTTCAGAGCACTGGAATCCAGCGGTTTCAACAGCTCGAAACTACACAAAAGTTCCGACGAGACGGACATGACGGCGCCCCAATTGTCGAATTCGCCGCAATACTGTGTGTGCAACACGGTCAGTTTCTCCTTGGGTAACAACATACTTTCGAGTTGGGGTTTGGGAACACAAACATTTGGCGCGCTGAAGACAGTGACCAAGACCCTGTCGTTGAAGAATTCATAGCCATCCTCGACCACCATATGTGCTCGACAGATGAGGTCAAAGTCGTGTACCGCAAGAAACTCGGTGATAACGCGTTTACCGAAACAGTAACTGACGCCTCTCTCATTTGCTTCCCAATCCTGTTCCATGTCCGCAGGATCTGCCCATAATAAGTCATTCAGCAAACCATAGTCGGGGACGTCTGTCGGTCGAGCAATGTCTCGAATGTCATCCATGTGGCTCAGAGCAGGCGAAAGACCACCGTGTACGCAGAATATCTTTCCTGCTACAATGGCAGCAATGGGCAACGTATTGAAGCAGTCGATAAAAGTCTTCCAAATCTTGACATTGCACCTTCGCTTGCATTCGTCGTAGAAACCGTAGACCCGGGTCACATTTGCGCATTCGTGATTGCCACGGAGAAGAAAGAAGTTCTCGGGGAACTTGAGCTTGTAACACAATAGAAGTAGGATGGTCTCGAGCGATTGCTTGCCTCGGTCGACGTAGTCCCCTAGAAAGAGGTAATTGGCCATTGGGGGGAACCCGCACATCTCAAACATACGGATGAGATCCGTGTATTGACCGTGTACGTCTCCCACAATTTTGACCGGTGCGTCTAGTTCCAGCAGGGCCGGCTGAGAGAGGAGCACTTCTCGAACCCGCTGGCAGATGGCGACAATCTCGGCATTCTTGAGGCACACGCCCTTGGTTACTTTGCCGGCGTACCCGGCATCCAGTAACCGCTTGATGTAGTCGTCAAGGTCCATGTCCTTGATTTCCGCCATGCCCACGTTGCCATTTGAATCGACCTTTGTGGCCGAGTCCATTGCAGGAGAGTGGGAAACATTGTTGATCATGCTGTCCCGTTTGACGAGGATGGGTGTTCCGGGAGACTGCATATGTGCAGTGGCGCTGGCATTCGAAGCCGTCGGTGGCTGATCAGATACGTGGTCGACCTCGCCAGACGCCTGTGCAGCCGCGACGTCGTGAGCAGCGCCCTTGGCACTAGCAGAAAGCACAGGCGAGGGCGGCGGCGGCTGATCCTCAAAAATGCTCGGGTCTGTCGTCGATGACAGGTCGGTGGAGTTGTGCCTCAAATGCGGCGTCTCGCTGCGACTGTTCCTGGAGCCGCCACTGCGACCAGAACGAACCGAGGCCGCGTCAAGCGTCTTCTCGCCGTTGGACTCGCCATTAGCCAGTAATGCCGAGTTTCTGGGACTGTCGGTGGTCAGCGACTTGCCGCTATTGCTTCCGGGAATTTTGGATCGGAAAGAGCGAAAGGATCGCGAAGAGTCTTTGGTATCAGACCTGCTGATGGAAGGGTATGCCTGCAAGCCATCGGAGCCGGAGCCCTTGCCCGAGGAGGAACCTCCTCCATCTTTGGAGGCTTGATTACCCATCGCACTGGGAATGTACTATCGGAAGCTGTCGACGACGATGCACCGGCGGAAGCGAGGAGATGGGTCTGGCGGTGCTATGAGCGAACGGATGAATAAATGCGATGCTGTGTCTGTAGCTAACGTTTTCGGTGGTGAGTGTCTCAAAGTCGCGTGGCAATCGGTGGGGTCTGGCTTTCGCCTATCTGCGTAGTGGTCCTGCCGGGGCTGATTGGATCAGCAATGTACGGGGAGCTGAAGAGCTAGCTTCGGCGGCGGTGATGATTTGTGTGACGACAGAGCAATGGCAAAGGCCGAGGGAATAATTTCGAGACTGGACCTAGGGGGGATAAAAGAGCCGACCGAGGACATGGAAGAGGGCAGATCGAGAAAAGGTGAAGGCGTCCGTCTTGGGGATATCTCACACAATGTCGCGCTCAATCGGTCAATTCAAAGCCGAGACGAGTCACGGCGAGATGATCGGGCTCTCGGAGCTTTGGCTGATGACGTCGTTGCTGCTGTTGATGGATGCGATTTTGGTCGTGGCGGCTGGGGGTGGGCAGTGGCGCTTGCTCTGTGCTACACAAAAGCTGGCGCTGGTCTTGCGTGCCTTGACTGGAAGAGATGAAACCGGACCAGAGGTAGGAGAGAAGCTGCTGTGCCCGTATCAGCAGCGATTGCAGGGCAGTCGACGACGATGGAAAATCGAATCGAAGGGGAAAGCTGGTCTTGCGTGATAGTCGGCGATACGGGCTCAAGATGGACTGGACTCGACTGGACTCGACTGATGAAGACGGTGGTCGCGGCGGGCGGGCACGAGGGTGGGTGCGGATGCGGATGCGGACGCACTGTGTTGATGACCGTGGCCCCGGTTGACCCGGTTGACTGCTGGTGTCAGTTGTCAGGTCAGGTCAGGCGCTTGTACCTTGTACACTCTGGTTGCATGAACAAAAAGAGAAACCAGCAGCAACTGGGAAACAAGGTTGGCTGGACGGGATGGGTCAAGTACCTGCAGATCCGGGGACGGGTTGGACGCGGCGACACGACTTTGCCAAGATGTCTTGCTTGAGCAGGTGGCGACGAATCGTTTGCACACAAGATTTTGTGCGTTTGGATGAATACGCCAAGAAGAGTTAAAATGCGACGATTGGCAATGCCTCAAGGAGCTTACTGGCCGCAAGGTCTGTCCGAATTGGAGGAAACAGAGGCTATCTCAACTTGAATCCCTGGCCGTGCGATTAATGGCGCTTGCTCTTGGCAATAGTGCCGTTTTTTGGCAGTTGCGACAGTTGCGAAAGCCTACTAGATGGACTGCGAGCGACGATCCAGGCACGCTTTGTACGAGCCGAGAAGTTGTTCGGTTGTTGGGTACAGTTCTTGTTCCAGACGGTAGGGCCGAGCGATGTCTTATCAGAGACGAAAGCTGCTTTGGCAATCGACATGGGCGAGCTGAGCGCCAGATAATGCCCAGGTATTGTCACTGGGAGAGTTGGAGGATGCGCGGTCTGTGTGAAATCTGTCGTTGGCTGACGACGAGAGTCGAAGTGCTCAGCTGACCAGGAGCAAAACGGTATAACCAGACGATAGCTGGGGAGCTAGCCGACGAGTGGTGGAGTCTGCTTCTTCAGAGTCTGGATAATCAGACCTTTGAAAGTCACAGTCAGAGGAGTGAAAGCGGACAGAGAGATCAAAACCCAGACAGCAAGTGGAAAGGCATTGATTGATTAATCAACGGAAAATAAGCTTCGTGACGAGGCGCCGTGAGACTGGAAGCCATGGTAAGACGAATTGCGACGGACCTGGTGGGGGGGAACATGGAATATTGAAACCCAGACGGGAGCCGGGCGTGTTGTCTGGTGATGGCTGTGACGGCTGGGCCTGATTGGCCTCAGTGGGCCAGGCCCCACCATCCATTTTCACCCGACGCCCGCTTGCCTGCTTCCTGCCAACTTAACCTGCCATCTCCCCACACCGAGTACTTCGTAATCTGTAGGGTAGGTAACCCGTACTCGGTGCATGCTTACTGTTATCAGACGCACACTATTACTCCGTACCCTAGTTTATTTCATCAATTCACCATTTCTCATTCATCCAGCATGCCTTCTCCATGCCGCCCCGGGCCGAGCTGGTCTGGATGCCAATATAACTTCAACAGTCAACTGCCAGTAAAATTACGTTGGGCTGCAATACATGGACCCAAACGCGAGGGTCTGTCAAGTCCCTGTTCCCTTTCGTCGGTCGCTCTGGCAGTCTGATGCCCTACGATAAGTCTCGGCCACCTAGGACGTCGTGTTATCTACCTACTACACCTTACTTTAGGTAAACCACAAAGTCTCGCCCATCTGGCTCACGCGTAGCGGTCAGATCCCGGTAGGAGCTAAACTCACCATCAACCAGGCACTTGGACTGAACCATCACCGCCCCCACATCGGTGCCGTTGAGAACGGTTCTGGCGGTGGTTGCATCTGCTTGTCCGCTCGAATGCATTCTCCCTACCAGAATCACGACCTGTCGGAGAAGCAATGTCTTGCTTGGCATGTATGGAACATCTGCCAAATATTTTTCAGCTCAAAGCATGTGACCAGGTCGGGTCCGGTTATTCCATGCTTTTTAATCCGTCCGAGAGACGCAGTTTGTTCCTATTCAATGTCTGAGACTTTGCTAGTGAGATTCGTTCTACAGACCACCTAAAGGCAATGTCCCCGTCCGAGATAACCCAGGCTAATCGAAAACAGGCGGATGCAACATTACAATCTGAACCACTGACAGCGAGTACCATCAAGATGAAGAATGCCGGATGATTGTCATGAGGATATTTCCAATGATCTGCTGGGCCGGCACGACCTGGCGCGCACGAGTTTATCATCCCGACATCAACTCGGGCATCCCTCACGAATTTCAGACTTATTGACTCTCATGCCCAGCTTTGCCGGCTCGGGCGCAGACCTCTTAGACCAGGGGTGCCAGATCTTGAGCAAATCAAATACAGGACCCAGGTTTAAAATGGTGACACGGCTCCATGCTCTCTCTTTCTCTCTGCGCAAGTCTACGAGACGAAGTAGTAATGCGGCTTGGTTACGTTGTCGTAGCCTACAACCTGCAAGCGAGGACAAGCATTGCATTAGCGAACAGTCGGACTTCACCGCCAAGCCGACCGCTCCTGTAGTTGCTCCAAGATGTGCGACAGCATCTGAATGCGTAGATCTGACCAATGATAGTGCTGAGGTACTGGCAACAATTGTGTCATCGGATGTAAAACGTCGCAATGAAACCCTCTCTCTTCTTTCTTCTTTCGAAAGGAAAACCTTGACGAGAGTAGTCGGTCAATGCTCTGCAGGCAGCTTGTTTCAAGACGATTGAAAGTATACCACGCCGCGCGTAAGGAATGGGAGCATAGAGAGGAAGCGGCTCAGGTAAGGAAGGGACAGCGATTAATTGTGTGGAATCGCACCTACAAGCCCGTGTTGAAATGGTGAGAATCACTGGTCACTCACTGACTTGATGTATCAGATCAGTCAGCATGCCACGCGGCTCGACAATCAGCTGTGGCGGCGAGTGTCTGGTTTCTATATTTGGTTCCTCGCCCGAACTAGCGATGGCTGAGCGCGGGACGGTGAGCACCAGCATGAGGCTCAGCGAAGAGTACGCGCAGAATTGTGACGAGGGAGGAGGACCCACCTCGTCTAGCCATCGAGTTCTCTCTGCTCGTGAACGGCTTAACGTGAGACAGTGAGGCGAAGCACGCCTCCACGTTAAGATTGTACAACTTGTGTCACTGTGTGTCACTGTGTGTCATGCTGCGTGCTGCGCCGAATCATGGACCACATGGAGGACCGCTTTTTTCTGTGTCACACTCCGTACAGGCTGCGCCACTGCACGTCTCGGGTTTTGTTGATGCTACCAGCCATCGTCGCCGTGTCAGCGTCGCCGTGTCAGCTCCGCCGCGTTGCGAAACTGGGCACACTGGGCACGGGCGAAACTGGCTGAACTGGCTGGACTGGCTGGAGTAAGTACATTGATGCGTACATGTTGTGTTTATATAAACACATGCACGGCCCAGCACCAACTTTGCGCGCAATCCCTTCTCATGCTTGACCAACATTCGCTTGCATCCCGCTTGTGTCAAACAACGTCACCACACCACTCGTCCACCAGGTCGTCCACCGACCGCAGCCATGGGCGTCGGCCGCTTCTTCTGCGTCGCCCTCCCCCTCATCCTGACCATCGCCTCCATCGTCGCCCTCCTCGTCGCCACACTCTCCGGTGTAGCCCACAACCAACTATGGATGTTCCAGCTCGACGCGCGAAACCTGAGCATCAGCCCGGTTGATGCCGCCCACCTCGCCGGCAAAATCGGCATCAGCCTGCGTGACGTCAAGACGGACAACATAACGGCCGCCGACCTCAACCTCGCAAACACGTACGAAGTCGACCTCTGGGGCTACTGCTACACGGGCAGCGATGGCGAGCGTCAATGCACCAAGGCAAAGTTCGACTGGGCCGCCACCGCCCTCAACGACAGCTTCATCGAGTCGCTGACCTCGACGGCCGGCGTCAAGGTTGAGCTGCCCGACGAGATCAAGGGAGCGCTCAAGACGTTCCGCACCGTCACCAAGTGGGCCAAGGTGGCCTTCATCGTCGCCCTCGTCGCCCTCGGCTTGGAGCTTCTCGTCGGCATCTTCGCCAGCTGCTCTCGCGCGGTATCCTGCCTCACCTGGCTCGTGGCCGGCATCACGGCCGTGCTTGTCGGCGTGGCGGCAGGTCTCTCCACGGCCATGGCCACCATCGTCATCGGCGCCGTCGAGAGCACAGCCAAGTACTACGGCGTCAAGGGCCAGGTTGGCGGCCGCTTCCTCGCCACCGTCTGGATCGCCGCCGCCTTTGCCATGGCCGCCGCCTTCTTCTGGGTCTTCACCATTTGCTGCTGCAAGCCGGAGCGTCGCCAGAAGAGAAGAAGCCCGCGCAACGTCGATGCTGCTGATGGCGATGGCGAGAAACTGCTGCCCACGGGCGCGTACCGTCCCCTCGGCGGCAACAACAACTTTGAGATGACGGGCGGTCAGAACCCCGGCTACTACGATTCTAACCAGGGCAAAACCAACTTGGCGTATGAGCCGTACTCGCATCGAGCGTAAATTGTTTTTTTCTTTTTCTTTATTCCTTCCTAGTGCCGATATTCCTATTTTGGAGGATATCAGAGCAAAAGATTTTCCTTGTCCACTCTGAACCAAGGCTGGTATTTTGGGCATTATCCCTGGCGTTCGGAGGACTTGGTTCCATAACTGGTGAACATGGAGCATCATCGTTATGCATGATATGAATAGATACGAAGAATTGCCATCCAAACATCACACACACACACACACACACACACACACACACACACACACACACACACATATATATATATATATTGATGTTGAGTCTCACGGAATAACTCTGCTCGACCTTGGCGTGATTGTTCGTGACAATGAACGGAGCACTGCCAGTGATCACGGCGGGCTTAGCCCCCCTCAAAAATTTCGGACGTGCATTGTCCACAATGAAACCTCCCTCCCATTCATATTCTAATGGCCTCACGTCACAACCCCGGCCTCCACACCATCCCGAGATCCCTCATTCCATGCACTTCTTCTCCCATGGCTTCTTGACCCCACGCCGCTCCTTCCTCGAGTCCTCACGACCATGGCATCTACGCCAGCTTCAGTACATGCACATGTACGCCCACGCCTTGCTGCCCCGCCCCCGCCCCGCCGTTCCTCTGCCCCCCTCGATGAGAAAAGAAAACGAACGACGAGAAAAAAAGACAACAACTGACATGGTCATGTTATGTTTATAGTCACGAGGGATCACGCTCCAAAGACAGCTCGCCCAAGTGCCCGTCACGTCTGCAGCATTCTACGCGGCTTCTTCCGGCAACAAATTCTTCCTAGCAGGCCAAGATGGCGACCTGGCCATCTACGAAGACGCTCCTCGGCCCGCCTCCGAGCCCGCCTTCTGCCTCCCCGTCTTCGAGGACCAGCCTATCCATGGAATCCGCGTGCAGGGCTCGAGAATTCTTCTCTGGGGAGCAGCCAGGATTGCTCTTTTCGACGGGGGTCCTCTCGCGGAGCGATGTCGGCCTCTGCTCCTGGCGACTGCCACGGCCCCGGATTGGATCCACGATGCGGCCGTCTCCCCGTTCTGCGTGGACGACGCGGTCCTTGCCACGGCGCACAACGAAGTCGTCGTCATGAAGTACTGCCTCTCGGAGCTCTCGGGGCAAGGGGGCCACGTTTCCCTAGGAGACGTCGTTTCGCCGTCCAGGCCGATGCTGTACGCCGCGCACCTGGCGTGGGTATCGAGATGGCGGGTCCTCGTCGCCGCGGGCACAGTCTTCGGCGACGTCCTCGTGTGGACGTACTCCGTCTCGGACGACGAGGTCTCCGCGTCCTTTGTTCTTCGCGGCCACGAGGGCTCCATATACGGCGTCGACATCTCGCCGCCGCTGCTCCTGCCGGACGGGTCGAGGAGGCGCCTCCTCGCCAGCTGTAGCGACGACAGAACCATCCGCATATGGGACATCAGTCTCGACGGCGCGGCGGCGGCAGCTCCCCGCGCGAGCAGCGCGCTGCACAGTGAAGCGGTAGAAACGGGCTTCAAAGCCGCCAAGACGTACGACCGGCTTCGTGCCGACTCTGGAGAAGGGGAGGCCGTCCCCGTGGCCGTGGCAATGGGCCATGCCTCTCGCATCTGGGGCGTCAAGTTCGCCGTTGGCTCTTCCGAGAGCGAACGTGTTCTTGGCAAGAGCTCCCTGTGCGTCTACTCGTTTGGGGAGGACGCGACTACACAGCGGTGGGAGCTGGACTTGGACGCGGGCGCTTCCGCGCAGTTGACGGGGTCATTGACCCATCAGCGTACCTACTCTCTTCATCATGGGAAACATGTCTGGGCGCGGGCTCTTGATGTTCGTGCTCATGGGGTTGGCATCTCACCGGCGGAGCAGATGGCAAGATTAGCGTGATCCAGGAACCTGCTCTGCATGACGACCGGGACGATGCAGGCAGTAGTAGTCTTGCGACGATTGACGTGCCCGATCTGCTGGCGTCTCTCTCGGGGGGTCCTGCCGAGGGAGGAGGAGGAGGAGGAGGAGGACCCTCGCGCGAGATGATCAGCCGCTACGACTTTCTATCCGGGGATCGGCTTCTCGCCATCACGAATCTCGGACGCCTGTTCGTAGGGGATCTGCCGAGACGGCGATGGGAGCAGGTGCTTCTTTCAGAGGACATTGTTGAGGACTTGAAACGGTGCTACGTCCCCAGGAGGATGGGGTGCGGCGGCTGCGCCGCCGTCATTGGAACCACAAACGGGAAAGTTTATCATTTCCGTCAAGACCAGGGCCTTGTTCTCTCCGCAGAGGTGCCCGGGCGGATCGTCGAGATCAACCACCTCTCTAGCGATCCCCAATCCACCGATCTCCTGGTCCATCTTTACGGGTCATCCTCCTCGCACCTCCTCACGCTCGATCCCTCTGGCGTGCTCCTCCAACGACGGCTCCTCGCGGGTCTAGATTCCCGGTTCGTCGCCATATCAGCCACGAGACTGGGCCATCTCCTCGTCCTGGGCTCCCGCCACGGCTGGATATGCCTCCTCTCTCTGCAGGGCGAAGCGTGGCGGCCCGTTCTGGACGTCGCAACCCGTTCCCGCGACGCCATCACCTGCATCGTTGTCCTCCCCGCGGCAGCAGAGCAGCAGAGCGGAACATGTCCTCCCTACATCCTCGCCACCAGCCGCGATGGCAAATACAGAATATACCGCGTCGACGGGGCCGCCCAAAACACCCCGTCCCTCGTCCTGCTCCACGAGACCGCGCCGCCATTTGGCCCCATGATCGAAGGCGCCTGGTTCACCGACAGCGCCACCCCCGAACTACAGCTCTACGGATTCCGCAGCAAACACTTCGTCATCTGGAACGAGTCGACGGGGGAGGAACTCGCGACAGTGGACTGCGGCGGCGCCCACCGCACGTTTCGTCTGGACCACAGCGTGGCCGAGCCACAAAGGTACAGGTTCGCGTATACGCGGACGTCCAAGATGTGTATCTATTCGCAAAGAGGGGTCGCGCACCGAGCAGTGCGGCGTGGTACGCACGGGCGGGAGATTCGCGCACTCGGCTCGAATGGACGGTTCATTGCGTCGGGCGCAGAAGACACGTCTATACGGATTTGGGAATGCGGCGGCGGCGCAACGATGCGCGACTTGGCTTGCATGAAGGCCCACGTCACGGGGCTGCAGAAACTACGTTGGTTCGAAGACGATTACCTATTCAGTAGTGCTGGGAACGAGGAGTTCTTTGCGTGGCGCGTGACGAGGCTGGATTCAGCGTACGCGGGTCTGGCCGTCGTTTGCGAGGGCGTCTTCACCGACAAGAGCGCGGCCGGGGATTTGCGAATCATGGACTTTGATGTATCGAGGAGGGAAAACGATGGCATCATTCTTGTTACGCTGGCGTTTTCGAATTCATCGCTCAGGACATACGAGTATGATGGTCGGGGGACGTTCGGACTGTGCCTCTCTGCGGGAAGCTATACCGGCGCTTGTATCACGCAACTGCGGCATCTCGGGAAAGGAAACGGGAACAAACTTTGCATCATGACGGCTTCTACGGATGGCCACTTGGCGCTGTGGGTTACGGACTTGGATGGAAGGCCAAGGCCGCAGAGTTACTCGTTAAGAGCGGTCGCTCCTGTGCACCAGAGCAGCATCAAGAGCCTTGATATGGTCAGGAACGGGAGCCAATACATTGTCGTCACGGGGGGAGACGACAATGCAGTTGGTTTCGTGCAGATCGCCGAGGTGGAGGTTGCGGTTGCTCAAAGGGGCGCAAGCACAAACTATGGCTTCGTGTCACGGGGGGTCGTTCGCAGAGCCCATGCCGCAGCCGTCAATGGTGTCGCGCTGCTTCCAACGACGGGCGACGACCAGAACGAGATGCTTGCCGTGAGCGTGAGCAACGACCAGCGCGTCAAGGTGTGGCGAATCTCGACAGAGGGCGCACAAGGGCTGCGAGCCACACTGGCGGCTTGCATGAGCAGCGGCGTCGCAGATCCGGGAGACGTCGCTGTTGTTTGTGCGGCTCAAGGGCAGCCGAGTCAGATTGTTCTGGGCGGAGTTGGTCTCGAGGCATGGCGTCTGGTGCAGTCTGGTGCAATTGAAGTGCAAAAGACGGCACGGGATGCCGTGGGACGAGACAAAGAAAGAGTGAACATGGCATTGCCGAAATGAATGGATGCGAGGCAGGCATGTGGGTGGCACATGGGATTGTTCAAAATCCCCTGAAAGGACCGACTGACATACAATTAGATTATCACTTGTTGCACGTTACGCGACCGGCGCCAGTTGTCCGCCAGGAAATGACACAAAGCAAGTATCATGTGACGTGTACCTGTAGAACGAAGGGCCTTCTCGTCCGCCTCGTGGTGCACTCCGTGGAGCTGTGCGATGTCGATGTCTTATCTTGGCTTGTTGCAAGGGATGGGATTGCCATCATTCCAGAGGCAGGCTTCGAGAGTCATGGCAAAAGTAATGCAAATATAAAACGAGTCGGCGACCTTGCGAGGTGGAAACACGTGGAATTGGGAACTGATGATTTACCAGGGACAATACCTGACGGGAATGACGACATGAAGCAGGTTACTCGTTACTCCATCGTGGGATTCAATGGGACTTGCCGGTTTGGGATGGATTGAAGCGAAGATGGAAAGATCCGTCTCGGCTGCCGAAATACCGACTGTTGGCGTCCCGCATTGGTCCGCAATAAGTCGCTCCGTGCTCCGTAGCGCAGCAGCAGGTTGGGAAGCCCTGTCATTGCCCTATGTATTATTAATTCATATGTCTGTCCTGTCGGGCTTACTAATTACCTGACCCCCACCTGGCGCGTGACAAGGACGAGGACGAAGGGAGTACGGAGTATTTATTACGGGCTCCATGTAAGGAGCACCCCTCGTAGTGCATCAAGCACCCTAACTGTGGCTGGGAGCGGGACTCATCCGGTATCGGGCCTTGTATGTAAATTAGCTATGATGTAAAATAGGCTTAGGGCTTACATCCCATAATCGCGCTACCTTATGTATTTTCTTTATAAGCTATAACACATAACGCACTAAATAACAAAGCTATTACCAAATCTATTAATAACGTAATTATCACCGCCTAGTTATTACCACACATACCTAAAATAGAAGCCCTTTACTCTAAGACCTTTAGTAGCCTTAATAATATTAGGACTACTATTAATTCCACCTATTATAACCTAGGTTTTACTATTATAATTTATAAAAGCAAGCCTAACACAAAGTATCTAATAAGAATTATCTTATAATACTATAAGGGTCGCAAATACGTATTAAAGCATAATCCTAAGGCTTATAGTACTTAAGCCTAAATAATAACAAGCTTATAAATAATAAAGTGCCCTTTTAAGCTTATAATAGGTATAGAGAATAGTGTTTATTGCCTTATTAAAGCTAAAGTCTCTAACTATAATTACAAGCTTAATCTATTATTGCTCCTATAGATCTAATAAGCTAAGGTTTAGAAGGTTAAAGGGAAGATAATCTCCCTATATAATAGCAGCATCCTACCTCTTTAAATCCTTGAATATCTTTGTTATAATAATCCTAATAGTATTAAGGGCATTACACGATTTAATATTTATAACTATATTCGCTGGTATTATTAACATAAGCTTAATAGCCATATAGAGGTTAAATAGCTCTATAATTAGCTTTAAGATAATCCCTCCTACTACTATAAAGATGCCTAAAGCCTAAATAGTTAGATTACAAGGCTTTTTATTACTCCACTCTTAGGGCTTAAACTTTTAAATTTATATCTAGATATTTATCTCTATAATAATACATATAAAACAAATTACTTTAATATACTACTCTTTAATGCTTATAGGGTTACTGCTTATAAGAAAACCTTTTAATTTGCCTCTTATTTTATAAGCAAAGAGACTAAAGAGGACTTCTTATAGGTTATTAATACTATTAGCAAGCTCTACGTGTTATAAGGCATTATAAAGCCTTAAGTTATTATAATAGATCACAATCTTAGATTACTATAAGCTATTAAAGGGTACTAAGGCTTTACAAATATCCCACATATTCTTTGCTAATAGCATATTAACATAAATATACTCTCTAAGTATAAGCAGTACTTCCTAAAGGTAATATTTAATCCTATAATAAGAAAAACAAAGCATGCGCTAGCCTTTATAACCTTCCTTAATATATAGAATAAGCTTATATAATCTAAGATAGAATTAGCATTTAAATAATAGCTTAAGCATTTTAAAGAGCCTAGGCGCTTCCTATTATAAGTAGTTAATTATATGTTAAACACCTAGATTATGCTATAGAAGGGAAAGCTTATGCACTGCTTTATTAATAAAGTAAGGCATTTTAGCTATCTTATAACATCTATTATAGAATCTGCAAATGTAGTAATTAAGCGGTTCCTTTAGGGTAATATAGGTAACTTAGCCTCTATTTTTTAATATCTAGATAGCTTCTAGATTTATTAAGCCACGGAAATTTAAAGTTATAAGCTTTAGAGGTATAATAGGACATTAAATTACACTTATAAACCTCTTTATTAACTAATTCGTAATCAGGTCTTACATATCACACTATAGCTTATAATTAAGGAAGATATAGCCCTTAAAGCCCTTAAAGGAGACTATAGTAAATAACTAAAGACCCTATGCTTACCCTGTTATTACATTATAGCCCTTAGGGTCCTCTATAAGTATTATATTTAGTAGCAAATTTGTAATAATTAGCTAATTAAAGTAGAAGAGATTAATCTATATTAGCAATAATATCATAAGTAGCCCCCGGAGGATAGTTAATCTCCTCTTAGACCTTTTAAGCCTCTTATTATTAGGGGAAAAGGGTAGCAAAAGGGGGCTCTTAGAGTAGAAAAGAGTATAGCTATCTTATAGCATGCTTACTAAGATCCTTTATTATTTAAACACGCTTAGGTAGCTAAGGAAGCTAAAGCCTATTAGGATTATAAAGCTATTATATCTATTATACTATCTTTAATAGCGCTAGCTATAATTAATTTAACTTAAATAACTATAATAGCTATAGGGCTCTAGAGGCTTAAGTCTAGTAATACTTATAAGCTAGGTATAGTATAGCCTTAAGTATATTTAAGAGCTTTAAATACGCTTAAAGATATAGAGGAGGATATTATAACCCTAGAAGAGGATATTATAGTTATAGTAATTATAATATTATTAGAAATAGCATTACCTTATCGGATTAATAAGGATACCTCTTAATTTAAATAGGATATTCCTACAGACTATAAGGGAGATATTAATGCTTAGATTTAGAAATAAGTTAATATAAGAAGGGTATTTATAGAGTTATTACAAGAGGTAACATTATAAATAGCTTTAATTAATCTAGGTATCGTTAATTAAGATGTTATAGTAAAATACGCGTGCGTGCGTCATAAAAGTGGGGCCTTCAAAGACAATAACTACGTGGGTTATATAAGAATTACTATGGGCGACCGGTAACGGATGTCCTTAGCCACCGCCGCCGCCTCCTAGCCACAACTTGGGGTGCTCGATGCACTACGAGGAGTGTTCTTTACATCGAGCCTTATTACGTAGTATGAAATGCGAAACACACAGGATTTGGACTAGACGTTAATATCACACACCACCAACCAGCCTTTTCAACGTTGGCCGCTAGTGCCTGGCGTGCCTGGCGTGCCTGGAGCGTTTGTCCCGTCCCATTCCAGCAACATCGACGTTAACACGCCTTTTTTTTTGTAGTCGTACTGTCGGTCGGCCGCGTCGCCTCCCTGTCGTTCTTTGTGCGCGTATATCGTATCGTGGTACGGAGTACGCGCAGCCGGCTTGTTTTTTCAATCAAACCGAGAACAGAAGCCTGAATTTCAACCTCAGTCTGTGTAGCCAGCCCTGCGTGACTATGTAGTGACCAGTGACCAGACTCGGCTGTGGATCGGCCATTTTTCATCCCTTCTTCAACAAAACATCCACCGGGGAGGGGAGGCTTGGCAGGCCGCGAAGGAGTGGACATGCGGAAAATTCCATTCCAGCCATGTCGCTCGTGTCAACTCGCGTTCATGCTCTGATTGCCCGTCATCATATAATGTCTCTTTGTGCAACACCTCCATATCGGTATCTGCGTTAGTTTCGTCGAGGCGTGCTCACTCTGCCCAGAGTTCGTTAGTGAGTATTGTTTGGTATTCTGTTCTTCAGCAACCACCGTGGCACCGTGGCACCGTGGGCCTGGACGGTGGACCGCCCACCCCCTGTCTCTGATTTTCCATAGATGCCGGCCGATAGTGAATTTCCCATTTTCGTCGTTCTGCAAGGACTTGGCTGGCTGGCTGACTGGCTGCGTGAAACGGGGCTGGCTGCGTGACAGACAATGGTCCCAAAATCTACACGTACATATGTATTTTACCTGATCTACATAAAAAGAAGATCAAGCCAACTCGTCATGGCCCTTCACCCCGCAAACCTGTTGAGAGATCGACCCGCTGCTCCTTCCTTCCCTGCTTCCCTCCTCACTGTTTTCCCCTGCCACCCAATCACCTGGTCTTTCCCTCTTTCCAGCACCATCTGAAGCCCCGAGACTTGGACTGACTCCCCTCACGCATTCTTCCCAAAATTCAACTTCCGGCTTGATATGATACTCGGCCACTTCCCACCCACCCAATCTTACTTGGACATTCCCAACCCAGCCTTTCTTTATTACGCCGGCCAAATTCGAACACTGTTCCAACCATAAAATAACCAGCAGATGTCGACTTATCTACACTCGTATTGGCAACAGCTGTTTCTTGTACACCTTTCCTCCGCCATGAAGCTTTTCTCTATCCTCGCCGGCGCTCTGGCCTCATTGCCTGTTATCGTCTTTGCTGCCCCAGTCGGCCCATCAGGACCATGCTCAAATGTGAGTATTTGGCGGTAACCCGGTCTACATGCTCTGATTCTTGTTGGGGATACAGAGGCGAAAATTCTAACCTGCTTTCTAGCGCAAGATTGATGCGATTCTCAATGGCGACATGGATCCTTCTGCCTGCTGCTCGTACGGCAAATGCAAAGGCGACGTGGTAGTCTCGGTTGGCTGATCATTGTGCCTCTCATCTTTTGGCATTCTCGACACAGGAAAAAAAAAATATGAAGATATGTTCGACTTTGAATTTTTTGGGGTTTTGTTTTACAAATGAGCATGGTTTCGGCGTTATGGTACCGTCTGCTTTTACATTACATACTTTAAACGATGTGGACTAGGAAGTGATGAATCCCGGTTTCGTCTCTTTCCCTCTTTGATAGTGGTTTCACAATCGAATGACACTCCTGTCATTTAGACGAAGAGTGGTTTACACTGGCGCAGTCAATTTTACGAATTTTACGACTATGGCAGGGGTGGCGTGGGGCAGGGTCTCGGTGATGTGGCTGGCGTCGAGGAAAAAAAGAACTATCTAGATAGGCATGGATAGAAGGAATAGAATGATGCACATTCCCAAGATTGTACGTGGTGAAGAAGACCAAAATGTAATTGTGTGTCCTGTGTCCATATTGTGGAGTGATTTGGTGGCAAAGAGCGATGAACAGAGAAGATAATGTAGAATTGCTATCTAGTTTGTTAAGCGGAAAACAAAACCCTAAAAGTGTTAGGTAGGGGTGTAAATAGATAATAAAAAGTGTTTAATTTAATTAATTAGAGGTGTAGATAGTAGCTAACTTTTATACTTAAAAGGTATAAAGTATACTATAAAAATAACTAGTTTATAAAAGTACTTCTAATATATTTATCTTTACTAATATTTTATAAAGGGTTTTATCCTAGTTAATATATAATTTATACTTATATATTTAATACTTTAGGAAGCTTTTCCTAATATACTTCCCTTAGCTAAGATATTTATTAAAGCTAAAGATTTAAGGTATAAAAAAAGATTATAAATAATCCCTAGTATTATAATTAGGTAAGAATCTCTTATAAGCTAATTTTATAGTAAAAGTCCTTATATATTTAACTTAAAAAAGGCTTTATAAAGCTATTTATAAGTATTTTAAAGATTTATATTTAAATAACCTTAATATTACTTATTATATATTATTCTTAAATCTATATTTAATTTATATTAAAATACTTAAGGCTTATTTAAAAGCCTTTTTTCTATATATTTAGTAATTTAAATTATTTACTTATTATTATACTAGATAATTAAGAGTAATAGTATATATATATTATTTACGCTAGTTAACTTTATAGATAGCTATTACTAGTACTCCTACTACTAAGTTAAAAGGGAAAACCCTATACTAGGAAGAAAAACCTCCTTATATTTATATTTAAGGTAGTACTAGCCTTATAGTAAGTTTATATTACTTAGTATATACTTTATTATAAGTATTTATTACTAGCTTATACTAGCCTCATTTTATTAAAAAAATAAAGAAAGAAAATATATAAAGTAAGTATTCCTAGTGTTAAATACACTAAGAATATAATACATAAGTACAAAAGGGTTAAATTTAATATTAAAGGTAATAATAATTAATAATAACTAAGAAGCTAAGAAAAAGAAGAAGAAAAGGAATCTAGCTAGCTAGAAAGTAAGTAAAAAGTAAGGTAGTAGTGCTATTATAGTATAAGGGTATTATAATAAAGCAGGGTTATAGCTAATTATATTATATGTATTTATTTAAGGGCTTTATATTTATCCTAGCCTTTAGCTATAATTAAACTAAAGAAAACCTAAAGGTCGAAAGGATTTAATACTAGTAGTCTCTCTTTTTTCTTTATAACTAAAGAGCTTAAAAATATAATAAAAAGAAAAATAAATATAAGTAAATCCCTTAATAGAAATCTATTACTTTAATTAGCTATTATAGCTTTAGTTAATTTAATTAATCTAGTTAGTCCTTATTTAAGCTCCCTCTTATCCCCTAATATTATAAGTCTTTTTACCTAGCCTTTAATCTAAATTATTAAATTATTTAAATTGATTAAAGAAGAAAGAGATAAATTTAGTAATACCTTTATTATTATATTAGCTAGATTATTACTACTATTAATTGATTTTTAATTTTTTTTAGGGTTATTAGTTATGGCTAATGCATCTAATTTTTAAGGAACAAAAAAAAATTACTAGCTATACCTAGCTAGTGTAATAATTAATAACTAAATTTAATAATTACTATAGTAATAAGTAAAACATAAATAAAGGAATAAGCTTTAAGCCACAAATTTAGGAGGAGCATAAATTAACGATTATTACTACTATTAATCCACCTAACCTTGTAGATCTTATGCCTCTTATATAATTAATAGAGAGCTATAATGTTAATTATTAGTCTTTTCTCTTTTATTATTCCTAGCTTCATAAGTCTATAATAATATTATAAGCCTAGTGTAAAGGTTTATAATATCTTTTAACCTTTCTAATGCTATTATAAGCTTTAATTAGTATCTTATTAGTCTTAATTAATATTAATTAAGTGTAATACTTAAATTTAGCAAAGGCAAAGTTATTACTAGTATTATAAATAATCTATTCTAGAGGTCTAAGATAAGTATTAATGTAGTACTCTTAGATAGTATTCTAAATATCTTAAGCCTTTTACTTCTTTAGATTAAGAAATTAGGCTACTTAAAATAAGGTTACTAAATTAATAATATAAAGTACTAGTTAATTATTAATCTATATAATATTAATAATAATCTTATAGTTAAATTTATAGTTATCTTTAATTATAAACTTAAATTAACTAAGGGCCTTACTGTATATTTAGTAATAGTAGTAAACTTTAGTTAATTTCTTAATTACCTAGTATTTAACTTTATAACTAGCTTATTAAAGAATCTTTATAAGTTATTAAATAAAAAGGTGTTATGACTAAGGTTAGGGAGATATAAACAAAGTAAAAGCTAAGGTTCTTAGTTATAGCTAGAGAGCTATTACTTAGAGGTAAGTATATAAAGGTCTTAAACTTTAACTTACTATATACCTTATAGGTAGTCCTTATTTAAATACCTTACTATATACACATAGCTATTTAATAGCTACTTAGTTATTTACATAACCTAAGGCTTATCTAAGGGTTTTATTATATAACCACTCTATCCCTAGCTCCCTAGCCTCCGTGCTCCTAATATAAACTATATAATACGCTTCTAACTATAAAGAATACTAATAAGCGTAGCTAGGCTAGGTAAGTAAGACTAAACACAAAGGTTATATAAGAGGCTAATACTAATAAATAAATTATAATATTACTACTCTTAAATACTATTAATCTAGAAGTATAGATTAATATCTCTAATAGCCTATATTTTATTATATAAAACTTTCCTTTAGTATATTTTCTAGTGTTTTTATATAAGGCTTTACTAACTTACTAATAGCTTACTAAGTATATACTTATACTTCCTACTTATATTAGGCCTCTTAATTTTCCTAGAGAGCTTTATATATATATATATAAGAAGAGGGACTTCTTTAATAATAAGGATAAATTCTCTTCTTAGGGCCTTATTACTAACCTAGTGCCTAAGAATAAGAATAAGAATACTAGGGAGCTAGGGCCTAATATATATATAGAGTAAATAGTACTAAGTAGCTATAAGGTAAATTATTTAAGAAATTATATTTTTTTTATATATATTACTATTACTATCTAATCTTTACTAAATATACCTTTATATATATAAACTAGTTACTTAGTTATTACTTATAATTATTAATAATTATTATTATAATAAAATCTTTTTTCTTTACTTATAAATTCTCTAAAGTATTATAGCCCTTTTATTTAACTAGGTATTTCTAGTATTTTCTATTATAATAATATAAGATAATTTTTTTAATCTTAAACTTTCACTTATTATTTATAATATTATCTTATAATAAGGATATATTTTCTATACTAGTTAAGTCCTTTATAAATAGTTTAAGGTTAGTAATATTAAAGATATTATATAGTTATATTCTAAGTAATAGCTTTTATTAGTATATTAATCTATAAGTTTTAATTACCTTTTTAATCTTATAAAGGCCTAAGTACTTTATACTTAGCTTCTTATTAGGTTACTATAGGTTAATATTCTTTATAAATAATAAAATATAATTACTTACTTTAAACTTTATTAAAGTATACTTCTTATTATAATATTTTATATACTAGACTTATAAGTTACTTAAAAGCTACTTAATTACTATATATTTTTCTCTTAGTATAGTAACCTAAGTTTTTACTTAGTTATTTACTACTAAAATATTTATAATTACTTATTATAAGCCTTTAGGATTATAGCCTTATAATACCTTAGCTAAGGTATAGCTATAAGTTAAGTAAGTACTTATATTATATATAAACTATACTATTAATAAGTTATTAGCTTAATTAGTCTAATTAAAGTAAGTAAAAGCTTTTAAATAATACTTTAAAACTTAGTTTAAATATTTTATTTAACTATTTATTTATAAGTAAAATATAATACTTAGTTATTACTTAGTTATAATAAGGTAGTAAAAGGTTATTTAAAATTTACTAGTAAATATTAAACTATAGTTTATAATAATACCTTCTAGAGTATTATAGTTTTTAAAAATATATTCTAGGAATATAGTAGCTAACTTATTACTAGTTAAGTATATTAAAATAAGAATATAAATACTATATTTTATAAAATAGTTTATAATAACTAAGATTATATTATAAGTCTAATTTATATTTCTTATAAGTAATAGCCTTATAATAAAATCTATTAATAATTCTTAAAAAAAGTAGTTAAGTATTAGTAATATTACTAGTTTACTATAAGGTTTATAATACCTTAGCTTTAAAGTCTAATAGCTTATATAAGTTTATATATATAACTTAGTATTTTACTTTATTAATAGCTAGTAATACTAGTTTATAATTTAATAAAAGGTTTTACTAACTCCTTAGTAGCTTACTACTAGGTTATTATAAGTAAGTAATAAAATCTTCTTTCTTATACTAATTAAAATAAAAACTTTATTCTTAAATATTAATAGCTTAGAAGGCCTAATAGACTATATTTATAATACTTCTAGGTTATTACTTTTAAGTAGCTTTTTATAACTTATAGTAAAGTTATTACCTTACTATACTTAGAATAATATAACTTAAATTAAGGCTTTTAATTTTATATAAATAAGATAAGTATTAAATATAAACTTAAAAAAGATTTACTAAATAACCTAAATTCTTACTATAATATTACTATAAGTAGCTAGCTTATAGTATACTTTTAGACTTATAAATAAATTATATATAAGTAATATTTTAAAGAGGCACTTATATTACTTACTAGCTACTAACCTAGCTAAACTCCTAACCTTATAGGCTTACTAAACTTATAAAAATATTAATAAATATAAATAAGGTGTAACCTTACTACTTAGAATTAATAAACCTAGTTAGTATATTACTAATAGGCTTTACTAGACTATTAGGTTTCTTAATAATATAATTAAGTTATAACTTCTTAAAACCCTAAAGGCTAGTAAGGCTATTATAGTATTTTTATAATAAAATATTAGCTATACTAAGTAATATAATACTAAAACTTATAATAGTATTATTATTAATATAGTATTATTATTATTTAGTATTATTAAATTTAAATAAGAAATTAAGTAGCTATAAGGTTAATACCTTTATCTTATATTTCTTACTAATATAATTTACTTTTCTTAATAAGGTATTAGTAAGGTTTAACTTACTTATATAATATTTAATCCTAAAATTAAACAAATAAAGCTTATCTAATACTATTACTTACTTACTAGTTAGCTTTAGCTTTATAGCTAAATACTTATAATTTAAATAGTTTATAATAACTATAATTTAATAAGTTAAATATATAAGGTAATATCTCTAGGCTTAAAATACCTCTTAAATTACTAATAACTTAGTATTAGGTATTAAGTAATAAAGTTTAATATTAGTTAACTTTCTTAAAAAATATATTACTAAGTACTAGCTATTTAGTACTAATATTATAAGTATAGCTTTAATTATATAACTAAATATATTTATTTTTACTCTTAGTAAGTAAAGTAAGTTAAAATATACTAAAATTAGTATTTCTTAAAACTTCTTTTAAAGTTTTTTAAATACTACTAGTTTACTAGGTTTTAGCTTAAACTTTACTAGCTAGTTACTTTTTAAATAATTTATTAGTAAGACTATTACTTTATTATATTATTTTATAAAGTATTAGTAAAACCTTATAAACCTAAGGAATAATTAAATAATAAATATACTATAAGGTATTAGCTAGGTTATAATAGCTTTAACTTATAATAGTTTTATTTTAATACTTTTTTTAAATATAATAAAACCTAGGAATTTTACTTACCTAATAGAAAATTAGCACTTTTTAAGGTTAATATAAAGGTTTATATCTTAAAGTTACTTTAGTATACTTTTAATATACTTTATATATCTTATAGGGTTATTATTATATATTAGGATATTATTAAGGTAAATAATATAAAATTTATTTATAAGTCTCTTAAGGGTATTATTAATATATTCCTAAAAAGTAACTAGTATATTTACTAATTTAAATAGTATTATAAAATATTTAAAGTAGCTATAGTAATACTAAAAGGCTATCTTTTACTTATTACTTTTATAAATATATAGCTAGTAATATATCTCTTAAAGATTTAGTAATATAAAAACCTTTATACTTACTAATTAATTAAGGATTTTAGAGATTAATAGTAAAAAGGCCTTATTTTTAACTATAATCTTATTAAGACCCTTATAATTTATATAAAGCCTTAATTTCCCTAATTTTTTTAAAATAAATAAAATTAAGGCTTTAGCTAAATTAGTTAATCTTCTAATCCACCCTTTTTCCTATACACTTACTAAGTACTTCCTAAGCACTTCTAGCTCTTTTTTAGCTAGATTATATATAAGTCCCTAGGGTAATTATTTCCTCTTTTCTAATTTAATTACATAAGTATAGCTACCTAATTCTAGGAGCTTACTAGCTAGATTTTTTAAGAATATATCTATAAATTTTATATACTTTTCTAGGATTTACTATTAGATTATATTACTATTTATCTCTTATATAATTACTACTAACTTCTTATAGTATATTACCTAAAGTACTATTATACTTCTTAGTTTTCTTTTTTTTAAAGAATAAGTATACTTTACTACTATTACTATAGCTATACTATAACTTAGATTATTTACTAATAAATCTTTATTAGTCTCCCTTTTTTTTTCTTAGGCTTAATTACCTTAATCTTTAGTAATACTAGTAATAGTATAATAAATAACTATTTTACTACCTTATATAGTTATTACTTTCCTATAATAAGTATAATATAATCCTTAGTTATTAAAAACCTTTAAAAACTTTACTTTTAATTTATTATTATAAGTTTATACTTTAGGGTTTAATTTATACTTAGAAGTATTCTTTTTTTTATATTAGTAATATAATAGCTAATTTAATAAACCTTTATATAGCTTATACTATCTTTTACCTTAATTAGCTTATATAAAATTCCTTTATATAGGATTTTATTTTTACTTATACTTTTTAGTATTATCTTTATTTTCTTTATATTTTTCTAATCTTATTTTAATAATAATTTAAGGTAAATTATTAAATACTTTATACTTATATTAAATAGCACTAGTATAGCTAACTAGTAGTTATTTTACTATAAGAATACTTATATTTTTATTCTCTTATTTATAGGTTTCTTTATAGTAAAACTATTATCCTAGGCTTATACTAAACTAATTAAAATCTTATTAAGATTTAAGATTTTATTACTACTATTCTTATACTTCTTAGTAATATACTTATTACTTTTATAAATTAAGTAATTTATTACTTTATATTTATTTATACTATATTTAAGGCTATTATATTTATAATACTTAAATAGCTTTTAACTTATACTTAGTTATTATAAACTTTACTATAAGTTATTTATAAGGGAAGTAAAGTATTATTTTTTTCTTTTACTTTCTTTATTATTATAGCTTTTATTATAATTATTTAATATAAATATTATTATAACTTTAGCTTTTTTACCTTAATTTTATAAGTAGCTTTAAGATATTAAGAACTCCTAGCTAATTATATACTTTCTTATAGTATTATTTAAGCTATTTAGAAAAATTATTATTTTTAAGTATATAAGGATTTAGTTAAGTAATTTAGCTTTTACTTTAGTTTAAAGTCTTAAGAAAAATTAAAAAAACTAATTATTCTTTTACCTTAGATTTAGTAGTATTTTAGTAACTTTTAAGTACTTTATATCTTTATTTATTACTTTAGAGTTTAGCTAGAATATAAATTTATTCTAAGAGTAAGCTAAGTAATTAACTAACTTATTTACTATTATATAATATATTTATTATTACTTTATATTATTAGCTAGGTAATTACTAGTATATATTACCTTAGTTTTATTATTATAAAAGGTTTTTAAATTTAACTAAAATAATATATTTAAATTTACTAGGTATACTTATAAATTCTTATAAGTATTACCTTTATATATAAGCACTTTATACTATATTTTAATAAAGCTTTATAAATATATACTTACTATAAAGTTAAAGTTAAGTAAGAAAGCTAGGAATAAGGAATTACTTAGTATAACTATCTAAGAGGTAATTATAAGTTCTTTACCTAATCTAGCTAATTATAAATTTACTTTAATTTCTTTAAGCTATATTTCTATATTTATAATATTTTATCTTATATAAGTATATTATAACTAAGCTTATATAACCTTATAATACTATTTTAGCTTATTTAGGTTATTATTATTTCTAGATTTAGTATTACTATATTAATTAGGGTTAAGTTATATTTATTATACCTTTTCTTTATTAGGCCTTAAAGTTAAGGTATATAAATTACTTCCTAGGTACTATAGGTTTATATCTCCCTTACTAAGTAATATAAGTATAAGTATATTTGAAGTAAATATTTTATAGCTTCTTTATATTTAAACCTAGCTAATAGTTTATTTTCCTTAAAGAGTTTAAAAGTTTAACTTATTATAACTAGGTTAAGAAAATATAAATAAAGTAAAGGCTAAGGTTCTTAGTTATAGCTAGAAAGCTATTACTTAAGGGTAAGTATATAAAGGTCTTAAACTCTAATCTCTTATATACTTTATAGGTAGTCCTTATCTAAATACCTTACTATATATACATAGCTATCTAGTAGTTACTTAGTTTTTTACATAACCTAAGGCTTATCTAAGGGTTCTATTATATAACCACTCTATCCCTAGCTCCCTAGCCTCCGTGCTCCTAACATATAACTTCTTAATAAAGCTAGTAGTAATAAATATTTATATACTAAAGCTTTATAATAAGCTTAATGAATTCTTCCTTAAGGAGGTGGATTATCTATATATTATTATATTTAATTTTAAGCGTGTTATTACCTAGGCATAGCCTAATATCTTAATATAGCTATCTAAAGGCTATAAGCTCTTTACTATAGTAAGAAAGCGCTAGGAGCTTTGCTTTAGTTAATAATGTTATTATAGTAGCTTGCTTACTTGCCTTAAAGAGTATAGGTTCTCTAAAGAGTTTTATAATATAGCCTTATAAGCTTTCTTATATTATAATATTATTAGTAAAAGAAGCGTTACTATATACCTCTAATTTTAGGTTATTACTGCTATATTTAATTACTAGGTTTACCTATATATACCTATACTTAAGGGCTATTTTTACTACTTCTATATGCTATAGCCCTAGGTTTTGTAGGTATTATAAGAGTTAAGAAGCTATAAAAGTAATATTAGGTCTTAAAACTATTATTAGATATAGTAGGGTTTTAATTAAAGATTAATATCTCTTAAGATCTTAAGTGCTAACCTCTTCTTTAAAAGGTTCTAGTAGTATAGTGGTTATTAGGGCTATAGGCCTTTATTAAGGGATCTTTATATTAAATTTAGTAGTAGCTTTATCCTAATAGGACTTCTAATTAAGCTATGCCTTTTTATTAGCATAATCTCTAATAATTTTAATACCTAGGAATTATTATAACTCCTTAAGGTCCTTAATATTATACTTTACAAAGAGTCTTACTCTAAATTTATTATATAAAGGTGATTTCCCTTTTGTAAATAAGGTAATAAGGTTATTTACGTAGAAGAAAATAATTAACCTATCTTTAATAAATATATAAGGGTTCTTAAAAATCGATATAAAGCCTTTACTAACTAGCTAGCTAATTAGCTCTTTTATCTATAGAAAAGGTGCTCTCTATAGCCTATAGACTACTCTAAGAAGCTTTAGATAAGCTTATTTATCTTTATAGCCTAGGGGTATTTTATAGTAGACCTCTTTATTAAGATCTAAATTTAAGAACACTATAATAAAGTTATACTAGTATGCCTCTAGGTTAAAATAGTATATAATAGCTATAAATAGCCTAAAGGTATTAGTAGCTAGGGTTATTACTTAAGTTAATAGATAACTCTTTAGTTAATAATTCCTAAGAACATAAAGGTAAGCTTTATATTATAGGAGGTAGCCTTACTTATCTAATTTGTAAGAAAAGACCTAAGTAAGGCCTAGAAGCTTTATATATATAAGGACTTTAGCTTTAAATACCTTTATAGCTACCTTTTTATTAATAATCTTATTAAATTCTTTATCTTAGGCCTTATAGAACTCTTTCTCTTTTAGATAACTAGCTAGATAGTTATAATAAGCTAGAGGAGAAGGAAGCCTAGATATATAAGGCTTTTCTTTGCTTTTAAGTCCTAGTTTAAAGGCTATAGTAAATGCTTTAAGATTATTATAATCTTATAGATTTACTAATATTTTATAATTATTACTACTATTAGGTAGGTTAAGTAAATTATTAATACTTAATAGCATATAATCTATTAAATCTAGAAATTATCCTAGTAAGTTTAGAGGAGTTAGTAAATTTAATTCTTAACTTTCTTGTTAAATCCTCCGGATTTTCATCGGTTCAATCGTGGCCAAAGACCAGACTAAATGTAGGTCTAGCATAATGCACGCAATATAATTAGCTATATTAATTTGCTACCCTCTCTTTTACCTTACTTATAGGTTTTACTTACTTTTCTATTATTTAGACTTTCCTTCTTTTCTCTCTCTTTAGCTAGCTATTATTAACTTTAATATTATAGAATTATCTTATAACCTATATAAGTACCTTAGTATAACTAATACTAATTAGTAGTTAACTTTATAACTATAGATAAGTTAGGTATTATAAGAAGAGATATTTCTATAAACACTATAGCTACTACCCCTTATTATACTAAATTAATAGTTATTATAGTAAAGAGGTATAACTACATAAGTATACTAAAGGAAGAGACTAAAATCCTAGTTATAGGCTTATTAGGCTTCTAAGGAATTAATCTATTAACCCTTAGGCCTTTAGGATATTATTATTAATTATTAATTTTATTATCTATTATAAGAAAACTAACTAATTAACTAATTCTATCGCTATAAGGTATTTATATTAAACCTAATATTAAATAACCTTAGCTAAGCTAGCTAGTATACTATAACTTCTCTTAATATATTCTGCCTTTCTAATAGACCTTTAATCTCTCTCTATAAGTATTTACTACTTATTTCTTACCCTATTACTCTTAGTGTTATTTACCCTATACTTATTAGTAAAAGAGATTATCTCCTTCTCTCTTTCCTTATAAAAATAAGGGACTACTACTTCCTATTTTTCCTTTATTACTTTTAGTACTTTTATTACTTTATTTATCCTTATTAATTTATTATTCTTACTGCTTTTACTGCTTTTTCTACTGTTTTTCCTATTTTTATAATTTTCTAACTTTATTAGAGTAATAACACTCCTAAAGTATAAAAGAAGACCTTTATAATAGTAATAGGTAAATATATAAGCTTGCTTAGTAAAAGAATAATAACTCAGACCCTCTTTTATAGCCTAGATATTATAAGATAGTAAAATCCAAATCTAGCCCTTTAATAAGGGGAAAAGCTAGTAATAGTAAGACCCTAATAATCACCCTTAAAAGACCCCTAGAAGATAAACTACTACTATATCTCTAACTACTTACCTATAATCTTATAAAAGATTAGAAAAAGCCTATTAAGCTAGATCTAGAAGATATTATATAGCTTAAACTTAATAACTATATTATAAGATTTATTAATCTTAGTAAGTATTAAGGTTAAAGAGATAATAACCTTTAGGAGTTATTCTAAGAAGACTTTAAAAGCTAGTTTAAAGATACCTTTAAGAGAGTAAATAAAGAGATTATTAGAGAGCTATATAACTCTTTATAAGATTATAGTATTCTTATTAAATAAGGCCTAGGATACTTTATCCTAGTATTACTTAAAGAAGTGCTTAATTAAATAATAATACTATATTAGCTATAAGAAGGATTATAATCTTCTAAATCTCTAGAGCCTTAACCCTAGCACCCCTAATTACTTACCCTAGAAATCTACCTTCCTTAAACCTAGTAATTTCCTAAACCTTTATAAAAGCCCTTATAAAGATCTTAATTAAATTAATTACTTTATCCTAATAATAATTATTTATAATAATCTATAGACTATTATTTATAGTAAATTATGCCTTTATAGTAATTCCTTTCTAAAGATTAGATTATAAAGAAAATCTTAAAGCTTATAAAGATATATAAGGATAGTAACTACTATAGTAAGAAGCTATATAACTTTCTAATACTAAAGATTATGCTTTTTAAAAATAAGTATAATAGGATTAACCTCTCTTAAATATATTATTAGAAGGCTTTCCCTATTATATTAATAAGTAATACTAAATAGTATTACCTTAATTACCTCTTTAGGAATAATTATTCTTATAAAGAGATAATTACTTATATTTATTAATACTTTAAGATAGAAAGTAACTAATAATTCTATTACTATAAGTAAAGTAGTATAATACTAAAGAATATAATTAATAAAAACCCTAATAAAAGTAAGCTTAAGTGCCTTAAGATTATATTATTAATCCTTAAGAAAATCTATAAAAAGCTATATTTTTTTAATATAGTAAATACTAAGCTTTATAAGTAGATATTAAATACTATAGCTAGTATATCTAAATATTAAATAGTTAAATATATACACTCCCTAGGCTTTAAAAGTCTTACTAAAGACTTTTATAAGGTAATTACTATTATAAAATTAAATAAAAAGACTACTTAATACCTTTAGTACTAAGAAGAAAACCCCCTAGAGGCTATATTTACTAATTATTAGTATAAATAATAATCCTATAGTAAAGGAAGCTATTATAGAAAAAGCCCTAGGCCTAGCCTTAAGTATTACTTTATATATAGTAAGAATAGCTACTAGTTCTCTAATTACTTTACTAAAGAATATTAGAAAGAGAAAGACTACTAATAAGCTAGTAAAATATATTAAATAGCCCTTTTAGAGAAAAGATTTTAGGTATTTCTTACCTCCTATAAAGGGTAAGATAATAATAAACCTAATAATAACTCTAGTTAGGATTAGGAACTATATCTTATAGCTTATATAAAGGCCTAGGATAATAATAATAATAAGATAGAAAAGCTACTATTAATAGTATATCTAAGTATTATATAATTCTTTTACTTAGGATTATAGACTAATAATAATACTATTAATACTAATATTCTTATAACCCTAAATAATTAGGCCTTTTTATATATATTCCTTAAGTAAGAGCTTTATAAGCTATAAAAGTGTAATAAAGGTTTAACTTACTATATCTTTAAAGAATACTATTTTAAAGAGATCTTTAAAGGTATTATACCTAATACTAGTGCTATAGGAAGATTAACTATAGGAGAGGTATAAGTAAGAGCTTTATTAAGATTAATGCCTTTATTAAAAGTAATCCCTTATAAGCCTTAAATTATTATATTTAGCACTAGTAGTTATAAGAGGTATTCTTTATATGCTTATAAAGTTTAGAGAGCTTAAATTCTTTATTATTAATATAGCTACTCCCTTTCTTTTCTTAATTACTAATATAAATAATATATAAATTAAGATTAATAACCTTATAAATATGCTTATTTAAGGTAATAAGACTATACCTATAGTATAATAATAGGGTTATCCTTAGTAATTACTAAAGGTAAAAGAAATAGTTACCTTCTATCTCTTAGAAAGAGATATTTATTAATTATATTATTAGCTTAGTTACCCTTCTATTTAATAACTTATAAAGATTTTTTAATAAGCTAGTTATAAAGTTAAATACTAGGTAATTAAGAAATTAACTAAAGTTTACTACTATTACTAGATATATAGTAAAGCCCCTAGCTAATTTAAATTTATAATTAAAGATAACTATAAATTTAACTATAAGATTATTATTAATATTATATAAATTAATAGTTAACTAGTGCTTTATATTATTAATTTAGTAACTTTATTCTAAGTAGCCTAATTCCTTAATCTAAGGAAGTAAAAAGCTTAAGATATCTAGGACGCTATCTAAGAGTGCTAGATTAATACCTATCTTAGACCTCTAGAATAAATAGTCTATAATACTAGTAATAACTTTGCTTTTACTAAATTTAAGCATTATACCTAATTAATATTAATTAAGACTAATAAGATGCTAATTAAAGCCTATAATAGTATTAGAAAGGTTAAAAGATATTATAAACCCTTATACTAGGCCTATAATATTATTATAGACTTAATTAGAATAGAACTTATACTAGAATAATATCTTTAGATAGCTATTAAAGCTATTAATAACTCTATAGGCCTTAATAGCATAGTCCTAACCTTACTAGTCTTTAAAGGCTACTTATAAATAATAAATAAGTTATTACTAAGTATCTTTATTATTTAATATACTAAAGTAATCTAGAAGGCTACTAATAAGGTCCGCTATTACCTAGCTTTATAGTAGGTTTATAATGCCTTTAGAGCCTAGAATAGCCTTAATATAGCGCTTATATATTAGCTACCTCTATAGGCTAATATATATATATAAAGGGAGAAGGGTAGCTAGCATAGCCTTTATAAGCTAATTACTACTAATAAAGAAACCTATATAGTTAATATACCCTATAGCCTAGTGAAATTCTGCTTTATAGTAGTAAAGCCTTACTATAAAGACTTATATATTATAAAGAGACTAAAGTAGTAGGAGATAAAGCCTTAAGATATAAAGAAGGCTATAATAATACTACTAATTACTATTACTAAGAAAGAATTAGTAATAGAAGAAGAAGAAAAGCTATAGGCACTGCTAAAAAGAAAGTAAGGAAGGCTAAGAAAAGCCCTTATAGTCTAATTTATAGGCACAGAGGAGCCTGCGGAAGAGGCCTGTGACGCCTAGGTAACCCTAAGGGGAAGCTATTGAGTTAAAGGAAGGCTAAGAAAAGCCCTTATAGTCCAATTCATAGGCACAGAGGAGCCTGCAGAAGAGGCCTGTGACGCCTAGGTAACCCCGAGGGGAAGCCGTTAAGTTAAAGGAAGGCCAAGAAAAGCCCTCATAGTCCAATTCATAGGCACAGAGGAGCCTGCGGAAGAGGCCTATAACGCCTAGGTAACCCTAAGAGAAAGCCATTAAGTTAAAGACTTATTACCTTACCCTAAAGAAATAAAAGCAAGGAGAGGCAAAACTTATAATCCTAAAAAGAATATTAGCCTAGTTAAACTTTACATACTTATTAATAAAGATTAAGATAAGGCCTTTATTTAAGAAGCTATAGCTAGAGGGATACTAAGCATAGCATTCCTTATAGTTAAAAAAAAGGCTAATTAAAACCTTACTCTTTAACTTTACTAAGAAGGGAAGATTATAACCCTAGGATAACCCTTTAAGTAATCTAATTAAGCTAAGATTAATGCCTTATAAGCTTATAATATCTTTAAATTTATTAAATATAACCTAGTAAAGCATAGAGGTTATTAAATCTTTAATTCTTATATAGTTAGAGAGATTAAAGGTAAGGGAATAGACTTACTATATAAGAAGTCTTGCCTTATTATATAAGGCTATAATAATAAGGGGAAGGAATTTATCCTAATATAATTACTAATAATATAACAAGTAAGCTAGTAGCTTATTATAGCTATTACTTTATTATTAAGAAGAAGAGAAATCTACCTTTAGATTTGTAATATTATATAAGCCTATGTTTAATTATAAATAATACTAATAAGGCTAATTATTATAAGATTACTAGAGTAGATTATATATCTCTTTCCGGAAGGGACTATAATTAAATTAATTAAACCTCTTTACGGGATTATAAAGGCTAGAACTTACTAGTAAGTAATATACTTTTATTACTATAGGGATAACCTTAATATAATAACCTTAACCTATAATCCCTGCTTATTAATTATAGCTCTAAATAATAAGAATCTCTTTAGTATTATTAGAATATAAACTAATAATATATTAGGCCTAAGTAATAATAACTTCTTCTAAAAAGAAAAGAAAAAGCTCTAGAAGGCTAAATTTACTACTAAAGAAAAGTAATAATTAACCACTAGAAATCCCCTTATCTTTAATAGCTATATCTTAACCTAAAATACTAATAATTTATTAATCTTAACCTAAAAGGGCTAAAGTTAGAAGATTAAGGAAGTTAATCCTTAATCTCTAATAGTAAAGTAAGATTACGTAGAATAATAAGCCTAAGGAAGCTATATTATAACTATATACTAACTAGAAGCTTCCTATAATTTATTAATTATAGCTTAATACTAAGAACTCTTTACTAATAATATTACATGCCTTAATAAATACCTTAAATAGCAAATTAAGAATTAGTAATAAGAACTATAATATATCTCTTTAACCCTTAAGGAAGTAAAGCTCTTTATATTTATAAATAGATTACTTACTAATAATAAGGATTTAAGCTTATAGATTAGATATATTATTATAATTAGTAATAAAATAATATAAGATAATAACACCTTTATTATAAAAGGCAATATTATTACATATAGCTTAATAAAGAGCAAGTAAGTTATATGTAACACGCTTGCCTTTAAATTATATAGTATGGTTTAAGGCGTAGATATTACCTATGTAATTTCTATAACTCTCTATTAGATTATAGACTAATTAAAGATGCCTTAAATTCCTATAATCCTTTATACTAACTTTTTTTTATTATATAAATACCTTATAAAGCTAGGAATAATAAAAGAGAAAAGACTAATAATTAATATTATAGCTCTTTATTAATTATATAAGAGACATAAGATTTATAAAGTTAGATAGATTAATAGGAATAATAATCTAGCAAATATAATAATAAAGGCATTACTAGATTTATTACTTTTTTCCCTAATTAATTTAAATAAATTAATAATTTATATAAAAGGCTAGGTAAAAAGACTTGTAATATAAAGGGATAGGAGCCTAAATAGGGACTAATAGATTAATTAAATTAACTAATACTATAATAGCTAATTAAAGTAGCGGATTCCTATTAAGGGATTTACTTATATATACTTTTCTTTAATTTAATTTTTATTATGTTTTTAGGCTCCTTTAGCTATAGATAAAAAGAGAGACTACTAGTGTTAAATCCTCCGGATTTTTATTAGTTTAATTATAGCTAAAGACTAGACTAAATATAAGTCTAGTATAATATATGTAATATAATTAGCTATATTAATTTACTACCCCCTCTTTTACCTTACTTACGGGTTTCACCTACTTTTCTATTATCTAGACTTTCTCTCTTTTCTCTCTCTTTAGCTAGTTATTATTAACTTCAATATTACGGAATTATCTTATGACCTGCGCAGGCACCTTGGTGTAACTAACATTTCTTTTTCCTTTTCTTTATAATCTAGCTAGTTATAACTAGTAGGAGTTTTAACCTACTAAAGCTAATTAAGTAGTTATTATAGTAATAAAGGGTATACTATCTGTAAAAGCCCTATATTAGAGCTTTTATCCTTATTATTATTAACTAGCTCTTTAAGGAAGCGTTTTTTAACCTCTTTTATAGTTAATAATAGGCCTCTTTCTTAAGCATAGAAGATAGTCTTATTAAAGGTAATGTAGCTTAATAAGAACTAGTAGCTTCTCTTTATTATTAGCACCTAAATCAGGTATTACGTGGAGGAAACGTATCTAGTAAGGTATTTAGTGTAAGCTCTCTAAGTAAGCTTTAGACCTACCTTATAAAGCTTACTTTATATTATTATAAATACTTTATAACTAAAGGCTTATAAGTAAGTTATAAAGGCTTCTAGATTCTCTAGTAAGTAACTCTATTAAAGCTTATTCTCTCTTAACCACCTATTTAATGCTTATTAAGGTAATTACTAGTTAAGTAGCTTTTAAGG
Source organism: Epichloe coenophiala (assembly GCA_018801565.1). NCBI lineage: Eukaryota > Fungi > Ascomycota > Sordariomycetes > Hypocreales > Clavicipitaceae > Epichloe > Epichloe coenophiala. The sequence continues at coordinate 2,076,467 of JAFEMN010000005.1, read as the reverse complement.
TATATAGTTTAAGATATAAATAGCTACTTTAGTAGCTATAGGCTAGAGATCTTCTAGGAAGCCTAATTATATTATAAGAGTTATTATAACCCTTATTATCACCTCCCTAGACTATTTAGCATACCTATTTTAATATAGGTAAGCTAGGCTAGACTTTCTAATAATAATACCTTTATTTATAACCTTTTCTTCTTGCTTTTTAGTCTAGAAGGCAGTCTTACTATTAGTTATTATAACCACAATATAAATGCTATATACTCTTATATATATAGCTTCTAACTAATTAAAGTAGAATAAAATATTAGTCTTTAATAGGATTATAAAGATATAACATAATCCTATAGCTCTATAGGTAAAAAGAGTGATATATTAGTCTTTATTATACCCTAATAATTAAGCAAAGAGGTTAAAAAAGACTACCTAAAGTAGCCCTAAAGGTAATAACCTTGCTTAAGGGACTTGTAATATTTGCCTCTACGCCTTAGCTATTTAGTAAACCTTATATTTACCTACGCTCCTTTCCTTTAAAGGAATTTAAAGCTTCTTAAGCACTTAATTTATTATATCCTTACCTAGATACGCTAATCTAGTATGCCACAGATCCGTAGGTATTATTATAATAGTCTTTAGGTCTTATAAATCTCCCTTAATAGCAAAAACCTCTAATAGGCTTAAGCCCTTTATATATAGCTATATACTAATAATCTAAGTTTAAAATATCTCCTAATTACCTCTTACTAGGTTTATTACCCTTTTAGTAAGGTTATCTTACCTTATTCCTTTCTATATAAGTAGTTAAAGAGATATAAGGTTTATAAAGAATATTAGTTAGTACTAGGCCTTTAATAAGGTAAGGGTCTAGCTATTTATTAAGATAATCTAAGCTATACTAACGCTATAAGCCTTAGTAACACTATTACTTACTTAAATTCTAGGCTACTAGCTATAATTAAGGTCTATAAACTAGTGTTTATTATTAAAGATATAGATTAAAGTATTACTATTAAGTATAACCTATAATTTACCCTAGGCAAGGAAAGCCTTTATAAACTCTTCTATAGCTAAAAATATAGTATTATTTTCTTTAGGTTCCTTTATACTATTATCCTTTAACTATATATTATATACCTTTTTTATATTATTAGGTTAATAATTTATTACTTCTTTTACCTTCTTTAATAGTTCTTTATTAATTTTCTAGTCTTTTATTAGGTAAAGTGCCTTATAAATCTTTTATAAGTCTTTTAACTTCTTTACCTTATATTTTTTATAGTAAATATAAGGATCTTTCTTTATTATCTTCTCTTTTTTAGCTTTATCCTTTACTTTACTATTAAGAGTTAGCTTAGCTCTAAAGGCATTATTAGCCTTTACCTAAGACTTTCCTTAGGCTTTAATTAGGTACCTAATCTTACTTATAATACTATAGAAATCTAGGACCTTTCCCTTACTCTTTACTAAATAAATTAATAAGTTAATTTAAGCTAAGATAGTAGAAAATTATACCTTAATAGTATTATTAATTATTTCTATAGGTAAGGAACCCTTAGTAATAGGGTAGTTTACTTAGAAGTATCTCTTATAGCTAATTAAAGTATTTATAAGCTACTTATTAATATTTACCCTTATAAGGTTTTACTTAATAGTCTTATTAAAATTAACTTTAGTATAATACTTAATAGTCTTACTTAAAGGTATTATATTTCTTATAAGCTCTTTAATCTTATTATAAAGAGATATATACCTTAAGGTTATTTACTTATACTTAGGCCTAAGTATTACTATAAACTAAGTATAGTACTCTTATAGGGCCTTTATAAGGCTCTAGAATTAGCTATTAAATACCTAATAATAACCACTAAGGACCATAAACTAGGCGCTATCTTTAGTATTATTAGGTTATTAAGGGTACTAAAAATAACTCTCTTTAGGTATATTATAACCTTTAGAAAAGCTTTCCTAGGATTACTATATACTACTAGTTATAGCTTTACTACTATATAAGCATGTTTAAACTCCTATAGTATTTAATATAGATAATTAGCTTTAAGTAGCCTTTATTACTTTTCTTTTTACTAGAGTTTTATTTCCTATAAGGATTAGAGGCTTAGGAGGGTAATCTAGCTATATAATTAAATTAGGATTAATAAAGACCTAGATTCTATCTTTAATAGCTCTTATCTTAACTATTTTATACTATAGGTCCTAGTAGTAAGGCTTCTATAGCTTAATAGCTAGCTTATTACTCTTAGAAGACTCCTTAGATATTATAAGAATACCTATAGTATTATTATTATTAAACTAATAGATAGTGGTATTAATCCTAGTATATTAGGGTTACCTAATTATAATATTAATAAATTAGGCCTCTCTTTTACTATATATATACTAATTATTTAAGGATTAAATAATTAGTTAATTTAAAGAGAAGAGTACTAATTTAGAAGAAGGTATAATTATTATAAACACTATATAATTACTACTATATTAGACTATAAAGCTAGGGTTTAATATAACTACCTTTATTAAGTTATCCTACCTTATAAGAGGGTGTAGACTATAGCTTAAATACCTAAGTACCTTTACTATTAATAAGGTACTTATATAGTACTAAAACATACTATAAAGTTATAGAGGTCTTAGAAAATAACTAGCTAGGGGTGGACTCTTGTCTTAGCTAGTTGAGTAGCGAGACTATCGTGCGGTAGGGATCAATTATGCCCTTGTGAGTGCAACAGTTGGCGGGGTGGACGCGTCACGCGCACCACAACATAACACACGGAGGTGGGGTGGTTGCTATCACGACAAACAACAGGTTAGCAGGATAGGCGCCTTACGTATATAATAATAACAGATAAGAAGCGGGGCGGACTACCTATTAGATAATTTATATATAGGTATTAATAGGGATAGTTTTTTGTTATTATAACTAATAATATATAGGGCAGGGTTATTACGCATACTACTAGGGGATATTATAAAAGGAAATTTTATTAATAATAGATAAGTAAAGGTATATATAAGGGCTTAGGCTTTACCTAAGCATTATTTATATAGTAAATAAGGAGAGAATAAGTAAAAGTAGCTAGGGTAAGGAAAAGGGGGCTTATATAATAAGCTAAGGGGGTATAAGGGGTATTACTAGGGATAGCCTCTTACCCTCTCTTTTTTCCTTCTTAAGTCTCTTAATACTATATTGACGCCCTATTGCAGTCGCCTAGGGGCTAGTCCATAACATTTATAAGGTAATTATAATTATAAAATTAAATAAGAAAACTACTTAATACTTCTAATACTAAGAAAAAGACTCCCTAAAGGCTATATTTACTAATTATTAGTATAAATAATAATCCTATAGTAAAGGAAGCTATTATAAAAAAGTCCTAAGCCTAGCACTAAATATTACTTTATATATAAAAAGAATAGCTATTAGTTTTTTAATTACTTTACTAAAGAATATTAAAAAGAGAAAGACTACTAGTAAGCTAGTAATAATATATACTATATAGCCCCTTTAAAGAAGAGATTGTAGGTATTTCTTACCTCTTATAAAGTGTAGGATAATAATAAGCCTAATAAGGACTTTAATTAGGAGTAAAAGCTATATCTTATAGCTTATATAAAGGCCTAAGATAATAATAATAATAAGGTAAAGAAACTACTATTAATAGTATATTTAAGTATTATATAATTCTTTTACTTAGGATTATAAACTAACTATAATATTACTAATACTAAAGTCCTTATAACCTTAAATAATTATGCCTTTTAATATGTATTTCTTAAATAAAAGCTTTATAAGCTATAAGAATATAATAAAGGCTTAACTTACTATATCTTTAAAGAATACTATTTTAAAAAGATCTTTAAAGGTATTATACCTAACACTAGTGCCTTAAGAAAATTAACTATAGAAGAGGTATAAGTAAGAGCTTTATTAAGATTAATACCTTTATTAGAAGTAACCCCTTATAAACCTTAAATTATTATATTTAGTGCTAGATTAGTAATTATAAAAGGTATTCTTTATATACTTATAGAACTTAAAGAGCTTAAATTTTATATTTTTAGTATAACTACTCCTTTACTCTTTTTAATTACTAATATAAATAAGATATAAGTTAAGATTAATAACCTTATAAATATACTTATTTAAGGCAATAAGACTATGCCTATAGTATAAAATAGGGTTATTCTTAGTAGTTACTAAAGGCAAAAGAAATAGTTACCTTTTACCTCTTAAAAAGGGATATTTATTAATTATATTATTAGCTTAGTTACCTTTCTATTTAATAACTTATAAAAATCCTTTAATAAGCTAGTTATAAAGTTAAATACTATATAATTAAGAAATTAACTAAAGTTTACTACTATTACTAGATATATAGTAAGGCCTTTAGTTAATTTAAGTTTATAATTAAGAATAACTATAAATTTAACTATAAGATTATTATTAATATTATATAGATTAATAGGTAACTAGTGCTTTATATTATTAATTTAGTAATCTTATTCTAAATAGCCTAATTCCTTAATCTAAAGAAGTAAAAGGCTTAAGATATCTAGGATATTATCTAAGAGTGCTAGATTAATACTTATCTTAGACCTCTAGAATAAATTATCTATAATACTAGTAATAACTTTACCTTTACTAAATTTAAGTATTATGCTTAATTAATATTAATTAAGACTAAGGAGAAGCTAATTAAAGCCTATAATAGTATTAAAAATGTTAAAAGATATTATAAACCTTTATACTAGGCTTATAATATTATTATAGACTTAATTAGCGTAAAGCTTATATTAGAATAATATCTCTAAATTACTATTAAAGCTATTAATAATTCTATAGGCCTTAATAGCATAATCCTAACCTTACTAATCTTTAAAGCTTACCTATAAATAATAAATAAGTTATTACTAAGTATTTTTATTATTTAATATACTAAAGTAATTTAAAACCTACTAATAAAGTTTACTATTACTTAGCTTTATAGTAAGTTTATAATACCTTTAAGGCCTAGAATAGCCCTAATATAATACTTATATATTAGTTACCTTTATAGGCTAATATATATATATAAACAGAGAAAGGTAGCTAGTATAGCCTTTATAAGCTAATTACTACTAATAAAGAGACTTATATAGTTAATATACCTTATAGCCTAGTAAAGTTTTGCTTTATAGTAATAAAGCCTTACTATAAAAAGCTATATATTATAAAGGGGCTAGGACCTTAGGAGATAAAACCTTATAATATAAGGGAGAATATAAATATAATACTAATTACTATTACTAAGAAAGACTCTTTAATAAAAGAAAAAGAAAAGCTATAAGTATTACTAAAGAGAAAATAAGAAAAACTAAGAAAGGCCTTTATAGTTTAATTTATAAGTATAGAAAAACCTATAGAAAAGGTTAAAGCCTTATTACCTTACCTTAAGGTAGTAAAAGTAAAGAGAGGTAAAACTTATAACTATAAGGGAGATATTAGTTTAATTAAACTTTATATACTTATTAATAAAGACTAAGATAAGGCCTTTATTTAAGAGATTATAGCTAGAGATATACTAAGTATAGTATTTCTTATAGTAAAAGAAAAGGCTAATTAAAACCTTACTTTTTAACTTTACTAAGAAAGGAAGATTATAACCCTAGAAAACCCCTTTAAGTAATCTAACTAAGCTAAGATTAATACCTTATAAGCTTATATAATATTTAAATTTATTAAGTATAACCTAGTAAAGTATAAAGGTTATAGAATTTTTAATTCTTATATAGTTAAAGAGATTAAAGGCAAAGGAATAAACTTACTATATAAGAAGTCTTACCTTATTATATAAGGCTATAATAAGAAGGGAAAGGAATTTATCCTAATATAATTACTAATAATATAATAAGCAAGCTAATAACTTATTATAGCTATTGCTTTATTATTAAGATAAAGAGGGATTTACCTATGGATTTGCGATATTACGTAAGCCTATGTTTAATTATATATAATACTAATAAGGCTTATTATTATAAGATTACTAGAGTAAATTGCATATCTCTTTTTAGAAGGGACTATTATTAAGTTAATTAAATCTCTTTATAGGATTATAAAGGCTAGAACTTACTAGTAAGTAATGTACTTTTGCTACTATAAGGATAACCTTAATATAATAACCTTAACCTACAATCCTTGCTTATTAATTATAGCCTTAAATAATAATAACCTCTTTAGTATTATTAAAATATAAACTAATAATACGTTAGGCCTAAGCAGAGTATTGTTTGTAGTGTAGTTAGGGTAGTTTTTAGGAAAATCTTGTATTTATAATGTAGTTTTTTTTCCTTGTAGTTAATGTGTTATAATTTGTTTTTTGTAGTTAGTGTAGTTAGTTACTACACTACACTAGATACACTATAAATATAGTGTTAGTTAAAAAAAAGTAGGTCTTATTATTAGTTAGTATTATTATAAGGATTAAAAGAAGGTAGTTATATAAAAGCTTTTATTAATACCTATTTTACCTAATTAGTTATATAATTAATAATATTACTCTATTTTAAGGATTTTACTATAACTAGGGTTAGATATAATATTATAACTTTATAATAGTACTATTATACTTAATACTTTATTTTACTAATATAACATAAAGAAAAACTTTCTTATTATATTATTTACTATTACTATTAATTATTTTATATTTTTATAAATTATTATTATTATTTTTAATAAAAATACCCTAAACTAATATAATTAAATTAAATAAGAATTTGAAATAAATAACTAGAAGTTAGTAAAATACATACTTAGGACTAAAATATTATACTTAATATAATAAGACCTTAAAAAAAGCTTAAACTATTTATTTACTATTTAATCTAATTAAATATTACTCTTAGCCTTATAATTCTAAAGGTTTAAGAAGTTATATATAGGAACTTTATATATCTTATTACTATAATATATAAAGAAAGAATAAAATATAGTAATATTTATAAAGTATTAATATATAACTAATAGTATTATTTTAATTAAGCTATAAAAAATAAGTTTACCTTATTTTTAAAATATTAGTAAGACTTACTTTTAAATACTATACTATAATTATTATAAGAGCTTTAATACCTTTAATAAACTTAATTACTATTAGTTTAACATAATTACAGAAATAATACTAGGACCCATTTTTATTTAATATACTATAATTAGTATTAGAGCTTTAATAACTCTTATAACCTTAATTATAACGAGTTGAACCTATTTTAAGAAATATTACTAAGACCCACTTTTTTCACATACTATAATTAGTATAAGAGCTTTAATAACTCTAATAACCTTAATTATAACTAGTTAAACCTATTTTAAGAGATATTATTAAGACCCACTTTTACTTAATATACCATAATTACTTTAATAATTATAATTACTTAAATTACTATTATTACTATTATTATAATATTAAAAAATATAAAAGAGAAAAGTGTTTTATTTTATTAATACTTTAAAAAACCTTAAAATACTAAATAACTAAAAAGACTAGCTTTTCCTCTAGTAATTTACTTATACTTAGCAATATTTATATTTAATTAATCTATTAGTTATTTATTTTTAATAAAACTTTAACACTAATAATATTTTAATTATATAAGTAATATAAGTAATATATATAAAAGCTATTATAAGCTATTATATTACTATTACTATAACTACTACTATTATTATTATAATAATTACATGTAATTATGTAGTTATAGTTGTAATTGTTAATTTGTAATTGTAAAATTTGGTTTGTAATTAATTGTAATTGTAGTTGTAATTAAATACAATCCTCTGGCACTAGGAGATAATAAACTCCTAGTAAGCCTTATCAAGGCCTATAATAACCTAGCTAAAGATACTATAGTTTAGCTTCTAAATATAATCCTAGAAATAAGCTATTTCCTAGCTTACTTCTAAATAATAAGAGTAATAATAATTAGGAAACCTAGTAAAACTACTAAGAAAATAAGGAAAGCTAATATATAAAGGCTAATCTTATTACTTAATATAGTAAGAAAGATAATAAAAGTAATAATTATAAAGTAACTTATAGCCTTTACTAAGGTAAAAAAACTACTTCCTAAACTCTAGATAAGTAATAAGGTAAATAAATTAATAAAGACTATAATAAAAGTCCTTATAAAGTATATTAAAAAGGCTTAGGGAAGGGGTAGTATTATCTTATTAGTATAAATAAATATATTATTAGTATTTAATAGTATTAGTTACTTATACTTAATTTACTTTCTTATTAAGATAGAAGTCTTATAATAGCTAATAGTAATAATATAAAGCTTTCTTATAAATAAAATTAGCTAGCTTAGCTTTAATAAAAAACTCTTAAGACTATTTATAATTAAGGCTAATACTTTATAAGAATTATTTATTTTACTAATTCTTTTCTTACTTTATATAATAAAACTTTATATTTATTTTTAAGCTATTCTAGGTATAATAGCTATAGGATTTATAAATAATATAAATATAAAAGCCTTTAGTAAAAATACTACTTAAACCTAGAAAAGACTTAAAGCTATATACAAAATCTATAAGAAATAAGTAAAGTAAGTAAAAGTAAAGTTTAACCTAGCTAAAACTAAACTTATATACTTTAGTAAGTTTTATAAACTTTCCTAGACTAAAGTCTAACTTAAAGTAAAAAAATAATACTTATAAAGTTATATAAATTCCTTAGAGTATAAGTTAATAAAATACTTAACTAAAATACTTATAAAAATATTCTTAAGGGTAAATTTACCTAGTAATAGCTTATACTCTTTATACTAGTAATATTAGCCTAGGGATATAGCTTTAGAGATATAAGTCTTTTATATATATAAGTAATTAAACTTATTTTTACTTATATAGTAAGTGCTTATTATATCTTTACTAAGAAAGAAAAAAAGCTAAGAAAAGTAATAAAAAGCTTTATAGTAAACTAATTAGCTTACCTTTAGATTATTATAAAGATATTTAAAGCTATACTTATTATATAACTAAAGGTTAAGACTTATATTCCCTCTCTTAATCTTTATTTAAATAAGATAAAGTAAAAGTTTAAGAATAAGATTATAAATAGTAGGATTATAAAGATAATTTAAACTATAGCTAACTTAGTAATAATAATACTATATTATAGAAGAAAACTCTTATTTATTAATAATAAGCTAAATATAAACTTATATAAGGAATAAAAATAATACTAGGAGAACTAGTATAATAAAGAGAGGCTAACCTAAAATAAGTATATTAAAGAACTAATAAAGAATTACTTACTTACTTATAACCTAAAGGAAATCTAGAAATTTTATATAAAGCTAAAAAAAATATTTTCTTAATAATTATTTAACTATAAATAAGGAAAATAAGCTTATATAAGTTTTTATTTTAAAGGAAAGTACTTAGGGTAGTTTTACCCTTATATAGCTATAGATGAGTAGTAAAAAACTAATATTATATATTAGTTAATTATAGTAACTATAACTATAAATAGCCTTAATAATATTAGCTTACTAATATATAGGAAGTAAGGCTAGCACTAGAAAACTTTAATATTACTTACTAGTATAAGAGCTAGCTATAAAATAGCTTAGAAAACTAAAAAAACATAGGTTTATTCTAGAGATAAATAAAAAACTACTTAAATATAAATATAGAATAAAAGATAAATTAAGCGCTATAGTAGTACTAGTAAGCTAGAAGTAAACCTAATTTTATAGTTATAATAAAGAATATATATATATTTAAAATAGTTATTAAATTAATTTTAATTATAAACTCTAGGTATTAAAAGTTTTACTAGCTTACTACTACTCTTACTTTAAACTAAAATTAAATTACTATTTTACTTCTTATTTAGGATAGTAATAGTATTTTTTACTATATTATTATAACTCTTTATAAGAATAGTAATAAGTAAAAGCTAGTTTATTTTTACTATATATATATTAAGGTATATAAGCTAAAAGATAAGCTTAGTACATTATTCCTTAAAGAAACTAGCTTAGTCTAAGCTTATTACTAAAGCACTTTATTTTTTCTTTACCTAATTACTAGTATAAAGTTTCTTAACCTAGTCCTAAAAGCTATCTAAGGCTTATTAAAGGGAATTAGCACTAGAATAAAGCTATTACTAAGCTAAAGCAAACTTATATTACCTTTATTAGCTATAAAAGCCTAGGTTTTAACTAGCTACTAGTGCTTATTTTACTAGCTAGATAAATTTAGCTATAAAATAAGTAAATTAAATATAAACCTAAGCTAAAATAAAGATTATTATTACCTAGTAGTATTAATAATTCTAAACCTAATAGTTAAAATATATATTAGTAGCTACCCTTATCTAGTAAGTTAGCCTTATTATTAAGCTTAAATAAAACTAACTTACTAAGAATAATATAGTACTAATACCTAGAATTCTAAATTAAATAAAACTTATAAGAAATACACTAGATTTCTCTTAGTTTACTAAGCTAAAGTAATTTAGTAGTAAAGTAAGCCTAGAATAAGGGTAAATATAACTTATAAAAAGACTTTTCTCCTTAACTTATATATACTACTTAGTAATTATAAACTTCCTTAAGAAGTCCTTATACTTAGTAAATTCCTAGGTAAGTTAAAGCTAAATATATAGTAAGACTAAAGAACTTATAGTTTTTAGTACTATTATACTAGATTTACTTTTAATTTATAATAAATATTAGTAAAATAACCTAACTTTAGCCTAGAATAGCTTTAAATAGTTAGAGAAAAAAGAAAAACATATAGGAAGTTTAATATAAAAAAAAAGACTAGAACCTTAAAAGAAAGGAAGCTTTTTTTTATACTTATAAAGGGGGGGGGATAATTTAAATAACTTACTTAAAAATAAAGTATAATATAATTAATAAATCTAATAATATATAAGTAGCTTTAACCTAGGACTATACTAGCCTAGGGTTATAATCTCCCTCCCCTTATACTAATTAAATAAAACTAGGTACTTAGACTTTATTAGACTTATAAGGTAAGAATAGGCTAAAAATAGCTAAAAAGTAAGGCTATAGAAAAGTTAGTAAAAAAGTAAATTAATATTATAAATCTAGATTTACTTTACTTTAACCTAAAGTAAAGGAAGTTAGAATAAGCTTATTATTACACTAAAATAGGATTAGAAAAGGCTTAGAAATACTTACTTTATATACTTTTCTTTCCTTTATTTTTCTTATAAAATAAGGCTAGTATAAGCTAGTAATAAATACTTATAATAAAATATATACTAAGTAATATAAACTTACTATAAAGCTAGCGCTAGCCTAAACATAAATATAAGGGTTTTTTTTTCCTAATATAAGGTTTTCCCTTTTAACTTAGTAGTAGGAGTACTAGTAATAGCTATCTATAGAGCTAACTAGCGTAAATAATATATATAAAAAGTATAGTTAAATACTAAATTAAGTGCTTAGGAATATTATTATTATATAAAAGTGTGAGAACAAAGGGATAGCTAGGCAAGAGGTATAGGGGCACTCGTATATTAACTAAAGCTTGCTAGGTCTAAGTGTGTTGTGCGTGCGAGTCACTAGCTTATAGCTAGTGGCTTGCTAGTGTTACGTAGACCTAGCCCTAGGGCGCAGTATGCCTACCTAGTAGTACGCTAGTATATAGGTATTATAAGTAGGGCCTTATAATTACCCCCCTGTTTTTAGCTAGGCTTCTAAATAGCTTTTACTAGCTAGTATATAGCTATTTACTAAGTAGTAGCTATATTAAAATAATAATAAATAATAGCTAGTGCTTAAGTATAAATTTACCTATAACTCCCTCTTATATTACGCCCTCTTCCCTTTTATAACTATAGTAATCTTTTCTTAGATTTTATTATATTATTAGTTATTATTACTTTACTTTTATTATTTACTATATTATTACTATAGATTCTAATAAGGAAAGCATTATTATTATTCCTAATATTTATTTAAAGGAGTGTTCTTATATATATTATTTACATACTAGTTATATAAAGTTTAAGAAAAATCCCCTAGCTAAGCCTAAAGTCCCTTAGATTAACTATTAATTCCCTAGCTTTATAAGCATTACTACTAAGGGGAAATATTTAAAGCGTTATATCTAGTGTGTAAAACATAGTAATACTTATAAAATAGTAAGTATATTATTCTTTCTAGGTTTTTAGTATTTAATTACCTATATTTCTTTAGGTAATACTTACTATAAAGGGGGATTTCCTTAATCTTCTAGCTATCCTTAACTAGGTATAGGAGTTAATAAACACCCTAAGTAATTAGGTTCCTAATAACCTTAAAGACTATATATTTTTAAAGGTAACTTATTACTATTTTAGTAAGAATTATTTAAACCTTATTTTAGGGTTTAACTATGCTAATATTACACACTATATTTCCTTTAGTTTAACTAGGACTACTAAGGTCTATTAGGTTTATTTCCCTATATATTTACTAGGCCTTTGCTTACTTCTTAGGTAAGCTATATTAGCCTTATATAACTAGTATATTATCTTACGCTAGTAACTCTTAGTTACTATATTTCCTAGCCTTATCCTAGGTATAGTAAGTTAGTGCTTCTCCTTTACTACTTATTTACTAATTTTTTATAGCTAAACTATCTTATATATTATAATACTTAGAAGGCAAAAATAACCTTATATTTATAGTATTATAATCTAGGATTTATACCCTAGGGGGTAGTAAAGCACTGCTTTTTCTAGGTAATATAGTAAGTAGTCTAGGAGAATAAGAGTAAGGATACTAAGTATTTTTTTTATAATAGTATTATTTTAATATATAAGGGGGTAACTATAAAAGGGTTTCTCTTAAAACTCCCCTCCTTATAGGGATCTTTTCTTTTATTATTTAGTAAATAGTCTAATAGTTTTTTAATTAGAGTATAATAGTAGCTTATAAGGCTAGGCCTTTTTTATAATTACCTTATCCCTTATTACTTATAACTTGCTTATATCTTACTATGCTTTCTCCTTTACTAGGTATTTATTACCTTTATAAGTCTTCCTATAATCCTTAACTTCTTTAACTTTAAATTTATTATTTTTATCTTTAAGGTCTAGTATTAGTATTTCTTTATCTATAGTATTTTCCTAGTAATTCTATAGCTCTAATAGGCTAATATAAAATATATTATATAGTTAACTATACTTATCTAGTAATACTAGTTAGTATGCTTATTTACCTACTACGTTAAGTATGTAAAATAGCCTAATAAATCTAGGGATTAGCTTTTATTTTATATTCTTAAGTCTAATATTCTTTACTAATAGTAATATAAAGTCTTCTCTTTTTAGGGTTAGTAGCTGGTGTTATTAGTTATAGTACTTTACCTATACTTTAGTAGCTTTTACCTAGTTATATACTAGTTCTCCCTAACCTTATATAGCTTCTAGACTTATATATAAGCTTCTAGGACTTTCCCTTCCTTACTCTTACCCTTAAGAGCTAGGTAAAACTTAGGTAAATAGCCTATAAAAGCATAGTTTAGGAAGTAACCTATTATTTTATTAATAGTATTATTACATATAAATTAAGCTATTAGGAGTAATTTTAGCTATAGCTATTAGTTTTCTTTAATAAAATATTATAAGTAATACTCTAGCACCTAGTTTATCCTTTCTATTTATCTATTAGTTTAGGGGTAAAACGCTATTAAGAGCTTTTGTTTTATATATAATAGGTAATATATATCTAACTAAAATTAGCTTATAAACACTAATCCTTTATTAGATATAATACTCTCTAATGCCCTAAATTAAAGCTTAATTTCCTTATAAAATAACTTTACTAATTTAGCTATATTAATTATAGTCTTTATAGGGAGGAAGATAAAGTACTTAGTAAATTAGTTTATAATTACTAGGATTATATTAGTTTCCTGCTTACCTAGCTATACTAGTAGTAATCCTATAATAAAGTTTATTAAGATCTTTACCTATAGTTACTTTAGTATTAGTAGTGATTTAAGGGTTCTATATAGGCAGTGTCTCCTAGCTACCACATGCTAGCATACTTTATAGCTAGATATATAGTCTAAAATAGCTTTACTTATTACTAGCTACTAATAGTAATATTTTAATAGCTTAAGAGTATATTTAGTCCTAAAGTAACCTACTAGTGGATTATTATAGTGTAGCTATAAAAGCTCCTATTATAAGATAGGCTCCTATAAAATAACTACCTAGGCTTTATATATTAGGAGGCCCCTTACGCTATATAACTATAGACTAGCTTTTTCCCTCCCTTTTACTTAGGAGTTAACCTTATCTCTGTGTTTTTATAAATCTAAATCTTAGTCCTATGCTTTCTATAGTAATTACACTAATAGTTTATTTGCCGCAAATTAGTAAGGATTTAGTAACATAATAGCCCCCTAAATTGCTTATACTATGCTAATGTCTTAGACATACGCTACCTTTTCCTTAAAATTACCCTTATTTAGCTAACCTATTACTAGATTCACAGTAGCTAACTAGCCTTTTACCTAGGTTACTATTAGCTTAGTAGGCTTTAAGACTAATACTACGCTATAACTTCTTTAATATATTAGTACTTCTTCTTTTACTATATAGGTAGCTTCTTCTACTATATAAGTAGCTACTATCTTCCTTTAAAGCTCTAGTAAGAGCGCTTTATTTAATATAGGTTTACCCTTATAATTAAACCTTCTTAATAATGCGTTTATAGGGTTACTCTTCCCTAGTTTATACTTAATTATAAAATAGAATAGGCAAAGGAATATACACTATTATACTTATCTTTTATTTAGCTTCTACTACCTTATAAAGGTCTATAGGTTATAGTAGTCTAATAGGACCTCTATAGGTGTCTTTATACCTTTAATATAGTATTACTAGTACTTAAATAACTTTACTATAGCAAGTAACTCTTAGTTAGCTATACTATAGTTATATTTAGTGTTTATAAACTTCCTTAACTAAAAGGCTACTAAATGCTAATAGCCCTTATTATCCTACTAAGATAGGATTCCTACTATTATAAAAATCAAAGTATTTATCTTAATACACACCGCTTAACTTAGGTT
Organism: Epichloe coenophiala; assembly: GCA_018801565.1. NCBI lineage: Eukaryota > Fungi > Ascomycota > Sordariomycetes > Hypocreales > Clavicipitaceae > Epichloe > Epichloe coenophiala. Next base: position 2,061,367 of record JAFEMN010000005.1, on the reverse strand, counting down.
ATAATATTAGAGTAAAGGCACTTACTAAAAGGCATCTTTTAGCTAGTTAAATACTAGCTACTTCTTTTCTCTAAATATAAACCTCCTAGTCTAGATATTATTTTAACTACCCTTTATTAATATATAAAGAGGTACTATAATCCTAGAGTATTTATAGATAAACTATTAGTAAAAGTTATAGAATCTAAGAAATAACTATATATCCTTAAAACTTATAAGCTCCTTCTATTCTCTAATTATATTAACTTAGTAAGTATTTATTAATATCCTATTAATAAAGAGAATAAACCCTAGGAATTTTACTAATTCCTTATAAAAAAAGCACTTAAAAGGTTTTATATATAACTTTACTAATCTTATATGTTCTAGAACTTACTTAATATATATAATATACTCCTCCTTTATCTTAGAGAAAATTAAGATATTATCTAAATACACTATATAAATAGTATTAACTAGCCTATAAAGCGCCTTATAAATATAGCTTTAAAAGGTAGCTAAGGTATTAGTTAACCTAAAAGGTATTATAAAGTACTTATAGTACTTATAATACATATAAAAAGCTATCTTTTACTTATTACCCTCTTTAATATAAATTCTATAGTATATATCCTTAATATTAATCTTTAAGAAAAAACAAGCCCCTTAGTATTAGTTAAGAATCTCTAAAATTAAGGGGAGAGTATAGTAATTCTTTTATATTACCTTATTAAGTTCTTAATAGTCTATATATAGTTAGAGTATCCTATCCTTCTTTAGCATAAATAGGATAGGTATGCCTATAAGGCTCTTTAAGGGTCTTATCTAGCCTTTCCTTAGGTTATTATTAATATATTCCTAAAGCTCTTTAAGTTTACTTTAGGAAAGAGAGTAAATTAGTCTATATAGGGGTATTACTCCTAGTATAAGATTAATTATATAGTTAGTTAACTTCTTTAATAGAAGACTCCCTACCTTATCTAATATAAACATATCTTTAAACTTATATAGCTCCTTAGGGATATCTTTAATAGTTCTATATACTTTTGCCTTCTCTTTATCTTTAAGAGGGATAAACTTATCTTCTATTACGCCTATAATAGTATATATAATTATCTTATTACACATTACCTTTATAAACTTATAAGGAGTTAGTAGTAAAAAGGCTACCTTTCTCCTCTTAAACTACTATTCTTATAAGTATAAGCAAAGGTGTATATATTCTAATTAATATAAGGCTTCCCTCTACTCTTAGGTCCTTATTAATAGCTATATATAGTAGTTTAAGGTCCTTCTTTTTACCCCTTAAGTCTTAGATTATAATAAGTACTTTATAAATACTATATTAGGGAACTATAAGAGCCCTTACTACCTTTAGGATAGGCACTATAGCCTTAGCCTAATTAAGCTTATAAGTTTATATAAACTAAGCGCTAATAATATTAATCTTAGCATAATTATTAAGATTTACTACTATTTTAATGTCTTTTTACTTATAAATAGTAACTAGTGTGTGGAATTAACATCCTACTAGTACCCTAGTATCTAAGGCAGAGGTAAGGGTATTTACTTCTACCTTTAGAAGTTTCCCTAACCTTCTTACTAGTCTTTCCTTAGCTTATTATAATTATAAATAAGGTACTTTATACTACTATAATTAAAGTAATACTTTCTTCCTTATAGTCTATTATTATTTAGGTAAGTAACTAAGGTCTTTTCTTCGTCCTTATCCTTATCTTTTTAGTCCTTATTTAGCTAATAGCCTTATAGAGAGTTATATCTTTAATGTTAAGGGGCCTTATATAAGCCTTTATTTTCTAAATTACTTAGCTTTTACTTATTTCTAGATATTACTTCCTAGAATTACTAGGTAAGTTATATAACCTCTTCTTAAGTTATCCTAGTAATATTTACATGTAAGTTAATATAGTCTTATAAGTTAGGAACTAATTTTGTAAAGAATATAAGGGCATAGGTTTTTTCTAGAGCTTATTTAAGGTATTTCTTTAGTAAATCTAAGTAAATACTAAACTTAATAAGGCTCTAGCCCTCCTTTTGCTTTATATTCTCTAGCTACATAGCTATCTATGCATTACAGCTTATAAAGTCCTTAAGTAGCGTAAGGGTCTAGTCCTAGAACTTATCCTAGTTATCCTTAGGGTAATCCTAGCTATTAGCTAGTTATTCTTTAATATATTAGTCTTATCTTACCTAATAGTTTATATATATATAGTTAAGTGTAAAGAGAATCTTTTAGTTATCCTAATAATATTTCTTCTTTACCCCCTTAAAGGCATAGTTAAGGTTATTAAGCTATATCTTATACTTCTATAGGTTTATAAGGTATTAGAGTTTTATAATATTTTAAACCTTAACTTCTTAGCTACTAAGACTTAAGAATATACTAGCCTTTTAGCCCCTTTTTATTAGTACTCCTTCTCTATAAAGTTATAGTAAGTTAGTAAGTTCCTATTCTTACTCCTATAATTCCTTAAGTTACTTAAGCTAGGTAATTTACCCTTTAACTACTACCTTTTCTTCCCTTATAGTAAAGGGTATAGTATTAAATAGGGTTATAAAATATAGTATATCTTTAGCTATAGTATTACTATTATTTAGTAAATTCTAAGTAATATATAGTATTATTCTAGTAAATTAGGTTATTCTCCCCCTTATATTACTCTTAGGTAATTAGTAGGAGAAGCTTTAGAATTATAAGAATAAAGGGATAGCTAAGTAAGAGATATAAGGGCACTTATATATTAACTAAAGCTTACTAGGTCTAAGTGTGTTATGCGTGCAAGTTACTAGCTTATAGCTAGTGGCTTGCTAGTGTTACATAGACCTAGCCCTAGGGCGTGGTGTGCCCGCCTAGTGGTGCGCTAGCGCACGGGTGTTGTAAGTAGGGTCTCACAAAAAGCTATTATAAATCCTATTTTTTAATACAAATAAGTAAAAGAATTATATTAAGGTTATAAGGTATATAAAAACATACTAATACCTTTTATTATTTTAATAAGAAAAGTTATAATACTTTAGATAAACTAAAAGCTTATAACCTAGTCCTTAAGGAAGCTTTTTAAGTATAACTTATAATCTCTAGTGCTTAGCTTTACCTATAGTATAAATCTTATACTATATAAGCTTAGGTTTTCTAAAAGCCTAAAAAGTATATAAAGCTTATTAATATTATATACCTTAGCTATAAGGTATTTTCCTTTATAAAGAATTCTCTTTTTTAATTCTAGAAAATACCTATCTTTATTATTATTATTACTAATACTAGATTAATATAAAATTTAGAAATAAATAAAGTAGTCTTTAATATAATTATGCTTATATCTTATAATATAGGATTTATAATAAATATACTAACTAGCCCTTAACTTAAAGCTATATAGATTATATTACTAGCTTTAACCTTTATTATAATATTCTTATTAAATTTAAATTACTTAAACTATTAGATATTATTAAAGATATAAATATTTACTTTAAAGTTATAAAGTACTATTTTCCCTCTTAAATCTAAGTTATTCCTAGTATTTAATAAATTTATACTTTTCTTTAATAATTTATATTACTTAAAGTATATAAATAATAATATATTAGCTAACTTCTTACCTAAAGTAATTATAATAAAGTTATTTATAGGGTTTTATAAAGATATAATAATCTTATTATTTTTCTTTTCTAGCTTCTAATTTATAGCCTTTAATTTCTTTTATAAATTTCCTTTAAAATACTTCTTAATATTATTTTTAAAGTTTTTCCTAACTACTTAGTTCTTTAAAGAAATCTCTAGCTTATAAAAAGCCTTAAATAAATTATAGAATTCCTATTACTTTATAGTATTCTTAACTATATAATTTATATATCTAAGGCACTTAAGCCTCTTTAGCTTTATTAAATTATTAAATCTATTACTTATAAGTATATTAGTCCCTCCTAAGTACGAGGTAAAACTGCTTAACTTACTACACCCTAATACCCTATTCCTTTAACTTCTTTTTATTTACCTTATAAAGCTTATTATTAGGCTTACCCTTATTTTTAAGTATCTTTTCCCTTATATAATAAATACTATTAATTATCTTAAGGTTAGATTTATCTTCCCTTTCCTTCCCTTTGCTTTACCCAGAGCATTGCAATACAATACATTACACAATACAATATATCTAAAATTTTACAATACAATACAATACATATATTATTTGTATTGTTTTGTATTTTTTTTCTTTTTTTTAGTTTTAAGTTAAGTTCCTTTATTATAAGGTATATATAGTTTATATAATAGCTTATAATAGTTTATAATACCCTATACTAACTTATACTAGCTTATAATAGTTTATAATACCCTATACTAGTTTATAATAGCTTATATATATATTACTTATATAACTTAAAATATTATTAGTATTAAAGTTTAATTAAAATTAAATAGTAAATAAATAACTTATATATAAATATAAGTAAGTATAAGGAAATTACTATAAAAAAAGCTATACTTTTTAATTACTTAGTATTTTAAGGTTTTTAAAAATATTAATAAAATAAAATACTTTTCTTTTTTATGTTTTTTGAAAATAATAATAATAGTAGTAATAATAGTAATAATAATAGTAATAATAGTAAAAATACTATAAAATATAGGAAAACATTTATAAATATTAAAAAATTTATTAAGGGAAAACTAGACTAAACTAGGAAAAAACCCTTATAATAACCTACTTAAAGGTCTAAATTAGAATAAATATCATCTTCAGAGGAAGATTTAATATTAGGTAAATTATTAGATTTACCTAAGTTAGAATCTTCCTTTAAAGAAGATATAGACTCTTTAGAATCAGAGCTATAATAATTATAGAGCTCTAAATATTGCTTAGTAGTAATATTTCCCTCCTTTTCCTAATTCTTTAATAAGATTAATTCCTTTAAAGTAAAATTCTTTAAAGAAGTTTATCTCTTTGTAAGAATATTACCTCTAGTATTAAAAATGCTTTCTATAGTACCAGAGGTAGTAGGAATAGCTAGGTATTTCCTAGCAATAATACTTAAAATAAGGAAAGATTTAGTATTATCTTCCTACTATTTAAAGATATCCTCCTATAATAATATTAATATATTAATAAGATTATTAATATAAGAAAGGGATTTACTTACCTTATCCTCTTAAATATCTAGCTTAGTATAAGTAGAAATCTCATTTTTTCTATTCTTTTAAATAGATTTTTCCCTCTTATTAGGAAATAAACCTTTATAAAGGTTAGTTTTAGGCTTATGCCTAGGATTTTCAAAGGTCCTAGGTTGACTAGGCCCTACAAGATTAACTATAAATTAGGTATTTGCGTGTTAATCTTGCTTGCTAATATTACTATTAGCTTAGTTCTCTTTATAAAGAGGTAAAATCCTAATAATATTATATATTAGTATATTAAAACTATACATAAGAAAGGGTTATTATACTTACAAATTATAGTCCTTTTCAAGGTTTTTAATTAACCTTTCTAAGGTTTAATCTTCTAAATTTAGCTTTTCCTTTATAGTAAGAAGGTTAAGCCAAGGGTCTAATAACATAGCATATAGATAAGGCTAATATAAGAAGTAATTATTTCCTATATCTTTAGGAAAATAATTAGCTAGCTTATTTAAGCTAATATCTATAGATGCTATAAAGGCCTTGCCTTAAGGGCTATAAGTTTCCTATTATAAGTTAGTATATAAAGGATATAATTTAACATAAGAAAGTAATATAAATACCTAGCAAATATAAGCCTTTTGGTTCTCTTTTATATCATTAAGATATTTATATATCCTAATAATAAAAAGTAGGACTAAACCTAAAGTATTATACTTCTGACTTTAAAGTATAATAGTAGGTTTATAAAAGACCTCTAATATGCTACTTAGGGTAGCTAAATCCGCCTATTCTTACGTTATTAGAATAGCATCCTTAAGAGCTGTAATATTAGACTCCCTATTAAGAAAAATAATAGCTTCTTTAAGCTCTAAAGAAGTATTAATCATCTTATAGGTTGAATTCTACCTAGTTTCATTAGCTAAAGATATAATTAGTATTATATATAAAATAATATATAATAAAGATAACTTACCTAAAGGAATTCTTGTAATATTGCAATTCTTAGCAATATAGCCTTCATTTTTTGCCTTACGTAAAGATTTTAACTAAGTCTTATATAATCCTTGGTTATTCTTAATAATAATAGCAACCCTTTTAATTTTACTAAGGATTCCTATAGAAATATTAGTAATAATACTAATAATAACTATAATAAATTACTTACTATTTACTAAGGATTTAAATTCCTTATAACCTTGTCTCTCCTTAATAGAAGAGATATCTTCCGTAGAATAATATAAAAATTCACTATTCTTAAAAGCTTCTAAATCCTCTTTAGAAGAAGTTAATTTAATAAAGCTTATTATAATATCCTTTGTAATAATGTTTAAAACATATACTATACATCAAATATTATAGGGTTCTTCTATAATAATACTTTTATAGTTCTTATTAATATAAGAAGACATAAAAGTATTATTATTAGACCTATTATCTCTAGTAAAACTAGTATTATTCTATTAGTAAAAGGTTATATAATATATTAAAAGACTAAAGATAATAGCTAACATACCTTGAGATTATCTTTAGCTTAAGCTAATATTCTTGAATCATTTTATTAAAGGATTCATAAATATAAGCTCTAGTGTGAGAATTTAATAGATATTTAAATCCTATAATATAAGATAATTAGTATAATAATTATAACTTACCTTATAGTTATAATAGAATAATAGTATTTACTTACCTAAAAGCTTATATTTAACTTAAACGTTTAGGTCTAGCTAACTAGCTATAACACCTAAATAGGACTTAGAATTAATTAAAGCCTAGATATCTAACTAAATAGATATAGATCCTTGATTTTGAAGATTATATTAGATCTTCTAGATGATTTGCTGCTTAGAAATATTATACATAGTATGAATTCTATGTGCAATACTTCTATAATTTAGTAAAGAAGCTAAATTATTATTCCTAAGTTTAAGTTAGCTTATATATATAAAAAATAGTATAAAAAAATATATTACTTACCTAGAATAATAATTTAGTAATTCTTTAAAGGAATTACTATTAATAATAGCAAAAGCAATATTATTTTCTAGTATAAATCTTATAACTAGATTAACTGCCTTTTCTAATAAAAATTCCTCTGAGGAAATTATAGAATTTCAAGCCCTTTTAGTAGGAAAAAAGGATGTTAAAGATGATTGGCCTAGGGATTGTGGCTGGATTTCAGGCACTATTATAATATTAGTAATAAGATAATTATAAGATAATATAAATAACTTACTTATTATCTTAGTAGGTTGTTTTTCTTCTAATTTAGAAGTAGTAATATCCTTATGCTTTAGCTTATAATAGGATATTCTATTAGAAGCTTGGAATCTCTTAGCCTTACTTTTAAAGGTAAAAGTACAATTAGGCTATGAACAAAAACATATAATTACCCTTTCTTTATTTAAATTAATTTCAGATAACTAAAAATTAAATAAATTATAGGTAAATATATATGATTTTAAAGAGAATTTATAACTAGCCTGATTTTCTAGGTCTTTTTTATGTAAACCTAGAAGATTACTAGGCTAGCTAGGCCTAATAGGCTAAGAAGATTTATTAGAAAGATAAAAAGAGGAATCCATGTTAAATAAGAGGTGTTTTTTGCTGTTCTTTGCTATTTTTTGCTGAATTTGATTTTTTCTTTTTTCCTTTTGTTATGTTTTTTTGTTGTTTGTTTTGTATGATTTTCTGTGTTTTTTAGGGGTTTTAGGGGTTTTTTGGGTTTTTTATAGCTAAAAAGAGATTTCAAAGAAACTTAAATAAGAAGAATAACAAGGGATAACAGTAAGAATAACAGGTAAGCTTTTCCTATGTGATTTGGATTTTCTACGATTTTTTATGATTTTTATAAGGGAAAAAGAAAAGAAAAGAAAAGAAAAGAGAAGCAGGGTAGTAGTACACTAAAAAATCACGCAAAAATTTTTGCCTCACTTTAATGACTAATCTATTTGATTTGCTATGAATTGCTTACATAACATAACACCCCACTTTTGGACCCACTTTTTATTTATATTCTTTATTATAAGAGAATAATATCTTACATATAAATATATAGTAAAAATTTTTTTTTTTAAAATACTATTTTCTTTTATTTAAAAAAACCTAATTTTATTATATAAAATTATAAAAAATTATATAAAATATATATATAGCTTAGGCTTTTATAAAGCTTTTTATTATACTTATATAAACTATTAAAAAGTCTAATTATTAAATTAAAATAAGTATTTAGAAACTTTTTTTATAGGATTTTTACTTATTCTTTTATTTAAAAAACCTATAAAGTTAAAAAAAATTATTTTAAATTAAAAAAAAATCTTTTTAACCTAGGAAAGTTTTTATTAAGAAAAGATATATTATTTAAATTTTTAAGAAGTTTCTTTATACTTATATATTTTTCTTTAGATTTAATATCTTATTAATTTAGAATATTAAATAATTTCTTTAGGGTAATTATTATAATAAAAGCTAAAAAAAGTATAGAAAATAATAGTAAATCTTTAAAAAATAGTAGAATAGTAAAAAGACGCTTAAAATATAGAGAAAAAAATTAAAGTATAAGCTTAAACTTAAATATATAATATTTAGCTACCCTAAATATATAATAAGCTTACTTTTCTAAATAAGCTAAAACTTTATATATTTTTAAATAAATTACTAAATTATATATAACAATAAGGATACTATAATTAGATTACTTTAAAAATCTACTATATTTAAGATATATATACTACCCTAACTATTATATAATACATTGTATTGTATTGTATTGTATTGTATTGTATTAAAAATACAATATAATACACAATACAATATAATACACAATACAATATAATACACAATACAATATAATACACAATACAATATAATACACAATACAATATAATACACAATACAATATAATACACAATACAATATAATACACAATACAATATAATACACAATACAATATAATACACAATACAATATAATACACAATACAATACATAGGGCAAAACAATACAATACAATACATCAAAGGGCCAAAAAATACAATACAATATAATACAACAATGCTCTGGCTTTACCTAATACTATAGTAATTATTAAATTTAGTTGTTAATTATCACACTAGCTAGGTATTACTAGTAATTTTTTTTATTCCTTGAAAATTAGATGCATTGGCCATAACCAATGACCCTAAAAAAATTAAAAATCAATAAGTATATTACTAATCTTTATTTCCTTTAGTAAAGCCTTATAGTCTTTCTTAAACTTAGTAATAGCTTTAAAAAAGCTATTATTTATTCCCTTATTAAGTAAGTTATTTTATTTCTTCTAAAATAACTTATATGTATATTATTTACGCTAGTTAGCTCTCTAGATAGCTATTACTAGTACTCCTACTACTAAGTTAAAAGGGAAAACCTTATAATAGGAAGAAAAACCCCCTTATATTTATATTTAGGCTAGCGCTAGCCTTATAGTAAGCCTATATTACTTAGTATATATCTTATTATAAGTGTTTATTACTAGCTTATACTAGCCTTATTTTATAAGAAAAATAAAGAAAGAAAAAATATATAAAATAAGTATTTCTTAAACCCTTTTAATCCTATTTTAGTGTAATAATAAGCTTATTTTAAGTTATTTAGCTTTAGGTTAAGGTAAAGTAAATCTAGATTTATAATATTAATTTACTTTTTATTTACTTTTTTACTAACTCTTTTATAGCCTTACTTTTTAGCTATCTCTAGCCTATTCTTACCTTATAAGTTTAATAAAGGCTAAGCACCTAGTTTTGTTTAGTTAAGATAAGGGAAGCATTACTTTAACCTAGTTCTATAGTAGTCCTATTCTAAAGCTAGTAAGTTTACTCTAGCTTAGTAGTAGTTTTATTCTAGCTCTAACTTCCTTCTTAATAAGTCCTAGATAGCTTCTAAGACTAAGTTAAGAAACTTTATACTAGTAGTTAAGTAAAGAAGAAATAAAGCACCTTAGTAATAAGCCTAAACTAGGCTAGTTTCTCTAAGAAATAATATACTAAGCTTATCTTTTAGCTTATATACCTTAATATATATATAGTAAAGATAAACTATTTCTTACTTATTACTATCCTTATAAAATCTTATAATAAGGTAGTAAAGGAAGCTATTTTTATTCTAAAGAAAAACTAATATAGTAGTTTAATTTTAGTTTAAAGTAAGAATAATAATAAGCTAGTAAGACTTATAATACCTAGAGTTTATAGTTAAAATTAATTAAATAACTATTCTAAATATAAATATTCTTTATTATAATTATAAAATTATAAAATTAGGTTTACTTTTAGCTTACCTTTATGCTTATATTATTTATTTTATTCCTTATACTAAATCTATAATTAGGAGGTTTTCTATTTAACTATAAAGTTAACCTAAGTCTAAAGGTATTTTAAGTTATCTTATAGCTAGTTCCTATACTATTAAGTAATATTAGAGTTATCTTATACCTAGGAGCTATTTAGCTAAGTATTTTACTCTTTAAGGTTTATTTAAGGCTAGCCTTACTTCCTATATATTAGTAAGCTAATACTATTAGGGCTATTTATAGTTATAATTACTATAATTAACTAGTATATAGTATTAGTTTTCTATAGCTTTATTATAGCTATATAAAGGTAAAACTACCTTAGGGACTTTTTTTTAAAATAAGAACTTATTTAGGCCTATTTTCCTTATATATAGTTAAATAATTATTAAAGAGATATATTTATTTATATTAGTATAGAATTCCTAGATTTCTTTTAGGTTATAAAAGGGTAAGTAATCTTTAGTTAGTTTTCTAATATATTTACTTTAGGCTAGCCTTTCTTTATTATACTAGTTTTTCTAGTATTTTTTTTTTCTTATATAAGTCTATATCTAGCTTATTATTAATAAGTAAGGGTTTTCTTTTATAATATAGTATTATTACTACTAAGTTAGCTATAGCTTAAATTATTCTTATTATTTTATTCTTAATAATTTTATTCTTAAACTTTTACTTTATTTTATTTAAGTATAGATTAAGGGGGGAGATATAAGTCTTAATCTCTAATTATGTAATAAGTATAGCCTTAAATACCCTAGTAATAATCTAAAGGTAAGCTAATTAATTAGCTATAAAGCTTTTTACTATTTCTCTTAGTTTTTCTTTTTTTTTAATAAGAGTATAGTAAGCACTTACTTTATAAGTAAGAATAAGCTAGACTACTTATATATATAGGAGTCTAGTATCTTTAAAGCTATATCCCTAGGCTAATATTACTAGCTTAAAAAATATAAGCTATTACTAGGCTAATTTACCCTTAAGAATATTTCTATAAGCACTTTAGTTAAGTTTTTTATTAACTTATACTTCTAGAAACTTATATAACTTTATAAGTATTATTTTCTTTACTTTAAGTTAGACTTTAATTTAAAAAGGTTTATAAGACTTACTAAAGTATATAAGTTTAGTTTTAGCTAGGTTAAACTTAACTTTTACTTACTTTACTTATTTTTTATAAATCTTTTATATAGCTTTAAGTCTTTTTTAAGTTTATACTATATTCTTACTAAAGGCTACTATATTTATATTATTTATAAATCCTATAGTTACTATACCTAGAATAGCCTAGAGATAAATATAAAGCTTTACTAAGTAAAGTAAGAAAAGAATTAAGAAAAGAGATAAATCTTATAAAATACTAGCCTTAATTATAAATAGTTTAAAAAGTTCTTTATTAAAGCTAAGCTAGCTTATTATTAGCTATTATAAGACTTTAATCTTTATAAGTAAGTATATTAAGTATAAGTAACTAACTTTATTAAATACTAAAGATATATTTATATATATTAGTAAGGTAATATTACCCTTTCTCTAGGCCTTTTTAATATACTTTATAAGGATTTTTATTATAGTTTTTATTAATTAATTTATTTTATTACTTATTTATAGTTTAAGAAGTAGTTTTTTTTACCTTAGTAAAGGCTATAAGTTACTTTACTATTATTACTTTTATAATCTTTCTTACTATATTAAGTAGTAAGATTAGCCTTTATATATTAGCTTTTCTTATTTCCTTAGTAATTTTACTAGGTTTTCTAATTACTATTACTCTTATAGTTTAGAAGTAAGCTAGGAAATAGCTTACTTCTAGGACTATATTTAAAAGCTAGGTAATAGTATTTTTAGCTAGGTTATTATAAGCTTTAATAAGGCTTACTAGGAGTTTATTATTTTCTACTGCTTTCTAGCTAGCTATATTTACTAAGATATTATTAATTTTCTCTTATTTAAATTATTTTTTATTTAGTAGTAGTATATTTTCTAGCTTTAGGAAAGAGAGGTTTAGTATATATAAGAGGTTTACTATTAGTTTAAGAAAAAATCTTTATACTAGTATACTAGCCTTATTATTATATATAGTAGCTAGATTAAGGTTATTTTTACTTCTTTTTAGCTTAAGAAGTCTAAGGAGCTTTAAAGGGGCCTAGCTTTAAAGCTAGGCTTATCTCTTAAGCCTTTAAACCTCTTTATTTTTTTCCTATATATTAGCCTTTTATAAGGTATTTCTTTATATATTTCTTTTCTTTTCCTTAATAATATATTCTTAGTTCTTATTTATATTAATATAGGCTTACTAGTTTATATTAGTTCTCTAGTATCTTTATTACCTCTTAGCTTACCTTACTTTACTAACTAACTCTTAGGCTTTTCTTAATTACTATACTTTTAAGCTAAGAAGTCCTTAGGCCTTCTTTAGGATTACCTTATTTATAATTTATTATAAGCTTATAATAAGCTATATTATATAGTTATTTATTCCCTCTTTATTATATAGGTTTAGTGTATTTTTAAGTTAAAGTCTAATCTTTACCTTTACCTTTATATATAGCTAGTTTATAGTTTCCTATATATATTTAAGGACTTAAGAGATAGCTTTTTACTATTTATTAAAAATACTAATTAGCTATAGAATATAGTTAAATCTAAGGAGGTCTTTAGTATTATTATAGTAAACTTTAATATCTAGTATAGCCTATACTAGGTTAATAATACTATTTCTATTATTTTTATATTATCTTATAGGTTTACCTTAGGGTATAATAAGTCTAAGCCTTTACTAGTTTATAAACTCTAGTAGTTTATTTACTTTATTAGTTTTTTTATTTAGCTTATTTTAAAGAGAGTACTTTTAGTTAAAGTTACTAATAAATATACTTTAGTTATAAGGCTTTTTTATATTAATTATATAAATAAGTATATTCTAGTTATTACTATATCCCTCTAAATAAAGGGAATATATATTAACTCCTTATAGTTTTATAAGTAACTAGTTAGTCTTTTCTTAGGCTAACTATAACTCTATTTTATATTTCTTATTTATATATACTATAGTATATTTATTATAGTATATAAGGTAAAACTAGGTAAGGCCTAGTGCTAAGGGCTATAGGTTTCTTATATATTCCTATTCTTAAATTATAATTATATTTATATTAGTCTAGTAATAAAGTACTATATATATTAGTTTATTCTTCTTATTTATATTCTAGAAAAGGACTTATAATGTTATTATATTAATTAAGGGGGTTATTAATCTTTACTATCTTATATTAATTTTAGTCTAGTTTTAAGTTACTTTATATACTATTTAATACTTCCTAATCTTAGTTATTTAGTACTTTATTTTATATTTATAAGTTATTCTCTTTTTTTACTTACTATAATTATAGCTATTAAGGCTATACTAGCTTTCTTACTAAGTAAGGTTAGGCTTTTACTTAGGGAGTAAGTAATAAAATAAAAGGGTTATTTAAGATATTTTACTTTAGTAGTATTTTACTTCTTTTTTAGAATAAGGTAATCCCTTAACTAGGCTAAATATAGTCTAAAGTATAGGATATAATTCTTTTTTACTTATTTATCTTTTATTAAATAGGAGGACTTTTTATCCTTATAATAGCTAGCTTTATACTTACTATACCTTAGTATTACCTTATAAAACTTAGCTATATAGTTTATTTAGAAGTAATTATAGTATTATTAAGGTTATAAAGTCTTATTATATAGTTTAGTTTAGAAAAGCTTTACTTTAAAAACTATACTATCTTAGTATATCTTATTAATATCTTTAACTTTATCTAGGCCTAGTATTAGAGTAGTTCTTTAAGTACCTTTACCCTAGGGTTATCTTACTATTACTTTAACTATATTTACCTTATTAGCTTTTCTTATTTTAGTTACTAGGTTCTTAATAAAGGCATATTTAATTAAGAATCCCTTAATAATAATACTAAGTATATAGTAATAAAGGGCTATCTCTAGTATAAATACTTTAGTAATTTATTTTTTATTTTCTTTATATTAAGTAGTGTTTTCTTTAAAGGTAATAATTATATTTTTACTAGGGAGTTTTTTAGCTATTATTACTATAGCCTAGCCTATAGCTTTATTTACTATTATTACTATATTTTCTATACCCTTAAACTAAAGTAATTCCTATATAGTATTCCCTTTAATAAGTACTTCTTATTCTTATTTACTAAGGATTTAAAGAGGTAAAAGTAAGGTATTTAGTTATTTAAAAGCTAGGCTAGTAATAATACTTACCTAGGTTAGGGTATTACTTTCTTTAGCTTTTTCTTTAATAGCCTCTTTAATAGCTTATTTAAGGGCTTTTTTAGTAATATAAATATTACTATTATTATAGTTTATTACCTTTACTTTAGCTTAGGTATAGTTTATTACTTATTTAATAATAGCTTTAGTAATATACTATACCTAGGTAACTTTATTACTAGGGATAAGGCTTATAATTTTATTATAGAATTTTATATTATCTAGATATTTAAATTAAATCTAGTTTATTATAAGGTTATTCTTACTACTCTAAATATTAAACTATCTAATTCCTATATTTAGGTAGTAATAGCTTTATACTAGCCCTCTTTCTCCTAAGTTAATTACTATTAGTATTATATTCACGCTCCTACTACTAGCTTTATTATAATATAATATTATAAGGGGGGGTAAATAGAGGTAAGGAATTCAAATATTAATATAGTTTGTATTTTAAAGGCGATTCCGGACCTTTAGAGCGGTGCGGAAGTTTGTGCGAAGGTTCTCTTAATAGTTATTATAGTAAAGAGGTATAACTATATAAGTATACTAAAGGAAAAGACTAGAATCCTAGTTATAGGCTTATTAGGCTTCCAAGGAATTAATCTATTAACCCTTAGGCCTTTAGGATATTATTATTGATTATTAATTTTATTATTTATTATAAGAAAACTAACTAACTAACTAATTCTATTACTATAAGGTATTTATATTAAACCTAATATTAAATAACCTTAGCTAAGCTAGCTAGTATACCTATAACTTCTCTTAATATATCCTACCCTTTTAATAAACCTTTAATCTCTTTTTATAAGTATTTACTACTTATTTCTTACCTTATTACTCTTAGTATTATTTACCCTATACTTATTAGTAAAAGAAATTACCTTTTTCTTTTTTTTCTTATAAAAATAAGAAACTACTACTTCCTATTTTTCCTTTATTACTTTTAGTACTTCTATTACTTTATTTATCCTTATTAATTTATTATTCTTACTACTTTTACTACTTTTTCTACTATTTTCCTTATTTTTATAATTTTCTAGTTTTATTAGGGTAATAACACTCCTAAAGTGTAAAAGAAAACCTTTATAATAGTAATAGGTAAATATATAAGTTTAATTAGTAGTAAAAGAATAATAAGTTAAACCCTTTTTTATAGCCTAGATATTATAAGATAGTAAAATCTAAATCTAGCCCTTTAATAAGGGAAAAAGCTAGTAATAGTAAGGCCTTAATAATTACCCTTAAGAGACCCCTAGAAAATAAACTATTACTATATCTTTAATTACTTACTTATAACCTTATAAAGGATTAGAAAGAGCTTATTAAGCTAGACCTAGAAAATACTATATAGCTTAAACTTAATAACTATATTATAAGATTTATTAATCTTAGTAAGTATTAAGGTTAGAGGGATAATAACCTCTAGGAATTATTCTAAGAAGACTTTAAAGGCTAGTTAAAAATACCTTTAAGAGGGTAAATAAAGAGATTATTAAAGAGCTATTTTGTTAAGCGGAAAACAACACCCCAAAAGACACGATGCTGGCCCACGGTCGCAAGTAGCTCTGGAGCCTACGCACAACAGAGGGGTCGATTAACTTGACGATATCGATCACAACAACGGCTAGGACTATCTCGTCGCTCAGAGATATCCTAGATCAAATAGTCTGTCGGATCGGAAGTGACGTCTCAAATAAATAAGGGGGGATATAATCTTAATTCATCTTATAGTAAACACAGGTATAATCTTAGCCAAAGCAAAACACAGGGTAATCTCAAGAATCTCGTCAGGTGCGTGGATTGCTATTAAAGAATCTAGCTACAAGTAGTCCCTTTATAGATCAAATAATCCTCTTGCCTAGATGACTAATATCGTCATCCCTTGTTGTGATATCCCTATCCCTAAACCCTAGCGCTTGTCATCGTGATCGCGTGTTTTTGGGCGCGCATCTTACGGCACACACTATGTAATTCTCTATAAGATTATAGTATTCTTATTAAATAAGGCCTAGGATACTTTATCCTAGTATTACTTAAAGAAATGCTTAATTAAATAATAATACTATATTAGCTATAAGAAGGATTATAATCTTCTAAACCTCTAAAGCCTTAACCCTAATATCCCTAATTACCTACCCTAGAAATCTACTTTCCTTAAACCTAATAATTTCCTAAACCTTTATAAGAACCCTTATAGTAATTAATTAAATTAGTTACTTTACCCTAATAATTATTATTTATAATAACTTATAGACTATTATTTATAGTAAATTATACCTTTATAATAATTCCCTTTTAAAGATTAGATTATAAAGAAGATCTTAGAGCTTATAAAGATATATAAGGATAGTAACTACTATAGTAAGAAGCTATATAACTTTCTAATGCTAAAGATTACGCTCTTTAAAAATAAGTATAATAGGATTAACTTCCCTTAAATATATTATTAGAAGGCTTTTCCTATTATATTAATAAGTAATACTAAATAGTATTATCTTAATTACCTCTTTAGGAATAATTATTCCTATAAAGAAATAATTACTTATATTTATTAACGCTTTAAGATAGAAAGTAACTAATAATTTTATTACTATAAGTAAAGTAGTATAATACTAAAGAATATAATTAATAATAACCCTAATAAAAGTAAGCTTAAGTGCCTTAAGATTATATTATTAACCTTTAAGAAAATTTATAAAAGGCTATACCTTTCTAATATAGTAAATACTAAGCTTTATAAGTAAATATTAAATACTATAGCTAGTGTATTTAAATATTAGATAGTTAAATATATACACTCCCTAGGCTTTAAAAGTCTTACTAAAGACTTTTATAAGGTAATTACTATTATAGAATTAAATAGAAAGACTACTTAATACCTTTAGTATAAAGAAAAAGACCCCCTAAAGGCTATATTTACTAATTATTAGTATAGATAATAATCCTATAGTAAAGAAAGCTATTATAAAAGAAGCCCTAGACCTAGCACTAAATACTACTTTATATATAGAAAGAATAGATATTAGTCTTTTAACCACTCCCTTAAGGAATATTAAAAGGAGAAAGACTACTAGTAAGCTAGTAAAATATATTAAATAGCCTCTTTAGAGAAAAGATTTTAGGTATTTCTTACCTCCTATAAAAGGTAAGATAATAATAAACCTAATAATAACTCTAGTTAGGAGTAAGAACTATATCTTATAGCCTATATAAAGGCCTAGGATAATAATAATAATAATATAAAGGAGCTACTATTAATAGCATATTTAAGTACTATATAATTCTTCTACTTAGGACTATAAACTAATTATAATATTACTAATACTAATATTCTTATAACCCTAAATAATTAAGCCTTTTAATATATATTCCTTAAGTAAAAGCTTTATAGGCTATAAGAATATAATAAAGGCTTAACCTACTATATCTCTAAAGAATACTATTCTAAAAAGGTCTTTAGAGGTATTATACTTAATACTAGTGTTATAGGAAAATTAACTATAGGAGAGGTATAAGTAAAAGCCTTACTAAGATTAATACCTTTATTAAAGATTATCCCTTATAAGCCTAAAATTATTATATTTAGTACTAAATTAGTAGTTATAAAAGGTATTCTCTAAGTACTTATAAAGCTTAAAGAGCTTAAATTCTATATCCTTAATATAGCTACCCCTTTCCTTTTCTAAATTACTAATATAGATAATATATAGATTAAGATTAATAACCTTATAAATATACTTATTTAAGGTTATAAGATTATACCTATAGTATTATAATAAGGTTATCCTTAGTAGTTACTAAAGGCAAAAGAAATAGTTACTTTTTACCTCTTAAAAGGAGATATTTATTAATTATATTATTAACTTAGTTACCCTTTTATTTAATAACTTATAAAGATTCTTTAATAAGCTAGTTATAAAGTTAAATACTAGGTAATTAAGAAATTAACTAAAGTTTATTACTATTACTAAATATATAGTAAGGCCCCTAGTTAATTTAAATTTATAATTAAAGATAACTATAAGTTTAACTATAAGATTATTATTAATATTATATAAATTAATAGTTAACTAGTGCTTTATATTATTAATTTAGTAACTTTATTCTAAGTAGCCTAATTCCTTAATCTAAGGAAGTAAAAGGCTTAAGATATCTAGGATACTATCTAAGAGTGCTAGATTAATACCTATCTTAGATCTCTAGAATAAATAGTCTATAATACTAGTAATAACTTTGCTTTTACTAAATTTAAGCATTATACCTAATTAATATTAATTAAGACTAATAAAATACTAATTAAAGCCTATAATAGTATTAGAAAGGTTAAAAGATATTATAAACCCTTATACTAGGCTTATAATACTATTAGACTTAATTAGAAGAAACCTTACACTAGAATAACGCCTTTAAATAGCTATTAAAGCTATTAATAACTCTATAGGCCCTAATAGTATAGTCCTAACCCTACTAGTCTTTAGAGCTTACCTATAAATAATAGATAAGTTATTACTAAGTATCTCTATTATTTAATATACTAAAGTAATTTAAAAAGCTACTAATAAAGTCTACTATTATCTAAATTTATAGTAAGTCTATAATACCCTTAAAGCCTAGAATAGCCTTAATATAGCGCCTATATATTAGCTACCCTAATAAGCTAATATACGTATATTAAGAGAGAAAGGTAGCTAGCATAGCCCTTATAAGCTAATAGTTACTAATAGAGAAACCTATATAGTTAATATACCCTATAGCCTAGTAAAGTTTTACTTTATAGTAGTAAAGCCTTATAATAAAGACTTATATATTATAAAGGGGCTAGAGTAATAAGAGATAAAGCCTTAAGATATAATAGGGGATATAACTATATAACTAATTACTACTACTAAAAGAGATTCTTTAATAAAGAAAGAAAAAAAGCTATAAGCACTAGCTAAGAGAAAGTAAGGAAGACTAAGAAAAGCCTTTATAGTCTAATTTATAAGCATAGAAAAGCCCCTAGAAGAGGCTAAAGACTTATTACCTTACCCTAAAGGAATAAAAGCAAGGAGAGGTAAAACTTATAATCTTAAAAAGGATATTAGCCTAATTAAACTTTATATACTTATTAATAAAGATTAAGATAAGGCCTTTATTTAAGAAATTATAGCTAGAGGGATACTAAGTATAGTATTCCTTATAGTAAAAGAAAAGGCTAATTAAAACCTTACTCTTTAACTTTACTAAGAAAGGAAGATTATAACCCTAGGAAAACCCTTTAAGTAATCTAATTAAGCTAAGATTAATGCCTTATAAGCTTATAATATATTTAAATTTATTAAATATAACCTAGTAAAGCATAAAGGCTATAGAATCTTTAATTCTTATATAGTTAAAGAGATTAAAGGTAAGAGAATAGACTTACTATATAAGAAGTCTTGCCTTATTATATAAGGCTATAATAATAAGGGGAAGGAATTTATTCTAATATAATTACTAATAATATTATAAGTAAGCTAATAGCTTATTATAGCTATTACTTTATTATTAAGAAGAAAAGGAATTTACCTTTAGATTTATAATATTATATAAGCCTATATTTAATTATAAATAATACTAATAAGGCTAATTATTATAAGATTACTAGAGTAAATTATATATCTCTTTCTAAAAGGGACTATAATTAAATTAATTAAACCTCTCTATAGGATTATAAAGGCTAAAACTTACTAGTAAGTAATATACTTCTATTACTATAGGGATAACCTTAATATAATAACCTTAACCTATAATCCTTACTTATTAATTATAGCCCTAAATAATAAGAATCTCTTTAGTATTATTAAAATATAAACTAATAATATATTAGGCCTAAGTAATAATAACTTCTTCTAAAAGGAAAAGAAAAAGCTTTAGAAAGCTAAATTTATTACTAAAGAAAAGTAATAATTAACCACTAGGAATCCCCTTATCTTTAATAGTTATATTTTAACCTAAAATACTAATAATTTATTAATCTTAACCTAGAAGGGCTAAAGTTAGAAAATTAAGGAAGTTAATCCCTAATCTCTAATAGTAAAGTAAGATTATATAAATTAATAAGCCTAAGGAAGCTATATTATAACTATATACTAACTAGAAGCTTCCTATAATCTATTAATTATAGCTTAATACTAAGAACTCTTTACTAATAATATTATATACCTTAATAAATACCTTAAATAGTAAATTAAGAATTAGTAATAAGGACTATAATATATCCCTTTAACCCTTAAGGAGGTAAAGCTCTTTATATTTATAAATAAATTACTTACTAATAATAAGGATTTAAGCTTATAGATTAGATATATTATTATAACTAGTAACAAGATAATATAAGATACTAATGTCACGACTAGATTAGGGAGATATAAATAAAGTAAAGGCTAAGGTTCTTAGTTATAGCTAGAGAGCTATTACTTAGGGGTAGGTATATAAAAGTCTTAAACTCTAAACTCCTATATACCTTATAAGCAGTCCTTATCTAAATACCTTACTATATATATATAGCTATTTAGTAGCTACTTAGTTATTTATATAACCTAAGGCTTATCTAAGGGTTTTATTATATAACTAGTCTATCCCTAGCCCCCTAGCCTTTATACTCCTAATATACTACCCCCTTAATATATAATTATTCTTAATTAAAAAAGAAGTTACTTAGCTACTATAAGTATACTATATATAACTTATAATAGTAATTAATATTATTAGTAATTATAATAGTATATAAGTATTATATTTACTTAGGATAAGAGATAAATATTATTAGGTTATAGGTAATCTTTACCTTACCCTTTAATTCTAAATAGCTAAATAGTTATTACTCTAGTATAGTAATATATATACCTTTATATAATAGGATATTAATACTAAGTAAGTAAACTACTTATATTAAATTTTATAATTAGTTTAAATAAATAAGGTATTATATATTATTTAAAATAAATAAGTTTTTATCTAATATTAAGGATATTATATTAATCTTACTATAGGTTTATAGCTAGTATATATATTTACTAGTAGTAGCTATAACTATAAATATTATAATTCCTAGATTAGCTATATATAGTATATAGATTACTTAGGGGTCTAAGGCTAATATAAAAAAGGCTTACTTTTCCTTACTTTTATATATTTCTTTCCTTTATATTCTCCCTTAATATTATAAATTACCCTTACTCATAAGCTAATAGCTTTATAGCTTTTATTATAGTAATTACTAATATTCTATAGTATTATTTTATTATCTATATCTAATCTTACTTAAATACCTAATCCCTTTTAAATACTAAAATATTAGTTACTTTACCTTTTATACTTATATTCTTATAGTATATTACTACTAACTTACTAATAGTAAATTATATCTAAGTAGTATAATACTCTTACTTTATTTAATTCTCTAATAACTAAGAAAACTACTTAAATATTTTCTTAAAAGTCTTCTAGGAAGTAAATAGCTTTAAAATTTTTAATATAAGTATAGTATTTCTAACCCTTAGTATATACCTTACTAACTTATAGCTAGTAATACTAGTAGTATAAAAATTCCTTATATATACTATATATAGTAAGTAGTAATATAAGCTATTACCCTTAAAAATAGTAATAGTATAGTTTTATAGTATATTATAAAAGGTAAATTTACTTTAACTAAGTATACTAACTTCTTAAGTATAACTTTACTACTACCTTATTATATACTACTACTAACTTATATAAGTAACTTAATAAAATATACTTATTATATATAAAATAATAAAGACTACTTAGGGATATATTTTCCCTTTTCTTATTACTTATATATATACTAATATACTACTAGTACTTTACTTACTTTATAAAATTATATTAAGTACTTTTTAAGTATATTAATAATTATATTATCTTTAATAATAATTCTTACTTCCTTAATAATATATATATTTAATAGCTTCCTAATACTAAATATAATAACTAGGAACCTAGTTATACCTAATAATTTAACTACTATTAACTATAGTAATTATCTTTATTATATAGAAATAGCTCTTAATTAAATATACCTAGAGCTACTAGATATAAATCTTTAGTAGCCTAGCCCTAATAAAATATAAACTCTATAATAGCTATATAATCTTAAAACTAAATAAATATATAATTAATAAATAAAGATATAGCTTTATACCTAGACCTTAATAACTTTAAAGTCTAAAATATAGTATTAAAGGTATATAGAAATAGTTAAAATTATACTATTATTATAAAGTTAAAAGAGTTAGAAAACTAGGTAAAATAAAATAAAGTACTAAAGAATACTATAATAGTAAAATTTATAATACCTATTCTTAAAGAAACTTTAATACTAATAATACCTATAAAACTATACTTATTAGTAATATAAAATAAGTATATTAAGTAGCTTATATTCTAGTAGTAAAAAAACTTTAACTTACTTACTAGGATTTATAAATAGTACTTTCTTTATATAGGTAAGAAAATTAAAGGGATTACTAAAGCCTATAAGGTATATATAATATTACAGAAAGTTAGCTAATAGTATAGTATTAATATTCTTAGAGAAATTATTATAAGCCTTATTATAAATATACTATAAAAATATAGTAATATCTAGGACTTTACTTAAGTATTTAAATAGTAACTATATAAACTTAAATATATATAACTAAACTAGAAAATACCTAATAAACTTTACTAACTATAGTTCCTAAGTAACCTAGGGAATATATTTAGTATCTTTAGGTCTTAAGTATTCTAGTAGTATAGGATAGCTAGTATTAGAAATAAAACTAATATTATACTAAATATACTTATAAAACTAGCTTAAGATAAATATTAATACCTAGAAACTAAGAAGAAAATATTAGGATATATAGGTAATATAATTACTAGAGGTATAGTATACCTTACTTATACTAGTAGTAAATATAGGAGAGATATAATTAGCTTAACTTAACTATAGAAGTATATAAAGCTTTAGAAGCTAAGTAACTATAAAGATTTATACTAGAAGGTTTATATTATATATAGGTAAATTCCTATACTAAGTAATTATAATAATAGTAAATACTATACTTAAATTAAAAAATAGGAAAAGGTAGTAAAAAAGCTAGTAGCTTATAATATAAATATAAATATACTAGAAGGTAAAGTAAATATATTTCTTATATAGCCTAAAGATCTTAGAGATTACTTTATAGCTAATATTTATAAACTAATAGTATTAAGTATATAAATTAATAGCTAGAATACTAATACTAGAAGCCTAGACTAGATCTTTAATAGTATTACTAAATACTATATTTATTATAATAAGTATATATTTAGTAATTATAAAGAATTTACTAACCTTATTCTAATAAATAAAGTAAGAGAAAGTGCTTATATACTTAGTAGTAAAAGTATCTTACTAATAATATAGTATATAGAAAACACTAAGCTAATTTACCTTAAGTAAGTTTTTTATATACTAAGTTTACTTATAAACTTACTCTCTCTTAAAGTATTTATAAAATAGCCTAGATTTATATACCTTTAAACCTATAATAATATAGAGGTTAAGTATAATAATAGCCTAGTAATTTATAGTATAACTTATAGTTACTTTAAATACCTAGATTACTCTTATACTAAAACTATATATTACTAGAATATACCTAAAGTCTTTAATAACCTAGTAGTATTTATTACCTTATATACTACTAAAACTATTTTATTATAGGTTTTTTACCTTAGAATAAGCTACTTAAATTAAACTAATTATATTAAGCTTACTAGTAACCTTAGGATTTAAGTTATAAATAAATAAGCTAGACTATATAAGGCATATACTATAAGTAAAGGGAAAGTATAAAATACCTAAGCTATATTATATAAAATACTTAATTAAGGCTAAAGGTAAATAATAGACCTAGGAGGACTTATTAAGCCTTAAATACCTATAGGTAAAGAATATTACTTACTAATTATTAATAACCTAATAAAAAAACCTAGGATATACTTACTATAAGAAAAGTTATAGGTAGTAGCTTATATCTAAGTAAATATAGCTATAGTAAAAGTATAAACCTCTAGCTAAATTTAGTAATATAAACTAGATAATAAAGAAAAGTTTAAAAATATAATACTACTAAACTTCTTTAAGTAAAAAAGTATTATACCTAAATAAATAGTAGTATATTAACTAAATTAGAATCTAATAGAATATATATATCTTACTATTTAGAATTAGGTATAAGCTATATTTTTTAATAATAAGCTTCCTAAGAAACTTTAGAGAGAGATTCTATAAGTAGTAGTATATACCTAGGAGTAGTTTTCTTATAATATACTAAATAAAATAACTTTATATAAAGTATAGTTAGGAATAAAGCTATATATAAGGCACTTATACTACCTTAGGTATTATATATATAAGCTAGTGCTAAAGGTAAAGTATTTAAAAAAGCTTAATAATAGAATATACTTATACTTTCTTATAGGCTATAAAGCTAATAATATTTACTACCTATAGAATTTAATTATAAGTCTAGTAAAAAGGGTAAAAGAGGTTATCTTTAATAAATAAATATAAATTAATCCTAAGGTAAACTTTAAACTCCCTTAATATAATACTAATCTCCTAGTACTACCTTATATAAAAGAAATACTATTACTAAAATAACTTAACCTATTTTTATAACTTAATCCTCTAGAACTATTAATAGTAAAAAAGCTTACTAATTAGGTTTAGGAGGGAATATAAGTAGTAGTATTTAATAACCCTAATTAGTAAGTAAATAAAGTAGCTAAATAAATAAGGTTTTAGAAGGGGATTAAGGTAATTAATTACCTATTAGAAAACCTTAACTATTTACTAGAAAACTTATTAATATACTACTTAACCCTAAAAAGCCTTAAGATTAGAAAATAAAAGTACTTTAAACTTAAACTAAATTACCTTAAACTTAGGGTATAAGAATTTACCTTTCTTAATAAATTTTAAGAAATACCTATAGCCTTAAATAATATTATACTACTCCTAGTAGTATACTTAATTACCTTAAATAAATTACTTAAAGAAAATAAACTAAAGTCTTATAAAAAGGCTTAGTAATTAGGAAACTAGCTAAAGTAAAAAAAAGCTATAGAAAAAGAATATAATATACTAATTAAGAATAATACCTTTAAAGTAGTTAATATTAATAATACTTAATATATTCTATTAAGGAAATAAGTCTTTAAGACTAAGCTTAGTTTATTTAGTAATATTAAATAGTATAAAGCCTATTAGATTATAAGAGATTTTAAATAAGAATATAGTATTAACTATAATAAGACCTTTACTTTAGTAGTTAAATAAAAGATATACTAACTACTATTTACACTAGTTACTATACTAAACTAGGAAATTAAATAAATAAATATAAAGATAGCTTTTCTTTATAATATAGTAAAGAAAACTATTTATATAAAGCTACCTAAAGGGTTTAAATAAAAAGAAAAGGTTTATAAGCTTCTAAAAGCCCTTTATAGCCTTAAGTAAGCCTTATAAGTATAGTTTAAAATACTCTTTATAAAACTTATTACTATAGGTTTTACTTAGTTAAAGTTTAATAAGGCTATTTTTTATAAGGATAATATAATTATTACTATTTATATAAATAATATACTATTCTTTAGGCCTAATATTACTATAATTAAGGAAGTTAAGGTAAAACTAGTAAAGAAGTTTAAGATAACTAACTTAGGCCTAGTATATTACTTCCTAGGTATAGTAATTACCTAAGATTAGAAAAAAAAATAATCTTCTTTTTATAATAACTATACCTAGAAAGATTACTAAGATAACTAAATATAAAAAATACTAAACTATAAAATATACTTATAAATACCTTAGAGATATTAGAACTATATATAAAGAGGGAAAAGTACTATAAAGATAATTAACTACTATTCTAGTATATCCTTAGAATATTAATATTTATAATAATTAAAACCTAGATTAATTTACTATATCTAGTAGCTAAGTTAAGTAAATTTATAACTAACCTAGTAGTAAAATATATACTATAATATATTAGGTTTATAATTAACCTAGTATTTTTCTTTAATAAAATATAAAATAATAAAATTATAGGCTACTTAAATACTAAGTAAGTATATAATAAAAGTAACTCTAAGTCTATAAACTACTATATTTTCCTACTAGCTAAAGCTATAATTAGCTAGAAAAGTAAGAAATAAAGTATAGTTATAATATTAAGCACTAAAGCTAAGTATATTAGTCTTTTTAGCACTAGCTTTAAAGTAATATATCTAAAGAGACTAATAAGTAAGATTTATAAGGATTAGGTACCTTTATAGTTATATATAGATAATACTAGTGCTTAAATAATTTTAAATAATATAAAATTTTATAAATAAATAAAGTATATTTAAATTTAATATTATAAGATTTATAAATTAATTTAGGAAAAGATTATTAAGGTAAATTAGATTTTATATGTAAAGAATTTAGTAAACTTAGGAACTAAGGCCTTAGTAAGGCCTAAACTAAAGAAATAAATAAAGGTAGTTAGTCTTTAAAGGAAAGATTAAGGGATAAGGTAATTATAAGTACTATATTAAAAATTACTATAAAGCTATTACTCTTTTTCCTATAGGGTTTTAATAAGGGTAGTAAGAAGGAATTATTTACTAAGTCTAGTATTATTATAACTCCTACTTAAGGAGGGGTATTAGATTTTATAGCTAATTAGGACTACTATAGCTAGATTACACAGTGGAGTATATATTAGGGCTAGTACTACCTATAACCTATACCTATGTAACTTATACTTTACATGCAATATAAGCAGTCACACCATACAATTCTGTCATCGTAGGTGCTCCTTCCTTCTGGCTCACGCTGTCTCTTTGTTGCAACTTATCCAGGCCAAGCTCGGACCAGACAAAAAGGCCCGACTAGTCCGTACAGCCCCCCCCTGTTCACCACCATCACCCGCTCTCTCCAAAACGACTTACACACATAGACTTGACAGCGCTTCTAAATCTGGCGACAATGATAGCGCCGGACCGTGCTCAGGAATGCAAGATCAGATGGATGGGAAGAATAGATGTCTTTGTATTCCAAGACCATCGGGCGCCACCCCCGATGTCACGATACCAATAGCCATGCGCAGCGGGCCTCGGCCGCGTCATAGCCAACAACTTAGCATAAGTGATGAAGAGGGAAATCTTTTATTTTAGTCGCTCCTTCTCCATGCCACCTCCAAATGGCGCCTTCCTTCCCGGTTGAAACAAACGTTTCTTTTTACGAGGGCTCCGTGCAATTCGTACTGTGCAAGCCCCACAGTGTGCTGTTATTCGTCAATGTGTTGCTCCTTTTCGTGTATCTTCCGAGGTATTACTCCGTACATATGTTCGTGCAAAGGCTGAAGAATAAGTCTCTTCGGTCATATGTAAGGCGTGGGCAGGCATTGATATTTCAGGGCCATCAGCGGACCTGAGTCGCTATCGCGAGAGCGGATCTGAATGACGTGCATCCTGTTTCACAACTAGTTTGGGCATTGCCCTTCATCCGTCGATCTGTGCGGGGAAGGACAGCATCCCCGGAAGATCGGCGCCAAGGATTCTTTTTTCGAAATGAGCCTTCTCGCGATGCTTGGCGGCGCTGCTGTTGTGCAAGGATGGCAAAGTCACGGGGAAGCTCTGCCGTTCATGTCGGAATCTGCGCTGTCGCGGGGGGGTGAACGCTCGTCGATGAGCGCATCGGACTTCTTTTTGATGGAAAAGTTCTCAATTCATGTAAAACTCCGCGTTTCTGGTGACGTATCCGTAAAAGTTCCGTACATGCTTTTTCCCTAGCTCTTTGTTCATGTAGCCTCTACAGTCCACCAATCTTCATCGATCGGTTTCGTACCAACGTCATGCACATACAAGGCTGTTGTTCTACTCTACTCTTACATCATGATTGTATACTCTGTGCCACGCTGCATGTTGCGTCGTCGTCGCTACTCGGGAGCCACTGGCGATGGGTGGCTGCCAGCCAAAGCGATTGCAAATCTTCTGGCAAAACTCGACCACAGCATGACAGGATGAACCTCGGCTTCGGTAATGTGGCCGATGGACAATGATTGACTTCTTGTTTGTGTCTTTCGTGCCACCTTCTTCGAATCCAACTGCTAATCCGACGAGGTTGCGTGCCACAAACCCTGCGTCGTCTTGCATTGCGTGTGCGAACTCGTCCCAGTAAAATGACCAAAGAACGCCTTGAGACCACTATCGGGGTCACGGCTGACGGCTTTTCTTCATCTTGGGGCTAGACATTCGTCTTTTCTCGAGAATTCGTCCAAGCTTGCAACCGGCACTGGTGGTCGAGTCTTGGCTTTGGCTGGTGTAAGTTCGTGCCTGTATTTGAGATTTGCTGGTTTGCGTACTATCGGTTCGTTACTGGGTAGTAACTCTCTGAAAAGAGGGTGGGTGTTTTCTACAACTTTTCAGTATTCAGCTTTTTGGCTCATCGATAGCGTGTCGCTTAACTTCACAGACGATGCTTTCAATGATTCTACACCCACCCCCAAGAGACCATCTCAATTCTTTTTGATAGATTGTTACGTAAAGCAGAGCAGAAATTTTCTCATGGCTTGTCGCTGACAACGAGCATTGATCAGTCTTCTCGGCGGAGGTGAGAAAGGCTCATTGCCAAGAGATGACCGCAGCCTTGAGTGCTGAGCTTGTCTAGAAGTTGGATTCAAGAAGATTCCATCTCTGATAATGCGCTGGGCTCGTGGGCTTGAGCGATTGGTATGCTTGAAGAAGCCATGATAGTGATTCAAGAACATGCTAATGAGTGGGGGGTAGGGGATTGTCACAATATCTCGTTCCGGGTTTGCAACGCGACTGGTCTGCTACATGATATCGGGATTGCAGAGAGAGGTGGGGGACCGGGAAGGAGCCAAAAGGTTCTCTAGGTACAGTGACAGTGAACAGTGACAGTGTAAGTAGCTGACTGGGCAATTCGTACTCGGTAATATCAGGGAACTGAACCTCGAAAGGTTGGAAAGGAAAGGGCAGCGCGAAATGATGCATCGTTTCGGCTGCAGCTGCAGCTCGTTACATCCAGGCGAGTTCGTGGGCGAGCATGAAATGTGCGTGCGTAGCGGTATATTTGTACGCATTTGCATACTCTCGTATAAAGACGCAACTTTGGTTCATGTGCACGGGCATAGGATCCAACATAGACGCGCGGTGTGTGAGTGGTTGTGGTGAGGATGCCTCTTGGCGCAGTGCAGGAGTGCCGAATCAAGGCTGGGAACATGTCTTGCAGTGGTGGACAAGTGGAGGGATGGCGGGATGGCGGGAGGGGGGGAGGGAGGAGAGGGAGGAGAGGCGAGGCGAGGTACACCCCACCGTACATAGCGGGCACTACATATGTACTCCGTCTAACAACAGTACGGGCCAGGGCCAGCCAAGCCAAGACAACCCCGCCAGCCAGCGCCAATGACACGCAGTATCTGCTCGGGTCCAGCCCTGGTCCAATTTTGCTTATCCAAACGACTCCAGTACGTCCGTAGATGCCAGATGCCAGCTGCCAGACGGCCAGACGCCAGCTGTAGTACCGAGTGAAGTCACCTGCATTTCTAGACAATTACGGATTACTGGCAGCCTCGTCCGCGCTTCACTGCCATGTCCGTTGGTCTGCTCGCTTCTCTGTGTTCTCTGACATTTCTTGACCCTGTCTCGCTTCGGCGACAACAACGGCATCGCCCAGCATCATTACGAGTCGCATCGCCCCATATTCGTTCTCACCACGTCGGCTTCTGTTCTGCTCATGAACCTGGCTCCCTGCCCCCCTTAACCCATCGACGTTGACGTACGGATTACAAACATACAACTCTCGCTTGCTTCCATGTTTCAGGAGCTCACATAGCTTGGTCCCCGGCCTCAGTCGCTTTGTAAATAAACTAGAAATCTGGCCCCCTTCTCCTGCTGCCGTTGCTACAGTGCTGCAGCTGTTTGCTTCATATCCTGCGCTTTGTCCAATTGAATGGCGTCGCCAGCAACGACGAAACCGTGTCCAGAATGCACAGAAACCCTAGTTTCAAGACAGCCGCCACCACAGAATAACCTTTAGGAAATAGCCTCATATCTTTTCAACTCTGACCTCGCCTCCTTTCACTTCACATCACTTCCCTCCTCGAACGTGCTCAAGCCGAGTGCCGTCATTCCTGCACTGACAATGACGGCACCGACTCTTTCGGAGCATGGCCACGAAACACGGACAGAATGTCGTCATCTTCCACATGGGCAGTTCAAGAAGCACAAGGTTCTGCCTCGTCCAAGGAAGGATCGGTCAGTGGATGATGGTCAAGCTCTACCTGTCATCTCTGACGTAGCCATTGGCACTGCTGTTCCCTCGGGCCCTCTTGCTTCTCAAACGTCCAGTCCACGAACATTGAAACACCGACCGCGGAGGATAGGTACAGGTCCCGACTTGCCTCCGACTCCTCCAAATTGCTCCCGCGCCTCGTCTGGCAGTCACCCTGCTCAACCGCCCGGTTCGGATTCACCAGATGCTGAATTCCAGACTCCACAGGCTTCCTCGAAACGACCGCCAGCCACACCTCCGGATCAGCGAAGCCCACCGACACCAGACGAGACGCCTCCTCAGCCAGCGAACCGCCCACGCGCACCGCGACCCTTCTTGGGTCTGGATCGTGGCTACCCTCGAACTGCCACAGC
This sequence comes from Epichloe coenophiala, assembly GCA_018801565.1. NCBI lineage: Eukaryota > Fungi > Ascomycota > Sordariomycetes > Hypocreales > Clavicipitaceae > Epichloe > Epichloe coenophiala. Next base: position 2,029,890 of record JAFEMN010000005.1, on the reverse strand, counting down.
AACGACAGACTCTCGAACTGAATCCTTTAAAACGGCCAGAGAGGAGCCATTTTCTTCCGAGGATGAAGCTGCCATGTCAATAACAGAAACGGTCATGCTGGCTTCCTCGACCCTCTCACAAACGACGGTTCTGCGATTTCCTGTCAGCACAGCGAGCCGGGCTGTTCAACCCAAGGCTTTAGATTTTGCACTCGAGCGTCTTGAGACAAATTCTGATGAATTCTACACCCCGCGCACTCGTGGTGAACTAGCTCAACTTGATGGTGAATGGGGGTCAACGCGACACGTAGAAAGGGAGTGGGACGATAATCTTCAAAGCGTGGTTTCTGTGGCTAGGCACGAACCGAAACCTGTTCCACCAAGAACACCGCAGCTGGAAAACGAAGCGTTGGAGGACAAAGTCATCGCTCCAACGATTGCGACCGAAGCCGTTCGAAGCATGTCGCTCAAGCAAGCCGCTACCGTGAGGTCAACGCCGAAGTCGTCACCTCAATCAACACCACAACGAAGACATACAGGGGTTGTCGCATCGCGCTCGGAAGCGTCAGGAACAATGCAGCCTCGACGATCGACTGGGCTGTCTAGCCACTCTGCACCGTCCACTGTAGTAGAAGCCATATTAGTCGACGGTCCCAGCCCCCTTCAAAGACAGAGGACTCTACGCCATGTGCGTAAGCGCAGAGAACTGAGAGAGCCAAGTCCGCGTGGTCAACATAATGCATCTGAAGACATGGAGTCGCCGCCGGTCAAAATGTCACCGATGTCAAACTTGCGGAACGAGATCGCGCGCAGGCATGATAGCTATACTTCTACGACAAGCACCAACTCCATGGCAAGCGGCACAGCTAGGCGAGAAGTGCGGAAGAGTGAAGGTATTCCTGCAGTTGTGATACCGGATCGAAGGTCTTCTCATAAGTCAAAGTCGCGAGAGCCGTCTCTGCGGTCTTCGTCAAGCCGACATTCGAGAACAAGAAGCGGCGGTTCTTCTCCTTTGGATCGATCCCCATTTTCTAGTCAAGAATTATCTTTTGATCGACAGTCGCGCCGGGATCGGTCGACTTCTGTTTCTGATGGGTCAGACCAACGTACCATGGATTTTGCTCCCATAATGCCGGCTCGCTCTTCCTCTCTGTCTGCCCCAACGAGTCGGGCTACTTCACGGTCGGAATCTCTCACTGTTGAGAGCGTGAAAGCTTTGAACGAAATGCATCGCCACGATAAGAAACCGACTGCGCCGAGGACAACAATAACGGTGGCGGCGGCGGTAATGGCAAGGGAGCCAGCAAGTCACACGGCTACGCAGGCAAAGGTCGCCATCGTACCGACATCTCAAAATGCAGCTTCGCCTATCATCTCGATTCAGTCCCCACAGACGTCTCGGTCTGATGGGGATTACGGACAAGGTCCTTTCGGAGCGGATCATCATGATGATGCTGCTTCGGCAAGAAAGCACTCGTCTCGCACAACCTCATTCTCCGTCATGTCCATGGAAACAAATTGGACGGCTCCAGAAGTATCGGAGGCCCAGGCTGTGCACATGTATCCCCATCAGAACTCCTCGGTGTTGAGGATCAATCATCCTGCCGAACCGCAAATTACAACTGATGCAACAGACGAGGGCCCTGAGCAAGCGGAGTCGAACGAAACCCCCGTGTTCACAACCACAAGTCCTGAAGGGGGTGTTTTGACGCCAGAGCAACGACAATCTCTGGAAGAGGTGGATTCGCCGCTTCGAAATCCCCGCTCGCCCCCTGATCCGCCTGTTCATCCGCCAGCAATCAACTTCATCCCTGCCACTCCATCAGGCCTTACTCCAGCTGAGGAAAGGCTGGTGCAGTTGGGTAACTTTGATGAGGTTTCGGCTGAGAAACCTGGTCGCCGGCCCTCTCTCGTGAGGAGAGCACTGAGCAGACGAAGGCACTCCATCAGCTCCCCGCCCTCAGAATCAAAACGTCCAGGCTTCTTGACGAGAACCTTTTCTGTATCACGCAATGAACGTAAATCGTTTGATCTCGAGAGATCGGGGTTTCTTAATCCGGACGTGGACCTCGGATACGGCCAAAAAAAAGGTGAACCGGCAGAACAGGACAAGCTGCATCCTCACTGGCGACCACAGTGGGATAATGACGCCGGCGACTGCGATTGCTCTAGTTGTCGTTGTGCTAGCGAAAGGGTAGAGGAAATCTACCGATACCCTCCGATAGACAATCGACCACGACCCCTGAAACGGAGTCTAAGCGCAAGAGTAAAGAACACATTTGCCATCTTGCCTACACGAACAGAGTATCAATATCACATGGATGATGTCCAGGGACCCGAGCGCCGCACAATTCGACGAACTCCTAGTGGAAATTTGAAGGTAATGCGGCGACGATCGAGCGAGAACTCGTTGAAGCGGCAGTCAATGGGGTTTCAAGAAGAGCGAAGACCAGCATCAGAGGGCAATTCTCAGAAAGGGTTTTGGCGTGTTCACAGCTCGCGGAGACGCCGCAGCAGTGACAGACTACGACGATCTTCCTCTCTCAGCAGTCGCTTTGAAAGAATGCCCAGCCTCACGAGAAAGTGGAGTGAGAAGCGCAGGGAAAAGCGAACACAGGAGCTTCGACAGATGATTAGTGGACCCCGAGAAGTACGCGATGGAGTTGGTGAGGTGATTCGACCGAGCACTGTCAGAAACCAACAGGCCCATCACTCTTACTGAACTTGGACTGCCAAAGAAAGAGCCACTCGTATGTGGACGAAGAGCAAACAGAAGGAAGAAAATGTCAAGGAAAGAGGGAAAGGAGGATTACGAAGATCTGAAGGCGGAACGCCTAGAAAGCTTACCATCATGTCATCATGCACATAGTTGGTGTGGGTAAAATTTTACGATCGCCATGATGTGACGGGTTTATGACTACAGCGACTATTACGGCAAGATGGCACTATATCCAGCTCATGTATCGAAGGGGTTCAAACATTTTTCGGGGTGCTGAATTACTTGTTTTTTGTTTGGGCGTTAAAATGATGTTCGCACAAGAGAGGATCGCAGTTGATTTCCACAAATGGATTAATTAGTTGCGTCTGTTTTGTTTTATTTTAACTTTATTTATCCTGGTGGGCAGATGAGAAGACGGGACCGGTTGAGCATCTTGTATTATGGATATAACGGCCGGGTCGAGATTTTTCGACAGCCACACGTTGTCTTTGCATGTACGCTTGCCAATGAACAAAGATCTGTGTGCATTAATTTGTCGAACCCTGATCAATTTGTATCATGTGTTTGAGTCTTGAAAAGGTGCCTGATGAAAATGAAATGCGGCCTTGCTTCAACAAGTCTTGCCACGATGCCATGGCTTATTTTCCGACCTTGACCTGAACGCCAAATGTAGACCTTGAAATGCACCCCATGGACAAAGGAGAAGAAGAAACTAAGGAAAACAAACAGAACCTCCGTGCTGCCTAAGTAGCGCATGATATAGCCCGTCTCACCGACCACATCTCTTCACCTTCTTTCATGTCCAGGAGCCCCGGGAGCACCGACACCCGGTGGAGGAAAGCCCGGAGGGGCAGATCCAGGAGGAAATCCTTGACCGGGCGGTGGCATGCCTGGCATGCCGGGCATGACTGGCATACCTGGCATTCCAGGGAAGCCCGGCGGCGCACCAGCGGCACCTGGAGGAGGGAACGGCAGACCACCGGGAGGCGGAAATGGTAAACCGCCAGGAGGGGGGATTGGCAGACCGTTGGGGCCGGGAGGGAAGGGAGGCATGCCAGGGATACCACGGCCACCACCAGGAGGAGGAGGCATTCCGGGAAACTGTCCCGGGGGGGCACCAGGCATACCGGGGAACGGAGGAGGGCCGCCTACAGATGGAGAGAGTCAGTCAAATTGGTCACGACTCACGAGACCGACGGAGTACCAAGCCTCACCTGGGAAGGGAAACGGCGGGGGAAAGGCATTGCCAGGCTGGTTTTGCGGCAACATGGGATTGGCATGTGCTTGACCCTCAGCAGCGTACGATGAGGTGATGGAGTCAATGACGGATTGAGCCTTCTCGTGTCCGATCTCTAAAGCTACATGTCAGCTTGGATGGCCCCTCTGGTCGCAGGTGAGGAATCTAGGGACGGGCCGTGCGTCTTACGCTGATAGTAGTCGACTACATTTCGCAAATGGTTCTTTCCACTATTGTGAGCCTTTCGCACGCTCATGGAGTCGTGCGTAAGGTAGACATCGCAATAATCGCCTAGAGTTGGGAGGTTAGTTTTGTCGATGGATGGAAGGGTCATTTCGGGTATGGCGAGTGGGTGATGGCTCACAGAAGACTGGTTGTCGAGTTAGCACCGCGCGAAAAAAGTTACATGTGAGGATTTTAGGATTTAGGATGAGGAAACTTACATTTCGGCATGTTGAAATGGCGCAACTGCTCTCGCGCAGGAAGAAGAAACACCAAGTCTGACAGTTGTTGTTGGCCCTCTCGTCAATCCTAACGAGGCTAAGCTGCAGCCAGGTCCCTTCCCCGGTCCCACACGTGACTTGTCCCTAAGGGGCGCTGTAGGCTGACGAGGTGAGAAGCTCTAATTGGTCAAGAAATCCGCCCGCCCCCCTTGTCCATTTCAGTCCCCTTTCGCAGCCCCCATTCAAAGGCGACACCTTGCAACAAAGGTAAAAAGCTGGCAGTTGTGGTGCTTCGCAGTGTCACAACCCTCCTTTCTCCAATTCCCGCATCCGACGAGCCTCTCGATCCTTTTTGGTGCAACAATCTTCTTTTCTGCCGACGCCAAAAGGGGTACAAGAAGAAGAACGCACACACGGCCATGGCGGCACATCGCTCGACACTACAATGGCTCGGTAGCTTATTGCTGCTCATTGGCGTGGTCAACGCCCTCAAGTTCGAACTGGCTGCGCACAGCGGTGGCGAGAGCCACACGAAGGAGAGGTGCATTCGCAACTTTGTCGGCCAGGAGACGCTTGTTGTTGTGACGGCTACGGTGGACGGGTTCAAGGGCGACGGAATGGTTGTCAACATGCATGTATGTTGGGATGGAAACGAGCGTGACGATATATATGAATGAGGGAAGGGGTCTTGTCTGACGTTTTATGTGTGTGTGTGTGTGTTCTAGGTCCGCGATTCATTGGGCAACGAGTACGGCCGACCGAGAGATATCGTTGGCGAGTCGAGAGTCACGTTCCAGAGCCATGCGGATGTTTCTTTTGATGTCTGCTTCGAGAACTTGTTTTCGGGATGTACGTCATCTTGAGCCGGAAAGGGCCCTTTTTTGTCATCTACGAACGAAACAATGGAGGGACTCCCTTACTAACATATAGCTGCCACAGCGCGTCGACCTAATCCTGCCTCGCGCCACATCGAGCTCGACATCGACATCGGCGCCGACGCCAAGGACTGGAGCGCCATCCAGGCCACTGAGAAGCTCAAGCCCATGGAGGCCGAGCTGCGTCGTGTTGAGGAACTCGCCGAGGAGATTGTCCACGAGATGGAATACCTGCGTATACGGGAACAGAAGTTGCGTGATACGAACGAGAGCACCAACAACCGTGTCAAGTGGTTTGGCGTCACCACGACGTGGATCCTCATCGGTCTTTGGGCCTGGCAGATTATGTACCTGCGTGCGTACTTCCGCTCAAAGCATCTTATCTAAGGGGACGGGCAGTTTGGGATATCAGGTAGTTTTATGCTTTGTCAGGGCGGTTTCCTTGACGCATGATGGATCGAAGGAGAGAGGAGAGAGAAACATTAATAAGCCCTGAGGCTAGGAAGGAGGGTTTGGGGAAAGAAAAGGCCATGTTCTTTCTTCTGCCTTGAATTTCCTTGCACTGTGGCTGGGGGTCAAGTCGCTGATGCTTTGCGGCTCAACGCGTCTGGCCTGTCGTTTCACCTGGCATGCGGCGTTTGTACATGATTATGGACGATGAGGGGATAAAATTCAAGATGAAGGTCGGTCTCGGTGCATGGGATTGTACGGTAGAGGGGTATGATGGGTGGGAACGAGCAAGTGTGGTCATTATGTGTGTGCTCAGGTGTGGACGTGTTGTGTCACTTGTGTGTGCTGCTTGTGTGCAATCCATGTGTCATGTCCCGTGTGGAACCGCATCGCATCCAGCTTAGCTGATGAGCAGCCACTCTCCCACTCGGTCTCTTCTTCTCTTCTCGCCTCCTCGACAAGCCAGCCTCATCATTACACACACCTGCACTCCCACAACCCATCCAATCTTCTCCTCCCTTCTTCTTCACTCTGCAACCCCATCAACAACAACAACCAGAATACACCAGCAACACATCATACATGATGGCCTCTGCCCTCCGCCCCGCCACCGCAGCCCGGCGCGCCCTCCTCACCATGCGCCCCCTCGGCCTCGCCACCCGCTCACACAGCGCCGCCCCCAGTCCTCCCCAACAACCCGACGAGCTGGGCGTCGGCGAGCTCCAAGGCATCAAGTTCCGCGTTGCGCCGCTCCGCAGAACCGGCGAAGACGACGACACCAAGCGAGCCAGGTTACTATGTGCGTTTTTTTTTTTTTGCAGTACTGCGTTTGCCACCCCCCTCCTTCCCTCTCTCTCCTTGACCGCAGACACACACAACTCACGCCAAGTTCCCCCTTTGGTTCCCTTTTGGCAGATCAATCCCGCAAGAGAGGCACCCTCGAAAGTGACCTCCTCCTATCGACATTTGCCAAGACGCACCTCCCCACCATGCCGTCGGGCCTCCTGACGCAGTACGACCTGCTTCTCGACGAAAACGACTGGGACATCTACTACTGGGCCACGCAGCGCGAGGCCTCGTCGGACGGGGGGATCCCCTCGACGAACCCGGCCGACGATGGCGTCGTGCGCGCGGAGCCGCCCTCTGGCGAGTGGGCGCAGACGGTGGGCAACTTCAAGCCCGCGTATCGGCCTGTGCCGCAGCGGTGGAGGGGCAGCGAGATTCTCGACATGCTGAGGGACCATGTGAGGAGTAGGAGTGTGGAGGGGGAGGGGGAGGGGGAGGGAATGGCTTTCATGCCGGCGCTGGGGGGCACGTCAGTGTAATGTCATGGTTTGGGACCTTGGAAGGCATTTATTTCCGTGTCCATGCCGTGGGAGCACAACCTGGAATACAAAAATGGCTGTAGACTGCAAGTGTGATGAGATGAAAACCAGGGCAGTGACACGGTGATTGATATACGTATACACATGTTGACGAATTGGTGAGGTTGGGCCATGGCACCACAGCGGTTGTTGACAGCGGTGCTGATGATGTACGTGTTTCTTGGGGACATGAAGTTCCGAAAAAGTGGTTGCGGCGTGGACAACTATCTGACCGCCAAATCGAACCCATCAAGCCGTCAAAAACTGACGAGGCAATCTCATTCCAACTCCCCACGCCACGCTAAGGTATCCGTATCCGTATCCATTTCGACAAGCAAACCAGATCAACCCACAAATCATCAAAAGAAAGAAAAAAGAAAGAAGAAAAAAGCAGCGCAAGTCAATCCCTCATAACTCATCACACGACAACAAAGTACTCATCACCCCTCCTTCCCGGGCAATATGCCGCTCAACCCCCTCAGCACCTCCATCAAGGGCATCTCGCTCGTCCCCGCCCTCTCCCTCTCCAGCCTCTCCCTCTCCTTCAGCCTCGTCGCCGCGAGGCCCAGCACCACATCTGCCTGCCGGCCCGCCACGAGGACGCGCTGCTCGAGCTTGTGCACATTGTCCGCCAACTGGTCGATCTCGAACTCCAGCAAAGACTGGACGGTACGGACGCGGGATTCCATCTGCGAGCGGACCGTCTCGAAGGGGACGAGTTCATCGGCGAGGTAGCTTCTGATCTTGCCCTCTTCGGGTTCGAGGAGCGAGAAATCGGGGAGCTGGACGGTTGGCGAGTCGTCTTCGTAGATGGGCGGCATGTCGGGCGGTGGTGGGTTGCGGATAGCTTGCCAGGCTTGTTTTTCTTGTTGTAGCCTGGATGGGTTAGATGGGCCTTTGTTCAATGGTGGTAGATGAGGGGTGGGGATATGGCTGGCTGGGCTGGCTACCTTTGTATCTTTGCCTCTAGCGCGGCTAACTTGTCATCGAGTTCTATATTCCGGGGGTTCGGTTGGAGAACGGCGGTGCTGGATGGTGCATCGTCGTCTCGGTTGAACCAGTCTGAGAAGTCGGACCGTAGAGCATAGTCTTTTAGTATTTGGTCTTGGATTGCTCGGGCTGTTCCCCAATCGTTAGCAAGGACATAGAGGGGAAGCAAGGAAGAAGACGTCATGACTTCGCATGACGACTGGTGCAGACGTACCGCCCAGGATGGCTTCTGAATTGACCGTTCCGTGAGGCGGCTTCTGAGGCAGCGCCCGCTCGCCGCACCACATCAACAGCTGCTTCATCCTCCTCGGCTCCGGCAGGTCCCCCGCGATATGTTTGTAGAATTCCTTGGGGTCCACGTCGCGATGCGGTATCGCCGTCTGCCCATTGTCAATCAGCGAGCTGGCTCTCCGACCTCGCGATCCCAGACTGCTCCGTCTATTCGACTTGCCCCCCTTCTTCCGCATCTCCTTGTTTCGATTGATGATCGGTGTGTCGCTCATGGGCAGCGCAATCTTGGACGACTCCGTTGGTCTTCGCGGCGTCGGTGACGGCTCCCACCGTCTCACCGGCTTCGAAACCTTGGCCTTGGTCTTGGTCTGGTCCGCTCTGCCCCCCGGTGCGCCGTTCGCGTGCGACTCCAGACCGCCGTCAACATCCCTCTCCGACGTTGCAGCCCGCGAGCTGTTTCTCGTCGACCTCTTCTCCGTTTGTGGTGCCTGTGCCTCCCCGTTCGGACTGTCATGACTTGCTTTTAACCGCGCAGATTTCCGCTGTCCTGTTCTCGACCTTGATTTTGAGGTTGATGGGCCGGCTGGAGTCGTCGCTACGAGGCCGGGTTCCGCCTCTGCACCCCCCTCGGGGATAGCCGCAGCCGATATTGACGTTGATGCTGATGCTGTGGTAGTTGCGCGTGTCCCTTTCCCCATTGTTGTTGTCGACGTCGTCGCCGCCGCTGGCTCTGGCACTGGCACTGGCTCCGGCTCTGGCTCCGGCACTGGCTCCGGCTCCGGCTCCGGCTCCTCTGTCCTTGGCCGCTTCGATTTTCGAACAAACTGGAAATCATCATCGCGTTCAAAATCATTCACGGCTACAGACCAAAGTGGTTAGCATACTCTGCTTCATTCAACCTTCTCACGGCCTTTCCTCGACTCCGTGTGAGCCTGCATAGAACCTACCAGCCGGACGGCGCTTGCTTCTTCGGCGCTCTTGCTGGTTGCTCATGCTAAGAAGTTGTAGCGCCTGTTGAGTCGTCACAAGAGTCGTCATGGATGGCCAATGAAAGAGCTACATGGGGCGAGTATGCAAGTCGAATATGAGTAACGGGCCGGCCCGGCCGCTCAATGTACAAAGTCGGCGGTTTGCGTGTGGCTTTGGTGATGGTGGCGGGCAGTATGAGTATGGATGGTATGGTGGTGAACCACCTTGCTGCAGTGGCTGTCGCGCGAGTGATGTGCAGTTTCGATCGAGTCTCGACTTCTCGAGCAGACTTGTCGCGTCACCGATGTCGCGTCTGGCTCGAGCTCGACAGCCGGCGCACGTAGTATGGTGATTTATCCGTATGTACTTTCGGCTTGTCGAATCGAGAGCGGGATTGCGCATACAAAAGAGTCTGCTCGGCAGAGAGCAACACCAGGCGCAAAAACGGCGATGCTTTGTCGTGTAGAGAGAAGCTACCTCGTCTTGTTTACCTTGGAGAGACGAGGATACGACTTGCGTTGCACTAAGCCATTTTAGGCCACTTTGCACCCCGCCTCGTAGAAATACCAAGCCGAGTGCGTGATTGGTCCAGCGCGCGCGCATCGGTCAATCAATCCCTTTACAGTATGCTGTATAAATCCTCTCACCCCTCCTTCCTTTTAATTCCCTTTATGGATTGGGTTTTTTTTTTATAATTTTACTTACACATCAGTGACACACATAACCAGCCTCGAGCATGTGGCATATCTTGTTCAACTTAGTACTTCTTAGTAGCTTCTTATTGCCTATAAAGCCTGTCAACACCGACAAAGAAAACCAAAACGTTTTCAACAAAACTACGTGTTCATTCGCAACGCCACGTGTAAACAAAGAAGATCTCACCCCTTCCAACACCTTTTGATGTGTGTGTACTGTGTGGAAATGTACATGAATGAATGTGCAACAGGCCAATTAACAAGTCATACCTCTCATAGAGAAGCTACATGGCCTGCAACACAAAACCAAGTCTGAATAAAGTAAAGCAAGCCCCTGAAGCTTGTGATCCCAAGAGTCACTGCCTTTTTTGCCGGAGTTCCGTACACCAAGTCCCAAATAGATCGTCCAATTTCATAAAAGATTGTTATACAGGGCAAGACATGGTCGACACGGTGAAGAGAAAAGGCCCTATGCTCACAGGATCGACCCAAACACTTGTGCCTGTTGGGATCGAGCGGAGCAAATGACGATTGTCAGACTTTTGAATGAATCCATGCCGCTTTGTGGAGAGGTGCAAGGTGACGTTTTGTCTCGAGACTCGACATGAACTTGTCATGTCTGTGAAAAGTCAAGAATTTGCATCGCCGCAGGGTGTGTCGTCCCCTGACTGTCCCAGAAAATCGTTTGTTTCACCAGCTACTCGCTGCTGATTCTATGAGAAACGGCGCTGGACTCCTTGTCCGGCCATGACCTGCTGTTGATTAGACATTGGCCCGGCCATTCCGTAAGGGTTCATTTGGGAGTTGTAGGGCTCGACAACTTGTGACATGAAAGCCCCGTGAAGACCTTGTTGTTGAGTAACGGGGCAGTCTTTGTGGGCCAGAAGCAATGTCTTTAGGTTGACGACCTCTTCCCTCAGCTGCGTTATTTGCGCTGTGAGTGCGTCATTTTCACTGCTGTACATTTCAACCTTGTTTTGCAGGTTCGCGAGCCACTGCTTCTTACGTTGTCTACACTTGAGAGCAGCAACACTATTAAACTTTGGTGTTAGAATCTCGACATCAAGGGAATTAAAATTTGACAAGAAAGCGAAGCGTACCGATTTCTTTCGAGGAAGTTCTTGCGTTTCTCCTCATCCGTCATCTTCACCTTTGGATTTCCGTCTTCACCCATCATGTCGTCGTCGTCGTCGTCGTCGTCGTCAGAGAATTCGGGAATGCTTCCATTCACAGAACTGGAATTGCCTTTTGCCTTTTTACTGTGGGGGGCCTTGGCCGGTGGTAGATCGTCAGCTTTTCTTCTGCCATTTGTCGCAGCTGCGCCCTTTTTGCCCTTGCCCTTGGCCGCAGGTCTCGCTTGCTCGCTATCTTGAGACCCATTGGTCCCTTCGCTCACTCCTCTCGAAGCCCCTTTCCCACTTGGCATTTGGGGTGACGTGTTTGCGTTTTGAGCAGATGTTGGTGGTGGATGAGCGTGGCTAGGCGCGCCGGAAGTGCTGAATCGGTTTGACGCTTGAGTACCGTTCCTACTCTGTGCACCCTGAGCGAGCATAAACAACCCGTTCGCGGCGTCGTTATCGTGGGGGTCGAAAGGCCCGGATGCTTGTTTTGGCTCTGTTTTAATTTTCGGTGTGCCGTTAGGCACATCAGAGGGCTGCGACGTTGGTTGCTGTACTTGCTGCTGCTGCTGCTGCTGCTGTTGTTCTTGTTGCTGCCGCACGTGTTGTTGCTGGCCTTGTTGTTGACCAGGAGGGTTTTGATCGCGTTTGGCAGCAGCTGCGCTGATGGCAGTTCGATGAAAGTCGAGGGTACTGGGGGTCGCGCCGCCGCTGGCGAGCTGTGCAAAAAGGGCCTGAGAATTTGGGCTTGGGGCGGGGAACATAGACCCGCTACCGCCGGGCGCGAGGCCAGATCGTAGCGAAGACTCGTTCGGGGTCGGAAATCCTCCACGGAGGTGGTGCGTATCGCTGAAGTAGTCGTTGGCTGGTCCTGACAACATGGCAGGGCTCAAGGGACCGGTGCGCAGCGAGCCACCTCCCCAGTTGAAAGGTGTCGAGTTGCCGCCGGGGAGAAGCGAAGACGGCGAGGTTAATGATGCGACAGAAGGCAGTTTGGTGCCTCCTGGAGTCTCTGGGCCTCCGCCGCCCCCGAAAGACTGTTCGAAGGGATTGGGCTCCAGACTGAGAGATCCACCAACTTGGCCGGCGAAGAAGTCGGGTGTGTTGTTTCCTTGGGATTGTTGACCTGGTCGAGGAGGGGGCGCGAGAGGCTTCGTGTGTTCCACATTAGACGCACCGTCGTGCTTCACGGCGGGGTTGGGCTTGGAATCGGGGGCTGGATCTGTAGTCGCAAAAACAATAACCGACTTTGTAAGTAGAGCTGACGATGACTGGTTGCGACTCCCCAAAATTGAGGCTCAGATGAGAAGGGGATGGGTGAAGGGGAGGGGAGAGGGGGTTGACGTCGACGTGGATGACGACAGGTGGAGAAGAGCAACGAGGCAAATGTGCGATGGATGCGTTGGATGCGTTGGTTGGGACAACGGGCCAGGCAGACAAGTGTGGCAATGGTGCAGGAGAGTTGGAATAGGATGAAGATGAGGCTCAAGAAGAGGCTCGATGTGGCTCACCTTGTCGTGATGTCTTGTTGCTGGACGATTGGGGGGGCTTCGACTCGGTTGTAGGAGAAGTCCCCATGATGACACAATGCTGCGTTGATGTAGTGTATGTAGTAGCAATTGGTTGGGGGGGTAGGAATTGGGGGGGTAGGATATGGGGGGCTTGGTCGGTACGCCGTGTACGGGGTGGGGTAGAGTATGTGAGATAGACACAAGTCGATGAGGTCGATGGGAAAAGACGAAAGGAGCGCCTCAGGCGATGAGGTCAGAGACGTCGACAGATGTCAGAGGCGTGTATGTCTGGCAGGGCAGGCTAAATGCCGTACGTGGGTTGAGGCCAACGAGGCGGAGGCCAACGAGGCGGCGCTGTCTAGGCTGGGCGAAGATTTACAAGCGCGCAGCAACAGCGCACAGCAGCGCACAGCAGCGCACAGCCAAGGGCCAGGCAGCGGTCGGGCCGAGAGGGAAGAGAGAGAAAAAACGACCAGACAGGCAGGTCTCTGCGCCGGCGGACCAGACCAGCAGCGTCTTTGCTCAAAACGAGAAGTGATACAAAAAGTGAGTAGTATGCGTCGCAGGCCTCAAGCTTTCGATTGCTACCAAATGCGGACGGGCGCGCGCAGCTGAGAGTGGGAGTGGGATTGCGTCGAGCAGACGACGATCGGGAAGGGGGCTCAGGCGTGAGTTTGCAGAGGAAAAGACGTCAGAGATGACGTTGTGAGAAGCAGCGAAGAAGAAGGCGCGGAAGAAAAAGCGAATGGCGGCGCCGGGGGGGCCTCTTTCTGGTGGTGCTGTGGCCAGCCGGGGCGGGTCCAGAGAATTTGGGAGAGAGGCGGCAGGGAAGGAGCAACGGCCGTGGATTTGACTGGCTGGCCGGCTGACAAACCAGCACGTGATGGTGTGCTCGCACTGTGCGGGAAATCGGTCGATTCGCCCATGAATCGGACATGTATTATTCGGTCGCCATTAGATGGCAGCATGAGACAGCGACGGAGCGTTTTCTCCGACGGCGAGGCCATCGATTCTACGGGGAACCCTGTGCTCCGTCCGTATGTACGTAAAGTATTATGGATAAGTTCTCATTCTCATACCAGACGGTTTCGAAACAGTCTGGCCTACTAACGTCCGACTTGTTGGACTTGGTGCCCTAGACAAGAACAAGTGGTCGGCTGGCCGCGCACGGTGCAGAGCGAGCACCTGACCATTGATCGTTCCTGACGGTGCCACGGTGGCATGTCCAAGGCTGGCGATCTGCGCACTGTCCACACAGTGTTTCACACTCCACCTGGGCGCACCTGGGGGGGTCGGCGTCTCGGGTGTCTTTTACACGCTCTGGGATACCAGAAAAGAACTCTGACTCTGCTTCCAATGCACAAGACCACAAGACCACAAGACCGACGGGACAAGTTGCACCTCGATCCCTTCACGGCATCGCCATGCTGCAGTACGGAGTAGACGGAAGAGACACAGACTGCGCGCAACTCGGCTGTACGTAGATTTGGATTAGGTCAGAATGACGTGTTCTTTGCCCGTGTTATTATTGCTGATAGCTGATAATGACCCTCACGCGTTGACCAGCATGTCATTCAGCCGGCGGGCGCGTTCGCAACAGATATCGACAAGGGCAGTATTACAAGACGACGCAGAAACCTACCAACATTTGTTCTCGAACACGAGATATCATGATTCGTCGCCAAGTTACCCATGCTTTCTCCAGAGAGCCACCTCGGACACGATTTTTCTCCGGCTCGACGCCGTCCTCGACACTAGTACAAGAGATGCCGGGGACACGAGCGTACTCCGTAGCTCAGAGCCAATTAACACGAGTAGTCCTGAGATTGGTTGATTTACAATCTGCATGCAGTCTTTGAGTTCCCCTCCCTCTCACGGCAAATACATACTGGCGGGTTGGACATCGGCAACGACGGCTTATTCCGCTCTATTTTTTCCCTTGTTTTTTTGTGCGTTATCAAATACGATTGACCGCAAGAGTCACTCTGAAATCGTCACGGTATTGTATAGTCCGGTGTTGGGGAAATTTCTGCTTTTTTGGTTTCTGGAAAGAGAAGCACAGTGCGTTTGTTAATGTCACACCAGACCTCCACTACAGTCGACACTGTGAGGCAACTTGGGTGGGATGGGAGGGGCCATGTCGCGCTAACTCGCCTTGGATGACGTCAACTACATGCCCTCAGATTCGACTTTTTTTCCCCTTGTGACTCGAGTGCTGCTCTTATTATTTGCATGTGTTGTTTGTCCAGGGAAAAGCCATAAATCAATCCGGACGCAGAGTTTTTGGTCACGGAAGACAGATGTTTGATGGTACGCGCCGCGCGCAAGCATTTCTGAGGCGGACAAGTTCTGTGAAGTTATGATTGTGACAAGGACAGCTGGGGTTCTGCTTTGACACTTTGCACACGACATTCTTACGTCACAATTGCGCTGCGCGTGCAATGCTTAACATTGACGACGCGCCTCTCCCTTTTCGCTTTTCGCTAGTCCGTCTTGTGTCCACGACGCATCTTACATGTAAACCGCATGTTTCACCCCCTGAGGAGATTGATGCATCGCTCAATGTCTCGCCCTGGCTGGCCGTGCCTACATGGCTAGATTGATTTCCATCTGCCGAGTGATAACAACGACTCCCATGTTCCGCGTTTCGATGAGAAGCGGGCGGGGCACAGTCTTGGCGCGCGTGAAGCGACTGGCGACTGGCCATCGAGGGAGTGTGCCATAATTTTATATGTATCAGACATTTGATCTGAATGGCATGATGAGAGTGTATCAGATTGAGCATCGTTGCAAACAATTTATTTACTTGGCGTCACCTCTCTGCTGCAGATCCCAGGTACTCTAGGACTACCTTCCAAAAGCCCCTTTCCTAGACGGTGAACTGACTTGGAGCCTTGCTTTAGAGTTCCTCTTGGCTTTTGCATGAAGATTTGAAAAAATTGAAATACTTAACGTGATGTAGCCCACTGAACAAACAATTCTCCAACCATTTTGTCTCATGTCCAATTGTGACTATAAGCCACGGTATCAAGTAATGCGCAGTAGTACCTCTTTTTACCCAACACACGGCGGCCGAATAAGTCCTCGCAACCTATTTTTCAAAATCAACCATTATCAAAAACTATGCCAAAACACACAAAACTATACCATCCAGGCGTCATATCCATGTTAAGAACCCCCACACCAATCCAGCCGTCTGCAAAATTCCCACGTAGTTTTCCAAAAGTCCTCTACACTACGGAGTTATTTCAAACCATCATCACCAAACTCCCTAAAACTCACAGCTTTCCCCCATTCCTCCTAACCCTGAACCCATGCCTCGGCGCATGAACCCTCACCGTCCCATCCTCCCCCCTCGTCTCATAGACAACCTCCTCGTCACTCAGCCCAACCAGCCTCCCCACATCCTTTCCCGAACTCCCCATGTCCGTCGGCCCAACCAGCACCTCATCCCCCCGTGCAAGCCCCAAACTGACAGCGTCAAAGTCGGTCGCATCAACACCCACCTCCTCGTCGTGATACCCCGACCCAACAATCAAGCGGCTCGCCTCCCCGCCCTTGACCCTATATTGCTCCCCGGCCTTGCTCTGCGCCTCCCGCACGGCCTCGTCGAACCTGTCTATCCACGCGTACACGCGGGGGTACACCTCGGGCGAGAACTTGTCCTTGGGCAGCGCGCCAGGCAGGCCGGCCAGCCAGTGGAGCGGCCACACGGCTTCAATGTCGGCGAGGCCGGGAGACGGGGTGCCGAGGACCCATTCCCGCCCGTCGGCGAGGAGGGTGTCCTCGAGGAAGTGGAAGACGGAGGCGATTTCGCGCAGCGCAACGGGCTGGATGCGCGCGTCGCGCTCGGGCGTCCGCTTCGCGCCCGTGAAGTCCTCGCGGTCCTTCTGGAACTTGGGATCCTGGAGGAGCGGGAGGTTGCCGGGCAGGAGGGCGGCCGCCCAGTTGAAGATGCCGGCGTCGTTCATGAGATTGGAGAGGAGGCGCTCTATGGCGCGGTGCTCGGCCGAGGCGGAGCCCAGTCGGGGCGCTGACGTGTCGAGCTTCTCCAGCTTCTGGAGTTGGAGCCGGGTGTCGAGGTAGATGTCTCTGCTGATGGCGAGGATGGGGATACGTCGGTAGCCGATCCCTAGGCGGGCTACGTCTGGACGGGGCATCACGGGTGGTTGGTTCTGCGTTTGGTCTTTTGTCAGCTTGGTTGTCAGGGAACAATGCATTGCGAGTTTCGGACGTCACCGTACACATTGGACATATGGGATGCCTCGCAGGGCGAGATACCAGATGATGCGTCGGGCATACGGCGAGTATGCGTAGTGGTAGAGCACAATCTCATTTTCAGCCATCGTGTCCCGAGGTCACGTAGAATGGGGGATGGAAACTTGGATTCGAGACAGAACTATTCTTCGCCCGATCGACGTTGGAAATAACCGTCATTTGTAGTAGTCTACCACCATCAACCGAAAAGGTTAATATTGTTGCCCGATGGCGGATAATCGTCTATGACGAGTAATATGCGCGCACAACCGTAACAAGGAAGCTGAAGATGCACGTAGCTAAATCGCGTTTACACACTCAAAAAAGCATATGGAGCTTTTATCCTTCCATTTGTATGATAGAGGATAGCTTCAATCCATCATTTTCTCTTCATTGATCATCCTGCTAAGGGACATCTTTTCCCGACGTCACGTGTCCCACGTACGATAAATGGCAAGTCATAAGAGGTCCCCGGCTAGATGCGGGGGTTGGCGCCACGGTTTAACCGGTTTAACCAATGGGGTGTAGCACATCAACTTCTCTTCGTGCACTTACTTGAACGACAAGGACAAATAAGTTCGGGGAATAACGTCAACTGATTTGATTGCAGAAAACTATCGTACCAGCTCATTAGAGTGACGAAAACGCCATCTCGTCATCTGTTTTGCGTATCTCGTATATACGCGCAGAGTAAAAAACAAAAAGTTCCAACTTAGATTGGATCGTCTGTAGCGATGCAGTTCGCGATGAAAAGAGCCAGGGTAGAAGAGCTCCCCCCTAGTCGTCAAGGCACATCGAATTACCAACCACCGTCTGCCGCGGCAGCAGTTTCCGTGTTTCCATCACCAGAAGGCCAGGAAGAATCGCCGCCGTTGGCATTCGAGTTGTCACCAGCTTGACCGAAGCCATCATCCTCTTCCACAAGAGGCTCTTTACAGCGCACCTTGGTATGTCCGTACTGTTGGCAGTTGGAGCATTGCACTTTGCTCCCTGTGGTAAGGTCAGTATTGGTCGATTTTTTACGTTTCCAAAAACTGCGAGAATACGTACAGTCCTTCGGTTCTGGACAATCTCGACTGAAGTGTCCAGTTTTCTCGCAATTGCGACAGGTAACATTGTCCATGTTGCGTGGTTCTTCGCATTCTTTGGCCATATGGCCTTCTTGGCCGCAGTTGCGACACCCCCGACCACCACCTTGTGGGCAGTCCTTGGCAAAATGTCCCTCTACGAAGAATCAGCAATCTTGCTTCGTGGCAAGAGTCGGGGATAACTTACTCTCACCGCATTTACGGCATTCTACATTGTCCATGTTAGGTGGTTCCTCGCAATCCGAGGCTCGATGACCAGATTTGCTGATCGTGTTAGCGAACTACTTAAACACTGCAGATCTGCAACCACTCGTCATGACACATACCCGCAGTTTCTACAAGCAAACTTGTCCACACGGGGCTCGGGACCTAAGGGTGACATGTCAGCCTGGATTTATCAAATAAAAGGAAGAGAGTGAAGAAACCCCACAGTCACGGAGACGATGTCCTTCAGCACCACAGTTGGAGCAAGAAATAGCAGGCTGCGCATTGTCTTCTGCCCTCTCCTGCGTGCAAAACTTGGCGCCGTGTCCCAGCTCACCACAGTTGTGGCAGCGTCTCTGGCCGCTATCGACAATCTCACCAGCATCTTCCAGTCGGTTGAGAATTTCCTCGCGGGACTTGGGCCAAGACTCAATCTCACGAGGGCGCTCTGGCTTCTCAGAAAAGCGATAAGAGATGGAATATTTCTTGCCAGTGTTTCCCTGAAGATCCATGTTGGTGAATACGTTCACCAGCTGACGTTCCGATGCAATCAACCAAAGGTTGACACCTTCGTCAATGAACATTGTCTGCAGTTGGTGGTAATTCACGTCACCCCCAACAGCCTTGACATACTCTTGGACACCTTCCTTGACATCATCAACATCGCGCTCCGACGCTGCGATTTTGATCTTGGCCAAGGCATCGTCAGGACTGACGTCCGCAACATGATCTCTGTTGATCACTCGGGCGTTCTCGCAGTTCTTTCGCATATGTCCTGCCCATAATTAGCCACAGAAATGATATGTCCTCTCTACTATAATTGAACAAAGAATACCTTCTTCACCACAGTTGTCACAGACCATGGGCGGTTTCTGGGGACAGTCTCGAATGACATGACCTTCCTCCTTGCAGTAACGGCAAGATGTGTCTCGTGGGGTAGGGCAATCGGCAACACGATGACTTTTTTGGAGTTAGCTTCAATAGAATCACTTGTATTCGGTGGTTGACCAACCCAGTTTCTCCGCAGTTGAAACACTTGTCATTGTCCGAGCCGTCGTTGCCCTGCTCAGTATGCTGGTTCGGGCAGTTCGCCTCTTCATGCCTAGCAGAGCCGTCAGCTTTCACAGATATCGGCAAGTTGTATAATCACTCACCCTTCCTGACTGCAGGCTGTGCAAGTGACTGCAGGCTGGTTCCACGAGGGATCGTTCCCCTGGGTCGCTCCCCAGTTGTCAGTGGTCGTTCCCCAATCACCCATCTTGTGTTAAGCCTGTCAAGCGTGTTGGTCGTGAGGGAGGAATCAGAAAGGACGAAAACAATGCACCCAACGGGCAAATACCAACTGACTATCTGGTAGGATAGAAATGAGGAAATGAAAGGGAACAGATTTGAGGGAAAAGAAAAGTGGGCGATGTCGACAGAAGGTGCCAGCTGTATTCTGGTTGTGGCAGCTGTGACGGCTGTCAACACCATAGCAAAAGATTGAATACAGCTGTCAACAATGAACATGGCGACGCTGCCACCCTGTGTGCGGCTCGAGTCCGCAAGTTCACATGGTCTTTTTTATCAAAGCGAGATGCATCTATTTCAGAGTCTGATCATCAAAATTAGATACTAAAGTGCGGGAGCAGGGTAGAGCACGTTTCATATGATTTAGCTGCTGACTGACCACCGCATGCATGGATTATCCGTATACAAATGCAAATACTTGAACCCCAACGCCGGCATTTCCTTTTTCCCGTTATGCCTATCATTTCCTGGCCTAGGGCGTCAGACTCGATCAACCATCTATTGTTACAATTCTGACTTGTTGCTGGTACCTGCTTGGGTCCTCTCGCCACCTTGCTCGTCCTCCTCATCGTCGTCGTCACTGTCGTCTCCAATGCTGTACTTGGCCTCGTTCCGGCCAATTGATTCCTGAAGTGGGATATTGTCAATCGTGGTTTCATCGAATGCAGCGGCTTCAAGATCGCCGCCACGCTGGCGGTCATGGAATGCCGCAAGCCCAGTTCTCGACTGGCCTGCCGCCTCCTCACCCCTCAAAGCGGTGTAGGCAGCGCCTCTGCGTCGGTGACGCCAAATAAAGACACCCCATGCCACCACAGCGATAATCACAATACCAAGTACTACCTCCCCAGACCGCCGGTACGCATGCCATTTCGCATCGTCGAGCTTCTTGTTTGTCTCCTCTTGTTGATGATGTGTTTTGTTGATCGCTCCGCCAACAGAGGTATCTGGGCCCTTTTCGCCATCAATCAGGCTGTGTGAAGGGATCCCACCAACATTGCTAATGTCGATTTTCATAAAGCGGTCCAACATGTCTCGAGAGCGTCGTGGGTAGTCGAACGGGACCATGTGTGAGGCATTGTTGAAGAGAACATAAGTCAGGTTGCGCGCTTCCTGCCAGAACCCCGCATTCTCACCCTCAAAGGTCCATTGTCTCCGAGGCGCCCAGTTTCCCGGTGTGATCTCGAATCCTCTGCCCCCATTCCACTCCAAGTTGGCGATGAGCTGCTCTGTACCAACGTGGTTGCAAATAAGGTCTTCCGCGCCAGAAAACAGAAGCACCTCTAACTGCTTAAGAATATCAGGGAACAAATGAATGGATGCTGTAGAATTGATATTCTGAAAAGCAGCATGGACGTGGGTGTTGCACTCTTTCCAGCCCGTATTGCGCTGTCTGTTCAAGTTCAAAGCTTGAATGACTGACGGCTGTCGTAAATAGGGCTTAAGATCTTTCAAATCCGGGGGCCAGTTCATGCCACAGGAAGAGTAGGAGTCTCTGAGCCGTACATCGTACATGTTGATGCATTCCTGGTCGCCAGAGCCTTGTCTAGTGAGATCCAGGATCTTCTGAAGGATGCCATCGCATTCAGGGTAATCGACAAGTCCGGGATTCGTGGAAAGCGCCTTGTCGCAGATCCTCTGCAAATGTTGCACTTGCTGGGCCTTGTCTGAACCTTTCTCAAGAAGTCCCTTTTGGAGACTGAACTTCAGGTACGAATCAGCTTGGTCTCGAGCCGAGATCCACCCATTGCCGATGAGAAGACCCTGAAGGCTCCATTTTTCGGCCGGCTCTTTCTGCGCATTGCGATCGAGGATTGCTTTAGCGATGTACGGAATTGTGCTGTCCTGCATATGACTCTCCCGCGATGTAGATCTAGCGATCGGTTAGATTGATTAATTGACACAAGAGGTTTCCAACTTGCCGTCCACACACTTACATCATCATATTCATATTCGGGAAATATTTTGAAGAATTTCTCCATAAATATGATAAACTGATCGGCCATGCCTTTCAACCCATGCACATAATTGTTGGTATCGACATAACTGTAGCCAGTCCCAACGGGGTTATCCACGAAGAGAAGATTTGCAAATTCGTTCCAGGAACCATTATTCACACCCAGCGTCATGTCCTGCCTGACCCTGTAAGGGCCAATTTCCATCAAGGCACCGTCCTCAGAGCTACACCCAGGGCCGCCGTTCAACCATATGACGGTTCGCTGCCGGTCCGCAATATGACGATTTTGAAAATGCCAGAAGAACAAGTTGCCATTGACCTCTTTTGCGACCTCGATGTGACTGTGTACCCCCCGGAGGTTAGGTTAGCTTTCTCCCCAGCTTGTATTGGCCTAGCCACGCGCCCTCGCAAAGCACTGGGCGCATCTTGGACTTTCTCACCGCGGACAGTGATATGACAAGGACACTTACCCAGCATGCATCTTAATTGGAGCAGCATCTTTAGGCAGGCCAGGTAGATTGCGAACGTAGTAATCGGCGGCACACTTTTCGGCAGCAGCGGCGGTGGCCGGCCAGAGCGCCAGCACGGCCAGGAGCTGGCATAATTTGGCTACAGACCAGGAGGACCAAGGAGCCATGGTCGACGAAGATGTGCCGCAAAGCCCCGAGGGCCTGGGGACGAGGGAACTTGCGCCAAAGGATCAAGGAAGTAGGCAATTCGGTTCGTCTGCGTAAGTGTCAAATAATGGAAGATGAAACGCTAGGGGAGGCCAGGCCAAGGCCAGATGGATGCAGCAAGGTGTATACTTGATGCAGAGCGATGGAATCCGCCCACTGGCGACGACAACTGGCTCGTGGTTGTGGTAGAGGCGATGTGGCTTGTCGGGGGCTGTTGGCGCGTGATGTCGTAAGCAACGCTGGGCTGGAGCCGCCATCCACGGAGCCGTGCGGCTGACTGGAGCTATTCAAACACCACAGGAGAGAATAGCAGGAGCAACGCACCAGCAACGCACCAGCAACGCACCAGCAACGCACCAGCAACGCATCAGCAACGCATCAGCAACGCGGCATTTCACTAATCCCAGCGAAGCCAAGCAATACGGACGTATGTATACGGTCTACATTTGAGGGATGGAATGTGGCGCGCCCCCCTGCGCCGTGACTGGCCGTTGGAGACCCGTTGAGGTGGCGAGTGGATTACGTAATAAAAAGGGCATTCAGTTCGAACCCCTGTGCGCATGTCTGGTTGCGCGCGAGACAATTCGCCACTTTATTGCCCAAAATCTTGATCAAATCCATAAATCAGAGCTGCATGGACAAACTTTGAAAGCTACATGTATATTCCCTTCCATTTTCCCAAGGATCCCAGCTCGTGGACAGAAATCACCGCTGTAGGCAGTCTATTTGTTACATGGAATCCACTGACTTGACTTGTACCACCACCCACCACCTGCCAAGTGCCCACCACTCACTGACTCCCATGGCCCAAGCCAGAGGTTTGATTCGACCTCACACATGTCGAATTTTCCCACTCCCTCTGCGCTCCCCGCCAGCCTCGTGACAAGGTCCCGGATTCAGCGTACCCAAAGCATATCCGTCTTTCTCGCAACCTAGCCGATTCGTATCCGTCTTAAACACCCTTTTTCCGTCTTCCCCGGACAGAATCGGGTTTCAAACATATCCGGCTCCAGGGTACTAATCGCCCGCTATGCCAGCCGGCAAGACCTTCATCGTCGAACACTTGGATCCCGAACTGGGGCCGTGGTCAGAGCTAGAATACATTGCCATCGCAAAGGAAACCAAAGATTCACATGGAAACTTCATCCTGTCCAGTCTACCGGCTAAGTTCAGGGTCCCTGCTGCCTTGAACGGTATCTCGGCGTTTACACCTGAACATCGCGGTGTGGAGGAGCTGTACGCAGGGAACAAGGATAAGGTGTGCTTGTTAGATCCGTCTGCTGCGAAGGATCTCTCACCGGAGGACGGAAATACTTTTGATGCTTTCTTGTTTGGTGGTATTTTGGGTTCGTCCCCCCCCCCCCCCCGGGGACCTTTGTTTATATTGGTTTCTTCCCCCTTTCCTTGCCCTTTTTGGGTGTATAATGTGAGGGAATGAGCAAACTCCCATGACTGACTTGACTGATAAATTATTTCATCCAGGTGATGATCCCCCTAGAGGTTTGTCTCCCCCCTCTCGCCCCCCCTGAGTATATTGGAAAAACATGGGGGCGGAACAAAATTAGGAAGGGAGTCCAGGTTTTTGTGACTAATCGTGTTGTAGATCGAACATCTGAGTTGAGAAAGAAGGGGTTCGAAGGTCGAAGACTGGGACCCAAGCAAATGACAACTGACACTGCGGTGCGAGTCACTCGCATGGTTGTCCAAGACACAAGTACGTGTCTCTTCCGTGTCTACATCTTCCACGGGATATCTCTAGTTGTCATACTGACGAGCACGAACAGTCCCCTTGGAAAAGGTCCCTCACGTCGATTTCCCCGAGCTCAAATTCAATGAGCACGAAAGCACACAGATGCCATTCCGTTACGTGACGGACAAGGAAGGCAAGCCCATTATGCCAGAGGTAAGGAAGTCACATCTCCGGTAATTTCATGGCAAGAAAATATCCGATTGCTAAAGTAAACTATCGGGGAACCATAGGGAATGAAGGAACTGATACAGAAGGATGCCGATAAGGCCATAGATGATTTGTTTTAGAAGCATCATGAATCCTCAGAAGGAAAATAACAAGTATATCAGAGTAAGAAACGACTTTCCCATGCGCTATTCACAAGGTGTTTGATATGCAATTCATTCGTTCTCGTGTTAAACAGAACTTGAGCCAACCAAGAATCAACTTATCAACAGGCGACTTTCTGTTCAAGATCAACGGACGATACATCCTAGCTTGCGACTTCCCGTAATCTAGAACACACCATGGCCGAGCTCTACGTAATACCATTTCCTGCTACCCTACATGTAAATCCGCACTCTCATCCCTCGGGAATGGAGAAGCACCCAAAAACTTGGGATTTGCCCATACCAAGACCCATCTATCTTCATCTTCCAAACAGGCAACCAAATTGCCATGCATACCACCGCCCCCATGTGCAGACCTCACACAAGGCCACGGTTACACTTGAACACAATGACACCTATGTGAGAGACCAAGAATGAAGGTACACCATGTAACAGCCAGGCATACGAAGAGTTGAACAGGGAGACTAAAATAAAATGTCCGACGCATACGTGCATGTCGATTTTCCAAGGCGCACTTGCATCCATTGCAGCACAAAGCATGTCTGTGCTTGGTATTCCAATTTCGTCATTGGCGCGACGCCTCCTGGGCTGAAATTACGTTCCATGCCTATTACGAGGGCGTCAGATCCAAATCGTAGGCAGGGTCATGTATTCAACAAGGGGTGTTCCAGTTTCGTCGATTCTGAAACCTCGTCTTTGCTCGAGGAGCCGGGGGACTCCTCAGTCTGTGTTTTCAAAATAATTGCTCAGCAATACAGCGGAAGAGTTTCACTCTCGCGGCACTGTTTTCACCGTATGGAGCGAACGTGCGGGATAATAGGGAGGGAAGAGGGGGAAAAAAAAACGCACAGAACGGAACAGGGCGGCAAGGGTGGGTAGCGACAGACTTCTTGTCACGGCCGACCACTTGTCACAGTAGGTTCAACGATTCCAACCATGGGTTGTTCCTCAACGGGTTTCGAATTATCGAATTATCGGAATAGGGCATCCCGCGCGACATGGCCACCCCCTTGCAGAACGATGAAAGGAACTAACATGTACCGAGTACGGACTAATAATATCTGGGACGCTAATTTGCTGTCTGCCCTTTCCCCTGCCATGAGAGACGACAAGGGCCGAGATTGGACGATAACAATCAAGGAAGAAAATGCTTGCCCGGTGTACTGTATGTCACCGGTATATACATATAAAAACCTTGGCATAATGTAATGATATGCAAGTTCACGACCAAGGACTCTCTCTGGTGTTGCATGCTCTTTACCGCTGGGGTGGGCAGAGGGGCAGATTGGTTGGGATGAACTTAATAAGGCCTCGAACACCAGTCTCCGCGACACCACGTTTGCTAAAAGGTCAGAGTTTAATACCACATCGATAGATGCGATGCTTGATTGATGCAGTAGGCAGGCGTCCTTGTAATATTCTGCATATACTCCGTACGTCCAGACGTATGGCCTCAGTACATACATAAACATGGGCTCAGCCTAAAACATTCAGCCTGTCCGTTCAACGGATGGAGGGCATGCGTGCAACCTGGCTTTGGGAATCGCAGATGAGAAATGCCGAAGAACGAGCAGGGGAGCACCAGCCACGGGCTGCATTGGCAAAGTCATGTGAGCTTCTTCGTTAGAACAAGGCTTCGCGCCGCACAGACTGCACTTACAAAGAGTTAATATTGGTGGAGTATATCGGAATCCGGACCTGCCGATGGCTTGCGTCCAGACTGTAATAAGGCGACGTTGGCGATCGAAAAGGGATGGACGAGCTGGGGAAACTAGTGGCCCAATTTACCGAGACCCGTCAGTTGTCTCATTGATACCTCAGATGCAATTCCGCAATTCCCTCATGTTGCAAGGGCTCCGTGAGAACAACGCACCGTGCATACATGTATGGAGTGGGAATGACTCTTTGAATCGAGATGACAAAGCTTCTGGGCAAGCTGTTGAACACGTGCAAGGAAAATTTCCCCCTCAACAGCCATCACACAATGCCATTCAAGCCTGTCATCTCAAAGCATCTCGTACTAGGGATTAGTCAAACTGCTAAACTCAGCCACGGTTGGAGATTTTGGGGTAAACATGTGACATTGGTGTCACTAGTAGGGGAAGGAGGAGGTACGTGCTGGCCAGCCCAGCCTTTTCTTCAGGGTGCCACAAGTAACTTGAGATGAAACCATCCCACTAAGTCTTGAGGTGTGGTTGGATCTCCGCAGGAATGTTGCCTGCACGAGAGAATAGAGACAGGATACCAGAGTCCATCCATTGCAACTCTTCTGCTGCAACTAGCCCTGTTAAGTGGCAAGGCGTTAATAGGTGCCTTGCCTTTCACTGTCCGGTCGACCGAGAATTGTTCAGAATGGAAGATGGCGTGAGGTTGGCGCTCAATGCCTTTTATCGTGACGAGCACTGTTGACAAAACATACTCTGTGCGGATTACATACTCCGTACATGTGTACATTTCCTGCGACACTCCACACAGGTGCCTGTGCTTGTCCCAAATGCTAAGTCGTCCGATCGTTTCTAAGGCATAACGCACGTTGACAGTGGCTATTGTGAAACGATCTTGAGCCTAGTTATTATGCTAGCTTTGAACCCAAAATCGTATTAGCGGTCATTTATCTGACGAAAGCGCGTACCGATAAGGCTAGTGCTAGCTGCGTGGCCGACATTTGAAAACCGCTGTCGAAGACTGGTAAATCTATCTGATTTTCATTCGCGACACCTGCGCCTGTACTTGCCATTTGTTATGAGGCAAAATGGTGTTTTCAGTATGTGCACGTGATGGGGAATAAAACATTGGAGAGGAAAAGTCCCTTCAGAATGCTCGAATCTAGTTGGCTCAAATTAGCCGCTGATTTGTTTTCACCATTGAGCATTGGTTTGTCTTTCTACCCCTTGCCGAATTAGTAGTTGTTTCGAACGCACGCACATGCTGGCGATGATCCGCATCTTGAATGATGTCGCGAGGAACGCGAAATGCTCGTCGTGTAAATGGTTGAGGTCGGAGCAGATTCGGTCCCGCTATTAGTTGAAGAGAACAGGCCTTGTCTCAGTCCACTTCGGAAGTTATTTTTTTTTGGGGCTTGCTGAGTCGTTTGACAAGTGCCTGGGCCGACCCTGTGACACAGGCGGTGAAACATGGATCCAACCGTGGAAAAAGGGCGGATAGCGCCTCACAGTTCATTCAAACCCCATGCGTGCTAAGGAGTCTTCGGGCGACAGACAGCCTTATTAGTGACCAGCTAAGAAGAGTAGGAACAAAGCCCCGGGCAAGGTGTGGTCATACGTCTGGTATCATGAACTCATGAACTGGGCTGACCTGTCGCTCGTCGTTTTCTCACTGGCGTGGCTTATTATTGTCGAAGAATATTCGACGAGGGCCGTTGGCTGCACTTGAAGACGAGCAATATTAGCCACGTGGCTTGCAAATCTGCAAGGGCAGAATCACCATGGTCACCGTGGCGCCTCTCGCCCTGTTTTTTGCATGGCGCATGATGAGGGGGCTAGGAAATAGTGGCATTGTCGATAGTCGGACGAGTGGGTTGCATTGAATTTGAGCTTTGTGATGTCTCAAAGTCTAAACAGCAGAGAGCGAGAACCGTCTTACTCGTGCAAAGCACATCATCAATCAACCCGACGGAAGACGGACGTTTCGATGCTAGTTGAGAGGACTTCGGGCTTCCAGCTTGGTCAGTCAGTGTCAGTCAGCTGCAGATAGCAGGCAGGCAGGTGGCAGGCAGGTAGCACCGTTGATGCTGCCACGTCGAATGCCGCTGCACAAATGACTGGCAATAGTAAAAGGAAGGAAGGAAGGAAGGAAGGAAGCAAGCAAGACTGTGCCAGGTGCCAGGTGCCAGGTGTCAGTTGCCAGCAGGCTGCAAATCGTTCGTCAATAACGCAACTTGACTCGGGTCGTCAACTTGTACGTCAACAACAGCTGCGTCCGTCCGATGACTACCACCTCCGTTCGATCCATCCAACTTCTTCGGAAACATAAAACAAAACACTTAACGTTCCTCGATGCAGGGTCGTCTTGTCATGTTCATCGCACTTTTTGTACGGAGTACTGCATGCTCAAGCGTCGAAAGGTCAAGTTTGGGTGCGAATGATGCACGACATCGGAGTTTTCTTGCATTGCAATCGCCAGCAGCGTCTGGACCTGGCCACTCAAATGTGGTTGGTCGTTTTGGGAAAGCCGCAAAATGTTGGGCAATCAACAGAGGCAGCTGGCAACCAACTCCGGGAACAGTTGCCTGATGGCATCTATGATTTGCATTTGTGCCACCCGCGACTACTTCCGTCTGCTGAATTCAAGGGACGGTCTCGATTGCTCCTATCACTCAAGCTCTACCTGCAGTGCCCTACGGTTGTAACCAAGCTAACCCAAACGAGGCGGGCTAGTACGGAAATCGAGTTGTCTGATGATACATTATTAGATCGGCAGACTCCGATTGTTTCCAACTTTTCGTCGCATAATGAGCGGACAAGACGGAGTCGAAACCTCCATATTAGGGATAAAGATGAGTGGTTTGACCTGAAGCTACGGCTTACTCTATTCCGGTCGCACATCATTCTGGTGTGACCCCTTGTTTATTCAACATGTTTGTCGTCAGAGTGCGACAAAGCCTGTCCTTGCGAGGGTTTCACGCCCTGTTGCAGCCTGCGTTGCGCAGACAGTACCCCGTTCAGTACACTGACTTCGGAAGAAACATTGACGCCTCACAGGGCAATGCCGCCGTCTAGTATTATAGCTCGACTGCATGGGCCACGGGCCAACTATGAGAGATATGTACGGATTATGCAAAAGTCTACTCCGTAGTTCGACTGGGCATCCCTGGCCTTGCGTCTTCGGCGATGCCGCCCCCAGTGCTCGGACGGGATGCCCTACATGCTATTGATCCGATTAACGCACTCGGGATCTCGCACGTTGGTTCGGATGGGCTCTTCTCAACGCCTAATACCTGCCCTTCTTGCAGCTCGCCCGCGCGCAACGCTCAAGTCAGACTTGTGCCGCACTGTGAACTCCTGCTGCGAACAGGGGTATCCTTGCATTGCAAGTAAAGCAAATTACCCCATGGCCTTGCTCAACCATGAGGACTCAAAGCATGGCAACATCCGATTTGCGGCAGCGCCAACAGTGTGCACTGTGCTGCAGTGTGTCAACAGATGGCTCTACAGACTATTTTATTTGTCTTGACTTTTCGTCTGCTCGAATCGCATTTAGAAAATAGGTAGGCGATGGATGCCGGCACTGGGATCAAGCCCACTTTGGCCTAAGCAACTTGCTACGCAATTCCACAAATGACAAGGCCCACTGCGCTCCCGGCTGTTCATCCATAACGTCTATACTATTATCTGGGAGGCAATATTGATCAAGTGGACGGACGCTAACTTGTTCGGTGTCACTGACTGTACAATGTATGTACGGATTATGTACCCATAGATTTGGCCCACAACTTATCTGTCACCTTGACAAGATACACACCATCCTGTGTCTTGGACATAATAATGTCTAGGCCAAATCGTTTTGTGGTGTTCAAGATGTCGACTTTTAAAACCCTCTCGAGTAGCAGCAGCGTGGGTATAGGCTGCTTCGTCGGCCCTCCTATTGTCACCGTCTAGTTGGGACTCGTCTTGGACTCTCCCGGACTCACGACTTTGCTGATGCGGCCTGCGTCTCATGATGTATTTCAACCCCCCCCCGGACAGGAATAGGATTCTTGACGGACCAGGAGTGGACTGGGGTGGACAGCCAGCCCTTGCAGGAGGCTTCTAGCATACACGCATACACACATACCGCATACACACACAGCCACCTGTTTCAGACAGACATAACTTAAGTCTCTAGAAGCTTTGGTTGCAATTCGAAAAGACGCTCGGGCCGTCCAAGATCTGACATCCTATACTGGAGAATGGAAAATGACCGAACAACACTCTCTGGCCCCATAGTGACTTTGGTGTTTCGGCTGTTTCGATCTACTCGGGTGCAAGCCCGTCAATGCGAATGGTCCACTCGATCGTGCCCCCAAACAAGTCTGAGGTTCTATCCTTTCCTGTTGGTTTAGAAGATCAGTGGTACAATAATTCGGCGTTGCTCCCATGTTTTATTCCCTTTCTACATGTTCCAACAAATAGCATCGGAGAGCCACCTCCAACCTCGGACGCCTTTCCCTCCAAGAGTATCAAACTATAACCTTCCTTTTTTTCGTCCAGGGGAGCAATTCATGCAGAGCCGTTGAGCGACTTCTGTGCACGACTCATCCCCGACCTAAGCCCTTATACTTCACCTGACAAGTGCTCCAGCATACTGCCCTTTGACAACCAAGATCCTTCCAAAGACAGACCTATCTACCAGGACACTCACAGACGATATCCTTCTTTCGCCAGGTCTTTTTTTTTTGTGTGTGTGTGCGTGTGTGTGTGTGTGTGTGTGGTTTGGCCATGAGGATGGACGTCACTTCCTTGCTGAATGAATCAACAGCAGCAGCATCAGAACATTACAAAAGCTCCACGAGGGAGACCACACTGTCACCTTGTATCTTGAATCCAGACAAAGCATCGTCAGGATCTTTACCGACGCCCTCGCCCGACAGAACAACACCACAGCAAGACTGGGATTCAAATTCGATTCAAAACCGAAAACCATGGAGCGCTGGTGGCTACGCACTGCCATCTCAACTTGATCCCAAGTACCGCTCGAATTCGATATTTTCATTCCGATCAACAAGTGATAATCTTGACTCGGAAGGCTCCTATGATTTTACTGCCGTGGAGAGGTACTCCAGAATGGGATCTGTGGATTCTGTGTCTATCGAATTGGAACCATCTCAGCCGTCTCTACCGTCAACACGAATGCAACAAAATCTGTGAGTTAGCTCGTTATTATGTTTGGAGTCTCCCCATGGCTAACTTGTATGTGAGGCAAAACTATTGTGATGATAGCCAGCGAGACACAGAGACGCCCGACCCAACAGGCCACAAGTTCTCCGACAGTCACAGCAGTCTTTCGTCTTTCGCATCATGGAGATCTAAATCCCACTCCAGGATATCCTCGGCTACAACGTTGAATAGTATTCACAGTGCTTGCCAATTTGTCGCAGAATTACCTCTACTCCATAGGACACTGTCGTCAGGTAGTGAATCATACCAGACGCTGAATTCAGCAA
Organism: Epichloe coenophiala; assembly: GCA_018801565.1. Classification (NCBI taxonomy): domain Eukaryota; kingdom Fungi; phylum Ascomycota; class Sordariomycetes; order Hypocreales; family Clavicipitaceae; genus Epichloe; species Epichloe coenophiala. The sequence goes on along the minus strand of JAFEMN010000005.1, from coordinate 1,998,598 downwards.
AAAGAGCACAACAACAGGCAACGGATGTTGGGCCATTACCACGACATGAAATTGATGAGATGGCTGGTCCAAAAAGATCTGAAAGTCCTTCAGACGCCATCTTGAATATGAAGAACGCAAACAAGACTTCAATCGCCGATACTCCTACCAGGTTAGTCAACTGTTATCATGCTACCAACTTACTTTACTGTCTTGCCCTGTCCATGACTATCGCCGCGTCCGGTTCCTCTCAACCGAATAAACCTGCAAAAGTGAGGCCGGGTAGAGGTTCGTCTGAAATACGTTGAGGCTGCCTGGAAAGCTTGACCCACGGTGAATCACGGTTGGGGCAAAGACTCCTCACAACATGTTTGACGCATCTTGATGAGTAAATGTGAAGCTCCGCCTTCTCCCGCGGACTTGGTCATGATCACTGCACCCGACATCTATCATTTATCCACACCCGTTTCCTTTTCTCACCACTAGTACACGCAAACGATCAAGTGTTCGGGACTGGAAAATTTCTTACGATTGCCTCCAGAAGTTCTCTTTACTAACAATTTCCCCCCGTGACTAGTGATCCATCGAGCAGGCCATCTCCCTTCGCCGGTTCTTCGAAATCACACAAGAGGGCTGCTTCTGCTCCAGACTTCTGCCCTGTGGCCAACTATAGATCATCCAGACAACTTAGGGCCGTTTTAGCAACCCCCAGCGAAGTCATGGCTGTCGCGGACGGTGGAAGCACACAGCCTCTGTCGCGGGGTGACAACACAAATGCAGGCCCTGCACACACGATGGGCGATTACAGTGAGTCTGGAGTAGAAGGACGTGTTCCAAAACACCAGAGCGAGGACACTGGTATCGGTGTTCCTGCACCGGGACTCATGCACGCTCTCCCTTCTTCAGCTTTTACGGCTGGCCCACTCGATTGCGAACCACGTTCGGCGAAACCGTCATCCAACACCACCGTTCCCTTGGATGAGGACGACGAGGAAAAGCCTGTTTGCATGTTTGTTGACGATTGCGACACCGGGTCTCAGCTTCGGAAAGCCATATCACACTTGTTTGGTCGCAACAAGACCTGCACACTCAAGATTCCGAAAATGGTATGGGTGTACTACTGTCGTAAGCATTATCAGAGGGTTCGATACCGAAACGCAAGAACGTACCCCGTGACTCAGATGGAACTCGTGGAAACCCAAATTGAGCGTCTCAAGGCATGGAGTGACCGAAATCAAGGCAGAGGGAAAGGGGCATACATCAAATCATGGACGCTGTCGTTGCGAAAACGAGAAGAGAAGCGACTTCGGGGAAATAAGAGAGGAAACGAGGACGAGGATGACACGGCCGCTCTTGGGGCTGGCCACATTCCCGCGTGGATCATCAGTGAGCTCGGCGATGGCTTTGACACAGCTCGCATGTTTGCCATCGCAGCCCGCCTTCGTGAAGAGATCGAGAACGGAACTCTTAACCAAGTACCGGAAATTGAGTTCCTCCCTGACATCGTGGACGATGATAGCGAGAAGGACATAGGCAAGCCTGTCCGGTATCGGAGACAGACTGGGTCTATCAACGCGGCGAAAACGTCGAAACGAAAGGCCTCTGATTTTGGCGTAATGACCCGCCAAAACCCCATGTACGGGGATATGGGCTATGGCACCATCACCAAGCAGCAGCAGACGATGAGGATATCATGAGCCCCTCGGGGAAGCGGTCGCGCACTGCCCGAGCCGCCACATTTCCGCACTTTCAGTCCTCAGACTTGCAGGGCGCGTACGTGACGGACCCATCACATCCATATATGGCGTCGTCTCCTTACGGATTCGGCGCTCAAGGACCTGCCGGTCACCCCCCGCGTGCCCAGAATATTGTGCCCAGGATTCAGCCTCTAGAGTACGGCCACCATGTCTATGCCCAGATTGGACGTCAGGATCAACATGTCCACAATGCATCACATGCCCACACTCACACGTCATCGTATCAAGGTCCTCCTCAGGAGGTTTCATATGCTCAAAAGTCATACAATCATTACCATGCTGCGGCTGGCTATGAGCAGCAGTCGGGCCAATATACCAACAGCCGAAACACTCCCACCTCCCCTCCTCCCACTCTGCCGTCCATCGCAACTCAGATGCAGGGTGGTGGTCCCATGTATGGCCACCCAGGGCCTGATCGAAGCGCGGCAAGCATGCGACCTCATCATTCGCATGGCCCTCCGCGGCCCATGCACCAGAGATCTGCCAGCGCTTACACGCCAGGGAGCAGATTCGTCTCCATGGCTGGCAGGCCGTCCAGCTCCGGCAATGGCGGACCCATAGAGCATCTCAGGTATGGAGGTGACGCCTACGGGCCACCGCCGCCAGCATTCCATGAGCCGGCACGTCATGGTCCTCCGGTATATGGCAGACATGAATGGATGTCTGAGTATAGCCACACGTCGGCCGCTCCCCAGCATCCTCACCAGCACTATGATCATGGGTCAAACTACGGGCCTCCTCCTTTGGCGATGGACACTTCTCGTGAGGCACAACCACCCACAAGGTCACAGTCACGAGGTCACAACCACACGTCAAGTTATCCTGAGCCAATGGCGCCAGTGATGCCGGTGAGTAGCCGATCGGCTTGATGCTCCAACGGGGCAAAGTAGCTTGTCTCTGTACAACAGTCATTCATCCCCAATGTGCTATGGAACACTTTGCTTTCCTTTCTCTTTCTTCCTTCTTTTCTTTCAGCGACAGTATTGGTTCGACGAAGCGTCAGGCGCATCGCCAGCGGCATGCTAAGCTATCCTTGCGCGCGTTTTATCCGAGGGGCGGCCCCCAACCTTGCCTTTTCTCATTGCTCCTGTTTTATTTATTCTTCTCTCAATCATCTTTCTGAAGCAATGCTGGGCTTCGCCTTACACTACATACCGCGGAGGGGCATTTATTGGATGGTACACAGGTGTACCAAGACTGTGTTTCTCTGGGTTGATGAACAACATGACAGTCATGACTATGGGGGCTGGGCTTTCTTGATGGACCGGACCGGTGTCTTTTCTTCTTCTGCTTTTTGTTCATCTTGCTGCATCTTGAGAGGGTGTAGATAGCAGGCGTAGGAGCCTAATAATGTATCAATTTTCGATTACGCATTACACACAAGATGCTTTGTTGGTGACCTACATGCACTTTATCGTAGGCATCATGATGGAAAATAGTGCGTTTAGTTGGAGGCAAGTTGGCAACCAGGAAACCATGCACATGAGTCTGCACTTTGTTCAGACCGTCCCGCACATTTGACCCTTCTTGTGCCTGCCTGCGATTTTGATCAATATAATTGATACTCACCCCTGTGACGTTAAAAACTCCCCCGGGGCATCTCTGCCTCCCATCCCTTGATGCCTCAATCATCATCATCATCATCGAAAGAGACTCCGTAATAATAAGATATTGTGTGGTTTTGGCTGTCAAAGATCGATTTGGCTTAACTTCACGATTTCACGGTATCATGTGCGCTATGCGGGCGGCGGGCGCTGGGCGCTACAAATGAGATGATGCTCCCTAAACTGGACGTGTCCCTCCGATGTTTCATGTCTTGGACTCCCGGACACATAGATTTCAGGACATCTGACATTTCTTGCTTTCCATGTACCGCGAGCATCTCCCTCGCTCATTCAACGTACCAAGCATCCATTCATTATCATGTCTCCACGTATAAAATTTCCGTCCATATTCATAACACACGCCTGGAAGACAACGTCTCCTCCATGATGCAAGACATCTCTGTCCAAGTCTCCAGCAAGACCCATAACGCCTGCGCCAGGTCAACCAGACAAGATTGAGGCTCTGTACAACCATCGCCCCCAACTTGTTCAAAAAAAAAATCCACATGTAGCTGTTCGTCAAGGCGCGTTGCCAAGGACCAGTACCAAAAGCATGCCATTCAGAATACACGACGCGATAAAGGCACTCCAGACCATGACTTTGAACGAGAGAGACAGCGGGCCTCGGCGATAAAGCATCATGACGAGACCAGAGCCGGCGCAAAAAAGACTAATCATGGTTCCAACCGTCACCCCGGCATCGACCTCGACACGAAGCTTGTGTTTTCCTGTCAGGATGAGCACACTATCAATGCCAAGGAGCGCAAACGAAAACACCAAACAACCTAGCGTGGCCCAGACGAGCACCTTGTCTCGGTACCGTTGCACTTCTTGTTCGCCGATGCTGGGGAGCGCATGGTGAGTAGCATATCCAAATTGCGGGTAGCCGTCCGAGGTAGAATATCCTTCTTCCTCCGAATCCACGACGGTAGATGCGCATCCCAGGCTAGAGCCGTGTTCTGGGGAAAGAAGCGGGCGATGCTCATTGCTGGGCCGCCGCATCTTGAACCACTGCTTTGCTTTCTCAAAAGGCAAGGCCAACATGGAGTTCACGTAGGCGAGGCCAGGAAAACCCGTGTCATCGTCAGGGTTGATGTAAATTGCATAATCATCTTCGGGGCCTCCTGCCTCACTACCGTCGTCATACTCATTCCAGTACTTGACCGGCGAGTCCAATTGAGCGGGCGAGAGTGGCTTAAAATTGACTTGTCGATGGCGGCATCGTCCTGGTAGGTCTGGTACAGCTTGCTCATCGGTTTCGGAGGAGCTAGGCTCGCTGAAGTGAGGTGTCGTGGCTTGTAGATCAGCAAGGATCTCGTCGTGTCGGTTTTGCAGGCTTTGCAGTTGTTCAAAGGTTCGTTTGGTGAAGCTTTTAGGGTTGCTCAAGATGTTTTCATTGACACGAGGGGTCAACGTCATTGACCCAGTCCATTTCTGTTGCTCGGGTAGAATCATGTTAGTTAGGGTTCAGTTGCAGCATCAGGATAGCAAAATGAACAATGATGCAAGACCAGACAAGGCGGCCCTCCCCCCGTCACGAAAAAAAAAAAAAAAAAGAAGAGAGGGGAAGGAGAAACCCGCGATTAAAATGCTTCTTTATTCCATACCTTGTACTTTTTGAGAATCTTTCGAAAGGCAATGATTTGGGCATTGGTGAAGCGTGACAGCGCTTGTAATTCTTTTCCACATCGCAGCAGTTCCCTTTCGTACTTGGCGAACCTTCGCTGCCGTTTTAGTGACAGTGTAGAATCATTCGCATCCGAGTACTTGGCAACCCAACGCTGAGTTTTGCTAGCAAGATGTTCTTTGGGTTGCACGATTCGTGTCATCAGCGGCGAGTCACACAAAATCCGGCATGTTTTTTTGTTCCGGTCGGATGCTACGTCACACGTACCTAAGCGCCTGGAAATTTCATCCGCTTTACTGGTGATGAACATATCAACACGATCGTGCTGGCGACATAGCTCGAGATAGAGCCCATTCTCGAATTTCCCCAAGGCTGTATCTTGGTGACCGGGAATTGCAATGGCCGTAGCCTGATCGCGCGTGGTGTGTACCTTGATCTCATGCTTTAGAGAGTTGTAGTCGAGGTTGTCTAATTGCACAAGAAAAAGCAAAAAAAAAACGCTTGTTAGTGAAAAATGCAAGACATACGCCAGGGAGGAAGGGATCAGCAGGTGAAGCGTTGGCTGCCAGAGGGGCGACGGGCGACGGGCGACGGGCGCCACTGGCTGCATGTGTCGTGCCATGCATGACAGAACAATGTGCGAAGACTTACGAAGACTCCATTCTGGAACAGATTCGTGTTCCAACTGCTGCCCGTATTTCATACTTTGTGGGCGCAGGATGCGGGAACAGTTTTGCCAGCTAAAGGAGAGAAAAGGACGAATTGCATTCCCAGCCAAGAGAGCAAAGCACTTGGCAACGGGCGAAACGGGCCAAACGGGCCAAACGGGCCAAACAGAAATAACGGAGATGTACTCGGTAGTGCACAAGGTACGCCCGCGTCTGGTGTCGGCTTTCCGATTGAACAGTTGAACGAAGCCTGCCTGGTCCGTCGCTCGGCGGTGGTGGATAGCGCCGTTGTCGTTTGTTCGGGGGCGGCTGAGCCGCGACTCGACAAAGGGAGGCCGACAGTGGTGGTGGTATCACGGAACTAGCAATGATGATGATGCGAGAGAGAACGAAATCGTCATGTGATGGTGAAGCAGCCAGAAGACGAAGGAAAGGCAAAATCATGGGTAATATCACATAGGCAATATCACATGGGTATCGATACCAGGGGACGACAAGTTGGGATGGAGTCATGATAAGGAAAATCGAAATCGGAAGGAACGTCGGAGACCCTGCACAGACGAGGCCAGAGACGGCGCCAGACACGGGCTCTCTGAAACCCACGCTACTCTTGCACATTACTCCGTATGTATTATGCACATATGTGTACGGATTACATCGGATTACATTACATAGACTGCGCTGCACTCGACATGGCGCAGTGGTACAGTGGCCCTCACCGTCGCCGTCGACCCTTGTTGAAGACTCGCCGATCGAGAAGAGGTGATTTCATGGATTTCATTTATCGCCTGTGGAACCGAGATATCCGGTTGCTTCCTCGAATCTTGGGTCGTGGCCCACCTTTCCTAGCAAAGGAATGTGATTGCGTAATACTTTCTGCTCCCGAGGATTACAATACATAATAATTATCGGCCTCCCGAAGGCCGCATGCTTGTGACACGGCACTGAACCATGACCACTTGATGTGGCCAAGCAAGCCGAAGGCCAGTTATTACGTTTCCGGCAGTCTATCGCGTGCCTCGAAAATCTTCTTCATCCCCCCCCCCCAACCTCACGCCGCGCTAGCTGTGTCAAAATTCGATATCGCTTGTTTTGGTTCTAGGCTATCTTATCTACCTATCTATCCGGCCGCGACCCCCTCTCTCTTGGTCGCACAATCTTGCCAGCCATTGGCCCCTGTGAATGGCGGCATCTGGCGCGCCGCATTATAATACCCACTACGGATTACTACGAATATTACTAAGGAGTAGATCGACTTATGTATTACATGTATTGGCAGCCATGGCGCCAAGCAATACGTATCACAAGAAAATGCATCAATCCCTTTTTCTCCTGGTCGAGCATCGCAGCAGTGAGGGTAAGGGGAGCAGGAACAAGCCAAGCATCATGTCGATTCTGATTAAAGTAGTGCCCGCTCTCGGAAGCCACAACTTGTAAATGGACAAGTGGTTCTGCTGGAATAAACGGACTCGAATTGGGGTTGTTCCATGTGCCGTCGCTGAACCATTGCAGCTATGAACCCACCGGAGATGGACAACGCATCTGCTGTGATGGATGCCGCGATGCTGTGCTTCCCAAGATTTCCACCGAGGTCCTTCCTCAGACGAACGAACACAACAATGACTGACAGCTTTTTTGCAGCCGCCGTCACATCTGCAGTCTGGCAGATCGGGATGGACGCTGGAGATACGGAGTAAATACATGTGGGCGATTCGAAACGGGTCACCGATGGTAGCAAACAAGTGGAGGTGAGGAATCCTCAACTTCTCCCGAGTCCTTACCGTCTCTTCAGGAGCCCACCTGCCCCCTCCCCCCCCGTCATGAACCGGCCGGTCCCAATTAGCCGCCAAGTCATGGATCTCGAGATGATGGACACGACGGACTCCTCGGCTCCCATTTGGGAACAGCCGAACAGGCGTGTCGAGGTGGAGACGCATCTGGCAAAAGGGAACGAACCAAATTGCCAACAAGGGCAAGCGAGCCAAGTTGCAACGTCTAATAGTCGCCCGATGGAAGAGCAACTTGACTGATCATCAGCGCAATTCGCACCCGAGAGCCAGTCCTTGTCTATCGAATGAATATTTGCACATATCTAGATATTCAACGTCATGCTCAAGCCTCCACCGCACCTGGGTGGTAGTTCACGACAATGACGCGCCTCGTCACTTCACCGCTCCAAGGAGTCAACCCGGTCGCAATCCTTGCTTTCGGAGACTAGGTACGGAGTACGGACTAGTTGTCGGGTTCACCACCCAGTTTTGGCCCGATCGACCCGCCCATGGGACCGGAGATGACAAGCGGTGGCTTCCCATGTTTTGTTCAATCATTTATCCAATGCCTAGAGGATGGATTATCGCAAAGCCAAACGTCTCCTTTCTAGCACATTGGCAGAATCCAACTCATGTCTCATAACATCCACATATGTGAATATGTGCAGGAAGAATACCCACTCTACACCCCTTCTCCCTTTGAGGATGTGAGCCACAAAGGTGTGCTTCTCTACATTGTCTACATCGGGATCGTGTGGCAGACCATATGAAATCATGACGAGTATGTACACTCCAACTCCAGTTTGCCCCAGAGCCAATTGTCTGTCTACACGGGCCATGAACAACAATCATTCGACGGGAAATTAAAGAAAGAAGAAAAAAAATCACCCGGCGTAAGCAATTTGCTATGCTCCGTCACGACTACTGCCGTGCGACTCGAATAAACGGCGCGCTTCTAGAACACCAATGATCTCGCCACCTTCCGTCACTCCGATAACGTCCGTGCTGCAGGGTAGCGTGTCGCCCAGGCTGTTCTGCCGCATGGAGCGGACCACGTCGCCGGCCTGGCGGATGGGTGTATTGGACGACATGGCCAGCATGTCGCGGGGGGACGCGAAGACGTGAGGGAGCTGTGCGAGGGGCTGGTGTAGTTGCGCGGTGGGAATTTGACGGATTCGACTTGGCGAGGCGACCTTGTCGTCTTCTTGTGTCCTGACCCAGCCGGAAACGCTGTCGACTCCTGCGCGGAGCAGTTCTATGCCTTGGCTGGTCCAGGTGAGGCCCAGCCCCCTTAGATGGGGGATGTCATCTAGGAGGACGCATATGTTTTTCAGGGTCTGCGGCGATGTTGTCGTTGCTGCTGCACCAATCGCCCCGCCGGGGTGGTTTTTCGCAAACGTAGCGGCGATGCTGTGGTGCATTTCCTTGGCCGCCGTGATGGCCAGTGCATCTCCGAGAGCGAGTGCGACGGTGGTGGACGAGGTTGGTGCCGCGACGCCGAACGAGGCGGTTTCGCTTTCGGGGATGGGCGCGGGCAATAAGATGGTGTTTGGCCGCCGCTTGATCATTTCGCATGTGTCGCGGCGGATGTGAGATGTGAGCACAATGGTTGGCAAGGCCTCGTCCAGATGCGGGAGCAGGAGCATGAGCTCTTGCGTCTTGCCGGAATACGTGATGAACATGAGTGTGTCGTGGGGATCGATGATGCCCAAATCGCCGTGCAACGCCTCGGTTGGGTGCAAGAAGACGGCGGGGATACCGAGACTTTGCATCGTGGCGACGAGTTTCTTGCCGATGTGGCCTGACTTGCCGACCCCGATGATGACCAGTTTCCCACTCGACTGGCCGCGCCGCGCGATGGTCCGCACCGCTTGGTTGAACCCCTCCCGGGCCACAGAGTCTGTCTCGTATAGTTTTGAAAGATCGGCCAGCGCCGTTGCTTCCGTGTTGAGGACATGCATTCCTTGCCGCAGTCGGCTTTCCGTAGCGGCTGACTCTTGGTGGTGGCATGGTGGTTGTGGCGGCGGCGGCGGCGGCGGCGGCGCAACACGCGAGCTGTCCGCATCTTCTTGTTTGAATGGCGGTTGCTCAAGACTAAAGCAACCCGTTGGCTCTTGGACCAATGCGCCGTCAGAAGGCGAAACACATGGTGTTGGTGGTGATGGAGGCGGGAGCGCTGGCCCTTGTCTCGCTCCCAGCACAATCACAGCACTGGTCTGTACGGGATGCCTTTCTGCTTGTCCATTCCGGCTCATGGCTACTGACCGTGTGTTGCCGTGTTATTTCACGCACTTGTCGCAAGGGATCGTGACGATCGGCTCAAAGTCAATGTCTCGGAATTGGTTCCCAGACCCCCCATTCGCCGCGGCACGGCGGAACCTGGGCGTTGGCCACGTAAATAAATTTTCTGATCGGGACGAGCGTGATGGATGAAGTGCTACCCTGGATGAGATATGAGAATGATGCGTTGTGTCTGCTATAAGGATTCCAGGTCAACAATGATGGGAATAATCTCGACGAGAAAGTCGTTGATGTGTCTGAAATGCAGATACAAGAACAGCGCATCCACCACGTTTTGAACAAGAAAAAAAGATTAAAAAAAAAGGGCTTGAATGGTTGCTTTGGCCGATTTGCGTGAGATGAACAAACTTGAACTTTTTCCTTCCTTTTCACCATATCGGAGAATTTAGTGTCCGTCTTTTAATCCCAGCATGATGCATCATCCATCGCTAGCAAGGCTTTTCTCACAAGCCAATTAGCAGACAGCGGGCAAGTCGCAGTGAGAAAAAAACTACGTGAACGGCACGGTAATAAAAAATACGTACATAGTGTGGTGGGTCACGCCATCAGACTGGATCGGGAATCGGGATCGGATTAGAAAATGCCCGAGGTGCACACCAACCACAAAAGCAACTCCACCCCCTTCTGCCACGTAACATGCGTCGCCCTGCGCGTGCGGTAGCCTTTCCCACATCGACAAGCCGTGTTTCTCGCAACGTTGGATATTAGCAGCTGTCCGGCAGCCGTTGTTTCTCCCCTCTCTCTTCTCTCACAGCAGCACCATGACTCGCGGGCGACAAGCTCCGTAACGCTCTCCAAAATAAAGGCATTGTATGTCTCGAACGTACGACCAATGGAATTGATGCAACAACATGTCTCATCAAGCATGCCGTCGGCGCCGATATCGAGATGGCACTGGTCTGTCTGTTGTGACCAACTTGCAAGGGAGAAGACGCTTGATGTCCGCGCCTTTCTAGCAGAAAAACTTTGGAACAATACTCCCTTCCCTATCCATGCCATATCGTGAGCATCAAGACAGAATAACCGGCGACATGCACGGCAAGCGCACATGTCATCAGTCCGAGGCCTCTCAACTGCGGCGATGGACTGCTTCTTCACCAATGTTGGCACAGATGCGTGTTCCGCCGTCATGTTTCTCACACGCACGTCCTGGGGTTAAGGAAACCTCGATACCTATCTGCTTAGGAAATTTTCAAGCTATCGATTGTCCATTAGCCCCCGCCTCCTGTTGCATTTGACGACGGACACGGTGTTTTGACCCAGCTGTTGACTTGAGAACTGCATTCTTTTCCACGGAAAGACAGACTTGTGCAAGTCCACTAGCACCTAGTGACTGGCACCAGCCTGTCTCAGTATTGGAAACGAATTGCATTTGGAATGCTAAAGATCGCATAGACCAAGCAGCGAGACAAGTCGCCCGACTGCGTTTGCACGACTGCGGTATGCTCTCTTGAAGACAAGCTGAGACGACGCCGACTAATGTCGTACATTGCCATGCACCTGGCTGTCACGGGACTAGACGTGTCTAGCAAAATGACTTTGATGCTGAGATTTGTCCCAATTTCACTACGGCAAATAGGAGGGTTGAGCAAATCTCGTTGCGTTCCGTGCAGAGGGTCCTGGGCATCACGTAGAAATGCTCACAATGGACTTGCATCACAATGCTAATCAATAACCAACTCACTGAAATTCCAACCGAGTCGGCGGCATATCCGTGTACGAGCGAGTCGTGGGAGCTTTGCCATTGCAGTCCGATCCGATTAGTATAACTTGAGCCATCTCCCTCCCCTTCTTCATTCTCTTCACTCTCATCAGCAACTATCCAGTCATTCACTCATATCCAACTCAACAGCACACACTTCTACTTCCACAGTTATCCCAGCTTAATCAGACAATATGAAGGGTCACGCTGCCGCCGTTCTGCTCATGACTTGCCTGTCTGGCAACGTTCTGGCTGCTCCCATCGCCAATGACCAGGCATCTGCACCCACGAAGGTCGGCACCAACCCCGAAGCACCTCAATCCATCGACCCTGCGGTACTTGCTTCAATTCTGAAGAGCTTGCCCACAAGCGACCTCGCCAAGCTGTTAGCCTCCTCGTCTGGACCACAAGGCGGTCCTGCCGGTGCACCCTCCCCTGCGACTGGCCCTGTCGGCGGAGCCACCTCGGGCCTGACTGGTCCTCTTGATGGCGCCACTGGAGGAAGCCTCGCCCCCGTTACCGGCGCCGTCGGCGGCCTGACCAAGCGTCAAGGCGGCGGCTCGCCCATCGACTCGCTCCTCGGGCCCCTCAAAAGCATTCTCGGCGGCAGCAAGCGCGACGTTACCGGTCCCGACGGCGGCCTGACCAAGCGTCAAGGCGGCTCGCCCCTCGACACGGTCCTCAAGCCCGTCACAGGCCTTCTCGGCGGCAAGCGCGACGAGGCTGCTCAGCAAGACTCGCCCCTCAGCGCGCTCGACATTGCTGCTCTCAGCAGCTTGTTATCAGGAAGCTCAGGCGGCCCAAGTGGCCTCGATGGAGTCACCAAGGGCCTTCCCCTCGGCAGCACTGTTTCGGGTCTCACGGGTGGCAAGTAAACACCATCATGGCGGCTATTGTTGACCACTCTTTCGTGTACCCCATCAATCATGCTTTGACTAAAATATTACGTTTGTTTTGACTTGTAATAAATCAATTGAGGCTGTTCCAACCAGGCAAAACACAAAAATAAACTAATTCTCATTTTCACCGTCATCATTCCACATGCGACCATGCGTTCCTCATATCACGTGATAAAAAGGTCCTTCCATTCTACACTGGCCACGGCCGCCAGTCCTTGTTTCAATGTTCACAGCATGCGCCAGCCGAGGCATCCGCTTCCCATAGCGTTGGCCTCGGCGCCAGATCACGCGATGACTAGCCTCTTTGTCCAACGAGAAAAACACCAGCCTTGTTCAAGAGGGTTCTCTGCGACGAGGCCGTCGATGTGTAACGCGCGAGCCTCTCATGCTCGACTTTTGGTTCAGGTTTTCCTTGCTCTCCCCCGCACGTACAATGGACGAGGGAGGGACCACGTCTGGTGGCCCGTGGGTACCCAACTGAAGCCATAGCTGGCTGGGACACCTGCCTTTATCTTGCGGTGCTAAGAAATGTGTATTTATCAAGCGCAAGAGAGCTTCAGACAGGTTGCTGTGTCGCAAAAAGTAAACAAAATAAAACCATCAAAAACACAGTGACGAGGACAATTCATCGTGGTGCATGTGCGGAGCTCCCAGCCCCCGCCCCAATGGCGAACAACGCCGCTCGGCCCAGCTGGGCGCGGAAGAAGCCAGTTGCAGCCAGCTGATAAGCTTCGATGACCACCACTACGGATTACATGCAGCTTCTACGCGAAACAGCCTTCCCAACGAGCAACGGATCCTTTGTCTTCTTTCATCTTTCCCACAAGCCCGACGGGCCATGCAGCTTCTGTAGACGACGACTTTCCACTCGCGTCGGGACGTTTCCAGCGTTTCCACCCTCTTTTGCTGCCCATAACAGCTGCGTCTTTGTTGTCAGCTTTTGCTGCATGTGACTCCCCTCCATCACCGGCCATGGCATCCAGCGAATCCACCCCAGGCAAGGCAGCTGCCGGTCGGGGCCCGAGAGCGACGTTCAAGTCGACGGCGCCGCCAGATGGGACAATTGCTGTGCGACGCTCAAGGAGCTTTTGCGGTCGGCACCTGTTGGTTTGGCTCGTCGTCATTGGCGCATTTTGTGTTGCATTATATCGGACATCGGGCCTCGCTTCCACGCCAGTGCTATCAACGTCATCCGACTACGACTTTCTCCATGGGGGCCCGGATAGGGTCGCCAACCCGGGAAACAAATGGGCAGCAGAGAAGATGCCCGAGGGCGATTGGCCTGAAAACCACTATCTGTTGGGCGTGGGCAAGGCCGACATTACTGGGCCAGTCGTAGAAATCAACATGATGGGCTATGCCGCCTTTGCCCAGATTGGACGAGGCCTGCGTCAAAGGCTATACTCACGAGCCTTCATCGTAGGGGATCTCCACAACCCCGAGGATCGCTTCGTATATCTCGTGCTTGACATTCAGTCCGGCGACACCGCGGTGCGATACGGCATCCTGAGGGGACTGCGGGCTCTGGGTCCGAGGTACTCCATGTACGGCCAGGACAATGTTGCCGTGACCGCCACCCACTCACACTCCGGACCAGGGGCATGGCTGAACTATCTGCTGCCTCAGATCCCAAGCAAAGGGTTCGACAAACAGAGCTACCAGGCCATCGTCGAGGGGTGCGTATTGTCCATTCGGCGAGCCCACGAAAGCTTGGAACCAGGCCTTTTGAGTGTTGGGAAAACCAAAGTTATGAATGCAAATATCAATCGCAGCTTGTTCGCCTACCTGGCCAACCCGGAGCCCGAGCGAGCCAGGTACAACATCAGCTCTGAAGATGATGGGTCTGTCGAAAAGGACATGACGTTACTCAAGTTCCAGCGAGCGTCGGATGGCAAGAACATTGGCGTGCTGACGTGGTTTCCGACGCACGGAACGTCGATGCAAGCCAACAATACTTTGATCACCGGAGACAACAAGGGACTGGCGGCCGACCTTTTCGAAAAGCAAGTCAAAGGCAGCGAGCTCAGCGCGGACAGCTTTGTGGCTGGTTTCTCGCAAGCCAACATGGGCGATGCGACGCCGAATATTCTGGGCGCCTGGTGCGAGGATGGAACGGGGCTGCCATGCGATTTCAAAACCAGCGCTTGTAAAGACGGCAAGAGCAATCGATGTCGTGCTAGGGGGCCCAAGTTTGGGAGGAACGACTACGGAGCTGCCTCTTGCTTGGACAATGCTGAACGGCAGTACCGAGGCGCCATGAAGATTTACGACACTCTCAACGGTCAAACGTCAAACATTCGTGGCACGGGTGTCAAGGCGACGCATCAATTTCAGGACATGGCCTTTTACAAGTTTTCCCTGCCAAATGGAACCGAGGTCCAGACCTGTCCGGCCGCCCTTGGCTACGGGTTTGGCGCGGGAACGTGGGACGAGCCCGGTGCTTTAGGCATTGTCCAGCACTACACGAATGCATCCAATGCCCATTTCATTTGGAGACTGACCACATGGCTTCTGAAGCCACCGACCAAGGCCCAGGTTGAATGCCAGCAGCCAAAGTCTATTGTGCTAGACGTAGGCGAGGTAAGCCGGCCGTACGCATGGACACCGAACGTGGTCGATATCCAAACCTTTAGAGTGGGACAGTTGTTCATTATTGTCAGTCCCGGCGAAGCAACTACCATGGCGGGACGACGCTGGAAGGAAGCCGTTGCGAAAGAGAGTCTTGGCACCTTTTCGAGCGAGCTGGATGGCGAGGAGCCAGTGGTAGTCCTTGGTGCACCAAGCAACAGCTACACACATTACATCTCGACGCAGGAAGAATATGGGTATGTCATGAAACTAGGCATTGCCCCCCCCAAACCCGCCATTCCTTTGTCTGAATTTGTCCATGTATCCATGTATCCATTTAGGTGCGTGCACATTCTGACAAGAAGCAGAATCCAACGATATGAAGGAGCATCTACTTTGTATGGACCGCACACTCTGGCGGCTTACATCAATCGCACGGTGGCATCAATGACGGCCCTCAAAGCGGGTGGCGCACCTGGACGAAAGCACCGGGAGAAGAACACGTACCCTCCCGACAACAGCGGCAGGTCCATCAGTTTCATCATTGGCGTTCTGTACGATCGCACACCGCTTTGGAAAGCATTCGGGGACACTGTATCTGATGTACAGAAGATTCAATTCGGACGCGGAGAAACAGCATCGGCCACCTTTGTCGGGGCTAATCCCCGAAACAATCTGCGCCTGGAACAGACGTATGCAGCGGTAGAGTATCGGCCACCGGGCGAGACGAAGTGGCAGCAGGTCAGAGACGACTCGGACTGGGGATTGACGTTCCACTGGCGACGAAGCAGCAAGCTTCTTGGGACGAGTGAGGTTGATATTAAGTGGGAGGTCGAAGAGTGGGCTCCGCGAGGAGAATACAGGCTACGATATTATGGGGATTCGAAATCGATACAGGGGCAGTTGACGACGATTGAAGGGACGAGTTCTACGTTTAGTGTGGTGTGATGTGATGGCCTTTTTTTTCTTTTGCTTTTTGGTTTACTATTTTACCATTCTCATAGCGCGGACGGAGTTGTCTTATTACACCACGTCGGGCATGTGCCAACGACGGCATTTGGCGGCAGCCAATAGTGGCGCCGACGCTAGACCAGAACCATCTGATGAATCAGTCCACCCTTTTTTTGCCTTTTTGGAGCAGGGGGGGAGGAGGAGTTTCCGGTCTTGAAACAGTCATCCCGTGCTCGTGTTCGCCGAGTCCGAGTTCGCGGATCAGAGTCCATGATGATGGATCATGACGATGGATACCGTGGCTCGTAAGCCCGAGGCTGTTAGCAAGACAGACCCCTTCTTGGACTTGATCGTCGGCGCGATCTGCGAAGGGAGGTGGATGCCTTCGCTCATTACATTACGCATACAAAACCCCGTACTTGACTGCAGTTCCTTCACACTCTCTGGTGAGGTCTGGTGAGGTCTGGTGAGGTCTGGTGAGGCGGTCCTCATCTGCGTCGCATCCATTCTCTTCCATTCCAACAAACGCCTTGGACAAGACGCCAAATCGACCGACCCGTTTCTGGGTCCCCATTTTCTGTACGCGACAAAGATACACCAAGCTAGAAACATCCGCGTGCGGAATTCCACAATAACCACCAGTTACAGTCACGTGTTCTCATTCTAATTTATTCTTCAATGGTGCTGCCTCGCCATTCTTCTCATTCGTCCACGACACCGGGAAAATCGACACTGGCACTTGGCTCCTCCCCTATTTGATCCTGCCGTTGTTGGCAAACCGCTGGATAGATGAGACAGTAGACAGGAGAAAAGATGGCGGCCGTTTGCTCGATGACGCCGCAGCTTGCACTGTGGGTCTCCAACATGGCCAGACTGCGCGGCCGAATGACATTGTTGATTCTGTGCTGCATCATCTTCATCGTGTGTCCCATGGTGCAATTATATGACCTTGGCGGCACAGACTATTCCTCCTACTTCGGGCGCAGACCGACGGTCCATGCGCATGCGCAATCGAGCATCGACTCGCCCTGTCGAGGGTTCCCCAGCACGAACAACATTGTCGTGTCGTTGAAGACTCGGGCGGCCAATGCCCATGCGAGGCTGCCTTTGCATCTCTTGACGCATTTGCAATGCGTGCCTGATGTGTTGCTGTTCTCGGACTTGGTGGGCATTTCTGACTGTCTTTTTCCTTGTCCTTCTCTTCTCTCGCTCCCTCTCTCTGACCGAATTTCAATAGGAGCAACAAGTCGCTGGTCACCGTGTCCATGATGTGCTCGACCGCGTGAACGATGTCGTCAAGTTGGTGAATAAGGAATTCTCCTTTTACGACGAGCAAAGGGACTGCGCCGGTCCGAGGGAGCAATGCAAAGACGATGCCCGCATGGCTGCCAGGCTGGAAAAGTACATGACTATCAACATGGTCGCGCGGGCATGGGAACTCCGTCCTCGTCGCGAGTGGTACGTTTTTCTCGAGGACGACACCTACGTCGTCTGGCCCAGCTTGATTCACTGGCTGCGGAAGAAGGCGAAGCGCAGCAGCCAGGATTATTCCTACGTCGGCAGTGTCGTCATGCTCGAGGGCTACGCCTTTGCCCACGGCAGCAGCGGCTTCGTTCTTTCGGGCGCCTTGATCGAGACGCTGCTGAAGAAGTACCCCGATGTGACGGGCGCATACGACAAGTTGGCGCGCGAGATGCCGTATGGGGGCATGGCCCTCGCAAAGGCCCTGGAGCAGGTCGGTCAAGGGGTCAGGCAGGCGCATCCCATGTTCAACGGGGAGAAGCCCAGCACCGTCCCCTTTGGCCAGACACACTGGTGTCAGCCCGTGTTTACCATGGCGACCATGACGCCAGAGGACATGAGTGACACGTGGGAATACGAGAAGACGAGGAACGAATCCGTATGTTTTCAGTTCCCTCAGTTCTTGCAAAAAAGAGTTCAACCCTCACCTCAATTGACACGGGACATATAGACACAGCATGTTATCCAGCACAGGCACCTATACCACCGCTTTTTCAAGCCGCACATGGTCTACTTCCGCCGGAAGTGGGACAACCTTGCCGACAGCACCTGCTACATCGGACGGGAGGGGCAGGGCCGCGCCTCGCCCAGCATGAAAGCCAAGCAGAAAGAAGAGTCTAAGAAGACGATTGTCGAGAAACACGCGCACCGCTCCGCAGCCGCCTGCGCAAGAGTATGCGAGGCCGAGGGCCTGGACATCTCGGACGCCGAGTTCATGGCCCTCGCCACGCAGACGGAACGCGCGCGGCTCGTCCGTGATGAGTACGACGCGAAAGCCAAGCACGATATGCTGTTTCGTCTCAACCGCCGGTGTTTCCAGTGGAAGTACGAGGATGGCGTGTGCTGGACGTCGCCGCATTTCACGCTCGGAACACCCTCGCCGCCAAAGGTGGACAATGAAGAGGAGGGTGATGACGGAGATGGAGAGGTTGTCACGAGTGGGTGGTTTGTGAAGGGGATCACGGACTGGATCGATGCCATGGGAGATTGTGCTGTTGATTGGAAGGAGCCGGTGTTGCCGAAATAACGGTTTCTTCTGTACTGCATTATTAGTGGTGTTGGGAGGATAGACAGGGCAACTGGTCTTGGATAGACTTGTGTGTGTGTGTGTGTGTGTGAAACTGTTAATTTGATGGACAGCAAGAACAGGATATATACCAAAGTCTCCGCCCATCTTTCCAAACATGTACATGCCATCTATATGACCTCCACGCTCGTCAATTGCCAGAGAAACCCGCCCGCCACGCACGTTAGTCCCTCTTGCCGCTGCCGCTGCCGCCATGCCGGCCACACCGGTGCGGGTTCTTGGGCGAGCTCATGAAACAGTATGGCTTGGCCGCCTCATCAGCCCTCGGTCCGTACACCTTGCGGATCTCGCAGTACTCGTGCTTGGTGCCCATCCAATGCCTCAGGTGGCGATGGAGTTCGCAGCGATAGATGCCGCACTTTCGACAGTACACCTGGCCCTTGACGCGCAACTTGCCGAGGTCCTTTTTTCCCTTTCCCGAGGGGGCCGAGGGGGGAGGAACGAGGCCGCTGCTGCTGCTGCTGCACGTCTGCCCGCGGACAAGGGAGCCGGCACCACGCCAAGCCCACTCGAGGTCGTTGGGGCCCGAGTACCGACTGCAGAGGGGGACGCTGCCGTTCTTGCGGCGGTGGATGGAGTACAGACGGGAGTGGGCGAGGCCGAGACAGGCTCCGTCGATGGGGTCCAGGAAGTCGAAGAGGGCGTAGTGCAGCTCCGGGGGAAGATGGAGGAGGTTCATGTGCGACGAGAGCCGGGGCTGGTGGTGGCTCGGCTCGGGCTCGGGCTCCTTGTCCGTGACGGAGTGTGAGCGGCGGGGAGGAGGCATCTTGGGCCGGCGGGGGATCATGTGAACCAGTGGTCCCACGGTCAGGGTCAGGGTGGAGGATGACGACGACGACGACGACGACGACGACGACGAGGCGCTCGACATGATGGAGGAGGCGGGTGAGTCGGGCCGCGACGTGGTCGGTTGTTGGAGGACGGCATTCTCGGGAATGGATGCTTGTCGGTCAACCTGGGACGTGTAATAGGGGTGATGGTGGTGGTGACTCTGACTCTGGCATTGGTAGTAGTCGGACAGTGACCATCCTCTTCGCGGTGCTCGCATCATGCTGCGCTTCATGTTGAGCTCCTTGATGCGCTGAGCGTCTTCTTCTCGGGACATGGCACCCGCGTCCTGCGAGTGGTATCCATCGCTTTGCTCATGGCCCGACGAGCTGCTGCCCGAGGAGCACAGAGCCACCCGGTTGGCGAGCACTTGGACCATGGCGGAGTGGGATTGATTTTCGAGTTTCGTATATGGAGAGAGACAGGGTCGATTTCTTTGTTTGCCGTGCCGCAAATTGTCAGTGGTCCCGGCGGTGTTGATCGAGGTGAGGAACCACCGAGACAAGGTCTTTATGGAGATTTGAAGGTGAGGAGGAACAAATCAATCGCACGCCGCGAGATAAAACCCCCCCCCCCCAATTCCCTCGGTTCGTCACAAAAGTAGGGGGTTTCAAACTACGACGCGTGACCCGTTTGTTTCCCTTTGGAGACAAAAGTGAGGCAGGACGTCCGTGCTTCTGGAGGTGAAGGCTGGAGCACCGTTGAAACGGTTTGAAAGCTTATGAGTAAGTACGTTGGTGTTGTCGATGCGGATGGCACACGGATCAACACCACACGGAGGAGATGTATGGCTTGAGATTAAAACCCAAGCCCGTAGTACAAACAACCCCATCCTGGGGACGAGGAGCGTTTATTTAATTCCATCCATTGCCTGGTCTGGTCTGGTCGGTCCGGGGGGGCGGGATCCCCAAACGACGAGTCGGTCGGTCGGTCTCGGCCAAGAGGTGTGGTTCGGTTCTGGCGTTATGGAGCCGCGGAACCCACATCATGGGTTATTACGAGGGGAAAAAAAAAAAGGCGGGGGGTTCACCCTTGCCGGTTGAGCGGACTTTAGCGAGCGAGGCCCATGGGCATGCCATTTTGATTCTCATAAATGGGCCATTCGCATTCATGCTTGCTGCCGCGGCTGGTCTGAAAGACTGAAAGAAGGAAGGCAAGGCAACTCTCAGAGTTCTCTCCAGAGCATCAATCTTGCGCACGTACATAGGCTTGGCCATCGAGACGGATGACCCGACATGGATCTTGCCTCGGACATCAGTGGCAAGTCCGGGCGAGCCAAGGTCAGCCAGCAATGGAAGGTGAAGGAGAGGAACAAGACCAAGACCAAGACCAAGACCTTTGAAGGGTCCATCCACTTCTTTTCCGGGCTGTTCCCACGCATGCGCTTATGCGTCTGATTGGCCAGCCCGGAAACAATGGAGAGCCATGTGGGCCGGCAGTTGTACACGCGCTGGATGGAATGACTCGAGCAAAAGAGCGAACCCGGCCAGGCCGGTAATACAACAGACAACTTGGCGGCTGTTGAATGCGTGGCTGCAAGATCGACACGTGAGTGTTTGAGCTGCACCGACGTCGACGCTCATCAGCCGCATTTGTTGAGCCTGGCACACCAAGGATGAAAAAACGCAAATCGCGCGCCCAAGACCCGAATACAATAACTATGTGCATAGTCCGTCCGTACATTTACATACATGAACCTCTCCCAAATAATACCTCATGCGTAGGGATAAAATAACTCAGAGATATATACCTTGACCATTCGACCCGAGAATTCCTCCATGTCTTCCAGATAACCTATCATACCTGAGGCAACACGCGCGATTCTCAAAATTCTCTTGCTCTGAGGGTCAGTAAGATAAACTAGCATAGTGTGGCTATTATGGTTAGAAATTGAAATTTGTTCACAGAATATTCCTTCTATGTACCGTCCGTTGATCAGGTGGTGTTTAATCCGGCTCATTATAAAGCCTATAGAAACATCCAAAATCTGCACAGCGGATATCTTTCCCATAACATTATGTGGAATTCTCGTTGTGCCCACCGCTCCCACGCGTTTGTCAAGGATTTTGTGCTGTGCGGCTTCTAGCTCTTGACTTTAAGAGACCAAAGAGAACTATGTGAGCAATAGAATCTTTAATTAGGCTTTTCGCAACGTACCTAGTAGTTGTATCAGAAACGTCGCGTCGAATATCAGACATCAAGACACTGTCCTGATTATTAGAATTCGTGATAGGTAGGGTTGCGAGCGCTATAACGCTAGTAAAGAAGCTAAGAACAATGAGGAATTTCATTTTGATGTGAGACAAGGCTTCCTTTGCATAGGTCATGCGAGATTAGAGCAAAAACAAACAATTTACGTGAGGAGTAAAGACTGACTATATACATGTGAAACAAAGCAATTATGTTTAACTTGGCAGTTGACTTGTATGTAAGTTGTGCCTGGCTAAATTAATTACGGAGTAGTCCGTAGTGAGCCCACATATACATGTACGGATGAATCCGTACATACGGGGCCCTGTTGTTTTGAAAAATACAACAGTCTAACCCCTGAATGTACCTCGTGTAAAATCACACAGGGGTTAGACTGCCACAAGGTCAGTGGACCAGCTACGGAGATAATGACATGGACAAGTAATACGCGGCGCGCGGCACTAATCATAATGCTATTAATGGCTACGCGCAATCGCGGTCGTGCCTGTGGCTTGGTTTTCTAAACCACCTTATTATTAGTGTAATTAGTGCAAAAGTGATTTACACAAAGGAAAATCGCTAGTATAACTAGCATAGGCTATGGACTAATACGGACGGATTTACACATTAATCTATCTCCTTGGACTCTGTCCACCTTGTGGAGACACCTCAACTAGGGTCTGTATCCAATCGGGTAGAAGTGGATTAGAGGTATATTTGCTTGTATACAAATAGGCTAATAACAAATATTACTGATTTTCCCTATCTCCTTATGTAGACACGGTCTACCTTATAGAGTCATATCAACTAGGGTCTGTATCTAATCGTATAGAAGTGGATTAGAGGTACATTCGATTACATATAAATAGGCTAATAACAGATATTCCTGATTTTCCCCATCTCCTTAAGCGTGCTACGGCTTGTGGGCCGAGTCCAAGGAGATGTACTTCTGATGCACTTTTACCCGATTGGATACGACCCTAATTACATAACGTGATTCCACAAGGTGGATAACAGCCACAAAACCGTAATAGCGGAGCGGTGATGGCGGCTGGGCAGCGATGACGGCATCAATTGGAACTCCCCTTCCGCTTCCACTTGCCGAAAATGCAATTCGAGCTTGTTCACGCCGCTCTCGGCGCTCATGCAGCCGTGCAGTAATCCCAGTACAGCGTGGTCCAGTTGGACGAAGAACTTTTATCGTTGGCATTTTCGAATAAGGGGATCCAACAGTGGCAAGGTCACGCATCGATCTGATCTAACCCCCACCGACCCAAGGCCCAAGTTCTGACGAGCCCATGCTCTATCTAGCTCTAGCCTATCTCCTTAGACACGGTCCACCTTATGGAGTCACGTCAGCTAGGGTCTGTATCCAATCGGATAGAAGTGGATTAGAGGTACATTCGCCTACATATAAATAGGCTGACAATATATGTACTCCTGATTTTCCCTATACAAAGTACTACACCACACTTTCGCGTGTTTATGAAGTCACTGACCTTGCGGCAGGGGGCCTGTGGGGCCCCCACCGATCCACAAGGTGGACCGTGTCTAAGGAGATGACTAACCCAATGGCCAAGCCTAGCTTCACAGTGATATCTTCTTGTCACAGCAAAGACTTCAGAATGATTGATAGTGTCCAAATAAGATTGGCGGAGTGCACCGGAGCACCGGACGAGGTATCATTACGCGACATGCGTTTTCCACCATCTCTTCGAGACTTGGTAGGTTCCAAAAAGAAAACAAGTAAACCATCTCATAAATTGTGTCGTTTCCTCCAAAAAAAATTAAAAATTGGCAGAATGGAGAGACAGTCATACAAAGTTACACATCTTTTGCTCCTGAAACGCCTTAGGGTACCGCTCGCCATTTCTCCCCGCCGCGCCCAACTATCCAGAATCGAACCCCTATCCTCGTGAGCATCAACCGCGCTTCACTTCTGGTAAATGCCAAGAAAATATTTAGGCGTCGCCTTCGCGATGCAACACACCCGATTAGATGCCGATCCATATGAGCATAATGACGACATCCATGCCCTTGCCCTCACCGCCATCATACTTGAACGTCCACATTCCGTCCTTCTTCTCGTCCCAAAAGGCCCCGGTGGCGCTGTGCATGCCGCGTCTGCCAACATGGGGCTTGCCGTCCGTGGCAGTCGCCTCGGAGCTCGTGGAAATGTGAGGCTGCTCGCCCTTCGTCTCGGTACCGCCGCGGGCCTTGTTGAGGGACGACGTGGGTACCAGGTGCTGGACAATGGTGCTGTTGCAGGCGAATTTGTACGAGGGGGCAGAGGCGCCTTGGGGGGTGGCCTCGGATATGACGGCCTTTAGCATGGAGCTCTGTGGCTGCGTTAGACGAAGGCAAGCTTGCGATGTGTCATGGATGGGAGGAGTGATTGAATACGTACAATGATGGTCGAGTTCCATTGCTCGGTTTTGGCATGGTCGTAGAATTCGGCGCCTCCGATGGCACTTGTGCAGACCTGTAATCACTGGCTGTCAGAAATTCCTTCACCTCAAACGCATCGATGGGGATGCGGAGACGGCCGCTGGGTAGAACGTGGGAAGACAACGTTGGGGGGGAGTTTCGCACATCGGTGGCGATCTGCTTGAGGCGAGTGAAGGGAATGGGCTGCACGAATGGTTAGCACGGTCCACGATCCTGGCAGTTATAGCTGCGCCTTGTTTGTTTGCTCGAGTTTGACCAGCATACCGGGGTAGACATCTTGAACTGCGTCGTGATGATTGATGTTGATTCCAAGAATGGGACGGCAGGATGTTATGTTGTCTGTGTTGTCGGGTGGAGTGGGAGCGGGACGGTAAATCCAACAAGGTAAACAAACACCCCAGGCTAGAGGGGGGGGCCAGCCTTTTGCTGTGGGCGCGGCGCGATCGTGCGTGGCAGCGCCGTGTTACAACGATGCAAAGACTCCGCGCAGAGTAAAGTACCGAGCAAAGCTACAAAGATGTGCCCAACTTTTATAGACTTACTAAACACCACTACATGAGCTAATTGGGGCTTGGATTCGACCTAAACGCATTGTATACATGCATTGGAATCTCGGCACGATACGATCCTCTTGCCCCTCGGTGCAAATGTACAGTTCCTAACCCGCGGGGCAACTGCACGTGACCGCCAGCCAACCAGCCAACAACCCACGTGCACTGTAATAGAACCGAACCATTGAACCGTCGCTTGCGAGGATAGTATTTTTTGTTCACCCTTCTGCCTTCCGTACTTTTCCCTCTAGTGAGGACCTTGCCAGAACTCAGAAGACTAGAGTTGAACAATATTCGTGGATTTGCCAGCGAATTGACCTCGTTGCGTTCTGCCACTCTCGGGGATCGACGTAGTCCAAGCAAAACACCACGAGCCGCACCACTACCATCTCGCCATGTCTTCGCAGCCTCTCCTTCAGACAACCCAAGGTTCGTTGCCTGTGAAAGAGAGTAAAAAAAAAGGAAAAAAAAAGGATTGCTAGTCGTAGCATGCGAGTGAAAAAAAAAAGTACTAATGTCGGTGTTTACAGGCAAGCGTATCGCACTGCCGACCCGAGTCGAACCCAAGGTCTTCTTCGCCAACGAACGTACCTTTTTGTCATGGCTCAACTTCACTGTCATTCTGGGAGCTCTCGCCATCGGCATGCTTAACTTTGGTGACCGCGTAGCCTTCATCTCGGCGTTTCTCTTCACCGGTGTCGCCATGTTGACCATGCTGTATGCGCTGGTGACGTACCATTGGAGAGCCAAGTCAATACGGATGAGGGGTCAGGCCGGATTCGACGACCGTTTTGGTCCTACTTTCTTGGCCATCATCCTCTTGTTGGCCGTTGTGGTCAACTTTGTTTTGCGTATAACCGACCACTCCAACAAGCACAAGCACAACTGAGAGATTGAGAACTGGTGGCCCATGAGGGCGAGATGTATGAGGGGTAGGCGGCGCGAAGTCTTTGGTCTACGATGCTCTGTGTGGAAGCTTGGATGAGAAGTGCGAGACTGTGGCATGAGAGGGCAGCGAAGAAGGAGAGCGGGGAGGAGCGGCATGTTTTGCTGTTAGGCTGCTTCCTTGATTTGGCGTTGTCCCCCCCCTTCTTTTTTCTTTCCAACTAGTTTTGTCATATTTTTTGGGTATCATGTAGGGTGAAATGCCAATTTGCCCCAGCGTTCAACTGCTCAAACTAATGGGGTATCTTGCGCTATCTTGACCTATTGAAGAAACAACCTATCTAACGCCGAGTAAACGCCCTCCGTGCAAATCTCGACTCTTGGGCAAGCATGTGCCATGCTGTTCGATCATCTCCTAGAGGAAGAGCCAATCATGCCACGTCCTCACTTGACTGCATCGTGATCCCATTCTTGGCCCCCAAATCTCTAATGACCTCTACACTCAAAAACACCCTCATCGACCTCACCACCCTCTTCTGCCGCTCCGGCATCACAGCCTTCTCGAATCGACTGGCCATGACCTCGAATTCGTCGTCCGAAGACTCCCCTTGCTGCCCGTCCAGAACCGTCTCCTCAACCACGTCCCGGTCCCGCGTGGGCGTCTCAAACATCTGGTTGTACTGGAACCAGCGCTTCCCTTGCTCCTTTATCAGCCGCTTACATTGCTCCGCAATGGTAATCATCTTGCACACTTCTGCTGTTCGGGCGTAAAGCAGCACGACAGCCGGTAGGTCCGACTCGGCGCCCAAATGCGAGGTGATTTGTGTGACGCGTTTGCGAATCTGCGTGGACGATATGACCGATGTGGCTAGGATGTTGTGTTTCGGTTGAAGCTGAGAGATGATGTCTTCGTGAGGGCCGATGAGGGCTGGTTTGGAGGACGGTTGTGGTTTCGATCGCTTGGGCGGCTTCTGTGCGTCTGATGGCTCTTTGCGCTTCTTGGAGGACGGCGCGGGGGCTGCCTCTGTGGAGGGCGACATTTCCCTCGGTTGCTCGTCGCGAACGAGGCGTGGAAGTTGTATTGGAGAGACAAGGCTGTCACTGACACATGCTTGTGGAGACGAAGATACATAAGGGTCTAATCCACGAGCCGGTGTAAACTTTACACGAGTGCAAAATGCATATAAGCAGACACGCTAGCTATTTTTATTAGCTAAGATCTATAGAAATTTATAGAACTTTATTTAAATTATATAAATACTATAACTACCCTTATTTATAATATATCTTTTTAACTAAGGCTATATAAATACTTATAATAAGCTTAAATACTAAGAAAAAAGTAAATTTTACTATTTTCTAAGTATAAACTATATACTTTATATTATACTTATATAAAGTTTATACTTATATAAAGTTTATACTTATATAAAGTTTATACTTATATAAAGTTTATACTTATATAAAGTTTATACTTATATAAAGTTTATACTTATATAAAGTTTATACTTATATAAAGTTTATACTTATATAAAGTTTATACTTATATAAAGTTTATACTTATATAAAGTTTATACTTATATAAAGTTTATACTTATATAAAGTTTATACTTATATAAAGTTTATACTTATATAAAGTTTATACTTATATAAAGTTTATACTTATATAAAGTTTATACTTATATAAAGTTTATACTTAGCTATAAGCTATAATAATATTTCTTAGAGTTTATAATCTCTTAATTAATTAATTTATTATAGATAAAAATACTAATAATAATCTTTAGCTTATAATATTAATTTTATAGTATTTTTAAAAGCTAGGCTTACTATAAAAAGCCCTATATAGGCTATATTATCTCTATAAGTATATTAACTATACTAATAATACTTATAATACTTTCCTTAGCCTTAGAGGTACTTAAGTATTACTAATAGTATTATAAAAGCTTTATAAATAAATTCTTTAATTAATATTAAAAGATAAATTTAAAACCCTTTATTAAATACTAAGGAAGACCTTTCTTAAGCTTTATAACTAGCTTTATATTAATACCTTAGTAAGCTTTTTATAATATTAATTAATTAAGTAAAAGGTAATAGTTTTCTTATAGATTTATATATATAATAAGCTATAGAGAAATATAAAGTTTTAATTTTTACTATCCTAAGTATTAGTATTTTAAATTTTTTATAAGCTTATTAATCTAATAAGGTATTTATATATAGTCTTTATTTATTAGCTAAAGCTATAGTTAGTCTTACTATTTATAAAGCTAAATAAGAAGTTCCTTTAATTTAATAATATAATTAGTACTATTAATAGTATATATATACTAGTATTTATTTTACTAAATTAGTAATAAAAATACTAGTTAAAGAAAAATAATATCTTATAAAATATACTAGTAGCTATAAGCTTTAAGGAATTATTCCTTTATATACTAGTAAGTACTAAAGGTTTTATTAATAATAGTATTTTATTATAGATAATATTCTTAAAGTTCTTTATAATCCCTTAAGGCTAATTTTATCTTAGTAATATAGGATTTAGCTTATATTATAGCCTTATTATACTATTTTTAAGGGTTTAATATTATTTATAAAACTAAAGGGAAGCTTATAAGTACCTTAATAATAAGAAAAAGCTTTTTAACTTTAAGTATATATAATTATAAGTAATTATAAAGTATTATTTTAGATAATATAAGTAAAAGTAAAAGATAATTTACTATAGTATTACTAAGTATAGATTTCTTATATAAATTAAGATAATTTATACTATTATAGCTCTCTTTAACTTTATTAAGTTATAAGGAAAGAAGCTATATAACTTTAAAGTAAGAAAAATAGAATTATTACCTAAAGATAAGTATAAAGCACTTAAAATAGCTACTATATAGGTATTATTACTTCTTATAGGCCTTATAGGCTATAAAGTTTAGAAAAGAATAGTATAATAACTTTAAAGGCTTTAGTAAAGTAGTAATATAGATAAAAAGATATATATTTAATAAATTTAATAAATTTAATAGTATTATTAATAAAATTCTAACTAATATAATAATAATATTATAGGTTAAAAAGTAATAAATATATATAGCTTATAGATCTTAATAAAAAGCCTTACTTTTACTAGTAAATAGTATTAATACTAAAATTTAACTTAATCTATACTTTCTTTATCTCTTTTAATAATAATAAGTTCTAAATTAAAGGATTTAGTTAATCTTACTTTAACTATAATATAACTCTAATAATTATACTTATTCTAAACTCTTTACTATATAATTAATAATTCTTAACTACTTTCTTAATATTATTAGCCCTTATAGCTCTTTAGGTAATAATATATCTTTTTAAGCCTTATATTTAAGGCCTAAGGATATTAAATACTACCTCTAAAAGCTTTTTTACTTATACTATAGCCTAATACTTTTATATACTTTATAGTAATAAATTTAGCTATAATTTAGTAAGTATAGCCTTAGTAAAGCTTATTTAAAAGCTTTATAGGTTTAGTATTAAGAAAGTAGCTATATTATTAGTACTTTACTTTATAATATTAGTCTAAGACTAACTTTAATACTACTAGTTATTTTTAAGTAAATTTTCTTTATCTAGAAGCTTAATAAGATTATAAGCCTTATTACTAAGGTATTATATATTAGTATTTTCTCTTTAAGTTTTATTTTTATTATCTTTAGACTTATTAAAGCTATTTTCTAATAACTTTTCTTATACTCTTTTAGTAAAAGTAAAGCTTTTAGTATCTTAGGCTTTAATAACTATATTACTAGCTTTATAGTCTCCTAAGAAAATCTTTACTTACTTCTTTTTTATAATAGATTTATTTATAATAAAAGGCTTTACTATAATATATTTACTAAACCTTTTATATATTTAGTTAATAAAATTAGTAATTTACTTACTTATTATCAGGAGCACGGAGACTAGGGAGCTAGGGATAGAGTGGTTATATAATAGAACCCTTAGATAAGCCTTAGGTTATGCGAATAACTAAGTAGCTACTAGATAGCTATATATATATAGTAAGGTATTTAGATAAGGACTACCTATAAGGTATATAGAAGGTTAGAGTTTAAGACCTTTATATACTTACCCTAAAGTAATAACTCTCTAGCTATAACTAAGAATCTTAGCCTTTACTTTATTTATATCTCCTTAATTTAGTTATAATAAGTTAAACTCTTAAACCCTTTAAGGAAAATAAACTATTAGCTAGGTTTAAATATAAAGAAGCTATAGAATATTTACTTAAAATATACTTATACTTATACTACCTAGTAAGGGAAATATAAACCTATAGTGCCTAGGGAGTAACCTATATACCTTAACTTTAAAGCCTAATAAAGAAAGGGTATAATAAATACTACCTAGCCCTAATTAATTATAAGGCCCCACTCACAACACCCGTGCGCTAGCACACCACCAGGCGGGCACACCACGCCCTAAGGCTAGGTCTATATAACACTAGTAAGCCACTAGCTATAAGCTAGTAACTTATATATATAATATACTTAGACCTAGTAAGCTTTAGTTAATATATAAGTACTTTTATATCTCTTACTTAGTTATTCCTTTATTCTTATAATTTTAAAGCTTCTTTTACTAATTACCTAAGAGTAATATAAAGGGGAGAATAACCTAAGTTACTAAAATAATACTATATACTACTTAGGATTTACCAAATAATAATAATACTATAGCTAGAGATATACTATATTTTATAACCTTATCTAATACTATACCCTTTATTATAAGAGTAGAAAAAGTAGTAATTAGAGAGTAAATTACTTAGCTTAAGTAACTTAAGGAATTATAGAAATAAGAATAAAAGCTTATAAACTTAATTTAACTTTATAAAGAAAGAAAACTAGTAAAAAGAGGCTAAAAGGCTAGTATATCCTTAAGTCTTAGTAGCTAAGAAGTTAAGATTTAAAATATTATAAAACTCTAATACCTTATAAACTTATAGAAGTATAAGATCTAGCTTAATAACCTTAACTATACCTTTAAGGGGGTAAAGAAGAAGTATTATTAAGATAACTAAAAGATTTTTTTTATACTTAACTATATATATATAAACTATTAGGTAAGATAAAACTAATATATTAAAGAATAACTAGCTAATAGTTAGGATTACCCTAAGGATAACTAAAATAAGTTTTAGGATTAAACCCTTATATTACTTAAAGACTTTATAAGCTATAATATATAAATAGCTATATAGCTAGAAAATATAAAGTAAAAGGAAGGCTAAAGTCTTATTAAATTTAGTATTTACCTAAATTTACTAGAGAAATACTTAGAATAAGCTCTAGAAAAGACTTATACTCTTATATTCTTTATAAAATTACTCCTTAACTTATAAGACTATATTAACCTATATATAAATATTACTAGGATAACTTAAGAAGAGGTTATATAACTTACCTAGTAATTCTAGGAAGTAATATTTAGAAATAAGTAAAAGCTAAGTAACTTAGAAAAGAAGGGTTTATATAAGGCCTCTTAATATTAAAGATATAACTCTTTATAAGGCTATTAGCTAAATAAGGACTAAAAGGATAAGGATAAGGATAAAGAAAAGACCTTAGTTACTTATCTAAATAATAATAAACTATAAGGAAAAAAGTATTACTTTAATTATAGTAGTATAAAGTATCTCTCTTATAATTATAATAAGCTAAGGAAAGACTAGTAAGAAGGTTAGGGAAACTCCTAGAGGTAAAAGTAAATACCCTTACCTTTACCTTAAATACTAGGGTACTATTAGGATATTAATTCTATATACTAGTTACTATTTATAGGTAAAAAAATATTAAAATAGTAGTAAATCTTAATAGTTACACTAAGATTAATATTATTAGCACCTAGTTTATATAGACTTATAAGCTTAATTAGGCTAAGGCTATAGTACTTATCCTAAAGGTAATAAGAACCCTTATAGTTCCCTAATATAGTATTTATAAGGTGCTTATTTTAATTAAAGACTTATAGAAAGAAAGGAAAGACCTTAAGCTACTATATATAGCTATTAATAAGAACCTAAGAGTAAAGGGAAGCCCTATATTAATTAGAATATATATACTTATAGAAAAATATATATATCTTTACTTATACTTATAAAAATAGTAGTTTAAGAAAAAAAAGGTAGCCTTTTTACTAGTAACTCCTTATAAGTTTATAAAGGTAATATATAATAAGATAATTATATATACTATTATAAGTATTATAAAAGATAGGTTTATCCCTCTTAAAGATAAAGAGAAGGTAAAAGTATATAAAACTATTAAAGATATCCCTAAGAAGCTATATAAGTTTAAAGATATATTTATATTAGATAAGATAGGGAGCCTCTTATTAAAAAAATTAACTAACTATATAATTAACCTTATACTAGGAGCTATACCCTTATATAAACTAATTTACCCTTTTTTCTAAAGTAAACTTAAAAAGCTCTAGGAATATATTAATAATAACCTAAGGAAAGGCTAGATAAGACTCTTAAAGAGCCTAGTAAGCATACCTATCCTATTTATACTAAAGAAGGATAGGATACTTTAACTATATATAAACTATTAAGGACTTAATAAGGTAATATAAAAAATTACTATACTTTTCCCTTAATTTTAAAGATCCTTAACTAATACTAAGAGGCTTATTTTTTCTTAAAGATTAATATTAAGAATTTATACTATAGAATTTATATTAAAGAGAGTAATAAGTAAAAGATAGCTTTTTATATATATTATAAGCACTATAAGTACCTTATAATACCTTTTAGGATAACTAATACCCTAGCTACCTTTTAAAGCTATATTTATAAGGTACTTTATAGGCTAGTTAATACTATTTATATAGTATATCTAGATAATATCTTAATCTTCTCTAAGATATAGGAGGAGTATACTATATATATTAAGTAGGGTTTAAAATATATAAGATTAGTAAAGTTATATATAAAACCTTCTAAGTGCTTTTTCTATAAGAAATTAGTAAAATTCCTAGGGTTTATTCTCTTTATTAATAAATACTTACTAAGTTAATATAATTAGAGAATAAAAGGAACTTATAAGTTTTAAGAATATATAGTTATTCCTTAGATTTTATAACTTTTACTAATAGTTTATTTATAAATACTCTAGGATTATAGTATCTTTTTATATATTAATAAAGGGTAGTTAAAATAGTATTTAGACTAGGAAGTTTATATTTAGAGAAAAGGAGTAGCTAGTATTTAACTAGCTAAAAAATATCTTTTAGTAAGTACCTTTACTTTAATATTATAACCTAAGTTAAGCGGTGTATATTAAGATAAATACCTTAATCTTTATAATAGTAGAAATCCTATCTTAGTAAGATAATAAGGGTTATTAGTATTTAGTAGCTTTTTAGTTAAGGAAGTTTATAAATACTAAATATAACTATAGTATAGCTAACTAAGAGTTACTTACTATAGTAAAGTTATTTAAATACTAGTAATATTATATTAAAGGTATAGAAATACTTATAAAGATTCTATTAAACTACTATAACCTATAGATTTTTATAAGGTAGTAAAAGCTAAATAGAAGATAAGTATAATAGTATATATTCCTTTACTTATTTTATTTTATAATTAAGTATAGACTAAGAAAGAGTAACCTTATAAATATACTATTAAGAAAGTCTAATTATAAGGGTAAACCTATATTAAATAAGGCACTCTTACTAAAGCTTTAAAGGAAAATAATAATTACTTATATAATAAAAAAAGCTACTTATATAGTAAAAGAAGAAGTACTAATATATTAAAGAAGTTATAGTATAGCACTAGTCTTAAAACTTACTAAATTAATAGTAGCCTAGGTAAAAGGCTAGTTAGCTACTATAAATTTAGTAATAGGTTAGCTAAATAAGGGTAATTTTAAGGAGAAGGTAATATATATCTAACATATTAGTATAATATAAGTAATTTAGGGGGCTATTATATTACTAAATCCTTACTAATTTATAGTAAATAAACTATTAGTATAACTACTATAAAAGGTATAGGACTAAGATTTAGATTTATAAAAATATAAAAGTAAGGTTAACTCCTAAGTAAAAGGGAGGGGAAAAGCTAGTTTATAGTTATATAGTATAAGGGGCCTCCTAATATATAAAGCCTAGGTAGTTATTCTATAGGAGCCTATCTTATAATAGGAGCTTTTATAGCTATACTATAATAATTTACTAGTAAGTGACTTTAGGACTAAATATACTCTTAAGCTATTAAAATATTACTATTAGTAACTAGTAATAAGTAAAGCTATTTTAGACTATATATCTAGCTATAAAGTATACTAATATATAGTAGCTAGGAGATATTACTTATATAGCACCTTTAAATTACTACTAATACTAAAGTAACTATAAGTAAAGATTTTAATAGACTTTATTATAGAATTACTACTAGTATAGCTAGGTAAGTAAGAAACTAATATAATCCTAGTAATTATAGACTAATTTACTAAGTACTTTATTTTTCTCCTTATAAAGACTATAATTAATATAGCTAAATTAGTAAAGTTATTCTATAAGGAAATTAAGCTTTAATTTAGGGCACTAATAAAAAGAATAAACTAGATACTAAAGTATTACCTATAGTATTTTATTAAAGAAAACTAATAGCTATAGCTAAAATTACTCCTAATAGCTTAATTTATATATAATAATACTATTAATAAAATAATAAGTTACTCCCTAAACTATGCTTTTATAGGCTATTTACCTAAGTTTTACCTAGCTTTTGAAGGTAAAAGTAAGAAAAAGAAGGTCTTAAAAGCTAATATATATATTTAAAAGCTATATAAGGTTAGGGAGAAACTAGTATATAACTAGGTAAAAGCTACTAAAGTATAAGTAAAGTACTATAACTAATAATACTAGCTACTAACCCTAAAAAAAAAAGACTTTATATTACTATTAGCAAAGAATATTAGACTTAAGGATATAAAATAAAAGCTAATCCCTAGATTTATTAGGCTATTTTATATACTTAATATAGTAAGTAAATAAGTATACTAACTAGTATTACCTAATAAGTATAGTTAACTATATAATATATTCTATATTAGCCTATTAAAGCTATAGAATTACTAGGAAAATACTATAAATAAAGAAATACTAATACTAAACCTTAAAGATAAAAATAATAAATTTAAAGTTAAAGAAGTTAAGGATTATAAGAAGAATTATAAAGGTAATAAATACCTAGTAAAATAGAAGGGTTAGCTAAGTAAATATAATTAATAAGTAATAGTAAAAAATATAGAAAGCGCTTAATATATAATTTAGGCTTTTTATTAAATTAAAATAAGGAGATAGTATAGTAAAATATAAGTAAGTTATAGGTAATAAAGGATAAGGTAATTATAAAAAAGGCCTAGCCTTATTAGCTATTATTATACTTTAATTAAAAAACTATTAAACTATTTACTAAATAATAAAAGAAAAGTTTTTTATAAGAAAAAAAGTTTTAAGGAAAATCTTTCTATAGTTACCCCCTTATATATTAAAATAATACTATTATAAATAAGGTACTTAGTATTCTTACTCTTATCCTTCTAGATTACTTACTATATTATCTAGAAAAAGCAGTGCTTTACTACCCCTTAAGGTATAAATCCTAGGTTATAATACTATAAATATAAGGTTATTTTTATCTTCTAGGTATTATAATATATAAGGTAGTTTAGCTAGAAAAAGTTAGTAAATAAGTAGTAAAGAAGAAGTACTAACTTACTATCCTAGGGATAAGGCTAGGAAATATAGTAACTAAGAGTTACTAGTATAAAATAATATACTAATTATATAAGGCTAATATAGCCTACCTAAGAAGTAAGTAAAGACTTAGGGAATATATAAGGAAATAATATACTTAATAAACCTTAGTAGCCTTAGTTAAACTAAAGAAAATATAATATATAGTATTAGTATAGTTAAACCCTAAAATAAGGTTTAAATAATTCTTACTAAAATAATAGTAAGTTATCTTTAAAAATATATAGTCTTTAGGGTTATTAGAAATCTAATTACTTAGGGTATTTATTAACTCCTATACTTAGTTAAAAATAGCTAGAAAATTAAGAAAATCCCCTCTTATAGTAAGTATTACCTAAAGAAATATAGGTAATTAAGTACTAAAAACCTAGAAAAGATAATATACTTACTATTTTATAATTATTACTATATTTTATATACTAGATATAATACTTTAAATATTTCCCCTTTATAATAATACTTATAAAGCTAGGGAATTAATAGTTAATCTAAGGGACTTTAGGCTTAGCTAGGGGATTTTTCTTAAACTTTATATAATTAGTATATAAATAATATATATATAAGCACTTCTTTAAATAAATATTAAGGATAATAATAATGCTTTTCTTATTAAAATCTATAGTAATAATATAATAAGTAATAAAGGTAAAGTAATAGTAACTAATAATATAATAATATTTAAGAAAAGATTACTATAGTTATAAAAAAGAAAAAGGTATAATATAATTAGAAGTTATAGGTAAATTTATACTTAAGCGCTAGCTATTATTTATTATTATTTTAATATAGCTATTACTTAGTAAATAGCTATATACTAGCTAGTAAAAGCTATTTAGAAGCCTAGCTAAAAATAAGGGGGTAATTATAAGGCCTTACTTATAATACTTATACACTAGCGTATTACTAGGTAAGCATACTATGCCCTAAGGCTAGGTCTATATAATACTAGTAAGCTACTAGCTATAAGCTAGTGACTTACACGTATAACACACTTAGACCTAGCAAGCTTTAGTCAATATACAAGTGCCCCTATACCTCTTGCCTAGCTATTCCTTTGTTCTCACATTAATATAGTAATACTAAATCTAGAAATAATAATAATCTAGATAAGCTAAAATAGTGCTATAAGGTTATATAAGCTTAGCTATAATATACTTATATAAGGTAAGATATTATAAATATAAAAGTATAGCTTAAAGAAATTAAGGTAAACCTATAAT
The DNA here is from genome assembly GCA_018801565.1 of Epichloe coenophiala. Classification (NCBI taxonomy): domain Eukaryota; kingdom Fungi; phylum Ascomycota; class Sordariomycetes; order Hypocreales; family Clavicipitaceae; genus Epichloe; species Epichloe coenophiala. Next base: position 1,962,212 of record JAFEMN010000005.1, on the reverse strand, counting down.
TACCCCTTAGATAGTTATACTAACTAATCCCTTATTCCTAGCCTTCTTACTTAACCCTAACTTTATAGTAAGTGTATACTTATAAAGCTTTATAAAGATATAGTATAAAGTACTTATATATAAAGGTAATACCTATAAGAATTTATAGGTATACTTAGTAAATTTAAATATATTATTCTAGTTAGATTTAAAATCCTTTTATAATAATAAAACTAAGATAATATATACTAGTAGCTACCTAGCTAATAATATAAAGTAATAATAAATATATTATATAATAGTAAATAAGTTAGTTAATTACTTAGCTTATACCTAGGATAAATTTATATCCTAGCTAAACTCTAGAGTAATAAATAAAGATATAAAGTACTTAAAAGCTACTAGGATATTACTAAATCTAAGGTAAAAGAATAATTAGTCTTTCTAATCTTTTCTAAGACTTTAAACTAAAGTAAAAGCTAAATTACCTAACTAAATCCTTATATATTTAAGAATAGTAATTTTCCTAAATAGCTTAAATAATACTATAAGAAAGTATATAATTAGCTAGGAGTTCCTAATATCTTAGAGCTATCTATAGGGTTAAGGTAAAAAGGCTAAAGTTATAATAATATTTATATTAAATAATTATAATAGAAACTATAATAATAAAAAAGGTAAGAGAAAGAGATAATACTTTAGCTTACTTATAAATAACTTATAGTAAAGTTTATAGTAACTAAGTATAGGTTAAAAGCTATTTAAGTACTATAAATATAGTAGTCCTAAATATAGTATAAATAAATATAAAGTAGTAAATTACTTAATTTATAAAAGTAATAAATATACTACTAAGAAGTATAAGAATAGTAGTAATAAGACCTTAGATCTTAATAAGATTCTAATTAAATTAGCATAGGCCTAGGATAATAGTCTTACTATAGAAAAACTTATAAATAAGAGAATAAAAATATAAGTATTCTTATAGTAAAATAACTACTAGTTAGCTATACTAGCACTATTTAATATAAGTATAAAGTATTTAATAATCTACCTTAAATTATTATTAAAATAGGATTAGAAAAATATAGAGAAAATAAAGATAATACTAGAAAGTATAAGTAAGAATAAAATCCTATATAAAGGAATTCTATATAAGCTAATTAAGGTAAAAGATAGTATAAGCTATATAAAAGTCTATTAAATTAGCTACTATATTACTAATATAGGAGAGGGAATACTCCTAGGTATAAATTAAACCTTAGAGTATAAACCTATAATAATAAATTAAAAGTAAAGTTTTTAAAGGTTTTTAATAACTAAGAATTATATTATACTTACTATAGGAAAGTAATAACTATATAAGGTAGTAAAATAGTTGTTTATTACACTAGTACTAGTATTACTAAAGATTAGGGTAATTAAGCTAAAGAAAAAAAAAGAAAGACTAATAAAGATTTATTAGTAAATAATATAGTAAGTAATAACCTAGGTTATAGCGTAGCTATAGTAATAATAGTAAAGTATACTTATTCCTTAAAAAAGAAAAAACTAAGAAGTATAATAGCACTCTAAGTAGTATACTATAAGAAGTTAGTAGTAACTATATAAGAGATAGATAGTAATATAACCTAATAGCAAATCCTAGAAAAGTATATAGAATTTATAGATATGTTTTTAAAAGATCTAGCTAGTAAGCTCTTAGAATTAGGTAGCTATACTTATATAATTAAAAATTAGAAAAAGGGAAATAACTACCCTAAGGACTTATATATAACCTAGCTAAAAAAGAGCTAGAAGTGCTTAGGGAGTACCTAGTAAGTATATAGGAAAAAGGGTGGATTAGAAGATTAACTAGTCTAGCTAAAGCCTTGATTTTATTTATTCTAAAAAAATTAGGGAAATTAAGGCTTTATATAAATTATAGGGGCCTTAATAGGATTACTATTAAAAATAAGGCCCTTTTATTACTAATCTCTAAAATCCTTAATTAATTAGTAAGTGTAAAGGTTTTTATATTACTTAATCTTTAAGAAGTATACTACTAGCTATATATTTATAAGGGTAATAAGTAAAAGATAGCTTTCTAGTGCTACTATAGCTACTTTAAATATCTTATAATACTATTTAAGTTAGTAAATATACTAGCTACTTTTTAGGAATATATTAATAATACTCTTAAGGGACTTATAGATAAATTTTATATTATCTATTTTAATAATATCCTAATATATAGTAGTAACCCTATAAGACACATAGAGTATATTAAAAGGGTGCTAGAGTAACTTTAAGATATAGACCTTTATATTAACCTTAAAAAGTGCTAATTTTCTATTAGGTAAGTAAAATTCCTAGGTTTTATTATATTTAAAAAGGGTATTAAGATAAAACTATTATAGGTTAAAGCTATTATAACCTAGCTAATACCCTATAGTATATTTAATATTTAATTATTCCTTAGGTTTATAAGGTTTTACTAATACTTTATAAAATAGTATAGTAAGGTAGTAGTCTTACTAATAAACTATTTAAAAGGTAATTAGCTAGTAAAGTTTAAGCTAAAACCTAGTAAACTAGTAGTATTTAGAGAACTTTAAAAGAAGTTTTAAAAGGCACTAATTTTAGTATATTTTAACTTACTTTACTTACTAAGAGTAAAAATAAATATATTTAGTTATATAATTAAAGCTATACTTATAATATTAGTGCTAGGTAACTAATACCTAGTAATGTATTTTTTTAAGAAAGTTAACTAATATTAAACTTTACTACTTAATACCTAATACTAAGTTATTAGTAATTTAAAAGGTATTTTAGGCCTAGAGATACTACCTTATATATTTAACTTATTAAATTATAGTTATTATAGACTATTTAAACTATAAGTATTTAGCTATAAAGCTAAAGCTAACTAGTAGGTAAGTAATAGTATTAAATAAGCTTTATTTATTTAATTTTAGGATTAAATATTATATAAGTAAGTTAAACCTTACTAATACTTTATTAAGAAAAGTAAATTATATTAGTAAGAAGTATAAGGTAAAGGTATTAACCTTATAGCTACCTAACTTCTTATCTAAATTTAATAAGGCTAAGTAATAGGAATATTATATTAATAATAATACTATTATAGGTTTTAGTATTATATTACTTAGCATAGCTAATATTTTATTATAAAAGCATTATAATAGCCTTACTAGCCTCTAGGGTTTTAAGAAGTTATAACTTAATTATATTATTAAGAAACCTAATAGTTTAGTAAAGCCTATTAGTAATATATAGACTAGGTTTATTAATTCTAAGTAATAAGGTTATACCTTATTTATATTTATTAATATTTCTATAAGTCTAGTAAGCCTATAGGTTAGGAGTTTAGCTAGGTTAGTAGCTAGTAAGTAGCGTAAGCGCCCCTTTAAAATATTACTTATTTATAATTTATTTATAAATCTATAGGTATACTATAAGCTAGCTACTTATAGTAGTATTATAGTAAGAATATAAGTAATCTAGTAAATCTCTTCTAAGTTTATATATAATACTTATTCTATATATATAAAATTAAAGGCTTTAATTTAAGTTATATTATTCTAAGTATAGTAAGGTAATAACTTTACTATAGGTTATAGGAAATTACTTAAAAGTAGTAACCTAGAAGTATTATAAATATAGTCTATTAGGCTCTCTAAGCTATTAATATTTAAGAATAAAGTTTTTATTCTAGTTAGTATAAGAAAGGAAATTTTACTACTTATCTATAATAACCTAATAGTAAGCTACTAGGGAGTTAGTAAGACTCTTTATTAAATTATAAACTAGTATTACTAGCTATTAATAAAGAAAAATACTAAGTTATATATATAGACTTATATAAGCTATTAGACTTTAAAGCTAAGGCACTATAAACCTTATAGTAAGCTAGTAGTGCTACTAGTGCTTAACTAGCCTTTTTAAGAATTATTAATAGATTTTATTATAAGGCTATTACCTATAAGAGATATAAATTAGACTTATAATATAATCTTAGTTATTATAGATTATTTTATAAAATATAGTATTTATATCCCTATTTTAACATACTTAACTAGTAATAGGTTAGCTACTATATTCCTAGAATATATTTTTAGGGATTATAATACCCTAGAAGGTATTATTATAGACTATAGTTTAATATTTACTAGTAGGTTTTAGATAACCTTTTACTACCTTATTATAACTAAGTAGTAACTAAGTACTATATTTTACCTATAAATAAATAGTTAAATAAAATATTTAAACTAAGTTTTAAAGTATTATCTAAGAGCTTTTACTTACTGTTACGTGCTGGCTCTGCACGTTGTTAGGTCGAATCTGTCAGAGGGGCCAACGGATTCAACGGGTCGTAAGTCATACTAAGTTTACTTATAAAAGCTACTATTAGGTGTAGGTTATAATATAAGAAGTAAGTTAATTCTCCTATCTAAAGAGCCAAATCCGTTCTTATTTATATTACTAGTAGCTAAGCTTATTTTGCCATATAATAAGTGCTAGGCGCGCTTTAAAAGGCAACTATCCTAGTTATAACTAGCTAAACCACGTCCTAATTTAGCATTTATAATAAAGCAAAATAATATCCTCCTAGCTACTAAAGTAAAAACAAAAGAAAACAAATTTAATATATTTATCACTAAATATATAACTACTATACTCCTTTAATAGTATTAATTAGAATTATTATATTAAATAACAAATTCCTAATTCTATAACCACTTATTCCTTTTCGCTATGTATCCTAGTTTTATATTACTAAATTATTCTTTCCTTCCTTTACTTACTAAATTCCTTCGCCCTAATATCTGTTTTGCCTTTTATAATCACATTAATTTCCTTATATTATTAAAATAAAAACACTCCTTCTTCACATCTATATTCACTACATTAATCTAGTAATTTTAGCAAAATTTATAAAAACAAACCCTTTTCACCTTAATCTTTACTAAATTAATCTAGTAGCCTAGCAAATTTGTCTCCTATAGTCGCTTCTTTGTTTACTAGCTTATTAACTTATATACATAATGTTACTAGATGCAAAACCACTTAAGTTACTCTTAGCTTTAGTCCTAACTTTTCTACTAGTTTTAGCCTTATACTTAGCATTTCTAGTATTAGAGTATTATCCTACACTTACTTTTCTATTAATCTAATTTTCTTATTAGCTATTCCTAGTGTTTGTAACTTTCCATGTAGTATTTCTAGCACTAGAGTGTCCTTTTACAATCGCGTATTAGCTAATTTAGTCTATTTGTCTACTATTTCTAGCGTAACTATTTTAGCCTGCGGTTTTATACTACTTTTCTTTAGCATTTATAAACTAAATTCCGCTAGACTTAATAACACTAGAGTTACTTCTATAGTAGCTAATTTTGCTATTTTTATATTCTCCTTAAGCTTCTTTTACTTAAGTAAGAGCTTATTAATAGACATTGCTTAGAGATCAATTCTATTACATAGTTCTATTACTATAGCTGCTAATTTTACTATTTTCTTCTTATATTCTTTTTTATTAATTATATCACGCTTTAAATTATTAATCTAGTTATTAAATTCCTTTAGCACTCTACCTAATTCTAAGTTCTAAATCTATTCCTTTTAATCCTTAAGTATCTCTAATACTTATAGGAATTTTTTCTTTACTAACTTTACCTTATCCTCTACTACTTCTATTAGCTCTATTACCTTAGTCTTGTATTTGTTAGCGTATTTGTTCGCCTCTTTTATAAGGCTTTTTACCTTATTAAATTTGATTTCTATCTTATTAATCTAATTAATTAAATCGTTAATTTTACTTATTTTATGCTCCTTATTCCTTTCTTTATTTTATTAGAGTTTAGCTAATTTGATTATCACTAGTATATTCCTTGTTATAATATAAAGCAAATCTGTCCTTCTAATACTAGTAAGCCCTCCTACAATCATGCTATTCATGCCTCTGTATTTATCTATGAATCTTAAAGCTAGTAGGTTAGCTTGTAGTAGCAGTAACACTATGCTATTATAGGTAGTGTATTAGTAGCTACGTTTAACTATTACACCATTATAATAAGCTATTACTACCGTTTTTACCTAATTTTTTTACTTATCTAGTTACTTTGCACTCCGTTAGATTCACTATTAATTAATACGCTAGTTTCCTAGCTTATTACGCTACCTATTACTATACACTTAAAGCGGCCTATTATTTATTAAAAATAGCAAAGATCTAAATCACTATGTTCTACTATAACATAAAGTAAGCGTCCCTTAAATCCACTTCTAATCTATTAGCTACTATAGTAACACTATTTAAGGCGAATTTATAAGCATATACCTATATTACGTAGTGGATATCCTATACATTTACCTTATGGCTTACTATAGTATGCCTAAAACTACTAAAGTTAATTAATTTAATACTTCTTTCTTTATAGTTTACATTAAATTCCTCTATTACCCTTCTATATACTACTAATCTAATCTTTAGTATTAGTAGGTAACTCTTTAATCTTAATCCTAGTTTTCTAAATCTAGCAAATAGTAATTAAAAATTAAGTTTTCTAATTTACTTATGCACCTATGATAGCCTAATAAGATATTTAGCGGGTATATTTTTAATTTTATCTTTAAATTTAGTTTTAAGGTCTTTTTCCTTGTCTTTATACCCTGTAAAGTTAGATTCTCTATTACTACTAGGGCTAGTTTTAGGTTTGGATTCTTTGTTATTATTAGGGTTAGCTTTAAATTCGGTGTTCTTATTACCTAATTAAGTGAGATTAATTCTTTGCGTGTTATTACTGCTTTTATTACTATTCTAGTGTTTAACTTCCTCTTTACTACTATTCTTTTCTTCTGCTATATAACTAGGTTTATTATTCTTTTAAGCTACTTTACCTAAAGCCTGCTATGCTTATCTCTAAACCTAGTTATAATTATCTTATATTAATTATTACATTACCTAATTACATTCCTATCTTTTTACCTCTAAATCTAGCACTATATCTAGGTAATCTCCACTACTATTATCTTTTCCGTCTATGTTTTATAATACTAGCTTTATTCTAGCTACCTTCTTAATAGTAGTAATAATAGCTTTAATATTTTTAGCGCCCCCTATAGCTACTTATAATAGCTTATTTAATTTATCTTACACTATCCTTAAGGTTACTAAATACTATTATTAATATAAATTCGCGATTTGCTTTAGCAAATTCATAAATTCTTAGAATTAGTAAAAACCTAGTACTAACTTTAACATATAGCGTAATAGCTTTAGTCCCTTAAAAATAACTACTATGCCTAATTTACGTAAAAGGTTATTTACCTATTATTTATATACAGCCTTTTCTTTATTATTATTAACTAAGTATTACGCTAAATCCATGTATATAATTTCTCTAACTAGTTAATTTTAACGTCTTAAGGCTAGGCACTAAATACATAGATATACCACCTATATTTATTTATAAATTATTTAGTCATATATATCTAGCTTATTATTAAATAAAATAAAGTCTAGTCTAGTGCTTAGGTAGTAATATAGATTATACTTAGCTATATAAGCTTTATATTTAAGCTTAAGGGAGGCGTTTCTATATCTTATGTAATACTACTTATAACTATTATACTTTTTTATCTCCTTTAGGTACTACTTCTCTACCTCTAATAGCTAGCGGAACTTTGTTCTTCTTATATTACTAAAATTAGCTAAATTAGCTATATAGTAAAGGAAGGCTATAGGAGATTACATGCACGTGTGTTATATCTAACTACGCTAGGTTTACGTAGGTATTAGGGGTTATTATAAGGTATAGAAAATACAAGGGTTAAATAAATATAACTATATAAGTACTAAAACTAACTATGCTAAGTTTACATAAGGATTAGGGGTTAATATAAGGTGTAGGAAATATGAAAGTTAAATAAATATAACTACACAGGTATTAAGAGATGTTATAAGGTAATAGAAAGTATAAGGGTTAAATAAATTTACGTGTGTATGCACTAGATTTAGCTACGCTAGGTATATAAAGGTATTACAGGATATTATAAGATATAGGTGTGGAGAATCACCCTTAGCTAGTGTGATAACTAATATATATAGGAGGGTATGCTAATTCCATACTAACTTAATAAATTTACTCCTTTATTATTATGCCTTTCCTTTTAATATTATTATTTAGTAAGGGGATTAAGGCCTTTCTTTGCATATTCCTTTGCCTAATTAATTAGGTTTCTCTTAAGATAATCCTTTACTATCTTAGCTATATTAATCCTTATTTTGTCTTCTATAATCCACTAGTTATCTTTAGTAGTGTAACCCTTTTATCTAATAAGAAATTTAATTCTTAACGTTTTAATCCGCTTAAAAATCTTAATCTAATAGCTATAAATTCTCTTAATTTCCTAATAGTCCGCTTCCTGTAAATTATTAAACATAATTAGCAGAGAAGCTACCTCTTCTCTTTTAAACAGGTCTTTTCCTTATGCTAGCTTCTAAATTTACGCTGCTAATACCACCGGATATACACGTGAATTTAGAGGGAAATCTAATTAATATGCTAAAGGATTTACTTTTTCTAACACCTTATATAGCCTTACCCTCTATAAGGACTATTTCTTCTTTAGTTTGCTAGGTAATTTATATCCCTTATGTAATTATATATATACTATATCTCCTTTGTTAATATTAACTAGTTTATAGCAATTATTATATTAGATTTTAGCAAGCGCTACTGCTATTATAATTACTAATTAGGCCTTATGCTAGTATAACTTTCGCAGTACTACGATGTTATTTACGTTAGATCTAGTATTAGTTATGTTATTTAGAGAGAGTAAATTAACAATACTTAGCGAATAAAAACCGTATAATAGCTTATTAGGAGCCTGTCCTATGCCTATAGCTATAGTGTTATTTAGCTAATACTATAGTGCTAGTAGTAGTAATGTTTACGTTATATCTAGGTCTATTACTATATAATATTATATTATGATTATTACTATCTAATTTTTCCTTTCTATAGTTCTATCTATCTAAGGGTAATATGCTATGCCTATAAGGAGTTTAACTCCTATACACCTAAATATCTCCTTTTATATGTTAGATATAAACTTTAGGTCTTTATTACTAATAATTTATCTTAGTAATCCCTAGTCTGTAATATACAGGGCGTAAAGAAGTAACTTTGCCTAAATTTCCACTAGATATATAGTATGCCCTAGTATTAGAAGAGTTCTCTTATTAAATAGATAATTTACTAGGTATAGTGAATTATATGTAGCATACCCCTCTATTTACTATATAGTGTTTATAGCTAATACTTCTAGTATATCTATTATAAAATTAAGTAAAATTATGTGAAAAGGTGTTAGCTTTAACTATAATAGTTATAACTCCCCTAGTGGTTTTAATTAATTAATAGTGTTTTCCTAATATACTACGTAGTAGGTAATATAATTACGAATTTACTAGCTTATATGTAGAAAATAGACTAATTATAACTCTAATACTATTCTAGTAATTCTAAAGTAGTGTTAGTTATTATGTACTAGTCATAAGATAGATTTAACCTTAGTTATTAGAATATAAAGCTAGAAAAATCTATCCCTACTATAATAGTATAATAAACTATCTTTACGTAAATCCTATCTATATAAAGGAATTTTTAGTTTAACTCTAGTATCTCTTACTACTTACCTTTCCTAATAAGCTTTTATAGCTATAATAATTTAACTAAATTTCTAGTCTAACTAGTATCCTAAGATAATTCTAGCCTTAAGCTTATTATCTATAATTACTATTATAATATATTCCTTACTTATAAAATATGCACTTACCTCTAATTCGTTATATTAACTTTTCTACGCTACCTCTCTATAAGTTACCTCCACTAGTAGCCTAGAGAGCGTATCTAGAATAATATTTAATATTCCTAGTATATATGTTACCTTTAGATTAAATTATAACAAATAATTCGCAACTTTTGCTAGTTTTAAATTAGCCTTATCTAGATCTATTATTAATAATAAGGTGTGTTTAATAATGCCCTTAGCTAGGGAATAATTAGTTAATATATTAACTACTATACTATTAGATTAAACTATTTTTCGGAGTTTCCTAACGCTCTATGTAATTACAGCTATTTCTACTTCTATTAAACTATACTATTTCTTAACACGTAATATTGCCCTAGAGAGGAACAAAATTAGCTATATCCTATCATTCTTAATATCTTTCCTAGGGATACTTTAACCATCCTATTTCTCTTATAATTAGAAGGTATATAAGCTAAATCCTTCCTTATATACGTTAATTTTAAGAAAAAGCGGTTTCTTTAGGTTATAGTGCTATAATATCTATTTCTTACTTAGGAATACTTTAATATCTTTAAAAGCCTTTTTCTTATCTATTATTAGCAAAAATGTCTTCTATTATATCTTCTATTTCCGCACTAGTTTCAAAATACTAGTGATTTTTTTATCCTTTTCCTAAAACTCTCTTAATAATATAGTTTTTCGCTCCTATAATAGTCAGATTTATATATTAAACCATAGGATCCTATTACAGAGGAATCTAGCTATTCTAATAAAAGTCTTAAGACTTAATAGATTACTTAGAAAAATCATTTTTTAAAATACTTTAAGTCTATTATTAGTATTAGTAATTCTATTACTATTAATAACAAAACCTAGTAACTAGATAGCAGGATAGCCAATAAATAATTTCTTTGCTATAATTATTATCCTATTTTCTTTAAGAATTTTAAGCATGATGCTAAGATAATTTAAATAATCCTTAATGTTATCTAAGAACATAATAATATTATTAATATAAACCTAAATAAAATGCTTATACTTCTAGAAAAGTTAGTCTATAAATCTTTAGGCAAAAGTAAGGGAATTTTTAAATCCTATTAGTGCTATATTTAATGCCTTAAGGCCCTGATTTAATATAACTACTATGCGGGCTTAATAGTCCCTCCTAATTAGTAACTAATAGAAAAATCCCGTTCTATTAAAAAGTAAGAAAACCTTCTTACTATATATATTATTTATAATATCACTTTAGTCTAGTAAAGGGTATATATCTAGTATTACTACATTATTAAGTAGCCTTATATTAATTACTACCCTTCCTTTCTTTTTCTAGCTAGTTTCACGCCATACTATAAACACTAGGCACGCTATAGCTGCTAGTTTATCTAAATATAATATCTTGCCTTTTGTATGCAATTTGTTATATACTTTGTTAAGTTTACTTATATCTTAACCCCCTAATTAGTAAGGCCTAATTAGCCTTGTTTAATATTACTATCCTTTAATAAGGTTAATTCTTATTTTCTAGTCCTTAGGCATAGGAATAATACTTTTATCTTAATAAATATTATATTTATCTATTAATTTAATAAACTTACTTGCTATATTCTAGTTAATATTAGTAACTTATACCCTAAATTAATTAATAACATATAGGATCTTCTCTAGGCAGGAGATTCTATATAATAGCACTCCTATATTAACCTTTTTTAGATTAAACTTATTACTTTCTTTATTTAACTTATCCTCCCTCTTATTCTCCTTTCTTATAGTCTTTATAATATTCTTACTAAAATAGGTATAATATATAAAAGAATTATTAACTAAGTAATTAGCGTTAACCTTACTTGCTACTATTAGTTATATAACCTTCTAGTGTTTATTAATAGTAATAGTTTTGTCTATTAGATTATAGGTAACTATCTGTTTCTAGCTAAATCTAGTAATTAATATGTTAGGAAAAAACTTTAAGCATAACTATACATAGTATACACTTATCTTTTAGTTTTCCTACGCCTCTTTCTAACTAACTACTATAGTTAACTATATCTTTAGTAAAATTATTACTATATAAGCTATAATTACCTACTAGTGCGAAACTTTGCTTATTAGTTAGAAGATTTCTACTTTTACTATTATACTATAAACTAACCTAAAAATAACTCTAGGACATATAAAATTAATTTTCACTTTGTACTTATAGAGAAAGTTTGTTCTAAGTAGTAATTTAAGACTTAAATTTAGTATTATATCCGCTATAACTATAAAATATCTAGTAATTTCTATTTTACACGCTACTCCTAGAATATAAAAATTAAATATAGCTATTTTAGTAATAAAAAAGAAAGACTATACTCTAAATACTAGCTTTAGTTCCTGCGTTCTCTATTTTATATTTAACCTATTTTATTATAACTATGCCTTATCCGCTAATATTAATAACGTTCTAGTATTAAGGCAGATTTAATAACTCTTACTCTTATTATTAAATTTAAGGGGGATTTTTAAGTAAGTATTTGCTCTCTTTCTATTATATTTAACCTCTTAAGGTCTTATAATAGCCTTAATTACTTAACTAGGGGTAAGTTATTTTAGTTTAGTTATTTCTATCTTAGTAATTACTATATTTATCTCTTTACTACTATTTTCTATAAAATAAGTTTTAATAAAGTTAGACTCCTATATTCTAGTTTTATTATTATCCTCCTTAGAGACCTCTCCTTCCTTAGCTATATAATAACCGCATTCCTAAAGATAGGTTTTATGCTATTATACGTTAGAATTATTATTATATACTATAATATAGGCATACTCCTTTTCTTTACTAGGCGGTTTTTCCTAGCGTTAATAATACCTAGGTTACTAAAATTAGCCTCTTATATCTAATAGTCCTTAGTTTTAAGAATATTATTCTTCCTATTAGTCTTAGACCTTTTCTTAGTAGTTTTAGCTAAACCTAGATTACTCCCCTTAATTCTCTTAAGTTCTATTTCACTAAGGCCTCTGGTTTTATCCTTTAGTAAGTTAATTCCGCTAGTATAGCCTAGGTTAAAAAAATCCTAAGGATCCTTATCTATTCCTATTATTCTATTAGTAATGTTAATTCCTAGGCAGGAATTATGCATTCGTTAGTTTATTCTAATTAGCTTGTATTTTGTTTTTATTATTCTCTAAATTACTATTAGATATATTTATATTAAAATAGACCTTAAGCTTTCCTTTGCCCTTTTTGCCTTTACCCTAGCCTTTACTATATAGATAATTATACAAATTATATCTCTTATTATCTACTATAGTAATATATACTAATCTTATATCCTTATAAGTTAGCATTAGGTATATCTAGCGTAATCCTAGATAAAGCTTAAGGCATAAATATAATAAAAGCTAATAGTTAGTTATTTTACTATTAGCTCTAGTATATTAGAAGATCTTTAATATAAATTCACAGAAAGATACTTTGTTAATAATATCCTCCTTAGTATACTCTACTTTCTCTAGCTACACTATTATATCCTACACTTAAATGCTAAATTCCTTATATACTATAGTAAATACTATTAAGATATTGCTAAAAATGGTAACTTATTTGCTTGCATTAAGATATTATCTATACTATACTATTACGTCTCCTTAAAATAGTATCTAGATCTTTTTCTAAATAATATCTTATTAGCTAGGGTTAGTATAATATAAGTAGTCTTTAACTGCCTAGACCTATAATTTAATATTATAAAAGATAGTCTATTTCCTATTATATATAATAAGATTAGTATTAGCTTCTTCTAGTTTATTATAAGGCTTAAAGTATCTAATATCCGTAATTTTCTATATTAAATCCGTATTTTATTCTGCTAATTCTATTCGCTAATTATACTAATCCTAATCTAACGCTAGATCTATCCTTCCTTAGTAGCTAGGATTAGTGTGCTATCCCTAGTCTAGATAGTATAGTATTTACTACTATAGATAGTATAGATTTAACTACTACTATATAAAACCTTACTAGTATTATAGTATTATTAGTTATACTACTAGTCTAGTCTAAGTATCTAAATAACTATTATATTAACCCTAGTTACTTAGTAGATATACTATCCCTTATATAGGATTCTATGCTAATAGTATTAAACCTACTAAGGTAGTAACACTCTACAAACCTCTAATTTTAGTTATTAATCTTATTACTAGATAGTTTATTCTATCTACTACTTAGTTTAATATAGCTTATTATATAGCCTATTACTATTCTAATATTCCCTAAAAGAACCTTATAGTATTATATTTATTTGCCCTAGTATATAATTCCCCTAGTTCTAATATGTTTCCTAAGGATTTTAGTTATAGATTCTCTAGATTTAACTTAGTTAAAGGATTAGGGGGTTTTATATATTAAGTAGTAGTATTATTTTTAGGGTAGTCTATAATCCCCTTTCCTTTGTTAATTTTACCTATCTCTATGCTTTTCCTAGTTCTAGTAGTATTATTACTATTTATAAGACTAGTAATGCTTTTAGGTTATTACCCTAAGGCTTTACTTCCTTCTAATCTAATAGAATTATTAAGGAATCCTTTAGATTTAGCCTTAGAAATATAATTCCTAACTTAATTCTAAACAAGGCATATAGCTTACAAGTCTATTAGATTCTAGTGGATAAATAGCTCCTAAGATATTAGCTATTCTTACCTTCTTATAATTCTATTATTAAATTTATATTATATAAGTTTATATAAGTCTTTTTAGTTACTAATTCTAATAAGCTTTTGCTTTTAATATTTAAAATCCGGATTTACGTTATTAAAAGTCTAGAACTAATAAATAAGGCATAATTTGCTCTTAGTAACTGGAAAAATATCTAGTTCTTTATATTAACGCTATAGACAGTTGGTTTTAGACATATAGGTATTATATCTAGGTTACTAGAGGTGCATAACAAAAGAATCTCTAATTACTACTACTTATTACATACTAGCTTTACACATTATTAGGTTAAATCCGTTAGAGGGGCTAACGGATTTAACAAGTTGTAAGTTATACTAAGTTCACTTATGAAAGCTACTATTAGGTATAGGTTATAATATAAGAAGTAAGTTAATTCTCCTATCTAAAGAGCCAAATCCGTTCTTATCCATGTTGCTAGTGGCTGAGCTCATTTTGCCACGTAACACTTACTTTAATTAGACTAATTAGGCTAATAACCTATTAATAGTATAGTTTATATATAATATAAGCGCTTACTTAACTTATAGCTATACCCTAGCTAAGGTACTATAAGGCTATAATCCTAGAGGCTTATAATAAGTAATTATAAATATTTTAGTAGTAAATAACTAAGTAAAAACTTAGGCTACTATACTAAGAGAAAAACATATAGTAATTAAGTAGCTTTTAAGTAACTTATAAGTCTAGTATATAAAATATTATAATAAGAAGTATACCCTAATAAAGTTTAAAGTAAGTAACTATATTTTATTATCTATAAAGAATATTAACCTATAGTAACCTAGTAGGAAGCTAAGTATAAAGTATTTAGGCCCTTATAAGATTAAGAAAGTAATTAGCACTTATAGATTAATATACTAATTAAAGCTACTACTAGGAATATAATTATATAATATCTTTAATATTACTAATCTTAAACTATTTATAAGGGATTTAACTAGTATAAAAGATATATTCTTATTATAAGATAATATTATAGATAATAAGTAAGAGTTTAAGGTTAAAAGAATTATCTTATATTATTATAATAAAAGACACTAGAAATATCTAGTTAAATAAAAAGGCTATAATACTTTAGAGAATTTATAGGTAAAGAAAAGAGATTTTATTATAATAATTATTATTAATAATTATAAGTAGTAACTAAGTAACTAGTTTATAGATATAAAGGTATATTTAGTAAAGATTAAATAGTAATAGTAATATAAAAAAAATAAAGATAATTTCTTAGATAATTTACCTTATAGCTACCTAGCACTATTTACTTTATATATATATTAGGCCCTAGCCCCCTAGTATTCTTACTTTTATTCTTAGGCACTAAGTTAGTAATAAGGCCTAAGGGAAAGGATTTATTCTTATTATTAAAGAAATCCCTCTCCTTATATATATATATATAAAGCTTACCTAGAAAGTCTAATAGCCTAATATAAGTAAGAAGTATAAGTATATATATAGTAAGCTACTAGTAAGTTAGTAAAGCTATAAGTAAGAATATTAGAAAACTTACTAAGGGAAGGTTTTATATAATAAAATATAAGCTATTAGAGATATTAATCTAGACTTCTAGATTAATAGTATTACTTAGTAGTAATATAGTAATTTACTTATTAGTATTAGCCTTTTATATAATCTCTATAGTTAGCCTTACTTATTTAGCTTAACTATACTATTAGTATTTTTTATAAATAAGAGTATATTATAAAGTTTATACTTTATATATATTAAGTACTAGTAGTATATTAGTAATAACTAAAGTCATAAAAACTAATATATATATATATTATTAAGAAAGTAAGGATTATTATTAAAGATAATATAACTATTAATATACTTAAAAAGTACTTAATATAATTTTATAAAGTAAGTAAAGTACTAGTAATTATATTAGTATATATATAAGTAATAAGAAAAGGAAAGATATATTCTTATATAGTTTTTATTATTTTATATATAATAAGTATATTTTATTAAATTACTTATATAAGTTAGTAGTAATATATAGTAAGGTAATAGTAAAGTTATACTTAAGGAGTTAGTATACTTAGTTAGAATAAATTTACTTTTTATAATATACTATAAAACTATATTATTACTATCTTTAAGGGTAATAGCCTATATTACTACTTATTATATATAGTATATATAAGGAGTTTTTATACTACTAGTACTACTAGCTATAAGTTAGTAAGGTATATACTAAGGGTTAAAGATACTATACTTATATTAAAATTTTTAAAGCTATTTACTTCTTAGGAGATTTTTAAGAAAATTTCTAAGAGAGCTTCTTAGCTATAGGAGTTTCTAGTAGTAAAGAAGTATTATATTATATAAATATAATATACTATTAGTAAGTTAGTAATAATACTATAAGAAACTTATATATAAAAGGTAAGTAACTAATATTTTATATTTAAATAAGTTTAAGTATTTAAGTAAGATTAGGTATAGATAATAAAATAATACTATAGGATATTAATAATTACTATAATAATAGCTATAAAGCTATTAGCTTATAGGTAAGGGTAACTTATAATATTAAAGAAAAATATAAAGAAAAAGAATATATAAAAGTAAGGAAAAGTAAGCCTCTTTTATATTAGCCCTAGACCCCCTAAGTAATTTATATATTATATATAGCTAATCTAGAAATTATAATATTTATAGTTATAGCTATTACTAGTAAATACACACACTAGCTATAAAGTTATAGTAAGAATAATATAATATTCTTAATATTAGATAAGAACTTATTTATTTTAAATAGTATATAGCACCTTATTTATTTAACCTAATTATAAAATTTAATATAAGTAGTCTACTTACTTAGTGTTAATATCCTATTATATAAAGATATATATATTACTACACTAGAGTAGTAACTATATAGCTATTTAGAATTAAAGAGTAAGGTAAGGATTACTTATAATCTAATAATATTTATCTCTTATCCTAAGTAAATATAATACTTATATACTACTATAACTACTAATAATATTAACTACTATTATAATTTATATATAGCATACTTATATTAGCTAAGTAGCTTCTTTTTTAATTAAGGATAATTATATATTAAGGAGGTAGTATATTAGGAGTATAAAGGCTAGGGAGCTAGGGATAGAGTAATTATATAATAAAACCCTTAGATAAGCCTTAGGTTATATAAATAACTAAGTAATTACTAGATAGCTATATATATATAGTAAGGTATTTAAATAAGGACTACCTATAAGGTATATAAGAGGTTAGAGTTTAAGACCTTTATATACCTACCCCTAAGTAGTAGCTCTCTAGCTATAACTAAGAACCTTAGCCTTCACTCTGTTTATATCTCCCTAATCTAGTCATAACACTTATATAAAGCTATCTATTCTATTTATTATATATTATACTAGTTTTCTTCTCTATAGTATAAAAAGTATACTAAATACCATTAAGCTACTTATATTAGTTCTTAATAATACTTAAAAACTACTAATATCTTAGGAATTTTCTTATAAGTATAGGAATAAAGCCTTTAAGAATATCTTAAATAATACTAATCTTATTACTATTAAGCTATGTGAGGCCCCACTCACAACACCCGTGCGCCAGCGCACCACCAGGCAGGCACACCACGCCCTAGGGCTAGGTCCACGTGACACTGGCGAGCTACTAGCTATAAGCTAGCGACTCGCACGCATAACACACTTAGACCTAGTAAGCTTTAGTTAATATACAAGTGCCCCTATATCTCTTGCCTAGCTATCCCTTTATTCTTATAATTCTAAAGCTTCTCCTACTAGCTACCTAAGAGCAATATAAGGGGGAGAACAACCTAATCTACTAGAATAATACTACGCACTACTTAGGATTCGCTAAATAATAGTAACACTATAGCTAAGGACATGCCATGTTCCACAACCCTATCTAATACTACACCCTTTACTATAAGGGAAGAAGAGGTAGTAGTTAGAGGGCAAATTACCTAGCTTAAGTAACTTAAGGAACTATAAGAGTAGGAATAAGAACTTATTAACTTGCTATAACTTTACAGAGAAGGAGTGCTAATAAAAAAGGGCTAAAAGGCTAGTATATTCTTAAGTCTTAGTAGCTAAGAAGTTAAGGTCTAAAATATTATAGAACTCTAATACCTTACAAACCTGCAGAAGTATAAGATATAGCTTAATAACCTTAACTATGCCTTTAAGGGGGCGAAGAAAAAGTATTATTAGGATAACTAAAAGATTCTCTTTATACTTAACTATATACACATAAACTATTAGGCAAGATAGGACTAATATGTTAAAGAATAACTAGCTAATAGCTAGGATCACCCCAAGGATAACTAGGATAAGTTCTAGGACTAGACCCTTACGCTACTTAAGGACTTTATAAGCCATGACATATAGATAGCTATATAGCTAGAGAATATAAAGTAAAAGGAGGGCTAGAGCCTTATTAAGTTTAGTATTTACTTAGATTTGCTAGAGAAACACCTTAAATAAGCTCTAGAAAAGACCCATGCCCTTATATTCTTTGCAAAATTAGTTCCTAACTTATAAGACTATATTAACTTACACGTAAATATTACTAGGATAACTTAAGAAAAGGTTATATAACTTACCTAGCGATTCTAGGAAGTAATATCTAGAAATAAGCGAAAGCTAAGTAATTTAGAAGAGAAAGGCCCGCATAAGGCCCCTTAATATCAAAGACGCAACTCTCCACAAGGCTATTAGCTAAATAGAGACTAAAAGAATAGGGATAAGGACAAAGAAAAAACCCTAGCTACCTACCTAAATAATAATAGACTATAAGGAAGGAAGCATTACTTTAATTATAGTAGCACAGAGCACCTTATTTATAATTATAATAAGCTAAGGAAAGACTAGTAAGAAGGTTAGGGAAACTCCTAGAGGTAAAAGTAAATACCCTTACCTTTGCCTTAGACACTAGGGTACTAGTAGGACATTAATTCCACACACTAGTTATTATTTATAAGCAAAAAGACATTAAAACGGTAGCGGATCTTAATAGTTACGCTAAGATTAACATCATTAGCACCTAGTTCGCACAGACCTATAAGCTTAATTAGGCTAAGGCTATAGCGCCTATCCTAAAGGCAGTGGGGGCTCTTATAGTTCCCTAATACAGTGTCTATAAGGTGCCTATTATAATCTAAGACTTAAGAGGTAAAAAGAAGGACCTTAAACTACTATATATAGCTATTAATAGGGACCTAAGAGCAGAGAGAAGCCCTATATTAATTAGAATACATACACTCGCGGAAGAATGCGTATACCTCTACTTACACTTACAAGAATAGTGGTTTAAGAAGAGAAAGGTAGCCTTTTCGCTACTAACTCCCTATAAGTTCACGAAGGTAACGCGTAATAAGACAATTATATATGCTATTATAGGCGTGATAGAAGATAAGTTTATCCCTCTTAAAGATAAAGAGGAGGCAAAAGCATATAGAACCATTAAAGATATCCCTAAGGAGCTATATAAGTTTAAAGATATGTTTATATTAGATAAGGCAGGGAGTCTCCTATTAAAGAAGTTAACTAACCACGTAATTAATCTTATACTAGGAGCAACACCCCTATATAGACTAATTTACCCTCTTTCCTAAAGTGAACTTAAAGAGCTCTAGGAATATATTAATAATAACCTAAGAAAAGGCTAGATAAGACCCTTAAAGAGCCCCGCAGGCACGCCTATCCTATTTGTGCTAAAGAAGGATAGGACGCTCTAACTATGCGTAGACTATTAAGGACTTAATAAGGTAATGTAAAAGAATTACTACGCTCTCCCCTTAATTTCGGAGATCCTTAACTAATACCAAGGGGCCCGTTTTTTCTTAAAGATTAATATTAAGGACATGTACTATAGAATTCGCATTAAAGAGGGCGACAAGTAGAAGACAGCTTTTTGCACGCGTTACAGGCACTATAAGTACCTTGTGATGCCTTTTAGGTTAACTAATGCCCTAGCTACCTTTTAAAGCTATATCTATAAGGCGCTTTACGGGCTAGTTAACACTATTTATGTAGTGTATTTAGATAATATCTTGATTTTCTCTAAGACAAAGGAGGAGCATACTATATATATTAAGCAAGTTCTAGAACACATAAGGTCAGCAGAGCTATACGCAAAACCTTCTAAGTGCTCTTTCTATAAGGAATTAGTAAAATTCCTAGGGTTTATTCTCTTTATTAATAGGATATTAATAGATACTCGCTAAGTTAACATAATTAGAGAATAGAAGGAGCCCACGAGTTTTAAGGATATATAGTTATTTCTTAGATTCTATAACTTCTACTAATAGTTTATCTATAGATACTCTAGGATTATAGTACCTTTTTACGTGTTAATAAAGGGCAGTTAAAATAGTATCTAGACTAGGAGGTTTATATTTAGAGAAAAGAAGTGGCTAGCGTTTAACCAGCTAAAAGACGCCTTTTAGCAAGCGCCTTTACTCTAACATTATAACCTAAGTTAAGCGGTGTGTATTAAGATAAATGCCTTAATTTTTGTAATAGTAGGAATCCTGTCTTAGTAGGATAATAAGGGCTATTAGTATCTAGTGGCCTTTTGGTTAAGGAAGTTTATAAACACTAAACATAACTATAGCATAGCTAACTAAGAGTTGCTTGCTATAATAAAGTTATTTAAACACTAGTAATACTATATTAAAGGTATAGAGACACCTATAGAGGTCCTATTAGACTACTATAACCTACAGACCTTTATAAGGTAGTAGAAGCTAAATAGAAGATAGGCATAATAGTGTATGTTCCTCTACCTATTTTATTTTGTAATTAAGTATAGACTAAGGAAGAGTAACCCCGCGGACGCACTATTAAGAAGGTCTAATTATAAGGGCAAACCTATATTAAATAGGGCACTCTTACTAGAGCTTTAAAGGAAGATAGTAGCTACCTATGTAGTAAAAGAAGCTACCTATATAGTAAAAGAAGAAGTACTAATATATTAAAGAAGTTATAGCGTAGCGCTAGTCTTAGAGCCTACTAAGCTAATAGTGGCCTAGGTGGAAGGCTAGTTAGCCGCTATAGATCTAGTAATAGGTTAGCTAAATAAGGGTGATTTTAAGGAGAAAGTAGCGTATATCTAAGACATCAGCGTAGTATAAGTGATTTAGGGGGCTATTATGTCACTAAATCCCTACTAATCCACGGCAAATAAACTATTAGCATAACTACTATAGAAAGCATAGGACTAAGATCTAGATCTGCAAAAACACGGAGGTAAGGTTAACTCCTAAGTAAAAGGGAGGGAAAAAGCTAGTCTATAGTTACGTAGTATAAGGGGCCTCCTAATATACAAAGCCTAGGTAGTTATTCCATAGGAGCTTATCTTATAATAGGAGCTTCTACGGCTACACTATAATAATCCGCTAGTAGGTTACTTTAGGACTAAATGCACTCTTAAGCTATTAAAACATTACTATTAGTGGCTAGCAATAAGTGAAGCTGTTTTAGACTATATGTCTAGCTACGGAGTATGCTAGCACATGGTAGCTAGGAGGCACTACTTGTATAGAACCCTTGAATTACTACTAATACTAAAGTAACTATAGGCAGAGATCTTAATAGACTTTATCACGGGATTGCCACTAGTATAGCTAGGCAAGCAGGAAACTAACGTAATCCTAGTAATTATAGACTAATTTACTAAGTACTCTATCTTCCTCCCCATAAAAACTATAATTAACATAGCTAAATTAGCAAAGTTATTTTACAAGGAAATTAAGCTTTAATTTGGGGTACTAGAGGGCATTATATCTAATAGAGAATTAGTGTTCACAAGCCAATTCTAGTTAGATATATATTACCTGTTATGTGTAAAGCAAAGGCTCTTAACAGCATTTTACCCCTAAACTAATAGGTAAATAGAAAGGATAAACTAGGTGCTAGAGCACTACTTATAATATTTTATTAAAGAAAACTAATAGCTATGGCTAAAATTACTCCTAATAGCTTAATTCGCGTGTAACAATACTGTTAATAAAACAATAGGTTACTCCTTAAACTACGCTCTTATAGGCTATTTACCTAAGTTTCACCTAGCTCTTAAGGGCAAGAGCAGGGAAGGGAAGGTCCTAGAAGCTTATGCGTAAGTCTAGAAGCTACATAAGGTTAGGGAGAAACTAGTACATAACTAGGCAAAAGCCACCAAAGCGTAGGTAAAGTACTATAACTAATAACACTAGCTACTAACCCTAAAAAGAGGAGACTTTATGCTACTATTAGCAAAGAACATTAGACTTAAGAACGCGAAATAGAAGCTAACCCCTAGATTTATTAGGCCGTTTTGCGTACTTAATATAGTAGGTAAATAAGCATACTAACTAACACTACTAGATAAGTATAGTTAACTGCATAACATATTCCATATTAGCCTATTAGAGCTATAGAATTACTAGGAAGACACTATAAATAAAGAAATACTAATGCTAGACCTTAAAGATAAAGATAATAAATTTAAAGTTAAAGAAGTTAAGGATTATAGGAAGACTTATAAAGGCAATAAATACCTAGTAAAATAGAAGGGTTAGCTAAGTAAATATAATTAATAAGTAGTAGTAGAAGACATAGAAGGCGCTTAATACGTAATTTAGGCTTTCTATTAAAGCAAAATAAGGAGAAAGCGTAGTAAGATGTAAGCAAGTTATAGGTAATAAGGGATAAGGTAATTACAAAAAAGACCTAGCCTTATAGGCTACTATTACACTCTAATTAAAAAACTATCAGACTATCTACTAAATAACAAAAGAAAAGATCCTTATAAGGAGAGAAGTTTTAAGGGAAACCCTTCTATAGTTACCCCCTTATGCGTTAAAATAACACCATTATAAAAAAGGTACTTAGTGTCCTTGCTCTTATCCTCCTAGACCGCCTACTACATTACCTAGAAAAAGCAGTGCTTTACTACCCCCTAGGGCACAAATCCTAGATCATAATGCTACAAATATAAGGTTATTTTTGCCTTCTAGGTATTATAATATACGAGATAGTTTAGCTTTAAAAAATTAGCAAATAGGTAGCAAAGGAGGAGCGCTAACTTACTATGCCCGGGACAGGGCTAGGAAACATAGTAACTAAGAGTTACTAGCGTAAGACAATATACTAGTTATATAAGGCTAATGTGGCCTACCTAAGGAGTAAGCGAAGGCCTAGTAAATACGCAGGGAAACAAACCTAATAGACCTTAGTAGCCCTGGTTAAACTAAAGGAAACACAGTGCATAGTGTTAGCATAGTTAAACCCTAAAATAAGGTTTAAATAATTCTTACTAAAATAGCGGCAAGTTACCTCTAAAAACATGCAGTCTTTAGGGTTATTAGGAACCTAATTACTTAGGGCGTTTATTAACTCCTATACCTAGTTAAGGATAGCTAGAAGATTAAGGAAATCCCCCCTTATAGTAAGTATTACCTAAAGAAACATAGGTGATTAGGTACTAAAAACCTAGAAAGGATAACGTACTTACTATTTCATAAGTATTGCCGCGTTTTACACACTAGATATAACGCTTTAAATATTTCCCCTTAGTAGTAATGCTCGTAAAGCTAGGGAATTAATAGTTAATCTAGGGGACTTTAGGCTTAGCTAGGGGATTCTTCTTAAACTCTATATAACTAGTGTGTAAATAATATATATAAGAACACTCCTTTAAATAAATATTAAGGATAATAATAACGCTTTCCTTATTAGAATCTATAGCAATAATGTGGTAAATAACAAAGGTAAAGTAATAGTAACTAATAATATAATAAAATCTAAGAAAAGATTGCTATAGTTATAGAAGAGAAGAGGGCGTAATATAAGAGGGAGTTATAGGTAAATTTATACTTAAGCGCTAGCTATTATTTGTTATTATTTTAATATAGCTACTACTTAGCGAATAGCTATACACTAGCTAGCGAGAGCTGTTTAGGAGCCTAGCTAAAAACAGGGGGGTAATTATAAGGCCCTACTTATAACACCCATGCGCTAGCGCACCACTAGGCGGGCACACCGCGCCCTAGGGCTAGGTCTACGTGACACTAGCGAGCCACTAGCTATAAGCCAGCGACTTGCACACATAACACACTTAGACCTAGCAAGCTTCAGTCAATATACGAGTGCCCCCATACCTCTTGCCTAGCTATCCCTTTGTTCTCACAAGCTAATACTTATAGTAAGCTTTAAGAAGTAATTTAAGTAAGAAAAGGGTTTAATTATTAGTCTAGTAAATTTAGGAGAATTTAAATACCTATAACTAGGTACTTTAGGATATAGTTATAATATATATTAAAATTATATATAATTTACTAGTAAAATAAAATAAATCTATTATATTAAAGCTATAGAAAGGAAGATTTACTATTATAATAAGCCCTTTATATAAAGGTAGTAAAAAAAAGCTATAGAAGTAGGCTATAATAGTATAAAGTAAGCGCCCTATATAACTCTATATATAATTTATACCCTGTAATGTCAGTGCAAAGTTTGCACCGGCTCGTGGATCAGACCCTAAATGGATTTTTTTTTGGTGGAGGTCGCAAGGCTGATTGATGATGGGAGGCGAATAAGTGGGGCTGCCAGCGATCTGCATTGCATTGGAGGACAACGCTTCGGCTGGTGCCACGACTTTTTTCGCAACGGCGTTTGAATGCAGATGATGGACATTGTGTGCGCCGTGAAGCAGTGAAAGAACTGCCGAGTATATTTCGTTCTTCTGCTCACTGAACACAAATTTGATGTCTCGTTTACCAAAGGCGCGGCTTTGGCTGTAGATCTTCTTACTTGATCACGTAGCAGGTGTTTATGGCGGCCCGTGCCTGTCAGAGAGCTGCAAAACGCTTCTGCTGTGATGCGGCTGCCAAGACTAATAGTAAGACGACTCCACGACTGGATTGGGAGAGGGCATGAAAATGCTGGCGCCAAGTCGGGCAGGAAGTTGGAGGATAAGGTTCACGCTGTTCAAGAGCTTCATCCATGGCTGTCAGTTGGTAAGACTACATACCTACCCCCTCACAAGACGCACCTGTTTGCTTGCTCCGAGGGAATCACGGCTCTAAAGTCATCTTCGATTGAACACATGCTACGTCTGCACAGCGAGATGCACTTCCCATATACTACCAGACGTGCACGACGTGCTTCTGGCCAAGGAAGGACCAGCACATGATGCCGTTGCTGTCAGTCATGATGAAGCCGTCCATCCAGGTCTGCATCTGTTGCGCCATAGTGGAGTCATCCTGATCCAGCACAAGCAAGATTGTAGATCTCTGAGCTCGGACTATTACAGGCTAGTGTCAAATGGTAGGTACGATGTGATACGATGTGACGTCTTCCACTCCGTACAAACCCGGGCAGGACGGATGAGAAAAGCAAAATCAGGCAAGCAAGAAGAAGAAAACCCTCTCGCTTGAAATGATATCAGCCCAACTCGTCGCGCGTTCTCATCACCACCTCGGTTGGCATACCGCTGCCTCATTGTTTCGCGAAACGAGTTCCTGCATTGAAAGGCATCAGACCCTTGAAGGTTCCGAATAGCCTGCATGAAGAAGCCTCCACACTTCCTACGAGACTGATACATCTGGAGGCCTGCTTGAAACGTCTAGTCCCTCGTGAAGTGTGAAGTGAGCATGCGGTGTCGACTGAACTGCCAGGCGCTATCAGTTGCTTTATCTGCTGCTAGTCTGGATGGCTGCATGACCTGCCAATACGCTGGAAAAGGCTATTTTCATGGCAAGCGGATTGGCGGGCTAGGTTGGGCGTTTCCATTCCTGATAACCGCAGCGAAAACATGGAGATGAAATCGGCGATAAGTCTGGTGCGTGTCGCGCACGAGTAAAAGAAGACGTCCGGTGTGAGGAGTAGTTCGTGTTGTGCATGTAGAGGAGCAAAATCCCTAGGTAGCTGGGCTGTACATGACCACGCATCACACGGACTACAGGCACTTCGTACGACGGCACAGAGAATACAGCCGATGAAATGGAGAGTTTGGTGACGACACCTACAGAGCCAGCGAGCTTTCGCCGAGTTCTTGGCCGCGGGTAGCCCGACGCCTCAAACTTTCACATTCTTCCTCCTCTGGTGATCCCTTACGCTTGCTTCGCGACAGGGTCAAGGGGTCAAAGGGTCTTTGCAGCTGTCTTTCTGGAGGGAGCGGAAGTCTCAGAAGGAAGTCCCTGATCGGCACGTCAACGGGGGACTTTTTGTTGAGACAACGACATTGTTAGGAGAAGCACAGTGTCGTGTAGGAGTGTTCGAGACGAAGCAGATGCCCAACTTGATATCTTTCGGGGGGAATCAGATGCACGGCTTGCACAGCCGTAGCATTATAATGACGAGTTCACAACAGAGCGACTTTGGATGCCGATTTCGGTCCGGTCGCGATTAATCATGAAGTCGCCTTGTTTGCTGGCGGCTCTCCACACACCCACCCCCGACTGAGGCCGGTCCACTTCCCAGACCAGACCAGGCATCAAACACACTGACGAAAGTCCAGCAGCCCCCTGAATTCATGCTGCGTTGCGGTGCGCAAGTACCGGGTTCGTAGCCCGTGATACGCTCGGGCATAGTGACTGGCTCAGCCGGCTGTCGCACTCCACCAGTCCCATTCCCAGTGGCCCTCGGACTCTCGCCCAGTTGCAGGCGACCGCCCCACATTTACATGTGCATTCTGTCATGCAACCAGCTTGCCCTTCCACCCAAGTTCTGCCAGTGCTGCCTGCCAGCTGCCAGTGTTCAATGTTTGGCTGGAACGAAACAACAACCCAGCACAGGCTGGTAACTGGCGCAACTGGCTGGTCCATCCACTCATCCACTCATCCACACTTCCACCCACACCCACCCATCCGATAGTCCCAAAGTCTTATTTGATGTCTCCGGGTGCGAAAGGGGAGCTCCAAGTCATCAATCTTCCCACCAGACATGGGAAGTCAACTCGGGTCGTTCTCAGTCACTTCGCAATCCCCCCGGCGGCCCAAAAACTTCAGTATCCAAACACCACCCAACTCTTTCTCTTCCCCTAGTTTGCTCCCTCTTTCACTCCTTCCTTTGCGCTGTAGCCCATTTTAATTCCTCACTCACATCACCTCATTTCTCCTTTTCTTCTTCTCTTTAACATTTGCTGTCTCGTAAGAGACTCGACTCGAGGCTTTTGCTAGCTCTCGACCATTTTGCCCAGCTGCGCTTTTCCACAACTCGTCTGTTACGCTTCACCTTCTCTCTTGCCTCCCCTCGCTATTGCACTCAATCTCACATCCTGACCCCGTTTCCTTGTTCGGGGAGGCCATCGCCACGCACAGCTGTCATTCCCCGTGTCCGGCCTAACCAGACTGCCACATCATCAGGCAAACCCCCCTTGCCCGCCTTTCAGGACCCGCTTTCCTGTTTACAGTAATCACCATCAGGGACCCGCTTTTCGGAACGGCTCAGAACAACCTCATCGCGACTCGATCGTCGTCGCGACCTTGTTGGTAGTCAGCCACGCAATAACCCTTGACAGCGTCCTCATGTTTCGATTCTGGAGCACTGAGTCACGGGGAAGCGACCAGACTGCGGATCTAATATCAGACTCGTCAGACGGCTATCAACTTGCTGGCAACACAGAGAGCGCTTCGTCACACTCGATCCCTGGCCGCTCGGCTCCCAAGAGGAGCTGGGACGCTTTCCAGAACTCCGATGCCGCTTCAGTTGATGAGTCGCTGCCAAAGCGGACCAAGCTGAATCTGAGCCGTGCAAATGGTGCTTCGCCATCCGACGATTCGCCAGCTTCAACAGGAGGTGATCGCATGGAACGTGCGCGCGACATCATCAGACATCAAGTTGGACTCGAGGTGCTTCTCAAGCATGAAGAGCTGCGGCTCATCAATCAAGAGTTGGCGAAATGTCAGGTTGCGTTGGAGCAGCTGAGAAGGTGTCACTTGATCCCGTATCCTCAGCACTGTCCGACTCCCGAACAAATGCTGGACATAAGCAGTGGCAAGGGCCCTGCTGTCATTAAGCGGTTCGGAGAACCCGTTCCAAAATGGGCACCGCCATTTGGAGTTGTCGACGGACCATACGCCCGGCATTATGCCAAATGGCTTATTCCGG
The DNA here is from genome assembly GCA_018801565.1 of Epichloe coenophiala. Lineage (NCBI taxonomy): Eukaryota > Fungi > Ascomycota > Sordariomycetes > Hypocreales > Clavicipitaceae > Epichloe > Epichloe coenophiala. Next base: position 1,933,583 of record JAFEMN010000005.1, on the reverse strand, counting down.
ATGCCTCCTTTGATGGCGACCAGGCCGAGTGGCAGCTCCCGGCAGAATCTACGCGCAGCCGCTTGTCTTCCGCCGAAGGCAGAACAACGAGAAACAGCGTCACTGACATGGGACTCATGTCAAAGGGCAGACCTGTGCGTGGAAACGCTGGTCAAAAGTTGCAGGCTCTGTCAAATGGGTACCCGCAGCCCAAGGACAAGGCAGGCCCATGTATCCTTAAGCGATCAGACGGCCAGACGGTTAAGCTGGTGTGCCTGGACTGCAACCGTGAAAATTTCTCCAGCACCCAGGGCTTCATCAACCACTGCCGCATCGCACACAAGCGAGATTTCAAGAGCCACGAGGAAGCAGCTGTCAGGAGCGGACAGCCGATTGAGGCCAATGACAAAAGCAGCAACAACAACACGCACAGTGGTGGTAGCGCAACAGCTGCATTGCCTAGGGGAGACATCAAGGCGAATGCCGCACCAACTACGCAGCAAGGCAACAACAGTAACTGCACATCGGCTTCCACTCTTGTCCACCCTTTTGCACGACAAGACATGTCGGAACAGGAGGCATATCTTGCCCTGCAATCCAGAATTGCCGAATCACTCAAGCTGTACCACCGAGGTAAGCTCCCTGGTGTCGGCGTAATTCCTTCCAAGAACCTCGGAACGCAAGTGCTCGGAGCCAAGAAGACCGAGGCTGTCGCCGCCAGGTTCAACCATGCTTCTGAAACTCCGTATCTGTCCCGCCTCATGCAAAGCCGCAATTTCAACGGCAACATTTGTGATGCTGTTGCAGATGCCAAGACCAAGATTTCTCTCGAAGACATGACTCCCGACGAGGAATCCGACGACGCCAGCAGTCCCACTACCGCCCTTGATGGACTCGATGATGTTGCTCCCATTCACACTCCTGTTGTCAAGCGTGTTCCAGCCCAATCCAGCAAGACACCTGCTGCCAACAACGACTCGCCGAGTCGCCCAGCCAGCAACAAGATCCGTGCTCCACCCATTTCTCTCGTATCGCCTCCAGAATCTACCATGGGTGGCATGTCCAAGAGTGGCTCCGCCGGTATCGTGTCCGATGAAGATGACGATGTGGAAGAAGCCAACCTCAGCCCCAATACATTGGCCAGCAACATTGCGCCGTCTCTTGTTAGTGACGATGGGGAGTACGACGATTCCGATGACGGATCTTCCATATCAGGCGGAAGTGACGAGCTCGATGCCGCGTCTGTCTCTGACGTTGCGGAAATAACACTTGATGATGAACAAGATGCCAGGGCTCTCCGTCGTGGTTCCAACATTGTTTCAGGGACCGTTAGGCTCCGTAAGAATGATGCAAAGAAACAGCATGTCACCTTTCTTGGTCCAGTGAAGAACCGTTCCAAAGAGAGAAGGCCACACGGGAATTGAGCTTTTGGGTGAAATCACTGCGTCGACTACATCTACCTCTGCTCGATGCCATCCTTCCTTGCCTTTTTTTTTTTCCCGTGTGATGTTGCACTTCGACAAGGGACGCACGTGAAGCTTGATAAACTGACTCATCATGGCTTCATTTGCCGACTTTCATGTTTAAACCATACTCGATTTTAGTTACTACTTTCTACCACTGTTTTTAAAAAGGAATTACTGGAGAGTGCTTTAGCGTCAGCACCCTCGCGCGTTTTGGTTTCACACTTTTATGGGACAAGTATGCCCATGGTCATATTGGCAACAAGAAAATGGTGGATTTCATCGGCGTCCAGACAGCCCAAACAAGGCAGGATCGAGCTCGATTATTTTCAGTTTATCCCTTTAGTTTTTTTGGGGTTTTCGCAGAGAATTGTTGCTCTTGTACATAGGCGCAAAGGGGGAAAGCGGGTGAAATTTTTTTCTTGTTTTTCTTTGAGGGTCCTGTCGCGTTGAATGGACTTGAGCTCTAGGATCGCGTTGTTTGTTGTATGAATTTAGACCAGAAGGGAGTGGAGATGGCGGCCTAGTTGTAACATAAGGGGTTATGGCAGAAGACAGAGAGCTGCGAGCTAGCGTCTGATACAAAAGATCGGTTTGAGTGGCTCAATTTGAGCAAGGAATTGTCGAATGATGTTGCTGTGACTTGGTCAATCAGTCAGAAAAGACGTCGCGTTCAAGAGCAACTTGGCCGGCCCAACAGCAATTTAGCCGTCGTTGGTCCGGCCATGTTTATTATGTGAAGACTTGCGTGACTCAAGTTTTGTTTGTGGTAAAGTGTCTTGTTGCAGTATTTCAACATATTAACGGCTATGTATGGGAGGTACAGTTTGTTTCAAAAAAAAAAAGCCTTATTTCACACCATATGATGTTCTCCCAGCAGAAGTTTAAATCCAAAAAAGTCCATGCATATCCTACGTCCATGCATCCTGGATATCTTACATCTTGTATGCATGCCACTTACAGGGCCGCGGCAACCACGCCGGCCATGGCGGCCAGCAGGCCAGCCGCGTTGCCACCGACCAGGCTCTCTGCGCCACTCGTCTTGGTCGCACCGCCAGCCGAGAAGGTGTAGCTGGGGAAGACATCCGTGGGGTTGGGCGAGTCGCTGGAGGAGGAGGAGGTGGCGGTAGCAGTAGCGTTGGTAAGGGGCTTGGAGGAGGTAGATGAGTGCTGGGCGGCGACGGCACAGGCTGCGTTCATGCTCTGCGTGGCCTGGGGGGCGCGAGAGTCGTTGGGGCAGTTGTTGTAGCAGCTTTGCGAGAACATGTCAGAGCGTTGCATCTTCTTCTGGCGAGCGGCATTGGGAACATGAACTTACGTGGCGATGGCTTGCGAAGCGTAGCAGATGCACTGGTAGTCGGTTGTTGAGCAGGCGGCGAGCTTTTTTTTTTTTTTAGTATACACTGTGTGTGTGTGTGTGTGTGTGTGTGTGTGTGTGTTTGTCGGACGCAGATTATTGCGCGAGGGAGGTTTACCTTGTTGCTTTCAGTTTGGAGACATTGCTTGACGATGTAGTTGGCCAGACAGTCCTGGTCACCGCCGGGAGGGATCTGAACGACGACAGAGGCGGTTGGCGCGGAGGCGGTTGGCGCGGCGGACGTTTGCGCAGCAGAGGTGAGTGATTGCGCGGACACGCCGGCGATGAGGGCGATGGGGAAGAAGGACTTCATTTTTTTTTATTCCGATTCCCCTTTTTCTCTTTTCGAGGTTTAGGAAGAGGGGTTCGCGAGGTGAGTGGTGGTGAAGGATGGGAAAACGAAGGAATATGAGATTCTAGGTTTGAGCGGTTTCGAGAAGAAGAGCAAGGATCGAACTCCAGGAGAATGGCCATGGGAAGAAGGGGAATACGGCTTTAATATTCAGTGCAAGTTGTTTACGGTATCACTGTTTCATTTTATTTTGGTGTTTCCTTTTTTTTTTTAAGAATCTCGGAACTGCGACAACGCTGGCGTGGAGCGAATAATCTTATTTCTGAGATGGGTGTTGTCCACGGTTCTTCTGGATGCTTCCTTTTTTTTTGTCCTTGAGGATTTTAATTCGTCTTGGGGGGTTTGAGACACCCGCGGGTGGGCGATGTTTCCCTTGGGCCCAAGGGATGTATGTGACTTGCTTTTGCGTTTGTCTGACACGGGGCACCGGGAGGGTAGAACTGCAGGTCCTCATCTCTGTTTGTTGCCGTGTAATGAATGGATAGGGACGGACACAATCTACGGGGTGTTTTGAGAGAGATGGATGCGTGAATGCTGCGGATGCGTTGCGGAAGCAGGTCTTTGTGGGAGTCTCGAGATGTTCGGTTCGTGGCCATTGGCCGTGTCGCGCCGCGAGATACAAAAACTTGCATGTCACAAGGGAGAAACGAATTATCGCGTCCCTTGTCCCTCGCCGGTAAGTGTAGAGATTTGCTTTTTTTGTTGTATCCCCGTGGTGGGATAGAGGAAGAAACGAGATCCCGCTTGGCCACGATTTGTTGATTCTTTTTTCTGGGGAGAAAGGAGAGCCGCCCGTGGGTCGTTGGATGGGGTCCTGCAGGGGTCGTCGTGACGAGGGATGCCGGCGTCTCCTTGATCGCCGATACTTTTCTGCCCTGCCTTAGATATGTCTCTGGGAGGGCCGATATTTGGAAGGGAGACTGCCGCATGGTGGACGGCAAGCCGTCAAGTCGAATACATTTGGGCCGGGTTCACCGAGTAGAAGGGGGTCCGTATGCACATTTGACCGTGATGATGGGATTCTCTCGATGCTGATTTGAGTTGGTTGGTCAAATGACTTGTTTTGTGATACCTCAAGAGTCAAGATGCACATTCGACTGCTGTAGCTGCCACAAGGACAATAGTGCGCACATATAATGAATAATGTATGGGGATAACATCCGGAAAAGGCTGGGTCAGTTCCTCAAACTGTGCGAGTCGCTCTGGCTTCACATACACGGAGCGTCCAGTGCCGAAGTCGATAACCTTGCCGTGGAAAGTAGTCTCTTGGCATTTCGCGAGATGTGCGAAGTAGCCTGGAATTCAAAAACTGCCCATTGATGTGTAGAATGCCTGTAGCCCTTGCTCTTCGTATGTTTTCTGCGCGGCAGTTTTTGTCGTACTTGTACAGACTGTAGAGCTCGTCCCGGTGGCGATGGAGACTGTAGCGCTCTTTTGGACAGAGGCTGGGCGAGAAGGCTTCCGAATGTGGCCACACTTGCCTGCTCCCTCGGGGCCGATGAGGAGGATCGTTCCATGGTGCATACTTGGAGTGGTCGTTTCCAAGTCGTCTGTCTTGTGACTCCTGTCTGGGTATCTCTGTTGTGGAAGAAGTTGGTTGGACGAGTTTTTCTTGCTCAACGGCGCTGTACGGATTAAAGGATTACCCACCATGTGACAGGGCCACCGTTTTTTCGAGCCAGCCTTGGGTCATAATTTGTAAACCCACAATCCTGTTTCGCGGGCATCATACGGATTAGAACACGAACACTGATTCGCGAAAAACCTGTCCATTATACCGGTTCCGCAAGTCTTCGCCTTCGATATTTCTCCGACTAATGGATTTGGGTTTCCATACCCAACCGACAACAGGCGAAAGGCGAGCTCCACAACGGGTGTGAAAATAGTGAAAATAGTGAAAACAGCTGGCGATGGCAGCCATTTGACGCGGGGGCGATGACCCCTGCCCGGTTGGCCTGGCGCTTGGGTATCCATGAGACACGAGAGGCCTTTTGCGACAAATTTGAGGACGAAAGTCTCCCATGCATCAATCGCACCAAACCTGGAAATAGGTGACTGCCCACAATGCCTTCGAAGCCGAGGTTTCTTTGCATGGATAGAGACGACGTCGTTTGGCAAGAACTCGACGAGGCGACCGACGAGTGGCTCAAGCTAATTCGCACCGAGCAAGTTTACCGCGCTGTCGGCAACCTCATCCTCAAATACAAGGATGGCCAAGCAGAATTGATGCATGCGGTGATCAAGGGCGGGTATAATGTCATCTACCGTCTCGAATACAAAGATGGCTCATCAGTTGTAATGAGGATTCCAATCAAAGGCACGCTATGCCCTGTATGAATATAAACGTCTAGACCGCTCACTAGCTAGAGCAGGCGTTGTCCCATTTCCCGACGAGAAAGTTCGCTACGAGGTGGCCACCATGCGATATATTGCTGCCCATACCGCCATTCCGGTACCACACGTCTATCATTACGCGACTGGAGCAGAAAATCCCACAGGCCTCGGCCCGTTTATCATTATGGACTACATCCAACACCACCAGAATATGTCTAGAGCGCTTCTTGATCCAGAACGTGCAATTTCCGAACGCCCAGTCCTAGACCCAGAAATTGGCGAGGACAAGCTAGAGTTTTTATACGCCCAAATGGCCAATATTCTACTACAACTATCTACCCTGGAGTTTCCACGAATCGGTTCACTTGTCGAAAACGAAGGCCATGATTCTATTTCCGTCAAGGGACGCCCTTTGATCCAAAATATGAATGACTTGGTCGTGCATACCAATATGCCACCAAGCATCTTACCCTCGCAAACCTACGACTCCGCGGACGCGTGGTTTATTGCTCTCGCTGATATGCACATGGCGCAGTTGGCCTTCCAGCACAATGATGCTGTGGAAGACGAGGAGGACGCCCGCGACAAGTATACAGCTCGCCAGTTATTCCGGAACCTCGCCATCGGAAAACGCCTCATGCCAGACCTCTTTCAATCTGACGCAAGTTTCCGATTATTTTCTGAAGACTTTCGGCCAGCGAATGTTCTTCTTGACAAAGATCTACGTGTCGTCGGCGTTATAGACTGGGAGTTCGCGTACGCTGCCCCGGCGCAGTTCACATTCGACCCTCCTTGGTGGCTGCTCCTGGAAGAACCCGAGTATTGGACTGGCGGGTACCGGGCATGGATGGAAGCCTACGAGCCTCGTCTTCGGACCTTTCTACGCGTTTTAGAAGCCGAGGAGATGATAATGACAACCGAAAACCTCGCCAGAATGGCCAATGGCATGTCACAGCCTGTTGCCGGAAACACCAGACAGTCGCTCTCGGAGCGTATGCGGGAGAGCTGGGAAAGGCGGACTTGGATGCTCAACTATGCAGGTAGGAAGAGCTGGTCGTTTGATTATATCTGGTGGAGGTTCCTGGATGAGAGATACTTCGGGCCAAATGAGAATCAGGACTGCCAAGCCAGGCTGGAGCTTCTTTCGGAAGCCCAGAGGAAGGCGATGGAGTCCTTCGTGACGGACAAGCTGGAGGAGGATGGCAGGAATGGCAAGACAGCCACGTGGGCCGACGGAGATGCAGCCAATCGACTGGCCGAGTTACTCATTTGACGTTTATTCTTGTTTGGCGATGAAAGTTTTGGTGCACAACCAGTTACCGGGGTCGACCACCGTTATAACTTGGACTAATTATTGCTATACGGCGGAGTGACTTATTGGTCTTGTTGTCGATGAAGCTCGCAAACTCAATGGAAGATTTGATCGCACTGAAATTTTGAAGGGGCTACGACGGGTGTTTTTCGCAGTTGTTATTCCGATTATCTGCTTGATAATACTCCATACAGAAACAATGGAACTTGGGACTGGTGAAGCGCATGCCTGATTTCTTGGCCGTTGCTTTACTGGCAACGATGGATGTGGTCGCGGCGATTTCAAAGCGCTAGTCTGGGTGGTGCCGTCAACGTGATTCTCCCACTCGTCGAGATCAGGCTTGCCACAATGTGTATGTTTGATGGCTGCCTCGAGCTGGTTCCGTGAAGCAGCTCCTCTTATTGGCCCTGTTTCTGATCTGACGGGTTAATAGAAGTCATGACGTCAGATGGGGGAGCTGCGTCTAGTTCTCGTCGCCAACGCCTCTCGCTTACCTGCACAAACACACGACCAAGCCGATGCCGAGCATCCAACCCCAACATGTCTGAAACTCGAGAGCATGAGCGGAACCTGATGCAAGAATCAAGCCAGGCAGAGCGCATGGCGTACCGCACAGGCCGTGGCGAGCAAGGCGTCCTCACTTTTGAGCCGTACAAATCCGCCCTCCTGCCCCTTTGGCGATTTCGCACCGTCGACATTGCCGAGAAGAGCGCGGCAGATCTATGGGCGCGCTTCGAGACGTTCAATGAGCAGGGCGACTTCATTGGCATGGACATGACGCGAAAGTTCATCCAGATGGGCATGACTCGGGCCAAGCGGTATGCCAACCACGCTGGCGGGCGGAAATACAACAAGCAGACTGGTGAGGAGCTTCCCAAGAGCAAAGCACATGCAGATAAGAACGAGAAAGAACGTGCGAGCCAGATATTTCGGGATTACTGGGAACAATGTAAAAGCCACGAGGGATACAAGACACTCAGAGACGAGTTTCTAACAGAGCAGAGGGAGTGGAATGCCGATGCTTGCGTGGGGAGCTCGCCCGGGGCATGACCACCGAAGCAACTCGAGGTGAGGTTGAGGCAATATAGAGTGGAATGTGCTCAGCTAACCAAGATACCCAGTACACACTTGGAAGAATCTCTGTCGATTTCTAAGCTTCAGGTTATGCAGCACAAGCTCTCCGATGCCGTGAGCTCCTCAAATGAGAGAGATCCTTTCAATTCAATGTCATGTTGCCAGAACTAATCCACAAGCTGCCCCCCGTATTTGTCGTCATCGACTTGATTTGCCTTTGCCCATGCATTGATCGCATCCATATCGCGACATTGGAGCTTGCTGTCCCACTTGACAAAGGAATGTGTGGCGCGCTGCTCCGGAGATAGGCGCAAGTATTCTTCTGTGTACCGCCGGTTCCCCAGCTGGTCCACAAACGTGTAATTCTGGTTCCACCAATACACGACTGAGATGTCTCCGTGGCACAGAACAGTTTGCCGGAGCACGTCGAAGCAGTGATCTTGACTTGTCAGCACTTCTCGTGATTCTCCGGTATTGCGCATCGCTTCTGCAACTTACTTGTGTGATGCATGACTTCATGCTGGGACTCGCCAGGGTAATAGCGCTCCGGATAGAAGGATTTCCGGATCCTGTTCAGGCAATGCATCTGATGGTACACGCCCAGTCCATATGCGCCGTATCCTGGATCATTGTAGAGCTCGATTGCCTCTGGCATACCAACCTTCTTGGCCTTGTGTTTCGGAAACTTGAACAGATGATCATGTTCTTGACAGGGCGCGTTAGCTAGTTCATGCTCCCCCTGCGGTTACTGCTGAGTTTTCTTGCATCTCACCCTGCAGCCAGTCGTGCCAGGCTTTGTCTACTTGGTCAGACGGAGGAGACTGGAAGATCTTGTCCGGCTGATACTGCGTATTGAAGTAGCGTTCGGCACCATCCTCGCGTACCGGTGCTGCAAAGCAATGTTAGCAGTCCGAATGGTTGGCCTTCCGAACGAGTGCTCAGTGCTCACAGTAGGCGGGTACGGGCCTGTACGGCAGTTCCTTGGCTCGCCTCATCAAAGAAAGGGCGACAAACAAAATAACGACACTGAAGATGGTGTTGAACAGCAGCCAGAGATTGAGCCAGAGGGGGTGGTTCTTCTTTGTGGACACAAGAATGCAGGGGAATCGATGGGACCATCCTGATGGCACTTTTCTCTCATGGTTCATTCCCTCATCATCGTTTTCAGCCAAAGGAACTGGCATGTAGTGTGAACTCATGGTGGCAAGAGAGAGGATTCAGGACCGAGAGGTTTCTGAGAGGGAGGGGAGGGAGCGCGATACGGCTTCTGCACTTGAGGGCAAATCGTCAATGTACTCTCTTGGAAATACTCGAGAGAATATCAAGTACGGAGTAAGAGATGCTGCTTTCTAACCCCGTAATCTCGGCGCAGATGTCTGTCTCAGGTCAACCCGGTTTCGCGTCGAAATGGTACATGTCACTCTTGCGCAGGTAGCTGAATGCGGAGGATCTCGACTCGTAACAATATTCTCTATGGAGCACGACTTGTTGTCTCAGAGTCCCAAACATGCATATGCATTTTCAGCTTCTCTTGATGGGAGGGGTTGGCCGGCATTCACGGCCATTGACTTCCGCCTACCCCTCACGCGTCATGCCATTACCGTATGGTATTGGAAGTTGGGACGCAGATTTGCGCAAATCAAGGACTTTTCACACGCAGTGATACTCTACTGACTATAGAGTAGTAGTTAGTATACATTGAAACCCTCATTTACTCCACTGGTTTATTGACTACATAGTTATATGCCGGGTTATATTGGGCAGCAATTTATCAATAGCGCGTGGAGTCACTTAAAGCCTTCCTCTGAAGAGAATAGGATTGTTAGCGACAATATGGAGGATCTTGACTCCATTAGTTATTCTCTGTGGAGCACCTTTTTATTTCAGAGCCTTACATAGACATGCATATACGAAGTATAGCTTGTTTCAATAGAGGGGCTAGGTAGCATTCACAGCAGATGTGAACAGCAGATGAGGATGAGGACTTTTACACACGCAGAAATGACATATGCTAGGTTATGATAGGCATAAACTTATTGTTAACGCGTAGCGCCACTTGATGCCTTCCTTTTGAGAGAAGATTGGATTATCAGCGACAATATGCATGTAGTCTGCGGAGAGCTCCGTACGCATCGAGATATATAAACAGGTAGTCATCTCTTCCATCCTGCTTCCCAAACTCATCACCATTCTCAACTTGCCAGGTAAATCTACGAAGCAGAAGATCAATGTTATCTGCCCTTGGTGCTAAAACGGAAGAAGTACCTTTCCACCTAATTCCCTGATAAATATACTAGCTCTCTTTAGTAGCAAATTTAAGCAGCTTACGGTAGCTTACTACAACATGCAACGCTTATTGCAACGCTTATAATTCCTTCCTTTTTGTTATCACAAGGCCCTTGTAACGCTATGCCACTAGCCCGCTAGCATAGGTATTAATAGCTTTTTCATGATAGTGAAAATCAATAGACGCGAGCCACACTAAAATTAGGTAGGTGGGTTGTCCTTCCGTTTTAGGACCAAGGGCAGATGCGCATTCCAAAAAAGAGAGATGCGCATTTAGAGGTCCTGGTGCATTTCAGCTTCCCTAATACGGTCATAAGCGCATATCACTTCGCGATCGGTCATATTACCCGCTGCCGGGCAACAATAGACCCACAAGGCTTATGACCTCTATGTAAGGAGATAGGGGTATTTGCGCTAGTACGGATTACATACGAGGTACTATACATCCGTAGTCCTAGTAGAATACATACAATACAAGGTCCTTCTCACCTCACTTAATAGTGCTACGCCAAGCTTTGATTTGACACGTAATTAGCCTGCTGCCCCTGGTTATGTACCCCTGTAAAATCAAAAATCAAACAGGGATTAGACTGTACATTACATACATGTGTAACCCCCCCCCGCCTTGGAGGACACCGAGCTGGTATCATTCACGGAACCTCCCAGCTTCGAATCAATACTCCGTACATGGCAGCAATTCGACCAAGGGGTCTCATTCTGGGTTCCGAGCAATAAGCAAGGTACGGAGGACTCCGTGATCCACGCGGATCAATATTGCTGCAGCTGCCCGGCTCCAACAACCCCTGCACAAGGTCCACATGAAGTCGCGGATCGCGGGATATCGTTGTGGCACGGAGCACTCCGTATGCATGTATGGCACGACGTTTTGTGACCAGCTGGCGATGAGACATTGCATCTGATGGATAGATGTGGGCAAGAGGGGAAAGGATCAACGAGCAAGTACGGGCTTACGACCGACTTACAACTTCTGTACGAGCCCAGCAGGGTGGCGGCTTGATGGATCCGAGAATGTGACCGACCTGGTCACTGATCGGTCACTGATCGGTCACTGATCGGCAGAGGTCGTCGACCTTGTCGGCAAGTTCCAGATGGTGCAGTATTTCGCGACGACGAAGATGATTTCAGAGGAGACGGGCATGAATTTGCTTCGCCCACCAGTTTTTTTGTGTCCCATCATGCACCGTCGTCTCCTAGCTTTGCTCTTGTCCGGAACTGGGATAGGGATGGGGATGGGGATGGGGATGGGGATGCCCGGCACAGCAGCTCCGGCCGGTATACAGTCTCGTTCCTTGGAGACTCATGATATCGTCGTCTTGCATCTTGCCGAGGGCGTCGCTCCCACCAGCGTCGCCCGCGAGCTAGGCGTCGAGTACTCGGGCCCAGTCGGGGAGCTGCCAGATCACCACGTCTTCTCCGTCCCCAAAGAAGGGAAACTTGATGCAGACACGCTGCTGATACCCAGGGCGCACACGCTATGGGCCACCAAACTAGGCGTCGGCGCAAAGCTTCACAGGAGAAGAAGATTCCCGTCTCATGCCCAGCCAGTTCCACCACCCCGTGCTCGAGAAGGCCCGCGGCTCGGCCAAGCCAACCGTGATGCCGTCCGAGCTCAAGCCCGAGTTGCGTCGCAGCTGGGCATCTCTGACCCGAGGTTCAAGAGCCAATGGCACCTGATGAACACGGTCCAGCCCGGCAACGACCTCAACGTATCCGGTGTCTGGCTGGAGGGCGTGTTCGGGGAGGGCGTCACCACGGCCATTGTTGACGACGGGCTGGATTTCCACAACCTCGACCTGAGCCCCAACTACTACGCGGGGGGCTCCTACGACTTCAACGACGACGTGCCGGAGCCCCTGCCGCGGCTCCAAGATGACCACCACGGCACCCTCTGCGCGGCAGAGATTGCGGCGGCCAAGAATGAGATGTGCGGCGTCGGCGTGGCATACCGCAGCCGAGTGTCGGGAATCCGAATGCTGTCCGGGACGGTGGACGACGTCGACCAGGCGGCGGCCATGAACTTTGACTACCAGAACAACGACATATACTCCTGCTCCTGGGGACCCGAAGACGACGGTCGTCACATGAAGGCGCCCGGGCCCCTGGTGCAGCGAGCCATCGTCAACGGCGTGCAGAGGGGACGGGGCGGCAAAGGATCCATCTACGTCTTCTCGGCGGGCAACGGCGCCGGCCAGGACGACGACTGCAACTTTGACGGCTACACGAACAGCATCTACAGCATCACCGTCGGCGCCATCGACCGGACGGGCAGGCACGCGCCGTACTCGGAGTCCTGCTCCGCGCAGCTCGTCGTCGCCTGGAGCAGCGGCTCGGGAGACGGCATCTACACGACCGACAACGGGGGTCGATGCACCGCCCTCCACAGCGGCACCTCGGCAGCTGCGCCGCTGGCCGCGGGAGTCATTGCCCTGGCTCTCGGCGTGAGGCCGGACCTCACGTGGCGCGATGTCCAGCATCTTCTCGTCGAAGCGGCCGTCCCCGTGCACACGTCCGACGGCAGCTGGCAGACCGGGACCGGCGCGGGCCGCGGCATGTACAGCCACGATTGGGGGTACGGCAAGATCGATGCCTACGCTCTGGTCCAGGCTGCCCGCGGCTGGAAACTGGTGAGGCCGCAGGCCTGGCTTCACGCGCCGTGGCAGCAGGTTCACGGGCACATCCCCGAGGGCCACGAGGGATTGAGCGGCAGCTACACCGTCACTTCCGAGGCACTTGGCGGCGCAAACATGGCTCGTCTGGAGCATGTGACCGTCACCATCAATGTCCGACATGCCAGACGGGGTGATCTGAGCGTGGAGCTTGTCAGCCCCAGCGGAATCGTCAGCTACCTGAGCACCCCGAGGCTGCCTGATGACGCAAGAACGGGATACGTGGACTGGGAGTTCATGTCGGTGGCGCACTGGGGTGAGGCCGGAGAGGGAACCTGGAGAATCATCGTCAAGGATACCAATGTGAATGGCCGCAACGGGACGTTTGAGAACTGGCGTCTGAATCTCTGGGGCGAAGCAATCGATGGTGCGAACCAGTCGCTTCACGCCCTGCCGCCGGGCCCGTCCAAGACGCAGCATGGCTTCAGCCATCCCGGGAGCACTGCTGCGGTTCCATCGTCCAAGGCAGAGATGACGACGGCCTCGTCGGCGGTGGCGCCCTCGTTTCCTTCCCCCCACAGACATGATTGGCGACCCGAAATAAGTCAAGTATACGTCGTCGTATGTGCTTTGGCGGCCGCCGTGGGCATCATCCTCTTGGTACTATGTAATCTACCCATGATGACGGCGTGGCCGGCCAAGTTCACGAGGAGTAGATCAAAAGCCCGTCGACTCGACATGTCTGCAGAAGAAGACGATACCTATCCCTTGGTTCCATAAGGCAATACCACCCCCCTCGCCTAGAATAGATGCCAAAGTTTCATCTACGGATAACCCATCTTCAATACCACCTGTAAAGAGCTATAGTAATGCCATTCATCTACTCCAATTGAGCGTTCCTCCATAATTGTATGCGAAGAAAATAAAAAACCCCTCGCGGTCGATGGCGACTGTGTCACCACCAAACCTTGGCTCGTCCCCTCTTACCCCATGTCCAATGGGCCTCTGGATCCATCATGAACAGTAGAGTCTCGTTGATGCGCGTCCCCATCTCCCTCCACGCCAGTAGTCCGAAGCCGACGGCGCTGCTCGCCATGCGCAGAGCATTATGCCTGTCCCCCACGGCGCCGTACGCCCACGAGGCGAGCTGGAACGCGTCGGCAATGTCCGTGTACAGGCCCTCCTCGCGGTACAAGCGCACCAGCCTCTCCGCCAGGCCCGGCGTGCCGCGGCTCTGGGCGGACCAGTCCCGCAGGTCCCGCGTGTATTCGCGAATCAGGCCGATGGAGCGATCCGAGGCCCTCCGTTTCGCCTCGGGAAGCCCGCACGCCGAGCAGGAGCAGTTGAAACCCCATGTCTGGAGCATCTGCCGGCGCTCCTCGTAGGTGGCAACGGGCTCGATATCTGGGAGATGGTCAGGGGAAACAAATCCGCGGGAAATGGTGAGCTCCTGGCCCGGCTCGACGTCCTGGATAGTGTAGACCTTGTGCGTCAAGGTCCGACGGTCGAACTGGTAGACGCAGCTAGAACGAACGGAGTCAGCGGCTCGACAAAACACACCCCCGGGTACCTGTCATGGCTTCTCACTTTGGTCGGCAAGCATGGTTCAGTCTCTGCGGCGGCCAATGTTAGCAACCCGGTCGGAGGGAGGGAAAAGGGTCCGAGGCGACAGGATCCCATACCGACGTCTGCGTGAACAGCGCGTGGTGATCCATCGGCTCCTCCAGACTGACGGTGAAGGAGTTTGTGCGCAGCCGGTCCTCGATCTCGTCCCCGCCCCAGTGGCCCATCAGCCCGAGCGTCTCGGCCCGGGCCCCCGGCGGGAGAAGCCCGACGGCAGCCCTCTGCAAGCGCAGCCGCGCCTCGTCGGCGACGTCGCGCCGCGCGTCGAGGTGGACCACGAGCGTCGGCGGCTCCCGGATGATGAGCTCGCCTCTCGCCAGGGCGCGCCGCGCCACGAGCCCGACTCCCTTGCCGCCGCCCATCCGGCGCTCCGCAAAGGCCCCGCGCGCAACCACCTCGCCGGCCGCGGCCACGTCCACGTCCCGTCCGTAGTGGCGGTCCAGCGCGTCCGAGACGGCCCCTCTGATGACGCTCTCGGTCGTCACCAGCGAGATGCCCCGCTCGCCCCAGAAGTGCGCGTCCGTGTAGATGCCGTATCTGTGTCTGTTGTCCGCGCACACTTGCTCCGCGGCGTCCGGCTCATCTTGCATCGTGAGGAATCGAGGGACGCGCCCGTCCGCCGGGCAGGATGCCTTGTCCATGTACAATACTTGGAAAGCCGCGGGGGACGGAGGCTGCATCGAGTGAGTCCAGGTCGGGAAAATCATCGAGGCGCCGAGTATTCCGCGCTTGATTCTCATCCTGCCGCTTGTGAGCTTCTTGGTGTCTCAACAATGTGTGCTTGAGGGGGACCCCCTTTTGCCCCCTGTGCAAAGGAGGAGCCACCAAGGAGAGCACACTTACTTTGAGATGGACAATCGATCTTTCTTTTTTTTTCTTTTTTTTTTCTGGCTGAGATGAGCGAAATAGACGGTGTGGTTACACAAAAAGAGGCATCATCCCATGCGTCTTGTCGACTATATGTATGTCTCGTTTCCAAATCCTGGTCAGCCAAAGTTTCCTCTTGTCACGAAACCTGTGGAGCCGCACGACAACTTGCAAGGAATGCCATGATTCTCCGCTTCTACGGAGTGATCCGTACATAAAGCCATCCTGGTTGATATTGCACTGATTAATGTAGCTACCGAGTACCGACCACTTTGAGGGCTGGGCTGTTAACCAAGTTGTTCATGGCTCTTTTTCACTGAGGGAGACCATTCGGCACAACGTAGTTACGTGTCATTCAAATTGATCCGACTAAACAAACCTCCTTCCCTTTGTCTTTGTGATTCTACAAGTAGCCGACATGAAAATACCATGAGACACAGTTTTTTCTCGAATATGTCCTCCGCTCCTCAATTCTCAATTCTCAACCAAATCAGCCTTCCGGAAAATGACCCGGCATCAGCTTTCTCTTCTCAAGGATTGTGCCTTCCGGAAAATGACCCGGCATCAGCTTTCTCTTCCCAAGGATTGTGCCAACGTGTGTCCTCTCTATGTCCTCGCAGTTTCGTCGAATTCTTTTCATCAGAACCGTCAAGCTGTCACGGAAGCCGACCCCGGCGTCGTCGTCAGCTTTGACATTGCCGAGCAACACGCCTCCCTCGTCTGCGTCAGCGTCGGCGTCCCTCCACGCGACACCGAGAATGTCGCACGCCTTTGTGTATTCGCTCCATGATTTGAAATATAGCTGCCCCCAGAACAGGTTCAACCAGGTTGTCAGTGACTGTGGTACGTCAAGTCTTCCCCTCTCAGGCATCGTGAACAGGTCCAATGAGTCCAATGGTTGATATCCCAGGTTGGGTCGAGGCGCGTAAATGTGCAAAGAGACTCGTTTCGAGCTGAGGATATTCGCCATGAGCCCTTGCGCCTCGAAAGGACTGATGATCATGATAAAGTCGACCGCAGCGTTTTTCGAATCGTTGGCTTGTCTGGTCAAAAGCCACTGAACGGGCCGCTGGTAGGAATCCATCAAGCTAGATTTACCTCGCAGCGCCACGGTGCTGGCAAAATCCGCCGTCACAAACAGACTCTTCAATTTCAACGCATTAGAGTCCTTGGGCACCGCTGCGCTCGTCCGGGAAAGAGACTCAAAGGCCGACATGTATGCTTTGGAATCCGACCGCACTTCTCCGCTTTCCACAAACTTCACAACGTCACCGTGAAGTTTGTGTGGCACTGCCGCAGCCGGCTCTGGCTTCTCAACTTGCTTCTCTTCCTCGGCCTCTGGGCAAAGTTCTCGCTCTGATTCCTGTTGGAGACTGGTCTGACTGACCCCAGTCTCAAACTCACGGCTTCTGCGGTCTATCTCGTCGTTCTCTTCCGATGCACTCCCAGTATTGCTGCAAAGCCGGTCTTTGCGCGGGTCTGGCCGGTACTTCTCTCTCAGCGTCTCCGCTTCGGGCTCCAGAAAGCGATCGGCTTCATCTCTTGACAAAGTTTTCGAAACGCCGGCTCGATACGAGGTCCAGAATTGCTGCTGCCACTGATGACGCTTTCCTTGGACCGACCACAGTCCTATGCAGCGCTTCGCGTCTGTCCACGTCTCGGAGATGGACCAACCAAGAACATCAGAGACGCTGATCTGCGAGTTTGTCGACTTGGACGAGAAGATGCAAATCCTGTGAAGAATCTCCTCGGGTACGCAGAAGACAACCGACTGTCCTTTTCCTAATTGCCGCATTCTCATGCAGGCTGTGTGCGATACTTGTCAGTGGATACCAAGGGGAGAATATTGTCTTGACACAACATTTACTTACCTTGAACAAGCCTGTCCTTCGTAAGATTCGCACCTAGCGTGACAGCCGCCCGGTAATCTTGGGGCAGCTTCAGATCCGTTCCTCGTGTGTGTGCCTCGTCCAGAAAGATGAGGCACACGTCGAGTCGCGCCGCAAAGCGCGACGCGTGCAGGAACTCAACCTTGCCATTCCTATCGAGAGCGCAGATGTTGTCGTCGTCGTCGAAGAACACGACAGCCTGAGTCTCGTCATCGTCAGGTAGCCGTTCTAGCCATTTTTCAGCAACTTCCCGGTTGCCGAGTTCAAGTATCTGTGCCCCGACATCAATAATGACTCGAACTTTCTTTTCCATGCCGACCACCATAGAAATAAGTCTCTCGGCATCGCCCTCGCCTTCTTTTCTGGGCGTCAGCATCGGGGCCGCCTGGTTTTCAGGCTGAAGAAGATGCTCTAGGACCAGGGCGTTTGTGTGCCTCTGTTCGTCGAGATCGAGCTGC
Source organism: Epichloe coenophiala (assembly GCA_018801565.1). Lineage (NCBI taxonomy): Eukaryota > Fungi > Ascomycota > Sordariomycetes > Hypocreales > Clavicipitaceae > Epichloe > Epichloe coenophiala. The sequence continues at coordinate 1,915,962 of JAFEMN010000005.1, read as the reverse complement.
TCTATAGAAAGGGGTAGAACGATGCGAGAATCGTTTGTCCCGCTAAACCCTGTTGTGACGTGCTTCTTTACTTCGGCTATATCCCAGCCTGAAGCTGAGAGCTTGTGGGGGAACTCCTTCATTTCTTTTGGAAAGACAAGGTAGGCTAGGTAATAGTCGATGACGCTCTTCGCCCATCGGAGAGATGGAAATATGTCATTGCTGCACTGCATGTGGTCGTCCAGATTCACGCCATCCAGTTGATGAAAAGTATTCGGCAGCTCGTTGGCGTCTTTTACCCACTCCTGGTATGCCGCGTTGGCCTGGTCCGATCTTTGCAGCTGAGCAAAGGCTAAAAACAACTCATCATCATTCAATCCTCGGTAGTAATAGCTCAGAAGCGTCAGCAGGATAACGACATCGGGGTGGCTGAACTCGGACCTCGGGCTAGGGTTGTCCTTGGCACGGTACGGCACTGCCAGCCTCGTGGCTGGAATCCTGTCGAGGGCGAGGCCGTAGTCGACCCTCCAGCGTTTTTGGGAGAAGCAGAAGGCGAGAACGCTGCCAGCGATCAAACCTCGTAGCAAAAAGAGTGTGCTTCGTTCAGCTTCTGTCCATCCTGCCTGTCCCTCCACCTCGTCAACTTCAGACTCATTCGGATGATTTTGCGTGATATATGCACTGATGGCGTTCTTCGACGCTCTGGATTTGCCCACCATGGGAAAGCCAATAAGTCCATTGTCGAGAATCCGACGGGTGATTGCGGTGACCATCGTGTCCATCGCGTCACTTCGGAGAAATCTCGTTCGCGGGAAGCTGCCTTTCGCACCTCGCCATGTCTCTACTGAGTCGGGATGTCGTGTCTCTGCAAGATGGATGCAATCTCTGAAAATATCGAGAATTTCCTGAAGACAAGACCACCTGGAAGGGCTGTGGTCTACGGTCCGCTGAGTTCCCATGGTATAGACGAGTTCGAATTTCGGGCTAAAGTTCTCATCGCTCTCGTCGACAATGTCCCGACTCGACTTGTTGAGCAACTCTTGAGACTGAAGGAGCAGACCACTTGTTTCCTCTTCCCCGGAGCATGCCCGCTCGATGCCCATGAGCTTGAACGACAGAACATGCTCGGGCTGGACGAGCAGAACTCCGCCTGCCCGCATACAGTCTTCGTAGATTTCTCGAACAGCCTTGGCCTCAGCTGCGCGCGGCTTCACGGCGCGGGAAAAGGGTGCGTGGAATATTGGTCTGTTCACCAAGCCTCCCAACTTGTTTACGAGCATGTCGAACATCTGCTTCGCTTGCGGCTTAGCCACGATGACGCGGACCAAGCTTTCGTCGGCGAGACTCGCAGCGACGATGGGAGCGATGACCGAGGACTTTCCTTCCCCCATGTTGAGTTGCATGACGCCGTTTCGGTCAGTGGAAGGCCGTCGCATTTCGGCAGCAATTTGGGCTTGCACCTCCCGGATCATGACACCGCTCTCGATTTCGATGAGTAATGACTCGGGGTCTTGAATGGGGCACCAGTTGGTGTGTCCGATATTCTCCAACTCTTGGATCAGTTTTGGTTGGTTCGCGGTCAGGCTCAGGAGTCGCTCAGCTTGCTGCAGATGTGTCAATGCTATCCCGTATTTGACGATGCAGCTTTTCCAGTCCGGCGACAACGTGCACCATCGTTTTGCACAAAGCTGCTGGAGAAAGAATGCAGGACATATCCTCGGCCACTGATAGATATTTGGCACTGCAATGTGCTCGGGACGAACGGAGTCGGCATCCTCCATCGAGGTGCAGTATGCTGCTCCCAGGATGGCGCGATAGATCTCGTTCACACGTTTGGTGCAGTTCCCGTGGTGTTGTTTCAGCATCAGCGCAACGTCTCCTTGGATAATACTGTTGGGGATAATGCCGCGACGATGATTGTCGAGCGCTTCAAGGCTGACTTCTAGTTGCTTCACATAGTTCCTCTCGAAAGCGGAGGAGGCTTTCCGTTCCAGCTCCGTGACGAGGCATGGCAGCTGAAGACCTGGTCTCACCACCGATTCACATGCAGTGAGGAGCCGATCAGCAATAGAGCATGTTGCATCAGGTATGTGAGGGGCGCGGCGGGAAAAGACGTCATTCATGCTGATGAAGCCACCGCCCCGAGTCCCTTCATTTCGGCTGCCATCCTTCAAAGACAAAGCGGCGATGCTCAAGTGCCTTTCTCGTCGAGGCATTGCGTCGCTGATTTGCCCAAGATATTCTTGAAAACAGCGATTTTCAAACCAGCTTTTGCAGAGGCTATTGGCTGAACTCATCGCGGGGACCTTTTTTATATAGACATGCCACTTTTCGGACTGATTGGTGTCAGCTGGAAATCGAAACACTTCGCATGGCCACTGTCCCATCAAGGCTTCCGCCAAGCTATTCGTGGCAACAGATCGGTTTTCATCGAAGTTTCTGCTTTTGCGCTGCAGGTAAACACCCTCCGCTTCTTCATGCCCTCTTGGAATTGAGTTTTCGGGGCAGTTTCGCATAGAATGGCAGGCCGACAACAAAGCCTGCGAAATTTCATCGACTTTCGGTTCCACGCCCTTCTCAAGATGAAAGGTGTTCGCCGATGGTAAGCGAGCGTCCCGCAGTTCAGGAACAATTGAAAAGCCTGCTAACAGGAAGAGCATGCTTCTATCGACCTTCCCTCCATAAGCCATTGTCGACAGCCAAAGTGCGAGATCAAATTTTCCAACGCCACTTAGGCCACGGCTCAGATCCCGGTGCAGCACTAGCCAGTGCTTCAGCACGAATGACGTCTCCGTCATCCACCGAGCATCGTAAGTTAGTTGCGTTCCAGGGTCCGCGTGGTTCTGTCCCATGACAACTTCTGTGCTGGAGAGAAGATGCCACAAGTGTGATTTTAGATCCGTCGGGAGGGTAAAATGGGACTCCATCGATTCCTGATGGACGGTGTTGGCGATACTGAATACGTCTTGCACTCTAGGACTTTCCTGCCAGCGGTCCCTGCTGTTGTAAGTCCTGTCGTACTGAGAAGAATGAAGTTCGGCACCAAAATTGGACGACCGGAAAGTGGCCGATCTTATGTCATCGCGATCGAGCAGTCCCAGGTCGACGTGCGTGAAGCGTGGGGGCTTAACCCACGATTCCTGGTAGAAGAATTTGGACCGGATTGTGCGGTCGAATATGCTCTGAACGAGCTTGATGAAACCGCCGTGTTGTGCGAGGAAGCCAAGTTGGGATGACCATTTTACGGTCTGCATTACTCTCTCGTTCGCTGGGTAACACTGTCTCCCGGGTGTTAATGACCCCAGCTTCGACAAGATATGAAAGCTCTCTGTGGACCACTGATCGAACGATTTCACAGCTGCGGAATCGAGGATCGAAAGCGCCTGCTCGGTACCAGTTCTCCCAGTCAGAGGATCCGGCAGGCAGAACGAAGTGAGGGCGTGAAGATACGCCGAGAAAAGTTTGCTACGTGCGCTCCCATTGTCTATAACGCGTCCTATTAGGTTGTCAAAGTTGTACGCTTGAGTCCTTGTCACTGTTTCTGGATCAATCGTCGCCTGAGTATGACCGTTCAGTTTGCGAAAAGATACTTTTCCATCCGGCACCAAGATTGATCTCTCGCCGGAGGTATTATCCTTCAGAACGAGCTTGCTGCGAAGACCAATAAAAGTTCCCACGCTTTGGCTTTCGTCTACTGCCATGCCCTGGAACTCCTTTGACAAGATGTCTGACTTCGCTTGCCCAAGTCTGAAGCCAAGTAGCAACCTGGGAAGCGCGATCTCCAAATCACCTGACGCTTGACTGAGGGCAGCTTGTATCCAAGCAGGAACCTCGACGGATCCAAATATCTTGGCGAGGGCCTTTCCTGTTCTGCTCGTGGTCGGGATAATGAATTGGCCATTTGACCCAAGCCGCCACTTGTTCCCCGCGGCCAGGGCACAGAGTTGCCAAGTGCTCCTTGCGGGCTCCCATGGTTCATCCTGAGGGCGAAAATCCACGTAATTGTCTGTGACGTTTAGCCACTGAATGTGGTCCTCCACAAGTGGCACCGGAAAGTGTGCTCGGAAAACATCGGCCGAAAGAAGTTCAAATGTTTTACCGTCCTTAGACGCCCGAACGAGCAAGTCTGGCTGATCATCCGAGTAGTTGCTAAGACCAAAATGGAGTACATAGCCTGAGTACCTCTTTTTTGAGGAGAACTGCATTCCTGGGACGTGGCTTGGCATGACTTCAATTGTGGACGGACCAAACAATCTGCGATACATTGGATGACGCTCGTACTTGGTTGGTAGTCGATTTAGGGGAACTCCGTCAACCAGGAGCTCGCCGGATCGAAGGTTGAACTGCACCTGAGCACAGCGATCGTTGTCTGCCAAGTCCATGTCTTTCACCAGCCAGTTGAAGTGCTCTGATGAAAAATTTCGCCAATTACCATGGCCTTCATATGCGTGCCAAGACATCGCGATGGCGTTATCAAGAGCATAATTTGACTGCTCCACAACCTGCTTCGCGATGATGGGACAAGCTGTTTGGCAAAGTCTTCTCCAACGACTGTACCGTAGGGACGTGGACTTGTCGCTCCTCTTGACCAAGATTGCACTCTCTTGAATTATGATGCAACATTGTAGAAAGATCGAGGCAGTTTCTGTGGATCGCAAGAGCTCTAATAAGACCTGCTGATCTACATCAAAGGTCGCGGCGCATACGAGGGCAACAGCAGCGGCCTTGGCTTGAAAGCTGTCTCTGGTAGCATTGTCCGTGGACTTTTGTACTTTGTCCTTCAGCGTCAATGCCCAGTCAAGTGTGACGACACGAGCGAGTCCTAGAAAGTCCTCGCATCTCTGTCTGACATGTCTGTGCGAAGAGACAGAGAGCACATGTGTGGCCAAAGAGGTGAAAAGACCAAACGCGGAGGCGGCTTGCCAGTTCTGCTTCAGATAATCTGATACTCGAAATAGACCGTCAATGAGTTTCTCAGCGAAGCGGGCGCTGTCTAGAATGGAGTGATTGGCCCTCAAAATCGTTCCCTTTCGCCGTGGCCCAACTTGTCCTATACATTGCAGGAGAACAAGCTCCGTCTCAATCTTCTTGAAGTCCACAATCGGCGCATTCAGCTGGACCAGGATGTTTTGCCACTGAGTTAGGTTCCCAAGGGGGATCGTGCAGAGTGCTTTGTACTCCTCGAGCGACATGTTGTCAGGACAGTCGTGCAGATTTGCTAGGACAGAGTTTGGTGGAGGCCCAGAGGGCTCATTGGCAGGCCGGAAGAGGGATCGTTGCAAACCGCAATTAGATACCTGGTAAGTGCATAGCTTGGGCAGTCGGTTTGTTCGGAGAAAGTTTTCCGTAAAAGAGCCGTCGGCGTTGTCAAAGTATTGGTATTGCAACCCATTATTCAGGCAAACATCTGCCTCGCAAGACGTAGAGATTAGCCGTCTTTTTCGATGCGTGACCTCGTGAGGTTTGGTCTCTGATAACAGCTCCACGCGCTGTGCAGTGCTGAATAGTGTCATGAAACTGGAAAGCCCAGGGTAATTTTGAAGCGTATAAGAATATTGAGGCTCCCGTCTTGTAGTGTAGTTCATCTTCAGGACTTCCAGGACAACGAAGGCGGTGGAATCTCGCCAGTGGCCAAAAGATTCAGGCAGAAGTAACTCGAAAACGGTTGATGCGGCTTGTAACCCGTCGGAAGGTAGCGGCCATTCGTAAATATCAATCGATAACTTTTTAGCCTTTTTCTTCAAGCGACACTTCTGACAGCTGCCATTGTGACGTGTTTCGGTTTTCCCCCAATACTCGTCAATTGTGGTTGTGTATTCGCAAGTTAATGACTGCTGCTGATCCATAAGACTTTTGAAAAGCTGCTTCTGACGGTCGAACTCTTGTAGCTTTTCTGATTTGCGAACGCGAGCTTGTTCTTCAATCCTCTCCAGAAGCTCTTTGTGCCGGCATGATTGCTGGAAATATCGAACTGCAAAGCTGGACGCTGACCCAAACTCCCCAAACATTAGTTTGGATGTGAAAACAGAGCGCTGAAGACGCTGCGATATATGATCTTCCACTCGACTAAGTCTCTCGAGCTGGCTTCTGAACGGCAACAACAAGTTTTGCAAGGGCCAGCAAGAGAGTCCCGGGTCATAATCTTTCAGCATGGGACAGCTTTCTGAAGTGGAAATGTCGCAAGCCACCCAAAGCTCAAGTATAGTCAAAACCATCACGGATACCAGTTCGGGATTTTCGCCGTATATCTTGATAGCTCTGTCATAATAGTCTTCCATGAGGAATCTCAGCCTCTCGCTCGTACCCGTTTCGCTGCTTTGGGAATTAAGCCATGTCCTTAGAGACCTCGCTACCCAAGTCTCGAGAGCCATGAGATTTCCCGCCTCTTGTTCCTCTGTGTACGTGACAGGAAGTGTCGGGAGCTGCTCCTCGTGAAATTTAGCGAGGGGATACAACGGTGCGAACATGTTTTGACCACTGATTCTCTTGCCTTGCTGCCATTCCTTTGACAAAGTTATCGAGCAGCGATATTCCCACCTCTGAATCAGCCGCGAAATCTAAAGTCTTTAATGTAGACAGAGGAAGGGACACTGAATTTTGGTTCTGTATGTCTGACCAACGCTGTTCTAAGATCCGGTTCGTGCTACTCAGGGAGTGATGAACGAATCCGCGTAATTCCTCCGATGTGCTTCGTAGCTTTAGCAATCGTCTGTTCAGCTTGGCACTCACGACCGACAGGTAGTCACTTTCGATGGGAAAATCGTGGCATTCCCGTGCAACATTGGCCATGAGGAAGAGCATAAACTGCTTATACAAGTCCGTCGAAGTTGTGGAATTGATGGACGAGTCGTGAGACAAACGACTCATCATTATCTGCAGCGTCACACGTATGAAGAGCCAGAGGGGTGATCTACGCCACGGCAGCAGTGCGCTCTTGTACAAGACTTCTTCACGAGTGTTCTTGCCAATGGTCGTGGTATCGGAAGGCTTACCGCCGTGTGCGACCAAAACTGTCATCAGGAACTCTGTGACCATCATGGGGTCCGTGGTGTCCCGACGTTCTGCGTGCATCTGTTGCGCCTTTTTTACTTCTGGTTGTGTCCCTGGCACTGCCTGCCAACTCATGTTGGACACCATGGATGCGACTGCCTCTTGGAAATCCGAGAGTTCGAACAAAGAAAGGGCGATAGACACGCCGGATCCCGGGAAAGACCGTCGAAGCCTTCCCCTGGTGCCGATGACATCTCCGTTGCGAGGCGACAACTCAAAGCTCTCGAAGAGAATTCCTTGATCTAATCTATATACCATGAGGCCTGCGTTCTGGGCGCTTATGTAGATGAGGATCGAGCCACCTGGGCGGTGTTAGTGTCGTGATACTGCAGCAAACTTCAATTTCTTACCTTCGGTAACTAGCCTAGAGAAAGCAGACTTCAATTTTGTCTTGTCGACGATGAGAACTTGGTCGCTTTCTTGGAGAATGTCGTTGGCAACTTTGATCGCCGTCATGGCCGAATCTACAGCAGGATGATGCACATCTGCAACATGACCTTTGAAAGATGAAAAGCAGCTGATGACCGTATTCAGAAGAGCCTTGTCATGTGTCGGTTCGGCATCATCTTGCTCGGGAAGCTCGGGTGGGAGAAACACATGGTGCAGCTTATACAAAATCTCTTCCGCAGACATTGTTGGCCCAAAACGGAGTTATCCCATCGACTGGTGCAGATTGCGTGAGAATATCGTGGTGCGTTTCGAGGTGAAGTGCAAAATGAGACTTCTCCTTTACCTTCGTGAAATCATGCAACCGCTTAAAAACGAGGTCTAGATGAAGCGAGGGAAATCTACAGCCATTTGTGACCATCAATAATCAATGTGCAAACGAGACGAGACCTCGAATCTACTCCGTAGGCGAGACCGCAAACGCGTTAACAAGGCAATGAAACGACGAAGGACACGCCGATGCCATCACGATTTTTGATTGGCCTGAATGAACAGGGTACTGGACACCATTCGTCCAAATAGGTTTCCACGTGAATCCCTGTGGGATAATAGTGAGTTTGCTATGAGTGCGTAGCTGTCATGCATATTTGACAGTTGCAGCCGTGATAACGAATTTTTGAATTCATGGATCACTTACACGCAGCTTATAGATTATTTAAGGAGTCGCCGATTACTCAGAGACTAGTTTCTCCCCCCCTCCTCTTATTTTTTCTCTCCTATATCCCTCTTGGAATTCGTGAGTGACCTCTACTAGCTTAGCAGTAGCTTTCCCGCTACTATTGCTGCCAACGTCTGTTGATAGGTCGAAAGGCTCACAAGGTATGGATGTGACGGCCAAGTACGGTCAGTGGAAGCATGAGTTTGGAACTGAAGCTGCAACATGGTCGACCGGAATAATCGTGCCGCACTGCATCTATCAGACAAAGTCAATTCTTGCCCAGAAATCCGATGTGCCATATCAAAGTTTCCCGTGAGAAGCAGGTTTGAGCCGCTGCGTTGAATAAAAATGGGACGACGAGATTCAGCGCTCGGGCAGGCTCCGCGGAGATGGTAGCCACCGGGATAAAAACAGGGAACATCATGGCCCGTTTGTCCTCGTTTGTCGAGATGTATTAGTCAACGGAGAAACCCCGGCTTGTACGCGAACTGGATGGTAGAACCTGCCACGACAACACGGCGCCGGCACAGCCCTGTGTTCGGGGCCTTTGCAAGCGCTGCTTTTCGATGTCATAACAACAGCATGACGATGGAAACACGATTCCGTTGGTGGCTGACTGGAGCCAGCCCGGTCGCAAAGCGCTGGAAATACCTCGGCATACTCTAATGCGTAGTATCTAAGCACCCATGGTCGTTCAATTATGACAGGTTTGCAATATGCGTCTTGAAGATTGAAGTGCAGGACATCTATCGACGAGGATCCAATTTATGTCTATTCCTCAACTTGGAACTCGACGAAGCTTTCATCACCAAAGAATCGATCCGTCTTGCGTACCCAGAAATCGGCATCCTCCAGTGTATGCCCGTAAAAGTCTTCAACTCTCATGTGTACCCTGGCGTCTATTAATAGCGGCAGCCTCCCTTCCCTTTCTTCTTCGAATCCGTTAAAAAGGCACCTTACGAGACAATCGTAATCTCGATCAGTTGCTGGTGCACGTATGACTAGTGTCCGAAGAGAGGATGGTAATATGTCGACAAGCCGATTCGGCTTGCCGCCGATGTCAACGCCGAGCATGGATTCATAGATATCGTCTTCCTCTTCATAGACATCGTCTTCCCCTTCATAGACATCGTCTACCCCTTCGTAGATATCGTCTTCCCCTTCGTAGATATCGTCTTCCTCTTCATAGATATCGTCTTCCCCTTCATCTTCGAAACCGCCTTGGGCTATGTATCCCATCGACCCTTTACTGTGGACAAAAAATACTGTGTCAATGTCTAGATGAGCCAGCACTTGAAACCGCTGCAGAGAACATTGAATAATCTGCGTTCTTTGATTGATTAGGCCAGCAGTGAGAACGAGTCTCTCGAGGGTGCTGCCAACGTGGTCCATCAGAGTCGAGATGAAGTCGTTGGCGTGCCAGTCGAAGACAGACATACGTTTCTTAGAATATTCAAAGTCCAGACTCCATAAGCGATGCATATCCTTGAAGACCCGGTTGGCTCCGTGCTCGTTCAGCACATAGTCTCTGAGCTTGAGCACCTCTAGATTCTTGCCAAAAGTAAAATTATGGGGACCGTAGTAGCTTGCCATCTCTTGCTCGTAACTAGGTTCATGTATCCCAGACTCATGATGCGCCTCACGCAACGAGTCCAGGCCCAGGAATGGAAAGATGGTGTCCATATTAACCCCGAATTGAGCATCAACATTGCGCGTTGGATACAGCGTGCGCAGCTTTTGTAGTGGTTGGTCATCCAGCTCAGCATCATTGGCGTGTTTTATAAGCCGTTGAATAAGCGTTGCGCCATCACAGAGGCGTTCAGCCCCCGGCGCCATCTGTTGAAAGTGCATAGGACCACGCCATCCGTGTGGTAAAGCCAGAGACTCGACGTTGGTGAGCAAAGTGAGAAGGAAGGCAATTGGATAGTGGAACCCCCCTCGCCATGCCGTATAGCCCGGGAAAGTTACAATATTTTGGTACCAATGGGTCGTCAGTTGGGGATCAGAACTCGATGGAGTCAATGCAGCCAAATGTTCCGACTGTTCAATGAGTGTCGCCAGCGCAGATAACGGCCAGGCGTCTGACACATCTGTAGGAACGCTCTCGTCTCCCAGATCCGCATGAACGATGTAACGCGCAACGACTGGATTGACTGCAATTTCGCAAAGCAGCTCTACAACGGATTCCACGGTCGAAGGCCCGAATTTCCAGTTGCGATATCGCTTCCGGGCCCTGTTGTGCTTTTCCAGCAGTGGCGCTGCTGCATGGTAGAGAGACTTGCAGGTCAGCGCCAAGTCTTCAAAGGTGTATGGAAGCGAGAGCTCAAAGATTGTGAGCAGTAGTTCTTGTGGGAGCGCAGGGAGGCTCATTTTGCGACTTGGCCATGGAAATAGATGCAGATGCTGATGTTGACAACCAGACAAATTATTTGTGCGGCCTCATCAAGGAAAGGGGTCGCGTCACGTGAGGTCTGCAAGGGTCTCGTTGCTTCCACAGAATCTACCCTGTTCGTCATCGTGAGATGGTGACCTCGACTAATACTGGTGCAGGTTTGGTTTGCCCGGACTCTGCCCACCAGTTATTGGCACCACGGCCGAGCATGGGTCAGACTCGGCATTGAGGAGAACAACAGCTGACAATTCCTACAGACAAGTCATTTTATCCGACAATCCTATTGTGTTCTTCCGCTGTCAAATCTCTACTGCAAATAAACATTTTCTCGTGCCTTGCCCTTGGAATGCGGCCCTAGGCTTGAACAGGTGTGAGTCTAATTCTTTTCCCCTTCCCATTTACTTCAAGCTTCAGAAAAGCCTCCAAACATACCCCGCACACACACTCTCATGATCAAAGCATACATGTTTGCCTTGCTTGTTGGGACGAAGATGAAACGAAACTAAAAAGTTGTCTGGTGACACATTTTTCTAAAGTGCGGGGGTGGAGGTCCTGGGCTTGACGTCAAATTATCATTTCTGCAAGTATCTAGTTCAACTATACTAGTATGAATCCGGAACTCGTTGTCTTATTCATTGCCTTCTACCAACTGGTATGTGGCGTTCGTGTTATATAAGTAGAATGGACGTCCTGGAATCGAGAACGGACTATTCACCGCGTCTCACTTCAGCATGCACGGCCTCCCATTCAACTTCTGCATCAAAATGAAGCTTCTATACTCTATTCTGTTTCTGCACGCTGCTGTGATTGCCCTCTCCGTCAACCAAGAGAAACGGGAGCTGATACTGGCTCCTCGAGACCTGCCCATATATCGGAATGATCTACAGGAAAAAGCTACGCCTTGCCCGAGAGTCATTTTTATTTATGCACGCGCCACGACGGAGCCCGGAAATATGGTACGTCTCCCAACTCATCAAATCCCCGGCTTTTTTGACCTTGTTTTCCATTAATGACAATGCTTAACAGGGCATAAGTACTGGCCCCATCCTTGCCTCCAAGCTGGAGGACCATTACGGGAAGGGCAATGTATGGGTACAAGGAGTTGGACCTCCCTATCTCGCCCAACCCCTTCCAAATATTTATCCCGATGGAGCTAGCCACGAGGCAATCAGCGAAGCCATGAGGCTTTTCCTCCTGGCGCAATCAAAATGTCCTGACTCGGCTATCATTGCAGGTGGCTACAGGTAAGAGGTCCAACAAGGCGAGTGAAGAAAGGACTGGAGCAGTTTATTGACACGAATCTTTTTCTGTTTCTTCACAGCCAAGGTACAGGCGTAATCGCTGGAGCCATAAGACAACTTGACCAGTCGCTGCAACAACGAGTCAAGGGAGTTGTGTTATTCGGTTATACTCGAAATGAAGAGCACGGTGGAAGGATTCCTGACTTCCCCTCGGAGAAGACCAAAATATTTTGTGCGTATGCAGATGCACTTTGCAATGGCACTGAAGTAATAGTGAGCCCAGCGCACTTTACATACTTTGAAGAAGCTGCGAACGAGGCGCCAGCATTTCTGATGCAGTCCGTCGGCTACTGAGGCAAGTGCTCAGATCAATAGTTGTTCCACAGCCACGGCTCGATATGGTTGTGCATGAAATAATACATTACATTACGTCTGCTTCTCCTCTCCAATTGAGCTGCGCACAAGTAGTCCTCGGGCTAGCGGAACGGGCATTGCACTGGGTCTGAGCGTCGAAGCCATCAAATGCGCGCCAGTCAGGACGCACGGGTAAAAATGCCGTGCGCTGTTGACAAGTATGTGGAAGTCGGGCAACTTAATGACATGCCAATGTTGAGATCAGCGTCATTTGGTCGATCACACAGTCAATCTCAGGTCCGGCAGAGAATCGCTCGGGCAGGTGAGAGGTCTTGATGAAAGCACCATAGCCGTGTGTCTGTCTGGTCGCCCCAGCAATTTTCAGTCAGGCGATTGTCTCTGTGGATGTCGTGGTTAGAAAAGGTCAAGGTTTGGTCTTAAGCACACGACCCAAGAGTCTGGGTCATTGGCGGGGCATCCACGTCGACCCACCTTGCTGCAAGGAACAAGCGTTGGCTTGTCCTTATTATGTAATAGGTTCTCCTTTTAGCTTCTGCCTGCCCCTCTTCCTGTCCGTTGCAGCCTCCCCCCACCAAGCATCATCCGGACGGCCGTTTACCCCCCGACGACTGAACAAGAGGGCACCTCAGAGCGTTGCAACGGAGTCTCCTTGCTGCAAATACCGAACTTTGGCTTGCGCGGATCAGTATGGCATCTCCTTCCATTACACTGAACCGCATTCTCGCGGCTGCCCCGGCCACGACCAGAGGCCAGCCGACTCAGCTGTCCACTGATTCCAAAAGTCAACGGATAGCTTACGCGGTACGTCCTCACACGAAAATGCTCAGCGTCCGTCCCTTCAAATTCCACGAGACTCTTACAAGCCGCTACAGTCTGGAAAATCCATCTTCGTCCGCTCAATTGACAATCCTGCCGATTGTAAAGAGTTCACCGGCCACACGGCTGCCACGACCGTCGCACGTTTCTCTCCTAGTGGGTTCAAAGTAGCCAGTGGTGATGCAAGTGGCATGCTTCGCGTTTGGGAACCAGACAATATCGAAAAGACGATCGGCGAATACCCCATTATATCTGGTCGACTCAACGATGTTGCTTGGGATGGCGAGTCTCAGCGCGTTATTGCCGTAGGTGACGGAAAGGAGCAATTCGGGCGTTGCATCACTGCCGACAGCGGGAATTCGGTCGGAGAAATCATCGGACACTCCAAGTCCGTGAATGCTGTGGCAATGAAGCCTCAGCGTCCTTTCCGTGCCGCAACTGTTGGTGATGACGGCAACATGGTCTTTTATCATGGTGCCCCTTACAAGTTCAACGAAAAGAGTGTCTTGCACAAGGGATTCGTGCTGGGAGCATCATATTCACCCGATGGAGCTTTCTTGGCAACCGTTGGCGCCGACAAGAGAATACAACTGTACGACGGAAAGACCGGCGAATCGTTGAGGCTGATTGGCGAGGGGGGGCACACGGGCAGCATTTTCGCGCTTTCTTGGTCTCAAGACAGTAAGAAGTTCGCCACGGCAAGTGCAGATCAGACAATAAAGCTGTGGGATGTCGATTCGGGCAGTGTCATCCAGTCTTGGAAGTTTGGCGACGGTGTAAGCATTCGTGACCAGCAAATGGGTGTTGTCATCCCCCATGGTCGAAGTGACGGTTTAATAATCAGCGTCAACCTTGATGGTGAGCTCATTTATCTGAAGGAGGGCAAAAAGGAGCCGGTCAAGGTTGCGCAAGGTCACTCGAAAAGCATCACAGCCTTGTTTGGTTCGTCTGACGGCAAGGCAAGTGCGCTCTGGACAGGCAGTTTTGACGGCCGCGTCTGCCACTGGGATATCAAATCCGGTTCTGCCAGCATCGTTAACGGCGAGTCTCACACAAACCAAGTTGTCCAGATTACAGGCCGAGGGACCAAAATTTACACAGCCAGCTGGGATGACACCGTCAAGATTGCGGACGAGTCAGCGGGCACATTTATCGGCCAGTCTATCAAACTCTCAGCGCAGCCCAAGGGTGCAGGTGCCTCTGATGTAGCTCTTTATATCGCCACAGTTTCATCTATCGCGGCCTACTCCAACGGACAACTCTTGAAAGAGACACCTGTCACATATGCTCCTACATCTATCGCCGCTTTTGACAACCTGGTAGCTGTCGGCGCTGATCAGAATTCCGTCAAAGTGTACAAGGCGAGCTCCATTGGTGCTTTGGAAGAGATTCAAACATTGAAGAGCCCCACGGGAATGATATCCGCTCTAGCGTTTTCCAAAGACGGAACGCATTTGGCCGCCGGCAACAGCATTGGCAAGATATATGTATACAAGACGGGAACGTGGGAGGTGGCTTCGGACCGCTGGTCCGCCCACACAGCGCGTGTGACGTGCATTGCCTGGGATGATAGCGGTGCTTATGCAGCAAGCGGGAGTTTAGATACGAACGTCTTTGTCTGGTGCCTGGAGAAGAAGAATCAGAGGAAGAGGATCAAGGCTGCCAACGCTCACAAGGACGGCGTCAACGGTATCACCTGGTTAGAGTGTGGTCAGATCGCGAGTGCGGGAAGTGATGCAAATGTCAAAATTTGGGACGTCAAGAATTTGCCATGAAGTAGAGGCCTGGCATAGAAGAGCATCTTTTGTTCCTCTGTTTGGGTAAGGACAAAGAAAAGTGCAATATGAATGATGATTGAAGCAATGAGCAAACATGGCGCCCAACTCCGGCCCAATGTAGATCCCGCCGTACGCCGATATGGTTCTCCTCAGTATTCTTCCGTGGACTGCGGGTAAAAGAAAAATAATGGATCATCACAAAGCCTTTGCACCTAGTCATGAGACATCTGCGATACTTCTTCCTCGTTCACTTCCAGCGGCTTGATCTCCCAGAGTCGCAGAGCGCTTTGGTCTTTGCGCTTGACATCATGTGCCGGCCAACGCGTCGTCTTGTTCTCCTCCCATAAAAGGATCGCCTTATGGATCGCTTCCCGAAGGTCTTGGAGACTGGAGATCACGCGATTCTGTAAGCTCATTTGCGGACGCAATTGATGTCGTGAAGATCACCGGTAATCTTACCTCGCTGAACTCATGACGGCGTATCCTTCCTTTGCCAAATGCTTTGCCATTTCAGTTTGGTGATCGTCCAGTAGTCCCGTGTTGGGCACCACCACAAGAGGCAGTCCCAATCTCCAGGCATCCAGTATTGTTCCGGTGCCTAGGATCAATTGAGCGATTAGAAGCAAGAGCGGATAAATTGGACAAGCGGAACAGTCTCACCTGCGTGTGATATTACAAGGCCTGGGGCTCGTTGGCCCTGGCGTGCTTGACACAGCACCATTTCCTCCTTGAGAAGATTGCACTTTACATCAAAAACGTCCACTCGAAACCCGAGTGGCAGCTTGCACTTGTGCTCTGCAAGCACGGCATCGGCCCAGGTGACGTCTGGTCCGCACTGGACATGTAGAGCTGTGAAGTCTTGAGAATGAAGAAATTCCCAAAATGAAGGCTGTAAAACCTCTTTGGTCAGGGCTTTGAACCCGACGGTTGCGCCGACAGTGACGAGGCAGTACCTCTCGAGACCGTTCGACTTCGGAGGCATACTGCGTGGTTTGCAAGTTGTGCGTCAGCAACAAGCGTTGACTCGAAGTCTGGTTTGGTGTAACTGATGAAGCTTGAAACCGGGATGCAAAAGCTTTGGCAAAACCCCGGCAAAACCAATCCAGGATCCCGGAAGCGCCGTCAAGTGACGACCCAAAATTCTGAAAGCTCGTTGGCACATAGACAAGGACAAGGCCACACAAAATTACATTTTCGACATGGCTTCGGCTTCTCCTGCCGCGAGACTCTGCGCGCTGGCATGTCGCAGGGCCTCATCACCTGCCCAGCGACTACCTCTCGCACAACACCTCTCTCGACGAGTCCAGCGCGCATTTAGCACATCCCCTGCACGATGGGCCCGCGAGGAAGGCGAGACGGCAGACGCACCACAGACGCTGGACCTAAAGACGATGAACAAGGCGTTTGCGGAGAGTGCCACGCCAGAAGGACTCCGACAGCTAAATGAATTGGCCAAGACGAATGGCCACAACACGATTGACGAGTTCCTGACGGCAAAGCTGCGAGAGACTCCCGGGTGGGCGTCGGAGGATCGTTCGCTAGAAGAGGAATTGATCAAGGATGACGTGGGCGAGAAGCCGAACAAGTCGTCGTTTTGGTTCGATGAGGAGGATCCTGAAACCAACACGGAAGAACACGATGAGTTTGACGAAGACGACATTACATCCATGGCACACGGCAAATTGGAAGAAGTGCGAGAGATGAGACACTACACTCGACTTGCGGCGTGGGAGATGCCCCTTCTCGCAAGTAAGTTTTTCTCTGCAAGAAACCATTCTGTACTCTATATATCTGTCGTGGCAACCAGCTTTGGAAACTGACGTTTTTTTTTCTCCCCTTTTTTTGCAAAGAATTCGCCAAACCTTTCGAGCCCCCTACAGAGAACCAAGTCCTACGCTGGCGCTACACAACCTACATGGGCGAATCCCACCCCGCCGAGCGTAAAGTCGTCGTCCAATTCTCACCTTCGGACTTTCAACTCACCCCCGTCCAGACAGACAAGCTCAGGAAGCTCGCTGGCCCGCGGTACAACCCTGAAAAGGACCTCATCAAAATGAGCTGCGAGAGCTACGAGCACAAGGCGCAAAATAAGCTGTACTTGACGGGCCTGGTAGACGACTTGATTGCGGCGGCAAAGGACCCCAAGGACACGTTTGAGGATGTACCGCTGGATCTGAGACACCACCAAGTGCGTGAGAAGCCTCGGTTCCCCAAGGAGTGGAGAATGACAAACAAGAGGAGATTGGAGCTGGAGGAGCAGAGGAAGGTGGCTGCGATGGAGGACCTGAAGAGGGCGGAGGGCGGATTGCTGGTAGATGGGAAGAAGGCGATTGACGATTATTTGATGCAGAAGTTGGTGGAGGAGCAGGAGGAGCAGAGGGTTGCGGAGATGGTGCCTATGCAGAAGGGCAAGGCGAGGAGGTAGCATTTTTTGCTTCGGGGATCTTGATGCATGGCTTGTATGCATGAGTAATAGAGATGGCGTGTGGCCCTGGTGGCATTCAATGTTTGGGCTGCCATGTACAATACACTTAAGCATAGATGTTGCATTATTCAAGGACTTTGAGCGGTTCGGTTGCATGTACAATAACGTGGTTGATGGGCTGTGCTGGCCGTTGAACGACGCAGACGACTTCTGGAAAAGAAGGAATCTTTGAGAAGGGGCGCGGTCAAACTCGCTTGGTGTTCTAAGTTACCGCGCCGATAGCCCGAGCTGCTAAGATGCCTATCAGCTGTCCACCCGGATAAAGAGGGACCAAAGATAAGATGCTCGCCCGGGGCGACACAGACACAGGGGTCATTTCGTCAGGTGGCGCGTGGTTAAAATCACTAAAGAAGTAACATGCAGCGACTGGCTGGCTGGCAAGCCGGCACCTGGCTTTGGGATAGCTTGTTCTGGTTCTTTTCTCGGGTGCGATCATCCGCTCGGGTTGTTACCACTCGGGCTGTTACCCCGAGAGACTAGACGTTTCCTCCCCTCGCTTTTCTTTTCTTTTCTTTTCTCTTCTCTCCGCCTTGAAGGCAATACCAGATCTTAGATCTTCCCTCTCGCTCTCGGCAGACGCCTCACCCCGATACTTGATTTCCCCTGCCAAGCCCCAACCTCCAAAGGCTGCTGTCAGCTCGTTGTCGTCATGGCCAAAATCAAGCAAGGGCAACAAGGCCAGCAAGGTCCCATCCCGGCCTTTGAGTCCACGTCTCTCGACGCCATCACCGCTCAGGTCGAGCTTCTGCGCAAGACGTACCGCACCAACAAGACCAAGGACATCAAGTTTCGCCAGCAACAGATCCGCAAGCTGTACTGGGGCATCGTCGACTATGCCCCGCTCATCGAAGAGGCCCTCATGAAGGACATGGGCAAGTCCAAGTTCGAGGCTCACCTCACCGAGATGGACTGGGTCAAGAACGAGGCCATCAGCGTCGCCAACAAGCTCGAGACCTGGGCCAAGGATGAGAGCATCGTCGACCTGCCCATGACCTACTGGCCCATGAAGCCGCGCATCAGGAACGAGCCGCTCGGCCAGATTCTCATCATCGGCGCCTTCAACTACCCTTTCCAGCTCAACATCACGCCCCTCATTGGCGCCATTGCCGCCGGCAACTGCGTCGTCCTCAAGCCATCGGAGCTGTCGCCCCACTCCGCCATGATCATCAAGAAAATCGTTGACGAGTATCTCGACCCCGAATGCTACGTGTGCATCAACGGCGCCCTCGAAGAGACCAAGCACGTCCTGGACCACAAGTTCGACAAGATCATGTTCACTGGCGGCAAGAAGACGGGTGCCATTATTGCCACAAAGGCGGCGCAGTCGCTCACCCCCGTTCTTTTGGAGCTCGGCGGTTTGAATCCAGCCTTCATCACCAAGAGCGGCGACGTCAAGCTCGCTGCCCGGCGTCTCTTGTGGCAGAAGTGCTTGAACGCCGGCCAGCTGTGTCTGTCGCACAACTACGTGCTCATTGAGCGCAGCGCGCTCTCCGAGTTTGTTGATGAGCTCAACGTGCAGTATCGCACGTTTATGCCCAAGGGCGGCAAGGACAGCGACTTGTCTCGCATCGTCAACAAGGGCCATTATGACCGTCTGATGAAGATGCTCAGCAACACCAAGGGCAAGGTCGTCATGGGTGGCTCGTCTGATGAAGAGAAGCTGTGGATCGAACCGACTGCCGTGCTGGTGGACAGCATCGAGGACAGCATGATGGTCGAGGAGAGCTTTGGTCCCATCTGGTCCATCATGCCTTTCGACAGCCTTGACGAGGCTATCGAGATTGCAAACAAGGTCGACCCGACGCCGTTGGCGCTCTTTACCTTTGGTACTGATGCGGAGAACAACAAGGGTAAGTTGAGATGTAACAGATACCTCTCTTTTCTGCATTTCAATACGGAAGAGACAACCTTGCACAATTGAGCGAGAAAGCGTAGATGCTGACCCTGCTTCTTTTCTCCTTCATCTTTTAGTCCTCGAGAACGTCACCTCTGGCGGTGCTACCATCAACGATGCCTTCTTCCACGCCTCGATCAACGCCACTCCCTTCGGCGGTGTCGGCGGCTCCGGACAGGGCAGCTATCACGGATACTACTCCTTCAAGGCATTCAGCCACCAGCGTGTCATAGCCCAGGTTCCCTCGTGGGCTGACAAGCTTCTCCGCGTGCGCTACATGCCGTACTCATTCTCCGAGCTGGACCGCTACCGCACGCTGAACGGCTTGTCGCCCAACTTTGACCGAGACGGCAACGTCATCGCGGGCCTCAGGTACTGGCTCGGGTTCATGGGAGGCATGGGAGGCAAGAGCACGACCGGCGCAGCAGCAAGGTGGAGAGTTCTGTTCGCCCTCATTTCTGCGTTCCTTCGGCTGAAAAGAAATTTTCAATAGGCCTGCAAACGATGCTAAGCGGTTGTCGGGCGGATGCGCTTGAGACGAAGCCATTTTCCCACCCCATGAGAACCCGATACCCATGTTTTGACGATATTTCTTTCAGCGGAGAATTAGTATCATTTTCCCATCACCTGCCGTCAATGTGTCGTGAGGCGAGCAATGCGATGTTGGGGGGCCCTTTTGATGTGCGGGTTGCATCTTTCAGGGCGATGGTGTGCGTTGGCGAAGTCTGTTTATTTCTTTGGCTCGGCTCTCTGTCGCCATCACCCCGTTGACTTCTAAATTTGTGCCTGATTCCGAGAGCATGTCAAGTATCAGGTAAGAAGTAAATTTGACTCATCTTAGAAATGACTAGAATAGCAAATAAATCTGTGAGATGCATCTATCCGCACGTGTTGTAACGGCCACCATTCGATTTCGTCTCATTTATTTCAACTTGTACTCTCAAAAGTGATGCCTACCGACCGGCCAAAATCGCAGCCAACCTCCTCCCCCTCTCACCACCCAAGTACAAATCATCATCCGCAGACTCCCTACCCATCTCCACCGCCTCCTGATACCCCATCATGACCATGTCCTCGTCAACCCTCAGCCCATTTTCCACCAGCGCCAAAATCACGCTTCGGCACCTCGCAATCTCCCTCACCGTAGCAACGTCGATCCAGTCATTCTGGCTCGAATACACCTTGCTGCTCACGCTTTCCTCCATCTTATTCACCCCCACCTGCTGCTGGGCGCCCCCCTCCCCCTCCGCATGCTTGCTGATCCAGATGTACCCGTTGACGCCCAAAATCACATCAATCTTGCCGGAGCCGTTGGCGCCGTCCATGGTCCAGACCTGCCTCTTGGAGCGGACGACACCCCCGCCGCCGCCGGTGCCAGACACGCTTACGAACACGCCGTTTCGCAGTTTCCCATACTTGAGAGATCGGGTGTGCAGAGAAGCCGCGCCATCCTGGTGGAGCTGCTGGACTTCGGCGACGACGAGGTCCCCCTCTGCGAAGAAGGACCGGATCTGCAGCTCGTCTGTTTCGGTGCGCTTGCGCAGAATGCCTCCGGGGAGGTTGATGGCGGAGATCTGGAGAATCGCCAGCTGCGAGGCCGATACGTCGACGCGCCATCGCTTGGGGTGCACTTCCAGGATGCGTCCTACTACCAGGTCGCCTATCTCGGGGGTGTAGCGGGCGCGGAGGGGCCGCACCGAGAGGAGCTTGTTGGTCTTGGTGAGGGTGCCTGCGAGGGAGGAGGTGATGGACTGGGTTGAGGGGAGGACGTATGTCCCGTGCCCGCTTTAGGGAGGGGGACGACATAGTTTAGTTACTCTGGGTCTGGATTTGGATGTAGAGAAGAGGGAGGTAAAAGCGTACCGCATCCATTGGGGATTCGATGTGATTACCGTTCCGGGTGTGAGAATCTCATCGGCCATGGTGTCGTTGTCGGCGCTGCTGCGTCGGCGCTTGGGTGCGCGCATGGACACGTCGCCTTGGATGTCGACGCCGCCGTCTGATTCGGAGTCGGACATGGCATCCTGGGCGGCGACGATAGAGGTTAGGGCTCGTTGGGAGGCCGGTTGAGGGCGGAGGATGGTGATGGGCATCGTGAAGGTTGTGGTGGTAAGGCTGCTGCAGCAGCAAGCGTCTTGTGTTATGGGTGCCGTTCTCACAGTCGGGTGAGTGGCCAGTGTGCGAGGAAGGGGCCTGGCGGAGATGAAATGTGTTTGTGCTTGAGCTGTGGTTGAGAACAGCCAGTGGTTGATGAGTTTGATGAGTTTTGAGGTGAGGTTAAAGTGAAGTGGGTCCTTGTGAAATGGAAGATTCCGATGGAGCTGCCATGGACATGGAGAAGGGAAAAAAAGATCCCGTGCATTTTATCGAAACTCAACTCGGCGTCTATCGCCACCGTCGATACGTAGAAGAACGTAGCTTACCGACAGCACTCACTCGAGACTACGCAGGATGTACACTGTCGCCGGCCCGGGAGCCGTTGACCACGTTTGAGCTTGACACGGCATTCCATATCGGTCAAGATAGCAATAACAGCAATGAGCATCTCCGTGTCTCGTTGATCCATGGGTCTTGGAATCAGAATTGAAATCCACCAACAGGCCCTCTGAGATGTAAGCGCGATGGAGTAGTCTGCTGTGACCTGCTCACCCGACTCAACTTTCCAAAACCTGGCATAAATACTCGGGTGACTGATTTCTCTTTACCCAATGACGGCAGAACGCCTGAAATTATCCAAGAATAAAACTTTCTTCTTTCGCCCAGGAATATTCGTACACTCAATGGTGATATTGTACACGCCCAGTCGAGATACCCATCGTCCGACCAAGACTGTCCCGAGGCCTTTTTGTGTCTCAACAGCTTCATCACCCAAGCACGCTCACCGAAAAGCCCGCCAAAGGCCCATCCATACTAGACCCAAGGATATGCCTGCAATGCCAGACCTCCTGCTTCTCATCCCAAACATGGATTTACTCTGCAAGATAGCCTGTCGCTGCTTCTCGAGCTGTGACATGCCGGAGAAGTAACTGTAGGCTCCTAACCCGAGGAGTGCGCCGCTGCCTGCGCTCATTCGTTAGCAAGTCAGTGCACAGGCCAAGGTGTTGCAACATGTTCGTTCCTCCTTTAGTTCGAGTGCAGACAACATGGGGTTTCGTACCAACGATTTTGCAGCTGAGACAATCATGGCCGCGGTCTTGTCGCAACAGCCCCTTGAGGTCTTCTGGCCTGTCGAGAGAATGGATTGTGGGAAGCTTGTCGCCTGTCATGATGGGAATTGACAGGATGCAAGGTCAAAAAATGCCAATGGAGGCCAACAATGGAGGCCAATGGAGGCCAATGGAGTGACGGCCGGGGAGCTAGCTGGACGGTCGGAGAGTTGCGAAGGCCTTTTTGATATCGTCCATTCGGGAGGCTACGCCAGGGGCAGGTTCCAATTGGTCGCTGCTGTGAAGCTTCCACACTCCACACTCCACCAAAAACTCCAGTAACGTAGCACGGAAGTTAGTTAGTCATCAGGCCTCGGGCAAAAAGTACAACCCCACTCACTGTACCAGCCGTCATGGGTCGGTCGCTGGAGTGCATCGAAACCTTGAGTCTGCATCTGCAAGCTCCAACAACGCGCCGGAGCTGGCCACAGTGCAGTCGGCAAGATGAACGGCGTTGTCGAGGCCCTGCACATATACGATGATAACAGGTCGGTCACCTCTCGCCTCTCACCTCTCACCTCTCACCTCTCACCTTGGCAAAGCTGGCAAAGTCATCTAACGCAGACTGCGTAGAAGTCCCGTCTTGTCCCATACCTACACCGGCCGCCCGCTCTCAGCAACACACCTATTGCCCCTCTATCTCGAGCATCCGACTCCCAGACCGAACCTGATATACCTTCCCAACACCAGCCCAGCCACACTCGTCTTCGGCTTGACCCACGCTAACCTGCTATTCCTCGCGACATCCTCCACAGAAATTGAGCCTCTTCTCGTACTCGAGTTCCTCCACCGCGTGATCGACGTCTTTGAAGACTTTCTCGGCGCCCCGCTCCTTGCGGTCAAGATCGAAAACAACTACGATGTGGTCGCTCAGCTGCTTACAGAGATGTGCGATGCCGGCATCGTAACTACAACAGAACCCAATGCTTTGCGAGAGACCGTCGAGATCGAGGGGTGGATGGGGAAGCTGTTGGGCAGCATTAACCTCCCAGGGTAAGCACCTCTTCTTTTCAAGTCGCATTTTATGCCGGCGGCTATTCCTAACCTGACGAGGTGGACTGAAGGAAAACTCCGCTGTCGTCCAACTTCTCAAACTCGAGTGCTCCAGCACTTCCTGTCCTCAATACACCGGCTTTACCCTGGCGACGCGCCAATGTGCGTCACACATCGAACGAACTATACGCAGATGTCATCGAAACACTCTCAGTAACACTTGCACCTTCGGGGAGACCATTGGCAGCATTCGCGAACGGTTCGATAGCTTTCACAGCCAAGGTTTCTGGAGTTCCGGACGTCACCGTGAGCTTGAGCAGCCCATCGGGGAAGCACAATATTGGCGGCATCATAGAGCTCCCTGTGTTCCATCCATGTGTGCGCTTGAATCGATGGCAAGAAAGACCTGGTGAACTGAGCTTCATACCACCTGATGGCCGCTTCATCTTGGCTGGATATGAAGTTGATTTGCTGCCCTTAACAAACGGAAAGAGTGGAAGTTCAAGTGCGAATAATCTAAAATTGCCGGTGAACTTGGAGATGAAGACTGGCTTGGGCCATGTGGGATCGGAATTCGAGGTCAGGTTGCAAGTCACCAAAATACTGGGGAGCCAGAGCTCGTCATCGAACTCCAGCCAATTTGGCAGAGGAATCGGTTCAGGGCGAGTTGGTTCGCCACATCCAGGATCACCCGGTGCGCCATCACTCGAAGAATTGACCGTTACAATTCCGTTGCCAGAGGATGTAAGGAACCTGTCTGATATTCGGCCCAGTCGAGGCGACGCGAGCTTCAACCCCGGAGAAAAGATGCTCGAATGGCACGTCCCAACAAAGGAGCTAGCAGGCCCTACCACACACTTTGGACTTCGCTGCACAGTGGTTGGACCGGTAGTGGATGAGACCGAGGAGTTCGATCCCAGTGGATTTGCATTCGGCACCGACTACTCCTACAACGAACCGTACCAGAGCTCCACAGACAAAGTAGACACCGCCAAGACGGAGTATCACGGCAAACAGGATGCAAAGAAGGTGGCGCAAAACAAAATTCTGATGCCGAGTTCTGCATCGGTGAGCTTCTCAGTCAAGGGTTGGCTGGCAAGCGGGCTAAAGGTGGACAGCATCATGATTGATACACGGAAGAGCCGAGGGTTGGGCGAGGGTGTGAAACCGTACAAAGGGGTGAAGTACTTGACGGTCAGCAGGGGTGGTGTAGAAATTCGGTGTTAGACAGCATGATGCGATGATGAATTGACGAACATCATGTCCATTGGGAAATTAATTCAAGCGCCTGAGAAGGGCTGTGTCCGCCGCTGCACAAGGCTGACTGACGTTGGTGTTTGAATGTATGTACATAAATAGATGTCCATGTATCAGAAGTCGGGCATTTCGGTCCAAAGGTTGGGGCCATGTGGGGCTCCTCCAGAGCATCCACGGAGCGCTAAACAGCCCGCTCACGCAGCGCAATTCGCCGCCCCACGTGCCCGCTCCAGGGGACCGGGGTGAGCGAGCATGTGAGCACGGCAACGGACTGCAATCAACGTCATGCATGCTGTTGCGTTTCCTCCTTCTCCTCTTGGGTTCACGCCCAGAATGAACGTTTCGCCGTCAAGGTCCCGAGAATCGCAAATTCTAGGCCGTTGGCTCGGGCTATGAAGCGCCTCAGCAGCAGCACACTTGGCCCCCGATGGCGGTGTGCGGCGACGACGTCGACCTGTACGCCGTGCGGGCGTTTAATAGCCGGGCAGGTGATGACGCATGAAGCACACGACGATGGGCGAAGATGGGCGTCGACAGAGGGGGGGCCTCGGCGGCCGAAGACGGCTATTTTCTTTCCAGGTGAGGAAAAAAAAAAAAAACCACGCTGAGAAAAGGAGGCCGTGCATTGTTGAAACTTGGCACACGAGTTTGACTCGCGTTGTTATATATAGGCCAGGGAACCCAAAAGGTCGGCATGCTCAATCCATGGCTTGAAGCCTTCCCATCCACCGCCAGCGAAATGATCCAAGAAGTAGACCATTACGCGGGCTTCAAGCTTTCCGAGGTTATTCGGGACGGGCCTTCCAGTGTGCTCACCCGGACGACGAATGCGCAGCCGGCCATCATGGCGACCTCCATCGTCATCCTCAAAATCCTCGAGCGCGAATTCAACTTCAAGGTCGCCGAGCGGTTCGACGTCACCCTGGGCCACTCGCTCGGCGAATTCGCCGCCCTCGTGGCAGGGGGCTACATTGACTTCCGGGACAGCCTGTACATGGTGAAGCGCCGGGCGGCAGCCATGTCGGAGGCCACCAAGAAGGCCGCCCAGGAATACGGCGGCGACTACGGCATGGTGGCCGTCATTACGGAGCCCGAGTACCTACAGGGCTTGATCGGCGCGATCCGCGACTTCGTAGGGCACTCCAGCGCCGGAAGCAAGGGCGAGAGCAGCGAGGACGTCCCGCCGATAGACCAGGTGCTCATCGCGAACATCAACAGCAAGAACCAGATTGTTCTGAGCGGGAACCTGGAGCGCATCACGACGCTCATGGCGCACGTGCGGCAGTTCCTGGGCCATGACCCGCGCGCAGTGCGGCTGCATAGCGATAGTCCCTTTCACAGTCCCATCATGAAGCCCGCTGTGTCGGTGATGCAGACGCTGCTGGAGAGCAAGTCGAGGGTTCCGGGGAGGGAGAACGAGGACATGATCAAGTTCCCGGGCGATATACCCTGTCTCAGTAACGTGACGGCGCGGCCGTTTCAGAGCAAAGAGCAGCTGAAGGAGTTGCTGGCGCGGGGGTGCCTGGAGACGGTGCGGTGGTGGGATAGCATTCGGTACTTGGACCAGCAGGAGAAGGTGAGGAGGTGGGTGGGCATAGGGCCTGGCAAAGTCGGCAGGAATCTTGTAGGCAAGGAGGTCGGCATGAGAGGCAAGGACCTGGTCAAGGGGGGAGGTGTCTGGGCCATCACTGATCCCATGGATATCGAGGAGGTGTTGAGGGGGCTAGAGGAGACGGATGGGATCGTGGACGAGGAGTGAGTGAAGAGCGAAGCGCAACACGCAAGGTGGTCGTTCAATTATTTCGTGAGCGATTCGAACAAGGATCAATCAACCCCGTGGTACAATCAGATCCCGGATCTTCAGATGAAAACTACAGAGTAGTCGCGGCGGCATTCGCTCTGGCCTTTCCGTTCCGTTTCCGATGTGATTGATTGCATATTCATTCATCAATGCCCAAAAGTTTGAACCCCCCACCACAACGTTTCAAACCGCCAAAATCTCCTGAACCTCCGTCCTCAACCCCAGTAGCCCATCAATCTCACCATGACCGCTGCCATCCCGTCCATCGCCTGCCTAGGCGTCATAGGCCGCAACGTAAGCTCCCCTCCTTCTCTTCCCCACGACTCCCAAGATTAAAAAGATACGAAGCTGACGCAGGTCCTCGCCAGAACAACCCCCTCCACATCTCCATCTTCCCCTCGCACGATCCCTCAACCAACACCTTCACGCCGATCCGCACGCCCCTCCAGTTCTCCCTCCTCCTCTCCTCCACAATCGACGTCTTCGAGCTGCGCGCCAAAGCGAATGCCGCGTCGGGGGTAGGCCTCTCCGGCGACATGGGCCTCCTGCACGCCGTGGACGACCGCCTCGCCGCGTACGGGTACGAGACCAACACTGGCGTGAGGATGGTGTGTGTCGTGGACATGCGAGGCAGGAGGGTCGATGCCGGCAGACACGCGGGCGCGGGGTCGGGCCTCCGCGACGTGGAGCTGAAGCCCGTGTTTCGGGCCATGCAGTCTGCGTATGTGCGGTTGCTGCAGAACCCCTTTTACGAGCCGGATGAGCATTCGCCACTGGGGGGGTCGGGCGGGAAACGGATCGTCAGTAGGAGTTTTGAGAGCAGTATGAGGAGGATTGGGGAGGGGTGGACGCCTGGTGTGACGAGCTTGTGAGCTTGGGGGGTTCGGCTGAGTGTGTGTGGTGTAGTTGCTAGTTTTGTTGTATGCTTGCGAGGCGTTCTTGGTTTGCAAAAAGGGTGGGTTTTTTCGTTTCAATTTTTCGATTAGAGGTGGCTGGGTCATGATATCCTGATTAAACTAGATTCTATCATATGCTGTTCTAGATGGCTTCAAGGGCGGTTCTGCCTATGAATTCGTGTTATTTCTCGTCAGATTGTCTGCGTAGATCGTCGACCTTCCATTTCGACAACCCAGCTACGTCTATCTCTATGCTCTCGCCCATTATCTCTCCTGTATCTCGTTTGGCGGTCAGAACGCCCGACGTGGCGGGCTGGGAGAGAGCACCACCCTCCCAGTGTCTGGCTTCTATTGGCAGTGGCTGCCACCAGTCGCCTGTTCTGACGTGCCACGACACGCTGCAAAGCTCCCATAAACGAGAAATGGCACGCTTGTACGCGAACCGTTCGTCTTCGCCGGTAAAGGCACTCGTGTTGCCAAAGTCAATTCTCTTCTTCTGCAGGCCGAAATCGGAGTCCTGGTCCGGGTTGTATGTTGAGGTGGATGATTGGGTGTCGTAGTATGATATGTTGGGCCGGAATGGCGACGTCTGGTCCTGGTATACCTCGGCGACCGTCTCCGAGTAGGTAGCGTCGTCATTCTCATTGGTTCCATTGTGTTTCTGGGGATCTGTAGACTTCTTCTCCGGGAAGAACAAGTTGTCTGGTGGACTTTGCGCCCGGATCACGAGCTTGCATCGTGCTTCGTATAGGGCGTCGAGGAATGTGATGAACCGGCGGGCTTCATTCTTTTGGAGAATTGTCAGGGCGGGGACTTGGTCGATGATGAAGGTGTGATATGATGAGGCCATTGTGATATAGTCTGCTGGGCCGAACGACTCCACTAGTTGATTGAACGTCCAGAGGACTGAGCCGCCGTAATGCTGGGGCGCGATGACGCGACGACCATATACGACGAGAGCAGATGGCTGCCACGGAACTGGTTGGGGACTGTGCCAACCCACGGCGTCCTGAACAAGTCGTTCAAATGTGGCATCTTCGCCATCGCATAAGTGGTAGTGGACCGGGACTTTTCGCTTCGTGTCGGTTTCATTGTCGACTTGGCCTTTAGTATTCAGATCGAGATCGTCGATGGCTCCCGCGTCTACTGTAGAAGACATTTCAGATTTAGAGATGGCCGCTTCTTCCTTGCGTCTCCAGTCTGTCGCGCCCTCCATCTGCCAAAAGTCACATCTTGCCTTCAACACTTCGAGAAAGTTGGCAAAGTCACTACCTTGCCCATACAGCTCCCCTTTATGTTGCGTGCCGCCGCTGAATAGCTTGCCAATCGATCCCCTTGCTGGACCCGGCGTGTAGTCGATGCCCGTGGCTTTCTGCAGCTCTTCCGGCATTCTATTTGAAGAAGCGATCAAAACACCGCCTAGTTGGAAAAATGAAATGAAGAGGTGGCTGAGAATTTTACTGGCAGCCCGATCCGGCAGCTGAAACTCGTCGAGAAAGAGAATGGGAGACTCGTCAACAAGTTTCTTGGCCATCCAGACGAGGGAAAATTGCGAATCGGCTTCCAAGGAGCTGCCGTGTGATTTCCGATGCCTGTCGAGTTGAGCAAAGGTGTAGAGCATGAATGTGTTGAAATGCCACCGTCTTTTACGGTGCGTGGGCAAGCCCTCTGCCAGTAAATCCAGAAGCATGGATTTCCCAGTTCCCACCTCGCCTGACAGAAAAAGCCCCTTGGGTGAATCTATCTCGATTGCCGTCTCATGATTGCTTAGAACCCGGGTGAGGGCTAAGCTGTCTCTCTCGGCAGGTGAACGAGGTGCTAGATGTTTGAAAAGCGGGTTGCGCCAAATGCTGTGGCTACGAAGGGCCAGGATACTGCCGGCTTCCTCATCGTTGTCGGGGATCTGGGGCTCCGTAAAGCGTGCCACCTGTTTGAGTCTCTGGCGATACTCATCCTGAGGCGAATAGTCCTTGATGCGCCGATAGACGTCTTGTAGATGCTTCGCCAGTCGGTGCTGGGCGGGATCCGGGGCATAGAGGCCTGATTTGATCAGGGTCTGGTACTTGACCAATGGATCCGTAATGGTGACAGCGGTTGAAAATCGCTTCATCCTAGTTGTCGTTTTCAGTCGTTGGTGGTGCTCTACTCCACGTTGCGGTTACCAATACGTCATCATTCAATGGATGGGTGACTTTCAGACTGAGTAACACACTGTGCTAATCGTCGAGAGTAGTTGCGGATAAAAAGGCCTTTGAGTATTGTCAGTGGTCTTCATGTTGCAGGTTTTCCAGCCTACATAGAGTGCGCGGCGTCTGCCTTGGGTTGAAAGGAAGTTATGAGCGGCAATGAAACTCACAATGGTGGTGATGGAATGTTCGTGCTGCCCAGCTCCTCGATTGGATGCATGTGCGAGGAGACGCCAATGCCACCGCATGCCACACATGCGGGCGAAGTAGATCGCGAGCCAAGTATAGTGGTGTAGTACCTCGCTCGCCGCATCTCCACACGCCCACCCGCAGGTACCTGCCACGCCCCCCTTCCCCCCCGGTCGAAGGCTGTCACCAGCCAGCAAGTCGCCTTGGCCAGTAGCTTGCGGCGCCTCCATTGTATGCAATGCTTTTTTTTTTTTTTTTTGGCACCAAACCACTTTCTGCCATGCGCTGCCATTTGTTTTGGCCCACGACCAATAGCTGCATGCTACGCTGCATGCTATTCTTCCACGCTCTCCACCAAACATTTGCTTTGGCTGCGCTGCTGCCCTACGATCTTCTCCAACACCAAAAGCTTACCGACTTAGCCTTCATCTTCACTTTCATCCTCATCTTCATCAACTCCTCGGGGCTAGCTCTCTTAGCGCATCGAGCATCTTCCTCTGGCCGCTTCGACATGTCGATCTAAACCCGTTTTGCTATTCTTCATCTCCCGTCATCGCCATCACCATCATCACGCAGCTAGGCTTGCGTCGCGGCTGTCGTTGAAGCCAACACCGAACTTCCTCCCGCGAAACTTGCATAATGTTCAATCCCTCTGCCGCAGAGGGTGGTCCCGCCACCGCGACGAGATCTCGGCGTCGTCAGCGCCCTAAGAGCACCGACAGTCTCGCTCAACAACCAAAGGCTAAGCGCCAGCGCCTGCCACTCACCGAGCAAACTTTTGTCAGTCCTGATGCCCAGCCTGAAATGGTTGAAGCCACCAAGGTCGATAAGATCGCGACTTTAGATCCTAAACAGGACATCCCCGTCGAGAACTTCCACGCCACATCGAAAAGGGAATTGAACTTGAGGGCCAAGAAGACAAAACATGGCGACCGTGCGGCTAACAAGGGTGACGGAAGCCTTGTGCTGGTAGGTTGTTTCCTCTTCTGCGATGTAGTGTACAATGATTATCGAAACAGCTCTCCATGCTAATTCTCCCCCTCTTGTCCATCTAGACAAGTACAAGCGCATTCACTGTATCAAAGTTGCCCGCCTTGCCCGACAGAATTCGCACAGACTGGCCAGGTATGTTTACTGCTCTCATCTCTCTCTCCGCTCTTCCGTCGCTGACACTGCGCAAAGGAAACCAACACGCCGACATCTTCTCCACGGCAGGATACGCTCTAAGCTTAACAGCGGCCCATGCCATCGTTTGGGCTTACAACTCAACCTCGCAATCGCCCGAAACATTCACCTTCACCCTTCCGTCCGCGTCGAAACCGAGCGATCCCCTTCCTGTAGGATGCCTGGTCTCTCCATCTACTTCTTCGAACGAGCCCGGTCTTGTTGTCGTCATGGCTGGAAGTGGCAAGGTGGTTTTCTGGGAATCCATCTCAACCGCAGCTACATTTGCTTTTATCAAGAAGGACCGATCGGGGGTCGAGCACGTGATCTCAGGAATATCTTCAGGCGAGAAAGTCGTTGCCATTACGAATGCCGAGTCTGCGGGCTTCATCTTGACCTTCAACACCGGAAGGCTGGCCTACATGAGCGTGCGAGATGGCCATGGACGACCGGCAATTTCTGTTCAATACTTGCGAACCAATCTGGCATCATCATCCGGCGGCATATTTGGAAGTATTCGACACGCCTTCTCTCACTTGTCGATTCGAGGGGATATTGTCGCTGTCAGAGCTGACAGATCTTCCCGCGTTGGCGAGAGAAACGTTGTTGCACTAACTAGCAAGGGCAAATTGCAAGCATGGAAGATTCACCGTGGTGGTCACAACGAACCTATTGGCGAAGCCGACATGCGTGAACGAATGATTTCTGCCCTTCAGGAAAATGATCCTTTCAGCAAGGACTTGCCTACTGACTCTTTTGAAGCCCTGGATTTCACCCACGTCCCCAAAGGTCTTGATGCTAAATACTTGGAGCTTAGCAGATTGAGTGACGCAATGGCAACCGACAACCCCTTGGTACAACATCTGTTGCTGCTTGTCTGTCTCACTCGTCGCAGCGTTTCTAGATATGCTTTGATTGAAGTCATCATGACTCCCGGCGATTGTCAGGTTGGCATGATACGACCGATTACGTCTTACTCTACTCCCATCACTGCCTCTGATCCGTCCTACGCCACCAGACCGCGCGTTTATCTACCACGTCCAGCCCTTGTCGCTTTTGCCGTTTTCGAACGCGCTGCCGTGATTGCGTCCGTCTCTGTACCTCCAGAATCGCCGGAATCGCAACTACAGTCAGACAACCACATCCTGACGCCATCTTTCGAGGACGTGGTGGACTTTCGCGAGGACAATATTCATGAAATTGTTGGCTCAGGGTTCGAAGAGATCGCGCCCCCGAGCCACGAGGAGAACCGAGCATTGCGCCAGAAGATAAAGAATCCGGCTGTTGTACTGATGGTGCGCGGCGCAGGCGTCATTCGCATTGTCACAACAGATGTAGATAAATTCGCGAGCGAGCAGCCTCCGCAAGTTTCTGCTAAGAGCAAATTAGAACAGGCTGTATTTTTTGGAGCCAGGAAGGACAGTCCCCTCATTTTTGACAAACGACGGGACATCAAGTTTACCAACGAGCAGCTCGGCGAAGCTGCTCTGCAAGTCAGCCAAGAAATACTCAGCTCGACGACGACATACGTATCTACCCTACCGGCATCTCTAGAAGACAACCTTGTCGAACGGTCCAATACTTTGGAACGCTTGATTGTTCACTTGGATACCATTGGCGCTGAGCTTGATCGTAAGACCAGATGGAACCTTCTGTACAACGCAGAAAAGATGCATGTCGCCGCATTGCTCTGGAAACGACATGAAGCATTTACTGCAGCTCGCCCTGCAGATGATAAGAAGAGCCTGATTGGTCTAATCGTCGAGTTCATTCATCAGGACCAAAAGACCAACCCAGTCGCCAGCAGCGGAGAAGTCGACCGGGTCAGGCACTGGTTCGTCAACGATGTATTCCGTCTTGAGATCTTCGTCGCCTGGGCATACGAAGTCATCAAGATTCTCTACAAGGACAACCTCCTCGACGACGTTAAAGTCACTGCGATGTTGAGCGAGGCAATGGAAGTGAACATTGCAACGCAAGTCGGCGCACACGAGTTTCGAAAGAATAGCCTGTCTCTTTACGGCCTCGGCAAGGAACAATTACGGATGGGCATCCTTCAAGACGGCTACGAGAATCTCGCCGAGCCGTGGACCGGATGCTCGTACGTAGCCAACAATATCAAGCGGCTGTCAGATCTCTGCGACCAGTGGTATAAGAAACATGAGCAGTTGCGCCATGGCGCGCCCAAGGAAGCCGCTCCCGACCCTAACATTATTGGCAAAATCTTTGACGAACTTCCAGTCTTGACAGATGTCATGCTCACTTCAGTCCTGGAGTACGCCAGGTGGGGGGTGGCCAATTCGGACAATCGATATTTGTCCGAGGAATATGCCAAGACATACAACGCAGACCGCCATGATAAGCCTATTGCCTTGGCTCGTGCCGGAAAGTGGGAGCAAGGCTCTGCCATTGCAGAGAAGCACGGATGCCTCGGCGCTTTGGCGGTCATCTTATTGGAGCACATTGAACTTCTGGAGGCAAGCATAGACCAACCTGGACTGTCTGGCGCCGAGGTCAAGAGTTTGAAGAACCTTAAGCAGGCCAAGAAGACACAGCTAGAGGACAGTTTCAGCAAATACGGGGAACTATTTGCATTTCCCGTTTATGAATGTCTCCTAGACAGACATGGTGTCGAGGCTGTTCTGGAGTTTGACCTGGATACCCTCGGCTTCAAAACGAGGTTCTTGCGCAGCCGGCCAGAACTCGCGCGAATCTCATGGATCAACGACATACAGCAAGAAAGGGATGTGGACCACGCAGCTAATACATTGGTGGACCTGGCCCTCAAGAATGAAGATCAGGTGTGGAAGAAAAAGTTTGAGCTCAGCCTGGGCAAGCTGGCCCTGCTGGCAGAAGCGGAGGCAGGGTCCAGAGAACAAAGATCCTTCAAGGTCAAGACTGACCACGGGCGTCGTGAAGAGCGGCTTCGCCTGGTTGATAATGAGCTGATTGTTGTCCGAATCCAAGATCAGCTCTACGGGCAGATTGCACCAAGCACCTATGCTGCCGTAGACAGCGCCGTAGCCCTCAGCTTTGCCGTTGATGCGCACAGTACCAACATCCCCCGGCGGCAGAAAGCCCTTCTCCAGCTGTTTTCTGACGGCATGAGAAAGCTACTCGATCACCAGGCCCTCAGCCCCATGTACCTCATTGACATGTTGACACTGGTGTCCTTGAAGCCCGAGGCGCGGGACGAGATCGCCGATCCGTTCTGGATGGCTCTGAAAGTAGCCAACAATAGTTGCCACTCGGACGATATCAAGCAAGCCAAGAGACTTATTTGGAGAAGGCTTTTTATCCGGGACGATTGGACCAAGATCAACGATACGCAACTCAAGGACGACCGCGAGGTGGTTGAGCGGCTGGCCGAGACGGAGCTGTTTGCCATGCTCACAGATTGCATCCGATACCGTAAGTCCTTTCGACCCATGCTTTGCTGGCTCGCCTGCCTGCCTGCACCTGTTCTGATCGAGCCAAGTGTATACTAATATGTGATGCCAGAGGACCCTCGAGACCCGTTCCGCCCCATGCAGCCCCAGGAAGCGCTAGGTGCTTTCACCGAACGGCTAGACCGGCGATTCCAGGGCTTCTCTGAAGACGAGCAATCGAAACTCATTGACGCCATGAACTGGGAAGATAAGCTCCTCAGTCAATACATTGAGAAGAATCGTCTTGTAGAATGGGTGCGAGCCACGTTCGACGCAGCTCAGATCGAGGTGGAAAACACAGCAGACGAGGCCACCCGAGCTGGGGCCCCGGCCGAACAGCGACCAACGACCATGTTTGACCAAGGCCCGGGTATCGCGACTGAGGATATCCTTGCGCAGTCGTGAGGCCCATGTTGCGTGTGTTGCGCTACTTATTTCTTGGTTTCCTCATTGGGCGGCGTTCATGAGCAGCGTCTAGTTGCTTCTCTTTTTTTTTTTCTTTGTCATCGTGTTGCACTTCACGTCGGTATATCAAAGTCCGTAGGCGGGGAGGTTCGTGTCTGAAGACTCGTCTGTTCATGAAAAGGTGGATGGAGGATACGGAAGCCATCACGAATTGGCCTCGTTCCGGGGCATGCTTTTCATACTGCTCCATACTACATACTGCCGCTTTCATTCCCTAGGATCATCAAGGGTTTCACACGTTTGGCTATCAGGGGGTTCTAATGGTATATGTACGCGGGCGTTGCACCCGTCCCCTACATTATGCTCATGTATCAGTGCAAGTGAAACGGGTGCGTCGAACATGTATCATTCCGGCATTACATACGCGACAAATCCCATATTCGCGACCATATCCAGGCTTCCCAGATGCCACCGCCCCTTTCACTTTCTTCCTCTACCATGCTTGCCAACGAACAATGCCATCTTGTTTCAATCCAGTCCCATGCCATTTCTAGTCACAATTCGTCTTGTCCCCGTGATCCTTACTCGGACGCAGAGAAGAATAAACGCCCGTCATCATGCCCTCTTGTACTCCGAGTCATCCGAAGAGAAAGGGCGAGAGTCCTCTTTCTATCTGTCAAGTAGAAAAAAAAAGTGCAGGAGACTGAAGGCAAGGCTGTGTGGTTGTAAATGTGGACTGTGTAGAGAGGCGGGGAGGTGGAGAAAATAAAGAAGTACCAGGATATGATTGGCAAATGGTGTTTTTTTTTTAACTTGTTCGACAAGAAAAGAGGCAAGGGGACTAAGTACATTTACGCCTTCATCTTCTTTCTCTTGCCGACCTGGGCCGAGAAACCAGTCTTGATGGCGGTGACGGATCGTCGCGAGCCACAGTTGTTGCAGGTGACAAAGTACAGACGGTTTTCACCTTTGCTGAGCTCCGTGTCAGGAGATTTACACGTCTTGCAGGTGACGTATTCGACTGGGAAGATGGTCAGTACATGCCCTGTGGGGAATTCATGGGGGAGACAAGGTGAAACTGAGACGCCATGGGGAGAGGAGAAAGACGGCCAGGGTGACATACTGATGTACTTTCGGACCATGCCCTCAATCTGTTTTTGCTGGAAACGACCCTTGATGACCAATCTCCTACTTCCGTCAACAGAGCCATTGGTACCCAGTTCGGCAAACAGGTAGGCGGTAAGATGGTCCTCGGTTCGCTTCATGCGCTTGCAGATGTCGGCAATGTTGGCAAACACCGTTTTCCTGTTTCCTTCACGCATGCACTGTGGGGGAGGAATCTTGAAGCTCTTGGCACCGGTGAGGGTGTGGTCGGGGTTCTTTTGTGACAGCTGGTGGAAGAACCGCTGGAGGAGCAAAGTGTAGCCGATGTTCTTGGTCTCGTCGTGGGCCCAGATGCCAGTGCCGACGTCCATGTCGCCGGCCTCTTCAGGGGCATCGACGGTAGCTTCCTCGGCATCCTTGACCTCGAGCTGCTTCAGCTTGGCGGCAAAGTCGTCCTCCTCGTCGGCCTCCTTAGTCTTGACCTTCTTCTTCTTCTTCTTCTTCATCAGAGACAGGTCGAGGCCCCCATCCTCGGGCGGCGGGGCATCGTCAGTCTCGGCTTCAGCTGCAATGTCAGTTTGAAAGGCCCCAAGAGCGGCGGACAGCGGCGGCGTACGGGGCGTGTGGGACTGAGCCGTTTCCTTGGGGTCCTCGGTAGCGGTAACCATTTTGACGGAGCCGTCGGCGTCTACTACGATTTGTTCGTCGGTGAAGGCGACGGATTTGCGAGACTTGCGCTCTGTCTGGTCCTACGATAGGTGATCAAGGGGTGTTAGCGAAGTGGTCTCTCTTGAGCCTGCATCGAGGCGTTCTCAGATCGCCGCTCGCAAAGGAGAAATTCGGGTGGAGAACGATGCTGCGTGGTATGCGCATGTAGACTTGCAGGGTTGAATGAGGCAGCCACGAACAGTAAATCTCAATGCCCTTTTTTTCAGCAGCGCGTGCGTCGTCGAGGGGTTATGGTCCGGGCGGGAGGCAGGGGGAAAACGGAAAGAAGAGAAGATGTCAAATCGAAAAGATGAGTCATGGTCGACAAATCTCGGGTGGTACGGATAACAACCAGTAGTAGATTCCTCAGTCCAACGCCAACAGCAAGTGGGTGGGTGGTGGTGATGAGGTGATGAGGTGATGAGAGAGATGATGGCAAATATGGTGCATGGTGGCCTCGACCAGTCACAGGTGAAGGTGGGGTAAAACCATTTGTGCCCGTCTTTGTCTTTGTGCTTTTTTTTTTATGGATGGTGTGGGTGTGTGGTATGCACTGTGCGCACGCCTTTGGTGTGCTCTCCTCCTGCCCCGTCCTCCACACAGTGTCCGAAGACGGAGATGAAAGTAGTGGTGTCGGGAAAAAGTAATATGATAAAGACAAAAGACTCACTCCGTTCTCCATGATGGAAGCCCCAGTATTTCTGTCCCAATGCGTCGCTTTTCCCTTGACCAGTCCTTCTCTCGCAAGTCCAGTAGTGGTGGAATAAAGGGAATATGTGCCGGTGGCGTAGTTTGAAATCGGGTCCCGAACCAAGACTCGCAACGATGGACGCAGGCGGTCTGAAGCAAATTCGCAATCGTGGCTCCCCGGGAACCTGCTTCAAATATACCTCCAAGTAGAGGTTGGCGTAGCCGATGTTGAATAAGACAAAGAGAAAGCGCAAGAGCAGCCGAGTTCGTCGGACCACTCACTCCATGCTACCCGTTTGTCCGTCATGGCGTGGTATGCTCAAGCCTGTGACATCCGCTCGTCGTCCAGGCACGTGACTCGGCACGTGGGAGCACCACTGTTGCTGTTGTCCCGTTGTCCAGCAAAAGCGATGCCCATTACGTTTAGCAGCAACCAATCACGAGCTGAGGGATGCCTTGGGAGGAGCATCGCAGCATCTGGATCCTGGAATCCAACGACCAAGGATAAATACAAACGTGCAGCAAGACGTCGTCGCTGGTCGATCTTGTGCGTTCCTTGATGATAACCACATCACTCTGGCCGATGTTTCGACTGCCCTGAGCGTACTCGCCATCCTTGCCTCCACTGTCCGCCATGGCAGCCGCCGACTCCCTCGTCGATCTCCATTACGATGAGAAAGAAGACGATCTCGACTCGCTCCCTTCTACATCAGCGTCCGCGTCCAGCGATGTCTACTCCGAGGCCGACTCGGATGCCCAAGCCGAGTGGGAGCGTTCGCTCGAGCAGCTGCAACTCCTGCTGACCATGATGATTGTGCCCTGGATAGGGAAATACTTTGGCAGAAAATTCGCGTATTGGAGTACGTGAACCAGTTACTTCCTCATCTTTTCTTTTCTTCTCCACTCCCTACGACCCTACTACTACTATGTCCCTGTCTTGCCTTGGTTCCTGGTCGCATCGGTCAATATTGACTCTGGAGGTTGCTAACTTGAAGTAGGTTGGTCGCGGTACATGGAATGGATGCACGATGTCGAGGTGCGGTGGACGGACAAGAAGAAATTCAAGGCTGTTGGCATAGCAGGAACAGCTGCTACATTATAGAACGGACTCCGTTTGGCATTTGACGAGATGCGCAACGGATCGAGGGGGAGGAAGAAGACCGGAGAGCGTGCGTATTTGAGCAGGCTAGACTGCGGCTCGCACATGCAAAGACATTGTGTATAATTTGGCATTTAATCGCATCTGCCGTCTGGCACATTTATTTAAACTTACCTCACCTGCTACATGGTCGAGTCGCGTTGGTGGATTGGAGAATGTGATGAACAAGTAGTCGCAATTCATGAAAATCTAATGTCTGCCCATTATTTGCCAACACCACGGCAGCGACGTCGCCTGTATTAAGTTTGGTATACACAATATGATGAAACACAATATTTCCAATACGTCATGAAACCCAAAAACTCCTCTCCGTTCATAATTTCGCATGGCTCAAGACCGTGACACTCGATCCAGGCGGAGGTTGTGTCGTTGAGTAATTACATCGCTTGAGTCTCAGCCTTCGCGACAAGGGCTTGGTGCCTAAAGGCGACGGCGCCAGCGCCCATTGAATTACAACACCGATCTTCTCTTGCCCATCGCGCGCAGCCGCTCTTTCTTCGAATGATTGGGTGGGTGACCATTAGACGCCTGAATAAAAGACAAAATCATATTAACATCAGATCCGGGAAAAGTCGGTTGGTACAAGACGTAGGACATGGCAAACACAGAAAGGCAAGGTTCTGTCATGCGATGATCCCGACTGCTCCCGAAGGGGGTATTACTCGGGAGACAGTCCATTTAGACGCCGACCTGGGACATGTTGGGCCTACCGGTGCGGATGGAACCGCCGAGGCCACCGCGAGCTTCCTTGGCGGAGAAGAACAGGGCAACGGCGGAGCAGGCGAAGAGGAACCACATGAAGGCGGTGCTAGCCTGGATCTCACGGCAACGCTTCTCGGTGTCACTGGAGCCGTAGCCGATCCAGTTGTCGGGGAGGGACGAGGGATTGATATTGCCGCAATTGGGGGCGCGCAGCTTGGCGGCCAAGACGATGGCATCGATAAAGGTGAAGAGAGTGACCAAGGCGTCCAAAGGCAGCATGATGATGGCGCGGCCTAGGCTGGAAATGACGGCCGAGGCGAGGCCATACAAGTTGGCCAACCACGACAGGACGGCGACGAACATGGTGAAGTTGATGGCGGCCGAGGCCGATGAGGAAGCGTTGACATTGTTGGCGATGACGTTACCAATGAGCGCAGTAATGAGCAACGTCCACAAGAGCGCGGTCACGCGCAGAGCAGTGGTGATTAAGCCCGACATTTTCGTTGTCGATAGTCAAGGATTGCTTGTTGCTTCTGGATTCTGAACGAAATAGATGATTGTTTGTGGTTGAAGGGTGCAGAGAGCAGAGAACAGGTGGGTGCGAAAAGCTACTGTCGGTAGTGGCTGATGGGGTTCCGCAGCAGAAGATGGTGAGACAACAAACAATTCGACGGGGATGTGTTTTGGAAAGCTATAATAGCAGTGCTGCTTAATCTCTTTTATTGGCGCGTGATGGACGTGTGATGGGCGTGTTCGTCGTCGAGGGGATGTGTTCACGCTTTGAATGTAACAAGAGACGGGGGCCAGGAGAGCGAAGGGATGCGGGATGAGGAAACCCGGCTGCGTGGTGGTATTTGTTCATTCGTCCAGCCCGGGGGGGCCCGTGGGGGCGAGAGTTGTTCACTCGCGCTGGCCCGGAGCGATCGGCAGTTGGCAGTTGCAGGGTTGAAGGGGGGCAGAGGGGGGCCGCACTTTGTTTGTTTGCGACAAGAACTTCATGGATGGCATGATGCGATGACCTCACCGGACTTGACTGGTGCCGAGCAAGTCCCGCTTTCTTGCTTTCTTGGCGCCGACGTGCAAGCTTGCTCGGGCTGCCCAAGCTCTGGCCAATCACGACCTGTCTAGGTCTTGCTAATCCGTCTTTGTTCTTGGTCGACTGAATTGGCGTCGAGTCCATCATCGTCGTCGTCATCATCATCATCATCATCATCATCATCATCATCTACCAGTATCTGGGCGGAACTTTCTCAGTCCGGGGCCGGGCGCTTTGGTGCAAGCGCATCTCCTCATCTTTGCAGGAGCTGTTGATTTATTCAGGAAGCATCAACGAAAGAGATGATCAGTCTGGCTGGTGACATGAATGATGTGTTGGAGCGACCGCCGCCTGCACGCCGCCTGCACGCCAGCTGCACGCCAGCTGCATGCACCACCTACTGAGCAGCCGGCAGCGTCGGGACCGTGAAGTCGTCGCTGTCCAGTCGTCCCCTGCATTTATCATCATGCCTCGTAATAAGTCGTCTTGTCCGATTTCAACTGCCTAGGTACTTTTCCGGTCATGCTCCGCCGAAGTGGTCAGTCATGATATTTTTTCCACGTCTCCGGAAGGAGCCTAAGCCCAAGCCCTCAATGCCGGGAAACGCTACTGCAGGTCTCGCCCTTCCTCTGCCGCTACCAGTCACGCTGTCGTCATTGGTTCTCGGCCGTGGGACTGTAATATTCACCGGTTAACCCGAGGGGGGGAGAGAGGGAGAGGATAAGAGGGAGAGGGAGAGGGAAAGAGGCCAGGGAGAGGGAGAGAGGCCATCGACGTCTGGCCATGGGATATTATGTAATACAGCGCCTTGAACCCGGCACCTACTGTGTACAGGATTCCTAGAACTGGTGATTCCTCCACGATTCACTCTTCCGCCCTAAAACGGCTCGCAAGCATCAAGCAGAAACCGCCTCTGCTACCTCGGGTTTAGCGTCGGCTCCTCCATCATCCTTCAGTAAGTCATCACGGAACAGCCCAATTGCAACGTCCAACTCTGCCGTCGCGGCTCCCCCGCGTTGCTAGCCCAGCTTCCGAGCTTCCGAGCCTCGAGGGATCATGTGCGATGAGTTGCGAGCAGTATTACTCGGTAAAACATGAACTACTCCGTACACACGCCATTCCACCAATGCCTTGTCCTTTCAGGCTAAAGCTACCCTGTAGACGATTTCCCGTCCAAACTCCAAACCCGACGGCAATATTTCCAAAAGAAAACACGGATTTATTCCTGCGAGTTTCTTCTCCTCACTATTGATTGCTTTTTGTTGTCGTTGTCGTTGTCGTTGATCCTCGGGAAGGAAAAAACGGGGGACTCCCCATTCGGGATTCGGGTTCTTCAAATCCGCCGTTTCGGTCCAGACAGTTTCCCCGCCAAAATGGACCTCGCCGGTCCGGAAGCACGCCACGGGCTTGTGTGAACCAAATAAAAATGAAAATAAAAGAGGAAGCCACCCTCGGACATGGCCGAATCCTCCTCTGTGTTTTCCTGACAAAAACACACCCCAGACATTCGGGCGAAAACCCTAAATTCCCTACAGACACGCCCACTACGCCCTGTGAAAGCTTATTTTGAATAAAATGCAAACCAGCGGCCTGGCTCCGCTCGGCAAAGACAAATTCCCGCCGTGTCCGCCAAAGGACAAACTTTGCCCCTCTTGAACCTTGCTTGCTCTCGCGATTTGATAAACACCCCCTTCCGTATTTCAACGACGACCGGAGCGCAGATCTCTTGGAGAGCAAACCCCCCCCTATTGTTTCACTCGATACCACCAGAACAAAAAGTGATGCAGTAAAAGTCTAAATCTTCAAAGCGCTTTGCCTTTCCACAGAGCCAACAGAGTTCAAAAATGGCTCCTTCACTCGCACACACAGTCACACGTCTCAATTTAAGCCTTGATCGCTGCGTTGCCAGGAGACACCACTATCCAATCAAATTTCTATCATGAGACCCGATGCTTTGCATACGGGACACACATACACGCGCGACTTATTGAGCGTCATCATGCGTAGCCAACGGTGTCGATTGCGCAAAACATGATGACTGGTAACGGCCCCAAGAAGCTTTGCTCGACGCTGCATCCTCGCCCCGTTTCCGAGTTTTGACTTGGCCAACCCCGAGACGACTTCGACGACCTTGGCCACTTGATCTCGTGTTGATTCAACCTTGATTACTCGCTTTGCTCGCGTCATGTCATTCACTCCACAAGGCCGCTTACACGACGACCAAGACTCCCCGGCCGTCCTCGCACAAACCTGGCAGCAAATGCACCCGGCTGGCCGCCATTGTCGTCGTCCGTGGCGGGCCCAGGCTTGCTGCTGGCCTGGGTTGATGTCGCCGCCAAGTCCAACCCGTATGCCCACCGAGCGTCATGCGTCGTCGTCTCATTGACCACGCTGATGTCTCGCCGGTAGAGTTGAGTACCCGTACCCGTACCCGTACCCGTAGAGCTCGCCTTGTCGGGCAAATCGTCCTCCAACGACGCCAGCACATAATGTTGACGACTGCTGCCGAAGCCCCCGCTCGTTTTGCCACCATCCTTCTGCCAAAAGAATGCACTTCCGGTCTTGGTCGCAGTGATGCTCGCTCCGCTTACTTTGCTTTTCAAAAAGGGAATGAATGCTTCCAATCCGTTGGGGAAGACTGCTTTCCCCGTCACGCTCAAGTCCATGGACTGCGTCAGGTTGGCATCTAGCGTCAGACTGTAGTTGCCGTCTGGTGCAGTCTGCCTGAAACTAGACAGGATGGGATAAGAATAGCTCGCACAGAAGACCCTGGTGCCGTTGTTTGTTGCCAAGTCGCGACCCTCGTAGGAGGCTGTGACGTTTTGAACGTTGCCAGAGTCCAGCACGGTTCCTCGGTTGCTCATTGTGAATGTCTGCGTCCAGGAAGCATCGACCTCGCCGGACCCCGCGTTGATCTTGGCCTTGATTTCTAAATTGCGCCCAATGCTCTGGTCGTATCGTACGTATTTGCCCCGAACAGACTCATCATGTGATTTGAAGCTGGGCTTGTTCACAAAGATGCTGGGGGCGGGTCCTCTTGTGACATGTCCCGGCTTCTCATCATCTACTAGCCAGACAAAGATCTTGCCGGAAAGTAGCCAATATCGATTCACCACGGCATCGTCCGCACCGACCACGTGCATGCTGAAAACGTGGGGGGTTCCGTCGCAGAGGATACCGAGCCAGGGCGTGATGTCAATTTCCTGCTCCCGAAGATCGAAGGCTTGCGGGCCTGCCAT
The DNA here is from genome assembly GCA_018801565.1 of Epichloe coenophiala. Lineage (NCBI taxonomy): Eukaryota > Fungi > Ascomycota > Sordariomycetes > Hypocreales > Clavicipitaceae > Epichloe > Epichloe coenophiala. The sequence goes on along the minus strand of JAFEMN010000005.1, from coordinate 1,872,684 downwards.
CGGCCTATGCAAAGGTGGCGAGATGCCCCCGGTGAACACGACGGGGAAAGGCCATGAAAGGCCCGCAATCTTTCCATCAATGTACAACCGTACCTCGCGGAACGAACCCTTGCCCGGCAACGTGGGGCCATTGAACGTGTCTTTGGACTCTTCGGGCACATTGGACCACCAGAATTCTTCGTCAGACTGGCCCGTGGCGGCAATGGACAAAACCGCACGCTTGATGTTGCGAGGCAATGAGACAGACGCTGAAGCCCTCTCGTCTGGGTACGTCCAAGCGCTTCCGGCATTAGACTTTGCCCTGCCGGCGGATATGGCCAAGATCTGATCTGCGGGGGTGGCAAGCGGACCAGTGTCACCAGTCTGGTTGGCCTTGTCTCTGAAAAAAGTTGCTGTGAGCGTGGCATTGAACGATCCAGTATACTTGTCGTCGACAGCGTTGCCGAGATCGAATATGAGTTGCTGGGGTCGTTTCCACAGAGCAATGTAATTTGTCATGTCCTTCCAGTAGGTCCACGAAATACCTGGACGGGGTTTTGGCTCAGCCGTCGACGTCCTCCAGACTTCGATGTCATTGAGCCACATGGTAGCTAAGCGGTCAAACTGACGGCCCTCTGAGACGACGGTAAGATTGACAGCGACCCGGTTGAAGCTCGATGCAAGAGAGCAGGTTGTTGCCACTGGAGGAACATAGTTGGCTAGCAGAGCACATGAATAGCAAACATGTCAGCCAAAACACAGCCCACGACACAGGATTTCGTTCATCATCTCTCATCTGCACTATACTGAGCAAAGAGAAGAAGAAGAGTACGGAGATGGGCTTTTGTAATCTTACCAACAAACGGCTGACCGTAGCTATTCGCAAACACATGCTCCATCAGCGTCACCACGCACGACTCTCTTTCCTCCTCACCACCCCCCGGGTCCCCAAGAAGCTCATTGCCGTCAACCAGACCGCAAGACGACAACACAGGGCTAGTCACCTCAAGACATTGCAGCGGCTCAGTAGGATAACCTCGTGCATCATCTCTAGACGTGGGCAGCAAAAACTCCTGCGTAGCCGGTCTCCCGACCAGCAGCTCTGCGGTTACCAAGTCGAGAACCACCAGGAACGCGCTCCGCACAACGTTTCGCATAGTGTTACCTGACGGACCGACCGAGTAGCTGACAGAGAGGAAGGAGGAGTGTCGGGTCAAGATCTAGTTCATCGCATTGTAGACTGCAACATGATCAAAAGGCTGGTAGGAGAAGAAGAATTACACACTAGTACGCGCCCTCACGTAATCTGAAGGGGACGGAGGCTGCACACACCGCCCCAGACCACTCCGGCGACGCCAAGGCAACACCTTGTGTGTACTTTTAAGTTTGAACTCAGCAATCAATGGCATCAACGAGGCTTCGAGGTCGAGCAGAGGCCCATCGCAGATTCAATGGACCGGCCCGCCTCGTGTTACATGCCTGTCATGCTCTCCAGACCGGGGGCATTCCAGCAAGCTCCAGCACCTCAGTCTCAGAGGATCGGCTCGTCATCCATCGCAGCGGGCGCTTTCCACCATTTCCACCACGCACGCATCGCAGCAGAGAGCACATGCATGGCGCCGGCAACAATCCATCTCGTGCTTCTTCTCCCTGCGACTTGATGCACTCGATCGATGCACGTCATTACGAATGGTGGCCCCTCATTCTGTACACAGGACAACAGATGGACCAAGACCAAGGCAGCGTCGTCGGCCTCACACTGACGCCCCGCTCGGGACGGATGTTCCTACATGTAGACGTCTGATGCGGATTGAAGCCGGCACAGACTCACAGTTTGGGTTTTCGAGCGGGCCAGGCGCGGATTTTGAGTTGCAGCCCATACTCCGCACAGGCTGGCCTGGCCTGGTCACGGAGTCAGAGACATTCAATGCACTCGGCGCGGAACAGAGTTGTGGTGGCAGAGTTAATGTTGTGTGTGTATGCAGAAAGTATAATATATATGTGGTGTGACGCCGAGAGGAATATGTACAGGTAAAATTGAGTTGCGCATTTTCACATCTCATAACATGGGTCTCCGTCTCCTTCCTGCTTATGTGGACCCCGTCTCCATCTCTCCATCTCTCCATCTCCCCATCGCTTCTGCGAGTGCGTCGTGGCCTGCAGTCCAGGTCGATTCATTCATTCACCTGCGTCCTCCGCCGCATACATCATTTGGACAATGCCTATGTATGTATCGCGGATGCGGATGCGGATGCAAGTTGCAGTGCCGGTCCTGCACCTGCTCCAATTGAGCCAGTTGAGCCAGCTGAGCCCCGCCTAGAATGCGGCGTCTGCCATTTGAATCCAGCCCGTGTTTGCACCGGCCGCAGCTCCGTATTAATGCGTGAGGCACTATGAAAGTCTGGCCACTGTGGCTCCTCTTTCAGGGGGCTCATGAGGCAGGCTGATGGGAATGGAAACCCTAACGCCAGCCACCCGTTGGAGGGGGGGGGGTCTTGACTTCTGATGACCCGTTTCCATGACGCCACCCGTCAGAATAGGCGCTCTCCGACATGGCATGACATTACATGACTAGGGTATCGTGTCGGCGGAAATGACAAGAGCCAGCCATCATCCCATTGTTGTGGGAGGAGAGGGGGGAAGAGTGAGCCGGGCAGAATAAAGAGAGGAAAAAAAAAATTAAGAGCCGCCTTCGCGACTGATATCATGTGCCAGCTTTCACTAGGCACGACAATGGTCCCAGTAACGCTTTCTCGCAGCAATGGCGTTCTTGTCCCCAACGAACCGGTATTGGAAGAAGTTGAAGACGGCAAACTCTTCCCGGCTCATGACGTACGAGTTGGGATGATGTTGCACTTTGCCCCAGATCTGGGATAATGAGTGTTCGAGGATCTTGCTGACGGTGGGATCCGAGGCACCGTCGGGGCTCTCCCGAGCGATCTCGAGTGCTTGGCCGACAGCAGCGTCGGACGTCTTGCTGGGTGCCGGCGTCGTGCCACCACTCATGGCTAGGCTAACAATGGGCGTGTCTTCGCGGTGAGGCATTGCGCGGTAGAATGTGTAGTGTGCCTGATGATGAGGTAGGTGTTGTTGGTGATGATGGCGATGGATATCTTGAGAGGCGACGGACAACAACATGCTTAGAGAGGAGCAAGCCGGAATGGTGGGAGAGCCGCTCATGTATATACTTGTGGGTGAAGAGAGGACAAGACTTGGTCTTGTGGGACCAAAAGGGTAAATGAGATGTCCAAGCAAGGGTGGGCAAGTGATTGAGGGCAGGGACCTGGTAATATGACTCCTTGCTAATAAAGCGGTGTCTGATCAAAAGTTTGTTTGGTCGACAAGAGACCAGGGGGTGGGTGTGTTTATTTATTTGCTTGACGCAAACCTCTTTGACAAGTCCGTGGAGATCAAACGTTGACACCAGCACCAGAGCCTTGCTTTTAGCTTTTAGTTCTTTAAGTTTAGAGAATTCCCTCCCCTCTTTTTTTTGATTTTTTCTTCTTCTCCGTCCTTTGTGCAGTCTCTTCCTCTTGGGGATGGAGGGGCTCTCGCAGACGGCGGCTGGAACCCGGCTCGGTTCGAAATTAGGTCAAACGAGAGACTTGTCGTGTCGTGTCGTGTCGTGTCGTGTCGTGTCGTGTCGCGTCTTGTATTGGCTTGGCTTGGAGGCGTGGATGGGTAATAAGACAAGGATGTCAGAGGGGGCTTGCTAGATGGGATGGCTGCAGTCTGCAGATGCGCGGGATAAGTCAGGTTGCTGCAGGAATCTGGAGCAAGCGCCGTATCCTTTATAGATGAACCTCACTGGCAGACGATGGCCATAGGGATCATCATTATGTACCGACGTACATGCGGCCGACGAGAATGGAAACAAGAGAGCCCGACCGAGTAGCCCGTAAATTAAGTCTTCGCAAGTTGTACCCTCCGTGGCGGTTCCCACAACGCCACCGCAACGTCGGGCCAAGGCGCTGGATCAGAGAATGCAACTGTGATTACTACCTATTGTCAAACCTTGGTTACGAGTAATTGGGGGTCCGAAGGTTTGCGAGAATGTCCATCGGGTCGTGGGGGGGTCGTGGGGCGGCCACGCTTTCGTTGGCGACACGCCCGCCGAGGGCGAGGGAATGGGAGGGGCCGATGGATGACGGCTCGCTAACCAAGACACCCCCCCCCCCCAATGGACTGGCCGGTGGAAAAAAGCAATCAAGTCGTTGGCAAAAACCCCCGATGCAAATTAAAAGAAAAGCCCGGCTCCCGACGCCGCGCAGTCGGATTCTTGCTAAACTTGATCAAAGACATGCTCATGTTGCATGTGCACGGTTTTCGTCCTTGACCATTGGAGGTGCATCACCTGCAAAGTTTAAATCCCACCGAGTCAACACGATGGATGAGTAAGTTTGGTTTCGTGCACACTCTGTATCAACCTTGTTATTACTATTAGCACACCCTGCTCTGTTGGCCTTTTTGCACCACCGCCCAATAAGGCTTGTAGAATAGTCGCTCCTCGCATGCGTCGACGCCGTCCCAACAAGTACATACACACATAAGAACCAACCCACTGGAACGGGTCTCAAACTGACATCGTCAAGCGTCCAGCGTCTTGGCAATTGTCAACTTGTCATCTTTGTTACTGCTTATAGGTGATTGTTCAAGCATCACGCATCACGAATCATGCATCATGCATCAATAAACCTTCTGCAGGACCCGGCTCAAGAAGATGTAACAACAACTTATTCATTGCAGCTCGACGGTGGTCTCGTAATCTCGAGACAGATCTTGTGCAAGCCGCGCCACCATCAGTCATGGACTCAGAATGACGTTCCTTCCTGGACTTCCTTCCACATGGCATGCCCCTTTCTTTTTTTGGAACTCGTTCATTTCCACTACGGACCGCAGCTGCACCAATTGCTTCACAAAAAAAGTTTAAAATCCCACGCCACCCAATCAATGCCGCTCCAGCTACAGCTTAGCCCCGTCTGCTGCTCCGTAGTCCCCAGTCCATCCGTTCAACTTCGTCCCGACAATGCAGCCCTCGCCTCCGTCGCCGCGGAAAAATTGAACGAGGGCGGCTGTATCATCCCCATTCTGGGATAGCCGTCAGTGGTCGCACACGCTTTGCCAACGATTTTTACCTGTTTTGGACCCTTCCTCTTTTGACTCGAGATGACCTCGGCATGACTCGACGGTTTGTAGCCGGCTCCAAGATACCACTTGTTAACGCCTCAGGTGCCTTGTTGCCATGCAGTCGGCTCCATGTCCGGGCCAACTGCTCGCTTCCCGGCAGTTGCAATTGACCGGAGAGACATCAAACATCGTGGCTTGAACTCTTATATTGCCACGCTGACAACGGTCATTAAGGTGTTAGCAGAGCTTATTGTAGTCGCCCTCTAGACTAGCATGTCCTCACTTGTAATGAACACAGTCGGGCCGTGAAGAGAGCTGTGCTGTACTTGGTCGCCCACATCATGAATTGCCAATGAGGTAGGTGAACGATGCTCCACAAAGTTTTAAGCTTCAGCCCATCGCACCAAAACTCTCACCAAGTCTATTTCGTTTGCGGCCTGGCCGTATCTATTTATGACGGACTGGAATTCTAAGCTGGATTACATGTTTTCCTATTCATCTTACTCTGTGCAGTTATACATGCCATCCCTGACTCTATTCAAGCTCAATGATTGGAGCGGGTAGGATCTTCGGCCTCACCTAAATATTGTACAACATCTAACGCCGTCACCATATCAGCTTTATCCGGCTCCCCGAGCCCTTGCCGCCCCCCACTAACGCGACGCGCGCTTTCCAATGTTCCATCCCCAGGATCGCAGCACCTTGACGACCTTGGGTGTGACGGCCGCCGTCAGCGGCACTCTGAAGAAGATGAAGCTCTTGTGAATGGCGTAAGCGAGCGCGAGTTGAGTTCCCAGACCTGCCAAAGAAAGAAAGCGATCCTTCGGTTAGTCGCTATACTTTTGCACCCAAGGGGTTGGTTACATCACGAGCCGTCCGAGAGGGGGCGCTTGGCCATTCTGACGAGATGTGCACATACTAGCTTCTTCCTTGTGGTGCTTTTGCGCCTCCTCGACACCCCAACCAGCCATTTCGACCTTGTCGCTAATGGCATCGTGCCCCAAGGTTTCGACTTCAGCACTCTTCAAAGAATGCCAGTATTCGTGCCATTTCTGGCGCACAGTCTCCGGGATGAACTGGCTAACGCTCGACACGACGTAGTGCTCGACTTTGCCTATTTTTTTTTTTTTGGTTCCCCGTTAGTAAACAAACATTCATATCAACACGCACTTCAAAGAGTTTTTGGAAAGCAAATATAACCAACCGATGGTGTCCGTTCCGACGATCCTTACAAGAAGGAAGCACAACGGGAAATCCAATATGCTGAGGGCAAAATACACGCCGACTGCTGACCAGCCATACTCTTTAGATAGCCTCTTCAGCTTCTGACTCAGTGTAAGCTTTTCCTGTGTTCCATTTTGTGTCGTATTGCGTCTCCAGCCGGAGAAGCGAAACCCTCGTCGTTGTACCCGCGCGAATGTCAAGCCGGGCTGACTTTTCAAGTGGCTACTTGTGCCTCGCAGCGGACTGAGGTGTTGTTGTCGTTGTCGTAGTCCTGTTTTCAATCCCGCGAATGTTGTCTGTCCCGTCTCTGTACTATGAAACGCCCGTGCCCATGTGTTGGTCCACGCTGGGAAAGACATTGGTCGAGCCATGCCGCCTTTTACGGGGAGGCTACGAAGACCGAATGCTGCTCGGAACATGTTGGACAATCATTCGCAGCAACACTACGGGTGGAAATGACGCAGTGTGCCGCGTGTCTTTTCTACCGCTTTGTCTCCCACGGTATCCCTCGTTATTATCGTGCCGACGCCGCGTTGTTATGGCCAAGTGGCTCGGTCGGCCAAAGGTCGAAGGTCGTAGAAGTGGAATTGGTGGCAGGATTCGGGTTCTCGGGATCCAAATACGTCCGCTGAATTGATCCGTTGCGCCGGAGGCAAGTTTGGCAACTGCACCGAGACAATTTTTCTGACAACCCTGACGCCCGATAACCGGGATGGCAGCTCATGCATGAGTGGGGACTGACCAATCACGTGTCGCATGTCAACCCTCATCAGAGGCATGAAGCTTGTGTTGAAGGGGGTTTGAAGCCGCTCACTTGGAAAACATCGTGATTTCTCTGAAGGAAAAGGAAGGAAAATTCGAGGTGCATCGAAAAGGTGAGAAATTTGCAGACAGTTCAGTGAAATTCTTGGATGCTGCACTAGATGAAGGATTGCATGACCAGATTGAAACCCGTGACGATAATGTTGCACAGGTCTGAATGGCTTTTACCAAAATCATGACTGGATATTTGCATCCAAGTTCGCGTCACATAGAGACGCATGGTACCTCCTAGCAAGATGAATACTGGTTCTCCTGGGTAGATTTACCATTGCACAGGAATGCTCGCGTGACCAAAATACAGCAATGATCTCTCCCCCGGGGGTAGCCCAAGCACAGGAGTTCGTTTTCGTCATCAACGCTTCGACTTCGAATCACTTCACACAATGGCTGGTCTAGTATCGGCCGTCTACGGCCACATTGCCAAGCTCCAGATAACGGCTGGGTGCTCTATGCCGAAGTAAATCAGTCATCAGTGGGGTTTCAAGGCACATCCGAAGTCCGATGCGCTTGGCGCTGACATGTCTGCACAGCTGACAGACAGCTGTCCAGGAAAGTACACCAGCTGCGAGGCGAATCTTCTCCGTCACCGCTGTCTGCCACGTGGATGCCTAAAGATTACGTTACGAATTCCTGCATTACCTTGCTGCATTACCTTGATCGCAGTCTTTTCTTTAGTCCCGTCCACGGACATGCCCTATGCATTGTTCACGCTCGCCCACAAGATCAGTCTGCCAAGCCTTCCGAGGCAATCCACGGCCAACTCCTTCCTATCCGCATGTCTTGTTTTCGTGAGATGAACCCGGCTCTTTCCCGTCTGTTCTTTTTCAGCCACGCGCGTGACGCAAAGGGGGGATAGCAGGGGACAACAGCATGACCATCGTGAACGACTTCGCTCAGTTCCCTGCTCCCTGAATCACCAGCTTTGTGTGTGGCCCCAGTCAACATCTGGCCGCACATTGAGTGAGGGCCTGTGAATAGCACGCAGCTTTGCGGTGCTTGTCCATTCGTTTCTCCCCCTCTCTCCTTGATAACTGCCTCGTATATCTAGTCGTTGCCGCTCTTTTCTGCCCATCAGCTCTTGTTTTGTCTCGTTTTCCGCGGTACCTTTCATCCATTCGTTTTGGCCGCCATGGTAGACATGTCATCAACGCAGGCTTTATGCGGAAGGAAGCGAAGCTTGCTTCGAACTTTTGGGTCTCGCAGGCGACGTAAAGACTTTGCGGTGTCTGCATCAATTCAAACGGAAGGTATGTGTGTCCCATTACCTTTCAGGTGCCGGTGTTGATAACCAGTGACTCAAGCAACATCATTGACACCGACGAAGCCAATTCACGAATCCACGGAAGAAAACATTTCTCGCTACTCACGAAGTCAGCCAAAACAATCCGTCTCAACACCCCTGAAAAGGAACGATGTCTCGTGCGCTCGTGTGAACAAAACTCCATTTTCAGATGGCTCGCAGGCTGGGACGCCTTCCAAGCGTTCGTCTGACTGTACGAGAGATGGTTGCAGATTCCCTGTTTCTCCTTTTAGAATGCATCCAGTCATGGTTCCTCGAACATCACAGATCAACCAAGACTCGGAGAGTTCCGCAAATAGAAGGAACTCGATGGCTACATGTCGATCTGGCGAAACCAATCATCCTACACGACGATACACGACGAATTCTGTGCAGTTGAGGGACACTGTTGACATGCTGAGGTTGCTAGACGACTCAATTTCTAGGCCGGAGAAGAATTCTACACCCTCAGAAAAGCCGAACATGGCCCTGCCAATGCCCTTGATGGAGACACAAAGGGGGTTCATTGGACCGAGAAGCTCTTCAGTGAGAGCCTTGAGAAGGCAAGTTCACCTGGCGAGCGCCGAAGAGATTAATGCCAAGGTTGCGGAGATGATGGCGGCAATGGATGCCTTGAAGCCTAGCACGCCAACAAGAACAGCGACAGATTCAAGAGCACTGGCTCAAGTAGCTCAATCAAAGGGACTCGCAAAGTTGTTGGGAAGACTGCACAGCAAATCAGCCAGCCCTGACAATCAAGCCCTGAAAAAGCGAAGCAAAACTGGAGCAGCAGGAGATGAAGACGCCCCCCTGGCAAAGTCGGCAAGTCAATCAGACAAGAACCAGTCATCGATCAGCTCTACAGAGATTCGGTTGAATGAAGACCAGAATCTCAACAGAAACAAGGTTCAACAAATAATTGGAGGAAAGGTGATTCAAAAGCATGCAAGCTCAACCTTGGTCAGTGGCAACTCCGATTCGTTCGTCACGATTGAGTGTAGGCCAGGAGAGGACCGGCAAGTGGCTCAATCAAGACGAGCGCATGACACCCGACGAATGTCTTGGCCGTCGGCGAACCCGTTTGACACCGAGCAAGACTTTGAATGCGACCTTGACCAAGGCATTCTGCACGCGTCCCCAGCTGGCTCGTCAACTCCACGCATTCGGATTCATCGAACCTCGGATTCTACCCTGAGTGAGTATTCTATCAAAGACTTGAGTGGAGCGAGTCTGGGCCAGGTGAATCTGGCAAAAGTGGTTCAGATCGGCAAAAACGACAATACCAACAAATGGATTCGTCAATTGAACTTCGGGCCAGCTGCCGACAAGAGGCATTCTCCTAGAGAGATTCCGAGCCAGAATGACGACGAAGGGACTGCCAAGAAGCACCCATCACCTAGCAAGAGGGACCTGGAGGAGCTCGAAAAGGCATTTCGGCAGTATGAGCTGCCGCAAGGAACATGCGAAGATGGCGGCGTGGACGAGCTGGCTGCGAGTCGAACGGTCCTATCTGTTAAAGACCGGAACTAGAAGCTTCGAAAGGATGTAGAAGGCAGAAGCAACATTGTGCCTCCGTTACCGCCTCGTGCTTCGACTTGTTCGTCGCGAGTTTTGCGACCGCTGGGCCAGACCAATACAAGACCGAGTACCAAGCTCCGACTGGCCTCCAAGTACAGACCTGCCGACGCATGCGCTGATGAAGATGACGAGCTGCTGTAGGAGTAGAAAAGACACTGGACGGTGGAGTTTTCGAGTCGCGCCTGATGAAGGAGAGTTGGATGTGCTCATGGATACAGTGTATGGCTGGAGATGCTTGGGGTGTTGCGGAAGAGTAGACAATAGGACATTAGGGTACCGCAGGAAAGGAAGACTACAAGTGATATTCTATAGCTGAAGCAAAGCAGAAAAGCATGCGTAGCACATGATTTGTAATGGCAACATGGCTGACGCTCTGAGAATGCACAACAAGTCGTGACTGGTGAGAGGGACCATGAGCAAGAGATGTCCTGTCGCGGTTTGCAGTCCTGTCGCGGTTTGCACGTCCAAGGCACAAACGTTTTGGTACTGAACGTTGGGGGGTGGGGAGGTAGTTTAAGATGGAACAAGTATGCTATTATGTAGTCTAGAACTCTACAGTAGTCTACATAGAGGACTGTAAGAGTAGCGGCTTCAACCAGTCATCATGTATGCATCATGAGATGGAGATGGAGGCCGGGCCACTCTGGATGCATGCAATGTCCTTGGGCCCACGACCTTGGGGGCCGCAGGAGGTGGGGACATTTCCGACGCCGGCTCTACATTGTGATGAAAAGTTGGCGTCAGCATGTTTTCATGTTTGCCGGATGGGGGGGGGGGGGAGGTACGTACGTTAGGCCATCATCATGATGGAGGATGTTAAGGCGGTATTCGGAGCCGTCGGTGCCGGGGAGCAGCTGGAAATAGTACTTGGAGTTGCGGCCGCATTCCGTGGCGTGCGTGGGCTCCGGGTAGACGGGGTCGTTGACGTAGCAGGTGAGCCGGGTGGCGTTGCGGCCCGAGAGCTCGAAGCTCACGGCGTCGATGGCGCTTTTGCTGTCGGCGTCGGTGGCCTTGCGGAGGTAGAAGTTTCCGATGACGATTTCCTCGGTGCCTGCTGAGGCGGCGGAGACGAGGGAGGAGGCGGCTGCGAGGCCGAGCATGGTGGAGAACTTCATTTTTGGGCCGGAGCTGTGATGTTACTGTGCGGCTGATTGAGTGAGGACGACGCGGTGAAGAAATCGACGAGTTGAGCTGGGGAGACGTGGTATATATATATGTGTGTTGCCGGATTCCTGAGTCATGATCGTGTTGCTCGGTTGGAACAACTGTGCCGGCCGGGTGCGTTGCTATTATAAAGCTCCGTATTATGAGTGTTATTGCATCGTGATGATAATGATGACTACGCCTTCACACCCGAGTCCCGACATGTCGGTTATGTACGTGAGGTGGATCAGGCCAATGACGATGCCTGCCGAGCCCAGCCCGCCCAGCCCAGCCCGCAGAGCCCAGCCCGCAGAGCCGGACCCGTTCTCGCCTTACTAGATTGATAATGAAAATAGCAGACTTCGGTAAGAAACATATAACTTGTTCGAGATCTCATATGAGAGTTCCTACCAGGAGCCTTGGCCAAGATAAGAAGAAGATTAAACGGCCCGCAAGACGTTTCTGGCCTCGTATTCCACGCGATAATTACGTATGTACATTATGTATGTGATTAGGTTAGGAAATACTAGTAAAACAAGCTAAAGAAATAATTAGTAAGAAAAGTAACTAGTAAGAAAAGTAACTTTTTCTAGTAAATTTCTAATCAGAAAAGTAAAATATAAATTAATTTCTAAATTTTATTTTATAAAAAATAAGTAAAAAAAAATAACTAGTAAGAAAAGTAACTAGTAAGAAAAGTAACTAGTAAGAAAAGTAACTAGTAAGAAAAGTAACTTTTCCTAGTAAATTCTTAGTAAGAAAAGTAACTTTTCCTAGTAAATTTCTAGTAAGAAAAGTAACTAGTAAGAAAAGTAACTTTTCCTAGTAAATTCCTAATAAGAAACGTAATTAATAAGAAAAGTAACTAGTAAGAAAAGTAACTTTTCCTAGTAAATTTCTAGTAAGAAAAGTAATTAGTAAGAAAAGTAACTTTTCTTAGTAAATTTCTAGTAAGAAAAGTAATTTTTCTTAGTAAATTCCTAATAAGAAAAGTAATTAGTAAAAAAAGTAACTTTTTCTAGTAAATTTCTAATAAGAAAAGTAAAAATATAAATTAATTTTTAAATTTTATTTTATAAAAAATAAGTAAAAAAAATAACTAGTAAGAAAAGTAACTTTTCTTAGTAAATTCCTAGTAAGAAAAGTATGTAAGGCCTTACTTATAACACCCGTGCGCTAGCACACCCCTAGGCAGGCATACTACGCCCTAGGGCTAGGTTTACGTAACACTAGTAAGCTACTAGCTATAAGCTAGTAACTTATATATATAATACACTTAGACCTAGTAAGCTTTAGTTAATATATAAGTACCCTTATATCTCTTACCTAGCTATTCTTTTATTTTTATAATTCTAAAGCTTCTCCTACTAGTTTCCTAAGAGTAATATAAGGGGGAGAATAACCTAATCTACTAGAATAATACTATATATTACTTAGGATTTACTAAATAATAGTAATATTATAGCTAGAGATATACTATATTTTATAACTTTATCTAATACTATACCCTTTACTATAAGGGTAGAAAAGGTAGTAATTAAAGAGTAAATTACCTAGCTTAAGTAACTTAAGAAACTATAAAAGTAAGAATAAAAGCTTATAAACTTAATATAACTTTATAAAAAAGGGGAACTAATAAAAAATAGCTAAAAAGCTAATATATCCTTAAGTCTTAGTAGCTAAGAAGTTAAGGTTTAAAATATTATAAAACTTTAATACCTTATAAACCTATAAAAGCATAAGATATAGCTTAATAACCTTAACTATACCTTTAAAGAGGTAAAAAAAAAGTATTATTAAGATAACTAAAAGATTCTCTTTATACTTAATTATATATATATAAACTATTAGGTAAGATATGTTATGACTAGGTTAGGAAGATATAAACAGAGTAAAGGCTAAGGTTCTTAGTTATAGCTAGAGAGCTATTACTTAGAGGTAAGTATATAAAGGTCTTAAACTCTAACCTCTTATATACCTTATAAGTAGTCCTTATCTAAATACCTTACTATATATATAGCTATTTAGTAGCTACTTAGTTATTTATATAACCTAAGGCTTATCTAAGGGTTTTATTATATAACTACTTTATCCTTAGCTCCCTAGCCTTTATGCTTTTAATATACTTCCCCCCTAATATATAATTATCCTTAATTAAAAAAGAAGCTACTTAGCTAATATAAGTATACTATATATAACTTATAATAGTAATTAATATTATTAGTAGTTATAGTAATATATAAGTATTATATTTACTTAGAATAAGAGATAAATATTATTAGGTTATAAGTAATCTTTACCTTACCCTTTAATTCTAAATAACTATATAATTACTACTCTAGTGTAATAATATATATGCCTTTATATAATAGAATATTAATACTAAGTAAGTAAACTACTTATATTAAATTTTATAATTAGTTTAAATAAATAAAGTACTATATACTATTTAAAATAAATAAGTTCTTATCTAATATTAGGGATATTATATTAATCTTACTATAGGTTTATAGCTAGTATATATATTTACTAGTAATAGCTATAACTATAAATATTATAATTCCTAAATTAGCTATATATAGTATATAAATTACTTAGGGGTCTAAAGCTAATATAAAAAAGGCTTATTTTTCCTTACTTTTATATATTCCTTTCCTTTATATTTTTCCTTAATATTATAAATTACCTTTACTTATAAGCTAATAGCTTTATAGCTTTTATTATATTAATTACTAATATCCTATAGTATTATTTTATTATTTATATCTAACCTTACTTAAATACCTAATCCCTTTTAAATACTAGAATATTAATTACTTTACCTTTTATACCTATATTCTTATAGTATATTACTACTAACTTACTAATAGTAAATTATATTTATATAGTATAGTACTCTTACTTTATTAAATTCTTTAATAACTAAGAAAACTACTTAGATATTTTCTTAAAAATCTCCTAAGAAGTAAATAGCTTTAAAATTTTTAATATAAGTATAGTATTTTTAATCCTTAGTATATATCTTACTAACTTATAGCTAGTAATACTAGTAGTATAAAAATTCCTTATATATACTATATATAATAAGTAATAATATAAGCTATTACCCTTAAAGATAATAATAGTATAGTTTTATAATATATTATAAAAGGTAAATCTATTTTAACTAAGTATACTAACTCCTTAAGTATAACTTTACTATTACCTTACTATATACTACTACTAACTTATATAAGTAACTTAATAAAATATACTTATTATATATAAAATAATAAAAACTACTTAAAGGTATATCTTCCTTTTTCTTACTACTTATATATATACTTGTTAAGAACTAGCCTTATAGCTACTATATATAAGCGTTTAGAATAAGAATATTATTCTTATAGAAGAAGAAAGGAATTACACTAGTGGTTACATAGTATCTAGATATATAGTCCCTTATACGTAGTCTATGCATAGTCTATATAAAGCCCTAACCTAGCTATATAAAGTATATATACTTTCTAAAGCTAGACTTAACCTAAGCTTATAGCTTAAGTCTATAATATACCCCTTTACTTACTCTTTTTTTCCTTCTTTTACTAAAAAATAAGTATATATTAAATATAAACCCTTATTATATAGCTTCCCTTAAAAAATATAATAAAGTAATATAAGTAGCCTAGTAAGGCTAGTAGGTTACCTAGTAAGGTTATATCTTTACTATATAGATTTAAAAAATTTTTAGTATAAGACTACCTTACTTTAATCTAGTTTTACCCCTAAAAATACTAGCTACCTATTTTATAGCCCCTTATTACTAGTTATCTCCTTACCTTATTTAGTTTATTATCTTTACCTTAATCTTATATCTTATTTATTACTTACTAAACTTAAACTTTACTTTAAATAACTCTCTTATTATTAACTACCTAACCCCTTATTATATAATATACTACCCTTACTTACCCCTAGCTATTATTTATAAATATAAAAAACCTATACTTTAATTAAAGCTTAACTAATTTATCCTAAAATATAAATATTCTATTCCCCTTTCTTTTATTTTACTTCCTTTTACCTTTATATTATTATAATACTTTCTTTTTATACTTTTCTTACCTTTCTTTATTAATTATTCTATAACCTTAAAGCCTTTTTTTTATATCTAGTTTACTCTTTATTATAAGTAATATTATCTCTCTTACTAACTAACTTACTACTAGTATACTTTCTTCCTTTTTTTTACCTTCCCTTATCTTATTTAAAAGGACTTACCTTAGTAAGTATATTTTAGAAGAAAACTTTAAGAATAAAGCCTTTTCTAATAGTAAGAAATATAATTTCCTTTATAGTTCTTATATAAATAATCTCTAGAATAAAGGTAAATATATTTATACCCTAGGGCTAAACTAGGCCTATACCTTATACTATACTAGTTATTATATATATATCTAGGAAAAGCACTTATATAATACTAACCTAAAACTTTATTATATCTTTAAATATCTTAAGACCCTTTTAGCTATAAGTAAAGCTATTAAGACTTTAGCTATACTATAGTTTACTAATAGTAAGGGGTAATATACTACCCTTATAAAAATTTTTATTTACTATTATAAGTATTTTAATAGTATATTAGCTATAGCTTAAATTAACCTAGCTAAGGCCTAATCCCTAGCTTCCTTCTCTATAAATATAGCCTATACCTAGGGTACCTTTAAAGTGTAGTAGCTTATACTTACCTAGATAATACTTACTTACTATAATTATAATAACCTAGCTACTAAATTTTTTTATAATATAAGAACTATAAATAATAACCTAACCTAGTCTATCTTTACCTAGGAGGCTAGTAATACCTAGGTCTAATAAATAGCTAAAACTATTATAAAGCTAGCTTATATTATTACTAAGGTATACTAATCCTATAAGGAGTCTAATAATGCCCCTCCCTTATCTTAATTACTTTTTACTATAGTAAAAATCTAGTACCTAAGTATATATATACTAGAGGGAACTTAAAGGACTTAGTTTACTATTACTAAATTAAAATATACCCTTTTAGGGCTATTATTTATCTATATATTACCCTATTATAATTTAAATTAATTAAGTGCCTTTATATATATTATACTTTCTAATAGTTCTTAAGTTAGTTATATATAATCCTTTTATTTAACTAAAATATTCTAGTATAAACCCTAGCCTAGTGTATTTTTAGCTATAAGAATATTCTTTACCTAATACTTTATAAGATTATTATTAGTATTTATTATAATAAGTTCTAGTAGTAAATATTTATTAGCTAGTTTTTAACTTAGTAATAGGTTAATTACTATATATTAGATTAGGTTAATATAAAAGATAGGATATAGTCCCCTTAGGATATCTAATTTAACTATTAAAGGTATAAGTACTTTAAGCACTTTATATTTAGCTATTACCTAATCTAACTTCTTATAAGGATAGTTTATCTTAATATTATAAAGACTAAGCTATATATAGTCCCTAACCTAAAATTACTTTACTAGCCTATAGCTACTATTTATATTCTCCTACTATTATTACTAGATAAAGGCTATTATAGCTTATATTAAATCTATACTATCCTTTAAATATTATAGAAAGGCTTAAGCCCTTCCCTTTACTAATATAGTAAATAGCTTTATAGGGGATAAATCCTAAATTATAGCTATATTAAACCTATAAAGTACTATATTTATGCTTATCCTAGTTACTAATAAATCCCTATTATTTAATGCTAATTAGTAAGCTAGTAGGTAATCTAGCTATTTAAACTAAGAAAAAGATAGTATTATATATAGTATAGCCTATACTTCTTAGTTAGCCCTTTTTGTGCTACTATTTATCTAAGGGTAATATATAGTAAAAAGTAACTATTATATACTAACCTTACTATAAAGCTTAGTCTAGAAATTACTAAGCTAATCTAACCTATAGTCTATAATAATTTATATAAGAAACCTATAAAACTACTACTAGTAATATTTAAATTATTTTATATATACCCTAGTTTTTATTAATATTATTACCTCTAACTAAATATACTTTAAGAGTTAATTAGTAATAACTATAAGGAACTATAGCTAATCCTATGTTTTAGTAAGAAGGTTAGTTATAAAGTTAATAAATATTTATAACTAGTATTTATTAGGTAATAGAATTAGCTTTAGTAAGCCTTATTATAGTTACTAGCTCTTCTACCCTTTATAATAGTAATAGTTTTATATAAATTAAGCTATATCCTATAATATACTATCCTAATAGAAGTCCCTTTAAAGCGCCTTAAAGGTTATATTCTAGCCTAAGTACCCTAATAAGGGTAAGTTATAAATATACTATATTAATATTATAGTTAGTAGCTCTTACTTAAGGACTTATATTTACCCTTAAAATTAGAGTAACCCTTTTATACTAATCTAATAGTCTATAATTTATTCTCTAGTGTTAGTAATATCTAGGAACTTCCTAGCCCTTATAACTACTATATTAACTTATAACTTATAAGCTTTATTCTAAGTTAAAGACTAATTCTATAAAGACTAAAGATACTTATTTATAAATATAGACTTACTAGTAAGTAAATTCCTTAATATAGTTAGGCTACTATTAGGAAAACTCTTATTTACTACTATAATAGGTTTAAGGTATATATATAGTTACCCCCCTTTAAAAGAGAACTTTATAGAACTAGTTACTAACTAAATAATAAGTACCTTTGCTTTTTTTATTCCTAGTTTATCTTAATAATATATTTAGTTATTTTACTTATATACCTAGTTTATAATATAAATAGAAATTAAATAGTAATAGAGTTTTTACTTACTATACCTAATACTTTAATATTTCCCTTAGTGCTATAAAGTACTTAAGATTCTTATAGTTTATTAGTATTATAAATAGTTTACTTATACTATATAATTTTACTAACTATACCTTAAGATAGGAGATAATTATAAGTAGCTTCTTATTATAAATTATATAATTTTACTAAGCTACTTATAATTAAGCTAAATAGTATACTACTAGATATAAAATACTATTACTACTAAACTAAGAGAGATAACTACTTAAAGCTATTCCTAAGTAGTTTACTTTTACTAAAGTATTCTTTTTAGGATTTTACTAGGCTAGGATTAGATATAATATAAAAGCTAACTTTAATATTTTAAATACTTTATTATACTCCTTTATTTAGTAAAATAAAGTACTTTTCTTTATTAAGTTAATAAGTGGGCTTACTATATTTAAGAAATCTAGTATAAAATTATAATAAAAGTTAGTAAAACCTAGAAAACTATAGACTCCCTAAACCCTAGTTAGTACTTCCTAATCCTAAATTACTATAATCTTTTCTTTATCTAGGTAAATAGCCTTTCTTACCTAGATAATAAACCTTAAGTACTTAATCTCTTTAGTAATAAATATATACTTCTTAATATCTAGGTTTAGACTAGCCTATTATAATCTAAATAGTATACTATAGACTTTTTATATATAATCCCTCCTTAAACTACCTAAGTAAATAAGTATATTATTAAGATATATAGTAATATAATTACCTAGTATTTTACTTAATATATTATTAATATATCTTTAGAAAGTTACTAGTATACTTACTAACCTAAAGGGGTATATAAGCTATTTAAATAAGCTAAACCTTATTTAAAATATAGTTTAGTGCTTCTTACCTTTAGTAATATATATTTAGCTTTATAAATTACTTTACTTTTAATAGTAAATATAATATCTCCTTTACTAGTAGTAATAAGTAATAGTCTTATTTTATAATCTTATTAAGTATATAATAGTTTATATAAAACCTTTAACTACTACTAGGTTTCTTTATAAGTAATACTAAGGCTATTACTAATAAAAAGCTTACTTAAATCTAACCCTTATTTATTAAGTTTATTACTTACTTCTAGATTTTAAGTAAATACTCTTAGGGTATATTATATAAAGTACTTATATTAAGTTAGGTTTATTACTATTTATATTATACTTTAGTTAAATATAGTAGTTTAACTTCCCTTAGTATAGGGGTAAGGCGCTTACCTTACTTTCTAAAAATAAGTCTTTAAAATCCTATAATACCTTTAGTAAGAAAGTAAAAAGCTCCCCCTTTATAGGCTTTAGGGTTATATTAATCTATAAGATAAATAAGATTTTCTATAGGCTTATAGTATAAAGTTAGATATTCTTTTTCTATTTTCTTATATATTATATTATACCTATAAAGGTTAAGCCTAGAATTAATACTATAGGATAGTTAACCTTTCTATTTACTATAGCCTATATATATAACCTATTTGCTAATCCTATATAAACTTACTACTATACTATATCTAGGCTAATTTTATTTTATTTTATTTATAGTATACCTAGGATTAGTTACCTTATTAGTCCTAGGATTATATATACTATAATTAGTATTTCCTATCTATTTAAATCTAGTTAAAAATAAACTATATAAACTATATATAATTATTTCTCCTAACTCTTCTTTTCTCTTTATTTTATACTAATAACTATATAAACTAACCTCTTAGTTAGAAAAGGGAGGTATTTTAATTAAAGCTTTTAGACTAGGTATTTACTTATAGTAGTATAGTAATTATAGCCTATATTAACCTAAGTATTTATAAAGGTAGTCTTATTAATTAATATAGAAACTAAAAAAAGAAATAAATCTATATTATTCTAAATCTCCTTATAGTCCTTATTATTAATAATTATATACTATAAAGCCCCCTTATACTTCCTTCCTATATCCCTTATTAAATAACTTAATAATAGGGTTACTTTTTTTCTAACTAGTCTATAGAGTTATTATCTAAGTTAATAATAAGTATCTTTTTTATATTATAAGTATTAATAAAAAACTTCTTTTATAGGTAAATAATAAGATATAATAAGTATACTATAGTAAAATACTTAGAGAAGCTATATTATAAGTACTACTTATTATTATAGTATAAATTAAGTATATTCTAGAAGACTTACTTAGCTTACTTACTACCCCTTTTATTACTTAATCTCTATTATTTTATAGACTTTCTAAAGCCTTACTAGGTTTTTATTATACTTATAAAGTAAATATATATTATTAGTATATTCTTATTCTATACCTTAGCCTTATTTAGGTTAGGTATTAGATTACCTTATCTTTATATATAGTGTTTTTTCTCTAGTTAATATAATTTAATATTTAGTATAATGCTTTAATAGTAAGCTATTACTATTATATAGTTAGCCTAGGGTATATCTTAATTAATACTATAATCCCTTATTTACTTATTAAGTACTATATATAACTTAAATAACTTTACTAAGTTTACTTACTTAAGCCCTTTAGCTAAAGCTAGTTTTTATTTAAACTAAATATAGAAGTTATTAAACCTCTTATTTTATTATTATATTAGCTAGTTAAGCTTTATAATAGCTATTTTCTATTAGTAAGGGTTATTAAATATTTCCCCTAGGTAATTAAGAAGTATCTTTAGGTAATAGTTTTATAAGTAGCCTTTCTTAAAAAAGGGTATAACCTATACCTAGACCTTAGGTAATAGGTTTTAGTAAATAAAGTACTACTAATCCTATTTACTACTAATAAAATCCCTATCTATAAGTAGCTTATAAGATATAAGACCTTTTTAGGCTATAAATAAGACCTTATTACTATTAAAGGGGGGGCCTATAAGTAAGGGCTTTTGCTTAATCTAGATTAGTATAAATACTATATTTTATATATTAGCTAAGTACTAGATTTACTTTGCCTACTATTTTACCTATTATTATAGGAGTGCTAACTTATTAGTATTTATTATATCTAGTAGTAATAGTATATTTACTAGCTAGGTTATTTCTATAGTAAAGAATAATATATATTAAGAACTAGCCTTATAGCTACTATATATAAGTGTTTAAAATAAGAATATTATTATTATAGAAAAAAAAGGAATTACACTAGTAGTTACATAGTATTTAGATATATAGTCCCTTATGCGTAGTCTATGCATAGTTTATGTAAAGCCCTAACCTAGCCGCATAAAGTACGCATACTTTCCGGAGCTAGACTTAACCCAAGCTTATAGCTTAAGTCCATAATAATACTAATATATTACTAGTGCTTTACTTACTTTATAAAATTATATTAAGTACTTTTTAAGTATATTAGTAATTATATTATCTTTAATAATAATTCTTACTTCCTTAATAATATATATATATATTAGTTTTTATAACTTTAGTTACTACTAGTATACTACTAGCACTTAATATATATATAATATAAACTTTATAATATACTTTTAACTATAAAGAATACTAATAAGTATAGTTAGGCTAGATAAGTAAGGCTAACTATAAAGATTATATAAAAAGCTAATACTAATAAGTAAATTACTATATTACTACTAAGTAATACTATTAATCTAGAAGTCTAGATTAATATTTCTAATAGCTTATACTTTATTATATAAAACCTTCCCTTAGTAAGTTTTCTAATATTCTTACTTATAGCCTTTTTATTTTACTAGGTATTTCTAATATCTCCTATTATAATAATATAAGATAATTCTTTTAACCTTAAACTCCTATTTATTATTTATAATATTATCTTATAATAAGAATATATCTTTTATACTAGTTAAGTCCTTTATAAATAGTTTAAGGTTAGTAATATTAAAGATATTATATAGTTATATTCTAGGTAGTAGCTTTAATTAGTATACTAATCTATAAGTTTTAATTACCTTTTTAATTTTATAAGGGCTTAAGTACTTTATACTTAGCTTTTTACTAGGTTATTATAAGTTAATATTCTTTATAAATAATAAAATATAATTACTTACTTTAAACTTTATTAAAGTTTACTTCTTATTATAGTACTTTATATACTAAGTCTATAAGTTACTTAAAAGCTACTTAATTACTATATATTTATCTCTTAGTATAATTACTTAAGTTTTTACTTAGTTATTTACTACTAGAATATTTATAACTACTTATTATAGGCCTTTAGGGTTATAACCTTATAGTACCTTTACTAAGGTATAGCTATAAGTTAAGTAAATACTTATATTATATATAAACTATACTATTAATAAGTTATTTACTTAGTTAGTCTAATTAAAGTAAGTAAAAGCTCTTAAATAATACTTTAAAACTTAGTTTAAATATTTTATTTACTTATTTATTTATAAGTAAAATATAATACTTAGTTATTACTTAGTAATAATAAGGTAGTAAAAGGTTATTTAAAACCTACTAGTAAATATTAAACTATAGTTTATAATAATACCTTTTAAGGTATTATAATCCTTAAAAATATATTCTAGGAATATAATAGCTAACCTATTACTAGTTAGTTATATTAAAATAAGGATATAAATACTATATTTTGTAAAATAGTCTATAATAACTAAAATTATATTATAAGTTTAATTTATATCTCTTATAGGTAATAGCCCTATAATAAAGTTTATTAATAATTCTTAAAAAGGCTAATTAAGCACTAGTAATACTACTAGCTTACTATAAGGTTTATAATACCTTAGCTTTAAAGTCTAATAGCTTATATAAGTCTATATATATAACTTAGTATCTTTCTTTATTAATAGCTAGTAATACTAGTTTATAATATAATAAAAGGTCTTACTAACTCCTTAGTAGCTTACTACTAGGTTATTATAAGTAAGTAATAAAATTTCTTTTCTTATACTAACTAGAATAAAAACTTAATTCTTAAATATTAATAGCTTAAAGGGCCTAATAGACTATATTTATAATATCTCTAGGTTATTACTTTTAAGTAGCTTCCTATAACTTATAGTAAAGTTATTACCTTATTATACTTAGAATATTATAACTTAAATTAAAGCCTTTAATTCTATATATATAAAATAAGTATTATATATAAACTTAAAAGAGATTTACTAGATTACTTATATTTTTACTATAATATTACTATAAGTAGCTAGCTTATAGTATGTCTATAGACTTATAGATAAATTATAAATAAGTAATATTTTAAAGAAATACTTATATTACTTACTAGCTACTAACCTAGCTAGACTCCTAACCTATAGGCTTACTAGACTTATAGAAATATTAATAAATATAAATAAGGTATAACCTTACTACTTAGAATTAATAAACTTAGTTTATATATTACTACTAGGCTTTACTAGACTATTAGGTTTCTTAATAATATAATTAAGTTATAACTTCTTAAAACCCTAGAGGCTAGTAAGGCTATTATAGTATTTTTATTACTTAGTATTATTAAATTTAAATAAGAAGTTAAGTAGCTATAAGGTTAATACCTTTACCTTATACTTCTTACTAATATAATTTACTTTTCTTAATAAGGTATTAGTAAGGTTTAACTTACTTATATAATATTTAATTCTAAAATTAAATAAATAAAGCTTATTTAATACTATTACTTACTTACTAGTTAGCTTTAGCTTTATAGCTAAATACTTATAGTTTAAATAGTTTATAATAACTATAATCTAATAAGTTAAATATATAAGGTAGTATCTCTAGGCCTAAAATACCTCTTAGATTACTAATAACTTAGTATTAAGTATTAAGTAATAAAGTTTAATATTAGTTAACTTCCTTAAAAATATACTACTAGGTGCTAGCTACCTAGTACTAATATTATAAGTATAGCTTTAATTATATAACTAAATATATTTAATTTTACTCTTAGTAAGTAAAATAAGTTAAAATATACTAAAATTAGTATTTTTTAAAACTTTTTTTAAAGTTCTTTAAATACTACTAGTTTACTAGGTTTTAGCTTAAACTTTACTAGCTAATTACTTTTTAAATAGTTTATTAGTAAGATTATTACCTTACTATACTATTTTATAAAGTATTAGTAAAACCTTATAAACCTAAGGAATAATTAAATATTAAATATACTATAAGGTATTAGCTAGGTTATAATAGCTTTAACCTATAATAGTTTTATTTTAATACCCTTTTTAAATATAATGAAACCTAGGAATTTTACTTACTTAATAGAAAATTAGCACTTTTTAAGGTTAATATAAAGGTTTATATCTTAAAGTTACTTTAGTATACTTTTAATATACTTTATATATCTTATAGGGTTATTACTATATATTATAATATTATTAAGGTAAATAATATAAAATTTATCTATAAGTCCCTTAAGGGTATTATTAATATATTCCTAAAAAGTAACTAGTATATTTACTAATTTAAATAGTATTATAAGATATTTAAAGTAGCTATAGTAGTATTAGAAAGCTATTTTTTACTTATTACCCTTATAAATATATAGCTAGTAGTATACTTCTTAAAGATTAAGTAATATAAAAACCTTTATACTTACTAATTAATTAAGGATTTTAAAGATTAGTAATAAAAAGGCCTTATTTTTAATAGTAATCCTATTAAGGCCTTTATAATCTATATAAAGCCTTAATTTCCCTAATTCTTTTAGAATAAATAAAATTAAGGCTTTAGCTAAACTAGTTAATCTTTTAATCTACTCTTTTTCCTATATACTTACTAAGTACTTCTTAAGTACTTCTAGCTTTTTTTTAGCTAGATTATATATAAGTCCTTAGGGTAATTATTTCCCTTTTTCTAATTTAATTATATAAGTATAATTACCTAATTTTAAAAGCTTACTAGCTAGATCTTTTAAAAATATATTTATAAATTTTATATACTTTTCTAGGATTTACTATTAAGTTATATTACTATTTATCTCTTATATAATTACTACTAACTCCTTATAGTATATTACTTAAAGTATTATTATACTTCTTAGTTTTTTCTTTTTTAAGGGATAAGTATACTTTATTACTATTACTATAGCTATACTATAACCTAAGTTATTACTTACTATATTATTTACTAATAAATTTTTATTAGTTTTCTTTTTTTTTTCTTAGGCTTAATTACCTTAATCTTTAGTAATACTAGTAATAGTATAATAAATAACTATTTTACTACCTTATATAGTTATTACTTTCCTATAGTAAGTATAATATAGTCCTTAGTTATTAGGAATCTCTAAAAACTTTACTTCTAATCTATTACTATAGGTTTATACTCTAGGGTTTAATTTATACCTAGGAGTATTCTCTTTTTTATATTAGTAATATAGTAGCTAATTTAATAAACCTTTATATAGCCTATATTATCTTTTACCTTAATTAGCCTATATAAAATTCCTTTATATAGGATTTTATTTTTACTTATACTTTTTAGTATTATCTTTATTTTTTCTATATTTTTCTAATCTTATTTTAATAATAATTTAGGGTAAATTATTAAATACTTTATACCTATATTAAATAGCACTAATATAGCTAACTAGTAGTTATTTTATTATAAAAATACTTATATTCTTATTCTCTTATCTATAGGTTTTTCTATAGTAAGACTATTATTCTAGGCTTATACTAAACTAATTAAAATCTTATTAAGGTCTAAGGTTTTATTACTACTATTCTTATACTTCTTAGTAATATACTTATTACTTTTATAAATTAAGTAATTTACTACTTTATATTTATTTATACTATATTTAGAACTACTATATTTATAGTACTTAAATAGCCTTTAACCTATACTTAGTTACTATAAACTTTACTATAAGTTATCTATAAGTAAGCTAAAGTATTATCTCTTTCTCTTACCTTCTTTATTATAGCTTTTATTATAATTATTTAATATAAATATTATTATAACTTTAGCCTTTTTATCTTAACCTTATAGGTAGCTCTAAGATATTAAAAACTCCTAGCTAACTATATACTTCCTTATAGTATTATTTAAGCTATTTAGGAAAATTACTATTCTTAAGTATATAAGGATTTAGTTAGGTAATTTAGCTTTTACTTTAGTCTAAAGTCTTAAGAAAGATTAAAAAGACTAATTATTCTTTTACCTTAAATTTAGTAGTATTTTAATAGTTTTTAAGTACTTTATATCTTTATTTATTACTTTAAAGTTTAACTAAAATATAAATTTATCCTAGGAGTAAGCTAAGTAATTAACTAACCTATTTATTATTATATAATATATTTATTATTACTTTATATTATTAGCTAGGTAACTACTAGTATATATTACCTTAGTTTTATTATTATAAAAGGTTTTTAAATTTAACTAAAATAATATATTTAAATTTACTAAGTATACCTATAAATTCTTATAGGTATTACTTTTATATATAAGTACTTTATACTATATCTTTATAAAGCTTTATAAGTATATACTTACTATAAAGTTAGGGTTAGGTAAGAAAGCTAGGAATAAGGGATTAATTAGTATAATTATTTAAAGGGTAATTATAGGTTCTTTACTTAATCTAGCTAATTATAGGTTTACCTTAATTTCTTTAAGCTATACTTTTATATTTATAATATTTTATCTTATATAAGTATATTATAGCTAAGCTTATATAACCTTATAGTACTATTCTAGGTTATTTAAATTATTATTATTTCTAGATTTAGTATTACTATATTAATTAAAGCTAGGTAATATTTATTATACCTTTTTTTTATTAAGCTTTAAAGTTAGGGTATATAAGTTACTCCCTAAGTACTATAAGTTTATATTTTCCTTACTAGGTAGTATAAGTATAAGTATATTTTAAGTAAATATTCTATAGCTTCTTTATACTTAAACCTAGCTAATAGTTTATTTTCCTTAAAGGGTTTAAGAGTTTAACTTATTATAACTAGGTTAAAAAAATATAAATAAAGTAAAGGCTAAGGTTCTTAATTATAGCTAAAAAGCTATTACTTAAGGGTAAGTATATAAAGGTCTTAAACTTTAACCTTTTATATACCTTATAGGTAGTCCTTATTTAAATACCTTACTATATATATATAGCTATCTAGTAGCTACTTAGTTATTTATATAACCTAAGGCTTATCTAAAGGTTTTATTATATAACCACTTTATCCCTAGCTCCCTAGCCTCCGTGCTCTTAATAATTAACTCTTTTTTATTACATAAATACCTTATTAAGTTAGGTATAATAAAGAAAAAGAGACTAATAATTAATATTATAGCTCTTTATTAATTATATAAGAGGTATAAGATCTATAAGATTAGATAGATTAATAGTAATAATAATCCGGCGGACGTAATAATAAAGGTATTACTAAATTTATCTCTTTCCTCTTTAATTAATTTAAATAAATTAATAATTTATATTAAAGGATAGGTAAAGAGACTTATAATATTAGGGGATAGGAGCCTAAATAAGGACTAATAGGTCAATTAAATTAACTAATACTATAATAGCTAATTAAAGCAGTGGATTCCTATTAAGGGATTTACTTATATTTATTTTCCTTTTTATTATGTTTTTAAGCTCTTTAGCTATAAAGAAAAAAGAGAGATTACTAGTATTAAATCCTTTAGACCTTTAGGTCTTCTTTAGTTTAATTATAGCTAAAGACTAGACTAATTATAGGTCTAGCGCGATATATATAATATAATTAGCTATATTAATTCGCTACCCCCTTTTTGCCTTACTTATAGGTTTTACTTACTTTTTTATTATCTAGACTTTCTCTCTTTTCTCTCTCTTTAGCTAGCTATTATTAACTTTAATATTACGGAATTATCTTATGACCTGCGCAGGCACCTTGGTGTAACCAACAAAATTCCTAGTAAGAAAAGTAATTAGTAAGAAAAGTAACTTTTCCTAGTAAATTCCTAATAAGAAAAGTAACTAGTATGTATAATAAGTATGGCCTGGCATCCGGTACAACAAACTAGGATAGAGGCAGGAGCAAAAGTCTAAGTAGCTTCCCGTCCAGGCAGCCCATTCAACTCCAACGTTTCAATAACAGTACCACCAGAGCTGACGTTCGACAGCCAGTTCTGCCTCAAAACTTCCGAGCTGTTCAAAAACTGCATCAACAATCCTCAACCACCGCCGATGGAGCTTTGTGATGAAGTGCGCCTTGGTGTAGTCCCAGTAGTCTGGGAACCATCCAGAGGTTTCCCAGTCAATGATTCCTGAAAGCCTTCCATTATGCATCATGATGTTTCGCATGTTCAGATCCCCGTGCGTGAAAACAATCCGATGTCCGCTGCTGTGTGCCACATCTGGTAGTGCGCCGCATCGGAGATTGTCGTTGAATTCGTCCTCGTTCACAAAGGGTCCGAAAAAGTCTCCCCGAGCCTCGTCATAGTCCGACCCAGTGATGAGTCTGCCGTCGTAACATGCCTTGCCGAGGACGTTTGTAATGGTGTATTCTGGTGAAACTTCCTTCGGTATCGCTCGCAGCTCCGAGAGGCCTTTCTGTAGGTCGCCAAGCAGAGTTGTCACCTCGTCATGACTGAGGGTGTCGATACACCAGCCCAGAGGAACCCCACAGACTGTGGTAGTCAGAAGGTAAGAGTTCTCCGAATCCGATGCAAGATCCAGGGCGCTGGGAACGGGAATGTTTGTGTGGCGTCTTACAAGTTGCAGTGCAGCAAACTCGTTGGCCAAGCTTCGGTGCCACCTCGTGCGGGTGGTCTTGAGATAAAGGCCGAACGGCAGCCGTTGTACCTTGAGGCTGCAACTTGGCCCATACATGTGAGCCCCCAGAAAGGCGAGGCCTTGGTAAGCTCGTATGCGGACAAGAGCTGGCACCAGCCGCCAGGCCATTGCGACGGCAGTGGCACCACGCTCCGATAGGAATCGCCAAAGTGAAGCAGTTGGCCCATTGCGGACTGTCTTGGGTCTCTTGCAAGCGACTTCTCGAGCGACAACAGTCCACCGGATAGGATTTGCGAATTGCGACAGAATTTGCAATGCAAAAGTGTCCGGGTTATCTACATGAGAAGCAATGCAGTCGGTGAAATGAGCAGTCCGACGCATTGGAACCTTCTTCATGTTGGATGACAAAGTTGGGCCGCCAATAGTGTTAGTGCAAACAAGGTACTGGAGGTCTGTGAGCTTGTGAACGCGCGTGAAGACAGGATGAGAACTGAGCACCAAGAACAAAAGAAACAAACCCACCTTCAAACCTTGTCCGAAAGTAAAGTGAAAGAATCCCTGCGCTAGCGCTGCAGCCGCAGATCTGCGGACAAGCCAATGGCTCTGCTGGGGGTTCAAACCTGCTGCTTTCAACAATAGCCAGTCCAGCAAAGAAGGACCGATGAAGATGCCGAGGAGTTCATGCAGTTCCTTGTCAATCTGAAATGCCTCAGTCGGGAGCAGAGGCACCACGACCAGCGGGTCCCAGACAGAATTGCCAAGTCCAGTGATGCAGCATTTGCCACGGTCTCGTTTTCTTATCGTCGAAATGATGGTTTGGTCACGAGACTGATGTCTTGAGCCATCATATGTAACTACTCATCATCATCAGAACGACGCTACCAAGGTACTTTGGCTGGACGCACATACACACGGAGATCAATCGTTTCCAATCGGATAAAAGCGTGGCTAGATCGAGACCGTCTCCCTCGGCAGAGCATCGTCCAAGTATGTAGCGGGCCGTCTGCAGAGGGTCTATCGAGTATAGAAGGAAGCACTCGAGTAACTGCCCATCTGGGTACTCGAGGTCGACGCATCGGACGAGTTCCAGCACTCTTCCGGTTTCGTTCGTGGTCGTGGTTTCCGCCATGGCGAGCGTATTGTGGTGCTCAAGCGGGCTCCGCGTCCCGAAAAGATGAGGTGAAGGTCAGGGAGATGGTTCGTCTGGGTTGGCGTTGTCCAATCAAACCCTGGCCCGCTGTTTTTGGCGCGCGGCTCTCGCCCCTCTCGTCCCACACGACGACCCAGTCACAAGGCTTCCCATGCTTCCCACGGGCATGATCCTGAGAAGATGCAACCACTGTCCTTTCATGCTGAATCACGCCAACCCTTCCGCCTTGAGGAGTGCTCGCCATGACAACTCCAAGACGAGAATCGCACTCGTGCTTTCGTGATTTTACCAGTCCTGTACTCGTCAACGGGTTCGTGCCTTTTCTCTACTCACCGTTTCCTTACAAATAAACAAAAAAAAAACCCTATCAACATTGACACAAATCGAGACTCGGAAAACTTGACTTGCAACCCGAGTAAAAATGTATTCGCAGACACCAACGACAAGGAGCATGCGCCATGGAAGCTGGGTATATAGATGACAACTCCATCCCTCTCCTCACAAAATCCAACCGCCTGCCGAAACCATTCCCATTATGAAATGCATAACCGTCAAACAATGGCTTCGTCGCCATTCCCCTCAGTAACGCGCGCGGTGAGACCCACGGCCATCCGTCCCGTGCATGCGCCGCGTGCCAGCCGCCTGGTATTAAGCCGTCAGCACCAGCCAGCACAAGCTCCGAGTTTTGACCGTGGAGGCAAGAATCAGAAAGGAAAAACAAAAATCATACCTTCAGGCCAGGTCGGCGGGTCAGACTCCCCCGAAGCTTCATCAACGCCCCGCTGACTTTGTCGCCAAAGCTGGCCTTGCGCTTCTGGTGGTGGACGGGCTGTCGGCGGCTGAAGAGGCCGCGGCGACGGGGAGCGGTGGTGGTGGTGGTGGTGGTGGTGGTGTGGTGGGTTTTGCGTCCGAAAGGCATGGTTTGGATGATTTCGAGTCGTGGACGTAGAGTTGTATGTAAGAGTGATTGAGTTGTGTCAGAGTTGGGTTGTGCGTTGATTGATCCCTCTTTGAACGGACAAGCCGGCTGCTATATATACCAATGTCAATGTCAATGTCAATGTGCACATGTGGTGGTGGCAGGCTTGCTGCCAGAAACTTGGAACCCGTCCCTGTCTTGCATTGCATCATGGGATTTATGGCGACGCGGTCCTGCGAATTGTGGCTGGTGTACGGACTACGGAGTGATGTCATCATGTGCGGACTGTGGCTGCGGGTGACGACGTCGTTGCAGATCCCGTGGGTGATTCTTGGTTCTGAGGGTTCTGGGTGCATGGGAATGATGAAAATGATGCAACATGGTGATGCAACATGGTGATGCAACACGAAGGGTGAGGAATGCAGCCCAACATCAAGATCAAGATCAAGCTCTTGTGCGGATTATCAAGCGGCTGCCCGGGACGGCGCCGAGATGACCAAGGTTGAAGAGGGACAAGAGGGACCTTGTGGGGGCGGAGTTGACCTTTTTGTCATTTCTGAGTCCTGACACGGAACATGCATGTCAGATCTGCAAAGACCAGACGGCCAATTCCAAGATGATGTCCAATCGTGCTCGGCATCCAATCGTCCCGTCCCGTCGTGCGCAACCTCCCCAACCAACCAATCACGCGGACCACCGTAGAGAGATGGGTGCATATTAAACTGACCGAGCTTCCCAATGTCCGAGTTGATTGATTTCCTGCCCATGCCTTTTTTTTTTCCTCCCACAAGACAAGACAAGACCAGAACATGTTTCTCGCGCCCCTCCTCCGATGGGGATCCTTCCTCTCCATCGCCCTCGCCGTGGCCGTGGCCCTCGCCCTCTCGGTCCTCTCGGCGCACCCCGAGCCCCTCGGCTTCCTCACCTCGTCGTCGTCGCTCGGCTCCGTCGCCAACGCATCGACCTACTGCTACCGCGGGGTCCGCACCCACGACCACGACAACCCCTCGGCGCAGTGCTTCACCGTCGTCAACGGCACCTTTGCCCGCGTGTGGAGCGACGGCGCCGGCACCGAGACCGCGTCCGAGACCGAGCTCCTCGACGGCTACGTCATCCCCGGCCTGTGGGACGGCCACGCCCACCTCATTGCCTGGGGCGAGTTCCTGCACTCGGTCGACCTCTTCGCCGCGCAGAACATGACCGAGGTCCGGAGCCGGCTCAGGGCGCACCTGCGGCGGAACCCCGACGCCGGCACGAGGGACTTCTGGCTGAGGGGCGCGGGATGGGACCAGGACCTGTACGGCGGCGGCCGCATGCCCACGGCCGACGACATCGACGAGGACCCTGCCCTCAGGGGCATCTTCATGATGCTGGACCGCAACGACGGCCACTGCGTCTGGGTGTCCCGGCCCGTCCTGGACATGCTCCCGCCCGACATGCCCGAGACGCCGGGCGGCCAGATCATCCGCGAGCCCGGCCCGGGCGTCTTCTGCGACGACGCCATGGACCCCGTCATGAAGCTGTGGCCCAAGGCCAGCGACGAGACCAGGACGCGCCTCGTGAGGGATGCCATGAGGGATCTCAACAGGGTCGGCCTCGTGGGCGTCCACGACGCGAGCACCCTGCCCGCCGACGTCGCCTTGTACAACAAGCTCGCCGACGGCGAGGACTGGACCGTCCGCGTATACGCCATGCTCGAGTGCGACACGCGAAACTCGTACTGTCCCGGCAACGCCACCAGGATAGCCAGGAGCGATTCTCGATTCTGGCTCCAGAGCGTCAAGCTGTTCGCTGGTATGTTGCAAATCAAATACAACATGTATATATATATATAAATGTGTGCGTGCATCTGACCCAAGTCAAATCAATCACAAAGACGGCGCCCTCGGCAGCTGGGGCTCCGCCATGCTAGAGCCCTACGCCGACAAGCCCAGCTCATCCGGCACTCTCCTCATCAACTCGACCGCCATGACCGACCTCTCCAAGACCTGGGCCCAGGCCGGCTTCCAAGTCAACGTCCACGCCATCGGCGACCGCGCCAACCGCCACGTCATCGACGCCTTCGTCGCCGCCCTCGTCCACGTCTGCCCCGAGGCCGCCCCGGACAACTACGAGGCCCTCCGCATCTGCCAGGTCAAGCACCGCTTCCGCATCGAGCACGCCCAGATCGTCCACCCGGACGACCAGGCGCGCATGCACCGCATCGGCATCATCCCCTCGCTCCAGCCCACCCACCCCACCGACGACATGCGCTTCGCCCAGCTGAGGCTCGGGCCCGACCGCACCGCCCGCCGCGCCTACCGCATGCGCTCCTACATCAACATCGCGCCCCTCCTCGGCAGCGACTTCCCCGTCGAGCCGCCCAACCCCTTCCACGGCATCTACGCCGCCGTCACGCGCAAGAATCCCGCCACCGGCCGGGGCCTCAACGGCTCGTCAGACGGCTGGCACACCGACGAGGCCCTGACCTTTGATGAGGCCATCTGGGGCTTCACCGGCGCCACCGCCTACGGTGCTTTCCTCGACGGTAGAGCCGGCTTGATCAGGGACGGTGCCTTCGCTGACTGGCTTGTCCTGGACGAACCAATCGAGGATATCCCCATCGAGCACCTCCGCACTCTCAACGTCAGGGAGACGTGGGTTGCGGGCAAAAAGGTCTACGCGAGAGAAGAAGTAAAGGATGCCCCAAAAAGTTGAAAAAATTGCTGTACTTGTGTAAATTGCTCTTGTGATTTATTACCCGTCATGTTATCGTTTGCATTTGGCCCATGGGAATTTTTTTTCCCTTCTTCATTCTTATTTCAACCCATCTTCGTGCCGACATTCACCATTATTTTGCTGGCAGTTGCAAGGTGCCTCTCCTAATTCGCATCATGTCGAAACTTTCCTCGCACAAATGCCCAAAGACAAAGGACAGGCCTCGTCCATTCAATTTTATTCCATGGCCCGTCAGCGGTGCCAAAAAAAAAAAAAAAAATCTCATAACAAATGAAAAATCTCGAGGAAACACGTGTCCTTCGAGGACAGCAACCATCATAACACCTGGCCCGAGCTGCTTTATATACCTTCCCGTCGTAAATATGTGTAGTTTGAACCGTTATGATTCATCAACCTTTCTCCTTCATGCTTCAAGCGTCGACATCTCAAACTATCATTTGTCCGCTTAATCTCACCTTTCTGAAATACACTTGGTCTCAAACCACTTGGCAAACTTGACTGTGGGAACGTCTACCATCCTCCAGAACACATCCGCCCACCAAATTACAGTTGGGATGCAAAACATGGCACCCAGCACAAAGCCAGCGTTGTACCAGTATCCCTCAACTCCTGTCAGTCCATATGCCATCTTCTCCCAGTGGTAACCAACTGTATGCATTGCTGGGCCGTGCATAAGGTACAAAGCATATGAGATCTTGCCCAAGTATTGAACCCCGGCTGAGTTGAAGAACCACTGCCAATTGCGGGAGTGACCAACAGCAAGGACAAAAACCACCGCACCTATGGATTGCCAGTATCGGTACTGTTCTTCCGTCCACCACTCAGGGATAAGTGAAGTCAAATACACCCATCCTGGAGCCATCTCCCCTCCATCGTCAGGCTGCGACATCAAATATAAGCCCAAGAGGCTGACTAGGGCCCAGAAGACCCCCTTGAGAAGGCTTTGTGGTCTAGGAGTTTGCGGCTGCTCACTTTGAGGGAGAGCGGGAGGCGAAACGTGCGCTCCACGAATATGGTCCATCTCCGCGAGCAACATGCCGCAAAAGAACAAGCATAGTTCCCATCTCGAATGACGATAAGTGAACCACATGATGCCGCCGACAGTTAAAAATCTGACGCTGGTTCGAAGTCGGGCAGTGCCGATGATTGTGAGGAAGAGATAGAGGGAACATCGAAATTCCAGGGGAATCGTCCATAAGTGTACATCGTACGCTGGGAAGCACACTGTTAGCAAATAGCTGGCGTTTTGACGATTTCGATTCTCACATGTAGATCCACCAAACTTATCCCAGCCAAAGACATGAACGAAATTGTACATGTGAATAATCCAGTCTCTAAACTGAGCATACGAGGATTCCATGCGGCTGGGATGAGGCTCGACAATGTTCTTCATATACGTGCGATCTTCGGCGAATTCCCTCGTCCACTCGTAAGCTCCGACTCGCAAAAGGCAGACAATCATGAATGTGGAGATGGCAGTCGGTAGAAAGAGTCGTATACCTCGACGAAAGGTCAAAGAGCTCATGGTAGTCGCAAAGTCGGAAAAGGCTCCATTGCGAATTAGTTTCAGCGGCCGATACGACAACGCATACCCCGAAATGACAAAAAAGATGCATACGGCGGGAGGCCCCTGGTACCACAGCCTCAAAAGAGGAAGTTTCAAGAAGTGATAGTTGTCTTCCTCAGTGCCCCAGGTTTTGGCAATGGTGAAGGCTTGATAGAAGTAATGGCAAAAGAAGACGGTGAGAGCAGCGAGCCCTCTCATGCCATCCAAGTATGCCGTCGGGGCTAGTTTAGGAGGGCATATTTGTTCTCGGGTATGTCTTCTTTGCAGAAAGCTCGGTATCAGAAAGACGACGCCTCGTTTAAATAGCAAACGCCAAGACGCGGAGGGTAGTCGATTATAGGAAACCGTAAATGCAGAACTGTGCTTAGGATAACTTGGCAACTTGACCCTGACGTGACATTGTGATTCGGTGTCACTGATGCTGACATCACTTTCGATTTCAGTGATAGGTCGCTCATCTAAAAGTATCTTTTTCTCTTCGTGAGAGTGAGTTTGCACTATTTTGTCGTTTTCCGTCATTTTCCTGCAACGGGAACAGTGTCGTCCATGTATGGCACGTCATATATTGAGAGTCGAAAGTAAAAGGCAGTCAAGGAGAAGTACAAACTAAAACAAAGGACCGAAAGGAACAAAAAAGTTGAAGGGTATCGAAGGAAATGGAGAAAGAGGAAAAAAGACAAAGAGAACAAGAAAGACGAAACCGATCGTCAAGGGCCACAGGAGCGAGATCTAGATGCGGCACTAGATTTTGACACTCTCGACCTGAGCACTTGAACACCGCAGGTTCAGTTCAAAATGCACTGAAGAAGCAGTCAGCTCGTCCACCCCAAATTTTCTTGTGACGGAAACCGTAACAAGAAGTGAGCGGGGACAGACTCGAGGAGAAATGGAAGAGGGCAGATCAACAAGGTTGATGGAAGAGCGGAGTGAGCAATGACAACGCTGCAAATCGTCCTGTTGCTACGTTTTCATTCATACAGTGTGCAGGAGGGATATTACTAAGAAAAAATGTCAATGTGAAAACACTCAAGACCGTGCAGCCACTCCCCCTGCCATCACCTGTTCGCAGCTGACTGCGGACGTATAAGATTACAAGACCGCATAGGCAGCTCCGCATGGAGTGCTCCTTCCTCAGACTCTCAGATGACCAGAATGACGTCTCCCCGCCCACCACGTTTGAGACGGAGAACTCCGACTGGCCAACAAAGAAGACATATTAACGACAAAAGTCGTCGAAGAAGAAGGACGAGCGAGGCGGAGCTTCGTAATGCACAGGCATCTTCTTCGTGGAAGGTGCGTTATTGACACCGTGCGTATCCCCTTTGAGTGCGCGAACACCTCAGGCGGGTCGCGGACCCACAAATCTTCCTGGCTACACCGATTTTTTTATGTATTGAGGCAAATACTCCTTAGTGCCCTAGGCTAAGAAAGGTAGCTAGACTTCTGTTGTTGGGGGATTCTCTAGTAAAATCAAGTAGTCCGTACCCTTTATCTGCCCTACCCTTGATCTACCCATAAATAATTATCCTCATTAGCCCAAGCCCCCTCCTATCCGTACTCCGCCTGGGGTTCGCACACTCAAAGGGATGTGGAGTCACTGTTTCGGCCAAGTTGCAGGTGTCAGGCAAGACGGCATCAAAACGACACGAACACATTGGGGCAGGAGGAGCCCACAGGAAGCACATTGCCTCTTCATGTCGTGCAATACGCGGGTCTGGCTCTGTCGCTGTAACAGGCAAACGCGGAGCTCCTCGATCTTGACGTGTTTCAAATCGCGCCGCTTTATTATGTAGGTTCATGTCGTCTGGCCTGCCGAGATGGGCGACTTTCGGTCGTTCGTTTTCTATTTTTGTCCGCTTCTTCCGCGAAACATGCCGTGCCTCCCGGAGGCTCAGACATACTAGCATATCTTCCAACATCATCACTAGCATCTTGCATCAAAGGAAAGTCTGTGGCATGTTGCTAATGCTGGTCGATATGACTTGGTTCGTTGCCAAAATCCCCGCCCCATTGATGTTGGTTCAAAGGCAAAGTGTTGTGCAGCACAAACACAGTTGTTGTTTGTCCATCCAAACACATCAGCCACGATGCACTTGATTCACTCTGGCCTTGACCGGTCGTTCATACGGATTAGACACAGCCGCTTTGTCTTTAGCTGCTCCATAGAACGTCCGTCCCGCACCCTCCCTTCTACACCGGTCAGGCAATCCAATCCTCGTGGCAGAACTAATGATGCAGGCACGCTTTGTGGCTGGGTGTGCCCGTAAAGATCCACTTCATTTTCGGGGTTTTGCCTGTGCGTTATTGCTCCCTCCCTCACGGACACACTTGTCATCTTTTCTTTTCTTTCGGTTCTCATCCGTTGCTATATCTTCTGCAATAATGGTCGACGTGTCGTTGGTTGTGGCTCCAATTTCCCCGGCACTCGGCCGATCTCTCCGCGCGCCAGTTGGCCAAAAAAAAAAAGTTCTAAACCATCGATCAAACATGCATACGATCTCACGATCAGATAGAGCATGTCCCCTCCTATTTGAAACACCATAGCTTGTTGCCCGTACCGAAGAACTTTGGCACCTACGCAAGGGCCTTATTGGCTCAAACACCCCGCCGCAGCAGGGCAGGCGACGACAACCCCTTGACGCTCCATCCCGTCCATCTCCGTCTCTCCGCGACGTTTCAAGCTTTGAAACCCACGGGCAAATGCCTATTTTGAAGACTGGCTTGTGACAACTCTCCAGAGACTACCCACATCTTCCCGAGTAAACGTTTCTATTTTTGCGGGACACAAGACGCTAAAGCTCAGCGGGCACACACGACCCATCTACTTGAGCATGCATGTTCCCGTACATGTAGAGAAACATCAGGGTCCCCTGGCTTCCTATTGCCTGACCTCAACTGTGGCATAGTCCGATGTTCGAGGCCCTAACACGCCAGATAATCCAAAATTCATGACATTTATATAAGACCAGATGTCTATTTCCCTAATGGCCCAGCACACGTTTATGCTCCTTCCGAATTATCCCCCATATGCCGCGGGTGATGCCCCGATTCGGGTCGCATCGCTTTCATGATACGTCGTTTTAATATAACAGCGCACTGTATATAAATCCTATAATCCCAATTGCATAATCCAAAAGAACGCCGTCGTAAATGCCTGATGATTCATTTTTCTTGCTCTCTTTTTTTCAGTTTCCCGGCCTCTCCAAGCCATCTAGTTATCAAGCCAATCGAGGAACTGAGGTGTGAAATAGCTGACAACAATGGTGGCACCTGCCCGCAGAATGCTTTCGGTGGCTTCAAAAGCCGCTGCTTTGAGGTCAAACACACCAGCTTTGGCAGCGGCGTGAATCATGGAGTATTCACCGCTGACTTGGTAGGCAGCAATGGGGAGATCCTTGCCCAGCTCCTTGGCGTCACTGATGATGTCGAGATACTGTCCCGCGGGCTTGACCATGATGACGTCCGCGCCTTCGTTGAGATCGCGAATTATAGCACGGCGGGCGAGTCCTCGTCCGCTGGGTGGCAGCTGGTAGCACTTGCGGTCTCCAAAGGAAGGAGAAGAGCCGGCCGCGTCGCGGAATGGGCCGTAGAGACAGCCGGAGAACTTGGCAGAGTAAGACATGAGGGTCGTCTTGTGGGCGATGCCCTCCTCGATAAGCTTGAGCTTGATGGAGCGGATACGTCCGTCGTTCATGTCAGAAGGGGCAACGCAGTGCGCGCCAGCCTTGGCGTAGGCAATGGCCACGTCGGAGATGCGGTCGACAGACAGCTGGTTGTTTAGGCTGCCGTCGTCGCGAAGAATACCGCAGTGTCCATGGGAGGTGTATTCGCAGAGGCAGACGTCTGTGCAAATGTACATTTGTGGAAAGCGACGTCGAATGAGGCGGATGGCCTGGATGACGGGACCTTCAGGATCGTCCGCAGCGCTACCCAAGGCGTCCTTGGTGCCGGGCTTCATGGGAACGCCGAAGAGCATGACTGAGCGAAGTCCTTTGCGGACAAGGGGTTCGAGGTAAGAAACGAGCTTGCCGAGGCCGAGCTGATACTGGCCGGGGAGAGATGCGACGAGGTTCATGTCGTCTTCGCGGTCGGTAACGAAGATGGGGTAAATGAACATTGACTTGGTCAACTGGCGCTCAGCCTGCCATGAGCGAGCCAACGGATGGTAGTAACCGCCGTGAAGCTGGCTGCCAATGTCGCCAGAGATGCTCACGCTCGTGGCAGCAGTGCTGGCATAGGACATGGCTCGAGAAATGTGCGAAGTTCGGTCATCAATCGTTGAAACGGACGGGGTCGGGGCCGGGCGGCGAGGCGCATGGTTGCCATCGCGGAGAGTGAGGTCCTGAACGAGACTGGAGAAGGACATTTGTGAAGGTTTGAAGGTGAATTGTCGCTCTCTCGTAGTTGTTGGGAGAAGATAAACAAGGCGATGGGTGCGGGCTCACACGATGTGGCAACTCGCGAACTGGGTACGGTGTAAATATTTGCGACACCAGACGACGCAGGAGGAATCGCAATGGCAAGCTGAGATGGGAACCAACACCGATATTCCCTTCTTCTTCTTTTTCTTCTCTGGCAGAGGGGAAATTGGTGTCTCAATCAGGGTGATTGGGAACTGAAGAGTTGTCTGCTTGTCAATGAGAAAAAGCGAGGAACGGGTGGCGGAATGAAAGACGAAAAGGGAGGTGAGAGAAATAGTGGTGCAAGATGCCGATTGCATGAGCGGCCATTGGCGAGAAGAGAACACGGACTAACCTGATCGAAATTGAAAGAATGACCTGACCTCGGGTCGCCGCTCCGCACTCCAGAACGACATCTCGTCTCCTATTTTTATCAGGCTGTGGGCCAATAAACGATGGGGAAATACTAATGCGGGGAGATGACGACCCACCTTGGTGTCGGGTGCTTGTGATTCCGGGGGCAGAGAGTAACTGTCGCAAGGCAATAAGGGAAATTTACGCACAAATTAGTGTTTTTTTCCGTGCAACAGTAACAAGCGCACAAGCGGGTGGATGTGCATGTGAATCTCGGATGCAGATGAGCCGTGGCAAGGGCTTCGAGGCGTAAAGCTCTGGCGACGCATTGTTGGTGAGAAAGTCTAGTACCTTGGTTATGGAATGCCCCATCAGGCTGCCTACCCTAGCCCGTATACACAGGCTTGCAAACCTCAAAGTTCA
The DNA here is from genome assembly GCA_018801565.1 of Epichloe coenophiala. Classification (NCBI taxonomy): domain Eukaryota; kingdom Fungi; phylum Ascomycota; class Sordariomycetes; order Hypocreales; family Clavicipitaceae; genus Epichloe; species Epichloe coenophiala. The sequence goes on along the minus strand of JAFEMN010000005.1, from coordinate 1,832,489 downwards.
TCATGAGAATTATTAAAACTAAAAAATTAGGAATAGCCCGTCCATGTAGTCCGTATGTAGCCGTCTCCATTCCGCACATAACGATTACGCACTGTAGCCTTTTTTGGACAATCCTTGCAAAACAGGCGGGGCAAAAAAAAAAAATGCATGGCCGATCTTCATGTTGGTGTTGCAGAAGACACTCTCTTGAGCTCACTTCGCACGGGCAATGGCGGATGTCGTCATGTTACGCGAATGATGAAGCTCACGGATGTCGAAAATGTTTCTCGTAACCTCATCTCGGTCCCCATTCATGTCGACTTGAGCAAAACTACGGGATCGAGATGAGCGTAGAAGAAACAGACATTACAAAGGGTCTGTCGTTTAGATCCAGACGCTTGGCATTAACGCCTCAAGTAAGTAGTGGTAACTTGTGCAATTTAAGTAGGTAGGCAACCCGGATCTTGGCCGCCTCTGCTCGAGGAGAGCTTCTAGTTGGGTTGGGTGTAGCTCAGCTGCGGCGTCGTCCCAAGCGAGGAGGATATCTGGCTGGCTTGCAAGTCATCTATCTGCCTTGAAAGGACCTGATAATTTCATGTTTGCAAGAAAATGCACAACCTGACAGGGTGTAGACTCGAAACCATCCGGAAACCACCAGTAGAGCTCGTGGTACCAATATCTATAAAACTTGGATGGTAGCTTGATTGGAGTAACTCAATTTGTACACAAATCCGCTTTCCTAGGATTCCAACCACACCCTCACCCCCTTCTATTTCTCAACTGCCGTAAAAGTACACAGCCTAGTCCATCAATCCCATTTTTACATCTTCCACAAAAGAGATCTTATCATCGAGGCATCAGTTGCCTTCTGCATTCATATCTTCCTTCCATCCGAAAACACCGTCTATAAGCCCCTAAGAACAGTGTTATCACGCTTGTCCAACCGTGTGTATCTCTGCTTCAGGACCTCCGAAACGCTACGCCTGTCACCACTCGGCCTCTCAAACCGCTGATCCAGCGCCTTTTGCACGGGATTCAGCGCCGCCAAGTCCACATGTCCGAGGGCAGTGCCCTCGCCAGTCAACCCGATTGCGGACCTGGCCTTGCCCACAGCCTCGGTAACCTTCTCCTTGCCCTTCTCCAGCGCCGACTTGACGGCTGTTTCTGCCTCGACGGCCTTCTCGCAGACTTGCTTCTCGGCCCTTTGGGCTTCCCTCCACGCCACTAGTCGTGCTTGCAAGGCATTGTCCTTGACCTTGGCGGCAAAATCTTCCTCCTCTGCCTTGGCCTGTTCAAAGGCCTCCTTTGCTTGGGCCTTGATCTTGCCGGCGGCGGATTCTGCGCCAGCCTTGGCCCTGTTGGCGCCCGCCTCCAGCCCGGTCTGGACCTTGGCAGCACTGTCCTGCATGGACTCACCGAACGCCGTGGACCAGAGAGACGCGATGGTGCCTTCTAATCCTTCGCGGAAGTCTTCCCAGTCGGTGCGTTGCACCCATCTCACGGCGTTCTCGATCTCGTCGTTCCATCGATCCTTGACGACTTCGATGGCCTCGGCTCGCTTGGCGGCAGCGACCTCGGACCGGGTAGGCGGTAGCGGCTGGGGGATGGGGTCGATGAGGCCCTGGATGGCGAGGGCTTGGGCGCGCAGTGATCGGCCTTGCTCTTCGCGGTTACGCTGGTGGGCGAGCACGGATAGATACGCGATGGAGAGGGTGAGGGTGGCGCCACCAGTCTGCGCGGAGAAGATTGAAATTAGCTTTCCATCGAGGAAGAATAGGCCATGAGTACACTGGGAAGTGGAACACTGCGTACGAAACCGGTCACGAAACCCATGGTTGGCAGGCGATTGCGTCGTTGCTCGAATTGGAGACTCGTTGCTCGGAGTTTCGAGGGAGATTATTGGTGGGCTCCGGGAGCACGAGAATAGCACCGGAGATGGGATGGAAAATCGGCGACAATGCGGTGGAACAGAGACTTGAAGAAATCAGTAATTCATCTGCCGCAGCTCATGATGCGCAGCGAGCTTCAATTTGAGCGCAGAAGCCACGATGCAGTGAGTCAATTAGCACGTGGTGGGAGGGAAATGATTGTGCCTTTTGCCCCGAAATGCTCGGTTGACGTAGTGTCTTGACAGTTCCCAGGGTAGGTAATAATAATACGCTTCGGCGCGCCGCAGTTGCCCGAGAGCCAGTTTTTTTTTCTGAGTCAATCCCGTGTCTGCATCGCTCACCGCCTGCCCGAACCAGCCAACACAACGCAGACAACGGTCCCTTTTCACGGGATTGGCAAAAGCTCATCGAACCGCTCATCGGAAGCAAGCAAGCAATTCCCTTCTGTTAACAATGTTGCATTCCATCTCGAATCAAAGTCTCTGAAAAAGAAAAAGAAAACCATCATGGCCGGTGGTCTCGTCAAATACCGGCATCTCAGCCGCGACTCATCCGCCAGAAAAGCCCTCCTGCGCGGCCTCGTCACCCAGCTGGTCCAGTACGAGCACATCCAGACGACACATGCGAAAGCAAAGGAGGCCCAGCGACTGGCAGAGAAGCTGATCACGCTGGCCAAGAAGAACAATGAGCCGTGCAGAAGATCTGCTCAGGGAATTCTTTACGTATGTCACCGATCTCACAAGCCGCAATGAAGTCTGATGGCCGTCCGCGGGGAGGGATTCAAAAGCCAACTAATTATACTTGTCGCAGACACCGCATATCCTCCTGCCCAAACTATTTGGCGAGCTACGAAATAGATATCTCACCCGAGAAGGCGGCTACACACGCGTCACCCGCACAGAACCCAAAAACATGTACGATCAGGCAGAGAGCTCCATCCTCGAATTCGTCGACGGCCCCAAAGATTCGCGGTTCATGATGACCGCAAAGACGATTGCGAGGGACCGTCTTCTGGGCCGGGAGCCTACAGCGTTGATAATGCAAAACGCGAAGAAGGTGACGCAGTTTAGAGGACAGAAGGACCTGGACGACATGGTGGATAGATTTGTGGCACTGCAGGCGGGAGAATCACCAGTGACGGCGGATGATACGGCGGATGGAGAGCATAGTAAAGAGGCGGCTGAGATGGCGGATCGGGAGAGCGCCAAGGTGAAGGGGCTTATGGGTGATGGTGCGCCCGAGTCGGCGAAGAAGGTGATTGACCTGAAGAGGTAGGCTGGCGAGCTAGACGGGTGACTGGGCTATGGAAGTGAAGAGGATGGCTTGGAGCAAGCGAGACGGGTCGCGCTGCCGAGTACAAAAGAATTAAAAAATTATATGCTGTCACTATATATCAAGATCATGACAATAAACAGCATGTCTGAATGGCCGTCTCATTTCGTTACCGCGGACTGATCAAAGCTAAAATGGGATTTTATGTGATGGAACATGCTACCCAATACTATGCAATGTAGTCTTTTCTCACAATGTCAAGATATGCAATCATACGAATTCGAATGTATCACCACGTCCTTGAAGCATCTTGCCCACCCTCTTCGACCCAACGATTCTTTCCAACTTCATCACATCATATTTGGAAAACATAACCCTGGCAGTTCCCTGGCCCGGCTCAATCTTGAGATCTTGCTCGCTCTTGCCCAAGAACTCACCCGCAATCTCCCGATAAAAGATGTGATTATCGGGCAATCCGTAGAAAATCACGCGTTGCACCCCGCGGAATTGGTACCGTCGGAAATGGTGCGCTCGTTCCGTATACAAGAGCACCCGATGACGACCAGATAAGAAATGCGAGCGGGCCCGCGATGCATCCGGCACATCAGTGTATTCCGAGACGGCGCCAAAGGTGACATTGCTCATGATTGCCGAGTTGGCAAAGTAGTTTCGGACACGCACAAAGTCCAGGTAGGATGGGATGAAGAGCAGCGTTCCCGACGCGTCTTTGGCCCTCTTGACGAGGGTGGGCACGATGGCCGAAACAAAGTATTCGAACCTGGCGTCGGGGTCCTTCTGAACCGAAGGGGACTGAAACCGGGAAAACGTCTGCTTGGCCTTGATGCCCAGCTGCTGGATCACGCCTTGGTACTCGGGCTGCAGGCGAATCTTGCCAGCCCAGTTATGGCAGTACAGTCGTTGCAGTTCCGCCAACTCGGGGGTGTTGAACGCCGACAAGACGATGGTCTGTCTAAAGTACTTGGCCCAATCCTCGAGGTACCACGTTCGAAGACGACTGAAGTCGCAACCGTGGGCATCCTTGGGCTGCAAGTTGAGATGCTCAAATATGTACTCAACGTGTTCCCAGTTCTGCATGAGCAACGCATCGGCTTGGTCGACTATGACCATCTCAATGGAGCTCAGGAAGTCATAGTTGGGCTTCTTCTTTTCCTCCTCGGAGCCAATGGCCATGCGGAGACCGAGGGGACTGGCGAATAGAATGTCCGAGTTGTAAAATTGGGAAAAGTACTTGATGGTCTTGCGGGTGAACTTGACGCCAATGCGGAACATGTCGTCGTCATTGCCTTCGAACAGATCTTTGAAATCTTCTGGTCTGTCTTCACCAAAATTGTTCTCCTTTTCAATGTACGACTCGTCGAATCTCTTGCGATTTTCTTGTTGAGCGGGATCGCAGAGGTCCCTGACGATGTTGACCATTTTGACGCATGAGTTTCTTGTCGGTAGAAGGAAAAGGACTTTGGGACGAGTGAAGCCCTGGTCGCGTAGCTCTAACTCTGTGTCTTCTCCGTCCCTGGCTAGCTTGTAGTTGTTCTTGATGACACGGTCTCGCGTTCTAAAAATTGTCAGCAAATTAGTTGCGAAGTGTATGATGTTGGCGAAAGAAGATGAGTCACTTGAAGACGTGGTTGAGCGCGTGCAGACAAGCCGCTTGTCGTAACTTGTCTGCATTCTTCACCGTTCTGTCGCAGTGGAAGATATCCCTATATCCAAAGAGAAGCGGAAGAATTGCCCTTTCGGTAGCATCCAGCTTGTTCATCTTCTTGGCTGCCATCTCCTGTAGTTTCTGCTTTAATTTCAGCCCCTCCAGCCCACAGGGTTGTGTTACTCCCGCTTTACCACTGCTGCTGCTGCTAGATTCCCCATAATCAACTGCCATAATTGTCGCACGTAATGTCTGAATGAGAGCTCTACTTGTCGTCCAGCTCTCATCCTTGATAGCCTTAATGGCTTTGTTGACTTGTGAGTCGTCCGGATGTGCAAAATGTGTGTCAAACGGATCAGATAGGTCCTCGTCATCTTCAGAGTCAGGCTCATCCTCTTGCTCTGCATCTTCTGCTCCATCAGCTTCGTCAATGTCCTCTCGCTCCTCGCCGTCACTGCCGTCACCGGCGTCCATTTCTTCGTCTGGTGAATTCGCAGTAGCTTGTTCTGAGGACATATTGTGTTCCAACTTTCTCCGCTTAGCTTTGTGAGCACTAGAATCGTTGAACCTTTGCAAGAGCGCCATATACGGGCGCACAGCGGGTTGTCCCTCCTCATCCCCAGAACCGCTATCATCGACATTCTCATCTTGCTCGTCATGAGAGTCAGCTTCAGATTCAGATTCGGGCTCTCTATGACAAAATTAGCCACAGACACTACACTAGGTTCGAAAATTTTTTCCGCAGAGAAAAGAAAAGACTTACTCATCCTTGTCAGCTAAGCGATCACCGTCAAACCGCCGTGTTGGTCCCCATCGACTTGAGCCTCCTCGTCCTCTCCCTCTACCTCTCCCTCTCCCACCTCGGCCCCTGCCTCCACGGCCGCGAAATGTGCCTCCTCGTCCACGAGGTCCCATTCGAATTGTATTTTATATCAAACAGTATGAAGAAAACCACCCATCGTCGGGGGGGGGAGGGGTAGTGAATCAGCAAGGTAAAGAAGACAAAGGCACCAGCGGGACCCGCTAAAAAAGTTGAAACTTCACCCGCAGCCTTGCATGTGCGAGCTAGAAACGACAGCCTTGCCTAGCCACACTTATGGTGGGGTTGAGAACCGCACTCAGCCACAACTGTCTTCTTATCGTGGCTTATCAAAGCGCACACAACCCCAGTCCGGAGCCCAGCCAAACTGGTGCAAATAGAAAAATCAGCTTGGCGGGCATCGCGAAAGCACCCAAAAAAAAGAACGACCCAGATTGAAAGGTGAACCCCTCCTCCTCCATCCTCCCCCTTTGCCAACCGCCGCCTACGCTCGTACGCAATACCGCTACTTCTCGACCGACCGATCGCTCGACACATATTGCCCAGTATGGCCGCCGCCGCTACGGAGCGCTTCATACATCTCGCGCGTCCTTTGACGCACTCAAATGCTGGCCTCCAGTCAAGCATTGCCCCGCTTACCGTCAACATCCAGCCCCAGGTACGATGCCTATCTATCCCCCCTCCCCCCTTGGCGAGCAAACACGATATCCACCGAGGCTGTTTTGTCACGAACAAATCGAAGGATATGCGCATCATCTCTGTCATCCATGACAACCCGATAGCAATTCCAAGCAACAATAGAAAACATGCTGTTTTCAACCCATGACGAGTCTGCTGGCTAACTGACCTCCCCCCATCTTCCAAAGGCCGTCTTCTCCGTCCTCGACCACGCCGTCCGAAGAGACACCCGTGAGAATGCCCAATCCACCCGTGTCATCGGCGCCCTCGTCGGCACCCGCTCCGAAGATGGCACCGAGGTCGAAGTCCGCTCATGCTTTGCCATCCCCCACACCGAAGAGGAGGATCAAGTCGAGGTGGACGTGGAATACCAGAAGAACATGCTGGCCCTGACCCTCAAGGCTTCCCCCCGCGAGGTCCTCCTCGGATGGTACACCACCTCGCCCGAGCTGAACAGCTTCAGCGCCTTGATCCAAAACTTCTTCGCCAGCGCAGAAACTGGAACCGCCCCCCACCCCGCCGTCCACATGACCATCTCCACGGTACCCGGCGAGGACATCCAAACGAGATGCTACATCAGCGCTCCCGTGGCAGTCAACGCCGAGCGAGCCGCGGAGAGCTGCCTGTTTATCCAGGTCCCGCACAAGATCCTATACGGCGACGCCGACCGAAGCGCCCTGGATGCCGTCGCCAGCGCGCAAAACAACGAGAACCGATCCGCCCCGCTGGTCTCTGACATTGAGAACCTCGGCCGATCAATCGAGCAGACCCTCAGCCTGCTGGACCGCGTCAGCGAATGGATCAACGGCGTCCTGGACGAGGAGGAGGAGCCCAACACCGCCCTGGGCCAGTACCTCATGAGCGCCCTGTCTCTCATGCCCAAGGTCGACGCTTCTCAGATCGAACACGACTTCAACAACCATATCCAGGATGTCCTCATGGTCAGCTACCTGGCCAACACGATCCGCACTCAGATCGACCTCTCCCAGCGACTGGCAGTCGCCAATCTGACCAGCAACGACAAGGACGGCGAGGGCAAAGGCGACGGCGACAGGGGCCAGCGCGGGAACAAGCGCGGCGGTCGAGGCGGTGCCCGAGGCGGAGGTGGTCAGCAGCGAGAGCCTCGTGAGCCACGAGAACCAAGGGAGCCCCGAGAGCCAGCTGAGTAAATCTAAATAATTAGGCACAAAAAGATATAAACGCCCAGGAACAGACATTTCCTATCATGAGGTATGATTGTTTTTATCATGATGCGAGGGCTTCTCTTAATGAGTAGACTCGCACCACTTTAAACAAAAACCAACCGCAACCGGAATCAAGAAATGCACACAAAAAAAGGGGGGGGAATGAAGAGACCGCGAGACGCCAAGGGTGACCTATTGGCTGGATAAAATCCTATTGACACGGGAGAAGAGGCAGCAATGGGGTTATTTTTTCTGTTCAAAGCAAGGAGGAAACAAACCGTTTTGACCCGGGCACCGTGTTCTGTAACACATCATCTTGGCGTTGTGGGTTAGTCGATCTTCCGTCGACACCTTGAGAAATTTCCGCTTTTTCCCACCTTGTCTTGGAAGAACCAACGCAAACTTATTACATCTGAAGAAATTTAAAATAAAAAGTGGGAAATATAAAATCACTATACAAATCTGTTGATCGAAAGACGAAGAAGATGCGGGCTATTAATGATGTGTGGTGTTCCATATGGTCACAAATACGTTTACTCCATGAGAAAACCAAAGAAGCGTAGAAAGAACTTTATTTCTTTTCGTCATCCTATCCGCCAATAACGCCAATAGAGGTAATGAACATATATATATATATATATATATGTGTGTGTGCCTTGAAAAAAAGCCATGCAATGAAAAGAAACCACCATCGTTCATGCCCCGTGACGCCTTAATTTGCTGGACTTACTACCCTCGAACACCGTGTGGATGCACCCTATATTCCCGTCGCTGGCTTTTGTGGTAGAGTCGTCGGGTTCCCATACGTAGGTAGGTGAGTATACATCTGGTTCGATCCTTGGGATGTTGGAAGCGGGGGTCTTCCCGGGATATGACCTGGCGGCATCTGGGGCAAATGTTGCTGGGGAGGATGTGGAGGGGGCGCATGAGTCATGGCTTGCATTCCTGGTATCGCGGACATGGCTGGCAGCTGAGGCTGCTGCAAGTGCGGTGAAGGAATATGTGGCATCGCATGGCATCCATGTACTGAGCTGCTTGACCCTTGACGTGCCATGACATATCCTCCTCCATAGACCTGAGACTGCGGGGGGTAGGCACCATATGCCAAATGCGGTGGTGTACCGATTTGAGGACTACCATGATGAGATCCAGGGGCAGTGAAGGGAGGTTGAGGTGGAGGCACAGAAGGCATGCCGTTCCCTCCAGGCACAAAGGACTGTGTCTTGGGATTGAAGGCATAATTTCTGTTATAGCTTCCCGGAATCGGGTGTTGGCTTTTAGGATCATCAGGGCTGATATTGGCCGGCAACTGGCCATATGCATAGGGAATGCCAACGTGAGGTGGACTTGACGCCGGCGCAGTTGCGCGCGTGGGGTAGGAAGGTTGGCTATACCCTGGCTGTGTCCAAGCTTGCGGTACAGCAGGGGCGTTCACTGGAGTACCAAAAGTCGTCATCGGGCTCCCGTTTAATGGATAGCGTTGCTGAGGAGGTTGTTGGGGATATTGCTAGACAAGAAATTTAGCACAGTTCGTGGCCGCCAAGGCTGACAGGCAGGCTGGTGCGTAGATGTTTGACACTTACTTGGGACATCCCGTAAGCGGGATAGTTTGAAGTAGGAGCCATGACAGGCACATTGGGGTAATTGGGAACATGTTGCGTATAGCCAGAAGCCATCTGGGCGGGATAAGATGCTTGAGGCTGGGGACCGAATTGGCCTGGTGCTGAAGGAACATACTGCGCCTGAGACTGGGGGATCCACGTCTGTTGCTGAGGACCCCAAAACGCAGTGTATTGGTTTCTGGAGTCGAAGCTGTCCGAGTCATCACGACGCTGCTTGCCAGTCTTGCCGCGTTTCGTAGTGTTGGGTCTGTTGGTAGCGGAAACTGAGCTGGTCCGAGACATGCCAGTTTCTCCATCGTTCTCTGGAGAGGCATGTTAGCTAGCGGTTCTCGAGAAAAAAATTATCCTGATGAAGATGAAGTGGCCCTTACCAGGGATACTATCTTCAGAATTTCCAAATATGCGTTCGCGGGCCAATTTGTACATTTCTTCACGCTCTTCTCGTGATAGTCTAGCCAGTTTGTCAGTTATGATTTCTTGTCCTCTCATTTTTTGTGGTGTGGAGCGAGACATACTTTTGGCTCGCGGCTAGCTTATCTTTTGCTTCACTGCCAGATTCAGATCCCGGTTTCGAAGCGCCGGCGCTCGTCAGACCATCTCCGTCTTGACCACGACGCATGATTTTTCTCGGCAGAACAGCGGGGGGTGTTGTGCTGCTGTCGGGGGCGATGGGTTGGGGGGCCATATTGGCAAGGGAGGGCGGAACACGGCAGAAGGGCGTTCTAAAGATCCGCACCGATCCGATGTGAGGCTCGTAAGAATGGGTCATATGATAGTAGTCGGCGAGTTTATGCGTCAACATTCGGCAAAAGGAGTTGGACGGGGGGAGGTCCATGTATGGTTCCCTGTGGAGTGAATTAGCAAGATTGTGGCTCCCAAGGTACAAGCATCATCGGGGACAGCGACAACAACTACCACGTACTTGGAGTCTTGTACAAAATCTATCACGTCCTTCTCCAGTCTCAATAGAAAATATCGATCTCGAGGGGTTGCCAAGGCATCAAGAAGCTTCTCATCGGGAGCTTGACGATAGATGACATTCAAGACATCAGGGGACCCATCCGCACTAAGCGCTGTAGCAGCGCTGAGAGCGGGAACGCGATCCGACGAAGCGCTGGGGGGTGTGAGGATACCATGTGGCGATGCAGCCATGGCTATCTGAGTAGCCCTACGGTCAGCCAGATCCCCTGACAGCGCCGCCCTGGTCCTCAGAGCTACATCAGAGCTCATGCGAGATCCGGCAACAAGTGAACCGCGAATGGAAAAGGCATCGTCGTCTTCTGCGGCAGCCTTCACGCTAGCACTGTCATCAGGACGAAGCGACTCCTTCTCGTCCAGGGCAAATGTTGTTCCGGAAGTAATGCTCTTTCCATCCAAACTCTGTGGTTTGGTGCCTAGTTCAGAGCTAGAGTCGCATTTCTGGGACTCGTCTGATCCGCTCTCTTTGCTCAAGTTGGATTTCTGGTGCTCGGGTATCGAGCAACGGCCATCAACGACAAGGCTAGGAACTTTTGACGCGAGACTAAGATCATTGAGAGATGAAGCTATGACAGTAACTCCGTTTGATTTGGCTGCCGCATGTCGCCTACTGTCGAAATTGGAGGACCCGTCGGCTATGACGGCCGTTGTAGAGGGAAGACCGTTGGTCTTTACACTAGAAAGCGATGTGGGAGAAATGTCTTTCTTAACAGACGCCGCAACCTGAGAGCAGCGGGTTAGAAATAGATTGGGATGCAGAGATGAACGAAATAAACGGGGTGCAGAAAACGACTTTACCTTTGCGAAAGACGGCTTGGGTATATCCGGGGACACTTGTGTAGTGGCCATGATTGAAAAGGAGAAGAGAAAAAAAAGATCCAGAAGCTGGAATATCCAACCTGAAGGCACCGCTGATGATGATGATTTTACTAATCGAACAAAGAATGAATCCAGACAGCGGTCGCGAAAAAAAAAAAGATGTGTCAAACAAGGCCTGAGTCGCAGTCTGGTCTGGTGATCAAGTCGACAGACAGAAGTGACAGGATTTATTTGAAATATCAAAAATCAGAGAGCAGCATCGATTGACACGAGAGAACAGAGGACATTCAGAGTGTTGGTGATCATCGTCGTGACGAGCTAAAACCTGGCTTCGAGCATCGAGTTGGAGATTTTGGATTGGGTATCAGTGGGTGCGCGACGAGGGCCGACTGTCGCAGCACAGTGACTGGGCGCCGTTGTCGTCGTCGGTTGTGTACGGACTGAACTAGATAACGAAGCGCTTCTTTAGTATAGAGTATTCCTAACGAATCCGCGGTGAGATGCGGCCGCAATGGCATGCAAGCAGGCGATGCAACTTTTCGTTGGAGGGGAGTTTGAATGGACGGTGGGGGCAGAACTTGGGGACTTTCTTGGGACTGGCAAGAATCGGCAAGAGAACAAGAACTTACTGCAAAGCACGCCAGTGGATCTCCAACGAACCCAGGTCGCAATCTGCTGGGGGTCCGGATGGCGGTTCGTGTCGATGGAGAAGGGTCGTGCCAACGGAACGGGTTCTGGAGCAGCGAGAGAGGAAATGAGAAGAAGGGAAAAGGAAAGGGACAAGGGAAAAGGGAAAAGAAAGGAGGCTAATATGGACGCCCGCAGTCCAAGGTACGAGCGACTGTGAGGCGAGCAGTCTGCCCGACTTCTTGTCTGTGTGCGGAGTACATGCAGCCCAAAGTTCATTCAATGTTTGTGCCGTCAGTGCACAGTGGGTGCCTGGGTCGCTCCGTCCTTAGCGCCCCCGCCGCTACACTACAGCGCCACTACCGCCACTACAGCGCGCACACCCGCCAGAACAGACAACCAGACAACCAGACAACCGGACAATGGAGCTGTGCTCCTGAAGTCACTCTTCGTCCCAGGTCCTTGGCGCTAGATACATGCGAATAGAATGAGAGCTAGTCTGCAGACCCAGTCTGTTGGGGCATGATTTTCCATCGGAAATGATGGAATCGTGCCCTGGTTGCATTTGTTGCGACGTTGAAGATGTTCAATCTCGTCGCCCAGCAATCTGTCCGACGATCACGTGAGCCATCGCTTTGCCCGAGCTTGGTGCACAATTACTGTGAGAGGACGCTCCACCAACATCACACAAGAGCAAGATTCCATCTGCATTAAACTTTTCAGAAACTAATAAAAAAAGAAAGTTTGTCTACATGCAGTTGCCCTAGACTTGCAGAATCAAAAGCCGAAGAGACAGCACATTATTTTACTTGAGTCAATTCTCTATTGCCTATGTACGCATACAGAGGCCGAGGCGGCGGGCCATCCCGGCCAACGCCATCCAATGTACAATGTCAGAAGTGCTTGAAGCGAGATATGTGAATTCCTACTCCAACACCGTCACAAAAGCAAGTAACTAACTAGTGCAACACGTCACTATTCTTATGAGTGCAAAGCTTCGTCGCAAGAACGACCCTATGTATCTCGACCTTCGAGATCGCAGCAGTTGCGGAATCCCAAGCTGGTACCCAAGCTGACGAGTGACACGCCAAATCCCCTTGAGAAGAAGTAGGTCAAGGGCCCCGAAGTGCTCTTTTTATATTCCATCTGACCTGTGCTCTCAGAAAGGGTGTAGCCGATGAGATTCTTGCCAAACAAGAAGCTGAGCGCACCAGACAGCGCGAGCTAGAGGAGCGGGACGAATCTGACCTGGCGCCTTCTCCCAAACGTCCCCGTTCTGTCTCATCTGAGTCCGTGTCTACTACTACGACTGCTGCTTCGAGACGCTCGCGATCAGCAAGGCGGTCACCATCGCCACAACTGCCGATGCGCCGCAGACGTAGCCCCTCGTACGATGATGTCCCGAGGGAGGCCTCGCCGCGGCGCAGCATCAGTCGCAGCCCGTCACCTGCCGGACGCAGGCGTCGCTCACCATCAAGAGACAGCTTATCACCGCGAGATGACTCCGGAGAGCGCCGTTATAGACACCGTGAACAGCCTGGTCATGACAGCAGATCACAAAGAGGACGGCGCGGCAGCTTGTCGCGCCCGGATGAGACTGACAACAGACGACGAGTCTCCTATGGCTCACAGTCTCCAGAGCCGCAAAGCAGGGGGTCGAACCGTGGTGGTCGAGGAGGAAGATCGCGGAATTACAGTGGCAGTAGAGGAAATGAGGTTCATAGGGCGGCGCCACGCGAGCGCAGCCTGAGCCCGTTCAGTCGCAGACTGGCAATGACACAATCGATGAACAGGGGAGGCAGGTGATGGGTATCGAAAATTTGTATTTGTCTCTTTGGAGAGTTGTATGAGACACCCGGGTCTCTCATGACCAATGCCCACTCCGAATAAAGCCGTTGAAAAGAGGATCTAGAATACATCAAACTGTGTCACGCCAACATGGCTTCATCTTCTTGTCTCTCCCTCTTCTCCTCCTCCTCCTCCTCCTGTTCTCTCACCCTCAGTCCTTCCACCAGGGCTATACCGTCCATAGCACCAACGCCATCCCCATCTGTTCCAGCGCTGTCTACCGATGTTGAGCTTGCAGCAGCCTTTGGCGCGCCACTGATCCTTTCTCGCACCAATCGAGCTATCGCATTGTCTGTTCTGACGTTTAAGATATCTAGTTTTGACTCCAAGTTCCGTTTTAGGTCCCAATTGGGTTTCTTCGGTTGTAGCTTGAGTAGATCTAGGCCTTTGCCATCCTGGGCTTCCTCGGCCGCTTGTTGCCTAATCTTTGATTCCACCTCGGCAGCTTGTTCTTCTAATGTTGGCTTTTCAAGGTACTCGTTCGGTGCTTGGTCGAAACCTAGCTTGGGGCCCTTTGTTTCTGGATCATAGTTGCGACCTGAGAGGTGTGGTTTCTTTACTTGGACTTCCGAAGGCTCTGATGGGAGCTGTTCTGTTGTTTCTGCGGTCGGGACCTCGTCGTCGGGCTGCTTTCGTTTGAGGTTTCTGAGTGCCGCAAGACGCGATTTGCGGTCATCGGAGGCGGCGCTCAACGTATTGAAGGAGGACATGACGCGCGAGGCTACATGTGCGTCGTGGGGGAATGCACGGGAGATGAAGATGTGGTGAAGACTTGGCCAGAGGCTGAATGGAGGAAGAAACAGTCGCCTGCATGTACACCCCCCACTGTACAGTGGTTAGTGGCGCGTGTACAGTGGGGTGTACACCTGCACCTGCCTGCGTTGGCGCGCTTGCGGCTACTACAGCGGGACGGGACCCTGGAGGATTCCAGCTGGAGCTTTTTCAAACATTGAAACACTGCGGACGCCTCGACCCAGACCTTCATCAGGGCTGCCCCAACATGTGCGCATCGTGATCGATCGTGATTCGCGCAAGGTCATGATATATATGGTGGTCGCTCAAGATGCGAGCGATTTGCCTTGGTCGAGCCGGCTGCCCACGGCTGCGCTTTGCCCATGGAACCCCAACATGCCTTCGATCCGCCACGAGAAAGTCGCAGCAAAGTCTTTTTTCAACATGCCGTCGCAGACCATCGCCAGACCATCAATCAAGCTCGAACCCGTCCTCATCAGAAAATCATTCTCGAGAGGAATCTGGTTTTCTGGCCAGCATCATCGGGAGACAAAGAGGATTGGGTCAGTCGTCGCGGCGGGAGACAAGACAGGACAAGTCCACGACTGCACAGCACGCCTCTCATGGCGACAAGCACATTAACAATACCCGCTCTCCTTCATCTCGCTTCAGCAGCAAACAATCATCGTCTAGAAAGACCCGGCCGCGAGGTCGTCCCCAGTTGAAGCATAGCCAAGGGTTCACTCGAAAACGATCCCAGACCGACCGAGACACATGGGCGCAATGGGGCTATCTCCGACATCAAAACTCTGGAGAAGAGCTTCTCGCTGTTCGGAAAGCCTTCAACGCATGGAAGAAGAGATTCTCCAAGATCGGGAGCCAACCGAATCCTGATCGACCATGGGAGAAAGATGCCGAGTGGTTGCTGGAGCATGAAACCGTGCCAGCCATGCGCTCTGCCTGGCATGAGTTGGACATGACGACTCGGAAAGAAAAGTGGCCGCTGCTCATGCTATCAAGTATGTGCACAAGCCCCCAGAGAGTGCACTCCGTTCTTGAGGCGACGATGCACCCGCTGCCGCCGGGATACGCCATCAATGACGTTCTACTATTCATTGCTCGCAACCTGCGCCTCAACGAGGCGAGCACCACACGAGAACGAGTTCTAGAGGCGCAAGAAATCATGGGCTTTCTGAGTAGGATCATGACCGAAACTTGGAAAGGCCGCATTCCATTCACACAGAGGGTGTTTGGCCTGTTTGCCAAGGCTTTGCCCGGCGACCAGGCACATGAACTATACATCCTGCTCCGGGAAAACGGGTACAACCTGCATGCCAACACATTGATTCAATTTGCCAGCAAGTTGGCTGGGGATGCGGCGCACAAAGAAGCGGCCTTCGAAATCCTTCAGGGACTTTCGGATGCCGGTGCAGACCTGAACGAAGCTCGGCCGTCGAGCGTCATCACATCACTGCTTCATTGCAAAGCACCAGAAGAACGTGGGTTGGACTGCAAACACAGCTTCAATGCGAAAGATGCGCTCCAGTGCTTTATAGAACGTGGCTTTACGCTCAACGCCATAGCATCAACTGCGTTCCTGGATACTCTTTGCCAATCGGGCGAGGTGGAAGAAGCCATCAGGTTGGTTTCGCTATTTGCCGAATCCGGTGTCCAACTTGACAAGAAAACATGGACCACGGTCTTCAGGGGCGCCAAGGGTACCTTGCGAATGGAGCATATCGCCAGGGCCCTCGAACTTGCCAAGATTGCCGACGTACCCATCGTGGACGTTCTCAACAACGCGCTTCACAGTGCGTTTTTGTTGTCCGAGGTGGAACGGCGCGAGAAGAGACATTCGGGGACGCCGGGGCCGGCCGTCTTCGGCCCGTTGCTACGGATCTATGCCAAAAGGTTTGATCTAGAACCACTGCAGTGGTGGCTCCCCGACTGCCTACCTCTTCTCCTGGCACAGGGTGCCAGCTCGGGACAACAAGGCCTCGTCCGAGATGAAGCCACGAGAAGACGTTGGGATTTCGAACTGACGATTATCCCCTTCACCGACCAACTCTTCTCCGCTGGCGAAGGCACTAAGCTACGGCCGTCGTTGACCACAATCGCCATCATGCTGCGAGCCTACATCCGGAGCCTGCAAGAGCCGTACGATGTGATTACGTACTACGAGTTTTTCAAATCAAGGCTCGAAGAACAGAGCAGAACCCCCTCGCTCGCGACGGCCTCGCGGCTTGTCACGAATCAAGGAAGTCTCATCCACGACACATTCATTCTCGCCATGACGGACCACGGGGACTTTACGCGGCCGGCCCTCGAGATCTTTGGCGACATGCTCAAGGATCAATCGCGCACGTCCAATGACACGTCGTCAGCCGGGGCGTCGCACGTGGACAGCGACGGCTTCGTCGCAGCATCTCGAATCCACCCCGCCCCAACCGTGTTGACATTCACGATTCTCCTGCGGGGGTTGATGAACGGCCGCGACCGCCTGCTGGCGGAGCAGATCCTTCAAATCATGCGAGAGCATGGCGTCAGCCCGAACCTCGTCACCTGGAACACCATTGTCAGCGGGTACGCGTACATGCAGAACATTGCCAGAACGGTGGACACGCTGCAAGACATGGAGGCGACGGGGCTCAAGCCAGACATTTACACATTCAAAGGGTTCGGGAGGCTGAGGGACCAAGGCAGGGCGTTGAAGATCATGGACGGGATAATCGACGCCAATAGACAAAGGATGGCGGATGCCGGAGGGAGGGGGGGGGTCGCTTGAAACAACTCGATAAGCCATGGATGGATTTTCCGCAACATGGATGGAAAGTAGACATGCGCTCTTATCACATACGCACGTGATCAAAGTATAGGTCGGTCACACGGCGGATCAACGCGCCAAGCCCCGTTGCTATTCTATTCGCGCGGTTCTTTTTTCTCAAAGCTCTTGCCATTTTATCATGGGCCAGTGGGGTTCGGGAAAAACACGATTCTACTCCGTTATAGTACCCGTACAGCTACTTGAATATCATCTTCATAGAAACTGGCGTGTATCATGCTTCCCATCTCCTTGAGCGTGTTAAAGCTTGTGGAGTCACGTTAGCCAGGGTCTACATGTATCCAATTAGATAAAAGTAAACCAGAGATACATACAGACCCTGGCTAACGTGACTCCACAAGCTTTAACACGCTCAAGGAGATAATTCTTTTCTGCAATCAAATCCAACTCGTACCATTTTTTTCCCCGCAAGCTACCATGCATGCTCTGAGTCAAAGCACCAGCAAAGCAAAAGCACTGACATCTCCATACTCATATATACTATGCTAAACTAGATTGAATCGTTCCCTAATTTCCTTTCAACTTCTGGTCAAACAACAACAAACATCGCGATAACAACTTTTGCTGCTTCACAAGCGCACATCATGTCCAATGGCAACAGTAGCTAAATTGCCCGGGCAGCACGACGCTACCAAACAGAAACAAAATAAAAACAGATCAGAGCTGCTGGTATTATACAAAGAGTAACATGTCAGTCGTACACATGGGTATCAAGACACGGAAATTAGTCAAGGAAAATGGCTTCACAAGTTTTGAAGGACCCGAAAACAAACAAAAATCGGACGGGAAAAATCGAAGAACCCCCCACCACCCCCAATCACGGTCCTATGCCGCCGATGCCTCGTAGCACACGGGCTGGATTGCCAGCCACAACAGTAAAAGGTGGAACATCCTTTCTTGTCCGTTAGCCCACTGTTTTTGACTTTCAGTAACAAGAGGTTTCGTGACTAACCTTGGTGACAATAGATCCAGCGCCTACAGTGCTTCCTTTGCCAATGGTACGACCAGGAAGAATCATGGCGCCACCACCAATCCAACAGTCTTGCTCTATAGTGATTCCACGGCCAAATTGAGGGCCTTGTCCACCTTGACGCTTCTTGGGATCAATGGGCAGCGACGTCGTGAAAATGCTGACATTGGGTCCAATCACGCAGTTGTCGCCAATCTTCACCTCGCACACGTCGTTAATCGTACAGTTACGTCCCAGGACAACATGATGACCGATCGAGATGTTGTAGCCGTAGTCACAGGTAAATGGCGTCTCCACTGCGACATGTCGGCCTACGCGACCGACGTTGGTGACAGGGGAGGCTTCGCTAGGCGAAACGCGAACAAGATCTCGGGGCTGTAAAATCTCCAGAAAAAGACGAGCTCGCTCATCGGGGGACACGCCGTTTGTTGGTGGCGACGTCAGATTATTGAACCTCCAGCACGCAGCGGCACACCTTTCCCTTTCTAGACACAGTTCCTTGTCGAAGGGGTAAAAGTTTCGCCCGGAAAGCATCTCCTCCTTTTGTGTTCTTCGTTGAGGGTACTGAGAGTGAGTTTGGGATTGAGGCTGAGGCTGAGTGTGCGACTGTGAGTGACCCTGTGAGTGAGCCTGAGCCTGAGAATGAGCCTGAGAATGAGAATGAGATTGGGAATGAGCCTGAGAATGGGCTTGGGAATGAGATAGAGCCAGCTGAGCAGCAGCCTGCACATTGCTTGACGGGGCCGGCGGGTGAGGTGTTGGGCTGCTCGTTCGTGTCGGGCGGAGAATATTGATCTGCGGTAGGTGATTGCCCGGATGAGGCGTCTCGGGTTCATTTCCTCGATTGAGGTCGTGTAGAGGGGGCACTCGCTGATACTCTTTACTCATCCTTTCGCCAAAGGAAGGAGGTTGTGTATTGGCACTGATGGGGGTAGGGAAAACATTACCAGCGGTGTATGGGATGGCCGACAATTTATTCTCGGGACTCGTAGCAGACGCGGCGCTCGTCATTGTTGATATTGTCGACGCCGTTGGTCGGTCATCATCGGTCACCACCAAGGGTCGGCCTTGTGGCGGGTCTATGCGGAGGATCTGGCCACGATAATGAGGAAGCGGCTCCCGCTTTACGGGCTGCGGCCCATATGCACCATGCTGCGGCATTCCATAGGCTCCAGGTGGAACGTAAGAGGGGTCCTTGGACTCGAGCGGTACGGCAGGTGCCTTCGTATCAGGTTTTGGCCAGCCGGCACCCCTCTGTGGCGGATATCCAGCACATAAGAATCCTCCTCGAATACAGTTTATGCCTGAAAACCTTGATGAGCCAAGAGTACAAGAGTGGACGCTGAAGACTGAAATGAAAGGATCAGCAACTCACATTCCGGTTTTGACTCGTCACATTTCTTCTTCCTCTTGCGGCATGTCAAACAACCAGTTTTTGTGCGGTTACTGAAGTTTCGTTTCCGCTTTTTGGGATCATGGTGAAGAAGAGAGTCTTGTCGCTGCTCACTTCCATAGGGGCTGCCGTGAGCAGCTGCAGACCGGTCCTCGGCATCAGGGCTCGTATTGGTATAGTCGCTATGATCCATCTGGCCTGCTGCTCTGCGCAGAGTTTCTCCTATCTGGTCCTCTGTCTGGCCACGAGGTGACGTTGCCGAGGTCTGTTGCGAATCATGGCCATTCCTTTCTGCTCGCGAATGATGCTGCGTCGGCCAGAAGCTGTCTTTATCTTGCCAATCTTCTCCATACTGCCTGCTGCTTTCCTGGTGGGGAGTTTCGTGCATCTCTCGAGATTCGTTCTGTGATTCAATTGATGTTGCCTCTGGTGTCTGAGCTTTCGTAGATGCAACTTCACGCCCCAGCTTAATCGAGTTGGATCGTTTGCGCTTCTGACTCGCATCTGCGTTTGCGAAACGTCCTGACGAAACTGGTGGCCGGTGAATGTTCTGTATCGACCAGCCATCTTTGCGGAGCGTAGAGGTCTTGGGGGAGCCCTGGTTGTGAGATTTGTCGCCTTCGTCCGAGGTGTCTACTTTGATGCACTTCTCCGCGGGAGATTCCGTAGCTTTCGGAGAGCCTCCGTTCAAAGCTGTAAACGCAGACATTGTTGAAAAAGTGTCGAGGCCTAGTCGGTGGAGAAAGTTTCCAACTTCTGATTGCACTGAGTAGAGGTGGGTGAACGAGCCCGTTTTTCTGTGGTGCCCTGGGCGAATATTCTGAAGCTTCCAAGTAGCAGCGGACAACGGACGGCGAGACACCCTTTCGTGAGACGGAGCTCTGAAGGCGCAATTCGTAAAGCAAGTCGGGGATCCAGCCCACGGCTTGAGAAGTATTTGACTCGCAGCTTTCCTTAGATGGCCCCTTATGCTCAATCAGGTTTTTCTTCTTTCCCGCTGTGCCTAGAGTCGTTGTGATGAGCCTTTGCCTTTATTTTTTAGTCAGGAAAATCGAAAGGCAGAGGATGATTCAGGCTTGGAGAATACCAACGACAAAGTTATCGCATTAGTCAGAAAAGCCTTTGAAAATTGGCGCGTTGATTGTTCAGATTCCTAGCTAGATCGGTGCATGTACAGTCCTTCCAGACTTCCAAATGATGGCGAGAGCAAAGGGCGTCAAAAAGGTGTGGAACCTTGATTGGTTTGTCCGAGTTTCTATGGTATGAGGTGTAATCGCGTAAGACCAGGGGGTTCGCAGCTGGTCGCGGGAGGGAATGGCGAGCTTTGGTCGGAAGATGATGATTAAGATCCAAATCCCCGGAAGATGCGACACTTGGAAGGACGTCGTTCGAAGGTTGAAGAAAGGTGGAAGGAGGAGGAAGAACATCCAGGTTGGGAATATGAGCTAGAATGGAGATGGGGGTACGTTTCGAGAAAAATACTTCCGCACTCGCACCGCACTGTGCCTCACTTTTTTCTTCAGAAGAAGAGAAGGGGGAAAAAAGCAGGCAGGTGCGCACAAAATTGTACACAGGTACAACCCAAGTCCGAAGGCAAAGCGGCGTCTGGTGCGTGCGAATTACGCAAGAAAGAAAGGCTGGGCTGGCAGGTACGGAGCACGAGCGAGCGACTTTGTCGACCGGCAGGGCGCCGAAGTCGAGAGACGATCGCTAAGCCCGGAAGCCGCGCTTTTAGTTCGCTAGTCTCGAGGCGCACAAGATGAATTCGATTCGATGGGCTCGTTGGCGACCTCTGGCGACCTCTGGCGACCTCTGGCGACCTGTTAACAGTCCCCGTCCATTTTCCATCCCTTGCCATGTCGCCCTGGCTACATATGTATGCAAAGCTCCAGTCTGTCTACATATTTCGTGGCCCTCGACCTCCAAATTATCGGGCGGCATGGCGCTTGGTAGGACCACGATGGCCAGGGGTGGGGTGGGGTGGGGTGGTGGTGCCCGCGGGACACTGGAAGACTGGAAGGGAGGGGCCTGGGACCAGGACTGCATGAAGCCTGAAGGCCAGGAGGGCGTCTAATATTGCTTTGCGCAGTCCCGGGGGGTGGCAGCAGCTGCTGCTGCCCATTTATTGCTTCCAATATGCTGCCTGCAGGTTTGTGGCAGGAGCAATGGGCAGGCAAGCAGGCAGACAGGTAGGCAGGCAGGTAGACAGGCAGGCAGGCACAGATATCAGACAGACACATATACACAGCTACTGCTCTGCTTGCTGTGATGCGAGTCCTTCTTCGCCTTCTTGTTTCTTGTTCTTGTTCCCGTCCCACCCGGATCTGGCGGGCTGGCGGGCTGGCGGGCTGGTGCTGCGCCGGAACGCAACGCGTCATGCTGCCGGATTTACGGGGAGTACAGTACGTCTTCCCTGATGTTTGCCGTTATTGAACGAATCCATGTTCGGAGTACGAGTATGGAGTCAATGCGAGCAAACGAGGCGGCTTGTCTGTCAGACAGTCCATACTCAAAAGTTAATGCAGTGAGCCGATAGCTGCAATTGGTTGATCCATTCTGCTTTCTGGCCTCTTCTCGTCAGCTCTTGCCTCCTAGCATTGATACCCGGCACAGCACTGGGAAAGGCGCAATTGCAGTGGCAGTCAAGGATTGTGGGCTGGGACCATTCTTGAATCTTGTGTCACTGACCCCGAGCTCTGTCTGGGTCGTCGTTGGTTGTTGGGCACTGCCAAACCAAATCCCTTTTGAGTGACAGTCTGATGAGGACACTGAGAGTGAGGACACTGAGAAGGGTCCTGGGTGAGGGAGTTGTTATAGTGGCTGGGCGTGACCGCAGCAGGCGGTGTTTGCCGACCAAGGACCATGGACCCAAGCTTCCCCACTGCACACCCACTACGGATCACACCTAGTTGACGGGTGATTGCACTGCGCGGCGCTACTCGTTTGACCTGACGGCTGACGGGGCCACACTAGTGCCGCCGCTCGCCAAAATCACCTCGGCCATGCTCATCCCATCAACATATCCCCCGCGATCTTGCGTCGGGGTTGCTCTTGCCATGCCACCAGAAAGGGTCCCTACACACGCAGCCTGTCCCGACACGCGCCTCGATGTCGTGCACTTCGTCCCCGTCATGCTCCCTTGCCTGGATGCTTGAGTGCTCTCATCCAGACGCCAGACGTTGCATCTACATGTATATACTCGCACGACGCGGAGTCCACTTGTTGGAGATTTGTCCGCTGATGCAACCCAAAGCGGATCCGAGTCGGAGTCTCCAGGTCGAAATGGAGCCCCAGCCTCAGTCCGACTTGCAATTCGACCGAATCGAGGCACGAAGCCGAGTACAATCAATGTTACATGTGGCATGAAAATTCTGTCGATAGAAGCCACCCTTCTTGTACGGAGTTGCACGTCCGCATCTTTGTGCACCTTTGTGTGGCTAGGCGCCTCGTCTGGAGGGGAGCTTCGGCTATTATGTACTTGGACGAATATCTTGCAATCCATTTTATCAACGGATGCGACAATGCGATGAGGGGACGCATGCCATGCACTACCGCGATGGACGAGCGGACGACAAGACTATTATTTGGGGACTCGTGTTGGCAGATGACACATTATAGCGACATGTCGTGCACGAACGAGTGGTCGGCATCATCTTTTGTCAATCAGACAAGACCGGTCCTGCGTAACATGGCTCTCCTAGTTGGAACTCGTCAGTAACTCGTGTCACCTCGAGTAGTAGAAAGACAAAGAAGTCTTGTCAAACACACATGCGCCACACAGTACTCTATTCACGGAACTTGGCTCGAGGACATTGTACAGCACGACGTCGTCCGATGGCTTTTTCCCGCATAGTACTCCGTTATTACTCCGTACCCGCGTTAGTAGACCATGGCATGCTGTTTGAAAAGCGCATCCATTCCGCCGTTCTCGTCCCGTTCTCGTCGAATGAAAGCATGTTCGACATGCCTAGCTGTTCCAGACACGTCAGGCACAACCATGGCACTACGGACGGAGCACTGTCCAGTGACAGACGAGCCGTACCCCGTTGCACACATGCACATATAGTGGGGGCTGTTATATTATTTAACGCCGCGTCTAAACACCGTGCATTCACACCACCATGAGCAGTGGCTTGTTAGCGCCGCAGGGGCCACCGTGATGCTACCACATAAGCGGTTTGTCTGGTCTGATTGGCCCTCTTCATTCTGCAAACTCAACTCACACCCCCGGCAGCATTGGACGACTGAGACGTGCTTTTGGTGCTCCCTCCCATTGGCAAATCTACCACGGAGCCGCCTCGCCAGGTGCGCGTGGCTGGCTCGTCTTACATGGCTAGCCGTAAAGTATCAATTACCACGACGAAACACACGCCAAGTACACGAGGCACACGAGGCACACGAGGCACACGAGGCACACGAGGCACACACACAAGGCCCGTCACCGTGGCTTGAGACCAAACGAGTCTGGCCCAAGTGAAATCAAAGCAGCCTTGTTGTTCGCACTCGGTACCTCGCACCCATTTCGACGCCGGGCAAACACGGCACAAGACAAGACAAGATGGTCAGGTCAGAGTGAGCGGGCAGACGTTGTGAACTGCTCAAAACTTTTTGGCTCAAGCTGCGCGCGACTTCCGTGCCTACTGTGGGACTGCGCAGAGTACGGAGTATGCACAATTGCTTAAACATTCGGGGCGACGGACTCGTTCTCTACTCCGTAAGCAAGCTCATCTTCAGACTTGCTGTAGCGCCACCAAGGTGTTCTAGCGGGCTTCTCTGAGATGCTTTTTTTAGACCTCTTCTCTTGTGAAGAAAGGCGCGTGTTCCCGGAGTCGTCCACCTTGCGCTGGCCCGGTCGACAGGGCGGGGAGTGTGAAAGTGTGCAGCAACAGAAATATTGATTGCTGCGGGCGACCGTCCTGCTGGACCATCTATCAGATCACAAAGGAAGCAATGTGCAATACAGGACCACGAGCGGTGTCGAAGACGCAGTCCCAAGAGAGAAGGCGGATCCGTGATTTCTCGTCGGCCAACTTGGGTGCTCGAAAAATGGGTCTGCACCCCATCATCCTGCACCAGGGCGCTTGAGGTTATGAAACAGGAAAAGGCTCTCGAGGTTCGCCGACAGCAACAGCATCGGCACATCCAACTTTTTACTGGAAGCGCGCATGGGGGCAGGGGGTGCCGCGGCGGGGGCCCCACAGCAGCTGCGACACATCCTTCAGCGACAGTGACCCCTGTTGCCCAGCTCCTGCCTGTCCCTTGCTCTACATAAATGAATACATTACATACGGATTATGCGTGGACCGCGCCTGCGCACCCACCTGAGAACTCGGCACCAGCAGCATTTCCTGTGGACACGACCACAACAAGGAAGGCGCCTGGAGCGTGCCGTTGTCGGCCCGCTCTGAACCTCCGAACCAAAACCAGACGGCCGGTTTTGCTTCGACCTGACTGCGAGTTCCAAGTTCGAATCGGTTACCATGAACAAGTACTCCGTAGACGGAGGCCTGTGCCAGAATTACCAGCACTAGAGAAGCTTCGCGCCGGTGCATGCAGTCCAAATCCGCCGCGTCTGTTTGCATCTCGGCCGGTCCTGCTCAACCGCAATGCCGACAAGCAGCGAGTTTCTATTTTCGACATCCCTGGTCCAACTGGATGGATGGGTCAATAATGCGTATATTTAGCACTATGGCTTCATGAGACCATCTACGGATTACGGACTAGACCAACTGAGATGGCTTTTTTTTTTTTCATGCATTGCCTCACTAGCCAATCAAAATGCCTCAATGCCAGATTACCGCCGTCCCCTGGCGCTCAACCGGGGGGCAACGTTTTCCGATTCTGGAAGCTTTTGCATCATCTTGATCCGACGTCACTGGCTTTCGAGCAAAAGCCATCGGCCTCGGATTTCGACAACGCGGCGGCAAGCATACTATCCCAAGACGTCCTCTTGCATCCGAACCTGCAGACTTCCTCAGACTACTAGAATCACCCACCACGTCCGAGTGCGACCACGTACGAAGTCGGCCAATGACCTCGACAGAACGTCCCAGACGTGATGTAAAGTGGCGTCACGATGGCTTCTTTCTGCTTGCGTTTTCGGGAAGCGCCAAGGCTTGCCTGCTACATGCACGCCATTCATGCAAGTACTGCATTCCCCTGACCTTGGCGAGGGACCTGGCGAGGTATACACTTCTTGCTCAGGAGGGGAAAGACGCGCCTTGCCGACATGAAGACTTTGCACATCGAGCCGGTGGTGGGTTGCAGAGCGTGCGCGCCACATCTGGCATCTGGCATCTGGCATCTGGCATCTGGCACCCGTGGAATAATAAATGACCCTTGCGCCCACGCGGGTGCGGATGCGGATGCGGGTGCGGATGCACAAGCGCTGGATCCGGTACCGAGTATATTTATAGAGACACCGTTGCTATCACTCAAAAGTGACGCTGCGCGTTCCGCAGGTATTACATGTGCCGTACGGAAGTACTCCGTAGACTGTACGCATCAGAACATCTACTAGAGCAGCCGACTACCAGAGTCAACCACGAATCTTGCCGCTCCCCGGCCCCTTGCGAAAAAAATCCCCAACTCCTCCCGTCATGCCGAGGCCAGCAGCCGCCGAGGCGCACGCAGTCATACAAACACAAGCCCAAAAGGGTATTATCCATCCGCCCGGTTTATATGCCTTCTCCCCTTCTAGTTTCCATCCAGCAACGTCTTAGTTCCTACTTCATCCAGACACGAGCCGTACGTCGGGCGCCTCGCCGAGCCCCCTCCGCTCCGACTGGACGATCCATCGACATGCCGGCCTCGAAGAGTGTTTCAGAATCCTATTTACAGCGAAGACGGCACCATCACGCTGGTACCCGCTCATGCACAGATGTACAACACAGCGCCAACATCGTAGGCCGTCGTTCAGATTCACATGCAAGTTGCGGTGCGGGCGCGGGGAGATGCAGTCTCGAAGGAAGAAAAAAGTCATTTTGATTCTAGACTCGAGGCACGGCGCTGCTGATTTTGATTCCAAAAGTACGGTGTACACGCTATGTAATGGACGACATCACTTCTTCTGCCTCTTGACGCTCTTATCACTGACGGTGCTGAATACACTTGCGCTGCGCTTGTGCGCACCGCTGCTACTTCCCGGTCGGGCCGTCTTGTCCGCTTCACCCGCTTTGGTGGCGGCATCGTCTTGTTTGCGATCCTGTGCTTGTTCTTCTGTTGCTTCCGCAGATTGTGCAGAGGGGTCGTCGTTGGTCTCGTCTGCGTCGTCGGCGGTGCTCGTTGCTTTGCCGTCGGGCTGGTCTGTGGAGATGGGTGCATCTTTGTCGCCGTCTGCCTTGGCAGCGGCGTCATCTTCAGACTTCTTTTCAGAGTCAGCGTCGGCTGGGGCAGGGGGTGGAGGGGGTGGAGGGGGTCCGTGTAGCTTCTCCCGCTCTGCCCTCTTGGCCTCTTCGACTTTGATTTCGGCGTCAAGCTTGTCGGATACTTTGCGGGCGTCGAGGAGGCTGTTTACTGCCGCGAGGAGCTGTTCGTACTGGAGCGTCGTGGCGGCGGTTGGCATGGCGAGTTTGGCGGGGACATCTAGTTCGTTGAGCGTGTTGTTGATGCGCAGCTGTTGTTGGTTGGACTTGTGCGAGAAGAGCTTGTTGATCTTTTCGGTGCGGAACGTAGGGCCTGAACCGAGGCGGTCATGGTGCGTCACGCCGTAGACGGCTTCTTCTTGGCTTGTGAGCTTTCTGCGCTCGGGGGGCTGCTGCTTTTCTGCCTGTTGCTGCGCCTTCTTGCTGGCAGCTGTGGGAGTTGACGTCGCTGCGGTGGACTCGCGCGTGGCTGCGGTTGAGGCGGCCACGCTATCGCGTTTGCCTGATTCGGGAACTGTTGACGGGTTATGAGGGCCTCCTTGGGCTCCTGATGCTGCTCCTCCTGTCATCGTCGTCGTTGTTGCTGCTCCTGTTGATCCCGGTGCCGCGCCACCAGACGGGGTATTGACACCATCGGTGCCCATGATGGACTTTCTCTTTTTGGACTTGTCGACGCTCATGAGGTTTTGTAGTAGCGTCTGCATACCGGCTGACGACTTGAATGTGTTGATGTCTGTCTCTGCTCGTGGGTAGTCCAGGCGGTTGTACAGCTCTCGCCTCTCCTCGTTGAACCGCTCACTTCGCGCCAAGATGCGCTTGATTTCGAGAAGCAGCGACTCCTCCTCCCGGGCCTCCTCCTTTGACCGTGACAGCGTGTTCACGGCGAACTCCTTGCGCAGCTTCTCCTGCTTAGGGTTGAAGTGGGCCATCAGCTCGTGCAGCGCATACTCCTGCTGCGTCATGTACTGAACTGGTTTCTGGGCCGCCATCATCTTGGCCGCCACCTCGTAGTATCTTGCCTTCAAGTCCTCCATTGACCGTGGTCGCGTAGCCGGAACAACAGCCTTACTTTCGTCGCCGTCTGCGTCGGTCTCGCCATTCGTCGCCGACGGTGTCCACTCGTATCTATCCCAAATGATGGGCCAGCGAAGATCAAATTCGCTCGCCATCTCCATCAGGTAATCTGTTTCTTCTTTCGTCCAGTCCTCGTTCTGCAGAGACACGGAGTATTGGTCCCCGCTATACTGGGGCACTTGGACTTTGACGTTGAACTTGGCAAATGTAGAGTCCTCCAGCTCTTCGGCTTTGGGTGTTTTCTCATGGCCAGGCTGCTGGCCCTCGTGTTGGCGGTTCGCGCCTCCTGTTTGTGGTGCCTGGTCTACTGCCGCTGGAGCATCTTTCATGTCCTTCCGCCTCCAATGCCTCAGAACTAGGCTCTGGTCGTCGCGTCCCGAGTTTCTGAACGGCCGGAGCTCCCATCTCGCAGCGGGTTTCCGGCTCGCAAATCGTCTTTTCTTGAACTGTGTGCTTTGTGGGACAATAGCAATGGGGTTGCCGCCGCCCAGGTTGAGCACTTCGCGAGCGAGGCCCTTGACATTAGGCCGGACTGCAGACGTCTTTTGTTTCTTGGAAGGTCGCGGTCCGGAGGAGTCTCCTAGGTTGAGAACATCGCGGACATCAGAAGATGTCATTGTCGCGGAAAACGAGAAGTGCGCGTCACTGGGTAAAGAAAAAACGATTGTGTGGTGGACGTCTCTATGGTTTTTTTTTTCCCCTTGAAAAAAACGGATCGGAAATGGATTTATAAAAGGTCATCCATCCGCGTCATGGCGCAAGGGCTCGTGGGGCGTAGAAAACCTCCGAATTGCATTCGAAGTCGATGCGCGCGTCGATATTCGATGACGCCGCTGAAAATGCAGATCTATGTTTGTCGTCGTTCCTGTTTGTTTCTTCGGCAGAATCAGCCTGCGGGCGGATCTGGACTGGCATGTCTGGTCAACTCGCACAGAAGCAGGGCGCACGTGACCCCATTGTGAGGGGCCCGCAACTAGAAAGCCAGAAAGCACTCTGGCACCCCTGACACACGGGGGAGGTCCCCGTCTCTTGAACGTGGCAGCTTCTGGTTGTGACTTGTGAGCACACGTGCATTGTGCATTTGATTTCTGGTGATCGCATCGCAGGGTCAAACAACGTCCCATCCATCCATCCGTCTCCTTCTCATTCTCCTTCGGCATTCCATCCCTCCGAAAATCCCTCCGAGGTTCGCACCCGCCGACACCTATAGCACACCGGGATTCCCCCCAACGTTGCAGACGGCTCCCACGGAGAAAAGAATGAAGTGTTTCCTCCCTCTCCTGTCGCTGGCCTCGGCCGCACAGGCTCTCTACTTCTTCGTCGACGGCGCCACGCCCAAGTGCTTCTTCGAGGAACTTCCCAAGGACACGCTCGTCGTAGGACACTACTCCGCCGAAGAGTACGACGACCGAGTGAATGCGTGGCAACAGCACAGTGGAATCAACATCTTCATTTCCGTCGATGTACGTCGTATCCTCTTCTCCACGAATGCAGTCTGCTTTTCCACCCGCACAACACACTTTCAACCACGGAACAAGCCGCCGTTGCCAAGCATTGACAATGACTAATCCCTGTGTGACCCTCCAAAAATAGGAAGTCTTCGACAACAACCACCGCATCGTCTCCCAGCGAGGCTCCTCCTCCGGCCGCTTCACCTTCACGTCCCACGAGTCGGGCGACCACAAGATATGCTTCGTGCCCTCTTCCACCAGCGGTCGCTCGTCATGGCTGTCGTCCCACGGCCCCAACGGCGGCATCAAAATGAAGTTGGACCTGGCCATTGGCGAGTCCGGCGCCATTGAGAGCAGCGACAAGGACAAGTTGCAGGATATTGCTTCAAGCGTCAAGGACCTCATAGCTAGACTGAACGACATTCGAAGGGAACAGGTTTTCCAAAGAGTACGTACGCCAGGTTCCCTTGTTCCTCCGGAAGGGGGAACCCCAATCTCTTGCTCTCCTGACGAGTCCCTATGCTAACATTTCGCCCAGGAACGCGAAGCCGAATTCCGAGATCAATCCGAGGCTACCAATTCCCGTGTCATTCGATGGATCATCATCCAGCTCGTTGTCATCGGAGTCACCTGCGCTTGGCAACTTTCGCATCTGCGATCATTCTTCATTAAGCAGAAGCTCACGTGAAACAATTTTTTGCTCTGGAGCAAAAGGGTGGTCTAGAAACCATATCCACAATGTTCTCTGCAGATAAGACCGGGAGACGTATTGATGATCTAGCCAGGCATTTTATTTCTTGTGCTCGGAAGAATCGTCATGTAATATGAGTGGGTGGGTTCTCGGTGAAATTTTCAAAAAAGGAAACAAGATCCAAAACGAGGAGAATGAAGGCTGGTGCCGGGACATGGCACGATTATGAAAACGGATCGGTAGTGTAATCGTTCAATGAATGGTTTCGAACATGAATTATCGTGCTTTACGATACGACACCTGTCATTAAAGGGTGCGGTTTGTCCATTCGCGCATGCACTGCACTGTACGCATCATCCATATAGCCGGACAGCGCTATCATCTGCATTGGGTGGGAAAATATTCAGCAAGTCAGTCACAAGGCCATGAACGTAGCACCAGGTACTTTGAACTCTTTATTCCATTACGATGTATACCACAAGAGAAACACCAGACCCGGCCTATATGTCCCCACCAACACGCTACACCTTGGTCTTCGCCGTGCTCGCACGCTCGCTTTGCCTGCTGGTGACGTGGCACCACGTTCTGGCAATGCTCCGCATACGAAACAGCCACCCACGCCCTTCTCTGACGCCTTCCTTGCGGTGGGATGAAATATAGCTCGATGGAGGCTCCTGCAGGCTCCTTTAGGCTCCTTTATTACAGAACGTTGCGTGTCTTGGCAGTAGAATGATGTTTGAAAGTGAGAGTGACGTGAGGATCGATTATCGAATATGTCTGATGTCGATGAGAGAAGGCAGAGAGAAATGATATGGAAGGAGAAAACGAGGACAAAAACATGAAATTGCGCGCATCAACCCAAAATGCTACCTGTGTCGTGACCGCCTTGCGCCGTGCTTCGCCGCACACTGGAAGTGGCTTAAAGTATGGTTTCGTTGTGGAATGCTTGACGTAAAAGTATCAAGTGGAGAGAAAAGAAGAATGGGAAAAAAAGACTAGGAAAATTTGTCCCGGCCCCAATAGCTTCTCCCAGGGGGGGGGGGCGCCTCTCAGTAGGACTGCCTCTGATATTTTTGTTTCCTTTTCTTTTTGCTATTATTGGTCATAAGATGAGGAGCGCGCAGTCCAGATGTGCATTCGGACGTGAGGTGCGCCGTGGTTCGGTCTGAGTACTGTCCGCGGTAAGGATGCCAATTTTGTCGGTTTCGTCTTCGTCGTCGTCTGTCGGTACTCTGCATTCGTTGCCGTGGAAGCGCATTATTGGTGGTAGACGAAAGAGGGTTTGAGATTTCCATGCTCGAGCCGTTTCCTGGATTAAAGCTGAAGTAGTCCTCCGCCGTAATGCCCGACGTCGTCATCGTCGTCAAATTTCTCTGCAGGTGATGGGCGGAATGTGGTGTTTTCACGCGAGGGCCATCGACGTGGACGACCTTTGGAATGCTGTCGTAGCACTAGATACAAAAGCAATCCCGAAATCCCACGGGAGGCATCTAGCCACAACAGATTGTCTTCATGAATTTTTGGAACCCGCTGGGTTGGGGCTCTGCTGATCGGCTGTTAGGCTGGCCCGCTGCAACCATGGGGCTCTGCTGCTGTCCTCTCTGGGGCAGGTTCTGGGCGCTGTTCTGGAATTGAGCTTGAGTCGAGCCAGCGGGGGTGCCCAAATCGCCTCGGAGACCCCCGACTCCGCTGATCCTCTGCGCCGATATGGCGCCTGGGGCGTTTGGCCGATCTCTCTTGTTGCCCATTTGCTTGATCGGTGAGGGAGGGGGGGGTTGTGCGGCGTTTAGGCGGGCGACGGTAAGATTCTGTGCTTGCTGGTGAGAGTTGGTATTCCCAGGACGATGGCCACTGTGCAGTTCCATTTGAGAGGGGCCGGGACGAACGTTTGGGTTGTGGAGGTAGCCAGGCCCATGACTCTTCATTGAGTCCCATCCCTTTCCCGAATCCTTGTTGATCTTCATCCAATCGTACTCGCCGTCTTCGACCTCGCCCGTGTTCTTCAGCGACTGAGTGAAGAGCTCGCGGAGGTAATCGTAGTCCGGGGTATCTTCGAAGCCCAAGTTGCGGACATAGGTCAAGTATTTGGAGAATTCTTCGGGAAATCCCTCGCAAAGGTCCTTGATTGCGGTGGTCTGCTTCTTCTCGCCAATCTTCTCATATTTTTGCTTATTTGTGGCAGCCTTGAGACCTTGCCATGGAAGGCCGCCTCGAAGGAAATACATGAAAACATGGCCGAGGGCTTCCAGGTCGTCACGTCGTGATTGCTCGCGTCCTAAATGGGTATTGATGCTCATGTATCGCGCGGTTCCTGACAGAGACTTGCGTTCTCTGTAGGCA
Source organism: Epichloe coenophiala (assembly GCA_018801565.1). NCBI lineage: Eukaryota > Fungi > Ascomycota > Sordariomycetes > Hypocreales > Clavicipitaceae > Epichloe > Epichloe coenophiala. The sequence goes on along the minus strand of JAFEMN010000005.1, from coordinate 1,800,253 downwards.
ATGTGGGCCCTCGTCTTGGGGTCGCGGAATTGTTTGGCCATGCCAAAGTCAACGACATGAATCACATTGGAGACCTTGGTGCCAGGACGGCCGATCAGGAAATTGTCGGGCTTGATATCGCGATAGATGAGGTTCTTCTCGTGAATAGTCTGGACCCGGGACAGCATCTGCTTGGCAACCATGACGACCGTTTTTATGGTAAAGCGGCGTCCGCAATGGTCGAAAAGATCTTCGAGGGAAGGACCAAGCAAATCAATGACGAGTATGTTGTGAAGGCCTTCCTGGCCAAAGTAGTAGACGTTGGGAATGCCGGCTGAAGTCATCGTCAGTAGAGATGAAGAGGCTACCATGGTCAAGAACGGTAAGACTTACGACATCCGACAAGGATTTTGTACGTTCGGTACTCATCTCGGAGCTGGGGAGCGTCACTCTTGCGAGGTTCCTTTGGGCAATTGTCAGTAAACAGCGGAAACGACAGTATGGTGCGGCGTCATGATCACTATGTGTATTGCGTACGAATTTGATGGCCACTTGCTGGTTGTTCAACAGATTGGTGCCTTCGAAGATGACACCGAATGAACCCTCTCCGATCTTCTTTCCAACACGATAGTGGACGCCGACGACATTGGACGACGACGAAGCCATGATGATGGGTCGAAATGGACTGCCTTATGGCAGGTCTCGTGCGTCGGCGGACGAAAGGTGTTGTGTCGAAGGGAGTGAGTCAGCAGACAGGCGGGAGAAAAAGAGGAAGGTGAGGGGAAAAAAAAATGACTTTGTTGCGTCGTCAATCAAGGCGGTGGACGGCAACAGGAGCAGCAAGGCCCCTCCTAGGAAACGGGGAAAAGGGGTCAGTCTGGCGAAAGGCTATTCGTTGCGATGGCGAGCGTCGGAGCGGGCAAGTCAGCGACGACGGACAAGAATAACCATTTCCGAGACGCCGTGCAGAGAGAAAGTGGCCAAGCGGGAAGAGTGCCGGGTTGAAATGCAAGTTAAGTCTGCCTGTGATGCCGTATGCCGTTGGAGGAGCGGGCAATGCAAAGGCGAAGCTTGGGTCCTGGGTCTCTTGGACAGACGAGGGAGACGGGTTCTGGCAAAAAGTGTGGTCTGGTCTGGGTCTGGGACCAGCAAGAGACGGTCAGGGCAGCGTGGCTGGCCCAAGTGCTGGCTGGGGCTTGCTGGGGCTTGCTGGGGCTTGCCATCTCGGTGGTTGGTTGCATATGTACATAATATCAGGTCAACAGCAGGGATCAATCAATGTGTATGTACATGTACATGTACACCCCACCGCACAACAAGCAGCCAAGCAGCCAAGCAACTTGCGGCCAAGAGTGACCCCGGCCTCACTTGTTCCGGGCACTGGACCGCGCTGGGCTGCACCAGCTTGCTCTGTCCAGGCAGCCTTTAGCGCCGAGCTCAACTTCACAGCAGAACGACCCAGGCAACGTTCCGAGTCAAGCTGTCAAGCCACACTGTCACTGTACACCACTACCACTGTACGCTTTTGTTTTGAGGCCTTTGATCATGAAGAAAAGAGCAGCAGCAGAAGCCGTCTCCCAACGGTTTCATGAACCGCACGAAGCTGCCTTTGCAAGTCCGAAATCAATCAGCCACCGACTTGCCACTGCAACAGAGACGGAGCGCCCGTTTCCACGTCTTCCTTCAATTGCCAGCACCCGCCGATCTGCGCCCCATCGGATCATAAACATAAAAAGCATGCCCCAGTGCTAATTACGTTCATGCTGATGATGGGAAGGTGTCCACTGTTGGGTGTTTTTGTTTTGGTCACCAATTGGCAAGCACGGGTTTTGCCGAACTCGTCAATCAACGAAGGACGCGCGAAGCATTCACAACACAACAGAACCGCCATATGGTCAGCTCAAAAGGTACTGGAGGTATTACCGAAAGTTTACGGGAACCTGATTCCTGGCAGACGCGTCGGCAAGTCTATTTGATAGATGGCCGCCTCGGTGTGTCGGTGTGCTGGATGCGGGATGTTGAACGTATGATGCATCAGACACCCGAAAGGGTTGCGTCGGGGTAACAACGCGCATGCGCGGTTCTTCATGTGCTTTACCGGATTCCCTCCGTCACTGCGGAGTAGTCTTTCTATTTCGATCCAAATGTCTACGGATTATCACGTCCGTACGAAGCACCATTTGCCGCGCTACGCCCTAATCTTGCTTGGTCCAGGCAGCCTCCCCATTTTTTTCCAGCATTTTCTAATAATAATCAAAACGACGCAACGGCCTTTCAGTTCGACTCGCTGGCATGCGCGATCAATTGGCCCATCAACCGTCGGCGTTTAATCATGATTGAGGCCATTCTACAGCAGAAGGGCCCCAAACTCCCACAGACCAAAGCACTCTTCCGAGAGGCAACCTAGTCTCAATATCAAATTAACGATGTCGGGCCCTCGACTCGTCTCTTCATGGTCCCTCGCCTCGGATTCTAAGATGGACCTACCCTGCAGCGTTTGCTAACTTGGACGACATATCACAACACTCAGACCTCCAGGCCCCTTACATCGATGAATGTTGCTTATCCGCGGGGACATTCCGTGAATCTGACGGTGGGGGGTGGTGGGTTCCCTCCCCCACTGCTAAACCGGTATTCATGGCCAACATCGATGATGCTGTCTGGTTCATTGCAAAGACATAAATGGTTCAACACCTATGTAGGTAGATAGCGGCAGCCCAGCACAGTAGCTACCGCCCCCTCTTACTTTTCGTGGCTACAACCAAGAAGAACTATAACAAATCAAACCGCCAACTTCTCTGCATTCATCGTTATTTGCCAAAGCAACTCCCAGGCTGAAATCTTCCCAAGATGTCCAAGCCGGAAGATATGCCGCCGATGACGTATCGGTTCCTGGGCCGCTCAGGTCTCCAGGTTTCTTCCATTTCTTTGGGAGGATGGCTCACGTACGGCGGCCACGTTGACAGAGGTATGCTCCGGCTGATCAGAAACTCTGTTGTAGACGACGAGGTCGCTGTGGAAACATGCCGTGGCTGACCGTTGCCCGCGACAGAGGGCACCTTTGCTTGCATGAAGGCCGCATATGATTGCGGCGTCAACTTCTTTGACTGCGCCGAGGCGTACTCTGCTGGAGAGTCGGAGATTGTCATGGGCGAGGCCATCAAGAAGTTTGGCTGGAAGCGAAACGATCTCGTCATCTCGACCAAGGTGGGCAAAGCTAAGCAAATTCAGCGTGCTTCTCCAATTTCCATCGTTGCGCAGTCTCATGTTTTTTGGTAAAGCCTTTTTTCACTGACCGTCATACCAAAAGGTCTACTTCGGCCAGGCCTTTGGCGACAACATTGTCAACAACAAGGGGCTTTCCCGAAAACACATTATTGAGGGCGTCAATGCCTCCCTCAGGCGCATGAAGCTCGAATACGTCGACATCATCTTCGCGCACCGCCCCGATCGCTATACGCCCATGGAGGAGACGGTCCGAGCCTTCAACCACATCATTGATCAGGGCAAGGCCTTCTACTGGGGCACATCGGATTGGAACGCCGACGAGATTGCCCAGGCGTGGCGATACGCCGACAAGCTGGGTCTCATTGGCCCCGTCACCGAACAGCCTGCGTACAACATGCTTCAGCGTGAACAGGTCGAAACTGAGTTCGCCCATCTGTACCGCGAGAACAGCCTCGGCCTGACGGTCTGGTCTCCCATGCGTCAGGGCATCTTGTCTGGGAAATACAAGGACGAAATCCCCGAGGACTCGCGGTTCGCGCAGACGAGCCTCGAGTTCGTCAAGGGGTACTGGAAGCGCACGAGCCAGGACACGTGGAACGGCATCGTCGAGCAGGTCAACAAGCTGCAGCCCATTGCGGACAAGCTCGACATGAAGCTGAGCACGCTGGCGCTGGCGTGGGTGCTGAAGAATCCCAATGTCAGCACGGCTATCACGGGAGCCAGCAAGGTGGAGCAGGTGTATGAGAATTGCAGGGCCGTGGCGGCTGTGGACAAGTTGACGCCCGAGATAATGGATGAAATTGACGGGGTGTTGAACAATAAGCCTCCTGCTATTGCCATGAGACAATGAGGGCATGGAAGTTGACAAAGCTGCGTTGGGTGTTTGCAACATTCCCCTCAGATCAGACAGTCGTCAGACGCCACATAATAGAGAGCAATGCCATTGAACATTGAGAGTGATTACGGGAGTGAAATTCTCGTCTACTCATAGAAGCGAGTTCTAGCAAAGTCCCTATTGTTACACGTACTGCCTCTGCTGCAAATAGGCCTCATGTATTCCCATCGGCCAACTCCACCCAGCTTCACTCGGTGCAACACACCTAACATGTGAGCCCGATGTGTATGCAAAGTCGACGGCTCCGCGAAGAGAGTTTGCAAACCTGCCTCTTGCATCCATCATCTACACCCAGGTTTCACACCCAAGCCGGATGAGAAGTCAACCATCCAAAATACGCCCCAGATATTCATCAAGCCAGAAACAATCCAACATCACCACCATGGCCCCCGCCAACATCCAGAAATGGTTCCCGTGGACCAAGTCGCCCCTCATCTGCAACGGGCCGATGCTCAACGTCGTGATGCTCAACGTCGTGACGCCCAAGCTGGCCTCGGAAGTGAGCAAGGCCGGCGGCATCGGTAAGATGGGCGCAAACCGATCACAACATGCACACACACACACACACACACACATATTTTCACCGCCAGATTTGATTCTTGACCAACGAGCCCCGCCGCTGATTTCTTTGTTGTCCGAGCAGGCTTCCTCGCATCCGCCTTTGACGCAGCCCCTTCGTCAGCGCACCTCAGGACACTCACGTCGGACCTGACCGAGTCGCAGGCCCTCCTCGGCAAGACGACGTCGGGCCTGATCAACGTGGGCGTCAGCTTCATCACCGGCCACGAGAGCATAGCCCACTTCCGAGAGACGGCGCTGCCCGTCCTGACGCGGCTCCGGCCCGCGGCCCTGTGGCTCTTCGCCCCAGACGACGCGGTGAGGCCCCACGGGGCAATCATCCGGGCCGTCAAGAGCCTGGATCCCGCGCCCAGGATCTTCGTGCAGGTGGGCAACGTGGCGGCCGCGAGGGAAGCAGTCGTCGACGGCGCAGACGTGCTCGTCTGCCAGGGCATCGACGCCGGCGGGCACCAGTTCCGAAGGGGCACGGGGGTAGTGAGCTTCGTGCCGGAGGTCAGGAACCTCCTGGAAGACGAGTTTGCCGAGAGCCAGGTCGCCGTCCTGGGGGCGGGCGGTATCGCTGACGAGAGAGGTGTCGCTGCGGCCATGGCGCTAGGTACGGTCCCTTCTGCCCCCCCTTTTTTTTTTCCAATTCATCTTGTTCAAAACTACTCCACGCGCCTTTGATCTGCGCGGGAGAGGAGGGGGAGGGGGGGGGCAAGTGTTGGCTAACTGGTAGGTAACCCTAGGCGCGGATGGCGTCGTCATGGGCACAAGGGTACGTGATATATTTCTACTGCTTGCCGAGAACTGGCCATGTTTCTGCCCCCGGTCGCAGCCTTCTTTTTCATGTTCTTTTTCACTCTGACTCTTCTCCCAACAAAATCCAGTTCACTGTCGCCTCGGAATCCTGCTATCCCGAGTTCCGGAAACAGCTCGTGCTGAGCACCGTGGACGGCGGCTCATCAACCCTCAAGTAAGCGAGCCAATCTACGAAAAAAAAAAAAAAAAGAGGTCAACCAACTTCTAGATCTACCCACAAGAAAACTTACGTATGCGCAGGTCTCCGTTCAATGACCAGATCAACAAGTCGAGTCTGTGGGGGCCCCTCTACGACGGTCGAGCCATCATGAGTACTATTCATGAGCAGTTCCTGAAGGGCGCGACGGTGCAGGAGCTGCAGAGGAGCTTGAAGGAGGACTACTCTGGTGAGGAGGCGGCCAAGCTTGTTAGCACGTGGGCGTAAGTTGACCCTATCGACCGACGACAAGTCTTGCCGTGATACGAGCACTGACTAACTTGTCGTTCGTTGCAAACCATAGTGGAACAGGGGTGGGACTCGTCAAGTCAGTCAAGCCAGCCGGTGAGATTGTCACAGAAGTGCGTGAAGGCGCCAAAGAGAGGATTCGGAAGCTTGCAGGAAAGTTGTAAATTGCCCTCAATCCTCACGAACCAAGGACAGCACGTAGTGTAGTGTAGTGCACGGCAGTTTGACACAAATGCGCATCATCGCCACAAACAAGCTTCTTCTTTTCAACAATGGCACTCTGGTATTTCGTCTATGCTCCTGAAGCACGTGGTACAAAACGAGATGATTACCCTCGTTGTATGTTACATGAACACGTCCAGCCCACCTTCCCAAAACATCCCCAAAGGCAAACCATTTACAAGTTAGCCTTGGACTTGGCCTTCTTTAGGATAGGATCCAGCTTGGTAGCCTTCATGATGTCACCCTTGACCTTGAGCTTGCCAGACATGAAGAGACGCTGGGGGTTGGCAGAGCCCTCGATAAGCTTGCCAAAGTCTTCGTCGGAGAGGAGCAGGGTGACTTTTTTTTTTCATCCAGTGTCAGCTCATGTGTCAAGCTTCCATCATTGATTTTTTTGGATTTTGGAGAAAGAGAGAAATGCTCAAAACTCACCAGTGGGCTTGCCGACACCCTTGCCAACACGGCCAGTCTCCTTGAGGTCGACGTGCCAGCTCTCGCTCTCACCAGACTTGTTCTTGAGGGTGAAGGCAAAGACGCCGTTGCCCTGCTTGATGGCGTCCTTGCGCTCGCTGTCGGAGCCGGAGAGCACGCTGTCGATGGCGTCGAAAGCGCTGGAGGAGGGGAACTTGTCTGGATTGAGAAAGTCAGCATAGTACTCACGCCCCTGCGATGCGATGCCGCTGCTTCCTTCAACTCTTTGTGCGATTCCCTTGTGTTTTGAGATTCTTTTTTTTCTTCTTCTAGCGTTCTTCGGTCGTCGCAGAGCATGTGAAGGCGGCGTCGAAGGAAAGACGTCAGAAGTCCACTGTGTGACGGAGAGGAGATGTTACGCACCGTTGGCGAGACCCATTTTGGCGGTTGAAGTGAGGGTAAGGCAGAGGCGTTGGACAGGGATGAGAACTGTTGATGTGGAAGATGGGTTTGGAGGTTTGTGAAGGGCGGGCGGATGGGGAACGAGGATCTGAAGTAGTCTGGAAGGAGATGGGTTGTAGGACCGGAATCACTGGACGGCATGTGATGGTTACCTCGGCCTGAACCTCATGTGTTGCTGGGCTGGGTGATGGGTCGTAGACTAACTCAAGGCAGGTGCCTCTCGTGCTGGATGGCCCTCGGTACATAGTGCGGAGTAAGCAGATGTCACCCAGCAGCCAGCAATGGTAGGGAGTAACCTACTCCGTAATGCGACAAAATCCCAGTCGGGTTCGGGTACGTACCCTCAAGCCCAGCAATCCCCGTCCGCTGCGTCCTCAGCTTGTTCCCCGTGCGTCGCCAACTCACTAAACCCTTGTTGGAAACTCATTCGACCTCGATCGATTTCTTTCGTTTTTTCGATGTCGACTCTCACGTGCGCTGTGTCGAATGCCCAGATCTACGAACATGCCGGATTCTCAACTTTCGCTCTCTACAAAAAAAAAAAAAAAAAAAGCTAGGATATGGGAGTCATGATACAGTGGAATGTGTCGTTGGATATTGTACATCAGAGATAGGTAGTCGATGCCCTTTTTCTTCGCCACGTCCTTGTTTATCGCGACCCGACTTTTCGTATATTCAACATGCGTCTACTTGGCCAGGCAAGCGCCTGCAAACCGCGATTCATCACCCATCATATGCGAGAGTGCATGCAAGGCTCTCTCCTGTCCTGCCTTCAGTGGCCTTTATAGTTCCCAGACTGGAACCCCAAAATCCCGCTGCTGGGGCCAGTGCTCCGGCCTATAAGAATCAACCATGTTAGCAAAAGTGCTAGCAACCGACACCTAGTGGACAACAGGCCGGACTCATCAACGACCTCTTTGCACCCATGCCTCAGGATTGCCTGGCGAAGGGGGGGACACAACGCGTGAACGTACCTCGTCAGCAACAACGTAGCCATTCTCCTCCTCCTCTCGGAAATATCCTCTGCGGCCGTCAACCGCAGCCAATCGCCCAGCCAGCTCCTCAAATCAGTCTCACTCTTCCCCATAACATCAATGCCTCGCTCTGCACACGCAATTCGCAACTCCTCCGTCTCCAAGCCCATGGGACCACCGTCCTCAATGAGATTCTTGTCATCGCCCTCCAGAAAAGCCATTCGTAGTCGCCCCTTGATCTGCCACATGCCCGGGGGCGTGAAGCCCAAACGATCCCACATCGTCCCTGACAAGTGCAAGCTCCTGAGGACGTGTTTTCTCGCAACGGCCGGAGTTATGCGAGGACTGAGCACCCCGTGCGGGAACTGCGTCTCGAGCTCATCAAAAGCCGTTCGACGGCGCTGCTCGGCCTTTACCAGACCAGAGTACTGCTGCTTTGGTATGCGGCAGGTGAAAGGCACCACACCGTCAACATATATGACTGCCAGTGCGGTGAATTCCCCAATGACGAGGAGCATGAGCCCGAAGAGCGGGAGACGGAGCATATCGTGTCGCACGCGCCAGAGGAGCACCCAATCGGCGCGGGAGAAGGTCTTGGGAACGTAGTGCGGCTTCCAGATCGAGGGCCGGTCGTCTGCGGGTGTTTTTTCGAGCTTCTCCTTTAGTAAGCGTCGATTCGCTAGCACCGCTTTCAACCCATCTTTGTAGAATCGCAGGTACCCCTTTCCGAGCTGGAAGAGGTACTGGAATGTCGAATCGGATGTGCTTCGCTGGGGGACGTCGAGAAACGGCGGTCGTGTCGAGGCTGGCGGGTTGAGGAGAGGGCTTTTCGTGACTCGGGTCTCACGATGGCTGCTGGGTGTGTTCCTGCTGCTGTGGGCTTGGCGTTGCTGCTGACTGATGAGGAGCAAGGAAATTGAACAAGGGCTGTGGAGTTGTAACTTCAAGGCTGAGTGGTGGGCGAGGGCGCAGCTTGCGCGGGAGGGTGCGCAGCGCCGCCAGGGAATTCGCGCACTCATGGCGCTTGATTTCCTTTTTTAAGAGTGCGCTTTATGTGAAGTTGAGGTGGAAGTTTAATAAATTTGGGAGACGTCAAGAGGCTGGGAGCTCCGATTTGGAGTTTCACGCTGGATCTGATTGGTTCGGTGTGGGGCATCAGATGGCTGGGAACGTGTCAACGAGTCATGGTGACATGACAAATTGCTTGTAATCACTCGGCATGCGTGGACATATATCATCAATAGTATTACTTCAGTCAAATTCTATCTTGTTTGTACGTACTCCGTAGCTCCGTGGAGTTTGTTTCATTTTTCAAGCCATTTATGGGTCCAGCTCGCAGCTGTTTTAGTATGAGTGCCGAACATCAAATACACCTTACTCGGTTATCAATAAAAGAACAGAAATTAAATTTCTACGAGATTAGACAATTTCGAGCCAATATATTCATCTCCAGTTGACCAAGCTAGTATCTCATTTGAAGTGGTGAAATTCCCCTTACCCAGGCTGTTAACATCTCCCAGACTACCTCATTTCGGTGACTAATGCCGAATTGCCGATTCTGGGAGCATACCCACCCACCTTCGAGAAATCACGACATCGACCACTTTTGCTACTTTGCCATGGAATGAAAAGTCTTTTTGGCATTTCTGAAATAACTATGGTTCATTGAGTACAATTGATCGATTTCATTCACAACGACCGAAGCAAAGATGGTGCGGAATGATTCATGGGCTCGCAAGCGCCGCTCGCCTTTAAAAAAAAAAATCAAAAAATCGGCTGACAAATGATAAGGTCCATGCGGATGCGTCCAACTTCTCCCACGGCATCACAAAGGATGATGCGTATGAGCAGGTGCTGATGCAGGCGGAGGGTTTGTGTATAGACCAGCGCAACTGGGTGAGTTTACATCACGCGTGCTTCACACGTTGAAGAATACTGTATATGTTAATTCTGAGAGTAGGTTTGGTGAGCACAACAACTCCATGTGGCATGTGCTTGTATGAGACTCAATAATCTGACTCTGCCGTCACAGCAACTTGGCCAATGCTGCATCTCTGCTTTGGCACGCATACAAATCATTACGAGCCCCAAGCAAGGAAGTCAATTGGGCAGGTACGACTCCTTCTATCTTCGGAAACGCGGCTTGTGGATGGGGTTGTCCCAAGATACGAATCTAATCGTCACCCAAATCGACATAGGTTTTTACGTTCTTGACCCATCATCTACAAAAGCACAACTCATATTGGGTCCATTCCAAGGCAAAGTTGCTTGTCAAACCATACAGTTCGGCAAAGGCGTCTGCGGAGCTGCTGCTGCCTCGCAAAAGACGCAGTTGGTTGCGGATGTGGACGTGTTTCCGGGTCACATTGCTTGTGACGGCGACAGCAAGAGCGAGATTGTAGTGCCAATTCTGGCAGAGAAAGATGGTGAGAAGAAGGTGGTGGCTATCATTGATGTAGATTGCGCCGTTGAGAATGGATTCGACGAGCTGGACAGGAAATATCTGGAGGAGTTGGCGCTGTTGTTGGGCAAGAGCTGTGATTGGTAAAATAGGGGGCACTGGGCCTTCATGAACTAACGCGTCGGAATAAAAATAGAACAAACATTCCATTAGGACTTTCCAACACTGTGATGGTGTGATACTACTATGGTTGTTAATCGCCATCTTGTCTCGACCTTGTGCAAGACACGAAAATGATATGATGTGTGCCTCATACATTCTCGGCATAAAATAATGACGCTATGAAATGACTTCTGAGAGGTCTTGTCTCGAAGCCTCGACTGACTCTGTTTTCCACCATGCCAACCCCGGAAGACCCTGGAGTCGAGCACTGAGACAGCTGTTGTGGCCGTGGCGACGGGCAAAGGCATCTAGATATCTTGTCTCAGGGGATCTCCAAATAGGCCTGTTAGCAACCCGTTGCGACGATAAGTTCATGTTTACCTCTGTCTTCCACACCTCGATGAGCACGCGGCGCGCCTCATTGGCCAACAACAGCCCAGCTCAGCCCAGTTCGCTTCTGTGTGCCGCGAAGGCGACGTCAGCAGCGACGCTAGCAACGCATCGAACACGCCAGCTTCGGGGCGCTGCACAACTTTGACAGGTCGATCTGATCTCCTTTGCAGGTGTCAAGGCCTCGGAAAAGACTACTTTGCTGGTGTGTCTGGTGTGTCTGGTGTGTTGCATGGTCTTGAATCATGCTCTAATGCCAGATCGTCATTTTGGCTAGTGCTCTGCTTTGGCGATGGACGATTTGCCCCTTGGCGTCGATATCAGTAGCGTTGAAGAGTAACTCCTTGGAGCAGAGTTATCGGTTGCCCAGGGGAGGGAGGTGAGCAACTCTAATCTCACCTCGGCCCTGGATCTGGGATCCTGGGTTGGGTGGGTGCTGGTGGAGAAGGAATTCGATTGACGCGGCGGGTGACGGAGATCGGGGGCCAAGACAAAAAGTGGTCTGGCGTTGAATGCATTGACATGATCGAAATCGAACATTGAAATGTGCACAGGCCACAGCCCGATTTTCCAGGGCCACGAGCCACTCATGGCGGCGCTTCATCTCACCAGCCACCTTGTTTTGACCGTCGCCCCGCCCGGCCTGCCTTCCCACGCTGCTCGCTGCCCTCTTCCGCCTCTGTTTCTCCCTGTTCCAGGCGCTTGCAGGGGATCTGATCCACGACCCCATCCCAGTAAATCCCAGCGCAGCGCCGCATCCATTCTCCCAACCACTCGATCCACCCCTGGCACTTCTCCTGGCGCAACCCAAGCTCACTCAAGCAGCTGATTATATGTATGCACAGCTTCCCACGACGAATTGCATTCCAGCTGGCAAAAAAATGTGACACCCTCTCTTCTCTGCTTCCCCTTTTTCTTCTTCTTCTTCTTCTTCTTCTTCTTCTTCATCGTTTTCTGTGTGTGTCGAGCTCATTGTCTTCGCCGTTTTCGACACGATTCGGCTCATCCTTTTCATATCTCTCATGATTTCAATGCGTTGCACGAGTGTCTAGTTTAAACTTCGCCCTCGCACTCTTGCGCCCCCACCGTTCCTTTGGACTGATACCACACGCCACACGTCCTTGTAAACATAAAGAAAAGGGACGACATATCGTTATCGAATTCTAGGCCAACCGTGTTCACGCCAAAGCTCGCCTCAGCTTGCCTCAGCTTACTAAACAGGTCTTTCGGCCACGACGCTAGAGCGTGCGCGAAGCTCAGTGTCAGCAATCATGACAGCCAAGTCAAAGACATTCGCCCTCAATGGTGGGCACACCGCGGGCATCTTCGCCGATATGACAGTTGATGGGCCGGTCATTGGCACCTTGGTGGCTGTGGTTGACCGGGCGAAAAACCTGCCCAACAGAAAGACTATTGGAAAACAGGACCCGTATTGTGCCGCAAGATTGGGGAAGGAGGCCAAGAAGACGACGACTGACATTCGAGGAGGTCAAACGCCGAAATGGTAAGTCATCTTTGCATTTTCATCGGTACAGCAGCAAATCACCGACGCAAGGACGATGTGACGACGATACTCCACATTGAAATGCGACAAATTGTTGACTAGATACAGGGACCAAGAACTTCGCTTCACGGTACACGATTCACCAGACTACTACCAACTCAAGATGTCCGTCTTTACCGACGACAAGAAGACCGACTTGATTGGAGAGGCTTGGATCGATTTGAAAGGCATAATTGTTTCTGGAGGCGGTCAGAATGATATGTGGCAGGGCCTGACGTGTCGGGGCAAATATGCTGGCGAGATCAGAGTAGAGATTACCTTCTACGACAGCAGGCCGCGGCCAGAAAGACCGGCTGCCAAGCAGAGGCAACAGGCTGCTACAGAGCCAGATACTGGTGCTTCGTTGAGGCAGAAGACACCCGTCAAGAGGCGTCCCCTGCCGTCAGATCCTGTGACGGGCGAGGCACCCGCTACTCCTACTGCGGTTCCTACCCCTCAAGAGCAGCTTCACACTCCTCGATCCCACGCTAAATCTGCATCGCACTCGGCATACATCCCAACCCAATCGCCGCTTCAGTCTGTAGAGTACAGCACGCCTCCTCAGGGCGCCAGACCGCTGACGTCAAGGGATCCTTATACCCCATCACCACATTCGGCTCATCGTCATGGCCATCGCGTAAGCGACTTACATGCAACACCTTCACGGGCTCAAGATGAACGCTATGGCGAAAGGTATCAGACGTCTCCTTATGACCATCAGGAACCATACGGCTCACAAGCTTCCTTTTCCGAAGTTCATGAGTTGCCTGATGATAGGGGAATACCGTCTCCCTTTGACCATGAGGCACCCCCTCCACCTCCAGCACATCGTTCAAGACAAAGCAGCGCAGGCCCTGATGCAAATCATCACTTTGAACACCATGAAATCTCTCCGCAAAAATCGCCGATGCCGATGCCGATGCGAAAGGACGTATTAAAGAGTGAAGCTCACAGGCACTCCATAACCGCGTACCCCGGCCAGCCCGTTTTCAAGGCATACGAACCATCAATGTCGGCACCCATGCAAACTGCTTCCCGACATGATTCGCCTTCTACACAGAATTTGTCCCGTAGTCCTGGTTATAGCCCCAGCTACAGCCCTCACCACAGGTCTATGCAGCCCACGGTCGAGGATGTTCCAGACTCACCAAGCGCATCGTACAGACAAGACGGTTCGCGCGTGGCAGCACGTCAGGATGAGCTGGGCTATCACCCCAACCCCGGCACATCCTCGCAAATCGTGAGCCGCTCTTCTGTTGCGTCCGGCCAGTACCATGATGGCCATTCTTTACTTTACGATCCTCGGGAGCACCCCGACTATGCTGCCCTCACGTCGTCAGTCTCACCATTGTCTGCTACGGACTACTCGAATACGTCGTCACAGATTTCTTACAATTCACAACCGAGCCACCACGTGCGCCCTAGCCGGCACAGTGAACCTGAGCTTTTCCGTTTTCATCAATCGCCAGGCTATGGACCGCCAGAAGTCCCTCCATCATTGTCCCCAGGTTTTGATCTGGCACCCTCTCAAGAGTATTCTGAAGGCTTTTACCACGATCGCCGGTATGACGAGCGGTATAATGCTGCTCAACATACGACTCCTACGCGTGGACGACATCACAGTGAGGGACCCCCTTCCTACACCGATTCACCATACACCTACACACCACAGTCTTGTGATGGACGATCTGTCGTGACGTACTCCAGCCGACCAGCTCAACAAGTGACGAGAGCCAGGAACTCCTCAAGCCCCACTCGCAACCCGCAGCACGCGATTCGCAGGAAATCCGTGAGCCCAGCGCCGCCATCAGCTGAGAACAAGAGCTCGTCTGATACTCCATTCGGTCCAGACTCATATGATGCATTCAACACCAGCATGACTTCACTTGAAGCAGTATCTACTCTGTCAGAGAAGATGGATCCCAATGCGAAAATCATAGGGCATGATGGTCGAGAAGTTGACCTATCTGACTATTTGCCCATGGAGACGTGGGCCCCAGAGCCGGAGCCCAAGGGCAAAGCCAAGCAAGCATCACCGGAGCCTCGTGCCAGGCCATCACCTTCGGGGGCGCAGCCCATGCCGAGGAGCGGTCGGAGACCTCTTCGTATCAAGGTTCGTCCGGGTTCGATGCCCGCACTACAACAATCTTCCGCGCTGCCGAGTTATGGACAGGCAGATGACATTCGAACGCCTCCCCCCAGCGGTCGCAATCGTCTTCAAAAGAAGTCCCCCCGAGGATCCTCCGTTCATGGTGGTCATTCGGCGTCCATGTCGAGCCCATTGCTCCCGATCTCGCCGGAAAATTATCAGGAGAGACTGGTCCAGTACACTCCCACGAGGGGCCGTAACAGAGGAAGCTCTTATGACTATCCCAACGAGAACTACGCACCACACTATGGCACAGGGCCACCGATTCCAGCCAAGGTGCCTCTAGCGATCATGAGTGGTGCCAATGGCGGCGTGGACTCGTCGCTCATGGAAGAGTTGCAGCGAATTGACATTGGTACTGGGCGATCCAGACGTCGTGGAGGTTATTAAAAGGAAATAGTATGAGTCGTAATGACTTGAGACGAGAAGCCTCGGTTTGTATACCACATTTACAGGTTTAGGGGGGACATGGTGTTTTTAGAGCACCCCAAGTATATAGACTGGGCACACATTAGGCATGTAGGAATCGGATGAAATAGAACTAATAAACAGGATTTCAAATGAAGTCTTAACCAACCAAGTGGCTATATTTGAAAAAAAAAAGGGTGAGCGACACCGACGACTTTGTACATTTGATTACCACGAGTCTAGTACTGTCTATTATTGTCTTTTATAATGAGATCGTGCTAGACAGATTTATCCAGCTGGGGAAGATTGGCAGTGCTGCGTTTACTCTTGTACTATAGAAAGATGGCAACGTACGCTGACCCGAAAGTGAAAGGCAAGGAGAGGAAAAATACACATGTACTCCGTACAAAGATAGTATTGCACCTCACAATTGCTCAAGAAGCCTGCCAGCTGCTGCCGCAGCACCTCAAACTTGTAGGAAGTTGATTAGGTCCTTCTGAATGTGTACTCTGCGCTAAGCCTATTCTGGAAAGAGTGGATTTGCCCCGCCGCAAACTTTCCCTTCCCTTCTGCTTATCGAACAGGGCAGAAAAAAAAATCACAGCTCACCCAACCACTTTTCACTGAGGGGGTGTTGTGCGGTGTGCAAGTTAAACCACCCATTTCAGGCCAGGCTCGCAAAAAGACGACAGAACCACATCTTCAGCACGCAAAATTGAGAAGCACAATGGCAGCGGCTCAGGTGGGACCCCTCCCACAAGTCAAGTTGCCCTCTGGCCCATCGCCAGTCACGGCCGAGCAGCGATACTGGAAGACGTTCAAGAACCAGCTGCTCATCCCGTCGCCGACAAGCTACCCCGTAACCAACATCTCCCACAACAGCGACTCCTTCGTCGTAACGACAGGCACGCGAGTGCAAATCTACTCGAACCGCACACGGAAATTAGTCAAGACTATTACGCGCTTTGGCGATGTCGCTAGGAGCGGAGATATTCGCAGAGATGGCAAGGTCCTCGTAGCGGGTGACGACACGGGTCGCATGCAAGTCTTTGATGTGAACTCTAGAGCGATTCTGAAGACTTGGATGGAGCACAAGCAGCCTGTTTGGACGACAAAGTTCTCGCCCACGGAGCTGACAACGCTGTTGAGCGCCAGTGATGA
This sequence comes from Epichloe coenophiala, assembly GCA_018801565.1. NCBI lineage: Eukaryota > Fungi > Ascomycota > Sordariomycetes > Hypocreales > Clavicipitaceae > Epichloe > Epichloe coenophiala. Next base: position 1,784,043 of record JAFEMN010000005.1, on the reverse strand, counting down.
TCGGACGGTCCGCCTGTGGGACTTGCCCAGCAATGAGGCGACGACGACGTTTGTGGGACACGGTGATTATGTGCGGTGTGCGGACTTCATGCCGGGCACCATGTCGAACATGGTTGTGTCGGGGAGTTACGATTCCACGGTCAAGCTGTGGGATCCCAGGACAGGGAACAACTCTGCTGTCATGACTTTCAAGCACGCGGCGCCAATTGAGGATGTGCTTTCGATGCCGTCGGGCACGACAGTACTCGCGGCGGCAGGAAACTCGGTGAGCGTGTTGGATCTGGTTGCCGCGAGGCCGCTACACATGATTACCAACCACCAAAAGACGGTGACGTCTCTGAGCCTAGCGTCCCACGGTCAGCGCTTGGTAACGGGGGGCCTGGAAGGCCACGTCAAGGTGTTTGAGACGACGGGCTGGAACGTCGTCAACAGCGTCAAGTACCAGTCGCCCATCTTGTCGCTGCAAGTCATCTCTTGTGGCGACGGGGCCGAAGCCAGCGATCGCCACTTGGCAGTTGGTATGCAGTCCGGCGTGCTGAGCATCAAGACTCGCCTTACCAGCGCGGGGGCCAGCCGCGAGCGAGAGCGAGAGAAGGAAATGTCTGCGCTTCTCGCGGGCACAATCGGCTCACATGACGCAAAGAAGTCGAAACGAAAGCGACGAATCGAAGCCGCCAGCCGCTTGGACCTCGTGGGCGAAGGGGCTGATGTGGTTATCGCCAACGAGCCTCGTTTGTCGAGGAAAAAGGAACGACCCTGGCAGAAGGACCTGCGTCATGCCCGATACAGCAGTGCCCTGGATCAGGTGCTGGATCGTACATCGCTCGAGTATTCGCCCATCAATGTGCTCACGCTGCTGCTGGCGTTGCGTCACCGAAGCGCAATGCGTGATGCCCTCGAGCATAGAGACGAAGTCAGTGTTGAGCCGGTTCTCAAATGGGTGTGCGCTCATATCTGCGACCCCCGGTACGTCAGCGTTTGCGTCGAGGTGGGATTGCATTTGCTCGACCTGTATGCCGAGTATGTGGGGGGCTCTGCCGAGTTGCGCGAGGGCTTCAGGACGCTGCATAGACGGGTGAAGAGTGAGGCTGAGTATGCCCAGGTTGCGTGTCAGACGAGGGGGATGCTGGAGAGCTTGGTGGTTGGTGCCATGTAAAACGGTGGATGGGTAGATGGAGGGTGAAACATTGTGTACCTTTTTTTTTTTCTTCCTTGTCAGGCTTTTCGCATTGCAGAGGCGTTCCGGACGGAAAATGGTTGTATAAATTCATGGATTCACATGGAAGGGATGTGTTTGTGACTACCATGGTGGATGGTGGATGGTGGGTGCGTCGTGCGCCTGCGTTGCAATACAAGTGATTGTCCGGTCGGTTTGTATTCAGCTCGACTAAATGTCCCGGGTATTGTAAAAAAAGACGGAACTTTTTACTTGTTTCCAGGTAGTTTGTGCATGATATGCTGACAGTGTTGTGAACTCTATGACATTGTGCGTGTGGATGTGTGCTGTGCCTGCCTTGAAGGAAAGTTACAATTTAGCAGGTCAACGGCACGGTACATTGGGTATTCGATAACAACACCATGGACTTGGATAAATCGACCGGCTTGAAAGTTGAACGACAAGTTCTGACTTTTGACATGTTTCTCTCTTGGGTGCCGTGGTAATAATAAATGGCGTAGCCCCGTAACCCCCCGTAACCCACCAAGCTCCGAGCTCCAACCCAACGTCAAGCCAAGTTTCACTCCAATTTGCAACAAGCAAGCTTCTCCCCACGTACAAGTTGCCAACACGGCCACAACCACCACGATGTCTCGCCGCCCAGCAAAAGGCGACTACATAGAGACAGTAAGACCTGCTCCACGCAACCACCTTCCCCCCCGCCTCGCGTCGCAGCTGATACTTTTCTTCTTTCCCTCCCCCCCAGGACACAGGCAACAAGGTCGCCCGCAAAGCCATCCTCGTCGGCACCCAAAACATCATGCTCGGCGGCAAGACGGTCATCCAGCCCGAAGTCATGATACGAGGGGACCTTGTCCGCACGGCGAGTTCGTCGTCGACGACGCCTTCCTCGGGTGCTGCCTCGACGGCCGTCGCGATAGGCCGCTACTGCTTCCTCGCGCGGGGCGTCCTGCTCCGCCCGCCGGGGCGGATGTACAAGGGCGCGTATACGTACATGCCGCTGCGGCTGGGGGACCACGTGTTCGTGGGGCAGGACTCGGTGGTGCAGGCCGCGACGGTGGGGAACCACGTTCGGATAGGGAGGGACTGCATGGTGAACGAGTTTGCTATCGTCAAGGACTACGTGAGGATCCTGGATGGCACGGTTGTGCCGTCGTTTATGGTGATTCCGAGCTTCTCGGTCGTGGCGGGGAGGCCGGCTCGTGTGGTGGGGGAGGTGGCGGAGGGGGAGCTCGAGGAGTTTGAGTTGAGGGAGGCGTATAAGAGTGTTGGGAATAATCCTGCTGGGTAAGATGGGGAGGGGGAGGTTCATGCTCGGTTCGTTGCGAGAGGAGCGAGCCTGTTGAAAAGAGCATGGGTTTGCTGCGAAGTGGGTTGGACGACCCCGTTGATATATGATACCCACGTAATGATGGATTCTTACGAATAAAAGCGACATCAGATGATGGCTGAGTGCTGCCGCGTTGGCAAATTCCATCTGCAACTGTCTTTGACTCGAAGACTACGGGACCACTTCTCCAAGGCCATTATCATGCCTCGTGGCGTTTTGCTATTGAATAAGCCTCCGAGATCCTCTTCCCAACCATCTCACCACTCCAGTACGCCCCCGTCGCCGTACCGAGAGCCACAAACGGCGCAGTGTGCTCTCCCGCAAACCAGACTCGTTGGTCTGGGAGTCCCTCCCTCATCGTCTCGACGTCCTTATCGCCATGTTCTAAGCCGACTTGGAAATTGCAATAACTGCCGAACCCGGCAAGCTCGTCATTGGACCACTCTGTCGTAGAAAACTCTACGGGCTGGCATTCTTGGGATGCTGCATAGTAGTTGGGTAGTCGTGAGTAGTACGGATGGAAAAAGGTCTCGAGAAACTCCGTCCTGGCTTCTTGCGTAGCCAAGCGAGCCAATGTGCTTGTGATATGCTTTGACTGCTCGCCGAATGTGTAGAAGAGAAGTGTTGGATGGGCATTTTGATCTTCTAGGCTGGCGAGCTCGATGGCTGTCTGGTGCCACTGGTGTGGGTTGGAGTCGGGCGCGTACTTTGGGGCGAGCCATTCTATGAAGCCACGGACTTTTTGGTCCTGATGGGACTTGAGCCAAAAGGCGTGTGGGAAGCTGATGTAGACCTGGTCTTTGTCAGCCTAGTAGTGAGCGAAGAGGTGGAGTTGCTTGGTTGCTCTCACCTTCTCCAGACATCCGTAGCCGATGGAGTTGATGGCCTGTGTTAGTCGGGGGGGAAGAGCAGGCACAAAGGCGGACGGGTTCCTTTTAAGCCAGCCTAGAGGTGTTGTGATGACTGCTTCATCGAATGATAGACTCTCGCCACTGACGAGCTGTATCTCTACTTTGCCGCCTTTGTCTGATGGATACCGTATCTGCTTTGCTTCAGAATGAAACCTGATGTCAGCTCCGGCGAGGGCCGGGGCAGCAACGTGGTCGAGTATCTTCTGATATGTACCGCCACAAAAGAGGTTATCTGATGATGATGATGATGATGATGACAATCAGTGCTTTATTCCAGAGAAGAAAACGCGGTTTCCTACCTCCTTCAATGCATTCCTCTAGCCAGAAGTATTTCAGACTTTGACGAGAAATCGGGCTGCCGATGAAGGAACCCCACTTTTCAGCCATATTCAGCACAATCTCTCGATTCCCTTCAAATTCTGCATCCGTCCCGGGAGTGATTTCGGGTATTTTTTCATGGAAAAAGTCAAGCAAGCTCTTGTTGACGTCAGTCTCGGCCCCAAAGTCGTTCGAATGCTCGAAAGCCTGCTGCACAACATCCCATACCGCGGTGCTGTACGTTTTGCCTTCATCACCAGGTAACAGGTCGCCCGCAGAGGTGTAAACGCCGGTGTTATCGTCCAATCTTCCCACCGGAGTATTGGTGTTGTTGGCTAGGTCAAGGATGGGGTTATCGTCAGTGCCGTGAATCCAGTTGGGGCCGAGATCAACCAAGTGACCGTTGGCAAGCATTTGCTGATGAACCCGGCCGCCAACGCGGTCTCTAGCTTCCAAGATGGTGACGCTGAAGCCATTTTGGAGGAGAATTTCTGCACAGCGGAGGCCAGACAGACCGGCACCTACGATGGCGACATGAGGATTGGATGCGGAGGAGCATGTACGCTATAGTGAACGGCGGTATAAGTGAATGATGCTCATGCTCATGATGAGTCGGCGCGGTGCTCAATGAAGCGGGAATGGAGCGCTGACAAAACCACATGCGAACACGATTGACAGAACAGGGCGTCCCAAAATCCCAAAAAAAAGCATGACGGGTTCCTGCTCCGGCCTACCGTCGGCGGCATACCTTTGTGAGATTAGATTCCGCCGGCGCCATGGCTGTGCCATCTGCTAGACTATCACGGCTGGACCAACTAGAGAGCAAGGCCAATCTGAGGTCCTGGTAGATTCTTGAGGAATTGCGTTGGGACGAGCTAGGGCGGCAATTTGAGTGAGCATCCATGAGTATCAGAGATGCTGAGATAAGCTTTGTGGGCGGCCGGGATTGGTGAACTTGCGCGCCAAATAAAGAATTAAATCAAGACACAGAGCAAGCGACGGGCTTGATGTTTGTTGAAGCGTGGGCACATGATGGGCGTGCAGCATGGCCGGCATGGCCGGCATGGCATGAGACAGGCTGAGCCCAACGAAGTATGCATGGGGCTAGCATAGGCGGCGGAAGGATCTGCAATCTACGAGGGAAGAGGATGCAGCAACGAGGAAGCCAGATAATGGTCTTGATATGAGCTGGTATAATCCGTAATCTGGTGGCCACTTGCGTCGGGGTCATCGACGCTTGCGGGCTCCAATCAAGTCGCGGCATGGCAGCTGGGTTGTGTCGCAGGTGGATGGCCAAGTCAGGTGGTATTCAGTGCTCCGTGTTCACTATTGTTGAAGTCATCACGAGCCCGCATCAATGGGAGCGCGGGCCCGCTGCAGCAGTCTGCAGCAGTCTGTCTGTCGTAGCTCCTGTAGCTCCTGTTGACTGACTCAACTGAATGTGAGACGAGAAGTGCACAAGCTCTGGTCACACTGCCCCGCTGGAGCTCCATCTTTAATGCCCATTAGGAAATGGCTAATGCTGCATGTGCCGAGCTTGTTCGCGCCACGGGTCGATGCCACCCACCATCGATGCCACCATCGATGCCACCATCGATGCCCCCATGATATAGAATTATTCGCTTTCGGCACTGCAACTTACGTCCCAACCTTGCCATTACTGCCATTACCCGTACACGATACCACCGATACGAAAATGCAGACTGACTCCGACTAGGACTGGCTCTGTTGCTTCCAACTTCATCCAGGCAACCGTCTTCCAAACACCCTCCTTGGGCCTTGGGCTGGACCCGCAGTATGACTTGCCTCCCCGCGTCTGGCATAGAGCTGGTCATCTCGTAGCGACTGCGCTTTTCTTCTGCGGAAGAATAGACCACGACTACGTCGGCAAAGTCTACACGGGCCCAAAATTTGAGATACGTCCTGGCAGCCATCGCCATGGCGTCGCTATTCCAGTCCTTCCGGGGCTCCGGCATGCCCAAGCGCCTGCTTCGGTATGCCCTCTCACGCCTGGACCTGCTTGATGCCGAAGCACTCGATATGGATAATCTCGATTTGGCACTGGGAAGAAACACAGTCTTTGAATTCAGAGATGTAGGCATCAAACTAAAAGTATGTTGGTCGTCCTCTCACAGAAGCGTTGGTTCTCACGTGCTAATGCAACTACCGATAGAAGCTCCAGAAGCTGCTCAGCCTACCTCCCACGTTCGGTCTCGAGAAAGCCAAGGTCCTTCTGCTTCGTATCACCATACCGATAGACTTCTATACCAGCCCGATAATAGTCGAAGTGGAAGGAATCGATGTTCGCTTGAAAGTGCTGGGTGACGACGCCTCCAAGTCAGCTCAGGCATCGAGGACACAGCCACAAGATCCGACATCTTTCGTCCCTAATACGACCGACTTGGCGCAGTCATTTTTGGAACAAGAACCAATTTCGGAAAGGAGGCAGCTCGAAAGCGCCTTGGCGGCGGAAACCAACGATTTAGGTGCCTCAGTGGCCGTAAGTGACGATGGGAGTGAAGATGATTCGCATTTCGGCACAGGCCAGCAGCTTTCGTTACCCGGTTTCCTCACCGATTTCTTGCAAGGCATTATCGATAGAACCCAGGTCATGATCAGAAATGTTGTGTTTCAGCTGGAGCTGGAAGTGCCGGCCGAGTTGAATTCGTCAAGACTGGAGCCAGTAACTTTTCAGATCACCATGGGACAGGTCGCGGCAGAGGGAATTACTTCAGGTGCCGAGACTGGCAAAGATGGCTCACCAGCAATAGTCCACCAGGAAGGCAAACGACATTTGTCTCTCTCAGATGTTCGAGCTTGTCTTGTATCCGAAACCGACGCATTTGCTGGACTGACTCGTTCAACATCAACGGCCTCGCCTTCTCTCGCCTCCTCGCCAGCCATGACACGAAACCTGCCTTCCCGAGAAGCCACCTTTCTCTCTCAGGGGAGTTTCCACGAACAGCCTATGGCGGCCCTTCAAGAGAGCTTTCGCGAGCGGCTTTCTGATGATGCCGAGTCCGATGGTTCCGACTACCCTCTTGCTGATAGCGAGGATGCATTTGCCATTCCATACGATATGTCAGATGTGGAACGTGCTCTAGAGACTGATCCCGAAAACGATCTGGACGAACCGGGACCATCAACACCCCGAGCATCAACATACCTCGGCATCCACGACCTGACGCAGTCGTCGGCTCTTTCTCATTCCTCAGTGGCTGATGCCGACCGCCTGTCGCCAACGCAGTCGGAGACTGCTAGCCAACTGCTAGTTATAGGCATGGCTTCAGATATCCACAGCATCGCAAATGCTCAACACCATCATGAAGCTACTTTCCCCGATTTGAGCCTGTCTAGCCCCCACAGTGAGAGGACTCGCACTCCAAGTTGGCAACCTGGTTCAATAGCTGCGTCTGTGGATGACTTGACTCAGTCGCACTTGTACAGCCACGAGGAAGCAGAGAGCATGTACATGAGTGCCTTCTCACAAGCTTGTGAGCCTTCAAAGTCTCTGGGCAAGGAAGAATTAGTGCAACCCGAAAAGTCCGACGAAGGTCAAGAAACTGGGAGAGCCGACAAACATGATGAGGCACTACAATCTCGAATCCTTGAAAGAACTCAAGCCGCTGATTCGTCCCCGCAAATGATACATGAGAAAATGACCGAGGAAACTTTCCAGACAGCAGAAATGAGCCGGCCAGACGACGAGTCCTCTGTGGCGACGAAACCACGATCACCAGTGATGCCAGGAGCATGGGATGAGAGTACAGACGATAGCCCCCAGCCTACTGTTGCGGCGGCTCAAAACACCACCGAGCTAGTTCCAGGGTCTATTGATCAAGCCAAGGCCGAATCGGACACAGACAGCAGCCTGTCATCACCCGCTTTCAGCCGAGCGTCGTTGTTACCATCGAAAGAGGGAAATGCCCCAGACCCCGCTGATGATCTAGGAGACGATGGCATTGCCACCCCTAAAAGCCCGCCAAAGCTCGTCAAGGAGATACTGCGGCTTGACCATGTTTCGGTGTATATCCAATCACAGCAACAGCATGTGCATATTCAGGTTGACCGCCCCGAGTCACTAAGTGAGATGTCGCAGACGTTGGGCCAGTCCTCCATCTACCCACAAGCGCCAGGAGCATTTTCAATACATAGTTCTTCCTCTCCAAGACATCCGCAGCCCCCAAACAAGGACTCAAACGACAGCACAGCTTCTGGACAATTGAAAGTGAAGCTCTCACCAATGATCATTAACTTCGACGCGTCCATCGCCTTTCTCTTGGCCATGGTTGTGGAGAGGCTACTGAAGGCTGTGAAGAGTGACAAGCCACCTGCTGCAGACGAATCACCTTTGGCACCTCGGGACACCAAGTCGGCCCCTGGACCTCGCATTCAAGTAGCCGCCGAAGAAATAACCGTTAATTTCCTGAACAGATTAGGTGGGGTGATTAATCATTCGCCGCCTCACAGAGGTTCCTCGTCTTTTATCAACAATCAAGAAGTTCTTCTGAACATGACACTACTTGGCCTCAAAGCTTCGTCGACGCCCTTGGCCGAAAATGCAAGGCATCCGATGGCAGCGAGCAGAGCTGTCTTGCCGAAACGAGGTGACATACTCACCAAAATTGAATTAGAGAAATTCCGTTTCGGTTACGCTAGGGGCGATATACTATCGTTCGACTGTGCCAGACAGATGAGCACCTCCATCAGCGACTCGTTCATTTCAACTGGCCATGATGCGGGCATCGAAATCCTTCAGTCTGGCGATACGATCAGGACAAACATAGAAACGCTCCCGCTGGTTGTTCAGATTGACCTGCAACGTCTTGATGAGACTTTTGGCTGGTTTGGCGGCCTAAGCAGCTTTTTGAATATGAGCGCATCCATGACGTCTGGCCCTTCACCGACAACGAAGCCTGTGCATTCTGTGTCGTTGCCGAAGCCGAAAGGTGTGCGTTTTGATACCCCCATTGATCCAAAGGACAAATCGGTGTCCTCACAGAACAAGATAGATCTGCGAATTGGAGGAGCTTTGATCGAACTTGTCGGAAAAGACTGCAGCGTGGCTGCGGAAACAAGCGCGTTGAAGCTCGTGAGTCGAGATGAAGGCATCGGGATTGGATGCAGCAGACTACGAATTTCTGGCCCGTACCTCAAGAATTCACTGGCCGACCCGGCCATCACTGCAGAAGTTGGAGGGATGAGACTTGAACTCCTCATGGCACCAAAAGACACGGATCTCGAAAAGCTGCTAGAGCTCATCATTCCTTCCAAGGTGAAATTTGATCACGAGAAAGATGAAGTCATGGTTGACACTCTCTTGCGCCAGAGGAGAAAGGGATCGGTCTTGCGAGCCACATTCGACGCAGTGAACGTGTCGATCAAGAACATTGCGCAGCTGTCCGCTCTTCCCGCCCTCGGCGAAGAAATAGGCAAGTTGGCAGCCGTGGCGAGATACCTTCCGGAGGATGATCGTCCTGGTTTGCTCACATTGATGCGAGTCCAGAAACTGTCTGCCACCTGCGAAATTGACGAGAAAATTGGACACATCGACTGCGAGGTTCGAGAAATTGAAGTGGGCCAGATTTCTGTTCCGTCCCTCTTGGCGGTTGCCGTTCATGGCATTCATGTCCGACGGAACAGGACGGAAGAAATAGTGAGCTCGAGCCTTTTTGAGGGTGCTGTGGAAGCACCGTCCCAAGGCCCGGTTCTCATGGTGCGCATGATTGGAGACGAAATTGAGCCCATTGTCAAACTGAAGCTGCAGGATCTCAGATTTGAGTACAGCGTCGTCACTATCATGGACTTCCTCGACCTTGGCATTGACGCTACGCCCCAAGATTTCGAAGCAGGTCTTGCTGCATCAGTGGCAAACCTCGGTGACCAAGCACATAGCGCCCTTGCGCGACCTTCTCCAACCAACGCCGAGAAGTCGGCCCCAGCAAGTAGCCCAACGACGCTGGATATTGGGCTGAGGGACTGCGTCATCGGACTGAACCCTTACCAGCTGCCTTCAAAGTTGGCCGTAGCCTTGACTGATGCACATGTCGAAGTCGTGCTACCTCAAAACAACCGAACAAGGGTATCTGTTGGTATCAACAAGGCATCCATTCTCTTGACAGATGATGCCAGGCAGATTGTTGGTGCAGGCGGCGGCGCATCTGGAGCGCCCAGAGCGCGCTCATCGTTGTCTGTCTCTCGGCAAGTTGAAGAGATGTGTGCCCGTGGTTTTGTCGATATATGCTACATCTCATCGGCCAGCGCTGTGGCGTCCATTATTCCAGACCCAGATGGCGAGACCAGAGTTGAAGTCGAAGTACGAGACGATCTGCTGGTATTGGAGACGTGTGCCGATTCAACCCAGACGCTCATCACGCTCGCGAACGCACTCAAGCCCCCGACACCGCCGGCGAAGGAGAACAAATACAGGACCAAGGTGCTCCCGGTCCAGGACTTGCTTGCCTCCATCTCTGCCGAAGCATTTGGGCGCCCAGAAGGTGAATATGATTTTGACCAAGACTTTGCTGGCGCACAAGAAATGGCTGGTAGCGGCTCCGACGACGAGTTTGGCAGTGAGAGGATGCTCCCCATGGATTCCCGCTTTTACGGCTCACAATCCGGAGGAGATGAGCTATTCGATGCGACCAAAAGCATGAGCATGTCTCAAGACGCATTGATGGAGGACACAAATGAAGGGGTCTTGCTGACTGGGTTCAAGCACTCCCAAAGCGAGCTAGCAGAGAGCACCGGGGATTTGGTTATCCACGACAATTTTTATGGCCATAATGCACCAGAAGAACACACAGCCATGGTGTGGAACTCCAACACGAACTCATACGACGGAGCGCCAGTCAGCCTTGTCAAGCAGAGTCCGTTCAAGGTGTCGGTACGCGACGTCCATGTCATTTGGAACCTCTTTGACGGGTATGACTGGACAAATACGCGTCATGTCATCACTAAAGCTGTCGAAGACGTCGAAATCAAGGCGACGGAGCGACAGGCTCGGCGATCGGGCATGCAGAGTTACGAAGAAGAAACCGAAGACGAAGAAACCATTGGAGACTTTCTATTCAACTCGATCTACATTGGAATCCCGTCCAACCGTGGTCCGCGGGACCTCAGGCGTGCGATCAACGATGGCCTCAACGACAATGCTACAGAAACAGAATCCGTCGCCACCACCACCACCATGACCATGAATACCAACCGGACTGCTCAGCGCACCCGTGCCAAGTCCAAAAAGCGGCTTCGTCTGAACCGCAGCAAACACCACAAGATCACATTCGAGCTCCAGGGAGTCAATGTAGACCTGGTTCTGTTCCCACCCGGAACAGGCGAGACGGTCAGCAGCCTTGACGCCCGAGTGGAGCACTTTGACATCTTCGACCACGTACCTACGTCAACGTGGAAGAAGTTTGCAACCTATGACCAAGACCATGGGGAGCGCGAGATGGGCACCAGCATGATTCATGTCGAACTCCTCAATGTCAAGCCAATTCCTCAACTTGCGGCGTCGGAAATGGTGGTTCGAGCCACGGTGCTGCCGCTCCGGCTTCACGTGGACCAGGATGCGTTGGATTTCATCACTCGTTTTTTTGAGTTCAAAGACGAAAAGGTACCAGTGCATGCTTCGCCAAGCGACATTCCATTCGTCCAACGAGCAGAGGTCATGGACATTCCGGTAAAGTTGGACTTCAAGCCGAAGAGAGTCGACTACGGCGGTCTTCGATCCGGCCACACGACAGAATTCATGAACTTTATTGTTCTCGAGGAGTCTCGCATGGTTCTGCGCCATGTCATCATTTACGGCGTAGCGGGCTTTGATAGATTAGGCAAGACGTTGAATGACATTTGGATGCCGGATGTCCAGACAAACCAGCTGCCGGGGGTTATTGCTGGATTGGCACCGGTGCGATCATTGGTCAACATCGGTAGCGGCTTCAAAGATTTGGTCGAGATTCCCCTGCGAGAGTACCAGAAAGATGGCAGAGTCATCCGAAGCATCTCCAAGGGAGCCGTCGCGTTCGCCCGCACCACAGGTACGGAGCTAGTCAAGCTTGGTGCGAAGCTCGCCGTGGGGACGCAGTATGCTCTCCAGGGAGCCGAAGGCTTGCTCACCGAAGGCGGGAAACCTGAGGGCAACTGGGAAGAGGACGACTCGGACCCCGAAGACAAGAAGCAGATCTCTCTATATGCGGACCAACCAACAGGCGTGCTGCAAGGTATCCGTGGGGGATTCAGGTCGCTGACGCGGGATGTGAACTTGGCTCGAGATGCCATCATCGCAGTACCTGGTGAAGTCATGGCAACGCAGTCGGCAGCAGGTGCAGCCAAGGCGGTGTTGAACAGGGCACCAACTATTATATTCCGTCCCGCCGTTGGAGTCACCAAGGTCATCGGGCAGACGCTCATGGGAGCAACGAATACGCTGGACCAGGATAACAGGAGGCGTATAGGCGAGGTGAGTTGGGCACAGAATCAACCCCCCCCCCTAATACAATGCATGTGCTAATTTGAATACAGAAATACAAGCATTGAGCATACATCAAATCAAGCAAAGGAAAGGTATATGAGGAACGACAGACGAACAAGTTTTCTGCGGTTCTTTTGTGCATTAGGTTGGCGTTCATTGTCATGATTATCATTTTTTTGGCCTGGCAGCTTGGGCTGAATGCGAGGTTTATGCAACACGACAAGACTGGCGACACGAAGAGGAAGGAAGAGGCGGCATGACGAAGCTGAAGTTTTTATCATGTATAATAACCGCGAACAAGATTGTGGAAGCATCTCATTGCATTTTTAGACGCGCATATGCATATGGGCACGATCCCAGACACATGACGCAGAAGTTTTTCATGTTTGGAAAAAGACAAGATGATGGCAGTTTTATCTACATGTATCTTTTTCCCTTATTTTTCTTTTCGGCTCGGTTCTTGTCTCTTGTCATGATGACACTATAGTAGGCATAATTTACATACTAGAAATGACTAGCTGGTTCCTTGCACGGTAGGTCAGGTCAATGGTGACATTGGTGACATTCGGGACATGACATGACGGAAAGCATAACCACATGATGGCTGATGGCACTTTCATACGTCGGGAATGCCCAGCGCCCTCTCCTCCCTGACCCTCCGATGATTCGCATCAACCCACCACGCATGCGTGTCGTCGCTCCCCGTCCACGCGCCCCGCTCGTCCAGCTCCTGCCACGGCTTGGGACTCAGGATGAAGTGCACGATCTTGACCCTGTCGTCCCTCCAGATGGCGCCGTGCACGGCCCCGGCCCTCATGGTCTTGAGCGCATTGTACACGTACGGGAGGGCCACCCACCGGCCCCTGTACAGGTCGGCGAGGAGGTCCTGGTCCGGGAACGCGTACCCGTCCCCGTGGGAGTCGATGCGCGCCAGCAGCTCGTCGAGCAGCGCGCCCGACGGCCTCACGACCAGCAGCCCGCTGTTGAGGAGGCCCAGGCCGAGCGAGGGGTCGGCGCCCTCGGTCTGCGCGCGCTCCGGGTCGTCGTGCTGGGACGTGAATGCGCAGTTGGCGGGGACCCAGGCGCGAGGGTAGTGCTTCCTGCCGAGGGGGTTGCAGACGCAGGCGTGCGACGCGGCGAACAGCCGCCGAGTGGTGGTGGCGGTCCCCGAGGGCGAGGGCGAGGGCGAGGGCGAGGGGTCGTCCAGCTCGAGATCCATCAGCTCGTCCATGTTGGCGAGCACCACCATGTCCGCGTCGAGGTGGACGACGCGCGTGAACTGCGTGAGGCCGAAGACGATGAGCTTGGTCCAGCAGTCGTTGAAGCGGGGGTCGTCCTCGTAGCGCTTGCCGGAACGGGGCGTCAGCAACGGCACGGCCAGGCTGGGGATGTGGCGCGCCGAGAGGGCCTGGAGGGCCGACGCCGGCAGGGACGGCGGGTAGAGGGCTACGAGGGGGTACCTCGTCTTGACGGCGCGGAGGGAGTGCGAGAGCGTGACGAGGCCGGGGAGGTAGGACGTGTTGGTGATGAGCGTGACCCAGACTTTTTTTTTTTTTTTTTCCCTTTGTGTTAGCTTGGGAGTTTGGGAGTTTGGGAGCGAGGGAGCCAGCGAGCAAGAATTGGTACCTTTGTCTGACTTGATGGGCGTGGACTCCGTGGACTCCGCCAACTCTGTCGAGCACGGTTCCGCCATGATGAGGTTTAGAGGGAGGAAGAGTGAAAGAGTCCGTGACGGCAATCTTGGCATGACGCTGGCTTTTTCCCCCATGACATCGGCGGGTCGAGTTGCAGAGCGGGGCTCTTCCCCTTCAAAGTGCCTTTTACTGGCCATCACCCCATCACCACACAATCTTTCGTCATGGAACTATATTTCCCTATCCTAATGGCACTTCAAACGCCCCGTTTCATAAACCACATAAGAACAACATCATTAACCGTGCACAAGCCTGCTTCTCCATTTGAATGGCGTGTGCTTCCAAATGGGAAAAAGCAACGAAACAGAACAAGGGAAAAAAAAAATCAATCGCCGCGTAGTAGGCATGCATGCCACTGCTCCCTATTCATACATGGGTATAATCCAGAATCCAACTTTGCAAGCAGATTAAAACAGCACCTCGACGCCTCTAGACTCCTCGGAACATTCTGACGACAAGGAACCACATGGCTCCCAGGAACTTGAACGAGCTGAGAGCTGCCACGCTCCACAAAACAATCGCCATGTAAATGTTGGATCGATCTATTGCCTGCTTGGCTGGGTCGCCGCTTCCAGGCGTGATCTTCTCCAAGCCGCTAGTGGCGAGAACGATTGCCGCCAACGCGAAGTTGGTAATCATCCAAATCAGCACCACGCCCGTACGAACACCACGGTAGTAGTCCATCTGTTTCTCCTGCAGCTGGACATTTGTGGGCGGCTTTTTGACTTCCTTGAACTTGGTGCTGAACAGGGCCACATCTCGCTGGTACTGCGCGTTCAAGTCGCCGTCGTCCGGCATGTCCGTGTTGGCTTTGCCCTTTTCCGTATTGACCGATGGCAGCTTCTCCGCCTTGTCGTCACCCTTTGTTCCCCAAGATACATCGTGCGTGTTGCAGAACGCGTACACGTTGAGTACATTGGTATATGTGGGTGTGAGCAGCATGTACTGAATGAACGACGTGACCATGTGCCAGGGATCAAACATGACGATGGATGCGATGAGCCAGACTCCAAAAGTCGACATGGCAGAAATGATGAGCGTGTAAAAGACGGGGTTTTGGAAGAGTTGGCCGACAGTAAAGGCGTTACCACTGTGGAGGTCCTTGATGATGGCTTTGACAGCAATGAAAACGGCAGCAAACATGAGATAACTGTGGCCACAATGTCAGTTGCCCGAAAATTCGTAGGAAACTTGGAGCCAAGGAGGATTGAGAGGGAGGACATGAAATAATACTTACATCATGATAATGGCCCAAAACCATACCATGGCAGAGTACAATTTTCCAGAACCAGCTGGACGATTGCCCATTGAGAGGACGAAGCATGACACCAGGAAAACGCCATAGAGCCAGGTGAACACCACACCGAGGATTTCACCAGTTTTGCCCAACAGCTCCTCGGAGCCGAGACTGGAGGTGAGAATCTTGAAAACCAAGAAGAAGTTGCCAATGGCAAACCACGCAAAGATCATGTTGATGGTGTTGAAGACAAATTCGACAAAGAATGCCATTTTTCGGAAGATGGAGTGGTCAGAGCGGAAGAAATCGTGGAAATGAGCAATAGCATAGATGGCAGCAAAGAAGGATCCGTTGAGCCAACGACGACGCTGCAGCACCAGTTCCGTCACCGTATCCGGCACATCAGTTTCACCTGTAGCAGACTTGACGTACTGCAGGATCCAGTGGCAGTTTCGCTTCGTGACGAGTTCGAAGCAGAGGATTCGATCCTCGGCCAGATACATGTTGGACTCAAAGAGACCTGCAGTGCTTCCGCCATGCAGGGTTTCACCCAAAAAGTACTTCTCTAGAGGGCCCTTCCCATTTTCATCGTTTTGTAATGCGACGTATCTGTAGGCCGAGAATGCGCCCGGCAACACCGAAATAAAACCAAAGGCAGACTCAAGGGGCTTGTCCAGAATATTGCTCATCTTGTACTCAAAATTTTGGGTTGCAACCAGCGGGTTGATGAGATTTTTACCACCGGTGCCCAACATGGCTTTGATTTCACCGCAGGCACCACCGCACATGGGCTCCAGGTCAAACGCCTTCCACAAGTGATAGATGGAGTTGCTACCGGGTCGGGTACCGGCGTCAAGGAGTACACAGATGTTTGGCTTCAAGACTGGACCAAAGGCTTGGAAGAACCATCGGTGAGAATTGATCTTCTTCTGGTTCTTCTCCTTAAGGCAAAAGAGCATTTGTACGGGCTGTCGTCGGTGGACGAGCGAAACAACATCGCTTTTAAGCTGCAAGTGCGTTTGGGTCGTGTATTCGTAGACATGCACGGTAACGTCCTTGCCGTTGACCTGCTGCTTTGCGATGCCCTCCTGATAAACGCCCATGCCAGACAAAAGAGCCTTGGTTCGTGGGTTAATCTTGGCACGCCCGTCGCTAACGACGCACACCACAATCTTCTTCCACGCATCCTTGCCCCATGTTTTGCTGTTGGGGCGATTGCACATGTACTCGATATTCTTGAACACACCAATCATGGTTCTCGCGAACAAGACATCGTCTTCGTTGTACATTGTCACCACAATAAACAGCTCCGTCTTACGGGGATTGCCGAAGAGGACCTGACGCAATTCGTAGTGCTCTCTCTGAAAATCCGATGGGTCACACGTCGCGGCCGTGTATCGCATATGGGTGAATTCGTCACGTTCACCGTGCGGGACCTGCTGTAGCAAGACTGGTGGAACGGGGCAATCAAGCACCAGATTGCCGTGATAAAGCGCGACTTTTTTGACCGTTTTCCATCGCCTGATTCCCCCTGCAGGAGCTTGCTGCGGTAGTTGGTCATGGTATGATTCGTCGAGGCCCTGCTGATGCTGGTTCTCTAGCATGGGTCGACGGTCGTCGACATCGTACGCGTGAGGGTCTTGAGAGTGCTGCTCATAGTAATCTTGCTCGTACGTTTGGCGATATTCGTCCTGAAGTCTACTGGGGTAGACGTGTGCATCGCCACCATATGACTGCCGTAAATGGCCTCCGTAGCCTCCAGATAAAGACAAATTATCCACAGATTGCTGCAACTTATCAGATTGTGATGTTGGGACATTGTGATCTGCAGCAAATACTGCATTTCTTACCGGTGGTCTAATGCTGAGATGATCGCTTGAAGCGTGGGAGCGTTGAGCTGCTGAGGTGAGCCGTTCCTGGCTCGGGCCAAAAGGATTCTGGTGATACTGTTGCATGGGATGCTCCAATGGTGAAGGGCTCCTGCCTGGGTATCGCGGGGTCCCGTATCCAGGCGGCATGTTACGCTCGTCTGCAATGGAGGTATATGATGTTAGAAAGAGAGACCGCGAAAGGGGAAAATGCCCAAGTGCAAAAGGATGCCCTTGAAAGATGATGAAGTGGTGGAAGCAAATCAATGGGTGCGAGAAGTCCTCTATGGAAGGATGGGGTTTCGTCGACGCCTAAGTCTGGAAATTTGAGATGCAGGGATCCGGAAGGGGCAAGGTGACAGTCGCAGATTAGAGCATGTCGGGAAGTGAGACGCGATTGCTCCGCAGTAATATGAAACTCGAGCTCAGTAATAATAATCAACAACTCGAACAACTCACCTCCTGGTAATCTCCCGTATGACATTGTGGGCTAGCGATTCCACGATGGAATATGGGAGATGGCGCCGGTCTCGCAGCTGATGTTTCGTCTCGCGATACTCCGTATACAGAGGACAGCGATATGGGAGAAGTGAAAAGAACAGAAGCACGATATACCGCGGATATGTGGAAGATCAAACGGCGAGTTTCGGTGGTAGAAAATAAGTCGTAGCGTGGCTGGTGTGATGGTTGGTTTCTTAGTATCGACCCGGGGTCTTCTGTCGTCACGAATCGGCTGTGTCTTGGTCCCCCGCAGGCAAGAGATAAGCACACAACTCGGACCCGTACGTGAATATGGCAGGCAAATCGATGCTAGGTGGCCAAAGAATAAGGGACAAAGGGGAAGCGCACGAGAGACGTGCAGCGGTTTCAAGTTGCGTGAATCGTGGAGAGAAATAAGAAAGATAATGGACGAGGCACTCCCTCTCGAGTTTCAAGTGGTTGGCGGCAGGGGCAGGGGGGGCTGCTCTTGCCTTGCGTTGCCATGCCGCCATCCAAAAAGCTGCCCTCCGTCTCGAGAATTACCCAATGATTGGTTGGCGCATGTGGCGGGGCAACCGAGGATGCCTCTCACAGATACCGAAGCTGCGCCTCATTAAGGTTATGGGGTAATACTCCGCGCTTAAGACTCCATATTGTGGCTGTTGAGTGGCTCCGAGTCCGTACGGAGTACGTCCGTAGACGGCCAGCGATTGCCAAACATCTGATGACGTCGGCCCAGTTCGTTTTCGCGATAAATCGCTCACCCTTGCAAAGACGCTTATTATGCGAACGCATGATTCACGCTTGCGCTAAAACTAGCCAGTCGGCAGGCCGATCTGTTGGCGGAAAATCATGTCTCTTCTTCTTTTTCGCAAGACCAATCATCCCCCTCATTCATGGTGATGGATGGATGATGGGAGAAAGTGGCCCAAAATAGCCCTCGCAACGGCGCCACACCATCATCACAGGATTGCACAGCCACGTAATAACTCGATTGTACAACATGTTCAAGCAATAAGCCACGCAATAACCTGCGTCCCTGTTTCAACGTGAGCAGGAGCATCATTATCGCGAGTAAGTGCATTCCCTCGTGGCTATACACAGGAAACAGTCCTAGCGCGGACATTTGCGGCGACGATGGCGTTTGGTACTAAAATCCGCTTCGAAGCAGAGTTTCTGTATGATTTTGACTCATATGCAGTGGAACTGCGTTTCATAGCCTGATCAATGGCGTAACAACTAATTCGAACAGAGGAGATCAACAAAAAACAACAAAAACAAAACGCATTTGCCGTCTTGATCCCAGCACACCCTCCGGAGCACATCTTAGCATCCATGTAGCCGCCATCTTCAACGAACTTACCTTGGAGGTGAGAACAGAGAGCCGGTGAAATCTCCCTTTTTTTCCTGGAGAGGTATCCTGCATATTCGCTGCAGGAACGAGGCCGTCGGCACGAACACTTGCACCAATTGAGCCTCTACGGATTAGACAGGTATCTGTCCAAGAACATGGCCAGCTTGGACGAGCGAGAGGCCCAGAAGGCTTCGTATTGCCGGCCATCTCTTCCATGACTAAGAAAGGATGTCGGGCGGATTTCGCTGGTGCCCGACCAACCTGTTATCTGTTCAAAATGCCCTTCGATTCCTTGACCGCTAGTATTGTCCTTACTGAGCATGACGATGTGGAAGGAACCCGGTGCGTTGCTGCGTTGAAAGCTTGAGAGAAGTCGAAGAAGTAAAGGCACAGTGCTTGTGGAACGATATCCATCCTATCATCCGATGTCGGCTCGAGGATGCCCTGGAGCATCACAGGAGCGATGAAGACTGTGTGCTTTTGGTGGGAACCAGAAAAGAAGTTTACAAGAGGGCTCTTCTAGCGAGAAGAGTCAGCGACGCCGATGATAAACTCCACTGTGATCTCGTTGGGGAAGTGCGCTTTCACAATACGACTAATGCTACGTATAATTCTCGCATCATACCTCGTTCGCGAGCCAGTTTTGCCACGTGGTATACGGGAAGAGGAAGAAGGGTATCAACCCGGACGCCTTGTACATGAATCTACCTAGGAGCTCTGGAGTTCCAAG
Source organism: Epichloe coenophiala (assembly GCA_018801565.1). NCBI lineage: Eukaryota > Fungi > Ascomycota > Sordariomycetes > Hypocreales > Clavicipitaceae > Epichloe > Epichloe coenophiala. Next base: position 1,764,471 of record JAFEMN010000005.1, on the reverse strand, counting down.
AGTAGAGTGGAAACTCGAAATTGGCAGAAATGCTAAAGCAGAACAGATGAGAATGTATGTGGATATTGTCTCTCGTGACGTTCACAAGCGAGAATGAACCCTCTCATTACAAACTAATCACATTGATCAGACGACGGAAATATTACATTCACAACCTCACACAAGCGCAAGAGTGATGACGACATGCTTACTTCTCCTTCAGTCCTACAAAAAGCAAACAATAAGAGATGCCGGCCAACCCAGTAACCACATCTCGATGTCTCGATGTCCAGATCCAGCAGCCGTCTCACCATCCAATACCCAAACAAGCGTCTTCGTCCCATACCATCATCAGCACGTTCTCTCACATTCAAGACGCAAAGACATCACTTACAGCAAGAGAGAACATTTGCCGAATAGCCGTCTTGACCCGCTCATTTATAGCATTGTCCATTGTAGCAGAAGCGAGCACTCTCCGCGCAGCAAGACTTTCTGCAGCACTTGCTCGTACGGCAGCAGAACCATCCGACGCCGCATAATCGGGGGAAATCATGGGGACAAGTACTTGTTTTGGCATCACCGCTAGCAGGGAGCTTGATGCCGTTCTCGTCCGCGATCTGGAGAGAGGGCAGTTCGGCGAGTGCCATGCCGAGGAGGAAGAAGCCGAGCTGGAACCTCATTTTGGGAGGTGTGATATTGAGTGTGTTAGTATCACAGGATACCGAGTAGCTAGCAAGTCGGGTGAAAACGAGTGGACTAAAGAATAGGAATTACTGATCTATCCTAGTCTCTAAAGGAAAGAAAGAAGGTATTATGGGAATCGCGTATCGTGCGCGATTTATACAAAAAGGGGCTATAGGTGCTACGTGATAAGAGGCCACGCTAAACCGCGATCACAGTTCATGATATACACTTTAGTAGGTTAACTGATTAACCAGGCCAACCTCACATCTCACATGGAGAAGACGCCCAGCGCGGCTCCCGGTCAAGCATGTCATATTGACTGGTCTTCTCCCTCGCGACACGAGCCGCTTGACGTACCCCCCGAACATGTGGCCTGGCTGCGAGAATGTGACAAGTCACTGCTTTTTGATGAGGGAGTATCCTGGCTTGTGGTCTGTTCGGCCCAATGGAAAAAATTTCGGTATTAGCGACAGCGGTGAGGTGGCCTTTAGAGACGAGAAGATATGCAGCAGGCCAGATGGGGAGAAGCTGAGTATTTCATCAGTGCAGATGAAGTCGACTACAAACTATTCGAGCCATTTGGGCATGATGCCGAATCTTCACTGCAGATTTCCTGGAGAGTCGTACGGGTCATTTTCCCTACATTGGATTTGTCAGCTATACTGTTTCTTGTTGCATGCGAATGAAGCGTTTCTTAGTTTCGGAAGTAGTGTTTCTAAAAGCATAGACAGAGTAGACACACAACACACAGAACACACACAACTCGACAAAAAGCCGCAAGAGCGAGTGCCACCCGCCCGCTGTTGGATGTAGCAGTCTCACATCTTGAGCATCACTATCACGATCCCTTACCTCTTCGAGGCTGATTGCGACATCGGCACTTAGGGCAAAAGAGGGTCTTTTGCCCTCGTATACATAGCCTCGTTGCGCCACATGTGGATAGCTTAGATAAGCTGATTCCATCATTAATATCACTTTCCACACCCGCCACCGCCACTTTTGTGTCATGTCTGCCACCGAATGGAATCGCGGGGGACCATCGGCTCCGGTCTTGGCCCAGCGGCACCTGTAAGGTTGTCGCTATCAAGGCGCCCGGTGGAGATTTTAATACATACATAAGAGGCACGAGACCAGCTCCCCAATGCCCCCAACAATGCCCCCCCAAATGGCCCCAAATGCCCCCAATGCCTAGCCCAACTCTGATGTGTCAATGCTCTCATCCCATGGCAACGCCAGCTCTTCGATTCTCGAACTTAAGAATCATTTTCATCTTCTGTGAAATGGCTCCCTCGATATCTTTCATCGTTCTTTAGAGCTTTAGCCAACCTTTTTACCCTTCCACATCCTGTCTTCCTCTGGGCCTCCAGTTGTCGCTTGTCGCCGATAGCGGACACACAGCCACTGCCGTCAGTGGTCACCATTGCTTCGACTTTCCATTGACCAGGCAGCATCAAGGCTTTCGGTGGATACGCGTCACTGCAGCTTCATGAAATAAAGCATGGCTCGCTTCATTGATCTAGAGGAAAATGGCGGCGACGATTCTAGTCATCCGCCCGAAGATCTGGTTCGACAAGCCTTGCAGGCAAAGCTACAACCGCAGAACAAATACCCTGGCCTGCCACTTGCTCCCCCCTTCGAGTCTACTTCTTATACATCCAGTTCCATCGGTAGAGCATTCCAGTGTTATCCGTACGTCTGATTTGGCTTCTACTTTCGTCTTCAAAGATCAATTGCTGTCTCGCTTGCTATTGATGGTATCATCATGTCAATTGCTGACGAGATTACCCACTACTTGCAGCATCATTGCATCGATTGTGTCGTGCATCGATTCAAACACTTTAGACGCCCTTGCTCGCTCATGCCGTTCCGTTCACAATGGCCTGATCCAATATCGTAGCGTCCTCTTGACTTTGACGCTGCATTGCAGAAACGAAGGAGTTCCCGTCAACACCGAAGAATTACTGCGCTATCGTGCCCGAGCCAGCAACTGGCATTACATGAAAGATACCAGGAGCTACAATGGCAAGTCGGGCAGCTGTGCCCGTGACATGGTCGATGAGTGTCGAAAATGTGGCCAAGTCGTTTGTCGAGTACGTCTTCATCTTGGTATATTACGAGCAGCTCGCAAATTTTTTTCAAGTCAGGCTTATCGCATCCATGCTAACGACAAGATGCACAGAACTGTGCCATCAAGCCACCCGCGCCGGTAGCGCTACGCGAGAGACATCGTAGACTTTGTAGAACATGCGTCAAAGCGCCCATTGCGGCACTTGCGATTCCACGACTCGATCCAGATCTGCCCTTCACATCGGATTCTGTGCAGCAGTCGCTCTGTAAATGCGAATCATCGGGAGTTTGGCTCTGTCAGCCATGTGGAAGAAGCATTCGGGGAGCTGACACTGAATATCAAAGGTTTGTGAATCATCGCTATCCACTCTTTGTCTCCAAAAGCAAAGACTGAACGGAGTCCTGACATTACTCGAATGTAGCATTTGGCGCTGGCGCACCCAATATGGGGAAGTCCTCGGCGGGTTGGGGACCGGAATCGGCGACGGAGACCGAGGTGTCATCTGCGGTCGCGAAGCAGCCTGTCTTGCTGCCAGAGACCGTGAGCACGAAGTAGACTGCGACGCCCAAGACGCGCGTGATAGCGGCACAGCACCATGGGTGAATGAACGGCCCGTCTGGATGATGACTTCAACCCCATCGCCTCCTGCCCTCGCTGCGTCCGCGAGTCCAGCCGGGTCACCTTTCGGCCCGGCCACGCCCATAGGAGCACCCATAGGAGCACTCATTGAAGAAGAGGGCCATGAACAAACCCCTTCTCCCCAGCTCGGCCCTGGATACGAGCGACACGAGATTGAGGGAATCGGCGGACGAGTCAAGCGTAAGCTCGTCCGAATGGTGCGCTTGGGCGCATGTGTTCCGGAGTGGGATGACGAAAGGGGCTACGGGAGCTGCGCCCTGGCATCAGAGGTAAAGGGCTGCGCCCGAAGCTGGTGCGGCTGGTGTTGCCGAGTGATCCCTGGCAAGAAGGATCTACTTGATGACGAAGGCGTGTCCTTTCGCGGTTGCGGAAACCGCCAGTGCGCCTTGTAATGTATTTATGATGGTGTCATATGTTGGCGTTTTGTCTCCCCAAGGGAATTGACTGTCTTTTCTGAATGGATTGGAAACGTGTCCTCCGGCGTGGGATTTTACTACTTCATCGCCAAAATAAAAACGATCATGACGATTTCAGCGCATCCTCGCGAGTCCAGGAGATGGAAATCCCTGCTGGTAACCGATATATTGCGCGAGACATGAACATCTGCCCCAGCGTAATATAATATTGCGTACATGAGATGCCGGGGGGTCTCCCACCCATTTTGTGAAAACATGTCCCTCCCCCCAAATTCATATCCTACAAAACCGCCTCCCTCCCCTCACCCATGATGTATAGAAAAGGAACAAAGTAAAGATTGTACAGGCTCGGTCCCCCAAGAAGACCTCTCCACAACCCCATGACATCAAGATCACAACTCCCCTCGGTAAACCATCTCCGCTCTCCTCTTTCGATCCTCCCTCGCCTGCAACTTCTTCGGGCCCCACCGGGCCATCTTCCTCTCCAGCTTCCCTTGCAACCACTCATGGTGTTCCTGCGACGCCGGCGCCACAATCTTGACGAAGACCTCTGAGCACTCAAACTTGGCAGCTAGTTTCCCGACACTCCACCTGATGGGGTCTTCTGCCCTCAACCTCCGGATCTCCTCTACGTCTTCTTCCGTGAGGTGATAGCGCGCCGTGCGGCGCTTGTATCTCATCTGCGGGGGCAAGTCGGCGTCGGCGATGGCCTCGCCGTTCAGGGCGGCCGGCGCCCCTGGGGTACTCCGCATTCGCAGCAGCGCCAGCCGCCGGGGGTCGCCCCGCGGCAGGAAGATGAAGGGCGTGTGGGCGGGCGACGCTTCCGACGAGGGGGGGTTGTAGATGATGCTGTCGGCCGCGGGGAAGGGCGCCGTCCGGCTGGGGAGGAAGGAGTCGTGGGGGGCGATTTTGAGAGCCCGCTTCGTTCGGGCCGTGGTTTTGTGGCCGCGCTTGGGGACGAGCATCGCGCTGCAGCGGGCCGTGGTGGTGAGCAGCTGGGCTACGGGGCGGGCGAGGGATCGAAGATCCATGGTCTGTGTGTGGCGTGTTGTGGCGAGCGTTGTTTGAGGACCGACCCTTTTGAAGGAGGGAAGGGAGAGAGAGGATGGAGTGAGTTGAGATGAATGGATGGATTGGCCCACGGCAACCCTTGCTGGGGGGCGATGAATGGGCTCAGCCGTTGGAGAATTGAGGTTTTTTGGTGCTTGAAAATTCGGCTTATGTAAGACGTGCTTTCCTTGTCGGGGGGGAAGTCGGGGGGGAAGTCGCGAGGGGGATCCACTTGCCTACTCGTACATATGTACTCCGTACGGATCCGCAAATGTAGACTCAGCTTCCAAGGTTCAAGGATGATCAGAAGATCTAGTTGGTGATTGTTAAAAAGCTTCCGTCAAGCAGTATCCGGTTCACTCTGGGTCTCCGTTCTTGTGCGACTTGTGGTTGTTTGTGAAACGGTCGCACACAACACCCGGGCCTACGTGTACGTCGCATCACTTCTCTTCCCCCGGCGGCCTCCAACATGCGTGCAACTGATTGTAAACGGTTGTGTTTTTATTTTCAAATGGTCAACATCGATACCATGATGGAACGAGCTTCCTCTCTCATTCTCATCCTCATTTTACCTGTCATCTGTACAGTGCATACCCGTGACAAACAAATCATGATCATGTCCACGCTCCTCCAGCCAAATCTCACACCATCAATTAAATCTCATCACAAAGTTCGTCTTTGGGCTCCCAAACCCCCCCGAGTCCCGCGGACCCGAGCACGGCAAAGGAGTCATGTAGTCCTCCGGCGGATGCGAGATGCCGCAAAAGTGACACCTTCGCCCGAGCCGCTCATCCTCCGTCTTCTTCATCAGCGGCGCGAGAATGTCGGTCCCGAACGCGGGACACTCCCTCAACACCTCGTCACACAAGGACTTGCACGCCTCAGACACCATGGCTGTTCCAAACTTTTGCAGCCCAGCCTTGATGGCCGCTCGGCGAAGCTCTCGGCCATGCTGCAGCTCGTCCGTTGTCCTCGTGTAGATCTCTCGCACGGACTGAAGAAAGGACTCTACATCCGTGGCGTGGTGGTATAGCGAGTTTCGGTAGAAGCACTTGGCGCAGTTTTTGAGGTCGTTGATCAGGTACTTGTCTCCCATGGCAAACATGACGGCGTGTAACACGGGGTCATCTGTGCCCCATTTGTCGTTGGGCTTGGGCGGCTTGGGCACCGTGTAGGTGCCCGTGTAGAGGAAGTCGATCATGCACTGGACTTGGATCAGAGAGAAGTCCTTGACATGGTACGTTCCCTCGGACTCCTGGCATGTTCAGTCATCATCAAGCTAAGCTGGTAGGGGTTTGCAACGTTGGTGATAGGGGGGAGCTGATACCTTGAATGGGCCTGTGCAAGCCGCCATGAAGACTTTGGATTGCGAACAAATGACGGATTTGTGGACTGGAATCTTTGTCCCTTCGCATTCGAGTTCGTAGTCGATAAAGGCGCCTTCCTTTCGTGCCCTGGGCATGTGAGCGATTATAACACTGTGGGTTGGGGGCAGCAGACTTACCTCACCAAGGCTCTATGGAGCCCTGATTGCTGGAAGACGTCCATGTCCTTTTCTGGCATGAGAGGCGATGCGTGTGTAGGATGAGTAACGATGAGTAACTGGGTTTTGGTGCTCCTGAGCATCAGGTTGGACGGTTACTTCAGTGGAAAAGAGGCAAATTATATAGATGGATAGGCATGGCCTTCACGCGGCCCGATGAGTGATGCTCAACTGTTTCGTCGCATTCAGGCGAAGTTTGCTGTTCATCGGGCAGTCTTTTCACCACTTGGCAGACATGGGATGGGGTTTCATCCCATCTTGGGTGGAAGCATGCGGGACTGCTGATCGAGCCACATCTGAGGTGAGTGAATGGATCATGTACATCGAATAGAAGGAGACGCGATTGCATTCGCCTACTTGATGACGACATCTTTCACACCTGTCGTGCTTGGTCATAGGGATCGTCATCTCGGTCTAGTAGCAGTTACCCATGCCCCAAAAAGCGCCTCTACTTTCTGTGTCAAACCTCATCCAACGTGAACGAAATCTTGGACAGACCAGGGTATTCAACTCGCAGATACAAATATTACATGTCTGCATTCAATGTCGGTTAGGCCGATCTCTGGCTACAAGCCAATTATGTGCTGTGCGACCATGAAACAATTTCTCGGTTAACAGTTTTGCTCATCACCAATGTTCATCATCAGCAGTGGAATGGGCCGACGACCCATCAAATTCATAGTACACGAGTACAGCCTTTTTGGCATACATAGGTACCCAACAGTTCTTGCCGAGGGACAAAAAGCCGTTTTAAACAGCTCGCTAGCGATCTCGTGACAATCAGCAATGAGACAATCATAGAGCGGTTTCACTCTCGGCGAAAGCAGTCGTGCCCGAAACTTTCCCACTGCACTGTCCATTGACCATGGCAGACATGGTGACATGTAGCAAGACATCTGAGAGGTGGCGGGGGTTGCCTCCATCTTCCGGATGCTCATCTACATTCTAGTATTCCAAGAAGATAAAAATCGATCATCACACGCCTTCGTAGTCTGTAAAGGCGTTGCTTTTCGACATCCCGAGTCACCAAACAGCCAGCCACTAGACATCAGGACTCAGGAGAGGTGGCAAATAACTTGGAAGATGCGCGCAAACCTCACAAGACCATCGTGCAATTTTCGACTATGATAGAGCTCCTTTTCGAGGCCCGGCGCGGGTTAATACCTTGAACGCTGTGGTTTCGGGTCAAAGAGGTGGTTCGCTTCATCTCGCTGAGGAGATCGGCCAACAGCCAGACTGTGTGAAGGAGAAAGAGAGATGAGAGCGCATCACACCTTTCAAAGAAGTCGGCTTTATCTGGTAGGTGGCACCCTATCAATAACTGCCGACACCTGGTATGCAATGAGCCAGCGAGCGGCGGTCTCAATTCAGCCACGATAGGAGCTCTGTCCAGGTCCTTTCAACGAATGTCAAACATTCTCTTGCGAGTCGAGCGTAATGTTAAATGGGAGTGTACACGGGCCCAGTTGTTCGCCAAATTTGATGGTGCAGACAGTTCTATACACTAGCAGAGAGAACAAATGAATTGGTCAGAAACACCAGTTATCAACTTCGACGACCTTGGAGAATCTACCTAGGCTTTGTGTTTCCTGGTCCCAGAATACTTCCGCAATGATTATGAACCGTTCTGAAGGATTCCACGTCTTCCGCAATGCGTTCAGCCAACGAAAAAGCCTAGTAGTTTGGAACATGAACGTGAACTGAATCGCAAGTCGAACAAACCACCCTACCCTTGCCAATACGTATGCCTACTATGTTGCCATAGCAATTATGGCAATCTTCGCAAAGTCCTACGATTGTTTTATCTCCCAGGACTGAATCTACAAAGTCCACAGCAAACTCGGGATATTTCTTCATGAATTCCTCAAGTTGTGGTGTGGTCCTTTTGATCTGGAACCTGATGCAGCGCCAAGTAAATTCATCAAGAATAGTACGGACAGACAGCCCACCATCCTGAGTGGCTGCATAGATACGTAACAAGGAAGACAATACTTGGTCATACTTGCTTTGGGCCAAGATTGTGCTATATCGACTGCGAGCGTCGACTCTGAGGTCCTCAATTTGGTATTTGTCCCCAATCGCGAACATGGCTTCATGGAAAGGCAGAGCGTCCTGAGGACCATCGGGTGTGCTACAAATTTCATCCTGCCACGGTACGTTGTAGAATCCCTCGTATAGGTATTCAATCATTCCCTCGACGGCACAAAGTGGGAAGTCGTCGATCGTATAGGTTCCATTAGATTCCTCTCATCATTTAGTGACCCATGGGCGAGTTAGACGTCAAACCAAGAACTTACCACAAGTGGTCCTGTAATTGCAGCTTTGAACACAGATGACTGCGCACAGAGAAAGACTCTATGGACAGGAATCTGAGTACCCTTGCAGACTATAGTATAGTCAGTGAAGAGCCTTTCCTTCCTAGTCCTATTCAGTCGTGTGAGAAGATATTTTCGGGGAAAAAAATTGTGATCAGATAAGAATTACTTCGTAAAGTGTGGGCCTAATCCGTCGTAAAGTTCCATGTTTCTAGTGCGAACAGGCGGAGAGTTGGCTGAGAAATCAGCGACTTAGGTGCTCTCAAGTCGCAGGTCAAAGAATGACTCAAAATCCAATATGCAGGCTTGAGAAGATGAGCAGATTACGTGAGGTCTTGTAGCATCTGATTTTGACGTTTGCTCGCAAGAAAGAGGGTGTGTGGGCGAGAGAGAAAGTGCCACTAGCCCTCGTCTTTCACTTTTCGTTCACCCTTTCACGCTGGCAGTCAACCACTCACCCTACTCACGCCCCAGACGATAACGCATCAGTCGCGTTGGTCGCAAAACTTCCATTCGTGAACGGCCTCATATTGTACATATTGGCGTCAGCTGCCGCTCACGCATCGAATATATCCCCGATGCCCACGCCGCCACCCCTGCGGATATCCACAATATCCAGCCTCCATCCCTCCCAGTGTTTCAATCCTCGCTTGATTTCCTTGATTCGTTCTAACCGTAGCTTCGACTCTTCTTCTTGAGCCTTGCGGAATGCATCCTCGTCAAAGTCGAAGTCCCCATCCTCCAGCAGCTCATGGTCGCCGCCACCGCCGGCAAGCGCATTAAGGCCACTGGTCAAGAACTCACCAAAGCCGCTGGCAGAATGCTTTCTCGGAAATGGATGGGACGTGGATCCCCCAGAGAGGTCCACGTCGTGAAACCCTGGGTTGAAGCTTCCATTTCGCGACGCTTTTCAATCCATGCCCCGCTTCGCAGTTCGTGAACTTCGTGCTCAAGGCTGCGGATCTTCTTCTCCAGACGCAGCCTGTCTTCGTTTTCCAGCTCGTCTACTCCCTCGTCGTCTAAACCCCCGCCACCTTCCGTGGACTTGCGGCTGCGGAGTTTCACGTTCTCGCTTTCCAGCTTCTCGACCCTAGCCCGTAGGACCTGAGCCTCTTTCTCCGCCTGCTCCTTTTCCCTTCTCAAAGTTTGGGACCGGGCGTCCTGCTCCTTGTGGATTAACGTTAGTGTGGCTGCCTTTTTCTCGAGGGCATCGACCTTGAGCTCCAGGTCAGTTTTGGCATTGGTTGCTTCCTCGAGGTCATGCTCCAGAGTCTTGACCTTGGTCTCGGCACTTGATCGCTCGCTACCTTCGCGGACAGCCTTATCGGTTGTTCTTTCGAGGTTGCGCTTCACGTCCTGCAGCTCGCGTTGGGCTTTTCCAGCGGCAGCCTCGGCACGAGCAAGCTTTTCTTCCAGAGCAGTCACCTGCTCCTTTTCTGTCTCGGCCCCGGTTTCTTGTCGCTGGACGCGCGCCTTCAGGGTAGAAATTTCTATTTCCATGGACTCAATCGTTGACGTCTTGGCATCCAGGTCGGCTTGAAGATCGGATGGTGGCGTAGCAACGGATATTGACGGTCGATGGCCATGACCAGAGCCTCGTGATACTTGTTGCTGCAACTGTGTGTTTTGTCGTTGTAGAGAGGCAATTTCAGATCTCTGCCGTATCTATCAGTTTTCATATCAAGTTACCATTGTTAAGTATACGGTGTATCCTACCAGCTTCTCAACCTCATCACTGGCTGGGCTCTTGGATGACGCATCGCCATCTGCTTCACGGAGCACAGAAAGCTCGTCCTCGGCCTTTCTCCACCTCTTCTCCGCATCTGATGACTCCCTTGAGAGCTTCTTGTTGTCCTTTTCCAGCTCCTCGATGCGAGAAGCTTGCTTCCTGTAGATGTCAGGCGCCGTGTCGCCATCGGGGCTGAACGGACCTGGCGACGAGGGTCCGGCGGTTCCAGCGCGGAATGACGTGGATCGCAACTTGGATTGTTGTGCTAGAGATGGTGTCTCTGAAGGTGATCCATGCTCCGTCTTTTCGTCATCGACAGCTTTCTCGTCGTCTGCGGCAGTATCTTCAGTCTTCTCTGTCTTATCTTCCGTTGCGACGGCTTCTGATGCGCCGGCTTGCGTCTGCTCTTCTACATTGAGCGATGTAGTCTCAGAGGTGTCGTCTTCGCCCTTCTTAGCAGCCGTGTTCTTCATGCCTTTCTTCTTCTTCATTTGCTCGACCTGTGACATTCCAGTTAGCTTGACGCGGACGTAGTAGAAGGGCGCAAGCAGCAACGTACGCGCTTTCTGGCGGCGGCAATCTTGTCTTGGCGTGCCTTCTCCTCTGCGTCCGCCATCTCGAAGTCCAACTGTTTTTATTTGATGGAATTAATGCGCGGATTGTGGACAGACTTGTCGATGTCGTTTGCGTGTTCTTGAATGTGGAGGGATGTGTCCCGCAGCTCTGGATAGGTGGCCAGAGCTTGGTGCACTGTGTGAGCCACCGTCAACAACGGTGGGGGGGGGGAGTTACAAGATGACCAAAAAATATTTGAATGGGCCAGATTTAATTAGTCCCTGCTCATCGGAAAGAATCCATTCGATGCAGCTTCTGGGTATTATATATTGTCTCGTAAATATTGCAGCCGTCCAGATTGATTGAGCACTGGACTGGATGACCTGGGTCGCTCCTTCCCACATTCAGATCATTCTCATGGACACGAGTCACGCCTTGCCATCAGCTTTCTTGCATCGGCAACATCCGCCGTGCCCGAAGATGCTGCTCATTTACTCCGTACATCCCGCGCTTTCCAAGATTTGTTCATATCAGACAAATGGCCACTAAGCTATGAACTGGACAGGAGGCGCGCGCTCTCGAGTCAGGAGGAATGGAAACAAAGATGATCTTGCTCGACAGAAAGAGCATTTTGCCAAGGCGCGGATGCGTCGCGACGCTGCAAATGGAACCCCGGAAGACAACAAGGCGACTTCATCAAGGAAGCTGTCAGCTCTCCAAGTCTCCTCCTCCAAGAGACACGAACAAAGCAGTGACACAACCACTGTTCCGGTTATGAGCGGTGGGAATGGCCGACAGACTCCTGGCACATCGATTACGAATGGTATCGTGAGGTCTCCCGTCCAAAACACCAGGACGCCGCCGATCTCGCGTACTGCAGAGACCGGAGTTGATGCGACTAGCATTGCGACCAAGAAACGACGTCTCCTCGACCAGCCCGACTGGACGGGAGTGGCCGTGCAGAAGCCACTGCTCATCAACTACCCGAAGCCGTCCAAAAAGCTCCAAGAAAGCCATATGTCTCACAACCTACGCAACTTTCCCAGCAAAGGCGTGACTAGAGCTAATTCGAGTTCTCGGCCGGACAATATCATAGTTCAAGTGGGGAGCCAGGACTTTCGATAGAGTCAGAATGCCAACTCCCTCAGAAATTACAGGAACTCTCGGGACCACGTTTCCACAGGTTCTTCCTGTACCGCACGAAAACGAATCCCGGGCAAACTGTTGTCATCTGATAGTCATGGAGCTCAGAAAGCGCCTAAGCATTTCGCAGATGCAATGTTCACAAACAAGTCGTCCAGCCTCGGCAACCACTCCAGCTGCTCTTCGAGTTTGCAGCACATGCTTTGGTCAGATCAATCATCTAGTACGAACAGCTCGCTGCCACGGGTTGGCACCTCTCCCCGGACGATATTCCATCCGCAGCCCTTGCGAGGCGCACGATCAGGGCTGCTCAGATTCAGGTCTCTCAGTCCTGAGCAGCCGTGGAGCGTGCTGGGCCAGAGAGGCAGCCAAATTTCAAGGGATGAAACTAATGATATGCTCACACACCCAAGCGTCCAGCCAACCAATTGCAACGGGCATCTATCATATATGAGTTGTGAGCAGTCTGTTCCTCCAGATTATAGGAAGAGTCATCGTTGCGGCGACTCAAGATCTGAGATTGGCTGCTCACCACGGACCCCTCAAGAACTTCCTTCTCGTATTACATACCATCAGCGAAAATCTCCCGAGTTGACTCATACATTACTTGAGGATACACCTTCAGAACGCTCACGTTTACCCTTCGGTGAGCAGAGGGCCTATGACGAGCAGACTGTGGCGGCTACTTGCGGCTCGATATCAAGGCGACCGTCGTCTACCACCGACAGAACGAACGAAGATGCCTTGTCGCCCCTCTCGCCAGAGTTGCCCTCGGAGATCGATCCACAAGAGCTGCTGGACTTTCTGCACGAGTTCGAAGAAGAAAGACGATGCTCAAAGAGGAATCATATCAAACCAAGTCCACAACCAACAGAGACCCATTGTGATAAGTCTTCTTACTCGAGGCCGTCAGACGGAGTAGAAAGACAACGTGGCCAGCATCAAGTCCGCCAATCCGCCCAAAATTCCACTGCCAGCGACATCGCTCAGCCCCCATCCAGTCGAAATCATGCAAGTCAACGCACCACGTCACCAGACGACTTGCACAACTTTCTCTCGGCAGACGACTCCATTCCCAGTCTTCTCGTCAAACCGCCAGACTCGGTGCCGGCCCCATCCAAGTCCGAGTCTCGGTATCGTCCGCCCGAACTCTTCATTGGCCGATTCGTATCCGACTCGCAAAACCACACGCGGAGATTAAAGACACGCAGGAAAAGCGACCGTCTGGATATACGAGCACTGCCCAACTACGACGACGATTCCATCGATGAAGGCACATGATGTAAGAAGCAGATGTCTAATAGCTAGATGCAATCGAACCTTGTCACTCCCCCATCAACCCATATAATTTGTGAATGTTATTACTGTGTGAACGCCAATGCCGATTGAAGCCCAGCTAGATCTGAAGCATAGCCCCTTCCTTGCCCCTCATCCCTCACCCTCTCACCGTAGCACCGCCACCACAGTCAGTCAGTCTGGTGGCGGATGCAGTGGCGGATGCTTGGTGCTGCGAGGTCATGGTTGAAAGTGCCGATTGCAGTGTCAGAGACAAGTACTATGCTCACTGTACTGAATTCGTGATTCTCAACGTGTCGTGTCAACTGTAGTGGTGTTCATTACGCATCATGTAAAGCTGTACAGCTGGTGTCCAGAAGTAGTGTTTACCATGGTGCGAAATTGTGGTATTTTAATCTACATTTATACGTGGACTCTCCCATGGAATCCCATGTAAGCGATGTTAGCAATCATGTGAATAGTAGTGCGTTGATACGGAGCAGGGGATGTCCAGTATGTAGTGCTGACCCCACGGCTGCGAGGCACTTATCATAGTTCCGTATCCTACTATTTCAAGTCATGGGCAGCACCAGGCCAGCCTCCCACGGCGATACAAGTTGTTATTCACCCTTGCTGCGTCCCAATGCCCAATGGTTGATTTTCGACTGGCCCGCAGCCTCGCCACGCAAGGTTACACTTTTCCGACTCTCACCCGCTTCGGCCTGGGGTCTCAGCTCCGACGACGGGCGTCCTTCCTCTTCGGCTGACACGTGCTCTTGCAATCGGGGCAGCCGTAGCCGTTCCGGTCAATGTAGATCCTCCTCAGGCACTTGGAGCACCTCCACCAGGTCGACGAGACGCGTCTGTCTTCGAGCGACTCTTCGTTGACGCTGCCCCCTCGCTTCTCGATATCCTCCTTGTGGAACTCCCGCAGGTGGTCTCTGAAATGGTCTAGTCTGTAAAAGGGGTCTTTTCTGCGAGAACAGCGAGGATAGTCGCAGTTGAATGATACCTTCTCGGCGTCAGACGCATGGCGGTGCTTGTAGTGTCTGTCCAAGTCTGCTCTTCGCTTGAACGGCTTAGCGTTGCAGCCTGGGTAGAGACAGCAGACGGGGTGGTCGCGCCCGGTATTGGTTCTAAGTGCATTAGTAAGCTTCCTGTTGAGGACGAGGAGATGAGGAGATGGGACACGTACGAAGGTGCCTTTGTCGTTCGGTCCTCGGATGAAGCTCCCGGTGAGGGTGTATCCGTGCCCATGTCCAGATTCGGACAGGGGTTGTTGAACAATGTTGTTGCGGGACTCGATTGAGCGTAGTTGGAACTGGGAAAGCTTGATGGCGAGGGGGGACTCCGGAAAAGGTGCAGGCTGTTCGTCACGGGCAATGCCGGCGTGGGTGAATCGTAGGAGCTTCCATTCTCAGAATGGCATGCTTGTGATGGCGAGTCTGCGTAGTCATATGCCTGTGTTGATTGGGAGGATGTCTCGCTCAGTGCCATGAACGATGAGCTCGACTCGCAGTACTGCCCGAAGGCGTGCCTCATATTTTGTATATTCAACTCCCGGTTGTCCATGGCCCACGATCTCGGTGGAGCGTCGTCGACAGTGATTAAATAGTCAAAAGCGAGAGGGAGAAGGGATGGCCTCTGACTCTGATTCTGCACCAGTCTTGGGGCAGCTCATTCGAGGATACAATGTAAAAGATGTCTTGGCTCTTCTAGGTCATGAAACGCTCTTGGCAGAAGGAACGACGACAAGGGAGATCAGATAGGCTCAGGGTCGTTTTTATACGTCCAACGAGTTGTCTGATCAATGGCACAGCAGAAAGAAGACAGTTGCAAGTATGGACTGAAGTTGAAATTGGGGGTAATTTCAGACGTCTTGTCAAAAAAGGGGGATGGATTCGAGGTGGTAGGGCTGACACGACAACTCGAGTTGGTTTAAAGTAGAGTGAACGAGGTCCGGGGCTCAAGAAACTACACACACCGACAGGAAATGGACGAAGAAAGACAGGAAGATACGTAAAGCAAAAGTAATAACGACGGGGGTCTTCCAAGATGTGGAAACCAGGTCTCAATCAGGGGACATGTAGTCTCTGTAGCATGTATAATAATGGAGACGGGCATGATGTGATGGACGAGGTGACCTCTTTAATAAGGCTGTGACCCGGCCGAATGAGAAGAGGGAGTGGAGGGGAACAAAGGCCTCTACGATGGCATAAAGTCAAGCGGTACCCGGGCTTATGGGGGTCCATATGAGTCAAACAGATAATAGCTACTGTAGAACAGAGTCACGTAAGAGCAAGACGACATACATACCTTACACGCATCCCGCCCACACATACACGCACATGGGAGGGGGAAACGAAGCAAATACGCTGCAAGAGCTGCAAAGACCCAACTGGCAGACTTGTAGGCTGCCGCAGGAAGGGGTGCACTGTGCAGTGTGGTGAGAGAAGAACGGAATTGGAAGACAAAGACATGCAGATGAATGGAGAGACATGCAGATTTCCAGGAGGCCCGGTTGGTGTGGTTGCACTGCGGAATAAAAAGGCGACCGCCAACCAAGCAATGTTGGCCTCAAGGGTGGTGTCAAGCCATCGTCATCTTAGGGCTGACGAACCAAAGGGCCGCGATAGTGTGTGTGCAGTGTACATCCGTATGGGGAGACGCTTGGAATCCGCTTTTCCCAACAGAGGCAACTCATTGGCGGGAGAAGCACCGTCTTCCCAAAAGTCGGAAATGAACCGAGGTGACGCGTTTCCCGCTTTCAGGGAAGCCAATAGGGTGTTGGCGATGCGAGATGGACATAAGGAATGTCGGGAGCCAAGGCGCGGATCCGTTTGGTACAGTTGGTATCATGGTCAATGGCGAGACATGACGGCTGCTCTGGTGAACAAGAAAGGGCTCAACGACCTCTTCATCGGACACTTGTAGAAATCGTAGCTGAGCCTCGCTCCGTCGTCGTTCTGGCCACGATGCCAGTCTGGGTGCTGATTCTGGGCATTTGCGGCGCTGCTGCGGTTCTGGGAATTTCGCAGTCGACACCCCAAAGTAGTCTGGTGAGGCTCGATTCTCTTGGGTCTGGTATGAGTCCGTATGACTCTCCCGTCCGTCGTCTCCTTGTCGTGCAGTGCAGGTTGCAGGTGCGAGTTCAGGCCAGCAGCTGTGTGAGCGTGAGAATAGACGAGGACGTGCGGGGGCCTACTCCAGTAGTCGCCCACTCATTCATCTCATCAGTGAGTCTGTGAGCCTGACGTGGCAGGTGCGCAGGTGCGCAGGTGCGCAGCATCCCAGCCCTCGATCCGTCCAACGAAAAGCGCTTAATAATCATCCAGGCTCTTCGGCGCTGTATGACAACACCGTCAGACAAACTGACCTACGTAATTACGGGAGCAATTCGATCGTTGACCGGTTATCGAAATCGTCCGCAGTACAAACGCTTTCCCGGGAATAGATTTTGCATCCCGAGACATTTCCCCCCAAAAGGACCTTCCTTGCCTCACGTCATCGCAACTCTCTTCCCGTGAAAGTACGGAATTGAACAGGAAAGGGAAAAAAGGCAAATATGGTACAAACACAGCAGTATCACCCGCAGAAGGGGTCAAGCATCGTGCCCGATTCCATCTTCGTGCCGTGGCGCTTCAGTCATCGTACACAAAACTCTTCAGGCCCACAGAGACAACAACACGTCGATCAGAAGTTGTCAGCCGGAACGAGCAGAGGCCTCCCGTGTGTGTTCCTGGGCCTGAACTTCCTGCACCGTACCTAGTTCGCCGTTTCGTATCTCAAGTGTTTAGTTTGCGTGTGGTTGTGTGGGCAGCCGAGTCTTGACAGCGCTCCTCTGCGTACATCACTTTCGACATCGTCCAACGGGCTGGAATGGCATTACATCACATTGCATCTCAATACCAGCACATCAACGAAACGAATTTCTTTGACCAAGCTCAAGTTTGGCTCCATTTAACTGGGTTGTTTACAGAAGGAAAGAAAAAGTACTAATAAGCCCTTTAAAACCCCGGCGTAGCATAATGCTACACAGCAAACGTGTCTCTAGAACACCGAGTCGAGAGGAGGCAGGATCAAAAAAGTAAATAGCAACATGAGCAGCATAGCATACACACACTAGCGCCATCAAGGGACCCCTTGCCACACCACGACGCTATACCTCGTCCTCGAGGAACTTGTAAGCAAACTTGAAGTCTGCTTTTCTTCGGTTCATCCTACATCGCAGTCAGTATTGTGGTATTGTGTTGTGCCATGAAATTAATCCGCATTGTGTCTTGTCCCCGTTTTTGGGTCCGGGGGGAAACGTACCATGTGCTTTCATAGTCAAAGAATCGATACGTTCCTTGCTCAAACTCCTCGGTGATGTTCTTGGGCTCTTCGTGTCGTTGGAACCACGTTTGGTATTGCTTGTGGAACCGCCAGCTTTGATCTTTCAGTGCCTTGGCAGCATGGTATTGCTGAGATGTGCCCTGGCGGTAGTAGAAGATGTAGAATAGAGTATCGGTGTCTATTCTCGAGAACACGCGAGGGTCGTCAAACAGAGGTAGTTGCTCGCGGGGGAAGCCTGACCCCGTTTGCGGCACCGGGTTGGCTGGTCGGTACGTTCTGGGAGCTTCAATATCCGCCGTCTCTGGCAACGACATTTGGCCGGCGTTCATCATTCGTAACGTGGATTGGGAAAGTGGATGCGCGTGCCGTTTTCTTGACATCTCATAAGACTCGACAAGATCTTGCAGCGATGAAGGTAGGTGGTAAATGGACTCCTCCTCTGATTCCTCCACTATCGGCTTTATACCATTGGTGACACCATTTGTCTGACCTAAAAGATGAGGTGGTCAGCAGAGAGAAAAGAGGACGTAATTCCCATCGGGGGTGGTGAGGGCGCGTTTGGTGTTGGACCTTACCTGCTGGACTTTCTGCAGATTCGGCAGCGGGAGCAGCAGCCGGCTGCTTTCCTGCTACTTTTGATTTTTTCGATTGCCGCGTGGTAATGGGGATGTCGAATTCGGTTGGCGGTGTCGCTCTCGATTCCGTCTGTGACACAGGTTGGGCAGCGGTAGCCGCAGGAGAGTTGGTCGCGCTCGCCCTTGACTGCACTGGAGGTAAAGGCGATATGCCCACTGTTGAACCTGGTGGCGGCGGGAGTGGTGAAATGCCCACGTTGCCCCTGTCGCTTGCGGCAGCGGCAGCAGCGGCAGAAGCATACTTCAACCCTTCGCCGGCAGGTCTCGCTGGTGCTGCAGCAGGCTTCATTCCCGTTCCACCTGGAGCACCATTACCTATGGCAGATAAAGGTGTATGTAAAGTTGCCAGTGCGGGTAACGGTGACTTTGTTTGGGAGGATGTTCTTCGACCTGACGGGTCGGTTTCCTTCGGGACCTTCTTGGATACTTTGGTCACCGATTCGGGTTCGGGTGTCGTGTCCTCTTGCACAGATTGCGCATCTTGTGATGAGCCCTTCTCGTTGTCCTGAATCATGCCAAACACACCCTCGTCCTCTTCCAGGTCGAGCTCCTCGTACATGTCTTCGTCCTCCATGTAGTCTTCCGTCATGCCGTCCGATACGTAGTATCGAATGTTCTCTTCCAATTCATTTACTTGCTCCGTCTCGACACCGCCATTTTCGAGAGATCTTCGTATGAGCTCAAGTTTCCCTTGATGCCATTTGTGCCGCTCTATTATACGCTCGATCTCGGCCATGCGTTCTGCTTTCGCCGTTTGGCTCTTGCCCTTCTTCATCGTCGCTTGTATCGATTCGCTTTCGGCCTCGAGTGCTTCGATCTGCTGCTCCAGCTCGTCGACCATGTTACTTAAGAACTCGCCAGCTTCGACCTTGGCCTGCTCTTTGGGATCTAATCTCGCGGCTGCTGATAGACCTTCTTTGGAGTACGCCTTGGTTTTCATAGCTTTCTCGACTGCTTTGAATTTCTCCATTTGCTAGATAGTGAACATGGGCCAGTCAGTTTTTTTGTGATTTTTGATAACAGAAGTGTATTGACGACTAAAAAAATAGCTGGGCGAAATCGAATCATATCGTTTTCGTTCGGTTTCTCTGTTTTGGCGTGTGCACCTACCGTTTCGATTAGCTTGCGATGATCTAATAAAGGAGCCTTGTCCTTGATGTCGTTGCTGGCAGCCCATGTTTTGATCTGATCGCGCAAGCGCTGGAGCTTCTTGATTTCGCGCTTGAGATTGTCCTCGAGCTTCTCCTTTTGTGCCGGATTGCTGGATTGCTCAATCTTCTCGTAGATGGCTTCGAATTCAGCTACCCCTTCGGCCACCTTTTTGAAGCACTTGTCGACTTCTTGTTGCAATTTTCTCGCCGCCATGGTTCAAGTCAAGGAGAGCTGCCGAGATGCTCTCTCCGTGCTCCTGATTTCGTCCGTAACAGCTGTACAGCCTGAGCCGAGAACTCAAGAATGACTCGAGCGTCGAGTGGCAGGTTTTTCCTCGCACCAGTCGCAAAAGAGGTGATTAGGGGATTGGGGAAGGGCAGCTCGGTCGCGCACGTTGTGTCGATGAGAGAAAGCTCCTCGAGAGCAATGATTGGGCGCAGTGAAGCTGTGGCAGGGGCTGCAGGTCAATGCAGGATGTGGATGGTGTCGCCTGCTCCAACAAGTCTGGGATGTGAGGTTGATCTCAATCGACGTGACAGATTGGGAGATGGCCAGGACAAGTCACCCAAAGATGGCTAGCTAGCAGCTCCACTGTGCCTGTGGAGGCAACACCATTAGGTGAGGCATGCTTGACTTTTACAAAAGGAATTCTAAAACATCGGGTGATGAATATTAATTCTAGTGGCTCTTCATTATAAAGCCATAATCATGCCAATTGTGTGTTTCTATATTCTTCATAAATTCAAAGTGGTGGTTTTCTTGCGACTCAAACATTGTCTGCCTTACCTCACGGTACAAGTTGATGGAATAGGACTTGCTAGGCAGATAATACATGATACACCAGGGGATCTCACATGACATGGGGACAGACCAACCCGTTCCGTCGACAATGAGCAGAAGTCATTGGGCGCCGGCAACGGCCAAGATCAATCCACATTAACCTGACAAGTCTGCAATTCCCATAAATATTCAGGTCCTGAGGCCGTACGTACGTTTCTTGGGCTTGTCTTTGAGAAGTCTTTGAGGATACTTGGTCTTTCATCCTGCCGCAGATCCAGATGATGGCATTTGGCTTACCAAAATGAAAGGTGAATGTAGCTTGTATGACCACCGGCATGCTTGGTGCCTAGACGTCGACTCCTCTCTGACAATGTTACCCGTTTCTCTCTATTCTGTAGCCATCATTCAGAGGGTGCTCTCGGCATCCGTGACCGTTGACAAGGAAGTCATTTCGTCCATTGGCGAGGAGTACTCGTCTTTGCTGCCGTAGCACCAGGCGACTCGGAGAAGGAGGCTCAGCAAATAGCCAACAAAGTCATAAAAATGAAGCTATGGGATGACGAGAACGGCGGTAGGGTATGTACGCATGCTTTGCTCATTCTTCATCTCAAACTGTTTGCATTATCCTGCCGGGCACCGCTGATTATTGCGCAGTGGAAGAAGAGCGTAATGGACATGAATGGAGAAGTGCTCTGCGGTATGCTCATCGTCGAAGCTGGAACCTGGCGAGATATTTTCTGACGACGATGTGGCATAGTCTCACAGTTCACCCTTCTTGCACAAACCAAAAAGGGAACCAAGCCAGACTTTCATGGCGCAGCGTCCCCAGACGAAGCCAGCCGGCTGTACCGATATTTTGTCGAGAGAGTAAAGGAAGGCTATCAAGCGGAACGAGTTAAGGACGGGAGGTTCCAGGCCATGATGGAGGTGGCTTTGGTGAATGATGGACCGGTAAGCTGATACGTGCCTGTGCCTCGGATGCTGGCTGGCAGTAGTTGACAAACGGCAGGTTACTCTTGAACTGCAGGCAGGGAATCCGAGCGGCGGCTCAAGCGAAGCGGCAAGCTGAGTGGAGAAGATCAAACGGCAAGCATCCATCGCGTTCATTCATGCTCACGGGCAAGCCCTATGATAGTAGACCAGGGCTATGCAATGGCAGCGCATGGAAATGAGCACATGTACTCCATAATGAGCACACACATATCTCGGCATGGCGATATTCGTTTCTGGATGTGATACGGGGCGAGATGAGTGTGTACAATGCTCGATACCGTGATCCGTACACGAGCTCTTTCAGAATAAGCAAGACCAATGATTGATGATGCACATGGCCAGCCGTGCATGCAAGCGCAATGCCGTGGGTGGTGGGTGGTGGGTTGTGTCGCTTGTGTCGGTTGTGTCACTGCCAACTGGTGTGTCACGCATGCTTCTCACTGATCAGGGAGGAGCTAGAAACTTCCACCACTCGAAGCGACGAACCCCACCATCGCACATCAGCATCAGCATCCGCATCCGCATCCGCATCCGTTATCCGTTATTATCCTCACTTCGTGCCACTTCGTGCCTGACGCTTCATAGACGCTTCATAGACACTTCATAGACGCTTCATAGACACTTCATAGACGCTTCATAGACACTTCATAGACGCTTCATAGACACTTCATAGACGCTTCATAGACACTTCATAGACGCTTCATAGACACTTCATAGACGCTTCATTCAGCAGAACCCGTAAGTCCAACTCTCCAACTCTCCTCAATGTCATCCTTGAGGACCTGCATTGCCTGGTTCAGACACCCTTGATCGATTGTGTCACTCGTCACCCATCACACTCCCCTTCCTCTTGCCTCTTCTCACAGCTGCACCTCACGATCCCGAGAAGCCCATCCTTGTACTTTTGGTTGCTAAGTCTTTGCAACTGGTCTCACTGACCAGGAGACCCCGCATGGCCCAAAACGCAGGCCCCTTCATTCGATTGCGACGTTTTTGTGCAAACAGTGCTGACTGACATGTCTTTTTTTGACCCTCCAGCTTATCTGTGCTGTCCCACAGCTGTGCTCGGTTTCTTCTTCTTCTTTCAAATTCTTTTTTGAAAAAGGATTCAAAAACTAAGAGCAAGACCTATACCAACACAAAACGTTGCGTTTCTTTTTTCGGCCTTTCTTCCAAGATACCATAGACCATTGAAATTGTTTCATATCCTGCCACGCTTTTTTTGATCTATCCCACTCTGACCTTTTTCCGAGACACCACCAAACCATACAAGAAGTCACGATGGCAACTGAGACTCCAAACCGACCTCGTGTCTTCTTCGACATCTCCATTGGCGGCAAGCCAGCTGGCCGCATCACCATGGAGCTCTACTCCGACCTGGTGCCCAAGACGGTTGAGAACTTCCGTTGCCTCTGCACTGGCGAGAAGGGAGTCGGCAAGTCTGGCAAGCCTCTTCACTACAAGGGCTCTGTCTTCCACCGCGTAATTAAGCAGTTTATGATTCAGGGTGGTGACTTCACCGCTGGCGACGGCACTGGCGGCGAGTCCATCTACGGCAGCAAGTTCGAAGACGAGGCCTTTCCCCTGAAGCACGAGAAGCCGTTCTTGCTGTCCATGGCCAACGCAGGACCCAGTTAGTCAAGGAAGTTCTCCTTTGCTATCAAAATCTTACTGTTACTAACGCAATGCCACCTAAAAATAGACACCAACGGCTCTCAATTCTTCATCACCACAGTTCCCACCCCCCATCTGGATGACAAGCACGTCGTGTTCGGCGAAGTCCTCAACGGCAAGTCCATTGTCCGTCAGATTGAGAACCTCAAGACCGAAGCGGGCGACAAGCCCGCAAAGGAAGCCCTCATCACCAACTGTGGTCAACTCACGGGTCAAGAGGCCCTCCAAGCCGATGTCAATGCGCCCGACGAGATGGGCGACCCGCACCAGGACTACCCCGAAGACGTCTCAGGCGAGCTGGACGCCAAGACCATCCTCAAAATTGCCACAGACTGCAAGGACTTTGGCAACAAGGCCTTCAAAGAAGGTCGACTGGACGTCGGCGTTGGAAAGTACGAAAAGGGCCTCCGGTACCTCAACGAAGATCCCGACCTCGACAACGAACCCGCCTCGACGAAGCAGTCCCTTGATGCTCTGCGCTTCTCTCTCAACAACAACGCCGCCCTTCTGAGCATCAAGCTCAAGGCCTGGGACGACGCCATCCGCTACGCCACCTCTGCGTTGGCCGTCCCCGGCTCCTCCGACGCCGATAGAGCAAAGGCCCTCTATCGCAGGGGTGTTGCCCATTCCCGCGGCACCAGATGAGGATAGCGCCCTGGCGGACCTCGAGGCCGCGCACAAGCTGGCCCCCAACGATGGACTCGTCAGCAGTACGCTCAGCAGTATCAAGGCCCAGGTGACGGCCAAGGTGGCCAAGGAGAAGGCCGCCTTCAAGAAGTTCTTTTCTTGAGCGATTTTTTATAGCAATCTAAAACACAACAAAATAAGTCTTAGTTCATATGTAGATAGATGTAATTCTGATAGATTGGCCGGGATGCGGATCATGAACCTTGCCATGACAACCTTGTTTCAAGCGTTCATCTCACTCTATCATGGTGTGGTGCTGAAACCCGAAGAGGATTCTTGTCTCGATGATATCAAGGTACACAAGTCATGCTAGTGAATGCCATGTCATTCGTGATTTCAAGCCAAACTTGCTTTATTCAGTCATGAATCCGTACGTTTACGTGAGTGCCATGACTAGTTTCCCCACGGCCAAGTGACAAAGGTGTGTTGATACCCCAGTGGCGCCCCAAAGGACATGACATGTGAAATCCGCATATCAACATGTTAACGTACATGAGAGTAAGAAATGGTGTGTATCTTGGAAAAAAACCTGCGAGTGCGCATGAGTCCGGATCACGGGACGGAATTCTTCGAACATTCGTTCGCGCGCATTCACCCTCACTGGCGCCGTATATACACCAATGGGCACACGTTAGAAAAAAAAAAAGGTACGTATTCTTCGTCCACCGATGCATTCACTATATACCATGCTTCTTCTTTTCACCCTTTTGGTATAGAAAGCTTGAATGTGAAATGAAGAACAAGAAGAAGTACCCCAAAGAACGCTAGCCGCCTGCTTGTGATTCCAGAAATAAAAAAGGAACTCGCTTCACCATGACTTCTAGGCACCGATGCCGATGAGAATAAAAAAAAAGACGTCATATCGAAAATGAAAAGGGATTTCCCTCGAGACCGAAAAATAAAATAAAATAGAATAGAATAAAATGCAAAACAGCTGGCCCAAAGGCCATCTATCTATGTCCCTTTGCGTCGGGGCTTTCGGCCCGCCCGCCTATCCTCATGATGCCATTCAAGATGGTTCGGCCGACTTTTCCGTTTTTACTCTTGATGCTGCGTTCCATGCCACTTTCTTGGCGTAGACCGCTGGCTTTTCTTAATTCTAGCCCGTCTCTTCCCCGGCGCCATTCTTTGCTGCGCCGGCGAGATAATGTTGTTTCGCCGTCGCTGCCGGAACTACCAGGTGGCCGGTCACCATCGTTGGCTATCGCGGGAAAAGAGTATGGCACGCTGAGGGACTCGATGAGGGTGGCTTGCTCGAGAGATTCGGCGAGTTGATCCGCGACACCCCTTGAAGCGGCTTTGGCGGCTCGCGTTCGTTCAACCTGGGCTAGGCAGGCATCGGCTCGTTTTTGTAGCCCCACACACAGCTCGTTGAAGATGAGCAGTTCGCGGTCCGCTTGGCCCCTTCGGACGTCCTCGGGCACTGCATCTACCCAGAGCCTGACCAGGCTGGCCAAACTTCTGGCATGGTCAATCAAATAGGGCAAGCTGGGGAATCCTTCCTTGGCCGTTGGGCCCAGGCGGCCTAGCATGGTGATGGGCGTACTGTAGGCAGCCGGAGCGGTCTTCAAGCCACCGCGCTCGGCGGGGATACCGCACACCTGGTCGATGTAGTCTCGGAAGACGGGTCGCTGTGTGGTGAGGAATCGATTCATGGGCTCCATCCACTCTTCGCGTTTGCCGAACGTGGACATGTTGGACATCTTTTGTAGCACCTTGGCAATCAATGTCAACGTTCGTTGCGCGCGTGGGCGAGGGTGGTCGCGCAAGAGGCCAAAGAGCTTAGGTGACAGGATGGCGGGACAGATGAAGCGTAGGAAGAGGAACCCAGAAACGGCAGTATAGGTGACAGTTCGGAGGAAGTCACCGTAGCGATCCTCTGCCACCGCTCGAATGTACTTGAGGATATGTCTCAATTCGCCTGGCAACGAGAGCGCCGACTCGGCGATGCAGCGCCAGACTTGGGTGGTGAAGTGGATCAAGCGGTGCCAACGCTGGTCCATGTCTGCGCTGCCGGCGTGAGGGAGTCTGCTCGTGTCGACTTCGCAGTCCGGGTTCAGCTCGTTGATCTCGGTAATCTTGTCTTGAAGAACCTCTTCTAGATATTCCATCCCCAAGCGGCGCATGTGGAATTCCAAAGATTGTGTCAACAACGTGTTGCCTCGGAAGAGGAGATTGGCTTCACCAGCAAGAGACTTGCCCATGTCTCTGACGAGTAGCTCGCGATCACTAGCAGACTCCATTGACTCGCTGGACTTGAGGCGACTGCTGAAGCGGAACTTCTTGATGGACGCTTGGCTACCAAAGCCGTCAATTTCATCCTCCACCAGGGCCATCAGCCAGTCACCGGCCTTGCCAGACGCCTGAAAGATGTTGAGAAAGATCTCGGGGAGGCGGCGGAGCTGACCGGGTAGGGACGCCGAGATCATGGTGGTCAGACCCGAGGGGAACCGGTGTAGAGTCTCAGAGAGCGGCTCATACTCCTTGGACAGCAGTGCTATTTGCTCCGCGTGCGAGATCTTGATGAGCATTGACCCGATTGTCAGTTGTCTGTCATCCATGATCTGTAGCCAATCTTCGTGGTCCTTCCCTCGCTGGAGCTTATCCACGGCGATGTGAACTGTGCCGTACAAATGCTCTTGCGTTGCTCCGAGCCGTCCACCAGCACCGGCACCGGCGTCAGGTGCAGCTCCAGCAACATCAGGCTTTCCATCTGTACGCTTCAACACGACAGAAACCTCCTGCACTGTGTGTGGTAGATCGGCGAATTCGCAGTCTTCCCTCCAGTAAGGGTTCTTGGTTCCTAGCTTCGTCATTGTTCTGGCCCGAACTTCCCCATCAAGAATTACTTCGGCCACATAATTGCCAACCAGGGGATCCTGCTGCTCGGCCCGGGAGAGTTTTTCATATGGTAGCACGTCTAGTCCCGAGGGACGCGCTCTAACTTTTGCTTCCGTTACTCGCACACCAATAGTCTTTTCTATTCGAAATGTTTCTCCATCGTTTATCTCTTCCTCCAAGTCGGCCACCTCCTGGATCGAGTCTCGGTCGTTGAAGTCTAGTTTATACAGCTCCGGCAAAGCAAAGGCTCGCAGTAGAACAAACCACACTTCAAACTGTACCCGATTGTCCAGTGCAAGGTAGACGGGACGGAAGATTGAGAGCCGTGTGGCTGTGCTGGCGTATATGGGGAAGATGGCAAGACAGAAGTCTTCATCCAAGACAGTGTGGTCCAACTGCTGAATGGCACACCGCGACAACTGCGACAGGTGAATTACGCACAGGCAGGAGTTGTCGTTCTCCACCAGAAGTTTCAACTCGCCATTGTCCTGGAGAATGCTGGAAATTCGCCTCCACGATGCGCCAGGTGATGACGAGTCTCGTGTGGACGATCGTTGAACCAAGTCGTTGGCGGAACCAGTGGGCCCTTTATCCCAAAGCATGACATTGCCGACCTTGATGATGGATGCAGCTTTGGATCCGTCAGCAGATGCGCCTGGTTCGTTGATGCCCGGCCCGACAATGCTGGCAGGGTTGGTGGCCCCTCCGGCACCGTCTTGGGCCTTGACAGCTGGGGGTCTTGTCTGTTGCCAACACAAGAAGGCTGCCAGCCACAGGTTCCATTCTTCATGAGCCAGCGGTCGCAGGTACATTTCCATTGTCGGGCCATTTGCAACGAGCTCGAGGCACTCCCTGCCGTCATCGGGGTGTTTGACGGGGAGAACAATACAGCCGCGCAAGTCGGATATGAGCGTCGCGAAGAACGGTCCATCCTGACCCGAGTTGAACATGAGGCAGCCCTTCTCGTCGTCGATGTAGGCAACACCGCTGTGCCAGGTCTTGGCACCAGCGTCTGACTGATACTCGATATCACCACGCATCCGGCCTCCAAGTGTCTTCATCAGCATGATCAATTTCGTGGGCTCCGGAGTATCTATGGGCAAGGGGAAAGAATCGACGCAAGGAGACGGCGCTGGCACGGGGGAGGAGGGGCGAGACGCTTGTCGCTTCAAAAGACGTTTGCTGGTCTTCCTCTCCTTGTCCTTGTCCTTGGACCTGGAAGGTGTGGACGGTGTGTAAGGCTCTTGGAATCGGCTGTTGGCTGTCGATGAGTAACTACTTGCTTCCATTGTCGGCGCCGGCGATCTTTGCTCGTCGAGTAGCGCTTGGGACGTAGAGGAGCTGATACTGCAAACTCTGTGTCTCTGATCAACCACTACAGGTGCAGTTCGTTGTACCAACACAGCCGCGTCCAGCGTCCTTGTTCGAGGTCGAACACCACCAGCACCAGGACTTCTGTGCTGCTGCATTTGAGCCGCCGGCTGAGACAGGGCCTGGGGCGAAACAGGAGCCCCGGGCGTTGTAGCCGTCGTTGACGTTGTTGCTGTCACCGCCGAGTGACGTATTTCTCCGCCACACTCGTCGAAGTCCGCGTTGAAGACTATGCCTTGTCGTCTACTTGTACTTGCTGCTATGCCAATCGTCGAGCCTTGAATCTGGTGGTCACGGAGCAATGACGTTGGCGCAGCGGCTGGGTTATTCGTTGAAAAGTCGCCAGCAAAAGCACTGGCGCCTAGACTCCTCACGTCAGATGCATCATCAGGCGTAACAGAACGCAAAGGACCGGCCGAATCGGTAAGATTTGGTCGGAATGCAGACCGCGGAGTCGATGCTGCAGAGGGAAAATGGTCGGAGCCATCACGCGGTGTTTTCGTCGGCGGCGAGGGAGGTGGAACTGTAGGGTGAGAGGGGCTTTGCAGCAGTTTCCTCGCCCGTGGTTGTCGGTTGGCTGCAGAGTCACTAATGACCCCAGTAGATGTCGGTATTTGGGGCTCCATGTCTGATGATGGCATGACTATGCCATTTCCTGCTTTGAATCAACGTTTAGAAATACATTGAGAGCTTAATGCGCTCGAGGGCCGCGAGGGCCAGGACGTTCCCCGTTGAGATCAGAGTCAGACGCTGCGGACTGCTGACCGATTGTGTGTTTGCTTTGAAGGAGCGATCAGTTTGCACAATTCTTTGAATGCGGATGGCACCATCGGCGAGGAGTTGATCCCAGCGTTCTGTATGTGCAAAATCAAAGGTGATATGCTGTCGATGGTCTGGCCAGTGTCTTGGCGGAAGTGACTCGCGCGCGGGGAGGGGGGGGCCGGAGTCGGCAACGTCCAGGATAGAGACTCCGTAGAGAGCTTGTTTCTGGAAGCTCGAGATGTTCGAGAGCAGTGCTATGCAAATATACTGCTTGATAGTAGCATGCGTAGCTTGACTGCGATATGTCGCGGGTATCTGAAGTTGTGATGGAGGGGGGTCAAAGAGAGAGATTGGCGAGCTATCCGGAAATGTGGATAGGTGGATTGATCTGACAGCGACAAGGCCGGCAATCGGGCCAAAGGTAAGAAGAAAGAATCGGGAAGAATCGGGAAGAATCAGTCCGCCGATGAGATCATGAGACAGACAAGCGACACTAGTTGGCTAGAAGAGAAACGTGGAATGCTTTTTTCCCGGGACTGCCCAGGGCTAGCAAAGGTAGCTAGCTATGTAGAGTCCCAAGCGTCTCGAAAGAAGCTCGGGCCTGCAATGGGCACAGACCAGTCAAATCGGGCGGAGTAAGACTGATGTGTCAGCTGGAGACTCGCAGGGTCGGCACGGCTGAATGTGAAGAGGTTCAACGGCCGGGATCTTCGGCAGCGGGAACAGCAAGATGTCTGGGGATGGGTGTCGGTGTCGGTGACGGTGACGGTGACGGTGACGGTAGTTGAGAGTCGGGCACTTGGCAATTAGCATTATTACATAGTACGGATTACGGACCGTAATACTAGGTGGTGCTGCAGATCGGGCTCGCGGTCTGCATGCCCAGATAGGGACGACAGCCCTGCCCATCTATCTACCCATCTACTATGACGGGATAGGGCCGGGCAGCAAGAAGGCAAGAAGGATCAGACAAGATGACAAGAGAGACCAGGCATGGTGCGCAGGATCAGCGGGGTCCGGTCTCTGTCTGGCAATGCGGCACCGCCAGTTGAGAGAAACAGGCGGCCAACAGGCGGCCAACAGGCGGCCAACAGGCGGCCAACAGGCGGCCAACAGGCGGCCAACAGGCGAACAGGCGAACAGGCGGCCAACACAACGAAACGGGCGGGCGGGAGCAAGCCTGAGGCAGCCTGCTGGCAAGGTGGCTGGACCCTGGTCAATAAATAAAATAAAATAAAATAAAATAAAATGGTCTGGTCTACGGAGTGTGTACGGACTACATACGGATCCGTTACTCATCCTCGTCCCTGTGGCACAAGGTGGCGCAGCCGTCTCAGAGTTTCTCACCTCATCTCATCTCTCATCTCATCTGTATCCAAGCTCCGCCGCTTGTCGAGACAACGTTCTTGTGATACACCAATGCGGCCTTGTCGTCACGCTTACCAACGTGGATCGAGGCCTGGCTTCTGTGACGCTTTCTATCTATCCTTGCCCATGGAAGGAAGCCTTTTGTTTTTTTCCTCGTATCCGGGTTCCGAGCTTCTCGTCTCCACGGAGTTGACTGCCGGCCCCCCGAGAACCGGGTATTGCGAACCAATTTGCCGGGCTCGCATCGACCCCCTGATGCTTGTTCCGTATGCTGCCGGCCGGCTTTGGAAACCAACAAGGTTCAGGGGAGGCTTTGACGACAAGGAGAGGAGAAACGTGAGCGTGTTCTGTACGTACTAGTGTGTGACCACCTGATGGGGAAATGTCAATGCTTTCCCGACACTACATACTCGTGATTGCGACTATTCTCGGTCGTCGCGTACGCAAATCGGGCTCGCCTGGTGGCCACCGTAGTTGAATCATGTCTGACGACAGGGGAAAAAATAATCAGTCAGGGCCAATTGAATTACAGGATCTTGCCGAGAGTCTAAATGTCACTTCGTGTCAGACATATGCGACACGGGTCATTGGACAAGGGGCATGATTTTCTCTTTGATGAATTTTTAGATAAAATTGCCGATTGCCATGGCGGAAGATCCCATCGAGTTCGCATCGCCGCTCGCGTAGCTTTGTTGGGATTCCCGAAGCAGGTTTTGAGAACAAAAGCCGCAGGACTGATCCGATAGCCCTTCTTGTGGGCTTCCTTCGGCCGCAGGTACGAGGCACCCAATTCGCCGACTGAAAAAGAAGAAGAAAACGCCTTCTTCTGTGCTTTGTCACACTCTTTTCTTACGTCTCGTTGGTTGAATAATTCTCCGAATCACGCAGGCAGTAGCTCTGAACGCCAAGTGGGGTGTGTTGATATCCCCGGTTATTATTGATGGCAACGAGCCCTGCTGGCTTTGGCTGTTGGCGTCTGATTATTATTGTCGAAGGCGCAGGCAGGGGAAGGGGTTCTCGCCAGCTCGGCATGTTAAAGGTCTACCTCTGAGTTGCTGTAATTTGTTCTTGTGTGTCAGTACCGAGTACCACAGTGTGGTCAAACAAGACAAGACGGAAGGGGGCCCATGAACCATGAACCATGAACCATGAACCCTTTCGGGAAAACAGAACAGAAATGGTGTCCTCATGCCATGTCATGCGTGAACCAGGCCCGAGCCAGATTTCCCGAATGCAGCGGGCCCAGCCGACTGAGCACTGTCGTTTTCACACACATACGCACGGCCAGTCTCATCCCGCCGCAATAACGAGACTAAAGTGCATAGAGACAATAGGTAGGGTTGGTTCGGCTCGCGTCAGACGCCGCCTAGACCCCAACCCGTCCGTGCAGGGATTGAAGATTTGAATCAAGTGACCGATACGAGAAACCTGGATGATGAAGATGAACCGAATTATCCGTAATCCGTAAACGGCAACGGCATTCCGAGCTCCCCTCGCAGCGTGCCATCCAGCAGCAAAACACGGATTAGTAGCTCATCATTGCAGCTATATGTACCTACCTATACGTGACGGAGGGAACGGCGTGCCTATCCAAGTAGGTATCCCGTCTTTGCCCATGGATCGCAAATCTCGACGCCGGCACTATTAAACCCGAACTGATCCTGGTCCGCTATGATGACAAGCCGCTGTTCAGCGCCTCCCCCCGGCTCCGGCTCGAACAACCACACATGGATGGACGTGCCTTTTGCTCTTCTGATGATGCGACGCCGAAGGATGACGGGGCTGTTCTGGCAAGCTGGTAGGGTTCGCTACTCGATCTTGCTAATTGTATGTTGCTGTTGCTCATGGGTTTGAGTGGTGAGTGGTGCACGAGCTTACGATATTTTTCCCTGGGCTTTTCAACCATTCGCAACAGAACATGCTGGGGAGAGTGCACAGGTCTTGGCTGGTTGGTATGCTTGTCTATGTGAATATCCCGCTTCGCAGGCACGTTTGCCTGATCAGTGCAACTTACTGTCATTTTTTGACCTTTTTTAATTCCATCAACGGGCATTATACCCCGGCTAACTTGGCCATGCAAATGACATTCCACATCTCAAGCTCGCGTTACGAGCACGTCTCCGGGACCATGTCAATCATGCTCTGTCTCGTTATCGATTGATACTGAACCGCATACAATATCGTCATGATTCCTACTCCATGACCACTCTCCTCCGGGAGGACCCCTCTGTTTAACACTATGAGCTCAAGAAACGAGCAAAGCAGGGCAAAGCAAAGCAAAACAGCACGACGCCCGTACGTGTTCAACAAGTCTCCTCTTCGTATTGACTTCCTATTCACAAAAGCTGATGCGTCCTTGTTTCCCAGGGCCTTCAACATCAGCAAAACAGATAAAAGATTTGTGCAAAGTGCCTAACATTTGTAACTTGCTTCGACGCCAACAGAACTAAAAAACGTTTCTTCCAACTCCCGATTGCCCAAACATGTCGCAGAGTTGCCCACGCGTACCGCATGCATGCCCCCTGATAGATGAAATAAAAAAGCGAGTAAAGACTTATGTGAGAAGAAAAAGAATGCATACATCCCGTAGTCCCCCGGGTAGTAGACGTGATGTGGGAAAGTAAAAAAAGACGAAAGATATACACATAAGCGAATTTTTGATTTCGTCTTTGGGTGGTGTCCATGTCAGTTCTAGCGGGAGCAAGGCCCGTCTGTAGGGCTTGTAGGGGTGCTTCTGAAGCTGCTTAAATCGGTGCTGCCGGTTCGCCTTAGAGCTTGTCGCATCGTCTCAATGTTGAGGTCACCTCCTGGAGCCGCCAGATTCTGCCCAGATTTGGGGCTGCCGATCGGCCTTCGCAGCGGGCTCATCTCAACACCCTTCATGCTACCAGGGTTGCTCGTCGGTGGGCTCGTCCCCTGTCCCGGGCTTGACACTGGAGACCGAATCGGTGATGGAGATCGGTTCATGGCAGCCGAGGGAAGCGAGGTAAGTCCGGCCATGTGGATGCTATCCCTAGAGCCTACTGTGCCAATTTGAGTACTATGCTCGGACTGGACCACATCTGCAAATGAAATGAACGATAACCGCCGTACATCAGCGGATTCGAGAGAGCCGTAGTTGGATACGGTATCAGGAGGATGTCCCACGCGATCGGCAAACGAAGCCAGTTCGGCGGCCCATTCAGAGGCCATCTGGTCAAATGGTGACGTGGCTCCGCCCGAGGCCCCTGTGACAGTAACCGAAGCAGGCTGGTGCGACGTGTGTGTGACGATTTCCACAGCATCGGGATCGAGCTTCTCGTTAGTAATGGCCTCCGAGGCATCGTCAAGCACAGGAGGGATGTAATTTTCGGTTTGGATGTGCGTGGGGATCGCTGGAGAGCTTGGCTTCAGCACAGTACTGTCTTGTACATCTCTCTCGAAAATTTGGGAGCCGCCGGGCGATGAGACTCGTGGCGAGTTGGAGAGAGCCCTAGTCGGCGAGGAAGGATACACAAACACAGCATGCTCGCCAGTGGGTGCTCGCGTGGGTGACTTGGTCGTTCTCGAAGTTGTTGTGGATGCGTGAGACGCTTGTGATGCATCGGGCGGCGTGGTATCATTGGCATCAGTCTGCGACCTCAATTTGCTATCCTCCTTCTTCTTGCCGAAACCAAAAAGGGACCGCTTCTTGCCCTTGTTGCTCTTCTGGCTGCTGTCCATGGTGGAATGGAATGCGTTGTCCTCGACAACTCTCGGAGCAGTATCGTCAACGCTGTTGGCGACGTCACCACCCCCCGGCACACGCTCTCCCCTCTTTAGATTTGGCGATTCAGCAAGGCTCATAGCAGACCTGCCAGCCAGTCGATACAGACGAAGTAGAAATAACAAAAGATGCCGATGAGGGCGAAGCAGAGGTTGTGAGTAATGTGGAAGGTGCAGTTGCAAACCGTCCCCCTTGGAATTTTTTTTTCTTCCCCTTTGGAAGTTGGAGCTGGGAGCTGGCAGGGATGACGACAGTGCCGAAAGCTGGCCAACGCGTTGCACAAAGGCTGTCTTGGTATTCTTGGTCTCGGATGCGAGGCAGTGTTGGTGCAAAAACGGATGGATGCCAAGGGGCGCCGACAAGCGAAATTGAAGCTCGTCTCGCCATAAAAAGCCCCGTTCCTGGATAAGATGAGAAGCGAGGACGAAAGACTGGCGTGGTTTTACTTGCTCAGGTTGGATCAAGTCCAGAGTCGAGGTGGACAGGAAAAGGAAGTAGTGCAGAAACAGGGCAGGGTGGGGCTTGGGCTGCTGGAAATTGGAGACACGGAGACTAGAGTTGGCAGTCAACGACCCCTAAGGGTCTGATCCACGAGCCGGTGCAAACTTTGCACCGACATTACAGGGTATAAATTATATATGGAGTTATATAAGGCGCCTACTTTATACTATTATAGCTTACTTCTATAGCTTTTTTTTACTACCTTTATATAAAGGGCTTATTATAATAGTAAATCTTCCTTTCTATAGCTTTAATATAATAGAATTATTTTATTTTACTAGTAAATATTATATAATTTTAATATAAATTATAACTATATTCTAAAGTACCTAGTTATAGGTATTTAAATTCTCCTAAATTTACTAAACTAATAATTAAACCCTTTTCTTACTTAAATTACTCCTTAAAGCTTACTATAAGTATTAGCTTAATAGTAGTAAGATTAGTATTATTTAAAATATCCTTAAAGGCTTTATTCCTATACTTATAAGGAAATTCCTAAGATATTAGTAAACTTTAAAGACTATTAAGAACTAATATAAGTAGCTTAAGGGTATTTAGTATACTTTTTATATTATAAAGAAAAAAACTAGTATAATATATAATAATAAAGCTTTTTATTATAAATAAATTTATTATAAAAGAGAAGTAAGTAAAAGTCTTTTTAGAAAACTATAAAGCTAATAATATAGTTATTAAAGCCTAAGATATTAAAAGCTTTACTACTACTAAAAAAGTATAAGAAAAGTTATTAGAAAATAGCTTTAATAATTCTAAAAATAATAAAAATAAGACTTAAAGAGAAAATACTAATATATAATACTTTAGTAATAAGGCTTATAATTTTATTAAGCTTTTAAATAAAGAAAATTCCCTTAAAGATAATTAGTAGTATTAAAGTTAGTTTTAAACTAATATTATAAAGTAAAGTACTAATAATATAGCTACTTTCTTAATACTAAACCTATAAAGCTCTTAAATAAGCTTTACTAAGGCTATACTTACTAGATTATAGCTAAATTTATTACTATAAAGTATATAAAAGTATTAGGCTATAGTATAGGTAAAAAAGCTTTTAGAGGTAGTATTTAATATTCTTAAGCCTTAAATATAAGGCTTAAAGAGGTATATTATTACCTAAAGGGCTATAATGGTTAATAATATTAAGAAAGTAATTAAGAACTATTAATTATATAGTAAAGAGTTTAGAATAAGTATAATTATTAGAGTTATATTATAGTTAAAGTAAGATTAACTAAATCCTTTAATTTAGAACTTATTATTATTAAAAAAGATAAAGAAAGTATAGATTAAGTTAAATTTTAGTATTAATACTATTTACTAGTAAAAGTAAGGCTTTTTATTAAGGTTTATAGGCTATATATATTTATTACTTTTTAACTTATAATATTATTATTATATTAGTTAGAATTTTATTAATAATACTATTAAATTTATTAAATATATATCTTTTTATTTATATTACTACTTTACTAAAGCCTTTAAAGTTACTATATTATCTTTTTCTAAATTTTATAGCCTATAAGGCTTATAAAAAATAATAATACCTATATAGTAGCTATTTTAAGTACTTTATACTTATCTCTAGGTAATAATTCTTTCTCTCTTACTTTAAAGTTATATAGCTTCTTTCCTTATAACTTAATAAAGTTAAAGAGAGCTATAATAGTATAAATTATCTTAATTTATATAAGAAATTTATACTTAGTAATACTATAGTAAATTATCTTTTACTTTTACTTATATTACCTAAAATAACACTTTATAACTACTTATAATTATATATACTAGAAGTTAAAGAGCTTTTTCTTATTATTAAGGTACTTATAAGCTTCCCTTTAGTTTTATAAATAATATTAAACCCTTAAAAATAGTATAATAAGGCTATAATATAAGCTAAATCCTATATTACTAAGATAAAATTAGCCTTAAGGGATTATAAAGAACTTTAAGAATATTATTTATAATAAGGTATTATTATTAATAAAACCTTTAGTACTTACTAGTATATAAAGAAATAATTCCTTAAAGCTTATAATTACTAGTATATTTTATAAGATATTATTTTTCCTTAACTAGTATTTTTACTACTAATTTAGTAAAATAAATACTAGTATATATATACTATTAATAGCACTAATTATACTATTAAATTAAAGGAACTTCTTATTTAGCTTTATAAATAGCAAAACTAACTATAGCTTTAGCTAATAAATAAAGACTATATATAAATACCTTATTAGATTAATAAGCTTATAAAAAATTTAAAATACTAATACTTAGGATAGTAAAAATTAAAACCTTATATTCCTCTATAGCTTATTATATATATAAATTTATAAGAAAATTATTACCTTTTACTTAATTAATTAATATTATAAAAAGCTTACTAAGGTATTAATATAAAGCTAGTTATAAAGCTTAAGAAAGATTTCCCTTAGTATTTAATAAAGGATTTTAAATTCCTTTTTTAATATAAATTAAAGAATATATTTATAAAGCTTTTATAATACTATTAGTAATACCTACGCATCTCTAAGGCTAAGAAGGGTATTATAAGTATTATTATTATAGTTAATATACTTATAAAGATAATATAGCTTATATAAGGCTCTTTATAAAAAGCCTAGCTTTTAAAAATACTATAAAATTAATATTATAAGCTAAAGGTTATTATTAGTGTTTTTATTTATAATAAATTAATTAATTAAGAGATTATAAACCTTAAGAAATATTATTATAGCTTATAGCTAGGTATAAACTTTATACTAATATAAACTTTATATAAGTATAATATAAAGTATATAGTTTATACCTAGAAAATAGTAAAATTTACTTTTTTCTTAGTATTTAAGCTTATTATAAGTATTTACATAGCCTTAGTTAAAAAGATATATTATAAATAAAAGAGGCTATAGTATTTATATAATTTAGATAAAGTTTTATAAATTTCTATAGATCTTAGCTAATAAAAATAGCTAGCGTGTCCGCTTATATGCATTTTACACTCGTGCAAAGTTTGCACCGGCTCGTGGATCAGACCCTAATAATAATTCCAGACGTCGTCAAAAGGGCTGGGGCTGGGGCTGGAATGGCGAACGGCGGCCGCAGGGCAGGAGCAGGTGGCAGACAGCATCGGCGGGCCCCGCTCCACTGGCAGCTGGCGGCCGGTTCGCAGCTGGTTCTAATGGTCTGAAACTCGATACTGGCATAATATAAGGACACGATGTAGGTGCTGCTACACTCGAATCAAATTTCGAAACCCTCTCTATTCTACATGTATTTCTCTCACTCGTCTTTGCGTTGAATCAAGCACCTCGATCCCTCACGTTGCCGGTCCAGAACATGGCACCGAACCTGTGCGACTGTGACCCATTCCCCTGAATCGCCTCTGGTTCCCGTGCTGCCATGTCATGATTTCACACAAAGAGGGGACCGAACCCTTGGACCTGAGATTGCAGTTTGCCCTTCATGGGCACCTAAAAGATTTCCAGTGACTAATTCTTTCGGTCAGAAGCCAGATAAACAAAGATCAAAGTCGAGACTGTGCTTCATTCATCAACGGCAATCCCGGCTTCTCAACATGTTGCGTAATAAGTAATCGGATAGACAGGATCAATTGACGCCTCAACAAGACAGCGCGGCCCTGCCCGTCATGACGAGTACCACGGAAAGAGAAAGAGAATAACCATAACCATGTGTGCTGTCCTCTTGTGTCCCCTGTCCCAACTTGTGCCTCGCAGGTATTATGCGACGCCATCCTCCACTCACCTGCATCTACGGATTACTACGGAGTACATCGAGGGCTGCCTGTTATCCACGCCCTACATAAAGCCATTTCTCTCGAGTGGCCCAACAGCATGATTCGGCCAGTCTTGCATCACACAAATCTCGACGCAAGGACGGAGCGGGGCGGGTTAGGTGCCAACTGCATGCTAGGTCGTCGCTAGCAAGCCGATTTCTAAACTATGAAATGGACGAACCGCATGTCTGGACTGGCCCCGACCCAATGCAGATCACCACTGGCCTGGAACGTGGTGAGAAAATATTTCACCCGCTGCCAACTAATATTGGTTCGAATGAAGAATTGGCATTGAGGAAATGGTGGGCGTGTCTGCCAAGCCTGCAGGCGTCCGCGAAGATGCAAAGCTTCGACCTCAGCGTGCACAGTGAACCATCAGCCAGAGTCATGTCGCAGCAGGTCTTCTGGTCTCTGTAGCCATCGTGATGCTTGGGATTACCCCTCCCTTGTTTGCGGCCCCCAACCATGCGGGCGAATTGCGAGCGCAATCCACACGTCTGCATGACAGACCCATGCTGAATTTTTTTGACGAGGTTTCTCAGGAGCAGGGGTGCGACCTGTACGATGATATCACACGCCCAGCTGGATTTTCTCTGACTAGCCACCAAACCTGTGATTTATGCACATATATATGATGTGACGTCTTGTATTGAACGGGATGCAACAGCAAGGGGGACCGACTCTATTTTGGCTGACCGGGTTCACTAATATCTAGCTGCTGCTACCATGGCGGTTCCACTACTATTGAAAGGTGTATCAGATGAGAATGTATCCTAATGTCGTGGTTTAAGTCATTTTACTGTCATCTCACGTCCACAGGCAATATTGACCGAGGGAGCCAAAGAGCAATTGCTTGAGCGGGCATTGTCACGGCCCAAAACGCGGACCGCATGCATAGTTTTATACGTCTTTTTATATCTTGCGATCCATTTGTTCTCAGGTTCATATCAAACGGCTGGAGTACGAAGACTTCCTCAACACACTGTTAATGTCGATGGATGACATTCTCGGACTCACTCACATGCTGGATTCCGCCCCAACTCAAAGTATGTACCACCATTACGGACTACATGACGTAATTACATTCAACCCGTTCATCAGTCACATCATTCCTCTCAGCCCATACGTTCGTCTCTTTTGAATGAAGCAGCTCGCGGAATCGGTGCACGGCCTCACTCGCCACCTCTTATTCTCCCAACGCCGCATCTTCCTCATCGACTACGACGACAACGAGCTGCAGCACGCGTCGGGCCTTTTGTCACAATCCCGCACCCGCGGTGAGCACTTTGACACCGCACTGTGCAATCTACGAAATGCATCTGAGATTCGAGACGCCGCGTACACAGGCGGCATATGTGGGCTATCGCTGGAGCATATGACGCTCGAAGAGTGAAATAAGAGCGTTGAGACGGATCTCACGGGATCGGTGCTCATGACGCAGGCTTGTCTGGGAATGCTGAGCGCCGCGAGGGGAAGTGTGATCAATATGTCGAGTACGAGGGCGGAGATGAGTGAGCCGGGCATGCGGTGTCTTGCTGGAGACGAGGGGCCGACGGGGAGTGAGATCATGCTCGCGGCATTTTTTTCTGCAAACGCACCAACTGTGGCACCAGGGTAGCCTGGTGGCAAGAAAAGGGAGTGAACTTGCGTCGACGACACGAGGCTACTCCCCTACGCAGGCTTCGCGGTCTAACAGCCATGTCGTCTTGCCGTCTGCCTTTTTTGCAAGTACTGGCAGGGTGGCCGGCCGTGAAGGAGGAGCTGCGGACGCTCTTTGAGAATCAATCTGCTCGTCTGTTTCGATGTGCTCGCCCGGCCAGGCTTCCCCGCTCCGAACGGGCTGGGCGCAGCAGACACGATCACCTCTGTGGGCTTCGATGAGATACTTCTTCTCGCGAGCCTTGTCTGTAATACACAATCCTGTGGCTCTGTCCTTCTCAAAGAATAAACGAGTCTTCAAGTCTGTTTGTTTATTCCATTCAACAGGGTTCAGCACATGTCTATCATCGTTCACCAAGTCTGCCCATTGGTCGTGGAAACTTGCAGGCGTGACATTACGCTGCTGGGGAGACCTAGCATACAGACTGGCCAGAGCGGAAGTTCTCTGAGGGCTCGGTACAACGGATTCCCGGTACTTGCCGGCTTCGATCAAAGCCACGCTGTATGTAAACTGTTTCTGAGAAGCGATAGCCCATGGCAGTGCCTGCTGTGCCCGCGCCCACAACAATGTAGTCAAATTACAGGGCGCGACCGCGTGGCCTTGGATTTTTCCTAGACGACTTGATCTGGCGCCATCGCCTTTGAAAATGGACGTGATGGTATCTATTTCATGTCTGAAAGCTCGAGCGGACTCGGAGCCCTCCGAGTAAGGGGTCGCGCCGGGGACCGCAGACAGGAGTGCTGCGAAGACGACAATTATATTGATATTTGGCAGCATTTCTATTGCGCTCCTTCTCAGTTCACTCGCTGCTTCTTGCTCCTTGTGCTGTAGATGGGAAAGGGGCATCACCCTATTTCTAGCCAAGTCCCGTTAGCATGTCTTTCCATCTGTCGAATCATGTTCAGAATTCCAGACGACACGCTGCGATGTCTTGGGGCGCCGCATTCAATGGCTGTGTGTCCATGGAGGTAGCTGATGAAGAGTTCAGGCGGTTATTAGTACTCGGTACAGCAGCTATTTTAGACTGCGAAGCAATTTCTGATGCGGTTGCACTCTAGTGCTGGTCTTGTTTTCGCGGGGAATTTTCGACTCGGGTGGATTCGTACGAGTGTCCTTGGGCAGCTTTAACACGGGAACGAGACGGCCAGTAGGATTTTCGTTCCGTTGCAGTTGCAAATGTAAATAAACGGCAACTTTGTTTTGCGATATCGGAGCTGGATGGAGAGATGCGGGGGAACCTCATCTTTGTCTGGTGGAACCTGTCAAGACAGAGCTCTCATTAAGGCGCTCCGCATCGGAGACATGACTTTCATAAAGAAAGCCTCGGTGTGGCATGATGTTGAAATCAGGCATTGTCGAGAAGGCGTCGAAAGCGTCTTTCAAGGCATGATGAACGCTACCCTGTAGCTTTGGTGGAAATCAAGTAGTTATGACGACCTGTTCCACAAGGGTCCGTCCTTGCCGCCACGACGAAGATTTGATCCGGCCCATTGTATTCCAGTCCAGCGTTCTCGCAAGCCCATGTCCGCTGTCGACTTCGGAGGCAAGGGAGGCAAGCCAAGGATGCTCGAATGCCCCGGTTACCGAGCCCACACTTCGGTCTGGCTGCGGCGCCGAGACCGCCGCCCGAGGACAAGCGATGGAACCAGGCCAGTTTGGCAGTCTGGCAGCCTGATGAACCTTGGAAGTTCTGTGCCCAAAACCAACGCGATCCCCTTATCCAGGTCGACTCGTCTTCAGTTCTTCAGTTGCGACACAAGCACTGCTGTCCGTATGTACGTCATCCAGGAACAGCCGTTGTCTCAGTTCTTCTCGCTTCCCCGTCCTGTCCGCTGACGAGCATTGCTCTTTCCCCAGACCCATTGCCAGATCTGCGCGCCTTCCTTCGCTGCCATTCCGCCTTCCGTGCAGTCAGTCTGCAGCGCCCGCCCGCAACCGCCCGCCCGCACTCGAGTGCTGCCATTGCGTCGCACCTTCCCGCCTTGCAGTACGGAGTAGGCCTCGGCATAATCAACGTCTTACGCAACAGCAACGTCTTATTACCCGACAAAGGACAATCCAATCCGCGCAGCCTTTCGCGCAGCCGCTTCCCCCCCGCGGGCGACCACCGCCCACCAAGGCCCTGCTCCCAGGTCCCATCCCGAAACCCGACGAAAGCCCCGCGTTGCGCCGTCCCATTGCCGTGTCGTATAACGTGATTCGATAGAGCTCGCCTCCGTCTTTTTCGTTTGGCCCGGAATCCCACTCCCCTTGGAATCTTCCAAAAAAAATTTCACCATGAACTCTGCCGCGAGACTTTTCTCATCCTCACTCCCCATCCGCCGTCTTCCCATCGCCTCTGTCCGCACCTCTACGTCCCGATTTGTCCCGTCTTTTGGCGCCATCCGGACTTTCTCAGTCTCAGCTCACAACATGGCTTCCGCACGAAAGATCAGGGTCAAGAACCCTGTCGTAGAACTCGACGGTGATGAGATGACCCGAATTATCTGGCAGACCATCAAGGATAAATTCATCTACCCATACCTCGATATTGATCTCAAGTACTATGATCTTGGCCTCGAATACCGTGATGAGACCAATGACCAAGTCACCATTGACGCGGCGGAGGCTATCAAGAAGTACTCTGTTGGTGTCAAGTGTGCGACCATCACTCCCGATGAGGCCCGCGTCGAGGAATTCAAACTGAAGCAGAGTAAGTCTGATCCTGAGATCTCCCGATCAAGGCGCCGCACCCATCATATTTTTCGGATTTTGAAAGGGCACGCCTCTGACACGATACCTCTCCAGTGTGGCTCTCCCCCAATGGCACCATCCGAAATGCTCTGGGCGGCACCGTGTTCCGTGAGCCCATTGTCATTCCTCGCATCCCGCGACTGGTCCCTGGTTGGGAGAAACCCATCATCATTGGACGTCATGCATTTGGTGACCAGTACCGTGCCAAGGATCTCGTTGCCCCTGGACCCGGCAAGCTGTCCATGGTCTACACCCCCGAGGGTGGTGAGCCCCAGGAGATTGAGGTTTTCCAGTTCAAAAATGGTGGAGGCGTTGCCCAGACTCAGTACAACACTGATGAGTCTATCACGGGCTTCGCTCACGCTTCTTTCAAGCTAGCTTTGGACAAGACCCTTCCCTTGTACATGAGCACTAAGAATACCATCCTGAAGAAGTACGACGGTCGGTTCAAGGACATATTCCAGGAGATTTACGACACACAGTATAAGAAGGACTTTGAAGCCAAGAACATCTGGTACGAGCACCGTCTGATTGACGACATGGTTGCCCAGATGATCAAAAGCAAGGGTGGTTACATCATGGCCTTGAAGAGTAAGTCCTGCCACCCGTTCTCTCTCTCTCTCTCTCTCTCTCTCTCTCTCTCTAAGAAGAGGAAATAAAAAAAGGTAGACTCCTCACTTGGGGACGAACCAAATACTGACTTTTGGCCCCTTCAGACTACGATGGTGATGTCCAGTCCGACATTGTCGCTCAAGGCTTCGGTTCCCTCGGTCTCATGACTTCTGTTCTCATCACCCCCGATGGCAAGACCTTTGAGTCCGAGGCTGCTCACGGCACCGTCACGCGTCACTACCGCGAGCATCAAAAGGGCAACGAGACGTCGACCAACCCCATTGCCTCCATCTTCGCCTGGACCCGCGGTCTCATTCAGCGCGGCAAGCTTGACAAGACTCCCGAGCTTATTGCATTTGCCGAGAGCCTCGAGCAGGCTTGTATCGACACGGTTGACAAGGACGGCGTCATGACGAAGGATCTGGCTCTGGCCTGCGGCAAGAACGAGCGCTCTGACTACATCACCACCAACGAGTATCTCAACGCTGTCGAGCGCCGCATGAAGAACATTCTGAAGATGAAGTTGTAGAAAGAAAAGTGGGCCCATGAAGAACCAAAGTGGCGAAAACAAAGCAAGGTAGCAAAGGGCGGAGGAGACCAGAGATTCAAAATTGATTCGAGAATCGGTGGCAGATGACCCCCGCCCTTTACGGACTGCCATGGACATTTTGCATACGGGAGGACGTTTTCTCTGGGCATCTCAACCCAGATGGTGGGGGGAGGGCAGGCACAATAGCGAGAGCACACAGGTTGACCTGGGCATTGAAAACAAGGACGACGGTATGATGTCGGCCGTCTGATGAAGCATGTAGATCTGTTATATAGCAATCATGACGGGAAACCACCAAGTGGGGACCACCTAGTGGGGACCACCTTTTTCTGCGAATGCGTCCATGATTTCGAATCAAAATGTATGACTGTTATACAATGAATCAAGAAGAAAAAAACAACCCAATCAAGCTTCCCACGACGAAACCGTACATTTCAGGAATGTTT
Organism: Epichloe coenophiala; assembly: GCA_018801565.1. Taxonomy (NCBI): domain Eukaryota; kingdom Fungi; phylum Ascomycota; class Sordariomycetes; order Hypocreales; family Clavicipitaceae; genus Epichloe; species Epichloe coenophiala. Next base: position 1,720,407 of record JAFEMN010000005.1, on the reverse strand, counting down.
TCAACACCAAAAAAGCCATGCTTCAACGATTTCTCCCGTCCAACTCTTCTGTCAGCTCTCCCTTTCATTATATTGTTCTTTACAATTGATGTCTTCGTGAGTGAAATGTCCTCTTCCCGACTCCCGAATCGTCCCTGAAAACGCCGTCCTTAAGCCCATCGAGCCAAATATCCGCTCCCTCCCTTCGCCTGATGGTGACTACAAATCTTTTCCTTACAGGGTACTAGTCGTCCCTCTTGGGAGTGTGCATCTCCTTCTTGCTCTTCCTCACGGCCGGGGAATCGACATCGCTCTTCCTCTTCTTCTTGACAGGTCTGCCGGTTGACCCGCCTGGTCTGTACCCGGGGTCATCGTCCCTCTTGCGTTTTCCTCCCCGGCCAAGGGGCGTTCCGAAATCAGGGTCCTCGTCCATACTGGCGTCCCAGTCCGTGCGGTCGCGCTCAGCGGCTCGGGAGGCCATACTGGCGCGTTTGCCGCGGCCGCGACTGCCGCCACGATCACCGCGAGAACCACGTGTTTTTCTGCCGCCCGTGTGGCCGGCTGCGTGGCCGTCGTCATCTCCGTCGTGGGCTTCGCCGTCCTGGAGAAAGATCTTGGGCGCGTGCTTGCGCAGCCAGTTGGTTACGCTGGTGGGATTCTTGAGATGCGGGTGCGTGAGGGGCTGGGAAGCAGGGTGGGCGCGAGGCGCGAGCGTGGGGATGTGCGTCTCGGGGTCGATGAAGCTGTCTATGTCGTGGATGTAGTTGTCTACGTCGTCGGCACAGAGGAAGCTGCCTGGGTAGGGCTCGCCCTCGGGAGCCAATAGGTCCGCTACGTAGGGGGACTTGGAGTCCTTGGCTGTGCTGTAGGACGAGTGGGGGATGTCCTCGAGGAGTTGGTCGAGATGCTTCATCGCAAGGTGCTTGTCGAGCGGGGGGGTGTGTTTCGACGACGCGGGCTTGAGGGATACGTCTATTCGTTTGTCGAGGGGGATCTGTGGCGAGTCGTTGATGTCGAGGAGGAGATCTAGGAGGCGGCTGGGGTCGCGTTGGTCAGCTTCATTCTGAGCATGGAACGGTTTGGGGGTCGATGGGACATTGGGATTTGAGCTTGATACGAGGGCTTGGTGCGAGGGACGTACTCGTTCTCTACGGCCAGTCGTTTCACCGTCGCCGAGGCCTTGTCCTCCTTCTTGTGCAATTCTTCTCCTTCCTGCATCTTTTGATCAAACACGATGCGCATCTTGCGGTACTTCTTCTTCCATGATTTGTAGCCGCTTTTGCGATGGTCTGCCGCTTCCTCGGCTTTGATGGGCGATCCGTCCATGACTTTTGTGCAGGTCGGCGGCGATGGCCAGATTTTGGCTATTTCGATCCTGGCGCAATTCAATGACCAGATGGGAAGGAAGATGAATAAATAAACAGAGGGAGATTGGGATGCGTGCAATCGCTAGACGGCGAGTCCCGTCTTGGGCGAAGGCCAGCCTCGACGCGGTGTTTGTAGCTTTGCCGTGTTTCGATCGACCCCTTGACTTTGAGAGAACGAATTGGAGCTGACACTTCTTGAGCTGACACTTCTTGATGCGGGTGGGAGCTTGGTTGCGGAACGTGGTGGTTCGTTGGTGTGGGTGAATTGCGACAGGGAGGGAAATGAAATGCAGCGGACGGAGATGACGATGAAAGGAATTCGGGGCTGTTTTCGGGGGCGTTGATGATGATGACGGGATGTCGTGAAGGGAGACGAGACAGGACTGGAGGTTACAGTCTAGGTTTTCGGAGCTGGTGGTGCGTGTCCCAAGCAAGTCCCGACAGCCTCGAATGCGCGGCGCATCGTGGCCCCTTGTTGGTTGGTCGACGCCCCATCATGAGTGAGCTGTTGTGGGCTTGCTGCTTCAAAGCGCACGCCGCCGCTTGTGCGTGTGCGGCCATTGCGCGTGTTGTTACACCTTTTTTCTTCTTGTTTTCTTGTTTTCTTGTTTTCTTGTTTTCTTGTTTTCTTGTTTTCTTGTTTTCTTGTTTTCTTGTTTTCTTGTTTTCTTGTTTTCTTGTTTTCTTGTTTTCTTGTTTTCTTGTTTTCTTGTTTTTGTTTTCTCTGTTTCTTGTTTTCTTGTTTTCGTTTTCTTGTTTTCTTGTTTTCTTGTTTTCTTGTTTTCTTGTTTTCTTGTTTTCTTGTTTTCTTGTTTTCTTGTTTTCTTGTTTTCTTGTTTTCTTGTTTTCTTGTTTTCTTGTTTTCTTGTTTTCTTGTTTCTTGTCGTTGTTGTTCATGAATGAAAATGTATTGTGTGTAATTCTGTCGACTCTTGCGAATCACGATGATAATGATGATGATTTTGCATTGGTAAAAATTGTCATCCGTTGGGTTCGTCCGTTGGCCGCAAAGCCGGCCACTTTGAATTCCACGTTGTATCTTTCTTATGCTCCAGGCCACGGACATGGACTCCCATTTTGCTTCCAACTATTTTCTACCAGCTACTTGGTTTTATGAAGCAACTTCGTTGCCTAGCCTCTCCAGTTCTTCCTTTACAAACTCTCCAGCATTGACCAGCTCCGTGCTGCCATATACGACTCTCCTTCGGCCGCGGTCCTTGCTAGTCCGCTCCACCCACTCTTGCAGGTTGCCGTACTCCTCCATGTTCCCACCTCCCACGGTGAACACAACTGCTTCTGTGAATCCTTGACGTCGCTGACCGAAAGTTGCCGACTGTCCTGTGCCTTGCGAACCTGGCATGCCGCCCGGCGCGTTGGCTCCAGCCCCCGATCGGAGTGCGCTCGGCGGAGGCATGGTTCCGCGAGCATTTGAAGATCGCGGGTCGAAGTACAGATAGTTTTCCGTCTTGGCAATAGCAGATGACGATGCTGCGGACGGGTCCATGATGGATTCCACAATCTTGGTTACGGTTAGATCTCGGTCTGCCGGCAGGAAGTTCTTGACTCCAGAGATTAGAGATTCAAAGTTGGATGACAGTCCAGAAGGTACACCAGTCTCTTTCAGCCGGTCCGTTAGGCGGGTGGAAATGGACGAGAAACGACCGAATAGGTCAGATGATGAGGCTTGTTGGCTGGTATTGTTGTTTATGGTAGTAAGCTGTGTCATTTTGGTCGTGGCACGAACCCTATTTTTCGTGGCAGTATGGTCAGTCAAGGATAATCATGTTTGCATACATGTTATTATGAGTAGCACAATGCAAAACTCACTGTCGAACGTAGGGTAAGCATGAGACATTCGCCCCAGCGGCCTCAAGAGCTTTGGCGAAGCCCTCAAAATCTGCTCGGCCGACCTCTTGCTCGGTACTGAGGAACCAGATGATGAATAATCGAAGCTTGTCCAGAGGCTCTTTGCCCTTGTTGTCGTCCTTGATGATTTCCATGACTTGTGCCTTGGTTTGCTTCATCACATTTTCTTCTAGCTGGAAGTAATTGTCCAGCTGTCGATCCTTGATGCCCGATAACAAGGCCGCCAAAATATTCATGTGCATGTCCAGAGTGCCCTTGCGCTCTCGCATCTCAGGTAGCAATGTTATCGCAGCCTTGAGATGCTGAGCACTTGCGCTCGTATCATTCTGTAAATCTTCCAAGTCAGAAACTCCAGTCTGTTTAGTAATAGCTGCAGTGTCTTCCTTGTATTTTGTTAATTCGGCGTCAATGTCCTCGGCCACTTGGGGGAAAGGGACTCCAGCATTCTTAGCCCAGAAGAAGTCGTTAGCGCTCAGATCGTACGACTTCTTGGTGCTTCCCTTGGCCGGGTTATTTTCTTCAACCGGGGTTTCAATGGTGATTCGGTTCAATTTCATGTTGAGTACATCGTGAACGAGGGATTGGTATGTCCAAGAATGCGACATCATTGGTATTAAGTCGACGTTGCGATCGAGCAGCACCAAGACGGGCCGAGAGCTCGGCGTATTCATGTTGGACGGCCGTGAGCTGGAGAAGAGGTTGTCTTTCGAGTTGAGTATGTGGTCTCGAAGTTTTCGATCTAAGCGAGCTGCGACCATTTCTGCAGCAGCCCCTTTGGGACAGCGGATGATTGGAATCGCTCCTGGCGCGGAGGTCAGTAGTTGAAAATAGCCACGATTGCTCGGTAAAGCGTACCCATAGTGACGACGACACTGAAGAGACCGCTGACTATTCGGTCCACTACAGCCTCGAGCTCCTCATCGCTTGTTTTAGCGCTATTCAGAGCCCAGTATGTATGTGCTTGTTGCAAGCCCAGGCTGAAAAGATCCGGCTCTGCAACGATAAAGTTGAGATATTGGTCAAACAGCTGCGCAATCTTTTCAGAGGTACCGGCATTGGCTGTTTGTGTTGCAAAGTCTTCCAACAAAACTCGTGGGATAGATGACAAGAAATTAACATAAGCTGGCGAGTACAGCCCCTTCTGAAGATCGTTTGTAATGGCTCGCAGATTTTGCGCGTTCGGTTCGAGCAGGTATATAACGGGGACATCGGGAATAGGGTGTCGGGGACTTCCAATGTGCCTTTTCAACAAACCCTCTGTTAGTGGCTTCCCATACTGCCAGCATGGATGAGGGGAGACGTACATGTGCATGGTGATGCCCATTGACCTAAGGTCACTAACACGCAGAACGCTGCTTATGACGTCTCGTCCCAGATCATCAAACACCAGCACCTTCCAGATCGGATTGCCGTCGGCATCGAGTATGGGTGCAACAGGCGCAAGAAGCCCGTTGGCATTAGCATCGTCGGATTCGCTGGTTTCAGGAACTTCATTTAGGTTGAGGATCTTCTTGAGCGAAGCTGACGAGAACAGTCAGAAAAGCCAGAAGATTTCTGAGAGAGTTCAGATGGTTGAATATACCTATTTGTCGATCTCGTAAAGAATTGCCTTTGGTAGCCATTATTGCGAGCTGGCTGACTGTGTGGTGTGAGCTGAATGGTGGTGGGGTGTTGAATGCAGCGAGGTTAGCTGTCCCAGTTGCCGAGCAAATTGACGGGGCCAATACAGTCGATTTGCAGCATTAATCGCAGCGATATCCTTGCCGACTTTGTGCTATATTAGCTTCGGGACGCGTCTGAAGTGGCTGTATCAAGTCTCGGGCAGGACCATCGTCACATCAATATGCGCTTAACCTACTCGCCATGTAGCTCCTTAGTATTACTTGACACTGAGGACAGCAGTTGGCCACAGTGTACATGTAATGGGTCTGGGCGCTTGATTTGCGGGAACGGACCGACTCAAATTCCGGGACACCCTGGCGTCTGGCTCCAGTGCTGGTTTTCGAGGAGAGCGGGGCTCTGCTGGTCCGAAGTTAATGCACGCCTTGGTGCCTGAACTATCTGGTCATAGCAAAGGCAAACCCAGCCTGGCTACGACGTTCACCACATTTTTCAACCAGCATCGATTGACCTCCATCAAACATCTTGCCTCTTGCCATCTGCTGAGAATCGTGTTGCATCAGCTTTCATCGGCAAGCTAAGGCGTCATCTGGATCTGCTACTAGTTTTTTCAACTCTCCAACCCAATTTCGACAGGTCGCCGTAATAACATCGCCATCTATTCGATCGCTAGGCTGTCGCATGAGCGCTGGACCTCTCCGTAAAGCGCGTTCATTGCACCCGTAAACAGCGCGACAGAGAAGCACATCATGCACAGCTCGGTTGCGTGACCGAAAATCGAAAGAAAAAAAAATCACTGTGGGTATGCATGATCTTGACACCTAATAACCTCCCCTTTCCCGCACAGAATATCATGTCTTGGTGGCGAGTTCTTCCCAAGCCAAACTTTTCCCCCTGAGCCTGTCACCCGTATGAATGGAAGCAACGTCACCGACAATTCTGTATGATTCGGCTATTTCACATTAATGAGATGCCATGGTCTTTTTAATATGGCCCTTTTGAAGTCGCGATAGAATCGGACAAACCTAATCTCTCAGACCAGTTTAGAGAGACAGGTCAAGTGATGGGGATGACGGTCGGTCCCTGCAGAAGCAGCGCATCAGCCGTGGTGGCAATTTGAGAGGCACAAATTACCATGACATAGAACAAACATCACGTGTCCTATGCCACACCTCACCGATTGAGTTGTCACTCAGGATAATTCGATTGTAAAGAAGAAGAAAAGAGAAAGAAATGGCATCTCAACGCGGACATAAACAAGCCCTTGCGTGTTTAGCATCCAGGCCGGATGGTTGCACAGTTGTCGCGAGTCTCCAGTTGATGGGACTTCTGATGTCACCTCACTGGCACCAACGCAGCTATGCAAGTCGAATAGCCGGGACAGTCTTTGACCTATTCGGAGCCTTTATGAATACGGCTCTTTTCTTCTTCTCCTTCTCCTTCTTCTTCTTCTTCTTCCTCTTCTTTGGCCATCACTCCTTTGCAGTCCAGAGCTGCTCACCCTTCGCCGCCATCTTCCCGTCCTTGTCGGTGTTGCAGATGGTGATCGTCACTCGACTTGGGTCGTGCATCAATCAACGAGATGAGATGATGGAGGACGGTTGACGACAATTGGGGACTAGATGCCTGCCAATCCCCCCCTTATATTTTATTGTCTTTTTTTTTTCATTCCCTCTTCTTGCTCATACAAGATCGTTATCAATGTTTTCAGGCTCAAAATTTTACCAACCTCTTCCAAAGAAAGCCACGACTAACCATTCCTTCTCTCTGCGCAGATTGTCCTCTGGCTTAACTCACTTTCGAGATCAACCCAATCCCTGCGCATCTTCTGTTTCTCGACTAGCGCCTGAAGTGGGACCAGCAACACCCACAACATTCAGCCGCTAACCCGACTATTGCATCTACAAGTTCCTCACCGCGTTGGTTCCTTTGGTAAGTACTTCCCCCCTCGCCCTTGTTCGATGGCATGACCTCCATCCACCACCTAGACGTCCCTGCCGCGCAGCAACCAATTAGCCCCACTTTGATTGCACGGTGCTGTCGCAGGCCGCTGTGTTGCTGCCATCGCCACAAACGCGCATTTCCCACCTCTTACTCTTCCTTGCCCTCATTGCCGTTCTTCGAATTTGTGGCCACACTCATCGCGCGCTCACCCGGGTTGGTGATGTTCGCTGACATGATTTGCTAGCTATAGACTCCTCACTCGCTGCTGTCGTCCATTAATAGTGCATGTTTGGGCAAAGACTAAACCATCACTTGAAATGCAGTCCTGGTCCGACGCGGGCCAGAACGGCACGGGCGGACCGGAATCATGGCAAGGAGGCTTTCCCTATGGAAGTCAGGATAACCAATTCGATCCTAATCAGGCCTGGTCGCAGCCTGTAAGCGCCCAGGCTGGCTCGTTTTCACATATGGCCAGTCACCAAGATGGTCACTCGTCAAACTTCTTCAACCCATCTCATCAGGACGACACTTTCTTGGCAGGTGGCCTACATCATTCACGAGGCGGCGGATCCAACTTTCATGGTGCTCATGGTTCCATGGGATTGAATCCGCAGTTCTCCCAAACTGGTCAAGATATAATCGATCCCGCCTTTAGTGATATGCACTCTGATATCTACGGGCAACAGCCCAAGGGAAATTTAAGTATGAATCAAAGCCATTCAAATCGACACCATGGACCGGCTGAGAACTACGCACAACACGCATTCCAATTTTCTGGCCAGAATGAACCCCCATTCAACCCAACGGTAGCCCAGTACAACCAAGCCCGACTTCTGCCTCGGTCTGGGGCCCAACACAGTCAGCCAGTCCAGCATTTCGATGGCCTACCGAACGGCTTCCAGCAAGAACAGCATTTCTCTCGACAACCTCAGCAATCACCCCCGGCTCAGCAGCAGCGGCCCTTCTCCAACGGGCAAGAATTTGTCCAGAACATAAACAACCAGCCGGGTCATTTTGGGCAAGATGCCAACGTACACTTGGCCTTCCAACAACAACGGCAACAGCTACATTCGCCTCACCCTCCTGCGCATCAACAGGCTCATCCTCACGGCCAGCAAGCCTTGAACACTGCAAAGTACGCTCAGAAACCTGGTGTTTTCTCTCAAACAGGCCATCAAACTCAACATCATAATTTTGATCCGTCCTTGACGCACGCTACGTCCCAAGCTCCTCTAGATGCCCAAAGCTCAGCATCTGCCTCAGCAGAATCCCCAGCACAGAAGAAACGGAAGCGGTCCGCCAAAGACGTGTCCGAACCCCCAGCGGTCGAGAGTCCAGCAGCACTTACCGATTTCCCCGCCGATCCGTTCACCAAGAAGTCTGAGGATGTAGACACTCTGCCCGTTCCTGTGCCGTCTGCGGAAGAGGCAAGGTCAATTGCCGATTTTGGGAAACGCAACAAATCAGCCCAGGCAAAATACCCATCAATCAAAGGACTTCCCCATTTGGTTTATGAGGGCACCGTCAAGCTTCCAGGTAAGGTGCATGTCAACCCTTTCACCAGGTGTGTCAATCTAATCATGCCTTGTTCTCCAGCCCCCAAAAGCTATGACAAGCTGGCCCCCTTGGTTGCTATTCCCCCTCGTAGTGGGCAGCCGATCATCCCTGAGCAGAGTTGCTCGTTGCCATGTGAGGTCCAGGGTCGTTTCACTAGCAAGTACCGTCCCTCTATCGAAAAGAGTGGCCTTGACGAGAGGCGAGCAGAGGCCAAAACCTTGCTGGATGAGTACGATCAGTCTATGAAGACCTTGGGCAAGCGACAGCCAAAGTATACTGAATACCCCCGTAAGTAATGGCTGGCCATGTTGCTTGTTGCCGCTGGATTTCTAATGCGCCGCAGATGCCCTGAAGGAACAACTCAAATCAGACGAAGCTTCCAAAAACAAGGCTGAGAAGACAGCCAAAAAATCGCTTGAAGGCGATCGAAATAAACCCGTGAGTGCTTCTGCTACGTATGATATCATTTGATCGCCTAGATTGACAAATCATCAAGATCCGCTCTGCCACCCGTCCGACAGATCCGGTAGAAGCAGCTGCATGGGATGCCATTAGATTTGTTCACCTCGATCAGGCCTCTCAGCGAACAACCTCGCTCATAGCTGGGCGTGTGCAGCAAGCTGGCGACTTCTTCATCAAACTTCGAACAGACATGAATCGCAGCAAACTTGACCTCGATCAGGCCGTCAAGGATAAACAACCCGAAGATGTCCTTGCTAGGAAGAAGGCGGAAGCCGAGCAGAAGAAGGAGGCTCTTTACAGAGCACTTGATGCCACCGTCGAACACGCCGATGACGCAGTGTTGGATAACCTTGGCGGGCACCAAAAGCTGATTCTTAGCTTGGTCAACTCGCTCATTTCCTCGATAAAAGCGGGTGACTTTTCTGGAAAGCTCCCTAAAATCGTGCTCGAGCTGTTCACGCATTTCCGAATGACGAAGAAAATCGTTGAGACGACAAACTTTGACACCGTCCGGAAAAGATTCGAGGACAAGGGTGACGATGAGGTCAAAGACCTCATTCGAGAAATCACGGCCAAGATCAAGAAGTATCAGAAGGCCAATGAACCTGAAACAGCGACAGGCTACACCGGAACGTCAGCAGCAAGTCGGGCCAAGGCTGGAGGCAAGCAAGCACCATCATCGTCAGACAGTGGTATCTCGGCGAAACGGGGTCGAGACGATGACCCTGATACACGGACTGTGAAGAAGATTGTTGTTGAAGCGGGTGGAAGTTCGCTGAGCAAGAAGCTAGCTCAGCCCAAGATTACTTCATCACAATCCACGATCAAGACAGCCCCCACAGCGAAAACAGCGACGTCATCTGTCCTGCCCGGAAAGTCACGACCTTTGGCCAAGACTGTGGCAAAGGCCGAATCTCTTGTAGCCGATAGTTCTTCTCACACTTCTGCCGACGACAAGGGCAAATTTGAGCCCAAAAAACCAAATTTGTCAGTCAAGCCATCAGAGGCCAGGGCCGTTCCAGCAAAGCCGACGTCAAGCTCGACGTCGTCGAACAGCGCGCTTTCTGGCATTGCATCATTGCTGGATGCCATCAATTCCAAGAAGCCAGAGGCAGTTTCTGCGATATCAAAAGACTCCAAAGTTTTTGACAGTTCCGAGACATCAGAGCAGAGAGCCAAGCGCCTGCGCAGAGAAGCAAAGAGGAAGCTCCGCGTGAGTTGGAAGCCTGATGAAGAGCTTGTGCAGGTGAAGATATTCCAGAAAGATGACGGAGAGGACGAGGGTCGCGATGTCAACATGATTCGTGACGCCGCAGATGACCGATCCGAAGGAATGGTTTTGAAGCAGCGTGCCGACGCAGACGACGATGAAGACAACGATGATTTTCCTTATCAGCCATGGGTTAGCCCCAGTGCCACGAACTTCTCACATCTGCCATCCCATGTCCGGAATAAAAGCTTTGTCACTCGAGGTGGCAGTGTCACCTTCTCCACTGTAGAGCAAAAGTTGATCGCCGAGCGTGAGCAGCGGGAGCTCATGGCTATCTACACCGACGTTAACGACATTCCCCCGACTCCCAAATCGCCTCCTCCAGAGCAGGCAGCTGGGCTGGCATCCAACTTCAAGGCTGGATATGTTCCAACGGATGATGCCAAGTTTGAGGAATTACAGCTGCGGTGGAGGGAGGAGCAGAACATGGGCGCGGACCGGGCGTTGTCGTTGGCTCTGAGCAGGATCGAGGCGAATAACAATCCATCGACCAAGCTCGACACAATTTTCGGCCGACTGAAAGCAATACCTAACAATTCCAATCCATACCAGGCCGCAGCCGCATCATACCCATCGCACCCACTCAACCAGCTCACGCATCACAGCTTTCCGTTTGCTGTGGGCCCGTCTGGCGAAGAGCAAGTTTTTGCCTGTCTTCAATCTGACAAAATCAGAACTTGGCGTGATCCGAACCCCATACATGTGGACCTCGCTCGTCCTCATCATTATGGCGACAAGAACCTGCAAATGATCGGTAATCACATTGAAACCGTCGCCAAAAGTCTGGCCAGCAAACCGTATCCTGCCACTGCCCCTCCAGAATGGTCGGCACACGACCAAGAGCGGGTGCGCGAATGGTGGCTTGGATACAACAAGGAGGCGGCTACAAAGCAACGAAAGTTGGACGAAGACCGTGCCCGTGCCGAGGCAGAGATAAATGCTTTGAGGATGGTGGCGGCTGCTGCTGGCGGGCAGTCCGCGGGTCAGGGTCAGCCGCAAGACTGGAGTGCCTATTATCAACATCAACAAGCTTACGCGCCATACATGGCCCTTCTCCAGCAAATGACGGGTGGTGGTGGTCAGGCACCGCAGCCACCATCTACTGAAGCCCCCCCAGGTCAACCAGGCCAGATTCCTGATGCCCAGCTTCAGTCCATCCTGGCTGCCATCAACCAGCCACAGCAACAGCAAAACTCCCAGGGCACAAGCGCGAACCCCCTGAGCAATTTGAAACCCACCGACCCTTCGTATCAGCGACTGTTGCTGCTGACACAGATGACACAAGGCCAACAAAGTCAGCCTACACCGCCACCTCCGCCGCCCCCGATCTCGCAGTCTCTCGATCGAGACTGGGATCGTGGAGATTACAGAGACAGAGACGGGAAGGATAGCCGTAAGAAAAAGGCCACTCTGCCACCCCATAAACCGGCCAACAAGGCGTTGATCGGAACCAAAGCGTGCACATTTTGGCAGCAAGGCAAATGTGCGCGAGGTGACAAGTGTACTTTTAGGCACGACTGATACCAGCATGACAGGAGTGTCACATTGTAAAAACAAAGGGAAACATAGTCCTAGCATATGGCGTTTTGGCGAGGGGAATACTTTGCGGTTGCATTCTTCAGGAGGGACGGGAAGCAAGCATATGTTTTGGTGGGATTCAAGCAAAAAAAAAGAAAAATCCGAGGCGTGTACACTATCATCGGCTCTTGCAGGTATGATATGCTTGGGACACTTAGATTCAACTAGTTTTATGCTCTGATACCAACCCATTTCCTTCGTGGCCTTCCGTAAAGTGAAACTCTTTGGTAGATGCTCCATGTATGATGGCCGATTGCGCTGCTTCTCATGAGCAGTCTCTTCACTCGGTCCCGTCCTCATCCCCCTAATCTAATTTTGCATCATTCCCCCGTCTTCATCTCCGTGTCCACCGCACCAGGTCTCGCCACAAGTCCCCTCAGACTCAAGTCATACACCACGTCCTCCACTCTCTTGACATCATACTTGACCGCATCGGCGCGCTTCCTCAAGATGTCGTTCTTGAGGTTGAGCAGCTGAAACCCGGCGAAGATGTCTTTAATAAATGCGCTGATGGTCATGGGCAGCTCAAAATCGCCGAGGGTTACGGCGTTGGTGGCCAGGCGGGCTAGTTCGGGGGTGAGGTCGGTGAGGGAGAGGAGGTACTCTTCTATGGCGAAGTGGAAGGCGTCGCGGTCTTTGAGATTTGTAGGGACTGGGGAGGGGGGGGGGAATGTTAGTTCCGGTGGTATTTGCAAAAGTAGTATCTCGGATAGAGGGCAGGAAGTGAGGAAGAATCAAAGAAGAAAGGACCGAAACAGGGAAACCAGATAAAGAGGGGTTTTTGTTTCGTTTCCTTGGTGGGCACATTATATACCACATCATACCTGAGAAGATGGCCCCGACCTCGTCCAGAGTCAGCAGTCGACCCAATTCACCCGGTTTAGAGTCGGAGCCTAAACCCCCCAACCACGCGCAGTAGAGGGCCGTCCCAATGGCATTTTGAACACACCGCGCCCACTTGGTGTTGTATCTGGATGGCGGCTTAGCTCGTCTGCCGTGGACTTTTTTTCTTCTTCACCGTCTTGGAGGATATGAGAAAGGCGGCGTCACTGACTTGTAGTAAGGGTGCTTGGAAGCAACTTCGTTCAATTCCTTCACAATGACGACTTGTTCCTTGACGGCATTTTCAACCTGCTCTACCAAGGCGGGGTCTGGTAGAGTTTTTTTTTTAAATAAAAACAAGTTAGCCAGGATGTAATTCGCTGAGAAGAGATTGGGAGACGGGGAAGAAACGGGTTAGGACGCACAGCGAGCGCGGGGCGTAGAGTGAACTCGTGATAGGAGTCCTTGTGCTGAGGCGACGGTTCGTTCGAGCTTTTGCACGATTTGGGTGAGGGTGTCGCGGACCTGGGATTCTTCTTCGATTTTTGATTCGAGGTAGCTGAAGATGGAGGGGTCGAGGAGCGTGGATTGGGCGGACATTGTTGGGCGGTGATGGGTTGGTGATGGGTTGGTGACGAGTTTTCAGGTGAGGTGAGGTTGATTGAAGCTGGAGGGAGCTTCAGTGGGGCGCGGATTAGAGTAACACCAGAATTCTTGTTCACGACATCTAGTCCGTACGAGGTGTTGGATCTACTACGAACAGCGGATTGCCACTCCAAGAAACAAAAGCGCTTAGCATCACCTTGAATTTTACATCGTATTGGAGAACATCAGTTCGTGTCACGGCTACGCAAGGAGCACATACGTACATACCCCGTACGACAATTCATTCGCCATCTTCTTCACAGCCAGATTAAAAAACCCGACGGCAATGAAAACTTAGGGACAACATCGAAGACCTTCGCGTCACCTGGAAACAGTGCAAGACCAGGGACACAGTGGCACCGGACTCGTGTGTAAACACAGAGGAGATCCAGGCCGGAGGCCAAAAATAAGAATAATCAAAAAAATGCCCCGTGTGGGGCGTTTCAGAGATTAAACTGAAAAGAACAGATACTACACTTGATCTAAGCCATATGGCAAAGAGAGCTGAAGAGGAAAGGGGGAAGGAAGAAGGTGAAAGAAGGCGAGAGGCAAGTCGTCGTCTTATACTCGGGCTTGGGAAAGGCGGTGAGAGACTCGAAGGAGGCTGGCAGATGTAAGCAGCTGGTGGTGGAGCTGCTGCCTGCCATGTGACGCAAATGAATCTGACATCAACATTTGCCCTTGTTCTCCGCCCTTGCCAATTGATCGCCCTATCCGCTCCAAATTTATACGTATGCTCGAAACGGATGTCAACCAGTAGCAGCCCTGATGGCCATTCTCGTCAGCGTTGGAAAGTTGGCGCGGTAGAGAGCGTGGTCGTTGCAGTTCTGCCAAGCCACTCTTCATGTCTTGGCGCTCTTTGGAAAAGCCCGAGACGAGAACCGGGAGTATCAAGACGTTCGACTTATTGTTGATCATCGACGCTGATATTCGATTTTCCATTCGAGCCCACCCGAGCATTATCGCTCTGCGAGTGACCATGGGACTACTAAATATCCGCGGCACCCCAACTTGTCATTGACTTCAACATGCTTACACAAGGATGAACCAGATTGCTCGAATTGCCGAATATGTTCTCTATTAAAAAAATGGTACAGTATAGTCCGGTTCTAACTCATCTATGACGAAATGTAACATTCACGTGCCATCTTTCAACATTCGAATCGATGACACCTTTAGAAAAGAATACGTGTCCAAAATAACATCCCTAATAGTGCAATGCAGTGCAAATGTGTCAGGCCAAGTGTGCCATTACGCCTCTCGGCACAGGACACCCAAGGTGGCCGCGGGGACGGTGCAGCACATGGCCTTTCCGCTAGAGCAGGAGCTCTTGAGGTCCTCGAAACTATTGGCAGATTGAGCTGGTGAAATTATACGTTAGCACACATGTTGTGGTTCCAAGAACAAGTTAAGGGGCATCATTGTGGACGCACGAGTCTTGCAGTCGAGAGCCGCAACGTTGAGGACGTTGGTAGCGCAGCACTGGGCAACACTGTAGAGCACGTCGGGGCAGGCTCCGCCGCGGGCTTCGAGGGTAGGGGCGGCAACGGCGAAGCCGGCCATGGCAATGATGGTGATGATGAAGGCGTGCATTTTGAATGTGGACGGACGCGTGGTAGTAGAGCAAACGGGAGAGTAGAATTGAGAGCGGTGTAGTATGGGAATGGCTGGATCGACTGACTGTTTGACTGATGATGATGATGAGAAGATTTATGCCTGTGAACTGAACAGCTTGGGGAGCCCTTTTATACACGAGTTCTGTCTCTCCTCAGGGATGCGATTTTGCTCAAGGGCTACTGACTCCAAGGGTTTGTTGTCGAGGCGCTTTATTTCGGTCTGCGAGGGGCGAAGCTGTCTTGCACTAATCAGACAGCGCTTGAATTCGGTGAACTTGCTTGTTCGTGAGAGATCAGTGTACTCCGTAGAGGCGGAGAGATCACGCAAGACATGGGAGAAAACAGTGTATTGTTTTCTAATAATGGGAAGGGAGGGCGAGGATCATTGTGTGGATCTGAGACATGGCGATAACTGATTCAAGTCGACCATCTGAGTACAGCGAAGGGCGCCTGAGATTGTCTTGTCCAGGGCAGACCAAGGAGAAAAAGCAAAGTGTACGAAGGGCGTTGCCTGAGAATTCCTGCCAAGGGCAAGAACCCGTTCGACCCCCGAGTTCCAGACTGACATTTCAGGTGCAAAGAGATGACTTCATGGTCCGCCCACCGATTTTGCAGACCACCCAGAGCCTCACGTTTGCCTCTCCTGGTCAAGGGGTGCGTACCGGTGCATGTGCGTGAGACTGCTGCTACCCGTGAGCTGACATTGCGCTGGTTGCTGCGTCTGGTCCGAGTTCTGCGACATGCACTGCCTTCAGAACAACGAAGTGGAAAAAATGCTGCACCCGGGAAGTTGGCTGAAGCATAAAATCAAAGGCCAGCTTCAGCTGTTGGTAGGTCGGCCATAAAGAATGGGCGACTATTCAAGGCGGTGGGAAAAAACGAGTGAAGATGGATAATCAAGGCCAGTTCATGTCTTCTTGAGTAGGTTGGACTGCTTCCCGCCCGCGTCCGTCTCGTTCGTAACTTGTAGTCATACACTGTTGGTCGTGCCTTCCTCCAATTTCTCGGCTGTGTCCTCCTCATCTTCCACGAGCATGCATGCATTGACCTTGATTGTCTTTCTCCATGCACGACAATTCTTCACCCTCGGTACACTTGGTTCTTGGCAAGATGATCGGATAGCGACCTTGGTATTGTTCTTTGCGCGTACAATCGCGCCCGCAAGAGTATATTGCTTTGTCAAACGATGACCCGCAGGAATTGGACCGCTGCAGATGGCCTCATCCCCCGAAACCTAGCTGGACTCGACTTGCATCTATATAATGCACGGACGGGTTGCGTTGAACCGACCCAGACAGACTCTGCACCGTGTCTCATCCTCCCTCCCATTTGCAGAGAAAGCACCAGCACATCATCGATGATGAAGTCTACCATCGGATTGCTTTGCCTTTTGGGGAGCCGAATCACCACCTTGGCGGCGGCTACGCAACGTATCGTGGTCGAAAACTTGGGCCACGCGCCCCTTGGATGGACCAGTTTGGGACCAGCAGGCTCCAACCGAGTCATTCGGCTCTCCATTGCGTTGGAATCGTATGGCCAGGATCAACTGGAAGAGACTTTGTACCAGATCTCGGATCCAACCCACGCACGCTACGGCCAGCATCTGTCGCGCAGCGAAGCCTCGGCTTTGATTCGTCCTCGACAAGAGACGGTCGAGCTTGTACGACGCTGGCTATCGTCAGAGAATATCCCAGAACACAAAGTGCGCGACAGAGGTCATTTTATGGACGCTACCGTGACTGTTCAAGATGCTGAGAGACTGTTAGCTGCAAACTACAGTCTTTTTGAACGAGACGGCCACAAAGTCGTTGGGACTCTCGCTTATTCCGTGCCTGCTGATGTTCGACCTCACATTACAGCAATCCAGCCCACTACTTTCTTCGACACGTCCAACTTCTCGAACATGGCGCAGCGGGATCATTTTCAAGCAGAGAGTGACGAGGCTTACAGCGCGGGTGGCAACGCCACGGATGCTCAGACAGGGTCAACCAAGAAAGACACTTGCGCCGTCCTGAACACTCCTGCGTGTTTGCGCAAACTTTATACGATGAAGAGCAGTGACTCCACCGAACCAGATCCCCGGTCTCTGCTAGGCGTGGCTGGCTTCAACAAGGTGAGTTTGCTACTTGGTGTAACCGAAGCGCGCGTCCAGTGAGAGGGGGGGGGCTTTCGACTAACTAGCTGTACCAAGCAAGCGGCGCAATACGACCAGTTGGACAAGTATATCGCGAAATATGCGTCGTACGCAAAGGGAGCCAGTTTCACAGTTGAGCTCATCAACAACGGTACCAATCCACAGGGCCCAAAATACCCCGGTGCCGAGGCCAATATGGACATGCAGATTGCAGTTGCCATGGCATTCAAGGTTCCTATGCGATTCTATTCCACCGGAGGAGAAGACCACGACTTCAACCCTGATTTGGAGTGAGTCTTGTGCATGTAGTCGGCGATAGTGATGAAGTTTGTCTGACCGCCCGTATCATATACTAGCATTTCTGATCGCCAAAACGAGTACGTTGAGCCGTGGATGCAGTTTGCTAGCCATATGCTCGAGCTGCCCGACCAAAGCTTGCCCCAAGTCATGTCCATCTCATACGGCGTGAATGAACAAGCAGTCCCAAAGCCGTACGCCAAGAAGATATGCCAGCTGTTTGGTCAACTTGCCAGTCGTGGAATGTCCGTCATCGCCTCATCTGGTGACACGGGCCCGGGAGTGTCATGTCTGTCCAATGATGGCACCAATGCCACAAAATTCCTGCCTGCTTTCCCAGCGACCTGTCCATATGTCACTGCGGTAGGCGCGACAGAAGGAAAAGTCCCCGAAAGAGCTTCCAACTTTTCTTCTGGGGGGTTTTCGGACTACTGGGGCCGTCCAAAATGGCAAAACACGGCCGTAAACAGATACCTGGATCTTCATGGAGACAAATGGGGCAAATACTACAACCACCAAGGAAGAGGTTTCCCGGATGTAGCCGCGCAAGGGACCCAATATCCCATATTCAACCACGACAGGATTGAGAGTGGCGGAGGCACAAGGTAAGATCATCAACTTGATGTCAAGCTGTCCAAAGACTAATGCATACCGCCATGTTTAGTGCCTCGGCGCCACTATTTGCGTCCATGATTGCCCTCATCAATGATGACCGCTTGAAGAGGGGGAAACCAGCACTGGGATTCTTGAACCCTTGGCTATACCATGCGGCCAGGAGCGCCTTCACCGAGTAGGACCACCATTACTCTACATCTTGTGCGACGAAAGAGTTGCTAACAGAGACCTTGCAGTATCAAGGAAGGCAGATCCGAAGGATGCAAGGGCCACAGCTACAGTGGTGCACCTGCTCCTCGTGTTCCCGGAGCCGGATGGCACGCGGTGGAAGGATGGGATCCAGCAACAGGATTGGGCACGCCAAAGTTTGAGCAGCTACGCAGATTAGCCATGTGTTAGTGAGAAAACATGGCATCGTATGGGACATGTTTGTTTAGGAACCTTGATCATCTCAGACGGTTGATATTTACCTGTAGACACAAGCGGCAGTCGTAATATCGAACATGGCAGCACCCGAAAACGTCAACTTGGTCGCAGCAGCATCTTGTCGGCCGCTTCGATAGCCGCTTCATCCGCGAAATCCCCAACAACGCACCACCAAAGCCCAGTACGGGGCCGTCTTCTCTGGCGCCGCATCTTCCGTCCGCATCCCGACCGTCTCCCTTCATCCTCAGCTCATAAAGCTTCCTCAGGCGACGGCTTCAACAGAATCCGACTTGGACCCAGCCCCGCTGCTGAAATTAAAGTTGCCGCCTTTGTGGCTTTTTGGTTGTGCGGCGCTCCGCCGACGTGGGCAATGCCACAGTGTATATACACACACACCAGCTGACTATGCCCCCTCTAAAGACCTAACTATGATGACAAGATGAAGTCGTCTGGGTAAGGAGGGGACAGGACAGACGTGAAGCAGCTTTCTTCTCTGACGTGGTAAAATTGCAGCGTCGGAACGGCTGATTTTGTTCAAGGGGACGAGGATGCGGGACGTCGAGAAAGAGCATTGGCGGAAAGCGCAGGACTGCCATGAGCTGTGAGATAAATTCCTTTCTTAACGCCCTCGCCTTTTTTCTCTCGTCGTCCATTGTGATATTGAGTACTGCCCTGCCGTTTATTGGTTCATTTCTCACCCCGACAGTGCGTCAAGAGGGCAGAAATGTGTTTTTTATGAAGAGCAACACTGGCGCAAATTTGTACCCCTGGCTTCCCTGAAACGCCGTCTCGGAAATGGCCGGCACTGCAGTATCAATGCATTTTCCTCTTCCTTGTGTCAAACTTCCAGTAATCCCTTTTTTTCTTTTGTTTTCCCCAAGAAATCCGGCAAGGACAATCCCTGTTGCAAGTCATTGGAGGCCCGGGCCTCAAGGCGCCGGCTCGATCCATGAAACTAGAGCGGCTACCTACATACATTCCCGCCACCTAGCCCCCCACGACTTGCACCTGCGAATAGCCTCATTTTTCTTTCTTCTCTTCTCCCAGACAGGTTTCTTGTCTACGTTTTGTGAAATCCTCGCCGAGGCAAAAGCCGTCCTCACCTTGGCCGCTGAGACGTTGGACAAGGGGATCAAGGCCAATGATGATGAGGGCCCAGATAAAGGGCGCTCCATTTTTTTTTTTTTTTTACCAGAAGAATTCCTCTACGATGAGAAGTAAGTACAGGAGATTTTCCTGATGAAGGGGTTCTTTTTGTGCCAAGAACAGTGTGGGCCCGCGACTTCGCTTGATTGAGCCTTTTCACGCACTTTGAACGGGGTTTTATTTTATTTTAATTTATAACATCAGGCCAAACGGCCCCAGCTCTGTTTTTTTCTGTTCGCACCGACAAGTTCGCTCGAGTTTGTCCAGAAATCCACATAGCTTCCGCATCACAGAACGGGATCTCGTCTCCGGCGTCATGAAGTTCACCACTCCGTTCACCTTCACCCTCCTCGCCGCCATCTCCGGCGCCCACTCGCTGGTCGTCGAGCGAGACGCCAGCGTGAAAAATGTCATTGCCGCCATCTCCGGCGGTGTGAGCAGCCTCGGCCAGGCAGCCCAGTCCTTGAACGGCAGCAGCATCCAGCCGGTCTTGGCCCACGTCGACAACCTGATCAGGCTGATCAACGACGGCCAGGCCAAAGTGGACAAGGCCGACCCGATTGAAACTTTCGGCGCCGCGTCCCTTTTTTGGGCCGTCAAGGACCTCGACGAAAATATGAATCACAATTTCGACACGTTCCGGGGCTGCGTCGGCCATGTCAAGAAGGCAAAGGCCTGCGACCTTGTCCACGAGAAGCTCACCACCGTCAGCACCAATGGCAACACATTGATCGATGCTATTCTCAGCAAGGTCTCGTCTGGCTGGGCCAAGTCCTGGGCTAAGCCCAAGACTGACAACATCAGGAAGATGCTGCGTGATGCGCAGGACCTTTTCGTACAGAAGAATTGCGTCAACGAATGAGATGCCGGTGCCATGATGATGATATAATCATCATGGGCGCCGAGACGGGATACCAAATTTTGCTGTTAGGGAACAACTGCGTATATGAACATGCTAAACATGCTCTCGATGTGTCACCTTTCCTTTGTGCAGGAAAATGCAACGGTGCAGGTTGCTCGAACTACTGTCCTGTGTGTCCATGAGTCCACGCTTCGTCATTAGTGTAAGTTTGCCGGAATTGAGTTTGCGCTCACAACGGATCATCTTGCCGTGCATCTTGGCACAAACAAAAAAAGTTCCCAACACAACGGTAGCAGGAACAACAACAACTTGATCAAAAGAATTCGTATTCAACGTCGAAAATTTGAGTGAGCGGCCAGTCCCGTCTATAAAAAGAGACATGTAGTACCACATCACCATGTATATACACGAGAACAAAGTTTCCCAAAAGTCAATGTCGACGTAGCGACTGACAGATCAGACAAGGAACTCCTAATCAAAATCCATGGATATGTAATTGTAGATGCGAGGTGAAATGTACGAAACAAGAAGCGGGGGATATATAAAGAAAATGGCAAGGAATTGTGTCACGTCTTATCTCAGCGCCAGTAGTGAGAACAGGCCGCCCATGACGGGCCGGGCTGTGAATTGGAGACTGCTGGGGTATCCTCCGGTATTGACATCGTAGAGATCTGTGAGCGCACGCCACGTTGGTGTCTCGTTGATCCATTGCGCAATCTTGGAGATGAACATGCGCTTGGTGTCGGGCTTGGCGACGGCGGCGGCAAAGAGCTCCCAGTCGACTTTGGTCCAGACGTTGCGAGTGTCGAGGATGACGCCGTACTTCTTTTGAGTCTTGAAGTAAAAGTCACTTTGCATGTCGTAGATCTCCTGGGGGATGAAATCGAGGCCGAGGACCTTGTCGGGGTAGATGTTGTAGAGCAGACCGTAGGAATCCTTGTTGTCGTACTGGAGCATGGTGTGCCCAGCTTCCTTGTTGACACCGTGCTTAGTCCAGAAGGAGAGGTAGTCTTTGGCGTACTGCGCGTACTTGGCACTCTCGTTGCCGTGGCCGGCTTTGGTGGCAACTTGGGACATGGCCTGGAGAGCAATGATGCCCTTGATGGCGAGATTGGTTTGATTGCTGCAGGGAGAGATGGTCAGCTTCTTAATACTATTTTTCAACGTATGTGATGGATGGAAGGATGGAAGCAACGTACGAAAGGTGGCCGGCAAAGTCATCGGTAGACAGCTGCTGAGCAGGGATTTTGGCGTCGTCGACCAGGTACTGAGCCCACTTGACGAGCAAGTCCCAGTTGTCAGCCAGGTACTTGTCGTCGTGCTTTCGCTGAGAGTAAGCCAGCATCATGATGATCATGTTGCCGCATTCTTCCAGAGGCATGGCCTCATCATCACCCTTGGGATAACCGTTGGCACGGGGGAATCGACCCAGGTCGTGCTGTGCGTAGTTGTTGGGGTAGTGGTATCGATCGTTGATCAAGAGAGGCTCCAGCAAGTACTTGAGAAGGTTGGGATTCAGGTAGAGCAAGATAGGGAAGGCAGGGAAAATGACGTCGACGGTCTGGATATCACTGTTGGAGGAGATTTCCTTGAGAAAGATCAACGGATTGTCAGCAGTGCCCGAGTATGCCAAGCCTCCAAATGTTTGCCTGACAACGAGCGTGGTGATGGTGGCGTAGTCTTGTCCGCCAGCGGCGACAGAGTCCCTCTGGATGCGAAGGTCCAGGCGGTTGGAGGCATGTCCGGCATCATCGTAATCTTTGAAGAAAAAGGTGACGAGATCCTTCTCGGAGAAGTATGAAGTCCAAAGTGAGGGGACGGCCTGGGGCTGAGCAGCTTGCCCGGTGTATTGAATGGAATTCTTCTGCGCCACTCCGATTGTGAACAACGTCGAGATAGGACTGCCTTGGACGTTGCCGAGATCGCGCGCAAAAGCAAAAACAGGCCTAGAAGAAGATTAGAGATTTGTTCTCAAGTCAATCGGTTGGTTGACCCGCATGCCCTACTCACCATCTGTCTCTAACAGCGCGGAACTGAGAGTCAACCTGGTTGTCTAAGCTGCCCTTGTTGAAGAACTGTCCACGAACATCCGTGTCGGCACCAATCTTATAGGTCACGCCCTTCTGATCAGCCGTGGACCAATACCAGTTGCCCCATGCGGCGTTATCGCCGTCTTCTTGGAATTCGCTCTGCTTCTCCTTGTAGAACTTGTGGCTGCGAATGCCAGAAGCAGACGATGTCTCCCATTTAATGGGGGCATTGGTATCGCCGGAAGCCCATTCTGTTACGGGTTAGCCACGTAATTGCGGTTGGTGGGGGTCAGGTGTACCAAGTTACCAACCTCCGGAGACATCAGCGTAGATCTGAACGCTGTGCGATGCGCCGTCAAGAGACTTGACAGCGACGTTCATGTATGAGAATGGAATCGACTGGCGTCGCAAATCCTCGGGATAGACGGGTGACAAGAACTCGATACTCATGGAAACTTTTCCGGCGACGGACATGTTGAAGTTGGATCGTGTAGACGTGTAGTCCATGCTCACTTGGTCAACGTTTGGCGCGCCGGGGGCACCGCCCATCCAGTTGTATGACTTGCCGTCGACCTTGATGAAGCCTTGCCATCCTTGGACTCCAGTACTGTCAGGACACAGGCATTAGCTCTTCTTCTTGACGCCGGGAAGGGATAGAGGCCTCGAGAAAACACTCACGTCCAGAATCGGGGCCATTGACCTGGCAAAATAGCATGAGGTCCATTCTCCTGCCCGTTGAGCCAAACATTAAGATACGGCGACCGCACAGCCAGAGGTACAGATGGAGGTCTTGCAGGCGAAAAGGTCGAATCAGCCTCTGCTTGAGACCCAAGCAGGGCAAGAACAGCTGCCGAAGCGTACTTGGCAAACTTCATAGCGCCTGGTAATCGTGATAATAGGGGTTGTTGAATACCGGGAAAGTTGATTGACGTCCAAGCTGTCCCAACCACGGCCTCACGGAGGTCCTCCCCCATGGTATTTATAAAAGGCAAGAACATATGACGCGAGTTCAACAATGTGGAACTTCCTTAAGTTGGAAAAAGAGAAATACTACCGTGATCCAGAAACTTATGAATCACGGACCAGGGAGAGGCGGGGGGGGGGGGTTGCGGTGGTGCGATTGAAGGCGTGTGCACCACGATGTTCTTTTTTAAAGGTTGGAGGCAGATGCTGGTGCACAGAGAGATGAATGTGGGCTCAAGGGCTGGATTTGTTCCACGAAAAGAAACGTGATAGATGCATGTCGGTCAAGAGAGAAGCCGCCTGATGAGGAGATGGCACTGTGTGCAGGAGCTCGACGTTCAATGGGTCAAAATGTACTCCGTACGTCCGTTGTATGTATTCCGTAGGATGAGATGCTGCTGCAGGAGAAATCCAAGTAATGCCGTCCTGTATGTACAATTGCTCCCCTCTCTCCTCAGACAGGAGACTCTCTCCCGGCAATTGGCTCGCCATTTTCGCACAGAGCCGTCTGGCTTTGTGCCCGGGCTGCACTTTGCACGGAGCTTTTCTGATCGCGGAGATCGATAAGGGTCGGAAGCGTGCGACCAGAGCAGAGCGGTGATGGTCTCGTCTTTGGTTTGGAGATCTGAATAGGTTGATCGCCACGGAGACGGACCGAGTCAAACGTGCGAGGCGCGATGCGTATCAGGATGAGACGCAATGTCGGCAGCGATGTGCATATGAAGCCCGAGGTTATCTCAAGCGTCGACCACCAGACAATATCCCACTGGTCCCAGGTCGGATTGGTAGTATTCGTGTACGTCTTGACTGATCTCAGGCGCAAAATGGATATAATGGTAACACTGGTTGGTGGTTTGCAATGGTAAGGGCACGAACGAGACGAGGCGAGACGGGTGAAGGACAGGAGAAGTTTGCATGAGACTTACGTTGCGCCGATCAAGAACATGAAAACAATGCCAATCTTCTTCTTTATGTGCAACTTCAGTTTGCGCACCTGGATGAGAGGCATGGCGAAGAGCCACAAATCCGAAGCCACGCTGATTGCCGAGTGTGCCCACCCGGCGGCATTCATGTTCAGGCATTTTCCCTGGGCCGGGGGTCTCAAATCCAAGTCATACCTCACCCACTGATACTGGACTGGGTTACAGCTAAAGATGATGGCGATAATAAAGGTCGCCGCTGTAACCACGTGGAAATAAACGGTGGCCCAGAGGAAAATGCGCACGGTCCTGCCCGGGAAGATGTTCAGGTAGAAGAAGCACAGGCTCAGCTTGATCTGTGTCATGAGAACAATATACAGAACGGAAACAAGGAAGAAGAAGATGCCGAATATCCTTATATCCTCGTTAGGCAGCCCCCACAGGTCGAAGCCGAGCCCGTGCCTGTTGAGGCCGACGATGACGACGATGGCGATGACGGTGCCCGTCGGGAGGGCACTCATGATGGTCCAGTCATCGTTGTCCAATCGCTGCTTGGAGCTGAAAAATTGTTTGAACAGGACGCGAGCAATGATACAGAAACCCGTGATGCCTCCGAGGACGTAGACGATGATGTTGAGCTTCGGTCCATGGTCTCTGACGGGAAACTGGCACGCGACTCCTGCCAATTTGCGGGCATCTATCAAGATTGAATATTAGCGACTTGTTGGCTGATCCGAGTTCATGGTTCATTGGGGGGGAGGGCGGTTGTTAAAGTTCGCGCATACAGTAGCCTTCTGGCTCGGGACAGCTGAGTCGCAGGCAGTAGTCCAGCGCGCGCTGTGCCTCTGCTCGGCAGATACAAGCTAGGTCCGAGAGCGAACAGGATGCCTCGAGACAAGTTTTCTATGCAATGTGCGGTCAGATCTTGTCTCTTATATGGACTGTCAATCTAGCTCTTGTGTCATAAACTCACAGCGCAAGAAGGCAGCGTCGCCAGCTCTTGGAGTCCGGTCCCCATTGTAGCCAAATAGTACAGGTTTCAAGACAATGGAGTAGGAGAATTGTTGATCGATCCGAGTGCAAGGCGTCCACACCGAATATGGTTCTTACAAGGAAAACGAATGCTGTATTTCGCACCCTCCCCCCCCAAAGATCAGTGGCATCGAACTTGTTCGGAACCCTGCTTCGTGGCCCCAACGGCGGATGCAGACAGCCTTGGTATGACGGACGACGGATGTCTAGTGTCGAGTGTGTAGGATGCCTTGGGACTGATGCAGAAGGACGTGGAAGAACGAAGCCCAACAAAATTCACCCGAGCTAGCTGCAAGACGGCCTCTCTCCACAGTGCGTTGGCTCTGATGACAAAGTGAAGAGGCAGCGATGGTACTATGTGAGCGCCCGCAAAATCGGGGATTTTGAGTCGATGCGGGTGAGTGATGAATTACGTGCCTCCTTTTTTCTTCTTCCCCACGGGGGAAAGTTGCGGACGAGAGATATATATATATATATATCGTCTCTGGAACCAGACATACCTCTCCGTCTTACGCAGTTTTCGGCATGTCGCACCCTTCTTCTTCACAATGTTACTAGCGGCAAGCCACAAGTACATACAGCGGTTTGATCTTCGCCCCCTGGCCCGGTAATCTGTCATTCGCCAATGGAGGTGAAGCGTATCATCAATGTCTTAGCCGATTGACACTACACATTGTAAACACAACAACAGCAGCAGCTACACGGTGTCTGCCCAACCAGGATCCTGCGGGGAAAGGCGCGGCACATGTCAGATGAAAAGAACCAGGGTGAAAGAAATTTGCAGAGTCGACTTTCCGCGGACCCGGATGCTTGCGGTTACATCGGGGCAGAGCCTTGCGGGCCGTCTTTTTCCTTTTCCCAACAAGCCGCTTGGAGTTTGCTTGACGGAAAACGGAAATCTACACCACACCCACTGTGATATCTATGCATAGACTTATGTATCTATGCATTAATTAGTAAGCCACTTTTACGGGGAACAGGGAAGGCGCGCCGGCTGGCTGTTACGCATAGGCCAGCCGTAGCCAGCTGATGTAGCCTGCCTGCACTGATCTTCACTTTTCCAAGGTTGCATCCAGGGGTCGATTCTCACAGTCGTTCATGTCGTGGTTCCGAGGCAGACCTCGTGGAGAGGACTGAGAGAAAGCATGCTCATTACCGGGCACTCGGCAGTTACTCGCAGAAAACGCCATGCTCTGCCGCAATGACAGGCCAACGTTGGGCTAGCAGTAGATTCTAGCCCCAAGCAGCATAGCTGACAGCCACAGAATAGCCTGCTGGCTGTCAAAGTGGTCAAAGTCTTGGTTGCCGTTTCCCCCCCCCCAAAACACCAAAAAAGCAGCCCAACCCCGGGCAGGGCCGCCCCCTAACTCCAGTCCTGCTGAATCATCGTATCCGCCTCGCCCCGCGGACGGGACGGGCGAGAGGACTAGTCGCTGTGAGATGAAAGAGCGGCAGATCTGAGCAATGGCAGAGTTTGTTCTTTGGCTCATCGCATCGCATGCGGAGCATACATCTACGATGCGCGACCAAAGCTCCGTGAAGCATCGTTGAAGTTGCAACTTCCCCGGATCCTAGCTCATTCGAATAGAAACTCTCTCAAGGCTTCATTCACTTCATTCACCACCTGGCCTCCGGAGCGCCATGCTGCACCGCCTCCGGAGCGCCATGTTCCATCCCGCCTTGACGAACAGGATGCAAACATGAAGTACCATTGCCAATTACGCACTGGGCTTCCTTCCGATCAACAAGACTCACTCCTCAGGTAAATCTCGCTGACAGCAATTGCTCAACATGAGGTGAGTCCTGAAACCACCAGAGTCAATCTTGTCCATGATTTGCTTCCGAGGCAATCGACGGGCTAGCAGATGAGCGATGTCACACACGCGACAGCAAGCCGTGTTTTAGACAATGTGAGCGCAGATCAGCTAATATATATAGTACGTCCTATTGGTGACAATCATTCGAGCGCATTTGCACGAGACGAAAAGCCATGCGGCCGGGGCTCGACAAACGGCTGAATTGTGATGAATCACTTTGATACTTTGGCGATTGGGTTCGTCTCCACGTACCTGAATTGTGGGTAACCATCTAGCAGCAAGTACATTTCACAGACATTCTACCCGAGAAGATACCTGAAGTCTCATGTGCTCAACAAGAACAAGGATCTTTATTAGTCAGGCGCTCGGCGGACTATGTGTTAATGGTGTCTCAACCATTGTAAACTCCTGTGCTATCCCTCTTCAGGCCTAGTTGCCACTGCATGAACGCTTCGCAGTCAGCATGAAGCATGACACGTCGTATTTTGGTGTATGAGAGAAGTCGAACTCATCAGCCTGCGGAGGAAGGATGGGCTGTTGGCACTTTTTTGAGGGGAGAACGCTTCAGCAGTCTGCGTACTCCGTAGATGCCGACGATCAAGCCACTCGGTCTAGGGTCTTTTACCACGACCTCCGAAAGATCATAATTGTAATTGCCAATCGAACAAGTCACCGGCCCACCTTGCAGTGAAGAATGGTCAGCTCCGCCGCGCCGCTTCCTTCAAGCCGGTGCCTTTTTTTTTTCTTCCCTCAAGTTGGATTCATCCGCAAACATTAAGTATTGCATAATATCAGACCTCTCAAGAGCGCTCATCCTCAGCCTCCATCAGATTCGACGGCAACAAAGCCGTCGTTATGACACATCCCAAAGACATCCCCCCCGCCAGATACAACACGGCGTTGACGTCCCCGTTCCCATCGGGCCCAGTCGTCTTGCCATACAGATGCTGGGCGATAAGAGGACTCACTATGCCGAACAATCTACCCCAGAAACTCGCCAATCCGCATGCTGTACCTCTGACTGGCGCGGGGAAAGCTTCAGGTGTCCATCCGTAGAGCACCGCATTGAACATGGACTGGAAGAAATACTCCAGCGCAAAGAGACCCTCCCGCTTGGGGATTGAATCGGCCTTGGAGAGAAGGATGATGGACATTCCCATGAGTCCCGATGAAAGAACCATTGTCCATTTGCGTCCAATGGCGGGTACGCGACCTACAAAGGCTCCTAACAGAACACCAATGATTCCTGGAGCATAAGTGTAGATGTACGCAGCGTATGTAAACTTCAGGCTTACGGATGCGGCACCGTTCTTCAGGGCAAGAATTCGGGGGAGATAAAAGCCTAGTCAATGGTCAAACGTAAGCACCAAACGCAGTCAGGATGATTAAATGATGCTCACGTACCAGCCACAGTGAAACCTGAAAAGTCCAGGATGTATGTAAGCCAAACCAATATGGTTAGGCGCGTCATCCGGAGACCTCCAAAAAGCATATCGCATCTCTCCAATTTCATGTCGAGCAGCCACATTCCCTTCCGGCCCGGGATGAGAGAGTCGGAAGAAGCGGCATCTTCGGTGCTAGAACCGGAACCCCGTCCGAGCGACTGAAGATGCTCAACAGTCAGGCGACATTGCTGTTTGTTTACCTCAGCCATGTGCTGCATGACCTCTATGGCCTTGGCATCTTGACCCTGGTATAACAGATACTTGGGAGTTTCTCGAAAAGTGAAAACGGCAAATCGGAGGAAGAAGACGACAAACGACAAGGCACCCAGCGTGTACAGGAGGTAGCGCCAGCCCATGTTGTCCAATCGTTGGCAGCAGGCGACATCGGGTAGGCTCGTACGGCATGAAGGCAGACGCTCCTTTTGGGAGAAGTTTGGGGAGCACGAAAATACCAGAATGAAGGCAAATGCTATTGCACTGCAAACGACCACCCCGAGGGGCTGAAAAATGGATAGACAGGCGAGCAGGAAACGGCGGTTCTGCGGATGCAAAAAGTCAGGAGATTGGACACTCGGTTACAGATGTACGGCAACGTACGTACCTGCGGGATATATTCCAACAGGATCGCGCTGTCGGGGATATTTCCCCCGACACCGAAGCCGACGAAGGCGGTGATGACCAGCAGCGTCGTGTAATTGTTGGCAAACCCAAGACAGAGGCCAAATGTGCTGGTGAAGAGGCAGGTCAGGTTGAACGCCCAACGACGACCTGTCAAGACACATATGGGTCGTTAGTCAATTCGCACTTTGGCAGGGTATCCGTGATGGACTTGGCGACCAACCAACAATGTCCGACATCAGCCCCCAGAATACGGCACCCGCCGTCAGGCCAGCGTTGAAGCTCGTCGAGATTTTCCCCGATTGGCCGTCATCGAATCCCATCTCCTGCTGGACGGGGCTCAGAACCAGGCCAAAGGCTTGAGCCCAGAGCAGGTCGAGGAAGTATCCGAAGCCGCACAGGATCCAGATGTACCATTGATATCGGCCCATACCCTGGCGATCAATTTCCTGGTTGACCAGATGGCATTTCTTCTCATAAAGCGTCAAGCCATCGAGACTCGATGCATCGAAGCTCGGCCGAGCACATTCTGGCGGGGGTGACGAGGGTGACGAGGGTGACGAGGAGGACGGGCGAACGTCGAAAAGCTCTGTGTGCTTTGCCATGCTTGTTAGCAGACGTCGACGTCTTGTGCCTGTTCAGATGAGACAGCAGCGTCAGCCTTGGATATTTGGCGTCGAAACGACGTGGCTGAGGTGTGACCGAAATGGAGGAAGGGAGAGAGGAAGCCACAACAGCGACGACGAAACGTGATCTGGCCTGTAGTATGTACGGAGGCCTGGGCCTACTGCGCAGCATTGAGACAGGTCTGCTAGACACATGGCATTGCATCTTTTCGATTTTCGATGAATCATGATGCTGACACGGGCTTCCGGTTCTGCACAATCTCCTGCACGCAATTGGCTCGCGCCCGCTTGCGGCGTTTTCAGGGTCACGGGGCCGCTTTCAGAATGCATTCAGAATTCACAATAGGAAAGTTGCGCAGTGTCTGCCGCCCGACGTTGAGACAATTGACTCCAGTATTGGACCTGAGAAGCAGGCAGCCAAGCAGCTGCTGTTCTAAGTATTAATCGCCAGGAACCGCGAGCTTCGCACTTCTCTCAGACTACATTGAGATTCATCCCAAGCCCCGCCCCCGCCGGCCAACAATGATGATGAGTACATACACGGCCATGCAACCCACGCTCGCACCATGTCCCAGTCGGCCATGTCCCAGTCGGACGGTGACATGTTTGCGTGCCGCTTAAACATGCACGATGCGTAAACAAAAGCCCGCATCTTCGCCGTGTCTGACTTGACTACGCAGACGCCTGCGAGGAAGGAGAGATTTGTTGCAAAGCACAGCCTGTGGATTCGGCCTTGAACTCTGACACGGAGAATGCCTGGGTGGGCATTCATTCCTGTCACGCACGTGACGCAATAAGTCACCATACAATATGGCGCCAATAAGAGGCAGTACACACACCTAATCCCCCTCTACTCTACTCTGCTCTGCTCTCTTTCGTCAGAAGAAAAAAGACCGATTTCACCATGAAGAAGATGGGATTGTGTGTCGCCATCATCACAGGTAGGTACACAACCAACTGCAGCAGCGACCTGCCCACAAGTCTCAAGTCTCATTTTAAAGCGGCGATTCATCTCTAAACACATAGTGACGATAAAAAAAAGAAGAAAAAAACGCATCCCACCCAGGGCCATGCTAGTCAATTGTACAAGGACCACCCGTCCGGTCCACCCCTCCTCCTCTAGGAAAACCCAAATCCCATACCGTAAAACGAAAAGATGCCGGTATCAAACACAAAATGAAAAGCTCCCTAGCGCCAACCTATCTGGCTTTCAAATTCCACTCCCTTCCGCTCAAGTGACTGAAAGACATGGCACGAAACAAATAGAGAAAAGGAGGCTTGGGAAAGGAAAGCTCATCCCTGCTTCTCGTGGTATCAAACGCCAGTACACGCGGAGGCATCTTCATAAATAGCCGGGTGGCAGGGAATAGGAGGGAAAACAATAAAATCGAGTTCAGCGAGGGCATATCATGCTTCTCGTTTGGTAAGTATAGTTCGCGCCAGAGAACACCTTCCCTTGCGACGAACTGCGTTTGTGAATGCCACCCTTTGGTCCGTGTGTCTATCTGTCTCATCTCCTTCATGTCCTGGAACGCCTAGCCGTGCTGCAAAATAAATACGAGAGAAGCAAAAAGTTTTTGTTGTGCGCTGAGAGAAGGGTGTTTCTCGAGCAAATCTCCTTTTTGCTCACGAGGTGAGGTGGGTTTCGCCAAGTGATATCAAAGAAAATGGTAGAGCGGGGGCTGAATCTATCCGTTGCGTTTCTTCATTGGAGAGGGGTTATGTGTGGGTTTGTTGTGTCGTGAACGTTCATCGTGTGTTACTTCTTCGGAATTTGTGCCCCCCCCCCTTTTTTTTTTTTCCGTTTTTTTCTGGTCGTCTTCTTTTCTCTTGGTTGCGACCGTCACTGCAGCCGTTGCAGTTTAAAGCTGTCGTCCCAAGTTGGTGGCAAGCACTGTGATTCCTAAATCATCTGTGCAGTCGGCGCACCCAAGGTATGTTGTCCAAGGCCGTGTCGGAGGGCATCTTGGAGCTCAGCGATCTGCGCCATCATCGCCAGTGAATGCTGCGACTGCTGATCGATTTCCGTCCTGAGCTTGTCGTTTTCCTCGCGAACTCGTTTGATCTCGTCCCGGAGTTCGGCAAAGTCGTCGCCTTGTCCGCTTGATGGGCGTTTGCGCTTCATGCCTGACTTGTCGCTTTCGTTGTCATCAGGAGAGGCAACCGGGTCAGCGGGTGGTGTGGCTCCATCACCATGAGTATGCACTCTGCGCAGATGCTCATTCAGGTTTTCCTGTCTCGAGAAGCCTTTTCCGGTATGTCGTTTGCAGTTCGGGTGCGGGCAGTTGACCGTGTTCTTGGGTCCGCCATGCTTCCCATGCACTTCGCGCTCGTGTCGTAGCAGACCGCCCGAGTACGTGAACCCCGGCAAGTTTTCGCAACCGGCTGCTGGACACCGGTACGGCCGCTCGTGTTTGTCCATGTGCTTGCTTGAGTCATGGTTAGTCCTTTGCTTTCTTTCCCCCCAAGTCATGCGAATGCGACATTCGACCTACTTCCATTCGCACTTTCGCGAGAAGGCGCGCACATCCTCCTTGCAGTCATCCAGCGGGCAGTGAAACTTGCCATCTGCCTGCTTCACAACGTCGCGATCGGGCTTGGGGATAGGCTTCACTCGCGACGGAGGCGATCCAATGCCGGG
The DNA here is from genome assembly GCA_018801565.1 of Epichloe coenophiala. Taxonomy (NCBI): domain Eukaryota; kingdom Fungi; phylum Ascomycota; class Sordariomycetes; order Hypocreales; family Clavicipitaceae; genus Epichloe; species Epichloe coenophiala. The sequence goes on along the minus strand of JAFEMN010000005.1, from coordinate 1,688,109 downwards.
TGAAGGTTCTTTGCTCTCAGACATGGGGTCGGGTATTGACGGCGCATGCAAGGAAACTGCAATCGGTGACGGGAACGTAGCTCCCAGATCCAGCCGCGTGGCATCCTGCGCGCCACCTTCATCGTCGCCCATGATACCTCGGTCATCTCCCAAGAGAGATGCATCGGCCGTGTAGTGACTTAGATGCTCGGCGACCTCGGAGTCCGTGTACCTCTGGTCCGCGCCATGGTCGCCGTGGTCGCCATGGTCGTGCTCGTCCCCCAAGGCAGGGTAGGTGCCCTCATGTATGAAGGACCTGGGCTCATAGGCAACGCTCATGACGGCGGCTCCTCGATATGCGGCAGGCGATGTCGCTCTGGGGAGGCGCGACGACACCGCTTGTGGCAAGGGGGGCGGCAGAAGTCGACGGCGGGGGCCGTGAAGCAGAGGCGCCGGTCGCGCGAGGCGTCGGGGAGTGCTGTCGGTGCTGTCGTCAGCGCAAGGGCGAGCGGGCGGTCTTGTCGCGGTGGGCGTCGTCACGGTGGGCGTCGTCGCGGTGGGCGTCGTCGCCGGAGGCTGGCACGAGGGTGGTGTTTTGCTGGCCTGAAAAATATGGTGTGAAGAAGGTGTCAAGCCGTCGACATCCGCCGCAGCGGAAATCCAGAGTTCAGCCAGCTTGGGGATTTGTCAGGTGCTAGATCACGTGAGGAGGTGGGTCTGACGACTTTCGTTGTCCTCGCGGATGTGGCTTCATAAGCAAGTGTTGAGGGAATAGCTACAGCTATTGATTTGTGTTGATGTTCATGCTCCTCCTTGAGGCAGCTACTCGAGGCAGCTCCTCGAGATAGTTTTCAGGAGGACTGCCCAAGCTATTTTATCACCCTCAGATCCGTTAGGCAACCAAGCCGCCGGGATGACTCCAATGTCCAGCAAGTCTCCCCCTCCATCTCCATTCACGCACTTCCGCACCACCCGCGAGGATACAAATCATCAACGACCTCTGACTCATTCATTGGTCAGCCCAGCCAAGGCTGAAGTCGTTTTATTAATACGTGCCAGGGGAGGAAGGGGGCCGAGGCTGCGCGTCTTCACCTCGCAATTTGTGGCATCCGTTCATCTCCCCAGTCGCCTGCCTGCTCCATTCCCGCCTGCAAGGACATGCGCATGAACTATGGATTCTGATTTCTCACCGTGAGCCGTTAGGGCCCAAAGGTATCCATCACGTAAGGCACCGGGCACCGGGCGTTGGCTCCATGGGGTCCAAAAAAACCGACGGAACACTCCGAACTCAGCCGGCTGGTATCTGGCCCGAAACTTGATGGACACATGTACCAGTAATACCACCTGCGGCAATTATCAAGACAAATACGGATCCGTATAGCGTCCCGAAGTCATCTACGGTTCTCGCTCCTCCTTTTTTGTTCGACCAGATTCCGCACCCCCCCTTCCCGTCGTCATCCCAGTCTCAGTGCCCGTCAGGCGACCATGCCGCACACAAAAAGGCAGCAACACGTCTTTGCCAATCAAACACGGTGTGACACAATAGTAGCCTTGAGATGCATCCCTACCCGCATCATGCAGCTCAAGACACCTTCCATGCTGCAAGGCAAGAAGTGGCGTGACTGCGATGGTCCGACACGACATGCACCAAGCAAGCTGTAAGTTGGCCAATGGCCTAAATCACCGTGTCCATCTTCCATCCACAACTCTGGCAACACTTGTCTTTATTCTTCATAAATTGGCATTGCTCTTCTGTGTCATTTATGAAATAGTATCACTTCTACGTGCCCAATCTCCCACGAATCATCATCAGCACGATACCAGCATCATATAAATCCAAAAACACGACACAGACACAGCACCCAATCGAGCAAATGTATTACGGAAAAACGCCCACGAGGTCCTCAACGATAGCGCACCAGCATTGTCGTCGAAACAAAAGACACTCGGTCCAAACACGCCGTCCCAGCGATGGCGTAGAAGCACTGTCGCCGTCGAGATCCACAAAGAGCTTCAACCTCGTCAGACAGCGGGTGTAAACGCTGATGGGGTATCGTTGAAAATGAGAAAGCAGTGCAGCAACATAGAAAAAGCAGCATCATATGGTTACTTGGGCAAGGATGAAAAAGAAAACAAGATGAGAAACCCCAGACGGGTGCTGATAACGTGTGAGCATCGTCAAAGTGTACTGTCTGGCATGGCCTATTTTCAGAGAAAAAAGATTACAAAGAGCACCATGGCTGGAAGAGAACAAGGTTGTGAGACATGCCGAGATGCCCTTTTGAAAGTAGCAGGAGAGAGGCAGGCTGTTGAAGACGGGGCTCGCGCTCCAAGAGGAAGAAGGACTTTGTACTCAAGTGCGACGAGACGTCGTCCACGCGGGCAACTTGCCGAATCCCCGCTGCTGCGTCTCCCGCCTCGCGGCCCCGTCTTCAACCTCGCCAGATGAGTCATGGTAGAGCTTCGCGCTGGGCGGGTTACCGAACACGCGGAGCAAAATCACCATGACGAATGCGCTGAGGATGCTCAAGCACAGTATGCCAACCATGGCGAGGTTGCTCTTGCGGAACTGGTGCGGTCCCTTGCGGGCATCCTCCGGCCAGCCCGTGTAGAGGGCGTAGGTGGTGGTGATGCTGCCCAGGTTGCCGAGGCCGGACACCAGGGCTGTGGCAGCAGCGACGCCGACCTCGCCATGGCGGCGCTGGAAGATCTCCGAGGTCCACGCCATGCAGATTGGCACGGTAGGCCCGAGGCCGAAGCCGACCATGAGGAGGCCGCCGTAGCGGGCCCAGCCGTCATCGAGAGCGAAGGTGGTGGTGAGCAGCCCGGCAATCTGGATACACACTGCCCCGGCGAAGAAGAGGGCGCGCACGCGGTGGAATCGGTCGGAGAGGGGCGTCACAATGACAATGGCGATGAGATCCATGATCCAGATGGGGGCGAATAGCAAGCTCACTGTTACGGCACTTGCCTTTGGCTGAATCGCCGCGATGATGACTGATCCGTAGAGCTGCGTCCCGATGCCCACGCCCACCACGCCAAAGTACATGAGCGTCACCGGCCACAGTCGCCAATCCAGCAGCACAGGTCCCAGGTCCCTCATGGTCCAAGGTCGGGAATGGTAGACACGCCGGAGATCATGGTAATGAACGACTGCGTCTTGTCCGGCAAGAGCCTCGGGCGTCTTGGGCATCCAACCCAGCCACCAGGGCGGCCGTCGTCTCGCCTGTCCGGGCGCCAACGGTCTGTCGGGCAGCCACCACAGCAGCGCGATGCCGAGCACGATGCCCACCAGGCCGTAGACGAGGAACATCCAGCGGAAGCCCTCGAGGCCGCCCGCGCCGTCCATGAGCTGGAAGCCCGCAGAGACCAGGCCAACGGCGGCCGCAGAAACCTGCGAGGCGGTAAAGTACATGCCGATGCGCTTGCCCGTCCGGGTCGGCGGGTAGAACAAGGTGAGGTAGAAGGCCATGCCGGGCCACATGCCTGCAACGACCATGCCCAGCAAGAAGCGCAGCAGCTTCAGACTCCACGGGCTCTGGACGGCGGCGAAGCACGCGCCCACGAGACCGGTGGCCAAGACGATGCGGGCCATCCACGCTCGTGGGCCAAGTCTGCTCATGGCCAGGTTGGACGGCAGGTCAAAGATGACGTAGGAGACGTAGAAAAGGGCCAGGGCAGCTGATGTATCCTTGGCCGTCAGGTGCAAGACGGTCATCAGGTCGTGCTTCTGCGACGTGTTCATCGTCTGCGCAATGCCAATGCTGGAGCGGATGGCAGAGCACAAGAAGTAGAGCAGCCAAAAGGGAGGAATGATTCTCCAATCGAGTTTTCTGGCAATCATTTGCGTCAGTCAGGTCAAGTCCTCATGTCCCCTCCCCATCATGTTGGATGTTGGATTTGGATGGCTCCGGATTATTGGTTTTTTTTTTTTGGTCCGTGACACACCTGTACACTCTTTCCACCGTCTCGACATCGTAGTCACGATGCTGCAGGTCGCCTTGATCCTCCTGGCCGCCACCCAGATGCTGTGAATCCACGCCGTCTTCTTCGCCGGGCCCAAGGCCATCATCGGCTGCTTTCCAGGGACGACTCGACGGTTCTGCCTCGGCGCTCATGATGCTCACTGCCGCAGAGCCAATGCAGGATTCACGCGCGGGCCAGCTTGTCGGGCGCTGAGAAACTAAGTTGGGTTTGGGGTTAATTGGCACTCTGGAATTGGGAGAAAAAGGTTTCAAGCCGATAATGCAGAGAAGTCCAGACGTCTCGATCCGGCGCAGGTGGGTCTTGCGCCAAACGCCGAGATGCGGCAGACGATGACAGACGAATGCAACTCGTCAATTAGGTGGATTTTTTTATTTTATTCTTCATCAACTACACAATGTAGTTCTGCTCGAAAGAAATAACCCCCTTCTTCCACCTCCTGCTTCCGCCTCCTCCTACACGAGCTGAACATAACTCGCCGGCACGCTGCCCGTTGCACCCGCCTTTTCCACCTCGACCCATCCGTCTCCGGCATCCTCCCTCACCAGCACAAACCGCTCGCCTTCCACCATGGAATGTTCGTCTGGACTCTGCGCCGCATACTCGTACATGGCTTCCACGTATTTGAGCTTCTTGGCTCCGCGACGTGGTGCCACAGCCGGTCCTTTCTTCTTCCCTCCCGCTGCCGTTGATGGTGCCGCAGACGATGTCGTCGAATTCGAGTAGGTAGATTCCGGGCGTGCGGAGGTTGGAGGCGCAGATGCCATGAATTCAATGTACGATGCCGGGACTATGCCTTCCTTGTAGCCTGCGCGTACCTTGGCCCAGCCGGTGCCATCTGAGTGGGTGCATGGTTATTATTGGTACAATGAATGGACAAGGGGGGAAGAGGTGGCGACGTCTTTGGATTTGTTGGCGTCACACACACATACCGTCAGGTTCTAGCAACACGACCTCTCTGCCTTCGGAAACGGATAGTTCTAAACGAGTACATCATCTTGCCTTTCTTCTCGTCCTTGTCGCCGCTGCCGTTGACACCACCTCCGGCCGGCTCACTGACATATGCCGTCGGCGGCGGGGCGGCCATTCTCTTGCGTGCTGTCGTCGCAACGCCACTCGTGCTTGGGGAGATGCTTTGTCTGCCCGCAGTTGCTGCCGGGGCCGAGTCGCCGGCATCCATCTCTGCGGGTGTTCCCCGGCCAGATGCTGATCTCCTGGCTGAATGGGAGCTTAATGAGGTCATGGTATTGGTCCTCGATAGATCGGGTAGCTCCGCCACGTATGCTGGCGCTGCAGCATCTCGCACAACAAGACGATTGGCAGCCTCCTGCCGCTCGGCTTTGAGCTTCTTTCGTTCGTCCTTGTTCTGCTCGCCCGGACAATTGGCCGGCACCTTCATCTCACACTTGCTGTGACACGTGTAACCGCAGTCCCTGCAATCAAATCCCTTGGCGCTCAAACCCCAGATGCGTTCGCCACACAAGTCACAGTTGGTGGGTATTTTGAACGTCTGGCCCTTGAAGTTGTGGTTTTTGGCTCCGAGTGTGACATCGCCGACGACGGCTGTAATGGTACCGGTTTCGATTTCTGCCGTCAATCGCTGCCGGTCCACCGAGTGCAAGTCTTCCTGCATGGCGAACAACGAGCGCACCACTTCCAATTCGTCCTTTTTCTCCGTTCCCTCCCGTACACGCTGTTTCAGTTTCTTGACCGAGTCAACGTCCCGCCTCTTCTTGTCCACTTCTCGTCTCAGCTCGCCGAGTTGAGACTTTGACTTGCTCAAGACGTTGCGCAGGTAGATCTTTGCCGTCTCATCCACCACCATGGCGGCGTCGTCATGCCACACGGGGCTTGGTTCGAACTCCTTGTCCGGCGGTTCTTGGAATGTCCCCATGTTGTGTCGCATGTACATGAGGGAGTCAAGATGCGGCAGGTTGCGTGCGATTTCCTGGCCCAAGTGATGCATCATATCGTGACTATCTTTCAGCACGGCGCTTTCGAGCTTGCCCGCAACCTCCCAGAGCCCGTTCAACTTGATGGTCCGAAATTCGCTCAGGTCCTGCAAGCTGTCCATGACCTCTGGCACGTATTCGTGGTAGTACTTCTCCTTTTGTTTGTTGGTGACGTTGATGGCAATGAGGTAGCTGTTTTTGGCATTGTTCATTTCGTATATTTGCTGCTGGTAGGCGCTCTGAGCCTTGGCCTTGTCGTAATGTGACTCGGATTTCTTGCGCCTGGTTTCGACTTCCTGACAAACGGCATCGTACTTGGCCTTGACTTTCCGCAACTCTCCATACGACGAGTCGCGCTCCGCGGCGAGCTTGTCGGCGTATTCAACATGTTTCTTGCGAAGTTCTTCAAAACGTGCGCCGTAGTATTTCAGAGGGTCGGCGACTTGGGAAATGAGCAAGCTGCCGTATTTGTCATGTTCCGCGGCGCGGGATTCGAGCGTAGTCAGTTGGGTAGACCACGTGGTGAGCGAGGCACTTGTCAAAACCATGTCAGCTCAACTCTCCGGATAGACAATGGGCGGGTGTTCGTGTCGCGCGAAGGGATACCTTTCCAGTGAGCCAGGTGTCATGCTGGGAGTGTCGCCGACACTTAGCTGCGAACTCTTCTTGTTCTTCTTCTCAAAGTATTTCTTGGCCAGAGCGCTCAGCTTGGCACTGTACTCCTTCTCAATGAGGGAGCGTTCGCGATAGAACTGTTGGATGTCCTCGAGCCAAGCGACGCCATGGCCAACCCAGGCGCTCGCTGGTTTGAACCCGTCCTGTACAAACGAGCGTTAGCCCAACCCGTCATTGGCGAAGCAGTTGTGTGGCAGCTTGATGAACGGCGGATTCCGATTCCGCAAGCTTCCAGGGGTCAAACGTGCCTTCAGCTCGGCGCCAAAGGTGGGCAGTCCGTCCACCTCAGCCATGACGGAACAATCTGTGTTGCAAGCATGTACTGATCGGTCGGCGTCTGCATTCAGGGCACAGGGAGGAGACTCGTGTGCGGCGCGGATCGAGTTGGGCCAGGCTGGCTGGAGCGGAGGGGGGGGTGAATTGTGAATTGTTGAAGAGAAGCCGGACCATGGCACACGACGACGATGCCAGCCCAGCCGCCAAGTGCACCAGACATCAGAACTGGAGACTGGTGACTTGTGGAGGCGCAGCAGGCCAGTCGAGCCTGAAGAGCACAGTACAGTGACAGTGTATGTACGTCACTCACTGTCGGTGCCTGTCAAATGCATGTTCTAGGGCGCTTCTTTAAGCTTCTACCGAGTACCGAGTATGGACACCCCACTGTGCACCCCACTGTACACCCCGCTGACTTTGTCTGTCTTGCTTCCTGTTGGACCGCGAAGCTAGGGTTCAATGTGACCACCTCTATTAAGTTATCTAACCCTATATGTGAGGCGCTGTACGTAGGTTGTGGGGCGCGAGGCCCATAGGGCAGCCCACAGGGCGTTGTGTGCGCAAGCAACAGTACAGGTCTTAAGTAATTGTAAGGTGCAATGTTAGCAACGGCTAGCATTAGCGGATCTTTTGGTCTATTGGGATTCCTAGCACACCTTCTAGGTCTCTTACAATTATGCTAGCCATTATGGGTCTTCTAGCTAGGCTAGTCCTAGGTTTAAATCCTATTACGGGTGTCTGGGATTAATCTCTAGGCTAGGCAGCTTACGTTAGGCTTATAGGGTAGGTATATACGTGCTAGGCCTTAGGGGTTCGTAATTACTAATTATCCGTAGCTATGGGTGCCAGGCTAATCCCTAACTAGACGGTGGTGGCGCGCTGGCTTAGGACGAGCCCTAGGGAGGGGAAGGATAATTGTAAGGCGCTGTACGTAGGTTGTGGGGCGCGAGGCCCACAGGGCGTTGTGTGCGCAAGCAATAGTATAGGTCTTAAGTAATTGTAAGGTGCAATGTTAGCAATGGCTAGCATTGGCGGATCTTTTAGTCTATTGGGATTCCTAGCACACCTTCTAGGTCTCTTACACTATAAGAGGGTATAGACTATAGCTTAAATACCTAAGTACCTTTATTATTAGTAAGGTACTTATATAGTGCTAAAATATACTATAAAGTTATAGAGATCTTAGAAAATAACTAGCTAAAGGTAAACTCTTATCTTAGCTAGTTAAGTAATAAGATTATTATATAGCTAGGATTAATTATACCCTTATAAGTATAATATACCCCCTTAGGGGACTTTATTTAAAGTTCTTTATAATAATTCTAAATTAATAAAATTAGTTAAATTAATATTATAATATTTAAATTAATTTTATAGTATAAAAATATAGTTAATTAGTTATAATTTTATTTAAATTAAGGTTATTATATAATACTTACTCTTTAGGTTTTTTACTAAGTATACTAAAAAGTAATTATATAAGCCTTAATACCTTATAAAAACTTATAAAAGTATTTTTTATAAGAGGCTTTATAAGGCTATTAGTAATTATTTCTTTAGTAATAATCTAGGTAATATTAAAGGTTTTTTTTATAATCTCTTAATAAAGCTAGTAGTAATAAATATTTATATACTAAAGCTTTATAATAAGCTTAATAAACTTTTCCTTAAGAAAATAAATTATTTATATATTATTATATTTAATTTTAAGTATATTATTACCTAGGTATAGCCTAATCTTTTAATATAGTTATCTAAAGGCTATAAGCTCTTTATTATAGTAAAAAAGTACTAGAAGCTTTACTTTAGTTAATAATATTATTATAATAGCTTACTTACTTTAAAAAGTATAAGTTTTTTAAAGAGTTTTATAATATAGCTTTATAAGCTTTTTTATATTATAGTATTATTAGTAAAAGAAGTATTACTATATATCTTTAATTTAGGGTTATTATTACTATATTTAATTACTAAGTTTACTTATATATACTTATACTTAAGGGCTTTTTTTATTACTTTTATATACTATAGCCCTAGGTTTTATAAGTATTATAAAAGTTATAAAGCTATAAAAATAATATTAGGTCTTAAAACTATTATTAAATATAGTAAGGTTTTAATTAAAGATTAATATCTCTTTAAATCCTATATACTAACCTTTTTTTTAAAAGATTTTAATAATATAATAGTTATTAGGGCTATAGGCCTTTATTATAGGATTTTTATATTAAATTTAGTAGTAGCTTTATTTTAATAGGACTTTTAATTAAGCTATACTTTCCTATTAGTATAATCTTTAATAATTTTAATACCTAGGAATTATTATAGCTTTTTAAGGTTCTTAATATTATACTTTATAAAGAGTTTTATTTTAAATTTATTATATAAGGATAATTTCCCTTTAGTAAATAATATAATAAGGTTATTTATATAAAAGAAAATAATTAACCTATTCTTAATAAATATATAAGAGTTCTTAAAGATTTATATAAAGCCTTTACTAACTAGCTAGCTAATTAGCTTTTTTATTTATAAAAGAGATACTTTTTATAGCCTATAAACTACTCTAAGAAGCTTTAGATAGGCTTATTTATCTTTATAGCCTGGGGGTATTTTATAATAAATCTCTTTATTAAGATTTAAATTTAAAAATACTATAATAAAGTTATACTAGTATACCTCTAGGTTAAAATAGTATATAATAGCTATAAATAGCCTAAAGGTATTAGTAACTAGGGTTATTACTTAAGTTAATAGATAACTTTTTAGTTAATAATTCCTAAGAATATAAAGATAAGCTTTATATTATAGAAGGTAGACTTACTTATTTAATTTATAAGAAAAGACCTAAGTAAGGCCTAGAAGCTTTATATATATAAGGACTTTAAATCTAGATACCTTTATAGTTACCTTTTTATTAATAATTTTATTAAATTCTTTATCTTAGGCTTTCTAAAACTCTTTCTTTTTTAAATAACTAGCTAAATAATTATAATAAGCTAGAGGAGAAGAAAGCCTAGATATATAAGGCTTTTTTTACTTTTAAGTCCTAGCTTAAAAGCTATAGTAAATACTTTAAGATTATTATAATCTTATAGATTTATTAATATTTTATAATTATTACTACTATTAGGTAAGTTAAGTAAATTATTAATACTTAATAGTATATAATTTATTAAATCTAGAAATTATCCTAGTAAATTTAGAGAAGTTAGTAAATTTAATTCTTAACTTTCCTTTTCCTTTTCTTTATAATCTAGCTAATTATAACTAATAGGAGTTTAAACCTATTAAAGCTAATTAAGTAGTTATTATAGTAATAAAGAGTATATTATTTATAAAAGCCTTATATTAGAGCTTTTATTCTTATTATTATTAACTAGCTCTTTAAGGAAGTGTTTTTTAACCTCTTTTATAGTTAATAATAAGCCTCTTTCTTAAGTATAAAAGATAGACTTATTAAAAGTAATATAGCTTAATAAAAACTAGTAGCTTCTCTTTATTATTAGTACCTAAATTAGGTATTATATAGAGGAAATATATCTAGTAAGGTATTTAATATAAGCTCTTTAAGTAAGCTTTAAACTTACCTTATAAAGCTTACTTTATATTATTATAAATACTTTATAACTAAAAGCTTATAAGTAAGTTATAAAGGCTTCTAAATTCTTTAGTAAGTAACTTTATTAAAGCTTATTCTCTCTTAACTACTTATTTAATACTTATTAAGGTAATTACTAGTTAAGTAGCTTTTAAGGTATATAGTTTAAGATATAAATAGCTACTTTAGTAGCTATAGGCTAGAGGTCTTCTAGGAAGCCTAATTATATTATAAGAGTTATTATAATCCTTATTATTACCCCCCTAGACTATTTAGTATACTTATTTTAATATAAGTAAGCTAGGCTAGACTTTCTAATAATAATACCTTTATTTATAACCTCTTCTTCTTGCTTTTTAGTCTAGAAAGTAGTCTTACTATTAGTTATTATAACTATAATATAAATACTATATACTCTTATATATATAGCTTCTAACTAATTAAAGTAAAGCATAATATTTATCTTTAAGGGAATTATAAAGATATAATATAGTTCTATAGCTCTATAAGTAAAAAGAGTAATATAGTAGTCTTTATTATACCCTAATAATTAAGTAAAGAGATTAAAAAAAACTACTTAAAGTAATCCTAAAGGTAATAACCCTATTTAAGGGACTTATAATATTTACCTCCCCTCCCGGGCACGAGGTAAAACTGCTTAAATTATTATAGATCTCTATTTTTCAACACCTTTTCTAAATATCTAGCCTTTTTCTCTAGCTTTTTATTTCCCTTTTTCTTCTTACTTTTTCTAAATTCCTTAATATTTTCTTTTATTTTTTAAATTTCCTTTTTATCTAGAATTTCCTTAGATTTTTAGATAGCTATTAGGTTCTATAGCCTAGTGGTTATAGCCCCTAGCTTATGGTTACCCTTAGCTATATTATCTTCTAATTAGTTAGTTATTAATTAGTTAATTAGTAGCCCTTGACTTACCTATTGATTATATAGTGTGTTTATTGTGAATTAAAGTGTAGTTAAGTAAGAATAAGTTATGTTTTTTTTTTAGTTTGCCTTAGAGCTTTAAAGAATAAGTTATAAGATAAAAGAGATATAAAGAGATAAAATAAATATAGTTATAGAGGAAGGGGGAATTATATTAATTTATACTATAAGTAAAACTTAAATAGATTTAAGTTTAACTATAGTTATAAATTATAACTATATCTTATATAATTATAGCTATAAAGTTTATTATAAACTTTATATTAACCTTTTAGCCCCTAAATTTATAACTTAAAGCTTATTCCTTTGTTTATATTTTACTTAATACTATAGTAATTATTAAATTTAGTTATTAATTATTACACTAGCTAGGTATTGCTAGTAATTTTTTTTGTTCCTTAAAAATTAGATGCATTGGCCATAACCAATAACCCCAAAAAAATTAAAAATCAATAATATTTACCTCTATGCCTTAGCTATTTAGTAAACCTTATATTTACTTATACTTCTTTTTTTTAATAGAATTTAAAGCTTCTAAAGCACTTAATCTGTTATCTCCTTACCTAGATATACTAATCTAGTGTGCTATAGGTCCACAGGTATTATTATAATAGTCTTTAGGTCTTATAAATCTCCCTTAATAGTAAAAACCTCTAATAAGCTTAAGCCCTCTATATATAGCTATATACTAATAATCTAAGTTTAAAATATTTTCTAATTACCTCTTACTAGGTTTATTACCTTTCTAGTAAGGTTATTCTATCTTATTCCTTTTTATATAAGTAGTTAAAGAGATATAAGGTTTATAAAGAATAATAGTTAGTACTAGGCCTTTAATAAGGTAAAAGTCTAGCTACTTATTAAGATAATCTAAGCTATGCTAATACTATAAGCCTTAGTAATACTATAACCTACTTAAATTCTAGGCTACTAGCTATAATTAAGGTCTATAAACTAGTGTTTATTATTAAAGATATAGATTAAAGTGCTACTATTAAGTATAACCCGCGTTTTGCCCTATGTCAGGAGCACGGAGGCTAGGGAGCTAGGGACAGAGTAGTCACCTAATAAAACCCTTAGATAAGCCTTAGGTTATACAAATAACTAAGTAGCTACTAGATAGCTATGTGTATATAGTAAGGTATTTAAATAAGGATTACTTATAAGGTATATAGAAGGTTAGAGTTTAAGACCTTTATATACTTACCCCTAAGTAGTAGCTCTCTAGCTATAACTAAGAACCTTAGCCTTTACTTTGTTTATATCTTCTTAATCTAGTTATAATAAGTTAAACTCTTAAACCCTTTAGGGAAAATAAACGATTACCTAGGTTTAAATATAAAGAAGCTATAGAATATCTACTTAAAACACACCTATACTTACACTACTTAGTAAGGGAGATATAAACCTATAGTACCTAGGGAGTAACTTATATACCCTAACTTTAAAGCCTAATAAAAAAAGAATATAATAAATACTACCTAGCCCTAATTAATATAGTAATACTAAATCTAGAAATAATAATAATTTAAATAAGCTAGAATAATACTATAAGGTTATATAAGCTTAGCTATAATATACTTATATAAAATAAGATATTATAAATATAGAAGTATAGCTTAAAGAAATTAAGGTAAACTTATAATTAGCTAGATTAAGTAAAGAACTTATAATTACCCCTTAGATAGTTATACTAATTAATCCCTTATTTCTAGCTTTCTTACCTAATCCTAACTTTATAGTAAGTATATACTTATAAAGCTTTATAAAGATATAGTATAAAGTACTTATATATAAAGGTAATACCTATAAGAATTTATAAGTATACCTAGTAAATTTAAATATATTATTTTAGTTAAATCTAAGAACTTTTTATAATAATAAAATTAAGGTAATATATACTAGTAGCTACCTAGCTAATAATATAAAGTAATAATAAATATATTATATAATAGTAAATAAGTTAGTTAATTACTTAGCTTACTCCTAGGATAAATTTATATTCTAGTTAAACTCTAAAGTAATAAATAAAAATATAAAGTACTTTAAAACTACTAAAATACTACTAAATTTAAAGTAAAAGAATAATTAGTTTTTTTAATTTTTTTAAAAACTTTAGACTAAAGTAAAAGCTAAATTATTTAACTAAATCCTTATATACTTAAGAATAATAATTTTCCTAAATAGCTTAAATAATACTATAAGAAAATATATAATTAGCTAGAAGTTTTTAATATCTTAGAGTTACTTATAAAGTTAAGGTGAAAAGGCTAAAGTTATAATAATATTTATATTAAATAATTATAATAAAAGCTATAATAATAAAGAAAGTAAAAAAAAAATTAATACTTTAGCTTCCTTATAAATAACTTATAGTAAAGTTTATAATAACTAAGTATAAGTTAAAGGCTATTTAAGTACTATAAATATAGTAATCCTAAATATAGTATAAATAAATATAAAGTAATAAATTACTTAATTTATAAAAGTAATAAGTATATTACTAAGAAATATAAGAATAATAGTAATAAGATATTAAATCTTAATAAGATTTTAATTAAATTAGTATAGGCCTAGGATAATAGTCTTACTATAAAGAAACCTATAAATAAGAGAATAAGAATATAAGTATTCTTATAGTAAGATAACTACTAGTTAGCTATACTAGTATTAGTTAATATAAGTATAAAGTATTTAATAATTTACCTTAAATTATTATTAAAATAAAATTAGAAAAATATAGAAAAAATAAAAATAATACTAAAAAGTATAAGTAAAAATAAAATCCTATATAAAGGAATTCTATATAAGCTAATTAAGGTAAAAGATAGTATAGGCTATATAAAAGTTTATTAAATTAGCTACTATATTACTAATATAAGAAAGGAAATACTCCTAGGTATAAATTAAACCCTAAAGTATAAACTTATAGTAATAGATTAAAAGTAAAGTTTTTAAAGATTTTTAATAACTAAGAATTATATTATACTTACTTTAGGAAAGTAATAACTATATAAGGTAGTAAAATAGTTATTTATTATATTATTACTAGTATTACTAAAGATTAAGGTAATTAAGCTTAAGAAAAAGAAAAAGAAAATTAATAAAGATTTATTAGTAAATAATATAGTAAGTAATAACTTAGGTTATAGTATAGCTATAGTAATAGTAATAAAGTATATTTATCTCTTAAAAAAAAACCCTAAGAAATATAATAATACTTTAGATAATATACTATAAGAAGTTAGTAGTAATTATATAAAAAATAAATAGTAATATAACCTAATAAAAAATCCTAGAAAAGTATATAGAATTTATAAATATATTTTTAAAAGATTTAGCTAGTAAGCTCCTAGAATTAAGTAGCTATACTTATATAATTAAATTAGAAAAAAAGAAATAATTACCTTAGGAACTTATATATAATCTAGCTAAAAAAAAGCTAGAAATACTTAGGAAGTACTTAGTAAGTATATAGAAAAAAGGGTAAATTAAAAGATTAACTAATCTAGCTAAAGCCTTAATTTTATTTATTCTAAAAAAATTAAGAAAATTAAGGCTTTATATAAATTATAAAGGCCTTGATAAAATTACTATTAAAAATAAGGCTTTTTTATTACTAATCTCTAAAATCCTTAATTAATTAGTAAGTAAAAAGGTTTTTATTTTACTTAATCTTTAAGAAGTATACTACTAGCTATATATTTATAAGGGTAATAAGTAAAAAATAGCCTTTTAATACTACTATAGCTACTTTAAATATTTTATAATACAATTTAAATTAGTAAATATACTAGTTACTTTTTAGGAATATATTAATAATACCCTTAAGGGATTTATAAATAAATTTTATATTATTTACCTTAATAATATTCTAATATATAGTAATAACCCTATAAGATATATAAAGTATATTAAAAGTATACTAAAGTAACTTTAAGATATAAACCTTTATATTAATCTTAAAAAGTACTAATTTTCTATTAGGTAAGTAAAATTCCTAGGTTTTATTATATCTAAAAAGGGTATTAAGATAGAACTATTATAGGTTAAAGCTATTATAACCTAGCTAATACCTTATAGTATATTTAATATTTAATTATTCCTTAGGTTTATAGGGTTTTACTAATACTTTATAAAATAATATAGTAAGGTAGTAGTCTTACTAATAAACTATTTAAAAGGTAATTAGCTAGTAAAGTTTAAGCTAGAACCTAGTAAACTAGTAGTATTTAAAGAACTTTAAAAGAAGTTTTAAAAGGTGCTAATTTTAGTATATTTTAACTTACTTTACTTACTAAGAGTAAAAATAAATATATTTAGTTATATAATTAAAGCTATATTTATAATATTAATACTAGGTAACTAGTACTTAGTAGTATATTTTTTAAGGAAGTTAACTAATATTAAACTTTATTACTTAATACCTAATACTAAGTTATTAGTAATCTAAAGGATATTTTAAGCTTAAAGATATTACCTTATATATTTAACTTATTAGATTATAGTTATTATAAACTATTTAAATTATAAGTATTTAGCTATAAAGCTAAAGCTTACTAGTAAGTAAGTAATAATATTAAATAAGCTTTATTTATTTAATTTTACAATTAAATATTATATAAGTAAGTTAAATCTTATTAATACCTTATTAAGAAAAGTAAATTATATTAGTAAGAAATATAAGATAAAGGTATTAACCTTATAATTACCTAACTTCTTATTTAAATTTAATAATACTAAGTAATAGAAATACTATATTAATAATAATACTATTATAGGTTTTAGTATTATATTACTTAGTATAGCTAATATTCTATTATAAAGATATTATAATAGCCTTACTAGCCTTTAGGGTTTTAAGAAGTTATAACTTAATTATATTATTAAGAAACCTAATAGTCTAGTAAAGCCTAGTAGTAGTATATAAACTAAGTTTATTAATTCTAAGTAATAAGGTTATACCTTATTTATATTTATTAATATTTTTATAAGTCTAGTAAGCCTATAGGTTAGGAGTTTAACTAGGTTAGTAGCTAGTAAGTAGTATAAGTGCCCCTTTAAAATATTACTTATTTATAATTTATTTATAAGTCTATAAGCATACTATAAGCTAGCTACTTATATAGTATTATAGTAAGAATATAAGTAGTTTAGTAAACCTCTTCTAAGTTTATATATAATACTTATTCTATATATATAGAATTAGAGGCTTTAATTTAAGTTATATTATTTTAAGTATAGTAAGGTAATAACTTTACTATAGGTTATAGGAAGCTACTTAAGAGTAGTAACCTAGAAGTATTATAGATATAGTTTATTAGGCCCTCTAAGCTATTAATATTTAAGAATTAAGTTTTTATTCTAGTTAGTATAAGAAAGGAAATTTTACTACTTACTTATAATAACCTAGTAATAAGCTACTAAGAAGTTAGTAAGACCCTTTATTATATTATAAACTAGTATTACTAGCTATTAATAAAGAAAGACACTAAGTTATATATATAAACTTATATAAGCTATTAGACTTTAAAGCTAAGGCACTATAAACCTTATAGTAAGCTAGGAGCGCTACTAGTGCCTAATTAGCTTTTTTAAGAATTATTAATAGACTTTATTATAAGGCTATTACCTATAAGAGATATAAAATAGACTTATAATATAATCTTAGTTATTATAAACTATTTTACAAAATATAGTATTTATATCCCTATTTTAATATAACTAACTAGTAATAGGTTAGCCACTATATTCCTAGAATATATTTTTAAGGACTATAATACCTTAGAAGGTATTATTATAAATTATAGTTTAATATTTACTAGCGGGTTTTAGATAACCTTTTACTACCTTATTACTACTAAGTAATAACTAAGTACTATATTTTACTTATAAATAAATAAGTAAATAAGTAAATAAAATATTTAAACTAAGTTTTAAAGTATTATCTAAGAGCTTTTACTTACTTTAATTAGACTAACTAGGTAAATAACCTATTAATAGTATAGTTTATATATAATATAAGCATTTACTTAACTTATAGCTATACCTTAGTAAAGGTACTATAAGGTTATAACCCTAGAGGCTTATAATAAGTAATTATAAATATTTTAGTAGTAAATAACTAGGTAGAAACTTAAGTAGTTACACTAAGAGATAGATATATAGTAATTAAGTAGCTTCTAAGTAACTTATAAACCTAGTATATAAAGCACTATAATAAAAAGCAGACTTTAATAAAGTTTAGAGTAAGTAACTATATTTTATTATTTATAAAGAATATTAACCTATAGTAACCTAGTAGGAAGCTAAGTGTAAAGTACCTAGGCCCTTATAAAATTAAAAAGGTAATTAAAACTTATAGATTAGTATACTAATTAAAGCTACTACCTAGAATATAACTATATAATATCTTTAATATTACTAACCTTAAACTATTTATAAGGGACCTAACTAGCGTAAAAGATATATCCTTACTATAAGATAATATTATAGATAATAAATAGGAGTTTAAGGTTAAAAGAATTATCTTATATTATTATAATAGGAGATATTAGAAATACCTAGTTAAATAAAAAGGCTATAATACTTTAGAAAATTTATAGGTAAAGAAAAGAGATTTTATTATAATAGATTTTATTAATAATTATAAGTAATAACTAAGTAACTAGTTTATAAATATAGAGGTATATTTAGTAAAGATTAGATAGTAATAGTAATATATAAAAAAAATAAAGATAATTTCTTAGATAATTTACCTTATAGCTACCTAGTATTATTTACTTTATTTATATATTAGGCCCTAGCCCCCTAGTATTATTATTTTTATTCCTAGGCGCTAGGTTAGTAATAGGGCCTTAGGTAAAGGATTTATTCTTATTATTAAAGAAATCCCCCTCCTTATATATATATATATATATAAAGCTTATCTAGAAGGTCTAATAGCCTAATATAAGTAGGAAGCATAGGTATATGTATAGTAAGCTATTAGTAAGTTAGTAAGGCTATAAGTAAGAATATTAGAAAACTTATTAAGGGAAGGTTTTATATAATAAAGCATAAGCTATTAAAGATATTAATCTAGACTTCTAGATTAATAGTATTACTTAGTAGTAATATAGTAATTCTCTTATTAGTATTAGCCTCTTATATAACCTTTATAGTTAGCCTTACTTATCTAGCCTAGCTATACTTATTAGTATTCTTTATAAATAAAAGTATATTATAAAGTTTATATTTTATATATATTAAGCACTAGTAGTATATTAGTAATAACTAAAGTTATAAAAACTAATATATATATATATTATTAAGAAAGTAAAGATTATTATTAGAGATAATATAACTATTAATATACTTAAAAAGCACTTAATATAATTTTATAAAGTAAGTAAAGTACTAGTAGTATATTAGTATATATATAAGTAGTAAGAAAAGAGAAAATATACCTCTAAGTAGTCTTTATTATTTTATATATAATAAGTATATTTTATTAAGTTACTTATATAAGTTAGTAGTAGTATATAGTAAGATAGTAATAAAGTTATACTTAAGGAGTTAGTATACTTAGTTAGAGTAAATTTACCTTTTATAATATACTATAAAACTATACTATTACTATCTTTAGGGGTAATAGCCTATATTACTACTTACTATATATAATATATATAAGGAATTTTTATACTACTAGTATTACTAGCTATAAGTTAGTAAGGTATATACTAAGGGGTTAAAGATATTATACTTATATTAAAAATTTTAAAGCTATTTACTTCTTAGGAGATTTTTAAGAAAATATCTAAGTAGTTTTCTTAGTTATTAGAGGATTAAATAAAGTAAGAGTACTATACTACTTAGATATAATTTACTATTAGTAAGTTAGTAATAATATACTATAAAAATATAAGTATAAAAGGTAAAGTAACTAATATTTTAGTATTTAAAAGGGATTAGGTATTTAAGTAAGATTAGATATAAATAATAAAATAATACTATAGGATATTAGTAACTACTATAATAAAAGCTATAAAGCTACTAGCTTATAAGTAAGAGTAACTTATAATATTAAGGGAGAATATAAAGAAAAGGAATACATAAAAGTAAGGAAAAGTAAGGAAAAGTAAGCCTCTTTTATATTAGCCTTAGACCCCTAAGTAATTTATATATTATATATAGCTAATCTAGAAATTATAATATTTATAGTTATAGCTACTACTAGTAAATACATATACTAGCTATAAACTCCTAGTAAAAATAATATAATATTCCTAATATTAAATAAGAGCTTATTTATTTTAAATAGTATATAGCACCCTATCTATTTAACCTAATTATAAAATCTAATATAAGTAATTCACTTACTTAGTATTAATAACCTATTAGGTAAAGGTATATATATTAGAAGTAATAAAGTAATAAGTATATAGCTATTTAGAGTTAGAGAGTAAGGGAGGGATTACCTAAAACCCTATAACTTTTATTTTATTATCCTAAATAAATATAATACTTATATACTTATAAAATAACTAATAATATTAAACGCTATTATAAGCTATATATAGTATACTTATATTAGCTAAGTAGCTCCTTTTTAATTAAGGGGTAGTATATTAGAAGTATAAAGGCTAGGGAGCTAGGGATAAAGTAGTCACCTAATAAAACCCTTAGATAAGCCTTAGGTTATACAAATAACTAAGTAGCTACTAGATAGCTATGTATATATAGTAGGGTATTTAGATAAGGGCTACCTATAAGGTATGTAAGAGGTTAGAGTTTAAGACCTTTATACACCTACCCCTAAGTAGCAGCTCTCTAGCTATAACCAAGAACCTTAGCCTTCACTCTGTTTATATCTTCCTAACCTAGTCGTGACATTTCCTTAATACTAAACCTATAAAGCTTTTAAATAAGCTTTACTAAGGCTATACTTACTAGATTATAGCTAAATTTATTACTATAAAGTATATAGAAGTATTAGGCTATAGTATAAGTAAAAGAGCTTTTAAAGATAGTATTTAATATCCTTAGGCCTTTAATATAAGGCTTAAAGAGATATATTATTACCTAAAGAGCTATAAGGGCTAATAATATTAAAAAGGTAATTAAGGACTATTAATTATATAGTAAAGAGTTTAGAATAAGTATAATTATTAGAGTTTTATTATAGTTAAAGTAAGATTAACTAAATGTGAGGCCCTACTTATAACACCTATGCGCTAGCGCACTACTAGGCAGGCATACCACGCCCTAGGGCTAGGTTTATATAACACTAGTAAGCTACTAGCTATAAGCTAGTAACTTATATATATAATATACTTAGATTTAGTAAGCTTTAGTTAATATATAAGTACCCTTATATTTCTTACTTAGCTATCCATTTATTTTTATAATTTTAAAGCTTCTTTTACTAGTTACTTAAAAGTAATATAAGGAGAAAAATAACCTAATTTACTAGAATAATACTATATATTACTTAGGATTTACTAAATAATAGTAATACTATAGCTAGAGATATACTATATTTTATAACCTTATTTAATACTATACCCTTTACTATAAGGGAAAAAAAGGTAGTAATTAAAAAGTAAATTACCTAGCTTAAGTAACTTAAGAAACTATAGAAGTAAGAATAAGAACTTACTAACTTACTATAACTTTATAAAGAAAAAGTGCTAATAAAAAAAGGCTAAAAAGCTAGTATATTCTTAAGTCTTAGTAGCTAAGAAGTTAAGGTTTAAAATATTATAAAACTCTAATACCTTATAAACTTATAAAAGTATAAAATATAGCTTAATAATCTTAACTATATCTTTAAGAGGGTAAAAAAGAAGTATTATTAAAATAACTAAAAGATTCTTTTTATACTTAACTATATATATATAAACTATTAGGTAAGATAAAACTAATATATTAAAGAATAACTAGCTAATAGCTAGGAATATCTTAAGGATAACTAAGATAAGTTCTAGGACTAGACCTTTATATTACTTAAGGACTTTATAAGCTATAATATATAAATAGCTACCTAGCTAGAGAATATAAAGTAAAAGAAAGGCTAGAGCCTTATTAAGTTTAGTATTTACTTAGATTTACTAAAGAAATACCTTAAATAAGCTTTAAAGAAAACTTATATTTTTATATTCTTTATAAAATTACTTCTTAACTTATAAGACTATATTAACTTATATATAGATATTACTAGGTTAACCTAAGAAGAGGTTATATAGCTTACCTAATAATTCTAGGAAGTAATATTAAAAAATAAGAGAAAGCTAAGTAAGTTAGAAAAAAAAGGCTTATATAAAGTTTCTTAATATTAAAGATATAACTCTTTATAAGGCTATTAGCTAAATAAAAACTAAAAGAATAAGAATAAGAATAAAAAAAAGAATAAAAAAAAGATCCTAGTTACTTATCTAAATAATAATAAGCTATAAGGAAAAAAGTAATACTTTAATTATAGTAGTATAAAGTATTTTATTTATAATTATAATAAGCTAAGAAAAGACTAGTAAAAGGGTTAAAGAAACTTCTAGAGGTAAAAGTAAATACCTTTACCTTTACCTTAAATATTAAAGTACTATTAGGATATTAATTTTATATACTAGTTATTATTTATAAGTAAAAAGATATTAAAATAGTAGTAAATTTTAATAGTTATACTAAGATTAATATTATTAGTACTTAGTTTATATAAACTTATAAGCTTAATTAGGCTAAGGCTATAGTACTTATTCTAAAGGTAGTAAGGGCCTTTATAGTTTCTTAATATAGTATTTATAAAATACTTATTTTAATTAAAGACTTATAAGGTAAAAAAAAAGACCTTAAGCTACTATATATAGCTATTAATAAGGACCTAAGAGTAAAGGAAAGCCTTATATTAATTAGAATATATATACTTATAGAAAAATATATATACCTTTACTTAGACTTATAAGAATAGTAGTTTAAGAAAGAAAAGGTAGTTTTTTTATTACTAACTCCTTATAAATTTATAAAGGTAATATATAATAAGATAATTATATATACTATTATAAGGGTTATAGAAAATAAGTTTATCTCTTTTAAAGATAAAAAGAAAGTAAAAGTATATAAAACTACTAAAGATATCCCTAAGAAGTTATATAAGTTTAAAAATATATTTATATTAAATAAGGTAAGAAGCCTCCTATTAAAGAAGTTAACTAATTATATAATTAATCTTATACCTAAAGCTATACCTTTATATAGACTAATTTACCCTTTTTCCTAAAGTAAACTTAAAAAGCTTTAGGAATATATTAATAATAACCTAAGAAAAGGCTAGATAAAACCCTTAAAGAGCCTTATAGGTATACTTATCCTATTTATACTAAAGAAGGATAGAATATTCTAACTATATATAAACTATTAAGGACTTAATAAAATAATATAGAAAAATTACTATACTTTTCTCTTAATTTTAAAGATTCTTAATTAATACTAAGAGGCTTATTTCTTCTTAAAGATTAATATTAAGGATATATATTATAGAATTTATATTAAAGAGAGTAATAAGTAAAAGATAGCTTTTTATATATATTATAAGCACTATAAGTACCTTATAATACCTTTTAAATTAACTAATATCCTAGCTACCTTTTAAAGCTATATCTATAAAGCACTTTATAAGCTAGTTAATATTATTTATATAGTGTATTTAAATAATATCTTAATTTTCTTTAAAATAAAAAAGAAGTATACTATATATATTAAGTAAGTCCTAGAATATATAAGGTTAGTAAAGTTATATATAAAACCTTTTAAGTACTTTTTTTATAAGAAATTAGTAAAATTCCTAGGGTTTATTCTCTTAGTTAATAGGATATTAATAAATACTTACTAAGTTAATATAATTAGAGAATAAAAGAAGTGTTGAATCCTCCGGATTTTCATTGGTTCAATCGTGGCCAAAGACCGGACTAAATATAGGTCTGGCATAATGCACGCAATATAATTAGCTACATTAATTCACTACCCCCTCTTTTGCCTTACTTATAGGTTTTACCTACTTTTCTATTATCTAGACTTTCTCTCTTTTCTCTCTCTTTAGCTAGCTATTATTAACTTTAATATTATAAAATTATCTTATAACTTACATAAGCACCTTAGTGTAACTAACACTAATTAGTAGTTAACTTTATCACTATAGATAAGTTAGGTATTATAAGAAAAGATATTTTTATAAATACTATAGCTACTACCCCTTATTATGCTAAATTAATAGTTATTATAGTAAAGAGGCATAACTATATAAGTATACTAAAGGAAGAGACTAGAATCCTAGTTATAGGCTTATTAGGCTTCTAAGGAATTAATCTATTAACCCTTAGGCCTTTAGGATATTATTATTAATTATTAATTTTATTATCTATTATAAGAAAACTAACTAATTAACTGATTTTATTACTACAAGGTATTTATATTAAACCTAATATTAAATAACCTTAGCTAAGCTAGCTAGTATACTATAACTTCTCTTAATATATCCTACCTTTCTAATAGACCTTTAATCTCTCTCTATAAGTATTTACTACTTATTTCTTACCCTATTACTCTTAGTATTATTTACCCTATACTTATTAGTAAAAGAGATTACCTCCTTCCCTCTTTTCTTATAAAAATAAGGGACTACTACTACCTATTTTTCCTTTATTACTTTTAGCACTTTTATTACTTTATTTATCCTTATTAATTTATTATTCTTACTACTTTTACTACTTTTTTTACTATTTTTACTATTTTTATAATTTTCTAGCTTTATTAAAGTAATAACGCTCCTAAAGTATAAAAGAAGACCTTCATAATAGTAATAGGTAAATATATAAGCTTAATTAGCAAAAGAATAATAACTTAAACCCTTTTTTATAGCCTAGATATTATAAGATAGTAGAATCTAAATCTAGCCCTTTAATAAAGGGAAAAGCTAGTAATAGTAAGGCCCTAATAATTACCCTTAAGAGACCCCTAGAAGATAAACTACTACTATATCTTTAACTACTTACTTATAACCTTATAAAAGATTAGAAAGAGCTTATTAAGCTAAATCTAGAAGATACTATATAGCTTAAACTTAATAACTATATTATAAGATTTATTAATCTTAGTAAGTATTAAGGTTAGAGAGATAATAACCTTTAGAAATTATTCTAAGAAGACTTTAAAGGCTAGTCTAAAGATACCTTTAAGAGAGTAAATAAAGAGATTATTAAAGAGCTATATAACTCTTTATAAGATTATAGTATCCTTATTAAATAAGGCCTAGGATACTCTATCCTAGTATTACTTAAAGAAGTGCTTAATTAAATAATAATACTATATTAGCTATAAGAAGAATTATAATCTTCTAAATCTCTAAAGCCTTAACCCTAGCACCCCTAATTACCTACCTTAGAAATCTACCTTCCTTAAACCTAGTAATTCCTTAAACCTTTATAAAAGCCTTTATAAAGATCTTAATTAAATTAATTACTTTATCCTAATAATTATTATTTATAATAACCTATAAACTATTATTTATAGCAAATTATACCCTTATAGTAATTCCCTTTTAAAGATTAGATTATAAAGAAAATCTTAGAGCTTATAAAGATATATAAGAATAGTAATTACTATAGTAGGAAGCTATATTAAAGATTATACTCTTTAAAAATAAGTATAATAGAATTAACCTCCCTTAAATATATTATTAGAAAGCTTTCCTTATTATATTAATAAGTAATACTAAATAGTATTACCTTAATTACCTCTTTAGGAATAATTATTCCTATAAAGAGATAATTACTTATATTTATTAATACTTTAAGATAGAAAGTAACTAATAATTCTATTACTATAAATAAAGTAATATAATACTAAAGAATATAATTAATAAAAACCCTAATAAAAGTAAGCTTAAGTACCTTAAGATTATATTATTAACCCTTAAGAAAATCTATAAAAAGCTATACCCTTTTAATATAGTAAATACTAAGCTTTATAAGTAAATATTAAATACTATAGCTAGTGTATTTAAATATTAGATAGTTAAGTATATATACTCCCTAGGCTTTAAAAGTCTTACTAAAGATCTTTATAAGGTAATTACTATTATAAAATTAAATAAAAAGATTACTTAATACCTTTAGTACTAAGAAAAAGACCCCCTAGAGGCTACATTTACTAATTATTAGTATAAATAATAATCCTATAGTAAAGGAAGCTATTATAGAAAAAGCCCTAGGCCTAGCCCTAAGCACTACTTTATATATAGTAAGAATAGCTACTAGTTCTCTAATTACTTTACTAAAGAATATTAGAAAAAGAAAAACTACTAGTAAGATAGTAAAATATATTAAATAGCCTCTTTAAAGAAAAGATTCTAGGTATTCCTTATCTTTTATAAAGGGTAAGATAATAATAAACTTAATAATAACTTTAGTTAGGATTAGGAACTATATCTTATAGCTTATATAAAGGCCTAGGATAATAATAATAATAAGGTAAAAGAGTTACTATTAATAGTATATCTAAGTATTATATAATTCTTTTACTTAGACTAATAATAATAATATTAATACTAATATTCTTATAACCCTAAATAATTAAGCCTTCCTATATGTATTCCTTAAGTAAGAGCTTTATAAGCTATAAGAGTGTAATAAAGGTTTAACTTACTATATCTCTAAAGAATACTATTCTAAAGAGGTTTTTAAAGGTATTATACCTAATACTAGCGCTATAGGAAGATTAACTATAGGAGAGGTATAAGTAAGAGCTTTATTAAGATTAATACCTTTATTAAAAGTAATCCCTTATAAGCCTTAAATTATTATATTTAGCACTAGATTAGTAGTTATAAGAGGTATTCTTTATATACTTATAAAGCTTAGAAAGCTTAAATTCTCTATTATTAATATAGCTACCCCCTTTCTTTTCTTAATTACTAATATAGATAATATATAGATTAAGATTAATAACCTTATAAATATACTTATTTAAGGTAATAAGACTATACTTATAGTATAATAATAGGGTTATTCTTAGTAGTTACTAGAGGTAAAAGAAATAGTTACCTTTTATCTCTTAAAAGGAAATATTTATTAATTATATTATTAGCTTAGTTACTCTTTTATTTAATAACTTATAAAGATTTTTTAATAAGCTAGTTATAAAGTTAAATACTAGGTAATTAAGAAATTAACTAAAGTCTACTACTATTACTAAACATATAGTAAGGCCCCTAGCTAATTTAAATTTATAATTAAAGATAATTATAAATTTAACTATAAGATTATTATTAATATTATATAAATTAATAGTTAACTAGCGCTTTATATTATTAATTTAGTAACCTTATTCTAAGTAGCCTAATTCCTTAATCTAAGGAAGTAAAAGGCTTAAGATATCTAGGACACTATCTAAGAGTACTAGATTAATACCTATCTTTAGTAGTGTCCTAGATATAGTCTATTAGACTCTCTAAGCTATTAATATTTAAGAATTATATTTTTATCCCTTTAGAAATAAGAAAAGAAATTTTATTACTAACTTATAATAACCCTATTACTAGGTATTAGGGAGTAAGTAAAACTCTTTATTAGATTATAAACTAATATTATTAGCTAATAATAAAGAAAGATATAAAGGTATATATTAATACTTATATAAGTTATTAAACTTTAAAACTAAGGCATTATAAACTATATAGTAAGCTAGCTATGCTACTAATGCCTAATTACCCTTTTTAAGAATTATTAATAGATTTTATTACTAGACTTCTACTAGTAAAAGATTAAAACTAGACCTATAACGTGATTCTAGTTATTATTAACTAATTTATAAAATATAGTATTTATATTCCTATATTAATATAACTAACTAGTAATAGGCTAGTAACTATATTCTTAGAATATATTTTTAGAGATTATAGAGCTCTAGAAGGTATTATAATAAACTAAGGTTCTATATTTACTAGTGGTTTCTAGATAACTTTTTATTATCTTCTTATAACTAAGTAGCTACTTAGCACTACTTTTTACCCCTAGATAGATAGTTAGATAGAACGTTTAAACTAAGTCCTAGAATATTATTTAAGGGCTTTTACTTATACTAAATAGACTAATTAGGCAGATAACCTATTATTAGCGTAGTTTACATATAACATAAGCAATTATATAACGCATAGCTACACACTAGCAAAGGCATTATAAGGTTATAATCCTAGAGGTCTATAATAAGTAATCATAAATATCCCTTTAGTGAATAATTAAGCTAAAAGTAAAGTCTTAGCACTAAGAGAGAAATATACTATAATTAAATAGCTTTTAAGTAATTTATAGACTTAGTATAAGAAATATTATAACTAGAAAAGAACTTTAATAAGGTTTAAGGTTAGTAATTATATTTTACTATTAATAAAGAATATTAATTTAAGATAACCTAGTAGGAAGCTAGCTATAAAATATCTAGGCCCCTATAAGATTAAAAAGGTAATTAGGAGTTATAGATTAGTGTATTAATTAAAGTTACTACCTAGAACTTAATTATATAATATATTTAATATTACTAGTCTTAAGCCTTTTAAAGGGAATCTAACTAATATAGAAGATATATCCTTACTATAGGATAATATTAAAGATAATAAATAAGAGTTTAAAGTTAAGAGAATTATTTTATACTATTATAATAAAAGGCATTATAAATATCTAGTTAAATAAAAAGGCTATAATACTTTAGAGAATTCTTAGGTATTAAAAAGGGATTTTAGTATTAGAGAAATTATTAATAACTATAAGTAATAGTTAAGTAGTAAAGTTAATATAAGATAGTTATAATTTATAAGTTAATATAGTAAGATATTAGAAAATAAAGTTAATTTACTTAATTTACTTAAATAACTTAAATAATTTATTATATAGCTACTAAGTACCTATCCCTTTATAATAGAGTTAGTTACTAGGACTACTAGTTCCTTAGTAGTAGTAGTAGCTATAGTAACTATAAAGGTAAAGGCCTTAGGAGTATCTTTATTATTAGAATCCCTCTCTTTATATATATAGACCTAAAGTTTACTAAGGAGCTTAATAGGACTAATATAATTAGGTAAGTTAATAATATAGGGTATAAACTACTAGTAAGTTAGTTAGGTATTAGCTATATATATTAAGAAAGCTTACTATTAGGATATTCTAGGCTATAAAGCAAAGACTATTTAAAATATTAATCTATATCTTAAGGTTTATAGTATTACTTAATAGCGCTATTATAATACACTTATTACTCTTTACTTTATAAGTAGTATTAGTAGTTATTTAAGTGTAGTAAATATATCTATACTTATTAGAATTTTTATAAGATAGGATAGTATTCTATAGCTTTTTCTTTACTTTTATAATAAACTACTAGTAAGTTAGTAGTAATCTAGTGTCTAGGTAATAGAATTATACTTACTTTATCCTAATAGTAGTAGCTACCTTTTAGAGTAGCTTTAATAAGTTTAAATAGCCTATTATAAAGCTATATAATTTAAGCTAGATACTAGTAGTATATTAGTAATAAGTAAGTAAATTCTAGATAAGAAAGATATACTATAAGGTAGTTTTTATTATTTTAAAAGTAATAAGTATATTTTATTAAGTAGCCTATTAGAATATTAGTAATAAAGAAGTAATAAGTAAGCAAAGAAGTTATACTTATAGATTCTTTATATTCTATAAGAAAGGTCTTATTATTAATAAGATATCCTAGAATATTATAGGTACTATTTTTAGTAGGATATTCTATATTACTACTTACTAAGAGCACTATATATATAGAATCTTCTTACTTATTATATTACTAGTAGTAAGTTAGTAATAAAGATACTATAAAGATATAGTAAACTTATATTAAAATTTTAGAAGTGGTTTGCTTCTAAGGAGATAACTTCTTAGGAGACTTTAAAGAAGATTTCTTAATAGCTTAACCTTTAGGAGCTATTAATAAAGGGGGAGTTCCTATATAAGTATTAGATATAGTAAACTAGCTATAAGTTAGCTATAATAAACTAGATATAAATTATAACTAGAAGCAAATAAACTAATAACTAAGAATAAGATAAAAGACTAAGATAAATAGTAATAGATAATAATAATATTTAAAGACTAAAAAAGATTAGTAACTATAGTATAATAGTAATAAGAAAGCTACTACTTAGTAAGTAAGGGTAACTTATAAGGTTAAGGATTATTATAGGTAAAAGGAAGTGTGTAAAAAGGGGGAAAAATTAGTCTCTTTTATATTAACTATAAACCCCTTAAGTAATCTAATATATTATATATAAGTAATCTATAAATTATAATAATAACCATTAGCTCTGCTACTTATATATATGCCTAATAGCTATAAACTTATAGTAACTATAACATAAGCCCTTTAGTTAGACTATCTAGAACTATAGCGTTAGGTACCTTATTTATTTAAACTAATTATAAAAATTAATATAAGTTATCTATTTTTTTTAGTCTAGCTATATAATAGGTAATAATATTTATTTTACTATATTAAAGCTATATATAGGCTACTATTTAGACACTATTACTTATAATAAAAGGGGTTATTTATAATTAGTATATTATTATTATTATTTTATTTACCTATATATCTAGTTATAAAATACCTTATCTTATTTTTCTTTATAAGCTTTATTATAGTAACTATACCCTAAGTAAGTAGCTTATTTTATAATTAAGGTTAATTATATATTAGGGGAGTATTATATTAGGAGCGTAGAGGTTAAAGATAGAATATTTATTAGAGCGAATCTTTAAAGGACCTTTAGGCTATGTAAATAATAAAGAGGCTAGCTAGCTATAAGATAGCTATATACTTATAAAGCAAGGTATTCCTTAAAGACTATATATATTATTAGTGCTAGGTTAGAGATTAAAACCTTCACGCACTTACCCCTAGCTAGTATCTTCCTAGTAGTGACTGCGAGAATCTTAGCCATTACTTTGTTCATTTAACCCTACGCTTAAGCCGTGACAAACACACCTTCGGGTTATGACATTAATGCTAGCTCTCACGGGTCTTCTAGTGTGTGCTAGTCCTAGGTTCGAATCCTCATGGGTGGGGCATGTGCTAGTCCTAGGTTCGAATCCTCATGGGTGGGGCATGTGCTAGTCCTAGGTTTAATTCCCGTAGTTGGATTAACCTGACAGGTCTAGGTTTGAATTGCTAGGCTAGGTAGCTTGCGTTAGGCTCACAGGGCAGGTATGGTTGCGCCCGTACGGTTGCGACCGTGGGGTCACGTGCACTAGGTCATTGTGTAGGCAAGCCTAGCTGTTGTGCATACTAGGCCTTAGGGGTTTATAATTAGTTAATTATCTTAGAGGCCACGAATAACTAGGCCTAATCCAAGCTAAGGTTGCGTTATTACTAGCCGCTAGCCTGTGTGGGGCCCTTGGCTTGGGACGAGCCTTACAAGGGAAGGGATAATTATTAGGTGCGCGCATTCGTAGGCAGGCCTAATAATCAATTATAAGGTGTAATGCAGCGAGAGCTAGCATTGGTGGATCTTTTAGTCTAGTGGCTTACCCGCACACCTTCGGGTTATGACAGTAATATAGTTATTAAAGCTTAAAATACTAAAAGCTTTACTACTACTAAAAGGGTATAAGAAGAGTTATTAGAAGAAAGCTTTAATAAGTCTAAAGATAATAAATTTAAGTCTTAAATAGGGAATACTAATATATAATACCCTAATAATAAGGCTTATAATATTATTAAGCTTCCTAATAAAGAAGATTCCTTTTTTAAGGATAATTAGTAGTATTAAAGTTAGTCTTAAAGTAATATTCTAGAGTAAAGTACTAATAATATAGCTATTTCCTTAATACTAAACCTATAGAGCTTTTAAATAAGCTTTACTAGGGCTATACTTAATAAATTATAGCTAAATTTATTACTATAAAGTATATAGAAGCGTTAGGCTATAGTATAGGTAAAAGAGCTCTTAGAGGTTATATCTAATATTCTTAGGCCTTAAATATAGGGCTTAAAGAGGTATATTATTACTTAAAGAGCTATAGGGGCTAATAATATTAAGAAGGTAATTAAGGACTATTAATTATATAGTAAAGAGTTTAGAATAAGTATAATTATTAGAGTTATATTATAGTTAAAGTAAGATTAACTAAATCCTCTAATTTAGAACTTATTATTATTAAAAGAGGTAAAGTAAGTATAAATTAAGTTAAATTTTAGTGTTAATACTATTTACTAGTAAAAGCAAGGCTTTTTATCTTAAAGGTCTACAGGCTATGTATATTTATTACTTTTTAACCTATAATACTATTATTATATTAATTAGAATTCTATTAATAACGCTATTAAATTTATTAAATATATATCTTTTTATCTAAATTATTACTTTACTAAACCCTTTAAAGCTACTATACTATCCTTTTCTAAATCTTATAGCCTATAAGGCCTATAAGAAGTAAAGATACTTATATAGTAGCTATTTTAAGCACTTTATACTATCTCTAAGTAATAATTCTATCTCTCTTACTTTAAAGTTATATAGCTCCTTTCTACCTAATTTAATAAAGTTAGAGAGGGCTATAATAATATAGACTATTTTAATTTATATAAGAAAGTTATACTTAGCAGCGCTATAGCAAATTATCTTTTACTTTTACTTATATTACTTAAAAACACGCTTTATAACTATTTATAATTATATATACTAAAAGTTAAAAAGCTCTTTCTTATTATTAGGGTGCTTATAAGCTTCTCTTTAGTTTTGTAAATAATATTAAACCCTTAAAAATAGTGTAATTAAGCTATAATATAAGCTAAATCCTGTGTTACTAAGATAAAATTAGCCTTAAGGGATTATAAAAGACTTTAAGAATACTATCTATAATAAGATACTATTATTAATAGAACCTTTAGCGCTTACTAGTATATATAGGAATAATTCCTTAAAGCTTATAGCTACTAGTATATTTTATAAGATATTATTCTTCCTTAACTAGTATCTTTGCTACTAATTTCGTGGAATATACGCTGGAATATGTGTGCTATTAATAGTACTAATAGCACTATTAAATTAAAGGAACTTCTTATTTAGCTCTATAAATAGCGAGACTAACTATATATTATTTACGCTAGTTAGCTCTATAGATGGCTATTACTAGTACTCCTGCTACTAAGTTAAAAGGGAAAACCCTAACCTAGTGTAAAGGGCTTGGGCTTTGCCTAAGCATTTCCTATGGCGCACACAAGTGAGGATGGTTCTAAGCTAGCAAGGATATAAAAAGGGGGCTAATATAAGGTAGTTAGGGGGTATAAGAGGCACTAGTAGGAATAGGTCTTTTACCTTTCTTTCTTCCCTCCTTAAGTTTCTTAATATTATATTAATGCTCTATTATAGTTACCTAGGGGCTAGTCTATAATAATTAAGAAACTTCCTTTAGTCCTTATAATAGCTACTAAAAGATATAATAGATATACTAATAAATATACTAATAGATATAATAGGCACGCTTTAACCCTAAGATTAATATAGCTAGGGGATGTTAACCCCCCTATTTAACGCTATAGCACTATTAGTAGCTTAATAGGCTTAATTTAAAACACTCTAACTTATACTAAATAAGCAAATAGTAAAGCTTATATATCTCTAATAATAAGTAATAGTAAATAGCATAGAACCTTTAACCTAACTACCCCCTATAGCCTAGCCTAGCACCCTAGAAGCTAACCTTACACTACCTTTTACCTCTAACCTAGTCTTACTTATACCTAAAGTAAAATAAAAACTAATCCCTATAAGTAACCTATATAATAGTAATAAAGCCTTATTTATTATATAAAGGTTTCTAATAGAGTATAAGTTATAGGTAAATAAGGACTTTATTAGTACTAATAAGGATAAATAGGTATTTATTTACTAGAACCTATTCTCTAGAGTTTAGTCCTAGGTAGCTACTTACTTTAAGTAAGGTAGTACTATTAGTTTTAACCTTACTAACTTCCTAGAATACCTTAGGTTAGTATTCTCTAACCTATATAGGTAGGAGATAGCTCTTATAAAGCTTAACTAGCTAGAATAAGGCCTAGGGAAGCTATTTTCTATATTCTTTATTTACTTTATAAAGAAGCTATTACTAGTAAAAAAGGAATATTAGGGGGATAATATAAAGCTAGTAAAGCTTTAATATATACTTAATAAGTATTTAAGGGAGATTAGTATAGGCTAGGGTATTAGCTAGAGTAACTAGCATATAGCTATTATATAGTATTATAAAATTATAGTTAATATTAAAGCCCTTACTATAGAGAATAAGTATTAGTCCTAATATAAACCCTAGTAGGCTAAACCTATACCCTAGACTAACTATAAGGGTAATATACTAATAACTAGGGTTTATATAGCTAGCACTTAGCTAGGAAAGTAAAATAAGCTAGCTAAGAAGGAGAAAGGGCTAAAGCTTACTATAAATATATAATAGGCTAAATAAGTATTAGAAGTAAAGTTAGCTAGATACTATTAGAAAGAATACTGCCTATAATATAAATCTAAGGACTACTATATCTAGGAGTGCACTTTTCTCCTACCTTACTATCTATAGGTTAGTATTAACTTATATAGGGTAAATAAGGAAAGTATAGATAAGAAGGTAAATATTCCCCCTATAGAAAACAAGTAGCCCCTAAGTAAAGTCTTATATAAGGGCAAATAGGCTAGTTAATTACTATACTATAGGATAACTATTATAGCTATATAGAGATAAAGCAGGATATAGTATAGTATATAGACTAATTACTATTCTTAATTCCTATACTCTTTAATATATATTATTATATTAATATCTAGATTAATTATAGTTATAATTACTATAGTGCTATAAGTAAATTAGTAGTAAGGTAACTTAGCCTAGAGCTTATATAGTTACTAAAATAGAGGTATATTTACACTATAGTAGAAATAAAAAGAAGAGGGAAGTAGGTTAAGGAAGATACCTCTTTTATAACTTATATAGTATACACTAGAATTAATATAGATAGCTAGGAGTTATTTATATATCTATATATTATCCTAGGTCTTACTGTGGCTTCCTCCGGACCCTCGGACGATAGTTAGTCCGGCCGTGGCCCAAGGTGGGTCCACAAAAGGGATGCACGCGATGCGATTAGTTATATCGCAGGCATCCCTACACCGCTTGCAGTGGCTCCGCACTATAAGACCCACTTTTTCCCCTTTTCGCTTACTTTCTCTCCTTCTCTCTCTTCTCTTCTCTCTTAGCTATTATTAACTTTATTAAATTAAACCCTCTTTACACTAGTGTAATATTCCTTAGTGTAACTAATACTAATTAGTGGTTAACTATAACTATAAATAAGTTAGGTATTATAAGAAGAGATATTTCTATAAATACCATAGCCCCTTGCCCCTTAAGCTAATATATAGGCTATTTAGGCAGAGAGGCATAACTATAGAGTGTGCTAAAGGAAGATAGACTAGAATCCTAGTAATAGGCTTATTAGACTTCTAAGGGATTAATCTATTAACTCTTAGGCCTTTAGGATATTTAGTTAATTATTATTCTTATTATCTATTACAAGAAAACTAACTAAATAACTAAATCTATTACTATAAGGTATTTTATTTAAACCTAATATTAAATATAACCCTTAGCTAAGCTAGCTAATTTATATAACCTTACCTTTCTACCTCTCTTCTCCTTTCTTTATAATTATTTACTATAACTATCTTTACTTCTCTATGTTTTACACATAGTTAAGTTATTTCTAAGTCTACGCTATCTTAAGTTATTTTTAAGTTTGCGTTATCTTTATTACCTATGTTTTTTTTCTTCCCTCTTTTTATTGTTTTTATTATTTCTTCTAATTATCCTATTTGTTCTATTTACCCTATTTATCCTATTCTGCTTATCCTATTTATTTTGCCCTATTTATCCTGTTTTCCCTGTTTTTTTTTATTTACCTTATTTACTATATTATACCTAATATAAAAACGCTATCCTATTATTATACTCCTGTTTAGTTTGTTCTATTTATTTGGTTTGTTTTATTTAATTAGAACTCTAGGCTTTATTGTATTAATTATATTACTTTATTAAAGATAGTGGAATTTAAATCTAGACCTTTAATAAGAGAAAGAGCTAGTAATAGTAAGGCTTTAATAATCACTATTAAAAGACCCTCTAAGAGTAAACTACTACTATATCTATAACCACTTGCTAGTAAGCTTATAAGAGATTAGAAAGAGTTTACTAAGCTAGACCTTAAAACTACTATATAGTCTAAGCTTAATAATTATATTATAGGATTTATTAACCTTAGTAAGCATTAAGGTTAGAGAGATAATAATCTCTAGGAATTATTCTAAGAAGACTTTAAAGGCTAGTCTAAGGATACCTTTAAAAAGGCAAATAAGGATATTATTAAAAAGCTATATAACTCTCTCTAAGATTATAGTATTCCTATTAAATAAGGCCTAGGATATTTAATCCTAGTATTACTTAAGGAAGTACTTTATTAAAAATTAATACCTCTTTAGCTAGAAAAGAGATTAAGATTCTCTAAACTGCCTTAAATATAACCCCTATAAGTTACTACCCTAAAGACCTTCCCTAGTATTTCTTACTCTTAAAGAGAATAATTACTATATTCTTTATAAGAACCCCTATAATAATCTTAGTTATACTAAGAGTTTAAACCCTAATAGCTTACTTTCCTCTCTTAATACCTTCTTTTTAGTAAATAAACTATAAAGAAGATTTCTAAGCTTATAAAAATATATAAGAATAGTAATTACTATAGTAGAAAGCTATATAACTTCCTTACACTAAAGCTTATACTCTTTAAGAGTAAATATAACTAGATTAATCTCCTTAGATTATACTTTAGTAAAGCATTCCTTATTATACTAATAGGAGATACTAAATAACACTTCCTTAACTACCTTTCTAGTAAGAATCTCTTTTATAAAGAGATAATTATAAATATCTATTAATACTTTAAAATAGAAAGTAATTAATAGTTTTACTATTATAAATAAAGTAATATAACCCTTAAGAATATTATTATTTAGAACCCTAAAAAGAGTAAGCTTAAATATCTTAAGATCCTATTAACTATATTAAAGAGAGTCTATAGAGAGCTATACTTCTCTAATATAGTAAATATAAAGCTCTATAAGTAAACCTTAAATATAGTCTCTAGTATTTCTAAATATTAGGTAGTAAAGTATATATATATACTAGGCTTTAAGAACCTTACTAGTAATCTTTATAAATTAATTATAATTATAGAGAGTAGTATAAGGAGTACCTAATATTACTAGTAATAAGGTAAAGACCTTTTAGAGGCTATATTTATAGACTAATAATATAGTTAATAAAATTAGAGAGGAAAAGGAGACTATTATAGTAGCTCTAAGCGCTCTAAGCAATACTTTATTTATAGTAAAAGTAGCTACTAGTTAATAAATTACTCTAATACTAAGCAGAAGAAAGAGAGAGAGAGATAGTAAGCTAGTAAGAGTTATTACTTACCCCCTTTAGAAAAGAAATTCTAATTATTCCTTATTTTAATTAAAGGTAGTACTAATACTAAAATAAAGGAACTAGAAGACTAGGAATCCTAGCTTAAGGCCTACACTTAGGCCTAAGATAATAATAATAATAATAATACTAAAGAGAAGCTATTATTAAAGGTATACTTAAGTATTATATAATTCTTTTACTTTAGGCTATAGATAATTAATAATATTAATATTCTTATAACACTTAAAAATTAGGCCTTTTAATATGCCTTACTTAAGTAAGAGCTATATCTTAAAGAGGCTTTTAATAAGGACTATTTAATTTATTATACCTCTAAGGAATGCTATTTTAAAGAAGTTTTTAGAGGAATTATACTAGATATAGGAGCTTTAGGTTAATTAACTACTAGCCTAGCATAAGTTAAAGCCCTGTTAAGATTAATACTGTTATTAAAGATTAAACCCTATAGACTAGAAGTTATTAACTTTAGCGCTAGATTAGTAACCATACGTAGTATAATATATATACTAACGAAGCTTAGTTAAATTAACTTCTATATCCTTAATACTACTATACCTTTTCTCTTTTCCCTTACTAATATAAATCTTATAAAGGTTAAGATAGATAACCTTGCTAATATACTAATCTAAGATAATAATACTATACCTATTATATATAGATAGGGCTATCCTTAGTGGCTATTAGAGGTAAAGGAGACTATAGCGTTCTATCTATTAAAAGGAGAGATTTATTAACTTTACTAAAGATTTAGTTATCCTTTGATTTAATGCCTTATAAAGATCCTTTAATAAGCTAGTTATAATATTAAACGCTATGTAATTAAAAAGCTAACAAAAGTCTGTTATTATTATTAGATAAATAGAAAAGCCCCTAGCTAATTTAAATTCTTAATTAAAGATAACTATAACTTTAACTATAAGATTATTATTAATATTATACAAATTAATAGTTAACTAGTCCTTTATATTATTAATTTAGTAACCTTATTCTAAGCAGCCTATTTCCTTAACCCTAAGAAGCAGAAAGCTTAGGATATTTAGGATATAATTAGAGAGTGCTAAATAGATACGTATCTAGGCCCCCTAGATTAGATTATCTATAATACTAGTAATAACTTCGCTTTAGCTAAATTTAAGCACTATACCTACTTAATATTAATTAAGATTAATAAGATACTTATTAAAGCCTATAATAGTATTAGAAAGGTTAAAAGATACTATAGATCTCTTTAATAGGCTTATAATATTATTATAGACTTAATTAGTAAAGAGATTACTCCTAAATAATAACTCTAAATAGCTATTAAAGCTATTAATAACTTAGTAAGTCTAGATAGCCTTATACCTATACTACTAGTCTTTAGAGCTTACCTATAGATAATAGATAAGTTATTACTAAGTATCTTTATTATTTAATAAGCTAAGGTAATTTAGAAAGTAACTAATAAAGTTTACTACTACCTAGCTAAGAGGCAAGTTTATAATGCCCTTAGTGCCTAGAATAGCCCTAATATATTACTAATATATTAGCTACTACTATAGGCTAATATATATATATAGAGAGAAAAAGATAAATAGTATAGCCCTTATAAGCTATTAGCTACTAATAAGGAGACTTATATAGTTAAGATACCCTATAGCCTAGTTAGGTTTTGCTTTATAGTAGTAAAGCTATACTATAAGGACTTATAGTATATAAAAGCTAATAAGTAAAGCCTTTAGTATATTAGGGAATATAACCTAAGCCTAGAGGCCCCTTATACCTCCTATAAGGAGACTAGAGAAGATAAGCTACTAGTAAAAGGTAGTAAGGTAAGGGGAAAAAAAAAGAAATACTAGTAAAGAGAAAGTAAGGAAAACTAAAGAAAGCCCTTATAGTCTAATTCTATATTAATAAGGTTATAAAGAAGCTTAAAGAGGCTTATAATACTAAAGCTACCCCTATAGGAAGCTATAAAGCTAATAGCCTTAAGGTAATAAAAGCAAAGGCTATTAGGGCCTAGGCTTATAATCCTAATAAAGCTATTAAACCTATAAAGCCCTTTATATTTATTAATAAAGACTAAGAGAAAGTATTATTTAAAGAGATTATAGCTAGAAAAGTGCTAAATATAGGATTCCTTATAGTAAAAGAAAAGGCTAACTAGAAACTAGCCCTTTAACTTTACTAAGAAGGAAAGATTATAACTCTAGGAAGCCCCTTTAAATAATCTAACTAAGCTAAGATTAATGCCCTATAAGCTTATAATATATTTAGGTTTATAATATTTAATCTTACTAAGCATAGAGGCTATAGGATCTTTAATTCTTATATAGTTTAAGAGATTAAAGGTAAAGAGACTAAATCACTATATAAGAAGTTATGCCTTATTATGTAAGGGCATAATAATAGAGAAAAAGAGGCTATCTTAACCTAGTTACTAATAATATAGTAATTAAGCTAACGGATTATTATAGCCCTTACTTTATTATTAAAGAGAAAGGGAATTTACCTTTAGTTATAAGATATCATATAAGCCTATGTTTAATCCTATATAACCCTAAATAGGCTAATTATTATAAGATTACCTAAATAGATTACATACCTCTTTCTAGAAGGTATAGTAATAGAGGTAATTAAGCCTTTTTATAGAATTATAAAGGCTAGAACCTATTAGTAAGTAATGTATTTCTATTACTATAGAGATAACCTTAATATAATAACCTTAATATATAATCCCTGCTTATTAATTATAGCCTTAAATAATAAGAACCTCTTTAGCATTATAGGAATGCAAATAAATAATACCCTAGGCCTTAGTAATAATAACTTCTTTAAGAAAGAAAAAAGAGAGCTCTAGAAGGTAAAGTTTATAGCTAAAGAAAAACAATACCTAATAACTATAAATCCCCTTATTTTTAATAGCTATATCCTAACCTAGAACACTAATACCTTACTAACCCTAACCTAAAAGGGCTAAGGTTAGAAGATTAAGGAAATTAATCTATAATCACTAATAGTAAAGCAAGATTATATTAAGCAAAGAGCCTAGGGGAGTTATATTATAATAGTCTATTAACCTAAAGCATTTTATAACCTATTAATTACTATATAATACTAAGAACCCTTTACTAATAATATCTTATAACTTAATAAACGCTTTAAGTAGCAAATTAAGCATTAGTAGCAGGGATTATAGTATATCCTATTAACTCTTAAAGAAGCGAAGCTCTTTGTATTTATAAATAAGTCCCTTACTAATAATAAAGACCTTAGCTTATAAATTAGGTACGTAATTATAATTAGCAATAAAGTATTAAAGGATAATAATACCTTTACCTTAAAAGGTAATATTATAATATATAGCTCTATAAAAAGTAAGCGTGTAACTTATAGCGCATTTATATCTAAGCTATATAGTATGGTTTAAGGCACTAATATTACATATATAATATCTATAACTCTTTACATAATTATAGACTAATTAAAGATACCCTAAATTCTAATAATTCTTTATACTAACTCTTTCTTATTATATAAATGCCTTATAAAGCTAGGTATAATAAAGAAGAAGTAGCTAATAATTAATATTATAGCCCTCTAATAGTTATATAAGAGAAGAGAGATCTATAAGGTTAGGTAGATTAATAGTGGTAATAATCTGGCTAATATAATAATAAAGGTATTACTAAATTTAGCCCTTTTGAATTTAATTAATTTAAACAAATTAATAATTTATATAAAAGGCTAGGTTAAAAGACCTATAAGGTTAGGTAAATAGGAGGATTAAGATAATAGGTTAGTAAGTATAGATTAAGGTAACTAGGTTAATTAGATTAACTAAGGCTATAATAGCTAATTAAAGCTATAGATTCCTATAAAGGGATTCACTTATATATACTTTCCTTTAATTTAATTTTTATTATGTTTTTAGGCTCCTTTAGCTATAAAGAAAAAGAGAGACTACTAGTGTGGCTTCCTCTAGACCCTTAGATAATAGTTAGTCTAGCTATAGCTAAAGGTAGGTTTATAAAAGGGATACACATAATGCGATTAGTTATATCGCAGGCATCCCCGCACCGCTCACAGTGGCTCCACACTATAAGACCCACTTTTTCCCCTTTTTACCTACCTTCTCTCCTAGCTAGATTCCTCTCCTTCTCTCTCTTCTCTTCTCTCTTAGCTATCATTAACTATCATTGACTTTATTGAATTAAACCCCCTCTGCACTAGTGCAACGTTCCTTGGTGTAACGAACACTTACCTAGGATATAATATTTATAATGCCCTAGTTAGAATAGTGTAATATAGTAATTTACATAGTAAAGCAATAACTAGTTATTAAAGTAGTAAAGGGCCTTTATATCTCTAAGGCCTTTACTAGGGGGTTAGAAGTACTAGTATAGGGAATTATTAGATCCCTTTATATTACTAAAGCTTATAGGGTATAATAGAGTAAGGATATTACTATAAGGTTTATTACTATAAGCCTAAAGGAGATAATAATAGTATTATAAATTATAGCGCCTAAGTTAAAGCTATTAGCTTCTAATATATTAATATTACCTAAGGAGTTAGCGGACTTTATAAACCTCTTTAATAAAGCTAAAGCTAATAGTTTGCCCCCTTATAGGGGTTCTCTTAACTACTATATACATATATATAAGAACCTAGATAGGTCTAAACTAATACTTCTATAGGGACTATTATATAATATACTATAGGATTAGCTCCTAGAGGTTTAGCGCTAGATTATAGACTTAATAAATAAGAGTTAGATCTATGCTAGCTTCTTATTAGCTATAGCTCCTATCCTTCTTATTAAAAAGGCTAATAAGGGATAGTGTTTTTATATAGACTACTACGCTCTTAATAAGATAATAGCATAGGACTATTACTCTCTCCTATTAATTAAAGAGACACTACGCTCCTTATCCTAGGCATACTAGTTTATAAAAGTAAATATTTATATAGTGTTTTATAAACTATAGATTACTAAGGGTAAGGAGCACTTTATAGCGTTTATATAAGGTTTAGTTTATTTAAGTAGCTAGTCTACCCCTTTAGCTTAGTAAGCGCGCTAGTAACCTTTTAGTATTATATTAATAAGTCCTTAGGGGATATATTAAAGGACTTTATTATAGCTTACCTTAATAATATCTTAGTTTACTTAAAGGGGTTAAGGAAAGATTACTTAGCTAAGGTCTAGCTAGTTCTAGGTTACTTAAGGGCTATAGGTTTATACCTTAACCTTAATAAGTCTATATTCACTATAAAGAAGGTTTAGTACCTTAGATATATTATTATAGCAAGGCATTTAATTCGCTTAGATTCTATAAAGGTTATAGCTATTAGGGAGTAAGTAGCACCTATAAAGCTATAAGGGGTTTATAGCTTCCTAGGATTTATAAATTTTTATTATAACTTTATTAAAAACTTCTCTAAGTTAGCTACCTTACTAGTATAACTTACTAAGAAGAATATTCCTTTCTAATAGGGACCTAAGGAGAATAATACCTTTAAAAGGTTAAAAGACGCTTTTATTATGTATCTAGTCTTAGCATAATAGGACCTAGATTATCCTATAGTAGTAAAGGCTAATTATTTAGGCATAGCCCTTAGCAAATACCTCTTATAATAAGGTCCTAATAGCGTCCTATATCTAGTTACTTACTATTCTACTAGCCTTATATCCTTATAGAAGAATTATATAATTTATAATAAAGAGCTACTAGCTATTATCTCCTATCTTAAGGCATAGTTAGCAAAGCTCTAGGGGGTGCCCTGCCTATTTATAATTTATATAGAGTATAATAACTTAGAGTACTTTATATCTCCTTAGTTAATATTAGAGTAATAGGCTAGGTAAGTAAATACACTTACGCTATTTAACTTTTACCTTTATTATAGGCCTAGTATATAAGCTTAATAGCTAGATACTCTTTCCTAAAGGGAATAGGACTAGAATAAGTTAGCCTTAAGAATAGAATATATTTTATAGCCTATTACTATTATAATATTCTCCCTATCTTTAGATATATAAGGGGATAGCTTTAACCTAGATTTATGCCTTATATATATGTTACTACTACTAGAGGGAGAGGCCCTTTTTACTACTAAGCACCTCTAGACCTTATAGGACTAAGCTATTATATTAAACCTTATATATAGTATTTAACTAAGGGCTATC
Source organism: Epichloe coenophiala (assembly GCA_018801565.1). NCBI lineage: Eukaryota > Fungi > Ascomycota > Sordariomycetes > Hypocreales > Clavicipitaceae > Epichloe > Epichloe coenophiala. Next base: position 1,644,948 of record JAFEMN010000005.1, on the reverse strand, counting down.
TAGGAAAGGGCTTAGAAGTTTCCCCCTAAGGCACTAATAAGGGAATAGGTTATAGATTATTTTATAAGTATATATAAGGCGCTCTAGTTTAAGGGCTATACTTAGATTCTAACCTAGGAACCCCTTATAATAACCCTTATCTAATAATACTATAATTTACTAGTAGTAGGATACCTAGGGTATAACACTATGTTCTAAATTCTATAATAGTAGTTTTATTAGGATAGGATATTATAGGATATTACTTAGTTTATTTATAACTACTATTACTTTAGTAGCTATAAGAGTTATTAATAGTGCTAGGGCTTACTAAAACCTTTACCTATCCTTAATTAATTTTAGTCTTAAATCTCTATTAACTTTATAATAAACTTACTAGCATTATCCCTAGAGAGGCTATAATACCTTATAGTTATAATAAATAGGCTATTAAAGTTTATATAGTTAGAAGCTATAACCTCTATTAGGGCTAAGGAGTATATAAAATAGTTTAAAATAGTATAATAAAGGTTTTAAGGTTTTCCCTAATCTATTATTATAGATTAAGGGTTAGACTAGCTAGGAATATTTTAGATAATATTATGTTCCCTAGTTAGGATTAATTAGTTACTTTCTATTTCTTATTACTTATAGACTAATAGTAGTATAAAGTAGGTAAATTAAGAGGTATAAGCAATATTATAAGTAATAGTCTCCTTCTTATAGTTTAATTAGCTAGAATATCTAGCTGCTTACTAACTTATAATTAATAATAAGTCTTCTTTAGTAATAAGGGTTAGCCTAAATAAGTTACTTTATAGCTATAACTTAAAGCCTATCTAGTTATAACTAGACTAGTCTTTATTAATAACTATACCTAAGGGGCAAGCTATATAATTCCTTAAGTATCTATAGGAGAGGACTTTTCTAGTATAGGCTATAATAGCTTATATATAATAAAAGCAGTAGAACACTATATTAGCCTCTAGATAGCTAGTAAAGCAGTTTTGCGTTAGTAATAAGGTATAGCTTTTACTTAGGAATATTAAGATAAACTATTTATTATAGAAACTTAATTAGGTTATAGTAAAATATATAGTTATATTACTTATAGTATAACTTAATATCCTAAGAGATATTTACCTAGTTTTCTATATAAACCTTATTAAATAAGCTATAGAGAACCCCCTTCTTAGTTAGGAACTTTAGGACTCCTATCTAAGGCTAGAATAAGTCCCCTTAGACAATAATATTAAACTTATTAAGGAATATAGAGTAAAATAGATCTTAGCGGCCTATAATACCCTAGGCTAAGGTAAAAGATATAATATACTAGTTAAGTAAGTAGGTTATATATAACTAATATAAGAACTACTAAAGAGTATAGTATAAATATAAGCCCTTAATAAGTTTAAAGTAAAATAGGGAGATATATACTATAATAATAGACTAAATTAATTATAAGCTACTTATTTACCTATAGAGACTTTAGCTAGTATATAAGGTATACCTATTTTATAACCTATTTTTTCTTATTTACTAATAACATAAACTTACGCTCCCTTATTTACTATATTATAGAAGTTACTTATACTATTAGTTAACTTAGCACTATTATTAGATAGGATAGGAATTAGCATTACCTTATATCTAATAAGAGTAGTAACTATATTATAATAAACTAGGTAGCTACCTTAGTTCTAGATAGTGTAAGTAAACTAGTAGTTAAGGGGTTTAAAATAAGTATATAGTAAGGGAGCTATGCTCCTAGAATATTTACTAGTAAGTAAGGGAAGCTAAATAGTAAATATAGCTAGGGTATAACTAGTAGCTAAGGTATATTTACCTATAAGGGAGGGTGGCTAAGTATTAGTAATAGCTTAGGAATAATTACCTAGGGTATAGTTAGTATAATAGTTAATAAGGCTAGATTTAGTCCTAAGTTAAAAGTATTTCTAGTAGTAATAGGAAGGTAATTTATTACTAGATTTAATATAGTATATATAGCTTTAGTTACTACTATAGTAGTAAGGTAAGAGTGCCTTAAGGATAAGTATAAACTAGTTATAATATTCTTAATATATAGTATTTATACTACCTATAAACTACTAGTTTTATTAGAATAGAACGCTAGTAACTTACTATATAGAGTTTCCTATATTATACTTACCTAAGGGACTACTACTAGTATAAGGGATAATATTAAGTCTAGTTATATTTATAGTAAGGGAGTTAGTAAATAGAGGTAGCCTAAGGGCTAAATAAACTAGTGCTAGATTAAACTAGGCTTAGTTTAGAAGAGTAGTTTATTAGCTAATAAGGGTATAGAAACTCTAGGAAAGCACTAGTATTTTCTTCTTTATTATTATAGTCTTAGTAATACTAGGGGTAATAATATATATACCTAAAGTAATTATAGCTTTAATATCCTTTAGATAATATTAGAGTTAAGAGTTAGTAAATAGAAACCTAGTTAGCTAGATATAGGTTATATAGTTTTACTAATATAAGGGGTAAGACTCTTTGCTCTTAAGGGTATAATAATCTAAAATGCCTATAGTAAGGCACCTCTTAATATATAGGCTATAAGGTTTAAACACTAACTTAGGAGTAATATACTCCTTATTATCTAAGTTTCCTTCTATAAGGAACTTACTAATAGCTTATATAGTTAGTATAGTAAGGGCTACTATAATATAAGGTAAGATATAACTAGAGAAGCTACGCTAAGCTATATTTAGTAAGGGTCTAATAGGGGAATAAAGAGTGTTTAAAATACTAAGGTAAAAGAGAGTAATAGGATTATAATAGTTAATAAAAGGGGTTATATAAGGAAAATAAATAAAAGATTCTAGGTAAGGGATTTTACCTAGGGTAGTTAAGTTATAAATAAGTAAGGGGTAAGGTTAGGGGTTATTATAATAATAAGGCAGGGTTAGGGGAATATATCTATATATATTATTAAATACTAGCCGCTAATTAGCAGCACTTATTATGCGTTAAGGGGGTAATATTCCACGTATAACTTAATTAGATAATAGCTATAAGGGGGTAATAATACGCTACTAAGCTAGATATACCTTATATATTTATATAAAGACTATAGTTAAGGTTTATTAGGAGAAGGAGAAGTAAGGGTATATATAAAGGGCTTAGGCTTTGCCTAAGCATTTCCTATAGCATACATAAGTAAGGATAGTTCTAAGCTAGTAAGGATATAAAAAGGGGGCTAATATAAGGTAGTTAGGGGGTATAAAGGGCACTAGTAGGAATAGGTCTTTTACCTTTCCTTCTTCCCTCCTTAAGTTTCTTAATATTATATCGACGCTCTATCGCAGTCGCCTAGGGGCCAGTCCATGACACCTAGGAAGAAAAACCCTCTTATATTTGTGTTTAGGCTAGCGCTAGCCCTATAGCAGGCCTACGCTACTTAATAGGTATCCTATTATAAGTATTTATTTCTAGCTTACACTAGCCTTATCCTATAGAAAAGAAAAAGAGAAAAGGGAAATATATAAAATAAGTATTTCTAGGCTCTTTAAACCTTATTCTAGCTTAGTAGTAAGTCTATTCTAAGTCTCTTTGCTTTTACTTAGGGCAAAGTAAATCTAAGTTTATAACGTTAATTTACTTCTTATTTACTCTTATACTAACTCTTCTATAGCCTTACTTTTTAGCTAACCCTAGCCTAGCCTTACCTTATTAGTTTAATAAAGTATAAGCACCTAGTTTTACTTAGTTATTATAAGGGGAGGGTAGCTTTAACCTAGGACTAGAATAGTCCTATGCTAAGGCTAGTTATATATTATTAGATTTATTAAGCCTATTATACTTTGTTTTTTAAGTAAGTTATTTAATTTATCCCCCCCCCCTCTCTTATTAAGTATAAAAGAAAGCTCCCTTTCCCTTAGGGACCTAGTTTTTTTCCTCTTTTTATATTAAACTTCTTATAGGTTTTTCTTTTCTTCTAGACTATTTAGGGCTATTCTAAGCTAGATTTAAGTTAATTACTAATGTTTATTATAGATTAAAAGGAAACCTAGTATAATATTAATAAAACCTATAAGTATTCTAATATTACTGCGTTTCTAGCTCTAACCTACCTAGGAATCTATAGAGTATAAGGGCTTCCTAAAGAAGTCTATAACCACTAAGTAGTATAAGTAAGTTAAGGATAAAGATCTCTCTATAAGTTATATTTGCTTCTATTCTAAGCCTATCCTACTGCTAATTCACGCTAGCTTAGTAATCTAAAAGATATTTAGTGTGTCTCTTATAAGTCCTATTTAGTTTTAAAGCCTAGGTATTAGTACTATATTATTATTAGTAAGTTAGTCCTATTCTAGCTTAGTAATAAGGCTAATTTACTAGGTAAGGGTAGCCACTAATATGTGTTTTAACTATTAGGTATAGAATTATTAATATAATAAGGTAGTGATTACCTCTCTTCTAGCTTAGGTCTATAGCTAACCTACCTAGTAGCTAAACTTAACTAGCTAGTAAAGTAAGCACTAGTAATTAGTTAAGACTTAGGCTTCTATAGCTACTAGAGGTAATATAAGTGCCTTTAATCTAGCTTAGTAGCGGCTTAGTTCTAGTGCTAATATCTTTTATTCTAGGTCCTAGATAGCTTCTAAGACTAGGTTAAGAAACTCTATACTAGTAATTAGGCTAAGAAAAAGCAGAGTGCCTTTATAGTAAGCCTAGACTAGGCTAGTTTCTCTAAGGAATAGTATTCTAAGCTTATCTATTAGCTCTAGCGCCTTAATATATGTATAGTAAAGATAAACTATCTCTTACTTGCTACTATCCCTATAAAGAATTACATAAAGGTAGCAAAGGATACTATCCTTATCCTAGAAAAGAAGTAATATAGTAGCTAGTTTTTAGTTTAGAGTAGGGGTAGTAGTAGGCTAGTTAGATTTATAATACCTAGAGTTTTTAGTTAAAATTAATCTAATAACTATTCTAGATATAAATATTCTTTATTATAACTATAGTATTAGGTCCGCTTCTAACCTACTAGCGCTCTTACACTGCCTAGTCTGTCTCCTAACTTATATCTATATTTAAGTAGTCTTCTATCCATGTCATAACCCGAAGGTGTGCGGGTAAGCCACTAGACTAAAAGATCCATCAATGCTAGCTCTCGCTGCATTGCACCTTACAATTGATTATTAGGCCCGCCCACGAACGCGCGCACCTGACAATCCATCTCTAGAATTAGCCTAAATCCTCTAATCTTCTAAGTTAGTTAATAGCTAGCTTTTATGCTAATAAGTAGTATTAAAGTCTTCCTATACCTAGGAACTATCTAGCTAGGAATCTCGCTTTTAGGGGGTTATTTAGGGCTAGCCTTGCTTCCCACGCATTAGCAAGCTATCTCTATTAGGGCTATCTATAGTTATAGTTACTATAGTTAACTAATATATAGTATTAGTTCTTTACTACCTAGCTATAGCTATATAAGGGCGAAACCACCCTAGGGATATTCCTATAAAATAGGAATTTATTAAGGCCTATCTTCCCTATATATAATTAGATTATTATTAATAAGATATATTTATCTAGCCCTATATAAAACTTTTAGATCTTCTTTAGGTTATAAATAAGAGGGTAGTCTTTAGTTAGCTCTCTAATATATTTACTCTAGGCTAGCCTTTCTTTATTATACTAGTCTTTCTAGTAATATTTCTATTCCTTATATAAGTCTATATTTAGCTTATTATCTACTAGGGGGGGTCTTCTCCTATAGTATAATACTATTACTACTAACTTAGCTATAGTTTAGATCTTCTTTATAATTCTATTATTTATAATCTTATCCTTAAACTTCTATTTTATATTATTTAGGTATAGATTAAGGGAGGGGATATAAGTCTTAACTTCTAGTTATATAATAGGAGTAGCTTTAAATACCCTTATAATAATCTAGAGGTAGGCTAATTAGTTTACTATAAAGCTTTTTACTATTTCTCTTAGCTTTCTTTCTTTCTTAGTAAGGGTATAGTAAGCACTTACTTTATAGGTAAGAATAGGTTAGACTACTTATATATATAGAAGCTTAGTATCCCTAAAGCTATAGCCCTATACTAATACTATTAGTAAAAATAGTATAAGTTATTACTAAGTAAATTTACCTTTAAGAATATTTTTATAGGCACTTTAGTTAAGTTTTCTATTAACCTATACTCTAAGGAATCTATATAACTCTATAGGCATTATCTCCTTTATACTAAGTTAGACCCTAGTCTAGGGGGGTTTATAGGACTTACTAAAGTATATAAGTTTAGTTTTAGCTAGGTTAAACTTAACTCTTACTTACTTTACCTATTTCTTATAGATTTTCTATATAGCTTTAAGTTTTCTCTAAGTCTAGGTAATAGTTTTACTAAATATTACTATATTTATATTATTTATAAATCCTATAGTTACTATACCTAGTATAGCTTAGAGATAAATATAAAGCTTTACTAAGTAAAGTAAGAAAAGAATTAGTAAGAGAGATAAGCCTTATAAGGTACTAGCCTTAATTATAAATAGTCTAGAGATTTCTTAATTAAAGCTAAGCTAGCTTATTCTATCTATAAGGAAGCTTTAAATTACTATAATTAGCTATTATAAGACTCCTATTTTAATAAGTAAGTATATTAGGTATAGGTAGCTAACTTTATTAAATATTACTAATATATCTATTTACACTAGTAAGGTAATACTACCCCTTCCCTAGGCCTCTTTAACACACTCTATAAGGACTCTTATTATAGTCTTTATTAATCTATTTACCCTATTACTTATTTATAGTTTAGGGAGTAGTTCTTTAGCCTTAGTAAAGGCTATAAGCTATATTATAATTACTACTTCTATAATTTTTCTAACTATATTAAGTAATAATATAAGTCTTTATATATTAGCTCTCCTTATTTCCTTAGTTATTTTAACTAGTTTTCTAATTACTACTACTCTTATAGTTTAGAAGTAAGCTAGGAAGTAGCTTATTTCTAGGACTATATTTAGGAGCTAAGCTATAGTGTCTTTAGCTAGGTCTTTACAGGCTTTAATAAGGCTTGCTAGGAGTTTATTATCCCCTAGTGCTTTTTAACTAGCTATATTTAATAGGACTTTTATAATCTTATCTTATCTAAATTATTCTTTATTTAGAAATAGTGTGTTTTTAAGTTTTAGGAAAGAGAGGTTTAGAATATAGGAGAGGTTTACTATAGGTTTAAGGAAGAATCTTTATACTAGTATACTAGCTTTATTATTATATATAGTAGCTAGGTTAGGGTTATTTTTGCTTCTTTCTAGCTTAGGGAGTCTAGGGAGCTCTAGAAGGGCCTAGCTTTAAAGCTAGGCTTACCTCTCTAGCCTCTATACTTCTCTATCTTTCTCCTATATATTAGCCTTCTATAAGGTATCTCTTTATATATTTCTCCTTTCTTCTCTAATAATATATTCCTAATTCTTATTTACCTTAGTATAAGCTTACTAGTTTATATTAGTTCTCCTATATTTTTACTATCTCTTAGCTTATCTTACTTTACTAACTAACTCTTATACTCTCTTTAATTACTATATCTCTAGGCTAGGTAGTCCCTAGGGCTTTTTTAAGGCTACTATATCTATAATTTACTATAAGTTTATAATAAGCTAGATTATATAATTATTAATTCCCTCTTTATTATAGGGGTTTAGTGTGTTTTTAGATTAAAGTTAAATTATAGCCTTTACCTTTATATATAGTCTATTTAGGGCTTCTTATTACTTATTTAAGATACTAATTAGCTATAGGATATAGTTAAATCTAGTAAGGTTTTTTATACTATTATAGTAAACTCTAATATCTAGCATAGCTTATACTAGGTTAATAGTGCTATCCCTATTATCTTTATACTATCTTATAGGTTTACCCTAGGGTATAATAAGTCTAAGCCTTTACTAGCTTATAAACTCTAGTAGTTTATTTACTTTATTAGTTATTTTATCTAGCTTATCCTAGAGAGAGTGCTTTTAGTTAAAGTTACTAATAAATACACTTTAGTTATAAGGCTTCTCTAAGTTAATTATATAAATAAGGGTATTCTAGTTACTACTATAACTCTCTAAATAAAGGGAGTAAATATTAACTTCTTATAGTTTTACTAGTAACTAGTTAGTTTCTCCCTAGGCTAACTATAATCCTATACTATATTTCTTATTTATATATACTATATTATATTTATTATAGTATATAAGTTAGAACTAGGCTAGGCCTAGTACTAGGGGCTATAGGTTTTTTATATATTCCTATTCTTAGATTATAATTATATCTATATTAGTCTAGTAGTAAAGCGCTATATATATTAGTTTATTCTTCTTATTTATATTCTAAAAAAGGACTTATAGTATTATTATATTAATTAGGGAGGTTATTAGTTATTACTATTTTAAACTAGTTTTATTCTAGCTTTAAGTTACTTTATATACTACCTAATGCTTTCTAATCTTAGTTATTTAGCGCTATATTCTATATTTATAGAATATCCTTTTTTTCTAGTAGCTATAATAATAAGTTCTAAGGCTATACAAAGTCTCTTATAAGGAGGGGTTAGGCTTTTACTTAGAGAGTAAGTAGTAAAGTAAGAAGGTTATTTAAGATATTTTACTTTAATAGTATTTTACTTCTTTTTTAGGATAAGGTAGTCTCTTAACTAAGCTAGGTATAGTCTAAAGTATAGGATATAGTTTTCTTTTACTTATTTATCTTTTATTAAGTAAGAGAATTCCTTATTCTTATAATAGCTAGCGCTATACTTACTATACCTTAAAGCTACTTTATAGAACTTAGTAATATAGCCTATTTAGAAATAGTTATAATATTATTAAGGCTATAGGGTTTTATTATATAGTTTAGTTTAGAATAGCTTTACTTTAAAGACTATACTATTATAGTATATTTTATTAGTATCTTTAACTTTAGCTAGGCTTAGTATTAGGGTAGTTCTTTAAGTACCTTTACTATAGGGTTACTTTACTATTACCTTAACTATATTTACCTTATTAGCTTTTCTAATTTCTACTACTAAGTTTTTAATAAAAGTATATTTAGTTAGGAACCCCTTAATAATAACACTAAGTATATATTAGTAAAGGGTTACTTCTAGTTTAAATATATTAGTAATCTATTTTTAGTCTTATTTATATTAGGTAGTATTTTCTTTAAAGGTAATAATTATATCTTTACTAAGGAGTCTCCTAGCTATTACTACTATAGCTTAGCCTATAGCTTTATTAATTACTATTACTATATTTTCTATACTCCTAAACTAGAGTAATTCCTAAATAGTATTCCCTTTAATAAGTACCTCCTAGTCTTACTTACTAAGGATTTAAAGGGGGGGAGGTAAGGTATTTAGTTATTTAAGGGCTAGGCTAGTAGTAATACTAGCCTAGGTTAGGGTATTACTCTCCTTAGCTTCTTCTTTAATAGCCTCTTTAAGGGCTTCTTTAGTAATATAAATATTACTATTATTATAGTTTATTATCCTTACTTTAGCTTAGGCATAGTTCGCTACCTATTTAGCAATAGCTTTAGTAATACACTATACCTAGGTAACTTTATTACTAGGAATAAGGCTTATAATTTTATTATAAAATTTTATATTATCTAGGTATTTAAATTAGATCTAATCTATTATTAAGTTATTCTTACTGCTCTAGATATTAAACTATTTAATTCTTATATTTAGGTAGTAGTAGCTCTATACTAGCTCTCTTTCTCCTATATTAATTACTATTAGTATCCTAACCTTACACCTACCTCTAGCTTTATTATAATATAATATCATAGGGGGGGGTAAATAGAGGTAAGGAATTCGAATATTAATGTGGTTTGTTTTTTAGAGGCGATTCCAGACCTTTAGAGCGGTGCGGAAGAATATGCGAAGGTCTAAGACTAACTATAGCTTTAGCTAACAAACAAAGATTATATATACATACCTTATTAGATTAATAAGCTTATAAATAATTCAAGATACCAACGCTTAGGATAGTAGAAATTAATACCCTATATTCCTCTATGGCTTATTATACATATAAATCTATAAGAAGACTATTACTTTTTACTTAACTAATTAATATTACAAAGAGTATACTAAGGTATTAATATAAAGCTAGTTATAGAGCTTAAGGAAGGTCTCCTTAGGCATTTAAAAGAGATTTATAAATTTAATTTCTAATAATAGTTAAAGAATCTATTTATAAAGATCTTGTAATATTATTAGTAATAAATAAGCACCTCTAAGGCTTATAAGGGTATTATAAGTATTATAATTATAATTAATATACTAATAGAGGTAATATAGCCTATATAGGGTTCTTTATAGTAAGCCTAGCTTTTAAAAACACTATAAAATTAATATTATAAGCTAAAGGTTATTATTAGTATTTTTATTTATAATAAATTAATTAAATAAGAGGTTATTAACCCTAAGAAACATTATTATAGCTTATAGCTAGGTATAAACTTTATACTAGTATAAACTTTATATAAGAACTATATAAAGTATATAGTTTATACCTAGAAATTAGTAGAATTTACTTCTTTCTTAGTATCTAAGCCTATTTTAGGTATTTATATAGCCCTAGTTAAAAAGATATATTATAAATAAGGGGGGATATAGTATTTATATAATTTAGATAAAGTTCTATAGATCTTAGCTAATAAAAATGGCTAGCGCGTCCGGTTAGATGCATTTTGCACTCGTGCAAAGTTTGCACCGGCTCGTGGATCACACCCTAAGGAGCATGACAGCCTTGACAGGTCACTTCCGTGCCCCGTACCCACCAGATTAGTTGGCGCCACAATTTGCATTGGCGAATCCTCAGCTGGCCTGCCCATAAAATCGTGACCATTATATGCGCCACCTCTGGCCATTGCATTTCGAGTCTTCAGTTTATGATCCCCATTGTGAGGTGTTGAAGGGGAAAGATAGTTCAATTGCTAAGCTGTTGCCCCACGGGCCACTACATATGTACGCTATCGTCACGTCACGTGACACCCATGCGCCATAAAGCCGTCGTAGGGGGGCCCCGCGACTGCGCACAGAGGCCAGAGCTCAGAGCACTTGACGGCAGGCCAAACTGCTTGATAATCGCCGAGTACTCAACAAGGCAGGATCGGTCAGACGACCAGACCAGACGTCTTAGGGCTCGCCCGGTGGCTGGCAGCGCGCTGCCCGGTGATCTCGGTGATGGCTTCGCTGTCATCTCGCGACCCGGCCAAGAGTGTCGCAATCGATACCAGCGCCAACTCTAGTGCGAATGACGGATCTGAGGAACATGACGAGGAAAGTTCAAGAGCGTCTTCCGACTCTGCGGCCGTTAATGCGATAGAGGCGCCACCTATCGAAGCGGGCAGTGAAACAGACGATAATTCCGATCTTGCCAGTGAACTGCTGGGGGATGATACTACAGCAAGCCTATCTTCAAGCATCTTTTCCGCCTACGCTTATGAACGCGGTCGTCGCTATCAATTTTTTGGTGATGGCCGGTACCCTATTCCAAACGATGACTTGGAACAGAACAGAGAGAATATGAAGCATGCCATGCTGATGATGCTTACGGGGGACAAACCATTCTTCTCACCTATAGGGGATCACCCGCAGAGGATACTGGACATTGGGACGGGTACTGGTGAGTAGCGAGTCTGGCTGGACACTTATGCACGTGCAAGCTTACTGAGGGGATTCAAACAGGGATCTGGGCAGTAGAAGGTGTGTTGGCATCGTTTTATTGACAGCTTCAAGGAATCATCTCAAAGAATTGGCTAACATGTTTGCCCGTAGTTGGAGACAGATACCCGAGTGCACATGTCTGTGGTATCGATCTCACGCCGATCCAACCTGAATGGGTGCCCACGAATGTATCTTTTTTGGTTGACAACTGCGAGCTGGATTGGATAGAGAGGGATGTCGATCTCGCCCATTTCCGGTTCATGGCCATCATATTGAAGGATATTTCTACAGTTCTCGGGCATGCCTTTGAGTGCGTACTGTTCCGCGAATGACTACTTGCTTGGTCCCGTTTGCATGATGGCGACTAACGTGTCCTTTTCAATCAGGAGCCTTCGTCCCGGAGGGTGGATCGAGCTACAGGAACTACAAGGAGTACCACTCTGTGATGATGGAACCATGACCGACGATGACCCTGTCAAGTACTTGTACGACACGGCAGGGAAGGCTTACAGCAAGTTTGGCATGAGAACTACATTAGCGGCGGAGCTAGAACCCTATTTACGCGAGGCTGGATTCGAAAACATCCACTGCCAAATCATGAAGGTGCCTATCGGGTCGTGGGCAAAGGATGCAACAATGAGAACTGTCGGCCTATACCAAAAACTGGCAGTCTTGGACTTTCTGCCGACATTGCCAGGGCGGCCATTCAAAGCATTGGGTATGTCAGAAGCAGAAGCCGAGGTGACTGTTGCCATGGCCAGGAAGGGCTTGGACGATGCCAATGTGCACCGTTATTTTAAATATTATTTCTGGTATGCGCAAAAACCAGGATCATCAGGAGGCGAGCATTATTTGTGAAATTCCCATCCTGCTGCCACCGGCATAGCGAGGTGCAGCTGGGAAATACGTTTCAGCACAACCCAGAGTACAGCAAATCATGACTTATGGTTGACCCAATGCATCAGAATTGACGAATAACTGTAGAAAAGAGGCCGCGATGTCGAGCACCAAGTACCATCCAGTGCACGTTGCTTTGTACACAGTACATGATACCGTTACAAATTTTGGGGAATCTTGCCAGCCCAGAGTGCTTGTTGTATGAGAAGCTACATTAAGGATTAGTAAGAAGTGACTCTTGATTCCAAACCACCAACAAGTGGTGTAGGGTATCAAAATGCTCACACAACTTGACATGACGTCTGTGCACTAATTGGCAGAATGGTGGCGCCGCTGGTCCCATTTTTAAATTTTCAATGTTTTATTATGAAAGCAAAAAAACGGCGTAGAGCACCGTCTGACCAGCAGAACACACCAGGCAGGCATGGAGTCATACACATCGCAACGACAAAATATCCAACCGCTTTTCGTCTCCAGCCGACTTCTCATCCTCCCCCTCTCGCCTTGCGCCCACCAGGCCACGATCTTCTTCTCTCCCTTCCACCTTGGCCCCCGGCGACGTCTATTGAGAGGTGCAGTCGACCGTGCATCCTCTCATGACTGACCCTGTGCGTTTTGGTCGAGGTGCTGAGAGCTCCCCCCCCCTTTACTGCGATTGTGCGAGCCGCTCTCTCCGTGTCTCTTCCAGCCGCCGATCATCTAAAAAAGTCTGCTCCCGAAAGTCGGCTTGCCGCTGCTCGACCCACGAACCCCCGTCCCCCGTCCCCCGTCCGGAGATAGCAATACTCAAATCATCACGCATCCATTAGCTGCATTGTTGATCAACTTTGAACGCAACCATGGCGCCGCCGAACGGCTCTGTCAAGGGCCGCAAGGCTCGCACCACTGCGCAACAGCCTAAGCCTGTTGTGCCCGCTTTGCCTCTGACTTATGTGAACCGGAAAGCGGCGGCTTCGGGCAGAGACCCATCCGTGACTACCAGTTCTGCGGCTTCTTCTGCGGCTTCTTCTGCGGCTTCTTCTGCGGCTTCTTCTGCGACTGAAGTGCACTCGCCAAGGTCTCAGGCTCCATCAAACCAACCTAATGTTACTGGCAATGCGCAAAGCGTATCTGCAGAGAGTGAAGGTATTTCCACTGCCGCCACCTCGCAGGTCGACGATCAGTCGCCGCCACGGTCCGGGGGCTCAACTAGTGAACCCGCGAATACAACTGGGCAAGTCTTCGCCGGTGAGTTTGAATCATGATTCGCCTTCACTAAAATTCTGCCTTCACAAATCTAACTCGTGGCCCCTCACCCCCCCTCCTGCAAGATACGGTAAATCATGGACGCAAACCCTCCTCTCATGAGACAAGTAGCGGAATGTCTCCCGTCACATCAGCCAAGAAACAAAACGGAAGCACGCACTTTGAACCAGCACCGGCTGTCGATCCTTCGATCCTACGAAGCAAATCCGAAGCAACATCTGAGACATCGGTCTCTTCAATTGCGCCTGCATCGAAGGGTGAGCCAGACAATGAAGCCTGCTTTGGACTGACAGGACCATGCATCTCCCAATCAACGTGGCTTTGGCTAACCTGAGGTCTAGCAACAGTTGAGCATGATATTGCTGTCAAAACTGCCAAAGGTCGACCACCACCAGCGGTTTCACCCTCACGATACCAGATCCCACCTCCCTTCCAGCCTGCTAACCGTCCGTATGGAAACATGACCAATGGTGATACTACTGTCCGTGGTTCGCGCCCCCCTGTGCCCAATGGTCCGGCTCGAGTTCACCATCCTCATCCGAGCAACGGCAGCATTCATTTCGACACCTTTCAGGAGTCCCAAAACACTTCTCCGGCACCCCCTCATTCCGGTGGTATTGTGCCCCCGGCCTCAATCCCCGCGGCAGATGGCCGTACAGCATACATGCCACCTGCGGGTAATGGGTTTCCTCCCATGATGCCGTACGGGGCAGATATCATGCAGCCAGCGAACTTTGATAATTACGGCCGTCCAGCCATGGGCTTTGGTCCCATGGATGCCTTCCCGATGTATGGGAACAATTTTGGGCCCTCCACGCCGCACAGCTTTCACGACTCCCAATCGTCCGGCCAGCCTGAAGACAATGCCATCTATCACCAGTACCCGGCGAATGGACATCGAAATGGAGGAGGTGCAGGGCTCGGTGATCTGGATGGGCCTGCTCACAATCAGCATGGGAGAATGTTTGTGCCTCCAGAATACCCCAGAATGGTACAGGGCCACGGGCCCTATCCCCATCTAGTTCCGCACGACGACAATGCTGGGGATCGTCTCGTTGAGTACATGCGGCAGCAGTTCGGCGATCCCGAATTGGCGGACCGTACTCTGGAACTCAGGTACCTGGACGACAGAGCAGCTCCAGTCCGGATCCCCGGTCATCGCTTGATATTCGCTCGCAGTCGCGTCCTCGGTGCTCTTCTCAGAAAACAGACGCTACAGCTGACATCGGACCGAACTTTGCCTACACTTCTCCTTGAAACTGGGGACAAGTGGCTGAGGTCTGATGCGTTTTACATGAGTGTCCAGCGACTTTATGGACTGCCACTTCTGCCGCTACCACCTCGTGGCCGGCCCGAATCGCCCAGCATTGCCGATGCTGGTACCACTCACGACCAGCTTGAATTCGCTCTATCTTATGCTGCCGCTGGCCATCTGTTGGAATGGGCCCCGATCGTCCGACGTGGCTGCGAAGTGGCGACTCAGCTACTGAATTGGCATTCTATGGAAAAGATGATCGAGTTTGCTCTCGAGGGCTATGTTGACAATGGCTCTGGCGATTCGTTCAAGTTTGGTGATGGGTCCAAAATCCTCCTCAACGCGGTGGTGACTTTCATCGTCGATAATCTTCCCCCGACATTCAAGCTCGATGTGTCATCAGAGGATCCGAAGCAGTATGCCCGACTGCCCGAATGCCCACCGCCACCACCGCCACCACCGCCAAAGACTGCGAAGAAACCAGCCGCTGTCGTCGCACGAGGGTCTTCTGTTCAGTTCGGCAAGGGACGTCGATCCCAGCAGATCACAGGTATCCAGTTTGGCGATCTATCTTTGGGAGAAGAAGTTCCTGGACCCGAGTCACAGACGCCCAAGGCTGCTCACCAGGCCCAACCTGTGGCAAACGTCGTTCTTTCTCGGGCCTTGATCAATCTTCCCTTCTCTCAAGTTAAGATGATACTCGAATCGGCGGGCTCAGGCAACGTCGACGGATGGGCTAACGCGGAGTCACGCTACCGCATAATCCGAAGTGCTGTCGAGGAGCGCGAGGCACGTCGCCTACGCGCTCTCGATGCCGTTCTTCGGGGGCGAGTCCTTGAATCTGACCGCATTCGGGCCGCCCTCCGCAGTCCTAACCCACAGAGCATGGGAGCTTGGAGTGCGCTGGGATGGCAGGAAGAGATTTCTCCCTACGGCAATGCCGACGGACCTGCTCTTGGACGAAAGTGGATCCCATGCATGGAAATACAGAAGGACGAAGCTGCCGCTTACCCATGATTGCGCGCACATTTGCTTTAATGATTCACGAAACGTCACCAGCATTTGCACATCGCATTTGCACAGGAAATTGAAAAAAAGTTGACACATGCGTTCTCGCGAGAGATGCAATTACATTTCTCTGCCATACAAAATAAGCTCCGGGGCTCCTGATTACAGGCCGACTTGGCATGTGTCTCGAGCGGATCAATGTTTCTGTCTTTTGAGCATGCTTTTGGCTTCTTCTTCTTCTTCTTTTTTTTTTTTTTTTTTTTTTTTGCGACAGCGGATGAGGCGAAAAAAGGCACAGAGAGCGACGAAATATCAAGAAGACACTTGTCATGTGGCTTGGAACATTGCCGCGGGTCTTTTCCTCTTCCGAATGATGGTTATTAGAGGCACATGTCTGGCTCCATGTGTGTCGTGATGGGAGCTCTTAACGTGTCCGGGGAGGCAGATTTAGGATACGAATGTGAGAAGAATGTTACATCCGAGCACTGTGTGATCCAGGGTGCGGTAAACATCAGTCTTGGCTTTATCTTGTGTCATGGACAGGATGTCCGTCCGCCTTGAGCGGGTCGATGAATTTCTCAATGGCGAGTTTTGGACCATGAAGTCGGCGAGACCAAGATTAATCTAGAAGGACGAAGAGTTGCGGGCGGGGTGTGACTGGGATGGCACAGCAAGAAGGGTAAGGGCGATCAAGGTCGCCAGGGAATCGGGGGATTTGCATTTGATGTTGGTTGGTTGGGAGCGTTTGCTCCTTACAGGAGCAGGAGCCTCTTGCAGGAAGGCGAATACAGCTGAAAGAAAATGTCTGAATATTTGGTCTTCCCTCTGAGGCGCGTGTGGGCGCGTGTGGGCGCGTTTCGACGACGCATGAAGAAGAACAAGGAGGAGCAGACAGAAACTTGATGATGAAAATGTTGTTGTTACGGAGTACGGATTAATAGAGGGTGACGGCAGCGGGGATGCGGAGGGAGTGGGCCCCAGGTGGCATTGACAGAAAGGTAGGTACGAGGTACGTCCGTACTCGGTAATACATTGTAGAGGCCGAGGTCCTGGGGCCAGACACGGGAGCATTTATTTATTATTTACTTGGCTTGCCCTGCTTGCTGATGAATGCCCATCCATCCATCCGTCCCCCTTTGGCCCCCTCCCCTCTCCTCCTCCCCTCACGCACACAACGCATCAACCCACCTCTGCAACGTCGTCCTTCTTCGGTCCGCATCGCCGCCGCCATGGCTTCTTCACCAGGGCCGTCATCGGCCAACAAAGCCGTATCAGTCGACCCGGTGCTGCGCAACACGCTGCGCTACACCATCTCGGCGCGCGAGTATGCCACTCTTCACAAGTACATCCTCTCGCGATCAAAGACGCTGCGGAGGGCCGCCCCCACGCCCGCCTCGGTCGACAAGGCGCTGCAGCCACAGCAGCCGCAGCAGCCGCAGCAGAAGGGGCAGAAGGGGCAGAAGGGGACCGACGATTACAACGCCAAGGCCGTGCGGCACGCGCTGCGCGTCTTCCTGGCGACAATGGTCAGCATCAAAGGCTGGGAGGCCATCTCCAAGAAACTGGGCGACGGACGCGGACACGGACGCGGACACGGACACGGACCCAGCAAGCAGCCATCTCGCAGGTTCCCCGCCCTGAGGCTGTCGGCGTCGCTCTCCTCCATCCTCCTCCTGTACAGGTTCCTCTTCCGCTTCTTCTCGCGGCTCCGAGCCCACCTGCTTGACCCCCAGATCGAGCCGTTCCGGCGGCGGAACCCGCGCACTGTCGCGGCCTTGACGTCCCCCTATGCCCCGGCTGTCGGCGCGTCCCTCGCCGGTGTCGCGCTGGGCGTGTATCCCTCGCAGCAGCTCCGGGCGTCCGTCGCCATCTACGCCATGTTTCGCGCTCTCGAGTTTGCATGGAACATGTGCGAGTCGGGCGGCCTCGTCTGGGGCCTGAGGAACGGCAAGAAGCGCGAGCGGCCGTGGTGGTTCGGGAGCTGGTTGCTGCAGCCGCTGGCGTTTGGTCAGCTGCTGCATGCCGTGGTTTTGGACAGAGACTGCTTTCCCGCCGTGAGTGTTGTTGGGCGGCATTTTCTTTTTCTTTTTCATCTTCCGCTGCTAACACGGGTCCCTAATTATCAGGCCTACGGCAACTTCATCTTCAAATACTCGGACGGCTACATCCACCCCTCCCCACCAGAGCCATGGTCCTTGGACGGCCACGCCCGAGCCCGATGGCCGTCGACGACGGACGTCGTCGAGAGTCTCGCGCAGATGGCCCGCCTCAACTGGCCGCCGTACATCTCGCCGACCATGTTCCCCGACAAGGAGGAGGTCCTCCCGGCCTCGGTCAAGGCCGTCTCGCCCCTGACTTCGCGGGCTCACCCGCTCATCACGTCGCTGTCCTGCGCGACGCTGCACCCGGACGACCCGTCCTGCTCGCGGACCTACCTCACCTTCTGGCTGGCCTCGTTCCCGTCCGTCGCGCGCTTCTTCCTCGTCGTCTACTCGGCCGCCACCATCGTCCCGCGCCCCAGGGCCCTCTACGACTTCCCCGTCACCACGGTGCGCAACATCATCTCGCGCGCCCTCCGCACCTCGACCTTTGCCACGGGCGCCATCTCCACCGCCTGGGCGTCCATCTGCTTCTTCCAGAACCACCTCCCCGGCCGGCTCCTCGCCACCCAGCGCTTCTTCCTGGGCGGCTTCCTCGCCGGCCTCTGGGCCTGGGTCGAGCGCCGCCACGGCCGCGCCATCTTCCTGTCCAGCGCGCGCGTCAGCGTCGACTCCCTGTGGAAGGTCGGCGTCAAGAGGCGCTGGTGGAGGGCCGTCAGGGGCGGCGACGTGTGCGTCTTTGTCCTGGCCCTCATGCTCACGGGCGTCGTGTACGAGCGCGACGCGAGCGCCATTCGCGAGGCGAGGTGGCGCAAGGGTTTCAGCTGGGTTCGCGGCGAGGGCTGGAGAGACTGGGCCATCGAGGAAGATGATGAGGATGCGTACGAGGAGAAGAAGAGGAACGAGGACGAATGAATCAAGGGGATCAAGGAAGGGGTCGTCTTTTGCGCTCGCGAGTTTGTACTTGTCTGCGGGCTGTTTCCATGTACATTTCTACTACGACTTCCTGCAGCTACAATGTGAGTAGAAGCAGAGCAGAGTGAAGTGGAGCGTTTAAATTTTTTTTTTTTTTTTTGTGAATCGCCCTAGTGCAACACATCCCTTGGTGATATCAAATGATATGTGTAATTATGTACACTATTGAATCTAGCCAAGGGGCTCATAGCCGCAGGTTTATTAAGGGGATTACAAGTCACGCGCGTGACTTGCATACGGGTGTATCCAATCACAGCGCAGCACTAGCGTGCATGCTTACGTCCGTAATAAGCGATAAGGCTCCCCAACAAGAGCAACGACGACAACAACACGAGAGCATGTCTATCCCTTTGTCCCCCTTTGTCTGATAATCTATAGGATTGCTACTCCGTACACTTGCCAATTTGATCCATCATTCGAGAGCCGCACTAACCTCTGCACCGCATGGACTGGAAGCGCTCGTAAGATATTTAAGCTTCCAACTACACTACACCCCCCTTGTGATGCTTCGCACACCACGGGTCCGGCTGCGTCTAGTCCGCGCTTTCCAAGCGCAAGCGCCGCACCACCGCTTCACCAAGGGACCTCAGCCAGCTCCAGCGAGCAGCAATGTCGCGGGATACGCTGCGGCTGCTAGTGCGATTGCCGCGATAGGCGCTTGGTGGTGGTCGATAGGTGCACCCGATCACGTGCCGCGTCTGGAGAGTCGTCGACCAGACCAACAACAACAACAACAACAACAACAACAACATCTCGTCGCCGAGTTGGATCCCTCGAAAGCCGAAGTAACCCGGATCCTCTCACAAGAGGCGTATTCATTCATTGCCAGGAACATCCCCGGCGTCGAGAGATATGACGGGGCCCGGCTAGCTTCCAACAGCCCGTGCGAAGACCGCTTCACCCACGGCCTCGTCTCGCCCCCCTGGCACAATGGCAGCAGCAGTCCATGGGTTGCTTTGGCTCTCTTCGACGGGCACGCAGGCTGGCAGACGGCCGAGTTTCTGGAGAAGAACCTGGTATCCTCCGTGCGGCACAGCCTGAGCCGGATCGAGCCACCACCTCCAGACGGACAAGTCACGCCCGAACAAACACTCCAAGGCGCCATCATGAAAGCGTTTGTCGATCTCGACGATTCCATCATCAAGGCAGCGGAAGATGCCTCGGGGAGCGACCAGCCCCTGCAAGAAAAGGTGCGGAGATTCGCGCCCGCCTTCGCCGGCTCCTGCGCCCTGTTGTCGCTGTACGATCCCACGACCAGCAGACTACACGTGGCTTGCACCGGCGACTCACGAGCGGTCCTCGGACGACGGACCCCAGAAGGCAGCAAGTGGGAAGCGGTTCCGCTGTCCACAGACCAGACCGGCAGCAACGCGGCCGAAGTCGCGAGGCTGAACGCAGAGCACCCGGGCGAGGAGGGCCTAGCTCGGGACGGCCGGGTTCTGGGGCTCGCCGTCTCACGGGCCTTTGGCGACGGGCGATGGAAGTGGTCCCCTGAAGCCGCCAAGAGCTTCAGCACGAGGTTCTGCGGCCCCGGAGCCCTGCCGCCAAAATACAACGTCCAGACGCCGCCGTACATCACTGCCGAGCCGGTCGTGACGACGACCACGCTCGAGCCGGGCACGCCCTCCTTCCTGATCCTGGCGACGGACGGCATGTGGGATCGCTTGTCGAATGAGCAAGCTGTCGACCTCGTGGCAGCGTGGCTGGAGGAGGATTCCGGGAGACCTCCCGGCCCCGGGGATGGCACGGGCGAGCAGCAGCCAACATCGTATGCACCCTTCGACTTTGGTGCTTTCCGGGAAGGCGTGAGCCCGGGCTTCGTCAAGGAAAGGACCACCATCCAGGACGACAATGCCGCCGTCCATCTGATGCGGAACTCCCTTGGTGGAAACCATTCCGAGCTGATAGCCGGGAGGCTTGCTCTCACCCCCCCGTACTCCCGGAACCGGAGAGATGATATAACGATCCAGGTGGTATTCTTTAACAATGCTATAGGCCAGGCAAATAAATAGGAATATACCGAGTACGTCTCGGAAAGATTGATTTTCATGCGGTGCTTGGAGATGGAATTTGCTCGCTCCGTTAAACCGGCGAAAAGCTAACACGGGCTGACAAAGACCCGGCCGAGGTTGTTGGCTACGGCAGCTAATAATATTCCATTCCATACCCTCCTCAAAACGGTCAAGTTTCTCGCAGTGAGTTCATGCAGCGTGACAGACCAAAAAGTCCCCGTTACACGCGAGTCAATTGAGGAACAACAACTCGAGGTCTACGATGAAAGAAACCGTGGTTGGCCTCTCTTACAGCGCCCACCAACCTGGCAGGAAGGAACCCGGTGAACATTTCGCCCACAAACGATTTTTCCACTTCCACCCTTCCAGAAAGGAACTTGTGTCATCGTCTTATCCTCGTTAGCGTTACAAGACGGATTATGTGGTGAAACTGAATAACATACAATGTTGCTATTTCTTGGGCGCATCCGGGGTATCTGGGTCCCCGCCCGTCTGCTCGGGGGGGGGTTTTCGGCTCCTCTTCTTCTTCGGGCATGATGTTTTCGAACGCGGGAGTGTAGCGACGACAGGGTACATCGAGTCAGCAAGGGGGTAATACCATGGCTGAGAAGTTGAGGGTAACGTTGCGAGTAACTTACTAAATGGGCAGAATTTCGGGACGAACCGTCTGGTGTCGATTAATGCTTGTTGCTTTCCGTTGCTTCACGAGGACTGGGAGGATGGCGCCGGGGAGTGAGTCCCTTATAAGTCCATCCCCACTCGAGAATCGGCAAGACTCTCTCCTATTAAAAGGTCATCTTGCCGAAAATCACCGCAGATTTAGTCAGATGACTGAAAAAGGCCTTAACAAAACATGCCACGCATGAAGGTGGCATTGAACATGCGCTTGGAGGAGAATTCGGCAAGTCATGTTAGACAAAGGCTAGGTTCCCCCACTTTCAAGTTCACAGATGGGCGAATGACCGGTAGCGGCGGTAGGACGGGCGGATTCAGGTTGTGATCCAAGTCGGCCTAGTCGTTTAAAATTTGTTATTTTTAGACTTACTATTATATTGAAACTATGGCCTTCCTACATTTAGTTGTGTTTTTATGGCATATACCTTACTACTTAGGTAATTACTATACTTTTAAAGGCCTTTATTTATTGCGAGAACCCAGAAGGAGATTCATAGTCCTCATGGAGCAGGAACCTTGCTTGGATCCCACCACGGGTAGAATCTGTCCCCCTCGGCCAGCTTCATGAGCGTGCAGGCATCACCTTCGCAGCCGGCACTGGGCTGTTTGTTGCCCCACCAGTCAATCTCGACGCCAACCCACTGGACCGAGAAGAGCATGACGATGGCGGAGATGGCGATGCCTGCCGACAGGGCCGCCGACAAGACAAAGTTGTACTTGGACCAGAACTCGAGATAGCGGCTGCGGATGTAGATCCACGAGAGCCAGGCCACAGGGACGGCGGGGAAGGAGTATGAGAAGCCTAGAGGAGTGCCATGTTAGCCTTTCAGGGGGAGCAAAGGGGGAACAAGACGTACTGTAGGGGGCCCATTGAAGACCGCCGGCAATCGCAGCAACAAGATGCACCTGACGCAGGACTCGGTTGTTGGGCATGAGCTTCTTGAGACCAAAGAAACCAAGAACGAGGATGATGCCAGAGGGGAATCCGAGGAGCAGCCACTTGTATTGTCCGTGGATACCAAAGACCTTGATGGGTCCAATGGTTCCCCAGAGGACAGAGGCCGTGAAGAAGGTGTTCAGAGATGGACATTTGAATCGCATGGGAGGATCGACTGTGCATACGTCCTTGATGTCCATCTATAGGACGAGTCAAAACGTGTTGCATGTGAGATGGGAAATTCTGCACACGGTTCTCTTGACGGTGGCAAACCAATGTGCGAGGGAGGACAACATGAACAACATACCTGGAACTTGATGACACCGGCGCAGATGACAGTGGAAATGAATGTGGCTAGTATCTGTCCAGCAAATGTAACGCGAGGGGGAATCTGACATGAACATCGTCAGCATGGGACTAGCACCATCTTTTTCAAAGCATTCAACCATCCATCTTACCTTGACGTAATGGGCAATCTTTAAATCATTAGCAAACGAGAGCGCGTGCGCACAAGTGACGTATCTGAGTCCATGGTCAGCCTCCGCTTTAGTCTTTTTTTTTTTTTTTTTTAAAAAAAAAAAAAAAGTATGCCCGACGCTCGATGAATGGCAAACGTCGTGGCAAGCGCAGAAAAGACGACTTACCCGTAGGACTTGAAAAAGTTCATGGCCAAAGCATTACCCTCGACAATCGCTCCGCCAATGAACTCGGCAAGCACGTTCAAAGTGACTTCAATACCGGTCATAGCGGCGACGATGCCGATGGGAATTACAAACATGAGACAAAGCCAGATGCCATACAAGACGACAGCGGGGGACGTGTACGTTGGCCACAGAGCAATGCCAAGAACACCACAGACTATGGAGGTGATGAGGACGACAAAGTAGAACCATTCGGAGACTTGATTGAGCATGGTCAGTTTGAACGCCGCCTCAACTTGATTTTGTAGACTCGTTGAGTGTACCTTCAGGGTATGCAGCCATGAGGCGGTTGTGGATGTCAATGTATTCACCATCCGTGGCACGCTGATTCACCTGCTCGCTCTCGGACTGCTTCTTATTGCGTTTCAAACGCAGACCTCGGAAGAGATTCTTGAACCCCATCTTCAGCTCATATCGGTGGTACAGCATTACGTGGGTAACGACAGCAGAGTAGACGGCGAAGAAGAGACCGTAGAGCAGGGAGTTGGCAGCGCTCATGTAAGGAGCTGAGTAGCTGCTATACTTCTTCAAGTCGAACATGCCGCGCTCATCAAGGGCTTGAGATACGTTGTAAAGGTTGCCAAAATGGTCGAAAACGCGGTTGCTGTTTATGGGGAGGTAGGCCGTGTTCCAGGTGTTGGTGTACCAGGCGCCGAGGATCATTAGACCCGTGATGAACATGCCACCAGCAAAGTTGAAGGTCGAGAACGAGGGAATCATCTACATTTTAACCCAAGTTAGAGGAGCTTTCAGGTTGCCGCTTCACGGGGGGGGGGCACGTACCAGAGGGTCGGTCTCGTTGAAATTGAGGACGTTCCAATCGAAGGTTGGGAGAGGATTGAAAAGCTGAGTCACACGTAAGCACTATGACTTGAGAGAAAAGGACACCAGGACAGGGTCTTCTCCTTTCACTCACACCGAGGCCATTTTGCATGCCGGTCAAGATGTTCAAGTGCACATTGTCAGGTGCGATCCAGGTCATCCAGGAGAAGTATGTAAGCACCTGGAAGATGTAGTTGGGGAACCAAAAGTACACAAACATGGCGGCGAAGGACACCATGAAGAAGCGATAGCGGGAGATGTTCCAAATCTTGCCAAAGGGGCCCTTGACTGGGTGGTTCTCCTCATTATGCAGCGCAGTGTTGAGGGCTATAGTAACCAGTGATCGAGGCCACACACAATATGACGGGTACACCAGGAACTTTCTGGTCAACCCAGCAAGGCCGTACCCGATGAAATTGGTGGCAAAACCATTGAGGAAGATGTAGGAGAAGCTCCGGGCGTACTGTTGGTTGAAGTACTGGGGCAGAACCTGTGTCCAGATGATGTGCTGAGAATAGGGCAAGCTTCTCGACGTATTGGCCATGATGGCGATGAGCATGTGTTCCTTCTTGTTGAATCGCCCGGGATTCAAGTTGATGATATGCTTGGTGAAAGGGATGCGCATGTCTACTTTGGGCATCCACTTTTCCCATGCCTTACCGACCGGGTAGGCCAGAAGCTGAGCCATGTTGGTGTCAAAACGAATAGGGGGTTGACGGATAGAGAAGAGCTGGTTGACGAATGCCAAAAAGCAAGAGAAGACAATGCCAATAGTCCAGGCACGGATGGTGGAAACGGGCAGGGTGGGATCGTCATGGTTGTCAGTGACGGCGCGCACCTCAGCATAAGGGCTGTTGTTGGTGATCAGAGCTGCCTCAAGCTTCATCTCCTGGACAAGTCGCTCATGTTTTTCGGGGTTCTCCGTAACGTCATCGTTTGCTTTTCTCACGGTTAACAATTGAGCGATAGATGATGGTCAAGGAAAGATGAAGAATGGTCAGTAACGAACCCATGAACTTCTTGATCTTCTGCAATATTACGTGGGGGAAATTCGGATCTCCTTCGTGAATAGCCAAGACGTTTTTCATGAGCTGTGCCGAGAAAAGTCAGGAATCGAGATATCATGAATTCTGGTATCCCGGGCTTCATTCTTTTGACTCACAAGTCGGACTTGCTCCAGGCTCATGGAGGCGGCCAGCTCTTTGGCCTTGAGAAGGTCATCCTCGGTTGCAGTCAAGTGGCTGAGACTTTTTGTGTGAGAGGCAAGCATAAATTCGCCAAAAAAAAATAGCCAGGCACCCTTTTTACTCACCCTTCACTGGTTTTGGTGTGTTCGGCATCCTCTGCAGAAAGCTGTTGTTCGAGGTTAGGATTTGGACTTGAAGGCAAGATGGGCCACGAGGCCAGTACAAAGAAAAAATAGAACAGAAAGCCAGGAGTAGAACGCACAGCACGGTCCACGGTATCAAAGACCTCGGTCTTTTCGAAAAGCTGAGACTGCTTCTCTTTGGTCTCCGTCTTGTCCATGGCTGCAGTCGACGTGACAGCAAATTTATAACATCTTTGTTCTATCTGGGATCAAGTCCATGAGAGGCACAAATATGAGCACTTCACTGGGTGCTTGGGGCGGGATGGAACCCCTCTTCATATCGAATGTTGCGTGACATGCTCAAGGAGGCCATGGCTTGTTTGCTATGCTAACGAGGCGTAATTGAAATTGGTTTGCTTGCTGCTTGGCCCAAGGTTTGCATTTTGCACTTGCGTGGCTGGCAGGGATGGATGCAACAAGAAACCTTGGAGGGAACCAGCCATGTCGTCTCCACCTCGGAAACTGTACTAACCTGCAAACTGATCATGCGACCTTGATATGGCCAAAGGGTCACCTACTCATCGCCAAGAAGTTGTTGTTGTTTGGACCCACGCGGCGGGACTCTGTCAGCCACCACGAGAAGCTTGCCTAGATCCCGCCGGGAGGAATACCATGCCGAGAAAATAAATATTCTGACTATTGGCAGTGAGAGGCCCAACTCAGAAGGTAGGAAACATGGTTTGCCAGCCTGCCAAGGAACTACACGGCACGGCATGCCCTCGTGCACGTGTGCTGTGGTGTTGACATGGCACACAGTACATCCCATCTCAAAAGTGATTCAATGGCTATGCGGGGGTTGAACGTATTGCAGAAATAAGCACATGTGGCAGCTGCTATAGGGGAGATTCCCTGGCTTCCTCCTCCCGCGGTCGTCAGCCATCGTCTTTGCAGCTTTCGAGGCGGAGAAACGTGCGAGATGCGTGAGCTGGGACTTGGTAGCCATCGATAGCGAGTGCCTAATTCTATCCGTGAGCGAAAAATATCAGAATATGACTGCACTTGGGATCCAGCCGCCAGCTGTGCTTGGCGACTTTTTGCTCGATCAGTAGTACTGACGCTTCTGCAACAAATCGCCCGTGTATGTATGGTCTTGAGAGGACGTGCTTGCGTTGGTGGCTGAGCCAAGGCCTTGCAAGGTTGGCTCAGGCTGACGTTGTGAGGTGACACGAAAGGGAGTCAAGGGACTTGAGCGTAAGCACCGGACGTATCTTTTCTGATTGCGTCTCGTAGATAAAAATCGGAGTCAGAGAGTCAGTGTAAGATAATGAGAAGTTGAAACGCGGAGGAAGGAGCGTCTAAGCGCCCGCAGGTCGGATGAACGGGAGGTGCATCATACAAATAAGAGTCTCCACTTTTCGTGCCACGCGAAGTTATAGAAAGATCTATCATTGGCCTGCTGCTGCTGCTGTGCTTCCGATTGTACGAGGTTTCGAAAATGGTGGCCCCAGCCATGGCCCATGAGAGATAAGGTTGATCTTTGTCCCAATTTTCTCCGCGCCGCATACTGCAATGTAGCGCCCATGAGCAAATGGCGTTCGTCTTGCCGAAAGTCCCCAAGACCCCAAGCCCCGTGGCGTCTTGTCTGTCTGGCAAGCAGGGGTACAGTCAGTCCAGTCTCGCATCATCTTTTGCGCCGTCAAAAGCACCCGGTGTTGACGCTGACCGTCATCGATGACGCAGAGATCATTTTGAGAATGCCCCTTCTCCTTTTAACTCACGTAACGTGGGCAGATTGATGGACTGCAACGACTCCTCCATGGAGCCTACAAAGATGGTCAAGGCCCAAGGGACATGAATCGATTCCCACGGTGAAAATCA
Organism: Epichloe coenophiala; assembly: GCA_018801565.1. Taxonomy (NCBI): domain Eukaryota; kingdom Fungi; phylum Ascomycota; class Sordariomycetes; order Hypocreales; family Clavicipitaceae; genus Epichloe; species Epichloe coenophiala. Next base: position 1,617,442 of record JAFEMN010000005.1, on the reverse strand, counting down.
CTACACATCCGGGGTGAATATACTTGCCTGCTGGCACCGACTTGCCAATGATGAATGCACCGCAAATCGGACTCACATGCAAGTCAGTACTGTCATTTGGAGCGTACCGGTTCACTACCTGAGAGAAAGAGGAATGATAGTCAAACTATAGTCAAGCCGTCGGATAACATAACTCGTGACCAGGGGATATCCATGTTCCCTCATTTTGCTCGCTCAAATGCCCCAGAAGATGGCAAGGAGAAATCCCACCCATCCACAACTCAAGAAGCCACGGCGAAGTAACCGGTTGGCCACCCCCTACCGGCCTCCCTTATTCGACAAGATGGCTTTTGACAGTCTTGCCCTCGGGCAGCTTGAAATGTGTCACAACACCGCCCCAACTCTCCTCGCTGTATCCCTCCTGCACCTTCTTACACGTTCTCAGGCCCCATTCCGTCACGCCAACCATCAAGCAGCTCTCGAACATGAAGGCACAGCTACCACTGCCTACCTTGACAGGCTCCAGCTTGGCTGCCCGGGCACCCTCGTGGCTCTCCGCATCAGGGCCATGCCCGCTCATCACATTATGCAGCGAGGCACCACCGGGCACGAAGCCACCAGCTCCACCACGCTTGGCGTCGTAACCGCCACGAATCAAACCCATGAACTCGCTCATCGTGTTGCGGTGGTACCATGGTGGACGGAAAGTGTCTTCGCCAACGAGCCAGCGCGGCGGGAAAATGACAAAATCAGCGACGGCGGTTCCAGGAACCGAGGATGGCGCAGAGAGGACGGTGAAGATGGACGGGTCGGGATGATCAAAGGAAATGGTGCCAATGGTGTTGAACCGGCCGAGGTCGTATTTGTAGGGATAGTAGTTGCCCTGCCAGGCGACCACGTCAAAGGGCGTATGGGCCTGCGTCGTCTGGAAGAGGGCATTGTTGAACTTGACGGTGACGACGTAGCTGTTGACGCCCTCGTGCGCTGTCGCGCCAAAGTCCTGGGTGAAGTTGGCGACGGGGGCCATGAAGTCTCTGGCGTTGGCGAGACCATTTGATCCAATGGGTCCCAGCTCGGGGAGCTTGAAGTGGCCCTCGTACAGCTCGAGAGCATACCCGCGAGCCGGTCCTGACGCAAGGCGGACGTTGTACTTGACTCCGCGCGGGATGACGGCGATTTCCATCTGTCGGACGAGCAGCCAGCCAAACTCGGTGCGGATATCCAAGTCACCTTCCTGGGGAACAATCAGCAAGTCGCCGTCCGCAGAGTAGTATGCTGTTTTCTCCTTCATGTCCCTGCCTGCGGCATATACGTACATGCCGAGACCCTGCTTCTGCGTCGGGTCACCAGCGCCAGCAACGAGCTTCAGCCCCGAGACGAAATCGTGATCCTTGGATTCGTCGTGGCTGAAGGGGTCCCATCGCAGCTGGTTAGGGATGAAATGCATCTTGGAGCTCTCCGTCCTGACCAGCTCAGGGGCGACCCCCTCGGGGGCGGGCTGATAGGGCGGGTGGGCGCATGAAGGCAGGATGCGGTACAACCAGGTCTGTTTGTTGTCGTGCCTGGGGGCGGTAAAGGCCGTACCGGAGAGCTTCTCGGCGTAGAGACCCAAGGGTGGCTGTTGTGGAGAGTTGTGGCCGATGGGCAGCGCGCCCTCAACGGCTTCTGATCTTGTCCGGGGGGTTCCGTCAGTTCTGGGAGATGTGAAAATGGTGCATCGCGAGAATCAGGTCAAACGAGTGACCTCATCACCAACTCTTTCTTTTTGCTTCTTCACTGTCACGCATGCATATTCCCAATCCAGTAGAAAGAGGAGTGACTCACTCAAAATGGCTATTGAAGCCGCATTGATAGCGGTATTTCTCCCCCGTGCTGAATTCCGTGACAGGCATGATGAATGATGTAGGCTATTCCGAGGCAATCTCGCACGACAAATGGGGCAGAGAAGAAGGGTTTAAAAGAACAATACCAGCAACACTTTTGATTTTGATTTGATTTTGCCGGCCAAGGAAGCTCGCGCGGGCTACTCCGGGCGGCTCATAGCTAATCAACGATGGCAATGACGAAGGTAACCGCACTCGCCATGACCGCCATGACACCAGAAGGCACATGTTGCACATTCATTGTCGGAAGCTCGATCCGCGGCAATTCCGCCGTGGGGAACTGCACGGCAGCGCCATGACATCGGCCCGAGAGTAGCCGCAATTTCTTCTTCCCTCAAGCACCCAAAAAGACCTCCACCATCGACCTTACTCAAAGATGTCTACACCAGATACCGTGAGCATTGAGGGTATCTCCGTACCTCCAACGTCCAGTCCTTGCAAAGCCCACACCTCCGCGGAATAAAGGGAGAGGGGATGACGAATTCTCGATTCACGGCATGGCCATTAAAATCCGGGCAAATTTATGTGGCATACGACCATATCGGCATCAGAAACATTCTTTCTGAATTGCCCGAACGCGATCTTCCATCCTCGCATTGGTGTTGCCATAGTATGAAATAAGTGGCCTTGTACAAACATTGACCTGACGTTGGTCCATCTTGGGTCCCTTTTACCATCACCTGTCCTAGCATGGCCTATGTAATAGGAGTACGTGTACGTGGGGACTGACAGCATGATGAGTGATGATGACGACGACATGCTGCATCGATAAAGGTGCATTACACAAGCCGACCATCGGCATGCTGATCCATTACGATGACGGTCGTCGAGCTTGTGTAGGGCAGTTTCGTTTTGACTGGGCACTTGGGTCTCTTGGCAGTAGACCGTGCAAGGACACTGCGCACTGTGTTGGGCAAAACGAGGGAAACCCGTCGGGACGCTGGCGCGTGGAAAACGGGATTGTTGCACGAGAAGAAAAAAAAGGAAAAAAGAAAAAAAAACCAGGCACAGCCGACTGGCCACTAATTTGTGCCTTTATCATCCTGGAGAAGTTCGTACGAAGCTTGTCCGGATGGATAGTCCGGAATCTCTTCAATTGTTCGGAGCCTGTGGCTACCGTAAATATGAGTCGGGGGGATTGAACAACAAGGGGATGCGTCCCGCATCCCCTTGTACATGACATGACCCAGCCAGCCAAGAATACCTGATCGCAATAATATCCCGGGCGCCGACTCGCAACAAAAACAGCGAAGCCAAACAAAGAAAATGTGGAGACACTACGGGAACAGATATCAAGGTTGTGGTGAGTAGATTACTCTTCCTCCTCCTTCTTGCCCTTCTTCTTCTTATTCCCGCCAGCGAAACCGCTCGCACTGGGTTGTGACTGAAGGTGGACAACCAATCGTGTCCATGACTCTTCCTTGTCCCATTCGAAGCCAGCCAAATAGGGCTTGTCGAGCTCGTCATCAGTCTATCGGCCGTCAGCTTCACTGTTCGGCTATCGTTACGAACCAAAGTAAATAAAAATATGTAAGCTACGCACCCGCTTCTTGTATGCCTTATGAATGACATCCAATGCATCCTTGATGGTAACGCCCTTCATGTTTCGTGCTGTGACTTCCATTCCCAATGGAAAGTGCAAGTCAATCTTCTTGACGGGGGGTTTCGTCAATGGCAGCTTCAGAATAGCGGGGTCTTCTACTGTTGATGAGCTTTTGTTGATTTTCCTAAGGGTGGCGCATGTCAGTACTAACCAAAGAGTAGGCCAAGTGAGAGTATAGCGAGGTTTACTGAGTGACATACCAGCCCGTTTTCTGTGTCTCAATGGCAATCTCCAAGTCAATGCCATCCTTCTCTAATGTGCACAATCAGCAGTCAGCACGGCAAACAACATCGACCCCCAGCAGCTCATCCAGTCTAGAAGCCTGAATGGGAGGTCAAGCTGTACAAGCTAGCTCACCGAGATCATTGATGTTCATGACACCGGCAGCACTGGAACTTTGCCTCCTATGGCCCTTCTCCTTGGGCGGTGATGATGACAAGCCTTGGACGGCGGAGTCGACCTTGGTAAGTGGTTCCGACATGTTTGCGAGTGGGAGTGTGGGAGTGTGGGAGTGTGTGCGTGCGTGCGTGCGTGCGTGCGTTGATTATTGACAACGAAGGTATGCTAGATTGTCGGGGTCTGATGTGTCCGTCAGTTCAAGCGCGATGGGGTATTTGCGATATGCAAATCAATGTTCTGTGAAAAGTAAGCATCATGTGTACGAGACGAACCTTCCTTGCCTGCGAGCCGAAGTGGTTCAATGGGGTCCTGCAGAGAATCAAACGATGATGAAAGAAGAGAAGGGGAGAAGAGGGGGGAAAGGGAGGGGGGTGGCTACATGTACTTGTCCTCGGCGGCCTGAGGTGGTTTGAGGTGAACCCAGCTGTTTGTTTCCAGCTGTTTCCAGATGCCCCTTGCTCTTTCGTCAGACCGGGCGGGGTAAGTGCTTCAGTGCCGTCAGTGATTCACGGGCGAATCACTCGAGTTGCTCACTGCTTAGGTAGTGCGTATGTATACAGTATGGACAGATTCGAGTGGGCGGGTACTCAACCGCTGGGTCTTGGGCTGCTTGCTGAGCACTTTTAAGCACTTTTTGGGGGCCCGTTGGGGCTTAGCGCGCTGCACCTGCGAGCGGCCGTCCTCTGATCCTCTGGGGTAAAAATCCGGGGAAGCCTGTCATTGACCCACCGCTGGGTGGTCACTGACCCCTCCTTCAATTACCTTGGCGGAGGGTCGAAGGGCTTTCGCTTTGCTATCTATCTATGCCGTCTGCCTGCATCGATGAAGTTTGGCGGGAGGCAAAGGGGCGGCAGGAAACATGCAGTGATCATGGTCCCTGAAGACTGTCCAGGACGCAAGAGAGAGAGAGAAGGGTGAGAGCTGATGAGACTTGGCATGGCGTGCCATGACGTGTGCCATGACCTTTTGAGGGGAAACCCAGTGCGACGCATGGATCGACTGACGCCGCTGGCCGGAGAGCTCGGGAGATCAAAGCACTTGGAAGCTAAGCCCTCAACATAGTCCGTAGGTTACATAGCTCGCACAGTGCCGTGCACAACGGTGACTCGGCTGAAACCTTGCCTTCGTGGTGCCCCTCGTGGGTTGCTGGGTTGCTGGGTTGTTGGGTTGCAGCAACCTGCAGCAGAGCTTCGTCATCCGGCGGTCATTGGCTGTCCGTCGACGCCGCCCCTGCGTGGGCCATTCAATAAGTGCTCCGTATAATCCGTATTATGTAGCCAACTAACCAACCACGATTCCCCGCGCCTGTACCTGATCTTGGCCCGGCATGATGTATCACACTCTCTGTTGGGTGACGGCATCTCGAAACTTCAATTCGACAGGAACGAGTTGGCCCCATCAGGTGCTTGTAATTAGCGGGGACCTCGAGTAGAGCGACATCCACTTGTCCGAGGAGGGAGGTCTGTACTCCGTATGTGTCTGTGAATGCAACCCTCTCTTCCAAGTGGGCATCGTTTGCAACGAAAAGGAATGTGATACGGACGTACTCACTCACTTGGGTTGACGTCGGGTATTGGGCTCAGATCAATATGAACAGTTCCATCTTGTCATGTCATATGTCATGCATGTCTGGGGCTTTTGAACTTCTCGTTACGAGCTACCCGGGACTTGGCCGCACGAATGGCAATGCTGCCGCTGCCGCTGCATCTGAAATGAATGGGACTGCCCGATGGCATCCTCAATTTCAACTTTGCTTTTCATCGTCTGGACTCTCGCCAAAGCTTGCAGACCAGTAACGACCACGCAATCCGATCTTGAATGCGAAGGCGGCATGGCGGCTCATTTGGACATGTTTCGCCCTCATCCCGCGGAACAAGGCCGAAATGCTCACAGAGAAAGGGACAGGCAGCCACTGATATTTGATATTTAATGGCCGCGCTTTCCCACTTTGGCAGAGGGGAAGGGAGGGGAGGGGACGCGCAATTCATGGCATGCGCTACGTCAGTCCTTTGGCGTGGCCTCGACCGAGGCGGGCACTTGCGGGCCACCTTGTTGATCCAATTGACCACACAGAGAATGCCGCCAGGACAACGGCTGGACCACGAGTCACGAGTGGACTGGCCGACGAAGAAGAAGAAGACGATGACGACGATGACGACGACGACGACGATGCTTCCTCACGTTGCTGCCCTCGAGCCCCCATGATGCGGCGAAATCACTTGTTGCGGCTGGTTGAACGAAAGAGACCGCGTGTTATAACATCATGTCTGAACTTCAACATCTGTCTTTTGCATTGTCTTTGCTTCGTTCATATTAAACCGCATCCATTTCGTCAACTCTTTTTATGCCTATTGTCTGGTTTGATCCTGCGCTCTGTTCCTTTCCACTTATTGAGCTGTGCCAAAAAAAGGTGACAACCTGGTTTTTTTTTTCTTTGGTTCTCCGAGTCATTCCTCCATTTTCTGTCCAGTTTATTCAGTCCTGTATTCTGCCTCCAGCCTGTTCATTGCACTGCGACCCAACGACTCTCTCCAGAACCTCTCCATCGCCTTTGCGACCGACCGACCGCAAGTCCAGTTTCGATCTCTTCTCCGGTCATGGACAGACATGCCACCGCGCTCTGGCTTACCTGACAGTATCAAGAGACCAGAGGTGTTGTATCATTGACCGTACAAACCCCCTCTGCCGACGCTCTGCCGACGCTGCCATTGCGAGCATCGCAGCAAGCAGAATCAACAGAGGTCAAGCTACCGCCCCTCATAGCTGGGTCCTTGAGTGCCGCGTTCTCAAAAGCTCTGGCTGATGGTCTCGAAAATGAGCTCCTCACGTATTACTACCTTGGCGAGCAGGAATTCCCTGTGAACCTTGACCGAGTGCTCGACCGTCTACTGGCCGAATTCACCAGAGAGCTTTGGGGTGAACTCTACCAATATTATCAAGAAACAGGATCTGAACACTCAAGACAAGTCACTCTGCTATTTGAAGGACCTATTCGACAATTGATTCTGATATGGAACGGTCCCGAGGTGTCGAAGTGCATACTCGACAAGCTCGCGCCTGGCCTGTCTCAGAGAAAGCAATCATGGTCGCTGAGCTCCGTAGGCATTGACTTGCCGTTGGCGCTGCAGCTCCTGTGTAGCTATTGGCATCGAGAAATGTCATCGCAATCGCCCGGAGGCTCTCCTGATGAGATTGCCCGCAAGCTGCACACACAAATAACAACTGGAACCTCGGCCAAAAATCTCATTGCTGCCATTCGTAATACTCTAATGTCTCTACATAAAGTCCAGGTGCACATCAACGAATCTGCCATGTGGAATTTTCTTTTGAAAAAACCGTTTGCTCCTCCATCCGACGGTCACCCTGTTGCTCAGTTCAAATTCGACTGCCAGCTGTTTGGACCATTGGATGGAATAGCAGATCCACAGCTTGTCAACATCGGTTCCTTGCCAGCCATCACGGGCACAGCTGAAGAATGCGTGTACACCACCGTGTCGGAGTATGTTGACAAGGCATGGCCCAAATGTGGATCGATGGTGTTGAAATGCCTGGAGGAAGCCCTTCGTAGTGCGTCCTCATCCTTCCAACAGGGTGAATCCATGTCCGGTCTTTCGATATGGGACGAAAGCGATCAAGATGGTCCCTACTGCCCTGGCCTACGGCTAGTTCACGTGGAACTGGAAAATGCCGCCATTCGTTTGACAGTCTCTGGTTGGGCCCATATCACGATTGATATATTTCAGCAAGTGTGCTGGCTCTGTGCAACACTGAGTGCTTCTCCATTCCCTGGCGCAATTTCCGAATGTGTCACCTCCATATTCGACTGGACATATTCGAATGATTCAGTCCATGTCAACTGTGGCCTGGAACATCGGCTTGTCCCCGAAGGCGAAGGTGCACCATGGCTACAGCATCTGCAAGGAGCCGCTATAGCGAGCGGCTTTCCTGTCCGAGGGTTCGCCTCGACACAACTGTGATGATACCAAGGCCCAGTCAGGCGGCTTGCGGGCCCTGGAAATCCGGTATGGCGACGATCCAGCCCCGGCTCAACATGTCTTCTGCTACGAGGACTTGGAGCTGGGCTGTGTCGGAATACACGGCTGGGTAGCGCTTCGACGCCTCCTGAAAGGCAAACGACGGCGCGCAGTTGATTGACACGGCATCCTCTGCCACGACCAGAATGAGAGACAAATGTCCGTCAACGACAGCGGTGGTAGAGAAAACGAGAAACGAGGATGAAATGAGTTATCCCACGCATTGGAATCGACTCCAACCCCAGGTCAACTGGACGGCATGGTTTGTTTGTGACAATGATTTGCAAGACCCGGTCTGTACAGTCTGTCATGTATCTTGCATTTGGCCCTTTTTTTGGCTGGTCCCAGCCAAAGAAAATAATGCACCAGACGGCTTTTGCAGTTGAAGAATGGTGTTAGGTATGTCAGGTCTTATCTCTGGTTTGGAACGGCAGACCTGTCTTGGATCTCGTCTGCCGTGCCGTGTCCGAGTCCTGAGCCGAAGGCGACAGCGGGAGAATTGTCTCATTTCACAACATGAATTTCTCATCACTCGGCCGATTGACGTCGATCGTCAACGGTGCCTTTCTCAAACCCCTTTGCATCTTCAGCTGCATGGGACGGGGGCGACATAAACAACTACTTCCTTCCATCTTCCGGACGCTTCCCCATCCCCACCAACCCTCACCCTCGAGAGCTTGGCAGTAAAGTTCCTTGGCAGTCAAATTCATGAATCCTCCGAAAAATCACGTAATTGACATGCAAAAACAGGCACTCACCGTAATTACTGCATCCGGATCTTTCCCGACCTACCTCTATCTCAGGCCACACGACGGTCCAGACTCCAGAGCCAGAGGTGCCATTGGCGTATGTATATACTAGAGGATCCCAGATGAGAGGCCACTCGAGATGATGACGAGATTAAAGACCCGGAGCCATGAATTCGAATAGAGTATTAATAGAGTGGCACCGGGAAGAAGAGAGATTGACGGCGGTCACAGCACGCTCACCCCGAACTCACCTTCACTTCACAATGCACATCACCTTCAACCCCAACCACGTGGCAAGCAGCGCCGCAACTCACTACATAATACACGCAATGAATCCGAGCCCCATTCGTGAAACTCCATAGGCCTCCTGAATTCCCATACAAGCCTACTCCTTTCCCGCCACATCTTCTCTCCCACCTAGCCGACATCATCTCAACATCATCTCTAATTATACACCCACAACTTTAATATCTCTCCCCCAACCGTCGGCACCATCCCCATGGATCCTCATATTTGGCACGGCGTTCTGAACACACCTCCCAACTCCCGAGGACCCTCCTCCTCCTCCTCCCTCCCCTCAACATCCAGAACACCACAACCATCAGGCGTCTTCAGAACTTCAATTCCCAAGTCCTCATCAACCAAGTCAAACGTCCCCAAGAGCCCTTCCTCCCTGCGAAGAAGTACAAGCACCCCCAAGACGCCCTCGACCACCCCGTTTCAACAGGTTTCACCCACCCGGTCCCCATCCTCAAACCAACCTCGCCCCCCCCTCTGGCACCAGGTAAAAAAACACAATGGAGAACCAAAGGCTCATACGCCTCAAGTGCGACACCTACAGAGCCAACCTCTCCCTCGCGAAAGTCACAAAGGAGAAGCTCGAGGGAAAGCTCGCCGCTGCCAAGACCACCATCGCCGACCAGAACAAGAACATCAGCACGCTGACGACGCAGCTCTCCCGCGCCCACAAGGAGCTCGAGAGCGAGAAGAGCCGCCTCGCCACCCTGGAGAAGCAGGTCCAGGCCTCCGAGATGCAAAAGACGTGCGACGCGCTGCGCACCCAGGTCGACAGCAAGACGTACCAGGCCCGCGTGTACAAAGTTGCGCTGAAGGCGGCGCTCAAGCTCCCGGGGGTTGCATCGCAGACGACGTACGCGTCGCTGCTGGAGACGACGGAGAGGCATATGCAGAAGACGCAGGACGAGAAGCTCGCCGACAAGCAGGAGATGGAGAGGCTTGCTCGTGAAACGCAGGAGGACCAGCCTCGCCGTGACTACTACTACTGCCTGGCGGAGAGCGCTCTTCCCAGAAACGACACCGCGTGCGGCCTCGCGTCCGTGGCTGCCGAGGAGCCGCAGACACCAGGGACAAAACGAGGTGCCGAGTCGGACTCGGACTCGGACTCTGACGGTGGTGCGCCCATGGCCAAGATAAGGAGGTTGACGCCTCGACAGAGTCCTCGAAGGATAATCCATGACGATTAAGCATGGGAGAGAGAGGAGGGAGAGCCATTGTTACAAAGCTGGGTTTCGAAATTGGGCAACAGGCCAGAAGTTGCCTCCTTAATAACGTTTAAATGCGAAACATGATAGGCTGGGTTGATTCAAGACGATTTGCTTGGGCGAACTAGGCGCGAGACTACTTGGCGGCACACGCCATACAGGGATAGATAGTTTGGGGTTAGGTTCGGGTTTTGGGAGTCATCACATAACATCAACCATCTGGTGCGTGTTGCGCAGAGCGTAGGGGAAGGCAGGGGGGGGGGGATAATAACTATGAAACGAGGTAGAGACGCGAGTTGACTTGGCCATCGTGACTGTAGCTCAGTCATGAGCACTAGAAGCTACAAAGAAATTAAAGGACAAAACAGGATGAAAACTTGATCGCTCGCCCCAAGCTTTTTCCCATTATGAACCGTCTGCCGTTGGATGTTATGAAAAAGAAAAGATGAATGAAATTTCACATACAGAACCAACCCTGGTATGCGTTCATTCGCTCCCTTTAACGCTCTCTTCTCTCATCATGATAGCTAGTACTTTCAACCCCCCCCCCTTTGGTTTTGAATCCAAATATGCCTGCCCTATAGTTTTCGACCCAGCATCGACCGCTACGGTTGATGCTGCTGACCACCTACACCGGCACTTGCAGCGCTCTCACCGACCTTGACCTCGTCATCTGGCACTCCAATTGCCACACTGCCCGACGCACTCGCGATACTCTGCGCAGTCATGCCGCGCTCTCGGTCTGGCCGTTGGGGCACGATGTTATCACGAGGACCAGCGATGCTCACTCCCCCAGAGGGAGCCACACTCACGCTGGCGGTCGTACTTACGCTGTCACTTCTGGGACGGCCAACGTCACTTGCTCGTCTGTTGTGAACCACTCGCTCAAGTTCCCTGATGCGTCGTTTAAGGGTCTCGTTTTCCTTCTTTGCAGTCTCAAGTTCGTTTCTGTAAAAGGCGGTTTCTTCATATCTGGAAGTGGCCGGCATGAGGCCAGGGCTCATCTGCTCGCCATGACTAACGCTCCCGGGAGTAGCAGCGACCGAGTTCATGGAAACCGACGGTGCGTGGGGCACCCGTTGGCTGTGGAAATAGCTGGAAGGATCCAGAGCGCTTTGTTGTGGACCCGGCGAGTTAGTACGACTGATACGGGAATGGGAGCTCTGTCGCGAAAGCGGCATCGACTGTGCTGATCGTGGGACAGGGTGTCGCGCCTCATGCCACGAAGCGAGCTGCAGCCCGGGATTCTGTGATGCCGAGGAAGAATTTCGGTGGTGTCTTCGTGACGTGGGAATCGTGAACCCGGAGCCGGAGAGGAGGGAGGATTCGGCGATGGGGTCGTGAGCAGAAGCCGAGGCCGATAGGGATGAAGCATTGGACACAACCGAATTGTTCTGGGCAGCCCGAAGGAGGGACAGTTCGCGAGTCAATCGGTTTACCTAGCATTCATCATGTCAGGCACGGCCACATGTCCGAGGAGAGAGCTTCGTTGGTTACTACCCACCACCGCTTCCTGTTCTTTCTCCAGCTGCATATGTAGCTCAGATGCCGTTAAGGGACGGGGATGCCGCAAGGGGCCAGGTCCAGGTCCTACCGAAGAATCCCCAGATGACGGCGGTGGTTGGGGCTGCATTAGCCGAGTAGCAGTGAGTTGGGGCGAGGTAGCAGAGGAAGCAACAACAGGCTGGCTCAAGCTAGCACTGCGACTATGATGGCCATGGCTCACGGCACTCTGGTTCGACGGAAGGATATTGATTAACGAAGAGGAAGGCGACAACGGTGCTGGGTGTGGCAGAGGAGCCATCTGTTGGGAAGACTGTCGACGAGACATGGCCGCTAGAGAATGTGGTGATGGAGGAACCGAGTTGAGATCAGGCATGGTTTTGGGAGAGAAAGCTAAGATCGAACCAACCCTTTCGGAGAGGAGAGAGAGAGGCGAAGGAGGAAATGTTTGTTCGTCTCGTAACTCTTTCTGGCGGCTGCGAAGGAAAAAAAAAATAAAAATTGATCAGCTAGACAGCCGGGAGAAGAAGCAAGGGAAAAGTCAAATGGATAGCAAATAGTGGAAGGAGGTCTGCGACGTTGAACCTGACCCGTTGTTCGTTGTTGGATCGTGGCAGCTTGAGGAAGAAGAAAGACCAGCCATTTCGAAAAGGGACCAGACGAGGCATTGGAGGTGGGGCGCTCTGGTCTGGTTGACCTGATTTGCCCGTCTTGTGCCGTCTGTGCCCCTTGATCAGTGAGTGACTGTGGAGTCTGGACCGCGGACTGCGGACGCGGCTAGGGGGATGGTGGGGAGCCTGGCGGCACTATCTCCTTGGCCTCTGTCCACCTTGTGGAGTCACGTTAACCAGGGTCTGTAATGTATCTCTAGTTTACTTTTACCTAATTGGTTACATACAGACCAGATACGGCTGTCGACACGGGCACCGGGGCACTAAACTCGTTTGGCTCCAGGGCAGTGGCACCGACAGGGATGGACCTGCGCGCCATCTACATTGGGTTTGTAGCCGTCATCTTGACATCGTCTCTTCAGTCTCATCAGTGCGTGCACGCAAATAAACGGGACCCTGGGATGATGCACGGAGTAAACAGCCTGTGCACAGCCCAGTCATCATCACTAATGACGGCATGGCAATGTCGCGCAGCATATAAACAGCGCCTTCCCCCCGCCCCAAAACATCTTTCTCCTCTTCACGACATACATGGTACTCTCCATCTAATCCGTACGTCATGGCTGAATCTCCATCTCCAGAGCGCCAGAGCGGCAAGCAGCTTCACGAAACACCCGGTGACGGCGACGGGTTCGGCACGTCCAAGGTGGGCATTCAAAACCAAGAGAACAACAAGTCAGATGCCAAGGTATGGTGACGACAATCGCTCTTTTGATTCTGATCTCTGATGGATAAAGAGTTTTAACCAATCCCTTGACAGCGTCTCGAATCTAATCCGAAAGGCCCATTGGACGATGAGTTGAAAAAGAAGTTTACAAAGGGTGAAGGCAACAGCGTCGGGGCCAATGTACAAAAATAGATTTTGACGTTTTCTCCCCGACTAATTCATAACAGAGATGTTCCAGAGCATCTTTGCAATCGCATTGTATTCATAAAATAAAACTTGTCATATTCTTTTGGACCAACTCAGTGAGAATACATGTCCCAGACGAAAGATAATGTCCTCCTTCCTCGCCTACAATCCCAGGTCCTCAAGTAGCCTTCCCATCAGCTGCCTTGAATGCAGACGATACAGATGTGTTATTCTCAGCCCCAAGAGCACCACCGGCACCAGCATCGGCACCAGCGGTAGCACCAACACCAACGACACCACCAGAACTGGTACCTGAGCCAGAAACAACACCAGCGCCAGAGCTGGGAGTGGAGCCGGGAGCATCAGTGGTGGATGTCTTTTCAGAAGTCTCCTTGGGGGGTTCCTTGCCAAAGACTCTCTCCAATCCGGCAGCCTTGTAGGCGCTGCCACCATGCTCCTCCTTTTTCAAATCGGCGAGACGTCGAGCCTCGGCGTGAATGTCTTGCACCTGGCGCGTGCTGTCTGTGTAAAACTTGGCAATCTTCTTGCCGGTGGGGTTGTTACTCGCCTTTTCAAAGTATGAGCCAATGCCAGTCAAGAAGGAATTGGCTCGCTGCATGATGCCGTAGCTCTCGTCAGTCGCCTTGGCGCGGTCGGTAGCATGATACTTCTTGTCAAGGTTCTGGATGGTGTTGAGAAAGCGGCTTGAGACGTTGTGCTTGGTGTCGAGTTCAATAGCGCGCTCGAGGGCAACATCGCCGACAACGTAGCCATGGGCAAGGTATTCGGCCAAGATGCGGGACCGGGGCTTCTCTTCCTGGGTGATGTCGTCGGAGTCGCGCTCATCATTCTTAGTGTAGTGGCTGCCGTCGTCATCGGTGCTGCTGCCGTTTGCACTGACGACAGTGATGTGATTGGGTCCCAGCTGGGTATTGTTCAGCAGGAGGGCCGTCTTCATGGCCGTCTCCTTCTCGAAGGTGACCTCTGCGGACTTGGCCTCTGCGTCAGGGGTGACCTTGAACTCGGCAATCTTGCCGCTGAGAAGGACTAGGTTAGAATCTCATTCCAAGATTTCTGTTGCATACGGTTCAAAGAATTACCAGAAACTGAAGAAGTTCTTGACTTCGGCATCGCTCGTCGACGAAGCGATGTTCTTGACGTAAACAGTTGCGTTGGCGGCCATTGTTGTTACCCCGCTATCAGATGAGAGTTGTGGTGTGATGTGACAGCTGGCTTTGTTATTGATATCAAGGCAGTGGAATACTTGACGTTTGTTTAACCTGACTTCAAGTTTGAGAGGGAGTGAGGATGGGTTTTGGATATCAGTAGAGCTTTTTCAAACAAGGGTGATGATGTAGGATCGAAGGAGGAACACGGACTCGGCGCGTATTAGACGATGACATCGGGAGCTCCTGGGGTGAGACTGGAGCGGGGCAAACCCGCAACGTCATCAAGGCAGGAGGAGGGTGGCAGGGCAGGGCCTTGTTTGCATGTGCCCTCTTGCCCTCTTGCCCTCTTGTCAATGACGACACAATTGCTGCCACCCACCGCTCGTTCCTGCCAGTGTGAGCCGCGACCTGTGTTGACAGCCTGCCAGTGTGCGCGCATATTTTGAAGCCACTTCTGCATCATGCCAGAGAACTTCTGGGTGTAAATGGTGCCAAGCAGCATTCGTGTAAACGCCTGCCGAGCATTAAATAAATAATAGATTCGTTAATCGTGCCACGCCCCACTTCTTTTGGTTATCGCTGGGCTCCAACCACCGAAGGTGGTGCTTATCATTGCGACGGACCGATCAGTGCAATAGACTAATTTAATAATAGAATATCTTTAACCGCGAATTCTACTATAAATTATATTCCTATTATAAAACATAATATTAAATTATATATTAATAAAGCTCTTACTTATATTAATAATAATCTAGATACTAGTATTTAAGAGGTTATATGTTAATTTAATGTGCTATATAGTTACCTTATACGCTAAAGTTAAGGGATTTAACCTAAAAAAGGTTAGTAATTAACTAAAATAAAGCTTTTAAATAAAGAAAAGGTTACCTTGTATTACTATATTAACTAACTTAATAATATAAACCTTACTATATAACCTAAGTTTATAATAGATACTATAAATTATATTCTAAAAGAGAGGGTATTATTATTAACTAAAGGTATAGAAGAGATTATTAGAAAGCTCTAGACTATATGCTTTCTTAAGCACTATAGGTATAAAAAGCTTCTTTAAAAAAAGCTTATCTTTAATTATAAAGTATTAGAAAATATATAAGTTATTACTTTATACTTTAATTAGCTAAAAGAGGTTATTTTTAATAAGGGTATTAGTTCTATAGATATATAAAATATAGATAAGACTAGCTTTTAAATTAGTATAGGAAAAGACTACTTAGTTATAATAAAGAGAAAGAGAGTATATCTCTTTTTAATACCTAAAAATCATAAATCTATAACTATAATTAAAGCTATTATAGCTAGTAGCTAAGTTATCCTAGCCTTTCTTATTCTTATAGGTTAAAAGCATATAGAATAGTAGTATTATATTAAAGAGCTTAATCTAAGGATAAAGATAACACTATTATTATCTAGGTACACTAATAACTAGATTATATTTAAGTAGTTAAAGCACTTTAATAAATTCATAATATCTATTAGTATAAAACGCTTATTAATTCTTAATAGCTACAGATTATATTACACACTTAAATTCATTAATTTCTATATAGATTATATAGAACAAAAGACGTTAGCGCCGAGACCGAGCCGCTACCGAGCCGGATTAGAAGCACTTACATCACCCCTAGCGACTATAGAAGCCTGAGTCTTAACTAGTCACTAGTGCTTATTCCGCTAGCTAGTCACGTTTAGCTACTAGGCAAATTAGCCACGGACCGAAGCTAGAAGAGAGGTAATTATTACCTTATTATATTAATATTTCCGTACCTAATAGTTAAAACATATATTAGTAGCTACCCCTACCTAGTGGGTTAGCCTTACTACCAGAGTATTGTTTGTAGTTAGTGTAGTGTGATTTGTAGTTTTTACATTTAATTTTATATCTAGCTTATAATAAGAGATACTATTCTATAAATTACGTAATCTTATAGAGATAAATCCAAAGAAAAATACTGTTCATAAAAGTGGATCTAAAAGTGGGCCGTTTAGCCGTAAATTAGAAACACTACATTTGTAGTGTATTTTTAGTACTAAAATGTAGTGAAATGTAGTTTTTCTACTTTACAGGCGTTAGACCCACTTTTAGACCCACTTTTATATACAACGACATTGTAGTTTTTTAGTTATCTATCCAAAAAAAGAAGTTTTATATCTCTATCTATTTTCTAAGATTAGATATATATTATTTGTTAAAAAGAAAATACACTACAAATCGATTGTAGTGCAATACTCTGCTTACTACTAAGCTAGAATAGGACTAACTTACTAATAATAATATAGCACTAATACCTAGGTTTTAAAACTAAATAGGACTTATAGGAGACACACTAAATATCTTTTAGATTACTAAGCTTATATAAATTAGTAGTAAAATAGGCCTAGAATAAAAGTAAATATAACTTATAGAGATACCCTTATTCTTAACTTACTAGTACTACTTAGTAGTTATAAACTTCTTTAGAAAGCCCTTATACTTTATAGATTCCTAGGTAAGTTAAAGCTAGAAATATAGTAATATTAGAAAACTTATAAGCTTTATTAATATTATACTAGGTTTCCTTCTAATCTATAATAAATATTAGTAATTAATCTAAATCTAGCTTAGAATAGCCCTAAATAATTAAGGAAAAAAGAAAGAACCTATAAGAAGTTTAATATAAAAAGAGAAAAAAAACTAAATCCCTAGGGGGAGAGGAGCTTTCTTTTATACTTAATAAGAGAGAGAGAGAGATAAATTAAATAACTTACTTAAAAAATAAAGTATAATAGGCTTAATAAATCTAATAATATATAACTAGCTTTAATATAGGACTATTCTAATCCTAGGTTAAAGCTACTCTCCCTTTATAATAACTAAGTAAAACTAGGTACTTATACTTTACTAAACTAGTAAGGCAAAACTAGGCTAAAGATAGCTAAAAAGTAAGGCTATAGAAAAGTTAGTATAAAAGTAAATAAGAAGTAAATTAATATTATAAACTTAGATTTACCTTACCCTAAGTAAAAGTAAAGAGACTTAGGATAGACTTATTACTATACTAGAATAAGGTCTAAAGGGCCTAGGAATATATATTTTATATATTTTCCTTCCCTTATTTTTCTTTTCTATAAAATAAGGCTAGTATAAGCTAGTAATAAATACTTATAATAAGTTACTTATTAAGTAGTATAGGCTTACTATAGGGCTAGCACTAGTCTAAATATAAACATAAGAGGGTTTTTCTCCCTAGTTTAGGGTTTTCCCTTTTAACTTAGTAGTAGGAGTGCTAGTAATAGCTATCTATAGAGCTAACTAGCGTAAATAATATATATATATAGATTATAATATAATTCCTTTTAGGCTACCTTCGCATTTAACACATCTATTATAGCCTCTTAATGTTATAGTCTTCTAGCCAGAGTATTGCACTACAATGTGTAGTGTAGTATAGTTTTTGTAGTGTAGTGTAGTAACTACACTAACTATAAGCTAAAAAAAACTACACTAACTACACTACAAATTTTTTTCCCTAAACTACACTAACTATAAACACTACAAATGTAGTGTTAGGTAAAAAAAAAGGTGGGACTTTTTATTAGTTATTATTATTATAAGGATTAAATAAAGGCTAGTTATATAGAAGCTTTTATTATTACCTATTTTATCTAATTAGTTATATAATTTATAATATTATACTATTTTAAGGATTTTACTATAACTAGGGTTATATATAATATTATCCCTTTTTAATAATGCTATTATATATAATACTTTATTTTACTAATATAACTTAAAGAAAAACCTTCTTATTATATTATTTACTATTATTACTAATTATTTTATATTTCTAGGAATTATTACTATTACTTTTAATTAAAAAAAATTAAACTAAAGTAAATAAATAAAATAAACTACTAATAAACTAATAATAGGCTTATAATAGCTTATAATAGCTTATAATAGCTTATAATAGCTTATAATAGCTTATAATAGCTTATAATAGCTTATAATAGCTTATAATAGCTTATAATAGCTTATAATAGCTTATAATAGCTTATAATAGCTTATAATAGCTTATAATAGCTTATAATAGCTTATAATAGCTTATAATAGCTTATAATAGCTTATAATAGCTTATAATAGCTTATAATAGCTTATAATAGCTTATAATAGCTTATAATAGCTTATAATAGCTTATAATAGCTTATAATAGCTTATATAACTTATATTACTAATATTACTAATATTAATAGTATTACTAATATTGCTTATACTACTTATAATATAATTAGTGTTAAAGTTCAATTTAAAATAAATAACTTATAAATAAATAAAATATAAATACTAGTAAGTATAAGTAAATTACTATAGAAAAAGCTAGACTTTTTAGTTATTTAATATTTTTAGGTTTTTTAAATTATTAATAAAATAAAATTCTTTTCTCTTTTATGTTTTTTAATATTATAGTAAGTTAGTATTACTAATTATAGTAATTATAATATATTATTAATAAATAAGCCTTAGTATTATATTTAAAAATAAGTTAAACTAATTATAAGTAAGGTTATTAAAGTTATTATAGTTTTTATAATAAGTATAGTATATTAAATAAATGTGGGTCCTAGTATTATTATTATAAATAGGCTAAACTAATAGTAATTAAGATCATTAGAGTTATTATAGCTCTTATAATAATTTTAGTGTATTAAATAAAAGTAGGTCCTAGTATTATTTCTAAAAAGAGGTTTAACTAATAGTAATTAAGGTTATTAGAGTTATTAGAGCTTTTAGTAAAATTATAGTATATTAAATAAAAGCGGGTCCTAGTATTATTACTATAGATAGGTTAAACTAATAGCAATTAAGATTATTAGAGTTATTATAGCTCTTATAATAATTTTAGTGTATTAAATAAAAGTGGGTCCTAGTATTATTTCTAAAAATAGGTTTAACTACTAGTAATTAAGGTTATTAGAGTTATTAGAACTTTAACTAAAATTATAGTATATTAATTAAAAGTGGGTCCTAGTATTACTTCTATAAATAAGTTAAAATCATTATAATTAAGGTTATTGATTTTTATAATTTTTTTTAGTATCATTGGTTATTGCCAATGCATCTAATTTATTACAACACATAATTATTACTAGCAATACCTAGCTAGTAAAACGATTAATAACTAAATTCTTATAGCTATAGTAATAAATAAGCTCTAAGGTTATAAATACAAGGGGCTATAAGGTTAGAGTAAAGTTTATAATAAACTTTATAGCTACGTTAGCGTAAGATATAGTTATAATTCGTAACCATAGTTAAACTTAAATTCATTCGAGTTTTACTTATAGTATAAATTAACCCTCCCGAGCACGAGGTAAAACTGCTTAGTATTTTACAGCCTAATGCCCCATTCTTTTATCTTCTTCTTGTTTGCCTTACAAATCTTATTATTTATATTGCCTTTGCTTTTTAGTATTTTTTCCCTTATAGTATGAATACTATTAATTATCTCTAGGTTAGATTTATCTTTGCTTCCCTTCCCTTTACTTTTCTTTTCTTTTACTATATTATTTAATATTTTAGATAGGGCAGTGTTCTTTTTATTACCCTTAGCTATGCTATTATCTAATTAGTTAGGGGTTAATTAGTTAATTAGTGACGCAGAACCCACCTAGCGATTTGAATTAAATTAGAGATAAGTGAGGATAAGTTATATTTAGTTTAAGTTTGCCTTAGAGCTTTAAAGCATAAGTAGTAAGCTATAAGATAGAAGAGATATAGAGAGATAGAATAAACATAGTTATAGAGGAAGGGGGAATTACGTTAATTTATGCTATAAGCAAAACTCAAACGAATTTAAGTTTAACTATAGTTATGAATTATAACTATATCTTACGCTAATATAGCTATAAAGTTTATCGCAAACTTTGCTCTAACCTTATAGCCCCCTGTATTTATAACCTCAGAGCTTATTTATTACTATAGCTATAAGAATTTGGTTATTAATTGTTTTACTAGCTAGGTATTGCTAGTAATAATTATGTGTTATAATAAATTAGATGCATTGGCTATAACCAATGATACTAAAAAAATTATAAAAATCAATAGTATAAATTAATGTAATTCCCCCTTCCTCTATAACTATGTTTTTTCTATCTCTCTATATCTCTTCTATCTTATAGCTTACTACTTATGCTTTAAAGCTCTAAGGCAAACTAAATATAACTTATCCTTACTTATCTGTAATTTAATTTAAATCGCTAGGTAGGTTCTATGTTACTAATTAACTAACTAACCCCTAACTAATTAGATAATAGTATATGTTAGTTACACCAAGGAACGTTACACTAGTGCAGAGGGTGTTTAATTTAATGAAGTTAATAATAGTTAATATTATCTAAGAGAGAAGAGAAGAGAGAGAAGGAGAGGAATCTAGCTAGGAGAGAAGGTAGGTAAAAAAGGGGGAAAAGTAAGTCTTATAGTGCGGAGCCACTGTAAGCGGTGTGGGGTTACCTGCGATATAACTAATCGCATTATGTGCATCCCCTTTATAAACCTACTTTTAGCTATAGCTAGACTAACTATTATCTAAGAGTCTAGAGAAAGCTATACTAGTAGTCTCTCTTTTCTTTATAGCTAAAGGAGCCTAAAAACATAATAAAAATTAAATTAAAGGAAAGTGTATATAAGTAAATCCCTTTATAAGAATCTATAGCTTTAATTAGCTATTATAGCCTTAGTTAATCTAATTAACCTAGTTACCTTAATCTATACCTACTAACCTATTATCTTAATCCTCCCCTTTACCTAACCTTATAGGTCTTTTAACCTAGCCTTTTATATAAATCGTTAATTCGTTTAAATTAATTAAATTCAAAAGGGCTGAATTTAGTAATGCCTTTATTATTATATTAGCTAGATTATTACTACTATTAATCCACCTAACCTTATAGATCTCTCTCCTCTTATATAACTATTAGAGGGCTATAATATTAATTATTAGCTACTTCTCCTTTATTATACCTAGCTTTATAAGGCATTCATATAATAAGAAAGAGTTAGTATAAAGAATTATTAGAATTTAGGGTATCTTTAATTAGTCTATAATTATATAAAGAGTTATAGATATCGCGTACGTAATATTAGCGCCTTAAACTATGCTATATAGCTTAGATATAAGTGCGCTATAAGTTATATGCTTACTTTTTATAGAGCTATATATTATAATATTACCTTTTAAGGTAAAGGTATTATTATCCTTTAATGCTTTATTACTAATTATAATTATATACCTAATTTATAAGCTAAGGTCTTTGTTATTAGTAAGGGACCTATCTATAAATATAAAGAGCTTTGCTTCTTTAAGAGTTAAGGGGATATACTATAATCCCCGCTACTAATGCTTAATTTGCTACTTAAGGTGTTTATTAAGTTATAAGATATTATTAGTAAAGGGTTCTTAGTGTTATATAGTAATTAATAGGTTATAAGATACTTTAGGTTAATAGACTATCGCAATATAACTCCCCTAGGCTCTTTGCTTAATGTAATCTTGCTTTGCTATTAGTAATTATAAATTAATTTCCTTAATCTTCTAACCTTAGCCCTTCTAGGTTAGGGTTAGCAAGGTATTAGCGTTCTAGGTTAGGATATAGCTATTAAAAATAAGGGGATTTATAGTTATTAGGTATTGTTTTTCTTTAGCTATAAACTTTACTTTCTAAAGCTCTTTTTCTTCTTTCTTAAAGAAGTTATTATTACTAAGGCCTAGGGTGTTATCTATTTGTATTCCTATAATGCTAAAGAGGTTCTTGTTATTTAGGGCTATAATTAATAAGCAGGGATTATATATTAAGGTTATTATATTAAGGTTATCTCTATAGTAATAGAAATACATTACTTACTAATAGGTTCTAGCCTTTATAATTCCGTAAAGAGGCTTAATTACCTCTATTACTATACCTTCTAGAAAAAGGTATATAATTTGTTTAGGTAACCTTATAATAATCAGCCTATTTAGGGTTGTTTAGGATTGAATATAGGCTTATGTAATGTCTTGTAACTAAAGGTAGATTCCCTTTTGCTTTAATAATAAAGTAAGGGCTATAATAATCTGTTAGCTTAATTACTGTATTATTAGCAATTAGGTTAAGATAGCCTCTTTTCCTTTATTATTATGCCCTTATATAATAAGGCATAACTTCTTATATAGTAATTTAGTCCCTTTGCCTTTAATCTCTTAAACTATGTAAGAATTAAAGATCCTATAGCCTCTATGCTTAGCAGGATTAAATATTATAAACCTAAATATATTATAAGCTTATAAGGCGTTAATCTTAGCTTAGTTAGATTATTTAAAAGGGCTTCCTAGAGTTATAATCTTTCCTTCTTAGTAGAGTTAAAGGGCTAGTTTCTAGTTAGCCTTTTCTTTTACTATAAGGAATCCTATGTTTAGCACTTTTCTAGCTATAATCTCTTTAAATAATGCCTTCTCTTAGTCTTTATTAATAAATATAAAGGGCTCTATAGGTCTAATAGCTTTATTAGGATTATAAGCCTAGGCCCTAATAGCCTTTGCTTTTATTACTTTAAGGCTATTAGCTTTATAGCTTCCTATAGGGGTAGCTTTTACTACCTTAAGATAAGCTATAGGTTCTTTAACTCTATAGCTTCCTATAGGGGTTGCTTTAGTATTATAAGCCTCTTTAAGCTTCTTTATAACCTTATTAATATAGAATTAAACTATAAAGGCCTTCCTTAGCCTTCCTTACTTTCTCTTTACTAGTATTTCTTTCTTTTCTTCCCTTACCTTACTACCCTTTACTAGTAGCTTATCTTCTCTAGTCTTCTTATAGGAGGTATAAGAGGCCTCTAGGCTTAGGTTATATTCCCTAATATACTAAAGGCTTTACTTATTAGCTTCTATATACTATAAGTCCTTATAGTATAGCTTTACTACTATAAAGCAAAACCTAACTAGGCTATAAGGTATCTTAACTATATAGGTCTCCCTATTAGTAGCTAATAGCTTATAAGGGCTATACTATTTACCTTTTTCTCTTTATATATATATATTAGCCTATAGTAGTAGCTAATATATTAGTAATATATTAGGGCTATTCTAGGCACTAAGGGCATTATAAACTTATCTCTTAGCTAGGTAGTAGTAAACTTTATTAGTTACCTTCTAAATTACCTTAGCTTATTAAATAATAAAGATACTTAGTAGTAACTTATCTATTATTTATAGGTAAGCTCTAAAGACTAGTAATATAGGCATAAGGCTATCTAGGCCTGCTAAGTTATTAATAGCTTTAATAGCTATTTAGAGTTATTATTTAGGAGTAATCTCTTTACTAATTAAGTCTATAATAATATTATAAGCCTAGCGAAAAGGTCTATAATATCTTTTAACCTTTCTAATACTATTATAGGCTTTAATAAGTATCTTATTAATCTTAATTAATATTAAGCAGGTATAGTGCTTAAATTTAGCTAAAGCAAAGTTATTACTAGTATTATAAATAATCTAATCTAGGGGGCCTAGATACATATCTATCTAGCACTCTCTAATTATATCCTAAATATTATAAGCTTTCTGCTTCTTAGGGTTATAGAAACAGGCTACTTAGAATAAGGTTACTAAATTAATAATATAAAGGACTAGTTAACTATTAATTTGTATAATATTAATAATAATCTTATAGTTAAAGTTATAGTTATCTTTAATTAAGAATTTAAATTAGCTAGGGGCTTTTCTATTTATCTAATAATAATAATAGACTTTTATTAGCTTTTTAATTATATAGCATTTAACATTATAACTAGCTTATTAAAGGATCTTTATAAGGCATTAAATTAAAGGATAACCAAATCTTTAGTAAAGTTAATAAATCTCTCCTTCTAATAGATAGAATATAGCAGTCTCCTTTACCTCTAGTAGCCACTAAGGATAGCCTTATCTATATATAATAAATATAGTGTTATTATCTTAGATTAGCATATTAGTAAGGTTATCTATCTTAACCTTTATAAGATTTATATTAGTAAGAGAAAAGAGAAAAGGTATAGTAGTATTAAGGATATAGAAGTTAATTTAACTAAGCTTTATTAGCATATATATTACACTATATATAGTTACTAATCTAGCGCTAAAGTTAATAACTTCTAGGCTATAGGGTTTAATCTTTAATAATAGCATTAATCTTAATAGGGCTTTAACTTATGCTAGGCTAGCAGTTAATTAACCTAAAGCTTCTATATCTAGTATAATTCCTTTAAAGACTTCTTTAGAATAGTATTCCTTAAAGGTATAATAGATTAAATAGTCCTTATTAAAAGCCTCTTTAAGGTATAGCTTTTGCTTAAGTAAGGTATATTAAAAGGCCTGATTTTTAAGCGTTATAAGAATATTAATATTATTAATTATCTATAGCCTAAAGCAGAAGAATTATATAATGCTTAGGTATACCTTTAATAATAGCTTCTTTTTAGTATTATTATTATTATTATTATCTTAGGCCTAAGTGTAAGCCTTAAGCTAGGATTCCTAGTCTTCTAGTTCCCCTATTTTAGCGTTAGCATTGCCTTTAATTAAAGTAAGGAATAATTAGAACTTCTTCTCTAAAGGGGGTAAGTAATAACTCTTACTAGCTTACTATCTCTCTCTCTCTTTCTTTTACTTAGTATTAGAGTGGTTTATTAACTAGTAGCTACTTTTACTATAAATAAAGCATTACTTAGAGTGCTTAGAGCTACTATAATAGTCTTCTCTTTCTCTCTGATTTTATTAACTATATTATTAGTTTATAAACATAGCCTCTAATAGGTCTTTACCTTATTGCTAGTAGTATTAGGTACTTCTTATATTACTCTTTATAATTATAATTAATTTACGGAGGTTACTAGTAAGGTTCTTAAAGCCTAGTATATATATATACTCTATTACCTAATATTTAGGAATGCTAGAGACTATATTTAAGGTCTACTTATAAAGCTTTATATTTACTATATTAGAGAGGTATAGCCCTTTATAAACTCTCTTTAATATAGTTAATAGGATCTTAAGATATTTAAGCTTACTTTTTTTAGGGTTCTAAATAATAATATTCTTAAGGGTTATATTACTTTACTTATAATAGTAAAACTATTAATTACTTTCTATTTAAAAGCGTTAATAGATATTTATAATTATCTCTTTATAAGAGAGGTTCTTGCTAGAAAGGTAGTTAAGGAAGTGTTATTTAGTATCTCCTATTAGTATAATAGGAAACGCTTTACTAATCTAGTTATATTTACTCTTAAAGAGTGTAAGCTTTAGTATAAGGAAGTTATATAGCTTTTTACTATAATAATTGCTATCCTTATATATCTTTATAAGCTTAGAAATCTTCTTTATAGTTTATTTACTAGAAGGAAGGTATTAAGGAGGGAAAGTAAGCTATTAGGGTTTAAACTCTTAGTATAATTAAGATTATTATAAGGGTTCTTATAAAGGGTATAGTAATTATTCTCTTTAAGGGTAAGGAATACTAGGGAAGGTCTTTAGGGTAGTAACTTATAGGGGTTATATTTAAGGCGGTTTAGAGAATCTTAATCTCTTTTCTAGCTAAAGAGGTATTAAGGTTTAATAAAGTACTTCCTTAAGTAATGCTAGGATTAGATATCCTAGGCCTTATTTAATAGGAACGCTATAATCTTAGAGAGAGTTATATAGCTCTCTAATAATATCCTTATTTATTTTTTTAAAGGTATTCTTAGACTAGCCTTTAAAGTCTTCTTAGAATAATTCCTAGAGGTTATTATCTCTCTAACCTTAACGCTTACTAAGGTTAATAAATCCTATAATATAATTATTAAGCTTAGACTATATAGTAGTTTTAGGGTCTAGCTTAGGAAACTTTTTCTAATCTCTTATAAGCTTACTAGTAAGTGGTTATAGATATAGTAGTAGTTTACTCTTAGAGAGTCTTTTAATAGTGATTATTAAAGCCTTACTATTACTAGCTCTTTCTCTTATTAAAGGTCTAGATTTAAATTCCGCTATCTTTAATAAAATAATAAAATAAATATAATAAAGCCTGGAGTTTTAATTAAATAGAATAAACTAAATAAATGGAATAAACTAAACAGGAGTATGATAATAAGATAGCGTTTTTCCGTTAGGTATAATACAGTAAATAGGGTAAATAGGAAAAACAGGAAAAACGGGATAAATAGGGCAAAATAAACAGGATAAATAGAATAGGATAAATAGGGTAAATAGAATAAATAGGATAATTAGAAGAAATAATAAAAATAATAAAAAGAGGGAAGAAAGGAAAATATAGGTAATAAAGATAATATAGACTTAAAAATAACTTAAGATAGCATAGACTTAGAAATAACTTAACTATATATAAAATATAAAGGAGTAAAGATAGTTATAGTAAATAATTATAAAGAAGGGAGAAGAGAGGTAAAAAGGTAAGGTTATATAGATTAGCTAGCTTAGCTAAGGGTTGTGTTTAATATTAGGTTTAAATAAAATGCCTTATAGCAATAGATTTAGTTATTTAGTTAGTTTTCTTATAATAGATAATAAGAATAATAATTAACTAAATATCCTAAAGGCCTAAGAGTTAATAGATTAATCCCTTAGAAGTCTAATAAGCCTATTACTAGGATTCTAGTCTATCTTCCTTTAGCACACTCTATAGTTATGCCTCTTTGCCTAAATAGCCTATATATTAGCTTAAGGGGTAAGGGGCTATAGTATCTATAGAAATATCTCTTTTTATAATACCTAACTTATCTATAGTTATAGTTAACCACTAATTAGTATTAGTTATACTAAGGAATATTACACTAGTATAAAAAGGGTTTAATTTAATAAAGTTAATAATAGTTAATATTATCTAAGAGAGAAAAGAAAAGAGAGAAGGAGAGGAATCTAGCTAGGAGAGAAGGTAAGCAAAAAAGGGGGAAAAGTAAGTCTTATAGTGCGGAGCTACTGCGAGCAGTGTGGGGTTGTGTCACGGCTTAAGCGTAGGGTTAAATAAACGAAGTAATGGCTAAGATTCTCGCAGTCACTACTAGGAAGATGCTAGCTAGGGGTAGGTGCGTAAAGGTTTTAATCTCTAATCTAGTACTAATAATATATATAGTCTTTAAGGAATACCCTACTCTATAAGCATATAGCTATCTTATAGCTAGCTAGCCTCTTTATTATTTATATAGCCTAAAGGTTCTCTAAAGATTTACTTTAATAAATATCCTATCTCTAACCTCTATGCTTCTAATATAATACTTCCCTAATATATAATTAACCTTAATTATAAAATAAGCTACTTACTTAAGGTATAGTTACTATATGTCATGGCTTAAGCGTAGGGTTGAATGAACGAAGTAATGGCTAAGATTCTCGCAGTTACTACTAGGAAAATACTAGCTAGGGGCGGGTGCGTAAAGGTTTTAATCTCTAACCTAGCACTAATAATATACGTAGTCCTTAAGGAAT
This sequence comes from Epichloe coenophiala, assembly GCA_018801565.1. Classification (NCBI taxonomy): domain Eukaryota; kingdom Fungi; phylum Ascomycota; class Sordariomycetes; order Hypocreales; family Clavicipitaceae; genus Epichloe; species Epichloe coenophiala. Next base: position 1,589,598 of record JAFEMN010000005.1, on the reverse strand, counting down.
ACCTTACTCTATAAGCATATAGCTATCTTATAGCTAGCTAGCCTCTTTATTATTTATATAGCCTAAAGGTCCTTTAAAAATCCGCTTTAATAAATATCCTATCTCTAATCTCTATGCTTCTAATATAATACTCCCCTAATATATAATTAACCTTAATTATAAAATAAGCTACTTACTTAGGGTATAGTTACTATAATAAAGCTTATAAAGAAAAATAAGATAAGGTACCTTATAACTAGATATATAGGTAAATAAAATAATAATAATAATACTACTAATTATAAATAACCCCCCTTATTATAGGTAGTAATATCTAAATAGTAGCCTATATATAGCTTTAATATAGCAAAATAAATATTATTACCTATTATATAGCTAGACTAAAAAAAATAGATAACTTATATTAATTTTTATAATTAGTTTAAATAAATAGGGTACCTAATGCTATAGTTCTAGATAGTCTAACTAAAGGGCTTATATTATAGTTACTATAAGTTTATAGCTATTAGGTATATATATAAGTGGCAGAGCTAATGGTTATTATTATAATTTATAGATTACTTACACGCAGTGTGTTAGATTACTTAAGGGGTCTATAGTTAATATAAAAAAGACTAATTTTTCCCCCTTTCTATATACTTCCTTTCTCCTATAATAATTCTTAACCTTATAAGTTACCTTTATTTACTAAGCAGTAGCTTTCTTACTACTATTATACTATAGTTACTAATCTTTTTTAGTCTCTAAATATTATTATTATCTATTACTATTTATCTTAGTCTTTTATCTTATTCTTAGTTATTAGTTTATTTACTTCTAGTTATAATTTATATCTAGTTTATTATAGCTAACTTATAGCTAGTTTACTATGTCTAATACTTATATAGGAACTCCCCCTTTATTAATAGCTCCTAAAGGTTAAGCTATTAAGAAATCTCCTTTAAAGTCTCCTAAGAAGTTATTTTCTTAGAAGTAAACCACTTCTAAAATTTTAATATAAGTTTACTATATCTTTATAGTATCTTTATTACTAACTTACTACTAGTAATATAATAAGTAAGAAGATTCTATATATATAATGCTTTTAGGAAGTAATAATATAAAATATCTTACTAAAAAATAGTACTTATAATATTCTAGGATATCTTATTAATAATAAGACCTTCACTATAGAATATAAAGAATTTATAAGTATAACTTCTTTACTTACTTACTACTTTTTTATTACTAATATTCTAATAGGCTACTTAATAAAATATACTTACTACTTCTAAAATAATAAAAACTACCTTATAGTATATCTTTCTTATCTAGAATTTGCTTACTTATTACTAATATACTACTAGTGTCTAGCTTAAATTATATAGCTTTATAATAGGCTATTTAAACTTATTAAAGCTACTCTAGAAAGTAGCTACTACTATTAGAATAAAGTAAGTATAATTCTATTACTTAAACACTAGATTACTACTAACTTACTAGTAGTTTATTATAAAAGCAAAGAAAAAGCTATAAAATACTATCCTATCCTATAAAAATTCTAATAAGTATAAATATATTTACTATGCTTAAATAACTACTAATACTACTTATAAAGCAAAGAGTAATAAGTATATTATAATAGCGCTACTAAGTAATACTATAAACCTTAAGATATAGATTAATATTTTAAATAGTCTTTGCTTTATAGCCTAGAATATCCTAATAGTAAGCTTTCTTAATATATATAGCTAATACCTAACTAACTTACTAGTAGTTTATACCTTATATTACTAACTTACTTAATTATATTAGTCCTATTAAGCTCCCTAGTAAACTTTAGGTTTATATATATAAAGAGGGGGATTCTAATAATAAAGATACTCCTAAGGCCTTTACCTTTATAGTTACTATAGCTATTACTATTACTAAGGAACTAGTAATCCTAGTAACTAACTCTATTATAAAGGGGTAAGTACTTAGTAGCTATATAATAAATTATTTAAGTTATTTAAGTAAATTAAGTAAATTAACTTTATTTTCTAATATCTTACTATATTAACTTATAAATTATAACTATCTTATATTAACTTTACTACTTAACTATTACTTATAGTTATTAATAATTTCTCTAGTACTAAAATCCCTTTTTAATACCTAAGAATTCTTTAAAGTATTATAGCCTTTTTATTTAACTAGATATTTATAATGCCTTCTATTATAATAGTGTGAAATAATTCTCTTAACTTTAAACTCTTATTTATTATCTTTAATATTATCCTATAGTAAGGATATATTTTCTATATTAGTTAGGTTCCCTTTAAAAGGCTTAAGACTAGTAATATTAAATATATTATATAATTAAGTCCTAGGTAGTAACTTTAACTAATATACTAATTTATAACTCCTAATTACCTTTTTAATCTTATAAGGGCCTAGATACTTTATAGCTAGCTTCTTACTAGGTTATCTTAAATTAATATTCTTTATTAATAGTAAAATATAATTACTAACCTTAAACCTTATTAGAGTTCTTTTTTAGTTATAATATTTCTTATACTAAGTCTATAAGTTACTTAAAAGCTATTTAATTGAAGTGTGTTTCTCTCTTAGTGCTAAGACTTTACTTTTAGCTTAATTATTTACTAAAGGGATATTTATAATTACTTATTATAAACCTCTAGGATTATAACCTTATAATGCCTTTACTAGTGTATAGCTATGCGTTATATAATTACTTATATTATATATAAACTATGCTAATAATAGGTTATCTACCTAATTAGTTTATTTAGTATAAGTAAAAGCCCTTAAATAATATTCTAGGACCTAGTTTAAATATTCTATTTAGCTATTTATCTAGGGGTAAAAAGCAGTGCTAAGTAGCTACTTAGTTATAAGAAGATAATAAAAAGTTATTTAGAAACCACTAGTAAATATAGAACCTTAGTCTATTATAATACCTTCTAAAGCTTTATAATCTCTAAAAATATATTCTAAGAATATAGTTACTAGCCTATTACTAGTTAGTTATATTAATATAGGAATATAAATACTATATTTTGTGAATTAGTTAATAATAACTAGAATTATGTTATAAGTCTAGTTTAAATCTTTTACTAGTAAAAGTCTAGTAATAAAATCTATTAATAATTCTTAAAAAGGGTAATTAGGCACTAGTAGTATAGCTAGCTTACTATATAGTTTATAATGCCTTAGGTTTAAAGTTTAATAACTTATATAAGTACTAATATATACCTTTATATCTTTCTTTATTATTAGCTAATAATATTAGTTTATAATCTAATAAAGAGTTTTACTTACTCCCTAATACCTAGTAGTAAGGTTATTATAAGTTAGTAATAAAATTTCTTTTCTTATTCCTAGAGGAATAAAAATATAATTCTTAAATATTAATAGCTTAGAGGGTTTAATAGACTATATTTAGGATACTACTAAATTACTACTTTTAAGTAACTTTAATTAACCTATAGTAAAGTTATTCCCTTACTATACTTTATATAATAAGACTTAAATTAGGGGTTCTAATTCTAAGCTCTTTTCTAGAAAGTTAGAGATAAACTTAGAAAAGGTTCTTTAAATAAATTAGATCCTAGCTATAATATCTCTATAAGTAATTAGTTTAATAAATACTTCTAGTCTTATAGGTATATAAATAAGTAATGTTTTTAAGGGGTACCCTTACTGCTTACTAGTAATAACCTATGCTAGTTTACCCCTAATAGTAGTGGCTAGTTTAATAGGAAAATTAAAATAACTAAGTAATAAACTAAATATATACTAGGTACTAGTAGTACTACTATAGCTAGCTTATTACTTATTAATAAAAGAATTAAAAGTATTAAATAACCTTACTAATATAACTCTTCTAAGATTATCTAGATTATTAGGTTCTTTAGGAATATAGTTAAGTTATAATTTTTTAAAACCCTAGATATTAGTAGTATTATTATAGTATTATTATAACTAACTATTAGTTATACTAAGTAATGTTTTTATAGAACCTATAGTACTAATAGTATTACTAGGGTATTCCTATTACTTAGTATTTATAAATTTAGATAAAAAGGTAGGAAGTTATATAGTTACTACTTTTACTTTCCTTACCTTACTTATAAAATCTAGTTTTCTTAAAAGTAAGTTAGTAAGATTTAATTTCCCTATATAATATATAATCTTAAAGTTAAAAGGATAAAGCTTATTAAGCATAGTTACTTACTTACTAGTAAGCTTAGGCTTTATAGCTAGGTACTTATAGTTTAAATAGTCTATAATAACCTTAATTATATAAGCTAAATAAGTAAGGTAGTATCTCTATATATAAAAAGCCTCTTAGATAGCTAATAATTCGCTATTAGGTATTAAATAGCGTAATTTAGCATTAGTTATCTTTCTTAATATAAATATAACTAAGTGCTAGTAACCTAGTATATATATTATAAGTATAGCCCTAATTATATATCTAGATATATCTATCTTTACTCTAAGATATATAAGTAAGTTAAAATGCACTAAAATTAGCGCTTCTTAAAATTTCTATTAAAGTTCTCTAAATATTACTAACTTATAGGGTTCTAGGTTAAATATTACTAGTTACTATTCTTTAAGGTAATCTATTAATAGAATAATAACTTTACTATACTATTTAATAAAATAGTAATAAAATCTAGTAAAACTAAGGAATAACTAAATATTAAAGATATTATATAGTATTAGCTAGGTTATAATTACCTTAACTCTTGCTAGGTTTATTATAATACCTTTTGCTAATATCTTAAAGCCTAAGAATTTAACTTTCTTAACTAAAAATTAATACTTCTTAAGGTTAATAAAAAGACTTATATCCCTAAGCTTATATAGAATTTGTTTAATATGTTCTATATGCTTCTTAACTATACTACTATATATTAGCGTATTATCTAGGTAAATAATATAGGTCTTATTAATAAGTCCGTTAAGAGCATTATTAATATACTCCTAAAAGGTTACTAGTATATTAACTAGTCTAAATAGTATTATAAGATATTTAAAGTGGCTATAGTAATAATAAAAGGCTATTTTCTACTTATTACCTAAGTGAATATATAGCTAGTAGTATGTATCTTTTAGATTAAGGACTATAAAAATAACTATGCTTACTAATTAATTAAGGATTTTAGTAATAAGGGGCAAAGAGACCTTATCCTTAATTATAATCTTATTTAAGCCCTTATAATCTATATAAAGCCTTAATTTCCCTTCTTTCTTTAGAATAAATAAAATTAGGGCTTTAGCTAGGCTAACTAATTTTCTAATCTACCCTTTAAGCTATATACTTATAAGGTACTCTTTAAGAACTAATAGTTTCTTTTTAGCTAAATTATATATAGGCCCCTAAGGTAGTGTTTTCCCTTCTTCTAATTTAATTATATAAGTATAGCCCCCTAGTTTAGGAAGCTTACTTACTAGCTCTTTAGAAAAAATATCTATAAACTCTATATATTCCTTTAGAATTATTAGTATAGGGTGTTAAGTGCTTATACCTTAATTTAATATAGCTTATTTACTACTTATGCTTTCTAAAATTAGTATAACTATAATACCTTTGCTTTTTTACTACTAGTAAGTGTATTTTAGTAACTATATAGCTACTTTACTATTTAATTCTACTTTTATTATTACTAGGTTCTCTAATTAGTTCTTACCCTTTTTTTTCTAATTTTTATTTTTTAGAATACTTAGCCTAATCTTTATTGCCCTAAATAGTAATAAAACTACTACTTATTTTTTCTTTTTATATATTTACTACTTACTATAAATAAAGGAGAGGTATTCTATAGTTACTAGATATCTCTAAAATCCCTAATTCTAATATATAATTATAGGTAAATATTCTTTAGTCTAATCTATACCTAGTATTATCCCTTTACCTATATTAGTAATATAGTAGCTAACTTAATAGACTTTTATAAATCCTATACTGTCTTTTACTTTTATTAATATTTTTAAGATCCCTTAATATAGAATCTCTTTTTAGCTTATACTCTCTAGTACTTAGTTTAATTAGATTATATTCTTCTAATCCTTTTTTAATAATAATTTAGGATAAATTATTAAGAACTATATACCTATATTAAATAGTGCTTTTATAGCTAATTACTAGTTATCTTATTATAAAGATACCTGTATTCTTATTCTATTATCTATAGGGTATTCTATGGTAAGATTGTATTCCTAGGTCTATGCTATTTAAACTAGTATTATATTAGGTAATATAGCTTTATTACTACTTTTACTATACCTCTTAGTTATATACCTATTACTTTTATAAGTAAAATAGTCTAGTGCCTAACAAACTAGTATAGCATATCTAGGCTTTTTACATTTGTAGCACACTAGAAATGGCTTTTTCGCTTAATCTCCGCTTTGTCGCTGCGCCATATCTACGGGTGATGTGGAGCGGACATTAATTTAGGATGAATTGTTAAGAACTGTGCGCTCGTATTAAACAGCGCTTTTATAGCTAACCACTAGTTATCTTATTGCAAAGACGCCTGTATTCTTATTCTATTATCTATAGGGTATTCCACGGCAAGATCGCATTCCTAGGTCCGTGCTGTTTAAACTAGTATTATATTAGGTAATATAGCTTTATTACTGCTTTTACTATACCTCTTAGTTATATACCTATTACTTTTATAGGTAAAATAGTCTAGTGCTTAATAAACTAGTATAGCATATCTAGGCTTTCTATATTTATAGCATACTAAAAATAGCTTTTTTACTTAATCTTTGCTTTATTACTATACCTTATTTATAAGTAATATAGAGTATTACCTCTTTCTTTTAGGGTCTTAACTTTTTTTATTACTTTAGCCTAAACTTATTATAACCTTTGCTTTCTTACCCTAGCCTTATAACTAGCTCTAAGTTATTAGAATCTCTTAGCTAATTATCTACTTTCTTATAGTATTATTTAAGCTATTTAGAAAAATAGTAATTTATAAATATATTAGGATTACTTTGGGTAACTTAGCTTTTACCTTAGTCTAAGCTCTTATAAAGGCTTAAAATAATTAGTTACTTTTTTACCTAAGATTTAGTAGTGTTCTTATTATTTCTAAGTATTTTATACCCTTATCTATTATTCTGGTTTTTAGCTATTTTAGAAAACCTACCTATATAAATAATAAGTAATTTATATAACTATCTATAGCTATATAATATATTTATTATTACTTTATATTATTAGCTAGGTAGCTACTTATATATACTACCTTAGTAATATTATCCTTAAAGGTATAGTAATCTAATTTAAATAATATATCTAAATTTACTAGGAAATTCTATAAGTTCTTATATATATCCCCTTTATATATAGGTATTTTTATCTATATCTTAATAAGACTATTTTACTATATAATTACTACTAAGTTACTATAGACTACTAGTAAAACTATAGCTAAAGTTTAAGGGGTAATTATAAGTCCTAGAGAAGGTCTAGCTAATCCTAGATTTACCTTAAGCTCTCTAATCTATACCTTTATTTATAGAATCTCCTATATTTTCTAAAGGCAATATAGCTTAGCTTATATAACCTTATAGCGCCTCTATAATGCTTTATCTAGGTTATTTATATTATCTATACCTTTACCTAGATTAGGATTAGGTAGCGTTTACTATACCTTATTATTATTTATAGTTCTAGATTATAGGGGTTCTTTACCTTCCTAATTATTTATAGCTTTATTATTATAGGGTACTAGTATATTTTATATAAATCTTTAGAGCGTTAGCTATATAATAATCTAGCTAATAGTTTATATCCCTAAAAGGGTTTTAAAGAGATTAATTTATTATAGCTTAAGTATAAGGTTAAATAAATAAAGTAATAGCTAAGATTCTTATAGTTACTACTAGGAAAATACTAGCTAGGGGTAGGTATATAAAGGTTTTAATCTCTAACCTAGCACTAATAATATATATAGTTCTTAAGGAATACCTTGCTTTATAAGCATATAGCTATCTTATAGCTAGCTAGCCTCTTTATTATCTACGCGGCCTAAAGGTCCTCCGAAGATCCGCTCTAATAAACGTCCTGTCTCTAACCTCTACGCTCCTAACACTATAATAGAGCTTATAAAGAAAAATAAGATAAGGTATCTTATAACTAGATATATAGGTAAATAAAATAATAATAATAATACTACTAATTATAAATAACCCCTTTTATTATAAGTAGTAGTGTTTAAATAGTAGCTTATATATAGCTTTAATATAGTAAAATAAATATTATTACCTATTATATAGCTAGACTAAAAAAATTAGATAACTTATATTAATTTTTATAATTAGTTTAAATAAATAAGGTACCTAACACTATAGTTCTAAATAGTCTAACTAGAGGGCTTATGTTATAGTTACTATAAGTTTATAGCTATTAGGTATATATATAAGTGGTAAAGCTAATGGTTATTATTATAATTTATAGATTACTTATATATAGTATATTAGATTACTTAAGGGGTCTATAGTTAATATAAAAGAGACTAATTTTTCCCCCTTTTTATATACTTCCTTTTACCTATAATAATCCTTAACCTTATAAGTTACCCTTACTTACTAAGTAGTAGCTTTCTTATTACTATTATACTATAGTTACTAACCTTTTTTAGTCTTTAAATATTATTATTATTTATTACTATTTCTCTTAGTCTTTTATCTTATTCTTAGTTATTAGTTTATTTACTTCTAGTTATAATTTATATCTAGTTTATTATAGCTAACTTATAGCTAGTTTACTATATTTAATACTTATATAGGAACTCCCCCTTTATTAATAGCTTCTAAAGGTTAAGCTATTAAGAAATCTCCTTTAAAGTCTTCTAAGAAGTTATTTCCTTAGAAGTAAACTACTTCTAAAATTTTAATATAAGTTTACTATATCTTTATAGTATCTTTATTACTAACTTATTACTAGTAGTATAATAAGTAAGAAAATTCTATATATATAGTGCTCTTAGTAAGTAGTAATATAAAATATCTTACTAAAAAATAGTACTTATAATATTCTAGGATATCTTATTAATAATAAGACCTTCCTTATAGAATATAAAGAATCTATAAGTATAACTTCTTTACTTACTTACTACTTCTTTATTACTAATATTCTAATAGGCTACTTAATAAAATATACTTATTACTTTTAAAATAATAAAAACTACCTTATAGTATATCTTTCTTATCTAGAATTTACTTACTTATTACTAATATATTACTAGTATCTAGCTTAAATTATATAGCTTTATAATAGGCTATTTTAACTTATTAAAGCTACTCTAGAAAGTAGCTATTACTATTAGGATAAAGTAAGTATAATTTTACTACCTAGATACTAAATTACTACTAACTTACTAGTAGTTTATTATAAAAGCAAAGAAAAAGCTATAAAATACTATCCTATTCTATAAAAATTCTAATAAGTATAGATATATTTACTATACTTAAATAACTACTAATACTACTTATAAAGTAAAGAGTAATAAGTATATTATAATAGCGCTACTAAGTAATACTATAAACCTTAAGATATAGATTAATATTTTAAATAGTCTTTGCTTTATAGCCTAGAATATCCTAATAGTAAGCTTTCTTAATATATATAGCTAATACCTAACTAACTTACTAGTAGTTTATACCTTATATTACTAACTTACTTAATTATATTAGTCCTATTAAGCTCCCTAGTAAACTTTAGGTTTATATATATAAAGAAAGGGATTCTAATAATAAAAATACTCCTAAGGCCTTTACCTTTATAGTTACTATAGCTATTACTATTACTAAGAAACTAGTAATCCTAGTAACTAACTTTATTATAAAGGGGTAAGTACTTAGTAGCTATATAATAGATTATTTAAGTTATTTAAGTAAATTAACTTTATTTTCTAATATCTTACTATATTAACTTATAAATTATAACTATCTTATATTAACTTTACTACTTAACTATTACTTATAGTTATTAATAATTTCTCTAGTGCTAAAATCCCTTTTTAATACCTAAGAATTCTCTAAAGTATTATAGCCTTTCTATTTAACTAGATATTTATAATACCTTCTATTATAGTAGTATAAAATAATTCTCTTAACTTTAAACTCTTATTTATTATCTTTAATATTATTCTATAGTAAGGATATATCTTTTATATTAGTTAAGTCCCTTTTAAAAGGCTTAAGACTAGTAATATTAAATATATTATATAATTAAGTCCTAGGTAGTAACTTTAATTAATATACTAATCTATAACTCCTAATTACCTTTTTAATCTTATAGGGGCCTAGATACTTTATAGCTAGCTTTTACTAGGTTATCTTAAATTAATATTCTTTATTAATAGTAAAATATAATTACTAACTTTAAACCTTATTAGAGTTCTTTTCTAGTTATAATATTTCTTATACTAAGTCTATAAGTTACTTAAAAGCTATTTAATTATAGTATATTTCTCTCTTAGTGCTAAGACTTTACTTTTAGCTTAATTATTTACTAAAGGGATATTTATAATTACTTATTATAAACCTCTAGGATTATAACCTTATAATACCTTTACTAGTGTATAGCTATATGTTATATAATTGCTTATATTATATATAAACTATGCTAATAATAGGTTATTTGCCTAATTAGTTTATTTAGTATAAGTAAAAGCCCTTAAATAATATTCTAGGACCTAGTTTAAACATTCTATCTAGCTATCTATTTAGGGGTAAAAAGCAGTGCTAAGTAGCTACTTAGTTATAAGAAAATAATAAAAAGTTATCTAGAAACTACTAGTAAATATAAAACCTTAGTTTATTATAATACTTTCTAGAGCTTTATAATCTCTAAAAATATATTCTAAGAATATAGTTACTAGCCTATTACTAGTTAGTTATATTAATATAGGAATATAAATACTATATTTTATAAATTAGTTAATAATAACTAGAATTATATTATAGGTTTAGTTTAAATCTTTTATTAGTAAAAGTCTAGTAATAAAATCTATTAATAATTCTTAAAAAGGGTAATTAGGTACTAGTAGTATAGCTAGCTTACTATATAGTTTATAATACCTTAGTTTTAAAGTTTAATAACTTATATAAGTGCTAATATATACCTTTATATCTTTCTTTATTATTAGCTAATAATATTAGTTTATAATCTAATAAAGAGTTTTACTTACTCCCTAATACCTAGTAGTAAGGTTATTATAAGTTAGTAATAAAATTTCTTTTCTTATTCCTAAAGGAATAAAAATATAATTCTTAAATATTAATAGCTTAGAGAGTCTAATAAACTATATTTAGGATACTACTAAATTACTACTTTTAAGTAACTTTAATTAACCTATAGTAAAGTTATTCCCTTACTATACTTTATATAATAAGACTTAAATTAGGGATTCTAATTCTAAGCTCTTTTCTAGAAAGTTAGAGATAAACTTAGAAAAGGTTCTTTAAATAGATTAAATCCTAGCTATAATATCTTTATAAGTAATTAGTTTAATAAATACTTCTAGTCTTATAAGTATATAAATAAGTAATATTTTTAAGGGGTGCCCTTACTACTTACTAGTAATAACCTATACTAGTTTACCTCTAATAGTAGTAGCTAGTCTAATAGGAAAATTAAAATAACTAAGTAATAAACTAAATATACACTAGGTGCTAATAGTACTACTATAGCTAGCTTATTACTTATTAATAAAAGAATTAAAAGTATTAAATAACCTTACTAATATAACTCTTCTAAGATTATCTAGATTATTAGGTTCTTTAGGAATATAGTTAAGTTATAATTTTTTAAAACCCTGGATATTAGTAGTATTATTATAGTATTATTATAACTAACTATTAGTTATACTAAGTAATGTTTTTATAGAACCTATAGTGCTAATAGTATTACTAGGGTATTCCTATTGCTTAGTATTTATAAATTTAGATAAAAAGGTAGGAAATTATATAATTACTACTTTTGCTTTCCTTACCTTACTTATAAAATCTAGTCTTCTTAAAAGTAAGTTAGTAAGATTTAATTTCCCTATATAATATATAATCTTAAAGTTAAAAGGATAAAGCTTATTAAGTATAGTTACTTACCTACTAGTAAGCTTAGGCTTTATAGCTAGGTACTTATAGTTTAAATAGTCTATAATAACCTTAATTATATAAGCTAAATAAGTAGGGTAGTGTCTTTATATATAAAAAGCCTCTTAGATAGCTAATAATTTACTATTAGGTATTAAATAGTGTAATTTAGTATTAGTTATCTTCCTTAATATAAATATAACTAGGTGCTAGTAACCTAGCACTAATATTATAAGTATAGCCCTAATTATATATCTAGATATATTTATCTTTACTTTAAGATATATAAGTAGGTTAAAATATACTAAAATTAGCGCTTCTTAAAATTTCTATTAAAGTTCTCTAAATATTACTAACTTATAGGGTTCTAGGTTAAATATTACTAGTTACTATTCTCTAAGGTAATCTATTAATAGAATAATAACTTTACTATACTATTTAATAAAATAGCGGTAAAATCTAGTAAAACTAAGGAATAACTAAATATTAAAGACACTATATAGTATTAGCTAGGTTATAATTACCTTAACTCTTGCTAGGTTTATTATAATACCTTTTGCTAATATCTTAAAGCCTAAGAAATTAACTTCCTTAACTAAAAATTAATACTTCTTAAGGTTAATAAAAAGACTTATATCCCTAAGCTTATATAGAATTTATTTAATATATTCTATATGCTCCTTAACTATACTACTATATATTAGTATATTATCTAGGTAAATAATATAGGTCTTATTAATAAGTCCTTTAAGAGTATTATTAATATACTTCTAAAAGGTTACTAATATATTAACTAGTCTAAATAGTATTATAAGATATTTAAAGTAGCTATAGTAATAATAAAAGGCTATCTTTTACTTATTACCTAAGCAAATATATAGCTAGTAGTATATATCTTTTAGATTAAGAACTATAAAAATAACTATACTTACTAATTAATTAAGGATTTTAGTAATAAGGGGTAAAAAGGCCTTATTCTTAATTATAATCTTATTTAAGCCCTTATAATCTATATAAAGCCTTAATTTCCCTTCTTTCTTTAGAATAAATAAAATTAAGGCTTTAGCTAGGCTAACTAATCTTTTAATTTACCCTTTAAGCTATATACTTATAAGGTACTCTCTAAGAACTAATAGTTTCTTTTTAGCTAAATTATATATAAGCCCCTAAGGTAGTGTTTTCCCTTCTTCTAATTTAATTATATAAGTATAGCCCCCTAGTTTAGGAAGCTTACCTACTAGCTCTTTAGAAAAAATATTTATAAACTCCGCGTATTCCTTTAGAATTATTAGTATAGGGTATTAGGTGCTTATACCTTAATTTAATATAGCTTATTTACTACTTATGCTTTCTAAAATTAGTATAACTATAATACCTTTACTTTTTTACTACTAGTAAGTATATTCTAGTAACTATATAGCTACTTTACTATTTAATTATATTTCTATTATTACTAGGTTCTTTAATTAGTCCTTACCCTTTTCTTTCTAATTTTTATTTTTTAGAATACTTAGCCTAATCTTTATTACCCTAAATAGTAATAAAACCACTACTTATTTTTTCTCTTTATATATTTATTACTTACTATAAATAAAGAAAAGGTATTCTATAGTTACTAAATATCTTTAAAATCCCTAATCCTAATATATAATTATAGGTAAATATTCTTTAGTCTAATTTATACCTAGTATTATTCCTTTACTTATATTAGTAATATAGTAGCTAACTTAATAGACTTTTATAAATCCTATACTATTTTTTACTTTTATTAATATTTTTAAGATCCCTTAATATAAAATCTCTTTTTAGCTTATACTTTTTAGTACCTAGTTTAATTAGATTATATTTTTTTAATCCTTTTTTAATAATAATTTAGGATAAATTATTAAGAACTATATACCTATATTAAATAGTGCTTTTATAGCTAATTACTAGTTATCTTATTATAGAGATACCTATATTCTTATTTTATTATTTATAGGGTATTCTATAGTAAGATTATATTTCTAGGTCTATACTATTTAAACTAGTATTATATTAGGTAATATAGCTTTATTACTACTTTTACTATACCTCTTAGTTATATACCTATTACTTTTATAAGTAAAATAGTCTAGTGCCTAATAAGCTAGTATAGTATATCTAGGCTTTCTATATTTATAGTATACTAAAAATAGCTTTTTTACTTAATCTTTACTTTATTACTATACCTTATTTATAGGTAATATAAAGTATTACCTTTTTCTTTTAAGGTTTTAACTTTTTTTATTACTTTACCCTAAACTTATTATAACCTTTACTTTCTTACCCTAGCCTTATAACTAGCTTTAAGTTATTAGAATCTCTTAGCTAATTATTTACTTTCTTATAGTATTATTTAAGCTATTTAGAAAAATAGTAATTTATAAATATATTAGGATTACTTTAAGTAACTTAGCTTTTACCTTAGTCTAAGCTCTTATAAAGGCTTAAAATAATTAGTTACTTTTTTACCTAAGATTTAGTAGTATTCTTATTACTTCTAAGTATCTTATACCCTTATTTATTATTCTGGTTTTTAGCTATTCTAAAAAACCTACCTATATAAATAATAAGTAATCTATATATTTATTTATAGCAATATAATATATTTATTATTACTTTATATTATTAGCTAGGTAGCTACTTATATATACTACCTTAGTAGTATTATCCTTAAAGGTATAGTAATCTAATTTAAATAATATATCTAAATTTACTAGGAAATTCTATAGGTTCTTATATATATTCCCTTTATATATAGGTATTTTTATCTATATCTTAATAAGATTATTTTACTATATAATTACTACTAAGTTACTATAAACTACTAGTAAAACTATAGCTAAAGTTTAAGGGGTAATTATAAGTCCTAGAGAAAGTCTAGCTAATCCTAGATTTACCTTAAGCTCTTTAATCTATACCTTTATTTATTAAATCTCCTATATTTTCTAAAGGTAATATAGCTTAGCTTATATAACCTTATAGTATCTTTATAATACTTTATCTAAGTTATTTATATTATTTATACCTTTACCTAAATTAGGATTAGGTAGTGTTTACTATACTTTATTATTATTTATAGTTTTAGATTATAAGGGTTCTTTACCTTTCTAATTATTTATAGCTTTATTATTATAAAGTACTAGTGTATTTTATATAAATCTTTAGAGTATTAGCTATATAATAATCTAGCTAATAGTTTATATTCTTAAAAGGGTTTAAAAGAGATTAATTTATTATAGCTTAAGTATAAGGTTAAATAAATAAAGTAATAGCTAAGATTCTTATAGTTATTACTAGGAAAATACTAGCTAAGGGTAAGTATATAAAGGTTTTAATCTCTAACCTAGTACTAATAATATATATAGTTTTTAAGAAATACCTTGCTTTATAAGCATATAGCTATCTTATAGCTAGCTAGCCTCTTTATTATTTATATAGCCTAAAGGTCCTCTAAAGATTCGCTCTAATAAACGTCCTGTCTCTAACCTCTGCGCTCCTGACAGGTTGCTTGTAATATAACTAATCGCATTGCGTGCATCCCTTTTGTGGACCCACCTTTGGCCACGGCCGGACTAACTATCATCCGAGGGTCCGGAGGAAGCCACAGTATAGCTAAGGGTAATAAAAAGAATACTGCCCTATCTAAAATATTAAATAATATAGTAAAAGAAAAGAAAAGTAAAGGGAAGGGAAGTAAAGATAAATCTAACCTAGAGATAATTAATAGTATTTATACTATAAGGGAAAGAATACTAAAAAGCAAAGGCAATATAAATAATAAGATTTATAAGGTAAATAAGAAAAAGATAAAAGAATAGGGCATTAGGCTGTAAAATACTAAGCAGTTTTACCTCGTGCTCAGGAGGGGATAATTAAGGTTATTAGAGTTACTATAGTTATTATTATAATTATAATATATAATTTAAAAGTGGGCCCTAGTATTAATCCTATAAATAAATTAAACTAATTATGTTTAAGGTTATTAGAGTTATTACAGCTTTTAGTAAAATTATAATATATTAAATAAAAGTGGGTCCTAGTATTATTTCTAACAATAGGTTAAACTTATTTATTAAAGCTTAATTAAGCTATATAAGCTAATTAAAATAATACTGTTAAGAATCTATTAATATATTCTAAATATTAGTCTATTATATTCTTTCTTTATATATTATAGTAATTAGATATATAGAGTTACTATATATAACTTCTTAAAGCTTTAGAATTATAAAGCTTAAAGTAATATTTAATTAGTTTAAATATTAAATAAATAGTTTAAGCTTTTTTTAAGGTCTTATTATGTTAATAATAATATTTTAGTACTAAGTATATATTTTATTAACTTCTATATATTTATTTAGATTTCTTAATTAATTTTATTATATTAGTTTAGGGTATTTTTTACTTATAATAATAATAATAAAATAAAAAAATAAAAAATAATTAATAGTAATAGTAAATAATATAATAAGAAGGTTTTTATTTAAGTTGTATTAGTAAAATAAAGTATTTAGTATAATAGTATTATTTAAAAGTTATAATATTATATATAACCCTAGTTATAGTAAATTCCTTAAAATTAGTAAATCTTATAAATTATATAACTAATTGGGTAAAATAAGTAATAATAAAAGCTTTATAAAACTAGCCTTTATTTAATTCTTATAATAACCTTATATAATAAAAAGGCCCACTTTTTTCCCCTAATACTACATTTGTAGTTTTTATAGTGTAGTGTAGTTAGTGTAGTTAGTAACTACACTAACTATAAACAAAAAAAAACTACACTACACTAACTATAAGGAAAAAAAACCTACACCATAAATACAAAATTTTCCCAAAAACTACACTAACTACACTACAAACAATACTCTGCTTCTAGCCCTTTAAGCATTATTATATAAAAGCTCTTAATATCCTAGTCTATAATAGGGCTACGAATATTATAAAGGTTAAATTCCTTAGTATTATTAGAGGTATATAAAAATAAGCTTTTAAGGAGTCTATAATAATCTCTATATTTCGTAAAACCGGAATTTAGCCCTTTAATCCATAGCCTATAATTAAAGAGCTTGTTAGATAAGCCCCTATTGATACGCCCTCTCTAGGACTATTAATCCATAGATCTTCGGATTTTAAGACCCTAATATATATATTTATTACGCTAGATAGAAATTTATGCTATTTACTAGTAGTACTCCTGCGGTGGTAATTGCTTTGTAGTAGGAAAACCATACTAGGTTGCTAGTTATCTAGATACTAGATAACTAGTTAGTTGCCTAGTTAGGTGAAAAACCTACTACGATTTGTTTAGCTACATACATAGTTCTAGCTCGTGTATGTTTGTTGCCTAAGCTAGTTACAATAATATTTTTTCCTCTTTATCTACCCCTGTATTCACTAATCGAGTTCCTAAATCCGTTAATTATGTAATATAGTTATAAACCCTAGCTTAAATTAAAACCCTAGAGCTCTAGGTATCCTAGCTAATTTATATAGCAATGTAGCTTGTTTAATTCGCTTGCAAGGCTAGAAAAGTGAGACCCGGACCCACTTTTTTAGCCTTGCGATTGGTTCAATTTTAGAGGCGTGACTAGGACCTCTAAAATTGTGCCCTAGTGGGATTCGAACCCACGACCTGCGACCCGGAACAGGTCTCCATAGCGTGTAACCACCACGCCACGGGGTTAAGACTCTAATAATATTATAGCAAATAAATAAGGTTACTATAAAGCTTTATAACTTATAGTATAAAGAGAAGAAGCTTAATAATAAATTTAGCTATAATTTATAGTATTTTATCTATAGAAGCCTTATTACTACTATAAAGCTTATCTAGATAAAAAGAGACCTTAGGCATATAAAAGTAGCTAAATTAGTATTATAATAATATAAGGCTATAAAGAATTAACCACTAAAGATAGGTAGCGTGCTTTCTATAGCTAATGCTTAAGGGATTATATATTAAAAAGGGATTAACCTTAAAAGGGAAGTAAGATATATTATAGAGGCTGTAAAGAAAAAGGCCTATAAACACGTAAAAAACACGTTTTTTAAAGCTATAAAAGTAGTATATATAAAGCGTTATAATAATAGCTTAGAACCCTTAGTTATTTATAATTAAAAGGGCACTTATTATATACAAAAGGGCTAATAAAGGTATTCTATTATTAATTTGGTTTGTTACACTAATCAGTCCGTTGTAATGATAAGCACCACCTTCGGTGGTTGGAGCCCGGCGATAACCAAAAGAAGTGGGGCGTGGCACGATTACTCGGAGGCTTCGAGCTAGATTCCGATAAAAGGGGCGGTGTGGGTGTGGGCCGGACCTGTCATCCTTTTCTTGACCCGCGTGGCTAGGCATTTAAAAGAATAATTTTGTTCTTATCAGAGGAAAGAAAATTCTGCAAGACATTCTCCGTAGAAGCTAGAGAGCTCGACATGACTTAACACCCCCCCTCCCCCTTTTGCTCACGGCGAGCAGAACATTAGCCCATGATGATCGCCTCCTCCACAGGAACTAGACCTGGTCGTATCTGCTGTTAGTACAGTTACCCATCTAGGCACGCCAAAAAAAGTATTGTTGGTGAGAAAGGCATCACACTAGAGCGCAGTTAGCATTAAGACTACTAAAAGGGAAGGGACAATATGTATGCGTTATATTTAGTTATCTTACGCAATAGGTATGAAGGCCTTGAGCTTCGCAACCGCCATCGCCATAGGCTCCGTGGTTACAGTACATGAAGGTGCTATGTTGTGGATGCCATTTTGGTTTTGGTTCTGGGTTTGGTTCTGGGTTTGGTGGTGGGTTTGGTGGTGGTTCTGGTCCTGGTTTTGGATCCCAAGGAAAATTCAAGGCCATGGCCAGTGGGATTAAGATGAGAAAGATGAGCTTCATTTTAGCCATCTAGTACAGATTGGATTGGATTAGATTGGGTTCGCAAGTGGGAAGGAGGACTTTGTTAATATTAGTTTTCTTTTCTAGCACTAATCAAATAAACGGAATCTCCAGAAGCCTGCTAGGAAGTGATTCACGTTCTTTAAACCTTTATTATATAATGATTATACGATTATCATTACATAGTCTATACGAAGTACATAATCACCGTATTCCTATGTAGAGTGACGAGTCCCTGTAAGCCTTCTTTTGCGCACACCAAGCACTCGCCATTGATCGCCATTATTACCCGTCACGGTGAGGTCACGGTGGGGCCTAATAAACGCCCCTCCCACGAGGGGCACTGTCGGACCGCGATGCTAGGGTCGAAAATGAGGGTATGGATTGAGTTAAGGGTGTGATCCACGAGCCAGTGCAAAGTTTGCACTAACATTGCATGGTATAAATTGTATGTGAATCTGTATAGGGTGGCTACTTTATACTATTATAGCCTACTTCTAAGGCTTTTTTTACTACCTTTACATAAGGGAACTATTATAATAGTAGCTCTTCCTTTCTATAGCTTTAATATAATAGGATTATTATAATTTACTAGCAAATCTTATATAATTTAAATACCTATTATAACTATATCCTAAAGCACTTAATTATAGGCATCTAGACCCTCCTGAATTTATTAGACTAATAATTAAACTCTTTTCTTTCTTAAATTACTTCTTAAAGCTTACTATAAGCAATAGCTTAATAGTAGTAAGATAAGTATTCTTTAAGATATCCTTAAAAGCTTTATTCCTATGTTTATAAGGAAATTCCTATAATATTAATAGTCTCTAAATACTATTAAGAACTAATATAAGTGGCTAAAGGGTATTTAGTGTTATGGACTCGAGCTATAAGCTCGGGTTATATCCGGCTCCGGAAAGTACGCGGGTTGTGTGTGGCTAGGTTAGGGCTATACGCAGAGCTTTGCATGTAGTGTAGTATTTGTAGTATTTTGACTTTTGTTGTAGTATATAGTGTAGTAGATTTTAGTGTAATGTAGTATGTAGTATAGTGTAGTAAATACTACACTACACTACAAATACTACAAATATAGTATTAGTAAAAAGAAAGTGGGGTATTATATAGTCTTATAATATTCCTTAGATTTTTCTTATTAAAGTTAATGTTAGCTATTATTTTTATTATTATTTAGTTATTTAGTTATAAATTTATAAAGTTTTACCTTATTTAGAAAAATAGCTATAAGTAAGGGTATAGGGTACCTATAGACTATATTGTATAATATTAAAAATCTTTGAATTTTTTCATATATACTAAGGGTTTCTATTATAAATATACCATTTTTTCTAATATTAATATCCTATTATTTATTAAAAGCGCTTTTTTATTATAAAAGTACCCTATATATATCTTTAGAAATAGTACTAAATAATATATTAAAAATTAAAATAATTATATTAAAGAATTATAAAACATATTTTCAATAGCTAATATATTTATTTATAATATATAAAAACCTTAGGTTAATAGATAATTTATTAGAATTAATATATAATTTTTATAATTCTTTTATACTTTTTTAAAATTTATTACTTAAATATTAATATATTATTACAAAAGAATTCTTAAAATATTAGTAATAAAAGAAAAAATATTTATATAAAGTTACTAATATAATTTAAAAAAAAAGCTTTATATATTATAAAAGCTTCTAAATTTATAACTTATTATATAATATTATATACTATTTTTAAATATAGTATTTACTTATAATAAATTTATAACTTCTTTTATATTACATAATATAAGATATATATAGTATAATTAGTATTATATAATTATAAGAGACCTATAATATTAAAAACTAATACTTTTTATATAGAAAATATTTTTTTATAAATAAAAATGAATTATTTCTTAGTAAAATTTATAGAAAAAGCTATAAATTAGCTGGATTTATATAATATAAAAGTTATAGGTATACTATTCTTATTTTTTAAAGTAAATATAAAAAAGTGGGTCTTATGTGGGTCTCTGATAGTTTGATTGGTTCAATTAGACTGTTTAGTCAATTACGTCATTTATAACCCACTTACTTAGCTAAGCGAAAAAATTTTTAAGGAGGGGTATTCCCCTGCTTTCTCTTTTCTTTCTTTCTTTTCTCTTTTCTTTTTACCTTAGTAAATCAAAAAAAAACATCTAGAAAAACCTTTACATAGTTAAGCTAGCTATATTACTATTACTTGTGTTTACTCTTGTTTTTATAATCTTTTTGCTCTTTAAATAAGTTATAAAACCCCTAAAAAAACAAAAATCAGAAAAATCAGACAAAATCAGGAAAAAATCGGAAAAAAATGTCGGAATTTAACCCAGACTCTTTGTCGTATATCTTAGATAATAATTCTAAGTCTTCTAGCTAAGTTAAAGCTACTAGACTTCTAGGATTATACAAAAAAGCCCCTAAAAATTAACCTAGCTATTAGTTTGCTTTAAAAGTATATATTTTTACTTACAATTTATTTAATTTTTAGTTATCTAAAATTAAATATAATAAAGAGAGGGAAGTTATATGCTTTTGTACGTAAGATAGCTACTCTTATAGCTTTAAATGTAAAGCTAAGAGATTTTAAGCTTCTAATAGTGTTAGTTACTATAAAGCTAAATATCCTAAGGTTACTACTTCTAAATTAGAAGAAAAAAAACCTTTTAAGGTTACTTATAAGTAATTTTTTAATTATTTCCTTTTATTTCCTTTTACTAACTGTTTCTTAGTACCTAAAATCCAATAAGATTCACCACCTAATATATAAGCCTTTTTAACCTCTTATTTTTCTATAAAAAGGCCTTAAAATAATATAATTATTAAGGAATTTTTGTCTAAAAAGGCTATTACTTTAGTTATTAAGTTTATACTAGAGAATAATATTCCTTTTACTATTATAAATAGTAAATCCTTTAAGGAATTACTAGAATTTACTATTATAAATAGTAAATCCTTTAAGGAATTACTAGAATATTATTCTAGGTAAGTATTCCTTTGATTTTGTTAAGGGATAAAAGCTAATCTTAATATTAGGAATAATAATCTAGCTTCCTTACTAAACTATTTAATAATTATACATAGAATTAATTCTATGTATAATTCCTCTAAGCATTAGATTATTTAGCAAATCCAACATTAGTTACAATATTAAGGTCTTATATCTATTTAATTAGATATTTAGACCTCTATAAATTCTAAGTCTTACTTAGGAGTTATAGCAAGTTAGATTAGCCCTAGTTTTAAGCTTAAATATAAGCTTATAGGTAAGATTTCCCTTTTCTAATTAATTTTACTCTTATTTATTAATATTATAACTTATAGGCTTTAAATATCTGTTAAATTCTTATACTAGGGCTTATATTCATTAATACTTTAATAATCTTATTAGAGATTATAGTTTAGAGCCTAAGTATATCCTTAGGTAAGTTATTAGTCTTATACTAATAGATTTTATTAGGAATCTAAATAGTAGCTAACTTTTTATAGTTTTACTAGGGATAATAGCTCTAATAATAATACTTTTATAACTTCTTATATTAATAAGAATTATAATAGTATTATTCATAAGCTATATAATATCCGATGTATTGCACATGTTTTTAACATTATTATAAAGGATATTATCACTGAATTCATAAAATTAATCTCTTTAAAGGAAGATCTAGAATCCTATAGAAATAGTGAATATCTTTACTATTCTACTAAGGATATCTCTTCTATTAGAGAGAAGGAAGATTTTAAGGAATTTAAATCCTTAGTAAATAGTAAGTAATTTATTATAATTCTTATAATTAGGTTTACTAATATTTTATAGGTTCACTAGGCAAAGTTAAAAGACTTACTATTCTTATTAAGAATAACCAAGGATTATATAAACTTTGGCAAAAATCTCTATAAAAGGCAAAAAAAGAAGGCTATATTGCTAAGAATTATAATATTATAAGAATTCCTCTAGGTAAGTGATTCTTATTATATTATTTACTATATTAGACTTAATACTAATCCCTTTATATATATAGCTAATGAAACAAGGTGGAATTTAACCTATAAGATAATTAATACTTCCTTATAGCTAAAGGAAGCTATTATTCTTCTTAATAAGGAGACTAATATAGCTACTATCCCCTCCCGAGCACAAGGTAAAACTGCTTAGTATTTTATAGCCTTATGCCCCATTCTTTTATCTTCTTCTTATTTGCCTTATAAATCTTATTATTTATATTACCTTTGCTTTTTAGCATTTTTTCCCTTATAGTATAAATACTATTAATTATCTCTAGGTTAGATTTATCTTTACTTCCCTTCCCTTTACTTTTCTTTTCTTTTACTATATTATTTAATATTTTAGATAGGGTAGTGTTCTTTTTATTACCCTTAGCTATACTATTATCTAATTAGTTAGGGGTTAATTAGTTAATTAGTAACGTAGAACCTACCTAGTAATTATAATAAATTAAATTAAAGATAAGTAAGGATAAGTTATGTTTAGTTTGCCTTAGAGCTTTAAAGCATAAGTAATAAGCTATAAGATAGAAGAGATATAAAGAGATAAAATAAATATAGTTATAAAGAAAGGGGAAATCGCGTTAATTTATATTATAAGCAAAACTTAAATAAATTTAAGTTTAACTATAGTTATAAATTATAACTATATCTTACGCTAACATAGCTATAAAGTTTATTATAAACTTTACTCTAACCTTATAGCCCCTTATATTTATAACCTTAGAGCTTATTTATTACTATAGCTATAAGAATTTAGTTATTAATTGTTTTACTAGCTAGGTATTGCTAGTAATAATCATGTGTTGTAATAAATTAGATGCATTGGCTATAACCAATGATACTAAAAAAATTATAAAAATCAATATAGCTACTATAAAAGATGCTATGCCCACTGCTTAAGAATAGGCAGATTTAGCAACTTTAAGCAGTATATTAGAGATTTTCTATAAACCTACTATTATACTTTAAAGCTAGAAGTATAATACTCTAGGTTTAGTCCCACTTTTTATTATTAGGATATATAAATATCTTATTAATATAAAAGAGGACTAAGAGGCCTATATTCATTAGGTATTTACTCTTTAGTTCCCTTTTCCCCTTTATTTATTATAGAAGGTTTATAACCCTTAAGGCAAGATCTTTATAGCCTCTATAAATAAAGGCTTAGATAAACTAGGTAATTATTTTCCATACGATATGGATAATAATTATTACTTTTATAAGCCTTATTTATATACTATGCTACTAGATCCTAGGCTTAATCTTGTTACTATATAAGATAGGCTTAACTTACAAGCAAGGACTAGAATAAGGCTATTAGAAGACTTACAAAAAGAATATGATTCGTAAGTATTATTATTATTATTATTATTATTATTACTAATAGATTTACTAGGATTTTACCTACCTATAAAGAGAATCAGGCTAATCAAAGCCTAGGCTCTGAAAATTCAGAGTTAGAAAATACCCAATTTCAAGTGGAAATTAGAGGGCTTAGTCAGCCTAGGACTTTTAATAATCTAAGGCCTAAACTAGCTTCTAAGCTATATAAAGGTTTATTTATAAATAAGAGAGATAAATTAATTTAAAAAACTAGAAAAAACGAAATCTCTACCTTTACTAAGCTAGAAGCTAAAGAAGATAAGGTAAGCTAGAGTTCCCTAATATTATATTAATTTACTAACATTATTATAGGAGGATATCTTTTAATAGTGGGAAGATAACCTTAAATCTTTCCCTATTTTAAGTATAATTACTAGAAAGTATCTAGCTATTCCTGCTACTTCTAGTGCTATTAAAAGTGCTTTTAATACTAGAGGGAATATTATTATAAAAAGAAGAACTTCCTTAAAGCATTTTACTATTAAGGAATTAATTCTTTTAAAGAATTAGCAAAAGGAGGATAATATTATGATTAAGCAATATTTAAAGCTTTACGATTACTTTAGCTCTCTATTAGAGGAATCTTAATATTCCTCTAAGAATATCTCTAAAGATTCTTCTAATAAATCTTTAGAAGATATTTATTCTAACTTAGAATAAGTGTATAATAGGGGTTTTTTCCTAGTTTAGTCTAGTTTTCCCTTAATATACTTTTTTAAATATTAGTACTATTATTACTATTATTATTATTTTAAAAAACATAAAAGAGAAAACATTTTTATATTATTAATATTTTTAAAAACCTTAAAATACTAAGTTATTAAAAACTATAGCTTTTTCTATAGTAATTTCCTTATATTTCCTTATATTTATATTTAAGTTATTTATTTACTATTTTATTTTTATTAAACTTTAACACTAATATTATTCTTAATATTATTATATTAATTAATAATAATTATTTAAAAAAATATTAAAGAGAAAATATTTTTATATTATAAATATTTTTAAAAACCTTAAATTACTAAGTTATTAAAAACTATAGCTTTTTCTATAGTAGTTTCCTTATACTTACTTATATTTATATTTAAATTATTTATTTACTATCTTATTTTTATTAAACTTTAACACTTATAATATTATAAAGTATTATAAAGTATTGTTAGCTATTATTAGCTATTATTAACTAGTATAAGCTAGTATAAGCTAGTATAAGCTATTATAAGCTATTATAAGCTATTATAAGCTATTATAAGCTATTATAAGCTATTATATTACTAAATATAAGAAAATACTACAAATACTACAAAATACTACAAATATTACATATAGTAGAAAAATCTCCTTATAGTGTAGTATATAGTGTAGTGTAGTATATAGTGTAATGTAGTATGTAGTATAGTGTAGTATATAATATAGTGTAGTATATAATATAGTGTAGTATGTAGTGTAGTGTAGTATATAGTGTAGTGTAGTATGTAGTGTAGTGTAGTACAAAGCTCTGGCTGTACGTAACCCACACACAGACTACGCACAAGTTACTATAAATCTAGGCACTATATAACTATTAGTATAGTTCCTTTCTTCTTCTATAAGAATAATATTCTCACTTTAAATGCTTATAAGCAATAGCTATAAGGCTAGTTCTTAATATATATTATTCTTTACTATAAAAGCATATTAACTAGTAAATATACTATTACTACTAGATAGGATAAATACTAATAAGTTAGTAATATTATAATAGTTACTTAAGTAGTAAGTAAAATAAATTAAGGACTTAACTAATAAATAAGATATAGCACCTATACTAATTTAGCCTAAATAAAAGCCCCTTCCTATAAGCCCCCCCTTTAATAGTAATAGGGTTTTATTTATAGCTTAGAAAGGCCTTATAGCCTATAAGTTACTTATAGATAGGGATTTTATTAGTAATAAGTAAGACTAATAATACTTTATTTACTAAAACCTATTACCTAGGGTTTAGGTATAGGTAGTGCCCTTCTTTAAAAAGAGCTATTTACTTAACTATTACCTAGATTAGCTTCTTAAGTACTTAGGGGAAATATTTAATAATCCTTACTAATAGGAAATAGCTATTATAGAACTTAATTAGTTAATATAATAATAAAATAAGTAATTTAGTAACTTCTATATTTATTTTAAGTAGAAATTAGCTTTAGCTAGGGGGCTTAAGTAGTTAGACTTAGTAAAGTTATCTAAGCTTTATATAGCGCTTAATAAGTAAATAAGGGACTATAGCATAGGTTAAGATATACCCTAGTTAGATTATATAATAGTAATAGGTTACTATTAAAGCATTATACTAGATATTAAGTCTTACTAATTAGAGGAAAGACACTAAATACAAAAGTATAGTAATTAGGTACCTAACCTAAATAAGACTAAGCTATATAATAAGGACACGCTAATAATAGATATTTAATTTATAAGTATAATAGGGACTTAGCAAGGCTCTAGGAAGTCTATAAAATACTAGAGGTTAGGTAATAAGGGGGGTAGTAAATAGGCTAACTAGGTTACCTAAGATATCCTTAACATATATTATAATAATAGTAAATATTTATATTATAGCTTCTCTAAGTACTTTACTATAGTATACTCCTTATACCTTACTATTTACCTAAAAAAGAAGTCTTCTATAAATATTTATAATATAAAGAATATTATCTCTATTAACTTAAATATTAAGTCTATAAAGTAGTTAGGAAAAGAGTAACCTTATTATTAAGTTATTTAATAGGGAATAAGGAAAGGAGGTATAAAGAGGCTTTATAGTATATAGTTATTACTAATAAGAACTATAAGAAAATCTAGAATAATATAGATTTATTTCCCTTCTTAGTTCTTACTTTAATTAATAAGACTACCTTTATAGATACTTAAGTTAATATAGGCTATAACTACTACACTACTATAAGTAAATACCTAGTCTAGAAGCTTTAGTTAGAATACCTCCCTTTTCTAACTAAGAGGTTAGTTTATATAGCTATTAGTATAAAATAAGGGAGAAAGGAGAAGTTTAAGAAATAGTTATATATTATATATATAGTCTGTTTTTAGCTAGATTTAAATAAATAGGAAATACTAATTATAGTATATATAATCCTAGGACTAACTAGGTAACTAATCCTTAGTATACCTTAGATAAAATGGAATAGAATTAACTTAGATATACTATAGTAATAGGTATACATACCCCCTCCTAAGCACGAGGTAAAACTGCTTAAATGATTAAAGTTCTATGTTTTTTAACATCTTTTCTAAATATCTAGCCTTTTTCTCTAGTCTTTTATTCCCCTTCTTATTCTTACTTTTCTTAAATTCCTCTATATTTTCTTCAGTTTTCTTAATTTCCTTTTAATCAGGATTTTTATTAGCTTTTTGGATAGCCTAAAGGTTCTATAGCCTAGTGGTTATTGCCCCTAGCTTTTAGTTACCCTTAGCTATGCTATTATCTAATTAGTTAGGGGTTAATTAGTTAATTAGTAATACAGAACCTACCTAGCGATTTAAATTAAATTAGAGACAAGTAAGGATAAGTTATATTTAGTTTGCCTTAGAGCTTTAAAGCATAAGTAAGAGAGATAGAAAAAACACGGTTATAAAGGAAGGGGGAATTGCGTTAATTTATACTATAAGTAAAACTTAAATAAATTTAAGTTTAACTACGGTTACGAATTATAACTATATCTTATGCTAATATAGCTATAAAGTTTATTGCAAACTTTGCTCTAACCTTATAGCCCCCTATATTTATAACCTTAGAGCTTATTTATTACTATAGCTATAAGAATTTAGTTATTAATTATTTTACTAGCTAGGTATTGCTAGTAATAATTATGTGTTGTAATAAATTAGATGCATTGGCTATAACTAATGATACTAAAAAAATTATAAAAATCAATAGGTATACATAGGATTAGCAAATAGGTTATATATATAGGCTATAGTTAATAGGAAGGTTAATTAACCTATAGTATTTATTTTAGGTTTAACCTTTATAGGGATAGTATACTAGGCAAAGAGATAGAAGAAGCATATCTAGCTTTATACTATAAGCCTATAGGAGATTATATCTATCTTATAAATTAATATAACTCTAAAGGCTATAAAAAAGGAGCTTCTTACTTCCTTACTAGAGGCACTATAGGACTTTAAGAACCTATTTTAGAAGAGTAAGGCTAATATCCTTTTACTATACTAAGGGAAGTTAGACTACTATATTTACCTTAAGCGTAATACTAATAGAAATAAACCTAAGCTACTATAAGCACCTTTATATAATATACCTTAGGAGTATTTACTAGAGATCTAAAAGTAAGTAATAGACTTAATAAATAAGGGTTAGATTTAAGTAAGCTTATTATTAGTAATAGCTTTAGTATTACTAATAAAGAAACCTAGTAATAGTTAGAGGTTCTATATAAACTATTATACGCTTAATAAGATTATAAAATAGAACTATTACCCTTTATTACTAGTAAAGAAGATATTATATTTATTATTAAGGGTAAGGTAGTTTATAAAGCTAAATATATAATTAGCATTCTACTATATATATATTACTAAAGGTAAAGAACACTAGACTATATTTTAGATAAGGTTTAGCTTATTTAAATAGTTAGTATACCCCTTTAGGTTAGTAAGTATACTAGTAACTTTCTAATAATATATTAATAGCATATTAAGTAATATCCTTAGTAATTATATTACTACTTACCTTAATAATATATTAGTTTACTTAAGTAAATTATATAAGGACTATATATAAAAGGTTTAAGGTATACTATCTAAACTATAATAAGCTAGTCTAAACCTAGATATTAGGAAGTATATCTTTATAACTAAGGAGGTTAAGTACCTTAGATTTATTATTTAAGTAAGGAAGGCTATTTACCTAGATAAAGAGAAGATTATAGTAATTTAGGACTAGGAGGCACTAATAAGAGTCTAAGGAGTTTATAGGTTTCTTAGCTTTATAAACTTTTATTATAACTTTATACTAAACTTTTTAAACTTAGTAAGCCCTTTAATTAACTTAATAAAGAAGGGAGCCTTATTTTACTAAATAAAAGAGTATAATAAGGCTTTTAAGGCATTAAAGGTAGCCTTTATCTTATACTTAATCCTAACTTAATAAAATCCTAAGAAAGATACTTTAGTAAAGGTAAACTATTTAGAAGTAGCTTTAGGGGGTTACCTCTCTTAGTTTAGTAATAATAGTATTCTATACCTAGTAGCTTACTATTTAGCTTAATTATAACTAGCTTAGTAAAATTACACTATTTATAATAAGAAGCTACTAGTAATTATTTCCTACCTTAAGGTATAGTTAGCTAAGCTATAAAGTATAAGTAAGCTATTTATAATATTAATAGATTATAAGAACCTAGAGTACTTTATAGCACTAAGGGAGATAATAAAATAATAGGTATAATAGGCTAAGACTTTAGCACTTTTTAATTTCTACTTATAATATAGACTAGGTATATAAGCAAAATAACCTAACATATTATTATAATAATACCTAAATAGTCTAGAAATAAAGAAAGTAAAAACCTTAATAGTCTAGTCTATAATAAAGCCTATAAAATTTAGTTCTAAGAGGGGATATTTATAGGTTTACCTTAAGCCTATTTTAGTAATAAAGGAAGCTATTATAGTTAATAGCTAGGCCCTATTAAGGAGTCCCCCTATAGGTAAGTTAATATTTATAGATAAATACCTTTAGTCTTTATAGAATTAGTCTATAACCTAAGATAAGGCCTATAAGCTATAGGTTAATATAGTAGTAATAAGGGCTTAGAAGTTCCTAGATACTACTAACACTAGAGAGTAGATTATAGACTATTAGATTAGTATGAAAGGCACGCTTTAATTCTAGGGGTAAATATAGGTCCTTAAGTAAGAGCCCTTAACTATAATATTAATATAATAGGTTTATAACTTACCCTTATTAGGTTACCTAGGGTAGAATATAACCTTTAAAGCGCTTTAAAGGGACTTCTATTAGGATAGTATATTATAGGACATAGCTTAATTTATATAGAATTATTACTATTATAAAGGGTAGAAAAGCTAATAACTATAATAAGGCTTACTAAAACTAATTCCCTTACCTAATAGGTATTAGTTATAAATATCTATTAACTTTATAACTAACCTTCTAGCCTAGGATTAAAACTATCCGTGGTTCCTAATGGTTATTATAGACTAGCTATTAAAGTATGTTTAGTTAGAAGTAATAATATTAATAGAAGCTAAAGTATATATAAAATAATTTAAGTATTACTAGTAGTGTTTCTATAGGTTCCTTATATAAATTATTATAGACTATAGGTTAGATTAGCTTAGTAGTTTCTAGACTAAGCTTTATAAGAAAGTTAGTATATAATAGTTACTTTCTACCCTCCCGAGCACGAGGTAAAACTGCTTAGTATTTTATAGCCTTATGCCCCATTCTTTTATCTTCTTCTTATCTACCTTATAAATCTTATTATTTATATTATCTTTGCTTTTTAGCATTTTTTCCCTTATAGTATAAATACTATTAATTATCTCTAGGTTAGATTTATCTTTACTTCCCTTTCCTTTACTTTTCTTTTCTTTTACTATATTATTTAATATTTTAGATAAGGTAGTGTTCTTTTTATTACTCTTAGCTATACTTTTATCTAATTAGTTAGGGGTTAATTAGTTAATTAGTAATATAGAACTTACCTAGTGATTATAATAAATTAAATTAGAGATAAGTAAGGAAGAGTTATGTTTGGTTTGCCTTAGAGCTTTAAAGCATAAGTAGTAAGCTATAAGATAGAAAAGATAGAAAAGATAGAAAAAGATAGAAAAAACATAGTTATAAAGGAAGGGGGAATTATATTAATTTATACTATAAGCAAAACTTAAATAAATCTAAGTTTAACTATAGTTACGAATTATAACTCTTATACTAATATAGCTATAAACTTTATTATAAACTTTGCTCTAACCTTATAGCCCCCTATATTTATAACCTTAGAGCTTATTTATTACTATAGCTATAAGAATTTAGTTATTAATTATTTTACTAGCTAGGTATTACTAGTAATAATTATGTGTTGTAATAAATTAGATGCATTAGCGATAACCAATGATACTAAAAAAAATTATAAAAATCAATAGTTACTTTCTATATTATATTACTTATAAATAGATAGTAGTATAGAGAGGGCTAACTAGAAGGTATAAGCAGTACTATAGGTTATACTATCCTTCTCTTAGTTTAAATAGCTAGATTATCTACTAGCCTATTAGCTAGCACTAAATAATAGGGATTTATTAGTAACTAGAGTAAGCCTAAATATAGCTTTATATAGTTTTAATATACTAACTATCTAGGGGCTGCCCTTAATAGGGCTATTTATAACTTTAGTAAAGGGTAAGGCCTAAGCCTTTTTATAGCACTTAAAAAATAATATAGATTTAATATAGGCTATAATAGCTTTTATTTAGTAGTAGTAATAGGAGAAGATAAATAGTAGCTATAGGCTAGTAAAGCATTTCTAGGTTAGGGACTATATATAGCTTAGCCTCTATAATATTAAAATAAACTAGCCTTATAAGAAGTTAGACTAGGTAATAGCTAAGTATAAGGTACTTAAGGTCCCTATACCTTTAACTATTAAACTAGATATTTTATAGGGACTTTACCCTATCTTTTATATTAACCTAGTCTAGTATATAGTAAATAACCCTTTACTAAGCTAAAAACTAGCTAATAAATATCTAGTAATAGAACTTATTATAATAAATACTAATAATAACCTCTTAGAGTTCTAGGTAAAGGAAATCTTAGTAGCTAAAAACATACTAGGTTAAGATTTAAACTAAAATATCTTAGTTAAATAAAAAGGCTATATTTAGCTAACTTAGGAATTAGTAAAAGGCTTATAAAATATAGAGGCACTTAATTAATTTAAGTTATAATAGAGTAATATATAAATAAATAATAGCCTTAAAAGGGTATAATTTAATTTAGCTATAAAAAATTAAGATACCTAGTTTTCCCCTAGTATATATATACCTTAGCGCTAAGTTTTTACTAAGAAGAAAATTAATTAGAAAGAGAAAAGATTACTATTATTTCCTTTATAGTATTAGTATTTCTTAGCTATAGTATAGGCTAAATTTATAATAGTTTTAGCTAGGATATAAGTATTAGCTAATATTTATTAGACCTAGGTATTACCTTACTCCTAGGTAAAGATAAACTAGGTTAGGTTATTATTTATAGTCCTTATACTATAAAAAAATTTAGTAGCTAGGTTATTATAGCTATAGTAAGTAAGGGTAGTATTAGTAAGTATAAGTTACTATACCTTAGATATACCCTAGGTATAGGTAGTACTTATAAGGAAGGAAGCTAAAGGCTATACCTTAGTAAGATTAATTTAGGCTATAGCTAATATACTATTAAACTACTTATAATAGTAAGTAAAGGTTTTTATTAGGATAGTATATTATTTCTTTATAGATATAGTTTGCTTTATAGCTAGAGTTTTAATAGCTTTTCTAGTAGCTAAAAAGGCCTTAAGATACTTAAATATATAATAGAGTTTTAGGTTAGTACTATATAAGTATATCTCCTAGATATATAAATAATAAGTAATATAGTAAGGGGTATAAGCTTAGTTTATACTTAGGGTATATATATATTCTCCTTTAGTTTAGAGATTATTTATATAAAGGCTATAAGGGAACTTATACTCCTTACTATTAGAGAGGGCTTTATTATTAAAGTTACCTTTAAGAATATACTTACTAAGGTAAGTACCCTTACTTAGGCTAGTAGGAAAAGAAAAAGGGAGTAAAGGGAAGGAAATAAAAAGAATATATAAAAAGATATTATAATAATAATAAGAATAAAAGGGTTTAGAATTATAAGGAAAGAATAGAATATTTATATTTCTAAAGATATAGGGTCTAGCTCTAGTTAAAGTATATATTATTTATATTTATAAAGGTAAGCTAGGGATAAATAAGGGTAATATATTATATAATTTTCTAATAGCTAGATAGTAATAAGGGAGTTACTTAAGGTAAAGTTAGGATTTTATAGGTAATAGTTAAAGTATAAAATAATAATAAAGATAAGAGAGTAAGTAAGGTATAGAAATAGCTAGTAGTAAGTATAAAAATAAGGTAAGCTAGTGTTTTTAAAGGTAAGGTTAAAATAAAGTAAATCTATCTATATAATAAAGAAGGCTAGAGTAAGGTAAACTTAGACTAAGAAATTTTTATAGTATAACAAAAAAGGCTAGAATAAAGTAAACTTACTCTAAAAATTTTTATAGCTTATATAAAGAATCTATAGCCTTATAAGGCACCTTACTCTATAGAATATAGTCTTTACCTATACTAAAGTAAGTGCTACTTTATAAGGGTACTATACTTATTTTTAGCTTACTTTTAATCTAAAGGGGGAAGGGAGAGGTAAGTAAGGGAGTATATTATAGACTTAAGCTATAAGCTTAGGTTATATCTAGCTTTAGAAAGTACATAGGTTATGTGTAGCTAGGTTAGGGCTATACATAACCTATACACAGACTATATATAAGTTACTATAAATCCAGGCGCTATATAACTATTAGTATAGTTTCTTTTTTCTTTTATAAGAATAATATTCTTACTTTAAACGCTTATAAGCAATAGCTATAAGGCTAGTTCTTAACATTTAGCGTGCTTTTTACGCTATAGAGAAGAGATCTAGCATAATATATAATAAATAGGATAGGTAGCTTTATATAAGCAAGCAAACCACTAATTATATTTATTAAATATATAGAAGGTTTAGCAAATTTATTATAATAAAGCCTCTTATTATAAATAAAGCTATAATTTTTTCCCTCATGGTATAAATGCTATTAATCATCTCTAGGTCGGATTTATCTTCGCTTCCCTTCCCTTTACTTTTCTTTTCTTCTGCTATATTATTTAATATTTTAGATAAGGCAGTGTCCTTTTTATTACCCTTAGCTATACTATTATCTAATTAGTTAGGGGTTAATTAGTTAATTAGTAACGCAGAACCTACCTAGCGATTATAATGAATTAAATTGGAGATAAGTGAGGATAAGTTATGTTTGGTTTGCCTTAGAGCTTTAAAGCATAAGTAAGAGAGATAGAAAAAACATAGTTATAAAGGAAGGGGGAATTACGTTAATTTATACTATAAGCAAAACTTAAACGAATTTAAGTTTAACTATAGTTACAAATTATAACTCTTACGCTAATATAGCTATAAAGTTTATTATAAACTTTGCTCTAACCTTATAGCCCCTTGTATTTATAACCTTAAAGCTTATTTATTACTATAGCTATAAGAATTTAGTTATTAATTATTTTACTAGCTAGGTATTGCTAGTAATAATTATGTGTTGTAATAAATTAGATACATTGGCGATAACCAATGATACAAAAAAAAAATTATAAAAATCAATAAATAAAGCTATTATAAGAGAGGAGTAGGCAGACGTTTTCTTAGGAGACTATAAAGCTAGTAATATAGTTATTAAAGCTTAAGATACTAAAAGCTTTACTATTACTAAAAGGGCATAAGAAGAGTTATTAGAAGAAAGCTCTAATAAGTCTAAAGATAATAAATTTAAGTCTTAAATAGGGAATACTAATATATAATACCCTAATAATAAGGCTTATAATACTATTAAGCTTCCTAATAAAGAAGATTCCCTCTTTAAGGATAATTAGTAGTATTAAAGTTAGTCTTAAAGCAATATTCTAAAGTAAAGCACTAATAATATAGCTATTTCCTTAATGCTAAACCTATAGAGCTTTTAAACAAGCTCTGCTAAGGCTATGCCTAATAGATTATAGCTAAATTTATTACTATAAAGTATATAGAAGCGTTAGGCTATAGCATAGGTAAAAGAGCTCTTAGAGGTTATATCTAATGTCCTTAGGCCTTAAATATAGGGCTTAAAGAGATATATTATTACTTAAAAAGCTATAGGGGCTAATAATATTAAGAAGGTAGTTAAGGACTATTAATTATATAGTAAAGAGTTTAGAATAAGCATAATTATTAGAGTTATATGATAGTTAAAGCAAGATTAACTAAATCCTCTAATTTAGAACTTATTATTATTAAAAGAGGCAAAGCAAGTATAGATTAAGTTAAATTTCAGTATTAATACTATTCACTAGTAGAAGCAAGGCGTTTTATCTAGAAGGTCTGCAGGCTATGCATATTTATCACTTTTTAACCTATAATATTATTATTATATTAATTAGAATTCTATTAATAACGCTATTAAATTCATTAAATGTATATCTTTTTATCTACATTACTACTTTACTAAGCCCTCTAAAGCTACTATACTATCCTTTTCTAAATCTTATAGTCTATAAAGCCTATAAGAAGCAAAGATACCTATATAGTAGCTATTTTAAGCACTTTATGCTTATCTCTAGGTAATAATTCTATCTCTCCTGCTTTAAAGTTATATAGCTTCTTTCTACCTAATTTAATAAAGTTAGAGAGGGCTATATTAGTATAGACTATCTTAATTTATATAAGAAAGTTATACTTAATAGTGCTATAGCAAATTATCTTTTACTTTTACTTATATTACCTAAAAACACGCTTTATAACCGTTTATAATTATACATACTAGAAGTTAAAAAGCTCTTTCTTATTATTAAGGTACTTATAAGCTTCTCTCTAGTCTTATAAATAATATTAAACCCTTAAAAACAGCGTAATTAGGCTATAATACAAGCTAAATCCCGCGTTACTAAGATAAAATCAGCCTTAAGGGATTATAAAAGACTTTAAGAATGCTATCTATAATAAGGTACTATTATTAATAGAACCTTTAGCGCTTACTAGTATATATAGGAATAATTCCTTAAAGCTTATAGCTACTAGCATATTTTGTAAGATATTATTCTTCCTTAACTAGTATCTTTACTGCTAATTTCGTGGAATATACGCTAGAATATATATGCTATTAATAGCACTAATAGCACTATTAAATTAAAGGAACTTCTTATTTAGCTTTATAAATAGTAAGACTAACTATAGCTTTAGTTAATAAACAAAGATTATATATAAATACCTTATTAGATTAATAAGCTTATAAATAATTTAAGATACTAATGCTTAGGATAGTAGAAATTAATACCCTGTATTCCTCTGTGGCTTATTATATGCATAAATCCATAAGAAAACTATTACTTTCTGCTTAACTAATTAATATTACAAAGAGCATACTAAGGTATTAATACAAAGCTAGTTACAAAGCTTAAGGAAGGTCTTCTTAGGTATCTAAAAGAGATTTATAAATTTGATTTCTAATAATAGTTAAAGAATCTATTTACAGAGATCTTATAATATTATTAGCGATAAACAAGCACCTCTAAGGCTTATTATAAGGGTATCGAAAGTATTATAATCATAATTAATATACTAACAGAGGCAATATAGCCTATATAGGGTTCTTCGCAGTAAGCCTAGCTTCCGAAAACACTATAAAATCAATATCGCGAGCTAAAGGTTATTATTAGCGTCTTTATTTATAATGAATTAATTAAATAAAAGGTTATTAACCCTAAGAAACATTATTATAGCTTATAGCTAGGTATAAACTTTACACTAGTGTAAACTTTGCGTAGGGACTATATAAAGTATATGGTTTATACCTAGAAATTAATAGAATTTGCTTCTTTCTTAGTATCTAAGCCTATTTTAGGCATTTACATAGCCCTAGTTAAAAAGATATATTATAAATAGGGGGGATATAGTGTTTATATAATTTAGATAAAGTTCTATAAATTTCTATGGATCTTAGCTAACAAAAATAGCTAGCGCGTCTGGTTAGATGCATTTTGCACTCGTGCAAAGTTTGCACTAGCTCGTGGATCACACCCTAACCGACCCTGTAAGAGGGTGCGGACTACGGTTTAAATAACTAAGTACCTATACTAAAAGGAATGTAATCTGCCTATATAAAAATATACTATGCATTTACTAAGGTTCTAGAAAAGGACTAGGGCTCTATAGCCTAGTGTCTTAGACTGCTGCATCTAGACCTCTGTATCTATTATTATGTAAAAAAGAGAGGGCGCACTAACTATAGCTCTAACACACCCCCCTAGGAGGCCTGCAAATAAGAGGCTTCCTATGATTAATTTAGCTAAATAAGTGTTATTAATTAGATATATTAATTAGTTATGAATCTTATTAATCTAGTAAGATTTTAATATTAAGTATAGGGTCTTTAGGAAGCTCCTGCTCTTCTGGATTAGATCTAAGCATATATATTATTTACGCTAGTTAGCTCTATAGATAGCTATTACTAGTACTCCTACTACTAAGTTAAAAGGGAAAACCCTAAACTAGGGGAAAAAACCCTCTTATATTTATATTTAGGCTAGCGCTAGCCCTTTAGTAAGTTTACATTACTTAGTATATAGCTTATTATAAGTTTTTATTACTAGCTTATACTAGTCTTATTCTATAGTAAAGAAAAAAAGGAAGAAAAATATATAGAATAAGTATTCCTAGGCTCTCCTAGCTTTATTCTAGTGTAGTAATAAGTCTATCCTAAGTCTCTTTACTTTTATATAGGGTAAAGTAAATCTAAGTTTATAATATTAATTTACTTCTTATTTACTTTTATACTAACTCTTTTATAGCCTTACTTTTTAGCTAACTCTAGTTTAGTCTTACCTTATTAGTCTAATAAAATATAAGCACTTAGTTTTACTTAGTTATTATAAGGGGAGGGTAGCTTTAACCTAGGACTAGGATAGTTCTATATTAAGGCTAGTTATATATTATTAGATTTATTAAGCTTATTATGCTTTATTTTTTAAGTAAATTATCTAATTTATCCCCCCCCCCTTAGTAAGTTTAAAAGGAGTTCTTCTCCCTTTAGGGACTTAGTCTTTTTTCTCTTTTTATATTAAACTTCTTATAGATTCTTTTCTTTTGCCCTAATTATTTAGGGCTATTCTAAGCTAGATTTAGGTTAATTACTAATATTTATTATAGATTATAAGGAAACCTAGTATAATATTAATAAAGCCTATAAGTTTTCTAATATTACTATATTTCTAGTTCTAACCTACCTAGGAATCTATAGAGTATAAGCAGAGCTTTGCATGTAGTGTAGTAGATTTTAGTGTAGTATAGTATGTAGTGTAGTGTAGTAAATACTATACTACACTATAAATACTATAAATATAGTATTAGTAAAAAAGAAAGTAGGGTATTATATAGTCTTATAATATTCCTTAGATTTTTCTTATTAAAGTTAATATGAGTTGTTTTTTTATTATAATTTAGTTATTTAGTTATAAATTTATAAAGTTTTACCTTATTTAGAAAAATAGCTATAAGTAAGGGTATAGGGTACCTATAGACTATATTGTATAATATTAAAAATCTTTGAATTTTTTCATATATACTAAGGGTTTCTATTATAAATATATCATTTTTTCTAATATTAATATCCTATTATTTATTAAAAGCGCTTTTTTATTATAAAAGTACCCTATATATATCTTTAGAAATAGTACTAAATAATATATTAAAAATTAAAATAATTATATTAAAGAATTATAAAACATGTTTTAAATAGCTAATATATTTATTTATAAAATCTAAAAACCTTAGGTTAATAGATAATTTATTGGAATTAATATATATATATTATTTACGCTAGTTAGCTTTATAGATAGCTATTACTAGTACTCCTGCTACTAAGTTAAAAAGGAAAACCCTAAACTAAGGAGAAAAACCCTCTTATATCTATATTTAGGCTAGCGCTAGCCTTATAGTAAGCCTATGCTACTTAATAGGTAGCTTATTATAAGTATTTATTACTAGCTTATACTAGCCTTATTTTATAGAAAAGAAGAATAAAGAAAGGAAAATATATAAAATATATATTCCTAGGCCCTTTAGACTTTATTCTAGTATAATAGTAAGTTTATTCTAGGTCCCTTTACTTTTACTTAAGGTAAGGTAAATCTAAGTTTATAATATTAATTTACTTCTTATTTACTTTTATACTAACTTTTCTATAGCCTTACTTTTTAGCTATCTCTAGCCTAGTCCTACCTTACTAGTCTAGTAAAATATAAGTACCTAGTTTTACTTAGTTATTATAAGAGAAAGGTGGCTTTAACCTAAGATTAGAATAGTTCTATATTAAAGCTATTTATATATTATTAGATTTATTAAGCCTATTATACTTTATTTTTTAAGTAAGTTATTTAATTTATCCCCCCCCCTTTCTTATTAAGTATAAAAAAAAAGCTCCCCTTTCCCTAGGGATTTAGTCTTTTTTCTCTTTTTATATTAAACTTCTTATAAGTTCTTTCTTTTCTCCTTAACTATTTAGGGCTTTTTTAAGCTAGATTTAGGTTAATTACTAATATTTATTATAAATTAGAAGAAAACCTAGTATAATATTAATAAAGCCTATAAGTTTTCTAATATTACTATATTTCTAGCTCTAACTTACCTAGGAATCTATAGAGTATAAGGGCTTCCTAAAGAAGTTTATAACTACTAAGTAATACTAGTAAGTTAAGGATAAGGGTATCTCTATAAGTTATATTTACTTCTATTCTAGGCCTATTTTACTACTAATTTATATAAGCTTAGTAATCTAAAAAATATCTAGTATATTTTCTATAAGTCCTATTTAGTTTTAGAACCTAGGTATTAGTACTATATTATTATTAGTAAGTTAGTCCTATTTTAGCTTAGTAATAAGGCTAACTTACTAGGTAAGAGTAGCTACTAATATATATTTTAACTATTAGGTATAGTGTGGCTTCCTCCGGACCCTCGGACGATAGTTAGTCTAGCCGTGGCCCAAAGGTGTGTCCACCAAAGGGATGCACGCGATGCGATTGGTTGCATTACAGGCAACCCCGCACTGCTTGCAGTGGCTTTGTACTATAAGACTTACTTTTTCCCCTTTTTTGCCTACCTTCTCTCCTAGCTAGATTCCTCTCCTTCTCTCTTTTCTTTTCTCTCTTAGATAATAATAACTATTATTAACTTTATTAAATTAAACCCTCTTTATATTAGTATAATATTCCTTAGTGTAACTAATACTAATTAGTAGTTAACTATAACTATAGATAAGTTAAGTATTACAAGAAAAGATACTTTTATAAATACTATAGCCCCTTACCCCTTAAGCTAATATATAGGCTATTTAGGCAAAGAGGTATAACTATAGAGTATGCTAAAGAAAGATAGACTAGAATCCTAGTAATAGGCTTATTAGACTTCTAAGGGATTAATCTATTAACTCTTAGGCCTTTAAGATATTTAGTTAATTATTATTCTTATTATCTATTATAAGAAAACTAACTAAATAACCAAATCTATTGCTATAAGGTATTTTATTTAAACCTAATATTAAATATAACCCTTAGCTAAGCTAGCTAATCTATATAACCTTACCTTTCTACCTCTTTTCTCCCTTCTTTATAATTATTTACTATAACTATCTTTCCTTCTTTGTGTTTTATATATAGTTAAGTTATTTCTAAGTCTACGCTATCTTAAGTTATTTTTAAGCCTATATTATCTTTATTACCTATGGTTTTTTTTCCTTTCTTTTCTCTTTTTATTGTTTTTATTATTTCTTCTAATTATCCTATTTGTTCTATTTACCCTATTTATCCTGTTCTGTTTATCCTGTTTTTTCTGTTTTTCTTATTTACCTTATTTACTGTATTATACCTAACGGAAAAACGCTATCCTATTATTATACTCTTGTTTAGTTTATTCTATTTATTTGGTTTATTCTATTTAATTAGAACTCTAGGCTTTATTATGTTAATTATGTTATTTTATTAAAGATAGTGGAATTTAAGTCTAGACCTTTAATAAGAGAAAAAGCTAGTAATAGTAAGGCTCTAATAATTACTATTAAAAGACCCTTTAAGAGTAAAATACTACTATGTTTATAATTGCTTGCTAGTAAGCTTATAAGAGATTAGAAAGAGTTTACTAAGCTAGACCCTAAGACTACTATATAGTCTAAGCTTAATAATTATATTATAGGATTTATTAACCTTAGTAAGCGTTAAGGTTAGAGAGATAATAACCTATAGGAATTATTCTAAGAAGACTTTAAAGGCTAGTTTAAGAATACCTTTAAAAGAGTAAATAAGGATATTATTAGAGAGCTATATAACTCTCTCTAAGATTATAGTGTTCTTATTAAATAAGGCCTAGGATATCTAATCCTAGTATTACTTAAAAAAGTACTCTATTAAACCTTAATACCTTATTAGCTAGAAGAAAGATTAAGATTCTTTAAACTACCTCTAATATAACCCCTATAAGCTACTACTTTAAAGACCTTCCCTAGTATTCCTTACCCTTAAAGAGAATAATTACTATATTCTTTATAAGAACCCTTATAATAATCTTAGTTATACTAAGAGTTTAAACCCTAATAGCTTACTTTCCCTTCTTAATACCTTTCTTTAAGTAAATAAACTATAAAGAAAATCTCTAAGCTTATAAAGATATATAAGAATAGTAATTATTATAGTAGAAAACTATATAACTTCCTTATACTAAAGCTTATACTCTTTAAGAGCAAATATAACTAGATTAACCTCCCTAGATTATACTTTAGTAAAGTATTTCCTATTATACTAATAGGAGATACTAAATAATACTTCCTTAATTACTTTCTAGTAAGAACCTTTTTTATAAAGAAATAATTATAAATATCTATAAATGCTTTAAAATAGAAAGTAATTAATAGTTTTACTATTATAAGTAAAGTAGTATAACCCTTAAGAATATTATTATTTAAAACCCTAAAAAGAGTAAGCTTAAATATCTAGAGATCCTATTAACTACCTTAAAGAGAGTTTATAAAGATGTCAGGTGCGCGCGTTCGTGAGCGGGCCTAATAATCAATTGTAAGGTGCAATGCAGCGAGAGCTAGCA
Source organism: Epichloe coenophiala (assembly GCA_018801565.1). Lineage (NCBI taxonomy): Eukaryota > Fungi > Ascomycota > Sordariomycetes > Hypocreales > Clavicipitaceae > Epichloe > Epichloe coenophiala. The sequence continues at coordinate 1,547,112 of JAFEMN010000005.1, read as the reverse complement.
TTGGTGGATCTTTTGGTCTAGTGGCTTACCCGCACACCTTCGGGTTCTGACAATAGGCTAAGGTAATTTAAAAGGTAACTAATAAAGTTTACTACTACCTAGCTAAGAGGTAAGTTTATAATACCCTTAGTGCTTAGAATAGCCCTAATATATTACTAATATATTAGCTATTACTATAGGCTAATATATATATATAAAGAGAAAAAGGTAAATAGCATAGCCCTTATAAGCTATTAGCTACTAATAAGGAGACCTATATAGTTAAGATACCCTATAGCCTAGCTAGGTTTTGCTTTATAGTAGTAAAGCTATACTATAAAGACTTATAGTATATAAAAGCTAATAAGTAAAGCCTTTTATATATTAGGGAATATAACCTAAGCCTAGAGGCCCCTTATACCTCCTATAAGGAGACTAGAGAAGATAAGCTAATAATAAAGGGTAGTAAGGTAAAGGAAGAAAAGAAAAGGATACTAGTAAAAAGGAAATAAGGGAGGCTAAGGAAGGCCTTTATAGTCTAATTCTATATTAATAAGGTTATAAAGAAGCCTAAAGAGGCTTATAATACTAATATAGCCCTTATAGGAAGCTATAGAGTTAAAGAACTTATAGCTTATCTTAAGGTAGTAAAAGCTACCCTTATAAAAAGCTATAAAGCTAATAGCCTTAAGGTAATAAAAGTAAAGGCTATTAGGGCCTAGGCTTATAATCCTAATAAAGCTATTAGACCTATAAAGCCCTTTATATTTATTAATAAAGACTAAGAGAAGGTATTATTTAAAGAGATTATAGCTAGAAAAGTGCTAAATATAGTATTTCTTATAGTAAAAGAAAAGGCTAACTAGAAACTAGCCCTTTAACTTTACTAAGAAGGAAAGATTATAACTCTAGGAAGCCCTTTTAAATAATCTAACTAAGCTAAGATTAATACCTTATAAGCTTATAATATGTTTAGGTTTATAATATTTAATCCTGCTAAGTATAGAGGCTATAGAATCTTTAATTCTTATATAGTTTAAGAGATTAAAGGTAAAGGGACTAAATTACTATATAAGAAGTTATACCTTATTATATAAGGGTATAATAATAGAGGAAAAGAGGCTATCTTAACCTAATTACTAATAATATAGTAATTAAGCTAATGGATTATTATAGCCCTTGCTTTATTATTAAGGCAAAAGGGAATTTACCTTTAGTTATAAGATATTACATAAACCTATGTTTAATCCTATATAACCCTAAATAAGCTGATTATTATAAGGTTACCTAAATAGATTATATACCTTTTTCTAGAAGGTATAGTAATAAAGGTAATTAAGTCTCTTTATAGAATTATAAAGGCTAGAACCTATTGTAAGTAATGTATTTCTATTACTATAGAGATAACCTTAATATAATAAACTTAATATATAATCCCTGCTTATTAATTATAGCCCTAAATAATAAGAATCTCTTTAGTATTATAGGAATATAAATAAATAATACCCTAGGCCTTAGTAATAATAACTTTTTTAAGAAAGAAAAAAGAAAGCTCTAGAAAGTAAAGTTTATAGCTAAAGAAAAACAATACCTAATAACTACAAATCCCCTTATTTTTAATAGCTATATCCTAACCTAGAATGCTAATAACTTAATAACCCTAAACTAAAAGGGCTAAGGTTAGAAGATTAAGGAAATTAATTTATAATTACTAATAGCAAAGTAAGATTACGTTAAGCAGAGAGCCTAGGGAAGTTATATTGCAATAGTCTGTTAACCTAAAGTATCTTATAACCTATTAATTACTATATAACACTAAGAACCCTTTACTAATAATATCTTATAACTTAATAAACGCCTTAAGTAGTAAATTAAGCATTAGTAGTAGGGATTATAGTATATCCCCTTAACTCTTAAAGAAGCAAAGCTCTTTGTATTTATAAATAAATCCCTTACTAATAATAAAGACCTTAGCTTATAGATTAGGTATATAATTATAATTAGTAATAAAGCATTAAAGAATAATAATACCTTTACCTTAAAAGGTAATATTATAATATATAGCTTTACGAAAAGTAAGCGTATAACTTATAGCGCACTTATATCTAAGCTATATAGTATAGTTTAAGGCACTAATATTACATACATAATATCTATAACTCTTTATATAATTATAGACTAATTAAAGATGCCTTAAATTCTAATAATTCTTTATACTAACTCTTTCTTATTATATAAATGCCTTATAAAGCTAGGTATAATAAAAGAGAAGTGGCTAATAATTAATATTATAGCCCTCTAATAGTTATATAAGAGAAGAGAGATTTATAAGGTAAGGTGGATTAATAGTGGTAATAATCTAGCTAATATAATAATAAAGGCATTGCTAAATTTAGCCCTTTTAAATTTAATTAATTTAAATTAATTAATAATTTGTATAGAAGGCTAGGTTAAGAGACTTATAAGGTTAGGCAAAGGGAAGGATTAAGATAATAGGTTAGTAGGTATAGATTAAGGTAACTAGGTTAATTAGATTAACTAAGGCTATAATAGCTAATTAAAGCTATAAATTCCTATAAAGGGATTTACTTATATATACTTTTCTTTAATTTGATTTTTATTATGTTTTTAGGCTCCTTTAGCTATAAAGAAAAGAGAGACTGCTAGTATAGCTTTCTCTAGACCCTTAGATAATAGTTAGTCTAGCTATAGCCTAAAGGTAGGTTTACTAAAGAAATACATATAATGCGATTAGTTACATTACAGGTAACCCCGCACCGCTCGCAGTGGCTCCGCACTATAAGACTTACTTTTTCCCCTTTTTCGCTTACTTTCTCTCCTAGCTAGATTCCTCTCCTTTTCTCTTTTCTCTTCTCTCTTAGATAATAATAACTATTATTAACTTCATTGAATTGAACCCCCTTTGCATTAGTGTAACGTTCCTTGGTGTAACTAACATATAGAATTATTAATATAATAAGGTAATAATTACCTCTCTTTTAGCTTAAGTCTATAGCTAATTTGCCTAATAGCTAAATATAACTAGCTAGTAAAATAAGCACTAGTAGCTAGTTAAGACTTAGGCTTCTATAGCTATTAGAGGTAATATAAGTGCTTCTAATCTAGCTTAGTAGTAGCTTAGTCTTAGCACTAATATCTTTTATTCTAAGTCCTAAATAGCTTCTAAGACTAGGTTAAGAAACTCTATACTAGTAATTAAGCTAAAAAGAAGTAAAGTGCCTTTATAATAAGCTTAGATTAGGCTAGTTTCTCTAAGGAATAGTACTCTAAGCTTATCTTTTAGCTCTAGTGCCTTAATATATATATAGTAAAGATAAACTATCTCTTACTTACTACTATTCCTATAAAGAATTATATAAAGATAGTAAAGAATACTATCTTTATCCTAGATAAGAAGTAATATAATAGCTAGTTTTTAGTTTAGAGTAAGGGTAGTAGTAAGCTAGTTAGACTTATAATACCTAGAGTTTTTAATTAAAATTAATCTAATAACTATTCTAGATATAAATATTCTCTATTATAACTATAGTATTAGGTTTGCTTCTAACCTACTAGCGCTCTTACACTACCTAGTCTATCTCCTAACTTATATCTATATTTAAGTAGTTTTCTATCTATCTCTAGAATTAGCCTAGATTCTCTAATCTTCTAAGTTAGTTAATAGCTAGCTCTTATACTAATAAGTAGTATTAAAGTCTTCCTATACCTAGGAACTATCTAGCTAGAAATCTTGCTTTTAAGGGGTTATTTAGGGCTAGCCTTGCTTCCTATATATTAGTAAGCTATCTTTATTAGGGCTATCTATAGTTATAGTTATTATAGTTAACTAATATATAGTATTAGTTCTTTACTACTTAGCTATAGCTATATAGAGATAAAACTACCCTAGGGATATTCCTATAAAATAGGAATTTATTAAGGCTTATCTTCCTTATATAAAGTTAAATTATTATTAATAAGATATATTTATCTAGCCTTATATAGAACTTTTAGATTTCCTTTAGGTTATAGGTAAGGGGGTAGTCCTTAGTTAGCTTTTTAATATATTTACTCTAGGCTAGCCTTTCTTTATTATACTAGTCTTTCTAGTAATATTTCTATTCCTTATATAAGTCTATATTTAGCTTATTACTTACTAGGGGGGGTTTTCTCCTATAGTATAGTATTATTATTACTAACTTAGCTATAGCTTAGATTTTCTTAGCTATTTTATTATTTATTATCCTATTCTTAAACTTCTATTTTATATTATTTAAGTATAGATTAAAGGGAGGAATATAAGTCTTAACTTTTAGTTATATAATAGGAGTAGCTTTAAATACCCTTATAATAATCTAGAGATAGGCTAATTAGTTTACTATAAAGCTCTTTACTACTTCTCTTAGCTTTCTTTCTTAGTAAGGGTATAGTAAGCGCTTACTCTATAGGTAAGAATAGGTTAAACTACTTATATATATAAAAGCCTAGTATCTCTAAAGCTATAGCCCTATACTAATACTACTAGTAAGGATAGTATAAGTTATTACTAGGTAAATTTACCTTTAAGAATATTCTTATAGGCACTCTAGTTAAGTTTTCTATTAACCTATACTCTAAGGAATCTATATAATTCTATAAGTACTATTTCCTTTATACTAAGTTAAACCCTAGTTTAGGGGGGTTTATAAGACTTACTAAAGTATATAAGTTTAGTTTTAACTAGGTTAAACTTAACTCCTACTTACTTTACTTATTTCTTATAGATTTTCTATATAGCTTTAATTCTTTTCTAGGTTTAAATAGTAATCTTACTAAATATTACTATATTTATATTATTTATAAATCCTATAGCTACTATACCTAGTATAGTTTAGAGATAAATATAAAGTTTTACTAAGTAAAATAAGAAAAGAATTAGTAAGAGAGATAAGCCTTATAAAGTACTAGCCTTAATCTTAAATAGTCTAGAGATTTTTCTATTAAAGCTAAGCTAGCTTATTTTATCTATAAGGAAGCTTTAAATTACTATAATTAGCTATTATAGTACTCCTATTTTAATAAGTAAGTATATTAGGTATAAGTAGCTAACTCTATTAAATACTACTAATATATCTATTTATACTAGTAAGGTAATACTACCCCTTTCCTAGGCCTCTTTAATATACTTTAGAAGGACTTTTATTATAGTCTTTCTTAATTTATTTACCTTATTATTTATCTATAGTTTAGAAAGTAGTTCTTTAGCCTTAGTAAAGGCTATAAGCTACCTTATAATTACTACTTCTATAATTTTTCTAATAATATTAAGTAATAAGATAGGCCTTTATATATTAGCTTTTCTTATTTTCTTAGTTATTTTACCTAGTTTCCTAATTACTATTACTCTTATAGTTTAGAAGTAAGCTAGGAAGTAGCCTATTTCTAGGACTATATTTAAAAGCTAGGCTATAGTATTCTTAGCTAGGTCTTTATAGGCTTTAATAAGGCTTACTAGGAGTTTATTATCCCTTAGCGCTTTCTAACTAGCTATATTTAATAGGACTTTTATAATCTCTTCTTATTTAAATTATTCTTTATCTAGAAATAGTGTATTTTTAAGCTCTAGGAAAAAGAGGTCTAGGATATAAAAGAGGTTTACTATAGGTTTAGGGAAGAATCTTTACGGTAGTATACTAGCTTTATTATTATATATAATAGCTAGTTTAGGGTTATTTTTGCTTCTTTCTAGCTTAGGGAGTCTAGGAAGCTCTAGGGGGGCCTAGCTTTAGAGCTAGGCCTATCTCTCTAGCCTCTAGACTTCTCTGTCTTTCTCCTATGTGTTAGCCTTTTGCAAGGCGTCCCTCCATGCGTTTCTTCTTTCAGAATTAATATATAATTTTTATAATTCTTTTATACTTTTTTAAAATTTATTACTTAAATATTATTATATTATTATAAAAGAATTCTTAAAATATTAGTAATAAAAGAAAAAATATTTATATAAAGTTACTAATATAATTTTAAAAACAAAGCTTTATATATTATAAAAGCTTCTAAATTTATAACTTATTATATAATATTATATACTATTTTTAAATATAGTATTTAATTATAATAAATTTATAACTTCTTTTGTATTATATAATATAAGATATATATAGTATAATTAGTATTATATAATTATAAGAGACCTATAATATTAAAACCTAATACTTTTTATATAGAAAATATTTTTTTATAAATAAAAATGAATTATTTCTTAGTAAAATTTATAGAAAAAGCTATAAATTAGCTAGATTTATATAATATAAAAGTTATAGGTATACTATTCTTATTTTTTAAAGTAAATATAAAAAAGTCAGTCTAAAAGTAAGTCTTATATAGGTCTGATGTAAGTCTCTGATAGTTTGATTAGTTTAATTAGACTATTTAGTCAATTATATTATTTATAACTTACTTACTTAGCTAAGCAAAAAAAAATTTAAGGAGGGGTATTCCCCTACTTTCTCTTTTCTTTTTACCTTAGTAAATTAAAAAAAAACATCTAGAAAAACCTCTATATAGTTAAGCTAGCTATATTACTATTACTTATATTTACTCTTATTTTTATAATCTTTTTGCTCTTTAATAAGTTATAAAACCCTTAAAAAAATAAAAATCGGAAAAAATGTCGGAATTTAACCTAGACTCTTTGTCTTACATCTTAGATAATAATTCTAAGTCTTCTAGCTAAGTTAAAGCTACTAGACTTCTAGGATTATATAAAAAAGCCCCTAAAAATTAACCTAGCTATTAGTTTGCTTTAAAAGCATATATTTTTACTTACAATTTATTTAAATTTTAGTTATCTAAAATTAAATATAATAAAGAGAGGGAAGTTATATACTTTTATACGTAAGATAGCTACTCTTATAGCTTTAAATATAAAGCTAAGAGATTTTAAGCTTCTAATAGTGTTAGTTACTATAAAGCTAAATATCCTAAGGTTACTACTTTTAAATTAGAAGAAAAAAAACCTTTTAAGGTTACTTATAAGTAATTTTTTAATTATTTCCTTTTATTTCCTTTTACTAACTATTTCTTAGTACCTAAAATCCAATAAGATTCACCACCTAATATATAAGCCTTTTTAACCTCTTATTTTTCTATAAAAAGGCCTTAAAATAATATAATTATTAAGGAATTTTTGTCTAAAAAGGCTATTACTTTAGTTATTAAGTTTATACTAGAGAATAATATTCCTTTTACTATTATAAATAGTAAATACTTTAAGGAATTACTAGAATATTATTCTAGGTAAGTATTCCTTTGATTTTGTTAAGGGATAAAAGCTAATCTTAATATTAGGAATAATAATCTAGCTTCCTTACTAAACTATTAAATAATTACACATAGAATTAATTCTATGTATAATTCCTCTAAGCATTAGATTATTCAGCAAATCTAACATCAGTTACAATATTAAGGTCTTATATCTATTTAATTAGATATTTAGACCTCTATAAATTCTAAGTCTTACTCAGGAGTTATAGCAAGTTAGATTAGCCCTAGTTTTAAGCTTAAATATAAGCTTATAGGTAAGATTTCCCTTTTCTAATTAATTTTACTCTTATTTATTAATATTATAACTTATAGGCTTTGAATATCTATTGAATTCTTATACTAGGGCTTATATTTATTAATGCTTTAATAATCTTATTAGAGATTATAGTTTAGAGCCTAAGTATATCCTTAGGTAAGTTATTAGTCTTATACTAATAGATTTTATTAGGAATCTAAATAGTAGCTAACTTTTTATAGTTTTACTAGGGATAATAGCTCTAATAATAATACTTTTATAACTTCTTATATTGATAAGAATTATAATAGTATTATTTATAAGCTATATAATATCCGATGTATTGCATATGTTTTTAATATTATTGTAAAGGATATTATTACTAAATTTATAAAATTGACCTCTTTAAAGGAAGATCTAGAATCCTATAGAAATAGTGAATATCTTTACTATTTTACTAAGGATATCTCTTCTATTAGAGAGAAGGAAGATTTTAAGGAATTTAAATCCTTAGTAAATAGTAAGTAATTTATTATAATTCTTATAATTAGGTTTACTAATATTTCTATAGGTTAACTAGGTAAAGTTAAAAGACTTACTATTCTTATTAAGAATAACTAAGGATTATATAAACTTTGGCTAAAATCTCTATAAAAGGCAAAAAAAGGCAAAAAAAGAAGGCTATATTGCTAAGAATTATAATATTATAAGAATTCCTCTAGGTAAGTGATTCTTATTATATTATTTACTATATTAGACTTAATACTAATCCCTTTATATATATAGCTAATAAAATAAGGTGGAATTCAACCTATAAGATAATTAATACTTCCTTATAGTTAAAGGAAGCTATTATTCTTCTTAATAGGGAGACTAATATAGCTACTATAAAAGATACTATGCCCACTGCTTAAGAATAGGCAGATTTAGTAACTTTAAGCAGTATATTAGAGATTTTCTATGAACCTACTATTATACTTTAAAGCCAGAAGTATAATACTCTAGGTTTAGTCCTACCTTTTATTATTAGGATATATAAATATCTTATTAATATAAAAGAGGACTAAGAGGCCTATATTCATTAGGTATTTACTCTTTAGTTCCCTTTTCCCCTTTATTTATTATATATTAACTAATTAGTATTATAGAAGGTTTATAACTCTTAAGGCAAGATCTTTATAGCCTCTATAAATAAAGGCTTAGATAAACTAGGTAATTATTTTCCATAAGATATAGATAATAATTATTACTTTTATAAGCCTTATTTATATACTATGCTACTAGATCCTAGGCTTAATCTTATTACTATACAAGATAGGCTTAACTTATAAGCAAGGACTAGAATAAGGCTATTAGAAGACTTATAAAAAGAATATGATTTGTAAGTATTATTATTATTATTATTATTATTACTAATAGATTTACTAGGATTTTACCTACCTATAAAGAGAATCAGGCTAATCAAAGCCTAGGCTCTGAAAATTCAGAGTCAGAAAATACCCAATTTTAAGTGGAAATTGGAGGGCCTAGTCAGCCTAGGACTTTTAATAATCCAAGGCCTAAACTAGCTTCTAAGCTATATAAAGGTTTATTTATAAATAAGAGAGATAAATTGATTTAAAAAACTAGAAAAAACAAAATCTCTACCTTTACTAAGCTAGAAGCTAAAGAAGATAAGGTAAGCTAGAGTTCCCTAATATTATATTAATTTACTAATATTATTATAGGAGGATATCTTTAAATAGTAGGAAGATAACCTTAAATCTTTCCCTATTTTAAGTATAATTACTAGAAAGTATCTAGCTATTCCTACTACTTCTAGTGCTATTGAAAGTGCTTTTAATACTAGAGGGAATATTATTATAAAAAGAAGAACTTCCTTAAAGTATTCTACTATTAAGGAATTAATTCTTTTAAAGAATTAGCAAAAGGAGGATAATATTATAGTTAAGCAATATTTAGAGCTTTATAATTACTTTAGCTCTTTATTAGAGGAATCTTAACATTCCTCTAAGAATATCTCTAAAGATTCTTCTAATGAATCTTTAGAAGATATTTATTCTAACTTAGAATAAGTGTATAATAGGGGTTTTTTCCTAGTTTAGTCTAGTTTTCCCCTAATATACTTTTTTAAACATTAGTACTATTATTACTATTATTTTTACTTTTATTATTATTTTAAAAAATATAAAAGAGAAAACATTTTTATATTTTTAATATTTTTAAAAACCTTAAAATACTAAGTTATTAAAAACTATAGCTTTTTCTATAGTAATTTCCTTATACTTACTTATATTTATATTTAAATTATTTATTTACTATTTTATTTTTATTAAACTTTAACACTTATAATATTATAAAGTATTATAAAGTATTATTAGCTATTATTAGCTATTATTAACTAGTATAAGCTAGTATAAGCTATTATAAGCTAGTATAAGCTATTATATTACTAAATATATATATATTATTTACGCTAGTTAGCTCTATAGATAGCTATTACTAGTACTCCTACTACTAAGTTAAAAGGGAAAACCCTAACCTAGGAAGAAAAACCCTCTTGTGTTTATGTTTAGGCTAGCGCTAGCCCTATAGTAGGCCTACGCTACTTAATAGGTATTTTATTATAAGTATTTATTACTAGCTTATACTAGCCTTATCCTATAGAAAAGAAAAAGGGGAAAGGGAAATATATAGAATAAGTGTTCCTAGGCCCTCTAAACTCTATTCTAGCTTAGTAGTAAGTCTATCCTAAGTCTCTTTACTTTTACTTAGGGTAAAGTAAATCTAAGTTTATAATATTAATTCACTTCTTATTTACTCTTATACTAACTCTTCTATAGCCTTACTTTTTAGCTAACTCTAGCCTAGCCTTACCTTATTAGTTTAATAAAGTATAAGTACCTAGTTTTACTTAGTTATTATAAGGGAAGGGTAGCTTTAACCTAGGACTAGAATAGTCCTATGCTAAGGCTAGTTATATATTATTAGATTTATTAAGCCTATTATGCTTTATTTTTTAAGCAAGTTATTTAATTTATCCCCCCCTCTCTCTTATTAAGTATAAAAGAAAGCTCCCCTTCCCTTAGGGACCTAGTCTTTTTCCTCTTTTTATATTAAACTTCTTATAGGTTTTTCTCTTCTTCTAGACTATTTAGGGCTATTCTAAGCTAGATTTAGGTTAATTACTAATGTTTATTATAGATTAGAAGGAAACCTAGTATAATATTAATAGAACCTATAAGTATTCTAATATTACTGTGTTTCTAGCTTTAACTTACCTAGGAATCTATAGAGTATAAGGGCTTCCTAAAGAAGTTTATAATTACTAAGTAATATAAGTAAGTTAAGGATAAAGATCTCTTTATAAGTTATATTTGCTTCTATTCTAGGCCTATCCTACTACTAATTTACGCTAGCTTAGTAATCTAAAAGATATCTAATATTTCTCTTATAAGTCCTATTTAGTTTTAAAGCCTAGGTATTAGTGCTATATTATTATTAGTAAGTTAGTTCTATTCTAGCTTAGTAGCAAGGCTAATTCACTAGGTAAGGGTAGCCACTAATATATATTTTAACTATTAGGTATAGAATTATTAATATAATAAGGTAGCAATTACCTCTCTTCTAGCTTAGGTTTATAGCTAACCTGCCTAGTAGCTAAACTTAACTAGCTAGCGAAGTAAGCACTAGTAATTAGTTAAGACTTAGGCTTTTATAGCTACTAGGGGTAATATAAGTGCCTTTAATCTAGCTTAGTAGTAGCTTGGTTCTAGTGCTAATATCTTTTATTCTAGGTCTTAGATAGCTTCTAAGACTAAGTTAAGAAACTCTATACTAGTAATTAGGCTAAGAAGAAGTAAAGTACCTTTATAGCAAGCCTAGACTAGGCTAGTTTCTCTAAGGAATAGTATTCTAAGCTTATTTATTAGCTCTAGTGCCTTAATATATATATAGTAAAGATAAACTATCTCCTACTTACTACTATCCCTATAAAGAATTATATAAAGGTAGCAAAGAATACTATCCCTATTCTAGAAAAGAAGTAATATAATAGCTAGTTTTTAGTTTAGAGTAAGGGTAGTAGTAAGCTAGTTAGACTTATAATACCTAGAGTTTTTAATTAAAATTAATCTAATAACTATTCTAGATATAAATATTCTCTATTATAACTATAGTATTAGGTTTGCTTCTAACCTACTAGCGCTCTTACACTACCTAGTCTATCTCCTAACTTATATCTATATTTAAGTAGTTTTCTATCTATCTCTAGAATTAGCCTAGATTCTCTAATCTTCTAAGTTAGTTAATAGCTAGCTCTTATACTAATAAGTAGTATTAAAGTCTTCCTATACCTAGGAACTATCTAGCTAGAAATCTTGCTTTTAAGGGGTTATTTAGGGCTAGCCTTGCTTCCTATATATTAGCAAGCTATCTCTATTAGGGCTATTTATAGTTATAGTTACTATAATTAACTAATATATAGTATTAGTTCTCTACTACCTAGCTATAGCTATATAGGGGCGAAACCACCCTAGGGATATTCTTATAAAATAGGAATATATTAAGGCTTATCTTCCCTATATATAATTAGATTATTATTAATAAGATATATTTATCTAGCCCTATATAAAACTTTTAGATCTCCTTTAGGTTATAAATAAGGGGGTAGTTTTTAGTTAGCTTTCTAATGCATTTACTCTAGGCTAGCCTTTCTTTATTATACTAGTTTTCCTAGTAATATTTCTATTCCTTATATAAGTCTATATTTAGCTTATTATTTACTAGGGGGGGTTTTCTTCTATAGTGTAATACTATTACTACTAACTTAGCTATAGTTTAGATTTTCTTTATAATTCTATTATTTATAATCCTATCCTTAAACTTCTATTTTATATTATTTAGGTATAGATTAAGGGGGGGGATATAAGTCTTAACTTCTAGTTATATAATAGGAGTAGCTTTAAATACCTCTATAATAATCTAAAGGTAAGCTAATTAGTTTACTATAAAGCTTTTTACTACTTCTCTTAGCTTTTCTCCCTTTTTAGTAAGGGTATAGTAAGCACTTACTCTATAGATAAGAATAGGTTAAACTACCTATATATATAGAAGCTTAGTATCCCTAAAGCTATAGCCTTATACTAATACTACTAGTAAGAATAGTATAAGTTATTACTAGGTAAATTTACCTTTAAGAATATTTTTATAAGCACTTTAGTTAAGTTTTTTATTAACCTATACTCTAAGGAATCTATATAACTCTATAGGTATTATCTTCTCTATACTAAGTTAGACCTTAGTTTAGGGAGGTTTATAGGACTTACTAAAGTATATAAGTTTAGTTTTAGCTAGGTTAAACTTAACTCTTACTTACTTTACCTATTCCTTATAGATTTTTTATATAGCTTTAAGTTTTCTCTAAGTCTAGGTAATAGTTTTACTAAATATTACTATATTTATATTATTTATAAATCCTATAGCTACTATGCCTAGTATAGCTTAGAGATAAATATAAAGCTTTGCTAAGTAAAGTAAGAAAAGAATTAGTAAGAGAGATAAGCCTTATAGGGTACTAGCCTTAATTATAAATAGTCTAGAGATTTCTTTATTAAAGCTAAGCTAGCTTATTCTATTTATAAGGAAGCTTTAAATTACTATAATTAGCTATTATAAGACTCCTATCTTAATAAGCAAGTATATTAGGTATAGGTAACTAACTTTATTAAATACTACTAATATATTTATTTATACTAGTAAGGTAATACTACCCCTTCCCTAGGCCTCTTTAATATACTTTATAAGGACTCTTATTATAGTCTTTATTAATCTATTTACCTTGTTACTTATTTATAGTTTAGGGAGTAGTTCTTTAGCCTTAGTAAAGGCTATAAGCTATATTATAATTACTACTTCTATAATTTTTCTAACTATATTAAGTAGTAATATAAGTCTTTATATATTAGCTTTCCTTATTTCCTTAGTTATTTTACCTAGTTTTCTAATTACTACTACTCTTATAGTTTAGAAGTAAGCTAGGAAGTAGCCTATTTCTAGGACTATATTTAGAAGCTAAGCTATAGTGTCTTTAGCTAGGTTTTTATAGGCTTTAATAAGGCTTACTAGGAGTTTATTATCCCCTAGCGCTTTCTAACTAGCTATATTTAATAGGACTTTTATAATCTTATCTTATCTAAATTATTCTTTATCTAGAAATAGTATGTTTTTAAGTTCTAGGAAAGAAAGGTCTAGGATATAGAAGAGGTTTACTATAGGTTTAGGGAAGAATCTTTACACTAGTACGCTAGCTTTATTATTATATATAATAGCTAGGTTAGGGTTATTTTTGCTTCTTTCTAGCTTAGGGAGTCTAGGGAGCTCTAAGGGGGCCTAGCTTTAGAGCTAGGCCTACCTCTCTAGCCTTTAGACTTCTTTATCTTTCTTTTATATATTAGCCTTCTATAAGGTATCTCTCTATATATTTCTCCTTTCTTCTTTAATAATATATTCCTAATCCTTATTTACCTTAGTATAGGCTTACTAGTTTATATTAGTCCTTCTATATCTTTACTATCTCTTAGCTTATCTTACTTTACTAACTAACTCTTATGCTTTCCTTAACTACTATACCTTTAGGCTAGGTAGTCCCTAGGGCTTCTTTAGGGCTACTATATTTATAATTTACTATAAGTTTATAATAAGCTAGGTTATATAATTATTAATTCTCTCTTTATTATAAAGATCTAGTGTGTTTTTAGGTTAGAGTTAAATTATAGTCTCTGCCTTTATATATAGTTTATTTAAGGCTCCTTATATATATCTAAGGGCTTAGGGGGTAGCTTCTTATTACTTATTTAAGATACTAATTAGCTATAGGATATAGTTAGATTTAGTAAGGTCTTCTATACTATTATAGTAAACTCTAATATTTAGTATAGCTTACACTAAGTTAATAGTACTATCCCTATTATCTTTATACTATCTTATAGGTTTGCCCTAGGGTATAATAAGTCTAAGCCTTTACTAGCTTATAAACTCTAGTAGTTTATTTGCTTTATTAGTTATCCTATCTAGCTTATCCTAGAGAGAGTGCTTTTAGTTAAAGTTACTAATAAATATACTTTAGTTATAAGGCTTCTCTAAGTTAATTATATAAATAAGGGTATTTTAGTTACTACTATAACTCTCTAAATAAAGGAAGTAAATATTAACTCCTTATAGTTTTACTAGTAACTAGTTAGTTCCTCCCTAGGCTAACTATAATTCTATGCTATATTTCTTATTTATATATACTATATTATATCTATTATAGTATATAAGTTAGAACTAGGCTAGGCCTAGTGCTAAGGGCTATAGGTTTTTTATATATTCCTATTCTTAGATTATAATTATATTTATATTAGTCTAGTAGTAAAGTGCTATATATATTAGTTTATTCTTCTTATTTATATTCTAGAAAAAGACCTATAGTATTATTATATTAATTAGGGGGGTTATTAGTTACTACTATCTTAAACTAGTTTTATTCTAGCTTTAAGTTACTTTATATACTACCTAATGCTTCCTAATCTTAGTTATTTAGTGCTATATTCTATATTTATAAGATATTCTTTTTTTCTAGTAGCTATAATAATAGGTTCTAAGGCTATACTAAGTCTCTTATAGGGAGGGGTTAGGCTTTTACTTAGGGAGTAAGTAATAAAGTAAGAAGGTTATTTAAGATATCTTGCTTTAATAATATTTTACTTCTCTTTTAGGATAAGGTAGTCTCTTAACTAGGCTAGGTATAGTCTAGAGTATAGGATATAGTTTTCTTTTACTTATTTATCTTTTATTAAGTAAGAGAATTCCCTATTCTTATAATAGCTAGTGCTATACTTACTATACCTTAGAGCTACCTTATAGAACTTAGTAATATAGCTTATTTAGAAATAGTTATAATATTATTAAGGCTATAGGGTTTTATTATATAGTTTAGTTTAGAATAGCTTTACTTTAAAGACTATACTATTATAGTATATCTTATTAGTATCTTTAACTTTAGCTAGGCTTAGTATTAGGGTAGTCCTTTAGGTGCCTTTACTATAGGGTTACCTTACTATTACCTTAACTATATTTACCTTATTAGCTTTTCTAATTTCTATTACTAAGTTTTTAATAAAAGTATATTTAGTTAGGAACCCCTTAATAATAATACTAAGTATATATTAGTAAAGGGTTACTTCTAGTTTAAATATATTAGTAATCTATTTTTAGTCTTATTTATATTAGGTAGTATTTCCTTTAAAGGTAATAATTATATCTTTACTAGGGAGTCTCCTAGCTACTACTACTATAGCTTAGCCTATAGCTTTATTAACTACTATTACTATACCTTTTATACTCCTAGACTAAAGTAATTCCTAGATAGTATTCCCTTTAATAAGTACCTCCTAGTCTTACTTACTAGGGATTTAAAAGGGAGGAGGTAAGGTATTTAGTTATTTAGGGGCTAGGCTAGTAATAATACTAGCCTAGGTTAGGGTATTACTCTCCTTAGCTTCTTCTTTAATAGCCTTTTTAAGGGCTTATTTAAAGGCTTCTTTAGTAGTATAAATATTACTATTATTATAGTTTATTATCCTTACTTTAGCTTAGGCATAGTTCGCTACCTATTTAGTAATAGCTTTAGTAATATACTATACCTAGGTAACTTTATTACTAGGGATAAGGCTTATAATTTTATTATAAAATTTCATATTATCTAGGTATTTAAATTAGATCTAATTCATTATTAGGTTATTCTTACTACTCTAGATATTAAACTATCTAATTCCTATATTTAGGTAGTAGTAGCTCTATACTAGCCCCCTTTCTCCTATATTAATTACTATTAGTATCCTAACCTTATACTTACCTCTAGCTTTATTATAATATAATATTATAGGGGGGGGTAAACAGAGGTAAGGAATTCGAATATTAATATGGTTTGTTTTTTAGAGGCGATTCCGGACCTTTAGAGCGGTGCGGAAGAATATGCGAAGGTTATTACTAAATATAAGAAAATACTACAAATACTACATGTAGTAGAAAAATCTCCTTATAGTGTAGTATGTAGTGTAGTGTAGCATATAGTGTAGTGTAGTATATAGTGTCGTATAGTATATAGTGTAGTGTAGTATATAGTGTAGTATAGTATATAGTGTAGTGTAGTATGTAATGTAGTGTAGTATATAGTGTAGTGTAGTATATAGTGTAGTGTAGTATATAGTGTAGTGTAGTATATAGTGTAATATAGTATGTAGTGTAGTGTAGTCAGAGTATTGCACTACAATGTGTATTGTATTGTATTAAATACAATACAAAATACAATATAATACAAATAAAATATTTTGTATTAAATACAATACAATACAAAGACCTTTGTAGTAACTACACTAACTACAAACAATACAAATGTATTGTTACGTATAAAAAAGTGGGACTTTATATTATCTAAGGCTATTATTAGGATTAAAAGAAAATTAGTTAATAGAATCCTCTTATTATTCTCTAATTTATCTAATTAGTTATATAATTTAGAATATTATACTATTTTAAGGATTTTACTATAACTAAGGTTATATATAATATTATAACTTTTTAATAATCCTATTATACTTAATACTTTATTTTACTAATATAACTTTAAGAAAAACCTTCTTAATATTTTATTTACTATTACTATGAATTATTTTATATTTTTATAAATTATTACTATTACTTTGAATTAAAAAAAACTTAAACTAAAGGAATTGTAAAAGATAAACTACTAATAAAGGTAATAGGAATAGCGTATAATAGCTTATAATAGCTTATACTAGCTTAGAATACCTTATACTAGCTTAGAATAGCTTAGAATAGCTTAACATAGCTTAGACTAGCTTAGAATAGCTTAGAATAGCATAACATAGCTTAGAATAGCTTAGAATAGCTTAACATAGCTTAGACTAGCTTAGACTAGCTTAGAATAGCTTAGAATAGCTTAGAATAGCTAATATTACTTATATTACTAATACTACTTATAGTTATAGTACTTATATAACTTTTAATATTATTAGTATTAAAGTTTAATTATAAATAAATAACTTAGAAATAAATAAAATATAAATACTAGTAAGTATAAGTAAATTACTATAGAAAAAGCTAGACTTTTTAGTTATTTAGTATTTTAAGGTTTTTTAAAATATTAATAAAATAAAATTCCTTTCTCTTTTATATTTTTTTATAATTATAGTAATAGTATAATACTAATTATAGTTATTATTATATACTATTAAAAAGTAAGTTTAAATATTATCTTAAAAAATTAATTTAAACAAGTATAAGTTAGGTTATTAAAGCTATTATAGTTATTATAATCATTATAATATATTATTTTAAAGTGGGTCCTAGTATTATGTTTAAAAACAGGTGTAACTAATTATAACTATAGTTATTATAGTTATTAGGGTTATTATAGTAATTATAATAACTATAATATATTGTTTAAAAGTAGGTCCTAATATTATTTCTAGAAATAGGTTTTACTAATTATAAATAAGGTTATTTAGAGCTTATTTATTACTATAGCTATAAGAATTTGGTTATTAATTGTTTTACTAGCTAGGTATTGCTAGTAATAATTGTGTGTTGTAATAAATTAGATGCATTAGCTATAACCAATGATACTAAAAAAATTATAAAAATCAATAAATAAGGTTATTAGAGCTATTATAGTCTTTATTATAATTATAATGTATTATTTAAAAGTAGGTCCTAATATTATTTCTAAAAATAGGCTTAACAAATTGTAATTAAGGTTATTAGAGCTATTATAGTCTTTATTATAATTATAATATATTTTTTAAAAGTGGGTCCTAGTATTATTTCTAAAATCAGGTTTTACTTATTATAATTAAGCCTATTAGGGTTATTAGGGTTCTTAAAGCAATTATAATATATTCCTTAAAAGTGGGCCCTAGTATTATGTCTAAAATTAGGTTTTACTTATTATAATTAAGCCTATTAGGGTTATTAGAGTTCTCAAAGCAATTATATTATATTCCTTAAAAGTGGGCCCTAGTATTGATTTTTATAATTTTTTTAGTATCATTAGTTATAGCCAATGCATCTAATTTATTACAACACATAATTATTACTAGCAATACCTAGCTAGTAAAATAATTAACAACTAAATTCTTATAGCTATAGTAATAAATAAGCTTTAAGGTTATAAATACAGGGGGCTATAAGGTTAGAGTAAAGTTTGCAATAAACTTTATAGCTATATTAGCGTAA
The DNA here is from genome assembly GCA_018801565.1 of Epichloe coenophiala. Lineage (NCBI taxonomy): Eukaryota > Fungi > Ascomycota > Sordariomycetes > Hypocreales > Clavicipitaceae > Epichloe > Epichloe coenophiala. The sequence continues at coordinate 1,528,298 of JAFEMN010000005.1, read as the reverse complement.
GATATAGTTATAATTTATAACCGTAGTTAAACTTAAATTTATTTAAGTTTTGCTTATAGTATAAATTAACATAATTCCCCCTTTCTCTATAACCGTGTTTATTCTATCTCTCTATATCTCTTTTATCTTATAGCTTACTACTTATGCTTTAAAGCTCTAAGGCAAACTAAACATAACTTATCCTTACTTATCTCTAATTTAATTCATTATAATTACTAGGTAGGTTCTGCGTTACTAATTAACTAATTAACCCCTAACTAATTAAATAATAGTATAGCTAAGGGTAATAAAAAAAACACTACCTTATCTAAAATATTAAATAATATAGTAGAAGAAAAGAAAAGTAAAGGGAAGGGAAGTAAAGATAAATCTAACCTAGAGATAATTAATAGTATTTATACTATAAGGGAAAAAATGCTAAAAAGTAAAGGTAATATAAATAATAAGATTTATAAGGTAGACAAGAAGAAGATAAAAGAATAGGGCATTAGGCTGTAAAATACTAAGCAGTTTTACCTCGTGCTCGGGAGGGGGTGGGCCCTAGTATTATATCTAAAATTAGGTTTTACTTATTATAATTAAGCCTATTAGGGTTATTAGGGTTCTTAAAGTAATTATAATAGGTTACTTAAAAGTGGGCCCTAGTATTATGTCTTAAATTAGGTTTCACTAATTATAATTAAGCCTATTTATTTATTACTGTGGCTATAAGAATTTGGTTGTTAATTGTTTTACTGGCTGGGTATTGCTAGTAATAATTATGTGTTGTAATAAATTAGATGCATTGGCTATAACCAATGATACTAAAAAAAATTATAAAATCCATAATTAAGCCTATTAGGGTTATTAGGGTTATTAAAGTGTTAGGAGCGCAGAGGTTAGAGACAGGACGTTCATTAAAGCGAATCTTTAGAGGACCTTTAGGCCGCGTAAATAACAAAGAGGCTAGCTAGCTATAAGATAGCTATATGCTTATAAAGCAGGGTATTCCTTAAGAACTATATATATTATTAGTGCTAGGTTAGAGATTAAAACCTTTATATACCTACCTTTAGCTAGTATCTTCCTAGTAGTAACTATAAGAATCTTAGCTATTACTTTATTTATTTAACCCTATAAATAAGCTATAATAAATTAATCTCTTTAAAACCCTTTTAAGGATATAAACTATTAGCTAGATTATTATATAGCTAATACTCTAAAGATTTATATAAAATATACTAGTACCTTATAATAATAAAGCTATAAATAATTAGGAAGGCAAAGAACCCCTATAATCTAGAACTATAGATAATAATAAGGTATAGCAAACGCTACCTAATCCTAATCTAAGTAAAGGTATAGATAATATAAATAACCTAGATAAAGCATTATAAAGACACTATAAGGTTATATAAGCTAAGCTATATTACCTTTAGAAGATATAGGAGATTTTATAAATAAAGGTATAGATTAGAGAGCTTATGGTAAATCTAGGATTAGCTAGACCTTCTCTTAGACTTATAATTACCCCTTAAACTTTAGCTATAGTTTTACTAGTAGTTTATAGTAACTTAGCAGTAATTATATAGTAAAATAGTCTTATTAAGATATAGATAAAAATACCTATATATAAAGGGGATATATATAAAAACCTATAGAATTTCCTAGTAAATTTAGATATATTATTTAAATTAAATTACTATACTTTTAAGAATAATACTACTAAGGTAGTATATATAGGTAGCTACCTAGCTAATAATATAAAGCAATAATAGATATATTATATAGCTATACATAGGTATATAAATTACTTATTATTTATATAGGTAAGTTTTCTAGAATAGCTAAAAACTAGAATAATAGATAAGGGTATAAGATACTTAGAAGTAATAGGAATACTACTAAATCTTAGGTAAAAGAGTAACTAATTATTTTAAGCCTTTATAAAAGCTTAGACTAAGGTAAAAGCTAAGTTACCTAAAGTAATCCTAATATATCTATAAATTACTATTTTTCTAAATAGCTTAAATAATACTATAAGAAAGTAGATAATTAGCTAAGAGATTTTAATAACTTAGAGCTAGTTATAAGGCTAGGGTAAGAAAGTAAAGGTTATAATAAGTTTAGGCTAAAGTAATAAAAAAAGTTAAGACCTTAAAAGAAAGAGGTAATACTCTATATTATCTATAAATAAGGCATAGTAATAAAGTAAAGATTAAGTAAAAAAGCTATTTCTAGTGTGCTATAAATATAGAAAGCCTAGATATACTATACTAGCTTATTAGGCACTAGACTATTTTACCTATAAAAGCAATAGGTATATAACTAAGAGGTATAGTAAAAGTAGTAATAAAGCTATATTACCTAATATAATACTAGTTTAAATAGCATAGACCTAGGAATATAATCTTACTATAGAATACCCTATAGATAATAGAATAAGAATATAAGTATCTTTATAATAAAATAACTAGTAATTAGCTATAAAAGCACTATTTAATATAGGTATATAGTTCTTAATAATATATTCTAAATTATTATTAAAAAAGGATTAGGAGAATATAATCTAATTAAACTAGGTACTAGAGAGTGTAAGCTAAAAAGAGATTCTATATTAAGGAATCTTAAAAATATTAATAAAAGTAAAAGATAATATAGGATTTATAAAAGTCTATTAAGTTAGCTACTATATTACTAATTTAGGTAAAGGGATAATACTAGGTATAGATTAGACTAAAGAATATTTACCTATAATTATATATTAGGATTAGGGATTTTAGAGATATTTAGTAACTATAGAATACCTTTTCTTTATTTATAGTAAGTAGTAAATATATAAAGAGAAAAAATAAGTAGTGGTTTTATTACTATTTAGGGTAATAAAGATTAGGCTAAGTATTCTAAAAAATAAAAATTAGAAAGAAAAGGGTAAGGACTAATTAAAGAACCTAGTAATAATAGAAATATAATTAAATAGTAAAGTAGCTATATAGTTACTAGAATATACTTACTAGTAGTAAAAAAGTAAAGGTATTATAGTTATACTAATTTTAGAAAGCATAAGTAGTAAATAAGCTATATTAAATTAAGGTATAAGCACCTAATACCCTATACTAATAATTCTAAAGGAATACGCGGAGTTTATAAATATTTTTTCTAAAGAGCTAGTAGGTAAGCTTCCTAAACTAGGGGGCTATACTTATATAATTAAATTAGAAGAAGGGAAAACACTACCTTAGGGGCCTATATATAATTTAGCTAAAAAGAAGCTATTAGTTCTTAAAGAGTACCTTATAAGTATATAGCTTAAAGGGTAGATTAGAAAATTAGTTAGCCTAGCTAAAGCCCTAATTTTATTTATTCTAAAGAAAGGAGGGAAATTAAGGCTTTATATAAATTATAAGGGCTTAAATAAAATTCTAATTAAGGATAAGGCCTCTTTGCCCCTTATTACTAAAATTCTTAATTAATTAGTAAGTATAGTTATTTTTATAGTCCTTAATCTAAAAGATATATATTACTAGCTATATATTCACTTAGGTAATAAGTAGAAGATAGCCTTTTATTATTACTATAGCTACTTTAAATATCTTATAATGCTATTTAGACTAGTTAACACACTAGTAACCTTTTAGGAGTATATTAATAATACTCTTAAAGGACTTATTAATAAGACCTATATTATTTACCTAGATAATATGCTAATATATAGTAGCGTGGTTAAGGAGTATATAGAATATATTAAATAAATTTTACATAGGCTTAGGGATATAAGTCTTTTTATTAACCTTAAGAAGTATTAATTTTTAGTTAAGGAAGTTAAATTCTTAGGCTTTAAGATATTAGTAAAAGGTATTATAATAGACGTAGTAAGAGTTAAGGTAATTATAACCTAGCTAATACTATATAGTGTCTTTAATATTTAGTTATTTCTTAGTTTTACTAGATTTTACTACTGTTTTATTAAATAGTATAGTAAAGTTATTATTTTATTAATAGATTACCTTAGAGGGTAGTAACTAGCAATATTTAACCTAGAACCCTATAAGTTAGTAGTGTTTAGAGAACTTTAATAAAAATTTTAAAAAGCGCTAATTTTAGTGCATTTTAACTCACTTATATATCTTAGAGTCCCCTCCTAAGCACGAGGTAAAACTGCTTAGTATTTTACAGCCTAATGCCCTATTCTTTTATCTTCTTCTTATCTGCCTTATAAATCTTATTATTTATATTACCTTTGCTTTTTAGTATTTTTTCCCTTATAGTATAAATACTATTAATTATCTCTAGGTTAGATTTATCTTTACTTCCCTTCCCTTTACTTTTCTTTTTTTCTACTATATTATTTAATATTTTAGATAAGGTAGTATTCTTTTTATTACCCTTAGCTATACTATTATCTAATTAGTTAGGGGTTAATTAGTTAATTAGTAACGCAAAACCTACCTAGTAATTATAATGAATTAAATTAGAGATAAGTAAGGATAAGTTATATTTGGTTTGCCTTAGAGCTTTAAAGCATATATAGTAAGCTATAAGATAGAAAAGATATAAAAAGATAGAATAAACATAGTTACAGAGGAAGGGGGAATCGCGTTAATTTATACTATAAGCAAAATAAGTAAAACTTAAATAAATTTAAGTTTAACTGTAATTACGAATTATAACTATATCTTACGCTAACGTAGCTATAAAGTTTATTGTAAACTTTGCTCTAACCTTATAGCCCCTGTATTTATAACCTTAGAGCTTATTTATTACTATGGCTATAAGAATTTAGTTGTTAATTGTTTTACCAGCTAGGTATTGCTAGTAATAATTATGTATTGTAATAAATTAGATGCATTAGCTATAACCAATGATACTAAAAAAAATTATAAAAATCAATAAAAATCAATATATCTTAGAGTAAAGACAGATATATCTAGACATGCGATTAAGGCCATACTTATAATGTATATGCTAGGTTACTAGCACCTAGTTATATTTATATTAAGGAAGATAACTAATACTAAATTGCGCTATTTAATACCTAATAGCGAATTATTAGCTATTTAAAAGGCTTTTTGCATATAGAGACACTACCTTGCTTATTTAGCTTATATAATTAAGGTTATTATAGACTATTTAAACTATAAGTACCTAGCTATAAAGCCTAAGCTTACTAGCAGGTAAGTAACTATGCTTAATAAGCTTTATCCTTTTAACTTTAAGATTATATATTATATAGGGAAATTAAATCCTACTAACTTACTTTTAAGAAAACTAGATTTTATAAGGAAAGTAAGGAAAGCAAAAGTAGTAACTATATAACTTCCTACCTTTTTATCTAAATTTATAGATACTAAGCAATAGGAACACCCTAGTAATACTATTAGTACTATAGGTTCTATAAAAACATTGTTTAGTGTAACTAATAGTTAGTTATAATAATACTATAATAATACTACTAATATCTAGGGTTTTAAAAAAAATCATAACTTAACTATATTCCTAAAGAACCTAATAATCTAGATAATCTTAGAAGAGTTATATTAGTAAGGTTATTTAATACTTTTAATTCTTTTATTAATAAGCAATAAGCTAGCTATAGTGGTACTACTAGCACCTAGTGTATATTTAGTTTATTACTTAGTTATTTTAATTTTCTTATTAGACTAGCTACTACTATTAGGGGTAGACTAGCATAGGTTATTACTAGTAAGTGGCAAGGGCGCCCCTTAAAAACATTACTTATCTATATACTTATAAGACTAGAAGTATTTATTAAACTAATTACTTATAAAGATATTATAGCTAGGATCTAATTTATTTGGAGAACCTTTTCTAAGTTTATCTCTAACTTTCTAGAAAAGAGCTTAGAATTAGAACCCTTAATTTAAGTCTTATTATATAAAGTATAGTAAGGGAATAACTTTACTATAGGTTAATTAAAGTTACTTAAAAGTAGTAATTTAGTAGTATCTTAAATATAGTCTATTAGACTCTCTAAGCTATTAATATTTAAGAATTATATTTTTATCCCTCTAGGAATAAAAAAAGAAATTTTATTACTAACTTATAATAACCTTACTACTAGGTATTAGGGAGTAAGTAAAACTCTTTATTAGATTATAAACTAATATTATTAGCTAATAATAAAGAAAGATATAAAGGTATATATTAGTACTTATATAAGTTATTAAACTTTAAAACTAAGGTATTATAAACTATATAGTAAGCTAGCTATATTACTAGTGCCTAATTACCCTTTTTAAGAATTATTAATAGATTTTATTACTAGACTTTTACTAGTAAAAGATTTAAACTAGACCTATAACGTAATTCTAGTTATTATTAACTAATTTATAAAATATAGTATTTATATTCCTATATTAACGTAACTAACTAGTAATAGGCTAGTAACTATGTTCTTAGAATATGTTTTTAGAGATTATAAAGCTTTAGAAGGTATTATAATAGACTAAGGTTTTATATTTACTAGTGGTTTCTAGATAACTTTTTATTATTTTCTTATAACTAAGCGGCTACTTAGCACTGCTTTTTACCCCTAAATAGATAGCTAGATAGAATGTTTAAACTAGGTCCTAGAATATTATTTAAGGGCTTTTACTTATACTAAACAGACTAATTAGGTAGATAACCTATTATTAGCGTAGTTTACGTATAACATAAGCAATTATATAACGTATAGCTACACACTAGTAAAGGCATTATAAGGTTATAATCCTAGAGGTCTATTGATTTTTATAATTTTTTTAGTATCATTGGTTATAGCCAATGCATCTAATTTATTACAACACATAATTATTACTAGCAATACCTAGCTAGTAAAATAATTAATAACTAAATTCTTATAGCCATAGTAATAAATAAGCTCTAAGGTTATAAATACAGGGGGCTATAAGGTTAGAGTAAAGTTTGTAATAAACTTTGTGGCTGCGTTAGCGTAAGAGTTATAATTCGTAACCGCAGTTAAACTTAAATTCGTTCTAGTTTTGCTTATAGTATAAATTAATGTAATTCCCCCTTTCTCTATAACCGTGTTTATTCTATCTCTCTATATCTCTTTTATCTTATAGCTTATTACTTATGCTTTAAAGCTCTAAGGCAAACCAAACATAACTTATTCTTACTTATCTCTAATTTAATTTATTATAATTACTAGGTAAGTTTTATATTACTAATTAACTAATTAACCCCTAACTAATTAGATAATAATATAGCTAAGAGTAATAAAAAAGATACTGCCTTATTTAAAATATTAAATAATATAGTAAAAGAAAAGAAAAGTAAAGGGAAGGGAAGTAAAGATAAATCTAACTTAGAGATAATTAATAGTATTTATACTATAAGGGAAAAAATACTAAAAAGTAAAGGTAATATAAATAATAAGATTTATAAGGTAGATAAGAAGAAGATAAAAGAATAGGGCATTAGGCTGTAAAATACTAAGCAGTTTTACCTCGTGCTTAGGAGGGGATCCTAGAGGTCTATAATAAGTAATTATAAACATCCCTTTAGTAAATAATTAAGCTAAAAGTAAAGTCTTAGCACTAAGAGAGAAACATACTATAATTAAATAGCTTTTAAGTAACTTATAAACTTAGTATAAGAAATATTATAACTAGAAAAGAACTCTAATAAGGTTTAAAGTTAGTAATTATATTTTACTATTAATAAAGAATATTAATTTAAAATAACCTAGTAAGAAGCTAGCTATAAAGTATCTAAGCCCCTATAAGATTAAAAAGGTAATTAGGAGTTATGGATTAGTGTATTAATTAAAGTTACTACCTAGGACTTAATTATATAATATATTTAATATTACTAGTCTTAAGCCTTTTAAAAGGGACTTAACTAATATAGAAAATATATCCTTACTATAGGATAATATTAAAGATAATAAATAAGAGTTTAAAGTTAAGAGAATTATTTTATATTACTATAATAAAAGGTATTATAAATATCCAGTTAAATAAAAAAGCTATAATACTTTAGAGAATTCTTAGGTATTAAAAAGGGATTTTAGCACTAAAGAAATTATTAATAACTATAAGTAATAGTTAAGTAGTAAAGTTAATATAAGATAGTTATAATTTATAAGTTAATATAGTAAGATATTAGAAAATAAAGTTAATTTACTTAAATAACTTAAATAATCTATTATATAGCTACTAAGCACTTACCCCTTTATAATAAAGTTAGTTACTAAGACTACTAGTTTCTTAGTAATAATAGTAACTATAGTAACTATAAAGGTAAAGGCCTTAGGAGTATCTTTATTATTAAAATCCCTCTCTTTATATATATAAACCTAAAGTTTACTAGAAAGCTTAATAGGACTAATATAATTAGGTAAGTTAATAATATAGGGTATAAACTACTAGTAAGTTAGTTAGGTATTAGCTATATATATTAAGAAAGCTTACTATTAGGATATTCTAGGCTATAAAGCAAAGACTATTTAAAATATTAATCTATATCTTAAGGTTTATAGTATTACTTAATAGCGCTATTATAATACACTTATTACTCTTTACTTTATAAGTAGTATTAGTAGTTATTTAAGTATAGTAAATATATCTATACTTATTAGAATTTTTATAGAATAGGATAGTATTTTATAGCTTTTTCTTTACTTTTATAATAAATTACTAGTAAGTTAGTAATAATCTAGTATCTAAGTAGTAAAATTATACTTTATTTTATTCTAATAGTAATAGCTACCTTTTAAAGTAGCTTTAATAAGTTTAAATAGCTTATTATAAAGCTATATAATTTAAGCTAGATACTAGTAGTATATTAGTAATAAGTAAGCAAATTCTAGATAAGAAAGATATACTATAAGGTAGTTTTTATTATTTTAAAAGTAATAAGTATATTTTATTAAGTAGCCTATTAGAATATTAGTAATAAAGAAGTAATAAGTAAGTAAAGAAGTTATACTTATAAATTCTTTTATATTCTATAAGAAAGGTCTTATTATTAATAAGATATCCTAGAATATTATAGGTATTATTTTTTAGTAAGATATTCTATATTACTACTTACTAAGAGCACTATATATATAGAATCTTCTTACTTATTATACTACTAGTAGTAAGTTAGTAATAAAGATACTATAAAGATATAGTAAACTAGCTATAAGTTAGCTATAATAGACTAGATATAAATTATAACTAAAAGTAAATAAACTAATAACTAAGAATAAGATAAAAGACTAAGATAAATAGTAATAAATAATAATAATATTTAAAGACTAAAAAAGGTTAGTAATTATAGTATAATAGTAGTAAGAAAGCTACTGCTTAGCTAGTAAGGGTAACTTATAAGGTTAAGGATTATTATAAGAGAAAGGAAGTATATAAAAGGGGGGAAAAATTAGTCTCTTTTATATTAACTATAGACCCCTTAAGTAATCTAATATACTATATATAAGTAATCTATGAATTATAATAATAACTATTAGCTTTGCTACTTATATATATACCTAATAGCTATAAACTTATAGTAACTATAACACAAGCCCTCTATTTAGACTATCTAGAACTATAGTATTAGGTACCTTATTTATTTAAACTAATTATAAAAATTAATATAAGTTATCTATTTTTTTTAGTCTAGCTATATAATAGGTAATAATATTTATTTTGCTATATTAAAGCTATATATAAGCTACTATTTAAATACTACTACCTATAATAAGGGGGGTTATTTATAATTAGTAGTATTATTATTATTATTTTATTTACCTATATATCTAGTTATAAGGTACCTTATCTTATTTTTCTTTATAAGCTTTATTATAGTAACTATACCCTAAGTAAGTAGCTTATTTTATAATTAAGGTTAATTATATATTAGGGGAGTATTATATTAAAAGCATAGAGGTTAAAGATAGGATGTTTATTAAAGTGGATTTTTAAAGGACCTTTAGGCTATATAAATAATAAAGAGGCTAGCTAGCTATAAGATAGCTATATACTTATAAAGTAAGGTATTCCTTAAAGACTATATATATTATTAGTGCTAGGTTAGAGATTAAAACCTTTACGCACCTACCCCTAGCTAGTATCTTCCTAGTAGTAACTGCGAGAATCTTAGCTATCACTTCGTTCATTTAACCCTACGAACAAGCCGTGACAGATAAACACTATATTCCCTGCCCTTATATTATTATTATAGACTATAAGATTATATTAAAAAACGCCCTTTAAACAATCTTTCCTAAAGTATAGTAATAGCTCTATATATAGCATATCCTTATAAGGGTTTAAGCTTAAATTCTTCGCAATTAGAAGGATATTAAAGGCACTAAACTCTCTTCTATAGACCTTAATAATAATAATTATAATGCCTTTAATAATAGCCTTATAGGGCTTTTTAAAGCATTTAAGCTACTAATATATAACTATAAGGTTACTTCCTTAAATACTATTTAGCAAAGAATAAAGGATATATACAATCCATAGCAAAAGAATATTATAGAGTATATAAGGGACTAGTGGCTTCCTTAGCATAAGCAATAGGCGCTTTATTTTATATTATCTTACTATAATCTTAGGCAATATACTAATAGCCTAACTAAATTATCTTATTAGAATCTAAAGTCTTATATTATTATAGGCATTAGTGATTTTCTTTATCTCTTCCTTATAGCAATATATATACTAAAGGATATACATAATAGATATACTAGCTTACTTACAAAGAATATAATAAGGTAGAAGAAATAGTATCTTAGAAAGGATTAGCTTAGTAGGCTACTTACTAAGATTACCTCTTTTACTATTTATCTTCTTCTTTAATAGTTTAATCTCCTAAAGGCTTTATAGTTAAGGCTATATTTACTCCCTCCCTATAAGTAGCCTTATTGATTTTAATAGTAATTTTTACTTCCCTATACCTATATTATTACTAACTAAATAAAATAATACTAAACACTTATAAGGTATAATATTTATTATTACTAGTGGCTATAAAGCTTACTAGTATATTAGTAATTAACCTTATATATGGTTTATATATAGTGATTATCTTACCTTTATTACTAGCCTTCTAATAATCTAATGCTTTAAATCTAAGACTCTCTTATTATTAATCGCTACTATAGGTAGCCTTATAATATAAAAAGTAATTAATTTAAACCTATAGAGTCTTAACCCTCTATTTAGAGCTCTTAATAGGGCCTTATAATCCCTAAACTACTGCCTTAACTATAGCTACTATTAACTTAAGGCTTAAGAGGCTTTAGAAGACTAAATTTAAGTATAAGGCATATAAGAATATAAGCAAAAGTTAAAGAAGTATTATTATAATAGTTAATATAAGGGAGGCTATAAGGGAGGCTATAAGGGAGACCTTCAGGTTAAAGAGAGTTATAAGGAAAATTAACTTTATATATAACTATAAGGTAATTATAATTAGTAGTAGGACAGGCTATAAGAAGCTTACCTCTATTATAACTATAATTATAACTATATAGCAGCTAGTATAAATAGTTAAAGAGGTTAGAAGGGGTTAGAATAATTAGTTAGGCTAGCTAAAGTATTTATAATTAAAGAAAACACTAGAAATCGCGTTTTTAAGCAAATTCGCAAGCCTTATACGCGTTTAATTAAAAAATCTACTATTATTATAATATAGTTTAGAGTATAGGGTTTGATTCTATAATATTACATATGTTTTCTATAGGAGGGTGTGGTAATTAAGCTAGCTAACCAAATGCGGCTAGGACAAATCCTTATGTGGGTATAGCGCTAACTAGCAAGAAAACACAGCTCCGAATAGCAACGCTCTTTAAAATATATAAAAAATATAAAAAATATATATAAAATATATATAAAAAATAAAATCATATATATATATATATATATAATAGTATTATCTTCAATTATAGAATCTAAGTAAAAAAATAGGCCCGAAAAGTGAGCCCGAAAAGTGGGCTCTTATAGCTATTAGTTACTAATTTATAGCTTTCTTACTTGGGTTTATGATTTTTAATAAAAGTGGGTCTATAAGTGGGTCCTTATAACTATTAGTCACTAATCTATAGCTTTCTTGCTTAGGTTTATGATTTTTACTTAAAGAGAGGGATTTTTATAAAAGTGGGTCTAAAGTGAGTCCTTATAACAATTAGTCACTTATCTATAGCTTTCTTATTAAGTTATTATAAGCTATTATAAGCTATTATAAGCTATTATAAGCTATTATAAGCTATTATAAGCTATTATAAGCTATTATAAGCTATTATAAGCTATTATAAGCTATTATAAGCTATTATAAGCTATTTTAAGCTATTATAAGCTATTATAAGCTATTATAAGCTATTATAAGCTATTATAAGCTATTATAAGCTATTATAAGCTATTATAAGCTATTTTATTAACTATATATAGCTTATAATTAAGTAATTTAACTTCAACCTAAAAAAAAAACCAATACAATAATACATGTATTGTATTGTATTGTAAAATTTCTAATGTATTGTATTGTAATGCAATGCTCTGAAGCTACCCCCTAAGCCCTTAGATATATATAGGGAGCCTTAAATAAACTATATATAAAGGTAGAGGCTATAATTTAACTCTAACCTAAAAACACACTAGTCCCTTATAATAAAGAGGGAATTAATAATTATATAACCTAGCTTATTATAACCTTATAGTAGATTATAGATAAGGTAGCCCTAAAGAAGCCCTAGGGACTCCCTAGCCTAAAGGTATAGTAGTTAAGGAGAGTATAAGAGTTAGTTAGTAAGGCAAGGTAAGCTAAGAGATAGTAAAAATATAGGAGAACTAATATAAACTAGTAGGATTATACTAAGGTAAATAAGGATTAAGAATATATTATTAGAGAAGAAAGAAAAAATATATAAAGAGATACCTTATAAAAAGCTAATATATAGAAGAAAGATAAAGGAGTCTAGAGGCTAGAGAGATAGGCCTAGCTTTAAAGCTAGGCCCCCCTAGAGCTCCCTAGACTCCCTAAGCTAGAAAAAAGCAAAAATAACCCTAATCTAGCTACTATATATAAAAATAAAGCTAGTGTACTAGTATAAAGATTCTTCCCTAAACCTATAGTAAACCTCTTTTATATCCTAAATCTCTCTTTCCTAGAGCTTAAAAATATACTATTTCTAGATAAAGAATAATTTAAATAAGAAAAGATTATAAAAGTCCTATTAAATATAGCTAATTAGAAAGTGCTAGGGGATAATAAACTCCTAATAAGCCTTATTAAAGCCTATAAAGACCTAGCTAAGAATACTATAGCCTAGCTTCTAAATATAGTCCTAGAAATAAGCTACTTCCTAGCTTACTTTTAAACTATAAAAGTAGTAGTAATTAGAAAACTAGGTAAAATAACTAAGAAAATAAGAAAAGCTAATATATAAAGGCCTATCTTATTACTTAATATTATTAGAAAAATTATAGAAGTAGTAATTATAAGGTAGCTTATAGCCTTTACTAAGGCTAAAGAACTACTTTCTAAACTATAGATAAATAATAAGGTAAATAAATTAAGAAAGACTATAATAAAAGTCCTTCTAAAGTATATTAAAGAGGCCTAGGAAAGGGGTAGTATTACCTTACTAGTATAAATAGATATATTAGTAGTATTTAATAGAGTTAGCTACCTATATTTAATATACTTACTTATTAAAATAGGAGTACTATAATAGTTAATTACCCCTCCTAAGCACCAGGTAAAACTGCTTAAATGATTAAAGTTCTATGTTTTTTAATATCTTTTCTAAATATCTAGCCTTTTTCTCTAGTCTTTTATTCCCCTTCTTATTCTTACTTTTCTTAAATTCCTCTATATTTTCTTTAGTTTTCTTAATTTCCTTTTAATCAGGATTTTTATTAGCTTTTTAGATAGCCTAAAGGTTCTGTAGCCTAGTGGTTATTACCCCTAGCTTTTAGTCACCCTTAGCCATGCTATTATCTAATTAGTCAGGGGTTAATTAGTTAATTAGTAATGCAGAACCTACCTAGCGATTATAACGAATTAAATTAGAGATAAGTGAGAATAAGTTATGTTTGGTTTGCCTTAGAGCTTTAAAGCATAAGTAAGAGAGATAGAAAAAACACGGTTATAAAGGAAGGGGGAATTGCGTTAATTTATACTATAAGCAAAACTTAAACGAATTTAAGTTTAACTATGGTTATAAATTATAACTCTTACGCTAATGTAGCTATAAAGTTTATTGTAAACTTTGCTCTAACCTTATAGCCCCTTATATTTATAACCTTAGAGCTTATTTATTACTATAGCTATAAGAATTTAGTTATTAATTATTTTACTAGCTAGGTATTGCTAGTAATAATTATGTGTTGTAATAAATTAGATGCATTGGCTATAACCAATGATACTAAAAAAATTATAAAAATCAATAATAGTTAATTATAGTAATTTAAAGCTTTCTTATAAATAAAATAAGCTAGCTTAGCTTTAATAGAGAAATCTCTAGACTATTTAAGATTAAGGCTAGTACCTTATAAGACTTATCTCTTTTACTAATCCTTTTCTTACTTTACTTAGTAAAACTTTATATTAAACTTTATATTTATCTCTAAGCTATACTAGGTATAGTAGCTATAGGATTTATAAATAATATAAATATAATAGTATTTAGTAAAACTATTACTTAGACTTAGAAAAAACTTAAAGCTATATAGAAAATCTATAAGAAATAGGTAAAGTAAGTAAGAGTTAAGTTTAACCTAGCTAAAACTAAACTTATATACTTTAGTAAGTCTTATAAACCCCCCTAGACTAAGGTCTAACTTAGTATAAAAAAGATAATACTTATAAAGTTATATAGATTCCTTAGAGTATAGGCTAATAAAAAACTTAACTAAAGTGCTTATAAGAATATCCTTAAAGGTAAATTTACCTAGTAATAACTTATACTATTCTTACTAATAGTATTAGTATAAGGCTATAGCTTTAGAGATACTAGGCTTTTATATATATAAGTAGTTTAACCTATTCTTACTTAAAAAGTAAGTACTTACTATACCCTTACTAAGAAGGGAGAAAAGCTAAGAGAAGTAATAAAAAGCTTTATAGTAAACTAATTAGCTTACCTTTAGATTATTATAAGGGTATTTAAAGCTACTTCTATTATATAACTAGAAGTTAAAACCTATATTCCCCCCCTTAATCTATACCTAAATAATATAAAATAGAAGTTTAAGAATAGAATTATAAATAATAAAATAGCTAAGAAAATCTAAGCTATAGCTAAGTTAGTAGTAATAATACTATACTATAGAAGAAAACCTTCCTTAGTAAGTAATAAGCTAAATATAGACTTATATAAGGAATAGAAATATTACTAGGAAAACTAGTGTAATAAAGAAAGGCTAGCCTAAAGTAAATATATTAGAGAACTAACTAAGAACTACCCCCTTACTTATAACCTAAAGAAGATCTAAAAGTTCTATATAAGGCTAGATAAATATATCTTATTAATAATAATTTAACTTTATATAAGGAAGATAGGCCTTAATAAATTCCTATTTTATAGGAATATCCCTAAGGTAGTTTTACCCTTATATAGCTATAGCTAGGTAGTAAAGAACTAATACTATATATTAGTTAACTATAGTAACTATAACTATAAATAGCCTTAATAAAGATAGCTTACTAATATATAGGAAGTAAGGCTAGCCCTAAATAACCCCCTAAAAGCAAGATTTCTAGCTAGATAGTTCCTAGGTATAGGAAAACTCTAATACTACTTATTAGTATAAGAGCTAGCTATTAACTAACTTAGAAGACTAGAGAATCTAGGCTAATTCTAGAGATAGATAGAAAAATACTTAAATATAGATATAGATTAAGGAATAAACTAAGTAATATAAAAGTGCTAGTAAGTTAGAATTAAACCTAATACTATAGTTATAATAAAGAATATTTATATTTAGAATAGTTATTAGATTAATTTTAACTAAAAAACTCTAGGTATTATAAGTCTAACTAGCTTATTACTATCCCTTTCTTAAACCAAAAACTAGCTACTATATTACTCCTTATCTAAAATAAAGATAGTATTTTTTACTACCTTTATATAATTCTTTATAAGAATAGTAGTAAGTAAAAGATAGTTTATCTTTACTATATATATATTAAGGCACTAGAGCTAAAAAATAAGCTTAGAGTACTATTCCTTAGAGAAACTAGCTTAATCTAGGCTTACTATAGAGATACTTTACTTCTTTTTAGCCTAATTACTAGTATAGAGTTTCTTAACCTAGTCTTAAAAGCTATTTAGAACTTAGAATAAAAGATATTAGCACTAAGACTAAGCTATTACTAAGCTAGATTAGAAGCACTTATATTACCCTTAGTAGCTATAAAAGCCTAAGTCTTAACTAACTACTAGTACTTATTTTACTAGCTAGTTATATTTAGCTACTAGGTAAATTAGCTATAAACCTAAGCTAGAAAAGAGGTAATTATTATCTTATTATATTAATAATTCTATACCTAATAGTTAAAATATATATTAGTAACTACCCTTACCTAGTAAGTTAGCCTTACTACTAAGCTAGAATAGGACTAACTTACTAATAATAATATAGCACTAATACCTAGGTTCTAAAACTAAATAGGACTTATAGGAGATATACTAGATATCTTTTAAATTATAAAGCTTATATAAATTAGTAGTAAAATAGGCTTAGAATAGAAGTAAATATAACTTATAAAAATACCCTTATTCTTAACTTACTAGTATTACTTAATAGTTATAAACTTCTTTAGAAAGCCCTTATACTTTATAGATTCCTAGGTAAGTTAAAGCTAGAAATATAGTAATATTAGAAAACTTATAAGCTTTATTAATATTATACTAGGTTTCTTTCTAATCTATAATAAATATTAGTAATTAACTTAAACCTAGCTTAGAATAGCCTTAAATAGTTAGGAAAGAAAAGAAAAACCTATAAGAAGTTTAATATAAAAAAAGAAAAAAAACTAAATCCCTAGGGAAAAGGAAGCTTTCTTTTATACTTAATAAAAAAGAGAGAGAAATAAATTAAATAACTTACTTAAAAAATAAAGTATAATAGGCTTAATAAATCTAATAATACTTAACTAGCTTTAATATAAAACTATTCTAATCTTAGGTTAAAGCTACCTTTCTCTTATAATAACTAAGTAAAACTAGGTACTTATACTTTACTAGACTAGTAAGGTAGGACTAGGCTAGAGATAGCTAAAAAGTAAGGCTATAGAAAAGTTAGTATAAAAGTAAATAAAAAGTAAATTAATATTATAAACTTAGATTTACCTTACCTTAAGTAAAAGTAAAGGGACTTAGAATAGACTTATTACTATACTAGAATAAAGTCTAAAAAGCTTAGAAATACTTATTTTATATATTTTTCTTTTCTTATTTTTCTTTTCTATAAAATAAGGCTAGTATAAGCTAGTAATAAATACTTATAATAGGCTACTTATTAAGTAGTATAGGCTTACTATAAGGCTAGCGCTAGCCTAAATATAAATATAAGAGGGTTTTCTCCCTAGTTTAGGGTTTTCCCTTTTAACTTAGTAGCAGGAGTACTAGTAATAGCTATCTATAGAGCTAACTAGCGTAAATAATATATATACTTAAATAACTACTAATACTACTTATAAAGTAAAGAATAATTAGTATACTATAATAGCGCTATTAAGTAATACTATAAACCTTAAGATATAGATTAATATTTTAAATAGTCTTTACTTTATAGCCTAGAATATCCTAATAGTAAGCTTTCTTAATATATATAGCTAATACCTAACTAACTTACTAGTAGTTTATACCTAATATTACTAATTTACCTAATTATATTAGTCTTATTATGCTTGTTTGTGCGCTTGAGCATTGTTGAAGCGTGTTCCAAGGGATTGAAACAGCCCCATCGCACATTGCGGCTAAAAGAGCAACTTTTGCCAATTGGAGATGTCAAAAGGCCACGTGGATATTCCACTGGCAAGGTACTCTGTATTATGTATGTATCGTATTGAATCGTACGGATTATGTGCGGACTATGTATGTACGGAGTACTCCGTACCACATGTAATAATGAGTGGAAGTGTGGCAGCACGAATCCTTGTGCCAAAAAGAAGAAGAAAAGAAAAATACATAGTCCGTACATATACGGACGTATATCGCAAGGGTCTTATTAGCTATTAAGCCAATAATATTACGGAGCACTCCGTATTCCGTATTAGCGCTGGGGACTCAAATGTTACGGAAACCCAGCATCAATCCTGGTCTGGTCTGGTTTGGTCTGTGCGAGTGTGACCAACGTTTCTCGACAATGTCAGCATGGATTGGATTTTTTTTGTGTTGCATAATAAAGGATCGCCGCCAGCCCCCCAACTTGCAAACTGTCAGCTTTTCTTCTTGGCCCAACCTCTTTGTCGCCGCGTCCCCGTTCGTTCTCGCGACGTGAGAGTCATCGATTTCGCGATACCACCAGATTGTGCCGCGTGGGGGACGGAACGCCCCTGGCTGTGACGGCATTGAATTGATCCTCCAGCACTTCGCCCCGTCGTTTCATGTGGTCCCTCCTTCCTTCCTTCCTTCCTTCCTTCCTTCCGCTGAGGGGATTAGGGCCCATGTCCTTGATTTTGAGAGGTGAGCGGTTCCGCCTCCCAGAAAACCTGTTTGTCGCAACACTTGTCACCGACAGCCGATGCTGTTCAATTAATACGGACCACTCCGTACATACATAATTATACGAGAGGCGCTGTTCGCATGGTTATTAAATGCATCCTTTCAGGGTCTACTACCTCGTCGATATCAATTCAAGTTCGATTACACAGAGGCAGCAAGCTCGCCCAACCGTCATCGGCCTCGCCGGCTCCCCAGGATTTGTGCAGCCATCGGCGACGACTTGTTCCCCACATTGACTCAAAGACATGGCCGTCTTTTCCAAAACTCGCATTCATTATGACGAAGACAGGATCCTGAATATTATCTGGTTCGGCCTGGTTGGCCTTCAGGTCATCATGGTGCTGAGTGTGTCAGCGCAGGCTGCTCGACACTACTTGCAAAGAAGACTGCGGAAGCAGATGCTTCCCTAGCTTCGCATATCGGCGTTGGCATTCGTGGGGAGTCATCCTTCGGTTTCCAAGCCCAGTGCCACATTTGAAGCTGCTGGACGTTTCCTCTTTTTTTCTGCTTCCCCTCATCTTGACGTCTAGATGGGAGCATTGCATGGCCGGAGTTTCCGGCATTTAGGTTAGGAGTTTTCCTTCTTTTGATTTGCGTAGCGGGATGGCATCAGCATGTACGACCAGCCGTTTATCCAATTCGACATACGAATCAGTAACTCTCTTTGCCGATTGCATTCTAGGTGAACGACAATGATGCCCTCACCTTCATTTGCTTCACCCAGGTGGTCAATCAGAGCTTACAATAACGGCTCAGTCCCTTTCGGATTCGGCAAAGGTTCTTTTCAGTATCGCAAGACCATCTTCTACGCGACTCTTGGTCACAGTAATAGGCGGCGCGATGATGTACCACACAAGAGCATCATGGACAATATCAACGGCTCCAAGTCACGGAATGACTCATCACAAACGGTTCATAGGCCCTTCGAGAGGATACATACTGGCAATTGAAAGAATCTACTTCAAAATCTCCCTTGTCTCACGAATTGACTATACACGTACACACACGTTATGATTGTGTGGGCTGATCCTGCTCGCGAAAAAGATGAGATACCCTCGACCATTCTGGAGTTCCTGGAATGGGGCAGTTGAGATATTGCGCATCATGCTTCGCCACTGCCGTGGGCGATATACTCTGACTACGTGACTGACTACGTGACGCCGCCTTCCAGTCACGAGGTGGTTGAGAGGTTGACATACGACAAGGTGCGAAATTTGCTTCGGCGACAGTCGAGGGTGGGCAGGAACACGGAAAGCAAAAAGCATCATCAGACTCGCGGCCGACTGTGTGTCATCGAGGGTGGTGGGATGGTTGCTACAGCTCGGTAGGAAAGATTTTGTTCCAGCGACTTTGTCCTAGTGAGACATTTCCTCCGCAAACTTTTAATCCCAGAATGCAAGTGTCTTGCATTGTCCCACGGGATCAAGAGAATGAGCTGCGGAATTCCACGTGTGGTTCATGGGGCACTGAGTTATGATGAAAGTTTGGCACAAAAAATGCAAGCAAGCATGCACGGATTCGACAGATCAGAAAACAGGTTGACCGTCAAGAGCGGAAGTTGCCTGGTTGACAATGCCAGAGACCTAGATGGTCCCCTATGGCGTGTAACCTACGGCGATTCCGCAGCAAAGCTGACTTGTCCGAGGCAGACAGAATACACCAAGCGTCGGAAACGGGCCTCCATCAATGCATATGGAGGACATGGTTGCATAGCAACAGTCTTGGACGTGGTCGGGCTGGTGAGGACATTCTCGGCACCCACGCAGCGAGCCGTCACGACAAGTGGTGCGAGAAAATTACAGAAATCCAACCACACGACAGAAACAAACATGCCGAATGCCGGCGCTGTTCCTGATAATCGCTATCGGTGGCAGCCAGTCATGCATGCTCGAGCCATCTCTACAGATGGAATGCACGGCCAGTCTGCCAGGCTGCTTGGCAAATGGAGAATGTCGCAGGTCTTCCGGGTCCTGCCAGCCGTTGTGACAGTCTGCTGGGAGATTCCCCATTGAGGCTGTCTGGTGCCTTGCTGTCTCAGAATCATGTCTTGCTTCCGCGCGAGATTCCTGGTAGGTGCGTGGCCGACTCGATTCCTCCCTGCTGATCCTGCATTCCGAACCAGTTTTTCCTGAAGAACTTGGCGGGCATGGCACGACTGAGACAGCCTGAATTGGCAGCATCTCAGAACTGCATTGTCACCGTCTCACGAATACATAACTTACTCCTATATAAATCAATTCGCCCATCCGCGACCCAACCACGATGGAGCCTCTCGACAGCTTCTTGCAGCGTAAAGTCCAAAAAAAAAAAACAACCCATCATTTCCCAACCCGTCCAATATTCTCATCATGAAGTTCAGCCAAGCTGCCGTTCTCGCCTGCATCTCGTGTGCACTGGCCGCACCAACTGCACCACCCACAAACAACAAAGCCATGACTGGCACGAGTGCAGAGAGCTCTGGGCTTCTCGGCGGTCTGTTGGGAGGAGGCGGCAAAAAGGGCAACGGAACCATGAAGTCGACCAGAGCGACCATCGAGACCACCGACGGCCTCGGCGATTTGCTCGGCGGCAAAAAGGGAAACGGAACCATGAAGTCGATGAAGTCGACCAGAGCGGCCAGCGAGACCGCCGATGGCCTCGGCGACTTGCTCGGCGGCGAAAAGGGAAACGGAACCATGAAGTCCATGAAGTCGATGAAGTCGACCAGAGCGACCAGCGAGACCGCCGGCGACTTGCTCGGCGGCTTGCTTGGAGGTGGTGGCAAGAAGAGCAACAGCACGAAGCCTGCCACCGGCAAGAAAGTAATGGCCGGCCCGGGTGCAGCTAGCCCCGAAGTTGCCGCAATTCCCAAGACCATGGGATCTTCGGGCGGCAAAGCCAACAATTTGACCAAGCCTGCCGCTGTCCCGGGACCTTCGACCGGTGGTATGTTGAGCAGCCTCGGCATTGATCCCGCCGCGATCCTGAAGCAGTATGGAGAACTGCAAAAGGCAGGTGCTCTCGACGCTCTCAGGGGCGCGAATGGCGGCTCCATCCCAGGTCTCCCACTTGGCGCTCCTGCCGCCGCTGCTCCCGGCGCTGCTCCCGTCGGCCCTGTTTCTGGTCTTGGCGGTCTTGGTCCTGCCTCTGGTGCGGCGCTTGTCCCAGTCGTCGGACAGTAAGGAAAGGGGAAAAAAAGGGGGGGTGGTCTTCAGACGTGTCTCAGTAAAGTCTGGTCTGGGCGGCACCTGCAGGCCCAGGAGTTCCTCCGGGTGTTCGCCACCACAATGTGAAACCAACATGGAGCGCAATGTCGGTGATGGAGGACTACTGAGCCAATGTTGGGGCAAAGTGAGGAATGGTCATTTATTACGCGAGCATGTTAATTCGTTTGGAAGGGAAAATGTGTCAATTTACGTATCTATTTGAGGCTAGTCCGCGAATTTCATCAGCTTCATCTCACATTCAAGTTCTTGGTTCACAATTTTTTTTTTGGAACCCAAAACGAAAGTCCAGTCAGTGTCTTGCGGACCTCTAAACACGCATCTGCCCTCACCTATTTTCTTCGTAGCTATAGCAATAATTGCTATTACTATATCTCACTGCCTATTATAATATAGCCCGTATTATAAATGCAGGTAGGGCACTTGTAATAGCTTTAATAATATTAATACCAAAAACATAGAAAACACACTAGGGTATTACTATAAAGATTAATAGATGCAAGCTACACTAAAAATATGTAGGTAGGCGGGTTCTCTATCCCGATTAGGACTAATAGTAGATGCGTGTTTAGATGTCCGTGTCTTGCTACCGTCTGTCGTGTGTTAGTCTTCATAAGCATCTCTACTCGTCACGTGAGTATCGCTCCAGCCCCGCTACGATGGCTTCCCAAAGTCATTTCATCTTCCGTAGTATAGTGGTCAGTATGCAAGCTTGTCACGCTTGAGACCCGGGTTCAATTCCCGGCGGGAGAGGCCAGCCTAAGCATTGGTTTTTTTTTTTGTTTTCCTTGCCAGTCGTCAGCAAGGTATCATCACAATTTGTCAAAAGACGTTGTGAAGAGAGCCAGCCAGCCAGTCAGGCCATTTACACGTCTCCATCAACGTCTTTCTTTTACGCAACCGACCGACCACAACGTTCTTTTGCTCCATCACGAGGCCTAGACTTGATCAACATGGCAGTCAAGAAATCGCCAGTGTGAAGGAGCAAGGTGCAAGGCCAATTTCTCGTCGGCGCACAAACGAATAAGCAAGGGCACCTAACTTGAGTCGTCAGGAGCAGAGAAAACCAAGGCTTATTTATTACTTTACCAGTGACAGGACAGGACAGGTACAAGCCACATTCACTGCGCGACTGGATCATGTCTAGACATAGCCGCCACCACAACACAACACACCACACCTTGTCAGACGAAACGACGTCATGGGGCTCAGCTCAATCGTCCGTACATGTACATGTATGTACTACGGAGTACATCACATATATCTCTGCAGAGTACGCATTACCGTGGCAAGAATAGAGTATTGGAACAACGTTTATATTTCCCAGCTCATTCCCACCCCTCCCCCCCTTCTCTTCCCTTTCAGTGCTCGCGACTCACACACACACTTCCACAATGCAGACGGCAAAGGCATCGCCGTTGCACACGCCCAAAGAGAGCCACACTCCAAATGCTAGCGATGCTCCCTCCCCCCCACCCGCCTACGCCATCCCAGCGTTGCAGGTGCTCAAAGACTCTTTCCACCGCCTCGTTCTCGTGGATCCAACTACCCAGACGCCGTTGTACAAGGTCCGCAACTCGAGTTGGACGCGCTGCGTCGACGTCTCTCGTCCGTTGCCGCAGAATCACCAGCAGGATGTCCCCGTTGGTTCCGCCAACTTCCACTCCTTCACGTCTGAAGTAGACATAAAGGTGCACGAGAGCCAGGCTGTCATGGCCCGCCGACGGTTCATGAGCACCGACAGTGTCATTCAGACTCCCATGTTCGAGTGGACGTGGCAGACCGTGTCGTTTTCGAGCGACTTGCGACTCGTGGATCAGACGGGGCAGGTGGTGGCCGACTACGAGTCCGCGAGCTTCAGTTTGTCCACGAGGGGAACTTTGTACTTTAGGGTGTTTGTGGATGAGCTTATAAGGGATTGGGTTGTTGTGACGGCCATGGCCAAAATCGAGCAAGGCAGAAGGAGGAGGAATAATGCCGGTAGTGCTGCAGCGGTCTGACAGAAACGCTTGGTTGCGAAAGGTTTCGTAGGTTACCCATGGTGCGAAATGGCAGCGTGGCACATATATCAATCAATGTGTTCGTGTATACCTTTGGCTGGAGCTCATACATTCAGTGAATGATTATAATATCGTACAAGATATGTCAGAAATAACAAAGCCCCCGCGGCAAGTTAACCCTTCAAATAAATGGGTCACATTTGATCATCAAACTTCTAAAACATTTCTCGAAGTTGAGAAAACACCGTCCCGTCAGGGGTGAACATGCCCTTCGCTGAATCCGGCGTCATGTCGGAAGGTGGTTGTATTCGGTCGTCTCCGAACGGGAATCTGTTTAGGCCAACGTAGCCCTCGAATATGCGTGACAATTCGTTTTGGATCTTCTTGCCGTTCTGATCCATCGATGTCTCTGACAGTGAGGGGTTTTGGTGGACTTGAGGCATACTCATTTGCAAAAACGATGACTGGCCGACGGGATGGTTGCCATCCTTGTGACCCATGGCGAGACCAATCATTCCTAGGGCGGCATTTGAATGTGCATCGCCATCGGGATTTAGGCCAAACCGGGGCGCCACGTCTTTGAGAGATTTGATCGTGCGCCACAGTCGTTTGGATACCCAGCTCTTTGCTGACAGATCCTTGACCAAGTCCAGTGCCATATAAAACTCTTCTCTGCAAACGGCACTGAAGCGAACGGGAGCGTGAACCGATGCCAGAAACACCACAGCTATGGCCGACGCAAGAAACTGATGGTAGAACACTTGGGCGCGTCGGTATAGACTGGTCGTACTATTCAAGTGGTTCAGATATTGAATAGTGTCTCTGGCCAAATCCACAACTCGTTGCGCCTGCACTGGATGCTGCATGATGCTCGTGGCGCTGTGCAAGACCGGAGTGTACAGCCAAATGCGAATCTATCCCCAGTAAGTAAACCTGTCTCCCCAAGGGTGCTGCGAGTACAAATAAAAATCGTCTCACTTGATTCAGTCTCAGGTACGTCCAAATTCTGAGCCGCTGCAGATTGTACGACGGCGTCGACGTAATTTGCTTCTCCTTGTCCCAGTTCCGAACCCTGACTTCATCAGGGACCTTTTCATACCATTCGAGAATCTCTCGATCGAGATTGTCGATTTCCTCTTGCCTCGGCTCGTGAGCCAGAACAGGGCCGAAATGGGTTACTTGGCGCCAAACTTTGGCACCTATGCGAGAGTATGTAATCATGGCCACCAGAAAAGGGTATTCGTCCTGGAAGAATCGTCAGCAAACAATGACAGCCAGGCAAAAACCTGGTCCTGTAGTGCATCTCACCGGAAATGGTAGGTTAGGGTCAATCTCATCATCCTGAACAGCAAAAGGAAGACCCGTTGCAAACGCCCATCGGCGATCTAGGACGTAGGCCGACCAAAAACTGTTCAAAGCATTTTTCCTCTCCGACTCGTTCCGAATCTTCATCAATCCCATCTTCTGGTGGATGCCCACCTCCAGACAAAGTCTCATGACTTGGCCAATGACTCTCCAAGACAAGACTTCTTCGTTGGATAGAAATCTGTAACCGGCCAAGAGAGCTAGAAGTGGGAGATTGGTAACATCGCTGACATCTGACATCAGTTTTCTGTTCACCACTGCCTCCATGCTCTCGTAGAGGCGGGTGGCCTTCTCGCTATGGCCATGTGACTCTACTGCCAAAGCGCAACACATGACCATCTTGAGCCGCAATGTCTTTTCATCATTCATGACTTCTGACTGCTGTGAATTACGAGCAGATTCCAAATAAGGAGCGATATTCTTCGCATGGGCAATGACTGAATGAATGCTGAGGACCGGGTACATTATACCACTTTCGTCCTCATGAACCCGACATAGACGGACCATTTCGTCCTTTCCAAAGTCGAGTAGTGGATCGTATCCATGACTGCTGGGCGGCATTCGCACGGCAACGTCACTCCCCTGCAGATCCTGATCGTCAGATTCATCCATTGCGCGATATCCCATGTTGGCAATGGTGTTGTTGGCTATATCAAGGCTGAATGCCATGCTCGTAGGGCCACGGAAGGGTCCACCTTTGGAGTGAAGAACATCGTGACGGGGCATTGACGCAGAACTCTGGGACGGCGAAGGTGCAATAACAGATGGAGGTCCACCATTCAACATACGTTCAGACGAGGGGGCGACGCAGCGAGCTGAACCAGCCTGCATGTACTTGATGGTCTGGTTCAACCACTCGACTTCATCTTGGAGGCGACTCAGTTGGGTTGTGACAGACTTGAACTCGTCAGAGTCTTTAAAGCCATTTGAACAGCAGTTGGGAGCGTACAAGCACGCCAGGTTGAGATTCCCGCAGCGCTGACAGGGTGTTTCGCCATTGCATTTGATTTTTCTTCTTTTACACTCATTGCTGTGTGGCCACGGTCAGACACTGGACACATACCCGTGTTGTAATGAAATACGTCGCCTTCAGAATGGGATTCTTCGCTTGGATAGATCAGACTTACCATGCTATTGAGATGTACTAGCGTCAAAGGACAGATGACCAGGTTAGCGAAACAAAAACAAAGGGTGGAGTAAAAACCGAGAAAAGAAGAACGAAAAGATTTCCAGGCGAAGAACAAAAATGTATGCACGCGACCGTTACACACAAACAGCACGTTGCCCCGGCGAAAAACGGAAGTAGCAAGTTCAGTTTCGTGAGCCGTGACACAAATCCGCCAGACAAGTTGACAAGACAAGGGGGAGGTTTCAACAAAGTAGCGCACAAAGTAGGCGCCGCAACGCGCAAGAACGAGGACACGGACTAATATTCAACTCACGCGGTTTCTCTTGCTCCTCGTCTGCTTCTGCGCAGCTGCATCATCAACCGACTTCCTCTTATTGGTGTTGGAGGCTGAGCCAGGAGCAGCGGAATTGTCTCCGTATCCTGCGGAACCAGAGGGACTGCCGTGTGGTCCAGGCCGTGGTGTATCATCATACGATACGCTTGCCGTGTCGCTCAGCGCAACAGGAGCTTGCGCCAAGTAGCGCAAATCCGAGGCTTGTGTCTCGATTTGCTCCATGCGGCCACATGGAGTCTTGTTTGTCAAGGATTCTAAGGATTCTTGCGACCAGAACCTGCGAAACAGGAAAGACGGAATGGAATCATGGCGAGAGAGGAGGGGAAGAGAGTCGGGCGGTTGTTCAGCGCATGGGGGTTTCCCCCACTCTGCCTGCCTGGCACCTGCCCACCTGCCCACCTTGCCCACCTGCCAACAGTGCTGGGCAGCCTTTGAAATGTTCCGCAGAACCCGTCAGCCGGGAAGCTCTTTCCTTGCATTATTAGGGACTCCCAAGCCGAGCCGAGCCGAGCGACTTACATGTACAAGTCGACTTGAGGCCAAATGCGCCCACGTGACCCCCTGTGAAGGGTACATGGCTCAACGTAAGGCTGGCTGCAGGGATGACACGTGGTTTGTGTATGCATGACACAGAAGACGTACAAAGTCATTTCACTATTCGTATTGATGATCCGAGGGAGCAATATGCACAATGTGCAAAATATACGCACGCAGATTAACTCCTAAACAACTTCAATCCCTCCTCCTCTGCGTCAATGTCCTCACTGTCATCATCCTCGCTCTCATTCTCATTCAGCTCCATCTTTCTACCAAACAGAGTTCCAAAGAATCGATCGATGGCCCCCTGCTCCCAACATCTTCTGTCCTCGGGAGCCATGAAGTTCTGCAACTTCTCGTGAACTGTGAAACGCATTTTCCGGCCTTTGCTTGCCTTGCGATCCACCTGCTTGCGCAGCTTGGCTTCCTTACTGGCGGTGACCACGACGGTCGGTACGGCGGTGGCTTGTTCGCCGCTGCCTTCGACGGTCCTCTGATCGACGAGCTCCTTAAGAAGGACCTGGTAGAATTCGGCATCGTCGTAGATGTAGTCGTCCTCAGTGACCTTCAGGGAGCGTTGAGCAGGGGCACAAGAGCGTGGCACTCTCGTTCGTTTGACGAGCCGGTTGTTGGGTACCATGAGCTGTTCCTGGAGAGCGCTGATGAGGGATTTGCTCTGGTGTCCGAGTCGGTCGGGTTGCATCATGTTAACGCTTTGCACCTTTTTAGACCATTTTTCCAATCGTTCCGCCCTGTACCCAGCCGCGGCAGCATCTTCCTCCTGCAGCTGCGTCCAAATGTCGGCGTTTGACATTGGCGTTTCTATGTCACGTTTTCGCTTGGCTCCAGTATTCACTTGTGTTCCGAAATTCCCTCGCAGGCTGCTGATAGTATTCAGCAGCTTGATAGCAGCCTCCTCGGCAGCTTCGTAGGGCTCTGATTCAGCATCTGATTCGGATGCGACAGCAGGGAAAGAGTTCGCCGCTACAAGAGCCTTTTGCAAGCGGATACGCAGGTTGAGCAGCCCGTCGTACATCTTGCGTTGCTTTTGAATGGCGATGCCTTTGTCCACATCTGCTCGATTGGAGAGAGCAGACAAATTCGGTCTCGCGTTGTCGCCCCGTTTAGCCGAAGCGTCTTTTTCTTTGGATGGATTCTCCGAATCATCTTCGTCCTCTTCGTCCTCTTCGTCCTCTTCGTCCTCTTCGTCCTCTTCGTCCTCGCTCTCATCATCACCTTCGTCATCTTGGTCCCCATCTAAACTATCCTCTTCCGAACCGCTTCTACCGCCATCGATCAATGCGTCAAGCCCATCATCCATGTCTTCGTCCTCTCCAGAGTCGTCCTCATCCTCCATTGTATCTTCATCGTTGGACATGTAATCCGCAGCAGTTGCTCTGCCTGCCTTCCCCTTAGGATTCGCAGGCTTAGAGCTTCCCCGAAAAGAGAACTTTTTGAACCGCTCAACATCGGACGCACCAAGTGCATCATCGCTATCAATATCCGAATCGCTTGCCTCAGCCTCGTCCGCCTCGAGATCGGCGTCGTCGGGATCATCGTAGGCGCCTTCGTCGTCATTACCTCCCTCTTCATCTTCGTCGTCCACGTCATCTTCATCTTCGTCCAAAGCGGAGC
Organism: Epichloe coenophiala; assembly: GCA_018801565.1. Taxonomy (NCBI): domain Eukaryota; kingdom Fungi; phylum Ascomycota; class Sordariomycetes; order Hypocreales; family Clavicipitaceae; genus Epichloe; species Epichloe coenophiala. Next base: position 1,499,428 of record JAFEMN010000005.1, on the reverse strand, counting down.
GACTGACCCGAGACCCTCTATATTCAGGCCCCAAGGAGACATTCTCTTTGTGCCTCAGCTTGCTTTTGCCCACGGAAACATAGTGCTCAGTGCCCAAGTTCTCATCGTCGCTGGCATCGGAGCCACTGCCACAATCGCTTGCTGGGGCATTGGATTCCGGATCGTAGTCTAAGAAGGATAGGACAACATTTAATTAGATGTTCGCACGATCTCTGTCCGCATCAATTTTTCTCAATTACCTTGCGTGATGACCTCATCCGGGTCTTGGAATTGTTTTGCGCGGCCCTTTATTTTAGCCATGGTTTCCGCTTCTGGTTGCACTTTTATCGTAGACAAGGCAAGAAGGTTGCCCGCCCGCCCCACGTACCAGAAGATTTTGACTTCCGTCTCTCCGATAAAAGCCTGAACTTTTAGGCGGTGGGCGGCGGCATGACAGAGCTCTATAAATCGATGAGTGGGTCAACCCAGAGAGGCACGGAGTACGGAGTACAGAGGGTAATACATGTATTGTATGGGTTATTACTGGTATAGACGATTAACCTCATCATTGTGATGCATCCGTACTATACTTCAGTTCACCTTTGAACTGCTTCACCTCATCATAGTTTCCCTATCACATCTTTTCATGAACAGTTTTCTGTCCCGCAATAAATGCCTAATTACAGATGCACAAGCTTCATCAAGTTACACACCCCTCGCACCCCATCGCGACCTCATCGCCACCATGCGACCAACAACGACACATTTATTCCAATCTTTCCGACCATTGCAGCATGAAAACCCCCTAGTACGTATACGGCATCCATACACCGAGGGGGGGGGGGCTCAGAAATCTAAACTCGACAGTAGGGCCTCCCGCGCGCCGGCACTCCGCCCACATGGGGCAAACGTCCGCAAAGGCGCAAAATCGCAGGCGTCGACAAGGTCATTGCCGTGTCCTCTGCCAAAGGTGGCGTCGGCAAAAGCACCGTTGCAGGTCAGTTGTAGAAATCTCATATGGACAGCATGATGTAGAGCAAACACTGAGCGTCCCAGCCAATCTATCACTCGCTTTTGCAAGACTTGGATTCAGGGCAGGCATACTGGACACTGACATTTTTGGTCCCTCAATTCCAACCTTGTTTGACTTATCTGGGGAACCGAGATTATCCAAGAGTAAGCTCTCTCGATCTTGCTCAGATCCCCATGGCTATTCACTGAAAGTATTCCATCTAGATAATCAACTTGTTCCATTGACAAACTATGGTGTCAAGACCATGTCTATGGGCTATCTCGTCGGAGAGAATGCGCCAGTTGTCTGGCGAGGGCCAATGGTGATGAAGGCGGTTCAACAGCTCCTTCATGAAGTTGATTGGGGCGGCCTAGACATCCTGGTGCTGGACTTGCCGCCCGGTACTGGTGATACTCAGCTGACGATTACGCAGCAAGTCATTTTGGACGGTGGGTTTTCCCTTCCTTCTCACAAATGCCCGTATACGAGAGATTCCAGGCTCACATGAAGTTGTCAGGTTCTGTTATTGTCACCACACCACACACCTTGGCAACCAAAGACGCCGTAAAAGGAATCAACATGTTCAGAGCCGTGGATGTGAGCATACTGGGCTTGGTACAAAACATGTCGCTTTTCACGTGTCCACACTGTCATGGCGAAACGAATATTTTTGGGTCCAACGAGAGGGTTGAGAAACTATGCACAGGACATGACATGGACTTCCTCGGTGACATTCCACTTCATCCCAGTATTGGCGACGACGGCGAGCGGGGTAAGCCTACAGTGGTATCTGAGCCGTCTAGTAAAAGAGCATCTGCTTTTCTGCAAATAGCTCGAACAATCTTACCCAAAGTTGGGCTCTAGATAGAAATCAACGGCGCCAGGTGGCAGTCCATCTGCCTGTATAGTAATGTTTCAGTAGTAATCCCACATGCGTACACATTAGCACATCTGCAAGTAATTTGATGTGGCAGGGGCAGCAGGTACCATATCCAAAAATGCCTGGTACAAATTCAGGCCATTTATAATTTCGTGCTAAATAAAAACTATTCATCCCAAGAACCGTGAGTTGCAGCCTATGTACTCGAGCTGATCGGTAGACGGCTGTGGAAAGGCCATACGTCACCAAGAATAAAAAAAAAGAGGTTAGTCTGTGCCTTTAGAAACTAAGAGGCATGTTACCGAGTGTTTAAAATATCAAGAATTCCACATGAATCCGATCTTCCCTTGAACGCCCACACTTGGTTCGGTTTCGCTTAACAATCAAGAACTAGAATAGAAAAGACTTTTTAACGTTAGTCCAGATCCTCATTCACTTGGTAGACATGACGACTTCGAGTAGGGTCTTTCCGCATAGCTTGTCCAGAACCAGTGAAGCCCACTACACATGAGTTTGCGATCAGCAACGACTTCCGTTATATGGCGAGCGACAGTAGCACGTACCTCTTCCATGAATACCCTCAGGGGTGCGAAACATGCTGTCCTTCTTGCCCGTCTTGCTCATCTTGGACTTGGAGCTGAAGGCCTGCCATTTGGCCTTGCCGGCCTCGAGCTCCTTTTTCGCCTTGATCTTCTTGGGTTTGGGCGCCTTTGCAGCTTCGTCCTCTTTCTGGGCATCTTTTTGAGCGCCCGGGTACATGGTCGCACCTGCAGACGAGACAACTCCCGGGGCGGCAGCCGGGACAGGCTGAGGCTCGTCAGCTTTTCTTTTGTTCGAGAAGGGCTTGAGTTCTTTCGACCGCAACGTCTCGGTGCTGTCGTAGCTTTTGAATTTGACTGTAAATATTGGGTTTGCCGACGACCCGGTGATGGAGGTGATTCTGGCTTGGTAGAAATTCTTATCACCAGACAACCATTTGGCCATGACCGTATCGTTGACATGATACGTGGGCGCAGGCTCTTCCTTCTCCTCGACAGGCGCGGGGGCTTTTTTGAAAGCGGGGTGGTTTTCCCGGGACCATTTCTCCGGTTGTGGTGGCGGCGGTGTATGCTCTTTCGCGGCTGGCTTGGGTGCCTGTGCCTGGTTCGGTCGGAGCTCAGCAATGTTCTCATCGAGTAGATCAATTAGGTTTTGTAACTCTTCCTGTAGAGCCAGCAGCTCGCCGCTTTCTGGGTCATCTCGCAGTTGCTGCAAGATAATATCAAGCTGCAAGTTTGGTTAGCCAAACATGCTACTGAGGAATTTGAGGGCACGGGTTCGAACCTGTTCTTGGTATTGCTGCCTTTCCTCCTCCATGGCGGCTAATCCCGACATTTTGTATGGTGTGATCCTGACACTGGCTGAAATCAATTGCAACTTGATCCGAGTGCGATGCGATGCGATGCGACGCGACAGGTACGAGTACAATGGTGGCCGAAAAGTAGAGAATGATTGAAGATTGATCACTCGCCATAATCTCACCAAGGCAGCCCAACTGGCACGTGACCATCAACTTCACCAACTTCATTGCTCCTCACAACGCTTTGCTTTTCCCTGCCTGTCTGAAAAATTACTTGACACCTTTACCATGATATTTCCGGTTCCTTCTTATACGGGGGCCATTTGTCCCCCTAGCTGGTTATAGCCAGCTACAATGAAAAAAAGAAGAAGACAAGATCAATATTTCTGATCCAGACGAACCGACGTCGCTACCACCTGACAAAAAAATTGCACAGAATGCAGTTCCCGCACGGAGCTGGTCGTCCACATCGATTCGCCCAATACAATGTCGCAACACATGAGACTACAATGTCTCCAAATCCTCCCGTCCATCAAGCTCAAGACTTCAACATAACTGCAACGTCTCGTAGTGAAAAAAAAAAAAGTCTGGATTGGCATGAATTCTGCGTGTCACTGCCCCAAAGCCCAGCCCAGCGAGTCGATTCCCTTCTAATACACGGTGATCAATGACCAAACCTGAACGATACGTTACGTACATGGCAAAGGCACATGGTGATCGCAATATTGACAGTAATCTGTTACGATGACTTGACCCAGCCTATGGATTAGAGTTCCCAGCGCCTGATAAAAAAAAATTTTGCAGCACATTTAGTGCAATCAACAATACTGTTCTCACAAGAGATGAAACCAATGGATTGCCGACTAAAGGAGTGAAACAAGCCGCAAAGACCATGGCCCCGTCTTTGTTTGCCCAATAATCACAGAACCCTGCGCGGATGGTCGTCCCCATGTCGATCCCTCAAGCCGACAGCATGCGTTCTCCTTTCTCCCGGCGTGGGGAACTCGAAATCGGACTCGGCCGGTGTAACAGAGACTTCTTCCAACGTCAGCTTCAAGCTGGGCACTTTGCTCAACGGGATGATGGCGCCATTAGGCTTCATGATGTCTATCTCGATGAGGGGCTCAACGGAGCTGACGAGACCGTTGGAGGGAGACGTGGCGGCGAAAGCAGCCTGCATCTCCTGATCGACTGCTACGATACCGCGAAGGATACCCGTTTCGGGTAGCTGCATTACTACCACTTTCCCGGCGGCCGTGCCATTGATGAAGACTCTCACAGCGCACGGGCGCTCGACTTGCGCGCGGTCAAGTTCGAGCCGAGCAAAGTAGCGGGTTTTGGCTTCGGCGGGAGCACGTCTGTTTTGTTGTTGGGCACTGTCTGAATACATAACGTTGATGAAATGGGCGGTATTCGCCTCGAGCTGCCCCACCGACGTGTTCCAGTAATGGAGTGGCTCGTAGGTGTAGCCCAGGCCTCTGATGCTGGAGATCTTGTTCGGGGTCCAGTATGCGAGCAAGCCGTCGTAGAAGGGCTCGAGGGGGGAGCTGGGTCTTATCAAGGTGTAGCGAGGTGTGGAGTAGCGCGATTCGCCGTAGTAGGTGTTGGTGAAGGTTTTGTGATCTTCATTCGCGAACTGCCAGTAGGCCCAGAGGCGGTCGACGTGGGTATGGTGAAGCATGCTGCGGTTGGAGTTGGTGAGCAACCTGTCTACAATGGAAGCGTGGGCAGACTTGCGTGTAGGAAGTCACTAACAAAAGGGGGTCGAACGCTGAAAGCTCAGCTCTGAGGAACTGGCCAGCACATCCGGCATCCCAGTGGATGGCATTGTGCATCTGCTCGAGACTCGTTGCATTTTCATGAGTGTTTGCGAATTCTTCGAAATTGGCAGAGTACATGAATATGTCGTACTGGATTTTTCGACATCAGCACAAGTGTCCCAATGGAGCACGAGAGAATAAAACAATCCTATCAGCCCAACTTACCGTGTCCTGCTTCAACTTCCACTGAGCCAATCGTCGGTTGGCCGATTCGGGATATTCAAATGGTGGGGGACACCGCTCGGTGGTTGAGAGGTCGGGAAATTCGCCGAACTCACCATTCCTTGCCTTCTCGGGATACCTGAACGAATGCAGCGGGTTATCGATGGTGATGTTCTTGAGATTCGGGCCGTCGGGGACGTTGACAACGGCTTCCATCGGAACAGTGCAAGGTGGGATGGTGGAGTTGGCAGACCAGTCCCAGTAAGGAGAGCGCAGCTGCTCGGCAGCTTCCATGTACTGGACACGGTATTTGGGAGGGTACGTTGCCGCGATATTCTTCGCTTCTTCAACAAGAACCTGCTCGAAGGCCAGGATATAGGCACGGTGCCAGGGGAGGAAGAGATTCTCCTGCACAAGTCAGTCTCTGAACGACGGTGTCTACTGTACAAGCCATTTGTCATACTACAGCAACAAGTGGCGATGGCTGGCTGGCAGGCAGGCAGGCAGGCACTTACACCGTGAGGACAGTATCCTCTCCAGCCCGCGAAAGTTTGCAGCTCCCCGCCCCCGTTCCACTCGATATACGGCAAGCCGTGAATACCTTTTTGAACAAGTCAGACGTCATGTCGATTCAGGATCAGTGATCGAATATCCTGGTGGAAACGAACCAGCAAGTTGGAAATACGACCGTGGATCGGAGGCGTCAGTGTCTTGCAACGATCTGAGAGCTCTCAGATAGAGGTCCCTATGTCTTTGAGTGAGTCTCACTTGACCAAATTGTGAAGTGACATTGCTCCTTGTCCGAGATGACTAGTAGTACTTACCATTGAGGACCACCCTGGGAATAGAGGTCGTTGATATTCTTTCTCGCAGGAACGGCAGTTCCATCCTTAACGGGGACACCAGTGATAGGGAAGGACTCGGCGCTGACTGCCAGTGGCGCAAGGCCAATTGCCAAAAGGCCAATGACTTGGTTCAAAATCATCTCGACGGGGGCTGTCGAGGGCAAGTCTCTGCGGAGGGGGACCAAAATCTCCAACAAACGTGTGTCTGCGAGGTCATCAACATGTGGGAACCAAGACCAACTTATACGCCCACGGGGCGGTGGCTTGTGCTTCCGCAACACCACAAGCAACTTGAACTGAAGAAGAAAAAGAAGGGGAACGCCTGGTCCGGTGCGGGTATCTCATTTACCATCGTGATCGTGATATCCACCACCAGCCGAGCAATCTGTCGTAGCCCGTAACCATCCTTGGCAAACAGTCTCCAATTGCTCACCTGCTGGCTTTGCAACTGGCGAGTGCCCACCGAGCCATGATGGCTTATTTCGTAATAAACAACACCAAGAACCGACTCTCAACTAGACTGATTGAATGATTCGAGCCTCGTTTAAGGTTATAGAAGCTTGTACGTATGTAGACACCAAGCGCCAAGCGCCAAGCATTGGAAGACACTGCCACCCGACGACGTTTGCCGAGTGAAATTGATGGTGTGGAACACCGACTCGAACTGCCGTTCTAGATGGCCTTAAACTGGACCCTTGCCTGCGCCTGTCCTGAACTCGAGCGATATCCTGCGCACGTGTTATTATAGATGCAAATTAAAAAACAGCAGCAGACCTAAAGGCAACTCGCCGGCACTCGCAAAGCAGCTATCTGTTTACCCCCCTGCGTTCCGGACTCATCTAGGTCCTTCTTTCCCATTCTCTCCGACATCGTCCTGGTGATTCCTGCAGGCACACGGTAGAGTCTAACCCATAGCGAGTGAAGCTATTAGGGATGGGTATTTGCGCTAGTAGGAAATGCTTGTAGTATGTAGTCCAAGGTTGACGCAAATTTTCACCGGAGTTTTCCAACTTCCCACCGGAGCTTTTCAAATTTTCCACCGGACTAGCTAAATCGAGAGGAGTCTCCACACACAAACTCTTTTTTGGTGCAGAAGCATGAAATGCATGTAATAATCGGGTACGTATTACCCTCACTCAGTGCTACACTATGTAAGCCATGGAGAGATCTATCATTGGCCTACGGCTCCTAGTTCTCTACACCTTTGGTAGAAACAGACAGAGATTAGACATATGCGATTTTGCTAGTTCAAAGGCTCCATACTATAACGAGACAAACTGTATCGGAGCCAAGATTTACTCAAGTGCCTGGGCCCTCAGCATTACTCGTAAAGAGTCGTAATACTTGGTCAATCCCGGTCAAGTCGCATACATGTATGTGTTGGGGCCTGCATTTCTTATCATAGGCTGCCTCTCTGAGTTCCTATAACGACGCCAATTCCAGCAATACACTACCGAGCCAGATAATGACAAGTGAAAGCAACTGCTTCTGTCCTTTGAGCTCCCCGAGTTACGAGACGAAAACCCGTGCGCCCATGTTGTTAATCCCACAAACAATGCATGCATGCTATATTATAACCAACTCGTCATCATCGTCATCACCAAGAGAGATTTGTCTCTCTGAATAATCATTGCCCAGGCTCTCCCGGCCCGCTTCTCGTATCCCCCTTTCCGTGACGAACCGTGTCTTTTTACGTACTGGCGGAGGTTCTGCCTTGTGTAGTTTCTCGCCTTCCTTCATTTTCGACAACTTGCTGCTGAGGTTCGAACCCCACCCGTACGCTGCTGCCAGAGACGTAGACGACTTGGTGCTACCGACGGTCGAACTGGCCTGGGAGCTATCGGGTCTTTTTCGTTTGATGGGGCTGAGGTGGATGGTTCGGTCTTTACTTCCGAGACCTAGCGACATGAGATCATTTCCAGTGGACTCAGCCTGGGTATCTGTAGACCGTCCTTTGGCATCAGGAATAGAAGAATGAACGGAGCCTTGGCTGTCATCAGCTTTGCGACCTGCTCGCCGCATGTACTCCCGTCCTGCGGCGTTGCCAATTTCACCGAGCTTCTTCATCATCTCGCGTTCCTTTTCCTTGGCCTCCAGGCTCCGTTTTACAAACTCTGCCCGTTCCTTCTTGTCTGCAACGGTGCGGTCCTTGCCATCCAGCAAGTCTGCCGCACTGTGCGATCGAGCCGCAAACCACTGCGAGCGTGTGTCCCAGTCGTAGTGGTTGTTGCCCTTTTTCTTTTCTTCCTTGTTGCTGCCGCCACCGCCAAGCTTGCCTCGTCCTTCCCAGCCGCCGAAACCAGTCGAGTTGACCTCTTGTCGAGTAGACCGTTGTTTCCGGACGGCCTCGTTGGAGTGAAATTCGCAGAAATGTGTCTTTTTCTTGTTCACCCACGTACCACAGATCTCACCATCCTTCTTCACGGATTGGCAGAAACCCAAGTCTCGAGCCGACCCGATTTCCAGTATCGTGTCCTCATCAGAGCTGATGACAAGACTGAATCGTCCTGTGTCCTGGCGTCCAGGAGGTGGGGGCATAGTATTCGGGTTGAGGATGGCCACGACAGTTCCCTCGGTCAGCTTCCAAAATCGTGTAAATCCTGAGTTGAAAAGAAAGAGGTCCAGCTCAAAGTCAAGGTCAGTCAATGTCATGACCAGGTATTTACCACGATCTTCTTGCTTCTGATTCGCCGTTGGCTTGTGCGCTCGGGGTTCCGACTTGCGCGCAACAATGGCAAATACTACCACGTCTTGCTCGACATCAGGAAGCGCAAAATCCGGTGCCTTGACTTCTCTCAGCAAATCTTTGACGTTGAGAACTTGTTTGCCGGAAACATGCCGCGCGACAATATTGTGCGGCAGAATTCTTTTGGACAAGTGCATGCAAGAGTAGGCCTCGAAAGAAGTCTCATCCCTGTCTGTCAGGCAGGCATCTTCCGTGGCGGAGTTATCCAGAGTTGATTTCGATAATATAGGGCTTTGGGCATTTAGTCGTGATGTAAGATTTGGCGCAGTTTTACTCTGAGGCACCTTGGAGGTTGGCGGGACTCCTTTTGATAGGATCTCGTCGCGGCTGAACGACCTTGCTTGTAACGGCACATCTGGGATTTCAACTGCTTTCTTCTTGTATTGTTCCATCTCATCTTGTCCAATTCCGAACGCGTTGGTACGGAGGCTTTGTATTTTCTCCTTCCGTTGTGCTCGCTCAGTCTCTTGTGTCCGCGCCGACGCTAATCTCTCGTTGAAAGTCGGTGGCCGGGGGGGCTCCGATGGTAATGCGGGTGAGCTTGCCGATTGGGAACGTTTCAGATACCCCCCAGAGTGTGTTGAAACGGCAGCATTGTTTCCCTTAATTCTCGGCGCGCGCTTCAACGAGACATCCTTGGCCTTCCACCCTTTGTCGATACCCAGGTAGACCCTGCTAGGAGACGTTTGTTGCTGCAGAAATTGGAGTTTTCGCACGGGCGATGCAGGTACGGTAACCTGGTTTTGGGATGCTGGTCGCACATTCTCATCTGCACCTGGAGTTCGCGCTCGAGTCGTTCGGCGACTTGGACTGGGCATGACGGGATCCGACTTCGGTTCTGCCTCGCTGCTTCTTTGCGCGCTGTCTTGTTGTTCTCTGGCTCTCGCATTCTGAAGCTTCTTCAGCTTCAACTTGGCTTGAATCTCTTGTAGCTGCAACTGCAAAGTCTCCTCGTCCTCGTCGTCGTCGTCATCATCATCATCATCATCTCCGGGCAAATGAATGCCTAAACCAGCGCCGGGCGAAGAGGTAATTGCCGCCAAAGCTCGAGAGCTTCTCATGGGCGACGGCGACGGCGATGTCCGGTTCATCATTTCACGGTGTCGCTGGCGACCGCCGGGTGTGCTGAGAAGAGCCTCGTAGGGAGAGCGGGGAGGCCATTACGGCTCAGAATCTGCAACACACATACAATGTTAGTTCTTGTGATCGCAACTGGTCAAGGACAACAGCCGTCCTCGTTACCTGGAGCCATGACGCAGCATCCAACGACTTATATCTTATGGCAGCTGAATGACGAAGATAACGTCTGGAACAAGTCGGACGTAGAGCACCGATGGCAATCGATGGCGCATAACCACGTGCCGGCTATGGCCGTAGAGCAGCCCAAGCCATGCAGCTGGAGCGCTACTCCAGGACTTGATGACCACAAGCTGGGTAAATGAAGTTGGAAGTACAGTATGCGATTGTTTGTTGTCGGGACAAGCAAGGCTAGCAAAAAGATATGACCAACTCTGAGAGGTTGTCGATGAAGCCACCCGGAGCCACTCGGAGCCACTAACATTAATTGCACTACCAGAGTTTGTGCCCGCAGGCCCGATGCGACCAGACGCGCGCTCCACGCGTCTCGAACCCCCCCTGCAACATCCGTCGTTACCGGACCGCGCGTTGATTGCCAAGGTCTGATGTGTCAGATGACCAGCTTGCTCCCTCCATTCTCAATGCGACACTTGATGACCATCACGAGATTCGTGATACTGGATTCATTCATTTTGTTCCCCCTTTTTCAAATAATTTCTCTGGACTGGGAGCTTTCGCAGTGCATTCTCAACCCAATCAAGCATCCGTTCACATACCAGGTAGCAGCAGTAGTAGTCATGCCTCGAACGAGGTCAGCCAAACCCCCGGCGAAACAATCAACAGAAGCACCAGCTTCTGATGTGGCTTCGAAATACACGCTCGAGTCTAGAGAAGGCCCTCCAAGACATGTCTTGATTTTGCCCAAAGCTGCAACGTCAGAAGCTCGTATCGTCACCCTACCACATCCTCGCAATGGCCGACCATCGCGGTATCTCGTCTGTCCTCAATCCGGAATACACGAATTCACGAAAATCTCCGCCCCTAAATCTGCACCAAGCAGTTGGTTGATTGAAACCAGAGTCGGCTCGTGCGAGGGCGCCACAGACAGCAGAGAACCCGGCACCCGTACAGAAACGATATCAAAATCCGACATGTTTGTCGCAACCAATATAGACCCCCTATTCTTGGTGTTGCCCTCGTTGGTCGACGCCAAGGTTGAGAAGAGATCGGACGAGAAGAAGCGATTATTCCTGACTAGTGACGATCACTTTGACAAACTCCCGGAACAAAGTTCACATCTGTCGGAGATTTTGCGTTGGGGTCCAACAAGAGCCTTGATCGAATCGAGAATGGAGGTCATTTGCGACACCGTGGACGCCGGGGATGAGAAGTTGTTCCGGCTAAGTGAGAAGAAGCTTCTCGCCACAATCATCGAGAAAGCGAAAAGGATGGGTGAGGGTGGCTTACCGCCCACAATCGAAGAGAAGTTTGTCAGGAAGACTCTGGAGGCACCAGTCTTGCTGTCAAGATCTGTCACGATGCCTGGTCAACACCAGTCGAAAAATGAAGATGCCCCTGATTCTGGGGTTTCAACACATCTCACGGATTTAGGCAATTCGCAATCTACAGCCATCACCGATTCAAATGCCTCGTTCGCCTCGCATCCTTCCACCGCCGCAACATCGTTTGTCGATGAAGCGGAAGGCGACGAGATCGCCTCGGCTGCACTTCAAGCATCCCCGGAGGTGATTGCACTACAAAGACTTCGTGTCGCATTTGACTTCATATGCTCTCGCTATGTCCCGGCGGCTGCGGCTGCATTGTTGCGGGCACAGCTGTCGCGTCCAGAAGAGAGCTCAGTCGACTTCACGCCATTGAATAAATACACGGCCAAATTGGCAGAGCTACGAGCCGAGGCACTAGCCGCAAGCTCAGTTGCTGATTATTCGAGGAAAAGGCCCTGCGATGAGGAACAAGAGGAGGTTCGGCAGGAAAAGAAGCGGAAGCTCGAGGAGGAAAAGAAACGCAAGGCCAATGCGAGCCGAGGCGTGAGAGATTTGAAGAAGGTCAATACGAGTGGGATGATGAAGCTAAGCCAGTTTTTCAAGGCCAAATAAAATATCATTTCATCTTCATTCATGCGGGTATCTAAAATGCCAAAAAACCGTGCAAGCGTGAGAAAATAAGGGTGATGTTGAACGTGGTGGATAAGTCGCAATGTGTTTTATCATCGTGCGGCACGCGAACGGCCTCGCGTGCGTGTCGTTCCTATGCCCCTCACAATGCCCGAGGTCCCGCGACTTCTTGATGAGCTTGTTGTCGGAGGATCGGGAAGGCGACTACCTGAAGTGCCGCTCCTTGTGACAGTTCGGCCTCGGTTCGTCCGCAATCCTCTCGTGCCTCGCATGCCTCTGGACGATGAAGGGGCCAGCCTTCTAGCTGTTTCCTGCTCCTCGCGCCGTCGGCGTAGCTCTTCTCTTCTCTGTTCCTCCTCGGCAGCCTTGCACTCGGCAGCTCGCTGCTTCTCCAATGCCTCAGCTTCTTGCTCTGCCAGGTCCTCCGTAAGACCTTTCCAGCCGGGATGAAGAACAAGTCGTTGATTGTGCTCGGTCTGTGAAAGAATTTTTGTCCAAGTATTCAATAGACTGGATGCGTTGGCGACAGTTTTCGCGACGACCTGATGAGTAGTCAGATGAGTTGAAAAGTACTTTAGAGAGAGGAGGGAGCACTACATCACCGTACCTGCATGTTTCCTCCTGCGCGGTCGAGAGTGCTGAGAAGACCTTCAAGAGATTCATTTACACCCCTTACGCCTTCCAACTCCCTCCGCTGAAGATCGTCCCTGCTGATAGTGTTTGATTGAGGGATCTGATCAGTTGGGGTTTTAGGGGTCTTGGGAGTCTTCGGTGTCTTGGGACGGGCCACTAATGGAGCATCACGGGACGGCGAAGCCCAGATATCGGAGTCAGCGGAGTCGGTGTACTCGGTGTCGTCTGCCATGTCGTAGAGGCAAATAAATGAGCCCGTCAAAGGACTTTAGTATTTAGTAGCTAAGATCCGATGAAGCTCTGTAAGTCGCAGTGGATCTTGGCAACGGATGATGGTGAGTGTGACGCAATCGGGGGAAACAAGGAACGACGTCAATGATAGAGGGCCATCATCAACAATGAGGGGCTGCGATGGCTGATGGGAAGCTCTGCTAACAAAAAGGTGATCGCATTGAACTGTCACTTTTAGATTGCATGGGTGTCGGTTAAGGGAATGAGGGGCCAGCACGCCGCGTTACGGACATGTACGGAGCACAGGCAGCACGTGGTACCACCTAGTAAGGTGGGGCGGGGCACGAGTACTGGTATGATTGGGCGAGTACGGAGTAAAGCGCGAAACAAACGCGTTGCGTTGTTGTGCGAGGGATTGAACGCGACACATTGCTTGACATGAATTTTAGCGGACCCTGGTCGCTAGCTCAATGCACAACAACAGGCGAGTTTTAGGCCACCGCTCCTGTCCTCCGTGGAAAGCAGGGGGCTGGTCAGTGGTGGCCGCCGCCGCCCACACATTCCTGCCCATCATGCGCGCCCAGCCTCCTCCTGAAGTTTATTAGTGTAAAGACTTGCATTACCGTCGAATGCCATGAATCTCAAACCCTCCTCTTCCCATACACTATCACATTAATTCCTACCCACGCTTCAAGAACAGCATCGCGCACATCATCATCGAGTCTTTGCATCGCCTTACTCGTCCTAATTTGAATACGCCGTTTAATCCGCATCTTTGTTTAGTATTGATCTTCTGCTAGTCGTCTATTTCTGTCTCCGCTCTGACTCCAGCCAATTCCTCTCGAATCCCCTACCGATTGGTTTGCTAGAGCACTGGCTTCTTTGCTCTCGACATCGCAGTATTATTACATCGCTGCTCCATCAGATCAAAGCGCTATTGGACCTGGCCCGAGCTCTTGTGCACAACAAACAGACTCGACCACTAATTCGCGCAATGATGGCTTCCGCCAGTGAACCTGCCGGCTCCAAAACGCCGCCGCCTACCACCAGTCTTCGAACACCGTCCGCACCTCGTCTCGGGTACCACGACAGCTGGGAACCTTACTCACCACGCAAATCTGCAAGAATATCATCACAACGTGCTGCCAAAAGAACTCCATCACCTCGTGCTTCAACCCGTCAGCCACTCGATTATTCACGCACCGCCAAAAAAGCTATGGTCCACGGCAACAACTCGATCGCTTCGCCGATGACTTCTCCGCGCAAAAGATCACAACCTGCTGTTGAATCTCGACGCCAAGTATCAGGCTTCTTGACCACCGAAGGCACTGCAGGTGCTGCAGCTGCTCTGGGACTAAACTCTGAAAAACACTTGCGAAGAACTGCAAACACTTCGATTTCACAGGCCGCCGGCATGTTGCCCACCCCCTCCAAAACACCCCGAAAGCCACCTAATGAGAAAACCGCAACGACCATCCAGTCGTTTGCCAGGAATCTCTTTTCGTCCGAACAAGAGCCTATGCCATCACCACAAAAGAAGCGATCAAAGAAGTATTCTGGAGTCACTTTGGAGAGCTTCACAGCTGAGGAGGAGGAGGAGCCCATCGCCATCTTTACAGACTCCCAAGATCGGGTTCCGGAGAAGGACGATAGCGAGGCGAATCCTTTTTATGGTAGCACAACCATCGAACCAAGCAGGAAGCAGAGCGTGAAGAAACTTGTCAATATCCCCGGCGAAGGCCTGCAATCAGTAGACGAGGCTTCTCGTCGAGATGATGGAATGGTTTATGTCTTGTAAGTCTTGGCACCATCCCCCTCATGTAACTTTCCTCTCACATCTGATACTAACGGCACCGCAGTCGTGGCAAGAAGTTCTTCCGCAAGTTTTCTGAGCAAGATCAGAATGAAGATCAGAGTGATTATTCTGGTGAAGGTGAGAGGTCTCAAACCTCTCGACCTTTGACTCGTGCATTTGTAAAACCACGACTGCTATTTCCCGCCCAAAAGATGATCGAGGAGGACGACGAGGAGGCCTTGACTGATGTTGAGGATATGCATCTTGGTGAGGCGGCACCGCAGACCCCCAGGAAACCGCAGTCAATATCCGCAGAGACGCCTGAGGCACCACGATACGCACCCGTCTCGCCTCCTGATACTAGACGCACAACTCGCTCCACGAACAAGCTGTGCGACACACCCATGAAGGTTACTGGCCGCAAGAGTCCGTTTGATTCTTGGCCCCGCACGAAAGAGCACAAAAGTCAGTCACCAGTGGCAAAAAGACCTGGAGAGAATCTTGCTTCGGCGACTACGAAGCGAACACGCGCTTGATTATTCTAGTAGCGTGCGGGGGTTTTTCATTCCTTATTCGTTTCTAGTAGATATGGCTTGGAGAGTCTTCAGTAATTAACGTTTTGTCCCGTTTTTCGGTATGGGTCTATTCAAGAACCGATGATTGGGGACGGGAGTTTTACTAGTCGGATTCGCAGGTCTGGGCTTTGGACATGTTTCTCTTGTTCATCCGCGGCCCGCAATTGGAAAGGCTTTTCTATTTCTCTTCCGTTTCTTGTTTCCTTCTATGGTTGCTTTGGTAACGGCGTTCAAAGCGGATGAGAGCGAGTATGTGTCCAGAATGCTCATTGCGGACGAAGGTATCACGTTATATATATGACTTTACAGAATCATGTGGCATTGGGTTTTTGAAATTAAAACAGAGCAATCATATTTAACAATATTAACCAACATGCTGATGGGTTTCCCTTTTTCACATGCGACCATGATTCAACTAGATTGTTTCCCCCAAACATAACCATGAACGATGACTGGGAGATTGACCTTCGGACAACTTGTGATGATTTATAGCAGAATTTATCCCCGCCAGGCCACTTGTTGCCCCACGTCAAAAACCCACATGTGAGCATGCCTAGCGCCTTCCCCTTGCCCAACCCACCCTGCACCTTTCGAATCTAGATTTTGCGATTTTCCTAGGTTGTTGATTCACGAGTTGGGTCAGTGCACTGGTCACATATTTTTCGATTCACTAAGCTCTTTCGTATTCGGTCATTGGGAAGCTTGTGGTCCTTCGCGTTACAAAATTTCGCTTCAGGAACTGCGATCTGGGAAGATGCATATCCTGATCACCAACGACGATGGACCTCCGTCCTCGCAATCGTCGCCGTACGTTCATTGTTTGGTGAAGCATCTCCAAGCTGCTGGACACATAGTCTCTGTCTGTCTGCCTCACACCCAGAGGTCTTGGATTGGCAAAGCTCACATGATTGGGCAAACACTCAAGCCGCTCTATTACACTCCCTCAGCAAACATCCATGGCCAAGACACCGAGGGCTCGACACACCATCTCCCCTCGACATCAGCCCATGCCGATGAATGGGTCCTCATTGACGGCACTCCAGCATCATGTGTGCAGATTGGACTGTACCATTACTTTCAAGACAAAGGTCCCATTGATCTTGTTGTCAGTGGTCCAAACTACGGACGCAACACCACGTCCGTCTTTGCTCTAAGCTCCGGAACCTTGGGTGCGGCATTGGAGGCTGCTGTGTGCAGGAGAAAGTCCATCGCCCTGAGCTTTGCCTTCTTCACAAGAAACCATGACCCTGTCATCATCGAAGCGGCCTGCCGACACAGTGTCCGTGTCATCGAAGCCCTGTACAAGCAGTGGCCCACGGATGAAAGCGCCGACTTGTACAGTGTCAATGTCCCTCTCGTGGAGGGCGTTGAGGAGCACAAGACACTCTGGGCCGATATGCTGCAGAACTATTGGAAAGAAGGAAGCTGCTTCGAGGAGATTGAGGGCAATGCCGGCGATCCGGACGAGGAAGAGGAACGTATCCGGGCAGGCGAGGTGGACAACGGCGCCGGAGCAGAAGCAAGCAGTGACCGCAAGCATAAACATTTCAAGTGGGCTCCGAGATTAACGGACGTGTACAAGAGTGTTGAGCTCTCGGATCCCGGAAATGACGGCCGTATTGTGCGCGAAGGAAATACTTGGTATGGAAGTCCTGCCCGCTCCCGTGATCAGCGATGGGCACTCTTTCTACAACTCTCAACTCGTGGTTGCTAACTATACTTCTTCTAGTATCACACCTCTCAAGGCCAACTTTGCCATTTCACATGCCGACCGTGCCGGTAAAGAATTCGAGTTGTAAGTGGTTCGACCCGTTTAGATCTTGATACCCGCCTGCGTACTTTTCTCGCTGTGCTTGGACAAGTCTAGCTTGTATGTATATAGTGAAAGATGAGCTACGAAAGAGCCCAGCCCTTGATCATGTACCTTACGCTGCCTCTTGCATAGGCTGGGTTTCATAGATGATGTCGGACATTGTTTTCTTACTATGGTTCTACATTCTAGTGCCATTCGCTCAGAATGCGTTGTGCCGCCATCAGCAGAAGCTGCATCAGTTTGCCATCAACCCGTTCAGCAGGCGCAAGAATCCAGTCCCGTCTTCCAAGCCATTGTGGCGTACGAGGATCCATACGTCCAGCCCCTCATAGTCTCTGCTCTGAATGCCGTGTTTCCACACCAGCTTGTGAGGCTCGTTACGGACGTGCCATCTTCCGATTCCACCTTCTCCGTCTCGAAGCTGCTCTCATGTCCGGATTCCAAAGTCCTACAGATAGTGCCGTACGAATCCATCGACTTTGAGTTCGCAGCGGGGAATTCAAGCACCTGCCTCATCAACAGCTACATGATTCGAAAAGCTCTTATACGAAAACACTACCTATCTACCACCGTCGACCACTGGGTGGCCAAGAACCCGGCGTCCTCCTTGAAAACACACGTCAAGCGAAGCGAATCCTTTGAGGTAGACTACGCAGAGTTCCTGGACGATGCACTTGTCGAGGCCTTTGATCTTCGAGAGAGCATGGATCGCAATGCCCAAGTGGATGAAGATGAGCCGTCCAAGAAAGAGTGGTGGATATTGAAGCCCGGCATGAGTGATCACGGGCAAGGGATCCGTCTTTTCAGCACCATGGAGGAACTGCAAGATATATTCGACGGATGGGAAGCCGACCGCCCGGATAGCGACGACGAAGATGAAGTCGACCGTACCATGTCCGACGCACAGGGCCAGGGGGGCGACTACATCACCACCTCGCACCTCCGCCACTTTGTCGCCCAGCCGTACATCCACCCCCCCCTTCTCCTCTCAGACACGGACAATCGCAAGTTCCACATTCGCACCTACGTCCTCTGCACGGGGAGTCTCAACGTCCACGTCTACCGCCACATGCTAGCCCTATTCGCCGCCAAACCCTACACCGCCCCCTGGGAGGCCCCCGACGACATTGAATCCTTCCTCACAAACACCTGTCTGCAGGACTCGCCCAACGAGACATCAGTGAGACGATTCTGGAGCCTGCCCCTCCCCGATGAACAGCTGACGCGGATCTTCGAGCAAATCTGCAATGTGACAGGGGAGATATTCGAAGCAGCGGCGAGAGCAATGCCCGTTCATTTCCAGACACTGCCGAATGCGTTCGAGGTATTCGGACTGGACTTCATGGTCGACGGCAGTGGCGAAACATGGCTGTTGGAGGTGAATGCCTTTCCGGACTTTAAGCAGACAGGAGGGGACTTGAGTGAGATCGTGGAAGGCTTTTGGAGGGCGGTCATGAAGAGGGGTGTCGCGAAATTCTTTGGCGTTGAAGTGGAGGATAGGGAAGATACCATGGTTGCCGTGAGAGAGATTGATCTGGGTAGGCGATGAACAAGGGGACTGACGCTTCATCTGAGAGGGACAGAAATATCCGGGGGGAATCAGGATTTGACGTCTTTAACCGACGTAGACGGGTTCAGAGGTGGCACTCGCCTCTTTAAGGAGCAAGACAACTTCCCACTGCCATGTGATCTGGTCTTGAACTCGGATGTTCTCTTCGTGTGATTCTGTCGTTGGAATTCCGAAGAAAAACATGCTTTGGGGACGGAGCTCGTCGATAGGAGAGACAAGACGATGATGCATGTTTCCTATTGTGCACCTCCACCACTCCAATAGTCAAAACTGCAGGAACGCAACACAATGATGCGTTTAGATCTACCAGCATACAGTACATTCATAACCACAACATTTCACATACGAACAAGAAGCAACGGGCATCAACGACAACTTTCTCTCCACAATTGACACGCAAGCAATGGATTCTTGGCAGTGGCTTAGGACAAACTGCGCCGACCCGTAGACTACGGTGGCCTTGGTGTAAGATGATGGTGAGAGACATCAAACGAGGCAGTGCCTTGCAGATGATATGCAAGACTTTGGTATCACGAGACGTTGTAGCCGTACGGGGGAACGTGTCGTATGTCTCGTGCACGGTACGACATGGGTACCATGACAACGTTATTATGCCGAGAGTGGGAAAGCATTGTAGAAACACGAATGGGAGGAAGTCAAGAAGCTTTTCCCCCGCTCACGAACAAGAAAATGCAACGCAAAGGCGTTCGTTCCCCGCGCCACGGGACTGTAATGTACAGCGTACAACGTGAAATGTACACGTAAATGTCGGAGTGCGCGGCTACGCCTTCGCAAGCCGATTTCACGAAGCGGATTCGTTTGCAGACTTATTCTGCTGCGCAATGAGAGCCGCCGCGGAATTTTGCACAGCCTCGTTAGGTGGTTCCTCTCTTTCAAGATTTTTCCCATCATTTTTGAGGGAGTTGTAGGCTTACCCATCCATCATGGAGGGATGGTCAATACTTTTTTTTGCCTCAGCGAGGTCAGCCGAGTGAGTGTATGTATGCGGCCCGTCCATGCCTACTGTAGCTGTAGCTTCCCCTGAGTGCCTGATCAGTGAAGCGGAAACTGAGGGGTCGCGCAAACCAAAAGTATCACTGGTAATAACTCCGTGGTTGCATTCAGATTCGATTGAGGCTGAGCATTTCGAAGGGGCCGGAAAAGGAAAGAGGAAACATGTTGAGGCTTCTCCCATGTTTCGATGGCGTGAGATTGATTGGTGGAGACTTGTCCGCGTATGTATGTAGAAGCTGTCTTGTACTCCGTACATGGGACGGGACGAAAGTGCTGTTTGGGCAGGCGCATCTGGCGGCTGGGGCTTTGGCGTTGGGGCCGTCGGTGGCCCTCGCTACGAGCTTTAAGGGGATTAAGGTGTGCTGGGCTGCTGGGGGGGATCTGAGTTGCAAAAATGCCTGCCCGAGCAGGGTACCGCAACAACAAAGTATGTAAGCTTGTCTGTCAGTACTTTCATTGTTAAGTGGCGACCTCCGGCGTCTCCATGCGCTGCTGGCAAGTCATTTTCATGGCTTCTGACTCGATCGAATGCGCCGAGAAGCCACCTATTACGGCACCTCCCAAGCGACTAATGTACGTCGCAGCAGGTATGGATGAACTGAGAGGCGAGTGGCTCGGTAGGCCCAAGTCCCGAAATCACAACAACAAGGGGATTGCTGAGAATCTGTCAGCTAGCAATGATGGATTTCATGACGTCCCAGGACCTCGGCCTCGGCCACACAACGGCCGCGAGTAAGGACAAAAATTGATTGCCCAACCATTTCGATTTCGCAGCGAGATGCCAAGAGCTTTGTCGGTCGAGAATCAATCTTGTGTGGTGGCATTGTTTATCTCATGATAGCTCAGCCTCTTTACCATCGCGTACCATTGATTGTTCTCAGGACACTAGTCTAAGTAGTTCTGCTGATCCTCATGCTGCTTCATCATGCGTCAGAACAGTTGATGATGCGCTCAGTCAGGCACTCAGTCAGGCACTCAGTCCGGCTTCGAGAATTCTCAACAGCTCTGGACTGGGATCGAACCATCAGATTTACCCAGCTGCGGCGGGGTCTGGGTATAAAAAAAAAGGGATTTCTGGGAATGGGCTGGACAGCCACAGCCACAGCCACAGCGTACTAGGTAAGTGGCTTGATTCGGCTAGCACCTCAATGTTCACCGCGCGTGCTTGTCCTCCCTCCACTGTCATGTTTGTCGCCCAACAAATCTTTTTGGGGTGTTGATGAACTGTGCTGTGTACACAGATGCGCATGCATGAGTGGGACGTCGCTTCAGCGTGAAATGCTCGATGGCGAAATGAACAGAATCACGAACAATCTTGGAACCCTCTCTGCCTCTCCGTTCGTCAACAATTGGCAAGCCTGTGTACAAACCCTCTCCAGTTGCCAGACAGCCAGAAAATAATAACAGAGACCACGGATGGTGACCCCACCGCGGCCACTTTAGCCCCACCCAACTAGAAGTATCATTTACTTTGCACTGCCTCAATCAACTTTGGTGCAGTTCTGGCATTCTAGCCATTCCACCAGTTTTGACTTTACACCTCACTACACTCCTTCAACTCTTGTTCGGTTCCTTGTTCCTCTTCTGTGTGGCGATACATCATGTCCTGCACCCTGCCTTAAACTCTTCTGACTACATAGTCAATAGTCTTCTTTGCCTTCGAAAGTCCGTGACGTGCGGCCCATATTCTGCAATTCAATCATTTTCCACGCCATTTCGCATTCTACCTTCGATCCACGATCCACGGTCCACGGTCCACGGTCCACGAGTCCGTTCCCATCACCTTACGTCGAAAAATTTCGCCACACTAAGTACCCTATGGCATAAAGAAGAATCGCTTCCACATAGCCTCCCTCTCCCGCCGTCGCGACTCGTCTCCGTTTTACCTGCTGCCTCCCTTGAGGCGGCTGTGTGCTTTCGAGAATGCCAGGGGCCAACGAAACGGAGCAACCTCCACCAGGTCATGCTGGGGGCCGAAGACGGGCGTATGTGTTTTTCGATTTTCGATTTCGCTCAAATATGTGTTTTGAGTTTTCTTCTGCCCGCTGCCCGCTGACTTCTATACCGATAGACCTACCATTAACATCGACACGACTCTCATTGCCTCGAACAACAATGCTGGCAACAACGCTGTCGAGATGTCTCATGATTCACAACAAACCCAGCCCACGATCTCGCCTACCACCCCCCACGACGACACTGTGAGCCCATCTACTGTTGTTGACCAGCCTCTATTTGGCTTCAGTAGCCAAC
Source organism: Epichloe coenophiala (assembly GCA_018801565.1). Lineage (NCBI taxonomy): Eukaryota > Fungi > Ascomycota > Sordariomycetes > Hypocreales > Clavicipitaceae > Epichloe > Epichloe coenophiala. The sequence continues at coordinate 1,477,549 of JAFEMN010000005.1, read as the reverse complement.
CACGACAAGAACCCAACGCAGATACTTCCTTTGATAGCCGTGAGAGCAGACCGACTAGCCCTCACAATGTTTCGAGTCCCATCATGACGCGTTCGAATGATGGAGGGATGGGTTTTTTGTCTGTGCCCAACAATATGCGAGAGAGGCGGAATTCTGTGGACTCGGATGAAGCCGCCCGGTCAGTCATGTCGCACGGAGAGACCACAGTAGTTGCATCAAGCTACACGCAAACCGACAAACTCAAGGCTGGAGGCAACGAAAAGGTCATGAAAGATCAGAAAGCCCTGACTCCCGATACCGGTACCGAAAAGGACTTCGAAGTCGAAAATAACCCCTTTGCCTTCACTCCCGGTCAGCTGAACAAGATGTTCAACCCCAAGAGCTTACCTGCTTTTTTTGCTCTGGGGGGACTGCGAGGTCTCGAGAAGGGTTTACGATCCAACCGCAAATCGGGGCTGAGCAATGATGAGACCCATTTAGACGGAGAAGTCTCGTTCGAAGAAGCAACCGCCCAAGATGAAAAGTCAATTACAGAGGGTTCTAACGGCGGAGCAATGGCCAAGACAACATCGCATAAATCACCAGGAAATGATGCCTTCGCCGACCGTTATCGGGTGTTCCGCGACAACCGTCTGCCGGTCAAGAAAGGAAAGAGTCTACTTCAACTCATGTGGATCACCTATAACGACAAGGTGTTGATTTTGTTGTCCATTGCTGCAGTCATCAGTCTGGCTGTTGGTCTCTATCAAACACTAGGCGGAGAGCACAAAAATGGAGAGGCCAAGGTTGAATGGGTTGAAGGTGTAGCCATTGTTGCCGCTATCGCCATCGTCGTCATTGTTGGGTCGTTGAATGACTATTCCAAGGAACGCCAATTTTCAAGACTCAACAAGAAGAAGCAGGATCGGAATGTGAAAGTAATTCGCTCCGGTAAAACGATCGAGATTTCGGTCTTTGACATAATGGTTGGTGATGTTGTTCACCTCGAACCCGGTGACCTGGTTCCGGTTGATGGTGTTCTCATAGACGGCTTCAATGTCAAGTGTGATGAATCTCAGACCACCGGCGAGTCTGACATCATTCGCAAACGGCCATCTGACGAGGTCTACTCTGCTATCCAGAACCACCAAAGCCTGAAAAAGATGGACCCGTTCATCCAGTCTGGCTCGCGAATCATGGAGGGCGTGGGCACATATATGGCCACCTCTACTGGCGTCTTCTCGTCCTACGGAAAAACTCTCATGGCTCTCAATGAAGACCCCGAGATGACCCCGCTGCAAGCTAAGCTCAATGTCATCGCTACATATATTGCCAAGCTGGGCGGTGCCGCTGGTCTTTTACTTTTCCTTGTTCTCTTCATTGAGTTCCTTGTGAAGCTGCCCAAGTTTGACGACACTGTCACTCCTGCGCAAAAGGGACAGAGGTTCTTGGAAATATTCATTGTTGTTGTCACCATCATTGTCGTGGCTGTGCCCGAGGGGCTACCTCTTGCTGTCACTTTGGCTCTTGCCTTTGCCACCACCCGTATGCTCAAAGATGCCAACTTGGTCCGTCACCTCAAGGCTTGTGAGGTCATGGGCAATGCCACGACTATTTGTTCTGACAAGACTGGTACTTTGACACAAAACAAGATGCAAGTTGTGGCCGGCACTATTGGTCTAGACCATCGCTTCGGTCACGCCCGTCAGGGCTCTGATTCTGAGACGGAAGACAACGAAGGCTCGTCTGATGACCTCCCCGAAGTATCACCTGGCGAGTTGATCACGTCGCTCAGTGAACCTGTCAAGGACCTGCTTCTAAAATCCATTGCTCTCAATTCCACGGCCTTCGAAGGTGAAGTAGATGGCGAGAAGACTTTCATCGGCTCCAAGACTGAATCTGCCCTTCTACTCTTTGCACGGGCACATCTGGCCATGGGTCCTGTCAGCGAGGAACGCGATAACGCCACTACTTTACAGATCATCCCGTTCGACTCTGGTCGCAAATGCATGGGTATCGTCATTCAGCTCCCCAAGGGTGGTGCCAGACTTCTCGTCAAGGGTGCTTCTGAGATTCTGCTCGACAAATGTACGCAAATGCTGAGCGACCCTTCTGTTGACGATTCTGTTGCGCCTCTGAGTAAGCACAGAGCCCAGACAATCAGCAGACTGATTGAAACGTATGCCACCCGCTCGCTGCGTACCATCGGCATTTGCTACAAAGACTTCGACGCGTGGCCGCCCAAGACTGCTCGCCGAGGAGACGGCGGTGGCAACGACGTCGAGTTTGAAGACTTGTTTCAGGAGATGACTTTCATCGGCATGGTTGGCATTCAGGATCCTCTTCGGGATGGAGTCTACGACTCTGTCAAGCTTTGCCAAAAGGCTGGTGTTGTCGTTCGCATGGTCACGGGTGACAACAAACTCACTGCTCAGGCCATTGCAAAGGAATGCGGCATCCTCCAGCCTGACAGCATCGTCATGGAAGGGCCCGATTTCCGCAACCTCAGTAAGCGTGAACAGGAGAGAATTATTCCCAGGCTTCACGTGCTGGCTCGATCTAGCCCCGAGGATAAACGCATTCTGGTTAAGAGACTCAAGGACAAGGGCGAAACAGTTGCAGTGACGGGAGACGGTACCAACGACGCGCCAGCGCTGAAGATGGCCGATGTTGGATTTTCCATGGGCATCACTGGCACTGAAGTTGCCAAGGAAGCTTCTGCTATTATTCTTATGGATGATAACTTTGCCAGCATTGTCAAGGCCCTCAAGTGGGGGCGTGCTGTGAACGATGCCGTCAAGCGATTCCTACAGTTCCAGCTCACCGTCAACATCACCGCTGTCGTCTTGACTTTTGTGACCGCCGTTTCCAGCGAAAAACAAAGTTCCGTCTTGACTGCCGTCCAGTTGCTCTGGGTGAACCTCATCATGGATACCCTTGCTGCACTAGCTCTCGCCACCGATCCTCCTCAGGACAGCGTTCTAGACAGGAAGCCTGAGCCAAAGGGCTCATCCATCATTTCCATTACGATGTGGAAGATGATCCTGGGCCAAGCCCTTTATCAACTCGCCATCACGTTCCTCCTCTACTACGGAAGTCCCAAAGGAATCCTGCCACTTCCCGGACCCGACGATATTCCCGAGCCCGATCAAATCAATACATTGGTCTTCAACACGTTCGTGTGGATGCAGATTTTCAATCAGTGGAAGTAAGTTTTCACCAGTCCCGGACCAGGTAAAGCCTTGGGCTGTTCATTTCGAGCAACACTGACTGACATGGCCTCGCAGCAACCGTCGTTTGGACAACAAGTTCAACATCTTTGAGGGTATCAGCCAGAATTGGTTCTTCATCGGTATCAGCATCATCATGTGTGGTGGACAGGTTCTTATCATCTTCGTGGGTGGGGCTGCTTTCCAAATTGCCGATCCACCTTCGGACCCGGCCATACACGGCACTTTGTGGGCGATTGCCCTTGTCCTCGGTTTCATCTCCATCCCTGTCGGTATCATCATCCGCCTGATCCCCGACTGGATCATTTTGGCAATGGTGCCAAACTTTATAAAGAACCGAAGCCATGGTGTTCCCGGCTTGACAGTGTCGGATGAGGAAATGAATATGTATCCTGAACCACTGGCGGATGTACGAGACGAACTCAATTTCCTCAGGCGAATGAAGGGAGGTCGCTTGAACAACCTGAAGTTTGCCATCCAGCACCCCAAGGAGACAATCATGCAGCGATCCCGAAGCCCTTCACACTCACGATCTAATTCCGTGCACGCGCCGCAAACGCCAACACGAGAGGACAGCTTCGGATCACCATCTGCAACGCCTGATTCGCGTGCCAGACCAAAGTCTAACCGATCTCGATCCAATTCGGCATTGGGCGCACCGACCGTCATGGCGGGTATAGTTGCGGCTGGTATTGCAGCGGGTTGGCAACCCAGAGGGCGGCCATCGGCCGAGGAGAGGTCAGACGGGGGCAATGTGGAGGAAAGACGAGACGAGGCGGCTGATAAGCAAGGCGAATCGTCACGCAAAACGGAGTAGAGAAAGACATTGGTAAAGCTGAGAGTGGAATCATTTGGTTCTTTTCTACCCTTTTCATCCATCGTATTTGATTTCCTTTTCTACCTCTGTTTTTTATTTTTATTTTTAAAAAAAATCACTCTGATGGGGCGCTTGTTGTAACATGGGAAATTGGCACTGCTCCTTCGCTTCGGACCCTTGGAAGCAATCCACATTTACTGCTCAAGGGGTTATTTTCTTCATCATTTTCGAAGTCCAAATTTTAGAAAACTGTGTATATTGCCGTTTTTCCCTTTCCATCATATCCATAGAAGATCAAATGATATTGCCATGAAAGCAACTTGGACTTGCAAGACTTGTGCCTGTGAGATGAATCTGTGAGTTTCACAACCGCGGCCAAGACGCGTTGATGCACGCATGTGTCTGTCTGGTGAATGTTGGTTGTTGTTTTCGGTTGTTTTCAGCCAGTGGGATTGACAGAGTCTCGCCAACATGTGGGCGATGGATTGACGGAGTGGACCAGGGACGGCTGCAACTGCAACTGCAAGCTCGGATGGACTGACTTATTACTGATTGTTGCAGTGGACGGACCCTTGAAAGTCTACATGTGTTGATAGTCCGACTAAATAAGTCCGTACATTCATTGACAGAATGGTCAAGGTGAAGTGCCTGCATTTGCCGCGCCAGCCCACAAGCCCCCCCGTTGTCGACAAGGTGTGCAAAAGTCGACTGACTTATTATTATTAGTCAGTCAAGTCGGTCAAGTCGGTCAAGTCGTCGGTTTTAGCTACTCGAGTACGGACTACAACTTGTCGCTTTGCCTTTTTTTGCGTCGCCCGCCACGGCGCCCCCAGCTGCTTTGCATTGTTGCTTCCGTCTCCTCTCCTCTCTCCTCTCCTCTCCTCTCCTCGCCCTCTCTTCCTCTTCCCCAAACCTTGACCTTGGCTCATTCCTCACTATTCTCCTTCCTTTTCCCATCTCATTCCCCTAGATCGGATACAAGGAACCTCAATTTGCACCAATTCTCTTCCTTCTCCTGTTTAGCGCCACGCCTCTCCCCCCTTTTGGCCCTGTCTATCAGAGAAAAACTGTCTAGACTCGTTTTTCACTGTGCTCGTTTACACGCACCCCCATAGTCACCCATCACCGTCGCCCATCGTCGCTCATCGTCACTCATCGTCACTCATCGTCCTCTTCGTCAGACAACTCGTAGTTTGCACTTTTTTCTTCTTCCTCTTCTTCTTCTCCTTCTTTTCTGCCCTCTCTTTCTCAACTTGATGGCATTTTCGTGCTTGCACCTTTTTTGGGAGGCCTTGTCGCATCGGTAAAGTTAGCATAAACCCAACAACCTCCTTTGTCAGTAACACCACGGCGTCAACTCCTCAAATGATCATGAAGCGTCCTACGACAAAGGGTGTTAGTCTTACGCGGCAAAAGGTCAAGTCGGACGCGTTGGAGACATTACCCGACGATGCTAGCAGCAATGATGTCAAAACTGCTGCCGTCAACGTGTCGTTGGCAGAGCTGGAAGATAGAGTGGCCGATGTACGCGACTCATGGGAGACGGATTCTCTTTTCGAAGATGCTTTTGAGGAGCTGAGCAAGGAGAAGGTGGAGATGGATGAAAGTGAGGCCCCCCCCCCTGTTGGCCGTTGGATTTAGTTTTCGAAACTTCAACTTATTTCCGAACTCGGCATGGAAACTGACATGATAGTAGCATCAGACATTTGTACACCCGAGGAGGCCAGCAGACTTCGTCGGGAGCTCCGGGACCAAGGCCCTGCCATTTTCTGCCAACGCACCGTGGACTGCGGGCGCTACACGGCCAAGAAGCTCCTCACGGCCTTTGCCATCAAGCCGCCGGCTTTCCTCGAGGGCCAGCCCGACGAGGCCTACTTCAACCTGTTGTCGCTCGCCATCTCCCGGGAGCTCTCCAAGCGCATCAAGCTGGCCACGCACAACACGGTAGACGACGCAGTGCGGCTCATCGCCAAGTGCAGCAACATCATTGTCATCACGGGCGCCGGCATCTCCACGTCGCTCGGCATCCCCGACTTCCGTTCCAAAGGCACGGGTCTGTATTCCAAGCTGGAGCACCTGGGCCTCAGCGACCCCCAGGAGGTCTTTGACATCGACGTCTTCAAGCAGGACCCGACCATCTTCTACTCGGTCGCCAAGGACATTGTCCCCGCCACGGACCGCTACACACCCACCCACAAGTTCATCGCCATGCTGCACCAGCGCGGCAAGCTGCTCACCAACTACTCTCAGAACATTGACAACCTCGAGATCAAGGCCGGCCTGCCCAAGACCAAGCTGATCCAGTGCCACGGCTCCTTCGGCACCGCCACCTGCCTTCGGTGCAGCTACCAGATCGACGGCGAGACCATCTTCCCCGACATCAAGGCCGGCAACATCCCGCGGTGTCCGCGCTGCATCCAGTCGCCCCGCGTCAACAAAGGCTCCATCAAGAGGAAGCGCTCCGCCGGTGCGGACAACACCAAGCGCCGGCGCCAGCAGCAGCAGAAGCAGCAAAAGCAGCAGCGGTGGTCTGCCCACGACGACAGCTCCGACGACAACGACTCCGACTTCGACATCCCCCAGGCGGGCGTCATGAAGCCCGACATTACCTTCTTCGGCGAGGCCCTCCCCGACGAGTTCTCAAGGCGTCTCACCGAACACGACCGCGACAGGGTTGACCTCGTCATCGTCATCGGCACCTCCCTCAAAGTCACGCCCGTCTCCGAAATCGTAAGCTGGCTGCCCTCGCACGTGCCCCAGATCTACATCTCCCGCGAGGCCGTCAACCACATCAACTTCGACATCGACCTCCTCGGCGACTGCGACACCGTCGTCACAGAGCTGTGTCGCCGCCTCAACTGGCCGTTTGTTCACGAAATGGTCCCTGCCAACCCGGTCATTCGCGTGAGCACCGAGCCGGGCTACACGAGCAGACACTTGTTCGAGACCATGCACCACGTCAGATACTCTAGAAAACAGTCCTGGCTCAACTAAATAGCGCGACCTCGCATTTTTCATGTCATTGTATCCTGTGAAACCCACTCTCCCTTTTTTTTTTTTTTTTTTTTTCAAAACTTGACGACCCCACCGTTTCATGAATTCTCCTCATACTACATGATGATGGCCTAGAATGGATGCATTTACAGTACTCATATTAATACCTCTTGTTCATTTTTCTCATCCCAAGGCAGAGCCATTCTACAGGTGTTGCACGGTATACATACACAGACTAGACGTGCTGGTTCCATCCGCGGCAGCATGTATAATTGAATCCCCCTTTTTTTTGCCTCACCTCTTCTTTGTATAATGTCCGGACGAGTCATTTCTTTGCATTGCCTTGCCTCTTTTCTTTTGGAATTGTCTAGAGCCTGGGAGGGACGGGGCGTGTGAGCGCAAGGGATCGCAAGACGCTGTGTCGGGATAAGTTCGCACATGGACTTGTGTTATGAATCGCAATTCGTTTTCCACTCATAGTCAATATCGCGTCATTCACCATTTCAGTCTTTCATTTTTCACGTGTTTGAATTGAAGAAGTGTCATTCAGAGGATTCAGAGAGGTCCAAAATTCTCGACGTGTGATCAGAGACTTTACATTCGCGCAATGATTTGGAGAAGAATTTCCGCGTCCACTTCGAGACTGCCCCTAGATCAGACTCTCGTACTGATCCAGTCCGGATTTTTGCTGCCCCGCGGTTGTCCCCGGGGCTTTCACGCTGCCCAGGGCAGACCAATTTGCCTGGGACAGCGTGGGCGGCGGCTTGATGCCGGCACTGAAACTAAAACTAGTGCTGGGTGATGAGGTGCTGCCCGGTGGAGGTGGGATCGAAAAGGACGGGTTCCTCGACGAGGCACCGCCTCCCAGGGGTGGCCGGCCCTGGCCCTGACCCTGACCCTGGCCAAGCGTCATGTTGGTGGGCATGGCGCTGTTCAACCCGCCGAGGCTGGAGCTGGAGCCCGCAGCGGTGGGTGCGTGGCTGGAAAGGCTTGTGTAGTTTGCCGAGGGCGAGAAAGACGAGGACGCCCACGGGTTAGGCGTTGTCGCCGCAGTGGCGGGCCAGTTGACCGACGAAGAGGGTTGCTGTGCGGGTGGTGGACGGAGAGCGGGTGCCGATGGCGACGCCGTGGGTTGCAGCGGCTGACTGTACTGCGTTGATGATGGCGCAAGGGTGCCGAAGCGAGCTAGGTCCGGCGTCGCGGCTCGGAAACCAGGCTGGTTGCCCATGGTCGGTTGCGACGTTGTCGTAGGACTTGTCGGGACGTGCGTGGACCATGAGAAGGAGGGTGTCTTGGGGGTGCTGGATGCGGATTTGACTGCGGACATGACGGACGGTGTTTCGTCCCAGCCAGAGAAGCCATTGTTGTTGGTGCTTCTTGAGGATGATGCCGAAATACCCCCTTTGCCCTTGACCAACGCTTCAAAGTCATCTTCGTTGCCGCCGGTGCCGTTGCTGCCATCAAAGGCGGTCCCAGTGACGCCACCAAAGGCGAGGAAGTCCTCGTTGGGGCCAGCCTTTCCTGCGTTGGCTGAGCCCGAGAGCTCTTGTAGCTTCTTGGTCTGTTCGTCTTCGACTCTTCGCGAGAGGTTCTTGATTAGCTGCATGAACGTTTGGAACTGCCTCAAGTCAAGCAAGGGCCCCAGGCTCATGCTCCACAGGATGGGCAGGATATCCATGGCGACAAAGTCAGCGTCGGCTGTCTCGCCAACCATCCGGAGGACGTTGAGGGCAGCCAACATGACGGCAGGCTCCTTTGTTTTGATGGCCTTGACTAGAGGTACAACCTTCTCCTGCATGGTGTATTTGTCCAATGCGCTCGATGAAGACGTCTTCTTTTTATTCTCGACGAGTCCATTGAGCCCGTCGTCGGTAGCTGCGTCGGTTGAGCCCCCGCAGAGAATCACAAACGCTTGCAGGCCGCGCACTTTGATGGCCAGGCTGCTGGTCCTACTGAATACGGTAGCTACCACGGGGAAGAGCTCATTCTTGATGGTGCTGAAGTCAAGAACGGGGAGCACAGACGGCAACGTTCGTAATGCCACGTCCACTATGGAGTGCGTGGGACACTCAACAGCGGCCAGGATGACGGGCAGAATATCTAATTGAATGGGTTAGAGGGACAAGGAACAGCTTGTGTGATCTTTTTGACAAAAAGGACGAAAAAAATACTGACCATCCTTGAACTCCTTTCCCGTGGAGTTGTCCGCGGCCAGGGAGAGGTTCTCGAGGAACACCATCAACCCAGCATCTCTAGCTGGGTCTTTCTCCTGGCTTTGTTTCGCGTTCACTACAAAAATGTCTCTCAGCGCTGGGCGGACCTTTTCTCCGAAAGCCCTCCGAGCCGATGGTAGTAGTTCAACAATTTTAAAGATATTTTGAAGAATCAGAGACAACAAGTCTCTATCTTTGAGCTCATCCAGCAAGGCCGGTAAGATCTTTTTTTCCATGACAGATTTGGGGAACGAAGGGAGCACTTTTTGTAGCCCTCGCATAAATTGCGACTTCTCGTTGGGTGTTTTGGCTGGGAAGGAATCCAGAAATCGTATAGTCGAAACTAAAATGTTGTCGAAGTATTCGCTTTCTTGAAACTCACGGGCACTCATTCGCTGAGCCGGTCTCCTGGTGATCAGTCTCGGCAATACGTGGTGTAATAGATCCTTGGGGAGGGGTCGGGATGATAGAAAGCCGTTCGATGAGGACGGCACAGTAGATGATGAAGAGAAAAGCCTCTTGTACGATGACAAGCTGCCGTGGCTTTCGAGAGGTGACTTATGCGGCGAGTTATACAGTGCGATTGCTAATAAACCGAGGGAGAACATGTCTGCTGCCGCCGTCAAGTTACTGTCCATCACGAAGTCTGGTGATGTGAAGTCGAGATTTAATTGGACGACCTTGGGCAATCGAGGGTCCAAGTTTAGTACTTCTCTCAAGCTTATGCCTTGAATCGAGGTGGGCTTGGTCGAGCCATCAGCTGGAGTACAAAATGACAAGCCGCTCATCTTCCAATCGGACTGGCAATTATGTTAATACTTCAACTCGAGTCCGGTCCATACTCCAGAAAACTTGCCTTGGCATTGATAAGCACGGCGTCAGGGGTCAGATTGCCATGAACAAGACCGGCATTTTCATGCAGGAACTCCAACGCCTTGCTCACTTGTAGCAAGCCCTTTTGAATTTCCAATTCGTCGGTCTCCAGCTCTCGCCTCCGCAGCACACCGCCCGAATCTTCGGTGACGAATCGGCGCGATCTACCACCAGACCTTTCTTGGTCGTCCTTCTCTTGTAACAAGCTCGACAGCGATGCGGAAACGGCTTCCGTCACGAACTGCAACCCTCCTCCTCGCGTCTCCTCCACGGGCTCAACCAATTCCAAAATCGACGGATGTCGGAGCTTCGCCAGGCTGGAGGCTTCCTTCTTCAAGCGCTCAACCACGTCATCCACACTGCGCCTGAAGCCAGAGGCGCCGGAGCGGCCCAAGGAGTTGCCGTGTGATTCCAACGCCTTCCGATCGAAAACAAAGACACTGTAGGCCTTGCCAGTGGACTTCTTCTTGGCATCGTATATCTTCCATGGTCCAGCGGTCGAGGTAGGGTTCGGTGAGACGGAGTAGTTGGCAGTGATATTCGTGGCAGATATGGACTTGAGCGCCGAGGAGAACATTGTGCAAGTTTATGGACGGTGCGATTCAGCACCTCGTGATATCATGTCGCCGAGCCGGCAAGCAGAGCAGACGACTCGTCGCAACAGAGATGGATCAACGCTGGCTGGTTTTCACGGCTTTCACGAGATTGCTTTCTTGGAGAAAAAAGCCAAGGTGGCATGGCATGCCTTAGCTCGATTGAGGCGCATTAGGAGGCTCGAGTTGGCGTCCAATGACGCTGGAGCCTCGTTGGAATCGCCCTCCCTACCCGGTACCTTGATTCTAAATAAGTTCAAGTCGACGGCGCTTACCTTCGGCCCTGGTGTGTCTCCGGTACCGGTATCCGCCGTCTGATGCTCCATAATACCAGCTACTATTTCCAAGCTTTCGACTCAGCATCATCTTCAATTGATCAATCGCCCCTTGCTCGTCGCACGCTTGACCGGTCGAATCCCTCACAGCTGCTCCTCCCCGACCCCCGAACAGTTGCGTTTCGCCAATATCCAGCATGCGTTCCGCGCGTCTTGCGCCGAGTGCTGTCTGGGCCGCCACCAGGTCCTCGCGGACTCTCCAAGCTGCTCGTCCCCTCCGTTGCTTCAGCATCAAGGCCGAGGCGGCTTCAGATTCCAAACAGAAGGCGCTCGATCCCAGAAAGCTTACCATCACCGAGACGAGCAGTCCCAAGGAGCTGAGCAAACCTGAATCCTTGGTATTCGGCCGGGAGTTTACTGGTATGTCCGCGTGGTTGTCATCATTATCTCCTCCAGCTTGGAAATTATAATTTTTTTTAAAAAAAAAATCAAAGAAAAAAAAAAGGATAAAAGCTAAACAAAGACCAATCTCACAAGACCACATGCTTGCCATTGAATGGACCCAAGACGATGGCTGGCTCGAGCCAAAAATCACTCCCTACCAGAACCTTTCACTGGACCCTGCCACCTGCGTCTTTCATTATGCCTTTGAATGTTTCGAGGGCATGAAGGCATACAAAGACAAGAACGGCAAGGTCCGACTCTTCCGCCCAGACAAGAACATGGCCCGCTTGAATAGGTCCTCGGCGCGCATCGCACTGCCCACTTTCGAACCAACAAGCTTCATTGAGCTCATCAGCAAGTTCACCAAGCTTGACTCACGGTTCATCCCTGACCAGCGGGGATACTCGCTTTACCTCCGACCAACCATGATTGGTACCCAAAAGACTCTCGGTGTCGGCCCTCCTGGTTCCGCACTGCTCTACGTGATTGCTTCTCCCGTTGGCCCTTATTACCCCACTGGCTTCAAGGCTGTCTCCCTAGAAGCTACCGACTATGCTGTGAGAGCCTGGCCCGGCGGTGTTGGTGACAAGAAGCTGGGTGCCAACTATGCCCCGTGCATCGTGCCCCAGCTTCAAGCCGCTAGCCGTGGTTACCAGCAAAATCTCTGGCTCTTCGGTGAGGAAGAATACGTCACCGAGGTTGGTACCATGAACATGTTCGTGGTCATCAAGGACCAGCATACTGGCCAGAAGGAGCTCATTACCGCTCCTCTTGATGGCACTATTCTGGAAGGTGTCACTAGAGACTCTGTCTTGACATTGGCTCGTGAGCGTTTGATCCCAGAGGGATGGAAGGTCACCGAGCGCAAGTATACTATGCGGGAGCTTTACGGAGCTTCCCAGGACGGACGCCTGGTGGAAGCTTTTGGCTCCGGTACTGCTGCCATTGTCAGTCCCATCAGAACGATTGCCTGGAAGGGCAAGCATGTTGATTGTGGCCTGAAGGAGACCGAGGAGTCTGGCGAGACGGCCTTGCGCATCAAGGAATGGATAGAAGCTATTCAGTATGGTGAGGAGGAGCATGAGTGGAGTGTCCGAATTGATTAAGTCGCACGGGCGAGTTTGAAATAGAGTACAGGCGCTTGGTGCGAAGGTAAATACAGGTTGGTAAAAAATTTATGCCTAGATGCAGAATGTCGTATTGTGACATTTGCAGTGTTAGGCGCGGCTACCACTCAAGTACCTATACCGTGTACAATGTTGAATCTTTACATCAGGATGAGTCGGAAATGCATATGAATCAAAAAAAAAATTAAGGAAATCTCTAATGTGTCGTACGATTGAACGAGTTTATCTTGCCTCCCCCCCAAAAAACCCCCCGAAAGCAGGCCCAAAAATATGTACATATTGGCACTCGACGCCGCAGTGTAAGCCTCTGCCTCTGCCGCGTCCATCCTCCTCTCTATTCCATAACGTCTCTCATCCACCATGATATGCGCCTCCTAATCCTTCTTCTCCTGGCTGGGATCCGGCAGAATACCCTCGGCTTCTAACCGCCGGCGGGCTTCCTCGAGAGCCCATGTAGAAACGCTGTATTTGTCAGCCAAAAAGTCCTCAAAGAAATTAATTAACAAATTCCCGTCTGCTTCCCTTCCGCGCGCAAGCCCGACTCGCAAAATCGGGCCGGGATTTGCCGAGTCAGTCCGGAACCCATGATTCCATACAGCATGCCGACCAGGTGAAATCCCCATCTCGTCACGGCTGCGCAGGGACACGGGGGGGGGGGTTCGAGACGAGAATTTGGGATGCGCCAACGGGAAGGCCCGACTTACGAAGTGTCAGGCTTGAAGGCCAGAGCAACACCAGCAGCAACCAGACTACCGCAGAAGAGATACATGGGCCACTCCCACCCTTCAGGCTCGGGCTTCTCGCCGGGCTTGATACCCCAGAGCCAGCCGGTGGGAGGTTCGAATTGTGACTCGTTGCCGTGGCCGCCGCCTTGTCGGGTGGATACGGAGAAGCATCTCCATGAGGCGAGGGGTTGGCGGGCGCACCGCACCGCGCTCAGCGGAGCGACAGTATTTCGGAAGATTATGGTCATGATCGAGAAAGTGTCCGTATGCGGAGTCGTGGATGCGGACGGACTGTCGTGCCTTGGCGGTTGGGCTTTCTTTGAAAGACGTTGTTGAGGGTTGGCTCAGATGAGGAGCCGCCGCTTGTTTCGCTGGAGACGGAGATGCCCCAGGTTGTCTTCAATCACGTGATTTCTTTGCCAAGGACGGCCGCCTCCTCATGTGAGCCAGCAAGAGGTCGGTTGGTGTCCAGCCTGAGTACAGAAAGGATTCAAGGCAACAAGGGCAACATTGCAAGTCCTCTCAGACCATGAATTGGGTGGGCGCTGATGTGTTCGGCGTATCCGAACTTCGGGATGGCTAATTTGACGCCAACATTCCAGAGCCTTTCGAAAAAAAATACTCGGATCATGTTTTTACCCGAGCCAAATGCACTCTGCCACGAGGGAATGGACACCAGTGTTCAAATCCTATTCAGTTGATACCCAATATATATGCGCCAATTCTAAATACTCTCTTGTATCCATGTGCTTAAATCATACAAGAATAGGGGCACCTGTCCTAGACATCCATATATGCGCCGTTGGTCATTTCATTCAGAATGTCTCTCGTAACCAATTTCCCTTTCAGTAACGCCTTCTCCCCGATCCTAGCCTTCTTTGGTGATGGACGACGGTTCTCCTTGCCCATGGTATTGAACAATCCCTTTTTGGGCAGCTTCGTGGGAGTTTTTGGTTTGGCTTTTGGTGTCGGGACAGAAGTCATCGGCGTGCTGAGCTCTTCAAAGTGATGGCTCTCAATGGCATTCCCCGGTAAGTCATATATCCAATCGCGCTCCACCATCAAAGATATAAATCGACTGAGCATGTTCTCTTTCCCACTATGTTTCAAAGTGTTCATGCTGCCCACAACAAGTAACTTCGTTTTGGCTCGCGTGAAGGCCACGTTTATTCTCCTCCAATCCTTGAGCAAATCTCCAATATTGCATGACTCATTGCTTCGCACAAGACTGAGTACGATGACTTCTTTGTCTCGTCCTTGAAAGCGGTCTGTTGTGTGCATTTCGACTCCAGCAAACCCTTTCAGCTTTTCCTTCAAGAGGAACAACTGAGCTCGATAATGTGTCATCACGCCCACTTCTGACGCTGGGACACCAACTGTGAGCAGACTCTCCACCAGTTGTGATACGATTTGGACTTCTGCTGAATTCACAATTCGCTTTCCTTGGGCTTCTTCTCGAACCATGGGGCTGATGGTATCGGTGTTGATAAATCGAACCCGGGCTTCACTCTCCAGCAGGTCGTATAACCAGCATCGAGATGGACTTGGCCCGGTACAAAACGATCGTGGGGTTCCTGGGCGAGCCAAGGAGGATGCGTTGTAATGGACTTGGCCGAGCGCGGTCATTTTTGGGATGTGAAGCTTCTTTCTTCGGAGCGATTCAGTGCCACATCGCAGTTTCCCTTCATAGATCAAGGTGTTACTAAGAGTCATGATATCCTCGCACATTCGATATTGGTGCTCAAGATTGACAACGGCTTCGGGGTGAGCATCAGAAAGAAGCTTGAATAAGCTTATATCCAAGCCACCTTCTCGAGCTTCTTCGTTTCTCACAACCGGGGGCAGCTGGTTATGATCCCCTACAAGGACGAAGGAGCGTGCCAAACGAATTGGCCCAGCACAGATGGGAAGAGTAATCTGTGACGCTTCATCCACGATGCAATAGTCGAATGACCGTTCCAGAAAGACAGGATGGTTGATGCCCAAACAGGTCGTTGCAACGACAGGCGTCCCATGCCAAGCTTCCTTAATCTCTTCGAAGGTCTTCTTCGGTTGTCCCGCAAGGTGAGCAAAGTCTTGAACCTCTGGGTGCACTTTCGCTGGTGCTCCCAAGCGAAGAATTGGAATCTTGTCAGACTTTAGTTTGAGCAAGATGTTGTCAACTGCTGTATGGGTGTGCGATGTCAGAAGCACAGTCTTGCCTTGAGAAACCAGCGCCCGGATAATGTGCGCGATTGTTGTTGTCTTGCCAGTACCAGGCATGCCGAGGACCAGAGAATAGTCTTGTGTGCTCATGACTTTCTCAATAGCCCGTCGTTGGTCAATGTTGAGCGTCTCTCCGTCCATTACTGTGTACTGGGTTGGGGCTGTTTTAAATCTTGGTGGCGTCAGGTCGACAATCAACCGACGTATTTGAGCAGCTGCCGCAACGTCATTTGCCATCATTTGGACGAGGTTGTTTCTGACGGTTGCCATGCCGTTGCTGAACTCGTCTTGATCCAAACGGTAACGAACAGGTGGCTCCTGGATCTTTCTTTGCGTTTGATCAGGGCTTGCGCCTTTTTGTGACACGTCCATAATACTGGCAAAGACTTGATTGTCAATTTCATCGAAACCAGGCTGCCTAATTCGTGCATTGTGAAGCCGCCTGTCGACTGCCACGCTGATTCTCTGTTTTCGAACGGCCGTGACGTATCCAATGGCCAAGGCAAAATGTCCTTCTTCGTCAGACACGACTATGGGTTCACCCGTGCTCAATTCCGATTCCAAGAAAGAAAACCCTGGTTGATAATTTCGCTTCACAAAGGTGTAATGGAATCGATTGATGCGGGGGTTGTCTGTATCCTCGGATGCGGATCCCTCTTCAATGATGACGTCCGAGAAACATCTGGATCGTTGTTCGCGCTCGACACTGGTCATGGTCCACAACTCTCGCTTCTTCTTGCGGCTCTCCTTTTCTTCCTTCGTGAGAAGATTCTCCCATCTCACAAAAAAATCCTGGTGAGCTGGAGTCAAATGCTTGACAAGTTCATCAAACTTTTCGTCCATGCCGCTGCTCTCACCGTCGCCGTTATCCGCCAACCGGTGGTATGTGAAACACGAAGTCTTAGCATAGCACTTGCCACACAAGTGTTTACTTTTCAGCATTGGCGGCAGTTGCACACTCCTCTCTCGAACATAGCATGCCAACTGGTTCCGTTGCAGAATCATATGTCTCAGCTCATGTTGAACAGCAGGAATCCGCATGGTTTTTGATGTTTCCATGTAGTAAAGCACTCCGTAAGCAATATCAATGTCATATCGGTCGGATAAAAGTAATGTATACAGTGCTGTTTGAGCCATGTGACTGCTGTTTGCATGTTTGCCCGTCTTCACTTCGAATGGGACAGTCAAAGTTCGAGATTGTTTGCCATCGTTCATCGTAACTTCAACTGTGGCATCAATGTTGCCTTTCAAACCGTACATGGGAGACCAGACGTGCTCTTCAACGTCGAGAAGCTTCGTGATGGCCATGTTTGCTTTCTTTCCGTTCCGGTCCTCGACAACAGCGTCAGCTTGTGGTTGTGAGGAAACAAAGGATTTGGCCCAGTAACTCAATTCTGTCATTTTCGATAATAAATGTTCTTTTGCACTGGGCAAGCCGACCTTGATGGTGTACAGATCTTCCACGTGCTTGTCGCATATTCGATCAATTACACTTGCAAGAAAAGTCAAGTCCCATTTATTTACCAAGAGTGCTTCTTGAAAGATTTCGTGTAGCATTGTCCCATAGACAAGTGGCGGCGAGGCTTCGCTGGTGGCTTTCACGCGGTCTTGTAACACGGCGCGACGCATACACCCAAAAGAATCAGCCACGACCGTGGAGGATATGAGCTGGTCGGGATGTAAGATTAAAAGATTATGGGCATCGTCCACAATGCATTGCCCACGAGCCGAAAAAGCTCCAATAACATGAACGTAACAATCAGTGTGGGCAGGCGTGTCAAACCAGGCACCTCGAAGATGCACGGTTCTTGTTACTTTAGAACCGTCGGCTTGGATGATAAGGATCTATGAACTGTCAGTATACTTTCAATGACTGGGGAAGGATGGGTCAAACCTTCTCGGGTCGTGTTACTCCATACTTGTCGACGAAATCGCCGTCCAACACACTTGTTATCAGGTACCGTTGGATCGTTTTTGCTTTCTTTTTGCTCTACCCCCTGTTTAGTGAATTGAACACCGTGATGAGCTGGCAATACGTACAGTTTGGGACGATGTGTCGACTTGTCGTACCGATTGCGTTGCGGCCAATTCCACAGCATCAAAGTCAATATCCACATCGAAATCGTCACCAAACTCCGTACCAGGACTTTCTTCAAGTTTCGTAGCTGGCAAATCCGTGGAACGTTGCTTTTTGGGGGTTATTGTTAACCTTTGATTGGGTTTCCGTGATTCTGCAATGTTGTCGAATAAAGAGTCGTCAAAATCGTCAAAGTCTTCGCCCGTTTTTTTCATTTCTCTCGGCTTATCATGCTTTACCACTGATGGAGTTTTCTCCAAGACGCCACTACAGGCGCTTGGAGTGTTCGTTGGGCCAGTCGCATGTAAACTCGCTTCTAGTTCCATGAACGCATCATCGTCGAACTCGTCGTCACCGTAGTCAGATGATGATGATGTTGCTTGTGGCGTTGCATTGCGGGGCGGTGTTTCCATCCGTTCTGGCGACAACTTTCGTTTCTTCGGAGATGGTGATTGCATCAAATGGTTCCGAGAATGGCTAACGCTTGGCTCATGAATACTGCTCGTGATTGTGTCCAACAAAGCTGTGACGAGGGACGACTTGGAAGCTGCCTCCATTTCCCGTTGCTGACTGCTACTTTGACTTCCAGATTTGGACCTCTCGGTCTTCCTCCGCTTGGGCCAGTTCAACCCACAGCTGATAGCCCTTCGCAAGTTCGCATCTTGGCCCCGTCGGAGAGACATGTCCTTCGTAGGTTTTGGTGATGATGAGATCATGAGTTGTGCCAAAGCAGGATTAACAGCGCCAGTTGGCGTTGTCGCATTGTCCGGTCCATTCATGGAATATCGATCCCATAGCTCTAGTGTTGGATCCGCGTGTGGGGATTTCAACGCATTCGTCAGCTTTTGAATATTAACCGCAGGCGCAGTCCCTTTTTCGGCTGCTGGGGACGACGAGGGCGAGGAACTTCTGGCACGTTTCTTCCCTTTGCGGGGCAACATAGGCGAGAGAGCTGCAGCGTAAAGCAAATCTTGCTTGTTGTTCCACATCAACGTATCACTCGGCGAGGCATCCTTTTCTTCGTCGGCTAGTACGCCATTTGGCTCGACCAAATCTCTCCAGTTCAGGCGCGTGACTGGAGTGGCGAGGTGAGCTCCATCGGGGGCTGCTGTCCTAGCCGCAACTCCCATCTCCATCTCGCTAAGGGTGTTCTTGTCCTGCTTTGTCGCAAATACATCGTGTTCGTTCTCGTCCGGGTTGTACTGGAATTTGTTCAGTTTACTCTTGGTGACCTCGGATACTGGTGGCAGGATGCGTTTCCTCTGCCCTTGTAGGTTGGCAGGATGACTGTGAGACCGTTGCCACGGACTGCGGTTCTGCCGTCGAGTCAGTCGAGTAAGAGACGACCACGATGGCGGAAACAAGGTGGTTGTGTAGATGGATAAATAAGACTAATCTTACCGTTGAGAAGCCTACACGCTCAGAGTACGATTTCTGGAGCGGCATGATTGACAAGTCAGCTTTATGTCGTTTCCGTCAAATCATCTGAAGCATCGATTCCAAAAAAGACATCGGACAAAGAGGAATTGCCCCTGTGGGGATTTCTGGGTAAAAGTGTTAAATTCCTAGCCAAGGGAGTGACAAGTGCTAAGAAGACGCGTTCACGGAGTAGTCGTACAGATCGCGTCTCTGGCCCCGCCAACACCACGAGTACGCGATCCCTTGTCTTGTCAGTGTGCCGCTCCCCCGACAACAGCTCCACGTTCTTGCTCCGGGTATAATGCAGCTAATCCGTAGTCCGTACGTCCGTACGGACTACTGCTACTAGTAATGACGTGTAATTTTTCTTATCGATAACGCTCTGGAAACCAGATGCAGTCACTTATCCTCTTGCGTCATTATTACCCAACATTTTAGTTCGACGTTGAACCGTGGCCCGTGGACTCATCAGTTGACCCAACACCAGCCGTCTTCTTGCACAAGAATTGGTTCGGAGCGCTTTGCCATAAATTTCCCTTCATAATGGACAGACAAAATGAGGGGGAAGCCAACCCCCAACAAATGTCCCGGGCAGAATACTCCCGCAATGTCCGAGCTGTTATAGAGGAACGACGGCACAAAGCCATGATCAACCGCCAGCAATATCATCCTCAAATCCACGAACAGATACAGAGGATCTTCTCAGAGTACGAAGCACCCTTTTATGCCCGCATGCGCGGGTTTGGTCGCACGCAGACCCTGGCCTTGGCCGAATCGACAGTCTTGGGGCTCGCAGCCGGCACGGACAGAAGACTGAGCGATACAGAAACCCAGGCTCTGACGGAGCACTTCTTGTCCAGCGTCCACAACATGCTCGCGTGGAAATGGATCATGACCGGCCTAGCAGGCTACATGACCTATCGAGGACGCCAGACCATGCGCTTCCCCTTTTTCAAGCCCGTCGTCGCCGGAGGGGGCAGATTCAACCCTGCCACCGGCGGTCCCCAAGTTCGCATCATGTGGCACACCGCCCGTTTTGCGGCATACTATGCTGCGATCTGGCTCTTGGGGGAACCAGTCTTCCAGGGCGTCAATTTCTTCCGTCAGAGCTACTCCATGAATCGAGACCCGCGGTTAGCCCCGCTGCTGCAGGGTGGGAGAGGGCAGACTGGCGAGGCTTTGGATGAAGCCCAAGACTCAAGCAGCCAGCACTACGACGACCGATGGAAGCCGGAAACCCAACAACAAGACTACTCGTCCCAATCTGACGAGAATCGTCAATCGGCATCTCAGGCAGTTCAAGCACAAACGCAGCAAGCATGGAACTCATATCGCCAGTCGGAAGCTTCACAACAACCAGCTTCAAAGGGTTGGGATGTAGCTGATGTTGTGGATGATGCTTCACCCGTCGTACCATCGGCCCAATCACAGAATGAAGGCTCACGGATCTATGGCGGCTCCGCTTGGGATCGCATCAGGCAGCAGACTCACAGCACACCAAGCCAAGGCCGTTCGCGAGACCGAAAGACGTGGGAACGTGCTCAAGGAAATGCTGGTGGATGGAGCAGCACTGATGAAGCTAGTCCACAATATCGTGGGGTCAAAGACAATTCTTTCTCAGCTACGACCGACGGGGAAGAGGCTACGGCAAGGAGGCAGGCACAAAGTGACTTCGATGGGTTGTTGGAGAGAGAGCGGAAAGGGGCAGATCAGGAGCGTGGCTCCTGGGGCAAATGGTAACATATATTATGGAGATGAGAAGAGGGAGGGTCTGATGGGATAGGGTACACAATGAAACACGTTTTCGCACGTTTGTCTCGAATCGTTGTATAGTGCATTGGAGAGCATCGTCCGTTGTAGTCATTAACATCCATTTGTCTTGTCTCAAGACAACTCCTATCAAGCGAGTCACAATAAAGGTCACGTTGGACAAATGGATTGATGCAAAAACGTCCATTCAAAAAAAAAAAAAAAAACCAGTCAACCATATTCCAAATCTGTTCCAAATATCCATCGATGGTCCAAGCCTCCATCCAGTAAATGACCTCCCGCATCCAATTAAATCAAGCAAGCCGTCTAATTCTTGACATCCTCGTGTACTTCTACGGGCTTTACTTCATCATTGTGCTTGTCAACCGTGGCCTCGAGAATACTTTCGCCAGCAGTATTGGCAGCCAGAGTCAACTCTTCCATCTCATGTGGCTTGGACTCTTGTGTCACGTTTTCTTTTGGTTCTGGCCTGCCTGCTAGCTCACCAGGTGTTTCGACTTGGTCCGTTGCTGCGGACACGGGTGCCGAGCCGGGTTCTGAAGTAATCGGCCTTGGCCCAAGATTTGGGTCTTGCTTCTGTACGACAGAAGTCTCAGTCGCCGCAGAAGGTACACACGACTTGATAGCATCAGGACCTATCCTATTCTCATGGTTGCGGAACGCGAAATCTCCATGCTCAGGATCCACAGACCAGACGGTTTGCGGCAGTGAGAATGAAAGAACAGGTGCACCTTTTTCAGTTTCTGATGAAGGTGCAGCAGCAGGACTCCTAGCGGGGGCACGGCGTTGAGGCCCACGAGCACGACCCTTTCGAGCATCGGCCAAAGGAGCCTTCTCCTGCTCTTCGACAACTTCCTCCTCCTTGGGTTCGTCTTTCTTCACGCCCTGCGGTCCTAGCTGCAGGCGCTTATTCAAATCGCCCATGAAACCTGCTTGCAGAGCTGCGATCTTGCCACCGACAGGTCTGTTGGGGACAGGAGGCTTGAGTTTTGACGATGCGCCGTCTTTGGAATCTTCCGGCGAACTCTTAGTGGGGCGAGGAGGAACTGAGGGCTTGGGCTTATCTGAGACTGGCGGTCGCTGCCTCGTGGCGTCGTCACCGCTATTCTGTCTAGCTGCTGGTCGCTCAGGCAAGGCTGGTCGTTCAGGAAATAGCGATGCCTTCTTTACGGGGCGAGCTGGGAACTCAGGCCTGGCCTGCTCCACGGGTGACGCAGAGACCTCAGCCTCGGGGAGGTGACTTTCAGGGGCGTCTTCCCAAATGTCACGACTCGGGAAGCGTTTGCTGCTGCTGGACGCCGGTCGCGAGGATGTCTGCAGGTGAGGCTGATGACCGACCCATGACGGTTTGAAATCCTGAAGGGGCAAAAAGCTGTTTGTACGACCTTGGGACTCCTTTTCAGCAAGCTCTTCCTGATACAGAGCAAACGCTTGGGCGGGAGTGATGGGACGGTCAGCGTGGTACACCGATGACCGTCGCCTCTCCGGCTCTGGCACATCAGGAGCTGACACTTCTGCGGTAACGTGAACACTGTTCGGGGCATCCTCCCAGATGTCCTTGCTTGGGAAATGATGACGCTCGGGGTGCTCCTCCTCCGGCTCCTGAATGATCACCTTTGCGTCCTTCCCGTCTTCCGGGAAAAGAGGATCATATTCCTCTACATCTTCCAAGGGAGTAGGCTTGTGCTCCTGAGGTGCAGAATGGTGATGCTGAGCCTTGGCTCGACTCGTGGGTCGACTAGGAGGATCCTCTCCGTCATAAGAGCTGCCTTGTCGCTGGAGGTGTGGGCGGATGGCGGGCTTGTGCACTTGAGAGCTTAGGTCCTTGCTCACCTCGTCCGGGGCGAGGATAGGAACAGGATAGTCCCCATTTTCCTCATTTTCTTCACCTTCGCCATAGTGGTAGAACTCGGGGTTTTTGCCATCATCGACGTGGATGCCCTTGTCAGTCTCGATTCGTTCCTGTTGAGAAGATGCACCGGCCACGCCCTCATTTGGTACGGCGATGGATGCCGGGCGTGAGGACGAGATACGTGACGTGTATTTCTCAGTGGCTTCAAAAGCAACGTCATCTGTAGGCGTGCCACGAAGTTCACTGGAGCCTGTTTGCAAGAATTAGCTTTTCGTTTCCATTCCGAAAACCGCTACTGCCTATATTCATACCAGTTGCCGCCTGGCGATTGGCTGTATCCCGAACAAGTTTGTTCAGGTCCGAGCTGCTCATGGCGTAGTCATTCTGCCGGTCGTGATGAGGAGTGTGCTGTTCCCGGTGAAGCACTTCTGGATGCTTCTCGTAATAGGCCTTTTCAAATCTATCTTGCGGGGCCACTCCATGTCCATGGAGGCCATAGCTACCCGGGGGGAGACTGCGAGCACTATGCTTACGGGCATGATGCCTCTTGGAGGCTTCATGGCCAGGCCCGGGGGATGGAGCCTGGACATCACCGAGATGCTTGTTCATGGGAACTCGCTGGCCAATTTCTGGAATTCCGTGATCCTCGTCAGTCTGGTTTCCCTGGTCGCTGTAAGCTTGTTCATGGGAACTCGCTGGCCAATTTCTGGAATTCCGTGATCCTCGTCAGTCTGGTTTCCCTGGTCGCTGTAAGCCGAATAAATACTTTCTGGCCGCTTTCGCGTAGAGCTACGGGAAACGGCTCTTTCTTCTCCATTACTTCCATTACTTGGCTGGCCGATGCCAAAAGAAGCAGCTCTGTCGGAATCGGTGCGAGTCACGGCCATTACCTGCTGTTTGGCACTCGAAGCGGGAAGAGATGGCGTGGGCGCATGCAGCTTCAAGCTTTCATCGACCAAGCTAGTATGCGCTGGTGCAGAGGGATGACGCTCATCGTGACTTAACTCGGTGGCCACAGCACCGTACTCCATACCCTCTTCACCCACGGAGGGCAGGTCAACGCTACGAGAACGTTCAATGGGGTCTCTCGAATGCTGTTTCTGAGCATGATGCCTGCTCACTCCATTGTCCAGTAATTCGGCAGGAATACCCTGCATGAGTGGCGACTGTGCAAATCGATCGCGATGGGGAGAAACAGATCGGTCGAGATGTTTGTTGACGGGACGAGGAGGCACCTTGGGCATCAGTTCACTGGAGGCATCTCTGTCCGTGGACCGCGCAGGGCGAGGCGGTACAGCCGGCGCTTGTGCCATTGGTAGTGTGACAATGTCGCTCTCGAAGGTTACACGGGAGTATGCACCGAGGTTGGTTCAACCGCCGCTTATAGAAGAGAATTTTGGGAGTTTGGCAATCGAGGGGCCAATGCAGTCGTGGTGTTGAGATATAGCAAGAGCAGACCACGAAAGACTATAAGAGAAACATGCCTGTGGTGCACGTATTCCAAGAGCAATTAGCTTTTCAAGAGTCGTGATTTGCGGTCAAGAGTAGCCTGGGTGGAAGGGTTGGCTGGCTGAGAAGTCACTGATAAAGACTTATAATAGGGACGCTTGTGCCGCAAAGATAAGCAAAGCCGCCAGGGCCACAGAGGCACCGCCCATCTAAGTCCCTTGAGCATGGAATTCCATGCCATTGAGACCATCAGTCAACAAGACTGAAGTTCTTGATATTCCATGCCCGTGAAGCCAGCTGTGTCGTGAGACACATGACTGCGCGGCTCGCAGCAGCTCGCCAAAACTTACAATTGTGCAACTGGTTGGTAGTTTGGGCAGTATAAAGCACCAGTAAAACAGACGTGCTTACAGAATAAAGCGGTCTGTAGGATGCGTTCCAGAGTGTTTCAAATGCTCAGGATAGATCGAGGATCAAGCTCGGGGGCATTGACAACCGGCGGCTGCCTCGATTATACCTCTTTGCGAGTTGAAGCCCGTCGTCGGATGCTGCAGAACGTCAACGACCCTCTCTCTGTCCAACTGAGTTCTGGGGCCATAGCGTCACCAGACCCGGTGGTGATCCACATACTGTGCGAAGAGTCTAGCTGGGCACTATGTGCTGCTGGGAGGCACCCACCCTTCCGGCCGCCACAACTTACCGGGTAGTCCGTACGGACGTGCACCTCCCCACACCGTCTTCCCCACCAGTGGATACCCCCTCCCAGCATTGAGCAATCCAGGTGGTTGCTTGCTGGGCTGGCTGCAAGCGGTCTCTCGTCCAAACACTACTCGAGGAAGTCGGATGACCAGCAGGATTTTATCTACATACATGTACATGTGTACGGATTAGGTGCGGACGTGCTCCGTACAGAACTGGCTAATGTGCAAGACCGCATTAGTTGCTCGCTATCTCACTTTTCCCTCCCTTGCAATATGCAAGACCTTGAGCCTAGCGAGAGCATCTGAACATCCGAGCATCTGAGCATGAACCGAGCGAGTGCCATTGGCATTACGTGGCTTTCGGAAGGGGGAAGAAGGGAGACAGACAGACATGTGAACATGCTTTTTTATCAACAAACCTGCAGGAACCCATGCTTCCTTCCCCAACGCTGGGAAGTTCCTGAAAGCATCGGCCGCCTGCCTGTGCACTGTACGCCGTACGGTGAAAGAACTGTACGGATTAATATGTACGGACTACTCCGTACGTGACGCGCGTAGGCTGACCACCTGCCCGCCCTTCCCTCTGCCAATGAGGTGCTGCTGTGTCTCTGATTGGGCTATCACGAACAAGAAATATGTACATCCTTGATTACGCCGCACCGTGCATGAGAGGCGAACGGAGGAAACGGCCCTCAGTTGATCTCGATTCAATCACAAAGTAGTGTGATGCATCGATCACATTATTATGTACGCCGCCGTATCTTCGGCGTGAATTCCTTATTCTATTGTGTCCTTGAATGTCGGAACCGCCCAATCGCTTGCACTACATAAGCGGAAAGCTTGTGACTTCAACCCTGTAATAATTGGCTGCAGTCACCGCATGGTTTTGTCACAACTCATTGTTGCTAGCTATACGGATCCGTACCCAACCAGGGGTGGAGGGCAGTTTGACATCCGCGTAATGAAGTACGTACGTATCGCATATTCTGTAGTGATTCTGGGACAAAGGTTTCACTTCACTGTTCTCATTGCCACATACAACCAGACCTCATTGCCGTTTTGCTTCTTACGTCACTAATAAGTCAAGTGGGTTGTTATTCATAATAACGGCTGGTTGCTAATTGTCGACGACGGTGGAGCAATGCAATGCCGTGGTTCGGGTGCCCCGACAGAAATGGGGCGTGACTATCAAGCACCCGCTCCTGCGTATTTAGCACCCCCAAATGTGGCTGGTGGCTACGACAACCAATACCGGCCGCCCATAGTAAATTATATAGTAGCTCTATACTAAGTGTCTAACCGCTCCCTAACTACCCCCTGCCCTAGCTAAATTATCTCTGCCTATAGCGATGCCTTTACTATAACCCTCTCTTATAATTATAATAATAATTAAGCCTAAAAGTCTTATATAGGCTAATTATTAATATATAATATATCTTATAATAGTAAAGTGCATTATTATATAACTATTCCTATATTATTAGCCTTAATATTATCTAAAATCTCTAGTATTAAGGTATTAGAGTTATTAAAGTTATAGTTAGTAAGCCTATTAAGTGCGCGCCTATATAACTAAGGATACTCTATACTAGGCTTATATAGGTTATTATTAATATTATTAGGAACTTTAATAACCTTATATAAAGCTATTTAGACTATACTAATTATAGTAAGTGCTATTAAAGGCAGTGGTTATAGGGCATTATAAGCCTTATAAGCCTTATTAGCCTTGCCTCTCTTACCTAGGCATATTTAAAAGTAAATAGCTTATATAAGGTCCCTATAATAGGATTTCTCTTCTCTAACCTAAGAGCCCCCTAAGGCCTGCCTTTTTCTTATATTAGCATAGGGTTAAATAGTCTTACCTAGGAATTATTATTATTATTATTAGAATTACTATTAGGGCTTAAACTATTATAATATTAGTGCTAATGCTTATTAACCTTATAGAGCTAAATTAGCTCCTTATCCTTAGTATGCTACTAAAGAAGATACTAGTAAAGCACACTATATAATATAATAAGCTTATAAGGATAATAAGGGAATATAAGGGCTTTTTTAGGGTCTTTATCTAGTGCCGTTTCCTTGTTTATTATAAGTTTTGGTTACACTAAGGAACATTACACTAGTGCAAAGGGGGTTCAATTCAATGAAGTCAATGATAGTTAATGTTATCTAAGAGAGAAGAGAAGAGAGAGAAGGAGAGAAATCTAGCTAGGAAAGAAGGTAGGCAAAAAGGGGAAAAAGTAAGTCTTGCAGTGCGAAGCCACTGCGAGCGGTGTGGGGATGCCTATAATATAACTAATTGTATTATATACATCCCTTTTATAGACTTACCTTTAGCTATAGCTAGACTAACTATTATCTAAGGGTCTAGAGGAAGCTATACTAGTAGTCTCTCTTTTTCTTTATAGCTAAAGGAGCCTAAAAATATAATATAAATTAAATTAAAGAAAAGTATATATAAGTAAATCCCTTTATAGGAATCCATAGCTCTAATTAGCTATTATAGCCTTAGTTAATCTAATTAACCTAGTTACCTTAATCTATACTTACTAACCTATTATCTTAATCCTCCTATTTACCTAACCTTATAGGTCTTTTAACCTAGCCTTCTATATAAATTATTAATTTATTTAAATTAATTACATTTAAAAGGGCTAAATTTAGCAATGCCTTTATTATTATATTAGCCAGATTATCGCCACTATTAATCTACCTAACCTTATAAATCTCTCTTCTCTTATATAACTATTAGAGAGCTATAATATTAATTATTAGCTACTTCTCCTTTATTATACCTAGCTTTATAAGGCATTTATATAATAAGAAAGAGTTAGTATAGAGAATTATTAGAATCCAGGGTATTTTTAATTAGTCTATAATTATATAAAGAGTTATAGATATTATATATGCAATATTAGCGCCTTAAACTATACTATATAGCTTAGATATAAGTGCGCTATAAGTTATATACTTACTTTTTATAAAGCTATATATTATAATATTGCCTTTTAAGGTAAAGGTATTATTATCCTTTAATGCTTTATTACTAATTATAATTATAATTACATACCTAATTTATAAGCTAAGGTCTTTATTATTAGTAAGGGACTTATTTATAAATATAAAGAGCTTTGCTTCTTTAAGAGTTAATAGGATATACTATAATCCCTATTACTAATACTTAATTTACTACTTAAAGCGTTTATTAAGTTATAAGATATTATTAGCAAAGGGTTCTTAGTATTATATAGTAATTAATAGGTTATAAGATACTTTAGGTTAATAGACTATTGTAATATAACTCCCCTAGGCTCTTTGCTTAATATAATCTTACTTTACTATTAGTAATTATAAATTAATTTCCTTAATCTTCTAACCTTAGCCCTTTTAGGTTAGGGTTAGCAAGGTATTAGTATTCTAGGTTAGGATATAGCTATTAAAAATAAGGGGATTTATAGTTATTAGGTGTTGTTTTTCTTTAGCTATAAACTTTGCCTTCTAGAGCTCTCTTTTTTCTTTCTTAAAGAAGTTATTATTACTAAGGCCTAGGGTATTATTTATTTACATTCCTATAATACTAAAGAGGTTCTTATTATTTAAGGCTATAATTAATAAGCAGGGATTATATATTAAGGTTATTATATAAAGGTTATCTCTATAGTAATAGAAATATATTACTTACTAATAGGTTCTATGTCACGGCTTAAGCTCGGGGTTAAATGAACGAAGTAATGGCTGAGATTTTCCGCAGTCACTACTAGGAAGATGCTAGCTAGGGGCGGGTGCGTGTAGGTTTTAATCTCTAACCTAGCACTAATAATGTGCGTAGTCCTTAAGGAATACCCTGCTCTACAAGCACGTAACTATCTTATAGCTAGCTAGCCTCTTTATTATCTACGTGGCCTAAAGGTCCTCTAAAGATCCGCTCTAATAAACGTCCTGTCTCTAACCTCTACGCTTCTAACATAATACTCCCCTAACATATAATTAACCTTAATTATAAAATAAGCTACTTACTTAGGGTATAGTTACTATAATAGAGCTTGTAAAGAAAAATAAGATAAGGCACTTTATAACTAGATATATAGGTAAATAAAACAATAATAATAATACTACTAATTATAAATAACCCCCTCTATTATAAGTAGTGGTATCTAAATAGTAGCCTTTATATAGCTTTAATATAGCGAAATAAATATTATTACCTATTACATAGCTAAACTAAAAAAAATAGATAACTTATATTAATTTTTATAATTAGTTTAAATAAACAGGGTACCTAACGCTATGGTTCTGGATAGTCTAACTAGAGGGCTTATGTTATAGTTACTATAAGTTTATAGCTATTAGGCATGCGTGCGAGTAGCAAAGCTAATGGTTGTTATTGTGATTTGCGGATTACTTACACGCGGTGTATTAGATCACTTAAGGGGTCTATAGTTAATATAAAAGAGACTAATTTTTCCCCCCTTTTATATACTTTCTTTCTCTTATAATAATCCTTAACCTTATAAGTTACCCTTACTTAATAAGCAGTAGCTTTCTTATTACTATTATACTATAGTTACTAACCTTTTTAGTCTCTAAATATTATTATTATCTATTATTACTTGTCTTAGTCTTTTATCTTATTCTTAGTTATTAGTTTGTTCGCTTCTAGTTATAATTTATATCTAGTCTATTATAGCTAACTTATAGCTAGTCTACTATATCTAATACTTATGTAGGAACTCCCCCTTTATTAATAGCTCCTAAAGGTTAAGCTATTAAGAAATCTCCTTTAAAGTCTCCTAAGAAGTTATTTCCTTAGAAGCAAACCGCTTTTAAAATTTTAATATAAGTTCGCTATATCTTTATAGTATCTCTATTGCTAACTCACTGCTAGTGGTATAATAAGCAAGAAGATTCTATATATACAGTGCTCTTAGTAGGTAGTAATATAGAATATCCTACTAAAAAATAGCACCTATAATATTCTAGGATATCTTATTAATAATAAGACCTTCCTTATAGAATATAAAGAATTTATAAGTATAACTTCTTTGCTTACTTACTGCTTCTTTATTACTAATATTCTAATAGGCTACTTAATAAAATATGCTTACTACTTCTAAAATAATAAAAACTACCTTATAGTATGTCTTTCTTATCTAGAATTTACTTGCTTATTACTAATACACTACTAGTGTCTAGCTTAAATTATATAGCTTTATAATAAGCTATTTAAACTTATTAAAGCTACTCTAGAAGGTAGCTACTACTATTAGGATAAAGTAATTATAATTCTACTACCTAGACACTAGATTACTACTAACTTGCTAGTAGTCTATTATAAAAGTAAAGAAAAAGCTATAGAATACTATCCTATCCTATAAAAATTCTAATAAGTATAGATATATTTGCTACGCTTAAATAACTACTAATACTACTTGTAAAGCAAAGAGTAATAAGCATATTATAATAATGCTACTAAGTAATACTATAAACCTTAAGATATAGATTAATATTTTAAATAGTCTTTGCTTTATAGCCTAGAATATCCTAATAGTAAGCTTTCTTAATATATATAGCTAATGCCTAACTAACTTACTAGTAGTTTACACCCTATACTACTAACCTACTTAATTATATTAGTCCTATTAAGCTCCCTAGTAAACTTTAGGTCTATGTGTATAAAGAGAGGGATTCTAATAATAAAGATGCTCCTAAGGCCTTTGCCTCTATGGTGGCTATAGCTGCTACTACTGCTAAGGAACTAGCGGTCCTAGTAACTAACTCTATTATAAAGGGGTAGGTACTTAGTAGCTATATAATAAATTATTTAAGTTATTTAAGTTATTTAAGTAAATTAACTTTATTTTCTAATATCTTACTATATTAACTTATAAATTATAACTATCTCGCATTAACTTTACTGCTTAACTATTACTTATAGTTATTAATAATTTCTCTAGTGCTAAAATCCCTTTTTAATACCTAAGAATTCTCTAAAGTATTATAGCCCTTCTATTTAACTAGATATTTATAACGCCTTTTGTTATAATAGTGTAAAATAATTCTCTTAACTTTAAACTCTTGTTTATTATCTTTAATATTATCCTATAGCAAGGACACATCTTCTATATTAGTTAGGTTCCCTTTAAAAGGCTTAAGACTAGTGATATTAAATATATTATATAATTAAGTCCTAGGTAGTAACTTTAATTAATATGCTAATCTGTAACTCCTAATTGCCTTTTTGATCTTATAGGGGCCTAGATACTTTGTGGCTAGCTTCCTACTAGGTTATCTTAAATTAATATTCTTTATTAATAGTAAAACATAATCGCTAACTTTAAACCTTATTAAAGTTCTTTTCTAGTTATAATATTTCTTATACTAAGTCTATAAATCGCTTAAAAGCTATTTAATTATAGTATGTTTCTCTCTTAGTGCTAAGACTTTACTTTTAGCTTAATTATTCACTAAAGGGATATCTATAATTACTTATTACAAACCTCTAGGATTATAACCTTGCAATGCCTCCGCTAGTGTGTAGCTATGCGTTGTGTGATTGCTTATATTATACGCAAACTATGCTAATAATAGGTTATTTGCCTAATTAGTCTATTTAGCATAAGCAAAAGCCCTTAAATAATATTCTAGGACCTAGTTTAAACGTTCTATCTAGCTATCTATCTAGGGGTAAAAAGCAATGCTAAGTAACTACTTAGTTATAAGAAGATAATAAAAAGTTATCTAGAAACCACTAGTAAATATAGAACCTTAGTCTGTTATAATACTTTCTAGAGCTCTATAATCTCTAAAAACATATTCTAAGAACATAGTTACTAGCCTGTTGCTAGTTAGTCATGTTAACATAGGAATGTAAATACTATATTTCGTGAATTAGTTAATAATAACTAGAATTGCGTTATAGGTTTGGTTTGAATTTTTTACTAGTAGAAGTCTAGTAATAAAATCTATTAATAATTCTTAAAAAGGGTAATTAGGCACTAGTAGCGTAGCTAGCTTGCTATATAGTTTATAATGCCTTGGTTTTAAAGTTTAATAACTTATATAAGTGCTAATATATACCTTTATATCTTTCTTTATTATTAGCTAATAATATTAGTTTATAATCTAACAAAGAGTTCTGCTTACTTCCTAATGCCTAGCAGTAGGGTTATTATAAGTTAGTAATAAAATTTCTTTTCTTATTCCTAGAGGGATAAAAACATAATTCTTAAACATTAATAGCTTAGAGGGTCTAATAGACTATATTTAGGATACTACTAAATCACTGCTTTTAAGTAACTTTAATTAACCTATAGTAAAGTTATTCCCTTGCTACGCTTTATATAATAAGACTTAAATTAAGGGTTCTAATTCTAAGCTCTTTTCTAGAAAGTTAGAGATAAACTTAAAAGAGATTCTCTAAATAAATTAGATCCTAGCTATAATATCTCTATAAGTAATTAGTTTAATAGATACTTCTAGTCTTATAGGTATATAGATAAGTAATGTTTTTAAGGGGCGCCCTCACCGCTTGCTAGCAATAACCTATGCTAGTTTACCCCTAATAGCGGTGGCTAGGCTAATAGGAAAATTAAAATAACTAAGTAACAAACTAAATATACGCTAGGTGCTAGCAGTACTACTATAGCTAGCTTATTACTTATTAATAGAAGAATTAAAAGTATTAAATAACCTTACTAATATAACTCTTTTAAGATTATCTAGATTATTAGGTTTTTTAGGAATATAGTTAAGTTAAGATTTTTTAAAACCCTAGATATTAGTAGTATTATTATAGTGTTATTATAACTAACTATTAGTTACACTAAGCAATGTTTTTATAGAACCTATAGTACTAATAGTATTACTAGGGTATTCCTATTACTTAGTATCTATAAATTTAGATAAAAAGGTAAGAAGTTATATAGTTACTACTTTTGCTTTCCTTGCCTTACTTATAAAATCTAGTCTTCTTAAAAGTGGGTTAGTAGGATTTAATTTCCCTATATAATATATAATATTAAAGTCAAAAGGATAAAGCTTATTAAGCGTAGTTACCTGCCTACTAGTAAGCTTAGGCTTTATAGCTAAGTACTTATAGTTTAAATAGTCTATAATAACCTTAATTATATAAGCTAAATAAGCAAGGTAGTGTCTCTATATACAAAAAGCCTCTTAGATAGCTAATAATTCGCTATTAGGTATTAAATAGCGTAATTTAGCATTAGTTATCTTCCTTAATATAAACGTAACTAGGTGCTAGTAACCTAGCATATATATTATAAGTATAGCCCTAATTACATGTCTAGATGCGTCTGTCTCCACTCTAAGATATATAAGTAGGTTAAAATGCACTAGAATTAGCGCTTCTTAAAATTTCTATTAAAGTTCTTTAAACACTACTAACTTATAGGGTTCTAGGTTAAATATTACTAGTTACTATCCTCTAAGGCAATCTATTAATAGAATAATAACTTTACTATACTATTTAATAAAACAGTAGTAAAATCTAGTAAAACTAAGGAATAACTAAATATTAAAGACACTATATAGTATTAGCTAAGTTATAATTACCTTAACTCTTATTAGGTCTATTGCAATACCTTTTGCTAATATTTTAAAGCCTAAGAATTTAACTTTCTTAACTAAAAATTAACACTTCTTAAGGTTAATAAAAAGACTTATATCCCTAAGCCTATATAAA
This sequence comes from Epichloe coenophiala, assembly GCA_018801565.1. NCBI lineage: Eukaryota > Fungi > Ascomycota > Sordariomycetes > Hypocreales > Clavicipitaceae > Epichloe > Epichloe coenophiala. The sequence continues at coordinate 1,444,099 of JAFEMN010000005.1, read as the reverse complement.
ATTTATTTAATATATTCTATATGCTCCTTAACTACGCTACTATATATTAGCGTATTATCTAGGTAAACAATACAGGTCTTATTAATAAGTCCTTTAAGAGCATTATTAATATACTCCTAAAAGGTTACTAGTGTGTTAACTAGTCTAAATAGCATCACAAGATATTCAAAGTGGCTATAGCAATAACAAAAGGCTATCTTCCACTTATTGCCTAAGCAAATATATAGCTAGTAATACGTATCTTTTAGATTAAGGACTGTGAAAATAACTACGCTTACTAATTAATTAAGGATTTTAGCGATAAGGGGCAAAGGGGCCTTATCCTTAATTATAATCTTATTTAAGCCCTTATAATCTATGTAAAGCCTTAATTTCCCTCCTTTCTTTAAAATAAATAAAATTAGGGCTCTAGCTAGGCTAACTAATCTTCTAATCTACCCTTTAAGCTACGTACTTATAAGGTACTCTCTAAGAACTAATAGTTCCTTCTTAGCTAAATTATATATAGGCCCCTAAGGTAGTGTTTTCCCTTCTTTTAATTTAATTATATAAGTGCGGCCCCCTAGTTTAGGAAGCTTACCCACTAGCTCTTTAGAAAAAACATCTGTAAACTCCGCGTATTTCTTTAGAATTATTAGTATAAGGCGTTAGGTGCTCACGCCTTAATTTAACATAGCTTATTCACTGCTTATGCTTTCTAAATTAGCATAACCATAATACCTTTGCTTTTTTGCTACTAGTAAGCGTATTCTAGTAACTATATAGCTGCTTTACTATTTAATTATACTTCTATTACTGCTAGGTTCTTTAATTAGTCCTTGCTCTTTTCTTTCTAATTTTTATTTTTTAGAATGCTTAGCCTAATCTTTATTGCCCTAAATAGTAATAAAACCGCTGCTTGTTTTTTCTCTTTATATATTCGCTACTTGCTATAAATAAAGGAGAGGCGTTCTATGGTTACTAGATATCTCTAAAATCCTTAATCCTAATATATAATTATAGGTAAATATTCTTTAGTCTAATCTATACCTAGTATTATCCCTTTACCTATATTAGTAATATAGTAGCTAACTTAATAGACTTTTGTAAATCCTATACTATCTTTTACTTTTATTAATGTTTTTAAGATCCCTTAATATAGAATCTCTTTTTAGCTTACACTCTCTAGTACCTAGTCTAATTAGATTATATTCTTCTAATCCTTTTTTAATAATAATTTAGAATGAATTATTAAGAACTATATGCTTATATTAAATAGCGCTTTTATAGCTAACCACTGGTTATCTTATTGTAGAGATACCTATATTCTTATTCTATTATCTATAGGGTATTCTATAGTAAGATTATATTCCTAGGTCTATGCTATTTAAACTAGTATTATATTAGGTAATATAGCTTTATTACTACTTTTACTATACCTCTTAGTTATATACTTATTACTTTTATAAGTAAAATAGTCTAGTGCCTAATAAGCTAGTATAGTATATCTAGGCTTTCTATATTTATAGTATACTAGAAATAGCTTTTTTACTTAATCTCTGCTTTATTACTATACCTTATTTATAGGTAATATAAAGTATTATCTCTTTCTTTTAGAGTCTTAACTTTTTTTATTACTTTAGCCTAAACTTATTATAACCTTTACTTTCTTACCCTAGCTTTATAATTAGCTTTAAGTTATTAAAATCTCTTAGCTAATTATTTACTTTCTTATAGTATTATTTAAGCTATTTAGAAAAATAGTAATTTATAAATATATTAGGATTACTTTAGGTAACTTAGCTTTTACCTTAGTCTAAGCTTTTATAAAGGCTTAAAATAATTAGTTACTCTTTTACCTAAGATTTAGTAATATTCTTATTACTTCTAAGTATCTTATACTCTTATTTATTATTCTAGTTTTTAGCTATTTTAGAAAACTTACTTATATAAATAATAAGTAATTTATATACCTATTTATAGCTATATAATATATTTATTATTACTTTATATTATTAGCTAGGTAGTTACTTATATATATTATCTTAGTAGTATTATCCTTAAAGGTATAGTAGTCTAATTTAAATAATATATCTAAATTTACTAGGAAATTCTATAGGTTCTTATATATATTCCCTTTATATATAGGTATTTTTATCTATATCTTAATAAGACTATTTTACTATATAATTACTACTAAGTTACTATAAATTACTAGTAAAACTATAGCTAAAGTTTAAGGGGTAATTATAAGTCCTAGAGAAAGTCTAGCTAATCCTAGATTTACTTTAAGCTCTTTAATTTATACCTTTATTTATAAAATCTCCTATATTTTCTAAAGGTAATATAGCTTAGCTTATATAACCTTATAGTATCTTTATAATACTTTATCTAGGTTATTTATATTATCTATACCTTTACCTAGATTAGGATTAGGTAGTGTTTACTATACCTTATTATTATCTATAGTTCTAGATTATAAGGGTTCTTTACCTTCCTAATTATCTATAGCTTTATAATTATAAGGTACTAGTATATTTTATATAAATCTTTAGAGTATTAGCTATATAATAATCTAGCTAATAGTTTATATTCTTAAAAGGGTTTTAAAGAGATTAATTTATTATAGCTTAAGTATAAGGTTAAATAAATAAAGTAATAGCTAAGATTCTTATAGTTATTACTAGGAAAATACTAGCTATGGATAGGTATATAAAGGTTTTAATCTCTAACCTAGCACTAATAATATATATAGTCTTTAAGGAATACCTTGCTTTATAAGCATATAGCTATCTTATAGCTAGCTAGCCTCTTTATTATTTACGCGGCTTAAAGGTCCTCTAAAGATTCACTCTAATGAACGTCCTGTCTCTAACCTCTGCGCTCCTAACACATAATAAAAAGCCTTATAATATAACTATTATAACTTCTTTTATCTTAATAGAAAAAAGCATTATTATTATAAAGTTAGTTATAAAGCCACTTAACTTCTAACTAGCCTAATAGCTTAGCTATCCAATGCCTTTAGATAGCGTTATAGATATTATAATAATTAATACCCTATATATTATTAATATTATTATATTAAAGCTTCCTAAGGATTATAGCGGGTTTCTACCTGCTATTATAAGTATTAATAATCTCTTTCTTATATTTATAAATAACTTCACGCTAAGACTACGTAAACATAGTAGCGTTTATTAGCTTATAGTTATAAGCCTACTATCTTATTAGCTGCTTAATTATATAAATGCCCTTATACACTAATATTATTAATCTATATAGGTAGCCTATTATTTATAAGCTTATATTCTTACAAGACTTAATAGCATAAGCCTTAGGATTATACTATACGGTATACTTCTAGCCTTTATAGTATTAAAAGATAATCTATATAGGATTACTAGTATTTAGCTTTTTTCTATATATTATAAGGTTATACCTCTTAAGGCAGCAAACTATAGTAATAGCCTCTTAGGCGGCTTTAAGGGTATTAAATTAATAATTATAAAGTAACTCTATAATTATAAGAGATAAAATAACTTTAGCTTATGCAAATAGCTTTAAAATTTTGTGATTATAATTACAATTATCCCCTCCCAAGCACAAGGTAAAACTACTTAGTATTTTACAGCCTAATACCCTATTCTTTTATCTTTTTCTTATCTACCTTATAAATCTTATTATTTATATTACCTTTACTTTTTAGTATTTTTTCCCTTATAGTATAAATACTATTAATTATCTCTAGGTTAGATTTATTTTTACTTCCCTTCCCTTTACTTTTCTTTTCTTTTACTATATTATTTAATATTTTAGATAGGGTAGTGTCCTTTTTATTACCCTTAGCTATATTATTATCTAATTAGTTAGGGGTTAATTAGTTAATTAGTAATATAGAACTTACCTAGTAATTTAAATTAAATTAGAGATAAGTAAGGATAAGTTATATTTAGTTTACCTTAGAGCTTTAAAGCAAAAGTAATAAGCTATAAGATAGAAAAGATATAAAGAGATAAAATAAACATAGTTATAAAGAAAGGGGGAATTATATTAATTTATGCTATAAGCAAAACTTAAATAAATTTAAGTTTAACTATAGTTATAAATTATAACTCTTATGCTAATATAGCTATAAAGTTTATCACAAACTTTACTCTAACCTTATAGCCCCTTATATTTATAACCTTAGAGCTTATTTATTACTATAGCTATAAGAATTTAGTTATTAATTATTTTACTAGCTAGGTATTGCTAGTAATAATTATGTGTTATAATAAATTAGATGCATTAGCTATAACCAATGATACTAAAAAAATTATAAAAATCAATAATTACGATTGTAATAATATATGCGGAGGGAAGGGAATTACTATGGAAAATGTTAGGTCTAACTACTGGGTCCACTATAAAAATTTGCTATAAGCCTAGTATTGGTTGCTAGCAGCCACCAGCCACATTTAGGGGTGCTAAATACGCAGGAGCGGGTGCTTGATAGTCACGCCCCAGAAATGAGATCCACATGAGCTCGGGGAGAAAACTCTCGATTATTTGGGTCATTATAAGTTTATAACACATATCCTTTCTTTCTATCCCTGCACTTTCGTATTAAGGTATTCATACTGTTTCAGTAACATCAGTCAGTAGATCAAGGGTACGGTGCGGTACTGAGCGGGACTATTTTCTATCACTTCATGAGCAGAAGGACATTGGCTGTGCTACAACAATGCGGAATTGTTGGACCGACTTTCATAAAAAAAAACAATCAATCAATCAATCGAAGAGCGGTGCGAGAAAATCCCAGTGATGTACAGTATCTCTTGAGTGGCCCCATTTCCCATAGCCAGGCAGCCAAAGAAAGGATCAAGGCTGAAGGAAGCTCATATCGTCATCCCAGACGCCAAACAACTTGCACAATGATCAGTTTGTCACCCCCTGAATCGCTAAGCCGAAAGACGTTCAAATCGATAAATCAAATTTCCCCGTTCGCCTGAACGGTTGCATGCCACCACCCGTGTCATCACTACTTGTTTGTTTCTGTTGTTAACACTTGACTGCCTAGCCCAGGGACTTGCACATTGGTCCAGCGTCGGCTGAGGGCGGTGAGTTGATTGTATTGCGCTGAACCCATTTAAACGATCATTTGCGCAACGCCGGCACCGCCTAGGGTCTTGCTTCCAATGAAGTCTTGACCCTTGAGACCGGCAAGTACGTAGCACAGAGCAGTGATAAGCAGGAAAACGGCGGCTGCAATCAAGCTTGAACGACCACCGAAGAGACTCATGAACTGGACGGTTGACATGATGCCATAAGCTGCGGCTCTCATGTAGTTGGTGGATATCTTGCGGACGAAATCATCGAATTTGCCAGATGTTGGACAGATGCGCAGCAGGAGAGGGACTTCGATGAAGAGAATGAGAAAGGAGGACGCGCTGAGATCCCTTGTTAGCGGTCACCTGCCAGAAATAACACTGCAGCTAGAGCTAAGCCAACAGACTCACATAGCAATAGCACAAAAAACTATGAGCAGAGGCACGAATGTAAAAATTGTCGAGATGCCTGTTGCCAGGCAAATAAACATGGACAATATTCCAAACCTGATTCATCCCACGTTAGTTCAATCGACTATGCTGTAACAGGTCGTGTTTGAGCGTTCTCGTGAATTATCCGGTGAAAAATATGTCTACAAGTTCTGTCGGCGGACAGGGGGCGGCGCAATGAGGGATTGATCGTTAGAACGAGACGGGGACTTACCACTGTCCATAGATGCCTGTCGAAAAGTCAGTCTTGGCAGAATCAAGAAAGGGCAAGTTTTTAGGAGCTTCAACTCACTGAAGTTTCTGGTCTGAAACTCTTCCTTGAGCGTCATCTTGAACGCTATCGCACGCTTCCTATCCTAACTAGTTGTTGTTTGTTGCTGCTTGGAAGATGCGCTCAGCGCGGTACAGTGTAATCAGCAAAGAGGGGGGATAAGTCGTTAGGCGTAGGATAGAATGGATTCGAATGAACCCAATATGCAGCTGCGTCGCGGAGCTTGTCCAGCGATATTGAAGCGGCCGGGCTGGGTGATGATGAGGAGGAATGCGAGGTGGTCGTCAAAGTGATCAACAAGTCGCACGTAGCCTCTTCTCCAGTACGGAGTAATAATAGCGGGCCCTTGCAAGAGGCTGGCCCAGTCAAGTCTGCTGATGGGGCTTAGCGAGGAAGCGGCACTCAGTCGGGAAGGCCACTAGCCCAGTAGAACAACGTGCCACTTTCGACTGGTACCTGGCTCCACTACATGAATGCCTTGACAGCACTGCTAGCCTCAATTAGCACAAAATTAATCCGTATAGGGATGAAATAGTAGCTCTTGGTTACTGATCTTTAAGGTACCTTTATCACTCTGGAACTTACTCCGTAGTGCGTTAGATAAATGCTCCCCGTCGTCAAGTGATAGCCACGTGATGCTTGCTTTTGGGGGGGTTCTTGGGATTGTGAAAGTGCAACACGTAAATTGCTGCTGCTGCTGCGGCCCTTGCGAATGGCTCCGTGACACCGCTGCCTTGGCAAGGATTTCACAGCTACACTCTACAATCCGCCGCCTCAGGCCCACACGCTGGTCGAGCAAGATGTTACAATAATCGATTTCGCGAAATAGGCTACTAGCAATAACATCAAATTCTCTACCCAGTTGTTGCTAACGTATTCATAGGTTTTACGCAGACTCGTGGAGACATGCCCAAGCCACCGACCCCATCTTTATAACACGAAGCTCGAGCAACTCTTCTACGCCCATGATCGAGCAGACCCAGGTTGAATGGCATACATGGTTAATCAAGTACTTTGAGTTTTGACAAACCAAGACCCTTCGAACACAAATATACTCGTCGATTCTGATTCTGGCCATCTCACGGGTTGTCGTTGACTGGGCGGATGCTACGGTTGAATCATTTGGCATTGCACTTTGGGGACTCTAGGTATTCTTGGCTACAGCGGCCCTGGCGACTGGGCATACTTGTGGGGTAATTCTTCCTATTCACGGACGCTATCTTGGCAAGCTTTCTTGGCTGAAATCAGAGCACCCCTTTCGGATCAGACTTGCACAGCCATAGATGAACTCAAAAGTCTTGGGATACTACTTCGACGATATGAATTTACGTGGGAGAGTGGGGTGGAAAAACCAGTGGATGATACTTCTCAGCTTGACATATATCTCGGAAGAGAATTAATTCAGAGGAACCCGGTTCTCGGGTCACACTAACTGCATGGAAATCGACTATCAGATGATTGGGCCGAGAGGGGCGCAAAACCTCTGGCAGCAGCCATTTCCGCTGGAGCAAAACGACCAGCTCTTGGTCCAGTCCATGGTATTTTGAAATGGATGTAAACGCCATGAGTTGTTGCCCGGCCGGGAACTGTGCGTAATTGTGCTCGAGCTCATCATGAAATTTGTCCCAGCTCTCGAACCCGAAACGGCCTCCATGAAACACATGAACATTGGGAAACTGGGGAAATGGGGAAATGGGAAAATGGGGGTTACTATGCAAAGTTCATGTGCTTGTAGGCGTGAAATGATGTCGCTTTTGCGCTCAAGCCTTGCCTGGCGAGTTTCTGGAGCTTCATTAAAGAAACTTCAACAGGCTCGCCTCCCAAAGGAAGGCCAAATTGAGCGAGCATTCAAGCCCCAATCTCATCCGTCCTAGTGTAGTCACCAGCGATGGCAGGCAGCTATGGATACCCGGAGGCTGTCTGCAATTGGCAGAGCCATGCTTAATTGATAAATGAGTGAACAGCACAAGGCGCTGCGAAAAACCAAAGCGGCACTGAAATGTCATCTTTCCGTTATCGAATAGCGCCAATACTTGCTTTGGACGAATTCCAGACGGGGTGACGCCGTGCAAACTTCTGATTGGTTCACGGTTGTGACAGCTCCATGTTGCACCACAGCTCCACGCTTTTATTATTATTGATGTCAAGTTTTCCACTTCCATTGCCGCCCGAGCACTCGTCAATTTATAAGTTAAAGCTTATCTGGCTGTAGTGACTTGTCAGCTGCCATTTTTTGTAATATACTTCTTTCTCCAGGGCCCGAAAATATCCCCCTCGAGTAAGCTGTATATCCAGATCACCCCGCCTGTTGGTCTAGTCGTGAAAATAATCGACCGTGGGGCATCATGACACTCACAGTCCTTACCGACACCCAGGTCAAGGAAGTCCTGGAGGATTTGACCGCCGATCAGTTGGATGATTTTAGGCGCGTGTTATCTTCTGCGTTGCACGAATTTTCCAATTCCACAGGAGCTGTTGGCGGTGACGTCTACCAACAACCTCATCGCATATCCACCATTCATTCCGGAACCAAGGCGACATCGCTCTACATGCCCTCATGCGGGCCCGAGGGCATGGGATGTAAAGGTAAAGGAGAGAGGCACGCACAGAAGGCTACGTAGCATTTCCTTTCGTGAACCAGGTCGATGTGTGAGATGCAGGCCAGAAGATGACATGACATACTGACTATTCATGAACAGTGGTCTCGCTCACTTCATCAGCCGCAACGGAGGATAATCCCAACGTGAAGCCCATCAGTCCCACGGGCGTGTTGAACTTGTTTAATCCCGACGGAAGCCCCATGGGCCTCGTCCATGCCAGTACATTGACAGCTTTCCGCACAGCTCTCGCATCAGCTTGTCTTCTCAATCGCCGGAATCATGTGAGGACTTTGACCGTCTTTGGCAGCGGCAGTCAAGCGTACTGGCACGTGAGACTGGCACTCCTTATGCGCGGAAGCACCATCAAGCACGTCCACATCATCAACAGACGATTCTCTGACAGCGCCGGGAAAATTTTGAGGCAGTTCACCGTAGTGCCTGCTGCGATAAAGGAGAGAGAAGGATGGGCGCACACCAAGTTCAGCATCTTGACCCCAACCTTCCATGATTTTGAACGACTTCAAAAGGAGCAGATCCGCAGCGCCGATGTGATTTACTGTTGCACGCCGTCTCGACAAGAGTTATTTGACGCCTCTATCCTCACATCGCACGAAGAAAGGAAGAAGGGCCGCTTGATTGTCGCAGTGGGGAGCTATACTCCTGAAATGCGAGAGCTTCCGGAGGGCCTATTGCAACTGGTGACCAAACCGCACGACAAGAATCATCGCCATTTCCACAGACATGCTGATGAGGGGGGAGTCATAGTCGTGGACACGCTTGAGGGCGTGATGAAGGAGGCCGGAGAAGTCATTGCTGCCAACATCTCGCCTCACCAAATGGTCGAGTACGTCTCCTCCATCCCCTTTAGGCCACGAACCATTGAGGCTTTTTTTTTTTTCCCCAGAAGCTAACAATAATTAGGCTCGGAGAGCTAGTCATGCTGCATCGTCTCGCGGTTGAAGAGTCCGAGACAGATACCATAGGCACTCAGACACCCATGTCAACGGATCTCGAATCTCCGATTGACGTCAATGACAAGACACCCTCCCTGTCTGCTGGATTCAATGAGGCACCGCCCAGATCAGCAAGCCCATCGAGTTCGACTTCGTCTCACCATGCCCGAAAACCTAATTTCCCTTTACCTTTCCGGACCCATTCCGGGGGCTCATCCGAAACTGAAAGTAAGAAAGAGGACGGGCTTGCTAGATGGCTGAGAGATGGCACTGTCGTGTACAAGAGCGTTGGTTTGGGCCTCATGGATCTTGTTGTTGGCATGCACCTGCTCAAGGTTGCCAACGCGAAGAAAATTGGCACAGAAATAGAGGGCTTCTGAATGAAAGAGTTTGCGGCAAGTGGCCAGAGGACGAAAGCGCGTTGAACTTGTACATCTGCATCGGACAACAGACTGTCTGCACTCTTTTTCTTCTTCTCTGGATTGGTAATGCAAAAGAGATTTCTTTACCATATACGTGGTGGTCATCACCGTCGAACTAGGGCAAGGCGGATATAAAGATGTAGATAGCTGTCAACTTTGATGGATATAAAACGACCATATATTCATACACGCATGGGCACGTGCCAAGGTTTTTTTTTTTTTTTTGCGTGCGTTGGCGAGAGATGGGGGGGGGGCTGGCACCTTTGTTCACCAATCTCTTCACCCGGTATATCATTCCTAGCGATATTCCATCCAACAGTTCCGTTCTATTCCAGCTCATATGCTATTTCGTTTCTACTAGAGACCGACCGTCTTTACTCGGCAACCCAGACGGCGGCCATACCCATACCAGTACCAACACACATGCTGGTGCTGCCAACCTTCTTACCAGTTCGCTTCAGCTCATACAGTAGGGTAGAAACCTGGCGAGCACCGGTGCAGCCCAACGGGTGACCGAAAGCAATGGCACCACCCTTGGGGTTGATCTTCTCGTGAGGAATGCCAAGCTGATTGGCACACCAGAGGCACTGACTCGCAAAAGCCTCGTTGATCTCGTAGATGTCAACATCGTCACGGCCGATGCCAGCGAGGTCGAGGGCCTTGGGAATCGCCTTCCAAGGACCCTGACCCATAAGGAGGGGCTTGACACCGACAACAGCACCGGAGACGTACTTTCCAATGATGGTCTGGCCGAGCTTCTCAGCGGTGGAACGTTTCATGAGGAGGACGGCAGCGGCACCGTCAGAGATCTGACTGGCGTTGCCGGCATGGATGCTGCCGTCAGCGGCGAAAGCAGGCTTGATCTTGCCCAGAGACTCGGCGGTGATGCCCTCTCGGACACCATCATCGCGGGCCACGGTGATCTCCTTGGTCTCGCCGGACTTGGGGTCCTCGAACTTGACCCTGAGGGGGACAATCTCGTCGTTGAAGAGACCTTCCTTCTGAGCCTTGACGGCCTTCTGATATGAGGAAGCGGCGAAAGCATCCTGGTCGGCGTGGGCAATCTTCAAGTCCTTGGCCATGTCCTCGGACAGGACACCCATGGGAACCTTGCAGTTGGCGGATTCCTCGAAGGACTCGAGGTTCTCGGAGAATTCGGTGACGGCAGAGGGGCTGCAATATACGGGTCAGTCAGCGTTGCATCGCGACAAAGGCAAGCAAGGCAGAAACCTACCCATACTGAAGGGACATGCTCTCAACACCAGCACCGATACCGACGTCAATCATGCCAGCCTTGATCTGATTGGCAATGTCGATGCAGGATTGCAAGCCAGACGAGCACTGTCGGTTCAAAGTGCGCACGGCAGTTGTCGCGGGGAATCCGGCAAACAAGCTGGCTGCACGCATCTCGGTAGCGCCACCACCAGGGGCGAGGACAGTGCCGACGCAGATGTCCTCAACAAGGGCGGGGTTGATCTTTGATCGGTCAATGATGGCCTTCAGGATACCGGCCATGATATCGGCGGCCTGGGTGTCTTTGAAGCCACCCTTTCCACCCTTTGTGAAGGCGCTTCGGCAGCAAGCAGTGACGACAATCTACCCATGCGGTGTCAATTCATCTCTTCCCGGTAGACGGATTCCAAAAAATATAACCCCCCGAAATCGACTTACATCGTCGGGACGCTTCTCCAGGATCTTGTCGCGACCGCCAGCGGTAGGGTTGCCGGTGAGCTGGCCACCCAGCTGAGAGAGTCTGTCGAGAGCTGTCGAGTAGACATGTTAGCCTGCGTCACACTGACAATCATCTATCCCGCAGAATCTATGGGGTGCAGAGCTACTTACCACCCATTGTGAGTCGTGACTTTGTAAGGGGAAAAATGTATGGTATATGGCGGCGTACTGGAAGAAAAAGTAGGAGAGCAAGAAGAGGGTCTGGGATCAATGACGACAAGGACAGGCGACCTCGATGGGATTGGTGGGCGGCGGAACCATTATAGCCATGATCAGGATTCTCGGTAGACCTCGGCGGCAGCCATCAGTGTGCTGTGTCTCTGATGTCAGCTGGGTCAACGAACGCCGAGGCATGGTGGCAGCTTGGCAGCAGTGGGCCAGCGCCCACAGAGGAGGCCCCGAGCCTTCTAGCGTCTTTCACATGCAAGGAAGCATGCTGCCTGCTTAAGCTCGTCACCAGATCAATTTTTTTTTGGCTTCAAAACTACCCCAGTAATTGGTTTTGTTTGCCGTGCTGTCACGAGGGGCCCCAAATTCTCTCAATCGAGCTCGGACCAGGGATTCGAGCCCATCTTGTTACATGCCATTTTCTCGGAGGGTTGGCCGTGACCAAGGAATATTCGCCATTCGTCAACCGCATGCATTCATTCATTGTCCTTTGCCAGCAACCGCTCCTCGAATTTTCTTCCATTTTTGTCCTTATTCATTTTGCGTTCACAGAAGCCAACGTCCTCATGCCAACACCAACACACCCCTCATCGAATCTGCATTTGCGAGCATAATCCCGATGCCCACACGAACAAATAAGCACCGCCGCCAGTATTACGAGCTGTCATACTTCCTCTCCAACGTGATGGACGACTGCCGCGTTGCGAGCGTTTTGGATAATTCTGCCAAGAACAATTTCATTGAGCTATGTGTTCATGCTTGATCGAAATGACCAAGAATGTTTGGAAATCGCCAACGCAACACAGTTGCGGTGTCTAAATTTGCGAAACAATCTGGCTGACTTTACCATACTGCACCTGCCTCAACGCCGCGTCGTCCCCGCTCCTCATGTCCCGCCGCAACGCTGCAAATATCAATCTGACTCTGCTTGTCGAAACGCTTCATCTAAGCTTTGCACTCCTTGGAGCTACCCGCAGCTGCTTTATCGTCTGGAGAGAAATTCAGACTGACGCTGTTGACACAATGTCGCTCATCTGTTGGTGTTGGGAACCCCTCGCCCTTGAATACATGCCCGAGGTGACCGCCACAGTTGGAGCAGACAATTTCAGTCCTGAGCATGCCCAAGGCTCTATCCTCATGTCTTGTTACAGCGCCAGGGATGCTGTCAAAATAGGCGGGCCATCCGCAGCCAGATTTGAACTTGTGACTGGCCCTGTAGAGCGGCGTATGGCACCCAGCGCACGTGTAGACTCCCTCTTCAGGATAGTGTTTGTCAAATTTTCCAGAACCCGCTGGCTCAGTCCCCTTTTCTCGTAGAATTCGAAACTGTTCTGCACGCAGGCATTAGGGATTGTTCAGATCTAGCAGAGCATCAAATTAACCACGCCGTACCTTTATTCAAAACAGCTTGCCACTCAGTGTCAGAGCGCTTGTCGGGGTACGTCATTGTGGACGAGGTCGACGAAGAAGATCCGAAAAAGGCACCGAGGAACGGGATACCAGACATGGATCGCAGGGGGACTGGTCGAAGAGCTGCGAAAGACGCTGTGGATGGAGCTCCGGGTCGAGTGAAGTTGGAAAAAGTATGGAAAATAGCGGAGATGAAAGGGTTAAATCGCATGGGAGGCATGGAGCTTTACAAAGGCCCAAAAGATGAGCATAAGCGAACAATTGTGTTTTATGGCTGAGTGAACAAGATGAAGGGTTCAGCACTTACACAAAAAGACGTTGACGGCGACAGGGATGTGCGGCGTTGACAAATCGCGGGGTGGCCAAAAGCGAGCAGTGGGCATTAAGTTTGGAATCAATCAATCACTTGCATCATCCACTGGCATCGAAGTCGATCTTCAGTCGATCTTAAGCCACGGCCCGCAGGGAGTGGAATCAGTTGGAGCCGCCTGGAATGTTACTCACTTTTGTTCGCAACGGTTGCCTGCAGCTTTTACTCGTAGTACGAGATTCCTCCACGGTCGTGGCGATGAAAAAAAAAAAGGCAGCCTATCATATCGATATGATGAACAAGATGGCATCTCCTCCGTTTAATCATCCGTCTCTTTTTTTGGATTGTCGCCATCCTTGGCTCATGGTCCAACCCTGAGGAACAAAGGTCAGTGTGAAACTCTGCTTAGGGCCAGCGGCTGGTGCGGGCATCAAGTAGACTTACCCCAAGCATGGGGGGTGTGGGCAAATTGCATGTGGCATTATCGCCACGACAGAGCAACCCCCCCTTCCTCCTTGACATTTGCCGTTTCGACATCAATCTCCGATTCAACAAACCAGTCCACTTCCTGCCTGTCACTCTTCCCCCATAACCGCAGTCCACCAATATTTCCAACGCGGAATAACTACTACACCATGTCCCGACGCGCGCCAAACCCCGCTGCCGAGCGGGCGGCGCAAAACCAAGCCACTATTAAGAATCTCCTGAAATTGGAGCCCAACAAAGTCTGTGCTGATTGCAAGAAAAACAAACGTATGTATCTTGGTCCAGAGATCACTCAATCGAGTTCCAGATGATCTGACAAGTGTTTCTTTTGCTATAGATCCCAGGTGGGCTAGCTGGAATCTGGGCATCTTTGTTTGTATCCGATGCTCAGGCATCCATCGAGGCATGGGAACCCATATCAGCAAAGTCAAATCGGTCGATCTCGACTCTTGGACGGACGAACAGCTTCAAAGCGTTTTGAGCTGGGGCAACGCACGCGCAAATAAGTACTGGGAAGCCAAACTTGCGGCCGGTCACGCTCCATCGGAAGCGAAGATAGAGAACTTTATCCGTACCAAGTACGAATTGAAGCGGTGGGTGATGGATGGACCAAAGCCGGATCCCGCCACTTTGGATGTGGACGGAGACGACGATGTGCCTTTGAGCTTGGTGAAGGAGAAGCAGGTTCTTGACAGAAAAGAATCTATCCGGAAGGCATCTGTCGGACAATCTTCAGCCCCACGCAAAATTCCAGCTCCCCAGGGCGATTTGATCGGAGGAGACGATCCATTTCCATCTCGTGCGAATTCTGCTGGCCCTTCAGTTGCCAAGGTCGCCCCCAAAGCCGAGCCTGCTGCTGCCAAGGCGATGAATGCGCGAGATTCGTTGCTCGGTCTTGACTTCTTAGGGGGCCCGGCTGCTCCGCCTCGTCCTGCAAGCACTCCTGGAGTAACGTCGCCTGTAGGTCAATCTCGGCCAGACCTCAAGCAGTCGATACTTTCGCTCTATGCCTCTGCCCCAAAGTCGCAGCCGCAACAACCTCCCCAACAACAGCACGCATTCGGCGGCATGGGGACCCCAGCTGCGAGTCATCAACAACAAGGTTCCATGGGGGGGTTCAATGATGCCTTTAGCTGCCTAGACATCTCGCATACAACCAGCCCGAAACCTGCAGCCGCCGATCCTTTTGCAAATATTGGAAGCGCACATTCGAGCACGCGAGCTACCACACAGGCATCCAGCTCCAGTGCTTTCGGCGGTTTGAGTGGCGGTAGCTTTTTTGATACCAAGCCACCCCAACCAACGACGTCTTTCCACCAACAAAAGCCATCCAAGTCTGGATTTGGAAGCTTATCGTCCTTTTCCTCACCCCCGCCTACTCAGACATCATCCGCGCCGCCGCCAAAGCCTGCTCAATCGGCATCATCCGCCATGGATGATCTCTTTGACTTGTCGGCACCCGTAACGCAGGCCTCTCCACCACCACCACCGATTTCCTCGCCTCCCGCTACTACAAATATAATAATAATATTAGATATATATCTAATAAGGCAATAGAAAGAGGTTATTATAGGAATCGCTAATGCTATACATATTATAGTTATTAATGCTATGTTATTTTATTATTAATAGATGGTTTACCTAGATTTATAATAGGCACTATTAGTTATTATATATAATAGATAATTTACATTTAATATCCTAATTATAGAATATAAGGGATTTAATATATATATCTAGAGATAAATAGATAATATATTATAAGGTACTAGAGCAATAGCATACTATAATAATATTATTATTA
Organism: Epichloe coenophiala; assembly: GCA_018801565.1. NCBI lineage: Eukaryota > Fungi > Ascomycota > Sordariomycetes > Hypocreales > Clavicipitaceae > Epichloe > Epichloe coenophiala. The sequence continues at coordinate 1,428,425 of JAFEMN010000005.1, read as the reverse complement.
CCTTAATTAGCTTTAAGCAATATATTATAAACTTATAACAAACCTTCTAATGTTTAATAGATAATAATATCTTAATTAGCCTAAAGAAGATATTTATAGCTTACCTAATAGCTAAAGTATTAGGGAGACTTATTAATTCCTTAGGAATAGTAATACTAGCTAAAAAAATTAGCGGTAATTAGGTATCTTAAATTTCTAAAGATATTATAAGTATTAGAATATTTATTAGGTTTTATAGAAGCCCTAAGATATTATATTCTAGGATATACCTTAATTATTAAACTATTATAAAACTATAAAACAAACTTACTCTAGGTATATTAAGTAGTTAAAATAAATAAAGATAACAAAGCCCTAAAAGGGAAAATATCTAAGCTAGTAAGATATAATTAGGCAAAGAGTGTTAATATACTATTACTTTCTAGGAAGGAAATTAAGGTATTTAATATATTAAAGGTAGCACTAATAAAGCATACTATATTAACGCTATTCTCTCTAAATTAATAATTATTTATAGATTTTAATATATTAGAAGTTAGTATTAGTGTTATAGTGTATTATATTAAGAATAAAACAATCCTAAAGTTAAGAGTAAAAGGGATAATTATTAAATATCCCCCTTATATAGTAATTTAGCTAATTATATTTCTTTCTAGAACCCTATCTAATATAGAAAAGAGGTACTAGTTAATAGAGCTTAAAGTCTATAGTTATATATAGATACTATAAAAGTCTAGGCAGTGGATTAAGGTAACTTAGTTACTACTAGTAATATATTTTATAGATTACTACTTAATTATTAATATAGGTTAATAATTAGATATTACTAATATAATAAGTAAATATATAGTAAATAAAAAATTAATATAAGCTATAGAATATATTAGCTAATTTAATATTAGACTAATTTATAAGCTAGGCAAGGATTATCTAGTGCTAGATGCCTTAAGTAGGTTAAAAATAATAGAGAAAACGCATAATAATAATACTCTAGGATAATTAGATAATATACCGGATAATAAACTAAAGTATTAGAAAACGCTCTATGATTTTAAAACAGTATAATATATAGAATATAATCTAGTTATAGCACTAATACCTTAATTTACTATACCTATGGCAGAAAGGCTAATAGTATCTCTAGTTAGAATATCTCTAGATTTTAAGAAATTAATATAATTAGGATATAATTAGGACCTAATATAGAAGTATATTATAATAGTACTAGAGAGTAATGCCTATTTACCTATAGAGAACTAGGTAAAGTTACTATTTAGCTAGGAAGATAGATTATTATAGAAAATAACTCTAGGGTTCTAGCTATAATTATATATACTAAAATCCGCTATTAAGGACTTATATAATAGTATATATAATAGTAATTATATAGGCTATATAAAACTAAGTAAGATTATATAATAATTCTATATACCTTATAGGTTATGTAAATTATAAAACTACCTAAGAACATGCCTATTATATTAAATTTACTAACTAAGAAAACACTTATAATATAGTAATTTATAGCTATTATTAGCGCTACTAGCACTATATTATATAATTTCTATTAATTTCCTATTATCTTTACCTATATTAGTAAAGGGTAATAATTTAATACTTATAATTATTAATAAATTTAGTAAGTAAACTATATTAGAGCCTTATTAAAATAATATTATAGTAGTAATCTATATAAGGAAATTATATAATTAACTACTAATATTAAATTAGGGAATACCTAAGATTATAATAAGTAATTATAATTAAAGGTTTTTAGCAGTACTATAGAAAGCATTCTAGAATTTAGTTAGAATAAAATTATTATATTTAATAGCATATTATCTATAAATAGATAGCTAGATAGAATAAACTATATAGATAATAGAATTAGCTATCTAAATATACTTTATATAACTAGATAATAATTAGTTATAGCAATAGATATTACTATAATTGCAGTTTAAATTTAATAATATAGTAATTAAGATAATAGGATAGTTACCTAACTAGATTATTATAAGATTCTCTCTAAATAATATTATTTCTTTACTATACTTAAGAGAACTAGAGATATTAGATAAACTATTAGAATAACTATAAGCATATAATATAATTATATTAGCAGTAATCTAGATAAAGATACATTATAATTAAAAACATATAAGCAGATTTTTTAAACTTAGTAACTAAGTACTAATTAAACTAGATAACTAGGTATACATAATTCTAAGATAAATAAGCCTAAAGTATAGACTAAAATTCGCTAGATTATTTTAAGTGCTATAATATATAGGAAGATTAGTATATAAGCTAGATATACTAGATAATTAGCGGATTTATCTAGTAATCTTAGTTAACTATTTAGAGCAATTCTATTAGGATATATTTAATAGATAGTTTAGAATAATAGCGCTAATTTAATTAGTAAACTATAAAGTTAATGTAATTCTAGCGTAAAGAGAAAGCAATAGAATTATTAAATATTTAGTTAAATTTAAGAATTTAACTCTAGTATATAACTAGTAGTTACTAAGTTAATAAATAGCTTATAGGCTATTAAGAAGTAAACTATAAGTAAATAATATAATTTACTATAGTAAGTAATAGTAGCTATAGCTATAAGTAAGGGAATGCCCTTCTTACTTACTTTTCTCTTATTTTATATGCCTTACTTCCTTTACTTTCTTTTCTCTATATTTCTTACTTTCTTTACTTTCTTTACTTGCTATATTTTATTAGTTTATATACCTATTAATTAGTTATATTTATATATAATTATTTATTAAATAGGATAGTTATTATAGAGTAGTTAGTTACTTAATAATTATCTAATAGTAAATATAATAATACCTAGGGATACCTAAGAATAGGTATAATAAATTAAGTAAATAGTAAATAAAGAGAAATTTTACTAAATAGCTTAGCACTTTAAAGCATACTATTAGGTATATATACTAATAAAGGTAAGAATAGTATTAAAAGATAACTAATTTATTAAAGAGTTCCTTATATTTACTAAAATAACCTTATAGGTATTAAATTATAGTTTACTAAAAAAGGTAAGTAATACTTATTAAAACCTAGGAAAAGCCTTAGTAATACTAGTATTAGCTAGAGTTATTTAGGGAAAGTTAGTATATAAGGGAATTAGTATATATAAATCTAATAGTAATTAATTTAAGATAATCTTAAACTAATTACTAGTTACTACTTATCTAATAAACTTAGAAGCACTAAAATAATAATTAAATACCCTAATAAAAAAAAGAAAGCATATAAAAGTGCTAGAAGACCTACTAGACTAAGATCTAATAGTTCCTTAAATACTAAGCATTTTACTACTACTAACTTTAACTATTCTAGGTATTTTTAGGTTAATCTTTACTCTAATTAATAGATAGATTATAATAGCACTAAACCTATTTATAATGCTATAATAAGGCATAATTATACTAGAATACGCTATGCCACTACCTAGGATAGAAGTAGTAGTAAGATAATTACTATACTTAGTTAAAAATAGCATATAGTCCTTTATATTACTACTAGAATTAGGAAGTATAGAGGTATTATTATTAGTATTAAGAGCTAGTATTATAATTCCTCTAAGCCTAGTAATAGTAATAATATCTAGAAATAGTTCTCTTAGAAATAGAAGGGAAAGATAAGCCTAAATAAGCTAGAATAAATAAATAAATAATACTATTAAGAGAAATATAATAGTGCTTTTAGATTTAAAGGTATTAGTTAATAGTAATATAGAGATACTATAATAACTAAGGAATAATTAAAGAGATAATTAGACTATTATAAGTTTAAATATAAATATAATTAATATATAAATAAGATAATTAACCTTCTAGTTATAAAGGTAGGAAATAATTAATAGAAATATAGTATTACTTATATAATACTTAATAGGTATATATTATACCCTAGAGGATATATAAAATATTATATAGGTAGAGAGGGAGATATAATAAAAGCTGTATTTTAAGATAGAATAATTAATAATTATTAGTAATAATAGCTTAGAAGAAGAACTAAAAGGGAGAGATAAGAGAAGTTATAATAAAAATAGCAATATATTTGCTTAATAATTAGATAACTTAATAATAGGAGATATTTGCTTAATAGTTAGATAGGTTAATAATAAGGGTATTGTCTTTAAATTAGCGGCACCTATCACGTATTACATACGTAATCATGCGCCATAAATAGTGCCCCGCAGGGCTAGTTTAGCTGAATAGATCATCCTTTACCACATTCCCTTACACAGCCCATCAAAACTACCAGGTGGGTCTGGCACGTCACGCTCGCCCCGGCGCGTCTCTCGTGGTGGGACATACGGGACAAGGCAAAGAAAAGGGTTCGTGTCGTGACTTAGTAAACTGGCACCAGACAGATGCAAGCACAACCAAGAAAGAGCCGGCTGCCTTGGTCCCTGTCTAAACACCAATCGTATAAACCTAAATGCTGTCTTGTCACCCGTCATTGATTGACCCTGCAACTAGTCGGCACCAAAGACAAAGACACGCCACTGCAAATCTCTGAGCAACCGCACTGGCTTGCCCAGGACAATCGGCATCACCAGTTCACTATGACTTCAGTCCTTCCCCAGAAGCGGGTACTAGGCGAGGCTGGTTCTCGCCAAAATATACCACCCTCAACGCCAGGGTCGGTCAAGAAGAGAAAGACCGACATATTCTCCTCATCCCCTGCACCCCGGTTCACTGGCTCACAAAGAGACCCAAAATCGAAATTTGGGTCCAGTCAGCCCAAGAGCGCCTTCGAGACCGAAGTGCTCGAGAAGCTGAGCCAAGACATCTCAGACCTCAAACGCAGCAATGCCGAAAAGGATCAGGCATGGGACCGTCCTCCAGTCCAAGATTTTGAGCCCAATCGGGACAGCTTGTGCTTCCAATCTATCGAAGCCGAAGAGGGCACCTTGCATGGCGGAAAAGCGACCGTCAAGCTGTTTGGCGTCACGCAGGAGGGTTACTCTGCCATGCTTCATGTCACCAACTTCAAGCATTATTTATACGTTCCGGCACCGCCCATGTTCCAACCACAAGACGTCAATGCGTACAAGGCATTCCTCGAGTCACAAATTGCCCAGAGTCAACCCGCCATCCACTCCATTGCCATTGCCTACCGAGTAGACATATACGGCTTCAGCGGCAATAAGCAGAACCCGTACCTCAAAATCACCGTCAACGACCCCAAGTTCATCAACAGAGTGCGATCGACTATCGAGAGCGGCAATGCCAACTGGAAAGGCATGTGGAAAGGTGATGGCATCAGGACATACGACAACATTCAATACGTCCTTCGATTCATGGTGGACTGCAAGGTACGACGTGCCATCGGCACATGCTGCAATATGGTATCAACAAAGAATTGACTAACTCTTTCCGTTTTCTTTTCCGAACCAGGTTCAAGGTATGGCTTGGGTCGAGGCACCAGCGAATACATACAAGCTTCTGACCGGGTCCGAGAGACAGTCCAATTGTCAGATTGAGGCCGAGGTTCCCTATCTGGACTTGATTGCTCATAAACCCGAAGGAGATTGGGCTAAAATGGCTCCTCTGCGTATCTTGTCTTTTGACATTGAGTGCGCAGGTCGAAAGGGCATTTTCCCCGAAGCCAACCAAGACCCCGTCATCCAAATCGCCAACGTGGTCACCAAATACGGGGAGAAGAAACCGTTCATTCGTAATGTATTTTGCCTGGACACTACAAGCTCCATTGTCGCGACTCAGATCCTGGAGTATGAGAAGGAGGATAAGACGTTGAGCGACTGGCAGCAATTTCTGATCAGGGTTGACCCGGACATCATCATCGGCTACAACATTTCCAACTTTGATTTTCCGTACCTCCTAGACAGAGCAAAGCATCTGAAAGTAGCCAATTTCGATCATTGGACCCGGCTGCCGAGCGTCCAGTCTAGAGTCAAGGATACCAACTTCTCGAGCAAACAGATTGGCAACAGGGACACCAAAGCCACCAACACCAACGGGCGACTACAACTGGATTTGCTGCAATTGATTCAAAGAGATCATCAACTGCGAAGTTACACGCTCAACTCCGTATGCGCGCACTTTCTAGGCGAACAGAAAGAAGACGTGCACCATACCATGATTACCGAACTTTTCAATGGAACACCGGAGTCTCGCCGACGTTTGGCTCTTTACTGTCTCAAGGACGCGTACTTGCCACAGCGATTGATGGATAAGTTGTCGTGCTTGGAAAATTATACGGAAATGGCGAGAGTCACGGGCGTTCCGTTTAATTTCCTGCTCTCTCGTGGGCAACAGATCAAATTCGTCAGCCAGCTGTTTCGAAAGGCTTTGGAACAGAAACTGGTGATTCCGAACATGCGATCTGAAGCATCGGATGAGCAGTACGAAGGTGCTACGGTCATTGAGCCAGTTCGTGGCTATTACGACGTGCCTATTGCCACACTCGATTTCGCATCTCTGTACCCGAGTATCATTCAAGCGCACAACCTGTGCTACACAACACTATTGGACAAGAAAACTGCCGTTCAGCTGGGCTTGGTGAAGGACGAAGACTACATCGTCACACCCAACGGTGACATGTTCGTCACGGCGAAGCAGAGGAAAGGTCTCCTGGCACAGATTCTTGAGGAGTTGTTGACTGCTCGAAAGCAGGCCAAGCGTGAGCTAGCCCAAGAGACGGACCCTTTCAAGAAAGCTGTGTTGAATGGTCGTCAGCTGGCTCTGAAGGTCAGCGCCAACTCTGTCTACGGTCTGACTGGCGCCACCACGGGCAAGCTACCGTGCTTGGCAATCGCTAGTAGTACAACCAGTTTTGGACGACAAATGATTGAAAAGACCAAGGATGAGGTGGAAAAGAAGTACAACATTGCCAACGGATACTCACATGACGCGCAGGTCATCTACGGTGATACTGATTCCGTCATGGTCAAATTCGGCACCAAGGACCTGGCAGAGGCCATGAGGCTGGGCGAGGAGGCATCGCATTACGTATCAGACAAGTTTGTCAAGCCGATTAAGCTCGAGTTCGAAAAGGTCTACTTTCCCTATCTCCTCATCAACAAGAAGCGTTATGCAGGACTGTACTGGACCAAGACGGAGAAATACGACAAGATGGACACAAAGGGCATTGAAACGGTTCGGCGAGACAACTGTCTTTTGGTGCAGACAGTTATCGAAAAGGTGCTGAGAATGATCTTGATTGACCGGGACGTCAGTGGCGCGCAAGAGTAAGTTGCTTCCCCGGTCGCCGGCGGCGCGAGAGTTTCAAGGTGGTTGGTTCTGTTGCTGACATTGGCACACACACAACAGATACGTCAAGGAAATGATTGCCAACTTGTTGCAAAACAAGGTGGACATGTCAAAGCTTGTCATTACCAAAGCGTTGACCAAGGATGACTATGCAGCGAAGCAAGCGCACGTGGAGCTAGCCCATCGCATGAAGAAGCGAGATGCTGGCTCGGCCCCCGCTCTAGGTGATCGTGTAGCGTACGTCATGGTCCGTGGCGCGGCTGGCGCAAAGAATTTTGAGAAGTCAGAGGACCCTCTCTATGTGCTAGAGCACAACGTTCCCATCGACACGAAGTACTACTTGGACAATCAGTTGGCCAAGCCTCTGGGACGCATCTTCGAGCCCATTCTGGGCGAGACCAAGGCAAAGACGCTACTGACGGGCGATCACACGCGAACCATCTCGGTAGCCGCGCCGTCGGTGGGTGGGTTGATGAAGTTTGCCACGAAGACGCAGACATGCATGGGCTGCAAGAAGCCGCTCACAGGCAAGCAGGAAAGCAACGGTGCGGTGTGTTCAAACTGCGCGCCGCGCGTGGGTGAGCTATACAAGAGGACGTTGGACAAGGTGTCTGATCTTGAAGTCCGGTTCGGGCGTCTTTGGACGCAATGCCAACGATGCCAAGGCAGCATGCACTGCGAGGTGATTTGTAGCAGCAAAGATTGTCCCATCTTTTACATGCGAATGAAGGCCAAGAAGGATTTGGAAGATGCCGGCAAAGATTTGTCGAGGTTCGACATGGATGTGGCTACCATGTGGTGAACCGGTCGTGCATTTATCACAGGGTCGTAATCTTGGAGCACATGTATGTATGTATGTATGTATGTATTGGGCGTTGGGGCGCACGGGAGAGAGAAATTGGGGAATGACTTGTCGATTTGACGCAGGGTATCCCGAGCTGTTGTATTATAATCCGTACAAGATGCGCATTGTGTGGAATCAAGCTATACGAGATGATGATACGAGATGATGCCAGCTTGTCAAGCCGAGCTGCCGACGCCTCCGATGCCGGGGGACTCTGGTGTTGGATGCAACAAGTTCGGGCCGATGGGTAAGGGGAGAGATTTCATTGCCAGACACCTACATAATAATGTACGGAGTGGAGTACTCCGTAGGGTAAGTAAAATACCTCGTGCTTATCGGATGGAGGGGCCACAGTGATTGGTTGCCGATGTCGCCCATTGGCTGCGCATCAGTTGCGGCGACGCAATCGAATCCGGCGACCAGTCTCTGAACTGGTTTGCGCGTCATACATACGTCCATGTAATCCGTACTCCGTACAACGAAAAGTTTGTTTGCAGTGTGAATACGTCCGTATATCTCTCCCTCCACCAGCGTGCACACCTGCCCGACAACGTCCCTCACACACTCACACATGACGCCAAATGCCTCATCCCAACGGCAACGGCAACGGCAACGGCAACGCTCCCTCCACGCCCGCCGCCAAAATGTCTCACCTTCCCTCGGAGCCTGAGTTCGAGCAGGCGTACAAGGGTATGTGTGTATGCCTTGATTTTTCACCCGGGCAGCAACAAAGTTTTGAAAGAAAGAAAAGACCGCTAACCCGGCAACACAGAGCTCGCCAGCACCCTCGAGGACAGCACCCTATTCCGCGACCGCCCCGAGTTCCGCACCGCGCTGCAAGTCTGTGCCGTTCCCGAGCGTGTGATGCAGTTCCGTTTCGTCTGGGAGGACGACAGGGGCAGTCCGCAAGTCAACCGCGGGTACAGAGTGCAGTTCAACTCGGCGCTGGGCCCGTACAAGGGCGGCTTGCGGTTCCATCCTAGCGTCAACTTGTCCATGTGCGTCGGCTGTCCCTCCCCTTTCTCTCTCTCTCTGCGGAACTGACACATTGTGTGTGTAGTCTCAAGTTTCTGGGCTTCGAGCAAATCTTCAAGAATGCCCTGACTGGCCGTACGTCAAACCCCCCAAATCGCTTCTGCGAGCCCTCTATGTATATTGCCATGGCGCAATGGAAACATGGACAATGGAGGGAAGAGCTAACGAGGCTCCTTTTCACAAAAAGTCAACATGGGCGGTGGCAAAGGTGGTGCCGACTTCGATCCAAAGGGCAAGAGTGACGGTGAAATACGCCGCTTCTGCCAGGCTTTCATGCGCGAGCTGTCCAAGCACATTGGCGCAGATACAGATGTTCCCGCCGGTGATATTGGTGTGTCGGGCCGCGAGATCGGCTTCATGTACGTATCGTCAGGCCAGGAACCGATGGGAGGGTGTCTTGACTGGGAAAGGCCTCAGCTGGGGCGGTAGCTTGATTCGACCTGGTAAGTTCCATCATTGGGGGGACCTTTCAGTCGAGAGCAGCAAGTGAGTGGCAACAGCAGCTGACACGATTCCGAATCGGAAAAAAAAAAAAAAAGAGGCCACGGGCTACGGTCTCATCTACTACGTCCAGCATATGCTGGAATACGCAGGCCGCGGCGGCTTCTCCGGCAAGAAGGTTGCCATCTCGGGATCCGGCAACGTCGCGCAGTACGCCGCTCTCAAGTGCATCGAGCTCGGCGCCCTCGTCGTCTCGCTGTCCGACTCGAGGGGCGCCCTCGTCGCCGCCGGGCCCGGCTCGGAGACGACGTCCTTCACCGCCGAGCACGTGGAGAGGATTGCCGAGCTCAAGGTCCGGCGTCGCGCGCTGAGCGACTTCCGAGACCACGGCGGACGATACGAGTACATCGAGGGCGCCCGTCCCTGGGTCCACGTCGGCAGCGTCCATGTCGCCCTGCCGTGCGCGACCCAGAACGAGGTGAGCAGGGAGGAGGCCGGTGCTCTGGTCGTCGCCGAGGGCTCCAACATGGGCTGCACCCAGGACGCAATCGATCTGTTCGAGGCGCAGCGCAGGAATAAGGGCGGCGAGGCCATCTGGTATGCTCCCGGGAAGGCCGCCAATTGCGGTGGCGTAGCCGTGTCTGGGCTGGAGATGGCCCAGAACAGCCAGGTATGTCACAATGTATATATATATATGTACACATAGATTGTCCTCTCCCTTCCTTTCCGGGGTTTTCAGCCCGTTTTGTACGAGATGAAGAAAAGAAGCTGACGGAAAGAAAACCTGCGTCTGCAGCGCCTGAGCTGGACATCCGAGGAAGTGGACGAGAAGCTCAAGGGCATCATGAAGAAAGCCTTCACCAACGGTCTCGAGACGGCCAAGAAGTACGTCGAGGCCAAGGACGGCGAACTCCCCAGCTTGGTGGCCGGGAGCAACATTGCTGGCTTTGTCAAGGTTGCTGAGGCGATGCACGACCAGGGCGACTGGTGGGCCTGATGTCGCATGGTGTTGCGTTGGACTCGGGAAGTTCTTTGGTAAACGGGAAACGGGAAACGGGAAACGGGATATGGGAATATAGAATTTTTTTTATATTTTTTTTTTCCTGACATGATCTTCTTGTACGATTTTCTTATAGCAATTCATTTTTTACTTCTTTTCCTTGCAAACACAGGAGATTGTCGATATATGTTGGTTTTAGATTGATCGTTGCCTGGGTATGGCTCGGCACCAAGACCGTGAAAACATGACTTTTTCGCCCAGCCTTGCAACAAACATGCTCGAGTCTCGACCATGTTATGCGACCCCGAGGAGAACTTGTCTTTTGGGGGCCTCCTCATATGCTGTTCTTGCCGCTTCAACCTTTTGGGGTATAACTCACGGCTGTTTGTTGCGGAAGACTTCTTGCACAACGTGGTTTTATGGTCGTGTATATATATCTGTCTATACTGTTACCGACCGTACAGCATGACCATGAAGTTACATTCATCCATCATGTTGACAATGAATTGTTGGCGCGTAGAAAAGAAGAGAAAAGGCAACGCAAGCGACAGACATTGCCTTCGAGGCAGTGCGGTTTCTACATGGCGCTTCTTCACCTTCACAGCGGCAGAGTTGTGTCCTCGTGGCTTCATGGGCATCTGGAAAAACCCGCCTTTCCGTCCCAAGACACCCCGAGCGAGTGTGTCAGATGCAACATGAGTGAGGCAGTTCCGCGCCCAGCCGAGGGCCGCGGGGAGGCGAAACAGGTGACGCTGGACTCGGACATTCGGCCAAGTGAAGCTAAACATAGAGTCAGTCAAAAGGTTCAAGGCGACAACGGATGTCTTTCATGCTGACAGCAAGGCCTTCACCCTTGGGCCCTTCACCCTTCGCACGACACGACTGGCAGACATTTCTCCGACAGACACTGGGGCGCATCGCGCGTTGTCTCTGTAGAATGGCACACTTTTCCCCCAAGCGAGCATAGTTGCATATTCCGCGGATGGAATCAAGCACAGAGTCGGCGGTTGACATTCCAACCCAGCCCGCGGCAAGGAATAGAATGCACTCTAACCATTTTCCGTTCGGGGCATTCGTGTCTGAGACATGTCAGACAACTTCCATCAAGTCCCAGTGGTCTGCCTACCTTACCTTGCTAGTAGCTGTCCTTTTTTTCATTTCTCATTTCTCAATGACAACAGGGCGACGGTGTCTTCACACATCGTCTTGTCACGTAAAACATTGTTTCTCAGTGGTAGTCCACCCTTCGCGTTGATCTTGATCTGCTTCGATAGGGCCGCCGGGCTGTCTCGGTTGTACTTGGAATCGGGGCACCCACTGTTTCTTTTCTGTTGGTTTCGTACATGATGGCAAGGCAAAACTAATAAAGCCAAATTGGGGGCACCGGTGAACTGCATTCTGCGCAGCCACATGTGCTTGTGCTTGCTAAAGAGGTGACCTCCTGCTTCGATAGGCCCCTCCAGCCACCAAACGGCCAGTCCCCCGCGCATCGAGTGAAGAAAGCGTCACCTCACTTGCTGATCGATCAAATATACTTCCCCCCGGGCTTGGCTTGCCATTTTCTTCTACCAACCGAGGAGTGCTACTGTCCGGCCATGCGATATGCGAACCGATCTGTCATATTGACGCCGTCCCTGCCGTACCTTTTCTTTACGTCGGCTAGGGTTGACTAGGCGAGGCAAAGCTTCTTCGATACGTTTCATGGTTCTTCGTCTTCATCGCAGGGGTTCCGTCTGTTGCGAGCTCTCTCATCCATCATGAGGGTTTCAAGCCGGTCTTTCTGCATGAGCATGAGCACTTGGCTGGTGATGCTCAGCATCAGCCTCGCACATGCACAAACGACGAAATCGAATCTGAACTCGATATTCATCTCCGCTTCCGACCTACCGTCTTGTACTGTGTGTATATATATACTCTGCGCCCGACTTTCAGTCCGGTCCGTACAATGAGCTGACAAACATATCCGACGTCCAGTTGGATTGCGCTGGTCGGGACATAGTAGAAACAAGTTGCACGAATCGAGCGTGTGCATGCGAGCTTGATCATGCATTTGACAATGCTGCATCGTGCCTCCGGCACTCGTGTACTTATCAAGACATATCAGGTACGTGGGCGGTTCTCTTTGTTTTCATTCTGCTGTTCCAATGAAAACAACATGGAGGCTCACCAGAACGACGGAAACCGGCAGCGGCCAAGAAAATAAGCAGTCCAGCATGCCGCGGCAAGATTCATGGGAGAGACCGATCAACCGAGTATCTAGCCGTCAACATGGCTCTGGGTATCGTCACCGCCGTCGTCACCATCGCTCGACTCGTCTTCAAACGACGTTTCAGCGCCAGTCGCCGGTACAGCCCGGACGACTGGGTGGTTCTCACAGCGCTGGCCGTCGGCCTCCCCTGCGCCATTGTCAATCGCCAAGGCCTGGTGCACCACGGCCTCGGAAAAGACGCCTGGACAATGTCGGCCGAGGACGTCTCGACCTTCGCAATGTACTTTTACGTCCTCGAGGCTCTGTACCTTTCCGCCATTTCGCTGGTCAAGTTGACGCTTCTGGTCTTCTACCTCACGATATTCCCGAGCGTCAGCACGGGCGCCTGGACGCGTGGCATGCTCTGGGGCTCCATTGCGTTCAACGTCGTTTTGGCTGCAGCCTGCGTCTTTCTCGCAATCTTCCAGTGCAACCCCGTCTCGTACTACTGGAAACAATTCCTTCACGACGACGTGACGGCGACTTGCATTGCTTCTGCTCCGGTAGCCTGGGTCAACGCGTCACTCAACGTTGCCCTGGATCTGTGGATGATTGTCATCCCTCTGAAAGAAGTGTGGAACCTTCGGTTGAACTGCAAGAAGAAGGCTGGCGTTGTCATCATGTTCCTCATGGGGACCCTGTACGTTTTTGTTTCTTTCTTTCTTTCTTCTTTTCTTTTTTTGGGTTCACATTCCGAACCAAGATTTCACTCCTTCCCTGTTCATGTACTGACAACCTGTTCGTAGCGTGACAGTCGTGTCCGTCTTGCGACTCGCCTCGCTATCGCGTTTCGACGCTTCCATCAATATAACGTGGGACTATTTCGGCGTTGCGTTATGGTCCACCATCGAAATCAACGTCGGCATCATATGCACGAGTCTCCCGACCATGAGATTGATCCTGGTCCGCATTTCACCAGGAGTATTTGGCTCACAGGATTCCAATGCAAAGTCGAGACAGAGTTCGAATTCGTCAGAACTGGTCGCGAGGAGGCAGAGACGGCTATCAAGCATAGGAACATTTGTCGAGGATGAGGAAGAGCTGGGCCCGTATGTGAGACCGAAGCTGTTCAACGTTGGCTCGCAGGAGGCAAATTTGAACCCCGCCTTTGCGTCTCCGCGTTTCGGCAACGTCCAGTGCGCGGAGCCTCGGCACAATTTACCAGCTTTGCAACCAGCAACTTTCCCAACGCAAGTTGCTCAGTCATGCAATATTGCATCTTGATCCGCCATGGCTCGCTTTCATCCATCTGCTTTCCCTCGGGACGACCCATCTCTTGCTGTTTCATGGTAGCGACTTTTGCAAACTCTTGATATTTCCGCAATCTCGACCAAGTCTCGCTCTATCCATTCGAAGCTGAAAGCCATCACCTCTTCCCCCCCCCCCAAAAGAAAAAGAAACCATCATGGCATCGATCGGGCCACCGCCCCTCACGGGCATCAAAGTCCTCGAATTCGCCGGTCTCGCACCATGTCCGTCCTTCAACTTCCATCATCATCATCACCTCCCAACTAACATCTTTTCCCCGTCCCAGGCCCCTTCGCAGGCATGCTTCTCGCCGACGCAGGCGCCTCCGTCATCCGCATCGACCGCGCCTCCGACACGCGCTCCCTTCCAACCAGCGACCTTCTCACCCGTCGCAAGGCCTCCATCGCCGTGGACCTCAAGTCCACCTCGGGCGTGTCCTTCGTCAAAGAGCTCGTAGCCCAGGGCGCCGCCGACGTCCTCATCGACCCCTTCCGGCCCGGCGTCCTCGAGAAACTCGGCCTCGGACCCGACCAGCTCCTCGAGATCAACCCGCGCCTCATCTACGCGCGCCTCACGGGCTTCCGCCGCGACGGACGCTACGCCGTCTCGGGGGCCCTCAGTCTCCTCGGCCGCCCCAACGAAACGCCGCATCCGCCGACCAACATGCTCGCCGACTTCGCGGGCGGCGGCGCCAACCTCTTCCAGGGCATCCTCCTCGCTCTCCTCGCTCGCCAGTCCTCCGGCAGGGGCCAGGTGGTCGAGGCGAACATGGTCGACGGCTCCGCGTACCTGGCTACCTTCCCGAGATTCGGCCTCAAGAGCGGCATGGGTGCTCGCGGCCGCGGCAACAACTTGCTCGACGGCGGCTGTCCCTACTACGATACCTACGAGACCAAAGACTGCAAGTACTTCTCCGTTGGCGCGCTGGAACCTCAGTTCTTCAAAGCCCTCATCAAGGGAATGGGCCTCGGCAGCCATGCCCATGGCCTGCATGGCCTGGAGGAGAAGCGATTCGACTTTGACGAATGGCCCGCCATGCGGACCCTCTTCAAAGACACATTCAAGAGGAAGACTCGGTCGGAGTGGGAGGTCATTTTTGACGGCACAGATGCATGTGCGGTCCCCGTCTTGGATTATGACGAACTGGAGAACGACCCTGCCAGGGAAGGCGACCAGCGTCCGTCGGTGACGTTGCGCGGCACGCCGTGTTTGGCCATCAATCAACGGCCAGCGAGGCCGGATCCCGTCACGCATGGCCAGGGCGCCGGGGTCGCCGGGGACGGGTACGCGGGCGAACCGCTGGCCCCGGGAGATGGCGGGCCGGAAATGTTAAGATCCTGGCTTGGCTGGGAAAAGGGAGAGCATTATCATGTGCAGAACGGTGCATATGTCTTATCGAGAGCTGGCTCCAAGTTGTAATATAGTGCAACATAACACAAAAATCGAGTCATGAGGTATTAGGAACATCTCACTGCCGTCTGGCTTGCCGAGTATGCATGCACCAAGTCATCACATTTGGGCTCCAAATAATGCGAAACAAAGGCATGCTGATTAATAGGAATTCGGGGTAAATGCTTGGGTCTATCTATAAGTCTGAACGGCCAATACACACACAGCTCCGTGAGACCAAGAACCACCCCCTGCACGCGACTTTCAGTGCGCTACTTTTGAATCGCTTGTCTCCCACCTTTCATGACCAAAAGTAAGTCAGGAGCCAGCACTGTTGACACTCACCATCCACTGAAGAGCTATGGCAGACGGACGAGTGGCTCGTCGGAATGTCTCGTTCAACTTCGGCCCGTCTCAAACATAGTCTACTCTAAGTCCCATATATAACCGCCCGTGGTATTTGAAAATGAAATCTGGACACCTGGATGGGAGATCATTCTGCGCGTCGAGAAAATCGGCAGTGTTGCCGTATGAAACATTCCTCCTTCTTCATTGACGTCCAGCGAATCGTCATGAAACACACGTTTTTCAACATAGGAACAGCTCGTCATTTCTTTACTGGACCTGACTGACGATTTCGCTGGCCTTGCCCAATGACTCAACCATTTGCTGGCACTCTTTCCGTCTGCGAACGGTAAAGTCACTCTCCTTGAGCAAGTCATCGAGCGTATCGGTTCGATACATGTTCTCGAGGAGTTCGCGTTGCATTTCGTCCTTGGTAAACCTGCAAGACACGTGTAAGAAGAAGCGCGAATGGAGCAAAAGGGGTGGAACCTTTCGGAACTTACTGGACTAAGTTTAGCATGATGGCCTTGGGGACCATGTCGATCATAGTTCGCTTCACAATGTTGAAGTACGAAGCAATGAGCAGCTCTGTTATGGGTCAGTATTCATCACCTGCTCGGCAATCATTCATGCCGACACAAGTGGGGATAAGAAAACGTACTGATGACCTCAACCTCAATATTCTCGCGTTCGGAGAGGGTGCCAGACGCCTTAAGGGTTGGAGGGGGTGCCTCCATAGCCGCAGCCCTCTTCTTGTTCTTGGCAGCGAAAAAGCTGCCAAAGAAACCAGCATTGCCATTGCCATCAACCTCGGGAACTGTAGGACTTACGGCTCGTGCTGGCGTGCTGGACTGTGGTAGAGGCTTGCCAGTCTTGGGATCTACCTGGACGGCCTTGGGGGGGTTATGGCGCTCGTTGACGATCGCCATGGCCTGAGGGAGTGTGTCAGAATAAGTTTTGCAGGGTTCAGAAGCTGTTGAGAAATCAAACTTACGCGATGACCGTTTAAGAAATCGGGGTGGCCAGTATTGACGTAGCAAGCTTCCATAGCCACGAGATCACGGACCAGCTTGTTGGTGGGCTCCATTGCCTTTTTGAAAAAAGCAATGACAACGCCGTGCATCTTCTCCTTGAGCGATGGGTAGCGACGGAACAGTGTCTTGCCGAGGAGTTGTGACAAGATTCGAACCAATTCGTCGTAGGCAAGAGAAACGCACTTCAAGCTGGGATCCTCGAGGCGCTTGATCTGCTGCTTGACAATGAGCTCGAAAGCCGTTGTGCCAACAAACAGGGCCGGGGAAGAACCCGACGAGTTGTATAAGATGGTTCGAATATCGACATCCTTGACAACATCAAAAGGGTCCAGAGCTTTGACACCATTCGAGTAAAGTTCGTGAAAGACGAAGCTGATACGGGCGCCGCCGGATAATTCAGTGCTGGAGAGCTCGGTGTTGTTGCCATCAAGAACCGTTCGCCACTCGTTTGTAAACTCCGTGATGATATTCAGCACAATGTTGGCACTGTTTCCGAGCATCGAGGGTCCTAAGCTCTCAAGCTCAGAGGTATACTTCTGCAAAGAGCTGGAAATTCTGGCCTTGATGTCGGGAAGCGTCTGTTTAATGTGCATCATCAGGATCAAATTGAGCTTGCGCGCAAGGTAAGGGGTGCCGCAGTATGAGCTCTTATTCCGATACGCCTTGTGGTTTTCAAAGAAGGCTTTCTCGGATTCGAGGGCCACATTTATGGCCTTCTTGTTATCAATGTCTCGCTGACCACGGTTCACAACCGGGACGTAACCCAAGCGCAGGGGAATAACGCGATTGGACAGAATATCAATGACATCAGTTCCGTCGTCCATCAAGTCAACCTTGGTCAAGACACCAATGGTTCGCTGACCCTCCGGATCGACCTCTCGCGCGAGCTTGAGACCATCCGAGTTGGCCAG
Source organism: Epichloe coenophiala (assembly GCA_018801565.1). NCBI lineage: Eukaryota > Fungi > Ascomycota > Sordariomycetes > Hypocreales > Clavicipitaceae > Epichloe > Epichloe coenophiala. The sequence goes on along the minus strand of JAFEMN010000005.1, from coordinate 1,410,659 downwards.
ATCGATATTGGCTGAGGTGACAGCCAGGATGATGGCATTTGATTTCCCAATATATTTCAGAACCATCTCTCGAATCTGGCGCTCGATATCTCGCGGTTGGTCTCCGACGGGAACCTTGGTCAAGCCAGGCAAATCAACCAACGTCAAGGTGAGGACATTGGGAGAGTAGATTCGAAGGTTGATGGGAGAAGGAGAGATTCCCGCATTTTTCCCAACCTTCGCCTCGGTCTCGCGAGCAATCTCTTCTCTGATTTTGCCAAAATCGTAGTATTTTTGACCAGGAATGTGCAAGAACTCTCCCCATTCGTCGGCATTTGCGGCCTTGTCGTCGGAATTGGACAACTCATCTGGCTGTACACCGTTTGACTGTGCAGGGCGGTTGATGAGCTGCAGCACCAAGGGACGCCGCGTGACGATTCCGGAACCTCGGGGCAAGCTGGGTTGTAGATGGATTAGAAATGAAGTGCAAACATGCAGTCTGTTATCGTTAAAATGACCTACAAATCTCGACCCACAATGTTCTCTAACACTGAACTCTTCCCGCTAGACTGGCTGCCTACGACGACGATCTGGGGCAGATCAATCGGGTTGTTGACACCGACAGTGGCAAAAACATCCTGAAGCTTGTTGACGAGTCTTGAATTCGAAGGTCAGCATCAGCAGCTCGCGGAAGCACGCAATGTGTTGAGGGGGAGTAGGAGATGGCTGCTCACTGAATCAAGGCAGGATCCGAGATACCGCCCGGGGTCGTGAGAGTACCGCTCATGGTTGCTTCAACTCAACGGCCGCTCTAGAGTTCGATGTGTTCGGAACGGCTTGCGTGCGTGTATAGTATAGTTGTTTGTGTCGTCGTTCGACCGCGAAAGCTTTTTCTTTGATTGGCGGTCCGTTGACTCGATGGAGGGGGAGACGTCACCAGAAGAACTGTCGGGAAGAGTCGCTACCTGATGGAAGTTGGGCAGCACGGACGGTACAGATGGATGACTGTAGGTCGGCAAGTATTCGTCGGTCGACGTTTGAGGGATGCGAAGCTGAGGAGAGAGGTTGCGAGGAAGGTTTTGTGATGCTGAGGCGATGGATCAGGACGACGGGCTGGCAACGACATGTGGTCGACCCGATCATGAGCCCAACAAGGGAAAGGACACTACGGATTAATAAAAGTGTCAATGCATCGTTGCCCTGGCAGGGGTAACGGACTCCTCTGCTGGCTCCAACAGTCAGGTCCCTGAGTCGTCACTTGAGCAAGTACAGTGGGGAAGTAATACAGTTGGTGTACTCCGGCAATACGTACAGTCCCAGACTGGAAGCCACATGTGGCGAGGGCGACTGCTGCGCCACGTGAGCACGCGTAGCTTGGCTTGCTCCCAGCCCTCTGAATAAACATACATCGCAATCGCAACTCGTTCCGAATATTATTCAAAGCCTCTCTGAAATCCGGCAGCCTAGCCTCAGCCATAGACAGACGTCATCAAACTATGTGGCCGTGAATATATTTGTCTGCAAGCCGTAGCACATGGCAGGCAGCAAGAAACATGGCCACTCGCGTCGAGCACTGATTGATTTTGGTGGGGAAGCGTCTGGTCTTGATGATAACGCCCACTAGTAACTTGGATGTGAGGCCACCCACGCCACGCACTAACCGAGCACTCACTACGGTCCGTACGGATCCGTAATCCGTACCTTGGTGTCTGGTGACTCAGTGGTGACAGCCCCACCAGCACTGCACTGGCTGGGCTAGGCGCTCGCTGCTGGCGGATTCCTGCTGTTGATTATGACGACTTCCCAACTTTGCAACCTTGCCCCAACATGGAGTCCACCCTCTCCAGTCTAAACCACAACTTCTTCTTGCTATGCTCCTCTGCCTCGACAGATCAACGAAGCCGATGCTTCTTTAGCGTCCCCGGCTCTGCTCAAAGCGATTTAAACTCAACGATACTTTCCTGAAGCATTCTTTAATATTGACCGAAGAGAGCTTGTCCTGTGTCTCTCCTTGCCATCGACACGTCATATGGGACTTCAACTTCGCTGGCTCTTCTGTCAGGTTTGAACGGCCTCATCAGTTTCCGTCAAGGCCTTTGCGGCCTTTGCCTGTTCTCGACACAGGTAAATTGACCACACAGTCTCGATCTTGCGTCAATCCACCATCGTTATAGAAGTCTTTCTTTCCTCGAATGCCGCCTTGACGGGACTCGCCATCCGGGTTAGATAGCTTCGACCTAAACTGCTTCCAACCGCGGCTCGCCCGCGGATCGGTCGTCGTGGACCAACCGTCGGAATCTCGTTCCCTTCACCCCATCGCCAACTCCGACGACCCATTCGCTCCGCAGACATCCCAGAATCCTACCAACACCGTCCTCTTAGCACTTGACCTACCCTCACCGCACCATCGTTCCAACCATACCTCTGAATCCGCCCCGGCTTTGACCGCGAATATAGAATCTTCCAATCCAAGACCGGGTCTCCCATTCGGCCAAGTACGTCAAGTCCTCGGTAGGCGAAGACGGTCGTCTGGCCCTTCTCCGTTGCCAGAAGACTCTGAGTCGACCCTCGCGGGCCACGATACAGCCGGCGCCGACATCACTGCTCCTACAACTCCAAGACGATCCAAACGAAGGAGGCAAGCTCCGTCAGCCATGGCATCAGATGCTACTTCCTCCGCGGCGGCCAACAGAAGTGCAGTCACCCGTTCAAATGGATCCACTGAGCTCGGTTCGCAGCGAACAACTTCGTCTGGGGACGTGGCGAACGGCACTCACAAGATTGCCCCGCTAGTCGCAAATGGCTCTTCAAATGGAGACAAGACGGCAGTGTCGGCGCCACGGCCGTCATCTTATTTTGGGCACAACAGAGAAGAGGTTACACGGATTCTCATTCAAGCACTATCGGACATGGGTTATCAAGCTGCCGCCGAGAGTGTAAGCCAAGACAGTGGGTATAAGCTGGAAAGTCCTGCCGTTGTAGCGTTCCGCTCAGCGGTGCTCGACGGCTCGTGGGCTGAAGCTGAAGAATTGTTGACGGGAGCCACAATCTCGGGGCAAGACGACGGTCGTGGTGGTGAAGGGAATGGACTCGTGCTGGCGCCAGGCTCGAATCGAAACATTATGAGATTCTGGCTGCGACAACAAAAGTTCCTAGAGTTACTGGAGAGGAGAGATACAAGCCGTGCATTGCATGTGCTGCGAACCGAGTTGACACCACTGCATCATGACACAGGCAAGTTACACTTGCTGTCGAGTCTGTTGATGTGTCTTTCGACAAGCGACTTGATGGCAAAAGCGAACTGGGATGGGGCACGAGGCCAGTCGCGTAAAACACTTCTCTCAGAGCTGTCGAGTACGTTCTATTACAGGACCCACAACAATAGAGGGAAAAGCTAACGACATTGACAGGATGCATATCACCTTCGGTGATGTTACCAGAAAGCCGTCTCGCCATTCTTCTTCAACAAGTCAAACAAAGCCAGATCAACAATTGTATCTATCATACGGAGGCATCATCTCCCTCGCTGTATTCCGATCATCTATGTGACAGGAAGAACTTTCCAACACACGTTGTGCTTGAACTCTACGACATGACGGGAGAAATTTGGGAAGTGCAGTTTTCTCATGATGGGTCAAGATTGGCTGCCTGTGGGTCAGGAGATACAGTCATGATCTGGGATACTACGTCATTCATAGTGACGACGACGTTGACAATTCAAGTTCAAAAGGACCATGAATCTGGCGTAGCAAGCATTGCCTGGAGTCCGGATGACAACATGATTGTGACTTGCTCGCGGGATAACTTCGCCCGAATGTGGGATACGAGGGTATGTTATCTTCCGAAAGATGGATTATGCTGTTTTCATCGTAGTGTCGATTGACTGCTCGCTGCTAATACATGCTCTGAGTAGACTGGATTACTGCTGAAGAAGCTGAGGAGGTTCGACGAGCCAGTAAGTGCCTGTGTTTGGGCTGCAGATGGCAGGTCTTTCATTCTCGGAACGCTGGACAACAAACACAGCATATGCACTTTTGATGTCGAAGGCGAAGAGTTGGTGCAGTGGAACAAAAATCATCGTGTCCAGGCACTGTGCGCCTCACCTGACGGGAGATGGCTCGTTGCTGCTGACAATATCACCACAATTTACGTTTACAACGCTTCCACGCGAGAACTTGAGTATGAACTAGATCTTGGAACACAGCCCACCTCACTTTCCATGAGTCAAGATTCCACATCACTACTTGTGAACAAAGCAGACAGCGAAGCACAACTTATCGACCTGACGACGAGGAGTACGCTCCATAAATTCTTAGGGCACAAGATCGACCGTTTCATTATCAGGTCGACTTTTGGTGGCGCCAATGAAAGCTTTGTTGTGAGCGGCAGCGAAGACGGCAACATGTTCATCTGGCACAAGAAGATAGGGGCTGCTGTTGAGAGGCTCCCGGCACACCTGAAAAGGTGCAACGGCGCTACCTGGAACCCTGCAGATCCATGCATGCTCGCATCGTGCAGCGACGAAGGATCAATCAAGATGTAAGTCAATAATTGCAGAAAGCTTTAGAACACACCACCACACTGTCTCTTTCTCTCTCCTTCTTCCCTCTCCTCTTTCTCTCTCTAGGTCTACAACATTGACAACTCTGTGCCAGATGGTCCAATCCAGCCAAAGGCTTTGATCTCAGGTCACGTCCGCCGGGGATTATAAATGGCTGGCGACCACAACCTGATGTCGCCTAGGGGGTCAGAATACCTGGAGCAAACAGGCCCTGGTGCCTGTAGTATCAGGCATTAATTGGATGGACACTAATATAGTGACTGCAGCCGCATTCTCATTTTCCATCTTTTCTGTTCTCAGACCACATCCCCTCCCCTCCCTCTGTACGCTTTTCTTGGTTTAGACATGGTTTCCAGTTTTGAGGAATAGAACCAACGCATATGAGCTTGGAGGTTGAAACACACATGATCATTTTCGTTGGTATTTTGAGAGGAGGATTGGCCAAAGCCGTGAATGATTCTAGTAACCCTATTTCATTGTATGCTCATGTGTGGCCGTGTTTCTGACGTACAAAGAGAGTGAAAGCAGCGGCCAGACAGAATTCCTGCGCACTATTCTCCAACCATTCTCTAATGTTTTTACTCTATGCAAGGTTTTCATCATTTTTTTTTCTCGCTGGCTCATTTTTCCCGTGGCGTTACAGCGTTTGGTGTATCACAGCGCCCTGGGGAAGGGCTTATCAAATGTCATGACAAGCAGTATTTAAGATGGGGTTGGCTTGAGCGTTCAGGGGAGAACTGGGGTTCAATGATTCTGATTTCTTCTTTGTCTCTTTCATCTTTCGTCTCCTGTCTATCTACCCTCTCGTTCGGATGCAATGCTACATACATGGGATATGGCTCTACTTCTTGTCGACGCTATGCAGATAGATACATGACCGACCCTCATTCTGAGTAGCGAATTGAGATATTAAAACATGGATGTTACTGGCGGTTCCCAACATCTGATGCGTGTGGGATGATGTCGTGTTCACGTCATGACTGGCCTTTGATACGTTGTTCGCGGAGAGGTTTGTTTTCTTCAACGACGCACCTGCTTTTGGAACTGGTAGGTTGATGGAAGTCGAGTTGAAGCCTCGGTCAGCCCAGATGTCTTTGATCTGGGGCAGTGCACTCATCCCAGTGGGCGTAGTACTCGGCTGAATGGTGATTGACTAGAGTCACTACCGTTGATTGGATCTACGGTTGACGAAGCCACATGTATAGGTAGTTAGGTTGCTGATTTGATTTGGTTGTGCTGTGTGGTTGCAGTTGCGGATACAGATATTTGACGTATGGGGTTATGATGGTCTATTTTATCAAAACCGATTACAATCATCACTGGTCTTGCTACTCTAGGAGGCACCTCATTTGATTGAGAACAGACAATGGATCAACACTCTAATGCAACTTTGGCGAGCATGTGCCCTGCCAGCCAGCAACGCTGCATTGGTACATGCAATGTCGGGCTTGTCGTGGCTGGAAAATTGGATGGAAAATGTGCCGGCGCTAGAGAATCAGGGGTTGAGATAAGAGACAAGGCAAGGAGACTTTGCGCAGTCATGGTTCATTTTGATAGAGATTTTGTTCATGTGAGCCGGATCGACAAAGTGGGCGTGACGTGTAGGTCGTCGGCGAGGTCCCCTGGATGGCTTTGACACCCCTTGATTATTAATGTCCAATCGTGCTTGTTATTTCTCGAGATGCTACTGGAGGTTCCAGGAGAAGAATCATCCGCCCACCCAAGCAGAAACCAGCAGGTTTACGTACCGTAGTTGACATCACGGTCTGCAGTGTTTGCACGTGGTCCGCCCGTGCCTACATAGAGGTCGTTTGTAGTTTGTAGTATGCTTGCAAGTTTTCGGGAGTTCATTGAAGATCGCTTTCCACTCTGTGATGACACCATCCCCGTCAGGCATGGAGTTCGTATTCGGTCCCATCCTGTCTTGTCCGCATCATCCTCGCGCGGAGGCTTGAGCCAGAATTTGCGCTGCAGAACCTCGCCCAGAAACGAGACTGCAGAGTTCGGCTAGGGACGACTCGGAACCACTCATGCCGGGTACCTCGTAGTTGCTATCTCGTAGGCCTGTAGAAAGGCATTGTCATGGACAAAGTAATGGATGCCTCGAAGTTGGTCACTGTTCGAGGTCACTGTTCGAGGCCAGCTCTGGTCGGCGTGTAAACAACATGTGCAGTTCCACTTGTGTGGGGCAAGCACTATTACAATATGTATGTAATCCGTAGTCCGTACGGATCCGTAATACACGGGTTTGCCAATTCATGCTTGCCTCTCCTCCACTAACTCGTGCCACGCCTCACCCAGTCAGTATTACGCTCTTTAACACAACAACTTCAACATCAGGGATTTCACTGGGATAGACCAATCTTGTCGACTTCGCACACAGCAAACCTCGAGGTAGCTAGCTTCCGGGGACCGAGGGGGTCGCATTCTCGGCGCCAGACAAGAATCCCAGCCGAGCAGACACGAAAGGATTGACCTTTACTAGTGATTGTGATCCGCTCTCAAAACCCCTGCTGATTTTATGTATGCAATCCCCTTCAATCTACGGAGTGTGTTCCATAGCCATGGAGTCACCCGGCGGTAAATCATCCGCCATCTTCACGGGGTTCCATGATGGAGGACCAAGATACATATCATTGACAACATACATAGACGGCCGCATGCATAGCCCTATGAGCGGATTTACATATGAAAAGATACTTTGGCACGTTCTAATATTATCCGCCAAGATACGTTGTTAGAAATTTCAAGCAGTGGAAAGGGTAAGTGACGACTGCGATGCTCCATCAGCTGCCCCATCACCGCATATTTTCCCACAATGGTTTTCCAACCATGTATCGCAGGAGTTTGACGGCGCTGAAGGCTCGTGGCATACATCTAGCTATAATGTTAGCGTCCGTCCGAGCATACATATAAGAGCGCTGATGACGGTGCACGTCTCCTCTTTACCATTCCCACATCACCGTCCTCCGACGTACAGAAGAGATGGGATCATGTTCAGATCATTGGCCAGTTTTGTTGTAATTCGGACGTAGTTGTTGCGTTTGTTATTAGCAAGGACTATTACGTCTCTGCCGGTCCGCACACCAGGTCTTCGCCAGTTAGCCTACGCGGCTCTTCTTACATGGCTTCCACACATGCGGTTCACTGATCGAACTTTGGTTCTTGATCGATCTGGCCTATACTGTAGTCTGTAGCGATGTATTCGGTATTCGGTATTCGGAAAGATTCAACCGAATTTCTCTCAGCGACCAGCAGATGACGGATCAGGACCTTGGCAAGTTCAACATGATTCAGACTGATGAGCACGGCACCTACATAATCCTTGATGGCGCGAGTATGCGCCACTTGAATGCTGATCGAAAGCCAGCCAATTGCGTCCCGCGAAGGCCTTCTGGAATCTCAAGACGATATCCATGTTACAATGCAATGTAAAATGTGAATCGTTGCAGGGGCTATGTGCCACGGCCCACCGTCGTCGTTCGTGACTTGAATCAGAACGGGCTTGGCAATGGCGATTATCGAAACCGCTAATAAATGTGCTTGGGAGTGGCTGCATCAAGCGCCTATTAAACCAGTCGCAATGATGCACTCAACAGAGTTGTGCTGCAGGCACATGGACGCAAATCTCCCGGGCTGCAGGAGCAGCGACCCAAAATGGCCCCGCCAATACGGAGCACTCAAACATACTAATAAAAAAAAATATTAAGCGCTTTCACCAAACGGCTATGTAAGGACCGCCCCCCCCTCCCTAGCCCCCGGCCGATGTCCCTGTTCGGCCCGTCAACAAGGCCAGATGTATGTAGTTATTTTTGGGAGCTATCTCGACTTGTCCCGCAAGAGGATAGCAGCCCGAGTGTCATGGCATGGGAACATGCAACTCCCGGGCTGCCGGCTTAATTGCACCGACCGTCATCCAAGACAAGGGAAGAGGAGGTGGCGTGTCTTGCATTCTAAAGCATTCTAAAGCATTCCAAACTTGCCAGACCACTCACTTCGTTGGAAAATGGAAGCGCGTGGCCTGTTTCCCATCCATTCACAATAAAGACCAAGCCAGCACGCAAAATTGATTCGGGGCGAGCAGGCAGGCAGACGGGAATATTGACTGGCCGTGGTTTCCGCAATGAGAGGGAACAGTTTGCGCAGCTTTACATTTTACTCAGCTATGTACATACGGACTACATACATAGACCCGTGCTTGAAGCCAATCTCGCCTCTGTGCCTGGCAGGCAGGCAGGCTGGGGTGGCAATGCATCCCGGATGATTGGACGGTGCGGGTGCCTTGGTCGTGCCCTGCCCGATAGATTTGTGCAGTTACAAACACCCCCCCACCCCCACGCCTTCCTCCAACCAGGGAGCTGCTGCCATGATTGGTCCAGATGTGCAGACGCCCCACCTGCCGGGAAGCCCAATGCGGGATCGTCCTTGGTCTAAGTTGACTTAGCCTCAACACCATCAGATCGGACCCATAAACAGCACACAGGAATAAGTTCTACCGTCTCCGTTGTCCTGCCCTAGGTTCCGCGGTTCCCTACTAGTGTGCGGCTGCGTCGCTCGTTCAGTTCACTGTTCCTGGTCTCAGCAGCAACTCTCTCCTTCCTCTTCTGAACTGCCTGGTTGGTGCCTTGCGCCTTGGCAACATGTGAGGCATGTCCCAGCTGCCTCCTGTTACATACACACCAATGGTTCTTGAAGGACTGTAGTCTTCTTCCTGGTTGCTCATCATCTCCCTCGGAGCATCACCATCGTCTGAATCGACGTTGTCGTTTGCTGTTTTCGCCTTGCTCATTCCTGTCGGTTGCTTTACTTCGACTTTGATCTTTGACCCTGAGTTCCGACGGCTCGGCCAAGGAGGGAGAGGGGGGCAAGGCCAACATCCACAAAAAGAAAGGGGTCGATGCAGCGCAACAGCCGTGGAAAAGAGACGGACTGACGGAACCACTCAGCTGCTGAACCCTTTCCCTTGCCATTTGCTGCTCATAATGCCACATTCATCATTATTACTCTAACAAACACACCGGCCACGCGCATCGTCTCGAATTCTGTGACCAACGATTCCCTATCCCGCTGGTCATGGACAGCCTCGATGGCCACCTCCAGGTCCCTCCGGATCGGAGCCAGATCTTGGGCAGGCAATCATGGAAGGTGCGAAAATATACCCTTCATGCCCATTGTTAAACACATTGTTAAACAATGGAAGCTAACGAGTTTGTCCTCTTTCAGACGAGATACATCACCGTGGGTTCCAGCCAAACTGCCGCCAGAGATCGACAGGGGAGCCAGGCTTTCTCCCTAAACCCTTCCAATCGCGTCAGCAGCGTCATTTCGAAATCAGTGAACAAAAATGCGACCAACGATTTGTATCTTTCTGTTTTTAAATCCAAGGTATATTGCACATGCTGCAACTACGAGCCTCTGTTTACTATGGGACTGACATCGATATCTGCGGATAGGACGATTGGGAACCCATACAGCAATGGCTGCTTTCCCATGTCTCTGATTGTCAGGTCCAGCTGCTTTCCCATCGCAAGCAAGGTCCCGTGCTTCCGACTCTCGTCGTCACTATCTCCAACAACCAACGAAGGCGTCGATCCACCCGGGCCACTGGTTTCATCTCGTCGAACAAAGATTCGGGCGTTACGACTTTATGGTTTCGCACGCCACCCGATGACCACCGCCCTAGCCTTGACGAGTGGGCTCGGTTTATCATGGCCAAGAAGGGCTCGGCAAACACTGTGGAGAGCCCCGTATCACCCGTCTTCACGTCACCTTTTCAGACCCGTAGTCATCATGATAGCCCGGATTTTCTCCCACGACCAGGCAGTGGCAACCGAGGGCTCCAGCACAAGAGCTCCACTGCCACATACTCGACAGGACCTTTGGATCATCCCGCGACATTCAGTTCAGAATCGCCAAGTCTACGTTCGAAACGAAGTGACATCTCCTCTCCCACAAGTAACAATCATCCTACCCAAAAAATACCGTATTCTATTCCAGAACAACACTATACCGCCATTTTACCCGGTGACAACATTGTGACCCCGGGACGGGATGGGGAATATCAAGGACAATTCATCGAGGGATGGACCTCGGCTCAGGGCCGCTCCTCCACAATGAGTTCGCCGGTTCGAGGCAGGGATAGCATGGGCTCACAAAGCCAGCAACTATCTCCCATAGTCGATGTCGCGTCACCACCTGCCCCTGGGGAGACGATTCTGGACCGCGCTTTTCAACTCGGGCAAATTCCTGGGGCTGGATCGTACATCCCCGGTCAAGAGAAATTGAGTTCGATTGCCCGATTCGATGCCTTGATGCGTGAATCAGATGGCAAAAGACGGAAACGAGAGACCATTCGGAAGGGCCAGCAAGGCGTCATCCGAAGTGCTTTCGATGATGACGATAGCTCAAACGATGGGGAAGGCGAGGAAGATGAACAATCTGACGACTCTGACGATTCTGACGATTCTGATTCGGAAAGCGACGCTTACTCTCCAGATCAGAATCAGAGTGATGCCCACCACAGCGCGGCTCTCATGTCACCCTCTGCGCAACGTGCATTGGCTTATATCACTTGTGGGGGCCGAAATGAATCGGACCGCAACTCGAAAAAACATCGCCCATCTATGTCACGTACTCATCTGAGCTTCCATGCGGGCATGGCCCCCCCGCCATCAAAACTGGCACCCCCTTCGCGGCCGCACACTGCTCATGCCAAGAGCAGGCCCAATGCCTCTCGAGCCAAAAGCACTCCGCACCTCATGCCGACAGCTACAACAAGCTTGGACCTACCCTCCGGAAGAGCTCAAGATGACCCTCATCCCTCTACTACAACCACGGAAAAACGCCACTCCAACTCGAGTGCTAAGAGGTTGAGTTTAACCGGGCTTACCAAGAGGTTCTCTAGCACCAGCAGCTTACTGCTCGTCCAGACCAACGCCAGTGCAGGAAGTAGTCACATCAGCAGCGAGGGGGACATCCAAAACAGTATCTCAGCGCCCAGGGCCAACTTGGGCCTGCGTGGCTCCGGCCCTCCTCCACGACCCAAGGAGCTAGATGACCAGGAGAGACGTTGCAGGTGGCGAAATAGCGTCGGCATCGTTGCGGCCGAGGGGGGCTTTTTGTAATCGTGGCTCTGGGAAGCCACAACCATCCCAGGACAACAACAAACACAGTTTGGCCTGGCCCATTCGGTCAATTACGCACAAGTCTAATCTACTGACCCGTTCGTTGATAATGTCTAAGTTTACGCGAACATTTTGCAGTACCATTTGGTTTCTGAGCGAGGAAAGGAAAGAGAAAGAGGAGGAAGGAGACGATATGTGTATGATCCCATTTCGATACCAATCAGCATGTCACCACGACTTTTTAACCATTCACGACGGCATAACCGCTTCTTCATCAGCCACGATTGGCCCATCATTTCGCGTTTCAATAACCAAAAGAGACTCTGAGCACCCAGTGCGGTTCCCTGTACTCTTCTCTTCACGATATACAGTTGTTGTTCCGTTGGATTTTCTTTTTGGATTTTTTATGCGCACCTTGAAAAAGCATTCAACCTTGTACCCATCGCCTTCAATCATCCATTCCGACCATTATGGGTCTTCATCACCAATTATCAGGAGTATACTGTGTGCAGATGCTGCGCGTTGGGATTTTTATTGGATTTGGATGGACACGTCATGACTATCAAGATTTACGATGCCACATTCTTCTATGCTATTGTCTTCTCAAGCCCCTTTCCTATCTCGAATACACCTTGCATGTAAAGTTGATGTTTTCAGCCTCGAGGGTGTCATATAATTTCTACCTACCTACGTTGATTTTCCATTCATGTACATGATGACTTAATTGAATGTGAATTTGAGCAGCACACTTGTGCATCAAGGGCGAGTTTAACGAAATAAATACGAAGACGCCGTGACGTGGTTTGCAAATATGGTGAGCTGTTCACTTTAGGAGAAGGAGTGACTGTGGTGCAGCCTATTCTGCCGTGCCATGTGTTTCATTCAATTCGCATCAGCATTCAAGTGGATATCCTTGTGCGCGCAGAGGTTTCTCCATCATTCTGCTATCTAGACTTGTCTGTGTATGTTCTCGTGGTGGTCATTTACCCATCACCCCGCATGGTCACGGAAGGACATGATGATTTATCGTCCTTGCTATGCTTCCATGGAGCTCGCTCCGTCTTTGCCGTCTCAGACAGTATTATATCCACACCCCATTTCAGTTGTTTTCTAGGTTTTTTTTTTCTTTTTCCGCGGCCGACAAGTCCACTTTTTTTTTATTGCCTGATAAATAGGAAACATGGTTCCGGCTATTCTTTCCATCCCCCTTTCCTTTACGTTGTGTCCCGGAGTAGACTCTTCAAAGAACGACGGAGATTTAGGTTGCCTAGTTAGTCTCGGGCCTTTTTTTTTTAGCGAATATACTGCGCAATGGCCTCTTGCTGCTCAGGGGGGAGTCGCTGCGAGATGAAGTTGGCAATAGCCCCATTGTGTCGCTGGTTGGCGGCCACCATGTACTCCTTTACCCATGAGGTTACGTTCTGGATTTCAGGGAAATCGTCGCGCGCAAGGGGCTTGCAGGTGTTGAGAGCAGTGTACGTCATGCCAAATCCGATATCGTCCACCGAAGCTTCAGTGATAATCTCATCGCCTGCGCCAGCGGCAACTGCTGGCGGGTTGGCAAGTAGAGATAACAGTATGCGACAGGTGTTGGCCCATCCCTTCATGAATTTCTCGCTGAACACTTGTGAGTCGCAGAGCGTTTTGGTGAGTGATACCACGGCGGTTTTGCGGTCTACGGGCTTGGCGAGCTTTTCGGTTTCAGCCAGCACAAAGGGCGGGTATACTTGGGCGAAAGCGCGGTCGTCAATCTGGTCGGATTGCTTGATGAAGAAGTCTGCGCCATATCCGGCTTCAAGTCTGGCACTGACTAGATGGTAGAAGCGGGCGAATCGGATCTTGAACGAATCAGCGGGTGAACCTTGCAGCTTTGTGTATAAGAGCTGAATTATAGTGCCAAAATACTTGTCCAGAGCCGAACTATAACATAATTTTGCGTGTTAGTTTGATGAACGTGGGTAGATGCGCAATATATGCTGAAGGATACAACCGTTGTACTCACGGCGCAAAGGAATTGACAATAGCGTCCAGAATATCAAACGCCTGACACTCGGATTTCTTCAGGGCAAGAAGCTTCTGGAAAATGCCAAGGACAGCCTCTAGCTGGTTGTCGTTCTGGATGTGCCCTGATGCCTTGGGAACAACAGCCGACAAAAGTCGCACGCATGCCGGGACGTTGCCGCGGGTTTCCCACAGTGGGGCGGCGAGTAAAGGTCCCAAGAGAGTCTTGTAGTTTTCCGAGATGGCGTCGGGGGGGCTTGACTCGAGCAGTTGGGCAAGAATCTGGAAGATGTATGGAATGAATTCAGTGACGTCTTCTGTGAGAACAAGGTTGAAAGGCTCCCAGAGTTTCTGGTTGAAAGTGCCGGCAGAATTTGCTGCACAGTATCTAGCAAGGGCCCCCATAGCCTCGAAGTGGTAGTAGTAGAAGCGAGGATTGCTCGGGTTGTGTTTCATCACATTTGTAATGAGAAGAAGATGGGTCAAGACACTGTCCAGCATAGGAGAGGCGCCGTCCTTGATGACAATGAGGATTCTCATCACGCATCGCATCAAGAATTCGTTCTCTTGAAGCTTGGCCGCATTTGACTCTTGCTCAATCAGCTTGAACAAATGGTTCAGTAGATCTTTTGCGAAAGGTTCAATATCGGCGCGAGGAAACATTTGGTTTCCAGCATCGTCGGCCAAGAACAAGACACGCTCAACAGCGATGGCTGCATATGTGTAAACCACGTAGTTTGACGAGTTCAGGTTCTGAATTAACGGCTTGATAGCAACAGTCCATTGCTCCTTCGACAGTTGACTGCGAAACGTGTACAGGTACTTGATGGCGTCAACCTTGGATATGGGTTCGACCCCGTCAGTAGCCATAAGGTCCTGAGCGATGTGCTGTTCAAAAAACTCCACCACATTTACCAAAGGGTTGACCGTCTTGACACCTTGTGCCTGTGTGACAGCTCCCTTTGCGGCTATGGACAGGAACAGGTAAACGGCAGTGTCCTTGGCTTTCCAGTCTGTCTTGCCTTGTGCAAGATAATGGGTGATGTACTTGGAAACAGCCGTAGTCACAGATGTCTCAAACCTTTCTTGCAACTTTCGCAAGAAATCTGTAGATGATCGTCGTCTCGAATCGGTATCCGAGCCTTCCAAATCTCGTCGAATAAACTCAATAGGTTCGTCCTCAAACATTTCAATGTCCGACTCGCGCAGAGCAACATTGGGCAGAATGACTTTCTCCACGATTTGTGCTAGTACGTTCTCGTCGTTGAACACGTTGGCGTGATCGGCGGTGGATGCGACAGCGGTCAAAAAGTGCAAGCTCTTGCTCACCAAGTTGTCGTACTTCGTGTCCGTGCCAATCGTAGTTAAGAGATTCCATGCACTGGTGATAAAAGGCTGAACATATTTTGAAAAGTCTTCGTCATATTTTATGGTGTATAGCTCCAGCAATTCGCAGATGCCAGCCTTGACTGTGTCCACGACGCTAGTCTCATCGGCGTCGTCGGTGACCAGCAAAGAGTTGGAGTAAGTCAGGTATTTGTGGAGTAGCTCGGAGATGCTGCCCAAATTCTCTTCGAAGATAGGGGGGAGGTCATGGGATGACATGTCGTGCAAGATTCTGATTTGCAGATCCAGCGTCTCGAACCATCCCTCGAGGGCATCCTTGTTGTTGACATGCTCGGCAATTTTGCGGTCGGTGGTCTGTAAAAATTTTGTCAGCATCAATATCTCATCTATATGTATCTATCACCAGACTTACAACTAGCAGTTGAACAAAAGGCTGGCCAAATGTGTTGACGACGTGGTTGATCTCGTTATACAGTTCGTTTGACCGGTTCAGAGGGCGCCATCTGTTGAAAATGGAGTGTGCGACTTCTAGAACGCCTACATTGGTTTTGGGGTCATTGGAAGAGAATCGGCTCACGAGTTCCTAGACGCAGCTTCTTAGCAAAAGAGTTTCTCGTTTTCATATTGGGCGAAATCACCTGTGTGAGCGTATCCCATCGTCTCCAAAAATCGGAGTCTGCAATGACGCTAATGGCTTCGCCCAACTGCTTCTGAACGTTGGGCGGGCTCGAAATCATCAGACCGATAAGTTGCTCCTTGATGGTATGGACCTCATCATGGGAGATTTTGTAGTTGCCCTCCTCGTCCTATCCACCGCATAGCTTAGTATTCGTGTCGAGCATGTCAGGGTAGGGGAAGAATCGAGTCCATACGAACCACATAGTTGGAGCGAATGAAGTTTTTGAAAGCGAGGGATGCCGCAAGCCTCGTTTTCACAGGAAGAGAGTCGGAGCTGACGATGTTGAGCAGGGTGAGAGAGTACTGTGGTCTTGCGGCCTCTTGCTTCAGAGCATTTTCGGCTGATACGTTTATTTGTTAGCACTCGGGAGCGGGGCAGCAAGCTTATCGGCCGCAGCAGGAAATGTGACGTACCTTTGCGATGCTGTGAAGGATCGAGGGTGGCATTCAGCAGCTGAGAAACATGTCCAATATCTGCCGCCATTGCGAGATCTCTTCTAGGAGAGCTGCACTGTGGATGGGATGCAAAAGCAGATGATGCGATGCGTTGTGGTCTCGTTGCAAAAGGTGGAGGACTTTTTGACAATTGCCCATGGCGACGGTGAATTCGAGGCGACCAGGGGTCTGGTAACTCTGGTTCTTCCACTTGCATGTGGGGAAGCTCGAGAATCATCTGCAACCGGGCACTTCTGTAATAACAATAACGGCTACAGCCTCTTACAAGCTTCTTGTCAAATGTGGCCTAATACCTGGAAAGAGCAGCCTATAGTTCAATCTGACCTGCTTCATGTGCTTCTGGTAAAGAGATACCAACCGTCTCTGGCTCTGGTCAGAGGTTATCAACGAACATTGAAACAAAGCTTGTGGTGAGGAGCCGCCGCGCAGACGAAAAGGGAAAGGCGGCAATGGCGTCGCTGGTGCCTGGGAAGCAAGCTACCCTATCATGATGTTGCAAAAGACCAGCAGCAACCGCACAACTTGTGTTCGATTTTGCTGGCTTGTGGTAGCTGGCTCACTACTTTGTAATGGTCTGGAGAAGTTGCGTGTCCTTTCATATCCTTGCGCAGGCTACACTATGTAGTTGATTTGCCACTAGCTCTCGCTCGAGCGAGGCAGACGGCCCAGGCATAATAAGCAATTATTCTTGGAGGCCTTGTTGGTAACAGTTTGTGGTCTGGTGGACGTTTGGAGGCGTTATGAAATGGCTGCGGAACCTGCTGCAGAGAAGCTGTCCTGTCTTGCGTAGACCCTGTGGAAGAAATATGAAGCAGTTAACCTAACTGCTAGGGAAGAGTAGAAACATGGAAAAATAAAATCAGACCTGCCCTCTGGCATCGTAGCATTAGCAAAGTGTCTGGTCTTGTTGTTGTTCCGAGGACTTAGCGCTGACCTCTCTTGTCTGCCTAGTAAAAAAGATAGATAGGCGTCTACTCCGTAGTGCCGTCGCTTTTTTGGCCTGTTTTAACTTGGCCGTGTCCGGTCCGGTCTTCACCAAACAAACCCCTTCAGCTCGTCCACCTACCAGTACAAACCTTCCATAGCTACTGGTACCGACCCAACAAAATGCTGGGTGAGTTGCCAGCAAATGTAGGTACTTGTACATCGGAATTTCTCAACAGCCACTTGCCTCGCCTGGCTCTGCATCATCAGCTCTTCTGGACTCATCGACTGTGCATCCCATTGTTGGCCCTCCCTTCACCCCTCCCTCAAGTCACATCCTAGAGGTTGACCTAAGTTTCTTTACTGTCTCAAGCCGAATCTTGTCCTTTGCCAATCCTGCATTGTCCACCACCCACCCACTCACTACTTCTCGCGTCTTATCTAGCTATACAGCCTTGTCTCTAGCCTCATCTCGTCTCTCGAACTCTGGGCTCTTCAATCTTCCGACTCAGCGCTCGGTGCGGCCTTATTCCCGCCGCCACTACTTTTGATGCCCTTTGATGCAGAACGCCCGCTTAGACTGATCACCCGGTGAGTTTCATTCACCATCTGGCCCCTCCGCCGAGTCGTGGATATCGCCGGCCGATTTCGAACTTCCTCTGAGTTGCTCTTTTACAAAGCGGTGCCAGACCATGGATGATGTACAACCCTGATGGAAGAGCATCGCCTAGATCCCCCCCTGATCTCTCCTTTGTCGTTCTAACTTGCAACAGTCCACCTTTGCTATCAAACCATTCCCCCAGCAGACGAGCACATGTCCCAGCGACCAGAAAATGATCCCTCTTTACCGGATTCGAGCCGCCCCAGCGGACTGGCTACTGTGTTTCGAAGCTTGACAAACTCCAAGGGCACAAAAGCTCCGCCGCCTTTATCAGCATCATCCGCTGCCTTGCCACGAGCCGAGCTCACAAATGCAATACCCACAAAGTTCCGCGAGCTGTCGACCAATCATATGGATGCATTTGAGCTCCTTAAGCATGGAAGTCCGAGCGAACGTATCTCTGCAGCAAATACTCTCAAGTATGCCATTACAGAGTATCCTCTGAACCCGATACTGGACATCTGGTACGCGGCCAAGGACCTCATCGATCCATCGAATCCTTCGTCAACGAGAGCGGCTGGCTGGGAACTATTGACAGAATGTGCGAAACATCCATCGTCGACCGATTTGGAGCGAAAAGAATACTTCCAAACTTTGTCTGCTGCTGCCAACCCGGAAGACTTTCACTTGCAACTTGCTGCCCTGGTGGACCTGACGAACCATGGCCGCGTGCTCGCTGGCTTTGACTACGACTTGTTACCGCTACTCACAACCTGGCTGCAAGATGCGTATAATGCAGCGCGTACCGCGAGGAAGAATTCGCACCCTGGTCGCAATGCGGGTAGCTCAACAAGAGGGAAAACTGCGGCTTCGGGAGAGGACAAGAACTTTGCACAGCTTTTCTTATTTCTTTTGGATGTCATCAAGTTCAGTTTCAATACTGCCGATGAGCCGGCTGTAATTGACCTCATTGACACAGTCCTTACCATTTGCATGAATACTAGCCAGGAGGACGACCTGCGATCCTGTATCAACGTCCTGGATGCCATTGTGACCTTCGGGTTCATCCCACAAAGCAAGCTCAAGGATTGCGTTCAGGTGCTTAGCTCTATCTATTGTATGGTGCAAGGCTTGCAGAAAAATTCGTGGCACACAATTGCCAACCTGTGCAAGTCTCATAATGGACAGGCCACAGTTCGTATCATGCTCGACATTCTTCGAAATCTGCAACCAGGCGTAAATGACAAAGATTCAAGCAGAGAGATACGCGGTAGCCTGGCTGTGCTCCAGAAGTTGCTGTCAAAAACTGCTGAAAAAGGGTATCCTGCCGTTCCTTACGCTTTGTTAGTTGACGGCTTGTCCAATACACTGAAGGCAACTAAGTCGCTGCGGGTATATGTGTCTATTCTGCAGCTCATAAACTCGCTGTTCGACGATGGAGAGGGTCACATTCACCGCCTGATTGTTGATGAGGACTGGTCAAAATCTCTGGACGTGGCTGCTGATTGCTACCGACGGATCAATGTCATAAATGACAGGCAACAAACATCCCATGAGGAGTCGCAGGCGGCCAACGTGGACCGTGAGCTCTTAATGCTAATCCGGCGACTCGATGCAGTAATAAAGGAGAAATCCGGGGACTTCATCCCGCGGCAAACCATTATCAAATTTTTCACCGATGTGCACACATTGCTCCCGGATGAGACCGCCAGAACCGTTTTTGATTACTTCCAGGAGTTTCGATGCTGCTCTCCCTCTGACTTAAGGTGGGAGGAAAACCTCAACCTAGTACTGGAAGCGTTCTTCAGCAACCGAAGTCGAAGCTCGGATACAAGACTCAGAGCTTTGCAAGCAACCATGGATGCGTATGAGATTGTCGATTTGGTTGGCGATGGTGCAGAACAAAACTTCATTCCGAGATTGGCCAAGAGCATCTTGCAGAATGTTGCCGAGGAGGGTGATGTTTTGGTGCTCGACGCAGTAATGTCGCTGATGGTCTCTGTCGTCGTGTCATGCGATCTGGAACTCTTTGATTTCGTCATCGAGGCACTGAGGGCCCTTGTTGTCAGCGATCGTTTCAGGTCTTCCATGTCATCAGCCATGTCAGTATCAATCTCTCCGGACGCACCGCCACCACGTCTGGCACAGCCCCAATCGCCTGCCAACGTGGTAACCACGGGATATGTCAAGATGTTTCTGCGGACTATGAACTCTCATAATGAGAAGAGTGTCAGGCTGTACAACGTTCTTGTTGGTATTGCCAAGTCGAGCCACTGCGAAATCGATGCCAGGCTTACTGCAATGAAACTCCTTTTTCGATTACGCGCCGATTGGGCTCACAGAGTCTTCGTGACAGATGATCTGGACAACACGTCTCTGGCCACTGCCATGTGCCGTACGGATGCATCCCATGCTAAGAAGCAGGCTGAAGAGGCCGCACAATATCTTCGAACGTCTCGAGCTGATCATGGCACCCAATCGCGACCATCACGCGGTGTCTCTCTGGGACAGACTCAAGTTCAAGAACGAGCGACACCAGTTCGAACACCAAGTGGCGGGAAAGGTCTGCTTGGGAAGCAGCGTCAATTATGGAAATGCCCTGATCGTAATGCTCTGCCCGAATCAATTCCAAGTCTCATCAGTCCTGTGCTGGTTTCACACAGCTGGACATCTGAGTCCTCAGACGATGACGAGATCCACCCGAGCGACAGGCTGCACAAATCATCTGTTCTCAATATGGGAATTTGGCTCGATGCTGTGCTCGAACTTCTTCAAGGGAGCGAATGGGAGGTGTACAGTTTCGTTTTGGTCCATTTGCCATCCCAGCTCAGCAACCATGGGATTTTTAGTGCTGCAATCCCGCGAATTCAAGAATTGCGACGAATCATCTGCGACCAAATACGGACCAATGGTTTCCAAGAGCCTCCCTTCATCTCTGGTCTTCGGCGAGCAGATGTAGCCATCTGCCTGTTTCACAGCTTGACCATGATTCTGAGCTACCATGAGCACTTTGGCAAGGGAGACGAGGACGAAATCGTCAAGACTTTCATTCTCGGCATTGGCACTTGGGAGCGGACAGCCAAATATTGTATCCACGCCCTGTCGATTTGCTGCCATGAACTCCCACTCTCCACCAGCAAGTCACTGGTACAAATGCTCAACCAAATGGCGGCCAGTATCACGCAGCCTCACGTGTCTGTGCACATTCTTGAGTTTCTGGCGTGCTTGAGTCGCCTGCACAACGTCTACGTCAATTTTAGAGAGGATGAGTATAGGATTGTGTTCGCAATTTGCTTCCGATATCTGGAATATGCCAGAGACAAAAGACAGTCCAATCGCAACAGCCATACTAGTGAGCCAGCGACTCCAGGAACACCGAACATAGGCGGGGCAGATGCTTCGCAGATGGCTGCGCCATCTGAGGAACTCCCACAGTATGTCCACGCTTTGGCATATCATGTAATTTTGTTCTGGTTTCTCGCTCTCAAGCTCCCGGATAGAGCTACACACGTTGGATGGATCGCAAGGAAACTCTTTGCAGATTCCGACAATGTCGGACAGACTGCTGATGAACAAGCATTGACATCGATTGACTTCATGCAGAGGGTCACCTATGCAGACGTCGATGAATCCAGCGAGGATCCCTTCTTCACCGAAAAGCGTTTTGGAGAAATTGTCAGCAAGCGATGGTTGATTGGGAACAGCATTGTGACAGTGAAGCAAGCCACAACTTCTGGATGGGCACAGATTATCAAAAGACAACCGTCGGGAACATCAGCATACACAATTCGCGAGACGTTCACTCCGCCCCCCCCTCACCAGATCGAAAACCATGTTGACGTGAGTAGAGAAGGTCAGGCGAGCACCAATGCCGTCCTTCCGAGCCATGTACTTCTCCAACTCATGTCACCAGTACCACAAAGCTTCGAGTCGGCACGCCCGATCCCGCTCCCCGATGATGAGGCCATTGATCGCGCCATCAGGGTGTTCGATAGGAACTCGAGCGTAGATAGCCACAAGGTTGGCGTTGTCTACATCGGCGAAGAGCAAAGTGGCGAAGCTGAAATTCTTGCCAACGTTTGTGGCAGCAGTGACTACACTGAATTTCTGAACAACCTAGGCACTCTGACGAAGTTAAAGGGCGCAAGCTTCAACACCCAAGGCTTGGACAGGGAGTATGATACAGATGGGCAATACACCTTTTGCTGGCGAGACAGGGTGACGGAAATTGTCTTCCATGTTGTTACTCAAATGCCGACGAATTTGGAACGCGACCCACAGTGTACTTTAAAGAAACGACACATCGGCAACGACTTCGTTAACATCATATTCAACGACTCTGGCAAACCGTTTAGATTTGACACATTCCCAAGCCAGTTCAACTATGTCAATATCGTTATAACGCCGGCTTCCCGCGCATCCTTTATTGCAACTCGTACGACCACTAACTTTAGTGGCCTACGTGGCCAACCGTTCTATCGAGTCCAGGTTTTGAGCAAGCCTGGGTTCCCAGAAATATCACCCGCGTCGGAAACAAAGATGATTTCCTTGAACGCCTTGCCAGGCTTTACTCGTCTTGTTGCACTGAACGCCTCTGTCTTCTGTCATGTCTGGAATGCCCGAGAAGGTGGTGAGCATATCAGTTCATGGAGTGGCCGATTGCGAGAGATTAAGCGTCTCCGGGAGAGATATGGACCCAAGGCATTGACGAACGTGGTGCCGTCGCCGCCACCCACCTCGTCATCACAAGCCCAGCCGTCCGAGTCCTCGCGCCCTAGCAGCAGTGTGAGGGACAGTTTTAGCAGTCTACGACGTACGAGCGTCGCAACCTTTTTCACTAGCACGAGCGAACAGACTTCGCATCGATCCTCTATGCTATCCACGTCAACATCGACGAATGACACCGAAACCGGGCACGCGAATGGAGTTAATCCGCTGGTCGAGTCCGTAGACTTCTCCAAATGGGCATAGTGCCAGGTTGTCTCCTGCGAACAGACTTGTATTTCAACTCTATTTTTTTTTGGGCGGAATGAACATGTATGATGATGTAATCTCCATTTCTTTCTTCTTTCTTCTTTCTTTCTTTCTTTTGGCATATCATTATCTTCCCCTTCAAGGCGTCGAATTATGGATGGCAGGTTCTTTCGGATCAAAAAGTTTTTAGTCTATTTCCCGCTATCTGCCTTTGGCTTGTCATTCCGACAATGCCCATTTGTATATTTTCGGCATAACTTGTTTGAGACATTATGTGGTCACAGCTTTACACGGATATCCAGCCGTCAGATCAGCGAGTGGAGAGGCGATAAAGGTCAAACAGAGACGAGGAAGAGAAAAGGCGGTGCATGGATTAGAGTTGAAAGAAACTCGCCGGAGAGGAATACCATGATATTCCTTACATGGCTCGCTTGAAGAATTCTGTGAATGTGTCGCCCCCTTCTCGATATGCCATGGCGCCCTTCTTTGGAAGATTGGTGTAAACTAAAACTGGCCGACCCTGCCCCACAAATAGCCGCCCAGCAGCCACGAGTTCTACACGAGGAAGCAAAACGCGCGTCGAAAAACTTTCAAACCGTGTTTGTAGATTATGCAATGGCCGGTCGATGGACAAAGTCGGCGATTTTCACTGGAAAATTGCATCGTTTCTGTCAATGGTCTATCAGTGACCGACATGTCTCGTGTAGGCCGGTTTAAATGACTTCCCTGATGACGCGACGATGGCAGACGACAACATCAACAATCTCATTGAAGATGTGATTAATGGTACACTCAACCAACCAACCAATCAACCACTTTGGCCCCAGTTGTGATCAGGGATCTCATTTGAAGAAGCAATCGCTCACCATCATCACAGCATCCAAGCTCCCCGCCAAGGCTCGCGCAACCAATATTAAACCAACCGTCGCATCCCTCTCATCGCTCGCTTACGAGAACGGCGTCTTGCCTTCCGCCCTCGACCAACTCGTTGATCTAGTCACCACGCAAAACTACCTCGATCAAGCGAGCTTGGCAGCCATTGTTCGGAATCTGTATCCCGCCGAGAGGGTCTCGCCAGATGTTGTGCTGCGTGTCGTGTCGGCCTTGGGGCATGGCACCCTGAAAGCATCCCTCAGTCTACAGGCTGCTCTGCTGAAATGGCTGGTCATGGTGTACCACGTGCTGAGCGAACCAGTGGTTCTGGCGCAGGTGTACTCCGTGTTGTTCAACTTGCTGGATACAGCGGCTATTCGGCCGCAGCTGGCGCATCTGCTGGCGTTGATTACGAGAAGGCGCCACGTCCGGCCGTTCAGGATCCAAGCTTTGTGAGATTCACTGTCACCGCGCATTTGCCAGATGGAGCAACTAGAAAAAAAATAAATACTGATTAGTTAACAAGGTTGAACCTATCGAGACAAACGGGCAATGACCCTCCGCTGGTGGGACTGTTGCGCGTGTTCAAGGATTACTATCCTGAAATTATTGTTGGAGAGGCTGTTCGCGGAAAAGCGTCTGCATTCAAGGTAGATACGGCAGAAGACGCCGACGCATGAACTAATAATAATGGGCAACCCCCCCCCCAGACTGACACAATGCTGCGATAGCACCCGGATTTGTTATGGCGATCGAGACTTGACGAGATCAAAGATGCTCATCGTCAACGAGCTGCTGAACAGAGAGCGTCCGGGCCCCAGAGCGGGTTCAGGGTGAATCGACCTGTGAACCGGGCTCAGAGAAACAAGGCTGTTCCTCCTGTTTTGACATCTCATGCTACAGAGGTAAAGCACGCTCGATGGAATAACACCACTGCCAACTCGGGTCAAAGGTTTTGATCTGACACACTATAGGACTCGGTTACTCTGGAAGAAGTCGAAGATGTGTCGAGCTTCGTATCAAAAATGGACAGACTGGAATTGCCGAATCAGCTCGTCGCGGTTCTCGCAGACCCGCTTCTACAGAAGCTGCTGATTTTGAGACCCAATCCTGAGTCGTACCAGCGGATATCAAACTGGCTCAGTGCGGTGTTTCAGGAGGTCATGTCGGGGGATGCGGATGAGGCCACATTGTGGGAAGTGCTCGAGGTGGCAAAGGAATTCGTCGCGCGCACAAGGACGATTCCACCTCTGCTGCTCGGCTTCTTCAGCCGCTTCTTCGAGATCTGGGGAGGGGAGGGAAAGAGAGAGACTGTGTTTGACATTCTCGGATTTGTGCCGTTTCATAACTTTGAAGGTATTCATTTCAGCAGGCATCCTTTTTTTGCTATGGCAACCCAGCACCTGGGGATCTAGTTGTGCTGACGAGATATATTTGCAGAACTACATGAGCATATTTTCAAGTCTCTCGAGGCGGCGGTGCAAGGTTTCGCCCCAACCTCACAGCTCGGCTTGTTGAAAATGTACACGCACCTTCTCCGACATTGGACGGCGATCCTGCAATCCGACGACGGGGTACCGGAGATGGCAAGCTCGACGGTCTCGGAACTCATTGAGCACGTCAACACGCTTGCGTTGACCGTACTGCAGACCACACCGTCAGTTACCACAGACTCACTCATCCTCGACTTTTACGAACAAGCAGCGCGTCTCGTGACCGATGGCAGGCTGAAAAGATACATACGCATCGAGTTGCCCCCATCCCCTCTCATATACACATTTCTCTTCAACAACTGCCTCGCCACCGTCTCACGCATGTGCTACATCCTAGCAGTCTACAAGAAGGGCATCGAGACAGCGGTAGCAACTCGGCCACGCGCGCCAAATAGCGACGGCGGCGGCGCGCACAGAATCGACTCCCACACGTATGACCGATCCTTTGTAGATGTCTTCAACGGCTACATCATGGACATGTGCAATTGTTTCTGGAGAAACCGCGCGTTCAACGACACGGATACCAACGCCAGAGCATGTACCATCTCGGCTGCGACCATCAACGCCCTCGCCACATACGCCCTATCGGTCGATCGAGCACTGCCGCTCAGCTCGTACTTTTCTCTTTCCCACTCCCCTGTTCTTTGTTACCAGAGCATAGAACGCGTCCGGGACCTGGAGGATGATGCCATGGAGCACGATGAGCCCATCCGTGTGAGACACGGTGGTCCCGTCACGCAGAGCAGTCTGACGAGATTGGCTAACGCGGGGGGCATGAGGCTGAGCTGGCAGGATTACAGGATAGAAGTGCTCAAGAATTTGGCGGATAGTGGATTCCCTGGGGTGGCGGAGCTGTTGAAGAATGCCATGACGGTGCTTAAGAAGTCCATTGATGGCAGGTTGAGTATCCAGGGGACGCCAATTCAGATGCAACATTATGACATGTGATGGGTGATGGGTGATGATGGGTGATGGCGAGCATGTTGAGTAGAGTGAGCACCTGGCACCTACTATTTAATGCGCATTTGGATGAGATGGATGTATGAAGAATGGATGAGACGAGGAAACTTGGGCTTGTATAACACGACTTGAGGGCCAGTGTATGCCGTGGGAGATGGGTTACGGCAATCTTAATGATACGTTGAGTAGCTAGTCCTGATGAATAATAGGATAGTAATGCGATCGGTCGACATGACGAGAAAACATGGCAATGAGTGAGTTTCCAGTTGTCATAAAAGTCTGCACATGGGTGAACATGTTCGAGTTCATTATGTCGTGCGAAACGCGTAAAAAAGAAAAAGAAAAAAAGAAAAAAAGAAAAGAAAAGCACCTTCTCTATCTGAACGACATGTGCACCGCCCGCCGTTACTATGTGAGATGGGTGTTTAAAGAAGGGGAAGCAAAAGAAACCGTCCCTGCCTTGCGCGCCGAAAATGATGCAGCTGAGTGGCCCAAACCATGACTGATGTTATGAAAAAAAAAAAAAAAAAAAAAGTCTTGTTGGTCCGTAATGCCGTGTGGTTTAACTCCTTTCCCTTTTCTCCTCCAGACCGTCTAAGAACAGCGCCGAGATGATGCAGTTGATGCGGTGTGCCCTGGCACCTGCGTGGTTTCTTCCTCTAGAAAGAGAAGGCTGCAATGCTGAAAGGATGGGGGATAGAATAGATGAACGGGCCGAGATGAAAGAAACCAGAGAAGAAGAAGGAGAGAGAGAGAGAAAAAAAAAGAAAAAAAAGAGGATTGCAAATGCAAACGAGGTCATGTTTCTTTCTGCCTTGACTCGTCCCCGTACCCGCCGACCTTGATGTTCCCAAATCCGTACGTCTTTCCCTCGGACCCGAGCTTGAGCTGACTTCGTGGTCCCCTGGCCTTCAGGTCATCCTTCAGCCAGCCCAGCACTAGCTCGCCCAGGCGACTATTGCCGGAGCGTCCCACGGAGCCGTCGATGCTCTCGAGCATCCTGTCTGCTTCGTCGCACTCCTTGATTGAGCCGAGATGCATGTGCACGAGGTGAGTCGGCCATGCGGCCAAGTTGTCGAGGATGTGCGTGGCGTAGACGACGGTACACTCTCGCTGCTCAGTCTCGCGCTTCAGCCAGGCGAGAAACTCGGCGCGGCTGAGCACGTCCAGGTCGACGGTGATTTCGTCCAGGAACAGGACGGTCCATGGTCGCAGGAGGCCCATGGCGAGCTGTACGCGGCGGCGTTCACCGTCCGACACGGCGTGCATACGCCAATTGGTGTCGATGTCGAGCATGGAAACCAGTTCGTCTCGTCGTCGGGGAAGGCGTCGCCGCCGACGGAACGGAGGAGTTCCACCACGCCAATGTCGTTGCGCACGATGGGATTCAGGACCCATTCCAGACCCAGGTATGTGGCTCCCTCGAGGGACTCTTTGAAGGGATCGACGCCGCAAATGTTGATGGTGCCGCTGGGGGCGAGGCGCTTGCCGGCGAGTAAACGCAGGAGCGTGGTTTTCCCCGCGCCATTCGCACCGACTAGGAGAGTCCGCGATCGAGGGGGCAGGTCGAGGGTGACGTTGCGAACGCCGGTTGAATAATCGGGGAATTTGTACGAAAGATGGTTCACCAGGATACGGGGAGGTTTGGGTGGAGGAGTCGACATTGTGGATGGGGCTGGAGCGTCGAGCGTCGACAAGGTATCTGGGAGACGAAGGAGGTGGCTTGCAAAGGAAATCACACCACTCGGTCAAGATTCGCCATGAGGAGGAAGTTTGCAGGAAAATTTTGTCGTGTCATGACGTCGACCCCAACAAACCCGGATATGATATGGCGGGGGCGGGGGCATAGATGATAGACAGTATGCATCGACGACCCATCGTACGTACATACAACATCTTTTTACATCGCAGGCATCACCCATTGATACATTGAGCCTCCCTCATAATCAGCAAGCGGGCCAATGATAAAACAACAAGCGACTGGCTCGTCACCGCCGTGGCCTACGTCATGGATTGCTATCACGAGGTGCGTGAACAAGATTATACTTCACCCACTCTCAGCAGTTCGTTGATCCCCAAATCCTTGACGCTAATTGCACACATTCCTACCAGCAGGGACAAACATGAAGCAAATCCCCCGTGGGCGTGGGCCAGGACTGGCCAGGAACTGGCCAGGGACTCAGTAGTAGGGCAGAACAACAAGCACTCAACAAACAGCCTCAGCCTCCACCGAGGTGAATTTTTCGCTCCTTGATCGAGGCAGCACGAGGCAGCACGAGGCAGCACGAGGCAATGTATCGATTGGGGGCGGTCAGCGCCTTCGGAAATGCTGTGTCCGGCATGTTCATGGCTGCGGATAGCCAGCCTCATGCGGAGCAACCTAATGGGCCTTGTGCGACAACCTGGGCATAGATGACGGCCGGGCATGCAGCTTACATGAAGAGCTTCCACATGATGAGAACGCCGTAGAATAGGGCCAAGTGAGATTGATACACGCTCTTCTCACTGCTTGCGGGAGGGTCAATTCGCCAAGTTTGATGCTCAGCTGAGTCGCAGGTTCATCACGTAAGATGTAATCCCATGCGTCTCTTCAATTGGAGGAGCAGTCGCAGGCTTGTGACACGATTCAGTGCTCAGATTACAAGTTTTTTTTTTTTTTTGCTGCTGACATGGCGTCGGGAATTCCGTCGTTTATTCTGACCACCCTATTTCATTGCCAGCACACTACTCTGACGACCTCCATGCGCGTCATGACTCCTATCGTTGTTCAAATACCAAATGTAGGTTCCTTGGGCAGAGGGGCCCGGCCTTCACGGAGCCACAGTCAGTCATGGTACGGAAACCGGTTTAGACAGCCTGGCCGGCTGCCATGACAGGCCATAAACTTACCGGAGTCATTCTATCCGGCCATGCGGGATCAAGCTTCCACCGCAAGCTCTTCACAAGAACATATAGCGTGACTTTCAGTTGCAGCAGCGCGAATCGCTCTCCGAGACATGCTCGCTGGCCACCGTGGAAAGAAATGAACTCGGCGCGGGCCCTCCGTCGTCGATGCTCTTTCTGAATGTCTTGGCACGAGAGCCCCCATCTGTGTGGCCGGAACTCATTCGCGTCGACTCCCCATGCCTTTGGGTCGCGGTTGGTGGAATAGCAATTGTATCCAACATAGGTGCCTTCTGGAAGAAAGATGTCGCCCCCTAGCTGAGCTGGCTGTGAGACTTGTCGGTTGATCAACTGCCCTATGGGTGGGAACAGCCTGATGCTCTCATACACGACAGCGGATAGCAACGGCATGGACTGAAGGCCTTCCTGGCTGATCTGTCCATCTTTGTAGAGTAGAAACTCTTTGCAGAGGTCCTCTTGTATTTTCTGCATGGCACGATTGATGGTCAGGACTCGGAAAGAACTACAAGACTGCATTGCATGTCCTGCCTGCTCTGGTCGGGTGACTTACAGGATGTTTGGCCAGCAGGTACAGCGTCGAGATGATTGACAACTGTGGGTTCTCCTGGCCGGCCACGAACAGGACTGTGACATTGTCGCGGAACTGCTTTTCTGTAAATGTGCCGTTTCTTCTGGCATCTAGTAGTGCTCTTGGAAGGTTGCCCTTGGTATCGCTCGACTTGTCGTCGTTGCAACTTTGTTCCAGCCCCGAGACTAGCTGGTCCGTGAAGTGAGACGCAAGCTCTCGCGCTCTCTGACGACTGGGGAATCCGAAGTTGTCCAAGAATGGAAAGTTCAGGAAAATGGGTTTAAAGATGTCCTTTTTGATCTTGTATTGTATCTGGTGGAGGTATGCATTGCTGGATTTCATGGTCTGCACCAAAAGGGTTGAACCGTGTAGTTAGTTAGACATCATCCTTTAGGGGTATTTTTTGGGGGGGGGGGGGGGATTCTACAAACACCAAAGTCTACTTTGAAGTTGGTCTGTGCAAAGTTGGCGATTGTGTATCTCTGTATGCTTGATTGAATGCCAATCCCGCCGCTACGGCATTGTGTCTGCAACTCGATCAGGATGTTTCGTAAACTGTGCGCGTTGCCGAGTAGTATGTCGAGGTCAGGATTGGCTTGAAGACCAGGCTTGATGACTCGCCGATAGCGCCTCCAGGTTTCGCCATGGCTTGATATGATGTTGTCGCCCAGGAGAGCGGCCAGAACGCTGTGAGGAATTTTTTTCTGGTTCCCGCTCTTCTGGAACAAGTCTTCCTGCTTGAATATCTCGGCCACGTACGACGGACGATGGACGAGAACATTCCATCGGGCTGCGAAGAAGATCTTGACAGCACCGTGTCTTATCAGCGGCTCTCTGATGTATCGATTGAAGATGTGTTGCTGGTCGACGTCCTTGACGAGAGGAAGCAGAGCAACCCAGAATGGGATGGTGGGAATCCCGCCAACATTTCTCAAGGGGAATAGGAGATTGCCTAGAACAAGACCGGCCACGCAAGCCAGGACAAGACATGAGGCTGCCACGAGACACATGACTGCGGATTCTGCGGGAGACTCACACAACCAACCAAACCCCCCCCGCGTATCCCCTGAGAGCGAGCCCAAGTCAATTAAGGTTCCGGCCAAGGCAACGTCGCCCTTTTTTTTTGTTCGTTTTTTGTTCTTTTGTTCTCTTATCCTTTTGTCCTTGGCGACACGTCATCAAGGTGGCACGATTTGATAAGAGATACGAATATGCATCTGCTTGTGCACCCCGAAAGTTAAAGCACATCCCAAGCTCCCGGTCTGCGGGTCTGGTCCTTGTAAATCTCGAATATCGACGACAATTGTGTCAGAAATACTTGCTCAAACACCGCGCGCGCCAAACCATTAATGAACATTGCCAAGACGGGTTAATTTCGTGTGATGCCCGCATTGATTTGTCCGGGACCGTAGAGTGTCTTTTTTCCCACCTATCCTTTTATTCTTTGGTCAGGGAAATATAAGAAATTTTTCCGTACGACCTTGTCTGGTCAGCTGGCGAGCAAGGCGCGTGCAGGCTAGCCTTGTATTAATGCTGACGTTAGATATGTCTTTTTCTTGTCTTTGTTCATCTTCTTATTTTCGGCAAGCACCCGTTTTCAACAGGTTGCTCTTTCTTCTTATCCAATCTATTTAATATGCCCTCTCCGTCACTCAACATACCATTCAACAAGTTTCCAAATGTGCGGGTCGACCCACTCACCACCTGCGATGGCGTTATGTGACTTGAATCCAAAATTCTCCATACACAAACGGTTTGTTGCAGGTTTTGTCCGACATGGCTGCGGTGAGCTCATCCAGTGTTTTGGACCTTCCAAGAACCTCATCACGTCGACATGGTCGGAGATTCGGCCGCAGCTCTTGCAGAGCCGATGTTACAACGCATACGCGAACCGCCCGTCTCAGACAGCGGTACGGCTGCAGGTTGGGCTCGAACTGATACACGGCCGCCAAGCTCAGACGTCGACGTGCTGTTACTCGGTTTTTGAGACGTTGAATCCATCCACTCGGCAGATTCTGGGAATCGTCCTGGTTCCTAATGCCGCGGCATCGCCGTGTGGGCACGAGGCCGAGCAGGCCACGCAGATCGATTATTTATTTTCATCCTTGATCCTTGGCAATTTGCATGTTGGCACGGCGGTTGACAAGTCCGTCCTGCGGCAAGTAGACGTTGAGGCCGTCACTGATTCCATCGTGGACCTATTCGATGGCCGCCTCCGGTATGTGTCTAGCTGCGACAAATGGGACCAGGGAGGCCGAGAGGTCTTTCGAGAGAATGTCAGCCACTTCACGAGGCGCGGACAGAAGGTGGAATTCTGCCTTCCTGCTTTCCCCTGCAAGTCTTCCAGTACTGGCAAGGTCTTGTCCAAAGCGCCGGACCGGGGAGAGTACTTGGCCTTGGCCAACATGCACACCTTCATGCGAGACATAGAGGCCATCTACAAGCCCGGCGCCAAGCTTTGGATCATCAGCGATGGCCACGTCTTCAGCGACTGCAGTGAGTAGCGTGCATGCTTATTCCAAAATTTGTCCGAGCGACAACAAGCTGATTCAGGTAGTTGGAGTCGATGACGATGTCGTCGATACGTACGGCGCTCATCTTCAAGCCATGAATCAGGAGATTGTGAGGCTTCGAGGTGGAGAAGACGGCATCGGCTTCATGTCTCTTCCAGAACTATTCGCATCGCGTGACGGCGAAAAGTTGTCTGGCGCACGGGGGATTATCAGCATGCTGCCAGAAATATGCCACCATATCCCGACCAAGATGACAGACGAGGCCGAGATGTGCCGCAAGATCCTGGTAATGGGGTTCCAGCTCGATGACGCTGAGCTTAGAAACTTGCTGTCGTCGCAGGACGCCAGCACGATTGCACTTTATCGCGGCTTCTCCAAATTCATGCTGGAGGACTTGACTACCAATAAATATACCAGCCATCTGAGTCGGAGTCAGTTGCGGAAGAAATCCGCCAAGGTTGCATTCGAAATGATTCAGGTATGGTTGAAACTTTTCGCTGGTAGGAATGATACTGAGAGGTGCTGTGACAGAGAAACCAAGCGTACTCCAATCTGGTACAGATACTATTCCCATACCACGTCCGACTTTCTATTCACGCGTGAGTTGGCCATCTCCCCTTTCATGAATGTGGGTTGTCATGCTGACGTCATCAATAGACATGATAATTCAGGACCCAAATTTGGTATTCAGATGTTGGGAAAAGGCGTCGTTCCAACAGATGTGCTTCCGCCCGATGGAACGGACATGAATTGCTGCGATAAGCTGCATGTGCCTACTCCCTGGCACAACTGTATAGTGGAGATACATGGAGATCCTAACCTGTACATCACCAAGTCAAGTGTGGCACGGTCTGCTCTGTCCTCGGGTGACTACGTGGGCAGACTGCACGAGTCTTCGGATCAGGGGGGGTACGTCTATTTGATGCGGTGGTGCGGGCACATTTGAGTCTCTTTTTTTTTTTTTCGCTGGCATTTATACCTAGGTGGATGAGCTGATAGCGAATCATCAGGTTTGTGCTTGAGATGCAGAGATGTGTTGTCGTGTGGCATGGCTGCGGGTGCCCATGTAGTGTGTGTGGGCTGATTCATTATTTAGATTGCCCCGCGTGATGGTTTTCACGTGACCACCCACGATCCCTTTCCTAATACATATATCGCGCATCAGGCTTCCTCTCTTTCCCTCCTTTCCATCCCTTCTTTTAGTAGACCAGATAAACAATATATAGCATATATTCCTGGTCTCGCAACGCTCGCCTGTATAAACAGGAACCTTGTGGACCCTACACAAACAGATTTCGGAATTTTTTGACACAAGTGCTCCGACATGACTAACCGTTTCCAAAAAAAATATTACGTGTGTCAAAAATCTGAAGACCACCACGATAATCTCCACCTCATAATCTCGAACATCTAGCAGCTGCACTAAAAGATCAAGTCTAAAAACGTCCAACGCATCGTCTGGAAGTTATGGACCTACCCCTGAAAATCCGATTATCCCGCCGCCACGGCAGCTGGCTCCGATGCCAACGGTGTCTCGGCATCCCGCATGCCCTGATCAATATCCGTCCAAACATACAAGCCCAAGGCGACAAGCATAAGCAAAAGATTCGGAATCATGGGAAAGCGAAGGTTGTGCGTTTTGTTCTGGATGACCCCCTGTACGAGCGGGTTGATCCAGCCGGTGGCAAGATCCAGCGTGATCTCCAGCCCAAAAAAGGCAGCCTCGGAGCCCCTTGGAATCAGCGACGCATAAAGAACCCTGTTCAGGGACCGCAATGCGCTACTGGTGCCCATGAAGAGGAAGATGGCGACCCAGAATTCCGCCTGGTGCTTGTATCCGATGGCGACTCTGTCGCTTACGCCGACGCAGCCCCAGAAGACGCAGAGGATGTTGACACACAGGAAGATGTAGGCCCAGCTCTTGATGTGCAATCTCGCTTTGCCAAAGGCGAAGAGCCAGCTGAGGGAGCCCATGCACGCGAAAATGACCATCATGAAGGTGTACACGGTGTACACGCCGCTTCCTCTCTGGATCCCGCTCGTCTCGAGGAATAGCGCACCGAGAAGTTGAAGAAAGTTGCTGTATCCCGTGTTCCATAGCACCCATCCTATGCAGAGCTTGAAGGCGTTTGGGTATCGGCGGATAGAACCGAGGAGTCTGAGCCCTGGAGGTTTCTCGTTAGTTGTCGCCCGACAAGGTTCGCTTGTGCCGGTCGTCGTCTTACATGTGCGCAGGGGCAGTAGGAATATGCTCTCCCCCTTGGGCTTTTGGGCCCCGGGGACATTGGGCAGTAGGATGTGGCCTACTACTGCACATCCAACTGTGGAAAAAGGGGTTAGTATTGAGATTTGGGCAATGCGGGGATCTGAGCGACGCGATACGTACTTGTGAGGCATCCGCCGACTGTGATTGCGAGGAGGAAGCTGAAGTGCGTTGGGGATCAGTCAGTTGCAAGTCCGCAAACAAAGCTGGGGGCGAGAGAAATGCTCGGTATTACTCACTTGAAGTATCCCTCGGTGACATAGCTTCCGCGGGAGTAAGTGATGATGACACCTATGAGCAACGCCAAGATGGCGCCCAGGTTACCAGATACCAGGCCGAGGACACTGGCCTTGCTGCCTTGGATCCAGGCCTTGTTCGCGAAGGGGGCAATCTGCTCGGCGTCCTGCAGTCTGGCTCGCTTGCCGAGCCAGCCGACGGACCTCATGAAGATGGGGATATACGAGGCTTCGATGACGGTGTAAACGCCCGAGACGGTCGAGATGATGACGTAGAGAGTAGAGAGGGCGTTCAAGTGGGTGTAGTCATTGCCCGTGAGCCCTGCAAAGGGGAGAGCGAGTGCGCCAAAGAGGTAGATGGAACACATCATCATGGTCTTGCGGTAGTCGGAGAAATCTGCCAGCCCTGATGCCAGGATGGACACGACGCCCTCGGTCGCCCGGCTGATGGACCTGAGATACAGTCTGCTGTCATGTTTAGTTTACGGAGGCGCCTGAGGTAGGGAATGTGTGCGTTTGGCCGGCAGAGGATTCCAGTCGCATGACGTACAGGTAGCTCAAATAGTCGACGTCCCTGCCTCCCAGCTTGACGACACACTTGATGGCGCCTCTCCGCGCACAGGGTTTGTTGGTGCCCGGGATGTGTCCCACGGCGTTGGCGGCGGACTGGATGCTGGCCGTGACATAGCTATTGACCATGCCGTTTATCGGCCCGGTCTATCAGGTCGTTGTAATGTCATCTTGTTAGCGAGTTTGGTTCGTTGTTTCCTCATCACGTCGCATCATGACGGAGAGTCGGGACGTACCGAGAAACAGAGGATCAGCCATGCCCACAGCGCCTTCTTGGTGCCAAGCGGCGCGGCTGCTTCGTCAGGCTCGGTCGGCGACGAGGAGCCATTGCGAACAGTCTGCTCTGTTGCGAGAGCTGCTTTGCTGTCCGGGCCCGCGCCGTCTTTCGCAGGGTGCTCAGGATGCTCCATGTGGTTCATCGACATGGTGCCGTATCTGTCGTGTCCGCTGCGATCTGCGCTGTCTTGACGAGACATGAAGGCGAGTGGCAGAGGTAGACATGATGATAACGACGGGCAGCAGCTTCCATGAGACACATGATAATCTTATCTCATCTCTCGATTGAGCAAGTTTCCTACCCAACAGAACAATGCGCCGACTTGGCAAGAGCTCTTTTGTCTTTTCACGACAACCAATGCAGGGTCCACAAGGCGAGGAAGAGGAGTGGGAGTGGGTCGGAGTGGGTCTGTTGCAAAAGATTGGGCCCTTTTAATTTAATTCCCGAAGTGAGTGGGTCCCCACTGTCCAACAAGGCTGGTGCTCACTGCTTATTTCGAGGCTTATGTACGAGTCTGCAAACTTGCTCATTCTCGCGCAGATGGGCGCAATGGGCGCATCACGACAAAACTCGCCGTCATGCTCATCATTGTACCGTTGTACGACATCCTTCTCATTCTTGCGGTGACACAGACGCCGCTGTCATGCGCAGCCCGAATGTCTGGACCGCAGTCCGGCCGCTGACAGTGACTGACACACAGTCCCATTTTCGAGATTTGGCTCCTCTCCGGGGTCGGGCCTGGGCTGCCTTATGCCTTGCCTTGGCGGTGGCACAGCAAGATACTTTTCTTCTCGGATTCTCGCGCGCGCGTCTGGTTCTAACCTTTCCGTGTTGGTTCCGCAGAGTGTGTGGGTGGGTAGTATAAAATGACCCCGTTTTGTCGTTGCAGGTTCTAAGCTGCACAGAATGTTATTTTTACAACTTCGTCGGCTGTCAGGTGCGGTGCGCAGAGTCGTCATCAACAAAGCCAAAGTGCCATGGCGGACGCGGACGCGGATCGAGCGCATGACAATTCGCCATCAGCTACGAGCAGCCGCGGGTCTTGGGGCAATTCGACTCGACCACTTCATCGTGATGCCGTAGCAAAGGGCCATGATGCATCCGCCACATCCTTGACCACCTCAGTTACTGTTCACGCAGAGGCGGAGCAGCCACCACCGCCTGCACCACCGCCTGCACCACAGTACTGTGCCTTATCACCCGCTCGCCGGCGCTTCATCCTCAGTCTGGTCACCTTGGCCGGTATGGTAGGGCCATTGTCTGGAGCGATATATCTACCAGTGCTGCCTCTGCTGGAAAGAGAGTTCAATGTCGGAAGCACCAGCATCAATGCGACAGTCTCGGTCTTCATGGTCACTTTTGCCATTGCGGTAAGACGACGTGCAATACTGTCCCCTCTCACGAATTGCGAAATATGTTGAAACCCTTCTGACAACCTCCAGCCGCTATTCTGGTCAAGCTTTGCTGATTATGGAGGCCGACGGCCACTCTACGTCATATCTTTGGCCATCTTCATCCTGTCCAATGTTCTTCTGGCGGCTCTGCCGAAGAACTTTGGCAGTTTCATGTTTCTGAGGATAGTCCATGCCTTTGGTTCGGCGGCGGTTGTTTCCATGGGTGCTGGAACTGTGGCAGACGTAAGTCCTCAGAATGGTCTGCGACGAGTCGTCTCGTTCATGCGCGCGCAAGCTAATTCATCTTGATACTGCTAGATTACGGAACCCAAGAAACGCGGGAGTGCCATGTCTATATTCCTTCTTGGACCACAATGTGGCCCCGTCTTGGGCCCAATTCTCGGGTCCGCCTTGGCTGGTCAGCTCAACTGGCGATGAATTCCTGCATTTCTGGGTTCGTTCGTCCAAAGCCCCTCTGTCGCCCCCCCCCGCACCGCGCGCAAATGACTGACAAGATGCCTTTTCAGCAATTTTTTGTTTTGATCTATGGCTCATCATTATTTTCATGCTGCCTGAAACATTGAGATATCGCGTGGGCAACGGCAAGATAAATCAAGACAAGGGCTGGATCTCGCTGCCCCCCAAACTCACATCGGCGCTTGTGCCCGAGCCTGAACGCGGACCGAAACCCCCCAAGCCAACTTTGAAGGGCTACTGGACGCTCTTCTCGTACCCCCCCATCGGGATTGTATCGGTAAACACGGCCATACTGTACTCGACCTACTTCGCCATGGTCGTTGCGCTACCGCATGCCCTGGAAGATGTGCATCACTGGTCTACAACGGAAATCGGTGTCGGCTATCTTGCAGTTGGGATTGCCCTCATGATCGGATCCCTCGTTGGTGGCAGAGTAAGTGATTGGCGCCGTGCTAGGAGAGCCGCAGCCGCACCAGACGGCCACGTGGAACCCGAAAGTCGACTTTTCGATCAGATATGGGGCGTTTTAATCTGCGTGGCCGGCACAATCATGTTCGGATGGTTTGTTTCTAGTTCGCTGCATGTGTCTTCGGTCATCGTGGCTACGTTCTTAAGTGAGTACCATCAACTCTCGGCGCGACCAGCACTGCGCTATTATGCAAAATGTCGAGACTCGAACTGACGCTGTGCAAGCCGGCTTTGGCATGAGTTGGGTCTTTGTCACCACTACAGCCTTTCTAGGAGAATGTGTCCCTTTGCAAGCGGCTGGTGCTTTCGCGTTGGGAAACATGCTTCGCAATCCTGGCGCGGCCATCGCTGCAGTTGTATATCCCCCGTTGGTAAGAAAGATGGGCGTGGGGTGGTTCTTCACCGGATTTGCTCTGCTTGATCTTGTTGTCGTTGGAGGGGCAGTCATTGGTAAGTCCATGGCGTTAAAGCGAAATATCGCCGAGAGCATTGGGGGGATACTAATATGAATTTGCTTTTCAAGTCTTGCGTCTCTACGGGCCATACTGGCGAAAGAAGAAATCCGCCAGTCCTCCGAAATAAGGAGTTTGTGCTTGTACCCGATTTGACATGGTCAAGGTTGATTCATGCTAATATGCGTATCGCAAACTCTGTGAGAAATGATGAACGTGCAAGGGGAGGATATCTGATTATGAGATGATAGGCTACACAAGTTTTACTTGAACGTTGGTCGGTGCATAATCGCTATTTGGACCCCTTGAAAGCGTGATATGCTCTCACTTATTGGCAATGATAAGCGCACTGAGCGCCGGCTTCGAATGAATGATATGCCACGTTTGCAGGTGAACTTTCCGCTGCCAGTGACAAAGCCATATGCTTTTTTTGTCCGTGGGATATACAATGCGCCGTTGCAGAGCTCCGAATCGACATGCGGCCGTTGAGTCGAAGAACCTGCCAGATACAGAACATGGCAGAGTCAAGCTCAGTCACCTCCTATGTTATACAGAACGAATGCATAGGTACCTAACTGCACGGAAATGGCAATCCATTACGTGATACTGGCGGAACGCGCGGCCCCCCCTTTTCTCCATTCGTTTTCATCTCGACACCTGCAACAATTTGTTTCTGTCATGTTGGGTCTTCAACTTTGATTGCTATGCACTCTTTATTCGCAGTAAGAGCTGACAGAATGGCCCTAGATGCTGTTGCTTTTGCCGTCGGATGGCTTACCATCGCCGTTATATTCACCAAAATCCTGCACTCCGCCATCATCCACCTTCTTCCGTCGAGACTTAGTAAATATGCCCACCTCTCAGAAAACGGCGATGAACCCTGGGCATTGGTGACGGGCGCCTCGGACGGAATCGGTCGAGAGATGACACAGCAACTTGCCAAGCAAGGCTTCAACGTGGTACTGCACGGCCGCAATCACGAGAAATTGTCTCGTGTCATGTCCCAGCTGCGACATGACCATCCCGACAGGACATTTCGCGTGCTTGTTGCTGATGCAAGCCGTGTGCCCTGCATGGCCTGTCTCCACCACCACCAAGAAGAATCAGAATTACACGTGAACGCTGATGAAACGAGAGCGGCATCCGCAATCGATTTCCGCTCAATCGGCGAGTCCTTGCGTGACCTGCATCTCACCATGCTGGTCAACAATGCCGGAGGCAGTCTTCCCATTCCGCAGTTTC
Source organism: Epichloe coenophiala (assembly GCA_018801565.1). Taxonomy (NCBI): domain Eukaryota; kingdom Fungi; phylum Ascomycota; class Sordariomycetes; order Hypocreales; family Clavicipitaceae; genus Epichloe; species Epichloe coenophiala. Next base: position 1,371,324 of record JAFEMN010000005.1, on the reverse strand, counting down.
TTCCACTGAGCGAATCGTCAGAGGCCAGGATCACCAGCAATGTAAGCCTGAACGCCCTGTTCCCTCTCCATTTGACGCGGGAGCTTCTGCCTCTTCTGGTCCGAAACGGTCCAGCTCTCGTGATGAGTATAAGCTCAATATCGGATGAGGGGTTTCCTCTCCTGGCATCCTACAGCGCAAGCAAGAAGTTCCTCATGAATTTGACTCGCACGGTGGGCCTCGAGATGAATCTCGATGGCAACAGGGGACAGGTTGAAACTTTGGGCGTCCGGGTGGGCAGAGTAACTGGGGTCTCGGGCTACAAGGAGAAGACGTCATTGTTCTGTCCCGATGCAAGGACCATGGCCCGCGCCGCATTGAACCGTGCTGGCTGGCAACACGGTAGCGTGGTCGGATATTGGGCTCATGCCTTGCAAGGCGCCAGCATAGAAATGCTGCCTGCATGGCTGCGGGACAAGGTTGTCATGGCTGCCATGGGGCAAGAGCGTGCGAGAAGCCAGATCGAGCAGTCGGATACGAAGCTGGCATAGTGCTGGATACGGGCAATGTCATTGCGGCCAGCAGGTGCTCAAAGATACAGTGTTGCAGAGCTTTTTGTCTGCGTATGCTTTGCGTGTAACGGGGGAGAGAGATCTCGTGCGTTCGGCCAGAGCTTTGTCACGTAACTTTCAACATGAGAAAATGATGATGGAGAGATATATATCATCAGTAGGCGTGTTGACTCGGTACGATGGAAAGAAAATCGGGCAGTAGCGAATCCTGCGCCCATGCTCGAGATACTAGATGCTCATGTATCCTCGCTTCGTGAGAAGACTCGGCGGAACAACCAAGTATGCAGGCTCCTGTGCCGGTACAACAAGTGCAGATGCATCAGCAAGGGCAGAGCTCGTCGGAGATGTACGACGCGGCTATCTCTGGTGCAAGCGAACTTGAACCTGTTCGTTTGACTTTGAAATATGCGGTCGCTCTTCCAGGTGGAGATACCGCGGCGCAGTTGTTATGACTGATGGCGTCAAACGTTTCTCATTATGCAACATGCCAAGATGTTAAGATCTTGTGTGTAAACATATCATCGGGGTGACTAGTGACTCCTTAGACGCATATACATGTACCGTGACAACTCATAAAGCAATGACATGTTGTCGAACTAGTGTTTAGCCGAGGATACTATTTGAGTTCTAGCGTGGCGCCGGGTCGGAGCCGAGGTTTACTGTGTTCCCGGTCGGGTCTCCCCACAGCCGCAATCGTCGCAATCGTCGCAATTCACCCCGTTCACAGTCTTGCTTGTTCTTGTTGGTTCCCAGAACTGCCAATTGGCAAGGCGCATAGCGCATTCGCATTCGCCCATGACGTCATCAGGCACATAAATACGTGCCGACGCCGCCGAACTTCCGCTCCTGGGGGCTCTAGCTCTAACATTGTTTATTTCTCCCAAGCACGTCAAAAGAGAACAAAGTCACCACATTTCAATTGCCACAATGGGAATCCTTGACTTGGTGCGACCGTCTCTGCTTCGCCAAAACTTTGCTGGGACGCCCACATTCACCGAAAAGGACATTCAGAATCTATCGGGCAAGGTATGGTCGATTTATCCGTAGCTCATGTCGACTGACGCTGACGCTGACTCTGACTCTGACTCTGACGCAGGTATACATCGTGACCGGATCAAACACGGGCGTGGGCAAGGAGCTTGCGCGCATACTGCATGCCGCCCATGCCACCGTCTACGTCGCTTGCCGAAGCGAGAGCAAGGCCGAGAAGGCCATGCAAGAGATCAAGGCAGCCAACCCAGGGTCAACAGGGTCGCTCAAATTCCTTCACCTGGATCTCGCCGATCTCGCCTCGGTCAAACCAGCCGCAGAGGCCTTCACGCGGCAACAAGAGAAGCTGCACGTTCTCTTCAACAACGCCGGCGTCATGATGCCGCCCGACGGCTCGGTGACGGCGCAGGGACACGAGCTGCAGATGGGCACCAACTGCCTGGGACACTTCCTCTTCACGCAGCTTCTCACCCCGACGCTGGCCGAGACGGCGGCGAGCGAGGAGGCGGCCGGGGCCGTGCGCGTAGTATGGGTGTCGTCCATGGCGGCCGAGCTTTTCTCGGTCCCGCACGGGCTGGACGTGGACAAGCTCAGAGAAGAGAGCTACGTGTCGGATCTCAAGTCCATGACGAGATACGGCATCAGCAAAGCGGGGAACTACTACCATGGTGTAGAATACGCTCGTCGGCACAGAGAAGACGGCGTCATCAGCATAGTACGTGAAATTGCTTCAACGGACGGGGCATGCGCCACCATGCATGGCTTGGGGGAGGGGGGGTTTGCTTTCCGCAGAAAGAAGCTAATGGCTTCACCCTAGGCAGTGAATCCTGGAAACCTCGACTCGGATCTCTATCGCACCATGGACAGCCAGACGGGTTTCGACAGGATATCCACGCTCGTCTTCACGAAAACCATGCTTTATCCACAAGTATACGGCGCTTACACTGAACTGTTTTCCGGGCTCTCGCCGGAAGTGACCATGGAAAAGACTGGTTCGTGGAGTGAGTTCTTGTATCTATGTTATATGGCACCTTGTTGTTGCTCACTGGTCTAACATTCCGTGTAGTTGGTCCCTGGGGCCGATTCTTCGACATTCGTCACGACCTTGCCGAGGGGACAGAGCGAGGGCCAGAGGGGGAGCAGAGCATCTCGGAGAAATTTTGGGATTGGAGTGTTGAGCAAACTCAAGCTTATTGCTAGACGTTTCTTTGCAAATCAATCAAAGACATGCATGACCAGCACAATGAAGTATATAGACCCAATAACTTGGATGAATTGCAGGAAACCATTTTGCAAGAAGAGCTGCTAAATACGGAGTAAAAGCAGCTGGTCCACTTTATATCAAGGGCAGCAAGTTGGAAAGACACGGTACAATGAACGATGTCCTCATTTACAAACTGCGCTTCGACGAGGGTCCATAGCGCCCATGATGACCATGTATGTGTCTGTCTACCTCGATGAGCCATAGACCTCTTGTAAATTGAGAAAGATTTGAATTTCATGTCATTACTACCCCTAAGTCATGGTATTAGGAAAGGCACTACGAAGGGCCGTCTCAAAACTCCCTTTGTATTGGAGCATTGCTTCTCAGAGCTCGCCCTGCATGGCCCCTGCATCGCGTCTGCCGGAGCTGACTTTCCTTCCTTCTTATCAAAATTTTCACTTAACAAACGTATCTCTACGTGATATAAGGCTTACCTTATTAATCGCCTTACTGACCTATAAGGCGGCTATGATCTCTTTGGCATAACATCACTTCACGCTCACCCGTAATGAAGACGTTTGCCTAACTGGCCTCAAGTCGCCGACAATGTGGGTGGCTTACTGGGCCCATTCCATCCCGGAGGAGGCTCGGGACTTTCCATCTCCGCTAACTGCGCCATTCCTGGTCCGGACGGGCTTGGCGAAGTCATTCTCGTTGGCGGAATGGGGTTGAATGATCCCAGCTCTTCTGCTGCATTGTGTTTGGGCTCCACCCAGCCTGGCGATGGACTGCTCGCCCCATACGAAATGTACGAGTCGATTGGGACTCGCCCATGATAGCTTTCCTGTTGATCTCGACCGTAGGCATACTGTGGTGGTGGAAACCCAGAAGGATATGCGCCGTGCATGTGAGCAGTTGCTGGGCCAGGCGCGGGTGGAGCATCTGTTTTCTGTTGGTTCCGGCGGCGGAAGAGTAAAAACATCCCTACAGCCAAGAGAAGGACAATGGCGCTGCCAATGGCGATCCCTGCAATCACCCCGGCTGAAAGTCTAGACGAGGATGAGGCATTATCCGGCGCTGGGGATGAACTGGAACTAGAACTCGACGGAGATGAAGACGATGGAGAGCTCGGTGACGCAGAAGTCTCGACACCGCGCGGTTTGACGTTATTGTACGCGTTGCAATTCGGCGACGGCGCAGCTACTGGACAGTCCTTGGCGAGGCAGATGGAAGTGAGACTATTGTCAGTTGGCGGCAAACAGCGAGCATTGTACTTGGCATTCATAGCGGTGGATAGGGTATTGGCGTCGGAGTCTGAAAATCCGTAATACTTGCTGGCGACGATGAGCTGTTGAATGAAATAACCGACATGTGCTTGATTCAAGTCCATGTATTTGTGAACGTAGGCGGGATTCAGGGGCTCGAAGGTCTTTTCCAGGAAGGTTCTGATAAGGGAGCAGGAGAAGACTTTGCCGAAAACATAGTACCAATGTGTAAATAGCTTGCTGATTTGGTGGTATTGAACTGTCAGTGCCTACTGCCTGGGAGGGAGAACAGGGAATAACGAGGCGTGAGACAAATATGCACGTACTACTGGTTTGTTCCCTTCTTGATCTCGGCAGTTGGCGTAGAGCCGTTCAAAAAGGCAACAAGCGGCGCTGTACCTCCTCCGTCTAGCCATCCAATATTGACCGCCTGGTCATTGTTGTTCGAAGTTGCTTCTATTCTTCGCGGTGAGTTCCAAGTTTTTTTTTTTTTTTCTCAATCCAGTGGATGGATTGATGGATGGATGGAGGCTCATTCAATCGAGGGCAACAACATACTTGTCCCATCGAACCACGGCCGAAGATAGACCTCTTGACCGTTGTATTCACCGGGATTGAATATCCCAGTGCTCTCCTTGTCTCCGTTGGGCAGCGAATTCCCCCCGGCGTATGCGTATGCCACGATTGCCTGCATCAGCTGGAGCTGTGTAGTAGCATTGTTCTCCCCAAACTGCTTGGCTGCGTAGTAATCACAAATACTCTGGTCACCCCGCTGCTGCCGCTGCTGCTGCTGGGCCGAGACAGAGATTCCTCCCTGCCCCGTTGACGACAAGAGAAGAAGAGGGAGAATGCTGCGCCGCGTTAAGACGGACAACATGATTCGGTTCATGCGCCAAAGCGTGGACAGACACGGGCGGCTGAAGTATGCGGAGGGCTCAGGAGTCAGCAGAGAGTAATCAAGAAAAGTTGAGAAATACGGACTGAAGTTGGAGTGAGGGAATATGCATTTTGGAATTGAGCAGGCAGAGCGGAGAAGCGAGGCTCGGACCATGTATTCGAGCAACGGGCCAACAACGTCTTCCATCTTGTTCAGCTTTTCAAAAGTTTGCGCCTCGGTGGATTTTGCTCCATCGCCGCCCCCAACAAGCTGGCCTCTGCGCCATGCGGTGGACAGTTGATGAAGCTCACTCATTGGATGTGTTGAGCGAGGCCTCTGGTCGCATCGAGTCCGCGCCCGCCTCGTACGACGCCGGACGGTCACGGACTGCGCTGCGGCATAAGCGCCTATGAGCGTCCATGAGCGTCCATGAGCGTTTGTGTACTGTGTGTAGCAATGTGACTGTTTGGGGCCGCTGCATCGTGGCGGCGGACGGTCTGACTGCGGTGGCACCTTGGGAAGTTTTACGGTTCCAACTTCCCGCAAAGAGCTGCCATCACGGCATCGGCGGCGGGGTGATTGATGAGCCTTTTGATGGTCGATGGGAAGGAAGGGAATCTCGAGTAAATTCGCCTGCCTTCGCCCGCCTTCGCCCGCCTTCGAAGCCAACTCTTTACTCCCACGTGCACAATTCCATTCAAGTCTACTGAATTGCAAGACATGTCTTCCGGCAACAACCACCTCTTCGCCACCGGGCTCAGGAACCGCAAGGAAGTTGTAGGCGATGCGTACGTGTACAATGCCCTGCAGAACGGCAGCAGCGAGTTTGCGTATCCGCAGCAGCAGCTGGTCACCGAGTGAGTGCAGGAAAGGAGTGGCTCGCTCTCATCAATCTGATCAACTGACCCCCAACCAGGTGGTGCTGGGGAAATGTGTGGTCAAGGCCGGGCCTTGAAAGAAAACAGCGAAGCCTCCTCAGTATTTCACGGTCGCCACATCTCATCCGCCTTGTCTAATTGCTCCCAGACATCGGTATTCTTGTGGCGCTCAAGAGCTGGCCTGAGCTTGGCGTTCATGTTCGAGGCGCCGTGAACAATGGATTGAGTGAGCTGGAGATACGGGAAGCGCTTCTACAGGCCACCGTTTACTGCGGAGCTCCTGCCGGTATGGAAGCATTCAAGGTGGCCGAGGCTACTTTGAATAACATGGTTGAGAAGGGCGAGCACAGCAGAACGCTGGCGAGCCTCTCTCCGGATGCAAAACTTTCGTGAGAGAGTGAATATATGTACGGAGTAGGGACTACACCCACTGCATATGAGATGGTGCACCCTGTGTTTGGCCTGAAATGCCTGAAATGCCTGCTAAATGCCAGCTAAGTGCCAGCTAAGTGCCCCGCTAAGTGCCCCGCTAAGTGCCCCGCTAAGTGCCCCGCCACTTTACAGAAACGCGACCTTGCCAATTGGCTCGTCGCCGACCGACGCGTCTCCCAACTTTGTTGAGAAACCACTTCCGCATTGTCATTCCGTCTGCATGCTGCATCTGCATCACCACCTCAAGCCCGGCATGGTGACCCTCGAAGAAGTATCAGGGCTCATACCCAAAACGCCAACGTGAGTGCATTTACTCCCCATAGACTCTCGCCATCAACCGTCCCGCCTGTTCTGACCTCCCGTCACAGCGATGCCGCACATGCCACACCACCTCGAGTCGCCGATTGCTACCAGCCTCTTCACACATTCCAGCTCGACAAGCAGCGATCCTACAAACAACAATATGGCGACATGTACTTTCTGCGCCTCACAAAGATCAAGCCCGCCGTCGAACACGTAGCAGCTTCATCATGGGAGGGTACAGTCATAGGCGGAGAGGAGGTCAAGAAGGTTGAACGAGTACTCGATGTGCGACAGGGAGACTTGTGCTGGGTTGGAGGGACGGTATACATGGATATGCCCCTCAAGCCTAATATTCTTGAGGATGTATCAAAGGATGTAAGAGTTCTCACACCAAGCGTTTCTGATGTGCAAGCCAAGGGTGTAACTTTGTTTAGGTCGTGGAAAACTGACTTGGACCAGAGATGGATCTCGGCCCCGATATCCTCCCAACAAAAATACTTCTCCCCAGACGGTGCCGACCAGATCATGCTAGAAGACGAGTCCGGCCGCATTCGTCTTGTTGGTGACCTCTTACAAACCATTCCTCTCGTCACAGGCTGCATCATTGCCGTGATGGGCACCGAAAACAGTAGCGGCGAGTTCGAAGTCATCGATATCAAAGTTCCTGACCTGCCTCCCCAACCCGAGCGATGGGCGCTCTCTAAACCTCCCAGCACAAATGATGACGGAACATCCAAAAAAAATGTTGTTAAAGACGAAGACTCGGATGACGAAATGACAGATCGGAAACCCAGTAAAAAGATCGCCATCGTCTCTGGTCTCTGCTTCTCTGCAACCGATGCCTCCCACGCCCTTGAGGTGAACCTTCTCCAAGAGTACCTCCTCGGCGAAGCACTCTGTCCCAATGATCAAGATGAAATCGCCACAATCAGCCGACTCATCATTGCAGGAAACTCAATCTCCACCTCCGTCACTGAGCCCAGGCAGGAAGATGCCACAGAGAAGAAGGCGAATAAGAAGTACGGGTACGACGCCAGTGCATACAACTCTCTTCCATCGCAACTGTTCGACGAGTTCATCAGCCAACTCTTGCCATCGATACCCATTACCCTACTTCCGGGCGTTCAAGATCCCGCCAACGCTAGTTATCCACAACAGCCTATCCACATGGCCATGTTTCCCAACTCAAGGGCGTATGGACCCGACCCAGCAGCCAAGTCACAAGAACCAGGGTGGCTAGACGTGGTCACGAATCCGTGGGAAGCTGAGATTGAAGGGTGGAGGGTGCTAGGTACGGGCGGGCAGAACGTTGACGATGTATTCAAGTATGTAGATAGCGAGGATCGATTGGGCATGATGGAGGCCATGTGTCGGTGGAGGTGTTGTGCCCCCACGGCACCCGATACTTTGTGTGAGTCTTCATTTCCCCCCCATCCCCTTCTTTCTGTCGCCATTTCCACTCCACATCCGTCCCTCGTCGAAAAGAGAAAGGGCTGACAAGATAACTCAGGGAGCTACCCCTTCCAAGAAGACGACCCCTTTGTCCTCAAAACATGCCCGCATCTCTACTTCGTCGGGTGCCAGCCCCGATTCGCAACGAAAATAATCGCCGGCCCAGAAAACCAGTCCGTTCGACTCATCACCGTGCCGTCATTCGAAGAGACGAAGCAGCTTGTTCTCGTAGACACGGAGACATTGGAGGTGGAGTTGATCACTTTTTCCACCTTGATGGATACATAGATGCATGGATGGAATCTAGTCAAAAAGTGTAAAAGTACTATTACCCAAATACCCGTTTTATTTTTGAGAGAGAGTTTATTGAATCATTGAAACCTTGCATCCCATGTTGCGCCGTGGAAAGTATATAACAACAAAGCATTATGCACTGTGAGCCATTCTTGTCAATCACTTCCTTGATTTCCCAAGTTGATCAAGATCCTATCAACCCCTTTCTAACCATTAGTATCCTTCCCATGCCATCGCGTCCCCGTCCCGACTCAATCACCCCCAACTCACTCAGTAATCCGCCTCCCACGCATCAGGGTCATCTCCCACGCCGAAATCAATGGCATCCCACGCCTCCTCATCCCACGTCTTCTGGCTCAGGAACTTCTCACAAAACCTCCGGACATGCCCGTCCAAGCACCGCAGCGCCCCCTCGGCCACGCCCGCCTTCCTCCTCCTCTCCTCCTGCATAGCTACGTCGCCGTCCCACTCATCCTCCCCCTCGACCTCGACCCTCTTCACAAGCCGCTTGTACCGCATGTCCATTGTGAAGCTGCATCCTGACCGGGCCGACGGCCCATCCATGTAGCACGTCATGAGGTCGAGCCGCAGAAACTGGCAGTTTACGTTTTCGATGGCCCGTATCACGGCCGACTGGGAGCTGAAGAAGTCGACAAAGGTGAAGCTGCCGTAGCCGTCTGGGCCGGACGCGGCGTCCCATTGGGGGGCGACGCGGATGGTCAGTGTCTGGATGTTGGTGCAGCGGCTGCTGCTGGCGTTGGGGTGGGGGGGCGATGTGAACGCGAAAGCCTCTATGGCGCTGGCCATCAGCCTCCTCGTGCCCTGTGCGAAGCGGTTCTTCTCCGCCTCGATGATGAGCCGGCGGAAGAGGTGGAGGTTCTTGTCCACGTTGATGTCGGGATCCGTGATGGGGGCCCGCTTGGAGCTGCGCGTCCGGCGGGCGTGCTGCGCGCGAGAGCGAGAGGCGGGTGCCTCTTCTTGCCAGTCCGGGTCGGCGTCATCGTCGTCGTCGTCGTCGTCGTCGTCGCCTGCTGCGTCGTCCTCGCTGTTGTTGTCGTCGTCGTTGTTGTTGTTGGTGGTGGTTGGCAGCGCGGTGGCGTCGTCGTCAATGAGCGCGACCTGGTCCACGTCGGTGACGCAGGGAAGTCTGTCTCGCAGTCGGTACAGGAAGGTGTTGCAGCCGTACAGGACGCCGATTGCTTCGCGGTGGAAGCGCTCGCAGGTGCGCAGGATGCCGGTCGGTATGCAGAGCCGTTGTCGCTTGTACACTTGCTGCCATCCTGAGTGTACCCTGATTGGCCTCGGCACTGTGAGAAGTTCCTTGTAGATGATGAAGCGGATTTCGATGGGCAGTTTATCGAGGGCCGATGGGATGAAGCTGGGTCTGGGTTTGTGACGGGACTCGCGGGAGGGTCTTTGGCGAGCTTGTCGAACAGAGGGGGTTGGGGTTGGGGTTGGCGACGGCACAGGTGTAGTAGCTGGTGATTCTTGCCGTTGCGAGTTCTCCTCCTGGCCATCCGTGGTCGACGCGGTTTCATCCTTGACTTGTTGGGGCCCGTCGTCCAACGGATCTGGGACTTTGGGATGCGTTGCCCTTGCTCTTGGTTTTCGGAGCGGTGCTCGTGCCGGCAAATCCTAGTTGGCGCCTCGATACTTCGCTAGTCTTTCTAACCAGTTTATGGGTTCGGGTTTCATGTGCTTTTCCTCGGTCTTGAAGGTGGCCTTTTTTTCCTTGCTCCTTTTGCGCTTGCATGGGCGGGGTTTCGCTTCTTCTTCTCCTTCTTCTTCTTTTTCTTCTTTGTCTTCTCCTTCCTCTTCTTCTTCTTCTTCTTTATCATCTTCTTCAATGGACTGTCTGATAGTCTCTGCGGAACTCGATTTCGAATTGGCCGAGGGGAAGTGGCCAAGATGTTGGATCACCATCGACTCGAGGCTCGTTTCGGTGACCTGGCAGACTTCTGCAGCCATGTCACTTGCCATTCTCAGGAAACGAGTGAATACCGGTGTTTCCGACTGAACTTTTTGAAGAGAGTGATCCGTTCATTTGAATCATGATCATAAACCAAGGACGGGATCACGTTAGGCGATCTGTTGAGCTTTTATAAGAAAACTGAGTGACAATGAATCTTTTGATGATGAAAGGAGAAGAGGACTGAATGCTCTTCTTGCGCGCTTTTATAAGTGTTCGCGAAAGTGTTGTCGGTTGGCAGAGGTGCAGGTGCGCGCAGTTGGCATGCTTCTTTCTCACGCCACGCCAAGTTGCCAACACTTTTTGTCACTCGATATTACTCCTTCGCAGCCGAGAAGCATGAAATTTCGAATGACCTTACAATTCACGGGTTGACGGCAACGATGTTGTGTTCTCAATTCTGTGTGAATATCTAAGCATCTAATCTGATGCCAGGATTTGTCGCATCGACGCGCAAAATATTACCAACAGCGACTGCGTCAGCATAGTGATAGGCATGGGACTTTTATAAAACTCAGCGACGCTAACTCAATCATCGTAGGAGATGTTCTAAAAAGGGAGGTGAAAAGACACGTTATACAGTTGTCCGCATGACCGCGCCATGTGGCCGAGGCCAAACAAGCCATCACCGCAGCCAGCAAGCGCCCGCATACCAGCACAAGTAAGTGGCTGCACACTTGGACTCGGACGAAAATCGCGGTTGACATCTTTTCCTCGGGGTCGGGGCGGTAGGCACACGACGGACATATTCGGGGTTTCAATTGCGCCAGTCTCTTCAATGCCGAGTGGGCTGCGACTAGATCAGCAAGCGGTTCGAACGAAACAGCTAGTCTTGATGAATGAGTTTGACGACGCAACCCTCAGATTCGCTACGAAGCTCAACAGCTTGTCGACGAGGAGTTCATGCTCCGATGTCGCTATTGTCGCAGCACATCAAGTGAGCGCAGCTTATCTTGCGGTCAGCTCGGTGACGGCGTGTTCGTGTTATCTTGACAGTGGCACGGGCTGTTCCGTAGAAATACGAGATAAGCAAGGCATGTTTGATCGCACGGCTGTTGTCTCCTGAGGCACGGGCCCGTGTTGTGTCAAGTCGTGTCAAGTCGAGTCTTGCATTCAATTTCAGGAAACAAAACTCTGCCCCCATGTCGGGTCGTAAACATTAGTAGGTTTACCCAAAATCGCCGGTCTCCTCCCCTCTTCCAACACCGAGGCATCTCCGGACAATGAATGCGCACTGTCATAGATCTTGGGGGATGCAGGAATGGAGCAAACTGGTCAGCCGCCAATCTCTTCGGCCAACAAATTGTTGGCAAGACGAAGAAGAAATTCAGATATCCAATCTGCAATTTGCACACCCCCCACGGCCCCGTTTGGCGGCGGGGCTCCCAAGCCGGATCGGAAACCTCTTACCCTATAACTTGGATTCGATTACCCCATAGAATCTTTTTATTACTCTATAACAACGTAATCTGGCACAACAAGCTTCCCATCGGCATGCCAAGACGATCCAGACGAGAGAGAAGCAGGCAGGGGGTTGCAGGGGTGGGGTGTGGGTGAGCAGTCAAGGTAAATACAGCGGCACACAGGCGACAACACAACTGGTGCCTGGTGCCTGGGAAAGTTGCTGGCTCTGCATCTGTCGCTCCTGCCTCGCTCGTCGAGACCCTGCCTGCTCAGTGCTCACCACGTACTCCGAGCCAGTCTGTGCTCTTTTTGTATTCCTCGTAAGCAGGCCATCGCATCCGTGAATTTATTATCGTCGTGATAGTAGCTTATCACGACTTTAGCTCGCTCCGACACCCACCACTAGGACCGTGTCAATACCCTCCTGGCTGTGCCGATAACAACATCATCTGTGTGCTTCCCTTCCCGTCTTTCACGCCAGGGCCCAGCACCCCCTCCCCCGCCTCCCCAGCGCAAACCTTCTCTTGGACAGTATTCTCGAACAACAGCATGCGCAGGATTCAATTCGTCAAGTTCATCTTGCAATGACAGCGACCTGCTCCCTAGGCAATAGGAGCCAAAATCGTTCATCATGCTTTGCCCTACTCTACTCCCTCAATCTAGTGGTTCCCATCACAGGGGGGGAAGGGGGCGTGTGAACAAAGAAAGGGAAAAAAAAAAAAGAAAAGAACCTCACCAACGCTTCACCAACAAGCCAAATAGCCACATGGGTACTGGTATACATCCCAGCGAACCAGAACCAGCGGCGTGCCAACATGCAGTGCGCAATTCTGGCGTCAAAGATAAGGCATTGGCGAAAAGGGGAAAAAAATTCCCAGTTGCCTCGACAGTGAGTGCCGAAAAGTCATTCCGCTGCTTCGCATTGTCATCTCGGTTCTCAGTGCTGAATGGACTATGTCAGAGACTCTCAGAGTCAACATGCCACAGCCGCGCACTCTGTTGTCGATGATCAATGAATGGCCATTAAGCATACACCCCCCCCAACAGCATAAGGCGTGTCAGAGGTGTATGTATATATGAGTCCGATAATGGCGTCGCCTCCATCCACGATCCATATCTTCTCCACAGCCAAGTACCTTGGAGGGCTGCACCGTGGACAATGCTCCCTGGGCGGCTTCTGACGGATACCTGGATACCGCTACTGGCCCGCCCCTGCCAGAAACTATATATCACGACCATCATCTCCCACAACTCATTTGCTTCTCGTGAGGAGTATGAGTCTTGCTCCTTATGAGTCTTGATCTCTGATAAGGCATTGAGTTGCGTTTTCAACAATACGGGATTCTTTCAACCAGCCCGTCCGTTTATACAAACAACATAACCCCCTGGCATTCTGTCCAGACCACCACGCCGTATTCCACCAATACTCGCTGTGTCTACTCTCCCACTCCTCTTCTCCTTCTTCAGTACCATTACTACATCCCTGCCACGATGGGATCAGTAGGTGGCGAGCCCAAGTTGCCTTGGACTAACACTCCTTGTGCCTTGAGCCCTCAACTTACACGAATTGCTGGATGGTATGCGCTTTTCGGCATAGCAGAGCTCGCCTCTGAGGGTCATCACTAACAATCACCGTTATCTTAGCAACATATACCTGAAGCTAGACAACCTGCAGCCTAGTGGCTCTTTCAAATCCCGCGGAATCGGGAATCTTATGACCCGAGCTGTCGCGACAAGCAAGGGCCATGTTCACTTCTACTGTTCATCTGGTGGCAACGCTGGCCTTGCCTGTGCCACGTCTGCAGTAGCTCTTCGGCGACCTGCTACTATAGTTATCCCTATGACCACCTCCGAGTTGATGAAGAGCAAGCTTCTGGATCTTGGCGTTGAAGTTCACCAAACTGGCAAGAACTGGGCTGCCGCCGACGAATATCTCCGCACCGAACTTTTGGCCAAGGATCCTCACGGTGTTTATGTTCCGCCCTTTGATCACCCTCATGTGTGGGACGGCGCATCGACTATCATTCCGGAATTGCGAGAGCAAATAGATGAGCCCATCGATGCCATTGTCTGCAGTGTTGGAGGTGGTGGCTTGTTCAATGGACTCATGCAAGGCATTGAGAGTTTTCCCTGGTCTGGCCACAAGCCAGAGGTTGTGGGTGTCGAGACCCTTGGCGCCGACAGCATGAGTGCCTCGCTCAAGGCCAACGCTCACATCACTCTTCCCGAGATCACATCCATAGCTACCTCTTTGGGCTGTTCCCGTGTCTCTGCGGAGACATGGAAGTGGTGTCAATACCCCAACACTCACAGTCTAGTCGTCACAGATGCCGATGCTGCCATCAGCTGTGTCCGCTTTGCTGATGATGCACGTCATCTTGTTGAAGTATCTTGCGGCGCTGCCCTGGCCACCGTCTACAAGGGTGACCTGCGAGATCTCCTTGGTCGCGGCCTCACGGATGCCGAGTGGGCTCAGAAGAATATTGTCGTCATTGTTTGCGGTGGTTCCGGCGTCACCTTGGGCATTCTCGACCAGTATGTCCGGGACTACACATCCAAGACCTCCATCAAGGTTTGAGGGAACAAGGGAAAATGGCGTTGTTTGATTTATTACAGTTCTGGATGCACCAGCGTTTGAGATGTCATAACTTTTTCCCCTTCTACTACATGGCATGATGATATACGGGTAGGAGTTCCCTGTGAGTAAAGAATTTTTAATGAGAAGGACATTCACGAGAACGATATGAAAATACCGGGTGTGTTACTTTTTTTTTTTTCCCCCTCCCGTTGGGGATCTATGGGCAGGTATGCTGAAGACGATCTTTCGGGCCCTGGATTGCCGCCATAGCTTGATCATAACAAAGAACTCGACGGACGCATGTTTGTTTGTTTGTCAAAAAGATGCAACGGCTACAAGCCAGCATTGCAGTTACATTGGCAAGGGAGGCATGCGGAAAAGGCCCGGGAAACCGGGATAGATGGCGTTGTAAATGTGGCATTGGATACAACAATGGTTGTACGGAACCAAGGTTTAAATTTACATGGCCAAGCGCGCTCCAATGAATCAGGCAGCCCAGGTTGGCGCATTGTACATGGAAACAAATCATTCCGAGCAATGCGGTCCAATGTTTATTGACTTGTGCTCCTATCATGTCACGTCTGTACTCGACCCCGCGGATGTCCGCCAGAACGACTCCGCCGCGACAAGAGCCCCGTCGGCCTCTTTCAAGGCGTACATACGGAGTACACCATCAATAGTCCCATTCAACAAGATACACAACGAAGACACAGAATACATTGGGGCGGCGGGTAATACAGTGCGAACAGGCAACCACCCTGCTGCCGCCGCCGCGGTCCGGTCTTGCATGTAGACAGACCCCACGTTGGATTCCGCCTCACAACACGAGGCCAGCCGCGCGCTGCCCACACGCGGTCTTTTTTTCTTTTCTTAATTTCTTCAAAAAAGAAAAAGAGAAGAGAAAAATAAAGAAGCCAATCGACAGACAACAAGGTCTGTCGGTGATGAGATAAAAGACCAGCAGTGCACCAATAACATCACCTTCTCCCCCTAACAGTCCTGCCCCCCCTCCCCCGCGCCGTCTTGATGTCCTTGCGTTCTTGCACGAAATCCCTCATTATCTGCTGCAGATCGGGGTTCTTCCTCGCCAGGAGAAGGACGTCTTCCGTGGTGATATTTTGGCGGGACGCGTGGTTGGCGAAGCTTTCTAGGTCGATTGCTATGTTTTCTGGAGGGGGACGGGTGGGGGCGATACGTAAGCATTCTTGTTCTTTTCCCGGGGTGTGTTGTCATTGTCATGAGATGAGGTGGGGGGTGGGTGTAATAGCGAGCGCATGGTTGAAGAATGGGTAGAAACTTGTGCCCTCGTCGCGGAATGTGAAAGGAAAGGAAGAAAGAAAGAAAGAAAGAAAGAAAGAAAGAAAGAAAGAAAGAAAGAAAAAAGTCCAGTGAGAGGGAGAGGCAATCTGCAATCTGCACTCACCGATCTGCGTCCAGACCAACTCCGTCAGGGCCCCTATGAACTGAGGCGTCGCATTGCGATTCCGTCGCAGACACTCCTCGTCTACGATTTGGCCCACGGCGAACCAGAGGGCTGATTTGAGGCGCTGGGACAGGTCAGATCTCTTTCCGACCAAGTCTGGGGGCGAGGGGGGCGCAGAAAAGACGTACTTCGCGGTCGTCTTCGCCGGCTGTGTCTGTGTCGGCCATCTTTGGCGACGGCGCGTTGGTTGGGGTCAAGTTGAGAGGCGCTGCGTGAGGCTGAGAACTGAGAAGCCGAATGAAGAAGCCAGACAAGACTTGGAGGCAGGCAAGGCAAGGCAAGGCAAGGCAAGGCAAGGCAAGGCAAGGCAAGGCAAGGCAAGGCAAGGCAAGGCAAGGCAAGGCAAGAGGGCATCAATTGTGGGGCCATCTGTTGTACGAAAATGGCTCAGTCAGAATACAACAAATTCCCCTCCTATTATATATATTATGTACGCTAGTTAGCTCTATGTATAGCTAGTACTAGTACTCCAGCTGCTCCCCTCCTATTATATACATGCGGATCTAGATTTACCGCCTCATTTTCCTCAACGGCGAATTCTTTGTTTGCCATTCTTCCCATCCTTTCCCGCGCCGCTAGGCCCGGTAGGCGGCGGTGTGGTGACCAGCTGCACCAGAAGTTGTGCTCCTGGTGGTAGAAGGCTCTCCACCGTCACAAGCTCCAGCATTTGGAATAGTAGTTATATCTTATATAAAGCTATAAGCTAGGTGAATATATTATTGATATATATTCCAGTTGTCAGCCGCGCCTAACTAACTGCTAATACCGACTCGGGACCACAACAGCTGCACCAGAAGTTGTGCTCCTGGTGGTACAAGGCTCTCAACCGTCGCAAGCTCCAGCATTTGGAAACGGAGTACATGTCCCGCCGATACCGGTCAGGGCCTTGAAACTATCTGCCTTATCTCCAGCGAGGACATCAACGCGGGACTCGTATGCCAAGCCACCCGGGATGGTGTAGTCGGCCGAGAACAGCGTATACTTGCCAATGCAAGCACCCTTGACCAGGGGAATGGTGGCATTCTGAAGGAGGGCGACGGGACTTTTGTTGTCTTGAGGAACTTTGTATGAGATGCTGGCCTGGGCGCCTTTGCCAGCCACATCGTTGCGGACAGCAGCGACAACAGTAAGAGCACCCGAGGTGCCCTTGATGCAGCTTTGGGGTGTTTGGAACAAGACGTCGTCCTGGAGGGGATATCCCTTGCCGTTGTTGTCGTAAAGCTTGCTCGTTCCGTCATTGTTATTGACAGTCACAGTGAAAGAGGAGATGCCAGTCGAGGCAGGAATGACAGCTTCGATCGGGTAGAAGTTGAAGATGTCATCAAAACCCTTGCCGGCTCCCTGCATGGTGCTCGTGATGCTGCAAGAGCTGGAGCCGCAGTCGGTGGAGCCCCTGCGATCTCTGTACGTGAGTGTGACGCTCCTGATGGCGCCATCTGCGAGGCCAGTTGCTTTGACTCGAATGTACCCCGAGAATTGCAGGGCGGATCCTCCATTGGTGAGAGTAAGCTGCAAATTGACAGGCTTGACGGTATACGGAACCACAGGCTCGCTTAGGGCAACACCAGGAGGAACGACATTAATCATCTTCTGCAAGACCTTCTGACAGACAGTCTTGAACGTGCTGGCGTCGGCCAGAGTCGACATGGTCTTGTTGCCATCCGCGTTGTAAATCTTGAAATCCGAATTCTTATTGTGGTTGACCGATATGCCCACGACGAGAGGGTTGGTGGTTTTGCCACTAAGATACTCGGTAACGACTTTGTTGTCGAAAACTGCGTCGGTTGTATCGAATGAAACATTGCCATTGACCGCGCCAGTGGCAGGCATGAGGTCTGGAAACTCTTCCTGATGAACGCCTCCGATAGTGTGGCCACAGGCCGTGACCTGAATCATCTCCTCCGTGGTAAACCCCATGCGTTGGAATTGTTGTTGGAACGTAGAAACCGAGTTTTGGGGTTGGGGTACACCTGATGCGCCAGCAGCAGTAGCATCTCTTCTGCCAGCCCGAAACGGAACTCTGGGACCGTCGGCACCACCACAAGAGCGAACAGACATGTAGACTCCCATGGCGAGCAAATCCGACAACGAGGAGCGAGTGGTGACATAGGGCGCCATGAATTTGCAGGTTGTTCTGTGTCCAGGGCCGGTATTCTCGCCATTGTCCAGCTCATATTGAAGGGAAGCGTCGAGGCCACCGGTTTTGAAGAAGGTGTTGGCAGTGGACATGTCATGGAAGGCCGATCGCAACCATTCGGCGGCATTGCGTCGACCCGGGCCCGAGGCTTCGGTGGTGCAAGGGTTCACTGTATCAGCAAACTTGCGAGATCGAAACGAGCTGATTTGGAACATGATCTCCTCGAGCTCGTCGATATCCGAGGGCCAGGTCGGATCAGCCAGAGCAGATCCAGCCAGGCCAAGGAGGCCCAGCAGGACTGGTGAAGTTTTCATGGTGTGCGGGAGTAGTGACAAAAGCTGCGCTAGAAGACTTCCAAATTAAACAACTAGTCGAATGAAAGAATGAATGCCCAAGAGGACCGAGGTCTATGCAGTCTAGCGAACCTGGTACTCGTAAAGGTCACGGGGGTCTTGAATGAATAAAATAAAGAAACGAGCGCGAGTGAGTATATCAGCCCCCAAGTACGATCTCCCCGAGAACGAACGACAACCACCAAACCAAGAATGAAATGTAAGGCGTGGATTGAGGGGATTTTTTGAAAGATTGAAAACACGGCGAGGAAAGCTGAACACACTGCATATCAAGAAACGCCCATGACTTGTCCATGGCCCTCGCCCGCCCGATGACTGCAGATTCGTACATGCGAAAAGCAAGCAGTGCCACACATGGATTGGACGATGTCAGCAAATGGATCTCCGGCCGAGGTCTTGATTTGAGTCTTTGCTTGACCCGTGCTGAAGGGGATCCTCGTATTTTTGGCGGACCGTGCATTGTGCATGAGCTGATCAGGGGGGTTTGTCGTGCCTTCGCCGTTTGGGCGCTGTGTCTAGTCCGTACGGAGTAAGACACAGGCCGGCCAGCCGCAATCCCTGAATCTTCATTCCGTGCCCACCTGGGCCATGTGCCGTCGTCTGTTCCATCTCCTGTGCAATAATAAATAAATTGTGATTGCAGTTCAGTACGGAGTACGGAGGACTACCTGGACATCCGGCGTGATCCGGACACTCGGGTTTACTAGCAAGCTCCGCCCGATTCGGACGAAGATGAACGCCACAATTTGTGCTAGAACAGAACGGTTAGAAAGCCTCCGTCTTGTTTCGCTCTTGATCAGTTGCTCGAACACCGAGGCAACCATGACTTGTTGAACGTTTTACGAATGATGTTGATTGACATATGTATTGGGTTCGCTCTTCATGCGCGAGATCAAACAATCAGCAATGGAGCGAGAAGGAGCTTGGCGCAGGGCAGCTGGCAGGCGATCAGGCTGGCAGGCGGGCGGGGGTGCGGGGGTGCGTCTGACAGCTGCCCGTTGTGGTGTGAAGCGTGTGAAGCGGGGCTGGCGCAGCTGACTGCTTGTTGACTTTGCTGGCCAACAAGTCATCAACTTTGACCCGCCGCCTATTCGCTGTCAGCACGTGTGGACTGCCATTCAATCCTCGTCCAACGTTGCTCGGCCTCGCAAGAATCAATCATCTATGATCAGCTTGTTGGCGATACCAGTCCGTTTCGTTCCGGACTTCTGCTGGTGATGCCAGTTTTTGCATGCTTGGCCAAGCTAAGGTATATTGAATAGTTGTACTCCGTATGCCTGCCCGCAGCACAACCACAAGCACCGCCCGCTTTCACACTTTCTCTCGTTGTATTACCCCGTGCAGACGCGGGTTTGCCTTGCATATCTTATGCAGTCGAGATTATCTGACCGCATGACCTGACGGGACCTGAAAGGAGGGAGAATGGGATCATGATGCGTCTGGTTACTTTGCCATCTCTTCCTCTTCTAATCCGTACCCCCAGGACCTCTTCTTGGTTTCAATGCGAGTCTTCGGCCAGATGACTCTTCTGCAGTCTCACGAAGTCACGACCGCAACCCTCCATGGCGAATTTTTTCCACACCGTGACACCGTGGAAACATGGACGTGATTGGCATCTGGTGCGTGTGACGTTGATGCTGGCTGCCTTGCATAAATGAGCATGATGTGCAGCTGCTGCGAGAAGACGATCTATGAGCTGCCTTGTCTGCCGTCTTTTTTGATTCTTGCTTGTCCCGTGCTCGGCCTGAAAATGCTGGCCGAAGTCTCGTAGTTGGACAGGGGTCACAGGACTCAGGAGAGGAGGTTAGTGGGGTTTGCCAGCAGTCCTACATTATGTAATCATAAATAAACCCTTTTGTCTCAGACTCTCAGTCCTCTCTCCCACAGCATCGGGACAAAACCGGGATAACACAGTCCGTAAAATCGGCTACTTCGACGGACCTACCGTTCATTGGCGATTTCGCTGCCGGCTTCCGATCGGGGTAGCCAAAGGCAATAAGCATGGGTCGGAAGCTAGGACCGTTGAAACTGTTGGATATGCCGATCAACGGGCCCGAGCGAATCCAGAGTTTATCTCTGAGATGCTTTCAGTTATAAACTCTAGTTTCTGGAAGCTAAAGAATGACCTACTACATGTGTGTGGCTGTGGGTGTGGCCGAGCTTCATCTGCAGCCAATCAAGAGCCAAGCCTCACCACTTCGATGACATAGCCATCCACCGCCAGCCACAGATGTGTCGTCATATTCATCATTCACATGAACCACATCGCGACAACCGTTTGATGGACGATGGAACTTGTTGGGTTTGCATCCGGGGCCAGCGTAGAGGAGGGTCCCTCTTGCGTCGGCACTTGAACCTTAAATCCCCAGATGACAATCCCAAAACAGCCCGCGAGTTGCATCATACATTTCCTTGGCTCAGCTTTGTGCACGGCGGCAAGTCAGTCCACTTCCTGAAAAAGTCTGACCGTTCCCGTCATTCCATCTCGATTATGTGTCTTTGCATCACGAGAGCTCGCGAGGGACAGATAAAGACCGGGCGCCTCACCTGAGGCTTTTCCTCCATCGCCAAACCTCCATCTTCCTCACTACTCTCCAGTCTATTATTTCCATCCATCAACACAGACTTTAGCCCTGTTCAGTTCCGTCATGGGCGCAAAGTCGGGTCTAGCCCTCAAGGGTCTCCAATGGTTCATTCGCGGGACAGTTCCTCTGTGCCGCCCTCGTGCTCGGCATCTTCTCGTACTTCCTGGCGGCCCTGGCTAACCACGACCTTCACATTGATACGAATGTGCGCGCGGTCGAGGGCATCTCGGGCGCGGCTGTTCTGTATACCCTGATCGGTCTAGCCTTGCTCTGTTGCGTCGCCGGCCGATTGTTCGCGTCCATCATCGCAATCGTGCTAGACTTTTGCTTCATGGGCTGCTTCATCTATGTGGCCATCGTGAACAAGAACGGCACAGGAAGCTGCGGCGGCTATGTCGACACACCATTTGGTCGTGGGCAGTCGGGCGACCAAGCGCCCGGGTCAGGAGGCTTCACGGCACTTCCCAGCTTCCACACGGCATGCCGCCTGCAAACGGCCTGTTTCGCCGTGTCCATCGCTGCCATGTAAGTTACTAACTCGGCATTCTGACCTACACGGGCGGCACGCAGAACCCCCCATCCCCGAATCAGACGACTGACTGACATTGACTGACTGACTAGCTTCTTCTTCCTCGTCTCCATGCTCATGGAAGTTGTCCTGCTTCGCCACCACCGCAAGGAGAAGCGCTTCGGTCCCGGCCCCAAGAACAACTACACGTCTGGCTCTGGCACCGCCGGTAGAGGCGGCTTCTTCGGCCGCTTCCGAGGCAACCAACACGAGGACATGACCGAGTCCGACCGTCTGCCCCAGCACCCAACCCCCGACCAGGCCGACCACACCCGTCAGAGCTACGCCACCGAGAACACGACTGTGAACCACGACGTCCGCGGTGCCAGCGCCGACTACCACAAGCAGGAAGTCGGATACGGCTACCACCAGCCCGGCACGGCCACAACCACCACCACCACCACCCCCAGCGGCACCGCTCCGCCTCTCGCACACACCGGAAAGCCCATTGCCCCTGCTGCCAATTATCGATATGCCGACGGCGTACACCAACCTGTTTGAGTCTACGGGGCCCGGGGAGATGAGGGGCATTGTGTAACAAGATGTAAATTAAATAAATAAATTACCTCCTCGTCTCACTCCCTACGGGGGTCGTTCCTACGGGCTTCACGGTAACGAGGCCGTTGTTTCCCTCTCCTAGTTTAGTGTACATGGTTATGATCAAGTAGCCCTCCGGGCAGATATTCGCCACATATTAGTCAGTACTGATGATGAGGGCCACCACTCGCATTGTTTTCCCAATATACGTTGACCCGTTAGCCAACCTCTGCGAACAACAGAACGTAACGCCGTCAAGTTCACCCGTCCAATGCCCCCTCCCGAACTGTAAGCCATTCAATCGAGTCATGTCCGCGCCAGGAATGAGAGAAGCACAAGCATTATTAAATCTTGTACATCCCTGCGCTACAGCTTACACACCGTGCCGCGCCCATCGAGCATCCAATATTCTCAATTCATTCATTCTTCGATCCCATTCTCTTGAAATTAAAAGCACGCCGTGTCCGAAACGGGAAAAAAAAAAAAAAAAAGGTACCGCTCTACGAGAATTGCGTATAAAGAGGCGTGTCATGAAGCAGGGAGAGTCACCGGGCTAGTCTGGCGAGGAAAAGTATGGAGGTGGGAGGAAATCGATGTACGTACGCATTACACTTGTACACACGCCTAACGTGACGAATCATTCTACCATGTCCCCAATCGCCATGAATAAAAAACTACTCATGACAAAACCACACAGCTTAAGCCCACCCCTCCACATGCTCCAGCTCCATCTCATCCAGCCGATCCTCCGCCCACCCCCCCTCCAGCTTCTCCAGCTTCTCCAGCTCGCGACTGAAAAAGTCCTGCTCGTCTCTCAACGCAAGCCGTATATCCGGCGCAATCTTATCCGGATACCTCGTCACGTTCATCCAGTGCGTCAGGCCCCTGAGCGCCTGCTCCAGCGGCAGCGCCGAGTCCACCTCTGCGTCGACATCGCTGCCAGCGAGCCACTCGTCGCGCAGCTCCGGCCGACAGTGCAGGTATACGGCCGTGATGACGCGCATGTTGGACTGCCGCCACTTTCGCCCGCAGTAGGGCACCTGGTTCTTGAAGAGCTTGAGTGTGTACAGACGGAGTTCGGGCTGCGGGACGCGCAGGGATTTGCGGAGGATAGTGGAGGATTTGTACTGCACGAGGAGGAGGTTGCGGTGGGCCTTGTTCTTGCAGATCTTCTGGAGAATGCGGAGGTAATTGATGAGGGAGAAGAAGTTGCGCCATGAGAAGTCGGTGATGGGTTCTTCTGGGGGCGCGTTGACGGGATACCCGAGTTCGTCCATCTCGGGCCGCGTGGGGCCTTGATCGTCACCGGCCTCGGAGTCCTCCTCCTCCTCCACCTCTTCTTCTTCTTCTTCTTCTTCTTCTTCTTCTTCTTCCTCGTCGGCGGCCGGTGCGGCAGCTACGGGAGACCTGTTTCTCTTGATGGGGGGCGGCACCGCGTCGTCTTCGTCTTCGCTTTCCTGTTCCGAGCCCTGCTCGCTTTCTTTTGGCTTCTGTTGCCCGCCGCCTTGTGCGTGCCCCGCCCCCTCTTCTTCGTTTTCCGAGTCACTGTCGGACCTGTCCTTGAATTTCGAACGCAAATTACAGAATTGGAAGAAACTGGGAAACCGTGTTAGCAGGGGGGCGGCGACTCAACTCAAAGGAGGCGGGCGGGCGGTCGCTTTGCTTACCTATTCTCGACCCTGTCCATCTTGCTG
The DNA here is from genome assembly GCA_018801565.1 of Epichloe coenophiala. Classification (NCBI taxonomy): domain Eukaryota; kingdom Fungi; phylum Ascomycota; class Sordariomycetes; order Hypocreales; family Clavicipitaceae; genus Epichloe; species Epichloe coenophiala. The sequence goes on along the minus strand of JAFEMN010000005.1, from coordinate 1,347,770 downwards.
TCAACAACCTGCTGGACGTCTTGATGGGCAAAAAGCTTCAGTACCAGCGGGACGTAATTCGAGTCCAGTAAGAGCTGAGTAACGTACTCAAACTTGAGGACGTCTATTGAGCAAAAAGACAAGTCAGTTCATGGTTCTGTACGGCCGACTAAAGAGGAGAGAGAAGAGAGAAGAGGAAGGGGGAAAAAAAAACCCCCCAAAATTCCAGCCAGGAAAAAACTCACGAGAAAGTCGAAGCCATTTCAGCAGTAGCAGCAGGATGCCCGTCGTTGCTTTGGACGTAATCTCCCGAGTCCTCGCCGCATCAATCTCCTCCGGCGACGGATCCGGCTCTTCTTGCGCAACAATCTGCCCGGACAGGTCCGGAGCTCTCGGTCCATTCGGGCCGCTGTTCGTTCCAGGATTACTGTTGCCTCTACCCGCCACGCCATTCGACATTTGATTCGTCTGCTGGGCCACAATGGCAGTCACGTTGCCTAGAATAGGTCGCAGCAGCACAATGACGAGAGACTGGAGGTGAGGAAGTGATTCCTTGTAAAATCGCTCCACGGCCTTCAATCGTTGCTTGTCCCTCTCAGACAACTGGTCTGGATGCGGACCAAAGTCCACCTCCTCAGCCTCGCCGTGACTTTGGGCGGCATTTGACTTCTTGGGCCTATCTTCAGCTCTGATCTCCCTCAGGACCTCCCTCTCTTCTAGTGTCAGCTCGTTGAGATTGAGGTCCTCAATCTCGTCATCGTCCTCGTCGGCATCGCCATCGCCATCGGCCCATCCACGATCAAACTTGAGAAACTTCTCTCGCTCTTCCCACATTTGCCGCGTGGCTCTCGTCATGCGCACCCTGGTGGAGAACAGCTCCCCGGCTTCTAGGATTGACGCAGGAATGTCGCTGCCTTCCCATCTCCGACCAACTATGGAGTCATCTATGCCGGCCATTCCCTTGCCTCCAGCGCTGTTACTAGTCGCATCTAGCGGAGGGTACATGAATGGAAAATTCTGGTTAGTCTGATAGTTTTGTTTCTTTCCAGACTTGCCGCCTACACCGGGCGAGGGTGGTGGTGATGGCGCAGGCGTCGCAATATGAACAGGCTGGTTCAGGATGGAAGCGCCACCGATCTGGGACTGTCCCGGTGTTGCTATGATCCCACTGTTGCCATTATTGCGCGTTGGCTGATTCGGTATCGGTGGTAACAATGAGGCGTTCTCGTCTTCCAAGGGTAGAAGAGGCTGTGGGGGAACATAGGCAGGATATTTAGATATGATTTCCTGCCGGAACACATGGTAGTCCAGCGGTGACGCCGTGATTGTAGTCTTGTCCAGACCTCCTGTTGTTTCCGACATGGCTGCCTTGATCTTGGCCAGGTCCTTGAGTCCGCCAAAAACGAGTAAGATGGATTTCCAGAATAACAAGAAAATCTGTGTTTCCCCCCCCCCCCATCTCCAGGTCAGCTTCCCGTTACATCTTGTTTGTCCATCACCACACGGCGGTGTGCAACTTACCTGCGTGAGCGGCATCGAGTTTTGTTCATCCCACCGTAATTTCGACGTTGCCGTCAGCATAAAGTCCGCCAAGCCCGGATTCAGTTCCACTACACCAGCCCGTCAGTTCTAGTCACCATCTTCTTCAAGCCAGGATCGCACGACTTACGCAATGCCTTGTACGACGACGACATGTCCTGGGGATCATTCAACGTCTCCTGAATAGCAATGTACATAATCGTCATCAGATTCATTAGTTCATCCTGCGCTTCCTGCGCCTCCTGTGGGCTCGCTTGCTGGTATATATCCCCTGACCTGGCCGTCCTAGATTAGTACACAACTTTTTTCTCCCCGGATTCCAGCACAGCCTTTCATCCTTGAAAGGGCGTGCGTGTACTTACCAATGTAATTCAAAACAGCTCCTCAGAGCCTCCCAAATCACGGGTAATCCCTCCAACGACGTCAAGCATTCCACACCTGCCTTGATAGCTTGCAGTTGCGATTTGCTCCCAATCGAACGACCAAGTCCGTCCGTAGCATTCGGCATCGCCGTGTCTCCCCAACGCCCCAGGACCAGATAGACAATTTTGCCAATTGATGCAGACTTCAATGCCGCATCGTTGAATTGCACCCCTGCGATTGCGGCCCGTACAAACCTGGCTCTCGTGTCATGGTCTGCATCGTCCCACGAGTTCTGGCCGTCTGATTCCTGGTTCCAATGCCACTCGAATGCCTTTTGGGCCGCACTCAGGCGAATCCACTGCCAGAACTGGTACACGAACCACTCGTCGATTTCTTCGGCATGCGCGTCCATATCTGAGTAGACAAAGTCGTAAGCGGCGGGTTCGGCTCGGTTCACTTCGGCGACGATGCGGCGCAGTTGGAGAAGCGATAGCGAATCAGTTGGCGCAGGGCTCTGTTGTTGTTGTTGCTGCTGCTGCTGCTGTGAGTTCGTACCACCTTGCCCTGTTCCTGTCGCTGCGAATCCAGAAGGAAATGTATTTCGCTGAAGGCCCGGTCGCGAAGGCGGTGCCGGGACCGGGGGTTTCTCTACCTGCTCCGTTCCCCGACCACCTGCGGCAACTTCTCCCGTATCGGTCACATCGTCCATGGGCCGGGGCGGCTCGGGCGCCTGCTCAGGAACTGGTTTGGATGCAGGCCACATGTTCCGAAGAGTTGCGCTGTGAAAGAGGTTGGGATTTGCAGGAAGGTTTTAGGTCGGGGATCTTGCAAACGCCGTCCTTGCTAGACGCATTGCGCGTCGGCCAAGTGCTGGAAGTTTCTGGCTCGAGTTTCAGTCCATCTATTCGTGATTTCTCGGCTGTGGGCGATGCTGTCAGATGTCGCGCGTGCAGTGCAGTTGGAGAGGTGGTGCTCAGCAGAAGCTGTCCGAAGCTCGAGGTGGTCGTCGGTGGATCCGTGGGACGTTGACGTTGGTGGACGCTGTTGGTGGATGTTGTTGGTGGTGGATGCGAAGGCAGCGTGGTTGATTGGCTGCTGCCTGGCATTTTGGCGTTGGACCCGGGCCCCTCTCTCTCTCTCTGACGGCAAGAAGCAAGAAGCAAGAAACGGGCAGCTCGTCTATTGAATTGGCGAGCACTCCAGATACTCAGTCGAAAGGAAAACATGGGGGGAGAAATCGAAAGAAGAAGTACATTGTCCAGAACTGGTATCATCTCGCATGCATTGCCTAACCATGTACAATTAATTGCTCGCAGTGTGCATGAGCAGTCCTAGAATCCCCATCACTGTTGCCCCCCTCCTCTCCGGCCTTCATCTCCTTACTCTTCGCCCTCTTCCTTAGCTTCTTCAGCCGATTCAACCTCTTCTTCTTCTCCCTCAACTGCTCTTCCTTTTCCGCCGCCTTCTTCTTCTCCGCCACCTCTCCCTCCCTCTTCGCCCTCGCCTTCTGCCTATCCGATATTCTCCTCCTCTTCCCCGGCCGTTTCCTCCTCCCACCTCCGTCGTCGCCATCTACATGCGTCGACACTCCATCCTTCTCACCAGCCCCAGCCTTGCGCGTTACAGTGGTCCTGGTGACTTTCCAAGCATGTTCCAACCCCCATGAGGGTCGATGCGATCCCAGGATCACCTCTTCGCCGGTCACCGCGGCATAACGATACTCGCTTCTGAGTTTTTCGGGAATGTTTCTCACTGCGTAGAACGAGGACGGTCGTGGGTAAGCCAATGCGCCTTCATGGGGTCGCGCTGATTCATCTTCCAGTGTGACCTTGGCAGGGCCGGCCGAGGAGAAGAGGCGGAATTCAAACTCGCCTAGGTCGCCGTTGTCGTGCTCGTCGTCCGCGTCCGCCGTCTTGTTGCTTCCGGCCCTGATTGGGGGGGGTAGGTGAAAGGTCTGCAGCTCGGGCTTTTCGGACTGTTGGCCAGTCTTTTGGGCATCTAAGCCCAGTGACTTGGCAATCTGTGCATTGAGCCGCGCCTTTAGATGCGAGTCGATTGTCTCTTCGACTGCGTCGCTCCACGAGTCCGCGTCTGACGCGTAGAGCTCCTCGCGACGAACTCTGGCAAACAACTGGGGTTTTAGCTCAGTTTCGATAATTCGAGACTGTGGCTCACCACCACGGTGACTGACCTTTTGGCCTCGGGGAGTTCGAACATGCTTTTTCCTCTGATACCTGCCCCGACTAGCGATTTCCCAGCGCATGCGCCGTGGGAAGCGAGCTCTTAAACGGCGATTTAGCAATCTGTGATTTTTTTTGTTGTAATATCTATCCAATGCATCAGAGCCTAGAAAGTTGGGGGCCAACTTCCTTATCTTATCGTCCGAGCCACCTGCCATCCAATTGAACCTTTCGCTACTAATTAAATAAGCGCTAGCTATTAGCTCGCTCGCTCGCTGCCCACAAGACCATTCGCGCTAACATCAATGGGTCCGACCTGAGATCTTTTATTAACAACAGAATTCACTTCAACTTGAATGCTACTATTCAAGAAGCGCAGGAAAATATCCCCAATTGTCCACAACTAGGGACACCAGACCAGTCCTGGACCCGACGGACTATCGAGCAGACAGAATACATGTGCGAAGACGACACTCCGTACAAGGAAAAAAAAAAAAAAAAAAAATTGTGCTGATTACAGCTCGCAACACTCAAATGGTTCCCCTCCCAACGCCGTGAAAGAAAAGGAAAAGTCCGCCTCCAGAACTCCATTGTCCCACTACCTTTCCCCAATTTTTGTCCAGGCCTTCATGTCCATGGTACGTAGCCAAGTTGACAGACCATTTGCCACCAGGCCACTACTCACGCCACTCAAGCACTGGATCCCAGAACGTGCATCGTGGGCATCTTATCAGAGAGCCTTTATGTACTCTGTAAGCCGTAGATGCCTATATGTACATGTATGGTTGGATTGAATGTGGGTTTCGCAATACGACAGTTGACCCATGTTTTTGGTCGCCAAGCAACAACAGCAAACTGGCGGTATGTGATGAAACCCGAATAGTATGACACAACCAGAAGAGAAAGAAGAAGAGGGGTTGCGAATTCCGCTGTCTCCCGGCATGCGGAAACACGCCAAAAGTCTGAAAGCTGCTGAAGTACTCTGATCGCTAGATATTTTCCTCAGGTGGCTTAGCTCCAATCGCTCAATTATGCTGCGGTCCATGAATAATTGTTCATGCTGTCAAAGGATCCACGGCACTGCTGTTGTAAGATGGAGTCTCCTGCTTCAAAGGCGGAACCCGGGATAGGATCTCCCGTCATGGCTGGCATACGAGGGTTGAACTTGGCTCAGCGGCTGCCGTAGTCCATGTATTCGCAGACGGGTAGTAGTCTCTGCCCGCTGGAGGATTGCCTCCAGGGGAGACATCACCTACACCACTGTTCATGCCGCGAAAAGAGCCATACCTGTAGTCTGGGCCTTCAGCGTGCTGGGTCGAGCTATTGCTGTGGATGGATTGATGGCTGTGGTGTCGTGGACTTTTAGATGGTCTGGGATTGCCATCCATGTATCGAGGCATGGTGAAGGCGCTCTCAGACCCAATCGTGACAGTGCTCCCAGGTATGTGTGGTGTTGATGTGGTTGTAGTTGTATTGCGACCGGAGACCTGGTTGGCCATGGTCTGCTGTCGCCAGTGGAGGGTACGGATGATGATGGCATCGAAGTATGGAGCGGGAGCTCCTGTGGTTCGCTCGCAAAGCCGGAGGATCCGGAGAGAGGCAATTTTGAATACGAGTCAGGTGCCATCGTCGATGGGACTTGAGTTCCAAGATGGGTAAGAGCTGGTTACGGAAGTGTCAGTTTGATTTTGGTTTCAAAAAAAAAAAAAAGGGGGGGGGGGGAAAGGTAAGACTTACTTTGATCTCATAGCACTTATGCTCGAGCTATGTGGCTTGGGTGGGCTAAACGTGAACGCAGATCTTGGCACCTGCATATCTACACTCCTGGCCTTGCCGCCCTGCTTGAGACTGATGGCACTGGCGACAACACCGAGACCAGTCTCTACCAAAGCCTGGCCCCTTGAGCCAGCACTAGAGCCCAGAAGAGGAATTTCTTTACGAGCCTGAAAATTGCGAGGGCTTCGACCACGAACAACGATCGGAGCAGTAATCGACTCTGATAGAACGACCTTGGAGTTATCAGGCAGAGTACCAAACACCTTCAAATGCAAGACGAAGTGTTGCTGGAGCTCCTTTCTTCGGCCATTGTTGGCAGTTGCGCTGCAAAAGCCTGCTGTTAGGCTGGAGACAGACGGCGAAACAATATTTGCGCAAATGGCAACTTACATTCTGAACTGGAGGCGACGCCAGCCGATGGGATAAACGGCAAACTCGCCATTAGCCTCCGCTCCATCTTCTTGGAAGGGAATAAGCGGCAGAGGAGAGGGCTCTTGATCCGGGCCCTGAATAATTTCGGGGGAGTTCGGTGGAGGGGTCTTCCAGGGAATGACGATGAGTCGAACTGGGTTTCCGTCGACGGATTCGATGGCAGAGACGGCAACTTCCAGGTTGCTGACGGGGAGTGTCTCGTTGGCCTCGTTGACGACAGACAGTTGGCCTCGCGGCATGACCAGTGAGCCACTAATCTGGAATAAGTTGCGTCGGTAGCAAGTGAGCTCGGGCTGAATCGCAGCACCATCACCTGTGCTGGCTGGCATCTCGGACAGGAAGAACATGCCATGCAACTGCGCAGACAGATCGAGTTGTTGTACACGGCCCCGCTGGTCAACAACGGTGGACTTGTCCTGGGAGCGTCGGAAGGATAGTAACTTGTGGTCTTGGTTCATGGTGAGTCGTGAGCCATCGTCCCTCATGTCGTGAACGATTTCTTGGTATGCAGGCTGTTCAGCCTGAGAGAAGGACCGTTTCAAGCCTGTGTATGAATTCTGTCGCTCATAGGACGCCGATTCGTCCTGGGAGTATCGGTTGTAAGAGTAAGGGTGTTGTTGCATTTCTCCTCGCGGTCTTGCTGAGAGATGTGCTGATGAGGAACCATGGATGGACGCGTCCATGCTTCCGAGTCGGCTAGGCAGATGGGAAGAGCCGCCATAGTTGGACCAAAGACTGGAGTGAGCGGGCTCTCCTCGAAGCTCCGTCATGGTGGGCGCTGGGTACGCTGCTGTGGTCATCATAGGCGCATGTCTTTGCAGACAGATCCGGGTTGTTGTTGTTGTTGCTGCTGCTGCTGCTGCTGCTGCTGCTGTTGCTGTTGTTTTTGTAAGTGAATGTAAGGGCCAGAATTTATCAACCTGGGCCAAGGGAGTCTTTCAATGTCCCACGGCAGTATGTTTTCTGTATGTCCCGATTTAGTGGCAATATAGACAACGGAAAGAGGTAAAAGTGACGATGCTGCTGGGTTTGTAGGATTTGAGTTTGGACGATGAGACGGCAACAACCCGTGGCTTTTTTTTTTTCTTCCCCTTTCCACAGGCCGAATCGTAGGGAGAGAGAGAATGAGTACTTGTAGGAACCGGCGAAGATTGAAGTATGGCCGACATGGATGGAGTCGAGGAGCAAGTTGCGGGTAAGTAGATTTACTTGTATACACGGATGGATCCTCCCCAGGACGGCAGATGCTGTGGATGCTTGTGGATAGCTGTGGATGGCTGTTTTTTGGGGGGGGGGGGGCGTGTGATGCCAAAAGGCCCGGCACTGGAGCCGGGTACATTTGAGTTTTTGTCGACCGACCAGGGCCGGCTCTTATGGCAACCAGGAACGGGAGCTAATAGGAATTGGCCTCATCAGTTGTCTGCAGTTGTCTGCAGTTGTCTGCAGTTGTCTGCAGTTGTCTGCAGCAAATTGAAACCTACCTACAGTACGGAGTAAACAGCGCGCCTTGGCTTGGTCAAACGGGCCACCGTACATGCTAGCATCGACACGGATGTCGTCCGTTCTACAGTACACTGGCCATCCATCCCGTCGAGGTAACTGGTTCGTACCGGTACTGACTACGCATCACGCACACGCACACAACGCGCACACACAACGGCGTGGGCAACCCCTTCTCTCTTCTGTGCAGGCGTCTGTCTGTTCTTGTCTATTCCTGGAAGGAGAAGGAGAAGAACAAGAGAAGAGGATCCAGGCCTGACAGGCGGCGAAAAAAACCGAGACTCGTGAGCCCAGGTCTGCCGAGGGGTGACGATGATTCTCGTTCGCTAACAATAACAATGGTGTGGTTTACGTCTCGAGCACGGGCAAGGCGAAAAGGTGAGTTCGTGAATTCGTGCCTGCCCGTCTCTCTCTGCCATGCACAAAAGCTTGAAATGATACCCCAGGAGCACAGAGGAACTCGGAGCCCTACATAAATGCTGCCCATGACAGATGGACGGTTACGTTGGGGGCGAGATCAAGTCCGACAGTACGGGAAATGCAGCCGTGGGATGGGACATGGCCCATGATGGCCCATGGGGCAGTACATACATACGGACTAGTAATCCGTACTCCGTACACATACGAGATGGCGACTGACGAGCACACACGCCCCCTTTTGCTTGGTCGCGACCTACCTTTCCAATGTTTGCCGAAGACGAGGCCCGTCGTTGTCCCTTGTCTGATGACTTGTCTGATGAGAAAGGAGAAAGGCCCAGGGGGGTGGGGTCGACTCCGTCATGAGCCTTTTTGCTATTGGCCATTGGAGACGGGGCCAGGGCGGCCAGGGCCAACCAGAGCGGTGCGTGGTTCTGCGTGGTTCTGTAGTCCGTACACACATTATAATTATGCAGACGTTCTCTCGCAGCCGTGACTTGATTGTTCGTAGCGCATTCGCCTAGTTTGCCAAAGTACACCGACGCCAAGTGAGAGGCCAACCTGGGGGCCCGGGGCCCGCAATTCTTCTAGAAGGTGGTCGTTGAGACAATGGTAAAATTAGTGAGACTGACCAAAACAGTGGCAGCAGGACGAGCGAGGCTTGTTGATTGGTGATTCCTTCCTTCGCAGTCGCAGTTGGCCAAATTGAATTGTCAGTCGCAGCAGGCACGCGATGGGCTCAATAATAGTCGGCGCGCTATAGTTTTTAATTCCATCGGATGCAATGCATCCTATTACTACTACAACACATTCCTTGTATCGCAGGCTGAAATAGGGATGGGCATCCTGGCAAGCATGCATCTTGAAGGTTCTCTCGAGCGGCTGAGACTGACAAGACAAGACTCGGCCGATCGGGCGTCGCGGCTTGCGACGATACACAATGCGGAGTTGCTTCCATGCAACATTGAACGTAGCCCCCACGAACATTTGACAGGAATGTTCAATAGAGATGATGTGCCTTCGAGGGTTCCATCAAGCTTCATGTGTATGTAGCATTGGTAGCTTCGTGTCGGCCGAGAGAGCATTCGGGCCTCGTGCCATGTAGATGGCACGGCACCACGAATGGTCAACCCGCTCGCTTCTGAGAGCCCGCCCGGATCTTGACCGAGCACGCAGAACGCACGGTCGACGTCAGTCCGTCAGTCAGTCCGTCAGAATGAAAGAAAACAGGAAACAGGAAACAGGAAAGTGTGGTTTTACTCGCTGAGCCACTGAATGAAGTGAGGACTCCTGCGTGACGGTCTTGCGAGCCATGGAGAAACCCGCGTTCGCAAGATGGATGTGACCAATATGCCTAGCGGCAGCATTCGGTTGCCATCTCCTCAAGTCCTTATCGTCGACAAGGATGTGTGGAAACAGGACGCACGGATTGGCCGAATCGCTAACGAATTGGTGGTGGGCAGCCTTTTTATCACTTCCGCGATCCATGATCAAGGCTCGATGTAGTCCGTAAAGAGCACCCCTCGTGGTGCATCGGGCACCCCAACTGTGGCTGGGACCCGGCGGCAGTGGCTAAGGACATCCGTTACCGGCCACCTATAGTAATAATTCTCATAGAGACCACGTAGTTATTATCCTGAAGGGCCCCACTTTTATAACGAACGCACGCGTTGTTCTTACTATAATAACTAGATTAAAGCTATTCACAATATAACCTCTTGTAACGCCTCTAAGAAGGCTTGTTTTGCATTAGTATGGCAGAGACGAGGGAATGTGACCATCTTCTCGGCCGGCCAAGTCATTATCTTCTTCTCTCACTATACGTCCGCTCTTCATGTTTAGCGCTCCTATTCAAAGGCAATGTGGACAAGTTGTGAGGTGTGATTTCAAACGATACAGACCAAGGCTAGAGCTATCATAGGCCTTAATTGCTTGGCTAGTTCTTCTTCTAATCACTATTAGAGAACAAACTCCTCGGGAGATGAATTTTATCCCATTATCAACAGATAGGACCTGGCCACCAGATTGTCACGGCATCGCTCTTTATCCCAGCAGCACAGCCACAATACATAGCATGGCCAGCTCGGGTAGTAAGAAAGCGGAAAGATCTACATCGAGCGCAAGATTGTAGTTTCAAGGCATGGCTACTGTGAGGCATGCAGTTAATTGCTCGGGGGCTGTTGGCCTTGATCATACTGTATTTCACAAGAGCGAGTGCTGCTATTAGCTAGGGCGTACCTCGGGCGGCGGCCCAAAAAGAGGCGCAGGATGAGGTTAAAGGAGGGGGGGCGTCTTGGCATAAGTCAGATGGATCTCAAGAGGCCGATCATGGTCATAAGGAGCGACAGCAGCTGACCAGTAGTAGTTGGTCTCGGAAGCCGAAGATTGACAACTTTAGGCTAAAGTCCCCCAAGTAAAGGAGCAAATTGACTTGTCGCCAGCCATGTATTATTTTATATCCGCATCTCCTCTACGTCCGTAGACTGAGATTGATATATATTAGGATAATCTCCTTTGCCGGTACCGATGCAATGGAACACCGCTCGGCTCGCAGCGTCCAGGTGTTTTAGACTGTTGCTTGTTATGTTGAACGTTCGACCCCAACACCGAGCCGCCGGATCGAATAACAGGGACAGAAGGAAGCCCTGGGCGATTCTAAAGTGTCGGTGCTTCACCAGGCTTGTGAAAGGGATGCCGGACCAAACTAGCTGCATGATGGATTACTGGTGCGGTGACGGGCACTAATGAGAGCATGTGGGAATGATGAAGTAATTACCTTCCGCTCTAACTTCATCTGGGGTCGTCGAGCAACCGTCACTAGAATCAAGTCCAAAGCAGACATGTGCATTGCATCAGATTTTGTTCAGTTCATGTTCCCCATTCGTACTCTGCCTCTGGATGGTTGTGCAGTTTTTTTTAGTTTTTTTTTGTTTTATAAAAAAAAGGCAGTTCTTAGACAACGACTTCCATTGCTCTTGGGCCTTGGCATTTCGGTTGCCTGAAACCCGGCCGTCCAATAATGATTGTTTCCATAAAGATGCACTATTAAATCAGCGCCCATGAATGCCCATTTTGTTCCTCGCAACAGCCCAACAAGACAGCCCAAGACAGCCGGGCAAAATCCGAGATTTTTGGCAGGGGTCTGCCGTCGGGGCTAACCGTTTTACGTGGTCCTCCCTCCTCCAGGGCAATCGGGCTGTAAGTAAGTCGTAAAAGGATGATGATGAGGACTTGTTTGTACGGTATGATTTCATTCACAAGTAAGGCGCTCCCCCCTTCCATGAAGATCAGGGAGATCAGGTGAGGCCAGCGTGGTGTGACAAGTTGCGGAATCAGTCTCGTGAACTTGATGGTGATGCCGTGTTTTACCCGTACCACCACGAAATGGTAAATGAAGATAAAGGAAAAGAAACGCTGCTGAAGAACATCGAGTTAGCCGCACAAGACAGAGGTGGGTTCATCAGAGAAGAGCCTGGACTGTGTGCGATTCGCGGCATGGCTTCCTTGGTCCATTATCGGTCACGAACCAAACGGTACTACTCCCTGCATCCGTCCTCATAATGCCGATGAAGAGGTGGGGCCAAATCGGTACGTCCCCAAGAAAGATGCTGAGACAATGACGATATGTACGTAAGTGTTCGGATGGATGGAATCCGGGTGTGGGCGCCGGGTAACCAAGCCAAGAAGGCGTTTCCTCCGTAGAGGCGTTTGAAAGCCAAAACGACGACCAGAAGCGCACGAGAATGGCAGACCTTGCGGGATGAGAAAAAGTACGGACTACATATTTGGACTAATTATGTTGACAGGCAAACCCTCCAATCAACAAGCCCGACGAACCCCCCCCCCTGCCTAGTACTGCCTGCCACAGTGTCAGCCAGCCATGAGGCACGCAACAGGCGCACCAGGTGTTGACAGCCTGTGAACAGAAAAGGGCAATCCTATCCATCCTATCCCTTTGAGTGCGGTGAGGCAACAGCCAGGTCACGAAACACAGATCTGACCAATCACAACCAGGGTGGCAGAGAGGTACTAATTGAGGTGAGAATCTCGCTACAATGATATAAGTCCTAACAAGGTCCGTTAGTACAAAGAGGTACATCGTAGCCTCATTGCGACGTGGCTATTTAAAGGTACTAGTGAAGTATCGAAGAAGATGTGGGTCCCGTGGCCTAGCTATTACTTCACCGCACTCAAAGGGATCTCTTGAAATTCTGTTTATCCCCTTGGCCCCAATTTTGTTTAGGCACATGCAAGGCACCTAGGCTTAGCAAGGACCTTTGTTGTATATATACAGTCTAAACCTTGAATGAGTTTACAACGACTGAAAGCCCCACGCGGGGCGTTAACTATTAGCTCTTAGTGACTGTAGTAAGTAAAGCTATTAAGTATACTATAGGGGTATTTACGCTAGTAAAAGATACTATATTAGTTCTAGTAAAATACACGTGGTGTAAGAGACTTCTTACCCCACTTGGTGCACTAAGCAATAGAAAGATTTGTTATTGGCCTGCTGCCCCTAGCTTACCTCCTGTAAAAACAAACAGGGATTAGACTGTAGATCTTACGATATAATTGGCTCACATCTACTCCGTACGGACATATCACTGCCAAGGACCCATTGCTAAGGGGTTTTGTTAGATAGCGAAAAGTGGATAACAGTTCGCCGATGCATGATGTGCAGGATAATAAAAGGGCATGCATGCTTCTTGCCCATCTGATGGCTCTGCCAAGCTAGTCGACTACGGAGCAGCTTGCTCCTATGTATTACTCCATAGGACAACGTCCATCAGTTCCTACATGTACGTACGCGATGAGTAATCGTGCCACACACGTTCAGGAGAATGACGCCAACGCTACGGAGTAGTGTCCAAGTGTCTACTATGTACGTACATTCATGAGTTGGGCAAACGAGCAGATGATTTGTTCATTCGCGGAGGGATTTCCCATTTCCCATCCGACGCAGCCGGCCAGCCAACCCATGCGCAAGATTTTTATCGTTGAGCAAAGCAAGCATCAGGAATGCTCGCTATATTAATACCTTCCCTGTGGTTTGCGGGCTAAACTGTTTTAGCTTTGTCTAATCAGTTGCGCGAAGCAAGAAGCCTTTTTTTTTTTTTTTTTTCCCAGCGTCTTTTCTTTCTCTGCTCTCAAGCATTTCTATTCCCCACACTGGCTCAGTGGCACTCCAAAATCTCGCCGCAATTGCCTAACGCATTCGGCCGAACCAGGATATTTTTACTTGGTCCTGCGCCGTTGCGATGTAACCACCAGGGATGCCGTAACCGTCAAACTTGCCAGATCTCGCCATCAAAACACTGCCACAATGCCACCCAAACTGCTTCTGTCTTCACCCGGCCTTCTGTCGGCCTCTGGGACTTGAGCGGCGCATTAAGGGTTACTTCCCGTTGGGACCCGCCGAAGATGATGCAATGCCTCGATTTATTCTTAGACTCCACGCGACGGGTCCTCCAACGTAAGAAGAGATGTCGTACGCAAACCGAGACCACCATCTGTTTACGCAGTAGTGAGTCTCACGAGTTGAGAATCGTTCGCAGAATGAGCAACGGAGCATCTGCACGTGCACGGTCTTGGCCAAAGCAGCGCTCTCGAGACCGTTTTTGTTGGAGAGGGAGTTTCTTAGTCACATGCGCTGGATATAACCTTCCGTCATGGTCCGTGCATATGGTTCGAACAGACCTTCCTAGATCGCTCTTGGGGTTCAATGGTATCTCCTTAGAGGTCATACACCTTTGTGAAATCATGCCAACCAGGGTCTGTATCTAATCGGATGAAAGTGCATTAGAAGTACTCCGTACGTAGTACATAGATTTACACTCTACCCCCTGAATTATTTTACAAATCTCCATGCCCTAGTTTTTTGTCCCTCTCTAACAGCTACAAATAGCTATAAGCTAGGATTATTTTAGAGAGTTACAAGGGAAAATACAGGGTATATAACGCTATAAAAGAGTATATTTATTTCTATGTGAGTGCCTCGCACAAAAATATACCCCCTCTATTACCTTTATTTTCTGTCTAATATCTAATTAGCTTATTTATTTTTAAGCTAATATCTAATTAGCTTAATTGCCCCTTGTTATGTAGATTTGTAAAATAATTCAGGGGGTGTACTGTATACATGTATGCAAGTTAGCCTACATATAATAGTTACACTAGTACTTTTCTAGTATATATATTCCTATATTATACTTATTACTTATTTAGACAAGGAACGCGTACCCACAAGGTGCACGACCTCTACAGTAAGGAGATCTGCCGTTGATCGATATGGATTGTATGTGTCAAACTTCGCGCAAGCTATCACGACTATGGACCTAAATGCCCTCTCAAACACTCAAGGCTCACAGAAGGTCTTGTCCTCCCACATCTCACTGCCCGATGCTGGCCGTGCTGGCTGTGCTGGCAGCAGAGTCCTGATTTCAGGCAGGTTGCCTAACCTAAAAGAAAAGGCTGCGAAGTGTCTGTCGATGCTCCGTACCCCGTTCCGTCCGTACCGAGTATCTCAAAGCGTTATGCAGGGGACTAACATAATGAGCCGAGCATTATAGAGAAAGAAGGCAACCCGCAACTGGCCTAGTCAACAAATGGTGGTTTTACATATCTACTCCGTAGGTAGGCAGGAGTGGATGCATCTGACTGTGGGCCCTTCGCATGACCATTGGTTCACGCAGACGTTCGCCGAAGGGTGGGCCAGCCGAGTGACCCACCTAATTTCCCATGCTAGACGTTCGCCGAAGGGTGGGCCAGCCGAGTGACCCACCTAATTTCCCATGCTATTCCTTGCGCACAGGGTTTTGTCCACACCCCCCTCCTCTCACGCCCCTTTTCCTTTGCACACAAGATCAGCGTCGAGCACCTGCTGGACCTGTCTGTCGGCCGAAATCCCTTGACCTGAAGATTGTCGATTGTCCAGACATCACCAACAACGTCGTACTCCGTAATACTGGACACTTTCACCTCACACCCCGTCTAGTCCAAGTCACAGAGGCCCAAGCTCCATGTGTGAGGTCGGCTATTGAGCTGCTTGCCGCTGAAAAGCTCATGTCCGCCTCTACACCATCAGCGAGCCGGTCCCACGGCGTCAAGCGCTGTGATACGAGCGGTGCAGCTCATTCTAGGTGGACAAAGACAAAATGGCTGCGTATGTCTACCGCCAACATGCATTCATTGGCGGCACACTTGCGGGCGGAATGACAAAACGAACTTCTCTCATGGCCGGCACAAGACAGCCGAAGTGGATGAGTATACGGAGTAATCCGCAGTGGGTGCAACTCAATTATCCCCGCAATTCGCTGCGATGCAAGGGCTGCAGGGCGTGAGGGTTTTCTTTTATCCTCTAAACGCCGACAACCGCAAACACCTTGACGCCTCCGGCGCTTATGGCCACTGACACAACGTGCGATGCAACCTTGTGTATGGGAAGGCCCTAGGAGAAACCAGGCAGTATTAATGGCACATGCGCAACTGTGCGTGTGATGCATTCTGTCAAGGACATATCCGACAGACTAAAAGGAGCCAGCCACTGGTTCTCCGTGACTTCGGGTCCGAGTCAAGTTTCATTCGGATAAGAAAAGGATGGCGTCAGAGGAAATAGCAGCTCAACCTCCATCATGCGCCCCGGCCGGAGAGGGCAAAAAGCGCGAGACGGGTCAGGTCATCCTACCAGCCAGCCACCTGAGCAAATGATTTGCGGCCAAAGCGGCCGGTGGTGGAAATGCTATTGCCACAAACAGTTGGCAAAATTAGTATAACAGCTGTTCGCAGAACGGCAATGAAGTTGGCCCGGTTCGGGCAACCAGGCAAGAAAAAGGGAGTGAAAATTCCCACGAGACAGCCGCGGCAGCAACCTTGTGATGGATTGCGGGGAACCAGGATTATTCAACCCTAGCACATACTTCAAAATCATCAACAACAATCCGATGGGCCCTCGCAAAAGACCTCGCAAAAGATTCAAGAAGCGGCAGCCGGCAAGGTACTCGGTACGGATTAGGCTTTTGACTAACTAAGCTGCGGCAGTCACGCCACGCCACGCCACCCCCCGTTGTCAATGAGCCAGGCCTGTCTTTTGCTTTGGAAGGCCCGAATCATTCAAGGCAACTCGCTGCGTACTCCAAAGGCTCATTTATATCAGTCGAAAAGTTGTCAACTCTATCTAGTCAAGAGAGGCCATTTGGCGACGAGGCCAATTTTTGGACGCAACGCAACATTACCTTGACGGATTGTTTGGTGTCGGCACTCCAATTTCTGGCCTTGGGGTATTAATAATTGCCCAAGGATCCGTGTTTGATTACTATGGAGACAGACTGCTGAGAATCTGCTGCTGAGGACCCTTTCCGCATTTGCTTGTCCGAAACTCCAGGCACAGCCGACGGTGCCGGATGGATAATAGCATCACTTGCTTTACTTGTTTGCATTGTCAAGGTGTCGGAAGGTGCCGTGAAGATTAATAATAATGCTTACCTTTACGGGGGTCTCAAGTGAGATGAAGTTTTCTCGTATCATCGCCTTGCTCGAGTCATCTGTGCAGATTCCGTCAATATGGGCCAATTTCATAAGACATGTTGTGTTGTTGGGATTGATTCGAAATGCCTGTGCAGATCTTCTTCCTCAGAACCCAGTCTCGTTTCGCATGATCAAGGCCTGGTGTTTTACAGTGACTCTTTGCGAAACGAGCAAAGCCAGCAAAACCCATGCCGGGCTGGGTCGGAAATGAAGCTTTTTTTTTTTGTCTTGTTTTAACTTTGATGACTCGATTTGGGCCGGCATGCCGGTCTGAACCTACGGACGTATTGTATGTATGTACACATGAGCCTACCCGTTGCAGCCTCGCGCCTCGACGGTGCGTGACGACATGGGATCCCTGTACTGGGTCTGATTGTTATGAACACGCCAGACCCCTATTCTGCCGCGCTTTTGTTGCTTTGTTGCACATACGGATTACTCTGCCGTGCTTGTACAACCTCCCCGTCTGGTAGCGGCCCCCAATCAAGCAGGCCATTTCGCTTCCTGTCGAGCCTCTGAGAGAAGGAGAAGAAGAAGAGAGAGAAAAAGTCACCAAGTTCCCTCCCCACGCACGCCGTTCGGCATGCATCATGGAGCAGGAGCATGAGTATGAGCAAGCATGAGCATGAGCACATGTAAAGCCGTGGTGGTCCCGTCCCGCACCGTCCCGCGTCGCATGTCAGTCGGCCTGCTCGTCAACCTCCTTCCCCATCCGGAGAGGCAACCAGGCAACCCAAGTATTTTTATTCTTCTCCCCTCTCCCCTCTCCCCTCTTATTTCAAAGAGGCGTCTGGTCTGGTCTGGTCTGGTCCGGTCCGGTCCTATTAGCCAGCTGCCGCTCCGTCCGTCTGCAGAAACCAGGAAAACCCAGCAGCCGTGCCATGTTTCCATCGTTGGAAAAAGACCACGTCCATAGCATTCATCCATCCGTCTGCTCGTTATTCACGATCCAGGGGTGTATTGAACATGGCCCCATCGCACGTGCTCCGTTCTTCGCAAGGACAAACCACCCGCGCAGTGTGACGGATCAGCTTCGCCCGATCGCACGTTTCCGTAGACCAAAAGTTCCGAACCAGCGGCCGTGCCATGTTTCCATTGTTCGAAAAAGTATCATCCATCCATCCATCTTGTTTTCGTCATCCGCGGTCCCCAGGGAGGTGGGTGTATTAATCGATGACCCCGGGCATTGTAGCTCCATTCTTCGCAAGTACAACCACCAGTTGTGACACATCAGCTTCGCCCTCGCACGTTGGTAGACCAAGTTCCGACTGCGTTTGTTGCCCAGATTGCCCAAATTCCAATGCGCCTTTTGGGCCGCCCCCCCCCCCTTTTTTTTCTCTCTAACAATTCTTCTTCATAACGAAATATATGTTGCGTTGTGGTATTTAATGTCTTGTCCACTCGATGTAAGCGGGACGGGTCCCCGGACCAAGGGGTGGTGGAACAAACCCAGAAAGTCGAATGAATGGAATGGAATGCCCTTGCCGTAACTTGTGGTATTCTATATATAAGTCATATTGCCAACTTCCATCACAGGGCAGGGCCGACGGAGTACTCTTTTCGGGTCTTGCTGTCCGGCACCAGTTCCCCCATTATCCTTTCGGGCCATTTCCAAGTATTCCGGAATCCTCCTGAATGTTGTACGAGTCACAGCGAGCTCATGACGATGGAATCTACGGATTAATCGCTCTTGAAAATCGCGCGTCCATCTACAATAGGGAATATAAGTGGGGGTCCAACGGGGGACTAATTGAGATGAGAGTAGATGTTACTCCGTAGATACCGCAAAAGCCATATACTTTGGCGTCGTACCATGGCAAATGATCCGCCGGATTGCAGTACCCGAGCTTAGAAATAATGACATTGACTCGCTGTACCAAGCACATGTGCTGTGTTCAGGAACCGTGAGAAAAATGTACATGGTCCATTCTAGGTTCCCGTGCGTGAAATGACTCAATGTGTACGGACTACATGGCTCTATGTAGAGTAGCTGGCTATTGCCGAATCTGCCAGTTGCCGTCATCAGAGTCAGAGTCTCCCCCATCGACTTGGTCCTCGGCGTCTATGAGCGCCATTTGTACGAAGCGCCGTACCCAGGCTTCTTGAGCTGGGTCTAACGCACCTGCGACGGCTTCGTTTTGAACCGGTTGCTGTTGACGGCCAGCAGCACCAGCAGCAGCGCCACGGCCGATGGGTGGTCTTGCTCTCCTCGGCGCTTGTTGATGCTGACCTCGGGGCCGGTCGTGACCTCCTGCTCGAGCTGGAGGGCCGTGATGCCCTCCTCTGCCGCGGATATCCCCACGAGGAGCTCCTCCTCGAGGTTGTGCGTGTCCACGTCCGCGTGCTCTGCCTTGATCGGGAGGAGGCGGTGGTTGTGGTGCTGGCTCTCGACGGGGTCGGTTGTCCATTACGCGCAGAACAAGGGGTGCTTCGCGGGCTACAGCGATGGGGTTGGGGTTGCCGTTGGGATCGACTGGGTGCCGCGGAGGCGCCGCGTCGTCTTCTTCCTCTTCTGTATCTGGCTCCTCGATTTCGGGAATCATCTGCATCAGCTCCTCTGGTTCTGCGGCGGCGGCGGCGGCGGCAGCAGCAGCATCGCCTCCTCCGGGACCACGGCCTCCGACAAAGCCCAATCCGACATCATCTCCGTCGCCACCTTCCAACTCCCAGAGTCGCATGTAACAGGATGTGACCTTTCCATCTGACTGTTGGTTGTAGTGCTTGTAGGGATTCGCGGGATCCAACCACGAAGAACACAGGTAGCAGAAGTGGGTGTCACATCGCGAACAGATCATGTGGTTGCAGCCATGTGTCTTTTGCGCCGGAGCACTGCACGTGGGACAAGGGCTCGTGTGCAGTTGCAGATATTCTAGAGAAGCCTGCTCTTCTTCTGTCAATTCGTCCTTGTTCCGCTTCGGCGCACAGCGGACGAATTCCCCGTGCCAGGTTTGCAGACAGCGACTACAAAAGGCGAACCCACAATCTTCACATATACACAAGAGGTCGGCAGGGTCGAATTTCTTGTTGGCCTTTTTTCCGCGTTCTGTCGTCGTCGTCGTCGTCTTGTCGTCAATTACCGTGTCTTGACTCTCGTCTTGGGTGTCGTCGATCTCATCGCCGGCTGATTCTGCAAAATCCAAACCCTCTGGTTTCTTGTGTTTCTTGGACCGGGCAGCACCGTTGCACCACTGGCGGGGACAGTAGATGGTGTCCTTGTCGGCTTCAAGCTCTGTTTTGTACTTCAGGTTCACGTAGCGCTTAACCGTGTCCTTGGTGAGACCAATCTGGACAAGTTCGCTTGGGCTGATGAAGGTCTTGGACTTGCCTACCCTGTCTGCCGAGCCGGAAGCCCTGGCTTTGGCGCAATTGGGCGTGAGGCAGCGTACTGTAGAGATGCCCCCTTCCTTTATGGCATTATTGTAGAAGTCTTGAAGGCATTGGAGACAAAATATGTGACCGCAGTCCATCATTCTGTGGCACTTTGTGCCCTTTTGGGGGTCTTGTGACGTGTTAGCACGGGTCATTTTCCATATAAAACCCCCCCCAAAACGACGGGACCTGCACAGGAAGCTACAAAGGGAAGAAGAAGGGGGAAAAGAAGACGAAATAACTCACCCAAACATATCCCACACTCAAACGTTTTCTTCTCAAACGCCGCCTTCTTCGCATTGATGTCGAAATCCAACACAGCAAGCTTATGCTCCGGGTTTACCTCCAAAGTTCCCTCAGGGCTGATGGTCCCGAATATATTCTGAGCCTCCCTCTGCAGATGGTCAATGTACGTGTACGCGACCATGTCTCTGCCCGATTCCTCCCACAGCCGCGGCCCATCCTCTTCCAGAGCACGCAAGGTTTCGCAGGCAAGCCACTGAGGTGTCGTGGAAAGAGAAACGAGAGGCGCTTCGTCCGAAGGGTATCCATCCGGAAGTGTGATCCGCAAGGACAGCGGAGGCAGGTGAGACACGAGAAGGGTATCAATAGGTTCCGGCGCCGCCATGCCGCTCCTTATCAGAGATGCCGTCGTGACATCGCCAGCGGGGCCATCGTGCGTCGCATTCGAGGCCGAAGACGCAGCGGGGAAGACGACAGTGACAGGCTGTGCCGGTTCCACTGGCAGTTCGAGTTCAAACGTATACTTGTGTTCGCATCCGATGTTCGGGGCTGGAACATGGTGCGCGTGCCGTATCTCGGGAAAGATGGCCTCGAGAGTCTCGAGCTCCATGAACCGAGGGTCGTCGTCGCCCGCATTGTCCATGGCAAGGGGTGCTTGTGGATGAGAAAACTGACGGAGACGGAGGGAGGAGGCCTGCTGCCTGGGCGTGCCTTCTCTCCTAGTGTTCCTGACGGGAAACTTAAGAGAAGAAGAACATCAAGAAGCTGCCATGATTTCAAATTAAAAGTGCCTAGATCAAGTAAGTTAAGTGCATGAGTAAGGCGGGCCGAGTTGGGCTCGAAATGTCGTGCCTTTGAAGCTGGTCGGAGTCCTCTTTCTTTCCAAGGTGTTTTCGGTTCCGCCGCCCACTTTGGTCCAAATATCGAATCTTTTCTTTTCTTTTTCTTCTTCTTTGCAAGTATCCAAGCTCGACAGTCCAAGTTCCAGCTTCACCAGCGACCGAGAGTAATTGCACAGCTTAAATTCCGTAAACTCGATGACAATGATTCATCCAACCATGTGGAAAAGCGCCGAGGGGCGTAAACCGAACCCCCCACGTCACCGAAAACAGTAGGCGGTGACAATCCCAAGCGCTCCATCTGCCACTCCAAACATACAACACCAACCTTCAGGTCCAGCGCTGTCCCTTCTAACATCATCACGATACGAGCCAGAGCCCCCGACCAACGTGCTTCGTGCTCGCTCACAAATCACACCAGACGCCCTTCAAAATATTTCCCCTCCTCTACGGATTGATTGCAAACCAGCTATGTATTCATAGCCCCTGCCGACCAAGAAGCCGCTGATCCATAAATCCTGCATCGCCCCAGAACCACCACCATGACTGACGACACCGCCCCTCTTGCGTCTCTTTCCGTCACACACGTCTACTACGTATGTGCTGCCAATTTTTCCTTTTTTTTCCTTTTAAAGACCCCCCATATTCTTCTCTCCCAAGTCAAACATACTAACTTCCCCACGCCCAGGACCCCGACGATCCCATCTCCCTCCTCTGCGCATACCTAGCCCTCCTTCCCCAAGCCCTGTGCATCATCTACGCCACGCTCATCCTCTCGACGCGTGAAGTCGAGGTCCTCTTCATGTTCGCCGGCCAAATGGGCTGCGAGGCACTCAATTTCCTCCTCAAGCGCCTCATCAAAGAGGAGCGACCGCGCAGGATCCACGGCAAGGGCTACGGCATGCCCAGCTCGCATGCGCAGTTCGTTGCCTTCTGGAGCGTGTACCTCGCCCTGTTCCTCCTTGTTCGTCACAAGCCCAGCGCGTATAGGCAAACATATGGACATGGGCATGGCCGGCCGTGGTCTTTGCTGGAGAGAACGGCCATCAGCGTTGCGGCGGGCGGCGTGGCTGCCGTTACGGCTTGGAGCAGGATATACTTGGGTTACCATACGCCGAGGCAGGTCATTGTGGGCAGCGCGGTGGGTGTCCTGCTTGCCTTGCTTTTCTTTGGAGTCACGAGCGTGGTGAGGCGTACGGGCTTATTGGCGCGGGGCCTGGAGCTGCCGCTGGCGAGGGCGCTGCGGGTGCGAGACTTGATAGTCTGTGAGGACATGTGCCAGGCTGGGTGGGAGAAGTGGGAATTGGCGAGGGTCGGAAAGGTAAAGATAGGCTGAGAAAGAAAAGTGGTACAAAACACGGGCAAGAAGGGTCGTTGAAGCGCTGGTCATCCGGGGAAGAGGACAAGTGTTTATTTGCCGGATTTGCATCGTGTGTGTATATTCTCGATGCGCAGCACATCTAGAGGGAGCGAGGGCATTCAAGCGGCGTCACATGTATATAATACTGACGAGGAATCAAATTCATGTCGTCATACATTATTGTATTCATCCATGACCCAGAGCACAGCCTGTCGGCATCGTCGAAATTGGTGTCTTAATCACACCCTGCTTCCTATGAATAGCCGCAATCGCCTGTGAAACATTTTCCCTTTCCCAAACCCCCCCAAAACCAGACAAGAAAAGGACTGAAGGTAAAGGAAAAAGCGCCACGCCATTTCAATCATGCATCATAGGTAGTGGAATACATTTCCAGCAAATACGCAGAACAAGTATCAAGTGAGCGAGAAGAGGAAGAAAGACAGAGAAATGAGTACCCAGCTATCCACCTCATAGCGAGTATTCCTTCTATTTGCAGACCTGCGCCCTTTGAATAAAACCCATTATACAGCGATGATTTGGCTGGGGGAAATCAGAAATCGCCGCCCGTTCTGGCACATGAAAAAGGTATCATTATTATCTCTTGTTTTGTTTTGTTTTGTCTTGTCTTGTTCGTTGTCAGTCCCAACTTCTTTCATATCCATTCCGCTTCATTGACTGGAGATTGGCTCTCTGGCGTCCAGTTCTGTCGTCCGGGCGGATTAGCTCCTGGGCTGGGTGATTTTCCCTTGCTCTTGCCCACTGCTTTTTGCGCACTGTAAACCGTCGGACTGAGCCGTAGCTCTTCCTGAGGAGCCTCGCCGTCCTTTTCCTTCGATACCTTTGTGAAATCGAGTGGTACCGGTGGAAGTTGCTTATCTTTGCTTTCTTCGGCATCGGTATCCGAAATGATCAGAGAGCTCGCCATGGGCGGCACGGGAACGGCAGACTCGGGACTGTTGCGACGTCCCGATACTGCAGTGGGGGCCATCTGATAAAAGGACCGAACAGGGGGCATGTTGTCAATGTTGGAGACGCGCAGACCGATCGGTACGGTGGCCGATGAGGAGCCAAATGATGACTTGCGATTGCGCCCTCCCCCCGAAAACCATATGGTCGGAGGAGCGGGTATCTCGTCGACGAATGGGTCTGTGAGGCCCACGTCATTGTCCGAGGGGGCATAAGCTGCGGCGGGAAGCATGCATGTGGATTTAGGGTCTGGCGCAGCGTCGTGGGGGAAGAGATTGTATGAGTTCCTCCGGGCATCTTGTTGCTGAGAGGCGAGTGTGGTGGCGCTTGACGTTGTTGCGACCCCAATTGTAAAGGGCTGTGTGGCAGCGACAACATTTTGTTTCCCATCTTTATTATTTGCATCGGAGGCTGCTGCTGCATTTTCGACGCCGGTCGGGGAATAGTAGTCGGTGGCTCGACGTTTTGGGAATCTTGCAGGCACCGGCACAGGTTGTTCCATTTGTTTGGTGAAAACGAAGCTTTGTAGCTTCCTCGTCCTAGGATGTCTCGCGGAGCGTCGAGAATCGAACTCGTGATAGCCTTTGGGGCCGATTTTGCCGAGCCTACTTGAGCGCAAAAGTACGTATAGGATGCCGGTATATATTCCACTAAGGTTCACTGTTACCGCGGCTGCCATCGACAACTGCGACTGCAACGTGCTGACTTTGGAGCCATCGTCGGCAGAGACGGAGAAAAAGAATGGGGCAGTTATTGACTGGGATGAGAGATTAGTTGGCTGTCTGCACACGTCAAATCGCTAGTTTTGTTTGTGTCAACTCACCATCGAGATACCACCCAAGACCATAAACCACGCCATCCATGATGCCGTGATCCTTTGTTGCTCGCCAATTCCAGACACCTGGTACAGTCGATAGAAAACAATGCCGCTACCCACCAGAAGAGTAGAGGCAATTGCCACAATGATACCAAAACAGCCAAGAGCCCAACGTCTCAGAAAGAAGACAAGGGAAGCGAAACAGAAGTTGGGCGGAAGCACAAATCGAGTCAGAACGTAGGTTCCTATTGATCCGAGCAGAGGGATTGCTAGACACGCCTGCAAGCTCCATTTATTTCGGGCAGAAAACGTATTGTTTGGGCGGAGAGCCTGGATTATTGCCTCCACGCCGAATGTGAACTGCATGTACGGCACCATCAAAAAGGCTGATTCCGATTGTTAGTAACAAGACATTATGTTTCGAAGAACAAAAAACAAGGTTCACATACAAGGAAGGAGCGTTTGTGAGAGGGGTGCGCAGCCCAGGATCAAAGATGACTGCAGCCCAAAAGATTGAACGACGGCAAAGGTGATGCTCTGGCCAATTATCGATAAAGACAGCATGAAAGGAAAGATCTCAGCGGAGCCGACCAATTTCCAGAACGACGTTCTATACCATCAGGGTTAGAGAATGTATTCTTGTCTTTTGAGTGAGAGAATCGGGGGGATTTTCGACGTACTTGAACTTGAAATCGGGATCACTCCTCCTCGAGTTCTTGTAACAGTCCCAGTATATCCCGGCAGCTGTTGCCGCTGCTGTCAAAGCATTAAAACTCGCCAGAATGACAAACGACGTACGAATCGACTTGGAGGCCTGAAATCGCAAATTATTTATAAATGCCGAGGAACTGTTTGACCGATGGTCAAACCCGTCAGGCGAGCCAGACAGCTGTGGCAGCCTTGGGTGCAGTTCACCCGGCGACGACTCGAGCCACCATGAGCCAGCGCCGTCCATTGTTCAAATCTCTCGGGGTTTCTTTTTCTTCCTCCTCCGATTCTCCTTCTTCGGCGGCTCTAAAAATCAAGGAAAAATGATGAGAGCGTTTCGGTGGGTGGTCGATGATGGTGGAGAGGAATAGAAAAAGGCGTAATGCCTTGGCTGAGTAGCCGGGACCTATTCACCACCGGTAGGACAGAGAACATCTAACACGACGGAGGAATCGATGCAAATCGGGAACAAAAAAATCTTATCGCGACGTTGAAGTGAAAACAGAGTAGAGCGAAGCGTCCGAACAAGAATTTCCCCCAAAAGACGGATTATAAAACGGAGGGGAAGTGGACGAGGCAGACGTTTAATGTCTGGGGCAAGGCAAAAAAACGACGTCAGCAAAGATCGTGTTCGCAATGGTGAAGAAACAAAACCAACTTGAACCGAGCTTAGCAGCCGTCCAGACAGTCGCAAACACGGTTTGAAGTGGATGAAGGCAAGTGACAGGTAAGAAGAGGATATGGGGATTAACCCCGGGCTCGAGGCCGAAGAATAAAGCACCAAGTATGAACTCCCACGATTCAGAAAAGTTACAGAAAGTCACAAACACACAAGATGAACGCGGGGGAGGATCCAAGTACTATAGATGGCGAGCTCGAGAATCTTGGTGGCTTGGACGTTGATTGACAACATGATGGCAAGGGACCACAGCTCCGGGACGGCGCTAAGCCGAGTCAATGCCAAAGGAGAGGACGATCTCAGTTTTGTCGGAAGTCTTCAGCCGGGGAACTAGGAGGCTTTCTTTCCGTGGACGCATGGCGTAGACGTGGCGGCGACGGCATGAGTTCCAAGTTCGGTTGATGGGCAAACTTTGGATGCCTGTCCGCGATGGCTATCTTGGTAACGAATGGTCAGGGGGCCTCATCCAGGGTGATGTTCCAGGATGGGGAAAGTTGTCGCATGATCTGCCCGCCCAGGGGAACGCTATGCCCGCTTGCGGGTGCGGACCCACGACGCTATCCCGTCTTTTAATGCCCTTGACACCAACGAGATCCATCAAAATGCAAGAGTTCGCGATAGATTAACTGCCAAAAAAAAAAAGTGGTCAGTGCATGCAAAAACAATCTTGTTGAATGGTCGTACAAATCGTGTTTGTCGGCCAAGAGATGTGAAGGCCACGACCCATCCAGCCTTGATTGAATGTGAGTGTCGTCCGTCTTCAAGCCGTGGCTTCGAAGGCAGGTCAACGGTAAGAGTCTGTTCGATGAAACCTGCGATACTTTTTCTGGGCTTGCATCTGACGCCAGAGCCGTCCGGAAGTCAGAAATCACTGTGCATGGCTGTTTGGGACCAAAGATGTTGAAGCAATCTTGGAACACGTCCAAGTTTCGAAGACGGGTAGGTTGGATTGGCCATGGGCACTAAGCCGTAACAGAAATGGTCGCTGCCCTGATCGAGCCTTCGCTTTGGCCCATATAATAGACGACTTGAAACGAGCCTTGCACGTATTGGGTCGTGGTATGGAATTGTGATTGTGTATCAGATTATTGCCTTCCTTCTTTCCAGAATATTGCCACAGTGACCATGCCAAAAAGTCCATCGCGGCCATGATTGCCCATTCTTCTGCCCATACACTTGACTTCCCTGAAGCGACGCGCTGGCAACTCCGTAATAAAATTTCGCCATTCCAAGGGGGGATGTGTCGCATTGCACGGACAAGACGACCAAAATGTAGCCGAAACAATGTATTCGAAAACAGTGTATCGTATGTTAAGGATTGCTCGTCGCCGGTTCTTCAATTCATGCTCTTCGTTCTATATTGCAAGTTCGTAAAATCGCGTCATTTACATCAGCGTATCGGGGCACCCCTCACCTGTAATGGTCTCTTCTCCCCAGACAAAGTAAATCACTTGAATAACGAGGCACAGAAGGTGTGAAGGTAAGGAGGCTTAGGAGGGTTTGGGCTTGACCTGATAAATCTCTTTGGAAACGGTAAGGCTACAACCCTATACGCTAACCCCACTTCCCTTCTATTACATACATATGTAAGCGCTTGACCTTATGAGATTAAGAGAGCGCGCTTATGTACCTTCAAAGAGATTGCAGTTGATCAGCCAAACCCGTTTATATGTAGAGATCGCCAGGTTCCGGATGAATCTTTATCTGGCAGGTTTCGACTGCATGTCGGCCATGCTGAACCCCAAGCTAGCGTTACTGCCCTCGACTCTCGCAAACTCGCATCGCCGCTGTTCTTCCAGGCCAAACCCTGCGTTACAATGAGTTCTGACGGCGATGAACTGGTGCCGAGGTCCAATGCACAATTTATTCATGCCGTCATTGTCCTCGTAGACCAGCAGTATTGGCAGCCAATGAAACGCGTTGTTCGGCGCATTTTTCTAAGGCACGCGAAGCCCCAAGACAACAGGCAGCCCCATCGTCATGGACAGGCTAGCCCTCACTCTCAACCGGATTCACCACCGTAATAAACGAACAAGGGCCAATCATCATCTTCACTTGGAGCCCCGGAGTCAAACGTCCGCGCAGGCGAACCGGATCTCGATGCAACATCAGCAAGCTACCTGCAACCAATGGATTAACTTCAGCAAGGTCTTGTTCCACAAGGAAAGCTCGCGGCTGCGGGCAGCTGCTGCCCCTCCCACCTTGCCATGCGTCATCATGTATTTGTATGCCAGAAAGCAGGCAGCTTCCCCCCGCCAACTCTATTATTACTAATAATGTCCGACGTTGCGGCGTCATTCCTCTGTAAAGTGCTGGCTATCGATAACAACGCAGCCAAGGCGAAGGGAAGATTAACGCTTCATCATCAAGACAAATGACGCCGTCTTGTTGGGCACGAGGCACATTTCAACCTATCATGGCGTGAGGGGACTGCCATAAAAAAGTGGCATGTATGCTAACGCGCGTCAGGCCAACAGGAGAATCGACGTCATTTTTGAAGCTTAAGTCACTCCCGGATTGGACGAGACGAGAAAGACTGGGACGGGGGGGAAAGCTTGTTTTCTCATGACAGGAGTTCCGCATTCGCCCCCCCCCCCCTCCCCTCTCGAGCAAGCCGGAATTATTGCTTTGCCCATTCCATAATTAATTGAGAAAAAAGGCTTCTGGCCCCGGGGATTGCCGACCCGTGCCTTTCGTCAAAAATAGACAGATGCAGACCATGTCGTATCCACATGTACCAGTTTCTTTTGCCCTTGGACAGATCCAATCACCGGAACTTATACCCTGCCACCACTTTGCCTCCGGGAGGGGGGTGTGAACGCTGCCGGCTTTGTCCATGACGCAATCCATCTTGAATCCGATCATGCGGATGTGTCTCAACGTGTAAAGAGATCGGGAAAGACCCCCTCATTGATGAGGCTGAGTTGGCTCCAAGCTTGGTTGGTATGTACCTGCTCCTTGGATTGTCACAGGCGGGCCAACAAAATTTCTTATATAAACCATCTGGGAGCTGCCTTGCTTGCTGGTTTCACTCTTTTCATCATCATCATCACTTCTGATCCCATAAAATTCATACCCCGACCAATAACAACCACTCCGAAAAACACAACACAAGTTCTTTCACAAGACCACCGCAACATCACAATGGAGTCTCTCAAGCAGGGTGTCAACTACGTCTCTGAGACCGTCCAGCAGGCCACCAGCGGTGCTTCCAAGGAGGCCAACAAGGAGGTAGCCAAGGACTCTAATGCTTCCATTGGCACCCGGTACGTTGTCATGTCCTCACTCTTCTTGCAACTCTTTTTTCCCCCCGAGTCCCTGCTAATTGAACGTATCTAGTGCCTCGGCTGCCAAGGATGCGCTTAGTGACAAGGCTAGCGAGAGCAAGCACGATGCCAAGTCCGAGGCTCACAAGCAGCAGATCTAAATCGCTCGCCATCGGTGGAGGGAAATGGGGTGATGGAAGTAGACATGGTTGTATGGTGGAAACGCACAATACCCCTAGATAACTAGCAAGTCAAGAAGAGATATTGGCTCAACTTTCGTTGCCCGTGAGAAGTGAGAAATATTTGTCATGAAGCAATTTGTAAACCCTTGCTCCACGAGGAAAAATTCGTTATCATTGTCAAAAAATGCGACATGCATTTGACAACGACGCAAGGTTGTCACATGCTAGTTTCGTTTTTTCATAACTTGTGCCGCGAACGCATTCGATATCTGACAGTACGAATATGTCATGGCGTAAATTGGAATGACGACCCAAAGACAATTGAAGAAGACCAGATACACCCACATGTACATGAAGTTGCTTCCATCAAGGTTCACATTGCCCGTCAACCACTCGGGGCAGAACGTCATGAAACCTAAATCACCACGTCGCCACATCAAGTCAGCAACATCCAATCAATATCGCCCCGGAGAGAGGGGACGAGAGGGAGAAGGGTGGATAAAAGAAACAGGCAACACATACCACCATACAGCTCAGCCGTAGCAAGGACAATCATCCAGAAGTACACTTTGTGACTCTGCTTGCCAATCAGGTAGCAAACGTACAGCGCCACCGGGCCGTCAAAAAACACCGTCAGGAGCTCGAGGCTCACCACGCCGAGATCGATGCCCGCCCATCTCTTGTCGGCGCGGGCGTACACCATCCACAGCTGCGCAAAGGGGTTCCCCCCGCCGCTCTGGGGTCCGTAGATCCTCTTGTTCTCCCACCCCAGGAAGTTGTACGGCGTGGGGAACAGGCTTGCGACGTCGGTGTCGGCGTGGGGCACGACGTAGGAGAAGAAGCAGTGGTATAGGAAGCTGCCCTCGAGGATGAGGTGGCAGAGCGCGTCGGCGAGATGCCAGATGAAGAGGAATCGGAGGGCGGTGGCGGTGGAAGGCGGGAGGACGGCCTTGGACGTGCCGTATGCGAATAGGACGATGGCGACGGTTGCGAGGAGGGAGATGATGGTGGTGGTGTCGAAGAGGTCGGGGGGTAGCTCGGCCATTAGAGGGAATCGGATCGGGGGGTCTGGTTTGGTGGGATTGAGTCTGGTTCTTGAGACGAGACAATCGGCACAAGTTGGGAGAAGGATAATTAACTTGAAGCTGTAGCTGTAGTAGGGGCGAGAAGGCGATGAATGAAGAAGATGCATGTCAGCCCCTCCCCCCCCTTTTTTCCTTTTTTTTTTTTTTTTCCCGGCCGAGCTGGTGAGGTCAAGTTACTTGGTAGTTAGCAACGATGGATCTGATTGCCTATGCTGATGCGGATTACTGAAGCATCATACAAGGGGTCAACATGCTAGAGCACGCTTTCGCATCAAGATTATTCTTGGTGTAATTCATAGAAAATTCCCCCAATCTATGCAAAAACTCCTAATATCCCAAAATAATGTTATATACATCCACAATACGCCAGTAGATGGCCACGTCCCCTAGGCCTACGCCAAGGACAGCAAAAGCGTGTCGAAACCCATAACCGCTCTCACCACTCTTTGAAATCTTTTTGTTTCTGCCTTGTATTCCACCCCAACTTGCCACTGATGCTGTTGACCCAATCCTCACTGCGCCGGCCCTCTGTCTGCACAGTTGCAAAGGGGAATCGGCTCGCGCTGATGGTTACGTAATCTCCGGGCTTGAGCTCCACGCGCTCGCGGCCGTCGAAACTCGCCCATGATGCTGTCCGAGCGGCATATGGTACTCCGACGCGGAGGACAATCGTGTCCGGGAGGATAATGGGGCGAAACGAGAGCGTGTGCGCACAAATTGATGTTACGAGCATGACGGGATTCTCGGGATGACACAGTGAACCTCCTGCTGCGAGGTTGTAAAGCTGTTGATCCGGTGGGGGTCGATACGCAGATACCGTCGGCGAGGACAGAGGTGAAGTGTTCGTCGTCTCCGAAAATCTCGGTATACGACATGGCTACAAGAAGTCATGCAGTCAGTCAGGTTTTCGGCCTTGCTAGTCCAGGAATTTGATGCGAACTGGTCTTGTCTGGTCGTGTACTCACTAGGATTTGGACCGCGATCCACTACCACTTCGTTCAATATCTCAAAGGTCCCATCTGGCCGGTGCGTGTGTTCGTCTTCTCTCTCTTCTCCAATCAATTCTTCTACCAAATCCCTACGTCGATGACGCTCGTCATCATCCTCCCCAGACTCCTTCTCGTCATCAGAATATTTTCGCTTGATACTTCGCATGACGGTACTCTCGAACCGAAGGCGCAAACTGACGGTGACGCCCTTGCTAAAGGTGGAACCCAGGATGCGCCTGTGATCCTCGAAATCAAATTTTGTCAAGAAGCCCAAGCTACCCAGCGCAAAACTCAGGACGGGAGGGACAATGCGCTGGAACAGCCAGCTTGCGTAAAGGACAGTCCCGTCTCCTCCCAGTGTGATGACAAAGTCGAACATGTGTGGTCGAGACTTGCACATGAGTTCATCCCAGTGTTGAAGGCGTCGTGCAATGCCCTCTTTGGCAGCGGCCAAGTCAACGCGACCGCTGGCGGCGTAGTCCTGGGACACCTCGTCTATGATGCCCGCCACATCAAATTTCTTGTTCGTCTTGAGCTTGTCTTGTACGTAGACGACGTACTCGACATGACGCTCCTTATCCAAGAGCCACTTTGTCAGTTCTCTGGTCTTTGGTATCAGGTCTTGATCGTAGATCTTGGTAAGAAGGAAGATGGTCCTGACGCGGAATCGAATCTTCATGCTGCTCAGCCTTCGACTAAGCTCGCGGACGCCCCAGGCCATGTCGCTCAGCTGCTTCTTGGTGAGCATGCGACTGTGAACATCATCGTACGTTGTCGGATCCATTTGCGACGACGTGCGCTTGGTCATCTCATGCGCCCACGCTTCCTGGTCGGCTTGTCCAACTCGATGGCCATCGAGACTTGTGTGGTCGATCTCAACGCGCGAGAGCTGTCGCGGTTTGTGCTTGGGCTCGACCAGCTTGTCCTGGCCTTTGTTCGCGAGACTCGGGACGTTTTCGTCGTGCTCGTCCGGGCTGGCGTAGATGGGGTGCGCATAGTATCGCTTGCTTCCTGGGTCGCTTGCAGCTGCGTTGGCCCACCGCTGGTTGTCAAGGAACTGGTGAACTAGGCACTGATCGCGCCGGGAGGTGGCACGATGGCTGTGAGGCAGAACAGAGTCTGACGTCACGAGGGAGCTCTTTCGGCGGTACGGATTGGAGGGATCAAAGGTCACCTTTGAAAGAAGACAATGGCCTCGTCATCAGCGCTGCGCATGTCGTGGGTGCTTCGGGGGCAAGAGAATCGAGAGACGGTCATGCCTACCTCGAGTGATTTTGCGTCCTCGTCGCTGCCCTCGTCGCTGCCCTCGTCGCTGTCCTCGTCAGGCCCATCTTCGGTCTTGTCTGCTGTATCAGCAAAGGTAGCGGTGACCTTGGCGTCCTCGTCGCCATCTCGGTCTTTCATGGCGAAAGATGCTCGAGAGCTGGAATGAATAGTGATGGAGAGCTCTCAACACTTTCTCTGCCAGCACTTTGAAACGCTGTGTCACCGCGGGGAAGGGCGGTTCGGTTGTGACGTGTTGTGCTCACTTTTGAGGCCTTGACTTGAAGTTATGATGCAGCTCCGGCAGATCCCACCTTGGACACCTTGGACTTAAGCCAAAAGTATTCCTTTGAAGGCCGTAAGGTTATGGGTCGTACCAACAGGCATCTCCCAATACATGCCAATACATGCCAATACATGCCACTGCGTCAATTGATCAGCCCCGTTATAGAGTGCTTATTCTTTATTCCGTCTTCAGACGTTTACTCACCGGATTAAAAAGCAGGCAGGCGGTGGCTCTTTGGCTTTCGCAGATACATACCATGGCGAACCCATAAGTGGGTGGATACCGATACCCTGCCTGCCTCCCTACAGAGATTTCTGCTTATTGCTAGCAATTTTTCCCACTTTGGCACGGCCACACTCTCACTTGTGGCTGACCAAGCCATCGATCGAGAGGCAGCACAAAGCGAATACGCCTCTCATATGATGTGCTGCATGGCGCTGTGAATGGGTGCCCAGATCGAGAATGGTGTTGCCAAGCTGATAAAACATGGCGCAAATCTTGTTTCTGGAGACGAGCCTGCACTGCCCTAATACATGGGGGCCAAGGGGATTGTTTAGTTTGTTCTTGGATCAAGATGTTGCCCGAATGCAGCTTCGCGGTCCGACATGTTGGAACGGACTTGTCCGAAAATCCATGGGATAGTTGACGGCGCAGTGCTGCATGCTCATCTTCTCTCCCCGAAAAAACAATGCAAGCGAGGAATGTGAGAAGATGTCCCTGGTCGATACTGGGGGCGATTATTTTCGAAAACTCGTCCAGCGCATTGTTTCTCCGGCCCGTCATGTCTTTTCCAAGCCTCGGGCATCACTGAAGGCGAGCTCATTGGGGGCGATGCGCACTACTGGTCCGTATCTCTCTCTTGTGCAGTCGGAGAACGCGCTGGCTGACGTGATGCTCGCCTCTGATCAGATAATACAGACATGGTATTCGGCAAACTGAACAGGCCAACGGGCCAGGGTTTTTAGGGTACCTTCTCAGAGGGGTGGAAGAAGGCATTGATTGTACAAGCCCAACGCCTAGTAACATGCGTAATCGCAATTGCCTTTAATTGTTGTGTCAGAACCGGCCTCATTCCACGGCTACCCAAGTCATGGATGGTACTGACGCATAGCAACTGACGCATAGCAACTGACGCATAGCAACTGACGCATAGCGAGACGGTCACGTCACTGTGATGAAACCCATTTCGGGCAGCCACCTCGGCGGATCCCAGCATTGTTGACTCGATTCTTTTGGCTGCAGCCCGTCATCACGTCTGGCAAGGTTGGGAACGTTGATGCAAGAAGAGACTGAGCACCCCAAATGGTCAGTCAATATTCCAAGCAACTGGAGGCCACGCTCTCAAAATGTGTATAACATTGGGCAGCAAGTCGGACGAGGCCAAGGCTGTACAGACAGACCCGGTGGGCGTTTTCAACATCTATTCATCATTGTGTGTAAGTCGTCGAGCCGCACGACAGAGGTTAATTTAAAGATCAAGAACAGACCACCATGAAAACGTCCCTTCGAAAGTAAGTTCCGGTTGCTTTTTCATCGTGTCCGAACCCGCAGGACCTATTTATTTCATGTTGAATAAAAGACATCATAGCGGCAAGTCCTTCCAAGGGTGCATTCCATTGTGGCGGTCGAACCTTGTCCTCGAGCACTACCAGTCAACTTGCCATTATTTTTCACTGAGGAGACACGCACCTCTATGTTGTGAGAAATGGGACTTTAGACTTTTTTGTGTCATCTGCCAATGCCTCAATCACTCATCACTCATCACTCATCACTCATCACTTGTCCCAACTCGCCAACTTGGCGGCTTCTCGCCCGACTTGGACGGTGAGTAACTAGGCGGAGGCGGAGAAACATATGTACAGTGAGTAGGTGGTTTGGTTTTTGTGTTTATGCTTTTGTCATTTTTTTCACTGAAAAGGTCGTCAAAATGCTTGGATTTCCGTGCAGCAAAGCAAGACGACCCACTGCTACATCTCGCCCGGCCGATTTGGATGTCCAGGTCCTCAGGACGCGTGCTGCCGGATCATTATCTGACTGCCATCCTGGGGTTGTTGTTTTTTTTTCATTCCATTCATAGTGAAGGGCAACCAGATTGACAGAGTAGTCTGTCGTCAAGTTCTGAACTAGTGCAAACATGCAGGTCGCTTCACATGACCACCCAACGTGATATCACGTTCATAGCAGGGTAGGCGCTGTACATGATAAGTTGCTCCTGAACAGGCACGTACAAGCCGTAAGAAGAAGAAGAAATTGCAAAATCTCTAGTCCTTATCCCTTCACTTGTCAAGTCTGTAAGTTTCATCACCTTTGAATCCAACCTCCGCTTCAAGTCTGTCTTTGTCCCAATCTCACTCGCACGCATTCCTTTGAAATACCGCTCATTTCTCCCTCGTCAGTACAGACATCGTCATGAAAAAAAAAAACCGCAGCAGCAGCAGCAACACAGTAACAGGGGGTGCGTGCTGCCCGAATTCAATCAAGGTTCTACAACAACTGCTACGAGGGCACCAAGTCCAGCTACATCTTGTGTCGTGTCTTCCGGGGGCAGACTCGGCTGCTACGGGAAGAATCATAGGTTCGTTCGGGGACGACACGGGCATCAACCTTTGGCCACTGCTTCTATCGAGAGGGGGGGTACGCGGACCCGGCGAGCGGCTACGTCATTAGTAGTGAGGAGAGCGATAGCAATGCGTTGCCGGGGATGAGCTGTGGTGAATTTGCGGGCGTGGCGGATGGGTTTGTACAGGTTTCTTTCTGGTACAGCAACTCTGGTCTGGTGGTTCGGTTCAGTCGTGGCTAATGGGTGCCTTTTGAGTCGCATTCCGGACACAACGCTAGCTTGTATCCGTCTGGCTTCGACAAAGATTCCCCCGAGCGAAAATCAGTGTCGAGGTCGAGAAACCTGAAAGGGAAGGTCTATCGCAGCGCGCGGCCGAGGCAAACCAACGTCCGCGAGCATTTCCTCCATCTCGTTTGGGGTGTGATCCACGAGCCGGTGCAAACTTTGCACGAGTGCAAAATGCATCTAACCAGACGCGCTAGCTATTTTTATTAGCTAAGATCTATAGAAATTTATAGAACTTTATCTAAATTATATAAACACTATATCCCCCCTTATTTATAATGTATCTTTTTAACTAGGGCTATATAAATACCTAAAATAGGCTTAGATACTAAGAAAGAAGTAAATTTTACTAATTTCTAGGTATAAACTATATACTTTATATAGTCCCTATATAAAGTTTACACCTAGCTATAAGCTATAATAATATTTCTTAGGGTTAATAACCTCTTATTTAATTAATTTATTATAGATAAAGACACTAATAATAACCTTTAGCTTATAATATTAATTTTATAGTGTTTTTAAAAGCTAGGCTTACTATAAAGAACCCTATATAGGCTATATTACCTCTATTAGTATATTAATTATAATTATAATACTTATAATACCTTTATAAGCCTTAGAGGTACCTATTTATTACTACTAATATTATAAGATCTTTATAAATAAATTCTTTAACTATTATTAGAAATTAAATTTATAAATCTCTTTTAGATGCTTAAGGAGACCTTTCTTAAGCTTTATAACTAGCTTTATATTAATACCTTAGTATACTCTTTATAATATTAATTAGTTAAGTAAAAAGTAATAGTTTTCTTATAGATTTATATATATAATAAGCTATAGAGAAACATAGGGTATTAATTTCTACTATCCTAAGTATTAGTATCTTAAATTATTTATAAGCTTATTAATCTAATAAGGTATTTATATATAATCTTTATTTATTAGCTAAAGCTATAGTTAGTCTTACTATTTATAAAGCTAAATAAGAAGTTCCTTTAATTTAATAGTGCTATTAGTGCTATTAATAGTATATATATTCTAGCATATATTCTATAAAATTAGTAGTAAAGATACTAGTTAAGGAAGAATAATATCTTATAAAATATACTAGTAACTATAAGCTTTAAGGAATTATTCCTATATATACTAGTAAGCACTAAAGGTTTTATTAATAATAGTACCTTATTATAAATAGTATTCTTAAAGTCTTTTATAATCCCTTAAGGCTAATTTTATCTTAGTAATATAGGATTTAGCTTATATTATAGCCTAATTACGCTGTTTTTAAGGGTTTAATATTATTTATAAGACTAGAGAGAAGCTTATAAGCACCTTAATAATAAGAAAGAGCTTTTTAACTTCTAGTACGTATAATTATAAATAGTTATAAAGCGTGTTTTTAGGTAATATAAGTAAAAGTAAAAGATAATTTGCTATAGCGCTACTAAGTATAACTTTCTTATATAAATTAAGATAGTCTATGCTATTATAGCTCTCTTTAACTTTATTAAATTAGGTAGAAAGAAGCTATATAACTTTAAAGTAGGAGAGATAGAATTATTACCTAGAGACAAGCGTGAAGTGCTTAAAACAGCTACTGCATAGGTATCTTTGCTTCTTACAAGCCTTATAGGCTATAAGATTTAGAAAAGGATAGTATAGTGGCTTTAGAGGGTTTTGTTAGTTACACCAAGGAACGTTACACTAGTGCAGAGGGGGTTTAATTCAATGAAGTTAATGATAGTTAATATTAGCTAAGAGAGAAGAAAAAGAGAGAGAAGGAGAGAAATCTAGCTAGGAGAGAAGGTAGGCAAAAAGGGGAAAAAGTGGGTCTTACAGTGCGGAGCCACTACAAGCGGTGTAGGGATGCCTATAATATAACTAATTGCATTACGTGCATCCCTTTTATAGACCTACCTTTAGCCATAGCTAGACTAACTATTATCTAAGGGTCTAGAGGAAGCTATACTAGCAGTCTCTCTTTTTCTTTATAGCTAAAGGAGCCTAAAAACGTAATAAAAAATCAAATTAAAGGAAAGTGTATATAAGTAAATCCCTTTATAGGAATCCATAGCTCTAATTAGCTATTATAGCCTTAGTTAATCTAATTAACCTAGTTACCTTAATCTATACTTACTAACCTATTATCTTAATCCTCCTGTTTACCTAACCTTATAAGTCTTTTAACCTAGCCTTTTATTTAAATTAATTAAATTTAAAAGGGCTAAATTTAGCAATATCTTTATTATTATATTAGCTAGATTATCGCCACTATTAATCTACCTAACCTTATAGATCTCTCTCCTCTTATATAACTATTAAAGGGCTATAATATTAATTATTAGCTACTTCTTCTTTATTATGCCTAGCTTTATAAGGCATTTATATAATAAGAAAGAGTTAGTATAAAGAATTATTAGAATTTAGGGTATCTTTAATTAGTCTATAATTATATAAAGAGTTATAAATATTATATACGCAATATTAGCGCCTTAAACCATGCTATATAGCTTAGATATAAGTGCGCTATAAGTTATATACTTGCTTTTTATAGAGCTATATATTATAATATTGCCTTTTAAGGTAAAGGTATTATTATCCTTTAATACTTTATTACTAATTATAATTATATACCTAATTTATAAGCTAAGGTCTTTATTATTAGCAAGGGACCTATTTATAAACACAAAGAGCTTTGCCTCTTTAAGAGTTAATAGGATATACTATAATCCCTACTGCTAATGCTTAATTTGCTACTTAAGGCGTTTATTAAGTTATAAGATATTATTAGCAAAGGGTTCTTAGTATTATATAGTAATTAATAGGTTATAAGATACTTTAGGTTAATAGACTATTATAATATAACTCCCCTAGGCTCTTTACTTAATGTAATCTTGCTTTGCTATTAGTAATTATAAATTAATTTCCTTAATCTTCTAACCTTAGCCCTTTTAGGTTAGGGTTAGCAAGGTATCTGTGTTCTAGGTTAGGATATAGCCATTAAAAATAAGGGGATTTGTAGTTATTAGGCATTATTTTTCTTTAGCTATAAACTTCACCTTCTAGAGCTCTCTTTCTTCTTTCTTAAAGAAGTTATTATTACTAAGGCCTAGAGTATTATTTATTTATATTCCTATAATGCTAAAGAGATTCTTATTATTTAAGGCTATAATTAATAAGTAGGGATTATATATTAAGGTTATTATATTAAGGTTATCTCTATAGTAACAGAAATACATTACTTACTAATAGGTTCTAGCCTTTATAATTCTATAAAGAGGCTTAATTACCTCTATTACTATGCCTTCTAGAAAGAGGTATATAATCTATTTAGGTAATCTCACAATAATTAGCCTGTTTAGGGTTATATAGGATTAAACATAGGCTTGTATAATATCTTGTAACCAAAGGTAAATTCCCTTTCTCTTTAATAATAAAGTAAGGGCTATAATAATCTATTAGCTTAATTACTATATTATTAGTAACTAGGTTAAGATAGCCTCTTTTCCTCTATTATTATGCCCTTATATAATAAGGTATAACTTCTTATATAGTAATTTAGTCCCTTTGCCTTTAATCTCTTAAACTATACAAGAATTAAAGATCCTATAGCCTCTATGCTTAGCAGGATTAAATATTATAAACCTAAACATATTATAAGCTTATAGGGCATTAATCTTAGCTTAGTTAGATTATTTAAAGGGGCTTCCTAGAGTTATAATCTTTCCTTCTTAGTAGAGTTAAAGGGCTAGTTTCTAGTTAGCCTCTTCTTTTACTATAAGGAATTCTATATTTAGCACTTTTCTAGCTATAATCTCTTTAAATAATACCTTCTCTTAGTCTTTATTAATAAATATAAAGGGCTTTATAAGTCTAATAGCTTTATTAGGATTATAAGCCTAGGCCCTAATAGCCTTTACTTTTATTACCTTAAGGCTATTAGCTTTATAGCTTCCTATAAGGGTAGCTTTAGTATTATAAGCCTCTTTAAGCTTCTTTATAACCTTATTAACATAGAATTAGACTATAAGGGCCTTTCTTAGTCTTCCTTACTTTCTCTTTACTAGTATCTCTTCCTTTTCTTCCCTTACCTTACTACTCTTTACTAGTAGCTTATCTTCTCTAGTCTCCTTATAGAAGATATAAGGGGCCTCTAGGCTTAGGTTATATTCCCTAATACACTAAAGGCTTTGCTTATTAGCTTCTATATACTATAAGTCCTTATAGTATAGTTTTACTACTATAAAGCAAAACCTAACTAGGCTATAAGGTATCTTAACTATATAAGTCTCCTTATTAGTAGCTAATAGCTTATAAGGGCTATGCTATCTATCTTTTTCTCTCTCTATATATACATTAGCCTATAATAGTAGCTAATATATTAGTAATATATTAGGGCTATTCTAGGCGCTAAGGGCATTATAAACTTGCCTCTTAGCTAGGTAATAGTAAACTTTATTAGTTACCTTCTAAATTACCTTAGCTTATTAAATAATAAAGACACTTAGTAATAACTTATCTATTATTTATAGGTAGGCTCTAAAGACTAGTAGTATAGGCATAAGGCTATCTAGACTTACTAAGTTATTAATAGCTTTAATAGCTATTTAGAGTTATTATTTAGGAGTAATCTCTTTACTAATTAAGTCTATAATAATATTATAAGCCTAGTAAAGAGGTTTATAGTATTTTTTAACCTTTCTAATACTATTATAGGCTTTAATAGGTATCTTATTAATCTTAATTAATATTAAGTAAGTATAGTGCTTAAATTTAGCTAAAGTAAAGTTATTACTAGCATTATAAACAATCTAATCTAGGGGGCCTAGATATATATCTATCTAGCACTCTCTAATTATATCCTAAATATTATAAGCTTTCTGCTTCTTAGGGTTAAGGAAATAGGCTGCTTAGAATAAGGTTACTAAATTAACAATATAAAGGACTAGTTAACTATTAATTTATATAATATTAATAATAATCTTATAGTTAAAGTTATAGTTATCTTTAATTAAGAATTTAAATTAGCTAGGGGCTTTTCTATTTATCTAATAATAATAACAGACTTTTATTAGCTTTTTAATTATATAGCGTTTAATATTATAACTAGCTTATTAAAGGATCTTTATAAGGCATTAAATTAAAGGATAACTAAATCTTTAGTAAAGTTAATAAATCTCTCCTTCTAATAGATAAAACACTATAGTCTCCTTTGCCTCTAATAGCTACTAAGGATAGCCCTATCTATATATAATAGGTATAGTATTATTATCTTAGATTAGTATATTAGTAAGGTTATCTATCTTAACCTTTATAAAATCTATATTAGTAAGGGAAAAAAGATAAGGTATAGTAGTATTAAGGATATAGAAGTTAATTTAACTAAGCTTTATTAGCATGCGTATTACACTATATATAGTTACTAATCTAGCGCTAAAGTTAATAACTTCTAGGCTATAGGGTTTAATCTTTAATAATAGTATTAATCTTAATAAGGCTTTAACTTATACTAGGCTAGTAGTTAATTAACCTAAAGCTCCTATATCTAGTATAATTCCTCTAAAGACTTCTTTAGAATAGCATTCCTTAAAGGTATAATAGATTAAATAGTCCTTATTAGAAGCCTCTTTAAGGTATAGCTCTTACTTAAGTAAGGCGTGTTAAAAGGCCTAATTTTTAAGCGTTATAAGAATATTAATATTATTAATTATCTATAGCCTAGAGCAGAAGAATTACATAATACTTAGGTATACCTTTAATAATAGCTTCTCTTTAGTATTATTATTATTATTATTATTATCTTAGGCTTAAGTATAGGCCTTAAGCTAGGATTCCTAGTTTTCTAGTTCCTTTATTTTAGTGTTAGCACTGCCTTTAATTAAAGTAAGGAATAATTAGAACTTCTTCTCTAAAGGGAGTAAGCAATAACTCTTACTAGCTTACTATCTCTCTCTCTCTTTCTTCTGCTTAGCATTAGAGTGGTTTATTAACTAGCAGCTGCTTTTACTGTAAATAAAGCATTGCTTAGGGCGCTTAGAGCTACTATAATAGTCTTCTCTTCCTCTCTAATTTTATTAACTATATTATTAGTTTATAAACATAGTGTTATAGACTAGCCCCTAGGCAACTGCGATAGAGCGTTAATATAATATTAAGAAACTTAAGAAGGGAAGAAGGAAAGGTAAAAGACCTATTCTTACTAGTGCCCTTTATACCCCCTAACTACCTTATATTAGCCCCCTTTTTATATCCTTACTAGCTTAGAACCATCCCCACTTGTGTGCGCCATAGGAAATGCTTAGGCAAAGCCCAAGCCCTTTACACATAGCCTCTAAAGGGTCTTTACCTTATTGCTAGTAGTATTAGGTACTCCTTATACCACTCTCTATAATCGCAATTAATTTGCAGAGATTACTAGCAAGGTTCTTAAAGCCTAGTATATATATATACTCTACTACCTAATATTTAGGAATACTAGAGACTATATTTAAGGTTTACTTATAGAGCTCTATATTCACTATATTAGAGGGGTATAGCTCTCTATAAACTCTCTTTAATATAGTTAATAGAATCTTAAGATATTTAAGCTTACTCTTTTTAGGGTTCTAAATAATAATATTCTTAAGGGTTATACTACTTTATTTATAATAGTAAAACTATTAATTACTTTTTATTTTAAAGTATTAATAGATATTTATAATTATCTCTTTATAAGAGAGGTTCTTACTAGAAAGGTAGTTAAGGAAGTGTTATTTAGTATCTCCTATTAGTATAATAGGAAATGCTTTACTAAAGTATAATCTAGGGAGATTAATTTAGTTATATTTACTCTTAAAGAGTATAAGCTTTAGTATAAGGAAGTTATATAGCTTTCTACTATAGTAATTACTATTCTTATATATCTTTATAAGCTTAGAAATCTTCTTTATAGTCTATTTACTAGAAGGAAGGTATTAAGAAAGGAAAGTAAGCTATTAGGGTTTAAACTCTTAGTATAACTAAGATTATTATAGGGGTTCTTATAAAGGATATAGTAATTATTCCCTTTAAGGGTAAGAAATACTAGGGAAGGTCTTTAGGGTAGTAACTTATAGGGGTT
This sequence comes from Epichloe coenophiala, assembly GCA_018801565.1. Taxonomy (NCBI): domain Eukaryota; kingdom Fungi; phylum Ascomycota; class Sordariomycetes; order Hypocreales; family Clavicipitaceae; genus Epichloe; species Epichloe coenophiala. The sequence continues at coordinate 1,305,059 of JAFEMN010000005.1, read as the reverse complement.
ATATTTAAGGTAGTTTAGAGAATCTTAATCTCTTTTCTAGCTAAAGAGGTATTAAGGTTTAATAGAGTACTTCCTTAAGCAATACTAGGATTAGATATCCTAGGCCTTATTTAATAGGAATGCTATAATCTTAAAGAGAGTTATATAGCTCTCTAATAATATCCTTATTTACCTTTTTAAAGGTATTCTTAGACTAGCCTTTAAAGTCTTCCTAGAATAATTCCTAGAGGTTATTATCTCTCTAACCTTAACGCTTACTAAGGTTAATAAATCCTATAATATAATTATTAAGCTTAGACTTTATAGTAGTTTTAAGGTCTAGCTTAGCAGACTCTTTCTAATCTCTTATAAGCTTACTAGTAAGTAGTTATAAATATAGTAGTAGTTTACTCTTAGAGGGTTTTTTAATAGTAATTATTAGAGCCTTACTATTACTAGCTCTTTCTTTTATTAAAGGTCTAGATTTAAATTCCGCTATCTTTAATAAAATAAAATAATTAATATAATAAAGCCTAGAGTTCTAATTAAATAGAATAAACCAAATAAATAGAATAAACTAAATAGGAGTATAATAATAGGATAGCGTTTTTCTATTAGGTATAATATAGTAAATAGGGTAAATAGGAAAAAAACAGGAAAAATAGGATAAATAAGGCAAAATAAACAAGATAAGTAGAATAGGATAATAAGGTAAACAGAATAAACAGGATAATTAGAAGAAATAATAAAAATAATAAAAAAAGGGAAGAAGGAAAAACATAGGTAATAAAGATAACATAGACTTAAAAACAACTTAAGATAGCATAGACTTAGAAATAACTTAACTATATATAGAATATAGAGAAGTAAAGATAGTTATAGTGAATAATTATAAAGAAGGGAGAAGAGGGGTAGAAAGGTAAGGTTATATAGATTAGCTAGCTTAGCTAAGGGTTATGTTTAATGTTAGGTTTAAATAAAATACCTTATAGCAATAGATTCGGTTATTTAGTTAGTTTTCTTATAATAGATAATAAGAATAATAATTAACTAAATATCCTAAAGGCCTAAGAGTTAATAGATTAATCCCTTAGAAGTCTAATAAGCCTATTACTAGGATTCTAGTCTATCTTCCTTTAGCACACTCTATAGTTATGCCTCTCTGCCTAAATAGCCTATATATTAGCTTAAGGGGTAAGGGGCTATAGTGTTTATAGAAATATCTTTTCTTATAATACCTAACTTATCTATAGTTATAGTTAACTACTAATTAGTATTAGTTACACTAAGAAACGTTACACTAGTGTAGAGGGAGTTTAATTTAATAAAGTTAATAATAGTTAATATTAGCTAAGAGAGAAGAAAAAGAGAGAGAAGGAGAGAAATCTAGCTAGGAGAGAAGGTAAGCGAAAAGGGGAAAAAGTAGGTCTTGCAGTGCGAAGCCACTGTAAGCGGTGCAGGGATGCCTGTGATACAACCAATCGCATCGCGTGCATCCCTTTTGTGGACCCACCTTTGGCCACGGCCGGACTAACTATTGTCCGAGAGTCCGGAGGAAGCCACAGGTTTAGTAAAGTAGTAATTTAGATAAAAAGATATGCGTTTAATAAATTCAATAGCGTTATTAATAGAATTCTAATTAATATAATAATAATATTATAGGTTAAAAAGTTATAAATGTGCATAGCCCATAGACCTTCTAGATAAAAAGCCTTGCTTCTACTAGTAAATAGTATTAACACCGAAATTTAACTTAATCCACGCTTGCTTTGCCTCTTTTAATAATAATAAGTTCTAAATTAGAGGATTTAGTTAATCTTGCTTTAACTATAATATAACTCTAATAATTATACTTATTCTAAACTCTTTACTATATAATTAATAGTCCTTAACTACCTTCTTAATATTATTAGCCCCTATAGCTCTTTAAGTAATAATATACCTCTTTAAGCCCTGTATTTAAGGCCTAAGGACATTAGATATAACCTCTAAGAGCTCTTTTGCCTATACTATAGCCTAATGCTTTTATATACTTTATAGTAATAAATTTAGCTATAATCTATTAGGCATAGCCCTAGTAAAGCTTGTTTAAGAGCTTTATAGGTTTAGCATTAAGGAAATAGCTATATTATTAGTGCTTTACTCTAGAATATTACTTTAAAACTAACTTTAATACTACTAATTATTCTTAAAGAGAGAATCTTCTTTATTAAGGAGCTTAATAGTATTATAAGCCTTATTATTAAGGTATTATATATTAGTATTCTCTATTTAAGACTTAAATTTATTATCTTTAGACTTATTAAAGCTTTTTTCTAATAACTCTTCTTATACCCTTTTAGCAGTAATAAAGCTTTTAGTATCTTAAGCTTTAATAACTATATTACTAGCTTTATAGTCTCCTAAGAAAACCTTTACTTACTTCTCTCTTATAATAGCTTTATTTATAATAAGAGGCTTTATTATAATAAATTTACTAAACCTTCTATGCGTTTAATAGATATAATTAGCAGTTTACTTACTTATATAAAGCTACCTATCCTATTTATTATATATTATATTAGATCTTTTCTCTATAGTATAAAAAGCATACTAAACGCTCTTTAGTTACTTATATTAGTTCTTAATAGTATTTAAAGACTATTAATATTATAGGAATTTCCTTATAAACATAGGAATAAAGCTTTTAAGAATATCTTAAAGAATACTTATCTTACTACTATTAAGCTATTACTTATAGTAAGCTTTAAGAAGTAATTTAAGAAAAAAGAGGGTTTAATTATTAGTCTAATAAATTTAGGAGAGTCTAGATACTTATAATTAAGTGCTTTAGGATATAGTTATAATAGGTATTTAAATTATATAAGATTTGCTAGTAAATTATAATAATTCTATTATATTAAAGCTATAGAAAGGAAAAGCTACTATTATAATAGTTCCCTTATATAAAGGTAGTAAAAAAAGCCTTAGAAGTGGGCCGTAATAGTATAAAGTAGCCGCCCTATACAGATTCACATATAATTTGTACTATGCAATGTTAGTGCAAACTTTGCACCAATATTGCATAATACAAATTATATGTAAAGTTATATAGGGCAGCCATTTTATACTGTCTTTTTTGCACTAGTGCAAACTTTACGCGGGGATAACGCAAAGTATAAAGTTTATACTTAAAATAAGGGTAAAGTTAGTAAAATTAGGGAATCTAAGCCTATTATAGGCATTTACGCAGCCCTAGTTAAAAAGATATATTATAAACAGGGGCAGATATAGTATTTATATAATTTAGATAAAGTTCTATAAATTTCTATAGATCTTAGCTAATAAAAATAGCTAGCGCGTCCGGTTAGATGCATTTTGCACTCGTGCAAAGTTTGCACCGGCTCGTGGATCACACCCTTAGTTTTCCTTGAGCTAACGTGAGCAAATCTTATTGCTTGCTGGGTAGAAGTCGGGGACACACTCAGGATAAGACAAAGAAATACCTTGTTCAATTGTTTACGCCTTCGCTTCTTTGGCTCTTTGGGGGATTGCCACGGTAAAATTGACCGGCCAGTAATACATAATACATGCAGATCACTTGGACTAATAAGTATGTATAGCACTCGGGTGCAGACGGGGCCAGAGCCATGTCTCGGGCATCCGACGCCTATGTCCATTCAATGGCCCAGTACAAACCGACGCTGAGCGAATAACAGTCATCCAAGTTCCCGCCGGAAGCATTCCTAGGGGCGCCTCTGTCTCTGCCGACGGACTTGTCGTCGTTTGGAGCGTCAGATCACTGTGCGCTCAGAAGGGGCCAACAAATGGTGGTTGATGACCGACCGAAACAATGGCGGCGGATTTCATATTTCATACGTATGTGTACGGGAGTACGGAGAGGATGTACGGAGTAGGTCCTTGTTTCCACTTTTGGATGCCGACTGTGTGGTGCACGGACCAGGCACGGTGCTGCTCGCTCACAAGCACAAGTGCAACCCCAGGCGTTGTTGGGACCTCCAATTTTCCCCCGTCCTTACTTTTTGGCGCCGTTCCAATTCCAGTGTGCCACAGGCTCACAGCCATGATCGTGTTCAGGCCAAGAAGCTACAAGGGATTCTTGCCTGACGCTGATGCTGTCATGTAGTGTAAGTCCTTGAGACAACGAGACAACTCTCATGACCTTTTGCCATGTGGATCCCACTTCCAATCAGCGTCATGATGGGTCTGCAAATACATACCGAACAGCTTCATGAGTCGTCGTCGTTTCCCCTTCCTCTTCCTTTTTTTGCGGATCGGCAACCGTTAAACAGGGTCAGAGGGTTGCTGGTTCGATTTCACATTGGCTGCTGGTAATAAGGCTTCGCACCTGCACCAGCAAGGGGGTGTGCCATTTCCCAGCACCCAAGCCTGGTACTCGATGTGAGTGAGGCTGGAATTTTGTCGGCTGACTCAAGTAGAAGCCAAAGGAAGCTTGACCGTCTCAGCTTGCTTCAATCTGTGCCTTGTCACTTTCCGTCGAATTGCCATTTGTGGAAGGCATGCACGATCATCCTGCCCTATCGTTTCTCGTAATAACATGATGCCCCACAAACAGATGGGTATACGGGAACTGGCTTCTTGCTGGTTGGAATCGATCATTGTGATTATGTAGAGCTCAAGCATGGATTTTTTTTTTTTGGGCCCGTTGGAGCGTATCCCTGTTTTCAACATCCCAGGGGCATGAACCGCATCCGGGGCTTTGCGATGCTGAAAAAGGTGTGTGATGTTGTTCCATTTTATCATCTCGTCCGTTAATAATGCCACCCTCTGATCATTGCATTTTGCAGCTGGCGACATGCATGGATGGCATTGGGTTGAGCTGGTGCTTCGAAAAGCAGAGATGAGCAGATGAGGTTCGACGGCGCCCACATTGACAAAGCCATCCTGGTAAAAATGACACGACAGAGCTCAACTGAAGAAAGGCGACCAAATAAGCGATGCAGCTCGTAGCGGTGAATATCATTGCCAATGCATTTTGTGTGTTCATGCCCGCCCTCCCGTGTCTCAACCAACAAGGACCCAGGCCTCCTGTGCTTCAGAATTAAAGAGCGCTTCGGGTACTGTTGGCCAGGGTTGACGACGCTTTTTTGAATGAACGTATGTAATAGCTGCCACAAGCCACGACAACTGCCAGCTATGGCCATGTCGTTTGCTCCATCACGAAGTCTGACACGGACTCGTGTTCGGCTGATGGGCAACCCACCTGCTCCGTACTCCGTGTATTCCGCAGCTGATTGATTCAAAGCCCATTGAAGCGTTGTGCCGAGTTCGCGGCGCAGCGCCTGCAAGCCCACCTGCACAGGAGTCTGGCGACTAGAGAAATTTCGCATGACCAGGAACAGAAACAGGGTTGTAAGTGCCATCCGTCCAGGGAGTTGAGATTGTCACTCGTGTGACAAGAGACTATTATTATGTATCTGTTGAGAAACAACAGCACGGTGCCTCCACCTGCTCCGTCTTGTCATGGTATAACTCTGGTTCCACATAAATACTGTTGCGGTTTGGTTGTCTGTAATAATAAATAATTTAAGGTCCTTTTGTTCAATTCTGTACAGTACTCCGTACTGTACGTTGACATAATAAGCAGAGCGTGATATGATGTCACTTGAAACAACAAGTCTACGTTCGGTACCCACTTCATATCACCCTGTAAGTCGTTGACAAAAAAAAGCTAATGTGAAAAAACGGTGACCCCTACGGAGTATACGTGGGAGAATCTTGGTGCAAATCTTTTCAAGGCGAGATACTGTATGTATATGCATCCTCCGCAGGAGACCAGCCGTGATAATCCCTGATAGTGACTCAAGCGACCGGTTGGGAGGTCTCGTTTGGCCGATTAGTTTGCGTAATTCATCCTGTTTTGGATAAGCGAGGAGCGGGATTATAGAAGCGGTGTTGTGCGAATCACATCACATGCATGCCCAATGCGGTCGTTACATACATACATACATATTAGCACTGGGGATGGGGGATAATTGGCAGCAAGCCATCCATCACTTACATGTACAGAATCCCGCACAAAATCGGAGGCGCAAATAGGAAAATGTGCTTATTAGGTCGTACATATGTACATAGAGCATGAGATGCAGTAGCGCTATAATCTGCGTCGTCGTGGTTTCCCCGCGTATCCGATGCGAGGGTCTGATTCCACATTGGCAAGCTGCACTAACATGGAGTAGTGGTATATAGTAATAACCATATAACAACAACAACAACAACAACAACAACAACAACAACAACAACAACAACAACAACAACAACAACAACAACAACAATAACAACAATAAATAGCACTTACCTCTTATGATGATACCTATCTCGGTCAATGGGCCGCCTCCAGCCCTTTGACTCGTGGTGACTGCGGCTCATCGGCGGTTGGCTGTAGAATGTACTCCATCGCCATCGTTCGGTTTTTGTTACATGCAGCACATTATCAGCAACCAAAAACCTCTTTCTTTGACACCTCCATGACGTTCAGCATCGGGGACAATGTTCCAAGACAATTGAGGAAAGGGCGTTGGCGGTGCCGTGCATCCAAGGGGAGAAGCACTTTCGGAAACCCTTGGGGAATATCCACTTTCAAAGCCGAGCGTCTTGCCGGGGGCGTGTGTCATGCAGAAGTTGTGTGTTCATGATCTTTACCCCCGTTCACGTTGATCGGATTTCTCAATATTTCACTCCGTAATGCCCACCTGTTTGTTCTCCACACGCCCATGGCGCCTAGAGTGAGTAAGCATTCGTGTCGAAGCGATAGTTGATGTCGGACGGACGTTAGTTTTCCTCGCGTGCTAAGACTTTGGTTGTCCACTAACGCTATGAGTGCGTGCAGATGACTGAGGCTTCGAGCTGTACCAAACAAGTGGAACGGCGGGTAGATGCCTCCCTCTGACAGCCTCCGACAGCCTCTGACAGCCTCTGACAGCGCCTTGAAGGAAGCGTGGGTGGATGGAATCGAGTTGTCTGGCAAAGTGTACTCCGCCATGGTGGCGCCGTGCCAGGCAGGATCAATCAGAGCGCGTAGCAGAAGAAAATACAGACGCAGCCCGTCGTCAGATTGAGGGGCAACAGAGGCAATAGAGTTGCACGGCCTGATCGATCAGTTAGTCATTAGTTGTCTTGGGAGTCAACAACGGCGAACGGAACAGGGCAGCAGCACGATGTGGCACGAGCGTGAATCAACTCCCTTACGGAGTACGGAGTATGTACGGACGTACTGTGATTTGAAAATGCCCATGGCCCATACCCAGCGCGTTGCAACCAATGGGCCAGAAGACCTGAAATCCATGTCTGAGCACGGGTATTACATAGTGACGGGGGAAAATGTCCAACAAGATGTCCAGATGTCGGTGGCACCGGGTCAGACATGAATTAACGAGGCGCAACGTGTTGAGGCGTGTTGAGGCGTGTTGAGGCATGTTGAGAGGTGTGCCACTGGGGCGGGGCGCATGGGGCGCATGGGGCGCACAGAGAGTCAGGCACCACACGGCACCACACGGCACCACACGGCACCACACGGCACCACACGGGCACCACACGGCACCACACGGCACCACACGGCACCACACGGCACCACACAGCACCACACAGCACCACACAGCGTCCCCGTCATGCATGTTCCGTCTAGTCCGCAATTGCTCACTCCAACTTGCAACGCTGGTCAACAAACAGCCGAGTCCAAGCACGCCTCTCCTCTTTCGTCGGTTCTTTTTTCGAGTCACCAAAAAGTACCCCCCTTGTAATACGCCAAGGCGATTGGGATGGGGATGGATTGGCTGAGTCCAGCTAACCCAGCGACAAGCGCCAGCGACGGACGTACATACGATACATACGACTACAACCACCCGCCACCGCCTTGTGGACTGGATTTCGTCTCCCATCAGAGAGACACCTTCTGCGTGTGAGCCTCCGTTTCATCTCGAATCAACATGGTGATTTCCCGCCGGCATGGTTGCACCAAACGCTCCGATATATGCATACTACGGAGTACATAATACGCGTCTGACCGACCCCTCCCAACGAAAGGACTTTGCTTATGTAGTTGCTTGGTGCTTGGGGCTAATACCGTCTACGCGTAGGATTACTACGCACCCTGGCCTGCTCGCCAATCCCTGTACTCTGGTACTGCTTGAGCCGCCTCCACTTCATCTCGACTTGAACAGAGTTAACGCTTATGTAGTCCGTTCTCCGTACGGAATATGTACATATGTGAATGGTAATATTGGCAAACTTGCCTTGAGGGTGGGGTCGATTCCGCGGATAGCCACCCAAGGCCCAGTCCCATGTCCCATCACAGCCCATCACAGCCATCGTGTTCAGGCAAAAGCACCACGAGGCACGTTAGCATGTTTGGGACGCGCACTCGTCCATTGCCCGGGCTTGTTACCAGGCAGGATCAGACATCAGACATCACTCGAGGTACCTGTCTGCCTGTTGGCAAAGAACGGCACCGCACCAAACTAGCCCACCAATATCAACCCGGTCCGACACAACATGATTTGTGATTCATTGGCTTCACAAGTCTCCAATGTTTCAATTATTAGAACATCTGCTGGACGTTTTGCCGACCCAGGCTGCGTCTTGACATCGATGTAAAAAAAACAAAAAAAAAACAAAGAAGGGTCATATACTCCGTAGACAAGTTTCAAAGTGTTGGACGCTGTTTACCCCTGCCCACCAAATCAACTCATGGTGTAATACATACGGTCCGTACACAGGGTCTGATCCCCCTCCCTCCCCCAAGTTTTACCTAAAGTGGACACACCCCTAATCATTTTCACGGCGTGGAACTCTTACATGTACAAGAACAACATGTCGATGACAGAGACCGCTCTCTTGGATGGTCCAGGTTTTCTTGGGCTATGAACGCTCGTGTTATACCAATACCGTTGATCACCTTCATTTTCTCGGGCCGGCCTGGTGGATGCAGATGGGTGCTCACGGTGACAGTTGTGGAACAAGGACGTCTCCGCTTTCCGCCCTCTGCGATGCTCATTTGAGGCCCTCATTTAAGTATTAATGCCGCTATCATCATTCCAGACGCCTGCATCATGAAGCTACTATGTAGAGCACCTCGCCCTTGTTCCTCACTTGTTGCTGGGATAGTGTGGTGCCATTGACAACGACACATGGTCCAGGGCCAAACAGGCACGGAATACTCCGTACATGTACGGACTACTCCGTCGTATCACAGGTCAACCACTTTTGAGCATCGCCCTATTTTCGACTCGTGAAGGACCACTTGACTTGACCAGTTCTGGCACTACCGAAACAAGAACCCCAAAGGTCTGAGGAAGGAGTCTATTACCGACGATACATTTCACCGCTGCTTTTACGTGCCAGACATTTATCAACGTGTAGCCACCAGGTGGACGGGTTTGAGCAAAGTGAAAAGGGGCTGTATGACTCTTCAAGCAGCACGATTCCAACTTATTTAGTACATAGTAGTGCCTGATACGACATCCTTGGCAAGGCCCATTCAGAAACAGGAAACGGACGGTCTTTGAGTTCATTGGCAAGTCGCCAGAATGGCATCGTGTGGACGCCACGCACCCGCTACTAACCTTCTGTCCTGGCTTGGCTTGGCGTACAGAAAGCTCCAGTCCCTTCGCGTTGGTGCCGTTGGTGCCCTCCCGCCCAACCACCTCCCTTCTTTCCCTGCACCTTTTGTACCATGCGCTAAGCATCAGCCTGGTTGGCTATTTGTAGGGCCTACGGAGTACGGATCCGTATGTACGCAGTAGTCACAAGACACGACAACTTGAGCGGGTTCAGCGACCCTGGCTGCCTGCCACCCGCTCTGGAAACGGATACATACTATTGCATGTATGTAGTCCGTATGTACGGATTACACCATCCCTGGTTTCTCTGGCCCATGTGTTGTTATCTTACCAGAGAGTGATGAGTAGCGTCACGCGGTTGCAACGAGTTGCTTGGCTGAGAACACGTGAGAATGCGGCACCTTTACCTCTCGATTTACTCGCTCTGGCCAGATGCCTGTCGATTGACCTTGGCCTCTCTTGGATTCTGCTTGCATTAACGAGGAGACTTCTCACGACTTCTGAGGACTCCTGATGGAATTAGCAAGGAGTTGGGGGGAGTCTTGATCCTCCACGAAGCATGGAGTTCAGCGAAAGCCCTTATTACTCATCATCGTAAGCCCATCCGTGATTAAAAAAAAAAAAAAAAATTGGCGAGTTCCGCTTGAGCTAAAAATTTAGTTCCGCAAAAAGAAAGGCACCTACTGGGGTAATAGTGACTAGCTTCGTTGCACGAAGCATGCACATCACATTCCCCTTCCTTCTCCCTCTCAGGGCAAAGTTTGCCATCATGGAACGCAGGTGGCAACACACATCAATATCAATTTCACACCAGTGCCCACTACAGGAAGTTGGGAGTTCAGTCACGTTTGTACATACGGTACGTAACACGGTACGTAACCCAAAAGGAAGAATGATGTTTGCGTGCCGACTCTGTGCGGGAACTAACAAGGAGGATGTGACTGCGGCCTTTGAGTAATGAGCCAAGAAAACCGAGCCGTCGTGGGATTTTAGGCGACGATGGCGGTGGTGGTGTGCAAGACTCTTGGTCCCTTCAAAAAAAAAAAAAAAAAAGATATTGTCCGACTACTATTATTTGCCTTTGTACTCCGTACCTCCGTACAGCAAGGGCCACTCGAAATAACCTGGGTCAGCCAGAAGTGGTTTACCACACCGGGGTGGGCATACATGACTAGGCGCCAATGCCATTACTACACGGCTAACATTGAAAGATCTCTTTTGATTCAGTAAGGATTCAGTAAGTTGACGCCTCCACTTCAGAGTATGACGGCACATAGCTTTTTGAACTTTTACTGGGCATCCATTTTCGAGGTGCAGCTCATCTTCACCACTCGCTATCATGCGCGTGGGGTGGACCTGCATTTCCTTGGAGATGAGGTAGCTGCAGTTTAGAGGACAAAGTTCGTGCCAATGGTTCCATGAGGAAGAAGCCGTGGATTGGTCATTGGTCTTGACGGTGGGCGAAAATTGTCATGGAAATGGCTTCCTGCACGCCCCTCCTGCACCCCCTTTCCGAGGACTAGATCCTTCTCCCTCTCTTCCATGCCTGGTGTCTTGGGGGGCATCGGTTGTTGCGCTTATTACATACGGCAAAGATGACCATGTACTACACAGACACCGTTTCTTATGTACATACGGAGCAGCAATCTAAAATCTCCACGCCATGGCCTGCAGCGGTGCCCTGCAGCCCGCACCCAGGATCTTTCACAACCAGCCAGGCGGCGCTGCGCCAGGTTTCAATTTCAGTAATGGTTCTAGTCTGCCCTACTAGCTACATAGGTCCGAAGGCCGCGATTCCTGGTCGACATGCCGTCTCGCCCCTGCCTTGGCCCCAGCATGTCACTGCCCCAGGGCTATGTACATACGTATGTATGCTGTATGTACGTACATATTAGTGGCCGACGACAACGGCTACGGCTGTTCTGGTCCCCACGATTTCCAGGATTTTACTTGATGCTACGGACTACATGCCCACGACTTGTCCTGAGTACTGTTCGAATGTACGGACTACGCACCTCATTAGTAGTGGCTCGTTGCCACGGCGCACCCACCAGATCGAGGCATTTAGGAAAGCATTTTCAGTTTGCGCCAGCCCAGGTGATTGTCATGGCGCTTTACAATTAGCGGTCTCCACGCCACGGCCATGGGAGGTTTTCGTGTGATATATCACTACATGTACGTATGTATGTTGGTAGAGCTCATGCGTATGGTGCGTACGGATTACATTGAATGTACATGCGGAGTACACGCAGTCAGTACATACACCTACCCAGACTCTGCGCGGGAAAGAGATAATCGAAACCCATCACACCAATGGCGAGCTATTGTCTTCCGGAACGGCCGCAGCGGCCGGATTTTGGAACGGAACGGAACCCATTTGGCCTTGCCTTTTCTCTCTCTCCTCCCCTGAGGCGGCTACGAGGAGCAACTACGTACATAATGTAGCCATGCTCTTGCGTGCCCCATGGACCTACCTTTTCCAGTCCATCCGATGAGACACCCTTGCCTATGATGACGCAGATAACACTTCAGCAAATGACACACCCTTTTTCCCTCGACCTTTCACCCCCCACGCCGAGTGAGGGCACTAAAATGAACAAGGCAAACTGGCTTCTGAATTCTTGCTGCTGGTCCAGGCTGGAACATGCACACAGCCTTTGAAAGGGAAAGGAGGGGTGTGCGAGACACTGGCTGCACTCCTTTCAGTCGCCCCTGGACTTGAACCAAAAATGCAACCCGCACGTTGACGAGCTGGCCCTGTCGGCAGGACCAGATCTAATCCTTGTCATTGTTGACTTCAACTTGTCTCTGTTGCTTGGCCCGCTTTCAGGTCCATGATCTAAGTTGCTGGGTTTGGATCTTGCCTCCGGCTCCCTGTATTACCCCTGTACCAGCGATATATGCATGGATTTGGGATTTGGGTTATCCTCTCGAGCCTCCCTTTTGACGAATGGAGTGCCCCATCCCTCAAAACGCACACCCCCTTTGGCCCTCCGTACACTCCTCCTAAACTTGAAGATACATAATCTTAGGAAACGCCCTTGAATCGTCTTCGGTTTCTCAAGATATCCTGCCATTGTCGCTGTACATAAAGAACCACTGACGCCAACACTGGATTTACGGAGACGACCATTCTCCGTAAAATTTGTCCTACTCGAATTCAAGTTGGCCCATTCTGATATCAGCATCCTCATCTCGTGGCTATAAGTCATAGATAGCATCAGGACCAAGGCAGCATACGAATAGAACAACACGGCCAATATGATATATCCGACGTATGGAGTACACACTCCTGACACTCTGCCATTATCATCTCCGCAAGATGTGTTCCTCGACGAAGCATCAACACAACGAGCGTTACGAAGACTATCGAAAAGCTCGAGCGGACAACGAGCGGGAGCCGCCTCGACGAGGGTATCCAAGCCCAACAGCACCAGCAGTAGTCCCAGATCCTCAAGCATGGCTGGTCGGAGACGGACGATGATGGCAACCGACTCGTGGACTCCTCAAAGACAACAGCAAGTGTTGGATTACTTCTCTGCTCCCCCGAAACAGACGACACGGCCTGTCAGTTGGCATCCTTCATGTATACATCAGCAATTTGTCCCACAACCCCCATCACAACAACATCAACATCATCAACAACACCAATACTTGCAACATCAACACGCCACATATGCGGTGCCCAACTCAAGCCTGTTCGGTGCCGACTACACTGAAATGTATGGCGGCCAGCCTCAGTTCTCCCCCATGATGACATCTTACTCCAACGACACTTCGCCGTCTTCATCGTTTTCTCCTCTTCCAATGTTTCCGGCTTCTGACCAAGTGCAGTCTGCACAGGGTGCAGAATGGAATGGCAGTCAAAAGTCAGGTTCTGCCTACAGTTTCGGCGAGAACTTGAGCTTGACGGAACCCTTGCCAGCACTTCACAACCAAGTCAATACAGGAAACGCGGGGGTAAGTGAACTTGACTGGAACTCGTTCATCACGCAGGGCTTCAACAACACCACACCACCAACTCCAGAGGCATTCTCACAGACTCGGCAACCACCCGTCATGCCCCAAGGCAGCATACTATATGACCCACTGGATGAGCCTGAAGAGGAAGGCGAGATTCTTGTTGGCATGGGTCTTTATGACACGCCAGACAAGGTCTGTGAAGATCCCCAGCTCAACAACTACCGCTCCACCGTATCCTCGCTTTTAGGATCACCATACCGACAACAGGAACCCAAGGGCAAAGGTCTGAAGTTGGAGGAGACGTGGGAACCGCCTGCCGCCAAGACGGACCACGATGCAGATGACGACGAAGACGAGGGTGATGACGACGCGTAAATCGGATGGTTGGAAAGCCGACTCACACACTATCTGTTGGAATACGGTTGCATAATGTTCGCGGGTGTTGGTTTTTTTTTTTTTTTTCAAGAGACACAATCTGATGGCACCAATTTTTCCCCTTTCCTTTCTTCATCATTTTTTTTTTCTTCACCGTTGTCCTGAAAGCATCTATCTATGGGGGGCACGGAGCCAGATACAACATTTGCATATTACACAGGAAACGGACTGGGACCTGACACTATTATTGTATGGAATGGATAGGCAGCGCCATGCTGACAAGGCAAATGCATCAAAGTGGTGGGGACTGGAAGCGATACACCAGAAAGGGAAAGAGGGGCTGTACAGAAGAGAAGTGGAGTCGCTACTACATGTACATATTTACTCCGTAGCATTGGAACAAATAGTGAGCTAATTTAGCCCATTTATCTCCTTGAGCGTGCTACATACATGTACAGCTTGTGGAGTCACGTCCGCTAGGGCCTTTATCCAATCGGATAAAAGTGCATTAGAAGTACATATGTAGATTTGTGTGTAAATTAGCTAAAGATAGTTATACCAGCAATTTTCCCTACCATAGATTGCGATATTACACTCATTAATTATCTTAGATAAGCAACGCGTACTTACATACATTGTACGCGGTCACTGACCTTGTGGCAGGGGGGCTGTGGGGGCCCCTCTGGCCCACAAGCTGTAGCACGCTCAAGAAGATTCTGATTACTCACGAGCCCACGCCATGCCATGTTGCATTTCTACGAATGACGGACGGGACTAAGGGACAAATCGCCTGTCGGTAAAGTTATTCCTGGTGGGGGCTTGTAAGTTGTAGTATGTACGGACGTACATAGTCGTAGCTCGCCAGTCTACTCCGTACTTTGGTGACAAGTTGAGCGAGGGCGAGAAAGGACTTACATGTAGCCGAGCAGGGAGCACCGGGCAAGGGCCGTTTGGAGCACAGTGTGCAGGCCTGCATCAATACTATATTGTATCTCATTAGAGTCATTACAGTACGGAGACGGAGTAGAGTACAGTATGTATGATCAGTGTGTACAGTAGCGGGCTGTAGTACCGTCGTCTCGTGCGTGCGTGAGATGGGGGGGGGGGGGTCTTGCTGGCGGCAGTCTGCGTACTCCGCTCCGTACGAGCCGAAGAAAGAAAGGGAAAAAGAGGCTCTGGGGAGGGAAAGAAAGAAGAGTGGATCGGACAGGGATCTGCCTGTGCCGAACCCTTGTCCGACATGTGTCGAGATGGGCCCGTGCGGCTGGGCTCGGGTGTGTGTGTCTTCTTGTTCCAGTCCCACCTCCCTGAGTTGCATGCATACATATGTACAAAGTTGAAGCCACTTTTTTGATCTTGACTACTCCTTACATACATATGTACGTACGGAGCTCAGAGTTCCAAGTCAAACCACCAGCCACATCCGCACCTTAACATTGCTCCTTCTCTAACCCCGCTTTATCCTTCCAAGTGTGGCTTGACCTTCGCTGTGAAAGTACTCCGCACAGTAATATCGGCCGCCTTCCCACTCGTCTCGGGCCAATCACTTGCTTTCGTCTCGTCAGCAGACTGCAGGCAGTAAGAACTTGGACTGGCTCATCGTTCCAATTGGCCGAGTGGCCCCCCCTTTTGCTTCCACACATGCACACAGAGAGCTCAACGAAAGCCGTTATCGGCCGGCGCGACTGTGCCCCGCCATGTTGATCCCATCCACAAAACTCTGATGAGATGTCGTAATTCGCAAAAAGTTTAATATCATCTGCATTTCTGTCATTCAATTTTTCGGTCTCCGCGGGAACTGGTTGATTTCATCTTCTAGTCAACTGAGTCACGCGCGTACCCTGATACAGAATTCACCATGGGGCAACAGTACGTGGATTGAAAAAATGAGGAAAGGCAAAAGATGCCGGGTTTAGAAATCGGAAGGATTACTGACGTCCCTTCTTTAAATAGGTCGGTTTTGATGCTCGGCGCGGGATTCGTCACTCGTAAATATCTCTCCCCCTCTTTTTGAGTTGTTGGCAATGACTTGGCTTAGAGAATTGAGCTAACTTTGATTGGATTCAAGGACCCGCGCTTGATATCTTGAGCAAAGCTGGCATTCCCGTCACCATTGGTAAGCCTGAATAGCTTCGACTTGCTTTGGTCGTCACTGGTAGCGACGACTGACTGATTGTGAACTTCAATTGCACAGCCTGCCGAACTCTTGAGTCCGCCAAGAAGCTGTCCGCTGATGTCAAGCTGACGACTCCCGTTTCTCTCGATGTCAACGACGAGAAGGCTTTGGATGCCGAGGTTGCCAAGCATGACTTGGTCATCAGCTTGATTCCTTATACATATCACGCTACTGTTATCAAGTCTGCTATTCGAAACAAGAAGAATGTCGTCACCACGAGCTACGTTTCCCCGGCCATGATGGAACTGGACCAGCAGTGCAAGGATGCCGGCATTACGGTCATGAATGAGATCGGTTTAGATCCGGGGATCGATCATTTATATGCTGTAAAAACCATTGATGAGGTACACCAGGCCGGTGGCAAGATCCTCTCATTCCTCAGCTACTGCGGTGGCCTTCGTACGTACTGCCCCTGACTCTGAGAGGAATCCGTTTCCTTCCTCTTCAATAATGAGACGCGTGAGCTTTGGTGTTGACAAGAGCCAATAGCTGCGCCTGAGGCATCTGACAATCCCCTCGGCTACAAGTTCTCCTGGTCTTCTCGTGGCGTCTTGCTCGCCTTGAGAAACGCTGCTAGGGTCTATCAGGGCGGTAAGATCGTCGACATAGCCTCCAAGGACCTCATGGGTACTGCCAAGCCCTACTTTATCATGCCTGGCTACGCCTTTGTCGCGTATCCTAACCGTGACTCAACCCCCTACAAGGAGCGCTACAACATTCCCGAGGCTGAGACCATTATCCGCGGAACGCTGAGATACCAGGGCTTTCCCCAATTTATCAAGGTACTTGTCCAGACTGGCTTCCTTGAGGAGACTCCTATCGATGCCCTCAAGACCTCTATTACCTGGAAAGAAGCCACTCAAGCCATCCTGGGCACGTCCTCATCTGATCCTAAGGAACTCGAGTCCACCGTGGTGTCCAAGTCGGAATTCGACTCTCCTGAGGACCGAGACCGCATCCTTTCTGGCCTACGATGGATCGGCATCTTTTCTGATGAGAAGATCACCCCTCGCGGCAACCCTCTTGACACGCTCTGCGCCACCCTCGAGAAGAAGATGCTGTATGAGAAAAATGAGCGTGATATGGTGATGCTGCAGCATAAGTTTGAGATTGAACACAAGGATGGCTCCCGCGAGACCCGTACCTCCACCTTGGTCGAGTACGCAGATCCGAACGGTTATAATGCGATGGAGAAGTTGGTCTCGGTACCTTGTGCTGTTGCTGTTCAGCAGGTGCTGAATGGCACCTTATCTGAGAAGGGCATCTTGGCTCCCATAACGCCCAAGATCAACAACCCCATCATAAAGGAGCTGAAGGAGAAGTATGGCATTGAGCTGATCGAGAAGACTGTCCTGTGAGATAGGACAAGGGGTTCATGGAATGACGAAAATTTCCTACCTGACACCCGTCTGGAAACATACGCAGGTTTAAATGTTTAGGAGGGGAATTTGAAAAATAAAACAGAACAAGTCGCAGATGGATTCTAGAACTGCGGGATCGAATAAGTATCAACCGCAGCGCCAGAAATTGACTCGATGGCGTTTGACGTCTATAAGCTAAAACCACGTATGAGAGGTCCAACGTGCGAATAGCTGCCCTGGCTTTCGCGCATTGTCTTTTTACGTATTCACAGGAGGTTCGGCTGTGCAAGGCTAGCTTACGTCTATCCCTCGCACACACTTGAGGCATTGCTCCATCATTCCATCTGCGGTCGTACGGAGTACAAAACTTGCTCAAGTCTACATATTCCGCATGTGCCAGGATTAATCGTACGTCATATTACCCGAGACCCCACAAGATAGCAACGCAAGCGACGTTTGTTTCCGACATGTGAAACTGGCGGGTACGTAAATCATGCAGCAGCGAGAAAATTTACATTCGTTTTACTAGAGAAGATACTTCGAGTGTAAAATGCACTAGATGTACTCCGTAATCCGTACATACGTACAGTATGTAGTCCGTAAGCAAGGCCTCTATATGTACTACAACCAACCTTCGTTATTCAGGGCCTTTCCGTCAGGATCTCCATCTCAACCCTAGTCGAAGACTCCTTCCTACATATATGCCATTCCTTCTTAGGATTTGTTGCTGCTGCGTGATTGTAAGCTGCATATTTGACGCACTTGGGCGGACTGTCGTTGCTGTACGGATCCGTACGGAGTACGTGTTTCGAATATACCTATCCTAGTCAACATCATACATAGAACTCTATTACAGCATAATGGGTGTTTTAACGGGTTAACGGGGCAGGCATGTTCGGCATCTCGAGTCCTTGGAGGCGGACACCCGGGGTCATTGCGGGCAGGGAAAAGAGAATAAGAAAACAGGGTCAGGTCATGCAGAGTCGGTGCATTTTTTTCGCAGGCGCGCCTTCCCTTGTTGCTCTTGACATGACATGGGACATGGGCTGGCTGACAAGTTGGCTCCATGACAACCAACGAGACCAAGCCAAGATCCATGATCCTTCTCATCGCACGCCCTTTCCAAGCCCGGCTGAATACATATAGGCCGAGGATTACAGATTAGATAGGACCATGATGCCGCGTTCTTTCTTTCCTCTGTACTCCGTACTCCGTACATCCTCTCCGGAGACCGGGTGCAAACGTGGCTGGGCGAACTTATCCTCCACTTTGGTCTTGATGTCGTGTGTCTTGACCACACGCCCCCACCGCCCACCCACCCCCCTCGTCTGGGAAACGACTCCACTTGACTTTTCATCCTTTGATTATCTACTCCCTGAGTCCCTGCCATCCATCATACCGTATGCCCGTCTTCACGACGGTTTCGTTTCTTTTCACCATCTCTGCCGAGCGTCGTTTCTCTTTCGAAACCGTCAATTTGCGCAACGACGTGCGGGGCCGCGCCTGCTACGTCCAAGCAACCATTGCAGTTGAGCGGCAACTGCACGCACCAAGACCGGCGCCCGAACCATATGTACATTTTATTGTGTCCAGTCTTTTTGCACTAGACAGAGACCAGAGACCCCTTGCAAGAAATCATGGTCCAGTATATCCTTACGCCATGGCGGGACCGTCAGGAACTGCTCCTTGTTCGAGAGCAGTTTTATAACGTAGCCAGCAACAGCCAGCAGCGGGAGCAGGAACAATCAGCGAACACAAGCCGGAATCGAGTTCCTCCCCGTGTCAGCAGTGGTGGTGATGATGATACTCAACCCGGCGGGGTAGTTGCCGCTGAGCAACCAAGTTTCGCACATATGCACTCGCATTCGCAACCGAGTCAGGATGAGACGGGCAAAACACACCGGCAGAGACAGGCCGTCGTTCGTGTGTCCATGTGGATGCAGCGCGGCAACTGTCCACATGTGGTGGAGTCGACGGCTTTATTGACGGCTGCCATGTTGAGCGACGACGGCTTGTTGGCTGGCAGTGCGTATGCGGTGAGGGCGGCTTATTCGGCTGCTTTTAGTCGGTATGTGCCTAACTTTTTTTTTTTTTTTTTTTTTTGGGAAGGGTGTTCATTCTTTTCTTTGTTTTACATAATCTCCCTACACAGATGCCCTGTCCTCATGCTGCTCACAACCAACCTCTCCGAGGAGGGGGTGTGATGTCCCAAGTGGTCAGGGATGTCCATCTATCTCGTCGTGTTCCATCCAAAGCACAACTTATAATGCATGCGTTGTGACGAAGGCGCGGGGCCAAAACATCCCAACGCCTTTGCTTTGTTCCCCCTCCTCCAATGGCATGCAGTATCAATCGTTTGTTTCGAAAATAACCACGAAAACATGACATTGATTGCACTGAAATTGGCTGGGTACACATTTCTGTCTACCAAAACAAAGCCCACATGCTAACGTATTGCCGACGTGACGACTAGTTTCGTAACGGGTCTTCTGACAGCCACCAAGACAGGCAACGTAAACAGAGCATGTACTCCATCGCCAAGACCATTGGCCTCCCGCAACATTTGTAGAACTGCGCCATCAAGCTACGCATGAGCAGCTCCCATCACTGGCCAAGTTACGGAGTGCGGCGAGAAAGGCCCTCGACTGGATCTGGAACTACTACTGGAAGCACCTGGTTGATGAATCTGCCGCGCCCAAAAGTGACCCGGGATGTTGTGCTGAGTACTTGCGGGGGACGAGAGCCACACGATGCGGGCGTTGGAGCAGTTTGGCAAGGAGAAGGTTTGAGTGTGATTGTGGACGTGCAGGCGAGTTTGCCTGGGAACCAGGTCTATCTGCGGTGTTTGAAGCTCTCTACGGAGGTGATGATGCGTGAGGACAAGGAGGCGGTTGAAGAGAGCAGGTTGTGGACGAGGTGGAGGGATATGAGGCGGCTGCGTCGAGTTCAGGATGGGGATTGTATGAAGGGCCGTGGAAGCCGAAGCTATTGGTATGGTTTGAGTTGCTTCAAGATACCGTTGCGATAGACGATGAGTCGGCTAGAGGGAAGTTACTTGGAGAAGTTGCATAGTACCTTGTTTCATTGATACCCTCATTATAGATTACATAGCTAGACACGAAGGGCGTGAGCTCGCGGCCGTTTCTAAGAGGACTTGCCGAAAGAGGTATTCATGGAGATGTAATTTATCTATTTTTCTATGAATATCCGATCCGTGGTGATAGACACGTGGTTGAATTTACATACGCAAGTCCGCCTTGACGGAGTTCGCGCCAGTCCCCTGAGGAACATGCCCGCGCATGTACTACTAGAGAAAATGCCATGAAAGAAAAACCATGGGTATCTGCAAGTTGGCGATTGCTTGAAGCGAGCTTTCCGGACATGGTGAAGCATTATTAGGTGTGATCCACGAGCCGGTGCAAACTTTGCACGAGTGCAAAATACATCTAACCAGACGCGCTAGCTATTTTTATTAGCTAAGATCTATAGAAATTTATAGAACTTTATCTAAATTACATAAACACTATATCCGCCCCTATTTATAATGTATCTTTTTAACCAGGGCCTAGCTAGGGCCGTAAATACCTATAATAGGCTTAGATTCCCTAATTTTACTAACTTTATCCTTATTTTAGGTATAAACTTTACACTTTATATTATCCCTACATAAAGTTTATACTAGTATAAAAAAGATAGTATAAAATAGCTACCCTATATAACTCTACATATAATTTATATCATGCAATGTCGGTGCAAAGTCTGCACCGGCTCGTGGATCACACCTTAGCATGAATTATGGCGATGACTAACTGGCCCTGCCCCGCCTCGATACGCAGTTATTGCTAGTGCTCGCCCACCAATCACGTGCGCTCCATAACGTCATGAACGTAACGTGGTGGGAGAGCTTCACGTAAGCCTGTCATGCTGCCATTTGAATCAACGACTCTCAATTCGCATTCTGTCATCAATCCAAAAGGTCATGTTGCGAGAACTTTCGACGACAAGGCATTGGAATTTATTATCATCCCGAACTGTGCGGTCAAATTCCATTTGAAATGTGTTTTGATGGCAATTCCGCTAACTTGCTGTAGTTTATCAGTAGGCGCAAGATGCATATTCAGTCAATTCCATGTAAGTTTTTTTTTTTTTTTTAAAAAACTCCTTGTTTCCCCATCAAGCAGGGATTCCTCTTGGTACTTGGTTTCAGGGTGTGAACTGACTGCATCGGTCTAGGGGTCGGGAGTAGTAACAACTACGCGTATCTCGTCGTGGATGACAAATCCAAGGATGCTTTCATCATCGACCCGGCTAATCCACCAGAGTATGCATTGCAAATTGAAGACGACAGAAAAGGTCGCTTGGACATGTCAAGTATGAAGAGTCGCTCACGCGGAGAACAGGGTTGTGCCGATTCTGAAAGAGGCAATTTCTGGAGGCGCCATTAACCTCAAGGGGATCGTGAACACGCATCAGTAAGGGAACCAACGGGTGAGGTTGACAAGGGGATGCGCCACATGGAGCATGAGTACTTACTACTGATGGGGCGTATAGTCACTGGGATCATGCCGGCGGGAACAAGAAGCTCGTGAGTCGCGAGAACAAGAGAGCCTGGAGTTGGGACGACCGCGCAATTACTAACGAACCGATTAGCTGCAAGAGCTCGGAACACCAGACTTGCCCATCATTGGCGGCAAGAACTGCGAGGGCGTCACCAAGACACCCGGGCACGAAGAATCGTTGGAGCTCGGCGACATTGCGATCAAGAGTGTTCATACGCCGTGCCATACCCAGGACAGCATTTGCTTCTTCATGGAGGACCATTCGGGCAAGGCTGTGTTTACGGGCGACACGCTCTTCATCAGCGGTACGTCGGGCGTGTCAGACTTGGGGTTTCTTTGCGAGGACGAAATACAAGTTGCTGATTATTGAGGGGGGGGTACTCTTTCTCAGGGTGCGGCAAGTTTTTCGAGGGAAACGCCGCGGAAATGCATGAGGCGTTGAACAAGAGGCTTGCCTTGCTGCCAAACGACACGGTTGTCTATGTAGGTTCTGCTTTTTTTTTTGGGGGTTTTTTTTTCCCTACGAATGAGCAAGGATTCGGGAAGCATGCCTGGTGCTAACGAGAGCAGCCCGGCCACGAATACACCAAGTCCAACGTCAAGTTTGCCATTTCCGTGCTGCAAAGCGACCCGGTGAAGAAACTGCAGGCTTTTGCGGACGGTAACGAGGTCACGACGGGCAAATTTACCATTGCCGACGAGAAGGTGTGTTCCAGACTTCTTCCGTTCCAAGAGCTAGACACTAATGAGAAATAGGAACACAATGTCTTCATGCGCGTTACCGTACGATAATTCACCCCTTGACTTTTACCCCGTCTAACCATGTCGTAGGACCCGGTTGTGCAAAAGGCCACTGGCGCAAGCGACCCCGTCGACGTGATGAGCAAGCTGCGCGAGATGAAGAACAACTTCAAGTGAGGAGGTGACGCCCCCTACATGATTATTGCAGGTCCTGACGCGAAGCCAAGCCCGCCGTCTAAAATATAGTTTCACGAGGTTCCAAAAAGAAGAAGAAAAATATGCAAGTTCCAGTTGTGCACAGCAATGTAAACATGAATAGAGCCAAGAGAAAGCATCTATTGAATGAACAGTAGGAGACCACTGTCGAGGTACTTGTAGAAAAAAAAAGAAGAAGAAGAAAAAATTCACCATCTCGCGACAATGTCTCCAAAGATAGCTAGGCACTCTGCACAACAGAGCACCCCCAAGCCACCACTCGGAAGGAACCAGAGCCGCAGCCCGATTCCCAAATGTTCATCTTGCTTCACTGTCCACACTTGCTCGCTCTAGGAAATGGCGGCGGCAAGCTCTAGCAAAATTTGAAGCGAACTTGGATCCATCGGGCAAAGAAGCACCGAACTAGAACTCGTTTTTACGACCCCATCGACAACGACAGTGACAATACAAACCCCGTCCCATGAGGATGCTAATAAAAAGCCAAGATGGCCCTTGTCCCATGGTCCGGTCCGGTCTGGTCGAATCGTGGTCCGTCAGTCCGTCTGGAAATGTCCAAGGGGGAGGAGTTGGGAGAAAAAGCAGAAACCCAGATTGTGAAAAGAAAGCCCATAGTAACTAGCGACATGAGGATCCACCACAGTGTTATTTCTCCCAACTGCGTACTATACACTGTGGATGCGGCTGCGGCTGCGCGGCCGTGCGGCCGTGACATCAAAACCCACCAACCAACCTACCCAGTCGAGCAAACGCAGACAAAGTTTGCATGCGAAATGGTACGGTTCCCTCCTCCACTCCACGAATCCCGCCATCTGCGCAGATTTCTCAAGAAGAAGAAGAAAAGAGTGTGCTAACATGCCCCCCAGCCGCCGAAGCGCAAACCCACCTCCGGCAGCGCGACCCCCAAAGCGCGCCAGTCGAAACTCGCAAAAGAGCACAACATCTCGGCCCAAGAGGAGGTCGAGATCAAAGAGGCATGGAGCTTGTTCGCGGAGCCCCTGGACGGCGAGAGGATGGGAGTTCTGCCCATTAACGATGTTAAATCCGCGCTGATGTACGTGCGATAACTTCACACGGCCTTGAACACGGCTTCTTTCCCCCTTCTCTCACCAGACCTTTTTTTTTTTTACTCAAAAACAACGACGTGAAAACTAACGTGGCGGTATCGGAGAACCAGAGCCCTGGGCGTCCCCCCTTCATCACAAGCACAGCTCCGAGAGTTCACGGACATTCTTGACCCCGACTCGGACGGCTACGCCACCTACGAGCCCTTCTTCGCCATCTGCGCGCTGCAGTTCCATGCCCGCGAACAGAATCACTCCGAGGCCGCGCACCAGGCGCAGCTGGATGAGGCGTTTCGCTTATTCACGAATAGCCAGGAGGGGCCGATTACGCTCGCGCATCTGCGGCGCGTGGCGGCCGTGCTGAAGGAGGAGGTGGACGACGAGATTCTCAAGGATATGATTCTGGAGGCGAATGGGGGTGCGGGCGTGGCGAGGGGTGTCAAGATGGATGAGTTTGATGGCGTCATGAGGAGCGCTGGGGTGTGGAGGTGATATTGGGGGGGGCAGCATTGCATGTCGTTGCTTTTTGGTTTCCTATTTTCCGGCTTCCTGAGTCATCGGGACTTATTGTCATGCGTTAGAGCGGGTATTGCTTGAAAGGTCGTGGAGTTGGGCACATGATTTCAATTTGCTATGTCGTTTCTTTGCATACGATGCTTCTTTGTTCGAGTCGGACAAGGAAGGCTTATGACACGAGTGCAAATTCTTGACAAAAGGGGCGCATTGGAGAAAGCATCTGGCTTTTTGAATCTCGTACGACGGGTGCAGTTGTGTACCTGAAGACAAAAAGAATGGAAGAAAGAAGAGATGCCCACATCTAACAGGGCGTCCGTGCCATAGCTATACGTAATTAACCCTTTTGTTTGTGAAACGCCGTGGGTTCATGCCGTAACCATCGCTTTCTCCTAGCAGCGAGGACTTGAAAGGTTATAATGCATGGCAAAAGGGCTGTCACTTTTTTTGTGCCGTAGCCCTGAATAATATACCCCATTGGGCAAAAAAAATAAAAAGCAAAGGTGGTGAAATATCGCGACGATGAGGTAGATGAAAACATGGTCATCAAAACATATCTCATTAGGCTGACGGAGCCTCGATCGTAACTGACGGCGCGTTTGCCGCAGTCGGGGCCGGTTGTTCAGCGCCGTCTTGCGGGTCCAGAACAGCCTTCGACTCGGGAGGTGCCTTGAAGCCCGAGTGATCGCAGTGTCGTTTGTAGAAGTAATTGTCGGGCTTGGGACGAATCTCAGGAGGGAGTTCCTCCAAAATACAAGCGAGCATGGCATCGACCGAACTCTTCTTGGACGAATCTCGGTGCCACACGGTAATAAGGTGCGAGTTGAAACGGACTGATAGACCAACGCCGCAAAGCTGGTCGCCTACATGTTTTGTGAAGGCGTTAGTGTAAAGCAACAACATTAAGAATGTAGAGGGCGCAACGCTGTGATGTATGAAGCAAAGTGTAAGGGGACATGCAAGGAGACAACAAGAAACAAGAACAAGATGAACGTACCCTCGTCCAAGACACTCTGTAGCTTCTCACCGATAGCCAGAAGCTGCACCCGCGTCCAGATATCAGGACCAGCTGACTTGGGGACTCGGAATGTCCAGCTGCCGCCGTTGATGTTTCGACGATCCTCCCAGATAGGTTTGAAACCCTGCTTGAAGAGATATATCGACTCGCGCATTTTGATCTGGTCTACCGGGGTGTTGTTATTGTATCGCCAGAAATCTTGGATGGATTCGACCTGGGAGCCGAGCTGCTCAAGCTGGACGTTGTATTCGCCATCGTCGGGCTTGTGATCCTTGGATTGCCTGAGTGGATGGCGGGGAGGGATGCGTCAGCAATTCATGATCATGATTCTGTTTCTGGCCATGTCCGTGGTCAAGTACCTATCAAAGTAGATGTTCCAGTAATGCTGTGTAGGCAAAGGTCGCATAGTCTTGAGAAAGTTGCGCTTCGCGTCATCTCGCTGTTCGGCGGGGGACAGGGTATTATCGTTGGCCGAGGTGCTCTGCGACAAGCCAGACAGGCCGCGGGTGAAGAGCTGTGGCCGCGTCGACATGATGGATGAAGTGTGAGATGTATCTTTTATATATACGGACGGCATAGATATCTCTCTCTGCTCTGTAGTTGGGGGGTTGAGGGGAGACGATGCGATGCGATTCGATTCGATGGGACACTTGTCCAAGATAGATGAGGAGCGCAATAACTCTGTAGCCTTCCTTCATGGGCGCCGGCACGTTGGACCACGTTGATGAACCCGTCTAACTTACTAATTAGTAACCCTTGTGTCGGGATCCTGTTCGATGTCCGATGGGCGGAGGGGCGGAGGGGCGGAGGGGAGGGGCTCTTTGGCGCTCATGCGGTGGGGGTAGTGGGGGTAGTGGGGGCGTCCGAGATTCAGAACCAGTTGACGTTTGAACGCCAAACAACAATGACATCGCCCGCCCACCCCTCCTTTTCCCCCCGCCTCTTCCCCCCGCCTGAGCTCTCGCCCAATGGGATCCAGTAGCATGGGCGGCTGCTCCTGCCTTGTCGGCCGAACGTCCAATGCTTGGTTGGTTGGGTACGATTGGGAAGCTGCCACGGATTTGTCCTTGCTTCAGATGTTTTCATTACATCTTATTGCACCAGCAGCCAAGCCACGCAAGCAGCTTCTTCCTCACCTCGTCAACCCGAACTTCGGGTTGCGGATGGCGTGTGATCTTCCAAGATACACCTTGAGCTTTCCTGGCGGCAACAACTTGGCGGCGGCGGTAGAATCTCTCTCGAATCAAAGCTTCCCTCGCGACAACATGCTCTGCAGCAATGACTTTGGAAATCTTCAATTTTGGCTTTCGAGGGCCGTTGTACTTTGAACCACTTGTGCTTCAAGGCTCCGAGGCGAATCAAACACAATTCATTCATACTTGCCTCTAACCCAGGGAAATCGGACAAGTAATTACACGGTCGGTCGCAGAAGAAGGGGGAATCACGTCGATCTATGCTATGAGTAAAACTCGAACGGATCTGATTTTATCTGCCATCGCGAACTATGACTGTATCCACAAAGTTAATCGCTAACTTTGCTCTAACCTCGTAGCCCCCCCGTATCTGCAACCTCGAAGCTTGTTCCTATATCTATTACTATAGTCCCTATTATGCGTATGTTGATTATTATACTAGCTAGGTATCGCCAGCAATCCTAATGTCTTTCTGAAATCAGATGCATTGGCCACAACCAATGAGCATAAGAAAAATATAAAATCCAATACTTTCAACCCCAATGACTACGGAGTAATCCTTGGTTCGACGGGCGTGAGCCAAGGCGTATTGAAATACACATGATTCGGTACAGTCCAGTACCTTGTCTTCGAGTATATTCTGACATCTTCCAAGTGCTCAAGACAAAAGTCTGCAGATTGGGGAGCCGGGTACCTTCGCTTAGGGACTAAAAACGCCTTCAATTGACTTACACTGAACGATCTGCTCACCACGATGATGGCATTGACATGAACTCTGCATGTAGCGTTTATTTCAAGTCCAATGAATACATTCAGCACTCGATATCGAACTGCAGACTTTGCTAGTTCTCCTAAAATAGACGCCCCGTCCCTATAGTCTTTCTTGTAAGCGACCCCCAAAAGGCTGATCGACGTTGTTGATAAATCTGCTCGACTGTGTGTTCAACTCAGGCCTGGAGAAAGTCATGACAATGTCATGTAGCGCGCAAAAAGTCTGTGGTGTCGTCAGACAGAACATTCTTTGCCTCCATAGTCACCAACGCGCAGCGCAGTTTGATAAGATTCAAGCAAAAAGTTTGATGGAGAGATGGACAAGTTTTTCCGTTTTACGTTTCAGCTTGACGGCACAATCAAGACTTGTATTTCAGCCAAAAAAGGATTCAAATTTCATCCGTTCCCATCTCTACTCCACAATCATCTTCTGGCTTCACAAAAGCACACGCACACCCCTTCTTAGACACCACATCCGCCTCCATGATAGAGTAAAGGAAGAAGAAATTGATACAAGCCTACCTGTATTAATTCATGTTACCTGTAAACACATGAATTATCATTCACAAGTCGCAGAAAGCCCCCAAAAAAAAAAAAAAAAAACCGCCTCACCTCAACAAAGTTCAACACCACATGCCCGCCACGAAGGCTACGGGGCTCTCAAAGAAAATAAACCTCCATCATCTCAGCAACACACAAAGCCTATTAGCATGCTCACGCATGAATAAATCTTATTTTACACCAGGAACAAATACTGCCTTCTTATAAATATGGATTCCCACCACGTAATTTAACAACCAATTTTCACTCACGTAGACCTCAGCTCCGAGCAAAACAATCTCGATTTCTCGCATATTCTTGATATATCATCTAGCCTACTCAGTCTGAGCATTCCTCTTACCCGTCGTGACCTGCTACAAACTGTGAAGAGTCTTCTCACCATATTAATCAACTCGGACCAAAGAGCTTTCACCTAAGGAAAAAAAAAAAAAAAAAACCCTCCCCCCCAAAAAAACATGTCATTCACCGAACCAATCTACGAACAAGAACACTTCTCCGCCGGCCTCGAGCTCATGCTCGACTACCTCAACGCCGGCAACACCTACGACGAGCTCCTACTCGTCAAGAACCGCGCCAACCTCTGGTGCAGAGAATACTTCTCCTCCAGCGTCTTCACCGCCGGCCACCCCGAAGAGCTCCTCCGCATATACCCCAGCATATTTGATCTCGACATTCCCTCCTGGCAGCGCCTGAACCCCAAAGAGCCGCAGGCCAAGGGCAAGGACAAGGATGTGGACATGGACATGGACATGAATATCCATCAAGATGAGAACTCCACGGACGACCAAGACGAGGGGGATGATGTCACGATACCGTTCCCAGAGTACTCTGAGCCAACGCTGCTGGACGACGCCGAGGCATTCAGCGCGGCAGACATGCTGGAAGCCCAGCTGGCGGACAGGATGGAGGACGACGCGGATGACGACTACGCGGGCTTGCGGGAGCCATTGTGCGTGTGGCATGTGAGCAGGTCGCCTTTGATGTTTCATATTCCCGAGATTATGATCCACCTTGCGCTGGTAGATCCCGACAAGGGAATGGAGAGCTCTGTTTTCGAGAACATGATGCCGGGTGGGACAAATGATGATTCCACCATTCAAGATTTGCTGCCGCCGCTGCCGCCATCGCCGATCATGGCCAAGGTTGATGGGGATATTTTGTCGGGACGCTGCTCGGGAGACTCGAGCAAGACGCAGTCTTTTGATGCTATGGAGGCGAGTCCCGCATTGAAAACGAGCGAGGACAACGAGGACGTGGATATAGCCGGTAAGACACAGCAGTCAAGTGAGATGCAAGGTGTTGTGGGAGAAGAGGGAGCGGCAGAGACCAAGATTGAGTGGGATTCTCACCGTGAGCGTTCACTCATAAGTTGTTGGCTATATGGCCGATGGCAGCTGTGATATGTGATACAGTCGGTCTGTCATGTATTGATACGCCGTGTTATGCAACGCATAGTAGACGAACATGTACACAGGTGTGCGAGTATCAGATATGGCGCAGTGGGATAGAAGAAGACGAGTGATACCCCTGGATGGCAAAGATTCTATCCATATTCCCCATGTAGGTACAATGTTGCAATAAAATTATAAAAACATGTTGAGTCAGTCCCACAAGACACACTCCCATAACACCAGCGCTTGTTCTCCAATCTTGAATGTCGCTCATCATACCTGCCGCATTTGTCTGCTCGCATGCTCGCATGCTTGCTTGTTTCCTTTCGTCACACATTTTCCCTCGTTCCAAGAGGCATGCGCACACTTTCCTCATTCTTGAACCGGCTTAGATCTCCACCGATGAGCTTGCGAAGGCAGCCCACGTCTTGCAGATACCGATGCATCTCCTCCTGCAACTCGTCACCGCCTGCTGTGCTATCCGAGTCGTACTCATCCTCATAGCAGTAGTCCCCATCTTCTTCGTCGGGTGCATCGTCCATGTTCTCCTTTTCGGCCTCTCCGGCGGGCTGAGCCTTGACGGCGACGGCCGGGATGGGGTTCTTGAGACTTTCGATTGCCAACTTGAGGTGCAGCTTCAGGGCCTCATTCTCCGTCTGCAGCTTCTTGATCTTGCTTTCAGCCACCATGCTTCGTTCTTCCATCATGCGTTGCATGGTGGCCACCCGATTTTGGTACTCTTCCAATCTCTCCTCGGCCTCTTTGGCGTTCTTCTCCTGTTGTCGGGAATCTGAAACAGACAATTGCAATTTTCGAATCTCTTCGGCCATGGCAGCAATTTGGGCATCCCTCTCTGCTGTCGAAATATGATCCTGATTGACAACAGCGCGTGTTCGGATACGCTTGGCTTGGTCGGCGTATCGCAGCGTCGACAGAGTTTCGTCATAGTCTGAGGGGGCAATACACGCGATCATGGCTGTCTTGCTGTTGCCACCGAGAGAGTCTTTGAGAAGCCAAGTGAGTATGGAGTCTCTGTACGGCACAATATCTTTTCGCTTCCCGGACCGCAAGGCTTTGGGGTCCGCTAGTGCTGCGATGACGCGGCCAAGGGTAGTGAGCGACTTGTTGATGTTGCTACCCTCGCGAAGTCGAGCTCCGGTGGCTTCGGTGGACTTGGCTCTCTCGCTGCCTGCCAGATCGACCAATCTGATACGAGAGCTGCGCTCAGTGGTCTCATCCGTCTCCATATCGTGGTGTATCTGCTTCAGCATGATTGTGAAAACAGCGTGACTTCGACTACTCGTGTCGTTCATCTTGGTGCTAGCGGTGGTTCGTGATCCGTCTCCGTTCTTCATCCACCTCATAATCTCGTCGATATTTCGCACTGGGACTTCTGTC
The DNA here is from genome assembly GCA_018801565.1 of Epichloe coenophiala. Taxonomy (NCBI): domain Eukaryota; kingdom Fungi; phylum Ascomycota; class Sordariomycetes; order Hypocreales; family Clavicipitaceae; genus Epichloe; species Epichloe coenophiala. The sequence goes on along the minus strand of JAFEMN010000005.1, from coordinate 1,274,205 downwards.
AAATCTTTGACGTATGGACCCTCAGTTGGGGACTCGCGAATCTTGAGGTAGTTTGGGGGAGCGTTGGGTACCACTGGCACGAGCAAGTCGCGCACATGTTCGTTGTAGACCTCGAAGTAGGACACTCTGACATTGTAAGCAATGTTTGAGTCCTCACTGTGAGCCGCATCGATACGCTCGAATAGATCTTCACAGGTTCGGGGGATGAGACCAGGTTGCTCGGGTGTTCCCATCATGGTATAACTCTTTCCAGAGCCGGTTTGACCATACGCAAAGATGCACGTGTGATATCCTTCGAAGTTGTGGTCGAGGAACTCCTCTCCCAAGCTATTGTACACCTCTTCCTGGTGTGCATAATGCGCGTCCTTGGTGTCGTGACTCCAGAAGGAGTTGTCGAACGTGAACTTTTTGTCCTCGATTACTTTGCGAGACTTTGGTATCGGGCTATCAACTGCATCCTGATCAGGTGCTCGCAATGTGGTGAGTTGCGTCATGGGGTCCATGTGGACTAGGCACCGCGTCTTTTTGTCGATTTCTAATGTTTCCTCGAGTTAGTCACTACAAAACGAAACACAACGTCCCCTTCTTCGCAAGAGAAGGTGAAGGGGGGCGGCATACCTCTTGGCAAGAAAGCCCGAACTCGTACCACAACCTTGACATTTCCTCCTCCGTCCATCCTGGCAAGTAGAGGCACGCTCCCATCTCGGGACCGCAGAGAGGGTGTTGAGGCGGAAGAACGAACCTGACGGCCTTCAGGTGTTCCAGCAGGTGGCATCAGTCGCGCATCGAGAGCCATTGTGTGCAGTGTCGCTTGAATCTGTGAAGTGTCGTCTTGGAGTCGCTGGCGGAGAATGCACTACATATTTCGAGCCGTGGACGCCAAGTACGAATGTATTCTTCGAGCGAGAACCAGACACTGACGGGGCGCGATGTCCTATTTGGGCCGGGACTTGTTTACTGGCGTCATTCTGTTGCCAGGGTCAACAGCTGTGCCAGGTGTCGGGGCTGTCGGGGCAGCGGCAGGTGGGACCGCCCGACCCAATCACCATTCGAGGTAGACTTGTGCAAGCAATTTATGCATATGTATTTACATAGTACATGTGCTGTGCAAGTCCACAGGAGACAAAAAGATAAGAAATAGTCTATCCCAGACCTTGCTGTTCTGTCTACCAATTATCGACGCGTCGCATCACTTCGGCACAGCCAATCACTCTTCTGGCCTATTTTGCGCGTCGCATGCTTTCTTTTCCTACATAGTTCATTGCGCTACCCCCTCTGGAATTCTTTTCTTCCTTTTTTTTCCCAAACAATTTTTTTCTCTCAAATACGACTGGCCCCAGCCCCCTCCGTGCCTTTTTTTCCCTTCTACGGACTACTTTGATTGCACTTGGAAAAAAAAAACCCGCGAGCTATCACCTGAGGTCTCGCACCTCAACCACGCTCCACAACAAGACAAAGTCCAATCACTGCCCTTTCCAACAATCACACACAATCCCGATTTTCCAAAAAAAAAATGGCAAAATCCAGAGAATCTCTCAAGGCCGCTACCGATGCGGAACCGGCAGCAGAGCCTCGCGGACGAGGACGTCCCAAGGGTTCCACCAAGGCGAGTCGCGTCACAAAGCCATATGAACCAACTGGTCGACCGCGCGGTAGACCCCCCTCGGCCAACCCTAAAGTCAAGGTTTCCAGCGGACGGCCTCGCGGTCGCCCCAAGGGCACTACCAAGAACGTCGCGGAAAAGAAAACACCAGTCAAGCCCTCCGGCGGCACAGGAAGAGGACGTGGCAGACCTCCCAAGGCATCCACGGCGGGTGGTCGTGCCGCCGCGACGGCAGCCGCTGCCAAGGATGGGCCAAAGAGGGGAAGAGGTCGGCCAAGAGTAAGCGCTGCCGCTGAGCCTGATGCCGAGATTAAGGAAGTTGGACAGGCGGAAGATGATGCTGAAGACGAGGACATGGACGTTGACGCCGAGGATGCCGAGGGCGTAGATGAGGACGACAATAGCAACAGTGAGTAGCCATGCTCAGAATGGTGACTCGAGTCCTTCGTCTTGCTCAGCGTCGAAAATAAAATAGGAGTCCCCCTCTCGGCGTCAACGGCAGGAGATGCGACTGGCCAGTCGCCATGGCTGTCTAAATTCACGGGGTATTTTGCCGCCTGATGCGAGCACAAACAAGACTTGCCACTCTCCATCTTCATTTCACCTCTATTGAAGACACGTTCAATGATGTATGTGGAACAGAAAGGACACGACGCGGGAGACCCGGTAACAAGACTTGATCGCCACGTCGGGAATGAAAGCTTTATAGTATGGAATTGGGCGAATATCTTTGCTTATGTACAACAATCCGAATGCTTTTTTCTCTCCAAAAAAGACCCCCCCAAATGACAAATGGCAAATGACAAAATTTCGCCATTGTCTGTCTTGATAACAACTGCGTACTCTACTTGCGACATATTTCACGTTTCTCGTACATGTCCTCTGCTCAACACAACCATCTGCCCATCACTCCCTCCTCCAGCTCACAAACTCGTCCTCCAAATGCTCCTTCAACCTCTTGAATCTATCCCCAAACCCCCTCCCACACCGCCAACACTTCAAATCCCTCCTCAAGAACCCCTCCCTCTTGGGATCCAATCTCTCGTCACCCTCCTCCAGCGGAAAATCCATCACATCCACTAGAAACCCCGTGTTAAACGAATTGTAATGCTTCCTGTGCCTCAGACTCCCCGAGTGCATATCCCTAGACAAGACATGAACATGCAAATGGCTCATGCTCGGCACCGCATGCACGCCACTAATCACTTCTGCCTCCCAATCCCTCCCCCCCGGTAACTCCTGTCCCTCGCTCCAGTCCATGACCCCGTCCAACACGGCTTGTCTGTCCTTCTCGGACCGACTATGCTGGCCTAGTCGGCGCTGTAGTTCTCTCGCCACGAGGGCTTTTAGTTTCAGAATCTCCGACTGCACTTTTTGCAGAAACTCGGTGTCCTTGAAGGCTTCGTACGGATGGAGGAGGTTATGTTTGCTGGAGCGGGGGAGGAGGAGCGCGTGGACGGTGGACTTGGGATACTTGTCGTGGATGGCGACGAAGTCTTCGTTTTGGTAGATTATGGTGGAGGGGGGGAAGGACGATGGGTCGGCTAGGTAGGCGCCTAGGCCGAGGCGGTCTTTGAAGGAATTTGCATTGGCATTGGCATTGGCATTGGCATTGGCATTGGCATTGGGATGGGGCATGGGCTTGGGCTTGGGCTTTGGAGCCATGAGGGCCGTGACTTGGTTTTGGGAGGCTTTAGTTGAACTTGTTGTGTGATGCGAGATGCGAGATGTGAGATGCGAGATGGGTGAGGCTTACAGGCATTCGGGGGGTTTGACTTTGGCGCAGCGCCTTGGATTTCATCCGCCGTCATGGCTTCGTCGGGGTCGGATTCCATGGCGCTTGTTATTGGTTTGAGAAGGCGACGGGTTGATATGTATGTACGGATGTTGTGTGTGAAGCGAGTTCAAGTCCTTGGTTGGCCCCGCGCCTCACTCTTTTGGATGACTCACCTCACCATGATGAAATTTAATGGCACCCATCACATGGCGGCCCCAAGTCTTTGGGTTTTTTTTTTTTTCTTTCTCTCTCTTCCGTCGTTTATTTACTTTATTTGACAATGCATGGGTGACATGCCCGTGCTGACTGCATCTTTCAGTCCACGACCCGGCACGCATCCGTGCATCACATATCTAGCCCGTTCAATTCTATCAGTTTGATTACCAGCTTGACGACAGCCTCATTTCCCAGATCCAATCCCGGATTTTCCACCTTTTGCACAATCAAGTCATCCACCATGCCCCTGAGCCTGGCCACCAAGACTCCAATGCGAGCCCACCCTCGTAGTCTCAGCCATCCATCTACCAGCAATCCGCGGCCCAGTGTATCCAATTCGATGGGTCCGGAAAATAACAGGAGTGTGAAGACGTTGAAAGCTACGCATACGTCAGCTCGAATACAAAATCACCAGACACGATGTGCTCGTGTGTTTTGAAACTTACGCGTCAGGTCTCGAATGAATATCTTGCTCGTCGAAATTATGCTGAAATACGACATGTACGACGCATTACCGGAGAACCCTTGACTATCAAAGACGGTGCTGCTCGGATGGACAAATACTCGCCCATTCTCCTGATTGAAATACTTGATAGACTTGGCCTCTGGGTCGAGCTCCATAGCGCCGGACATTGAGCTGGCATACTTCTTGTCTGGGTACTGGATTCTCGCTATTTGTGGTGTAAAGGCAGAGGCGATGAGTGCGCGAATCAGCTGTACATTCCGCGACGAGGTGGCGGCGGCTTCCGAGGCTCTCGGCCGTGACGCAATCCCGATTTCGATCAGAGCTTCGTAGTATTGTGATCGAGTGTTTGAGATATCCGTCAACGTCTGGTACGATAAAAAGTTCTCATCGCAGTACGATCGAATTTGTCTCTGAGGTAGGCGGTCTTTCATCATACCGTCCCATTCTCGGAACGCTTCGAGATCTGTGATGAGGTCTCCATTGCCACTGGAGAATCGCAATCGGGCCTGGCGGGACTCTTCTCGCTTTTCTTGCGGCGAGATAAAGGGGCTTCTGGTGCTCAGAATGGCCGCAATCGTTGCGCAATCATCCAAACAGCCGAAGATGGCGCCAAAGACCATGAGCTTTCCGCAACGAAGGTCTGCAGGCAGCATGGCAAGCTGCTGACCCATGGCAGTGAGCTCGTCTCCATCCAGAGCCCCCATTCGTCTCAGCAACTTTATAGCTCCTTCAATGGCCTTTGATTCGGGCGGCGTGGGTGATCGTCCCAGGAAGTTAGCAACATCGCGCATACCCATGGCACGAACAGAGAGGCACAGTTGTTCGAGTGGCACTCTTCTGATTTCTGGCTCGGGACGCTCAGCCATTTGCTGTTCCAGCCTCTCCGTATATAGCTTGAAGCACTTGCCCTCTTGAACACGTCCAGCTCGTCCGCGGCGTTGCTTGCAAGCCGCCCGAGATGCCCACGTCTCTTCCAACTTTCTCATGTTGTTTGATGCGTCAAAACTAGTTTCTTTGACTTTGCCGCTATCGATAACAACAACGATATCGTCGATTGTAATGGACGTTTCTGCGATGTTTGTGGCTATCACCACCTTGCGCTTCCCATGAGGGGGGCTTGAAAACACTCTCTTCTGTTCCCGTGTCTCCAAAGAAGCATGCAGGGGAAGCACATGCAACGAGCTCATGGATCGCAAATAATTGCAAGCGTGATTGATTTCGCCTACACCAGGCAGAAATATGAGTATACCGCCTGTCTTTTTTTCGTAGGACAGCTCGTAGTCAATTGCCTTGACTGCCTCGGCAATGAGGTTGTAGTTGATCCGATGGCCTAGCTTTTGAATAATTTTGCCCATGGAATCATCCGTGATAAATCCCGTATCTGGCGTCTCGACGCTGAAGCCTGTCATCCGAATGACATCGTCGAGGTAGTACTCGTCGACAGGGAACGTTCTTCCCTCAATTTCCACGCTTCCAACGCTCAATCCTTCAGAAGCAAAGTAGCCCCTGAAAGTAGCGGCGTCGAGCGTCGCAGACATCAAAATCAGCTTGAGAATATCTTTCTCCATTCGCATGACCTCTCGAATCAAGTTGAGTAAGAAGTCGGTGTCAAGACTGCGCTCGTGAACTTCATCGATAATGATGTGGCTGACATCTGCCAGAGAGGCAATGACATCGTCCACTCGCCCACCAGAGGTTTGCAGGCGCCTCAACAGCACACCTGTCGTGACAAAGGTGATTCTGGTGTCTTTAGACTGTCGAGATTCTCCGCGAATTGTATATCCCACTTCTTCTCCAACCCTGGAGCATCGTTCTTCTGCCACGCGATCTGCTAAACCGAGCGCGGAAATTCGACGAGGTTGGGTGACAATCATATTGGCACAACCCCCCAGTCCCTTGGAGTACAAATCATCCAGAATGAACTGGACCGACTGCGTAGATTTTCCCGAACCAGTTTCGCCGCTGATAATAGTGACGTGATTCTCGCGAACTGTATTGACAATTTGTTCGCGCATTTGCCAAGCCGGTAGTTTTTCACGTTTGGCCAACATGTTCTGCCACGATGACGACTCCTGACTCCGTAACCATTTCTCCCTATTGATGGGGTCTGGTCTCCATTGAATCGGTCGAGGCTGTCTCAGTCTCCTGCCTCCCCTGTACTGCTCCTGCTGAGGTCGGCTTTCAGATACGGCAGATGAAACTGCGGAGATTTCCACCAGATTGCCAGGGTTCTCAATGATGCCGTTGATATTCTGTTGGATCCAGTCCGTGACAAGGTAGATTTTCATCGGCTCATCGCGCAGCGATTCCTCCATGTAAGCCAGCGCTTGTCTCACTACACTCAACTTGATGTAAGAAGGAAGCTTGGCGATGATCGCGATAATCAAATGCTTCGGATAACTAGAAGGTTTTCTGACTTGCAAATATGTCTCAACTTCCCCCTTCTGTCCGTTTTGGGCATTCTTAACGGCTTCCAGTCTGATCGATATCGAATCGGTAGAGTCTCGACGGAAACCCTCGCCATACATGGCTTCCAGGCTGGAGACCTCATCATTCCACTGCTCTTCTGGTGAACCCATATCAAGAAAGTCGTCGGCATCGCTGGTCTGGTCATTCTTTGTCGCACTCGAAGCATTCAGAAGGCCCTGTAAAGCCTCTGCGGCTTTACTCTCGTCACCATCATTGTCATCGAGTATACGCGTACATAACTCGACAGAATATCCGGTCTCGGAAAGTGACTTGATGATCCCTTCCCTCTTCAGGCTTGTAGATCCAAACGAGACACCAGCAGAGTAACTCTCTGGCATTGCCCATCGCGGAAGATCATCTTCTGGTACGTGAATTAGTAGCCACTCAAGCGTTTCCTCGCGATCTTTGCAGTGATTCACTGCCTCGACAACATGACTCTTTCTGAATCCCAGTTTGGCCAGATCCGCAACAATAGAGTCTTTTTGACTGTTTTGCATCCGTACGCCATGAGGGTTCCATGATATTCCGCTTCGCAAAAGGCCCTCCAACTGCACCCGTATCTGTCGACCCATTTCGACCTTGGGTGCTGTTGCCCACCCTTTCATTGGATAAAACGTTGACCTTTTGTCGCCGTTTGAGTTGCTGCTCATCAGCACCAGCCCAGCCGCTCCCGGCATCTCCTTGGCTTTGGCCTTTGCCTGCTCAATCTCTTTGCGTTTCTTCTCCGCAGCGGCTTTCGCGTCCTGCCGCTCTTGCAAGGCTTTGAAAGGGTCGGCCTCGTACATCCATACCTTTCCCTCCTTCAGATCTTCCTTTTTCAAGGCTTGGAAATCTTTCCAGAGAGACTTGTGATCTGGCGGGAGAACTGTGTGCTTGTTCTGCATACTGCACACTCGGAAAAGGGCATACGTTGCAGCGGCGTGTTTGGCTTCCAAGGCGGTATCTCGTAGAAGTAAGTGCTTGTGAGTCGCTGGGATTTTGAACGGATCCAGCTTCGTGAACTGTTGCGTCTTGGGGTCCTTGGCGCTCAATGTTACCCATACAGAAAAGCCTTCTGGAGTTTTTCTGGTATCATATTCTGGTCTCTCCCACTTCTGTTTCTGGCAATATTCGCTCAGTAGATTCACTGGGAGTTTTCCTGTCCAAGATGAGCCTCCGATGATTTGTTTGACCGTGGGTTTTGGCGGTGCGGCTGCTGGCACAGCCGGCGTCGCTGGCTCATTTTTGGACCTTTTTTTGCCTTTCCCAGCGTCTTTGATGGCATCATTACTAGCTGCAGTCGACGCCTGTGTAGGCTGGTCGGCCTTCGCTTTCCCCTTCTTCACCATAACAGAGCTGTCGTCCAGATTTTCTGTTTGGCGTGGTCAGGTGCTCATGCCCAAGGATGGATTGAAGGCGCATGAATTCGTGAAGCCAAGTATGACAGCATTCTCGCACTGTGCATATCCACGAAATGCTCCGTACAGTAGTCTTACTTTGCCGGCTTAAATCCGGTTCGATGTTGTGTCTGTTGCTGATGCCATTGCATTTCTCGTCGAGTTGATGCTAGTCAAACACCATCACGCTGCACACTATCCATGTTGGACGTTTCACCGAGAGAGGTTTTTTTGCACCACGTGAATATCTTTTTACTGTTGTTGAATCTTGCCACGCTGTGTTTCTACCATGTCATGTATAACCACTTGGTTGTTACATCTACACTGGCACGATGAGTCTCTCACGAGAGACGCAGACGCAAAAAGCACTAGCTTCAGTACTGCGCATCAATGCATGTTCGCTGCTGCATGGACATGCTCTTGACCCCGAGACGTAATCATGACGCTCCCAGATGGGACCTTTCCCGAGTCAGACGTCCGACATCATTATGAGCCCGCACAATCTGCTCCAACGTGAGCCACTTCATAGGCAAGATCCGCATCGAACGGTCGTCTAGAGCATCCATCATTCATTCATTTGTCACGGGCTGGAACTTTCAAGCTACCAAAGGGCCCGTATAAAATCTTCCCAGTAATTCACCTCCCTTTCCGCGTTCGCAGATTTTCATGCTAAATTAAAAAAAAAGTTGTGGTGATGTGACGTTATCGGGGAAAATGGGGGGAAGGGCAAATATGGATGTGAATAGGAGGTATTGTGTTGTGAGTGGTGAGATGACGTGTATGGTCGACTTCAAAATGCATCAAATTGCCATCGGCCCACTTTACATGTCCATGGAGTCACCTCCATTGGCAAAGTTGAAGCCACCAGACTGACCGGCGGCGCCATTAGTGCCGAAACCAAACGTGCCATTAGGACCAGCAGGCTGGGCCATACCCTCGTCTGCGTTCTCCTCATCGTCGGAGAAGTACTTCTCAATAATATTGTAGGCCTTCATGTAAATATCCTCGTTGGCGTTGTTCTGGCAGTCGTGAATCTTCTCCATACCACCGCACTCTTCGATGAAGAGGGCAAAACGGTTGATGGCCTCTCCTCCCTCGCCAGCAGCCTGCTTGTCAAGATCTCCAATCTTGAGAATGTTCTCAAGACCGTCCAGGGCGACCTGGATGATCTTGTTATCGGGGCAAATCAAGAGATCACAGAGGGGTTTGATGCAGCCCTGAGAAACGAGATAGCGGATTTGCTCAGGTTTCTGCAGAGCACCCGACGTTGCATTGCTGATAGCCCAGCAAGCCTCCTTACGGGTCTTGAGATCTCCGTTTTGCAGAAGGTGAATCAAGGGTGGAATAATGTTTGCATCGACCACGGCCTGAATCTGGGACGTGTTGCCCGCAGTAATGTTGGAGATTGTCCAGCAGGCTTCCTTGCGGATACCGTCCTTGGTCGAGCTTAACAGCGATAAGAGACAGGGTAGAGCGCCACAGTTGATGATGACTTGAGTTTGAATATCGTCACCTGTTACGATATTGCCGACTGATCGGAGAGCAGGTGTCTGAACAGAGGTAGAGGCGTGCATCAGAAGCTCTACTAATCGGCGAGGGATACCGGCCTCAATCACGGCTTGAATCTTGTCGTTGGAGCCATCGGACAAATAGGATATGGCCCAGCAAGCATCGATGAGGACCTCGTCGTCCAAAGAATAGACTAGTTTTGACAGGACGGGAAGAGCAGGGGCAATCTGGAAATTTATATCAGCATCACACACAAAGAAAGAAAAGGAAGAAGCTACTCAAGCAGTAACTTACAGTGTTCCAATCAGGTTGAGGCATCTTGCCACGGCAGAAGTTGCTCAACGTCCAGGTGGCATTGCGCAACATGCTGAGTTTACGGCTGTCTCCCAGCAAGTTAAGCAAGGGCTTGAGAGCACCACAGCTGAGGACATAATCACGGCACTGGGGGCTGTCACCAGCGATATTGCCCAGGGCCCAGACAGCCTGCTCTCTGACGTCGGGTTCAGGGCTAGCCAGGAGCTCAACAAAAATGGGAACGGCACCTGCCTCAATCACCACCTGAGTCTGAGTGGCGGAACCAGATGCAATGTTGGTCAAAGCCCAAGCAGCCTCAAACTGTACAAGAGTATGACGAGATCGCAAGAACTCGACGAAGCGACTGACGACACCAGTCTTGATAACTTCTTCGATCGGAGGGTTTCGCTCCTTAGATAGCAGCTTACGGAATTTTGTGGTGGCCTGAATCTGCAAGTCGACTTGGTCTGAGAAGACACCCTGAACCATTTGAGGGAGATCCTCGTTCAGCTGTTGAAGGTATGTTAGTACCATTTGATTAAAGCAGTTAAATCAATTATTTCTTGTCTTGTTTATAAGACCAACTGCTGGTGTGGGGTTCAGACAAAACACATGTTAGACCCCACATCAGAGGCGAGACAGTATTTTGCCAAGACACGTTATTTGCTAGCAAGCTGCAGATTGGTTCCAAAAACAGGAGATATTCAATGCATAGAATTTTCAAAGCGGCGAGCCAAAAAAAAAAAACAAGAGAAGAAGGTGGGAGCCATACCTGAGATTCTGTAGGAGCGGACTCATCGTCGCTGTCGGGGGCGGCACCGAGAGCGGCACCAGGTCTGTTCTCGCCGGTTCCAATACCTCGACGCTTGCCTGAGCCTGGGAGCCCACCTAATAATTTACTGCTCCATTTCGGGGTACTGGGACTGGGGGTCTACATCGCTGCCTGAGGCCGCAGTCTGCCACAAGTGACCCCGTCAAAACGGCTGTCACACACACAGTGTCCAGGTGAATAGTGTCAACGGAAAGGTAGCTTTTGCTAGTGACAGCCTGTTCGAAAGCCTGACCGGTGGTGAGAGAAGCTCCTTCCCACTGGCACCGTGCCTGTCTGCCTGTCGTGCCTGTCTATGTACAGTCTATCCATCCGCTCCCAAAAAAGCGCCGCACACTGACGGGGGTGTTGCCACTGGGGCATTCAGTCACGTGCGACCGCGCTTAAACAGATTGTCAAAGACCAAGTTGACGCGAGTAAGTTTCTGTTGCACCACGCGCTCAACTAATCGACTAGAGTGAGTCATGATCAATCGCCGTGAAATTGACAATGCGGGTTTCATGACGATGACTTGAACTCGTTGTCCGCCAAATAAATTTCACCAACAAAGTATCACGATATGCTCTCCAGATGGCAACTTTGCGGTCTGCCAGGCAGGGCAAGCCCCCTCCTGGGTTTGCATCTATTCAGGATATAATCGATCGTAAACACCAAAGGGGATCCAGAGTCAATGTTGCTGGAATCGTGACTGATTTCAGAGCTCCAATCGCCACAAAAGGTGAAGGTACGCATCTATTTGTTTATTGTGATGCAGATTAGTTGTTGCTCTGCATGTACACACTGACTGCAAGTAGACTGGAAATGTCAAATGCGTATATATGATCAATCAGTGCAAGATGATCCCGACGCCGCTGTTCTTCTCAACATATTCCGGCCCGAAAACGAAATGCCAGACGCTAGGGGCGGTGATGTAGTCATTGTTTTCGCCGCCAAGGTTAGTAGTAGTGGCACATAAGATAAGCACCTTGTACGTTGTCAACTAAATCGCCGAACAGGTTCAAGAATATCAACACTCATACTCCCTATGCACGCACAAAACAACAGATGTTTACGTATTTGACGCTGCTCAAATACCCAAAACAGGTGCAGATGCCTCCAAAGCCATGCGCCCAACTACCCGCAACCAGACGTCTCGTCGCCCCAATCGGGCTGAAAGCGAGTTTGTCAGTGTCTTGTATGGATCAATTAACAAGGAGAGACTTCCGACGGTCTCTGAGTTTGAGACCATGAAGTTGAATTCGACAAACGTGAAGAAGAAGTTCTCGGAATTGAAGGATGTACAAGACAACAAATTCGTCGACACAGTTGCACAAATAGTCAGGGAGCCGTACGACCTAGGCGACAAAATCACGCTATGGGTTTCCGACTATACAGAAAACCCTTTGTTCTATCAGCATCAGCTCATGGGGGGCAAAGGACAGCAGACTGATCCCTTTGGGTACACGACTAGGTCCGGAGCATCCGTATCGAAGTCGGAGTGGACCGGGCCATTCGGCAAGCTCAGCATGCAAGTAACATGCTTCGAGCCGCATGCCTCAGTAATTCGGGACGAAAAACTCACAGTCGGAGCGTGGGTGTCCCTGCGAAACCTGCAGATCAAGTATGGTCACAGCATGACCAACTTGGAGGGATACCTCCGAGAAGAGCGAGGTACTCAGTGCAACAAGATCAACATTTCACAAGAGTTCACGCACGACTCTGAAACCACCCGGACTGAGGTAAAGAATGCGCTCAGAAGGAAGCTCCATTACGAAAAGACGAAGAGGACGCAGATCAAAGAGATTACAGAGGCCGCCACCGCTGGTGCCAAGCGCAGGGCAGACTTAGGCTTGGATGGCGAGCGAACCTCTAAATTGAATGCAAAAGCACGTCGAAACTTGAAGCGGGCTCACAAGGGACAATCTTATAAGGAGCAAGAGCGGGATAATGGCGAGGCACATCCCAAGGATAATATCCCAGGCGACGTACCGTCAGACTTGAACACACATGGTAAGTCATGAAAACAATCAGCCCGAACCATTTGGCAACCCTTGCTTACACTGCCCTCCAAGTCAAATGTGAAAACGGGAGCAAGTCAGCTACTCTGATAGCAGACGTTTTAATGCCTGTACAACATGAGACCTTAATCAACGGCGAAATGACGCACATCCCCCTGCCATTCATCAACGCCAATTATCGCACATATGTGCGCATCATTGACTATCTGCCCTCGCAGCTCGAAGGCTTTGCACATCCCAAAAGGGTTTCATCAGAATACGCCGCCCTCTCAGACAACGAAGACACCGACTCAGACGCAGCAACAGAGTCAGACGAGGCATCCAGGGTCATCAAACAATGGGAGTGGCGCTTCTACCTGCGTCTAGAAGAAGCCAACACTTCTGAAGATGGGAAGTCGAAGAAGTCTCTCTGGGCAGTGGTAGACAACCAATCCGCCCAGATGCTGCTCAACCTCGACGCAACAGATTTGCGCAATGACGACGAGAACCTCGCTCGATTACGACAAAGGATGTTCATCCTCTGGGGAGACCTGGAAGAACACAAAGCACAGCTCGAAAACGGGGCTCTGAAAAGCAGACCTTTTACAAATGCTGGCCCTCCTACAGACTCGGATGACGAGGAGGAGGCTCCCGCCAAACAGGTGCCAGTGCAGACATTCTCCAACCGCCCCTTTGGATGCTGCATTCGCCAGTACGGCGTCAAACTAAAAACAGGGCATGCCGACGACGGCGATGAAGGGGGGGGAGTACGAGCACCCTGGCAGCGAATGTTTGGTCTATTCGGGACAAGAATATCCGGAGTCTGAAACAATTGCCCACCAAACTTATGAATGAATCCCATATACCAAAGATACCCACCCATGTTGCTCCGTAGCACCAAAATACGTCACACGTTCAATATAAATGATGAAATATCTACAAGAAAACAAAACATGTCAGAATCTCGAGAATGAACACCAATCAGTAGTCATCAAACAAGGCCAGGCCAGGCCTAACCTCCCTCGCCCAACCCCATCCTCACATCAATGGAACAGGACGAAAAAAATACAAGAATAAAACTTACGTGATTTGACCAAGTTTCTTTCATTCATACATGTGTTTACGAGGCACCGTGACAAAATAACAGGTTCCAAAAAAAAATTTACGAACGCCAAGGTCATCGGCAGTGGTATAAACAAAAAAAAACAATAGGCTTGCAGTAACCCAACTTGTCATTTCCATACCATTCCGTCCTCGAACAAACCAGTCAGTTTGCACCGACTCACATGTTACCTTTTCGTCTTGAGAAAACACTCCTTTAATCCCCGAGACTATCGTCGTCGTCGTCATCTCCCTCGTTATTCAACGCTTCATCCTCATCTGCATCATCGATAATCGGATCATCCTCTATCAACTCCCTTTGACGCAAGTCCTCTGCCGTGCCTTCCTCCGGCTCAACATCGTCAAAGACATTGTCCAACTCGTCTTCGTCCTCGGCGGTGATGATGTCCAGACTAAGGGCCTGTTTATTTCCGTCCTTGGGTTTCGGCGCGGAAGCAGGCTTCTTGTGCCGTCTTGATAGCTTCTCGTCGTCGAGGTAGGCCACGACTTCTTTGAAGTTGTTGCCGAGTTTTGTCTCGTTGCGGAGGATCCGGCGGCGGAGCTTGCTGGCCATGGAGCCGCGGTCGTCGATGAGGTGGGCTGTGATGGCGAGGACGTACTTGGCTGTTAGTTCGCAAAAGGCGCGCTCGGATTTGAGTTGGGCGGCGTAGCGTTCCTCTGGTGTGAGGTCCTCGTCGTCGAGTTCCTCGTCATCGGCCATGGGGTCCTCGTCCTCGGCTGGCTCGTTGAGCATCTTTTCCTTCTTGGCCTTTTTGGCAAATTGTCGCTCGGCGCCGTCAAAGATGGAGATGAGCTCGGGGACGAGACCGGGCTCGATGTCTTGGGGGAGGATCTTGAGCTTCTCGCCTCGGCCGGCTGCGGCGTCGGAGGCGGGTCGGAAGTTCTTGATGTAAGGGCGGAGAGTAGCAAAGGTGAGGTGGAGATCGCATAGGCTTCCTGTGGAAAACAGGCGGAGCTGATCGATTGCGGCGCGAGATGAAAGCGTCTCGATCAGGTGGCGGCGGTACGACTGTCGTAGCAAGGACAATTCATCCAGTTCTGCGTCCGAGATGGCCGTGCCGGCTGTGAGGAGCTTGGCCAGCGCTCGCGTCTTCCACATGAAATAAAATTGTGATGCTTTAATGGCAAACGTGACGACTTCATCTTCGAGATCATCGATTTCATCCTCTTGTGGCGCATATTTGCCTCTGTGGACAATCTGGCTGAGAAGTTGGATGGCCGAGGAACTGGAGTCGTTCGAGCTGGCTTTGGCTTCCAAGGATTCCACGCAGTCCGAGATGCTCGCAAGCTTGCTCATCTTCATCAGAACCGTGGACAGCTCGCGCAGCGGTGCTTCTGCCAAGTTTCCGCGGACAGACAGTTCACAAGACTTGTCGAAGTTGCGGAGGGCATTGATGGTGTTCTCCCACAACACGGACAACTTGCTGTCAGTCAACTCCTCTAGTTCTTCGTACTGTCGAGCATGTAGCAAGGCAGCCGCTGCCTCAGACAAGACTCTCTTATCATCATGTCTGTTGAACTGGGTGCTGATTTCGTCCAAGAGTCTTTCGAACTTGCTGGAGTCTTGGCGTAGTTGTTGGAAGGTGTTGAGATTCAGGAATCGGTTCAAGCGGAGGACAATCGCCGCCGTCTCTGGCTCGGCGCCAAACTTGTTCAGGAGCTTCGGTATCGTCGTAGTCAATACGAGGGCCAATTCCTCTTGAGCTTCAGCTGCTTCCGATCGGCCGAGTCGTCTCTTCCCCTTGTCGTGATCGCTCGTTGAGGTGAGACTTGATTTGACAGCAGAGCTAAGCACATCGAGAAGGATTAATTCTTCCTCGGCAGTCGGCGCAACAGCCTTCTTGAAAGCCTCTTCAGGCGAGCTTGCCTTGGACTTGGAGCTCGTTGTGTGGTCATATAGCAGGTAGCCGGCGATCATCTCCCAGGTATTGACTTCGGGCACTTTTTCGTAAAGCGCTTGGACTGCGAGAGAGATTCTGGTCTCTGGGTTGGCAGCGTCTAACAGCTCTACAGTAGCATCTATGCCCGTAGCAGCGTCGTTTGGTTGGGCTTCCTCGATTTGGGCATCGTAGCTAGCCAAAGTCTCGGCGAGACATTTGATATTGACCCACTCCTTTCGAGGGCTCTCATAGTCATCTTCTCCAACCTCCTCCAGCTCGTCCAAAACTTCTTGGCCACCAATCTCCTCTTTCTTGCCCTCGAGAACGTCTTCCACGCATGCAACGAAGAAGCTGACGACGGCTTTGCGAATTCGTAGCTCGGTGTCGAAGATCAACTTCCCAATGGCATCAATCTCATTCGGATCGAGCATGGCGGCAGATCTGAGAGAGTCAATGACAGAAATTGCCGTCACTCGTACTGATACTTCCGAGTCGACCGTTGCCATTTCAATCAGACGCGGGCGGAATCTGTCGATGAAGTGACCAAGCTGTTGCGCATCACGTCGGAACACCTTGAGGAGTTGCTTCAACACCTCTTGCCGGGTTTGCGCATTTGTATCGGATAGCATCTATCCTAGATATCGAAGATAGCCCGGCTCCATGAATACGGTAGGCAGGCTCAAGATCCATGTGCCCAGTGCGTCAACGCACTCTGCGCGGATCTTGGGGTCTACATCGCGGTAGCGGTGGACGAAAACGGTGTCGAAGAACGACTGGATGCCCTCGCTACACGTCTTGCGATAGCCATTCGCCTCGGTCAAACCGCGCTGCAATTCGGAGGACTTTGCCTTATTCTTGCTCCTCTTAGCGGCTTGCAGCTGCTGCTCAATGTTGGCTATTCTTCGGTCAAGGACGCTTGCGACACGAACGAGACCAGTTTGAACAGCTAGTGAAATCGTGGTTGCTGTATGTCGGAACGGTCTGAGCGACGACGACGACATGCTTGCCAACCATGCATGCAAGTTGTCCATTAAATCAGCATCCTTGTATAGCGTATCCGTCTCGTGAAGTAACTCGACCAGTGAGTGGTAAAAGCCGACAAGCATATCTCGGAACGACCTGGTGCTTTTGGCTTTTGATATTAAAGGGTAGTCTGTGATTTGTTGCTGTTTTGCCTCGTTAGCAGTTGCCGCTACAGATTCAACCACAAAGAGGAAATACGTGAAAAGAGCATGAAGCAATGCCGAACCTCTTGATAAACATTTTGCAAGTCAACCAGTCGATTGGGAATGTTTTCTGGGTCGCGAACGTCATCAACCGTGACCTCCAAATCGCAGCCGGCACAATGGAGGATAGAGTTGATGAGATCGGCCAATGCAGAAGCGTCGTCTGCTTTGTATTTTTCCAACCATAGTTGGGCGACACTGTCTGAAGAATCCCCGGATCCGAAGATGTCCGCTGTATCAAGTAATCAAACCCAAAACAAGACAAAAAAGTCAGTCCATGCTGAATAACCCCAAGATAGAGTCGAGCATCGCCTTTGCCTCTGGGCAACAGGATCCACGTACCAAAAAGACCAGAGCCCTTCTCTCCTGCTTCAATTCGCACAGCCTTTTTAGGACGGCTGGGAATCCGAGAAACCTGGTTGGGCCCGACCGGCTGCGCGCCGTTCATCTTGGGCTTCTTGCTCGAGGGCTTCTTCACACGGGCGCCGGCCTTGCGCGACCTCGGGGCAGGATGGTCTCCATCGCTTTCGGCATCGTCGTTGTCGTCATCGCTATTAATTTCCTCATCAGCGTCCATCACGTCATCCTCTGCTTCCTGGCCGTCGTCCTCGTCCTTCTTGCGCTTCGGCGCAGCGGTGGCCGCAGGCTCGGGCGCGAACTTGGCAGGGACCTTTACGACGCGTCTAGAGCGACGACGCGACGTCGCATCTGGTTCTGGAGTTGCGCTGGGGCTGGCGTCCACATCCATGGTGAGTATCCTCGCAACTGCGTGCAAAGACTTGAGCAGATGTCATCTGCGAAAAGGCCGAGAGTGCAGGTTGGCGGTTCGAGGCCCTAAATCGTGGGTCGTGGATCGTGGATCGTGGATCGTGGATTTGAATGGCGCGCGTTTGCGTGGAGCAGCTGGGCTGGTCTGGCCTGCCTCGCTGGGTCGAATTGGTTTATTTCCGGCCAAGTGGTGGGCGGCCAGGTGGGCGGCCAAGGCTGCCAGCTGGTGGTCCGTGGGTACGTGCGCCCCGGCAGAATTTCGGCAAAGCCTGCTGACAATCGTCTGTGAGGCCATCATCGGCCAATTCCGCCGTCTGCATCGGACGCCGACGACAACGACGACGACGACGACGACGACTGATTGCTATGCTTGATTCTGCATTGCGCCCATGCCCAGCAATGCGCTCTCATACATCAATTGGCATCATCGTTGCCGACATTCACCTTCCTAGCTCCTCATGACCCAATCTGCAAGGCATGCTTCTCGAGATTGTCAGCACTGCGCACACCTCACCATAATCTTCCCCCAATCTTGATGAGCTCCTCAGGAGCCATGGTGCAAGTTTGGGGCTTGCCCTTCCCAAAATCCTCTTCTATACCTGGTCAAGGCCATATCGTGGCCACGATAATTCCCGGCGGTAGAAATGGCATCGAATCAATCTCGTATCAATACCCATTGAAACTCATCTCGCCTACTTCGCCAACTGGCGGTCAGAAAAGCGTGCTGGTGTTTCTCTTGTCCTACGGGGGTGGCCTTGTCGGCGGAGATGCCGTCAATCTGACAATTCGCGTCCAGACAAAAGCGAACCTCAGCCTCGTCACCCAGGGTCACACCAAAGTTTTTAAATCACCCGGTTCAGGTATCGTCACAAGCCAGCTGATGAACGTCAGAGTGGACGAAGGAGCTGCCTTGTGTCTTCTCCCAGATCCTGTCCAGCCATTCCAGGACAGCGCATACACTCAGACACAAATTTTCAACTTGGCCGCAGGAGCATCGCTCTGCCTCCTGGATTGGGTCACAGCCGGTAGAACGGCTCGAGGAGAGTATTGGAGCTTCATCAACTGGACTGGCCGCAACGAAGTCTGGCTCCGGGGCGATGACAAGTCAAAACGAGATCGGCTGTTGGTGAGAGATACGGTGATTCTCTCCCAGAAGGGTACACAAGGCATTGGTCAATCGCTTTGCGAAACGATGCATAGAATGAGCATATTTGGAACACTCATACTACGAGGTCATGTTCTGAGGACACTGGGTGACTTTTTTCTGGCCGAATTCGATGCGCTACCCAGGTTGGGGGCGCGCGATTTTCGTACACAAAAGGCTCGGGAGGAAGACACGAACAAAATGACGGAAATGGAGAAGTGGCGGGCAAGAAGGATTTCATACGAAGCAAAGGAGGGCGTCCTATGGTCTGCAGCCCGCGTCAGAGGCTGCGTCATCGTAAAGTTCGGCACTCCAACAGTGGAAGCTGGCAGGGAATGGATTGGGTCCATGCTTGTCAAAGAAGGCACGATTTACTCACACTTTGGCGACGAAGCTCTCCTATGTGTCAAGTAATCTTTTTCGACAAGAGACTAGTTGTTGATTCTACGAGGGGTTGAAATGGAAGATGATGGCTGTTAAGTTGTCATCTGTCGAGTAGATTGATTGACTTTGACATGAACCATACCTTTGCACATGAAGCTCTTCAGCCCGAGGACACTCTTGCCCGCGTAAGTTTAAAATAGCCAGCAAGTAGCCCAGAGCAAGAAAAGCAGACCTGGCTCAGTCTATTTGCACCTCATCGTTTGTCATCCAAGATGCCCCGCCAAAGCCGAAAGCCGTTTTATAAAGTTGGCGTTGCATTGTCACTGCCTCACCGCGTGTGGCTGCCAGCCTGCCCCCACCTCTAGCGGGGTACAAAATGGCAGAATTATTTATCGTCCCCCACCATGCATGAATGTTTATCCACCGCCCAAATCTTCTGCAGCCAACTAGTCCGCAACATGTAATGAGTTGTCTAGACTCTACGTCAAATCGCATGCAAGCTTGATCATTGGACGGAATTATCCCCATCCTTAGATAGCCCCAATCACCCGCATCATCATCACAGATATCCGAATACGAGAGTTGAAAGTATTCAAATTAACGATGGTGCGAGCCCGTCGCGTTGCTGCAGCCGCCAGCAGGCAACGAGCCACGGCGGACGCTGGCGAGGCAAGCGAGAACATCACATCGACGACCCCCTCCACTCTGGACGAAGCGGTAGCCTCTGCTTCAAGCAGCACCACCGCCCCTGCGAGCAGAGGTGGCGCGACGGCCGGTGCGCGGACAACGGCGGTCGGTCGTCTACGGCCCAAGATTCTTCGACGAGACGAAGCCGATAGAGATAAGCTGGCTCGACAAGAAGAGCAAAAGGCGAACGAAAGAGCGGCAGCTGAGAGAAGGGCACGCGGCCGGTCAAGGAACCGAAGCCGAAGAAGTCGCGGTGATGCAATGGGTGCCAGAGGAGGAAGGGGAGGCACCACAACAGCCAGCGGCCCGTTCTCCAGTGGCTTTGCGGGAGCAGGTACGTCGCTTGAAAAAAAAAAAAAAACGGTTGAATCTCAAAAGGTATCAAGGCCTGTGTTTGTTTCTGACTATGCGTGTTAGCTGGTGGACACGGCGGCGGTTGGTTCGGCGGAGGTAGTAGTGCAGGCGCTGGTGGCACATCCTTCGGAGGCAGAGGTGGGAAATCCGGACTCAAGGGCAAGGAATTCGCTGAAGCGAATATCCGGCAGCGCGAGGCGAGAATCAACGCGGACAAACTCCACGTCATGTCACCGGAGGACGAGCTCGACAGCGAGGACGAAGCCATGATAGAGGCACTCAGCGGTCGCACAGCCGTCACAATGCCCATGGGTATTTACCGGAAAGAACACAAGGAACAGGGAGTCGTGGTGGCTACTACAGCAGAACTCAAGGCTGCGGAAAAGGCTACGGACGAGGAAGAAGAAGAAGAAGAAAGTTTATGGGTAGACGGCGAGGGCTCCGGCACACTACCGCCAGTGGACCAACCCGAAGAAGGCGTCTGGAACACGGACGGCAAGGCCTTCCTGATCAAAAAGGAGCCGGGAACCGAGGATCCTATGGATCTGGATGCGGAGATCAAGCCCGCGCCTACAGGTGAAGAGGAAGAAGAAGCAAAGGAGATTGAAAAGCAGATACCAGCCGCCAGCGTCAAAAAGGAGCTGCCCAAGGATCCCGAAGAGAGGGCGATTCAGAACGATATGGATCTTCTAGCAAGCGAGCTCGGAGCGGTCACAGTCACAGACGAAGCCGGCGTGTCTCACACAGAGGGGCCTACCAGCAAAGATGGACGATTATATCTGTTCCAGTTCCCGCCGCTGCTCCCTCCCCTGAAAGAGATAGCGCAGCCGGTGCTCAAGGTCAAGGAGGAAGCAAAGGACATCAATATCATGGACGCGCCAAGTGCGAGCGATCCGACACCCGTCGACCTGACCAACGGGAGTGGAGATGATGACGAAAGGGGAGAAGAAGAAGAGCTCGAGGCAGATGGGTTCCGGTCACAATTTCTATCACGCGGCGGCATGGTTGGCAAAATGACTGTCCGGAAATCGGGCAAAGTCGAACTCGAATGGGGCGGCGTGGCCCTGGAAGTCAGTCCAGCAGCAGGCATGAGCTTCTTGACCACGGCCGTCATTGTGGAGGAGAACGACGAGAAGACTCAGCATGGTGTGGCGGGCGGTGAATGCGTCGGGATGGGCAAGATCATGGGCCGCTTCGTGCTTGCGCCTGTTTGGGGCGAAGAGGAAGACTGGGACGTTGCATCAGAGGAGTTGGTCGCGGCATGATTTCGGGATGACATGGGAGAGAGAAGGAGTAAAAGACGCCCGGATGAGCTGGAGACGGTATTGCATTGGTATCGCCTCGCCTGCTCATTTTATATACATGTGTACCTCAAGAATACCTACCTCTACCCCGAACTCCAGTAGTTCCTGTCCTGTCCTGTCCTCGCCGAGACTTTCAAGCAAGACCACCAAGTACAGAGTACAAAAGTACAGAAAATATTCCTAACACGGGTTCAGACCATGCCTCTACGGCATATAGCAGAGTGCAGGTGAATTGTAATGTATGATATGCACATGTCAACCCCTCTCGGGTGTGCTATCAAACACCCTATCCCCTCCGTGATTGGTACTCCTGCCCATGGGACTCCAAATCAGGTAGAGTTTCCACGTCTATGGACCGATTGGCCGGTCGCAGGGCTTGCGTACTGCATGTTGGGGAGTGTTTACTGCCTTCAATGACATAGATTTCGCTCTTGGCATCACTGGGCTGGTTGCTGCTCGGGCTGCAGTCGTTGACAGACGTGCGGTATTCGTCAATCGCGATGCCAACGTGTTTGTCGACTCGGCCATGACCTCTGCCCGTCCCGCTGTGGAGAGATATCTTGTTCGAGCCATTACCCGGCGTGGACCCAGGCACATTGCGGCTTCCTGGGGCGTAACGTCTCGCGCCAGAGATGCCAGTGCTGGGTGTCTTGTCCGTCGATAGGAAGCCACGAACTTTGAGGGATCGGAGAAGAGGTCGAATAGTTGCCAAGCTAGATGCAATGATGGCCACACCAGGTTCCACCAGACTCCAGATGGTTGCGTCGGTCACGGAAACTAAGCCGG
Organism: Epichloe coenophiala; assembly: GCA_018801565.1. Lineage (NCBI taxonomy): Eukaryota > Fungi > Ascomycota > Sordariomycetes > Hypocreales > Clavicipitaceae > Epichloe > Epichloe coenophiala. The sequence continues at coordinate 1,252,035 of JAFEMN010000005.1, read as the reverse complement.
TTTAGTGTCTCATTTTTTTTTTCCCGCATTATTTTGTCACTGGCGCCCAGGTTACGTACACATGAGGTCGTCGGGCGACTCGAGTCCTGACAAAAATTTGAGTCGGATGAGCGTGGCCATACTTGCACTGCCCAAGAGATTAGTACAGCAAATTTACATGATAGGGGACAATAAAAGAGCATCGCGGAAACTAACAAAACACCGAGACCCAAAATGACAATGACCGTAGCTTTGGCCTGCTTGTTCATCTTGACTCCCCAGAGCATAGGGATCGGAATGAGTGCCTGCAAATACGCCGAGTTAACAACCCAATCCAGCCCATGACAATTCCCAGAAAAAACAATAGTCAGTCCACTTACAAAAAACCAATCCGACGAGACAGTCATGGCACTTAGAGCGTATATCGCCACTTTGATTTCGTCGCTCCCAGCACAGTGGCCGCTGGTGATTCTGAAGTCCCATTGCTTTTGAATTGGTGTGCACTGGAAGAAGATGTCCCAGATGAAGATGCCGAGACTCCAGAGTGTGACAATGACCAAGGCGATTCGGATGGTCCACATGTACACCCTCTTTGTGGCGAGTCGCAGCAGAAAAACACCAATGCTCAGCTTGACAAACATCATATCAACGATGTAGATAGCGATTGCGAGGGCTTGCCACTGTTATGATTATCAGCCATCTGCCACCCATCGTATCATGAAATGAGTTCGCTCATTGCTTTTCGTGTCGCTCAGTGAGGCATACCATGAGGGCTGCCACTCGATCTTCTTCGTTGGCAACTGCAGCATTGTGTCTTCCCAGACCCCTCCGTACACCTTCCAAAGTAAACGCGCATGTAACAGTAAATATCACCTACAGACAGCAGTTGTCAGCAAAGAAAGAAACCCTAAAAAGGAGGCTGCCTGGAATTCCCGGGACATGGTTAAAAGGGCTGACCTGAGCAATCAACATGAGCCAATCGTCTGCCTGGTAACTTTTCATCAAGACCACTCTTGTATATGATCGAAGCCCAACAGCGATCCAGCTTGTAAGCAGCAATGTTACGCACGTAGCGACCAAGCTGTCACCATTGTATTCGGTAAGATCGACCGTCTTCTCGTCCATGGCTATCGACGACGCTCAGGCAGGCGCTACTTTGTCACGTTTTGCACCCGTTGATCATGCCCGGGTCACAACCGTATCGAAGAATATGTCCAAGTTTCGTCGTCTGGGCGGTGCCAAACTAAATGATTCGAATCCGGGTGGGCTTCTTTGTGAACCTCGCGACGTGTTTAAGTCACAATTCACAGTTCACGATTCACGAACAGAGTTTCGAAATATGGTAAGTTTGGATACCAAGACCAAACACGCATGACAAATGAGAGGAAAAGGCACACGCATCAATCAACCACTCCAGTAATACTTGCCGGCCAGAACGACTCATTTAAAAATCGAGCTGCAACTAGGGCTCGAGAAGCGGGTGAGAGCAGCCACCCATACATAGCCTGGATGATGGAGACTTTCCCAAGACTAGTACATACATGTAGGGCCCTTGAGCATTTCTCGCGAGCCAACAACATGGAACTGCGTACAGACACTGGGGCCTAGCCCCAGGGTCTCGCCTCGTTAGAGAACGGGGCCGTTGTGTTTGGCATGTGGACCTTGATAATAAGAATGAGAGGGATGCAGTCGAATAGCCGTCGTGATTTTTCTGTGCCAACTGGCTCCTTTTTTCTTCTTTTTTTTCCCTCTCCGACTCTGAACCAAATGGGATTGCACAGTAGAGTGTTAATCGTAATCACCTCCTACACGGCCAACCAAGGATAAAGGCCATCTTCTCAACAATACAAGCTGTGCCGATTTCAGCGCGGACTAACTCACCAGAGCCATTCACGTCCAGGGTCAAGGTTCGCAGCTGGGCAAAAGACATCCAGTTGTGTACATAGGATGGACTGCCATCGCGGGGCGTTCTTCACAGCCAATGCTGTTCAGATGCATTTTCTTGCAACAGCACCGAAACCGCCATGGCCCACCAGCATGGACGCCAGCAGGGACTGGGGTGAGAAGAGAGGAAGAAGACGGAGGACCACTTCACCTTCCTGACAAGAGGCCTGAGTCATGCATGCTGCAGAGGAGTAACTAAAGACGCAGTAGTGGTTTTTTTCCATCATGCAGTAGTAACTAGGCCCTAGATGGGATGAAGCTGGCTTGGCTTGTCAATGCGACTATGGCTAATTGATAGCGACGCTTGCTATGCAAAGCAACGCGACGCGACGCGACGCGACGAACCGAACCGAACCAGAGTGAATCGAATGCTCCCGATTGATAGATCAGTCGGGATATAATATCAGCACGACGATTAAAATGTATCTGTACGCTGCAGGGACTGGCTGGATTAGCTCATGGTGTGACTGGATGAATCTGAACGTCGACCTCTCATTCCAACCATGATAGCCTCAACTCCATCGTGGCCCCATTACCCTGAGGCTTCAAACATGGTTTCAATTTTCCCTCGCCGCCTCGTCTCGTTTCTTTCTTTCTTTGCCTTTCTTCCATACTCCATCTTGGTCTTTGCTTTTTGGACGGGGCCTCTCATCATCTTGCATCACTACCTTCCACGCCCGTCCAACCAACCGGTGACTAGCATACGCGCCATTGTCGATGGTGAGAGCGCCGGCCATCATCAAGGAACCTCTCCAGACTTTGAGCCAAGAAGTAGTCACCGTCCGACAAGATCAATGAAAGCACCCGCCGTGGGAGGACCAACCAGCGTTGCAAACCGACGAGCACGGCGTCTCTACCATACTAAAGCTAGTACCCATCTTCTGGGGATCTCGGGTCAAGCTTGCCAGCGACGGGACAAAGAGTGGCTTGATGACTTGATTCGCACTGATTCGCTACTCCAAAGAAAGTGCTGTAAATGTACATACTTGTGTGAGTCGCCGCGCACCTCGCCACCTCTACGGAAAACCTATGCGAGGGATGAGGTTATTGTATTGCGGATGGAAAGACGAGACCTCCCACCGAGGTTCCCACGGCTGCTATTATAAGAGCACGCGATGTCTCCTTCTTGAAGTAGGTTAGAGCTGGTAACGGACACGGCTGGTGCGAAAAATGATGCCGAGCCCGAATCCTATGCAAGACACCCTGTTCCAGAAAGAATTGCCAGTCCTCGAAACACAAGCTCCGTCATACATAATCTCAAACAGCAAAGAAACGCCAGACGACGCAGCATAGCCAAAACGACATGTGCGTCGATGAGATGTTGCAGCTAGGTCCTGACCAACAGGCCCTTCCATCCGCCATCTGGTGGAAGAGGATCATATTCTGGCTACGTGACGGAAAAGGGAGTGGGCTCAACCGAAGACGCGGGTGAGTACGCCGTTTCAGGGGACGAGAAGCCGATGAAGATGAGGAAGGGGTCCTAGGCTGCGTCTGTGACAGACACCATCGTGAAGAATATAGAATTTACTTTTCGACGCGAACGAATTGTGGAACGCCTCCATGTCCCATCCACGAAGGAAACCCCACCAAATAGAAGTACGAACCAACAGAAAAGGCGGGGGGATCAAGATCGGGACGGAGTCGTGTTCGAACTGAAAAAAAGTTGCTGATATGAGTGTGTATGCATTTAATTTCAGTGCAAGCTTGTTGCTTCATGATGGGCTGGCCGCAGGGTAGCCAGCCACGGAAAGCCTCACATTATTCCCGGCCCGTTATCCCCGGTCCCTCCCCCACCACTAACTCTCCCCTGCCCGCTCGAAAGGACCCGCCGAGATTCCTTTGCGCGCGACCAGAAAAAAAATTTTTTTTTTTTTTTTTTGCACGCGCGACGCCAATTCCACCGAATTCGCCCAAGCAAGGGAAAAACCACATCCCCAACACCCCGCGCCGCCCATTGCGTCGCATCCCCCCCCCCAAACGCTCAACTTCACCCGCATTCACCCTCTTCGCATCGTAATCCCGCGAGTCAATCAGCGGGGTAAACAAATGACGTCATCGCCTCTCGTGAGCAATCACGTGTGTTTCAGCCAATCGGGCTGATTCCCCCGTCTTTAACCCCTGCAGAAACGGCTATCCCCGAGATCCCCACATCCGTTTACGGGATTAGCGTGCCTGCCCATGCCCGACAACGTCAGATGGTGGCTGACCGCGGGCGCATTGTGCAAAACGGGCGCAGCGTTCGCTTAAGTTAATGGCTGCGGGCGCACAGAACAGGCGCATCGCATCGCATCCTGATGCGCAAGATAACAAGACGATGGAACAGGATAGATGGGACAGCATGCCCACTTTCCCGTATACAAGCTGCGCGCGACTTTTCTCCATTTCAAGAGTACAGAATCCCGTGCTCCCCATCCTTTCCTAGCGCCGCGGTCTGCGCATTCGCCGCCGAGTTGACGGGGGAAAACAAGGCGAAAAAGGGGCCGGGAGCTGCACGGAAATAGATGCAACGCAGATATCTTTTTTTTTAAAAAATAGAAAACAACGGACAACGAATTAACATGACAAGCAAAGCATCAATCGGGCTTCAACCATTTGCCACCGATTAACCAGCCCAGTCCGGCCCAGCCCTATTTTCGGAACACCGCCAGAAAGAATGTGAAGAAAATAGAGGCCCAACACAATATAGGAGACTGACATCCGGGGAAGAAAAGAAAGAACAAAAACTACAATAAAGGTGCAATCAGAACCCGGGTTTCCCTTCTTCAAAATTATCCCCGTGGCCTCTTTTTTTTTTTTTTTTTCTCCTTGGGGCCTTTCCTGTCTTGTCCTGTCCCGTCCGCGTTTGCAAGTGCTCGATAGATGATTGTACCGGGGCACCGTACATCCGAGGGCTCGTCGCAAAGCCAGTTCGACGCAGTTCCTGAGCCCGGCACTATACAATCATGTATATCGCCAACAATACATCCATCCATCGCAAATTGCTTTCTGCTGGTGAGATGTGATGAATCCCCAAAAGCGCAGCCAATTCATTCCGCGCCGCCCTATCGCCTGTTGTGAACCAGGCCGTTCCCAAAATCGACTGCCTCTTCGTCTCCTGTGTAGCCAGAGGAATCGCACACAATCAATGCGTGATAAAAGAGTCGAAAGAAGGATAAGAAAAGCACCAAGATAACAAAAGGCCAGCGGCAAAGAAAAAAGTCAACGCAGCGATTCCATTTTGTCCTGCAGAGTGAAGAAAAGAAAAAGAAAAGACACAACTCCAACTCATCCTCTTCCCAAACGCCTATCAAGGAGCGTAATGGTCTTGCTAGTATTGACCGTCGTAATTACATACTCCTTCTCAAGTCATAAATACGGGACGTGATGCCCTCACAAATAGAAATCAGACAAGAGCGAGACCAAGCAGCAAGCAAATCTCGGCTCATTCATGGCTCACTCATGCGAGAGCGGCTGTCATCTTCTTCCAAGATGATGAATGAAAAGTTTTCATATGGACATCTTGGACAATGGCCCGTCAGCGTTGCATGGATTGCATGCAGTGTTCGACTACCTTTTCCGTTTCTTGGCCTTGTCGACTCCAGCCGAGCCAGCCGCTGTAATGGGAGCTGCTGGCAAAAGAGCGGGCTGCGATGGAGCGGTCACTTCCTCTTTCTTGATCGGCACGCCCATGTGGCGACCATATCGTCCCTTGCGACCGTTGCCTTCATCTTCGCTGATACATTGATCAGCCGAAAGTCCCGCATCCCGACAACGTCCACAAGGACGCTGGCGATCGCAGCCCTTCTTGCTCTTGCGACAGCGCTGGCAGCGAGGTTTGGTTGAAAGATCCGGGTGCTCATCCCCGCCCGGCTGAGAAATGTGACCGACCGACGCGACCGACTGTTTTCTCGAATGGTTTGTGGACGCAGGAGACATTGGGCCAGGTGCGGTGGCGGCAGAAGCGCCGCCAGCGGCGACAGGAGGTAGCTTCTTGGTCTTGATGCTGTTGGCATGTCGAGGTGGCTTTGGCGCCTTTTGCGTCGACGGCTTAGATGCCGAAGTAGCGATGGGTTTGTGCTTGGAGGAGGCCGACTTTGCCTTTACTGATCCGGCCTTGTGAGCGCCAGAATTCGACGCTAATTTTCCATCTCGATAGGCAGCCTCATCGCTGCTGACATCGGCCGTCTCAGTGGAAGGAAGGAAGGGCGTCTCGGTAGACGGGTAGATCAACCGAGCCGTGCCAGTAGAGTCCATCTTCTGCCGGCGAGGTGCTGGCATTTCGTCTTCGCTAGAACTGTCGCCATCGCTAGTGGCTCCAGTAGAGGATGCGGCGTCGGCGCGACCACTGAATGTGTCATCCAGCGTGGATGCAGAGGTGCGGCCATGTGAAATGTTGGACATCTCTCCCAGTCGCATGAGTTGGATGGCGACATCCTTGTCCTCCTCCGACATGCAACTACCGACGGTGGGGTCAGGCGTGGGCAGCACACCACCCATGCCAGACCCTACACCGCTGCCATTGCTGGCATAGCCGATGCTATCGCGGGAGCGATGGCCATGCGCCGGTGTGGCATACATGGTAGGCTGAGCATTGTTGTAGCCCTGGGGGGATTGCATCGGTCGAGGGTTGGCAAATGGGTGCTGCCCCGGATGGACAAACGGTAATGATGGGCGATGATGCTCGATACGACGAGCCGGCGACACAGAAGGATTTGAAGTAGCCGCAGGCATCTGAGGCGGTGCGAACAACGGCAACTCCTACAAGGGCCAAAGCTGGTCAGTAAGAAGTCTAGAAGCAGAAATGATGGGAATAAATTGGCCCGGTCCGGATGATGATGATGATGATGATGATGATGATGAATGACTCGGCATGTCAAGTTTCTTACCGAACTCTCGAACTTGGCTCGCTTGCGACGTCCGCCTTCAACAATATTCTCGACGCTGATGTCGGTCGTGCCCAGCTGCTCCTTGGCCTTGGCAGAAGCACTGCTGGCAGCGCCATCGCCGCTGCTGTAGCCGTTCAGACTGTCGCTGTAAGCATCGGCATGTGCGTAGTTGATTGACCTCCGGTCTCTGGCAGATTGAGACCGACCATGCTTCTCACTTGTGCTGACCGAGTCACTCCTTCGAACATGGCCATTGACAGGAGACGGGCTACGTCGCCGTGAGCCCCTAGAGTTGGGTCTGGCGATATCTTGAGCATGGCCCTGGTGTTGCTGTTGCTGAGGTGGATAACCATCCTGCTCATAGTAGGACTCGGCAGTGTTGCTCACAGGGGCCCGGTGGAATGTTGACTGCTGGCCAATGGGTCCTGATATTACAGGAGGTTCCTCAATGACACGGACATAGACGACCATGTTGTTCTTGAAGTTTTCGTACCGAGCAATGAGGGTGTTGCCATGTTCGTCCTCGAAGCTGACACCTTTGGACCCAGTGGGACCAGAGTACAGACCGTAAAAGTTCTTCACGGTGGTGACTATTGAGTCTGTGGTATCATGGGGAAATATCTGCACCCGCATGGGCAAGCGCGCGCGATATTGTGGCGATTCGAGAAAGAGAAGCTCGAACGCAACATTCTTGGGTGTTGTTGGAATCCCCGGCGACACACTGCCACCATTGGGAGACTCCCCATGCAAAGTACTGACGGGCGACATGGAAGTCATGACGCCGGACAGTGTGGTTTTTTGTTCGGGCAGTGAATTCTTCTTCTTCTTCGCCGTATTGCGAAATATTGGTATCGGCCGGAACGAGCGTCCAGCCAAGGCTGGAGTGGTTGGGGAAAGACCGGCTCTTCGTGCGGGTTTTTGTCTGTGAGCGACGAGAGAAGTTGTGCGGGCGGGTGGGTGGTGGATGGATGGATTGACGCAGCCAGGCGCCAAATTGCCAGAGAGAGCAGAGAGAGCAGAGTCGCTCGATGGCTCTCAAGAGACTCTGTATTTTCCGAAGACTTCTGTATGGTATGAATGTATGATTGTACGATCGATAACCACTCGTTGATGTCTCTCTGAGCACAGCCAGGGAAAACACCGCCGTCAAGGCTGCGGGCGGTAAGCGCCAACTCGATGTTGGGATCCAGGCTTTGCGCGGCGACAGCGATACTTGGCTAGGAGGGAGATGGCACCTACCAAGACAGTATCTATAGAAGGTTCAGAGTGATTAGCATATATCGTGGCACGAATGGCTTGAATCATGTCGAAATGGTCCTCGTCAGGGCTGTTCTGTGTCCTTGATGGCTTGCTACCGATGGTCGGTGCAATGCGAGCCTGGCACGGCACAAGTACAGCGCCGCAGTGACGAGACGGCTTGGAATGGCTCAAATTGAGACTCCAGAGTGATCGCGCATGACGACAGAGACGATGGGACTTACCAGAGATGTCAAAGTGGCTTGGATGGTTGTTGATGGTGACCAAGATGGAAAGAATGTGTGTGTTGGGGGAAAAGAGGAGCTGGCTGGCGAGGTCGAACGATTTTGTTCGCTGGCTGGCTGCCCGGGCGCACCAGAGTGAGAGAGGTGAGAGAGGTGAGAGAGGTGAGAGGGACATCTGGGCCAGGCAGCGTGCAGTGGAAAGAAGCCGCTGGCCAGCGCTGGTCGGGCCTCTAGGTCGCCTTCTGGTGCTGAAAGCCAGGCCTGGCTCAATTGTTTAGTGCTCCCCGTGCCTTGTCGAGTGGACGGCTCAGGCGCATTGTGGGTGTCATTTTCCGGTGAAGATGGCCAATGGGTCGAATGCGAGGGCCTGAAACATGGCCAGTATACCCAGTAGGCCGCTGATGGGCCCCCCAATGGCTCTCTCGCTCGGACTGGACTGGAGTGAGTCGAGCCTGTGACCATGTTTCCTCTTCTTTTTCTACTGCTTGGTTGGGCGCCATGGTCCGTCTAGGTAGATATCTATGTACCATGTACGTCCGTACTACGGATCATGTGTCTCTGTCTCTTGTTTTTGCTCTGGGATGGCTATGCTCCAAGTCCAACTGCGGCCAGACGGCCAGACCAGCCCACTACTAACTACTCTTGACATGTTTCCGTCCGTCACTAATAAACTAAACATGGCCAGGTGGAAATGCCTGTGCGCAAGGGGACAGGCGTCAGGTTCATGGAGGAAGGAGGGCAAGAGGAAGAAGATGGTGGGATTGCCAGCGTCAATGCCGATCTCCGTGCTACTCGTCGGAGTGGATGGTGAATCCATGAGGCGCCCGTGAAGAACCCCTCGAGAGGACCAAAGCATGCCTTTCAAATTTTATGTACTCCGTGCATCCGTATAATCCGTAGTAGCACTCGACATGGCAGAAACGGTGGTGTGGCGTCACTGCGCAGCCGCAAGTGGTCGGTAGAGGTTAGTCAACGGGCAGCTTTGTTCCGCACCCCCAGGCCTGCCGCTGGGGACCACGGGGGCTTTTCATTCGCTCGGCCACGCTGGACCAGCTCCGTCTGCTGGCTGGGCTGGATTAAAAAGGCAGGGACTGGCTGGTCAGTGGTGACCAAGGTCTTGTATCTGCGGCCCCAACACCAGCCAGTTAAGGTGTGACAAGTCCATCACGGTTTGCGTGCCAGGAGAACGACTACTGAGGTTAAGTGCGGATTTTGATGCGTATACTCCGTACGGATTATTCCTCTCTGGGCCAATCTGGGCCATTCCGTGGGCACACAACTTCTTAATGTGGGGCTCTCATTTTGTGTGCAACGAACCCAGATCAGATGGAGTGGCTGACTCTCCCACCCTGTCTGTGAGTGTCACCGACACGACAACGACACGGCACGACCGACAGCGACTACGACTCTCAAGAAAAGAAATTTGAGATGATAGGCAAGATCCATGCAGACATTGACTTTGCCAACTTGCAATGGGCTTCATTGTCCAGAAACCTCGAAGCATTTGAGACCAGGGAGAACTCGCAACGGCCGACTATTATTATGGCACGTTAATAGCTACGGAGTATTTCTTGACACTATTTCTTGATACTCCGTTTGCCAGCTTGAAAAGTGGCTCCCCTCCACCCATCCAGCATCTTCAGTCTGGTGACCATTCCCCAGCCATGCTAGACCGGACATGATTGTATTCATCACTGATCGCAAGCCCATAATACGGAGTGATAGAAAGATCAATGGGCGGCTCGTGTGTGGGTTCGCCAACAAATGCACACATCCCCAACAAGCGGCAGCAACAAGGGCAAGGCACTCAGCGCTGTAGTCCGTAGGAACAGTGCTACAGTTTTGTACAAGTGCGACATGGACAGCTTGACGATGACAGAACGTGACGATGGCCCGTCGATGGGTGAGCTCTGCGCTGGCTGGCTTTGATTTGTTGGCCCCTCTCCTCTCCCAATTCATGGTCACAGACTCCCAGGATTGTCCGCCTGCAAGCCTACATTTATCTCTCCGCAAGTGGCCGCAAGCCCGCATTGCGAACTCACCGCAACAGACCACGAACATATCCTCGACACCTTTGCTATGATGGCGCCGGGTTGTTGCCAACAAACGTTGACCATCCTTCGCCTTGCCACGACCCGCCCGCTGGCATTGGCCTGCAGGGATCTGAGCGACAAGCGGAGTCTGGGTGCCTGGACTTCTCTGAAAGTGTGGTGGGGTGAATGAATGCCTTCCTCCTGGCTTCATTCAAAGGTTCGAGCAGGCCGGCCCTTGCTTGATCTCTCGTCTCATCCTCTTCCTCATTCTCTTCCACAGAGTGATGAGTGGTTTGTTGGCAAAGTGAAGGCTTGGATATGAAAATGAAAAACCCATAAACTTGGGCCGCCCGACTCTGTTCATCCCAAGACTTCTCGTCTACCTGTTGTTGCATGTTGTACGTCTGCCGAAAAGAAAAAAAAAAGGTGTGATGGACAGTCTACTCCGCAACTTGGCACAACGGCACACGACTTGATAATGACATGCCTTGTACGGATTTTAACGGAGCACGCATGTATGTACGGACTGGGGTAAGGACTACCTGAGAGCAAGAAACACTCTCCCCCGAATCCTGATTCAAGTTCGCAGGGGAACACAAGAGAGTAGCACGTTTCATGCCATTGATTGCGCTATCTACGGATCCGTAGGCGCATGGCAAGCTATCAAGGTAGACGCTGCCAACCTGAGCGACATGGTTCAGCGAACAACGTATCGGTCAGGATAATAATGGAAATGCTACTTTCTATTCACTGCGCTTCTTGCGACCTGGTGCGAAGTCCATCATCAGAGGCGCCACGCCACGGCTGGAGGGATAAAAAAGATGGAGCCGTTGATATCAACAGCCACGGTGTGCGTGCATGATCAAGATAACGGCAGAGTTGCCAACTTGAACATGGCCTTGTCTACCTACCAGAGCTCAGGATGCAAGCGCGCCATCATGAATGATGATTGCGGTGACTTGCGCGCTCGGCCTCCTTGGGACATTACGTTTGGCGGGAAAAAACTAGATCGTGATTGACTTTGGACAAGTCATGGAGCTGCAGACCGAAACGCCATTAGATCCTCTGGTGGTCCTGGCGCATGCGTGCTCATGCACGCATAACGGTGAAAGAAGTGACGGCGAACTGAGAGTTGGGTTGGATAGCAGCTGCCAGCATCCCACCCATCCTGATGTTGTTGTCGAAGCAGCCTACAGGGTAATGCCGAGTTGCGCGCGCCTCGGTCAGGATTCATTTCAATGGCAAACTATTACGGGTGGGTTTCTCCTCCCAGATGGTTTATTATTTTGGTCAGGCCTCTTTGACGGAAAAAAGAATTTGTTGTGGCGGCGACGAGAGACGTCAAGAAGATGCACCGACGCCCACCGCTTCCCGCTGGCAGCTTATGCTTATTAGGTACCATCTACCATCCCATCATTGATCGTGATGACCTTGATCAACTCGGGTTGGAAAGGATGCGGCCCGCGCCTGGCGTGACAGTGATGAATCCTCGGGCACATAATACATAAATGGCTTGTGTTCCCCTCCCTTCCCCTCCCCTCCTTGTGGACTTGCCGACGGACCTGGCTTTCCGGTGCCAGAGCGGCGTTGCATTCCCACAAGGTGACAAGTCGCTTTTCTCATCAATGCGTGCTGGGTAATAATAACGGTAATCTAGCAATCGCAAAACTTAAATGCAGTTCCAGAAGTCCTATTCAATCCATTCAGGAATTCCGGCTCGAGAAGGGCAGCACAGACCAAAAGTACTTTCCGCGCGTTTCATTCATTATTTGCGACCCGTTGAGTCGAGGTGGACGAAGTCGGCGACAGGTGGCTGAGGATAGCTCGGGTGTGCGCACATCGTTATTCATCATTAGCGTCTGCGTGGCACTCAGCAAAACAGGACTTGGCATGCGAAGACGGCGGCAGCAGAGTAGCACACTGGGCAGTTTGCCTGCGTTCTTCATTTCAGTGTCAAGGTTTCGACTTCTCTGTCGTCGCCGCCATCACTTGCGCAATTGAACCACATGTGTCGCCTCGCGCTGGCGCTCGTCAAGCGACGGCTTCTCACTCATCAGCAAGTCACTTGGCGGATTCGACAGCGACGATGAAACGCTGGCTTGAGCTTGCGCCGCTAAGAATAAAGTTGGAATGCGACCATCGGCGCGTAATACGGGATCGCGCGCGAATGAAACCTCAGATGAACGCGGCACAAGGCCGACTTGTTTCTCAGCGCCGCCAAATGGTAATAGTGCCCGCGTTTGTACACTCCGTAGGCGGGGTGGTGAGTACAAATGTAGTAGGGGCCAGGGCCATGGAGGTCATTGAGCAATGAGCCAGGATCACGTGTGTCCGCGCAAAGTTGGTGACTTTTGCAAAATTGAGTTGACGCGGTACATGACGAAATACTCCATGGGCTTGTTTTTTACCACATGATCTGAATTCCGAGTGAAAAAAACTGCTAAAATACTCGGTACTTGTCCAAATGCATGGGAATACAAGTCGGACATTTTCTTCGCATGCCTGCATCTTGATTGCTAGAAGTGCTGATGAATTTCACTTTTCTCTCACTTATGATTACCAGTTGGTGAGACGCGACGGGGCGACGTAAGGTGTCCTAGTTTGGACTAGCGCCTTAGCAGTGCGGACCGGCTGGGGCAGAATCCCGGAAAGTGAAGCCGTCCATCGTCATCGTCCGGACGACGGATGGATGGGACCCGCTTCGAATTCGATGACTCGATCTGGTCAAGGCGCGGCACAGGCGTGCCTTGGCCCGTGCACTGCATGCCACTTTGTCTTCAAATCGACGCGGCTGCGCGGCCTGTGACTGGCTGGCGGCAGCAGATGAAGCCCATGAAGCCCGTCTGTCTCTGTCCGGGCCAGCCCAGCCCAGGACCGGGGTAAATAAACAAATAAACACTCAACGAAAGGTGCAAAGCCGGCCCCCATGCCAATTCGATGGCTCGCTTGCTAATAGCTTGAGCTTGCAATTGGCATGATCATGTTGGCTGTGTTTATTCAGCCATGCATGCGCATTTAACATTTTTTTGACAGCAATATCGATCACGGCCCGTCTGGTACCCGTAGCGACGGATAAGTCCAACCATGCGTTTTGCTCGATTTCTTGCATCATCCATAGTTCACCAACAACTTCTTTGTCCTGTTGCAGTTGTTTATTTCATTGCTTTCCACAACGCACCACTGCTGCTGAATTACGACTGGTTTCTGCCTGGTCCCCCATTCCCCATCCCCCAATCCCCCCAATCCCCCCAATTCCCCATCGCATCACCAATTTCCCCTTCTTCCATCCTTTTTCGGTTAGGAGATTTGCGGACACCCAAAATACGCAGAACTACCAGGATTCGGTTTGGGTTATTGAGGATCGATTCAGCCGCCAACGTGTCCTTGGTCTAGTTTTTCTTCTCTTTCCGTCTTTCCCTTCTAGCGCACGACGCTTTCGCACGACGGCCGACACGACGCTGGCATCTACGCGGTGGCCTCGACTTTGTCCCTTGATTTCCCAGCCCTGGACAAGTCTCTTTGCCGACCTGCTAAAAGTGAGCTGCACCGTGTGCTGGCTGAACAGCTGGGCGCATAGTCATTGCTGTCTGCTCTGCTCTGGCCTGCTCTGGCCTGCTCGGTAAGGTGAGCCCCGGAACACCAAAAATCACTGCCCTCTCGAGTCCGTGTCGAGTGAGCACTTGCCAACTCGTTCGCGGCTGCTCTTGTCTGGCTTGTTCACGTCTTTCCTTGTTTCTTTGTGTGTGCTGACTCGAGAACAAGAGGCTCACGGTTGCTTATCAATTTTCAATTCTCCGGAGACATAGCCTTTTCCACAATCTACTCTGGCTCAGACACGTCTCAGAGTCCGCATTTCTTAACCTTCGACTTTGCCTCAACGGGGGAATCAACACACACATACAGCTAAAGAAAGGCACGTCTTGATAAAAAAAAAAAAAGAAAAGAACAAAGAAACAACAAAACACGTCAAGCACCCACTGCATCCTTGCATCGGCCGACGGGCTTTTCTTTTCTTCTTGTTTTCGCTCTCCTCCCCCTTATTTACATGACGTCGTCGACGCGATCGATTGCGCATTGTCGAAGTTGAGGGTCCGCGAGGTTGCCTCTTCCTCACGAGGTTGTCTGCCAGAGCCGCGCCTCCCTCTCGAGTAGGATTCTCGCATTATCTTTAGAATTTTTGTTCTTATCTATTCTTCTGTTGTCACTTGCTCAGAAGGGACAAAATGGACGCCAGGGTACGTGCATTTTTGTTTTATTTCTTCAGCCTCACCCCCCCCCCGGCTCTTTCCTTTTTCCCTCTTCCTCTGCGGAAGCTGGAGCTAGCTATTCGCGACCTTGCATAGACGTTGCTGACAATTGTTTGTTCCACACATCTCTAGCCCTTCCGACCTCGCGGTTCTGAAAACAACCTTCAGTCTCTCCACCAAAAACACAAGTCGACAGGCAACTTGGCCATGGCTGCCGCCGCTACCGCCACGGTTGGCTTTCGTGGTCCGGCGAAGCGTGCTGCGTTTGGCGATGTGACCAATATGCCCAAAAACACGGTCGGCGGACTCCATGACGGAAAACTGGCAAAGATGCAGACGATCATCGGAATTCCCAATACGACCTTGATCAACAAGGAGAACGCTCCATACAAACACGGCGGCAAGGACTCCCTTGTCCGTCCTGCACAACGGCCGAGCACTGTGTCGTCCAGCAGACCAAGCTGGATGGTATTCCCTGATGCAGGAAAGAAGTCAGCGGGAGGCACTGGCCAAGACGCGAGAGCAGCCATGTCTGCCGCTGGGGTTCAATCTGGATACCCAACAAGCGTCGTTGCACGATCCCGAACGACCCATGCATCTTCGGACAGAGAAGCTGTTGTGCCTTCGTCTACAGCCACGTTTGACGCACCGCCGATGCAACCTCGTCATCACAAGAGCCAGCCACATTTGAAACAATCACGGCAACCGATGCTTCGCCGGACGCAAAGTAAACAGTTTGAACACCTTGACCAGTCACTCGACAAGTCTACCCGAGAGTCAGCTGCGGCAAACTCCGATTTTATCGGAATTTCTGCCAGCATCGTGGAAGAGCAACTTTACGCTCATCTCCCTTACTGTGCTGATGACGACCACGAGCTGCTGCACGCGGTGAATCACGTAGACGCGTACCCTGAGCTTTCCTCAAAGCTGGAACTCATCTCTGAAGAGGCTCACCAAACTCACAACCCTGCCAAGGAAAGTCACACGCAAACACTGTTGTCAGAGCCAGAGGAGTACTGGGACGAGGAAGAGGACGAGGACTATGACGATCAAGATCAAGCTTACACTACCGCTCACTCTTTCCGGTCGCAAAACATGACCACTGGCGGCGTGACCACCATTCTTGCGCCATCAATCACTTCCAAGACACAGCGTGAGCTAGAAGAAGCGAAGCTTGAAGTTCAACAAACTCGAACTTTGGATGATATTGAAGAGGAAATGTGGGACGTCAGCATGGTGGCCGAGTATGGAGAGGAAATTTTTGAATACATGCGGGAGCTGGAAGTATGTTGTTGATCACTCACTCCTTCCTGGTTGTACCTTGTCTTTATGGGGGCCGTGTTTCTTGCCACTGCTCCAAGTAGAGCATACTTTCGTGACGGCTTTGAGTACTTTACTAACATGGCGTGTGTCTACTCTAGATTAAAATGCAGCCGAATCCTCACTACATGGAAATGCAGACTGAAATTCAGTGGACAATGCGGTCAGTCCTCATGGATTGGCTTGTACAAGTTCACAACCGATTCAGCTTGCTGCCCGAGACCTTGTTTCTCACTGTCAACTACATTGATCGATTCCTGTCGTGCAAGATTGTGTCGATTGGTAAATTGCAGCTGGTTGGCGCCACGGCCATTCTGGTCGCATCAAAATATGAAGAGATCAACTGTCCCTCTCTCGAGGAAATCGTCTACATGGTAGATGGTGGTTACACACCAGAAGAGATACTCAAGGCCGAGCGCTTCATGCTGAGCATGCTCAGCTTCGAGCTTGGTTGGCCAGGCCCAATGAGCTTTCTCCGTCGGGTGAGCAAAGCCGACGACTACGACCTCGACACGCACGCTTGCCAAGTACTTTCTTGAGTTGACAATCATGGATGAGCGCTTTGTCGCGTCGCCTCCCAGTTTTCTGGCTGCCGGAGCCCACTGCTTGTCGAGACTAATCTTGAAGAAGGGCGATTGGGTAAGTCTCTCTTGGTCTCTCTTGCTAACAAGAAGCCTGATTGATGATTTTTTTTTTAATCCGCGCCGTATCTTTACTGACCGCCTCTTTGCAGACCAAGGCACATGTCCACTACTCTGGATACACTTGGGCCCAGCTACGGCCTGTAGTGACCACGATGATTGAGTGTTGCGAGCGCGCACGTCATCATCATTGTGCCGTGTTCGAAAAGTATCAGGAGAAGAGATTCAAGGAGGCTTCGGCTGTTGTCCAGCACGCCTTGGACGCCGGGTTCACCCTGCCTCATTATGCTGTTCCTGTTCGACCTGTCCTTGGATCCTTGGGCGGACTGCCGGATCGCTCGGCGGAATGAGCAGACGACTTGTTGGTCCCCGCGGAAATTTAATGATTGCACCGAGCCAGTCTTTCCGCCTGCACTGTTGAGAATTGCCTGTCTGAGCATATTTTACATACACGCATACACCACACACAGCTTTGCCAGCTGGATTTGTTGATCGAGGATGGTCGGAACTGGACCTATGTCATTCTGCGGAGTTGTTCCTAGTCTGCCGCCGTGTTCCATGGTTATTTCAAGATGGCACTTGTGGCCGGAAACACCTAATATGTGGACTTTGCTATCCCGTTGGGACTGCCAAAGACTCACCCCACGACGTTTCCTTCACATGAAAGTCTCTGACAAGTTCTTCTTGTGATTTCATTTTCTTAACGAGTTTTATGACTTGGTGTGCATCTTTTTTGGTCAGTCTTCCAGTACACCTGGTCGACGCTGCTTTTCTGTTCCACATTTTCGGCGTTTTCGGGCTTGCTCTTTTAGACAGTTAATTGTGTTTTTCTTTCCCGGAATGGACATATATACCGCATCAAAAAGGAAGGAGTATTCTGGCACATTCGGCGGATGTAGTGCTGCGTTTGATCCCTTTTCGTTTTCAATTTTCCCCTTTTTCCTGTCACTCAGATTGCAAAGTCTGCTTGATTGCCTCTTTCGATATGCAGAGGCAGAAAGTACGCCGCAGAGAAAAGCCCTGCTAAGAGGTTGATGCTGTCTATAACTCGCTGCGTGGCGGTGTGGCAGGGGAAGGTCGACATTTTTGTATGGATTAATCTTTGCTCAGATAACTGGGCAGTGCTGTGGCTATGGGAGGCATCTTTTGTTGAGACATATTTAAAGCCTACTGTGAGGCGAATAATACCAGGCGATTTGGCATACCGTACATGCATGATGATGGATGTGCGCCGTGAATTGTATGTATTATGCACTTTTTGGTTTGGGATAGTACTCATTGGAGACGAATGAGTCATTATCAGTCATGATGAGGGCAGTGAGGCTGTGCTCGTGATGGGCCCGTAAGTGTTGAGCCGGTTGCATCAAGGAGGAGGGGAGTTCATGGAGACGTTGAGGTTGAAGATTGAAATACCGAGCATGTATCATCTCAACTTCGCAACGGAGTACACAGATAGATGACCGAGCATACGCAAGTAATTGTCGAGTACACAGAAACCACGCGAAGCTGCAGCGGAACCGGCCGCCGTTCGTGCGCTTGTTTAGTTCTAAATAATAAAAGTTATAGTTCTCGACTCGACTTCCGCCTCGGCCTCTTTTCGTCCACTGCACATGGAATTCGCGACTTGCCCAGGAATAATATTCCTCCGACGTCCCTTCGTGGCTGAAAAGGTAGGCACGCCCCCTTGGCGCCTGCCTCCAATTGAGGAAATTTCTTTTTATCGAGGCTGGTACGCCACCCGCCCCCTTGCGATGTCGCATTGCCTGCCTTTTTGACTTCGTACATGGACTCTTCGACCTGCATTTTCTGAAGTGCTGACATTACGAGTATACCTTTATTGATCGACTAAACAATTCTTCTTCCATTCTTTTTCATTTCTTCCCTCTTTCGCCTTCCAACTTGTGGCGAGAGAGGGTCTTTCTCCGCTCGTAGGATCACTTGTTGTACTGACAGACGGAGCTCAGGTGACCCGTGTCCTCCCGAGCCCACTTTCACTTTTCCATTTTCACTTTCACTTTTTGATTTTGTCCTGGCCGGCCTCTCCCACCCCTGTACGGTTAAAGGGAAACGAGAGGCGAATCATAGAGCCCTTTTCCCAGGGTTCTCGGTCTCGGGCACGCGCGCGCTGTTTCACTCGCTCTTTCAATTCCGTGCATTGGTTTGCTCTCGGAACCCAACATTCTTTGGTCGACTCGATCCGATTCGGGACAAACAACAAGACCTCTCTCCCTTCCTCGGTCGATAGGGGACGACTTTCTGGCGTGTGATTTCAATACACCCACGCATATAGACCTATCTTTGTTCTTTCTGTTCTTTCTTCCCCCATCATGGCGAGCCCTTCCGCGGTGGTCAAGGAAACGGTCAAGGAGACCCTCGTGGGGACCGCGACCGAGGAGCCTGGTTCTCAGTTGTCGGCGCAGAGCAGAGCGCGCTTCAATTCGCATGCTGCCAAGGATCCCGAGACCGGAGAGCTATACATGGGACAGGAGGAGTTTATCAATGCTATTGCGCCCAAGGATGAAGATTATGTGAGTTAGGAAAAACGAGAACAGAATCACAAACTGATTCCCACATGCTGACCGACGCTCTGTTCTGTTCTGGGTCGGTTGTAGCACAAAATCCAAAGAGACCAGTACTCTATTCTGTTCCGCGTCGCCGACAACAAAGGCACCGGACGTGTGAGCTTGACCGACTGGGGTGTATTTGACAACCTCTTGTTAAAACCAGATGCCGAGTACGAAATCGCGTTCCGCCTGTTTGACGTTGACCGCACCGGCAATGTCACGTACGACAACTTCCGACGCCTCTACGAACTCAACAAGGGCCCGGACAACATTCCCTTTGACTGGGACTGCGAATGGGCCAAGCTGTACATTGGCAGCAAGAAGAAGCGCCACAACTTGAGTTACCCTCAGTTCTCGCAAATGCTGCGCGGCTTGCAGGGTGAGCGCATTCGACAAGCCTTCCAGCTCTTCGATAAGGATGGTGACGGCTACATCGACCCCGAAGAGTTTGAGCGCATCATTCGCGAGACTTCCAAGCACAAGCTCTCCGACCATCTTCTGGAGAACTTGCACACTCTGTGCAACATCTCCACGGGCAGCAAGATCTCGTACGCCAATGTCCGGGCTTTCCAGAACATGATTAAGGAGATGGATCTGGTGGAGCTCATTGTGCGTCGCGCCATTGCCAAGAGCTCCGACGGCAAGATCACTCGCGCTGAATTTGTTCACGAGGCCTCCAAAACCACGCGCTTCTCCCTCTTCACGCCCATGGAGGCCGACATCCTCTTCCACTTTGCCAGCCTGGACGAGCCCTCGGGCCGCTTGGGATTGATGGACTTTGCCAAGGTGCTCGACCCCTCATGGCGGACGCGCATGTACGATGGCGACGATGCGGCTGCCGCGCCGAAAAAGGCATCCATGTTGCATGGCGCGCTCGAGTCGGCGTACAACTTTGCACTGGGTAGTTTGGCTGGTGCCTTTGGTGCCTTCATGGTATATCCCATCGACCTGGTCAAGACTCGCCTTCAGAACCAGCGTGGTGCTCAGCCTGGCCAGCGCCTGTACAAGAACTCAATCGACTGCTTCCAAAAGGTTTTCCGCAACGAGGGTCTTCGTGGCCTGTACTCGGGTGTTTTGCCTCAGCTGGTCGGTGTGGCTCCCGAAAAGGCCATCAAGTTGACAGTGAATGATCTCGTCCGTAGTCACTTCACCGATAAGCAGGGACGCATTGCCTTGAGTGCTGAAATTTTGGCTGGTGCCACTGCTGGTGGCTGTCAAGTGGTACGTACGTCGGCTGAATGATTGGTGATGATGATGATGACAACATCAGCGAAGAAGAAACAAGAGATTCTTGCTAACCACGCAGCTGCTTAGGTCTTCACCAACCCCCTTGAGATTGTCAAGATTCGACTGCAGATCCAGGGTGAGGTCGCCAAGACGATTGAAGGCGCACCCAAGCGATCAGCCATGTGGATTGTACGTAACCTGGGCTTGGTCGGCTTGTACAAGGGAGCGTCTGCGTGTCTGCTGCGTGATGTGCCCTTCTCTGCCATTTACTTCCCCACCTACAGCCACTTGAAGAGAGATTTCTTCGGCGAGTCACCGACCAAAAAGCTCGGTGTCTTGCAGCTCCTGACGGCCGGTGCTATTGCCGGTATGCCCGCTGCGTACCTGACGACACCGTGCGATGTCATCAAGACACGTCTCCAGGTCGAAGCTCGGAAGGGCGAAGCCACGTACACGGGGCTGCGACACGCCGCTAAGACCATCTTGAAGGAGGAAGGCTTCACTGCGTTTTTCAAGGGTGGGCCAGCTCGTATTTTCCGATCCTCGCCGCAATTCGGTTTCACGCTCGCCGCGTACGAAGTCCTTCAGAACATTCTCCCCATGCCCGGCAGCAAGAAGCAGGAAGAGAAGATGCAGGTTGGCGTCGGAGAAGCAGTCAACTCCATGACCAAGGCAGCCAACATCGACACGTCGCCGTTTGCGCGTAGCCGAAACGCCCTCAAGATTATCCTCGATCTCGACGAGGACTTTGGACGAGCCAAGATTCCCGATGCCGATAGCTGGAAAGGTCTGCCCAAGGCCATGGGCGGAGGCGGCGCAGCATCATAAGAAAAAAAAACCCACAAATTTACAAATCGGACCTGCTTTGCTGTCAGTTTTGTGATTGTTCCAGAATACTAGCGTTGTTAAAAGAAAAAGAAGAAAAAAAGAGAGAGAGAGGGTGGAAACGAAGCTTTGAAACCGTGCATGGGAGGCGGGAGCATCTTGTCTTGTTTTAACCCCCCCCCCCAACTCCCCGAAGTATCTGATCTGTTGTCACAGAAGAGAGGGGTATTCACGAAAGCAAGATGTCATCTGATGGGGATAAAGATAGCATCCGATGAGGCGTTAGGGGTTATGATGAAAATAATTTCAATTGGCACTTGTGGCGCGTCTTTGTTGCGTTGGAAAGCTAAGCTTTGGAATTGGAATTTGTATATTTTTGTTGGTATTCTTTTTCTTTGTCGTTGTCGCTGTTTGCTCATCTCTTCTGGTTCTTCATTCATTCTGTTTGTGTCTAATGGAGATGATGGAAGGGATGGGTGAATGAGTGCGGGGGCTAGCTGATACAAGTGAGAATAGATTATCGTTGGTACATTCTCCTTCCCATTTGGTTTGTGACCATCCTTTGCTGCTGTGCCGAGTATTGTTCCGTGGTGATGATTTTTCTGGGCATTCCAGGCATTGTTTCTGTCGCCGTGTGTGCTGTTGTTCTCTTTAAACCCTCTTCGATCCCCTTGCTCGCGCTCACATTCATGTGTTCATTCATGTCCATTTCATCGCCACTCATTCCTCATATTCATTCATTCGACTTTATCGAAAGCACCTCATATGCGGCGAGACGTCATGTTGGATGACGAGTTTTTCGCATGGCCACAGTGTAATTTACCACCCCTTGTGGTTCTGGTTCCGATACTTCATTGTGGTTATTGCGACACGCATCCCGGGAGATTCTCAAACCCTTCCCCCATCCCCCAGGAAATAATAATAATAAATAATAAATAATAATATCTATGTACATACATATGTATGAGCGCTCGCGGAACATTCCGCTTTCTGACGACTGCAGGCATGTGGCTCCATTCCCATTAAACATGTCTCATCGCCCGCACTCCCATTGGCCGGTCAAGGCACAAGCTTCTTTGATCATCTGAGAAACACACGTGAAAGGTCCAGCCAGACATGACGTCCCATCCATTTGTTGATTGTCTTGGACAAGACGCATCCAGCAGGAGCAAAAGAAAAAAAAAGTACACGTGTAGGACAAAAGTTCAAGATGGTGCGCTTTACAAGTGAGTTCGGCTCCTGGAAGCGGTCGAACGCGACGGGAGAGTGACTGACTATCTCAGCCTTACACATGTAGATGAGGTTGCAAGGACGGCGGGCGGTATTACTGTACCTGTACGTCTTTTGTTTCCATGGCATGGGGGCATGGGCAAGTGGGTGGCATCACTCCGGTACATATTTTACGGGTTGCAATCTTATTATTACCCCAAGTTGCCCACTTCTTGCGCATCAGCCAATCTGTGTGTATATACGGAGTACTCAAACCCGGCTTTTCTTTCGTGCATGTCTCACAGATCCAAGTCGACATCATCCCCTTTCATTGCAGATCCCCCTCAGAAGAGCCACCTTGAAACGCTGCTGGCGACTCCGTAATACTTCGTATTTGGCAGATTTGCAGTGTCCATCGCATTTTCCAGCCTGGTCAATGTTCCCTCATCCTCTTGGGGCCCCTCCCCTTTTTCATCAACCTTATAAAGACTATAGTACACGTCGGACTGCTTTGCTAACTTGTCAACTTCCATCGCGCCTTCTCAATCAGCTTCTCAGCAAGCCATTCATTCATTCATTCATTCATTTAGTTCATTCATTATCAGGTCCATCTTACCACACCGTCATTCATTCCATACCTACCCGTCTACCCGTTCCCTCACTTTCACCAATCAATCGAAAATGCATCCCTCAGTCTACGCCGTCCTTCTCACCTGCCTGTGCGGCAGCTCTTTCGGTGCCCCCATCGGCGTACCAGTCAACCAGGCCACTGGTCTGCTTGACGAGGTGACCAAGGGCCTTCCCGTCGACGGCGTTGCCGAGAACCTCGTCGGTGGCATTGTCAAGCGAACTTTTCTTCCCACTCCCCTTGGAAACAGTGTCCCTGTTGGTCAAGACGCCGATGGCCTGACTCATAATGGATTCGAAAACATTCTTGGTGACCTTGCCAAGGGTGCCGATGTTGGATCTGGAGTACCCTCTTCGACTGACAAGGGCCTCCATGGTCAGAACGAGCTCCTCCAAGGCCTCCCGCTTGCTGGTGGCGAGGAGAAGCGAGACACTGGCCTCCCCCTTGGCCCTGGGAGCGAGCTCCTCAAAAGCATCCCGATTGTTGGTGACCAGGAGAAGCAAGGCGCGGGCTCTGAGAGCGAGCTCCTCAAAAACATCCCGATTATTGGTGGCAAGAAGAAGCGAGACACTGGCCTCCCCGTTGGCTCTGGGAGCTCGCTCAAAGACATCCCGCTTGTTGGTGGCGAGGGGAAGCAAGGCGCTGGCCTCCCCCTTGGCAACGTCGACCAGGTGCTGGAGCCCGTCACTGAAATCGTCGACGGGCCTCTTAAAAGCCTTCCCGTTGGCCCCTAAACGTTCCGACCTTTGTGTAAATTCTTCGTGGTGGTTCAGGACGGCCAACAAGGCTGGAGACTTGTGGGGCAACATATGAGCTTGGTTGGGTACGGGTCTTTAGTCATTTCTTGTGTATATTTTTGGCAACGTGTTCGTGGGGATGGCGGACAATGTCGACGATTTTAGATACCAAGAGGGACAGTGTTCGTGTTCCGTGTTTCAATGACAGCTGTGTGCCGTCTCAAGATTTGTGAAGTTCCCGAACGTGTGACATGGACCCTCCCCCAACGCCGGCTTCGGCCAAATCCATCCACATTGAGCTGACCTCGTCCTCGTCCCACTTTGGGAAGGCGCGGCATTCGATTCGATCCATTCTTGCACGAGATCCTCGGGTCTCCCTTGCTCTTCTTCCGCAACCTACAATCAGTCACGCCATGCGTCTTGCTGAAGTCATTTCTGGCCTCTTTGGCTGGATCTACACCTTTTGCTGGAGCGCATCCTTCTATCCCCAACTTTTGCTGAATTTCCGTCGGAAGAGCACGTCGGGCACTACGGTCGATTTCCCCTTGATCAACGTCCTCGGTAAGCAACCATGTCTTGCGTCTTGCGTCTTGCGTCTTGCATCTTGCAAGCATCGTCGTGGCGCGCGGGCTCTCGCGTACGCGCAAGGGCTGTTGCTGACAAGATTTTTTCCCTTTAGGCTTCGTGGCTTACTTTCTTTCCAGCGCCGCTCTGTACTGTTCCAGCGTCGTCCGCAGCCAGTACGCCGCTCGACACAATGGGTTGACCCCGACTGTTCAGTTCAACGATGTCACCTTTGCGCTGCACGCATCCGTCGTATCCGCCATCACTGTGTCGCAGTACCTAAAACGGTCATGGTGGGCATTCACTCCCTCGGCGGGCTCGAGCCCCAGCCGCTTTATACTTGGTGTCGCAGTCGGCTCGTTGGTTGCCGTGTTCATCGTCTGGACTTTCACTGCATCTGCATCTGCCGCGGCCAAGGGCCACGTCGACCCCTTGAGCGACTGGTGTGAACTGGACATTGTCTACACGTTGGGCTACGTCAAGCTCGTGATTTCGATGATCAAGCTGTGGCCGCAGATCCTCACCAACTACCGCAACAAGAGCACCGACGGCTGGAGTGTCTGGCAAGTCACGCTGGATCTCGTAGGCGGCATCTTGAGCACCGGACAGCAGGGTATCGATAGTTACTTGCAGCATGACTGGAGTGGAATCACGGGGAATCCCGTCAAGTTTGCGCTGGGCAACATAAGCTTTGTGTACGATAGCATTTTCCTCGCACAACATTACATTTTGTATCGCGAGTCTGAAGACAAGCTTCAAGGGGACGAGGAGCAGAGCAGGCGTCGGTTGGACTAGGCTCTGGATATGCTCTGGGCATCGAAAATTTAACGGATCTAAACAATATATGCATGTGCTGCACCAAAAGAAGAGGCGCAGCCGACTGGCTTACTGCTTTCTGCCCTTCTTGTCCCCTACTATGTGTCTTGCAACAGACAGCATGCTTGCAATCGACGACCCCGACGAAGCACCGATCCCTGACTCGTCCAAATTTCAAGAAAGCCGCCCTCACCCGCCTCGCCAAGCGATTCTCTCCCCGAAGATGAATTAGATGGAATCACGTACATGGGACATACAAGCTTGGACGACCCTAGCGCCATTATTTGGAATTCGTTTGAACGTCCGCTTTCCTCACGCACCACGAGATGCGCCACCTCACGAATTATTATGCAACAAATAAGCTCTGGCCAGACTCCCCAGATTGGCCACCTGATTTGCCCCGATGAGCGGCATCAAGTCTCATCACTTGACCGTAAACTTTTACCGCGACGTCTTACTAAAGCCTACGTGTTGCCTAACCCTCACCAATGTGTTGTCACAAGTAGTTATCGAACTCTTATTTGCGCACACGGCAACCTTAACGAGTCATCCAAGGGCAAAAAAATAAAGCAAGAGCAAGAGTAAATTTCTTGGGGAACTGGAAGCCTAAGTGGGAAAGCATGTTTCTGGAGGCTTGTAACTTTAACGAGTCATCCAAGGGCAAAAAATAAAGCTAGAGCAAGAGCAAATTTTCTTGGTTCACTGGAAACCTCAGTGGGAAAGCATGTTTCTGGAATTCTCCTCGAACCTCGAACCAGGATCACTAGCTTGCCAGAAGTTGTGAGCTTCGTGTCTTTCCTCAGGGATCACATCCTGTGTTCCTGGTAATACGTTCTCGTCTCCATGGTCCGTTGGAACGTGTTTGAGCTCGCCATGGACATTTCACCGCCAAACCTGTCGGATAGACACTCTGCCCTGATTTAACTTTTTCCATGTAGAAACACGAAAACTTTACCCGCCAGAGACCGCATGTAAGCCGCACACCACCCCGAATTAACATTTCAAGTTTGCCAACTCTGCGAACTTAGTTGTAAAAGCTTCTTTTTTTGCTAATGACTATTAATTCCCACAGTTTCTCCATCTCTGCTATTCTCTTTTTTACTTGTCTCTCTTTCTTCAACTGAGTCCCTGAGCCTCTTTAACTAAAAGTTCAAATCATCAAGTGTTCTAACCACTTTTCTCACCAAAACAACCTGATCAGGCTTACATCTCATCTTACGCTTATACACAAGCTTCTTATTCGCAACTTGAAAACAAGTTTGCTTCGTCATTTCTTTTTTTTTAAAAAACACCTCATCTACTATAACTACTCTAAAGACATACATCTCCAACATGTCAGACGAAAACCTCTACATTAACTCTGGCGCCCTCGGCCCCGGCCCTAACCCATCAAGACCACGGGCTTCAGCATCGCAATCAACTTCAGGAACAGCTACAACGTTCTCTTCGTCACCAGCCTCAGCTCCGGCTCCGGCTCCGGCTCCAGCTCAGGCCCCTGCTGCACCACGAGAGCCACCCACTCCTCACCCACACGTCTTCCGTGTCGCCGAGAACCGAAAGATGCGCCTCGAGCAAGACCGCCTCAAGCGCCAGGCAGAGCTAGAGGCCGCAAACCCCCTCGATCTCTCACAGCTAGCAGACGAGCTTGGGCCCTACTGCGATCTGTCGATCGACCCTCCCGCGTCGGTGACCTCGTCATCATCATCCTCCTTGTGCCCTTCTCCTCCCCCCTTTGCCCGCATCCCCCCCGAGCTCAGGGCCCCCCCGAACCAGGAGCTCATCTACGAGTGTCAATACCCTCCTGCTCATCGTCAGCCCTCGGCACGAAACCCTACGCCATGGTACGCTCGATTCCCTGTTGCCGGGCTGCCATTTACCTCTCCCTACTACAACGAAGAGGACGGCGACGACCATCAGGATCAGGATCAGGATCAGGATCAGAATCAAGAGCAAGATCCCTTCAAGGATTTCGCAGAAATAGCATCCGCGTCCGGCCCCCTACCAGCAGCCGCAGCCACAGCCACAAATTCCCAACGACGCTCCCTGACCGCGGACATATAGTAAGTACACCCATCATACCCTCTCCGCCCGCCTCTCTGCCTCCCCCGGGTCCCCGAGTGAATATTAGTACTAACAAGTCATAGCTTTGAAAACCGTCGCCTAGCCCGCATCAACGGCGCTATCTTCATCCACAGCCCCTTCACCCCTCTCTACCCGTTGATGGACCCCAGCAACGGAAAACAATGTATCTGGTTCCCCGAGACGATCCCTGAGCTGAACAAGACAGAAAGTAAGTACATGACTTGCCGCCTCCTTGCCCCCCATATTCCGCGGAGCGAAACCCGTACTAACAATCGCTAGTCAACGCTATCAATCAGATGCTCTGCAGTGTGTGGAGGGGTTTCGACCTCAATGCCGACAGGGCGACCAAGATTGACTGGATTGCCCACCAATGGGTCCAATTCACGCAATGATTGCATTATGTGTTATGGAAATGGAAAGAAAGTTAAGATTATGGATTTTGTGGGATTTTATGGAAAAGACGCATTCTGAGATTGTACTTGTACCAAAACGATGGATAATGATACTGTGATGATTACACATATTGCTTTTGCAGAAAGAGGAGTGGAAATTTCTTGGACAATTTGCACGGCTGGTTTGTCAACTCAGTGACTAGAACAGATGGGGGGGGGACTTAATCTTGCAGTCGATTAAAGAAACTGTGTAACGATTCCAGCTACATAAGTTAAAACTATTCCTTCTGCTTTCACATACGACCCCATACCTACTCGGCTCCAGAATTGTATCGGGATCATCTCTTGTCGGATCGATGACTTCCATGTTTCTTCGTAGCTTCACTCGAAAATGTTGATGAGCTGCCGATCTCGGAACGCTGTGATTCCGGTGGTGTGGACTAAGTTTCAGACTCATAGACTGGTAGATCATGGGGAATAGGATGCAAAATTGTTTCTTGACTGGTGACGATTGTTTCTTCACTGGTGACGATCGTTTCTTCACTGGTGACGATTGTTTCTTCACTGGTGACGATTGTTTCGCAGGCGGATGCATCACTTTCAAAGCTCAAACCTAACGCATCGCTCGAGGTTGTAGAAACTGGGTCATGAGCTACCCTTTCGTTCGCCTCATTAATTGCCTTATCCCGTTCGCGCTTAGCCCAGTCTCTCCCGTTCCGGAACGCAGCAGCTCCCTGCCGAAATGTGTCCGCATCCCCTGTTAAACCCCAAGTTTTAACCTGGGTCATGACGAAGCCAGGTTGTCCACCGGTAACAACTGGTGGTATAGGATGACTGGTATACATTTTAAGCTGTCCTCCATGGTATATAGAGGTGAGGGTATATGCGTTGTTGTCATACTGTGGCTCTGGTCGCTTGTATGACTGCAAGCGGTGAATCCCTCTCGCCCCTAGAGCACCATCGTAACTAGCTTGACGGGTCGCAACTGATAAATTCCCTTCAGGCCCCTTTGCTTGGAATAGGAAGTTTGGTACGATAGGAAGGTCAAGTTGAGTAGAGGGCTCGATATAATTAGTAAGCTCTTGGCGAACGGACTTGCAAAGCTGTTCAGGACGCGAGCCGTAATAAAGATCGGGGTTGCCGGGTACCAGTGTCCCGTCGGTCAGGTGCTCCAGATTAGTAAATTTTATTTCGCCAGCAACACATTTCTTATCTCCAACATGACCTTGAATTATGGGAATAACATTTGTTGTAACCTCTCTCTCCTTGTGTGCCTGCGCATCTGTTCTTTCGAATTTTCGGAAGTCTTCATTCGTGAATTGAGACGGCGATAGAGATGCTCTAGGCTGGGCCAATGCCCGGCGGATCTCATCCATGTTATCAGGCTCTTTCGGCAACCTACCATCCGGGAATTCATAGGCATGCGGCAGAATGGTGTGGTCGATCAGGTGTTGCTGAAACGCGCGATCATACGGCCCGGTGGTCTTTGTATCAGGAGTTCTCGGCGTGTTGCGGCCCTTGGTCGGAGACTGTGAGTTGGTCTTGGTTGGTGACTGTGAGCCTCTTTTGCGCCGTCCGAGGCTTGAGTGTCTAGAGCTCATATCGTTCGGTGGACTAATAGGTTCGGGATACTGCTTGGCATTAATATTTGTTCTTGGACAGTACACCTGTACTTACTCCTCTTAGATCGGTTAAGTCTGGGCCGCCGCGCCTTGCGAAAGCTTTGAGGCGCTTTAAGAGAGTGGGAGGATAATTGTCGACGATTCGACCGCTTGCAATGGAGCGGGGACGGGATCGGAGACGGGATCGGAGACGTCTTCCCTGTGTTAAGGTATTCGTGGACAAGGTTGAGACTTGCGAGTTCTGCTCGTCGAGTGCTTGAAGTGCGTTCCGCGTAAGAGGCGTCTCAGACAATGCTTCCCAGAATCTTCTTGGGGGGAAAGCTGGGTGATGGAGCTTCCGTTTTTTGGACACGGCACATTCAGGGTCGATCTCCAGAGTATGAGAGGAGCTCGGTTGTCGACGCTTGCGCAAGCTGGGATGACTTGACTGACCGAATAGAATATGAGGCTGCTTCATCCTCAGACGCACTAGTCATGACAAGACTGGAAGACTGCTTGTTCTTACAGATCTTAAGGGAAAAAGTATTCACGGAGGGGCAGGTGCACTGCAGGGGGTCTTCTTATGAGTATTGCTATTCGTGCGGCCAGAAATTGCTATCGGTGCGGCTGTCCCGCTTTTGCCCCACTATTTTTTAGGCAGCAGCGAAAATTTTTTAAGGCTCCATGTGTCAGGCACCCCTCGTGGTGCATCGGGCACCCTAACTTGTGGCTGGGACGCCAACTCCTCCGGTATCGGGATTTGTATGTAAATATCTATGATATAAGATAGGCTTAGGGCTTGCATCCTATAATCGTGTTTTTTTCGTAATCTCCGCCACATAACACACCGCACAACGAAGCTATTATTAAAACCATTACTAAATCTATTAATAAAGCTATTATTACTACCTAGTTATCACTATAAGCGCCTAAAATAGACTCCCTATACTCTAAGACCTTTACTAGCCTTAATAATATTAGGGCTACTATTAATTTAACCTATTATAACCTTGGTTTTACTATTGTGATTTATAAGAGCTATTGAAATGTAGGGAGCTAGTTGCCAGCTAGCAATAGCTATATAAGTGTGAACTCTACAGTCAGGGACTAATAGAGCCACTACGTTAGAATAACTAACGCAACGTAACAAAAGGTTATAGTAGTTATTAACTAATAGAATTTAATCTAGATAACTTTATAATATTTAATAGGGCAATAAAATTAATTTTAGTTATCTTATATAGGTAATGTGGCCATTAGATTAAGAGGCCTAGCTATCTAACTAAATTAAAAAGATCTTCTTTCTCTTATATACTGTCACGGCTTGTGTAGGGTTAAATAAACGAAGTGATAGCTAAGATTCTTGTAGTCACTACTAGATAAATACTAGCTAAAGGTAGGTATATAAAGGTTTTAATCTTTAACCTAGCACTAATAATATATATAGTCTTTAATAAATACCTTGCTTTATAAGTATATAGCTATCTTATAACTAGCTAGTCTCTTTATTATTTATATAGCCTAAAGGTGTAAAGGGCTTGGGCTTTGCCTAAGCATTTACTATAGTGCATACAAGTAAGGATAGTTCTAAGCTAGCAAGGATACGAAAAGGAGGCTAATATAAGGTAGTTAGGGGGTATAAGGGGCACTAGTAGGAATAGGTCTTTTACCTTTCCTTCTTCCCTTCTTAAGTTTCTTAATATTATATTAATGCCTTATTATAGTTACCTAAGGGCTAGTCTATAATAATTAAGAAACTTCCTTTAGTCCTTATAATAGCTACTAAAAGATATAATAGATATACTAATAGATATATTAATAGATATAATAAGTATGCTTTAACTATAAGATTAACCTAGCTAGGGGATATTAACCCCCCTATTTAACGCTATAGCATTATTAGTAGCTTAATAGGCCTAATTTAAAACGCTTTAACTTATACTAAATAAGTAAATAGTAAAGCTTATATATCTTTAGTAATAAGTAATAGTAAATAGTACAGGACCTTTAACCTAACTACCCCCTATAGCCTAGCCTAGTGCCTTAGTGGTTAACCTTATACTACCTTTTACCTTTAATCTAGTCTTACTTATACTTAAAGTAAAATAAAAACTAATCCTTATAAGTAACCTATATAATAGTAATAAAGCCTTATTTACTATATAAAGGCTTTTAATAGAGTATAAGTTATAGGTAAATAGGGATTTTATTAGTACTAATAAGGATAGATAAATATTTATTTACTAGAACCTATTCTCTAAAGTCTAGTCCTGTCACGACTTGAACGTAGGGTTGAATGAACGAAGTGATGGCTGAGATTCTCGCAGTCGCTACTAGGAAAATGCTAGCTAGGGGCGGGTGCGTGAAGGTTTCAATCTCTGACCTGGCACTAACAATGTGCGCAGTCTTCGAGGAATACCCCGCTCTACAAGCACGTGGCTATCTCGTAGCTAGCTAGCCTCTTTGTCATCCACGCGGCCCGAAGGTCCTCCGAAGATCCGCTCTGATGAACGTCCTGTCTCTGACCTCTGCGCTCCTGACAAGTCCTAGGTAGCTACTTACTTTAAATAAGGTAGTGCTATTAGTTTTAACCTTACTAACTTCCTAGAATACTTTAGAACTATATTCTCTAACTTATATAAATAGAAGATAGCTCTTATAAAGCTTAACTAGCTAGAATAAGGCCTAAGGGAGCTATTTTCTATGTTTTTTATTTACTTTATAAAGAAGCTTTTATTAGTAAGAGAGAAGTATTAAGGGAATAATATAAAGCTAGTAAAGCTTTAATATATACTTAATAAGTATTTAAGAGAGATTAGTATAGGCTAGGGTATTAGCTAGAGTATTTAGTATATAGCTATTATATAGTATTATAAAATTATAGTTAATATTAAAGCCCTTACTATAGAGAATAAGTATTAGTTCTAATATAAGCTATAATAAGCTAAACCTATACCCTAGACTAACTATAAAGGTAATATACTAATAACTAGGGTTTATATAGCTAGTACTTAGCTAGGAAAGTAAAATAAGCTAGCTAAGAAAGAGAAAGGGCTAAAGCTTACTATAAATATATAATAAGTAAAATAAGTATTAGAAATAAAGTTAGCTAGATACTATTAAGAGGGATACTACTTATAATATAAATCTAAGAACTACTATATCTAGGAGTGCACTTTTCTTTTACCTTATTACCTATAGGTTAGTATTAACTTATATAGAGTAAATAAGAAAAGTATAAATAAGAAAGTAAATATTCCCTCTATAGAAAATAAGTAGCCCCTAAGTAAAGTTTTATATAGGGGAAAATAGGCTAGTTAACTACTATACTATAGAATAACTATTATAGCTATATAAAGATAAAGTAAGATATAGTATAATATATAGACTAACTACTATTCTTAATTCCTATACTCTTTAATATATATTATTATATTAATATCTAGATTAATTATAATTATAATTACTATAATACTATAAGTAAATTAGTAGTAAGGTAACTTAGCCTAGAGCTTATATAGTTACTAAAATAGAGGTATATTTATACTATAGTAAAAATAAAAAAAAGAGGGAAGTAAGTTAAGGAAAATACCTCTTTTATAATCTATATAGTATATACTAGAATTAATATAAATAGCTAGGAGTTATTTATATATTTATATATTATCCTAGGTCTTACCTAGGATATAATATTTAGAATACCTTAGTTAAAGTAATATAATATAGTAGTTTATATAATAAAGTAATAACTAGTTATTAGAGTAGTAAAGGGCCTTTACTTATAGGCTAGAGATACTAGTATAGGGAATTTTTAAATCCCTTTATACTACTAAGGCTTATAAGGTATAATAAAATAAGGATATTACTATAAGGTTTATTACTATAAGCTTAAAGGAGATAATAATAGTATTATAAATTATAGTACCTAGGTTAGAGCTATTAGTTTCTAATATATTAATATTACCTAAGAAGTTAGTAAACTTTATAAATCTCTTTAATAAAGCTAAAGCTAATAGTTTAACTCTTTATAAGGGCTCTCTTAACCACTATATATATATATATAAGAACCTAGATAAGTCTAAATAAATACTTCTATAAGGACTATTATATAATATACTATAGGATTAACTCCTAGAGGTTTAGTATTAGATTATAGACTTAATAGATAAGAGTTAGATTTATACTAGCTTCTTATTAGCTATAGCTCCTATCCTTCTTATTAAAAAGGCTAATAAGAAATAGTGTTTTTATATAAACTACTATACTCTTAATAAAATAATAGTATAAAACTATTACTCTCTCTTACTAATTAAAGAGACACTATACTCCTTATCCTAAGTATACTAGTTTATAAAAGTAAATATTTATATAGTATTTTATAAACTATAGATAGCTAAGGGTAAAGAGCACCTTATAGCGTTTTATATAAGGTTTAGTTTATTTAAGTAGCTAGTCTATCCCTTTAGCTTAGTAAGCATACTAGTAACCTTTTAGTATTATATTAATAAGTCCTTAGGGAATATATTAGGGGATTTTATTATAGCTTACCTTAATAATATCCTAGTTTACTTAGGGGGGTTAAGGAAAAATTATATAGCTAAGGTTTAGCTAGTTCTAGGTTACTTAAAGGCTATAGGTTTATACCTTAACCTTAATAAGTCTATATTTACTATAAAAAAGGTCTAGTACCTTAAATATATTATTATAGTAAGGTATTTAATTTATCTAGATTCTATAAAAGTTATAGCTATAAGGGAGTAAGTAATACTTATAAAACTATAAGAGATCTATAGCTTCCTAGGATTTATAAATTTTTATTATAACTTTATTAAAAACTTCTCTAAGTAGCTTTACTAATATAACTTACTAAGAAGAATATTTCTTTCTAATAAAAACCTAAGGAGAATAATACCTTTAAAAGATTAAAAGATATCTTTATTATATATCTAATCCTAGTATAATAGGATCTAGATTATCCTATAGTAATAAAGGCTAATTATTTAGGCATAGCCCTTAGGGGATGCCTCTTATAATAAGGTTCTAATAGTATCCTATATCTAGTTACTTACTATTTCGCTAGCTTTATATCCTTATAGAAGAATTATATAATCTATAATAAAGAGCTACTAGCTATTATCTCTTATCTTAAGGTATAGTTAGTAAAGCTCTAGGGAGTATCCTATTTATTTATAATTTATATAAACTATAAGAACTTAGAGTACTTTATATCTCCTTAGTTAATATTAAAGTAATAGGCTAGGTAAGTAAATATACTTATACTATTTAACTTTTACCTTTACTATAGACTTAGTATATAAGCTTAATAGCTAAATACCCTTTCCTAAAGGGAATAGAACTAGAATAAGTTAGCCTTAAGAATAGGATATATTCTATAACCTATTACTATTATATAATTCTCCTTATCTTTAGATATATAAGGGGATAGCACTAACTTAGATCTATACCTTATATATATATTACTATTACTAAAGGGGGAGGCTCTCTTTACTACTAAGTACCTCTAGACTCTATAGGACTAAGCTATTATATTAGACCCTATATATAGTATTTAACTAAGGGCTATTTAGGAAAGGGCTTAGAAGTTTCCCCTTAAGGTACTAATAAGGGAATAGGTTATAGATTATTCTATAAGTATATATAAGGCGCTTTAGTTTAGGGGCTATACTTAGATCCTAACCTAGGAACCCCTTATAATAACCCTTATTTAATAATACTATAATTTGCTAGTAGTAAGGCACCTAGGGCATAATACTATATTCTAAATTCTATAATAGTAGTTTTATTAGAATAGAATATTATAGAATATTACTTAGTTTATTTATAACTACTATTACTTTAGTAGTTATAAGAGTTATTAATAGTGCTAAGGCTTACTAAAACCTTTACCTATCTCTAATTAGTTTTAGTCTTAAATCTCTATTAACTTTATAATAAACTTACTAGTATTATCCCTAAAGAGGCTATAATACCTTATAGTTATTATAAATAGGCTATTAAAGTTTATATAGTTAGAAGCTATAATCTTTATTAGGGCTAAGAAGTATATAAAATAGTTTAAAATAGTATAGTAAAGGTTTTAAGGGTTTCCCTAATTTATTATTATAGATTAAGGGTTAGACTAGCTAGAAATATTTTAGATAATATTATATTCCCTAGTTAGGATTAATTAGCTACTTTCTATATCTTATTACTTATAAACTAATAGTAGTATAGAGTAAGTAAATTAAGAGGTATAAGTAATATTATAGGTAATAGTCTCTTTCTTATAGTTTAATTAGCTAGAATATCTTACTACTTATTAACTTATAATTAATAATAGGTTTTCTTTAGTAATAGAAGTTAGTTTAAATAAGCTACTTTATAGTTATAACTAGACTAGTCTTTATTAATAACTATACCTAAGGGGTAAGCTATATAATTCCTTAAGTATCTATAGAAGGGGACTCTTCTAGTATAAGCTATAATAGCTTATATATAATAAAAGTAGTAAGACACTATATTAGCTTCTAAATAGCTAGTAGAATAGTTTTATATTAGTAATAAGGTATAGCTTTTACTTAAGAATATTAAGATAAACTATTTATTATAGAAACTTAATTAGGTTATAGTAAAATATATAGTTATAAAGGTACTTATACTACTTATAGTATAACTTAATATTCTAAGAGGTATTTACCTAGTTTTCTATATAGCCCTTATTAAATAAGCTATAAAGAACCCTCTCTCTAGTTAGAAACTCTAGGACTCCTATCTAGGGCTAGAATAAGTCTCCTTAGAGAATAATAATAAACTTATTAAGAAATATAAAGTAAAATAAATCTTAGTAGCCTATAATGCCTTAGGCTAAGGTAAAAGATATAATATACTAGTTAAGTAAGTAAGTTATATATAACTAATATAGAAACCACTAGAGAGTATAGTATAGATATAAGCCCTTAATAAGTTTAAAGTAAAATAAGGAGATATATATTATAATAATAGACTAAATTAATTATAAGCTACTTATTTACTTATAGAGACTTTTACTAGTATATAGGGTATACTTATTTTATAATCTATTTCTTCTTACTTACTAATAAAATAAACTTACACTCCCTTATTTACTATATTATAAATATTACTTATACTATTAGTTAACTTAAAACTATTATTAAATAGAATTAAAATTAGTATTACCTTATATCTAATAGGAGTAATAACTATATTATAATAAACTAGGTAACTACCTTAGTTTTAAATAGTATAAGTAAACTAGTAATTTAGGGGTTTAAAATAGGTATAAGGTAGGGGAGCTATGCTTCTAGAATAATTACTAGTAAGAGAGGGAAGCTAAATAGTAAATATAGCTAGGGTATAACTAGTAGCTAGGGTATAATTACTTATAAGAGAGAAAGGCTAAGTAATAGTAATAGCTTAGGAATAACTACCTAAGGTATAGCTAGTATAATAGTTAATAGGACTAGATTTAGTCCTAAGTTAAGAGCGCTCTTAGTAGTAATAAAAAGGTAATTTATTACTAGATTTAATATATTATATATAGTTTTAGTTATTACTATAGTAGTAAGGTAAAAATACCTTAAGAATAAGTATAGACTAGTTATAATATTCTTAATATATAGTGTTTATACTACCTATAAGCTACTAGTTCTATTAGAATAGAATATTAGTAACTTACTATATAAAGTTTCCTATACTATACTTACCTAAGGAACTATTACTAGTATATAGGATAATATTAAGTTTAGTTATATTTATAGTAAGAGAGTTAGTAAATAAGGATAGCCTAAGGGCTAAATAAACTAGTGCTAGATTAAACTAGGCTTAGTTTAGAAAAGCAATCTATTAGCTAATAAGGGCATAGAAACTCTAAGAGAGTACTAGTATTTTCTTCTTTATTATTATAGTCTTAGTAATACTAGGGGTAATAATATATATACCTAAGGTAATTATAGCTTTAATATCCTTTAGATAATATTAGAGTTAAGGGTTAGTAAATAGAAACCTAGTTAGCTAGATATAGGTTATATAGTTTTACTAATATAAGGGGTAAGACTCTTTACTCTTAGGGGTATAATAATCTAAGATATCTATAGTAAGGTATCTCTTAATATATAGGCTATAAGGTTTAAATACTAACTAGGGAGTAGTATACTTCTTATTATCTAAGTTTCTCTTTATAAGAAACTTACTAATAGCTTATATAGTTAGTATAGTAAGGGCTACTATAATATAGGGTAGGATATAACTAGAGAAGCTATACTAAGGTATATTTAATAAAAGTCTAATAGGGAAATAGAGAGTATTTAAGATAATAAGGTAAGAGAGAGTAATAAAATTATAATAGTTAATAAAGGTAATTATATAAGGAAGGTAAGGTTATATAAGGAAAATAAATAATATATTTTAAGTAAGGGATTATACCTAGGGTAAATAAGTTATAAATAAGTAAGGGTAAGGCTAGGGGTTATTATACTAATAAGGTAAGGTTAGAGAAATATATTTATATATATTATTAAATACTAACTACTAATTAGTAGCCTTCTATTATATATTAAGGGGGTAATACTTTATATACTACTTAATTAGATAATAGCTATAAGTAGGTAATAATACACTACTAAGCTATATATAACTTATATATTTATAAAGAGACTATAGTTAAGGTTTAATAGAAAAAGAAGGAGTAAGGGTATATATAAAGGGCTTAGGCTTTACCTAAGTATTTACTATAGTATATATAAGTTAGGATAGTTCTAAGCTAGTAAGGATATAAAAAGGGGGCTAATATAAGGTAGTTAGGGGGTATAAGGGGCACTAGTAAGAATAAGTCTTTTACCTTTCCTTCTTCCCTCCTTAAATTTCTTAATATTATATTAACGCCCTATCGTAGTCGCCTAGGGGCTAGTCCATAACAAAAGGTTCTCTAAAGATTTACTTTAATAAATATCCTATCTCTAACCTTTACACTCCTAATATAATACCTCTCTAATATATAATTAACCTTAATTATAAAATAAGCTACTTACTTAGGGTATAGTTATTATAATAAAGCTTATAAAGAAAAATAAGATAAGGTACCTTATATCTAGATGTATAAGTAAATAAAATAATAATAATAATAATACTAATTATAAATCCCCTCCTAAGCACGAGGTAAAACTGCTTAGTATTTTACAGCCTAATACCCTATTCTTTCCCCTCCCAAGCACGAGGTAAAACTGCTTAGTATTTTACAGCCTAATGCCCCATTCTTTTGTCTTCTTCTTATCTGCCTTATAAATCTTATTATTTATATTGCCTTTGCTTTTTAGTATTTTTTCCCTTATAGTATAAATGCTATTAATTATCTCTAGTTAATTAGTAACGTAGAACCCACCTAGCGATTCGAATTAAATTAGAGATAAGTAAGGATAAGTTATGTTTGGTTTACCTTAGAGCTTTAAAGCATAAGTAAGAGAGATAGAATAAACACGGTTGCAAAGGAAGGGGGAATTATATTAATTTATACTATAAGCAAAACTTAAACGAATTTAAGTTTAACTATAGTTATAAATTATAACTATATCTTACGCTAATATAGCTATAAAGTTTATTATAAACTTTGCTCTAACCTTATAGCCCCCTATATTTATAACCTTAGAGCTTATTTATTACTATAGCTATAAGAATTTAGTTATTAATTATTTTACTAGCTAGGTATTGCTAGTAATAATTATGTGTTGTAATAAATTAGATGCATTAGCTATAACCAATAATACTAAAAAAATTATAAAAATCAATAAATTTTATTATTTATATTACCTTTACTTTTCAGTATTTTTTCCCTTATAGTATAAATACTATTAATTATCTCTAAGTTTAATTTATCTTTACTTCCCTTTTCTTTACTTTTCTTCTCTTTTACTATATTATTTAATATTTTAGATAAGGTAGTATTCTTTTTATTACCCTTAGCTATGCTTTTATCTAATTAGTTAGAGGTTAATAGGTTAATTAGTTAATTAGTAATATAAAACTTACCTAGTAATTATAATAGGTATAGTGTGTCTATTAGGTTATATATATCTTATAAAAAGTATTAATTATATTTACTAATTTTAAGCAAAGTAAATTAAATTAGAGATAAGTAAGGATAAGTTATATTTAGGTTACCTTAGAGCTTTAAAGCATAAGTAATAAGCTATAAGATAAAAGAGATATAAAGAGATAGAAAAAACATAGTTATAAAGGAAGGGGGAATTATATTAATTTATACTATAAGTAAAACTTAAATAAATTTAAGTTTAACTATAGTTATAAATTATAACTATATCTTATACCAATATAGCTATAAAGTTTATTATAAACTTTACTCTAACCTTATAGCTCCCTATATTTTATAACCTTAGAGCTTATTTATTACTATATCTATAATAATTTAGTTATTAATTATTTTTGTTAGTTACACTAAGAAACATTGCACTAGTGTATAAGGGGGTTAAATTCAATAAAGTTAATAATAATTATAATTACTAAGGGGGAGAAAAGAAAAGAGAGAAAGAGAGAAATCTATTAAAGAGAATATAGGCAAAAAGTAAGTTTACAGTGTAGGGCCACTATAAATAGTGCAAGGGCTACCTATAATATAGCTAATTATATTATATATATTCCTTTAGTAGCTTTACCTTTAGCTATAGCCAGAATATCTATTCTCTAAAGGTTTAAAGGAAGCTACACTAGTAGTCTCTCTTTTCTTTATAGCTAAAGAAGCCTAAAAACATAATAAAAATAAAATAAAATAAAAGTATATATAAGTAAATCCCTTTATAAGAATCCATAGCTCTAATTAGCTAGCGTGGCCTTAGTTAATTTAATTAACCTAGTTACTTTAATCTAGTCTAGTTAATCCTCCCTTCTGCCTAACCTTATAGGTTAAATCCGACCTCACAGGTCAAATAAATCTACAGGTTTAAAGGGGCTTAAAAACACAATAAAAATCAAAATAGATATAAGTGAATACTAATAACTAATGCAAGCCTCTTATTAGCTTAGGCGTTAGTTCTTCTAGTTAGTTAGTCTTATTACCTAGCCTTTAACCTAAATTACGGCTTTATTTAAGTTAATAAAGGTCTTAAGGGTCTTATACCTTAAAGAGAGTCTTAAAGTCTTAAGGGTCTTATAAATAAAGAGCTTAAGGATCTTATGCCTCCTTAATACTAATAGTCTGAATTAACTATAATAGGCAGGAATAAGCCTGCATGCGTACGCAATATAGTCACTTGTAATGTATGCGTTTATAATATATAATTCCCCTTATGGCTTTCTATCTTAAAGTATTGTTTAATATTGCGTGTAAGCATTAGGTCTTTAAGGTCTTAATAATCTTTATATATAGAGGCTTATTATTAATCTTTAAGGTCTTTAGTAATCTCTTTAGTAACTTATTAGACCTCTTTCTCTATAGAGAATACTTTAATTAAGGCTTTAGTTATAATCTCTTTAATTAAGGCTCTAGCTAGAGCTTTAGCTATAGTATCTTTAGTTAAAGCTTTAGCTTAGTCCTTAGGGTCTTTAGCCTTAATAAGGGTATCCTTAGGATCTTTAGTTATAGGCTATAGTAATCTTCTCTCTTCTTAAATTACTTACTATAAGGTAGCTATAGTTAGAAAAGCTTAGGGAAAATAGACGCCACTATCTTATAGAGAGCTTTAGAGCTCCTATATAATCTTATTAGAGGCTTATCTAAAGGTCTCCCTTAACTAACCTTTAAAGTCCTCTTTAAAGTTTTCCTAAAAGTATTTACCTTACTAACCTTAATACTTACTAGTATAGATAAACCTTATAATCTAATTATTAAGTTTATACTATATAGTAGTCTAAGGGTCTAGTTATATAAGCTTTTCCTACTTCTTTATAAGTACTAAAGCAAAGGGCTATAGTTACTATAGTAGCTTATTCTTTAATAGTCTCTTATAAACCCCTTCTAACCCTTAGGATATCTTATTATTAGGGGAGGGTATTTAGGACTATTAGGGAGTAAAGATAGTAATATTATATAATATATAGGTAAAGAGGGGGATAATAGGTAAAGAGAGGGAAGTTATAGATATTAGCTAGCTTAGCTAAG
This sequence comes from Epichloe coenophiala, assembly GCA_018801565.1. Lineage (NCBI taxonomy): Eukaryota > Fungi > Ascomycota > Sordariomycetes > Hypocreales > Clavicipitaceae > Epichloe > Epichloe coenophiala. The sequence continues at coordinate 1,210,753 of JAFEMN010000005.1, read as the reverse complement.
TATTATATTTAATATTAGGTTTAAATAAAATGCCTTATAGCAATAGATTTAGTTATTTAGTTAGTTTTCTTATAATAGATAATAGAATTAATAATTAACTAAATATCTTAAAGGCCTAAGAGTTAATAGATTAATTCCTTAGAAGTCCAATAAGCCTATAACTAGGATTCTAGTTTATCTTCCTTTAGTATACTTTATAGTTATGCCTCTTTATCTAAATAGCCTATATATTAGCTTAAGAGATGAGGGGCTATATTATCTATAAAAATATCTTTTTTATAATACCTAACTTATTTATAGTTATAGTTAATTACTAATTAGTATTAGTTATACTAAGGAATATTATACTAGTATATAAAGGGGTTAAATTTAATAAAGTTAATAATAATTATAACTACTAAGGGGAAAAAAAAAGAGAGAGAAGAAGAGAAATCTATTAAAGAGAATATAAGTAAAAAGTAAGTTTATAGTATGGGGCTACTATAAATAGTATAGGGGCTACTTATAATATAGCTAATTATATTATATACATCCTTTTAGTGGCTTTACCTTTAGCTATGGCTAGACTATCTATTATCTAAGGGTCCGAAGGAAGCCACAGTTTTACTAGCTAGGTATTACTAGCAATAATTATGTGTTATAATGAATTAGATGCATTAGCTATAACCAATAATGCTAAAAGAATTATAAAAATTAATAAAGCTAATAGTTATTATTATAATTTATAGATTACTTATATATAGTATATTAAATTACTTAAGAAGTCTAGGGTTAATATAAAAGAGACTAATTTTTCCTCCCTTTTATATACTTTCTTTCTCTTATAATATCCCTTAACCTTATAAGTTACCTTTACTAGCTAAGTAGTAGCTTTCTTATTACTATTATATAGTAATTATTAACCTTCTTTAGTCTTTAATTATTATTATTTATCTTAGTTTTTTATCTTTATCTAGCTTAGAAGTTTATTCTCTTACTATTATAACTTTTCTATCTAGTTTATTATAGCTAACTTATAGCTAGTTAACTATATTTAATATTTATATAAGGACTTTACCTCCCTTACTAGCTTCTAAAGGCTAGGTAAGTAAGAAAACTCTTTTAAAATCTTTTATAAAGTTTTCTTTAAAGTAAACTTCTTTTAAAATCTTATTGATTTTTATAATTTTTTTAGTATTATTGGTTATAGCTAATGCATCTAATTTATTATAACACATAATTATTACTAGCAATACCTAGCTAGTAAAACAATTAATAACCAAATTCTTATAGCTATAGTAATAAATAAGCTCTAAGGTTATAAATATAAGGGGCTATAAAGTTAGAGAAAAGTTTATAATAAACTTTATAGCTATATTAGTATAAGAGTTATAATTTATAACCATAGTTAAACTTAAATTTATTTAAGTTTTACTTATAGTATAAATTAATATAATTCCCCTTTTCTTTATAACTATATTTATTTTATCTCTTTATATCCTTTCTGTCTTATAGCTTACTACTTATACTTTAAAGCTCTAAGGTAAACTTAAACTCTCTTACTAAATACAACTTATCCTTACTTATCTCTAATTTAATTTACTTTACTTAAAATTAGTAAATATAATTAATACTTTCTATAAGATATATATAACCTAACTAATATACTATACCTAAATCACTAGGTAAGTTCTATATTACTAATTAACTAATTAACCCCTAACTAATTAGATAATAGTATAGCTAAGGGTAACTAAAAGCTAGGGGTAATAACCACTAGGCTATAGAACCTTTAGGCTATTTAAAAAGCTAATAAAAATCCTAATTAAAAGGAAATTAAGAAAACTAAAGAAAATATAAAGGAATTTAAGAAAAGTAAGAATAAGAAGGGGAATAAAAGACTAGAGAAAAAGGCTAGATATTTAGAAAAGATATTAAAAAACATAGAACTTTAATTATTTAAGAAGTTTTACCTTGTGCTTAGGAGGGTTTTGAAATCTTATTATAAGTTTATTATATTCTTATAGTATCTTTATTACTAACTTATTACTAGTAAAATGTCTAGAAAAAAGATTTTATATATATACTATTCTTAGTAAGTAATAATATAAAATATTCTCCTAAAAATTAGTACTTATAATATTTTAAAATACCTTACTAATAATAAAACCTTCCTTATAAAGTATAGTAAATTTATAAGTATAATTACCTCTCCTAAGCATAAAGTAAAACTACTTAAATAATTAAAGTTCTATGTTTTTTAACATCTTTTCTAAATATCTAGCCTTTTTCTCTAGTCTTTTATTCCCCTTCTTATTCTTACTTTTCTTAAATTCCTTTATATTTTCTTTAGTTTTCTTAATTTCCTTTTAATTAGGATTTTTATTAGCTTTTTAAATAGCCTAAAGGTTCTATAGCCTAGTGGTTATTACCCCTAGCTTTTAGTTACCCTTAGCTATACTATTATCTAATTAGTTAGGGGTTAATTAGTTAATTAGTAATATAGAACTTACCTAGTAATTTAGATATAGTATATTAGTTAGGTTATATATATCTTATAGAAAGTATTAATTATATTTACTAATTTTAAGTAAAGCAAATTAAATTTAAGATAAGTAAGGATAAGTTATATTTAGTAAGAGAGTTTAAGTTTACCTTAGAGCTTTAAAGTATAAGTAATAAGCTATAAGATAAAAGAGATATAAAGAGATAGAATAAATATAGTTATAAAGGAAGGGGGAATTATATTAATTTATACTATAAGTAAAACTTAAATAAATTTAAGTTTAACTATAGTTATAAATTATAACTCTTATATTAATATAGCTATAAAGTTTATTATAAACTTTACTTTAACTTTATAGTCCCTTATATTTATAACCTTAGAGCTTATTTATTACTATAGCTATAAGAATTTGGTTATAAATTGTTTTACTAGCTAGGTATTGCTAGTAATAATTATATATTATAATAAATTAGATACATTAGCTATAACTAATAATACTAAAAAAATTATAAAAATCAATAAGTATAATTACTTTACTTACTTACTACTTTTTTATTACTAATATTTAATAGGCTACTTAATAAAATATACTTATTTATTAGTTCTATAAAGGAATATAGGCACTAGTGTGAATGTTATAAAAGGGTTAAATTTAATAAAGTTAATAATAATAAATAGCTAAGAGAGAGAAGAGAAGAGAGAGAAGGAGAGAAATCTAGCTAGGTAGGAAAAAGAGGGAAGAGTAAGTCTTATAGTGTAAAGCCACTGCAAGTGGTATAGGATCGCTTATAATATAGCTAATTATATTATATGCATCTTTTTAGTAGCCTTACCTTTAGCTATAGCTAGACTAACTATTATCTAAGGGTCTAGAGAAAGCTATACTAGTAGTCTCTCTTTTCTTTATAACTAAAGAAGCTTAAAAACATAATAAAAATTAAATTAAAGGAAAGTATATATAAGTAAATCCCTTTATAGGAATCTATAGCTTTAATTAGCTATTATAGCCTTAGTTATTCTAATTAACCTAGTTACCTTAATCTATACTTACTAACCTATTATCTTAATTCTCCCCTTTACCTAACTGTTAGGAGCGCAGAGGTTAGAGACAGGACGTTTATTAAAGCAAATCTTTAGAGGACCTTTAGGCCGTGTAAATAACAAAGAGGCTAGCTAGCTATAAGATAGCTATATACTTATAAAGCAAGGTATTCCTTAAAGACTATATATATTATTAGTACTAGGTTAGAGATTAAAACCTTTATATACCTATCCCTAGCTAGTATTTTCCTAGTAGTAACTATAAGAATCTTAGCTATTGCTTTATTTATTTAACCCTATATATAAGCTATAATAAATTAATCTCTTTAAAACCCTTTTAGGGATATAAACTATTAGCTAGATTATTATATAGCTAATGCTCTAAAGATTTATATAAAATATACTAGTACTTTATAATAATAAAGCTATAGATAATTAGGAAGGTAAAGAACCCCTATAATCTAAAACTATAGATAATAATAAAGTATAGTAAACACTACCTAATCCTAATCTAGGTAAAGGTATAAATAATATAAATAACCTAGATAAAGCATTATAAAGATACTATAAGGTTATATAAGCTAAGCTATATTACCTTTAAAAAATATAGGAGATTTTATAAATAAAGATATAGATTAGAGAGCTTAAGGTAAATCTAGGATTAGCTAGACCTTCTCTAAGACTTATAATTACCCCTTAAACTTTAGCTATAGTTTTACTAGTAGTCTATAGTAACTTAGTAGTAATTATATAGTAAAATAGTTTTATTAAGATATAAATAAAAATACCTATATATAAAGGGGATATATATAAGAACCTATAGAATTTCTTAGTAAATTTAAATATATTATTTAAATTAAATTACTGTACCTTTAAGGATAATATAACTAAGGTAGTGTATATAGGTAGCTGCCTAGCTAATAATATAAAGTAATAATAGATATATTATATAGCTATAGATAGGTATATAGATTACTTATTATTTATATATGTAAGTTTTCTAGAATAGCTAAAAACTAGAATAATAAATAAGGGTATAAGATACTTAGAAGTAATAAAAACACTAGTAAATCTTAGGTAAAAGAGTAACTAATTATTTTAAGCCTTTATAAGAGCTTAGACTAAGGTAAAAGCTAAGTTACCTAAAGCAATCCCTATATATTTATAAATTACTATTTTTCTAAATAGCTTAAATAATACTATAAGAAAGTAAATAATTAGCTAAGAGATTTTAATAACTTAGAGCTAGTTATAAGGCTAGGGTAAGAAAGTAAAGATTATAATAAGTTTAGGCTAAAGTAATAAAAAAAGTTAAGACTTTAAAAGAAAGAGATAATACTTTATATTACCTATAGATAAGGTATAGTAATAAAGTAAAGATTAAGTAAAAAAGCTATTTTTAGTATACTATAAATATAGAAAGCCTAGATATACTATACTAGCTTATTAAGCACTAGACTATTTTACCTATAAAAGTAATAAGTATATAACTAAGAGGTATAGTAAAAGTAGTAATAAAGCTATATTACCTAATATAATACTAGTTTAAATAGTATAGACTTAGGAATATAATCTTACTATAGAATACCCTATAGATAATAGAATAAGAATATAAGTATCTCTATAATAAAATAATTAGTAATTAGCTATAAAAGCGCTATTTAATATAGGTATATAGTTCTTAATAATTTATCCTAAATTATTATTAAAAAAGGATTAGGAGAATATAATCTAATTAAACTAGGTACTAGAGAGTGTAAGCTAATAAGAGATTTTATATTAAGGGATTTTAAAAATATTAATAAAAGTAAAAAATAGTATAGGATTTATAAAAGTCTATTAAGTTAGCTACTATATTACTAATATAGGTAAAGGATAATACTAGGTATAGATTAGACTAAAGAATATTTACCTATAATTATATATTAGGATTAGGGATTTTAGAGATATCTAGTAACTATAGAATACCTCTCTTTTATTTATAGTAAGTAATAAATATATAAAGACAAAAATTAAGTAATGGTTTTATTACTATTTAGGGTAATAAAGATTAGGCTAAGTATTCTAAAAAATAAAAATTAGAAAGAAAAGGGTAAGGACTAATTAAAGAACCTAGTAGTAATAAAAGTATAATTAAATAGTAAAGTAGCTATATAGTTACTAGAATATACTTACTAGTAATAAAAAAGTAAAGGTATTATAGTTATACTAATTTTAGAAAGTATAAGTAGTAAATAAGCTATATTAAATTAAGGTATAAGCACTTAATGCCTTATACTAATAATTCTAAAGGAATATATAAAGTTTATAAATATTTTTTCTAAAGAGCTAGTAAGTAAGCTTTCTAAACTAAGGGACTATACTTATATAATTAAATTAGAAAAAGGGAAAACACTACCTTAAGGGCTTATATATAATTTAGCTAAAAAGAAGCTATTAGTTCTTAGAGAGTACCTTATAAGTATATAGCTTAAAGGGTAGATTAGAAAATTAGTTAGCCTAGCTAAAGCCTTAATTTTATTTATTCTAAAGAAAGGAGGGAAATTAAGGCTTTATATAGATTATAGGGGCTTAAATAAGATTATAATTAAGAATAAGGCCTCTTTACCTCTTATTACTAAAATTCTTAATTAATTAGTAAGTATAGTTATTTTTATAGTTCTTAATCTAAAAGATATATATTACTAGCTATATATCCGCTTAGGTAATAAGTAAAAGATAGCCTTTTATTATTACTATAGCTACTTTAAATATCTTATAATACTATTTAGACTAGTTAATATACTAGTAATCTTTTAGGAGTATATTAATAATACTTTTAAAGGACTTATTAATAAGACCTATATTATTTACCTAGATAATATACTAATATATAGTAGTAAGGTTAAGAAGCATATAAAGCATATTAAATAAATTCTATATAGGCTTAGAAATATAAGCCTTTTTATTAACCTTAAGAAGGATTTATTTTTAGTTAAGAAAGTTAAATTCTTAGGCTTTAAGATATTAGTAAAAGGTATTATAATAAATCTAGTAAGAGTTAAGGTAATTATAACCTAGCTAATACTATATAGTGTTTTTAATATTTAGTTATTCCTTAGTTTTACTAGATTTTACTACTATTTTATTAAATAGTATAGTAAAGTTATTATTCTATTAATAGATTATCTTAGAGGGTAGTAACTAGTAATATTTAACCTAGAACCTTCTAAGTTAGTAGTATTTAGAGAACTTTAATAAAGATTTTAAGAAGCGCTAATTTTAGTATATTTTAACTTACTTATATATCTTAGAGTAAAGATAGATATATCTAGATATATAATTAGGGCTATACTTATAATATATATACTAGGTTACTAGCACCTAGTTATATTTATATTAAGGAAAATAACTAATACTAAATTATACTATTTAATACCTAATAGCGAATTATTAGCTATCTAAGAGGCTTTTTATATATAGAGACACTACCTTACTTATTTAGCTTATTTAATTAAGGTTATTATAAACTATTTAAACTATAAGTACCTAGCTATAAAGCCTAAGCTTACTAGTAGGTAGGTAACTATACTTAATAAGCTTTATCCTTTTAACTTTAAGATTATATATTATATAGGGAAATTAAATCCTACTAACCTACTTTTAAGAAGACTAGATTTTATAAGTAAGGTAAGGAAAGCAAAAGTAGTAACTATATAACTTCCTACCTTTTTATCTAAATTTATAGATACTAAGTAATAGGAATACCTTAGTAATACTATTAGTACTATAGGTTCTATAAAAACATTGCTTAGTATAACTAATAGTTAGTTATAATAACACTATAATAATACTACTAATATCTAGGGTTTTAAAAAATCATAACTTAACTATATTCCTAAAGAACCTAATAATCTAGATAATCTTAGAAGAGTTATATTAGTAAGGTTATTTAATACTTTTAATTCTTTTATTAATAAGTAATAAGCTAGCTATAGTAATACTACTAGTACCTAGTATATATTTAGTTTATTACTTAGTTATTTTAATTTTCCTATTAGACTAGCTACTACTATTAGGGGTAGACTAGTATAGGTTATTACTAGTAAGTAGTAAGGGTTTCTCTTAAAAACATTACTTATTTATATACCTATAAGACTAAAAGTATCTATTAAACTAATTACTTATAAAGATATTATAGCTAGGATTTAATTTATTTAAAGAACCTCTTCTAAGTTTATCTCTAACTTTCTAGAAAAAAGCTTAGAATTAAAACCCTTAATTTAAGTCTTATTATATAAAGTATAGTAAGGGAATAACTTTACTATAGGTTAATTAAAGTTACTTAAAAGCAGTAATTTAGTAGTATTTTAGATATAGTTTATTAGACTCTTTAAGCTATTAATATTTAAGAATTATATTTTTATCCCTTTAGAAATAAGAAAAGAAATTTTATTACTAACTTATAATAACCTTATTACTAGGTATTAAGAAGTAAGTAAAACTCTTTATTAGATTATAAACTAATATTATTAGCTAATAATAAAGAAAGATATAAAGGTATATATTAGTACTTATATAAGTTATTAAACTTTAAAACTAAGGCATTATAAACTATATAGTAAGCTAGCTATATTACTAGTGCTTAATTACCCTTTTTAAGAATTATTAATAGATTTTATTACTAGACTTTTACTAGTAAAAGATTTAAACTAGACCTATAATATAATTCTAGTTATTATTAACTAATTTATAAAATATAGTATTTATATTCCTATATTAATATAACTAACTAGTAATAGGCTAGTAAATATATTCTTAGAATATGTTTTTAGAGATTATAAAGCTCTAAAAGGTATTATAATAGACTAAGGTTCTATATTTACTAGTGGTTTCTAGATAACTTTTTATTATCTTCTTATAACTAAGCGGCTACTTAGCATTGCTTTTTATCCCTAGATAAATAGCTAGATAGAACGTTTAAACTAGGTCCTAGAATATTATTTAAGGGCTTTTGCTTATGCTAAATAAACTAATTAGGCAGATAACCTATTATTAGCATAGTTTATATATAATATAAGTAATTATATAATACATAGCTACATACTAGTAAAGGAATTATAAGGTTATAATCCCAGAGGTTTACAATAAGTAGTTATAGATATCCCTTTAGTAAATAATTAAGCTAAAAGTAAAGTCTTAGCACTAAGAGAGAAACTGTCACGGCTTGAGCGTAGGGTTAAATAAACGAAGTAATAGCTAAGATTCTTGTAGTTACTACTAGGAAAATACTAGCTAGGGGCAGGTGCATAAAGGTTTTAATCTCTAACCTAGCACTAATAATATATATAGTCTTTAAGAAATACCTTACTTTATAAGCATATAGCTATCTTATAGCTAGCTAGCCTCTTTATTATTTATATAGCTTAAAGGTTCTTTAAAGATTCGGTTTAATAAATATCCTATCTCTAACCTTTACGCTTCTAATATAATACTCCCCTAATATATAATTAACCTTAATTATAAAATAAGCTACTTACTTAAGGTATAGTTACTATAATAAAGCTTATAAAGAAAAATAAGATAAGGTACCTTATAACTAAATATATAAGTAAATAAAATAATAATAATATTATTACTAATTATAAATAACCCCCTTTATTATAAGTAATAGTGTTTAAATAGTAGCCTATATATAGCTTTAATATAGTAAAATAAATATTATTACTTATTATATAGCTAGACTAAAAAAATAGATAACTTATATTAATTTTTATAATTAGTTTAAATAAATAAGGTACCTAACACTATAGTTCTAGATAGTCTAACTAGAGGGTTTGTATTATAGTTACTATAAGTTTATAGCTATTAGGTATATATATAAGTGGTAAAGCTAATAGTTATTATTATAATTTATAGATTACTTATATATAATATATTAGATTACTTAAGGAGTCTATAGTTAATATAAAAGAGACTAATTTTTCCTCTCTTTTATATACTTTCTTTCTCCTATAATAATGCTTAACCTTATAAGTTACCCTTACTTACTAAGTAGTAGCTTTCTTACTGCTATTATACTATAATTACTAATCTTTTTTAGTCTTTAAATATTATTATTATTTATTACTATTTATCTTAGTCTTTTATCTTATTCTTAGTTATTAGTTTATTTACTTCTAGTTATAATTTATATCTAGTCTATTATAGCTAACTTATAGCTAGTTTACTATATCTAATACTTATATAGAAACTCCCCCTTTATTAATAGCTTATAAAGGTTAAGCTATTAAGAAATCTTTATTAAAGTCTCCTAAGAAGTTATTTCCTTAGAAGCAAACTACTTCTAAAATTTTAATACAAGTTTACTATATCTTTATAGTATCTTTATTACTAACTTACTACTAGTAATATAATAAGTAAGAAGATTCTATATATATAATACTCTTAGTAAGTAGTAATATAAAATATCTTACTAAAAAATAATACTTATAATATTCTAGGATATCTTATTAATAATAAGACCTTCCTTATAGAATATAAAGAATTTATAAGTATAACTTCTTTACTTACTTATTACTTCTTTATTACTAATATTCTAATAGGCTACTTAATAAAATATACTTACTACTTCTAAAATAATAAAAACTACCTTATAGTATATCTTTCTTATTTAGAATTTACTTACTTATTACTAATATACTACTAGTATTTAGCTTAAATTATATAGCTTTATAATAAGCTATTTAAACTTATTAAAGCTACTCTAAAAGGTAGCTACTACTATTAGAATAAAGTAAGTATAATTCTATTACTTAAACACTAGATTATTACTAACTTACTAATAGTGTATTATAAAAATAAAGAAAAAGCTATAAAATACTATTTTATTCTATAAAAATTCTAATAAGTATAAATATATTTACTATGCTTAAATAACTACTAATACTACTTATAAAGTAAAGAGTAATAAGTATATTATAATAGTACTACTAAGTAATACTATAAACCTTAAGATATAGATTAATATTTTAAATAGTTTTTACTTTATAGCCTAGAATATTCTAATAGTAAGCTTTCTTAATATATATAGCTAATACCTAACTAACTTATTAGTAGTTTATACCCTATATTACTAACCTACCTAATTATATTAATTTTATTAAGCTCCCTAGTAAACTTTAAGTCTATATATATAAAAAAGGGAATTCTAATAATAAAGATACTTCTAAGGCCTTTACCTTTATAGTTACTATAGCTACTACTACTACTAAGAAACTAGTAATCCTAGTAACTAACTTTATTATAAAGGGGTAAGTGCTTAGTAGCTATATAATAGATTATTTAAGTTATTTAAGTAAATTAACTTTATTTTCTAATATCTTACTATATTAACTTATAAATTATAATTATCTTATATTAACTTTATTACTTAACTATTACTTATAGTTATTAATAATTTCTCTAGTGCTAAAATCCCTTTTTAATACCTAAGAATTCTCTAAAGTATTATAGCCCTTTTATTTAACTAGATATTTATAATACCTTCTATTATAGTAATATAAAATAATTCTCTTAACTTAAAACTCTTATTTATTATCTTTAATATTATCCTATAGTAAGGATATATCTTCTATATTAGTTAAGTCCCCTTTAAAAGGCTTAAGACTAGTAATATTAAATATATTATATAATTAAGTCCTAGGTAGTAACTTTAATTAATATACTAATCTATAACTCTTAATTACCTTTTTAATCTTATAAGGGCTTAAATACTTTATAGCTAGCTTCCTACTAGGTTATCTTAAATTAATATTCTTTATTAATAGTAAAATATAATTACTAACTTTAAACCTTATTAGAGTTCTTTTCTAGTTATAATATTTCTTATACTAAGTTTATAAGTTACTTAAAAGCTATTTAATTATAGTATATTTCTCTCTTAGTACTAAGACTTTACTTTTAGCTTAATTATTTACTAAAGGGATATTTATAATTACTTATTACAAACCTCTAGGATTATAACCTTATAATACCTTTACTAGTATATAGCTATATATTATATAATTACTTATATTATATATAAACTACGCTAATAATAGGTTATCTGCCTAATTAGTCTATTTAGTATAAGTAAAAGCCCTTAAATAATATTCTAGGACCTAGTTTAAATATTCTATCTAGCTATCTATTTAGGGGTAAAAAGCAGTGCTAAGTAGCCGCTTAGTTATAAGAAAATAATAAAAAGTTATCTAGAAATTACTAGTAAATATAAAACCTTAGTTTATTATAATACCTTTTAAAGCTTTATAATCTCTAAAAATATATTCTAAGAACATAGTTACTAGCCTATTACTAGTTAGTTATATTAATATAGGAATATAAATACTATATTTTATAAATTAGTTAATAATAACTAGAATTATATTATAGGTCTAGTTTAAATCTTTTACTAGTAGAAATCTAGTAATAAAATCTATTAATAATTCTTAAAAAGGGTAATTAGGCACTAGTAGTATAGCTAGCTTACTATATAGTTTATAATACCTTAGTTTTAAAGTTTAATAACTTATATAAGTGCTAATATATACCTTTATATCTTTCTTTATTATTAGCTAATAATATTAGTTTATAATCTAATAAAGAGTTTTACTTACTTCCTAATGCCTAGTAATAAGGTTATTATAAATTAGTAATAAAATTTCTTTTCTTATTCCTAAAGGGATAAAAATATAATTCTTAAATATTAATAGCTTAGAAAGTCTAATAAACTATATCTAGAATACTACTAAATTACTACTTTTAAGTAACTTTAATTAACCTATAGTAAAGTTATTCCCTTACTATACTTTATATAATAAGACTTAAATTAAGGGTTTTAATTCTAAGCTCTTTTCTAAAAAGTTAGAGATAAACTTAGAAAAGATTCTCTAAATAAATTAAATCCTAGCTATAATATCTTTATAAGTAATTAGTTTAATAAATACTTCTAGTCTTATAGGTATATAGATAAGTAATGTTTTTAAGGGGCGCCCTTACTACTTACTAGTAATAACCTATACTAGTTTACCCCTAATAGTAATAGCTAGTCTAATAGGAAAATTAAAATAACTAAGTAATAAACTAAATATATACTAGGTACTAGTAGTATTACTATAGCTAGCTTATTACTTATTAATAAAAGAATTAAAAGTATTAAATAACCTTACTAATATAACTCTTCTAAGATTATTTAGATTATTAGGTTCTTTAGGAATATAGTTAAGTTATAATTTTTTAAAACCCTAGATATTAGCAGTATTATTATAGTGTTATTATAACTAACTATTAGTTACACTAAGTAATGTTTTTATAGAACCTATAGTACTAATAGTATTACTAGGGTATTCTTATTACTTAGTATCTATAAATTTAGATAAAAAGGTAGGAAGTTATATAGTTATTACTTTTGCTTTCCTTACCTTACTTATAAAATCTAGTCTTCTTAAAAGTAAGTTAGTAGGATTTAATTTCCCTATATAATATATAATCTTAAAGTTAAAAGAATAAAGCTTATTAAGTATAGTTACTTACCTATTAGTAAGCTTAGGCTTTATAGCTAGGTACTTATAGTTTAAATAGTTTATAATAACCTTAATTAAATAAGCTAAATAAGTAAGGTAGTGTCTCTATATATAAAAAGCCTCTTAGATAGCTAATAATTTGCTATTAGGTATTAAATAGCGTAATTTAGTATTAGTTACTTTCCTTAATATAAATATAACTAGGTACTAGTAACCTAGTATATATATTATAAGTATAGCCTTAATTATATATCTAAATACGTCTATCTTTACTCTAAGATATATAAGTAAGTTAAAATATATTAAAATTAGCGCTTCTTAAAATTTTTATTAAAGTTCTCTAAATACTACTAACTTAGAAGGTTCTAGATTAAATATTACTAGTTACTACCCTTTAAGGTAATCTATTAATAGAATAATAACTTTACTATACTATTTAATAAAATAGTAGTAAAATCTAGTAAAACTAAGGAATAACTAAATATTAAAAACACTATATAGTATTAGCTAGGTTATAATTACCCTAACTCTTACTAGGTCTATTATAATACCTTTTACTAATATCTTAAAGCCTAAGAATTTAACTTCCTTAACTAAAAATTAATACTTCTTAAGGTTAATAAAAAGGCTTATATCCCTAAGCCTATATAGAATTTATTTAATATATTCTATATACTTCTTAACTATACTACTATATATTAGTATATTATCTAGGTAAATAATATAAGTCTTATTAATAAGTCCTTTAAGAGCATTATTAATATACTTCTAAAAGATTACTAGTGTATTAACTAGTCTAAATAGTATTATAAGATATTTAAAGTAGCTATAGTAATAATAAAAGGCTATCTTTTACTTATTACCTAAGTAAATATATAGCTAGTAGTATATATCTTTTAGATTAAGGACTATAAAAATAACTATACTTACTAATTAATTAAGAATTTTAGTAATAAGGGGCAAAGGGGCCTTATTCTTAATTATAATCTTATTTAAGCCTTTATAATCTATATAAAGCCTTAATTTCCCTTCTTTCTTTAGAATAAATAAAATTAGGGCTTTAGCTAAGCTAACTAATCTTCTAATCTACCCTTTAAGCTATATACTTATAAGATACTCTCTAAGAACTAATAGCTTCTTTTTAGCTAAATTATATATAAGCCCCTAAGGTAGTGTTTTCCTTTTTTCTAATTTAATTATATAAGTATAGCCCCCTAGTTTAAGAAGCTTACTTACTAGCTCTTTAGAAAAAATATCTATAAACTCTATATATTCCTTTAGAATTATTAGTATAGGGTATTAGGTACTTATACCTTAATTTAATATAGCTTATTTACTACTTATACTTTCTAAAATTAGTATAACTATAATACCTTTACTTTTTTACTACTAGTAAGCATATTCTAGTAACTATATAGCTACTTTACTATTTAATTATGCTTTTATTACTACTAGGTTCTCTAATTAGTTCTTACCCTTTTCTTTCTAATTTTTATTTTTTAGAATACTTAGCCTAATCTTTATTACCCTAAATAATAATAAAACCACTACTTATTTTTTCTCTTTATATATTTATTACTTACTATAAATAAAGAAGAGGTATTCTATAGTTACTAAATATCTCTAAAATCCCTAATCCTAATATATAATTATAGGTAAATATTCTTTAGTCTAATTTATACCTAGTATTATCCCTTTACCTATATTAGTAATATAGTAGCTAACTTAATAGACTTTTATAAATCCTATATTATTTTTTACTTTTATTAATATTTTTAAAATCCCTTAATATAGAATCTCTTTTTAGCTTATACTCTCTAGTACTTAGTCTAATTAGATTATATTCTTTTAATCCTCTTTTAATAATAATTTAGAATAAATTATTAAGAACTATATACCTATATTAAATAGCGCTTTTATAGCTAATTACTAGTTATCTGTCATAACCCAAAGGTGTGCGGGTAAGCCACTAGACCAAAAGATCCACCAATGCTAGCTCTTGCTACATTGCACCTTATAATTGATTATTAGGCCTGCCTATAAACGCGCGCACCTAACAATTATCCCTTCCCTTGTAAGGCTTGTCCTAAGCTAAGGGCCCCACACAGGCTAGCGGCTAGTAATAACGCAACCTTAGCTTGGATTAGGCCTGGTTATCCATAGCCTCTAAGATAATCAACTAATTATAAACCCCTAAGGCCTAGTACGCATAACAGCTAGGCCTATACATTACCTAGTGCACGTGACCTTGTATAGGTGTGCACCTGTACTTGCCCTGTGAGCCTAACGTAAGCTGCCTAGCCTAGCAATTCAAACCTAGACCTATTAGGTTAATCTAACTACGGGAATTAAACCTAGGACCTAGCGCACGCCCCACCCACGAGGATTTGAACCTAGGACTAGCACACACTAGAAGACCCGTAAGAGCTAGCATTAATGTCATAACCCAAAGGTGTGCGGGTAAGCCACTAGACCAAAAGATCCACCAATGCTAGCTCTTGCTATATTGCACCTTACAATTGATTATTAGGCCCGCCCACGAACGCGCGCACCTGACATTATCTTATTATAAAGATACCTATATTCTTATTCTATTATCTATAGGGTATTCTATAGTAAGATTATATTCCTAGGTCTATACTATTTAAACTAGTATTATATTAAGTAATATAGCTTTATTACTACTTTTACTATACCTCTTAGTTATATACCTATTACTTTTATAGGTAAAATAGTCTAGTGCCTAATAAGCTAGTATAGTATATCTAAGCTTTCTATATTTATAGTATACTAGAAATAGCTTTTTTACTTAATCTTTACTTTATTACTATACCTTATTTATAGGTAATATAGAGTATTACCTTTTGCTTTTAGGGTCTTAACTTTTTTTATTACTTTAGCCTAAACTTATTATAATCTTTACTTTCTTACCCTAGCCTTATAACTAGCTCTAAGTTATTAGAATCTCTTAGCTAATTATTTACTTTCTTATAGTATTATTTAAGCTATTTAGAAAAATAGTAATTTATAGATATATTAGGATTACTTTAGGTAACTTAGCTTTTACCTTAGTCTAAGCTTTTATAAAGGCTTAAAATAATTAGTTACTCTTTTACCTAAGATTTACTAGTGTTTTTATTACTTCTAAGTATCTTATACCCTTATTTATTATTCTAGTTTTTAGCTATTCTAAAAAACCTACCTATATAAATAATAAGTAATCTATATACCTATCTATAGCTATATAATATATCTATTATTACTTTATATTATTAGCTAGGTAACTACCTATATATATTACCTTAGTAGTATTATCCTTAAAGGTATAGTAGTTTAATTTAAATAATATATATAAATTTACTAGGAAATTCTATAGGTTCTTATATATATCCCCTTTATATATAGGTATTTTTATCTATATCTTAATAAAACTATTTTACTATATAATTACTACTAAGTTACTATAGACTACTAGTAAAACTATAGCTAAAGTTTAAGGGGTAATTATAAGTCTTAGAGAAAGTCTAGCTAATCCTAGATTTACCTTAAGCTCTCTAATCTATACCTTTATTTATAAAATCTCTTATATTTTCTAAAGGTAATATAGCTTAGCTTATATAACCTTATAGTATCTTTATAATGCTTTTTCTAGGTTATTTATATTATTTATACCTTTACCTAGATTAGGATTAGGTAGCGTTTACTATACCCTATTATTATCTATAGTTTTAGATTATAGGGGTTCTTTACTTTCCTAATTATCTATAGCTTTATTATTATAAGGTACTAGTATATTTTATATAAATCTTTAAAGCATTAGCTATATAATAATCTAGCTAATAGTTTATATCCCTAAAAGGGTTTTAGAGAGATTAATTTATTATAGCTTAAGTATAAGGTTAAATAAATAAAGTAATAGCTAAGATTCTTATAGTTACTATTAGAAAGATACTAGCTAGGGGTAGGTATATAAAGGTTTTAATCTCTAACCTAGTACTAATAATATATATAGTCTTTAAGGAATACCCTGCTTTATAAGCACATAGCTATCTTATAGCTAGCTAGCCTCTTTATTATCTATATGGCCTAAAGGTCCTCTAAAGATTTGCTTTGATAAACGTCCTGTCTCTAACCTCTGCGCTCCTAACAGAAACACACTATAATTAAATAGCTTTTAAGTAACTTATAAACTTAGTATAAGAAATATTATAACTAGAAAAGAACTCTAATAAGGTTTAAAGTTAGTAATTATATTTTACTATTAACAAAGAATATTAATTTAAGATAACCTAGTAGGAAGCTAGCTATAAAGTACCTAGGCCCCTATAAGATTAAAAAGGTAATTAGGAGTTATAGATTAGTGTATTAATTAAAGTTACTACCTAGGACTTAATTATATAATATATTTAATATTACTAGTCTTAAGCCTTTTAAAGGGGACCTAACTAATATAGAAGATATATCCTTACTATAGGATAATATTAAAGATAATAAATAAGAGTTTAAAGTTAAGAGAATTATTTTATATTACTATAATAGAAAGCATTATAAATATCTAGTTAAATAGAAAGGCTATAATACTTTAGAGAATTCTTAGGTATTAAAAAGGGATTTTAGCACTAGAGAAATTATTAATAACTATAAGCAATAGTTAAGTAGTAAAGTTAATATAAGATAGTTATAATTTATAAGTTAACGTAATAAGATATTAGAAAATAAAGTTAATTTACTTAAACAACTCGAACAATCTATCGCGCAGCTACTAAGCACCTACCCCTCCATGACAGAGTTAGTCACCGGGACCGCCGGTTCCTTAGCGGTGGCATTGTTATTATTGTTTTGTTCACCCACGCGTCTAGTCGCAAGGTGCCTTATCTTATTTTTTCTTTGCAAGCTTTATTACAGTGACTACGCCCTAAGCAAGCAGCTTATTTTACGATCAAGGTTAATCGTATATTAGGGGAGTATTATATTAGGAGCGTAAAGGTTAGAGATAGGATGTTTATTAGAGCGGATCTTTAAAGGACCTTAAGGCCATGTGGATAATAAAGAGGCTAGCTAGCTATAAGATAGCTATATACTTATAAAGTAAGGTATTCCTTAAAGACTATATATATTATTAGTACTAGGTTAGAGATTAAAACCTTTATGCACTTACCCCTAGCTAGTATCTTCCTAGTAGTAACTACAAGAATCTTAGCTATTACTTCGTTCATTCAACCCTACGCACAAGCCATGACACTAACCTTATAAGTCTCTTAACCTAGCTTTCTATATAAATTATTAATTTGTTTAAATTAATTAAAGTTAAAAGGGCTAAATTTAGCAATGCTTTTATTATTATATTAGCTAGATTATTACCACTATTAATCTAACTAACCTTATAGATCTCCCTTCTCTTATATAACTATTAAAGGGCTATAATATTAATTATTAGCTACTTCTCCTTTATAATACCTAGCTTTATAAGGTATTTATATAATAAAAAAGAGTTAGTATAAAGAATTATTAGAATTTAAGGTATCTTTAATTAGTCTGTAATTATATAGAGAGTTATAGATATTATATACGTAATATTAGCGCCTTAAACCATGCTATATAGCTTAGATATAAGTGCGCTATAGGTTATATACTTGCTTTTTATACAGCTATATATAATAATATTGCCTTTTAAGATAAACATATTATTATTTTTATTACTTTATTACTAATTATAATTATATACCTAATTTATAAGCTAAGGTCTTTGTTATTAGTAAGGGACTTATTTATAAATATAAAGAGCTTTACTTCTTTAAAAGTTAAGGGAATATACTATAATCCCTATTACTAATGCTTAATTTACTACTTAAGGCGTTTATTAAGTTATAAGATATTATTAGTAAAGGGTTCTTAGTGTTATATAGTAATTAATAGGTTATAAGATACTTTAGGTTAATAGACTATTATAATATAGCTCCCTTAGGCTCTTTACTTAATATAATCTTGCTTTACTATTAGTAATTATAGGTTAATTTCCTTAATCTTCTAACTTTAGCCCTTTTAGGTTAGGGTTAGCAAGTTATTAGCATTCTAGGTTAGAATATAGCTATTAAAAATAAGGGGATTTATAGTTATTAGGTATTGTTTTTCTTTTACTATAAACTTTACCTTTTAAAGCTCTCTTTCTTCTTTATTAAAGAAGTTATTATTACTAAGGCCTAGGGTATTATCTATTTATATTCCTATAATACTAAAGAGATTCTTATTATTTATAGCTATAATAAGTAAGTATAGATTATATATTAAAGTTATTATATTAAGATTATCTTTATAATAGTAATAGTAAGTTACTTAGTAATAAGTTCTTACTTTTATAATCCTATATAAAGGCTTAATTACCTTTATTACTATACCTTTAGGGAATTAATAAGCTATTTACTTTAGTATTCTTATAATAACTAGCCTATTTAAAGTTATTTATAACTAAATATAGGCTTATATAATATCCTATAACTAAAGATAAATCCCCCTTTATCTTAATAATAAAGTAAGAGCTATAATAATCTATTAACTTAATTACTATATTATTAGTAATTAGGTTAAAATAGCCTCCTTTCCTTTATTATTATACCCTTATATAATAAGGCATAACTTCTTATATAGTAATTTAGTCCCCTTACCTTTAATCTCTTAAACTATATAAGAATTAAAGATTCTCTTATCTCTATGCTTTATAAAATTAAATATTATAAACTTAAATATATTATAGGCTTATAAAGTATTAATCTTAGCTTAGTTAGATTATTTAAAGAGATTATTTAAAGAGATTATTTAAAGAGATTATTTAAAGAGATTACTTAAAGTTATAATCTTTCTCTCTTAGTAAAGTTAGAAAGTAAGCTTTTAGTTAGCTTTTTCTTTTACTATAAGGAATAATATATTTAATATTTCTTTAGTAATAATCTCTTTAATTAATACTTTCTCTTAGTCTTTATTAATAAGTATATAATTTTTTACTTTAATAGCCTTTACTTTTATAGCTTTATTAGCCTCTATAGTTAATATTCTTCTTTCTATACCTTAGTTAAGGTAAAATTAAATAGTAAGGTTTTTTCTTAGCTTTCTTTTCTTTCTCTTAACTAAAGGCACTTCCTTCTTTTTTATCTTTTCCTTAGTGCCTTTTACTAGTAGCTTATCTCCTTAGCTTACTTTTTCCTTCCTTTTAGGTTTTTTTTCTTTATAAAAAGTCTTTAAAGTAAATATATTCTCCCTAGAATCTTAAGTCTTTACTTTCTTACCCTTATTATACTATAAGTCCTTATAGTATAGCTTTACTACTATAAAGTAAAACTTAGCTAAGCTATAAGGTATCTTAACTATATAAGTCTTTTTATTAGTAACTAATAGCTTATAAAAGCTATACTATTCTCCTTTTTCTCTTTATATATATATATTAGCCTATAATAGTAGCTAATATATTAGTAATATATTAGGGCTATTATAAGCACTAAAGGTATTATAAACCTACCTCTTAGCTAGGTAATAGTAAACTTTATTAGTTACTTTCTAAATTACTTTAGCTTATTAAATAATAAAGATACTTAGTAATAACTTATTTATTATTTATAGGTAAGCTTTAAAGACTAGTAATATAGGTATAAGGCTATCTAGACTTACTAAGTTATTAATAGCCTTAATAGCTATTTAAAGTTATTACTTAGGGGTAATCTCTTTACTAATTAAGTCTATAATAATATTATAAGCCTAGTAAAGAGATTTATAGTATCTTTTAACCTTTCTAATACTATTATAGGCTTTAATAGGTATCTTATTAATCTTAATTAATCTTAAGTAAGTATAGTGCTTAAATTTAGTTAAAGTAAAGTTATTACTAGTATTATAGATAATTTAATCTAGAGGGCCTAGATAGGTATCTATCTAGTACTCTCTAATTATATCCTAAATATTATAAGCTTTTTGCTTCTTAGGGTTAAGGAATTAGGCTGCTTAGAATAAGGTTACTAAATTAATAATATAAAGGACTAGTTAACTATTAATTTGTATCATATTAATAATAATCTTATAGTTAAAGTTATAGTTATCTTTAATTAAGAATTTAAATTAGCTAGGGGCCTTTCTATTTATCTAATAATAATAATAGACCTAGGTTAACTTCTTAATTATACGGCGTTTAATATTATAACTAGCCTAGTAAAGAATTTTTGTAAGCCGCTAAACTAAGGGATAACTAAATTATTAGTAAAGTTAACGGATCTCTCTTTCTAATAGATAGAAGGCAGCGGTTTCTCTTGCCTCTAATAGCCACTAAGGGTAGCCTTATTTACATATAATAGGTATGGTATTATTATCTTAGATTAGCATATTAGCAAGGTTATCTATCCTAACCTTTGTAAGATCTATGTTAGTAAGGGAAAAGAGAAAAGGTATAGCTATATTAAGGATATAGAAATTAATTTAGCTAAGCTTTATTAGTATATAAATAACGCTGCGTGTGGTCGCTAAACTAGCACTAAAGTTAATAACTTCTAGGTTATAGGGTTTAATCTTTAATAATAGTATTAATCTTAATAAGGCTTTAACTTATACTAGGCTAGTAGTTAATTAGCCTAAAGCTTTTATATCTAGTATAATTCCTCTAAAGACTTCTTTAGAATAGTGTCCTTTAAAGGCATAATAGATTAAATAGTCCTTATTAGAAGCCTCTTTAAGGTATAGCTCTTGCTTAAGCAGGGCGTGTTAAAAGGCCTGATTTTTAAGCGTTATAAGGATATTAACATTATCTATTATCTATAATCCTAAATAGAAGAATTATATAATACTAAGGTATGCCTTTAATAGTAGCTTCTCTTTAATATTATTATTATTATTATCTTAAGCTTAAGTATAGGTCTTAAGCTAAGATTCCTAGTCTTCTAGTTTCTCTATCTTAGCATTAGTATTACCTTTAAAAAAGCAAGGAATACTTAGAACTTTCTCTTTATAGGAGGTAAGTAATAGTTCTTACTAGCTTACTACCTCTCTTTCTCCTTCTAATACTTAGTATTAGTATAGTTTAATAACTAATAGCTACTCTTACTATATATAAAGTATTACTTAGGGTGTCTAGAGGTATTATAATAGCTTTCTCTTCCTTAATCTCTTTAATTCTAGTGGCTATATTAATAGTTAGTAAATATTACCTCTAATAGGTCTTCTTCTTATTACTAGAGGTATTAGGTACTCCTTACACTACCCTCTATAATCACGATTAATTTGCGGAGGTTACTAGTAAGGTTCTTAAAGCCTAGCGTGTGTATATATTTAACTATCTAATATTTAGGGATACTAAAGACTGTGTTTAAGGTTTACTTATAAAGCTTTATATTTACTATATTAGAGGGATATAGTTCTCTATAGACTCTCTTTAGAGTGGTTAATAAGGTCTTAAGGCATTTAAGCTTGCTCTTTTTAGGGTTCTAAGTAATAATATTCTTAAGGGTTATATTGCTTTATTTATAATAGTAAAACTATTAATTACTTTCTATCTTAAAGTGTTAATAAATATTTATAACTATCTTATTATAAGAGAGATTCTTACTAGAAAGGTAGTTAAGGAAATGTTATTTTATATCTCCTATTAATATAATAGGGAATGCTTTGCTAAAGTGTAATTTAGGGAGGTTAATTTAGTTATATTTACTCTTAAAGAGTGTAAGCTTTAGCGTAAGGAAGTTATATAGCTTTTTGCTATAGTAGTTACTATTCTTATATATCTTTATAAGCTTAGAAATCTTCTTTATTATTTACTTATTAAAAGGAAGGTATTAAAAAGGAAGGGTAAGTTAGGTATTTTATTAAGGCTTAAACTCCTAGTATAATTAAGATTATTATAGAGATTTTTATAGAGGGTGTAGTAACTACTTCTTTTAAGGATTAGAGTAAATAAAGGTCTTTAGGGTAGTAACTTAGGGAAATTGCGTTTAAGGTAGTTTAGGAGATTATAATTTATCTCTTTATAGTGCTATTATTATTTCTTAAAGTATATGTTTAAGGGTAGTAAGGATAGGAAGGCTTACTCCTTAGGGAATATTAATACTATTATCTTATAAAGAGCTTTATAGTTCTCTTATAAGTTTACTACTAGCTCTTTTAAATATATCTTTAGTCTAGCCTTTAAAGTCTTCTTTAAAGTTCTCCTAAAGGTCTTCTCCTTACTAACCTTAGTGTTTACTAGTGTAAATAAACCTTATAATTTAGTTATTAAGCTTAGGCTATATAGCAGTCTTTAGGTCTAGTTAGGTAAGTTTTTCCTAATCCCTTATAAGCATAAATGTATATAGCTATAGTTACCTTAGTAAACTATCTTTTTCTAGTCTTTTAGGAGCTATTACTAAAGATCCTTAAGATACCTTAGTATTAGGGGAAGTAATATAAGGGGTGCTTCTTATTAATTATCTAATATCTAATTCTATTTCTCTAGAAAAAGAGGTTTAGTCTTTACTAATAGTAAATTAATAGAAATAAGGAAAATAGGATAAAAGGAATATAATTAATATAATAGAGTCCGGGGCTCTTATTAAATAGAATGAACTAAATAAATAGAATAAACTAAACAAGAGTATAATAATAGGATAGTGTTTTCCTGTTAAGTATAATATAATAAACAGGCTAAATAGGAAAAAACGGGAAAGACAGGATAAACAAGGCAGAATAAACAGGATAAACAGAATAGGATAAACAGGATAAACAGAATAAACAGGATAATTAGAAGAAACAATAAAAACAATAAAAAAGAGGAAAGAAGGGAAAAATATAGTAATAAAGATAACATAGACTTAAAAATAACTTAAGATAGCGTAGACTTAGAAATAACTTAACTATATATAGAATATAGAGAAGTAAAGATAGTTATAGTAAATAATTATAAAGAAAAGAGAAGAGAGGTAGAAAGGTAAGGTTATATAGGTTAGCTAGCTTGGCTAAGGGTTATGTTTAACGTTAGGTTTAAATAAAATACCTTGCAGCAATAGATTCGGTTATTTAGTTAGTTTTCTTATAATAGATATATATTTGTTATGCTAGATAGCAATTTATGCTATTTACTAGTACTCCTGCGGTGGTATTTGCTTTGTAGTAGGAAAACCATACTAGGTTGCTAGTTATCTAGATAGCTAGATAACTAGTTAGTTGCCTAGTTAGGTGAAAAACCTACTACGATTTGTTTAGCTACATACATGGTTCTAGCTCGTGTGTGTTTGTTGCCTAAGCTAGTTATAACGATATTTTCCCCACTATCTATCCCTGTATTCAACAATCGAGTTCCCAAATCCGTCAATTATGCAATATAGTTGCAAACTCTAGCTCAAATTGAAACCCTAGAGCTCTGGGTATCCTAGCTAATTTATATAGCAAAGTAGCTTGTTTAATTCGCTTACAAGGCTAGAAAAGTGGGGGCCCGGACCCGCTTTTTCTAGCCCTGCGATTGGTTCAATTTTAGAGGTGTGACTAAGACCTCTAAAATTGTGCCCCGTGTGGGATTCGAACCCATGACCTGCGACCCGGAACAGGTCTCCACAGCGTGTAACCACCACGCCACGGGGTCTTATAATAGATAATAAGATTAATAATTAACTAAATATCCTAGATAGATATAATAAGGTTATATCCTATAAGCCTAAGAGTTAATAGATTAATCCCTTAGAACCCTAATAAGCCTATAACTAGGATTCTAGTCTCTTTCTTTAGCACACTTTATAGGCATGTCTCTTTACCTAAATAGCCTGTCTGTTAGCTTAAGAGGTAAGGGGCTATGTTATCTATAGAAATGTCTTTTCTTATAATACCTAACTTATTTATAGTTAGAGTTAACTACTAATTAGTATTAGTTTTATAAAGGAATATTAGGCATTAGTATAAGCGTTATAAAAGGGTTAAATTTAATAAAGTTAATAATAATTAATAGCTAAGAGAGAGAAGAAAAGAGAGAGAAGGAGAGGAATCTAGAATAAATAGAATAAATAGAATAAATAGAATAAATAGAATAAATAGAATAAATAGAATAAATAGAATAAATAGAATAAATAGAATAAATAGAATAAATAGAATAAATAGAATAAATAGAATAAATAGAATAAATAGAATAAATAGAATAAATAGAATAAATAGAATAAATAGAATAAATAGAATAAATAGAATAAATAGAATAAATAGAATAAATAGAATAAATAGAATAAATAGAATAAATAGAATAAATAGAAAAAATAATAAAAATAATAAAAATAATAAAAAGAGAAAAGAAAGGAAAAATATAAGTAATAAAGATAACGCAGACTTAAAAATAACTTAAGATAGCGTAGACTTAGAAATAACTTAACTATATATAGAATATAGAGAAGTAAAGATAGTTATAGTAAATAATTATAAAAAAAAGAGAAGAGAGGTAAAAGGGTAAGGTTATATAGGTTAGCTAGCTTAGCTAAGGGTTATGTTTAATATTAGGTTTAAATAAAATACCTTATAGCAATAGATTTAGTTATTTAGTTAGTTTTCTTATAATAGATAATAAGATTAATAATTAACTAAATATCCTAAAGGCCTAAGAGTTAATAAATTAATCCCTTAGAAGCCTAATAAGCCTATAATTAGAATTCTAGTCTCTTCCTTTAGTATACTTTATAGGCATGCCTCTCTATCTAAATAGCCTATTTATTAGCTTAAAAGGTAAGGGGCTATGTTATTTATAGAAATATCTTTTCTTATAATACCTAACTTATTTATAGTTAGAGTTAACTACTAATTAGTATTAGTTTTATAAAGAAATATAGGCACTAGTGTAAATATTATAAAAGGGTTAAATTTAATAAAGTTAATAATAATAAATAGCTAAGAGAGAAAAGAAAAGAGAGAAGGAGAGAAATCTAGCTAGGTAGGAAAAAGAGGGAAAAGTTAGTCTTATAGTATAGAGTTACTATAAGTAATATAGGGTTGCTTATAATATAGCTAATCGCATTATATATATCCCTTTAGTGGCCTTACCTTTAGCTATAGCTAGACTAACTATTATCTAAGGGTTTAGAGAAAGCTATATTATTACTTTTAAAATAATAAAAACTATATTATAGTATATCTTTTATATTTAAAATTTACTTACTTATTACTAATATATTACTAGTGCTTAGCTTAAATTATATAGCTTTATAATAGGCTATTTAAACTTATTAAAGCTACTTTTAAAAGTAGTTACTATTATTAAGATAAAGTAAGTATAATTTTACTACCTAAATACTAGATTATTACTAACTTATTACTAGTTTATTATAAAAGTAAAGAAAAAGCTATAAAATACTTTTTTAGTTTATTAAAATTCTAATAAGTATTAATATATTTACTATACCTAAATAACTACTAATATAGCTTATAAAGTAAAGTATAATAAGTATACTATAATAGTATTATTAAGTAATACTATAAACCTTATGATATAGATTAATATTATAAACTATCTATACTTTATAGCTTAAATTATTTTAATAGTAAGTTTTCTAAATATATATAGCTAATACTTAACTAACTTACTAGTAGTTTATACCTAATATTACTAATTTACTTAATTATATTAGTTTTATTAAGCTTTTTAGTAAACTTTAGGTTTATATATATATAAAAAGGGATTCTTATTAGTTCCACTAAGAAATATTACACTAGTGCGTATGTTAAAAAAAAGGGTTAAATTTAATAAAGTTAATAATAATAGCTAGCTAAGAGAGAGAAGAGAAGTAAGAGAAGGAGAGAAATCTAGCTAGGAGGGAAAAGGGGGAAAAGTAAGTCTTATAGTATAAAGCTACTTATAAGAATAATAGTAGCTAGGCAAGAGGTATAGGGATCTAGTATATTAACTAAAGCTTGCTAGGTCTAAGTGTGTTATACATATAAGTCACTAGCTTATAGCTAGTGGCTTGCTAGTGTTATATAGACCTAGTCCTAGGGTATAGCCTATTTATAGGGTATACTAGTAGTATGCTTATATTATAAGTAAGGCCTTATAATTACCCCCTTACTTATAGCTAGGCTACTAAATAGCTTTTACTAGCTTCTATATAGCTATTTGCTAATTAGCTAATAAATAAAATAATAATAAATAATAGATAGCGTTTAAGTATAAATTTACCTATAATATACTATTATCTTATAGACTTTTCCGTTTTATATTTATAGTTAAACTTTTTAAAAACCTATTACCCCTTTAGTTATTATTATATTTCCCTTATTACTTACCTTAATTTTATTATAAATATAGATTATATTCCCTTAAAGGAATACTCCTATATATACTATTTATACACTAGATACGCTAACTTTAAGAAAAGCCCCTTATCTAAGCCTAAATTACCTTAGATAAACTATTAATTCCCTTAACTATTATTTACTATTATTATAGTAAAGTACTTTAAATACTATATTTAGTATTATAAGTATAGTAATACCTATAATACTATAAGTATACTACTATTCCTATATCTTTTAGTCCTTTATTACTAATATCTTTTTATAGGCTATAGCTATAATAAAAGAGGATTTCTTAGACCTTTTAGTACTCTTAGATTAAGTATAATCCCTTATAAATACCCTTAGTAATATAGAACTAAGTAACCCTAATAACTATCTATTTTCTAAGGAGACTTACCTTAGTTTTACTAAGGCTTATCTTAATTTAATAATAGGTTTTAACTATACTAATATAGTATACTATATTATATTTAGCCTTACTAAGGCTATAAAGGTTTACTAGGTTTTTCTTTTCCTTACTTATATACTAGTATTTTACTTATATTTCAGGGTAAGAGATATTAATTTTATATAATTAGTATATTATTTCTTAGTAGTAACTTTCTATTACTATATTTCTAGCTTTTATTCTAGGGGTAGTAAGTACTTTATTTCTTTTTACTACTTATTTACTAACTTTTTTATAGCTATAATACTATAAACTTTTCTATACCTAGAAAGTAAGGGTAACTTTATATTTATAGTCTTATAACCTAGGTTTTATACCTTAGGGTATAGTAAAATATTGCTTTTTTTAGGTAATAAGGAAGCTAATTAGTAAGGATAAGAATAGCGCTAAGTATTATATTTAGAATAGTAAGGTCCTTTTCTATATAAGGGCTATAATAAAGAGGTTTCCCTTAGCTTTCCTTACTTTATAGTGTATAGCTAGGATTATAACCTCTAGAGACCTCTCTTACAAGACCTTAAGCCTCTAGACCTTAGCATCATTGGATCTATCGGCTTTGTTAGATTAATCTAGCCATATTGGATCCCTAGTTATATGACCTTCTAGCTAGATAAAAGCCCTAGATTCCCTCCCTCCCTTTTTATAGAAAATTAACTCTTCCCTTTTTAAGCTATTATACTAGGGATTATTTCTAATAATTATATTTACCCTAATAATTATATTTGCCTTAAAAAGATAATGAGATATTAAAAAGAGGCCTTAGTAACTTAGATCCTTGCAATAGATTATAAATATCACAGACCTAGATCCTAATATCTAGGTTTAGTTATTAATATCGCTGAATTCGTTAGTATTATTAGTATTATTAATATTAATATTTTTATTATTATTATTAGCCTTATTGGCATTATTATTGTTAAATCCGTTGTTTTTAGGTGGTTGTTTTCGCCTAACAAAAATAGTGGAGAAACGGGGAATAGTCCTATCAGACCTTCTGTAGTTAAATCTAATAATAACCCTCTCCTAACAATGCCTCTTCTATTATCCCCTTTAGTTATCCCTTTATATAATTATTATAATTATTAGCAGCTTCTTATCTCTTTTACCTTTAATCTAGGTCGCTAGATTAAATCCCTTTAATCTAATATTATTAAAATTGTTAGATAGTTAGGTTAATTAATCACAACTATTATAACCTCTTTTCCCCTTAATCCAGGTTAGCTAGATTAAATCCCTTCATTCTAATTATTTAATCAAGGTTATCTAACTAGTCTAATATCATTAAAATTATTAGATTTATTAAATTAAATAATCGCGACTAACACAACCTTTTTCCTCTTAATCTAGGTTAGCTAGGTTAAACCCTTCCTTTCTAACCTTTTCTAACCTTTTAACCTTCCTTTTTAGCTTTAACCTTTTCTAGCTTTAACCTTTCCTTCTAATTTTCAACCTTCTTTTCCTGATTTTTAACCTCCTAACCTGCCCTAGCTTACTAGCTAGCTTGAATCGATTCAATACCCTAGTTTTTGCTTAGCTATCCGTTAGGGAGGTAAGCATCTAGTCCTTCGAATTTAACCTTTAATAAATTAGGTCTTCTATAATTAGACCTTTAACCTAACCTTTATTAGCTAGGTCTTCTATTATTAGACTAATTAATCTAACTATCTAACAAGACCTTAAACCGCTAAAGACCTCTTTAACTAATAATTCCTCTAACTTTTAAAGAGAAATCTAACTAATAGAAAGTCTTCTAATAAGGTCTTAAACCGCTAACTGTTATAGACTAGCCCCTAGGCAACTATAATAAGGCGTTAATCTAATATTAAGAAACTTAAGGAGGAAAGAAGGAAAAGTAAAAGACCTATTCTTACTAGTACCCCTTATACCCCCTAACTACCTTATATTAGCCCCCTTTTTATATCCTTACTAGCTTAGAACTATCCTTACTTATATATACTATAGTAAATACTTAGGCAAAGCCTAAGCCCTTTATATATACCCTTACTTCTTTTTCTCCTATTAAACCTTAACTATAGTTTCTTTATAAATATATAAGTTATATATAGCTTAGTAGTGTATTATTACTTACCTATAGCTATTATCTAATTAAGTAATATATAAAGTATTACCCCCTTAATATATAATAAAAAGCTACTAATTAGTAATTAATATTTAATAATATATATAAATATATTCCTTTAACCTTACCTTATTAGTATAATAACCCCTAGCCTTACTATTACTTATTTATAACTTATTTACCCTAGGTATAATCCCTTACCTAAAATATATTATTTATTTTCCTTATATAACCTTATCTTTCTTATATAACTACCTTTATTAACTATTATAATTCTATTACTCTCTTTTACCTTATTATCTTAAATACTCTCTATTCCCTTATTAAACTCTTATTAAATATACCTTAGTATAGCTTCTTTAGTTATATTCTACCCTATATTATAGTAGCCCTTACTATACTAACTATATAAGCTATTAGTAAGTTCCTTATAATAAGAAACTTAAATAATAAGAAGTATACTATTTCTTAGTTAGTATTTAAACCTTATAGCCTATATATTAAGAGATACCTTACTATAGGTATTTTAGATTATTATACCCCTAAGAGTAAAAAGTCTTATCCCTTATATTAGTAAAACTATATAACTTATATCTAGCTAACTAGGTTCCTATTTACTAACTCTTAACTCTAATATTATCTAAAGAATATTAAAGCTATAATTACCTTAGGTATATATATTATTACCCTTAGTATTACTAAGACTATAATAATAAAGAAGAAAATACTAATACTTTCCTAGAGTTTCTATGCCTTTATTAGCTAATAAACTGCTTTTCTAAACTAAGCCTAGTTAAATCTAGCACTAGTTTATTTAGCCCTTAGGCTACTCTTATTTACTAACTCTCTTACTATAAATATAACTAAACTTAATATTATTCTATATACTAGTAGTAGTCTTTTAGGTAAGTATAGGTAAGTATAGTATAGAAAACTCTATATAATAAGTTACTAGTATTTTATTTTAATAAAACTAGTAGCTTATAAGTAGTATAAATACTATATATTAAGAATATTATAACTAGTCTATGCTTATTCTTAAGGCACTTTTACCTTACTACTATAGTAGTAACTAAAACTATATATAATATATTAAATCTAGTAATAAATTACCTTTCTATTACTACTAGGAGTGCTCTTAACTTAGGACTAAATCTAGTCCTATTAACTATTATACTAGCTATACCCTAGGTAGTTATTCCTAAGCTATTACTATTACTTAGCCTCCCCCCCACCTAATAGCGAATTATTAGCTATATAAGAGGCTTTTTATATATAGAGACACTACCTTGCTTATTTAGCTTATATAATTAAGGTTATTATAGACTATTTAAACTATAATTACCTAGCTATAAAGCCTAAGCTTACTAGTAGGCAGGTAACTATACTTAATAAGCTTTATCCTTTTAACTTTAAGATTATATATTATATAGGGAAATTAAATCTTACTAACTTACTTTTAAGAAGACTAGATTTTATAAGTAAGTAAAGGAAAGCAGAAGTAGTAACTATATAACTTCCTACCTTTTTATCTAAATTTATAGATACTAAGCAATAGGAATACCCTAGTGATACTATTAGTACTATAGGTTCTATAAAAACATTGCTTAGTGCAACTAATAGTTAGTTATAATAACGCTATAATAATACTACTAATATCCAGGGTTTTAAAAAATCATAACTTAACTATATTCCTAAAGAACCTAATAATCTAGATAATCTTAGAAGAGTTATATTAGTAAGGTTATTTAATACTTTTAATTCTTTTATTAATAAGTAATAAGCTAGCTATAGTAGTACTGCTAGCACCTAGTGTATATTTAGTTTATTGCTTAGTTATTTTAATTTTCCTATTAGACTAGCTATTACTATTAGGGGTGGACTAGCTATTACTATTAGGGGTGGACTAGCATAGGTTATTACTACTAAGCGGCAAGGGCGCCCCTTAAAAACGTTACTTATCTATATACTTATAAGACTAGAAGTATCTATTAAACTAATTACTTATAAAGATATTATAGCTAGGATCTAATCTATTTAGAGAACCTCTTCTAAGTTTATCTCTAACTTTCTAGAAAAGAGCTTAGAATTAAAACCCCTAATTTAAGTCTTATTATATAAAGCATAGTAAGGGAATAACTTTACTATAGGTTAATTAAAGTTACTTAAAAGCAGTAATTTAGTAGTATTCTAGATATAGTCTATTAAACCCTTTAAGCTATTAATATTTAAGAATTATATTTTTATCCCTTTAGGAATAAGAAAAGAAATTTTATTACTAACTTATAATAACCCTACTACTAGGCATTAGGGAGTAAGTAAAACTCTTTATTAGATTATAAACTAATATTATTAGCTAATAATAAAGAAAGATATAAAGGTATATATTAGCACTTATATAAGTTATTAAACTTTAAAACTAAGGTATTATAAACTATATAGTAAGCTAGCTATACTACTAGTGCCTAATCCCCCTTTTTAAGAATTATTAATAGATTTTATTACTAGACTTTTACTAGTAAAAGATTTAAACTAGACTTATAACGTAATTCTAGTTATTATTAACTAATTTACGAAATATAGTATTTATATTCCTATATTAACATAACTAACTAGCAATAGGCTAGTAACTATGTTCTTAGAATATGTTTTTAGAGATTATAAAGCTCTAGAAGGTATTATAATAGACTAAGGTTCTATATTTACTAGTGGTTTCTAGATAACTTTTTATTATCTTCTTATAACTAAGCAGCTACTTAGCACTACTTTTTACCCCTAGATAGATAGTTAGATAGAATGTTTAAACTAGGTCCTAGAATATTATTTAAGGGCTTTTGCTTATACTAAATAGACTAATTAGGCAGATAACCTATTATTAGCGTAGTTTATATATAATATAAGCAATTATATAACGCATAGCTACACACTAGCGGAGGCATTATAAGGTTATAATCCTAGAGGTCTATAATAAGTAATTATAAATATCCCTTTAGTAAATAATTAAGCTAAAAGTAGAGTCTTAGCACTAAGAGAGAAACATACTATAATTAAATAGCTTTTAAGCAATTTATAGACTTAGTATAAGAAATATTATAACTAGAAAAGAACTCTAATAAGGTTTAAGGTTAGTAATTATATTTTACTATTAATAAAGAATATTAATTTAAGATAACCTAGTAGGAAGCTAGCTATAAAATATCTAGGCCCCTATAAGATTAAAAAGGCAATTAGAAGTTATAGATTAGTGTATTAATTAAAGTTACTACCTAGGACTTAATTATATAATATATTTAATATTACTAGTCTTAAGCCTTTTAAAGGGAACCTAACTAATATAGAAGATATATCCTTACTATAGGATAATATTAAAGATAATAAATAAGAGTTTAAAGTTAAGAGAATTGTTTTACACTATTATAACAGAAGGCATTATAAATATCTAGTTAAATAGAAAGGCTATAATACTTTAGAGAATTCTTAGGTATTAAAAAGGGATTTTAGCACTAGAGAAATTATTAATAACTATAAGTAATAGTTAAGTAGTAAAGTTAATATAAGATAGTTATGATTTATAAGTTAATATAGTAAGATATTAGAAAATAAAGTTAATTTACTTAAATAACTTAAATAATCTATTATATAGCTACTAAGCACCTACCCCTTTATAATAGAGTTAGTTACTAGGACTGCTAGTTTCTTAGTAGTAGTAATAGCTATAGTAACTATAAAGGTAAAGGCCTTAGGAGTATCTTTATTATTAAAATCCCTCTCTTTATATATATAGACTTAAAGTTTACTAGGGAGCTTAATAGGACTAATATAATTAGGTAAGTTAGTAGCATAGGGTATAAACTACTAGTAAGTTAGTTAGGTATTAGCTATGTATATTAAGAAAGCTTACTATTAGGATATTCTAGGCTATAAAGCAAAGACTATTTAAAATATTAATCTATATCTTAAGGTTTATAGTATTACTTAGCAGCACTATTATAATACACTTATTACTCTTTACTTTATAAGCAGTATTAGTAGTTATTTAAGTGTAGTAAATATATCTATACTTATTAGAATTTTTATAGGATAGGATAGTATTCTATAGCTTTTTCTTTGCTTTTATAATAAACTACTAGTAAGTTAGTAGTAATCTAGTGTCTAGGTAGTAAAATTATACTTACTTTATCCTAATAGTAATAGCTATATTCTAGAGTAGCTTTAATAAGTTTAAATAGCTTATTATAAAGCTATATAATTTAAGCTAGACACTAGTAGTGTATTAGTAATAAGCAAGCAAATTCTAGATAAGAAAGACATACTATAAGGTAGTTTTTATTATTTTAGAAGCAGTAAGTATATTTTATTAAGTAGCCTATTAGAATATTAGTAATAAAGAAGTAGTAAGTAAGTAAAGAAGTTATACTTATAGATTCTTTATATTCTATAGGGAAGGTCTTATTATTAATAAGATATCCTAGAATATTATAGGTACTATTTTTTAGTAGGATATTCTATATTACTACTTACTAAGAGCACTATATATATAGAATCTTCTTGCTTATTATACTGCTAGTAGTAAGTTAGTAATAGAGACACTATAAAGATATAGTAAACTTATATTAAAATTTTAGAAGTAATTTACTTCTAAGGAGATAACTTCTTACGAGACTTTAAAGGAGATTTCTTAATAGCTTAACCTTTAGGAGCTATTAATAAAGGGGGAGTTCTTATATAAGTATTAGATATAGTAAACTAGCTATAAGTTAGCTATAATAGACTAGATATAAATTATAACTAGAAGCAAATAAACTAATAACTAAGAATAAGATAAAAGACTAAGATAAGTAGTAATAGATAATAATAATATTTAGAGACTAAAAAGGTTAGTAACTATAGTATAATAGTAGCAAGAAAGCTACTACTTAGTAGGTAAGGGTAACTTATAAGGTTAAGGATTATTATAGGAGAAAGAAAGTGTATAAAAGAGGGGAAAAATTAGTCTCTTTTATATTAACTATAGACCCCTTAAGTAATCTAACACACTATGTGTAAGTAATCCATAAATTATAATAATAACTATTAGCTTTGCTACTTATATATATACCTAATAGCTATAAACTTATAGTAACTATAATATAAGCCCTCTAGTTAGACTATTTAGAACTATAGTATTAGGTACCCTATTTATTTAAACTAATTATAAAAATTAATATAAGTTATCTGTTTTTTTTTAGTCTAGCTATATAATAGGCAATAATATTTATTTTGCTATATTAAAGCTATATATAGGCTACTATTTAGACACTACTGCTTATAATAAGGGGGGTTATTTATAATTAGTAGTATTATTATTATTATTTTATTTACCTATATATCTAGTTATAAGGTGCCTTATCTTATTTTTCTTTATAAGCTCTATTATAGTAACTATACCCTAAGTAAGTAGCTTATTTTATAATTAAGGTTAATTATATATTAAGGGAGTATTATATTAGGAGCATAGAGATTAGAGATAGGATGTTTATTAGAGTGGATTTTTAGAGGACTTTTAGGCTATATAGATAATAAAGAGGCTAGCTAGCTTTAAGATAGCTAAATGCTTATAGAGCAGGGTATTCCTTAAAGACTGCGTATATTATTAGTGCTAGGTTAGAGATTAAAACCTTTACGCACCCGCCCCTAGCTAGTATCTTCCTAGTAGCAACTACGAGAATCTTAGCTATTACTTCGTTCATTTAACCCTACGTTCAAGTCGTGACAATAGAGAAGGAACTTCTTACTTTCTTACTAAAGGTATTACAGGACTTTAGGGACTTATTTCTAGAGAGTAAAGTAAATATTTTACTACTATACTAAGGGAAGTTAAACTACTATATTTACCTTAGGCGTAATACTAATAGAAACAAACCTAAGCTACTATAAGTGCTATTATATAATATACCTTAGGAGTATTTACTAGAGATCTAGAAGTAAGTAATAGACTTAATAGATAAGGGGTGGATTTAAGCGAGTTTATTATTAGTAATAGCTTTAGTATTATTAGTAAAGAAACCTAGTAGTAGTTAGAGGTTTTATATAAACTATTACGCGCTTAATAAGATTATAGAATAGGACTATTACCCCTTACTACTAGTAAAGAAGACACTATACTTATTATTAAGGGTAAGGTAGTTTATAAAGCTAGATATATAATTAGCGTTTTACTATATATATATATAAAGAGAAAAAAAAGAATAGTATAGCCCTTATAAGCTATTAGTTACTAATAGGGAGACCTATATAGTTAAGATACTTTATAGCCTAGCTAAGTTTTACTTTATAGTAGTAAAGCTATACTATAAGGACCTATAGTATAATAAGGGTAAGGAAGTAAAGCCTTAAGATTCTAAGGAGAATATATTTACTTTAGAGACCCCTTATAAAGAAAAAGAACCTAAGGGGAAGGAGAAGGTAAGCTAGGGAGATAAGCTACTAGTAAAGGGTATTAGGGAAAAGATAGAAAAGAAAAAAGTATCCCTAGTTAAGAGAAAGTAAGAGAGGCTAAGGAAAAACCTTACTATTTAATTTTACCTTAACTAAGGTATAGGAGAGAGGATATTAACTATAAAGGCTAATAAAGCTATAAAAGTAAAGGCTATTAAAGTAAAAAATTATATACTTATTAATAAAGACTAAGAGAAAGTATTAATTAAAGAGATTATTACTAAAGGAATATTAAATATAGTATTCCTTATAGTAAAAGAAAAAGCTAACTAAAAGCTTATTCTTTAACTTTACTAAGAGGGAAAGATTATAACTTTAGGTAACCCCTTTAAATAATCTAACTAAGCTAAGATTAATGCTTTATAAGCTTATAATATATTTAAGTTTCTAATATTTAATCCTATAAAGCATGAAGGCTAGAGAATCTTTAATTCTTATATAGTCTAAGAGATTAAAGGTAAGAGAACTAAATCACTATATAAGAAGTTATGCCTTATTATATAAGGGTATAATAATAAAGGAAAGGAGGCTATTTTAACCTAATTACTAATAATATAGTAATTAAGTTAATAGATTATTATAGCTCTTACTTTATTATTAAGGTAAAGGGGGATTTATCTTTAGCTATAGGATATTACATAAGCCTATATTTAGTTATAAATAACTCTAAATAGACTAGTTATTATAAGAATACTAAAGTAAATAGCTTATTAGTTCCCTAAAGGTATAGTAATAAAGGTAATTAAGCCTTTATATAGGATTATAAAAGTAGGAACCTACTAGTAAGTAACTTACTTTTGCTATTATAAAGATAATCTTAATATAATCTATGCTTGCTTGTTATAGCTATAAATAATGAGAATCTCTTTAGTATTATAGAAATATAAATAGATAATACCCTAGGCCTTAGTAATAATAACTTCTTTAATAAAGAAGAAAGAGAGCTTTAAAAGGTAAAGTTTATAGTAAAAGAAAAATAATACCTAATAACTGCAAATTCCCTTATTTTTAATAGCTATATTCTAACCTAGAACACTAATAACTCGCTAACCCTAACCTAAAAGGGCTAAAGTTAGAAGATTAAGGAAATTAACCTATAATTACTAATAGTAAAGCAAGATTATATTAAGCAAAGAGCCTAAGGGAGCTATATTATAATAGTCTGTTAACCTAAAGCATTTTATAACCTATTAATTACTATATAACACTAAGAACCCTTTGCTAATAATATCTTATAACTTAATAAACGCCTTAAGTAGCAAATTAAGTATTAGTAGCAGGGATTATAGTATATCCCCTTAACTCTTAAAGAAGCAAAGCTCTTTATATTTATAGATAGGTCCCTTACTAATAATAAAGACCTTAGCTTATAAATTAGGTATATAATTATAATTAGTAATAAAGTATTAAAGGATAATAATACCTTTACCTTAAAAGGCAATATTATAATATATAGCTTTATAAAAAGCAAGTGTATAACTTATAGCGCACTTATATCTAAGCTATATAGTATGGTTTAAGGCGCTAATATTACGTATATAATATCTATAACTCTCTATATAATTATAGACTAATTAAAGATACCTTAAATTCTAATAATCCTTTATACTAACTCTTTTTTATTATATAAATACCTTATAAAGGAGAAGTAGCTAATAATTAATATTATAGCCCTTTAATAGTTATATAAGAGAAGGGAGATTTATAAGGTTAGGCAGATTAATAGTAGTAATAATCTAGCTAATGTGATAATAAAGGCATTGCTAAATTTAGCCCTTTTAACTTTAATTAATTTAAATGAATTAATAATTTATATAAAAGGCTAGGTTAAGAGACTTATAAGGTTAGGTAAAGGGGAGGATTAAGATAATAGGTTAGTAAGTATAGATTAAGGTAACTAGGTTAATTAAAATAACTAAGGCTATAATAGTTAGTCTAGCTATAGCTAAAGGTAAGGCTACTAAAGGGATGCATATAATGCGATTAGCTACATTATAAACGACCCCACACCGCTCGCAGTGGCTCCGCACTATAAGACTTACTTTTCCCCCTTTTCCTACTTAGCTAGATTCCTCTCCTTCTCTCTCTTCTCTTCTCTCTCTTAGCTAGTAATTATTATTAACTTTATTAAATTTAACCCTTTTACAACGTTCGCACTAGTGCCCACGTTCCTTCGTGGAACCAACAACTATATATTTATATTAATAACCCTTATATAGCTAGTTACTAGTTATTTTATTATAAAGATACTTATATTCTTATTTCATTATTTATAAGGTTTTTTATAGTAAGATTATATTCCCAAGTCTAAGCTAATTAAACTAGTATTATATTAGAAAATATAGCTTTATTATTACTCTTACTATATCTCTTAGTTATATACTTATTACTTTTGTAGCTTCCTTCAAACTATAAGCACAGTGGTAGCTAGGCAAGAGGTATAGGGGCTGTAGTATATTAACTAAAGCTTGCTAGGTTTAAGTGTGTTATGCGTACGAGTCGCTGGCTTATAGCTAGCGGCTCGCTAGTGTCACGTGGACCTAGCCCTAGGGTGCGGCCTGCCCGCAGGGTGCGCTAGTGGTGCGCGGTGTTGTGAGTGGGGCCTCACCAGAGTATTGCATTACAATGTGTAGTGTAGTGTAGTTTTTGTAGTGTAGTGTAGTCACTACACTATAAACTACACTACATTACAAACTACACTAACTATACTATAAATTTTTTTACCTAAACTACACTAACTATAAACACTATAAATGTAGTGTTAGGTAAAAAAAAAGTGGGACTTTTTATTAGTTATTATTATTATCAGGATTAAATAAAGGCTAGTTATATGGAAGCTTTTATTATTACCTGTTTTATCTAATTAGTTATATAATTTATAATATTATACTATTTTAAGGATTTTACTATAACTAGGGTTATATATAATATTATCCCTTTTTAATAATGCTATTATATATAATACTTTATTTTACTAATACAACTTAAAGAAAAACCTTCTTATTATATTATTTACTATTATTACTAATTATTTATATTTCTAGGAATTATTACTATTACTTTCAATTAAAAAAAATTAAACTAAAGTAAATAAATAAAATAAACTACTAATAAACTTAATAGGAATAGCTTATTATAGCTTTTTATAGCTTATTATAGCTTTTTATAGCTTATAATAGCTTGTAATAGCTTGTAATAGCTTATAATAGCTTGTAATAGCTTATAATAGCTTGTAATAGCTTATAATAGCTTGTAATAGCTTGTAATAGCTTATAATAGCTTATAATAGCTTGTAATAGCTTGTAATAGCTTATAATAGCTTGTAATAGCTTATAATAGCTTATAATAGCTTATAATAGCTTATAATAGCTTATAATAGCTTATAATAGCTTATAATAGCTTATAATAGCTTATAATAGCTTATAATAGCTTATATAACTAATATTACTAATATTACTAATATTAATATTATTACTAATATTTCTTATATTACTTGTAATATAATTAGTGTTAAAGTTTAATTTAAAATAAATAACTTATAAATAAATAAAATATAACTACTAGTAAGTATAAGTAAATTACTATAGAAAAAGCTAGACTTTTTAGTTATTTAATATTTTTAGGTTTTTTAAATTATTAATAAAATAAAATTCTTTTCTCTTTTATGTTTTTTAATATTATAGTAAGTTAGTATTCCTAATTATAGTAATTATAATATATTATTAATAAATAAGCCTTAGTATTATATTTAAAAATAAGTTAAACTAATTATAAGTAAGGTTATTAAAGTTATTATAGTTTTTATAATAAGTATAGTATATTAAATAAAAGTGAGTCCTAGTATTATTATTATAAATAGGTTAAACTAATATTAATTAAGATTATTAGAGTTATTATAGCTCTTATAATAATTTTAGTGTATGAAATAAAAGTGAGTCCTAGTATTATTTCTGAAAATAGGTTTAACTAATAGTAATTAAGGTTATTAGAGTTATTAGAGCTTTTAGTAAAAGTATAGTATATTAAATAAAAGTGGGTCCTAGTACTATTACTATAGATAGGTTAAACTAATAGTAATTAAGATTTATATATATTATTTACGCTAGTTAGCTTTATAGATAGCTATTACTAGTACTCCTGCTACTAAGTTAAAAGGGAAAACCCTAACCTAGGAAGAAAAACCCTCTTATATCTATGTTTAGGCTAGCGCTAGCCCTATAGTAAGCCTATACCACTTAATAGATAGCTTATTATAAGTATTTATTACTAGCTTACACTAGCCTTATTTTATAGAAAAGAAAAAGGGAAAGGAAAATATATAGAATAAGTATTTCTAAGCCCTCTAGACTTTATTTTAGTATAGTAGTAAGTTTATCTTAAGTCTCTTTACTTTTACTTAGTGTAAAGTAAATCTAAGTTTATAATATTAATTTACTTCTTATTCACTTTTATACTAACTTTTCTATAGCCTTACTTTTTAGCTAACTCTAGCCTAGTCCTACCTTATTAGTTTAATAAAGTATAAGTACCTAGTTTTACTTAGTTATTATAAGGGGAGAGTAGCTTTAACCTAGGACTAGAATAGTTCTATATTAAGGCTAGTTATATATTATTAGATTTATTAAGCCTATTATGCTTTATTTTTTAAGTAAGTTATCTAATTTATCCCCTCTCTCTCTCTTATTAAGTATAAAAGAAAGCTTCTCTTCCCTTAAGAACCTAGTCTTTTTTCTCTTTTTATATTAAACTTCTTATAGGTTCTTTCCTTTTTCTAGACTATTTAGGGCTATTCTAAGCTAGATTTAGGTTAATTACTAATATTTATTATAGATTAGAAGGAAACCTAGTATAATATTAATAAAGGCTATAAGTATTCTAATATTACTATATTTCTAGCTCTAACTTACCTAGGAATCTATAGAGTATAAGGGCTTTCTAAAGAAATCTATAACTACTAAGTAATATAAGTAAGTTAAGGATAAGGATATCTTTATAAGTTATATTTACTTCTATTCTAGGCCTATCCTACTACTAATTTATACTAGCTTAGTAATTTAAAAGATATTTAGTGTATCTCCTATAAGTCCTGTTTAGTTTTAAAGCCTAGGTATTAGTGCTATATTATTATTAGTAGGTTAGTTCTATTCTAGCTTAGTAGTAAGGCTAACTCGCTAGGTAAGGGTAGCTACTAACGCGTGTTTTAACTATTAGGTGCGGAATTGTTAATGCAACAAGGTAATGATTGCCTCTCTTCTGGCTCAGGTCCGTGGCTAATCCGCCTAGTAGCCAAACGTGATAGTAATTAAGATTATTAGAGTTATTATAGCTCTTATAATAATTTTAGTGTATTAAATAAAAGTGGGTCCTAATATTATTTCTAAAAATAGGTTTAACTAATAGTAATTAAGGTTATTAGAGTTATTAGAGCTTTTATAATAATTAGAGTATGTTGAATAAAAGTGGGTCCTAGTATTATTTCTTAAAATAGGTTTAATTACTAGTAATTAAGGTTATTAGAGTTATTATTATTGTTATAATCATTATAATATATAATTTGAAAGTGGATCCTATTATTATTTCTAATAATAGGTTAAACTTATTTATTAAAGCTTAATTAAGCTATATAAGCTAATTAAAATAATACTATTAAGAATCTATTAATATATTATAAATATTAGTCTATTATATTCTTTCTTTATATATTATAGTAATTAGATATATAGAGTTACTATATATAACTTCTTAAAGCTTTAGAATTATAAAGCTTAAAGTAATATTTAATTAGTTTAAATATTAAATAAATAGTTTAAGCTTTTTGTAAGGTTTTATTATATTAATAACAATATTTTAGTACTAAGTATATATTTTATTAACTTCTATATATTTATTTAGATTTCTTAATTAATTTTATTATATTAGTTTAGGGTATTTTTTACTTAAAATAATAATAATAAAATATAAAAATATAAAATAATTAATAGTAAT
Source organism: Epichloe coenophiala (assembly GCA_018801565.1). Taxonomy (NCBI): domain Eukaryota; kingdom Fungi; phylum Ascomycota; class Sordariomycetes; order Hypocreales; family Clavicipitaceae; genus Epichloe; species Epichloe coenophiala. The sequence continues at coordinate 1,168,427 of JAFEMN010000005.1, read as the reverse complement.
AGTAAATAAAATAATAAGAAGGTTTTTATTAAAGTTATATTAGTAAAATAAAGTATTTAGTATAATAGTATTATTAAAAAGTTATAATATTATATACAACCCTAGTTATAGTAAATTCCTTTAAATTAGTAAATCTTGTAAATTATATAACTAATTAGGTAAAATAGGTAATAATAAAAGCTTTTTAAAACTAGCCTTTATTTAATTCTTGTAATAACCTTATATAATAAAAGGCCCACTTTTTTTTTACCTAACACTTTATTTGTAGTTTTTGTAGTGTAGTGTAGTTAGTGTAGTTAATAACTATACTAATTACAAAAAAAAAAACTACACTACACTAACTATAAGGAAAAAAAACTACACTATAAATACAAAATTTTCCCAAAAACTACACTAACTACACTACAAACAATACTCTGGGCCTCACACAAACCCTTAGACAATAGTTAGTCTAGCCGTGGCTAAAGGTAAAGCCACTAAAGGGATGCATGTAATATAATTAGCTATATTATAAGTAACCCCACACTACTTACAGTAGCTTTATACTATAAACTTACTTTTTACCTATATTCTCTTCTAGCTAGATTCCTTTCTTTCTTCTCTTTTCTTTTCTCTCTCTTAGTTAGCTATTATTATTAACTTTATTAAATTTAACTATTTTATACTAGTATAATACTCCTTAGTATAACTAATACTATTTAGTAGTTAACTATAACTATAAATGAGTTAGATATTATAAGAAAAGATATTTTTATAAATAATATAGCCCCTTATCTCTTAAGCTAATAAATAAGCTATTTATGTAAAGAGGTATAATTATAAAGTATACTAAAGAAAGATAGACTAGAATTTTAGTTATAAACTTATTAGACTTCTAAGGGATTAATCTATTAGCTCTTAGACCTTTAGGATATTTATTTAATTATTAATCTTATTATCTATTATAAGAAAACTAACTAAATAACTAAATCTATTACTATAAGGTATTTTATTTAAACCTAATATCAAACATAACCCTTAGCTAAGCTAGCTAACCTATATAACCTCTCTTTTTTACCTCTCTTCTCTTTTCTTTATAATTATTTACTATAATAGTTTTTACTTCTTTATATTTAGTATATATTACATATAGTTAAGTTATTTCTAAGTCTACGCTATCTTTATTGCCTATTTTTCCCTTTTTTTACCTTTCTCTATTATTTTTATCATTTCTCTTTATTTATTCTATTTCTCCTCTTTCTCCTATTTTATGTATCTTATTTATTTTACTTTATTTACCTTCTTTACCCTATTTTTCTATTTTTCTTATTTTGCCTGTTTTCCTGCTATTTCATATTTACCTTATTTATTCTATTATATATAATAAGGAAAGAGTACCCTATTATTAGCCTCCTATTTAGTTCTTTTTAGTTAGACCTCTAGGCTCTATTATATTAACTATATTCTCTTTTTTTCTCTTTTTTCTTATTTACTAGAGAGATAAAACTAAATATTAGAAAATTAATAAGAAGCACTTCTTACCTCACTCCCCCTAATACTAAAGCACTTAAAATAGCTATTAAAAGACTATAAACAAATAGTTTACTAAGGTAACTATAGCTATATTTATTTATACTTATAAAAGATTAGGAAAAACTTACTTAACTAAACCTAAAGACTACTATATAGCCTAAGCTTAATAATTAAATTATAAGATTTATTTATACTAGTAAGTATTAGAATTAGTAAGAAAAAAACCTTTAGAAAAACTTTAAAAAAGACTTTAAAAGCTAGACTAAAAATATATTTAAGAGAGTTACTAGTAAACTTATAAGAAAACTATGAAGCTCTTTATAAAATAATAATAATAGTATTTAAGTTACTTAAAAAGTAAGCTTTTTTATCTTTATTACCTTTAAATATATACTTTAAGAAATAATAATAGCCTTATAGTAAGGAGATAAGTGTCACGGCTTGTGCGTAGGGTTAAATGAACGAAGTAATAGCTAAGATTCTCGTAGTCGCTACTAGGAAGATGCTAGCTAGGAGTGGGTGCGTGAAGGTTTTAATCTCTAACCTAGTACTAATAATATGTATAGTTTTTAATAAATACCTTGCTTTATAAGCACGTAGCTATCTTATAGCTAGCTAGCCTCTTTATTATTCACTCGGCCTAAAGGTTCTCCGAAGATTCGCGCTGATGAACGTCCTGTCTCTGACCTCTGCGCTCCTAACAATAAGTTATAATCTTTTAAACTACCTTAAGTATAATTTCCCTAGGTTACTACCCTAAAGACTTCCCTATATTTTTCCTACCTTTAAAAGGAGTTATTACTATACTCTCTATAAAAACCCTTATAATAATCTTACTTATTTTATCGTAAACTTTGCTCTAACCTTATAAGGCCTCACTCATAACACAGGCGCACAAGCGCCCCGCGAGCAAGCCGCACCCTAGGGCTAGGTCCACGTGACACTAGCAAGCTACTAGCTATAAGCTAGTAACTTACATATATAACACACTTAGACCTAGCAAGCTTTAGTTAATATACTAGAGTCCCTTATACCTCTTATTTAGCTATTATTATTCTTATAATTTTAAAGCTTCTTTTACTAGCTACCTAAAAGTAATATAGGGAGAAGAACTACCTAATTTACTAGAGTAATATTAGATAATAACTAGGGCCTATTAAATAAGGGTAGTACTATAAAGGAAAATATACTATATTCTATAAAGACTATACTTAAAATTAGACCCTTTACCCTTAGTGCTAAAGCTATAGTAATAATAAAGTAAATTACCTAACTTAAATAAATCTAGAAACTATAAGAATAAAAATAGAAGCTTATTACCTTATTATAGCTTAATAAAGGAAAATTATAGAAGAAATAAAGGTAAAGAGCTAGTACTCCCTTAAGCTAGAGTAGCTAAGAGATTAAGGTTTAGAATATTACTAAGCTTTAATACCTTATAAACCTATAGAGGTATAAGATATAGCTTAATAACCTAAACTATACCTTTAATAAGGTAAAGAAAAAGTATTAGTATAACTATTAAAAGATCCTCTTTATACTTAACTATATATATACTAACTACTAGGTAAGATAGGATAGATACCTTAAAGAATAATAGGCTAATAGCTAGGATAACCTTAAAGATAACTAGGATACTTTCTAGACCTAGATACTTATACTACTAAGAGATACTATAAACTATAATATATAAATAGCTATATAGCTAGAGAATATAAAGTAATATAAGGGCTAGAGCCTTATTAAATTTAGTATTTACTTAGATTTACTAGAGAAATACCTAGAAAAAGCCTTTAAAAAGTCTTATACTCTTATATTCTTTATAAAACTACTCCCTAACTTATAGGACTATATTAACCTATATTCCTTAATTATAGAATAGACTTAAGAAAAGATTATATAACTTATCTAGTAATTTTAGGAGGTAATACTAAAATATAAGCAAAAGCCTAAATATTTAGGAGATAAAAGCCTATATAAAACCCCCTAATATTAAAGATATAATTCCTTATAAGGTTATAAATCTTATAAGGATTAAAAGAATAAGGACTAGGAAAAGGGCCTAGCTACTTACTTAAATAATAGTAAAGTAAAAGGTAAAAGATAATATTATAACTATAGTAATATAGAATATCTTACCTATAACTATAATAAGCTAAAGAAAGAGCCCTAAGAAAACAAAGGAAATATACTAAGGTAAAAGTAAATATCCTTACCTTTACCTTAAAAACTAAGGTACTAATAGGGTATAGATTCTATATACTAGTTACTATTTATAGGTATAAAGATATTAAAATAGTAGTAAATCTTAATAGCTATACTAAGATTAATATTATTAGTGCTAAATTTATAAAGAACTATAAGCTTAACTAGGCTAAGGCTATAGTACCTATTCTTAAGGTAGTAAGGGCCTTTATAGTCTTTTAATATAGTATTTATAAGGTACTTATTATAACTAAGGACTTAAGGGAAAAAGAAAAAAACCTTAAGCTACTATATATAGCTATAAATAGGGACTTAAGAGTAAGGGGAAGCCCTTTTTTAATTAGAATATATATACTTACTAAAGAATATATATATCTTTACTTATACTTATAAGAGTGATAGTTTAAGAAAAAAAGAATAGCCTTTTTACTTATAACTCCCTATAAGTTTATAAAGGTAATATATAATAAGACTATTATATATACTATTATAAAAGTTATAGAAAATAAGTTTATTACCCTTAAAGATAATAAGGAGGCAAAAGTATATAGAACTATTAAGAATATCCCTAAGGAACTATATAAGTTTAAAGATATATTTATATTAGATAAGGTAGGAAGCTTACTATTAAGAAAAGAGACTAATTATATAATTAACCTAATACCTAGGGCTATGCCCTTATATAGACTTATTTACTCTCTCTCCTAAAGTAAGCTTAAGAAGCTTTATAAATATATTAATAAAAACCTATAGAAAGGCTAGATAAGACTCTTTAAGAGCCCTATAGGTATACCTATTCTATTTATACTAAAGAAGGATAGAATACTTTACCTATATATAGATATTAAGGACTTAATAAAGTAATATAGAAGAATTACTATACTCTCCCCCTAATTTTAGAAATCCTAGATTAGTACTAAGGAGCTTACTACTTCTTAAAGATTAATATTAAGAATACTTACTATTAAATTTATATTAAAGAGAGTAATAAGTAAAAAACTATATTTTATACTTATTATAAACACTATAAATATCTTATAATACCTTTTAAGTTAACTAATACCCTAGCTACCTTTTAAAGCTATATTTATAAAGCACTTTATAGGCTAGTTAATACTATTTATATAGTATATTTAGATAATATCCTTATTTTCTTAAAAATATAAGAGAAGCATACTATATATATTAAGGAAGTTCTAGAATATATAAGGTTAGTAAAGCTATGTATAAAACCCTTAAAGTGTTTATTTTACTAAGAATCTATAGAATTCCTAGGATTTATTCTATTAGTTAATAGGATTTTAATAGATATATATAGGGTTAATATAATCTAAGATTAGAAGGAGCCTAAGAGCTTTAAAGATATATAGTCTTTTCTTAGATTTTATAACTTTTACTAATAGTTTATTTATAAATACTCTAGGATTATAATACCCTTATATATACTAATAAAAGGTAGTTAAAGTAGTATTTAGACTAGGAAGTTTATATTTAAAGCTAAGGAGTAGCTAGTATTTAGCTAGCTAAAAGATACCTTTTAGTAAGCGCCTTTTCTTTATTATTATAACCTAAGTTAGCTAGTATATATTAAGATAAATACTTCTATCTTTATGATAGTAAGAATCCTATCTTAATAGGATAATAAGGGACACTAGTATTTAGTAGCCTTTTAGTTAAGAAAGTTTATAAATACTAAGTATAATTATAATATAGCTAATTAGGAATTACTTACTATAGTAAAGTTATTTAAATACTAGTAATACTATATTAAAGGTATAGTAACTCTAGTTAAGGTCCTATTAAACTACTATAACTTATAGACCTTTATAAGGTAATAAAAGTTAAATAGAAAGTAGGCTAAATAGTGTATATTTCTTTACCCCTTTTACTTTATAATTAGGTATAGGCTAGAGAAGAGTAACCTAGTAAATATACTATTAAGAAGGTTTAATTATAAAGATAAACCCCTAATAAATAAAGTACTTTTACTAAAGCTTTAAAAGAAAATAGTAGCTACTAAAGAAGTAGTAAAAGAAAAGATACTAATATATTAAAGAAGATATAGTAAGATACCTTTAGGGGAGGAAAATACCTTAGTCTTAGATATAAAGAGGCTTAATAAGATATCTTTAGGGGAGGAAAATACCCTAGCCCTTATAGAGAGAGCTCCTAAGGCTAGAGTAGCTTAGTTAAGAGGCTAGATAGCTACTATAAACCTAGTAAAAGATTAGCTAAATAAGGGTAATTTCTAGGAGAAAGTAATATATATCTAAGATATTAGTATAATATAAGAGATATAAGGGACTATTATATTACTAAATCCTTACTAATCTAGGCTAAATAAACTATTAGTATAATTACTATAGAAGGTATAGAGTTAAGACTTAGATTTATAAAGGTAAAATAATAAGATAAATAAATCCCTAGTACAAGGAAAAAGAAAAGCTAGTCTATAGTTATATAGTATAATAGATCTCCTAATATACTAAGACTAGGTAATTATTCCCTAGGAGCCTATCTTATAATAAAAGCTTTTATAGCTATACTATAATAATTTGCTAGTAAGTTACTTTAAGACTAAGTATACTTTTAAGCTACTAAAGTATTACTTCTAGTAGCTAGCTATAAGTAAGTTTATTTTAAACTATATTATAAGCTATAGGGTTTGCTAATAAGTAATAGCTAGAAAGCATTACCTATATAGAAGCCTTAAATTACTACTAATACTGAGGTAACTATAGGTGGAGATTTTAATAGACTTTATTATAAGACTACTTATTATATAAGTAAGTAAGTAAGAAACTAATATAATCCTAGTAATTATAGACTAATTTACTAAGTACTTTATCTTCCTACCTATAATTACTACTATTAATATAGCTAAATTAGTAAAGCTTTTCTATAGGGAAATTAAACTATAATTTAGGGCACTAAAGAGTATTATATTTAATAAGGGATTAGTCTTTATAAGCTAATTCTAGTTAGATTTATGCTATCTTTTATATATAAAGTAAAGGCTTTCTATAGTATTTTACCCTTAAACTAATAGGTAAATAAAGAGAATAAACTAAGTGCTTAAATATTATATTTAATATTTTATTATAAAGAACTAATAAATATAGCCTAAGCTACTACTAATAGCTTAATTTATATATAATAATATAGTAAATAAAACTATAGGCTACTATTTAAATTACTACCTTATAGGCTATTTACCTAAGTTTTATCTAGCTCTTAGGGATAAGATTATGGAAGGGAAGGTACTAGAAGCCTATACTTATATTATAAAGCTATATAAAGTTAAAGAATAGCTAAAGAAAAACTAGGTAAAAGCTACTAAAACTTAGGTAAAGTACTATAATAAATACTACTAGCTATTAACTTTAAAAAGAGATAACCTAGTATTACTATTAGTAAAGAATATTAGGCTTAAGGATATAAAAAGGAAGCTAATCCCTAGGTTTATTAAGCTATTTTAAGTACTTAATACTATAGGTAAATAGGTATACTAACTTACACTACCTAAGAAATATAGCTAACTATATAATATATTTTATATTAGCCTATTAAAGCTATAAAATTACTATAAAAACACTAAGGAAGAAGATATACTTATACTAAACCTTAAGGAGAAAGAAAATAAGTATAAAGTTAAGGAGGTTAAGGACTATAGAAAGACTTATTGATTTTTTTATAATTTTTTTAGTATCATTAGTTATAGCCAATGCATCTAATTTATTACAACACACAATTATTACTAGCAATACCTAGCTAGTAAAACAATTAATAACTAAATTCTTATAGCTATAGTAATAAATAAGCTCTAAGGTTAGAGCAAAGTTTGCAATAAACTTTATAGCTATATTAGCGCAAGATACAGTTATAATTCGTAACTATAGTTAAACTTAAATTCGTTCGAGTTTTGCTTATTTCGCTTATAGTATAAATTAACGTAATTCCCCCTTCCTCTATTACTGTGTTTATTCTATCTCTCTATATCTTTTCTATCTTATAGCTTACTACTTATGCTTTAAAGCTCTAAGGCAAACCAAACATAACTTATCCTCACTTATCTCTAATTTAATTCGAATCGCTAGGTAGGTTCTATATTACTAATTAACTAATTAACCCCTAACTAATTAGATAATAGCATAGCTAAGGGTAACTAAAAGCTAGGGGTAATAACCACTAGGCTATAGAACCTTTAGGCTATCTAAAAAGCTAATAAAAATCCTAATTAAAAGGAAATCAAGAAAACTAAAGAAAATATAGAGGAATTTAAGAAAAGTAAGAATAAGAAAGGGAATAAAAGACTAGAGAAAAAGGCTAGATATTTAGAAAAGATGTTAAAAAACATAGAACTTTAATCATTTAAGCAGTTTTACCTCGTGCTTAGGAGGGGAGGCCTTACTTATAATATAGGTATATAAGCGCCCTATAGGTAAGCCACACCCTAGGGCTAGGTCTACGTAACACTAGCGAGCTACTAGCTATAAGCTAGTGACTCGCATGTATAACACACTTAGACCTAGTAAGCTTTAGTTAATATACTAGAGTCCCCTATACCTCTTGCCTAGCTATCATTGTTCTCACAAACCTCACAGCCCCCTATATTTTATAACCTTTAAGCTTATTTATTACTATAGCTATAATAATTTAGTTGTTAATTATCTTACTAGCTAGGTATTACAAGCAATAATTATATGTTATAACAAATTAGATGCATTAGATATAACCAATAATAATAATAAAATTATAAAAATCAATAACTTTACTTTAGCTAAATTTAAGTATTATACTTACTTAATATTAATTAAGATTAATAAAATATTTATTAAAGCTTATAATAGTATTAGAAAGGTTAAAAAAATACTATAAATCTCTTTACTAGGCTTTTAATATTATTATAAACTTAATTAATAAAAACATTACTTCTAAGTAATAACTTTGAATAGCTATTAAACCAATTAATAACTTAGTAAGTTTAAATAGCCTTATACTTATATTACTAGTTTTTAAAGCTTACTTATAAATAATCAATAAATTATTACTAAGTATTTTTATTATTTAGTAACCGAGGCGGACAAGGATCGAGAACGCGTTATTGATTTTTATAATTTTTTTAGTATCATTGGTTATAGCCAATGCATCTAATTTATTACAACACATAATTATTACTAGCAATACCTAGCTAGTAAAACAATTAATAACCAAATTCTTATAGCCATAGTAATAAATAAGCTCTAAGGTCATAAATACGGGGGGCTGTGAGGTTAGAGCAAAGTTTGCGATAAACTTTGTGGCTGCCGAGAACGCGTTATTAGAGAAAAAAGAAGAAACGCATAGAAAGACACCCTGTAAAAGGCTAACACATAGGAGAAAGACAAAGGAGTCTAGAGGCTAGAGAGATAGGCCTAGCTTTAAAGCTAGGCCCCCCTAGAGCTCCCTAGACTTCCTAAGCTAGAAAGAAGCGAAAATAACCCTAACCTAGCTACTATATATAATAATAAAGCTAGTATACTAGTATAAAGATTCTTTCTAAAACCTATAGTAAACCTTTTCTATATCCTAAACCTCTCTTTTCTAGAGCTTAAAAATATACTATTTCTAAATATTGAATAATTTAGATAAGAAAAGATTATAAAAGTCCTATTAAATATAGCTAGTTAGAAAGCGCTAGGGGATAATAAACTCCTAGTAAGCATTATTAAAGCCTATAAAGACCTAGCTAAGGATACTATAGCTTAGCTCTTAAATATAGTCCTAGAAATAAGCTACTTCCTAGCTTATTTCTAAACTATAAGAGTAATAGTAATTAAGAAACTAGGTAAAATAACTAAGGAAATAAGGAAAGCTAATATATAAAGGCTTATCTTACTACTTAATATGGTAGGAAAAATTATAGAAGTAGTAATTATAAAGTAGCTTATAGCCTTTACTAAGGCTAAAGGACTACTCCCTAAACTATAGATAGGTAATAAGGCAAATAGATTAATAAAGACTATAATAGGAGTCCTATAATAGCTAATTATAGTAATTTAAAGCTTCCTTATAGATAGAATAAGCTAGCTTAGCTTTAATAGAGAAATCTCTAGGCTATTTATAATTAAGGCTAGCACTTTATAAGGCTTATCTCTCTTATTAATTCTTTTCTTACTTTACTTAGTAAAACTTTATATTTATCTCTAAGCTATACTAAATATAGTAGCTATAGGATTTATAGATAATATAAATATAGTAGTATTTAGTAAGATTACTACCTAGACCTAGAAAAGACTTAAAGCTATATAGAAAATTTATAAAAAATAGGTAAAGTAAGTAGGAGTTAAGTTTAACCTAGCTAAAACTAAACTTATATACTTTAGTAAGTCTTATAAACCCCCCTAGACTAGGGTCTAACTTAGTATAAAGAAGATAATACCTATAAAGTTATATAAATTCCTTATAGTATAGGTTAATAGAAAACTTAACTAAAGCACTTATAAGAATATCCTTAAAGGTAAATTTACTTAGTAATAGCTTACACTATTCTTACTAGTAGTATTAGTATAGGGTTATAGCTTTAGAGATACTAGACTCCTATATATATAGGTAGTCTAACCTATTCTTACTTATAAAGTAAGTACTTACTATATTCTTACTAAGAAGGGAGAAAAGCTAAGAGAAGTAGTAAAAAGCTTTATAGTAAACTAATTAGTATACCTTTAGATTATTATAGGGGTATTTAAAGCTACTCCTATTATATAACTAAAAGTTAAGACTTATATCCCCTCCCTTAATCTATATTTAAATAAGATAAAATAGAAGTTTAAAGATAGGATTATAAATAATAAAATAGTAAAAAAGATCTAAACTATAGCTAAGTTAGTAGTTATAGTACTATATTATAGGAGAAGGCCCCCCTTAGTAAATAATAAGCTAAATATAGACTTAGATAAGGAATAGAAATAATACTAGGAGAACTAGTATAATAAAGAAAGGCTAGCCTAAAGTAAATACATTAGAGAGCTAACTAAGGATTACTCTCTTACTTATAACCTAAAGGAGATTTAAAAGTTCTATACTAGGCTAGATAAATATATCTTATTAATAATAATTTAATTATATATAAGGAAGATAAGCCTTAATAAATTCCTATTTTATAGGAATATCCCTAGGGTGGTTTTACCTCTATATAACTATAGCTAGGTAGTAAAGAACTAATACTATATATTAGTTAACTATAGTAACTATAACTATAGATAGCCCTAATAAAGATAGCTTACTAATATATAGAAAGCAAGGCTAGTCCTAAATAATCCCCTAAAAGTAAGATTCCTAGCTAGATAGTTCCTAGGTATAGGAAGACTCTAATACTACTTATTAGTATAAAAACTAGCTATTAACTAACTTAGAAGACTAATAGACCTAGACTAGTTCTAGAGATAGATAGAAAACTATTTAAATATAGATATAGAATAGGAAATAGATTAGGTAATATAAGAGCGCTAGTAAGCTAGAAGCAAACCTAATACTATAGCTATAATAAAGAATATTTATATTTAGAATAGTTATTAGATTAATCTTAACTAACAAACTCTAGGTATTATAAGTCTAACTAGCCTATTACTACCCTTACTCTAAACTAAAAACTAGCTATTATATTACTTCTTTTCTAGAATAAAGATAGTATTCTTTACTACCTTTATATAACTCTTTATAAGGATAGTAATAAGTAAGAGATAGTTTATCTTTACTATATATATAGTAAGGCACTAGAGCTAATAGATAAGCTTAGAGTACTATTCCTTAGAGAAACTAGCCTAGTCTAGGCTTACTATAAAAGTACTTTACTTCTTTTTAGCCTAATTACTAGTATAGAGTTTCTTAACCTAGTCTTAGAAGCTATCTAGGACTTAGAATAAAAATATTAGCCCTAGAACTAAGCTATTACTAAGCTAAATTAGTTATAAACCTAAGCTAGAAAAGAGGTAATTATCACCTTATTATATTAATAATTCTATACCTAATAGTTAAAATAGGTATTAGTAGCTACCCTTACCTAGTAAGTTAGCCTTACTACTAAACTAGAATAGGACTAACTTACTAATAATAATATAGTACTAATACCTAGGCTTTAAAACTAAATAGGACTTATAAAAGACACACTAAATATCTTTTAGATTACTAAGCTAGTATAAATTAGTAGTAAAATAGGCCTAGAATAGAAGCAAATATAACCTATAGTAATGCCCTTATCCTTAACTTACTTATACTACTTAGTGATTATTGTTAAAAATAAGACCTATTTTTAGCCCTTTCTAGTTAAAGGACCTTTCTATTACTAGCTTGCATTGCAAGCCTAATAGCTGCACTGCAGCTGTTAACGGTCGCGAAGGTGACCGTTAATAGCCATGTTATAGCTATTAATAGTTATAACTAACCATGTAAATAACTAATTTAAATTAATTATAGATTAGCTAATTACGTTATAGCTACGAGTATAGCTATAATATAGCCACTAGTAATTAGGTAAGCTAGGGTAATATAAGTAGCTTACCCTATAGCTATCTTTAATAGCGATTTTCTCTTTAACTAGAGGTTATATAAAAGTCTTATATATAGCAAATTAAAGCTAGAAGATAGGGCTTTTATTTTATATAGGAATATTTTTTAGACTAAAATTTAGTGCATATAGGTTACTAGTTAGTATAGTAGTAAGTTAATTTTTTAGTTTTTATATATAAATAAATTTTATAGAAAATCAAAAGTGGCTCCTAAGACCTTATTAGTAGCCTAGATTTACTAATATAGTTAGTGAGTATATAAGAGAAAGAAGATCTTTTTAATCTAGCTAGATAGCTAGGCCTCTTAATCTAATAGCCGTATTGCCTATATAACGTTACTAAAATCAATTCTATTGCTTTATTAAATATTGTAAAAGTTATCTAGATTGAATTCTATTAGTTAATAACTACTATAACCTTCCGTTACGTTGCGTTAGTTATTCCAACGTGGTGGCTCTATTAGTCCCTAACCATAGAGTTCACACCTTTATAGCTGTTGCTAGCTGGCAACTAGCTCCCTATATTTTAATAGGTTATAAGCCTGGCTTTTATCACTATAAATTCTTTTTAGTGCACTTTATGTATGGTTTATAGAAGACTTCCCTTCTATAAAACAGGAAGGACCCGCGAGATAGAAGCTAATTCCCTTCTATAAAAAGGAATTATTATGGTTACAGAAGACTTCCCTTCTATAAAACAGGAAGCGCACTAGCGATATAGAAGCTTTCCCTTCTATAGAAAGGAAATTTAGCGCGGATAGAAGTTTTTCCCTTCTATAAAAAGTAATTTCAGTATAAAAAGAAGCTATTCCCTTCTATAAAAAAGGAAGATAGATACTAATTAACAAGGTCAGGGGTAACTAGCCCCTAATCTTAGTGCGCAAGAGGTTCTAAATAACTAGCTAAAAGAGCAGGTTATTAAGCAACAAGATGCTATTAATCTATTATTACAGAAGCTCGAGGCTTTGACTATAGCTGTTAATAATAGAGGCATGGAGGGTGTGGAAGCTACTAAGCCCGCTAGTTAGAAGCAAGATTAGTAGCCTATTTAACTACCTAAAGAAAAGGCACCTAAACCTAGCTCTATATAAGCTGCCTTTAATAATTTAATTATTAAGGAATTTAATAAGAGGGTTTATAGCTTCCCTAAGACTGCTAAGCTTAAAGGAGCTGAAAATTTTAATTAATAGAAACAAGCCCTAGCTATCTAATTTAGAGCTTTAGGCATGCCTGAATTTCTAGATAATCCGGATATTTCTAGGGCGCTAGGGGACGCTAACTAAGCTATTATCCTTATGTTATTAAGGGATAGTTATATGGAAGGCCCCTAAGCCGCTATAACTTAGCAAAAATCACCTAAAAATGCCTATAATTTACTTGTATGGCAGTATTTATATAGCGTTAAAATCTAGAGGGGGTCCCTATATTCTGACTTTCATAACCTGAATTTTTATGGTTTTAAGGGGACTTTAGAAGCTTTTAATGCAGTCTTTAATAATCTACTAGCTAGATTATTGATTTTAGGGGTCCTAATTAATCCTATAGATTAGGTTAATCAATATCTTCAATCCCTAAAATTAACCTTCCCTTAGTGGGCCAAGAGGCAACGATTTAGCATGCGTATAAATAAGGCTATAGTGGCTCCCCTAGATACCCTAAATCTTTAATTTTTAATAGCAGACCTTCTAGCTAAACAGAGGGATAAGTTATTTACAGTATCTAAAGCCCTGAATTATAGGGCTAAAGACTAAGAAAAGGGTGCTAAAGATAAAGAAAAAGCCCCTAAAGGTTAGAAGAAGAAGAAAGAAGGCTCTGAAGAAAATAAGGGCTTTTCTAATTCTAATAAGAAGAAAAAGAAGTAAAAGGGTTAAAAATCAGATAAAAAGGATAATAAAGAGCCTATAGAGGGTTCTTTTATGCTAGGAAATTATAACCTTTCTAACGGAGCCCTTAATCTATACAAGAAACCTAGCTCTTATAAGACTAGTTATAAGAGCTCTAGCAATAGTAGCTCTAATTCTAGCTCTAGTGATTTAGATAATAAAAAACAAGAACTTAGAACCTTAAATGGTTTTAATTATTATAGTAAAGATATAAAAAAGGCCCTATTATATAATATAGGTTTAACTATATATATAGTTAATTCTAGGGAGGTCTTTAGGGATTATACCCCTTATAAAAAGGGGGAATCTAACTCTATTATAACTAGTGGTAGTCCTATTTACACTTAGGGCCATAGTAGTGCTGTTTTTAAGGTCCTATATTAGAAAAACCCCTATAAATATAAGACCTTAGTGCTTAAAGATACTCTATATTTTCCTTAACTTAATATTAATATAGTTAGTGGTCTTTTGCACTATATATCTAGTGGTTGCCTTATAAAGAACCTTCTTTATCTTAAAGATAGGTCTTGTATTGCTACCTTAAATATAGAAAAACATGGTTTTTTCTTCCATGTTAAAAACCAATCTATACCTAATTTACATAAAGGGCCTTGTAATAAATCTTATTTTATCCAACCTTTTACCTATGCTACTTTTAAGGGTTATAGCTACCCTATAGAGGTTCGAATTCCCTCTAAAAAGCCGGATTAGGCTTCTAATTTGGATGAAATCGCTAAAATTAATAAAGATAATGATGTTAAAGAAATCGTACGGGATGATTTAGGGGATTTAGTCTCTTCTCTAATGCCTATAGCCCTAGGTTAAGTCCCTTATAAATCTAAGGAAATAGATTTAGGGGTGTTAGAGGGCCTTAGTGAAGGAAAAAGGTCCCTAATACCTCCCTAAGAGGCCTATGGTTCTTAAGGGGCCTAGCAAGGGACTGACGAAGAAGGCCCTAATCTAGACCCTAATCTAGACCCTAATTCAGGCCCTAAAGATTCTTAATATTAATGGTTGTTAGAACTAGCTAGCCTATGGCATGTATAACTAGGGCACCTAGGACTTCCTTTGCTAAAGAAAACTAGCCTTATTACTAAAGGAATGCCTGATTTTTCTAAAATTAAGGATAAGGACTTTAGATGTATAGCTTGTGATTAATCTAAGGCAGTTAGAAGACCTAGGAAATTAGCTATCCCTAACCCCCCTAGAGCTCTAAATCGAATAGAGGGGGATACGCTAAAAATCAGTCCTACGCTATACAATAAACAGTTAATTTGCTTATTTCTAGTTAATTAAAAGACTAGATATAAGTGGGTTATCTTATTACTAAATAAGGAAGGCCTAACTATTTATAGGGCTATTAAGGGCTTCTTTAGAGGGCTTAAAAATTAACTAGGTTAATATCCTAGGCACCTTTACTTTAATAGGGGCTAAGAAATCGATTCTAGTTATTAAACTTGGTTAAATTCTAAAGGGATTAAATTTATAACTTCTAGTCCCTATATCCATAAGCAAAATGGATTAGCAAAGCGTTTAATTCGTACTATTCTAAATTAATTAAGAGCTACTATCTAGTGGGCAAAATTACCCTTATATCTGTAGTGTTTTGTATTACCTATAGTTATTAACCTAGTTAATATAACTACTAATACTATAAAGGATGAAAGCCCTAAACAACTGCTATCTAGGGAGCTAAATCAGCCCTATATGACTGATATTAGCAGTATTAGAGCTATAGAATCTCACTATGAGATTTTAATTCCCCTAGAAAAACAACCTAAAGCCTAGAAGTTAGTAGCTAGGACTATCCCTAGAAGATTATTAGCTACACTAGGTTCTAACACTTACCTAGTGTACATCCCCTCTAAAAGGCTAGTTACAAAGACTAGCTTTATTAAGATTATAGAACCTATAGGTCCTGTTTCTAAAGGATTACCTAGGCTTTCTATAGGGGATAACCCTTTAGAGAGAGAAAATGATTTAGAAGAAGATCTAAATTAATAAGGTTTAAAGGATTACCCTATAGATAACATAGGGGACCCTATAGGTTAAGAAAAACTACCTATAGGCCCTGGAGAACCCCCTAAAGGTCCGATTCTAGAGGCTCCTATATAGGCGCCACTTATATCTTAACTAGGAAATTAGATTTTAACTCCGGACCCGAATTTTAACAAAATTACTGACTTTAACCCTAATATTGACCCCATGGATGTTAATATTAATACCCCTTCTTCTCTAGATTTTATTAAAGAAATCTGCTTTAAGGTATAGGAAAAGCTAAAAGAAAACAACCTTATTAGCCCTAAACCTAAGACCTAGAAGCAAGCTATATCTAGCCCTGATAGGGATAAATGGATAGAAGCTACGTATAAGGAATACAAATAGCTTCTAAAGGCTAGTACTTTTAAATTTATAGGGAAAGACTAAATCCCTAAGGGCTAAAAAGTACTAAAGAATAGGCTTGTTTATAAGCTTAAAAAGAATAAAGAAAATAATCCTTTAAAATATAAGGCTTGACTTATTGCTAAGGGATTTATGTAAATCGAAGGTCTAGATTATCTAAAGACCTTTGCTGCTATAAGCATTCCCCCTAGCTAGAGGATTTTACTAGCCCTAGCGGCTTGGAATAACTGGGAAATCGAATAGGTTAATTTTATAGGAGCTTTTCTTAATAGTAAGCTATAATAATAGATTTATATAGTTATTCTAGATGGATTTATTGAATTCCTTAAAGCAAATCCTAAACTAGCTAAACTAGCTAGAAGTTTTAGCTATAAACCCTCTAAAGATTAAGTAATTTTATTATAGAAGTCTTTATATAGCCTAAAACAAAGCTTAAGGGAGTGGCAATATGTTAGGTGCGCGCGTTCGTGGGCGGGCCTAATAATCAATTGTAAGGTGCAATGCAGCGAGAGCTAGCATTAATAGATCTTTTGGTCTAGTAGCTTACCTTGCATACCTTTAGGGTTATAATATTAATGCTAGCTCTCACGGGTCTTCTAGTGTGTGCTAGTCCTAGGTTCGAATCCTCGTGGGTAGGGCGTGCGCTAGGTCCTAGGTTCAATTCCCGCAATTGGATTGACCTGACAGGTCTAGGTTCGAATTGCTAGGCTAGGCAGCTTACGTTAGGCTCACAGGGTAAGTACGAGTGCACACCTGTATAAGGTCACGTGCACTAGGTAATGTATAGGCCTAGCTGTTATGCGTACTAGGCCTTGGGGGTTCATAATTGGTTGATTATCTTAGAGACTATAGATGACTAGGCCTAATCCAAGCTAAGGTTGCGTTATTACTAGCCGCTGGCCTGTGTGGGGCCCTTGGCTTAGGACGAGCCTTATAAGGGAAGGGATAATTGTTAGGTGCGCGCGTTTATAACTAATACCTATTAGGTAGGGGAATTAGCTTTAGTAAGCCTTATTATAGTTATTAGCTTTTCCGCTCTTTATAATAGTAATAATTCTATATAAATTAAGCTATATCCTATAATATACTATCCTAATCCCTTTAGAGCGCTTTAAAGGTTATATTCTACCCTAGGTAACCTAATAAGGGTAAGTTATAAACCTATTATATTAACATTATAGTTAAGGGTTCTTACTTAGGGACTTATATTTACCCCTAGAATTAAAGCATACCTCCTATACTAATCTAATAGTCTATAATCTACTCTCTAGTGTTAGTAGTATTTAGGAACTTCTAAGCCCCTATTGCTACTATATTAACCTATAGCTTATAGGCCTTATCCTAGGTTATAGACTAGTCTTATAAAGACTAAAGGTATTTATCTATAAACATTAACTTACCTATAGGGGGACTCCTTAATAAGGCCTAGCTATTAACTATAATAGCTCCATTTATTACTAAAATAGGCTTAAAGTAAACCTATAAATATCCCCTCTTAAAACTAAATTTTATAGGCTTTATTAAGGACTAGACTATTAAGGTTTTTACTTTCTTTATTTCTAGCCTATCTAGGTATTATTATAATAATATATTAGGTTATTTTGCTTATATACCTAGTTTATATTATAGGTAGAAATTAAAAAGCGCTAGAGTCTTAGCCTATTATACCTATTATTCTATTATCTCTCTTAGCGCTATAAAGTACTCTAGGTTCTTATAGTTTATTAATATTATAAATAGCTTACTTATACTCTATAGCTTAGCTAACTATACCTTAAGGTAGGAAATAATTACTAGTAGCTTCTTATTATAAATAGTATAATTTTGCTAAGCTAGCTATAATTAAGCTAAATAGTAAGCCACTAGGTATAGGATACTATTATTACTAAACTAAGAGAGATAATCCCCTAAAGCTAGTTCTAAATAATTTACCTTTACTAAAGTATCCTTCTTAGAATCCTATTAAATTAGAATTAAATATAATATAAAGGCTACTTTTAATACCTTAAAAGCCTTTTTATACTCTTCTATCTAGTAAAATAAGGCTCCCTTCTTTATTAAGTTAATTAGAGAGCTTACTAAGTTTAAAAAGTTTAGTATAAAGTTATAATAAAAGTTAGTAAAACTAAGAAACCTATAAACCCCTTAGACTTTTATTAGCGCTTCCTAATCCTAAATTACTATAATCTTCTCTTTATCTAGGTAAATAGCCTTCCTTACCTAGATAATAAATCTAAGGTACTTAACCTCCTTAGTTATAAAGATATACTTCTTAATATCTAGGTTTAGACTAGCTTATTATAGTTTAAATAGTATACCTTAAACCTTCTATATATAGTTCTTATATAATTTACTTAAGTAAACTAATATATTATTAAGGTAAGTAGTAATATAATTACTAAGAATACTACTTAATATACTATTAATATATCTTTAGAAAGTTACTAGTATACTTACTAACCTAAAGGGGTATACTAACTATTTAAATAAGCTAAGCCTTATCTAAAATATAGTCTAGTATTCTTTACCTTTAGTAATATATATATAGTAGAATACTAATTATATATCTAGCTTTATAAACTACCTTACCCCTAATAATAAATATAATATCTCCTTTACTAGTAGTAAAGGGTAATAGTTCTATTTTATAATCTTATTAAGCATATAATAGTTTATATAAAACCTCTAACTATTACTAGGTTTCTTTACTAGTAATACTAAAGCTATTACTAATAATAAGCTTACTTAAATCTAACCCTTATCTATTAAGTCTATTACTTACTTTTAGATCATTAGTAAATACTCCTAAGGTATATTATATAAAGGTACCTATAGTAGCTTAGGTTTATTTCTATTAGTATTACGCTTAAGGCGGATATAGTAGTCTAACTTCCCTTAGTATAGTAGTAGGATATTAGCCTTACTCTCCTAAAATAAGTCCTTAAAGTCCTATAGTACCTTTAGTAAGGAAGTAAGAAGCTTGTTTTCTATAGCCTTTAGAGTTATATTAATCTATAAGATAGATATAATCTCCTATAGGCTTATAGTATAAAGTTAGATATACTCCCTTTATCTCCTTACTTAGCGTACTATCCTTACAAAGGTTAAACCTAAAATAGATACTATAGGTTACTTAACCTTCCTATTAACTATAGCCTATATATATAACCTATTTACTAATCCTATATATACCTATTACTATAGTATATCTAAGTTAATTCTATTCTATTTTATCTAAGGTATACTAAGGATTAGTTACCTAGTTAGTCCTAGGATTATATATACTATAATTAGTATTTCCTATCTATTTAAATCGAGCTAAAAATAGACTATATATATAATATATAACTATTTCTTAAACTTCTTCTTTTCCCTTTATTTTACACTAATAGCTATATAAACTAACCTCTTAGTTAAAAAAGGGAGGTATTCTAACTAAAGCTTTTAGACTAGGTATTTACTTATAGTAGTATAGTAATTATAGCCTATATTAACTTAAGTATTTATAAAGGTAGTCTTAGTAATTAAAGTAAGAACTAAGAAGGGAAATAAATCTATATTATTCTAGATCTCTTTATAGTCCCTATTAGTAATAATTATATACTATAAAGCCTCTCTATACCTCCTTCCCTTATTCTCTATTAAATAACTTAATAATAGGGTTACTCTTTTCCTAAATACTTTATAGACTTAATATTTAAGTTAATAGAGATAATATTCTTTATATTATAAATATTTTTAGAAAACTTCTTTTTTAGGTAAATAGTAAGGTATAAGAAGCATACTATAGTAAAGTGCTTAGAGAAGCTATAATTAAAATATTTACTATTATTATAGTATATATTAAGGATATCTTAGGTAACTTAGTTAGCCTATTTGCTACCTCTTTTATTACCTAACTTCTAGTATTCTATAGACTTCCTAGAGCCTTACTAGGTTCTTATTATACCTATAGATTAGATATCTATTATTAGCGTGTCCTTATTATATACCTTAGTCTTATTTAGGTTAGGTGCCTAATTACTATGCTTCTATATCTAGTGTCTTTCCTTTAATTAGTAAGACTTAATATCTAGTATAATACTTTAATAGTAGCTTATTATTATTATATAATTTACCTAGGGTATATCTTAACCTATACTATAGTCCTTTATTTACTTATTAAGCGCTATATAAAGCTTAGATAACTTTACTAAGTCTAATTACTTAAGCCTCTTAGCTAGAGCTAATTTCTATTTAAAATAAATATAGAAGTTACTAAATTACTTATTTTATTATTATATTAACTAATTAAGTTCTATAATAGCTATTTCCTATTAGTAAGGATTATTAAATATCTCCCCTAAGTACTTAAGAAGCTAATCTAGGTAATAGTTAAGTAAGTAGCCTTTTTTAAAGAAAGGTATAACCTATACCTAAACCCTAGGTAATAGGTTTTAGTAAATAAAGTATTACTAGTCTTACTTATTACTAATAAAATCCCTATCTATAAGTAATTTATAGGCTATAAGGCCTTTCTAAGCTATAAATAAAACCCTATTACTATTAAAGAGAGGGCCTATAGGAAGGGGCTTTTATTTAGGCTAAATTAGTATAGGTGCTATATCTTATTTATTAGTTAAGTCCTTAATTTGTTTTACTTACTACTTAAGTAACTATTATAATATTACTAACTTATTAGTATTTATCCTATCTAGTAGTAATAGTATATTTGCTAGTTAATATACTTCTATAATAAAGAATAATATATATTAAGAACTAGCCTTATAGCTACTACTTATAAGCATTTAAAGTAAGAATATTATTCTTATAGAAAAAGAAAGGAACTATACTAATAGTTATATAGCGCCCGGATTTATAGTGGCTTATGCGTAGTCTATGTATAGGTTACGTATAGCCCTAACCTAGCCGCACACAGTCCGCGTACTTTCCGGAGCCAGATATAACCCAAGCCTATAGCTCGAGTCTATAACAAATAGTAATAATAGTAATAATAGTAATAATGTTTAAAAAAGTATATTAGGGGAAAACTAGACTAAACTAGGAAAAAACCCCTATTATACACTTATTCTAAGTTAGAATAAATATCTTCTAAAGATTCATTAGAAGAATCTTTAGAGATATTCTTAGAGGAATGTTAAGATTCCTCTAATAGAGAGCTAAAGTAATCGTAAAGCTCTGAATATTGCTTAACCAAAATATTATCCTCCTTTTGCTAATACTTTAAAAGAATTAATTCCTTAATAGTAGAATGCTTTAAGGAAGTTCTTCTTTTTGTAATAATATTCCCTCTAGTATTAAAAGCACTTTTAATAGCACTAGAAGTAGTAGGAATAGCTAGATACTTTCTAGTAATTATACTTAAAATAGGTAAAGATTTAAGGTTATCTTCCTACTATTTAAAGATATCCTCCTATAATAATATTAGTAAATTAATATAATATTAGGGAACTCTAGCTTACCTTATCTTCTTTAGCTTCTAGCTTAGTAAAGGTAGAGATTTCGTTTTTTCTAGTTTTTTAAATCAATTTATCTCTCTTATTTATAAATAAACCTTTATATAGCTTAGAAGCTGGTTTAGGCCTTAGATTATTAAAAGTCCTAGGCTAACTAGGCCCTCTAATTTCCACTTGAAATTAGGTATTTTCTGACTCTGAATTTTCAGAGCCTAGGCTTTGATTAGCCTGATTCTCTTTATAGGTAGGTAAAATCCTAGTAAATCTATTAGTAATAATAATAATAATAATAATAATAATAATAATACTTACGAATTATATTCTTTTTGTAAGTCTTCTAATAGCCTTATTCTAGTCCTTGCTTATAAGTTAAGCTTATCTTGTATAGTAATAAGATTAAGCCTAGGATCTAGTAGCATAGCATATAAATAAGGCTTATAAAAGTAATAATTATTATCCATATCTTATGGAAAATAATTACCTAGTTTATCTAAGCCTTTATTTATAGAGGCTATAAAGATCTTGCCTTAAGGGTTATAAACCTTCTATAATACTAATTAGTTAATATATAATAAATAAAGGGGAAAAGGGAACTAAAGAGTAAATACCTAATGAATATAGGTCTCTTAGTCCTCTTTTATATTAATAAGATATTTATATATCCTAATAATAAAAAGTGGGACTAAACCTAGAGTATTATACTTCTAGCTTTAAAGTATAATAGTAGGTTTATAGAAAATCTCTAATATACTGCTTAAAGTTGCTAAATCTACCTATTCTTAAGCAGTAGGCATAGCATCTTTTATAGCAGCTATATTAGTCTCCCTATTAAGAAGAATAATAGCTTCCTTTAACTGTAAGGAAGTATTAATTATCTTATAGGTTAAATTCTACCTTGTTTTATTAGCTATATATATAAAGGGATTAGTATTAGGTCTAATATAGTAAATAATATAATAAGAATTACTTACCTAGAGGAATTCTTATAATATTACAATTCTTAGCAATATAGCCTTCTTTTTTTGCCTTTTATAGAGATTTTAGCTAAAGTTTATATAATCCTTAGTTATTCTTAATAAGAATAGCAAGTCTTTTAACTTTGCCTAGTAAACCTATAGAAATATTAGTAAACCTAATTATAAGAATTATAATAAATTACTTACTATTTACTAAGAATTTAAATTCCTTAAAATCTTCCTTCTCTCTAATAGAAAAGATATCCTTAGTAGAATAGTAAAGATATTTACTATTTCTATAGGATTCTAGATCTTCCTTTAAAGAGATTAATTTTATAAATTTAGTGATAATATCCTTTGCAATAATGTTAAAAATATATGTAATACATTGGATATTATATAGCTTATAAATAATACTATTATAATTCTTATTAATATAAGAAGTTATAAAAGTATTATTATTAGAGCTATTATCCCTAGTAAAACTATAAAAAGTTAGCTACTATTTAGATTCCTAATAAAATCTATTAGTATAAGACTAATAACTTACCTAAGGATATACTTAGGCTCTAAACTATAATCTTTAATAAGATTATTAAAGTATTAATAAATATAAGCCCTAGTATAAGAATTTAATAGATATTTAAAGCCTATAAGTTATTGATTTTTATAATTTTTTTTAGTATCATTGGTTATTGCTAATGCATCTAATTTATTACAACACATAATTATTACTAGTAATACCTAGCTAGTAAAATAATTAATAACTAAATTCTTATAGCTATAGTAATAAATAAGCTCTAAGGTTATAAATATAGAGGGCTATAAGGTTAGAGTAAAGTTTGTAATAAACTTTATAGCTACGTTAGCGTAAGATATAGTTATAATTCGTAACTGTAGTTAAACTCAAATTCGTTCGAGTTTTGCTTATAGTATAAATTAACGTAATTCCCTCTCTATAACCGTGTTTTTTCTATCTCTCTATATCTCTTTTATCTTGCAGCTTACCACTTATGCTTTAAAGCTCCAAGACAAACCAAACACAACTTATTCTTACTTATCTTTAATTTAATTCATTATAATCGCTAGGTGGGTTCTATGTTACTAATTAACTAATTAACCCCTAACTAATTAGATAATAGTATAGCTAAGAGTAATAAAAAGGACACTACCTTATTTAAAATATTAAATAATATAGTAAAAGAAAAGAAAAGTAAAGGGAAGGGAAGCAAAGATAAATCTAACCTAGAGATAATTAATAGTATTTATACCATGAGGGAAAAAATGCTAAAAAGCAAAAGCCTATAAGTTATAATATTAATAAATAAGAGTAAAATTAATTAGAAAAGGGAAATCTTACCTATAAGCTTATATTTAAGCTTAAAACTAGGGCTAATCTAACTTACTATAACTCCTAAGTAAGACTTAGAATTTATAGAGGTCTAAATATCTAATTAAATAGATATAAGACCTTAATATTATAACTAATATTAGATTTACTAAATAATCTAATGCTTAGAGGAATTATATATAGAATTAATTCTATGTGTAATTATTTAATAGTTTAGTAAGGAAGCTAGATTATTATTCCTTATATTAAGATTAGCTTTTATCCCTTAATAAAATTAAAGAAATACTTACCTAGAATAATATTCTAGTAATTCCTTAAGGGATTTACTATTTATAATAGTAAAAAGGATATTATTCTCTAGTATAAACTTAATAACTAGAGTAACAGCCTTTTTAGATAAAAATTCCTTAATAATTATGCTATTTTAAGGCCTTTTTATAGAAAAATAAGAGGTTAAAGAGGCTTATGTATTAGGTAGTGAACCTTATTGGATTTTAGGTACCAAGAAATAGTTAGAAAAAGGAAATAAAAGGAAATAATTAAAAAGTTACTTATAAGCAGAGTATTGCACTACAATGTGTATTGTATTGTATTAAATACAATACAATACAAATGAAATACAATATAAAATAATTTGTATTAAATACAATACAATATAAAGACCTTTGTAGTAACTACACTAACTATAAACAATACAAATGTATTGTTAGGTAAAAAAAAAAAGTAGGACTTTTTATTAACTAAGGTTATTATTAGGATTAAAAGGGAATTAGTTAATAAAACCCTTATATTATTAGCTATTTTATTAAATTAGTTATATAATTTATAACATTATACTATTTTAAGGATTTTACTATAACTAGGGTTATATATAATATTATAACTTTTTAATAATACTATTATACTTTATACTTTATTTTACTAATATAACTTTAAGAAAAACCTTCTTATTATATTATTTACTATTACTATTAATTATTTTATATTCTTATGAATTATAATTATTACTTTTAATTAAAAAAAACCTTAAACTAAAATAAACTAATAAACTAATAAACTTAATAATAGCTTATAATAGCTTATAATAGCTTATAATAGCTTATAATAGCTTATAATAGCTTATAATAGCTTATAATAGCTTATAATAGCTTATAATAGCTTATAATAGCTTATAATAGCTTATAATAGCTTATAATAGCTTATAATAGCTTATAATAGCTTATAATAGCTTATAATAGCTTATAATAGCTTATAATAACTTAATAAGAAAGCTATAGATAAGTGACTAATAGTTATAAGGACTCACTTTAGACCCACTTTTATTAAAAATCCCTTTCTTTAAGTAAAAATCATAAATCCTAAGCAAGAAAGCTATAGATTAGTGACTAATAGTTATAAGGACCCACTTATAAACCCACCTTTATAAAAATCCCTCTCTTTAAGTAAAAATCATAAACCTAAGCAAGAAAGCTATAGATTAGTGACTAATAGTTATAAGGACCCACTTATAGACCCACCTTTATAAAAATCCCTCTCTTTAAGTAAAAATCATAAACCTAAGCAAGAAAGCTATAGATTAGTAACTAATAGTTATAAGGACTCACTTATAGACCTACTTTTATAAAAATCCCTCTCTTTAAGTAAAAATCATAAACCTAAGCAAGAAAGCTATAAATTAGTAACTAATAGTTATAAAAGCCCCCTTTTTAGGGCTACTTTTTAGGCTTACTTTTTTACTTAAATCCTATAATTAAAGATAATACTATTATATATATATACATATGATTTTATTTTTTATATATTTAAAATACTATTTTATTTTTTTAAAAACCTATATTAATTTATACCCCCCTTTTTTTTAACCTAACAATACAATACATCGAAGGGCCAAAAAATACAATACAATACAATACTACAATGCTCTGGTTATAAATAACGTAATTAACTAAATAGTCTAATTAAACCAATCAAACTATCAGAGACCCACATAAGACCTAAATAAGACCCACTTTTTTATATTTACTTTAAAAAATAAGAATAGTATACCTATAACTTTCATATTATATAAATCTAGCTAATTTATAGCTTTTTCTATAAATTTTACTAGGAAATAATTCATTTTTATTTATAAAAAAATATTTTCTATATAAAAGTATTGGTTTTTAATATTATAGGTCTCTTATAATTATATAATACTAATTATACTATATATATCTTATATTATATAATATAAAAGAAGTTATAAATTTATTATAATTAAATACTATATTTAAAAATAGTATATAATATTATATAACAAGTTATAAATTTAGAAGCTTTTATAATATATAAAGCTTTTTTTAAAAATTATATTAGTAACTTTATATAAATATTTTTTTCTTTTATTACTAATATTTTAAGAATTCTTTTATAATAATATATTAATATTTAAGTAATAAATTTTAAAAAAGTATAAAAGAATTATAAAAATTATATATTAATTCTAATAAATTATTTATTAACCTAAGGTTTTTATATATTATAAATAAATATATTAGCTATTTAAAACATGTTTTAAAATTCTTTAATATAATTATTTTAATTTTTAATATATTATTTAGTACTATTTCTAAGAATATATATAGGGTACTTTTATAATAAAAAAGCGCTTTTAATAAATAATAGGATATTAATATTTGAAAAAATAGTATATTTATAATAGAAACCCTTAGTATATATTAAAAAATTTAAAGACTTTTAATATTATAAAATATAGTCTATAGATACCCTATACCCTTACTTATAGCCATTTTTCTAAATAAGGTAAAACTTTATAAATTTATAACTAAATAACTAAATTATAATAAAAAATACAGCTAATATTAACTTTAATAAGAAAATTCTAAGGAATATTATAAGACTATATAATACCCTACTTTCTTTTTACTAATACTACATTTGTAGTATTTGTAGTGTAGTGTAGTATTTACTACACTACACTAAAATCTACTACACTACATACTATAATAAAAGTCAAATGACTACAAATACTACACTACATGCAAAGCTCTGATTATAGATAATACGCGTAGTAAGAAGGTTTTTTTTATTTTTTAATAGAACGGGATTTTTCTACTAGCTACTAATTAGAAGAGACTACTAAGCTTATATAGTAGTTATATTAAATCAGGGTCTTAAAGCATTAAATATAGCACTAATAGGATTTAAGAATTCTCCTACTTTTACTTAATAATTTATAGATTAACTCTTTTGGAAGTATAAGCACTTTATTTATGTTTATATTAATAATATTATTATGTTTTTAAATAGTATTAAGGAGCATTTAGAGCACCTTAATATTATACTTAAGATTCTTAAGGAAAATAGGATAATAATTATAGCTAAAAAGTCTTTTATTAGTTACCTTACTATTTAATTACTTAGTTTTATTATTAATAGTAGTAGAATTATTATTATAAATAATAGACTAAAAACCTTTTAAAAAATAATCTTCCTAACTAATCTATTAAGTCTTAAAACCTTTATTAGCATAGCTAGATTTCTCTATAATAGAATCCTATAGTTTAACATACAAATCTAACTATTATAGGCATAAAAAACAGCGTTATTAAAGGAATTTTATAAAAAGAATAATAAAATCACTAGGATCTTAAAGCTAATATAGAAAAGAAAGATATAGTAAAGGATATTTTTACTAACTAAGGAGAAGAAAAAGGCTTTTAAAGATATTAAGGCTTTTTTAAGTAAGAAATAAACCTTATAGTATTATAACCTAAGTAAGCTACTTTTCCTTAAAATTAATATGTATAAGGAAGGATTTAGCTTATATACTTTCTAATTATAGAAAGAATAGGATAGTTAAAGTATCCCTAGAAAAGATATTAAGAATAAGTAAATATAGCTAATCCTATTTCTTTTAAGGGTAATATTAAGCTTTAAAAAATAATACAGTTTAATAAAGGCTAAAGTAGCTATAATTACGTGAAGTGTTTAAAAGCTATAGAAGATAGTATAATCTAATAATACAGTGGTTAATATATGAATAAACTAACTATTCTCTAGTAAAGGGAATTATTAAATATATATTACTATCTATAATAGATTTAGATAAAGCTAATCTAAAACTAGCTAAAGTTATAAATTATCTATTATAATTTAATTTAAAGGTAATGCATATACTAGGAGTACTAAATATTATACTAGATACGCTTTTAAGGCTACCTATAGAGGTAACTTATAGGGAAGCAGCGTAAAATAGCTATTATAATAAATTAAATATAAGCATATACTTTATTACTAAAGAATATATTGCTACTATAATTATAAATAATAACCTTAAAGCTAGAATTATATAAGGATATTAGTTTAATTAAAAATTCAGCTAGATTATTACTACTATAAGAATATACTAAGAAAGGTAAGCTTTAAAAAACACTAGGATTAGACTAAAAATTCCATTACATAGATAGGATTTGCGTAAGGATAGTTTACTATATTACCATAGTAAGGACAGGTTTTTCTATCTCTATATCCTAATAATAGAGATTAAATCTATACTATAATTAGTTTATAATAAGTAATAGTATTTTAGAATTACTAGGATAGTAGTAGAGCTCTAATTAGTTTATTTTCCGCGTATAAGTTAATAGATTCATAACTATATAGCCTATTATATAGTGTGTTAAGAGAACGCAATTAATTATTCTAAGCCACTAGGAGAACTATAACCCTTATAGTTAAAACTAATACCTTTTTATATAATTTTGCTTAATTTTATTATAGATATACTAGAAGTCTTAGTAGCTAATATTGATTTTTATAATTTTTTTTAGTATCATTAGTTATCGCTAATGCATCTAATTTATTACAACACATAATTATTACTAGCAATACCTAGCTAGTAAAACAATTAATAACTAAATTCTTATAGCTATAGTAATAAATAAGCTCTAAGGTTATAAATATAGGGGGCTATAAGGTTAGAGCAAAGTTTATAATAAACTTTATAGCTATATTAGCATAAGATATAGTTATAATTTATAACCGCAGTTAAACTTGAATTTATTTAAGTTTTGCTTATTTCGCTTATAGTATAAATTAACGTAATTCCCCCTTTCTCTATAACTATGTTTTTTCTATCTCTTTATATCTTTTCTATCTTATAGCTTACTACTTATGCTTTTAAGCTTTAAGGCAAACTAAATATAACTTATCCTTACTTATCTCTCATTTAATTTATTATAATTACTAGGTAGGTTTTACGTTACTAATTAACTAATTAACCCCTAACTAATTAGATAATAGTATAGCTAACGGTAATAAAAAGAATACTACCTTATTTAAAATATTAAATAATATAGTAAGAGAAAAGAAAACTAAAGGGAAGGGAAGTAAAGATAAATCTAACCTAGAGATAATTAATAGTATTTATACTATAAGGAAAAAATCCTAAAAAGTAAAGGTAATATAAATAATAAGATTTATAAGGTAGATAAGAAAAAGATAAAAGAATAGGGCATTAGGCTGTAAAATACTAAGCAGTTTTACCTCGTGCTCGGGAGGGATTAGTAGCTAATATAATATAGTAAATAAAAGGGTATGTAATATATAACTTATTATATCTAGTGAATTGCCTTTTTAGCAAAAGGACTTTTCTAATACTAGGATATATAATATATCTAGCGGAAATCTAGGTAGAATTACTCCTTTACGCTTTATATATTATAGACTAGGGGTTACTAAGATAAATTATTAGCAATAGAGACCTAAAGTTTATATCTAATATATAGAGAGAGATATTTAGGCATATAGGAGTTAAACTACTTATAGGCATAGTATATTACCCTTAAATAAATAGAATAGTAAAGAGAAAAAACCAAATAGTAATAATTATAATATAGTACTATATAGTAATAAATCTAGATATAGCATAGATATTAATACTTCTAGCGCTATAATATTAACTAAATAATACTATAGCTATAAGTATAAGGCAGGCTCCTAATAAGCTACTATATAGGTTTTATTCTCTAAGCATTATTAACCTTCTCTCTCTAAATAATATAATTAACACTAGAGCTAGTGTAAATAATATAGTAGTGCTATAAAAGCTATACTAGTATAAGGCTTAATTAGCTATTATAATAGTAGCTACCCTTACTAAGATTTAGTATAATAATTACTATAAACTAGTTAATATTAATATAGGAGATATAGTTTACCTATAATTATATAAAAGGTATAAATTACCTAGGAAGCCTAAGAAGAAATAGTTACTATAGAAGGTAAGGCTATATAAGGTATTAGAAAAGGTAAACCTATTAGTATATTAATTAGATTTCCCCCTAGATTTATAAGTCTATCTAGTGGTTTCTATAGCATAAATATAGAAGCTAGCTTAAGGAAAGGACTTATTTAGTAAGGAAGAACTAGCTTTACTACTAATTATATTTAATAATCTAGAGAAAGCGGATTATTAGGAAATTGAATAAATCTATGGTTATTATATTAAGAGTTTTAAACAAAACAAGACTATAAGAGTAGAATTCCTTATTAAATAGAAGGGATTTATAGCTAAAGATAACTAATAGATAAATAAAAGGGAAATGCGAATTAATATAGCTAAGATAGTAAAAGAATATCTTAAGAAAAACCTAATTAATTAGCAAAAGGAATATAAAAAGAAAGGCCTTAATTCACTTATAAAATAGTAATAGTAAAGGAAGAGAGGTAATAGTAAGTAATTAGATTTAATAGGCTAGATTAAAGCTACTAGACCCTTTTATATATATTACTCTCTTACACTAACTAGAAAAGGGCCCTCTTACTTAATCCTTATATTATCCCTAAAATAACTATAAGCTTAGTGTAGTTAAATCTAGTAAGAGCGTAGTTAAATTTATTTTTAACCTTATTTTTACTTTATAGTACCTAATTCTAATAATAATATTATAAATAATAAGGACTTTTAAAAACTATATATATATATTATTTACGCTAGTTAGCTCTATAGATAGCTATTACTAGTACTCCTGCTACTAAGTTAAAAGGGAAAACCCTAACCTAGGGAGAAAAACCCTCTTATATCTATGTTTAGGCTAGCGCTAGCCCTATAGCAGGCTTATACTACTTAATAAGTAACCTATTATAAGTATTTATTACTAGCTTATACTAGCCTTATCCTATAGAAAAGAAAAAGGGGAAAGGGAAATATATAAAATAAGTATTCCTAGGCCCTTTAGACCCTATTTTAGCTTAGTAGTGTGTTTATCCTAAGTCTCTTTGCTTTTGCTTAGGGTAGGGTAAATCTAAGTTTATAATATTAATTTACTTCTTATTTACTCTTATACTAACTTTTCTATAGCCTTACTTTTTAGCTAACTCTAGCCTAGCCTTACCTTATTAGTTTAATAAAGTATAAGCACCTAGTTTTACCTAGTTACTATAAAGGGAGGGTAGCTTTAACCTAGGACTAGAATAGTCCTATTCTAAGGCTAGTTATATATTATTAGATTTATTAAGCCTATTATACTTTATTTTTTAAGTAAGTTATCTAATTTATCCCCCCCTCTCTCTTATTAAGTATAAAAGAAAGCTCCCCTTTCCTTAAGGACTTAGTTTTTTTTCTCTTTTTATATTAAACTTCTTATAGGTTTTTCTCTTCTTCTAGACTATTTAAGGCTATTCTAAGCTAGATTTAGGTTAATTACTAATATTTATTATAAATTAGAAGGAAACCTAGTATAATATTAATAAAACCTATAAGTATTTTAATATTACTATATTTCTAGCTTTAACTTACCTAGGAATCTATAAAGTATAAGGGCTTTCTAAAGAAGTTTATAATTACTAAGTAATATAAGTAAGTTAAGAATAAAGATCTCTCTATAAGTTATATTTACTTTTATTCTAGGCCTATCCTACTACTAATTTATACTAGCTTAGTAATCTAAAAGATATCTAGTGTATCTCCTATAAGTCCTATTTAGTTTTAAAGCCTAGGTATTAGTACTATATTATTATTAGTAAGTTAGTCCTATTCTAGCTTAGTAGTAAGGCTAATTTACTAGGTAAGGGTAGCTACTAATATATATTTTAACTATTAGATATAGAATTATTAATATAATAAGGTAATAATTACCTCTCTTCTAGCTTAGGTTTATAGCTAACTTACCTAGTAGCTAAACTTAACTAGCTAGTAAAGTAAGTATTAGTAATTAGTTAAGACTTAGGCTTCTATAGCTACTAAGGGTAATATAAGTGCCTTTAATCTAGCTTAGTAGTGGCTTAGTTCTAGTGCTAATATCTTTTATTCTAAGTCCTAGATAGCTTTTAAGACTAGGTTAAGAAACTCTATACTAGTAATTAGGCTAAGAAAAAGTAAAGTGCCTTTATAGTAAGCCTAGACTAGGCTAGTTTCTTTAAGGAATAGTATTCTAAGCTTATCTATTAGCTTTAGCGCCTTAATATATATATAGTAAAGATAAACTATCTCTTACTTACTACTATCCTTATAAAGAATTATATAAAGGTAGTGAAGAATACTATTCTTATTTTAGAAAAGAAGTAATATAGTAGCTAGTTTTTAGTTTAAAGTAAGAGTAATAGTAAGCTAGTTAGACTTATAATACCTAGAGTTTTTAGTTAAAATTAATCTAATAACTATTCTAGATATAAATATTCTTTATTATAACTATAGTATTAGGTTTACTTCTAACCTACTAGTGCTCCTATACTACCTAGTTTATCTCCTAACTTATATTTATATTTAAGTAGTCTTCTATTTATCTCTAGAATTAGCCTAGATTCTCTAATTTTCTTGATTTTCTAAGTTAGTTAATAGCTAGCTTTTATACTAATAAGTAGTATTAAAGTTTTCCTATACCTAGGAACTATCTAGCTAGGAATCTTACTTTTAGGGGGTTATTTAGAACTAGCCTTGCTTCCTATATATCTATAGGCTATCTCTATTAGGGCTGTTTATAGTTATAGTTACTATAGTTAACTAATATATAGTATTAGTTCTTTACTACCTAGCTATAGCTATATAGGGGCAAAACTACCCTAGGGATATTCCTATAAAATAGGAATTTATTAAGGCTTATCTTCCTTATATATAATTAGATTATTATTAATAAGATATATTTATCTAGCCTTATATAAAACTTTTAGATCTCCTTTAGGTTATAAGTAAGGGGGTAATCCTTAGTTAGTTCTTTAATATATTTACTCTAGGCTAGCCTTTCTTTATTATACTAGTCTTCCTAGTAATATTTCTATTCCTTATAAAAGTCTATATTTAGCTTATTATTTACTAGGGGGGGTCTTCTTCTATAGTGTAATACTATTACTACTAACTTAGCTATAGTTTAGATTTTCTTTATAATTCTATTATTTATAATTCTATCCTTAAACTTTTATTTTATATTATTTAGGTATAGATTAAAGGGGGGGATATAAGTCTTAACTTCTAGTTATATAATAGGAGTAGCTTTAAATACCCTTATAATAATCTAAAGGTAGGCTAATTAGTTTACTATAAAGCTTTTTATTACTTCTCTTAGCTTTCCTCCTTTCTTAGTAAGGGTATAGTAAGTACTTACTTTATAGGTAAGAATAGGTTAAACTACTTATATATATAGAAGCCTAGTATCCCTAAAGCTATAGCCTTATACTAATACTACTAGTAAGGATAGTATAAGTTATTACTAGGTAAATTTACCTTTAAGGATATTTTTATAGGCACTCTAGTTAAGTTTTTTATTAACCTATACTCTAAGGAATCTATATAACTTTATAAGTACTATTTTTTTATACTAAGTTAGACCCTAGTTTAGGGGGGTTTAAAAGACTTACTAAAGTATATAAGTTTAGTTTTAGCTAGGTTAAACTTAACTCTTACTTACTTTACTTATTCCTTATAGATTTTCTATATAGCTTTAAGTCTTCTCTAAGTCTAGGTAGTGGTTTTACTAAATACTACTATATTTATATTATTTATAAATCCTATAGCTACTATACTTAGTATAGCTTAGAGATAAATATAAAGCTTTACTAAGTAAAGTAAGAAAAGAATTAGTAAGAAAGGTAAGCCTTATAGAGTACTAGCCTTAATTATAAATAATCTAGAGATTTCTTTATTAAAGCTAAGCTAGCTTATTTTATTTATAAGGAAGCTTTAAATTACTATAATTAGCTATTATAGGACTCTTATCTTAATAAGTAAGTATATTAGGTATAGGTAGCTAACTCTATTAAATACTACTAATATATTTATTTATACTAGTAAGGTAATACTACCCCTTCCCTAGGCCTCTTTAATATACTCTATAAGGACTCTTATTATAGTTTTTATTAATTTATTTACCCTATTACTTATCTATAGTTTAAGGAGTAATCCTTTAGCCTTAGCAAAGGCTATAAGCTATATTATTATTACTACTTCTATAATTTTTCTAACTATATTAAGTAGTAATATAAGTCTTTATATATTAGCTCTCCTTATTTCCTTAGTTATTTTACCTAGTTTTCTAATTATTACTACTTTTATAGTTTAGAAGTAAGCTAGAAAGTAGCCTATTTCTAGGACTATATTTAGGAGCTAAGCTATAGTATCTTTAGCTAGGTCTTTATAGGCTTTAATAAGGCTTACTAGGAGTTTATTATCCCTTAGTGCTTTCTAACTAGCTATATTTAATAAGACTTTTATAATCTTATCTTATCTAAATTATTCTTTATCTAGAAATAGTGTGTTTTTAAGTTCTAGGAAAGTAAGGTTTAGGATATAGAAAAGGTTTACTATAGGTTTAGGGAAGAATCTTTACACTAGTATACTAGCTTTATTATTATATATAGTAGCTAGGTTAGGGTTATTTTTACTTCTTTCTAGCTTAGGGAGTCTAGGGAGCTTTAGGGGGGCCTAGCTTTAAAGCTAGGCCTATCTTTCTAGCCTCTAGACTCCTTTATCTTTCTCCTATATATTAGCCTTTTATAGGGTGTCTCTTTATGTGTTTTTTCTTTTTTCTTTAATAATATATTCCTAATCCTTATTTACCTTAGTATAGGCTTACTAGTTTATATTAGTCTTTCTATATCTTTACTATCTCTTAGCTTACCTTACTTTACTAACTAACTCTTATACTCTCCTTAATTACTATACCTCTAGGCTAGGTAATCCCTAGGGCTTCTTTAAGGCTACCTTATTTATAATTTACTATAAGTTTATAATAAGCTAGGTTATATAATTATTAATTCCCTCTTTATTATAGGGGTCTAGTGTGTTTTTAGGTTAGAGTTAAATTATAGCCTTTACCTTTATATATAGTTTATTTAGGGCTCCTTATATATATCTAAGGGCTTAGAGGGTAGCTTCTTATTACTTATTTAAGATACTAATTAGCTATAGGATATAGTTAGATTTAGTAAGGTTTTCTATACTATTATAATAAACTCTAATATTTAGTATAGCCTATACTAGGTTAATAGTACTATCCTTATTATCTTTATACTATCTTATAGGTTTACCTTAGGGTATAATAAGTCTAAGCCTTTACTAGCTTATAAACTCTAGTAGTTTATTTGCTTTATTAGTTATCTTATTTAGCTTATCCTAGAGGGGGTGCTTTTAGTTAAAGTTACTAATAAATATACTTTAGTTATAGGGCTTCTCTAAGTTAATTATATAAATAGGGGTATTCTAGTTACTACTATAACCCTTTAAATAAAGGGAGTAAATATTAACTCCTTATAGTTTTACTAGTAACTAGTTAGTTTCTCCCTAGGCTAACTATAATCCTATACTATATTTCTTATTTATATATATTATATTTTATCTATTATAGTATATAAGTTAGAACTAGGCTAGGCCTAGTGCTAGGGGCTATAGGTTTTTTATATATTCCTATTCTTAGATTATAATTATATCTATATTAGTCTAGTAGTAAAGCGCTATATATATTAGTTTATTCTTCTTATTTATATTCTAGAAAAGGACTTATAGTATTATTATATTAATTAGGAAGGTTATTAGTTATTACTATCTTAAACTAGTTTTATTCTAGCTTTAAGTTACTTTATATACTACCTAATACTTCCTAATCTTAGTTATTTAGCACTATATTCTATATTTATAGGATATCCTCTTTTTCTAGTAGCTATAATAATAGGTTCTAAGGCTATACTAAGTCTTTTATAAGGAGAGGTTAGGCTTTTACTTAGGGAGTAAGTAGTAAAGTAAGAAGGTTATTTAAGATATTTTACTTTAGTAGTATTTTACTTCTCTTTTAGGATAGGGTAGTCTCTTAACTAGGCTAGGTATAGTTTAAAGCATAGGATATAGTTTTCTTTTACTTATCTATCTTTTATTAGGTAGGAGGATTCCCTATTCTTATAATAGCTAGTACTATACTTACTATACCTTAGAGCTACCTTATAAAACTTAGTAATATAGCTTATTTAGAAATAGTTATAATATTATTAGGGCTATAAAGTCTTATTATATAGTTTAGTTTAGAATAGCTTTGCTTTAAAGACTATACTATTATAGTATATCTTATTAGTATCTTTAACTTTAGCTAGGCCTAGTATTAGGGTAGTCCTTTAGGTACCTTTACCCTAGGGTTACCTTACTATTACCTTAATTATATTTATTTTATTAGCTTTTCTAATTTCTACTACTAAGTTTTTAATAGAAGTATATTTAGTTAAGAACCCCTTGATAATAATACTAAGTATATATTAGTAAAGGGTTACTTCTAGTTTAAATATATTAGTAATTTATTTTTAGTCTTATTTATATTATATAGTATTTCCTTTAAAGGTAATAATAGTATCTTTACTAGGGAGTCTCCTAGCTACTATTACTATAGCTTAGCTTATAGCTTTATTAACTACTATTACTATATCTTCTACACTCCTAGACTAGAGTAATTCCTAGATAGTATTCCTTTTAATAAGTACCTCCTAGTCTTACTTACTAGGGATTTAGAGGGGGGGAGGTAAGGTATTTAGTTATTTAGGGGCTAGGCTAGTAGTAATACTAGCCTAGGTTAGGGTATTACTCTCCTTAGCTTCTTCTTTAATAGCCTTTTTAAGGGCTTTCTTAGTAGTATAGATATTACTATTATTATAGTTTATTATCCTTATTTTAGCTTAGGTATAGTTCGCTGCCTATCTAGTAATAGCTTTAGTAATATGCTATACCTAGGTAACTTTATTACTAGGGATAAGGCTTGCGATTTTATTATAGAATTTCGTATTATCTAGGTATTTAAATTAGATTTAATCTATTATTAGGTTATTCTTGCTGCTCTAGATATTAAACTATCTAATTCCTATATTTAGGTAGTAGTAGCTTTATACTAGCTCTCTTTCTCCTATATTAATTACTATTAGTGTCCTAACCTTATACCTGCCTCTAGCTTTATTATAATATAATATTATAAGGGGGGGTAAACAGAGGTAAGGAATTTAAATATTAATATGGTTTGTTTTTTAGAGGCGATTCCGGACCTTTAGAGCGGTGCGGAAGAATATGCGAAGGTTTTAAAAAACTATAGTATATAGAATTAAACTAGCTATAAGAAATATATAATTATAATAATTATAAGAAATACCAAGTAAAAAATAAAACTATTATACTAGAAGTTAAATATAAGTATTATAAATAATATATAACTCTATACTATAATTAAGAAGCTATACTAGATTTTATTCTTTTTAATAATAAGGTATATATATATAACTAAACACTTTATAAGCAAATATAGGTAGTATATCTATATATTTAAGTACTAGCTATAATAGAATAAAATTAGATATTAGGGAAGCTTATAGTTACTAACTTAGTATAGTAATAATCTATAACTAATAAGGAAAGAGTTAAATATATTTACTAAGTTAATAAGCTCTTAATAAAATTAGGAACTATAACCTATTATAAAGAGGTAAAGTTTTTTAAATGCTATTTAAGTTAGGTAAAATAATATAATTAGCTATAAAAATATTTATATTCTATATAATAAATTATATAATTATAGTAGTAGTAGTATTTAGACTAACTAAGAATAAGATAAGATAAAGCGAATATGCTATTATAATTAGTAAAGGGGTATAATAAAAACGCTAAGTAAGTAGCTAAAGTTATTTAAAAAAATAGTTAAGGCTAAGGAATAAGGTAATAATAATAATTATATAAGTATAGTAATAGATCTAGATAAGGAATAGTAGAAGTATAGATAAGTAATAGAAGAGTTAATTAAAGATAATTATATAAGGGCTATAAGAAAAGAGTAATTAAAGTAAGTAAAAGTAAAGTTAAAAGATAATAAATCTATTAGTATACTAAATAAAGAAGATATTAAGGTAGTAAGAGTTAATCTAATATAGTTAGGGGTAGAATCTTTTAAACTAGAATTAGAATTCTCTAAACTAGAATTAGAACTTAAAATTAATAAGGATAGTGGTTTTAAAAGTAAAAATAATAAGGATATTAGTAAGATACCTATAGAATTCCTTATTAGGCTATTATAGGTTTATATATAAATAGTAAAGCTTAACTTTAAGCTATTATTTCTTAGATTTAGGAAGCTAGAATCTAGGACTAACGCTTAAATACTAATACCTAATATTAGTATAGTAGTATA
Source organism: Epichloe coenophiala (assembly GCA_018801565.1). NCBI lineage: Eukaryota > Fungi > Ascomycota > Sordariomycetes > Hypocreales > Clavicipitaceae > Epichloe > Epichloe coenophiala. Next base: position 1,129,474 of record JAFEMN010000005.1, on the reverse strand, counting down.
TAAGAGAGTAATAAAGGAGTTTAATACTAAATATAAAGAAAAAAGTATTAAAGGAGTTAACTTTAGTAAATTTAGATATACTAAAGTAAGCTATAAAAATAGTAATTAGGATATTAAATATATAATATAAGCCTATATATATAAATTTGCCTTTAAAAAGGCTATAATAGTATTTAATAGTTTAGAAGTTAACTTAAAGAATATATATTTTATATTATAGTAAAATATAGTAATATAAATTTTTACTATATTTAAGGAATAAAAGGCTATATTAGTTATAAAGTAAGTAGTAGTAAAATATATAGGAAAGACTATACTCTAAACTACTATTAATCTAATAAAGTATAAAGTAACTAGAAAAGTAAAGAACTAGGTAAAAATAGTAGTAGTAGCTTTCTATAGTAATATAATAGTTAAATATAGATAGTAAATAGCTACTTATAATAATATATTTTCTTTATTACTATAAGCTAATCTTTTAGCTCTTTATTTTATAGATAAATATAGTATAGTAAATACTATAATTATAGGTATATTAGCTAGTATTAGATAAGCAAATTTACTCTATATTAGTATAGAAAAGGAGTTAGTATAAAGATTATCTAAATCTAAGTAAGATAAAGAGAGAAGTAAATAATATAAAAAGAGTAAGATTAATAACCTAGTTAATTAAGTTAATAAAGTAAAAAAGGATTTTAATATAGTTAAAGAGTAAGTAAAAATAGTATATATAGTTACTAAAGACTTATTAAAGAATATCTATAAATTAATAGAATTAATAGAAAAGGAGTTAGAAAGTTTTAGAAATAAGTTTAAATAAATTACTAATATATTAATAGCCTAAAAAGAGAAGATTATAAACCTTAAGTTAGGTAGAATATTTATTAATATTAATAAATAACTTAATATTTTAAAATAAGATATAGTTAAGAGAATTAAATTTAAAAGAAAGATAAGGGAATTAGTAATTATAATAATAAAGATAATAGATAAAATAGAAGCTTAGAAGGTAAAAATTAAGAATCTTATAAATAAGTAAAAAAGGTTTAGAGAGAATATAAAGAAAATAAAAATAGCTTTAGTAAGGCTAATTCTAATAATTAGAACTTTAGAGATATAAAACTAGGTAATGCTAACTCTAGAGACACTAGCGCGTATAATACTAGCTTTAGTAATACTAGCTTTAGTAATACTAGCTTTAGGTAAAACTAATAAGTGTTAAAGCAAATTATATTAGGGAATACTAAAAATAAGCAATAAGTAACCCTATAGTAAGATAGGATCTTTAGTAATACTAAGTAAAAAGCCTAAATTACTAGGAAAGCTTAGTTTAAAGGTGGCTTAGATAAATACTTAATAAATAATACTAGATATACTTATAAAACAGGAACTAAGGGAGATATTACTAGTATTATTAGGAAAATAAATAATAAAGATATTAAAATAAATAGTATCCCTAATTATATATATACTAATGACTAATATAATTAAGCTATAAATTAAGGAGAATGAATTTGCTAGATTACTAGATTAAAGAAATGAATTTAGATATTAAGGTATAGAGTTAGAATATAGTGTATAGTAAGGAAGAAAGCTAGGATTTAGACTAAGTATAAAATTAGACTAAATAGAGAAATAAAGAAACTTAATATTTTACTAAAAGGAAATAATAAAATATAGTAAAGATTAAGTATTTAATATTAGATAGGGAGAATATATTATTTAATATAAAAATTCTAAAGGTGTAATTAAGGGATAAAAGTTACTAAGAAATTACTATAAAGTTAGGTAAGCCTATGCAAGAGAAATTATAAATGTAGTAAGGGATATGCTAAGTTTGTTTTTCCTTTATGTAATTTTAATAGATAATTTTTTAATAAGCTTAGCTAGATAGAGGCTAAATCTAGTTATAGCTCAAGCAATAATAACTAGGATAGTTATTTTTTTAGCGTGCCTAGCACTTATTATATAGCGGAATATAAGGGTAGCTAATATAAGGCTAGATTTGGACTTTATAAGTAAAGAATTAACTTACTACTAATATCTTACTATATCCCTAATAGTAGCTTATATAAGTAAACCTAGTATAACTTTATAACTGTAAATCTGTTAGCCTCTCTAATGGATTCGCCCCTTATCGTGCCAAACCTACACGTAACACTACCACTATTACTAAGGAACTAGCAGCAGAGCATTGCATTACAATACAATACATTACACAATACAATACATTAGAAATTTTATAATACAATACAATACATATATTATTTATATTGTTTTGTATTTTTTTTCTTTTTTTTAGGTTTAAGTTAAATTATTTAATTATAAGCTATATATAGTTAATAAAATAGCTTATAATAGCTTATAATAGCTTATAATAGCTTATAATAGCTTATAATAGCTTATAATAGCTTATAATAGCTTATAATAGCTTATAATAGCTTATAATAGCTAATATAACTTATATTACTAATATTACTAATATTAATAGTACTACTAATATTCCTTATATTACTTATAATATAATTAGTGTTAAAGTTTAATTTAAAATAAATAACTTATAAATAAATAAAATATAAATACTAGTAAGTATAAGTAAATTACTATAGAAAAAGCTAGACTTTTTAGTTATTTAATATTTTTAGGTTTTTTAAATTATTAATAAAATAAAATTCTTTTCTTTTTTATATTTTTTAATATTATAGTAAGTTAGTATTACGAATTATAGTAATTATAATATATTATTAATAAATAAGCCTTAGTATTATATCTAAAAATAAGTTAAACTAATTATAAGTAAGGTTATTAAAGTTATTATAGTTTTTATAATAAGTATAGTATATTAAATAAAAGTGGGCCCTAGTATTATTTCTAAAAAGAGGTTTAACTAATAGTAATTAAGGTTATTAGAGTTATTAGAGCTTTTAGTAAAATTATAGTATATTAAATAAAAGCGGGTCCTAGTATTATTACTATAGATAGGTTAAACTAATAGTAATTAAAATTATTAGAGTTATTATAGCGCTTATAATAATTATAGTATGTTGAATAAAAGTGGGTCCTAGTATCATTTCTGAAAATAGGTTTAACTAATAGTAATTAAGGTTATTAGAGTTATTAGAGCTTTTATAATAATTATAGTATGTTGAATAAAAGTGGGTCGTAGTATTATTTCTAAAAATTGGTTTAACTAATAGTAATTAGTTATTAAAGCTTTGAGTAAAATTATAGTATCTTAAATAAAAGTGGGTCCTAGTATTTTTCTAAAAATAGGTTTAACTCATTATAATTAAGGTTATTTAGAGCTTATTTATTACTGTGGCTATAAGAATTTGGTTGTTAATTGTTTTACTAGCTAGGTATTGCTAGTAATAATTGTGTGTTGTAATAAATTAGATGCATTGGCGATAACCAATGATACTAAAAAAAATTATAAAAATCAATAATTAAGGTTATTAGAGTTACTATAGTTATTATTATAATTATAAGGTATAATTTCAAAGTGGGTCCTCGTATTATTCCTATTAATAAGTTAAACTAATTACAATTAAGGTTATTAAAGTTATAGTAGTTATGTGGCTTCCTCCGGACCCTCGGACAATAGTTAGTCTGGCCGTGGCTACAGGTAGGTCCACCAAAGGAATGCACGCGATGCGATTGGTTGCATTGTAGGCAACCCCACACTGCTCGTAATAGCTTCGCACTGTAAGACTTACTTTTCCCCTTTTTTGCTTACTTTCTCTCCTAGCTAGATTCCTTTTCTTCTCTCTCTTCTTTTCTCTCTTAGATAATAATAACTATTATTAACTTTATTAAATTAAACCCTCTTCACACTAGTGTAATATTCCTTAGTATAACTAATATTAATTAGTAGTTAACTATAACTATAAATAAGTTAGGTATTATAAGAAAAGATATTTCTATAAATACTATAGCCCCTTACCTCTTAAGCTAATATACAGGCTATTTAGGCAAAGAGATATAACTATAAAGTATACTAAAGAAAGATAGACTAGAATCCTAGTAATAGGCTTATTAGACTTCTAAGGGATTAATTTATTAACTCTTAGGCCTTTAGGATATTTAGTTAATTATTATTCTTATTATATTATTTACGCTAGTTAGCTCTATAGATGGCTATTACTATAAGGTATTTTATTTAAACCTAATATTAAATATAACCCTTAGCTAAGCTAGCTAAATTACATAACCTCTCTTTTCTACCCCTTTTCTCTCTTCTTTATAATTATTTACTATAACTATCTTTACTTCTCTATATTCTATATATAGTTAAGTTATTTTTAAGTCTACGCTATCTTAAGTTATTTTTAAGTCTATGTTATTATTATTACCTATATTTTTCTCTCCTTTTCTCTTTCCTATTGTTTTTTATTGTTTTTTATTATTTCTTCTAATTATCTTATTTATCTTATTTATCCTATTTATCCTATTATTATACTCCTATTTAGTTTATTCTATTTAATTAGAACTCTAGGCTCTATTATATTAATTATTTTATTTTATTAAAGATAGTAAAATTTAAGTCTAGACCTTTAATAAAAGAAAGAGCTAGTAATAGTAAGGCTTTAATAATTACTATTAAAAGACTCTTTAAGAGTAAACTACTACTATATCTATAACTACTTACTAGTAAGCTTATAGGAGATTAGAAGGAATTTACTAAGCTAGACCCTAAGACTACTATATAGTCTAAGCTTAATAATTATATTATAGGATTTATTAACCTTAGTAAGTATTAAGGTTAGAGAGATAATAACCTCTAGGAATTATTCTAAGAAAACTTTAAAGGCTAGTTTAAGAATACCTTTAAAAAAGTAAATAAGGATATTATTAGAGAGCTATATAACTCTCTCTAAGATTATAGTATTTCTATTAAATAAGGCCTAGGATATCTAATCCTAGTATTACTTAAAGAAGTACTTTATTAAACCTTAATACCTTATTAGCTAAAAAAGAGATTAAGATCCTTTAAACTACCTTAAATATAACCCTTATAAGTTACTACCCTAAAGACCTTCCCTAGTATTCCTTACCCTTAAAGGGAATAATTACTATATTCTTTATAAGAATCCCTAGAATAATCTTAGTTATACTAAGAGTTTAAACCCTAATAGCTTACTTTCCCCCCTTAATACCTTTTTTCTAGTAAATAAACTATAAAGAAAATCTCTAAGCTTATAAAGATATATAAGAATAGTAATTATTATAGTAAAAAGCTATATAACTTCCTTATACTAAAGCTTATACTCTTTAAGAGTAAATATAACTAGATTAATCTCCCTAGATTATACTTTAGGAAAGTATTTCCTATTATACTAATAGGAGATACTAAATAACACTTTCTTAACTACCTTTTTAGTAAGAATCTCTCTTATAAAGAGATAATTATAAATATCTATTAATACTTTAAAATAAAGAGTAATTAATAGTTTTACTATTATAAGTAAAGTAATATAACCCTTAAGAATATTATTACTTAGAACCTTAAAAAAAGTAAGCTTAAATATCTTAAGATTCTATTAACTATATTAAAGAGAGTTTATAAAGGCCTATACCTCTCTAATATAGTAAATATAAAGCTTTATAAGTAAACCTTAAATATAGTCTTTAGTATTCCTAAGTATTAGATAGTAAAGTATATATATATACTAGGCTTTAAGAACCTTACTAGTAACCTTTATAAATTAATTATAATTACTAAGAGTAGTATAAGAAGTGCTTAATACTACTAGTAATAAGGTAAAGACTTATTAAAGGCTATATTTATAGACTAATAATATAGTTAATAAAATTAGAGAGAAAGAGAAGGCTATTATAGTAGCTTTAAGCGCTCTAAGTAATACTTTATTTATAGTAAAAGTAGCTACTAGTTAATAAACTACTTTAATACTAAGTAAAAGAGAGAGAAAGAGAGATAATAAGCTAGTAAGAGTTATTATTTACCCTTTTTAAAGAAGAAGTTCTAATTATTCCTTACTTTAATTAAAGGCAGTGTTAATACTAAAATAAAGGAACTAGAAGACTAGGAATCCTAGCTTATAGCCTATACTTAGGCCTAAGATAATAATAATAATAATAGTACTAAAGAGAAGCTATTATTAAAGGTATACCTAAGTATTATATAATTCTTCTACTCTAGGCTATAGATAATTAATAATATTAATATTCTTATAACGCTTAAAAATCAGGCTTTTTAATATACCTTACTTAAATAAGAGCTATACCTTAAAGAGGCTTTTAATAAGGACTATTTAATTTATTATACTTTTAAGGAATGCTATTCTAAAGAAGTCTTTAAAGGAATTATACTAGATATAGGAGCTTTAGGTTTATTAACTACTAGCATAGTATAAGTTAAAGCCCTATTAAGACTAATACTATTATTAAAGATTAAACCCTATAGCCTAGAAGTTATTAACTTTAGCGCTAGATTAGTAACTATATATAGTATAATATATATACTAATAAAGCTTAGTTAAATTAACTTTTATATTCTTAATATTACTATACCTTTTCTCTTTTCCCTTACTAATATAAATCTTATAAAGGTTAAGATAGATAACCTTACTAATATACTAATCTAAGATAATAATACTATACTTATTATATATAAATAGGGCTATCCTTAGTAGCTATTAGAGGTAAAAGAGACTATTATATTTTTTCTATTAAAAGGAGAGATTTATTAACTTTACTAAAGATTTAGTTATTCATTGATTTAATGCCTTATAAAGATCCTTTAATAGGCTAGTTATAACATTAAACGCTATATAATTAAGAAGCTAACTAAAGTCTATTATTATTATTAGATAAATAGAAAAGCCCCTAGCTAATTTAAATTCTTAATTAAAGATAACTATAACTTTAACTATAAGATTATTATTAATATTATATAAATTAATAGTTAACTAGTCCTTTATATTATTAATTTAGTAACCTTATTCTAAGTAGCCTAATTCCTTAGCCCTAAAAAGCAGAAAGCTTATAATATTTAGGATATAATTAGAGAGTGCTAGATAGATACCTATCTAGGCCCCCTAGATTAGATTATTTATAATACTACTAATAACTTTACTTTAGCTAAATTTAAGCACTATACTTGCTTAATATTAATTAAGATTAATAAGATATCTATTAAAGCTTATAATAGCATTAGAAAGGTTAAAAAATACTATAGATCTCTTTACTAGGCTTATAATATTATTATAGACTTAATTAGTAAAGAGATTACTTCTAAGTAATAACTTTAAATAGCTATTAAAGCTATTAATAACTTAGTAAGTCTAGATAGCCTTATGCCTATATTACTAGTCTTTAGAGCTTACCTATAGATAATAGATAAGTTATTACTAAGTATCTTTATTATTTAATAGGCTAAGGTAATTTAGAAGGTAACTAATAAAGTTTACTATTACCTAGCTAAGAGGTAAGTTTATAATACCCTTAGCGCCTAGAATAGCCTTAATATATTACTAATATATTAGCTATTACTATAAGCTAATATATATTCATATTTATCTCTACCTTAAGATAAAAAGTTTCGACTGTGCATTAAGCAGCATTTCAGCCACCCGGAGATAAAGAGAATACCAATATTAATATAGGAGAAAATGCTACTGTAAATATATATAGAGAGAAAAAGGTAGATAGTATAGCCCTTATAAGCTATTAGCTACTAATAAGGAGACTTATATAGTTAAGATACCTTATAGCCTAGCTAGGTTTTGCTTTATAGTAGTAAAGCTATACTATAAAGACCTATAGTATATAGAAGCTAATAAGTAAAGCCCTTAGTATATTAGGGAATATAACCTAAGCCTAGAGGCCCCTTATGCCTTTTATAAGGAAACTAAAGAAAATAAGCTACTAGTAAAAGATAGTAAGGTAAAGGAAGAAAAGAAAGAGATACTAGTAAAAAGAAAGTAAGGAAGGCTAAGAAAGGCCCTTATAGTTTAATTCTATATTAATAAGGTTATAAAGAAGCTTAAAAAGGCTTATAATACTAAAATAGCCCCTATAAGAAGCTATAGAGTTAAAGAACCTATAGCTTATCTTAAGGTAGTAAAAGCTACCCTTATAGGAAGCTATAAAGCTAATAGCCTTAAGGTAACTAAAGTAAAGGCTATTAAGGCCTAGGCTTATAATTCTAATAAAGCTATTAGACTTATAAAGCCCTTTATATTTATTAATAAAGACTAAGAGAAAGTATTATTTAAAGAGATTATAGCTAGAAGAGTACTAAATATAGTATTCCTTATAGTAAAAGAAAAGGCTAACTAGAAACTAGCCCTTTAACTTTACTAAGAGGGAAAGATTATAACCCTAGGAAGCCCTTTTAAAAAATCTAACTAAGCTAAGATTAATGCCTTATAAGCTTATAATATATTTAGGTTTATAATGTTTAACCTTACTAAGTATAGAGGCTATAGGATCTTTAATTCTTATATAGTTTAAGAGATTAAAGGTAAAGGGACTAAATCGCTATATAAGAAGTTATGCCTTATTATATAAGGGCATAATAACAGAGGAAAAGAGGTTATCTTAACCTAATTACTAATAATATAGCAATTAAGCTAATAGATTATTATAGCCCTTACTTTATTATTAAGGTAAAAGGGAATTTACCTTTAGTTATAAGATATTACATAAGCCTATATTTAATCCTATATAACCCTAAACAGGCTAATTATTATAAGGTTACTTAAATAGATTACACACCTCTTTCTAGAAGGTATAGTAATAGAGGTAATTAAGCCTCTTTATAGAATTACAGAGGCTAGAACCTATTAGTAAGCAATGTATTTCTATTACTATAGAGATAACCTTAATATAATAACTTTAATATATAATCCCTACTTATTAATTATAGCCCTAAATAACAAGAACCTCTTTAGTATTATAGGAATATAAATAAATAATACCCTAGGCCTTAGTAATAATAACTTCTTTAAGAAAGAAGAAAGAGAGCTCTAGAAGGTAAAGTTTATAGCTAAAGAAAAACAATACCTAATAACTATAAATCCCCTTATTTTTAATAGCTATATCCTAACCTAAAACACTAATAACTTACTTACCCTAACCTAAAAGAGCTAAAGTTAGAAGATTAAGGAAATTAATTTGTAATTACTAATAGTAAAGCAAGATTATATTAAGCAAAGAGCCTAAGGGAGTTATATTATAATAGTCTATTAACCTAAAGTATCTTATAACTTATTAATTACTATATAATACTAAGAACCCTTTACTAATAATATCTTATAACTTAATAAATGCCTTAAGTAGTAAATTAAGTATTAGTAATAAGGATTATAGTATATCCCCTTAACTCTTAAAGAAGCAAAGCTCTTTATATTTATAGATAAGTCCCTTATTAATAATAAAGACCTTAGCTTATAGATTAGGTATATAATTATAATTAGTAATAAAGCATTAAAGAATAATAATACCTTTACCTTAAAAGGTAATATTATAATATATAGCTTTATAAAAAGCAAGTATATAACTTATAGCACACTTATATCTAAGCTATATAGCATAGTTTAAGGCGCTAATATTATATATATAATATCTATAACTCTTTATATAATTACAGACTAATTAAAAATACCTTAAATTCTTATAATTCTCTATACTAACTCTTTCTTATTATATAAATACCTTATAAAGCTAGGTATAATAAAAGAGAAGTAGCTAATAATTAATATTATAGCCCTTTAATAGTTATATAAGAGGAGAGAAATCTATAAGGTTAGGTGAATTAATAGTAGTAATAATCTAGCTAATATAATAATAAAGGCATTACTAAATTTAGCCCTTTTAAATTTAATTAATTTAAATTAATTAATAATTTATATAGAAGGCTAGGTTAAGAGACCTATAAGGTTAGGTAAAGGGGAGAATTAAGATAATAAGTTAGGAAGTATAGATTAAGGTAACTAGGTTAATTAAATTAACTAAGGCTATAATAGCTAATTAAAGCTATAGATTCCTATAAAGGGATTTACTTATATATACTTTCCTTTAATTTAATTTTTATTATATTTTTAGGCTCCTTTAGCTATAAAGAAAAGAGAGACTACTAGTATAGCTTTCTCTAAACCCTTAGATAATAGTTAGTCTAGCTATAGCTAAAGGTAAGTTTACTAAAGGAATGCATATAATATAATTAGTTATATTATAGGCAACCCTACACCGCTCGCAGTAGCTTCGCACTATAAGACTTACTTTTCCCCTTTTTTGCTTACCTTCTCTCCTAGCTAGATTCCTCTCCTTCTCTCTTTTCTCTTCTCTCTTAGATAATAATAACTATTATTAACTTTATTAAATTAAACCCCCTTTGCACTAGTGCAACGTTCCTTAGTGTAACTAACAAGTTATTATTATAATTATAATATATAATTTAAAAGTGGGCCCTAGTATTAATCCTATAAATAAATTAAACTAATTATATTTAAGGTTATGTTAGGAGCGCAGAGGTTAGAGATAGGATGTTTATTAGAGCGGATCTTTAAAGGACCTTTAAGCCATATAAATAGCAAAGAGGCTAGCTAGCTATAAGATAGCTATATGCTTATAAAGCAAGGTATTCCTTAAAGACTATATATATTATTAGTACTAGGTTAGAGATTAAAACCTTTATATACTTACCCCTAGCTAGTATCTTCCTAGTAATAACTATAAGAATCTTAGCTATTACTTTATTTACTTAACCTTATGCTTAAGCTATAATAAATTAATCTCTTTAAAACCCTTTTAGGGATATAAACTATTAGCTAGATTATTATATAGCTAATGCTTTAAAGATTTATATAAAATATACTAGTACCCTATAATAATAAAGCTATAAATAATTAAGAAAGTAAAGAACCCCTATAATTTAGAACTATAAATAATAATAAGGTATAGTAAATACTACCTAATCCTAATCTAGGTAAAGGTATAAATAATATAAATAACCTAGATAGAGTATTATAAAGACACTATAAGGTTATATAAGCTAAGCTATATTACCTTTAGAAAATATAAGAGATTCTATAAATAAAGGTATAGATTAGAGAGCTTAAGGTAAATCTAGGATTAGCTAGACTTTCTCTAGGACTTATAATTACCCCTTAAACTTTAGCTATAGTTTTACTAGTAGTTTATAGTAACTTAGTAGTAATTATATAGTAAAATAGTCTTATTAAGATATAAATAAAAATACCTATATATAAAGGGGATATATATAAGAACCTATAGAATTTCCTAGTAAATTTAGATATATTATTTAAATTAGATTACTATACCTTTAAGGATAATACTACTAAGGTAGTATATATAAGTAGCTACCTAGCTAATAATATAAAGTAATAATAAATATATTATATAGCTATAGATAGGTATATAGATTACTTATTATTTATATAGGTAGGTTTTCTAGAATAGCTAAAAACTAGAATAATAAATAAGGGTATAAAATACTTAGAAGTAATAAGAATATTACTAAATCTTAGGTAAAAGAGTAACTAATTATTTTAAGCCTTTATAAAAGCTTAGACTAAGGTAAAAGCTAAGTTACCTAAAGTAATCCTAATATATCTATAAATTACTATTTTTCTAAATAGCTTAAATAATACTATAAGAAAGTAAATAATTAGCTAAGAAATTCTAATAACTTAGAGCTAGTTATAAGGCTAGGGTAAGAAAGTAAAGGTTATAATAAGTTTAGGCTAAAGTAATAAAAAAAGTTAAGACTTTAAAAGAAAGAGATAATACTTTATATTACCTATAAATAAGGTATAGTAATAAAGTAAAGATTAAGTAAAAAAGCTATTTCTAGTGTGCTATAAATATAGAAAGCCTAGATATACTATACTAGCTTATTAAGCACTAGACTATTTTACCTATAAAAGTAATAGGTATATAACTAAGAGGTATAGTAAAAGTAGTAATAAAGCTATATTACCTAATATAATACTAGTTTAAATAGTATAAATCTAGGAATATAATCTTACTATAAAATACCCTATAGATAATAAAATAAGAATATAAGTATTTTTATAATAAGATAACTAGTAGTTAGCTATAAAAGCACTATTTAATATAGGTATATAGTTCTTAATAATTTATCCTAAATTATTATTAAATTATTATTAAAAAAGAATTAGAAGAATATAATCTAATTAGACTAGGTACTAGAGAGTATAAGCTAAAAAAAGATTCTATATTAAGGGATCTTAAAAATATTAATAAAAGTAAAAGATAGTATAGGATTTATAAAAGTCTATTAAGTTAGCTACTATATTACTAATATAGGTAAAGGGATAATACTAGATATAGATTAGACTAAAGAATATTTACCTATAATTATATATTAGGATTAGGGATTTTAGAGATATTTAGTAACTATAAAATACCTTTTCTTTATTTATAGTAAGTAGTAAATATATAAGGAGAAAAAATAAGTAGTGGTTTTATTATTATTTAAGGTAATAAAGATTAGGCTAAGTATTTTAAGAAATAAAAATTAGAAAGAAAAGGGTAAGGACTAATTAGAGAACCTAGTAGTAATAGAAGTATAATTAAATAGTAAAGTAACTATATAGCTACTAGAATATACTTACTAGTAATAAAAAAGTAAAGGTATTATAGTTATACTAATTTTAGAAAGTATAAGTAGTAAATAAGCTATATTAAATTAAGGTATAAGTACCTAATACCCTATACTAATAATTCTAAAGGAATACGTAGAGTTTATAGATATTTTTTCTAAAGAGCTAGTAAGTAAGCTTTCTAAACTAAGGGGCTATACTTATATAATTAAATTAGAAAAAAGGAAAACACTACCTTAGGGGCCTATATATAATTTAGCTAAAAAGAAGCTATTAGTTTTTAAAGAGTACCTTATAAGTATATAGCTTAAAGGGTAGATTAGAAAATTAGTTAGCTTAGCTAGAGCCCTAATTTTATTTATTCTAAAGAAAGGAGGGAAATTAAGGCTTTATATAGATTATAGGGGCTTAAATAAGATTATAATTAAGGATAAGGCCCCTTTACCTCTTATTGCTAAAATCCTTAATTAATTAGTAAGTATAGTTATTTTTATAGTTCTTAATCTAAAAAATATATACTACTAGCTATATATTTGCTTAGGTAATAAGTAAAAGATAGCCTTTTATTATTACTATAGTTACTTTAAATATCTTATAATGCTATTTAGACTAGTTAATATACTAGTAACCTTTTAGGAGTATATTAATAATACTCTTAAAGGACTTATTAATAAGACCTAGATAATACACTAATATATAGTAGTGTAGTTAAGGAGTATATAAAATATATTAAATAAATTCTATATAGGCTTAGGGATATAAGTCTTTTTATTAACCTTAAGAAGTATTAATTTTTAGTTAAGAAAGTTAAATTCTTAGGCTTTAAGATATTAGTAAAAGGTATTATAATAAACCTAGTAAGAGTTAAGGTAATTATAACCTAGCTAATACTATATAGTGTCTTTAATATTTAGTTATTTCTTAGTTTTACTAGATTTTATTACTATTTTATTAAATAGTATAGTAAAGTTATTATTTTATTAATAAATTATCTTAGAGAATAGTAATTAGTAATATTTAACCTAGAACCCTATAAGTTAGTAATATTTAGAGAACTTTAATAAAAATTTTAAGAAGCACTAATTTTAGTGTATTTTAACTTACTTATATATCTTAGAGTAAAGATAAATATATCTAGATATATAATTAGGGCTATACTTATAATATATATACTAGGTTACTAGTACCTAGTTATATTTATATTAAGGAAGATAACTAATGCTAAATTATACTATTTAATACCTAATAGCGAATTATTAGCTATCTAAGAGGCTTTTTATATATAGAGATATTACCTTACTTATTTAGCTTATATAATTAAGGTTATTATAAACTATTTAAACTATAAGTACCTAGCTATAAAGCCTAAGCTTACTAGTAAGTAAGTAACTATACTTAATAAGCTTTATCCTTTTAACTTTAAGATTATATATTATATAGGGAAATTAAATCCTACTAACTTACTTTTAAGAAAACTAGATTTTATAAGTAAGGTAAGGAAAGTAAAAGTAGTAACTATATAACTTCCTACCTTTTTATCTAAATTTATAAATACTAAGTAATAGGAATACCCTAGTAATACTATTAGTACTATAGGTTCTATAAAAACATTACTTAGTGTAACTAATAGTTAGTTATAATAATACTATAATAATACTACTAATATCTAGGGTTTTAAAAAATTATAACTTAACTATATTCCTAAAGAACCTAATAATCTAGATAATCTTAGAAGAGTTATATTAGTAAGGTTATTTAATACTTTTAATTCTTTTATTAATAAGTAATAAGCTAGCTATAGTAATACTACTAGTACCTAGTGTATATTTAGTTTATTACTTAGTTATTTTAATTTTCCTATTAAACTAGCTACTACTATTAGGGGTAAACTAGTATAGGTTATTACTAGTAAGTAGTAAGAGTGCCCCTTAAAAACATTACTTATTTATATACCTATAAGACTAGAAGTATTTATTAAACTAATTACTTATAGAGATATTATAGCTAGAATCTAATTTATTTAAAGAACCTCTTCTAAGTTTATCTCTAACTTTCTAGAAAAGAGCTTAGAATTAAAACCCCTAATTTAAGTCTTATTATATAAAGTATAGTAAGGGAATAACTTTACTATAGGTTAATTAAAGTTACTTAAAAGTAGTAATTTAGTAGTATCCTAGATATAGTTTATTAGACCCTTTAAGCTATTAATATTTAAGAATTATATTTTTATCCCTTTAGGAATAAGAAAAGAAATTTTATTACTAACTTATAATAACCTTATTACTAGGCATTAGGGAGTAAGTAAAACTCTTTATTATATTATAAACTAATATTATTAGCTAATAATAAAGAAAGATATAAAGGTATATATTAGTATTTATATAAGTTATTAAACTTTAAAACTAAGGTATTATAAACTATATAGTAAGCTAGCTATACTACTAGTGCTTAATTACCCTTTTTAAGAATTATTAATAGATTTTATTACTAGACTTTTACTAGTAAAAGATTTAAACTAGACTTATAATATAATTCTAGTTATTATTAACTAATTTATAAAATATAGTATTTATATTTCTATATTAATATAACTAACTAGTAATAAGCTAGTAACTATATTCTTAGAATATATTTTTAAAGATTATAAAGCTCTAGAAGGTATTATAATAGACTAAGGTTCTATATTTACTAGTAGTTTCTAGATAACTTTTTATTATCTTCTTATAACTAAGTAGCTACTTAGCACTGCTTTTTACCCTTAGATAGATAGCTAGATAGAATAATTAAACTAAGTCCTAGAATATTATTTAAGGGCTTTTACTTATACTAAATAGACTAATTAAGTAAATAACCTATTATTAGCGTAGTTTATATATAATATAAGTAATTATATAATATATAGCTACACACTAGTAAAGGCATTATAAGGTTATAATCCTAGAGGTTTGTAATAAGTAATTATAGATATTCCTTTAGTAAATAATTAAGCTAAAAGTAAAGTCTTAGCACTAAGAGAGAAACACACTATAATTAAATAGCTTTTAAGTAACTTATAGACTTAGTATAAGAAATATTATAACTAGAAAAGAACTCTAATAAGGTTTAAAGTTAGTAATTATATTTTACTATTAATAAAGAATATTAATTTAAAATAACCTAGTAGGAAGCTAGCTATAAAGTATCTAGGCCTCTATAAAATTAAAAAGGTAATTAGGAGTTATAGATTAGTATATTAATTAAAGTTACTACCTATGACTTAATTATATAATATATTTAATATTACTAGTCTTAAGCCTTTTAAAGGGAACCTAACTAATATAGAAGATATATCCTTACTATAGGATAATATTAAAGATAATTAATAAGAGTTTAAAGTTAAGAGAATTATTTTATATTACTATAATAAAAGGTATTATAAATATCTAGTTAAATAAAAGGGCTATAATACTTTAGAGAATTCTTAGGTATTAAAAAGGGATTTTAGCACTAGAGAAATTATTAATAACTATAAGTAATAGTTAAGTAGTAAAGTTAATATAAGATAGTTATAATTTATAAGTTAATATAGTAAGATATTAGAAAATAAAGTTAATTTACTTAATTTACTTAAATAACTTAATTAATCTATTATATAGCTACTAAGCACTTACCCCTTTATAATAGAGTTAGTTACTAGGACTACTAGTTCCTTAGTAGTAGTAATAGCTATAGTAACTATAAAGATAAAGGCCTTAGGAGTATCTTTATTATTAGAATCCCTTTCTTTATATATATAAACCTAAAGTTTACTAAGAAGCTTAATAAAACTAATATAATTAGGTAGGTTAGTAGTATAGGGTATAAATTACTAGTAAGTTAGTTAGGTATTAGATATATATATTAAGAAAGCTTACTATTAGGATATTCTAAGCTATAAAGTAAAGACTATTTAAAATATTAATCTATATCTTAAGGTTTATAGTATTACTTAGTAGCACTATTATAATATACTTATTACTCTTTACTTTATAAGTAGTATTAGTAGTTATTTAAGTATAGTAAATATATTTATACTTATTAGAATTTTTATAGGATAGAATAGTATTTTATAGCATTTTCTTTGCTTTTATAATAAACTACTAGTAAGTTAGTAATAATCTAGTATTTAGGTAGTAAAATTATACTTACTTTATTCTAATAATAGTAGCTACCTTCTAGAGTAGCTTTAATAAGTTTAAATAGCCTATTATAAAGCTATATAATTTAAGCTAAATACTAGTAATATATTAGTAATAAGTAAGTAAATTCTAGATAAGAAAGATATACTATAAGGTAGTTTTTATTATTTTAGAAGTAGTAAGTATATTTTATTAAGTAGCTTATTAGAATATTAGTAATAAAGAAGTAATAAGTAAGTAAAGAAGTTATACTTATAAATTCTTTATATTTTATAGGGAAAGTCTTATTATTAATAAGATATCCTAGAATATTATAAGTACTATTTTTTAGTAAGATATTCTATATTACTACTTACTAAGAGCACTATATATATAGAATCTTCTTACTTATTATACTACTAGTAATAAGTTAGTAATAAAGATACTATAAAGATATAGTAAACTTATATTAAAATTTTAGAAGTAGTTTACTTCTAAGGAAATAACTTCTTAAGAGACTTTAAAGGAGATTTCTTAATAGCTTAATCTTTAAGAGCTATTAATAAAGGGGAAGTTTCTATATAAGTATTAGATATAGTAAACTAGCTATAAGTTAGCTATAATAGACTAGATATAAATTATAACTAAAAGTAAATAAACTAATAACTAAGAATAAGATAAAAGACTAAGATAAATAGTAATAAATAATAATAATATTTAGAGACTAAAAAAGATTAGTAACTATAGTATAATAGTAGTAAGAAAGCTATTACTTAGTAAGTAAGGGTAACTTATAAGGTTAAGGATTATTATAGAAAAAAGGAAGTATATAAAAAAAGGGAAAAATTAGTTTCTTTTATATTAACTATAAACCCCTTAAGTAATCTAATATACTGTTTATAAGTAATCTATAAATTATAATAATAACTATTAGATTTGCTACTTATATATATACCTAATAGCTATAAACTTATAGTAACTATAATATAAGCCCTTTAGTTAGATTATTTAGAACTATAGTATTAGGTACCTTATTTATTTAAACTAATTATAAAAATTAATATAAGTTAGCTATTTTTTTTAGTCTAGCTATATAATAGGTAATAATATTTATTTTACTATATTAAAGCTATATATAGGCTACTATTTAGACACTACTACCTATAATAAGGGGGTTTATTTATAATTAGTAGTATTATTATTATTATTTTATTTACCTATATATCTAGTTATAAGGTATCTTATCTTATTTTTCTTTATAAGCTTTATTATAGTAACTATACCCTAAGTAAGTAGCTTATTTTATAATTAAGGTTAATTATATATTAAGGGAGTATTATATTAGGAGTATAAAGGTTAAAGATAGGATATTTATTAGAGTGAATCTTTAAAGGACCTTTAAGCTATATAAATAATAAAGAGGCTAGCTAGCTATAAGATAGCTATATGCTTATAAAGCAAGGTATTCCTTAAAGACTATATATATTATTAGTGCTAGGTTAGAGATTAAAACCTTTACGCACCCGCCCCTAGCTAGCATTTTCCTAGTAGTAACTATAAGAATCTTAGCTATTACTTTATTCACTTAACTCTACGCTCAAGCCGTGACAGGTTATTAGAGTTATTACAGCTTTTAGTAAAATTATAATATATCAAATAAAAGTGGGTCCTGGTATTATTTCTAACAATAGGTTAAACTTATTTATTAAAGCTTAATTAAGCTATATAAGCTAATTAAAATAATACTATTAAGAATCTATTAATATATTATAAATATTAGTCTATTATATTCTTTCTTTATATATTATAGTAATTAGATATATAGAGTTACTATATATAACTTCTTAAAGCTTTAGAATTATAAAGCTTAAAGTAATATTTAATTAGTTTAAATATTAAATAAATAGTTTAAGCTTTTTTTAAGGTCTTATTATATTAATAATAATATTTTAGTACTAAATATATATTTTATTAATTTCTATATATTCATTTAGATTTCTGAATTAATTTTATTATATTAGTTTAGGGTATTTTTTCCTTATAATAATAATAATAAAATAATTAATAGTAATAGTAAATAAAATTATAAGAAGGTTTTTATTTAAGTTATATTAGTAAAATAAAGTATTTAGTATAATAGTATTATTTAAAAGTTATAATATTATATATAACCCTAGTTATAGTAAATTTCTTAAAATTAGTAAATCTTGTAAATTATATGACTAATTAGGTAAAATAGGTAATAATAAAAGCTTTATAAAACTAGCCTTCCCCTCCTAAGCACGAGGTAAAACTGCTTAAATGATTAAAGTTCTATGTTTTTTAACATCTTTTCCAAATATCTAGCCTTTTTCTCTAGTCTTTTATTCCCCCTCTTATTCTTACTTTTCTTAAATTTCTCTATATTTTCTTTAGTTTTCTTAATTTCCTTTTAATTAGGATTTTTATTAGCTTTTTAGATAGCCTAAAGGTTCTATAGCCTAGTAGTTATTACCCCTAGCTTTTAGTTACCCTTAGCCATGCTATTATCTAATTAGTTAGGGGTTAATTAGTTAATTAGTAATGCAAAACCTACCTAGCGATTCGAATTAAATTAGAGATAAGTAAGGATAAGTTATATTTAGAGTTTAAGTTTGCCTTAGAGCTTTAAAGCATAAGTAGTAAGCTATAAGATAGAAGAGATATAAAGAGATAGAAAAAACATAGTTATAAAGGAAGGGAGAATTATATTAATTTATACTATAAGCAAAACTTAAACGAATTTAAGTTTAACTACGGTTATAAATTATAACTATAAAGTTTATCGCAAACTTTGCTCTAACCTTATAGCCCCTTGTATTTATAACCTTGGAGCTTATTTATTACTATAGCTATAAGAATTTAGTTATTAATTATTTTACTAGTTAGGTATTGCTAGTAATAATTGTGTGTTGTAATAAATTAGATGCATTGGCTATAACCAATAATACTAAAAAAATTATAAAAATCAATAAAACTAGCCTTTATTTAATTCTTATAATAACCTTATATAATAAAAAGGCCCACTTTTTTTTCCTAACACTATATTTGTAGTTTTTGTAGTGTAGTGTAGTTAGTAACTATACTAACTATAAAAAAAAAACTACACTACACTAACTATAAGGAAAAAAAAAACTACATTATAAATACAAAATTTTCCCAAAAACTACACTAACTACACTACAAACAATACTCTGGCTATAACTAATAAGTAATAACACAAAAAAAAATTTAGAAATCAATAGTTAGTTTAAGTAAGCTAACCTATTATTTAAGGCACGTGGCATGGTTAATATTATGCTTATTCTCATAATGTTTATAGTATAGTTTTTTTTTAGCTTATAGTTAGTATAGTTTATAGTATAGTGTAGTTTATAGTGTAGTTACTACATTACACTATAAAAACTACACTACACTACACATTATAGTGCAATACTCTGGTTATAGGAGATATCCTACCCCTATGCGCATAATACTACTATAGCTTATAGTTTTGTTTTTCCTTTTCTCTTTATTTATATTATTTATAGTTAATATATATTATTCGCAGCGTTCTGGCCTGCACTAATGATACATGCCGTGGCACAACGACATGTGGTAAGTAACTCCGTATCAAACAAATGTCAACTTCAACTCACTCGCCATTACCCCGCCGTCTGCGCAACCCCGTCCGGTCCGACCGTCTACTCATAATCACATAATCCGGCACCACAACCTTCCCTCCACGAAGCTTCCTCTCCCGCGGCGAGCACGCATCCACCCCGAACCCAAGCCTCTCGTAGAACCATCTCGCGTGCGTATTTCTCACAAAACAAGTGAGCATCACCTTGTCCACCGACTCAATCCGCTCGCCTGCTTCGACAAGCAACTGCATCAACTGTCTGCCAAGCCCGCTTCTGGTCCATCCGTCATGCCCATTAGCTTTGCCCTCTCTCTCTCTCTCTCTATATATCTCTTCATGGAGCTCGCTTCACGCCCGCACATGTCCCCCATCCCAAACCAAGTAGTAGATAGATGATGCACTTACCCCTTCAACTCGGTCTTCAAATGAATCTCGTAGCAATACACGACCGCCTCACCATTCTCAAACGTAGGCATCATGGACGCAAACCCGCATACTTGATCGTCGTGCAAGACGAGAATGTACCGTAGTTCCGGAGACCGCATCTCCTTCTTCTTGGCAACAGGATGCCATCCCAGGCTGGACCCGCGATAGTCCTCGCCGCTCGTCTCGTCAATCAAGTCAAAACAAGCCGTGACATGGGCTTCCTCCAGTGCCACGGCCCCGCGAAGTTGCACATGATACACCCTCTCCGAGGTGGGATGCGTCCAGTCTAGAGGGCTACGCCATCAACGACCCCGACTTCTTCAATGGACCCCCTTTACGAGAATGAAAAGTCTATAAGACACGCAGACAGTGGGATGGGAGAGCGTTCGTTGTACATACAGTGAGGGCAGATACGCTGCGGCAAATTCAGCATCGCTCTTCGCATTAGCCTCTTCTATCGCACTCGTCTCTTGTTTCCGTCGAGACCTGGATGTCCTGCCGCGCTCAGATTTGTCATCGACACCCATGTTGAAAGGCATCATTCATCTACGATGCACACCGTCAAGACCATTGAAAAAAAAAAAAAAAAAAGAGAGAGAGAGAATCCATGACTCAACATGGAAAAAATAGTTGCGTCACCGCGTCTCCCAGCGCCGCCAGTCCGAGGTTCTTCCGTTCCGGACAAACTTCACCCCATCCTCCAACTTCTTCCCTTCGCAAAACTATCTCTAACTTTTTTTTTTTTTTTTTTTTCATATCACAAAGATTCTGCTCACAGGTGGGAGATCAATGGTAGTCACCCCATGAGGTTCGCAACGCACCTGCGAGCCCGTGGCTACGCCACTCGTCGCAAACTCGAGCGCGCGTTGAGTCTCGACCATGTACGTATTTCACGCCTCCCGCCCAGCAGGATACAAAATTCAGCAACATGTTAATAAACACGGAAAAAAAAAAAAAAAACCTCACTCACAAATGTCTAAAAAAAAACCCCTAGTTTCTGCAAAGATCCCGCGTCCTCTCCTTCTACAGGACCATCCTCCGCGGCACAAAACCCATCCGCGATGCGCAGACCAGGTCCGAAACACGGCGCTTCGCACGAGATGAATTCGAGAAGCGCAGAGACGTAACAGACATGGTGAGAGCCCTGCACGGAAAATCACGACATGTGGTTTTTTTTTTTTTGGCCAAATCTGACGATCCCAGAATCACATTCGATATCTTCTATCGACCGGCAAGACCGAGTGGGAAAGCATGGAGCGGTACGTCGAGGGCATGTAGTGTACAAGTCTTGGTCAAATCCGTGCCAGCCATGTAATAGAAACCCCTTGCAAGTCGAATTGCTCGCACAACTCTCCTGTTCTTGATCCTAATGTACAATAGAAAAAAAAAAATTTACATCCCATGACAATCATTCCTACTTCCTCGTCCGAAATCCCAGAATCAGTCTAGCTTTGTCGCTGCTTATGTCGCGGGTTTGACTTGCAAATTATGTACAAGTACCCATTATGTCTCTTGCCGGCCTTTCGTCGAACGACCTGCGGCCCGCATCAGCAACTCTCTCGCGGAAGCGACCGCGGTACCAACTTACCTTGCAATGCTCGCATCTCTTCTTCACGGAACTGTGCACCTTCATACCCCTCGTTTGCTGCATCGATCCTCCAAGTGTCCGGCTCGTTGTCGCTGTCCAGGCATTGCTGAAGACTGAATGCACCAAGCTTGGTGCGGAGGCTGTGCGAAATAGGTTTGTGGCGGGACCTCCGACAGAGGGTTTCGAAGCAATTATTCTCGCTGGCAGGGCGAGAGTCTGTAGGAGTAGGAGCGAGGCCATGGCTGCGTGTTGTGTCCTCGTTCAAGGCTTATCGTGCTGAGGAGACGGGTTCGAGGGGCATGGGTCGTCTTGGGGAATGTCTTCAGGTCACGTGGTGGAGACTCTTTTTCGGCTTGCTTTCAATTCAGCCAGGCAACCAACTTCAGCTAATATATATATATATTGCTCATAGCGATTCTGATTATTCTAATTCGTTCTTTGTTTTAAGCTGTTCCACCCATAGCCTTTTTCAGTATTTTTCTTCAGTTCTCGAATTCCCAGGACTTTTTCTTTTCTTGGTGGCGGGCAATGTGCATCGGCCGACCACTCACGAGTTTGGTGATCCCATCTCAGCGCACCGTCTGAAGAATGCTTTGTTTTCTTTTCCCCTATTTCAAATCAAAAAAATATACCGCCTTTCTCAGTTATCGATTCCGGTCGAAAGTCCTGCGTGCATGTTTCATTCTGTTCCATAATATGTCGGCAATCGTGTCCAGCTGCCTTTCTTCGCTTTAGTCAAATGTTTCTTCCAGACTCAATTATATCCCGTCCAACCCATGCAGGCTAATCCCTGGTAGAACATGACCGTAGCGTGAAAGTCATTGCTTGCGACTCCGTATTTGGCTTGCTTTGGAGGCTGTAGCTCTTCGATGTGGTCAGGCATACTGCCATCCACTCTTCCTTTCAGAACGGCCTTGTCGTCCTTGCCATTGCTCTCCTCATGGACTCTCCTGATCGACCTGCAGTAGATGTCCAGATTATTACACTTGTTATAGACATGGCCCCATCTTCCAATGCTACCTCTTTCTGTCAATAGGTCTGACAGGCTGGGTAGGTTTTGCAGTGAATCAAAATGGACCTTGTTGTCTCGCACGAGGGCTGCCATGATCTGTAGGCTGTACATCTCTCCATGGCTGTCTATCAGTATGTCCTTGACTTCGGGTCGAACCGATTCCGTCGAGTGTAGGTTGATGATCTTCTTCACGGACGTCGGAATTGGCGCATCTGGGTTGAAACCCCATCCGCTCCAATCAGGGAACAGGGTGTCGAGGATTTGTTTCTTGTAGGCTTTCAGGTGATCATCTTCCTCATCCAGCCAAAGCTGTAGAGTGCAACCTGCGCAGACCCTTTTATGAGGAGGCATCTGGCGAGCATGGGCAGAGAAGAACTCTTCCAAGGTTTCGTACCCACAGGATGAACAAAACACGACACTCCTTCCCATAACGGTCGTGTACCAAACCGGCCAGTCCCGCTCCAAGTGTGTCTCTACGCCAAGTCGGACTGGCTTGAGCAAATCGTATAGAACCTTTTTTCGCACCTTCTCATCCTTGACTTCCAGGTATCGGTACATGGCGTCTAGAAACGTGGGGACTGCAAGCGGGTAGTTCGGAATGTGGTTCAGATACTTGCAAAATGCCTTGTCCTTGTCAAACAAAAGACCCAGTTTCATCCTTTTTGCTTTCATGAAAGCTTTCATTATGACGTTGAAGAAACCTCGTTGGACAACATCCAGCTTTTGTGGCCCCCAAGTTAGACCATAGGTAGCTGTGGTAGGGCTCGCAAATGGGGTCCCCTTGTTGTAATGGGGATAGAAATCAAAACCTGTGATTTCGGGTATTTTCTTTTTTCGACGCTCATAATTGACCTCATAGATAAGATCGATCAGACAGAGGACGTCGCCGAAATGGATTAGCGGACATTCGTATATGCCAATCATGCGAACGTTCGGACAGGCTCGTAGTATAATGGCGACCATGCGACGGTCTAGAAAAGGGATGTTCTGAAAGTGCAGCACTCTGAACGAGTTTCGTTGTTCGGAAATTTGTTTCACTAGCAGAATAGTCAGCAATGTTGCCCCCCCTCCCCAACTGAGAAAAACAATGAAATTTAGTTTGACTTACATAGTCCCCTGAGTCGGGTAACAGAGAAAATGGCTGATGGTTCAAATAACCGGCACTGAGGACTGGACACAAACTGACCAGCACCCCAAATTGTGGACACATCTCGAATGCCTTTGATAGCATCGACAATCTCATTTGCCAGGAAATCCACAGGCATAATCTTCTCGGTATCCTGCTTGTTTTTGCATCTTTTTTTGCGGCCCATCTTACCTGTTACACGGCCATGAAGAAGAAAGATGGAAAGAAATATTTCCTTTTCGAGCTTCATAGCTTCACCGCACCAGCTGGAGATGGACTTGGAGGGATCTAGTCCGTATGGATCCAAATCATAGGCCATTTTCATCTCGCCCACGGTGCATTCAGGAGTTACAGCCAGAAGCACGCCTGAATTACCGCTCGTTCTGAAGTCTGAAGCGTTGAAGTCCCAGATTCTCTAAGTTTGCGGTCAGTTACATCACGAACATGCGGAGAAGGCTTTGACTTACGGCGATGTTTGACACTGCCAGCCAAGAGGTGGTCGAAGTGATCGCGGCCTTCAAAACTGTGTCCAGCCCCTGGGCGAAAAGAGCATTTGCGACTTCGCCTCCGACATCAACAGCATTCAATATTTTTGCCAGCGAATTATTTCCGTGGGCACTGTCTGCCCCCTTCTTTGGATCAGCGTACTTGGACTCGTAACGAAACAGAAGGGTGGCCTATTCCAGCGGTCAGCATCAGGTGTAAGCCGATAAATATAGACAGTGAAACACCTACCGTAGTCAAATATCTGAAAGGCGCATATGCCTCAAATTCGGATTTTGAAGGCTTTTGAGTAAGATGGCGAAGTTTCATACCCCATTCGGACTCGATTTCTGTAGGTGACTTGGACGTCACAGCAGGGTGAAATCCATTCTTGATAAGAGCTCTCTGAGAAGTGACCATGTCATACTTCTCTGGTGTCGCTGCTACTACGACGGGCTTACCCGTATCGCGGCGTTTTCGAGTCATCCTGTTTTTTGTTCTTGATTCGAGTAAAGAAAATGAAAAGAAAATGAAACAAGGAGGCTAGAAAGTTGAAAGTCAGGGCTCCTGTCGGCCTTTATATGTCATCTTCTTGCGAGATTGAGTAGCCTAAGGTTAGACTTTGGATTAGAAGGCAAAAGGTAAACCGGCGGGAGAGAAGGCGGCGTAGAGGATTAAGGAAACGAACGACCCGCATATGCTTTGAGCCAAAAAGCCAAAAAAAAAAATTTTGATCATGAAGTTTGATGGAAGGGCAGAAGCTTGGTGCTGAAGTATTTTCTTCGAATCTTGAGACAGCAGATTTTGGAATGTGTGTATGGCGGAAGGAGCTCCAGGTAGCAAGTGCCTTTTGACCAAAAAGTACCCGCAAAGAACAGAAGAAACATGAGAGGAGGAATAAACTAGCTAAAAGGATCTCTCACCTATCTACTTACTTTTTGTGTACCTTAGGAGCAGAAAATTACTGAGAGTGCGTTGTATCGATCAGTCGTGTAAGTGGAGGCAAAGTTGGGGGAGAGTCGAGGAACCGGTTTGAGAGCGCAGAATCAACCTCAGCAATGCGCCTGAGACCGAATTGAAAAGTCGAAGATGTAAGAGGAGAACAAGTGATGACTATGTTCCGAGCCATCACAGTGAACTCTGTTCAACATGGCTTTGAGGGAGAGAGGAGCAGTCTTAGAGGCACGTGGCGGATGAACCTTGTCTGCAGGTGAGAAGTCGGTGAGAAAGCCAGTCGGCCGTAGCACTCTTGATGCTAAACCTCTCTGCTTCTTGCGACAAAAGCTGCATTTCTTGGGGGTCGAATCAAGAAATGTCTATCGTCTTCCGTGCTCATCCTGTTCTCGGCCAAGCTGGGGTGTGGTGTATGCAATAAAGAAGCCTCCTCGCAGTCATAGCGCATACTTTTGTGGGATTAAAAGTCTATTCCACAATGGTGAACCTGCCAAGGTTTGTTCAGTCGAATATGCTTAGATTAGAGTGAGACGGACGAACTCAGCGGTTGCATAAGACTAAGACTAGTCACTCTACTCGGACAACAACTCTATTTCCGCAAAAAGACTCCTACACTGGTGCTCACGGAGAAGATGTCGGAAAGCCGCAAAGTACCAGGGTATCAGGAGAATGAGAAAAAGACGAACGGTAGAGGAGGGCATGTAAAACAACGGCGCCATGGACGTCGCTGGGAGTCGTACGAAGCATCTCGAAGCCGTGGGTGCCTCGGCCGAACGGGAGCACCGGCGGGCAGCTGCTCACAGGCGGCAGGCGGCAGGCGGCAGGTGGCAGGCGGCAGGTGAGTTGACTCACACTTGTCGTGCGCGAAGAAAATCTCAGCGCTCGTAGCTAGCGCACGGCGTTGCCATAAAGTTCGCGGTTCGTCTCGTCAGGACAAGTTCACTCTTGCGGCTACATGCTCCATCAGAAGTGACGCATCTCTGACTCATAAGCTGCTCCTTGCTGGGAGTCGGGACAGCATGAAGGGTACAGAGTCACTCGATTGATCATTTGGCAGTCGAATTGGGAGTGATCAGTCATAATACAGTGGGGCGCACGTACGTACTCGGCAAGCCGTTCCCTACCTCCTTCCCAACATTCACTGGTCAAGGTCGAGCTACCCTACATAGAATTGGCAACGCTGATCTCGCCGACATGTACAGTTCAGTTCAACCTGCAATATCGTACCTGATAACGATTGCAATGCTTCATTAGCCCCGCCTCATCAGATATTGTACCAACGTCCCTGCATCAATCACGCAATGGCGGCCAACAAATGTTCAGAAGGTGGGCCAGGGTCATGATGGGAGGGCATGGAGGGCATGGAGGGCATGGTAAAAGTCGGGTTGGGAATTCTTTTGGGGTCCATGCCGTTCTAGCTGCAACCTCGAAGGCAACTGGGAATAAATAGTATTAATAATGAGTGAGACGACTGTAGCGGGGCAAAGTTCTGGTGATGGTGTGTTGGACAACAAGGTTCCATGCGTGGTCAATGGTGTCGCAATTGTGTTCCTGTGACATGTCGAGCTGCACGAATGGCATCAAGGAGTGATGAATATGGGACCATACAAAAATCTTGCGGATTCTCGATTTCACACCGCCTTCACGTGAGAACCGCTGGCATTGTGCATTTGATCCACATCATGGCGTCTTGCTGGATCAATAGATATCTGGTCGCCCGTATGAGGAACTCCGACCCCGAGTATGTATGTACATACTCCGTACGGGGTACAAAAGGGTGGAAAATTCATTGCTGTGTGCACTCGAGAGACAGCACATATGGTGGCTTGCTCGTCGCCCTTCCTACATATTGACGCAGTTTGCCAGGTCTTGCAGTAAGTAATAAATGGGTATTTACAGTGACAGGTGTAGCAACATGCGCGCTCAATTGTCTCGGACAGGACACAGGAATCTGCCTCCGGGACATCCACTGATGAATGAGCTTCAGGCCAGGAGGTCAACCAGTGACAACCACACACACGCGCGCGTGGCGCTGATCACGGACTGTTTTGCAGACGGGTAAAAGGGAAAAAGAACACACGTGAGCGTAATATAAGCCAGACAGAGGAACTCACCATCATTATGGAACTGACTCGGAGCCGGTTTCCATACATAAAGCGCCAGGCTTGACGATAAAACGTGATGATCCAGTGTGCATATTATGATATTATTGGCTCACGAGGCAGGACATGGCTGCATAAATCGCTTGACAGCCAAAAAGGGAAGGCTTCAGACAATGTGGATACAGGCCACCACCCATCTCGTGTTTGCAGGTGTGGATTGTGGATCATGATATGACGTTCGCTGCAGCGTGACCCAAGAAAAGCCACAACGACAAACTGCTTTTTTTGCGGCTTGATGGAGGTGCACGAGGAGGTCTTGGTGGCGTTGGAGGGAAGGGAGCGAGGAAACAAGGCGATGCAAGGAAGCTCCAGAAGGTATTGTGTCGAAGCCACGCCCATGTCGTGGACTCGTGGCAGTCGCTGGAACTGTTATTGCAATATAAAAATTGGACGGTCCCAATACCAAATGCGAAATAGGCGATCCACAGGCAAAGGAAGCTGGGCTGCTGGGTCCAACTTTCAGTGGAGTGGCCAATTTTCTGCAGCTTGTTGCCGTGACATGTGACATGAGACGACCGGGGACCCCTGCGCCGCCAGATGCCACCAAAAAGAGTCAACAACAAGGCTCAATGGTCCGTTCTGAATGACAACTTGGGGATCGTGTACATACATCCGAATACAACCCTGTAAACAGCCCTAGGACAAGTGATTCAGTTGGCAGGGCATAAGTATTGAATACGTCCGTAGTCCGTATCTATTACATAAATCTGACGGCCCCCCTCCGTTTGCTGTTGGTGGGTGTTTCATGGAAAGAGGACGGGGGGGGGGGGTGAATGAATGTCGCAACGTTGAGCGAAAGGGGCCTGTAATTCGAGGCATTATCGATAAACACCGCGGGAATGACTCTCAACAGGGCAGGGCATCTGTTATTTCGCTTTCTCATCGACTTTTACTTTCAATCCAGCCAACTCAAGTCAAGTGGAGGGGAGGGACAAGCAAAGCAAAGACGAGTTATGTAAGATACAACAGTGACAGGTGTATATGTAGGCAAAAAGAAGAAAAAGAGGTGTGTCAATGGATCCGTAAATTTCGACCCACTTGACTTCGCCAACGTTAATGCACCACGGGCCAAGGGATAAGGGACAGGCCATGGGACAGGCCATGGGACCCCCTGGCAACGCAAACATGCAATTTCCTTCAACCTTGCGACGGCAATGGTATTATTATGCACTTCACGTACGGAGCATACAGCGTGTTATTCGCGTTGTCGATGTATCCGTCATTGCCTTTCGGTCTTGTTGGACGGGGGACGCCAGTCGTTACGGATTACAGGAGCTGCAAAATGTAGGCTCAGAGGCTGGAAGCAGCACCAGTGATTCCGTAGGGGGGGGGGTGGCAATCCAATCGCCGTCTGGGACTTGACTGAGTGCAGTACATAGAACATCGTACTGACAAGCCCCCTGTTTCTGTTTCCACCGTCATTCGGCTAAGCGAGCGTGAGCAGGCTGTTGGTGGCTAGCCAGCCGGTGACGGAGAAAAAAAACGGGCGTTTTGCTATGCTAAAAAAGGCGGCGTCCAACTGCACTGCACGTACATATGTATTACGGAGTACATAATGTATATTTGCCTGGGCAACTTGTTGAGATGCAAAAGTAATATTGCATTTGGGGGGGGGGGTGACCGAGATCTGGCACTTGTCAGAAGACGCAGAAGCGGGCAGTACAAATTACATATATGATAGGGGTTCGCTGATGCATCGTGTAGGATCTGTTCTGTAGTATGTAATCCGTACATAAGTAAAAGTAATCAGACTTCACATGGTCAGTAAACCGGGAGGCTGATGCTGAGCTGTTGCCGCGCTGTTCGACACGACAAGCTGATATTAAAAAGGACATTAAAAAGGAGGGCCTCGAGGGTCAAGGGGCGACGGTGACCCACCCTGGCTCTGGCAACTGGCGCCACGCTAAGCTGTGACTGTGATGGTGACGATGAATGAACATGACGGCGAGCCGCGACAGGATCCAGAGCATCTTGTGCGTGGTACGGAGTATTACATGGTCGCGTTACTTGCTTGTTTGTTGCACAGGGTATAGAGGAGGATAGGAGCAACTTATCTGTGGAAGAGCAAGACTAGTAAAATCCCCTTTTATGATACGCGACTTATGTGAAAGGAATCAAGCCTTAGTAATCAGTCTAGCGCTAAAATACAACGCCCCTTTCAATCCGTAGGCCTAATCCATAGTGCGTAGAGGTTAAGAATGCGTAACGGCTAAAGTAGCTATGTAGCAGATTAGTGCATAAGGCCCCGAACGCATCCAATGAACCCCTTTATATTAAGGCGGAGGTGATACCTCGCTGGCACAGTACATACATATGCATCGTGTGCATTCTAGTATTATCTGTACTCCGTATGTACATGTACTGAGTACATCACTTAGGACAGGCAGGACGCCTTGTGATCCCTGTGCCGGTCAATACAATGGCCGAAGAAGCAGCAGTTACATATGTAATACATGTATGTAATCACAAGAGCAGCCCCCCCCCCCCTTTTCACACCCTTCACAGACGACGCAGACAGTGTTGCCGCCGCTTGGATGGAGAATCATCATGCCTTGTCCTTGTCGTCTCGTGGATTCATTCACACCCCTCGCCCAAGAGCAGGGGAAAAAAACAAACAAGTCTGGTTCCCTCCCCGTCACCCCATCCCATCCATCCCATCCATCTGCCCGTTTCTACACGCCCCCCTTCTCCTGGCTGGCACCTCGACATCCTTTCTCCTGCTTTGCAAGCAAATAAGTACCCCAACCCGTCCCTCGTCCTGCTGTCCGCTCTTCTCCTTCCTCTTCCCACCACATCTCAGACCTGTGCTCCATTCTTCAGCTCCCACTTCAACGCTGCCTTCTGAATTCTTTTTTCCTTTTATATACCATCGTCTTGTTTTTGTGATACCCATCCACTTGATACCCTTGTCTTTTTTAATCATTCACAATGGCCGACATCCAGAAGCCCGTTGAGCTGCCCAGCGAGGAGGCTGCTCCCGTCGCTGTCGTCGAGCCTGCTACAACCGATGCCGTCACCTCAGCTCCAGCTGTTGAGGAGCAGCCCACCGAAGAGACCACGCCAGCCGAAGGCGCAACAGAGCCGAAGGTCGAGGACAAGCCTGTTGAGGAAGGACATTTGAGCTACAAAGCCCAGGGTGCTAGCTTCCCCAAGTAAGTTCTGCAATGCCGCGATGGCGCCGTGACCTGCAACACAGGGAGGGCCTGCAGACACTGTGAAAGTCGGCGCTGACAAGTAATCTGGTAGGAACTTGATCCCCAGCAAGGAGTTCTTCTTCTTTGGAACAGACTCTATCGAGCCCAAGGCACTCTCTACCTATCTGCGAAGCGAGAAGAACACCGAGACCGCTCACCACAACATTTCATGGGCCTCACACACGGGCAAAGGTCTGCTTTTCATTGGCGACAAGAAGGCACCCTCAAGTGTCATCAACTTGGTAAGCATGAGGAGGTTGGAGAAACGAGGACATGATAGACCACGCTAACACACGTGCCAAAGGCCGACACCACCGAGCCTGAGACTGACGGCTCCAACAAGTTCCACTTCACCCACAAGGGTGCCAAGCACAGCTTTAAGGCTGTCAGCACCACTGAGCGTGACAGCTGGGTCGCTCAGCTCAAGACTAAGATTGCTGAAGCCAAGGAGATTGCTGCTTCTGTCACCGAGTCTGAGGCTTACAAGAACGCTCTCGAAAGTTTGAAGCCTGCTGCCAAGGAAGAGACGGTGTCTGACGAGACCAAGGCGGAGGAGACTGCCGCCGCTGAGGGCGAGGCCGCCGCTGTCACGGAGGATAAGCCAGCTGAGGAGACCAAGCGCCGATCCGCCAGCCGCAAGCGTGGTTCCATCTTCGGCTTTGGTAAGAAGGAATCCACCAGGGCTGAAGATGTCCCTGCCGCCGAGGTCGAAGCCATTGTTCCAGCCGCCGAGCCTGCCGCCGAGGCCCTTCAGGCGGAGGAGACTGCCGCCGCCGAGACTGAGGCCCCTAGTGCCACCGAAGACAAGGCGGTCGAGGAGGAGAAGCCTGTCGAGAGCCCCAGAGAGAAGCCTGCTGCTTCAAAGCGCAACAGCTTTTTCGGTGGAGTATTCTCCAAGAAGGAGAAGAAGGCCGGCGATGCGAAGTCCGCTGAAGAAGTTGCCAAGGAAGGTGAGACCACCACCGACGCTCTCGCTCCCGTCATTCCTCCTGTTGGGTCGACCACTCCCCTCAACGCCGAGGAGGTGAGCGCCGCCGAGACCACTGAGGCCACTCCGGTTGTCGCCACCGAGACAGCCGCCAAGAAGGATGCCAAGGAGAAGCGCAAGTCGTCGCTTCCTTTTGCCTTTGGTCGACGTGAGAAGTCTCCTGCTCCTGCTGAGGGCGAGGATAAGGTCGACAAGTCTGAGAAGCGCCAGAGCCAGAGCCCCTTCTCCAAGCTTCGTGCCACTATCAAGGGGAGGTCCGGCGCCAAGGCCGAGGAGAAGCCTGCCGAGGAGACCGTCAAGGAGGAGACCGACGCCGCTCAGGCTTCAGCCCCTGTCACCGATGAGGCGCCAGTTATCGCTGAGCCCGTCCAGGCTGCCGAGACGGAAGCCGAGAACAAGCCCGAAAACGTGGCAACTGCCACCCCGGCCGTCACTGCTGCCGCCTAGAGGACCGGCAATGCCCGTGATGTGTACGACTTGAAGAAGAAACCCTGAAGACCAAAACAAAATGACTATTCACATACTTGATCTTATGAGAGGGCTAGAATTGGAAGGAAGGTTTCCGCATTTCTTCGCGAGATGCCAAAGATACCCTGTCAAGGCTGCTTTCACTGATACCATTTGTCCATTTTTATTATTGTTGGTTGAGAAAACGGAGAAGCCCGCGGACACATAATATTGTGCCACCAAAAAAAGAAAAAAAAAACTCGAGAAACCAGCTGTCACGGCTCAAGTTCTCACTAGTAGTACATTGCATTCGCTGTTTCGTTCGATACCCAGTGGAGGAGAAGATAGTAATAACTAATACAACTGAGCATGTTGATTTATATACAACGACCTTGCAATATTTCATACTCGGTTTGTTTCGTTTTGCAGTTTTGATGACTGATGGTTGCACATTCGAGTTGTGCCTATTCGTTGCTGCACCACTTGGAAAGATTCCGCCGGCATGACGCATCTCTTTCCTAGCAGCGTCTCGGCATTGTTGCATCAGCGTACAGGAACGGTGCTCGCTCGCTCAGCGTGTACAACGAGGCTATTCTCTTCTCTAGTAACATGCCTCGATGGTGCCACCTAGCGGGTCGTCAAACGACGGCGGTGGTCTAGAGTGGCATGTCGGCTCCTTGGCTTGTAATCCATCGCCATCCACCCGGGGTGGGGGTGGATGGATGGATGATGCACGAGGAGTTGACGTACCAGTCAGTGCCCGTCTTGTCAGAGCAAAATGGTTGTAGCATTTCGCATGGTCTCGAGCACGTAGCATGGATTGAATGAGGGGTGTTGGACCCAGTAGTAACAGTAACGGGTTGGTTAGACGGGGCGCAAAACTTTTACTGACTGGGCACAATATCGATGGAATCACCATTCTTCACACACACACGATTTGATGGGCATGGTGCATCAAGAAGGATTATTCACCACTTTCTGAAACTAGGAAGGAGAAAGAGAAGAAGAGAAGACACGTAAGAGGGTATATTTCCAATCAATCCAACTGTATGCACATACATCGCCGTCAAGACCCGTGTATTCTAAACGCCGACTCCGTTGTATTACTCCCAAGGTAAATAGTTGACACGAGGCAATGCCTAGCCCCGCCCCGTGTATATGCGACTGGCTGTTAGATGTTAGGTATCTGGGGAAAACCCCCGAAGGACGTGTCTAATAACACCTTATATGACGATTGAATTCGCAGCGCTAGAATTATTCCGCTTGGCGAAAAAGGGGAAAAAAAAAAGAAAGTCGATTCAAACACCATGTTGGACTGAACACGAAAAAAAAAAGGAGTTGTCGCGTGTCTTATAAGTTGCGATTGATGGGGCTGGTCGTTCATCTGCTTTGCGAAAAGCCGACTGAGCATGCTTGTGTTTTTGGGCTCAGCCAGCGTCTGTTGTAAATTCAAGGTTTGATGCAAAATGGTATGTTGGTTCTGACATTTAGCGGATAATGACGACGAGGGTCATGATGAGATTTTTATGATTGAGTGCTGATGGATGGATTTTTGTACTTGGTGACGAGCTCTTCAATTTTGGGGAGGAGCTCCGGGATACGGAAAGGCTTCGATATGACGTCGTCCTTGGGAGCCGGGTTAGCGGTTTTCACAACGCAGCTAGTTTCGCGCTTGGGGCTAGATTGCCATGGGATGGGAAACTTACCATTCCTGCGGCTTTGGCGCTTTCGATTTGCTCGGGCCGCGCGTATGCTGTGACTGCAATGATGGGAATGTGCGTCACGATAGTACCTTCTCTCTCAAGTTCGCGGATTTTGCGCGCACACGTCATCCCATCCATCACCGGCATCTCCAGATCCATGAGTATCACCGAAATATCCACTCCGCTCTGCTCTTGCCCGGCCCAAAATCTCGATTTCTGTAGGGTTTGCAGGGCCTCGTGCCCGTGATTTGCCACAAATGTATTGTTCCCGCAGTGGCGCAGTTGTCTCTGCAGGACTTTCTGGTTGACAATGTTGTCTTCGACAATGAGCACGTCAAATATTGACCGAGGTGGACCTGATGCTGGATTGCTGCGAGATAGTGATTGATGGCCTTTTCTCGGCGTTGCTGTTGTTGTTGTTGTTGTTGTTGTTGTTGTTGTTGCCGCCGTCTCGGGTTTCGATGGAGTGGCGCCGGATTTGCGCCCAAGCTTCAAAGGCCGTGCGAGCTCAGGAGCCGCTGGAGGAGGGTTGACACATTTGCGGCACTGAATGTAGAAGCTGAACTTGCTCCCAATGCCTCTCTTTGACGAAACGCCAATTTCGCCGCCCTGCATCTGGGTGAGAATCCGTGAGATGAACAGGCCAAGCCCAGATCCGCCATACTGGACGTGGGTACGTGGTGTGGCTTGTTGGAAGCGCTGGAATAGCAGCTTCATTTCCTCTTCGGCCAGGCCAGGCCCAGTGTCCTCGACAGAACAGTGTATGTTGATCAGCTCTCCTGTACCCCATTCGGTCTCGTCATCTATGTCCATGCTTGAATAGCGCAAGGTGTCGGTTTTGTCAAAGTACAAGACGCCCGTCTGTATGATCTCTGATATATCCTTCGACGCACTGAGGTTCACAGTAATGTTCCGGCGCTCACGGCCTTGAGTAAACTTGATTGCGTTAGTCATCAGGTTGATCAGGACTTGGCTCAATCGTGAGGGATCCAGCTTAGCCCAAGTGACCCCGTGTCGCTCAAAGCTCTCGTCGACATTGCACTCGAACTCGATATCATGCGCGACCAACTCGGGTTCAAACATCTTCAAGGCTGTTTGAACAACCTCGACGGGCTGTGCATCGCCTGGCGTCACGGCGAGTAGGTGCGAATACAATTTCGACAGTGTCAAGATGTCGTTGACGATGCGCTTCTGGTGGCTGGCGCAGAGGTTGATGGTGTTCGCCGCATCGAGGCATCCGTCCAACAGTTCTTCCACCTCTCTACTCCCCTCTCCGTGGCCGGTGAAGGACGAAATGTTGTTGACGATTTGATCGGCACATTGAAGGATCGCTGACAATGGATTGCGCATCTCGTGACTGGTAATGTCAATGAAATTTTCTTGTTGTCTCTTCAACTCGACTGCCTCCTCGCGACGCTCAGTTTGAACCTTTTCCGCCCACTTCTGCGATGAGATATCGGTGATGCAGCCAAAAATGGACTTCAACGCCCCATCAGGTGTCTTCTCGGGAAACGCACTCATCAGAACCCACGTATCAACGGTGTTGCCATTTCTCTGCTGAGAACACTTGAAGCGGAACTCGAGAGAGATGGTCACTTTTTCGTTGATGAGCTTGGCCCACGCAGCCTCCAGACGCGGCCTGTCCTCGTTTCGAACACTAGTCATCCAGTCGCTCTCGGCATCTTGTGAGCGTGTGTGTCTCGATATCTGCCACCACATGTCGTTGCAATAATTGATCGTTCCATGTGCATCGGCAATGAACATGCCGACTGGGGCAAACTCGGCCATACGTGTGAATCTGTACTCGCTTTCGATGGCCTCTTGCGTTCTTTGTATCAACTGCATGGAGAGTTCCTGTCTATCCAGGGCGGCCAAGCGCGCGGCGCGCTGCCCGCGTCGTATTTCTTCTTCGAAAAGAACAACAGACGCCAATGATGTGGCGAGCTGCCGGGAGAGAAGCTGGACAAAGAGCTGGTAGTCGGCGTCGTAAGGTCTTCGGGGATTGGCGCCCAGAACAACGAATCCTGCTACGGCTTCCTTGGTTGTGGTGGGAATGACGGGGAACACGACGACAGTCGTGCATGGATGGCCGCATCCTCGCCAGTCGATGTCTTTCAGCAAATGTTCCGGCAATGTGCCTTCGTCCTCTGAAAGGACGATGGGTACGCCTCCCATGGACAAGCTTTGGCGCATATATGGAGCAAATCCGTCATCAGATGACTTCAAGTCTAGCGTAGCAGGGGCGACCGCATGGTCGGCTGGGATCCCGACGGTTCCTTCGAGAGAGAATTGTGACGACAGGACCGGACTGCCGGAGTGCACCGACGACACCTCGCTTTCGGTGCCTTCCTTTGCCGAGTAGATTAAGCTGAACGGCAGGTCAAACTCGTTGTATTCGAGGCCAGTTTGCAGTTGAGGCCAGAATCCCGTCACTGTCGTGGCCGTAGCTACCCTCTCACCAATCTCTCGCAACGTAAGCATGCGTCTCTCGTTGACCTTTCGGCGTGTGTTCTCGAAGCAGGGGTTGTACAATCCAGTCACCTCTCCGTCAGAGCCAACCAGGGGAATGATTGCCCACGAGAAGAATGTCTCCTCGAGGAAGCCGTCCCGCTTGATGAAAAGGCGATTGTCGTGCTTCATAGTCGATTCCCCAGACTTCCATGCATTGTCAAAAATGGGTTTGATCTCGTCCCAGATCTCGTGCCAAGCATCTTCGTATCTGGCGCCCATGAGTTGCGGGTGTTTTTGACCAGCCAGTGAGATGTATGCCTCATTATATATTGCTACGCAATCAGGCCCCCAGTACATGGCAGCTGGATGCGGCGTGGCCATGACCAGACTAGACATGGTCCTCAAGTCGCTCGGCCAATCAGTCATGGGTCCGAGTGATGTGGATGCCCAATTCCGCGTTTTCGCGAACTTGATGTGATCTGGTAGGTTGTCGTCTAAAGGCAGCCTCGTCCAGTCGAAGAATTGCTTGACTGGCTGTTGTAGTAGGACCTGATTCGTAAAATCATCGGGGTGGCGCAACGAAGCACCAGCATCGTCAATGAAATTTGCGGGCAGGGTTTCCATGATGACATCTTCGTCTTGCTCTTCGGGAACAGCATCACCAAAATAGTCTGATGGACAGATGGATGGCTCGGCCACAGGATCAGCTGCCGGATTGCTTGACATGTCTTGAGAAATGGCTGAGCAGCCAGTGGCAACTGGCACGTTCCTGACAGCGAGAGACAGAGGCGACGCCGGGCGCGTAGATGATCGTGTCAGGTTCGAGTCGGCGCTGATGAAGCGGAACCTCTGGCGTACGGTGGCACACGACCAGGTCATACCGCCGTATATATGAGAAGCCATCGACGCCGAGTCCTGGCTGGCTCGACCGGTGGGCAGGCATGTAGCCCAGGACATAAAAGCGTCGTAGCTGCCGGCGTCACCGAAGTCACCCGCCTCGGTGCCAACGAGTTTGAGCAACTCTTGCGAAGAACGCAGCGAAGCGTTGCAATACAGAACATGAAGACACAACCTGGGCGATACCGTCAGAGTTGGATAAAGCAGGTCGATGAGAAGCGTTGGTCTGACGTCTTGCTCCACGAGCTCGATGGCTCCGATATTCTGCACATGAGCCAGGCTCGGTGAGGTAATACGAACATCTGGACTCAGTGCCGAAGCGGGCATATCGACAGATGAGCCCAGACTGCCAGTGGTAGTGCTCCTAGATACAACGGAGCTCATTGAGTTGACATTGGCATGTGGCAGTTTCACAGTCGTAACATGCTCGCTTGGCACGTCTACCGCAGTCCGCGAAAACATGCTCGCGCTGATATCCGGGGAGGTACCCGTGGGCCGGCCCGTTCTTCTGGAAGGGTTGTGTGAGAAGAAGAGAGGCGAAAGGGGACCATCGCGATTCACTGAAGGCACGGCGGGACTTGAGGCGGCAGAGGGAATCTCAAAGCGCCGGGGAGGTGAAGAGCCGGTCCGAGGCTTTTTGAAGTGAGTGAGCTCCATGTCGGCTTCGCCAGAGGATCTGCGCAGATGCGATTGTCGCTTCCCTGAAGTCCCCAGATGGGGGGGAGGGTGAGCCCCTTTTGTGGTGGGAGTTGGGGCAAGAGCTGAAGTCAAAGTGGCTCGCGAGGACCATGAGTGAGCGGCCGTAACGCCTAGCAGGTCGTGCCCATTGTCAAGAACTTCCCGTTGAGCTTCGTTTCGACCAGGTTCGGGCGGCCAGACAGGCTTCGGAGGCAGCGAGAGCGTCGTCGATAGGGCCGTTGTGCGGGGTGAGTTCCTTGGCAAGATATCGTGGGATGCAGAGGTAGCAATCGAGTCAGAGGTGGATTTCAAGGTAATAGAGGAACGAGGAGACGGTAAGCTCGGGTGGGAAACAGAGGAGTCCTCTTGCTCGTGCATCAATACGTCGGGACGCCGGGGTGATTGTCTGAAAAGGGACTGGCACTGGCAGTGGTCACTGATGACTGGTAGCTGAGCTGGTAAATGAGAAGCGTCTGGGGCAGAATGTAACAGCCGAGCCGGGGTGTTGAAGGACGCGAAATCGTCAAGGTCAATGTCGACTGGATTCGGAGTTGTGGGCCACGGACTGTGGACCCGTCGGGCAGAGGCCTTGGAGGCAAGGCAAGGGCAAGAGTCGCCGCAAGACAAAGAAACAAAGAAAGCAGAGTCTAGAATCGATGCCGCCAGCCAGGGCAAGTGCCACCCACCTGGATGCGAGGTGGGTGCGTCGGCACTTCAGCATAGACTTGGCGCCGATGCTGTGCTTGCCAAGTTGCCTGTGAGAGAACTCCCAAGGGGCACGCAAATTTCTATCTCGCTCATCAGGGGTTTTTGAACAACGAGCAGGATGTAACGAACTCCGGCAAAGTAGCTACTAAAAAATTCGTTACAAGAGAAAGACCGTTAATGCAGAACGGGCGCTCAATAGTGCAAAGCGACCTTTCCGCATTTGGTTAGATCCTGCTCATCTTTGAAAACTTCCTAAGCTCGTTGCGGCTATTGCATAGGTCAGCTGGCAGCGAGGGGAGATGAGATCGGCGTGGCAAGACGCTTAAGAATGAACCCCCTAGCGTGCTTCTCTTCTCTCCTCCCCTCTCTCGCCTACGGGCTTTTTTTATTCTTTGCTTCTTTTTGCTTTTTGCTTCTTGTTCTATATTGTTCTGGCCACCAGCTGTCCAATAACCGCGACCGTATATGGCTCCATATGTTAGCCAATGGATCATGTCGCACGCTTGGGCACGTGACTTAGAAAAGATATCCCCTAGCAGGATAAAGATATAGAAAAAAGGATTGAATTAAAGTTATCTTCTAGTATATAAATTAAAGGATAAAAGCTTTTCTTTTATAGAGAAAGCTATTATATTAGAAGTTATATACTTCCCTTATAATACTCGCGTTTAGCAATGTATATCTTTAGCTTCCTTAATACAGTAGTAAGCGTATATTATTTATTATAGACACTATATTCACTATTAGGTAACACACCCCCTAGTTAGTATTAAAGCTATTAAGACTACTAACTATTACCTTAACTATTACCTTAACTAGTAAATATATAGTATTTTAAAGGTAGGCAAAGGCAAATTTAATATAAAACTAAAGTAAGCTCTCTTACTTTCGCGCGCGCGCTCCTCTCTTATAAAGGCTTTTCTAATATAATAGTCCTAGGCTTCCTTTCTCTTTATATTACACTTTTTATTAACTAGCCTATATTTTAATTAATATATCTTTGCCTATATAGGGTTTAAGGGAGTCTTGCTCTTAGGAGGGTATAACTATCCTTAAACACCTATTTTTTATTATAGCCTCTATAGCTATAAATCCTTTTCTAAGCCTTAGTATAGCTTATAAAGATCTTTTACCTCCCCTAGCTAGTAATAAGCCTCTTACTAGTATTAAGCTACTTATTAGTAAGATACTTACTAGTAATAAGCCTTTTACTAATAAGTTACTATCTTCTAAGGGAGAGTAAGGAAATCCCCCTATATAAATACCTTTATAATTCTTATATCCTATAAGGGCTAAGGTAAAAGGTAAATATATAAGGTATAATCCTATATAATTCTCTTAGAAGTAACTTATTTATCTAATACTTTCCTTTCTCCTATACTATATACTAATAATATAGTCTAAATTACCTACTTCTTATAATACTAAGCATAATATTCCCTATAATAGGTATATTTAAGTAAGTCTTATAGGTAAGGGTAACTTAGGTTATTACTTTAAGGTTAGGTCTAGATAATCTTAGAGATATTACTTATATAAGATTAGTAATTACTATTACCTACCTTTATATAATACTTATATTCCCCTTACTAAGTAAATATTATTAGCGCTAGATAATAATACTAAGGTAAGATATATTTAATTTCTCTTTCTTATGCTTTTCTCTAACTACTAGTATAAATAGTAAAGTAATACTATAAGGTATTATAACTCTAATTAGAACTTATTATAAAGCTAGATTTTATATATAAAGAAGTTATTAATCTAAGCATTAGGGCTAAGAATACT
The DNA here is from genome assembly GCA_018801565.1 of Epichloe coenophiala. NCBI lineage: Eukaryota > Fungi > Ascomycota > Sordariomycetes > Hypocreales > Clavicipitaceae > Epichloe > Epichloe coenophiala. The sequence continues at coordinate 1,088,482 of JAFEMN010000005.1, read as the reverse complement.
ACTAGGGGCTTTTTAGTAAAGGTTAATAAGAAAGTAACTAAGGTAATAGTATATCTTAAGGAGGTTATTTGCCTTCTTATATAAGTTCTTTTCCTTTATGTTTAGAATAGTATTTATATATATATTTTAATATAATAGTGTTTAGCGTTTTATAGTTTACTAATCTTATTTACCTTAGTAGCGCTTTACTTACTAAGAAGGGGGTTATTATATATTTCTAGGGTAATTAATTTTATGCCCCCTTATTAACATACCTATAATTCCTTAGTAACCTATATGCTTTAAATATTATATAGTATATATAAATCTACTAGACTAAGCATTAATCTAAAGCGTTTAAAGTGCTAATAATTTAATGCCTTTATAAATCTATTTATAGGTATCTTTACTATAGGTAAATATATAATTTTAAAGCTTCCCTTTTTAAATTCTTACTTTAACTATATATTATAAATATTAATATAATATAGTTAAGTGTTTAATCGCTTACTCTTATTTAGTATAAACTAAATTATCTATTAATTACTATAATTAATAACCTAGTTCTTATAGGCATTAAATTTAATATCTTTAAATAGGCGCTAGAGACTTATAGTTTCCTTTACTACTTATTATAAAGGAAGTAATTTAGCCTCTATTATAAATATTATTACTATTATCTAGCGTATAGCTTTCTAGATAATAGGTTTACTAAAGAGTGTAATTAAGTATTCTTATAATAACTTATAAGTCTTAAGATTATTTATAAAGGAGGTATTACTTAAGATTTAAAGAGCCTAAAGTTTAGTAGTTATACTATAGTATAGCGTAGAAACCTTCGCACAAACTTCCGCACCGCTCTAAAGGTCCGGAATTGCCTCTAAAATATAAACTATATTAATATTTAAATTCCTTGCCTTTATTTACCCTCTCCTATAATATTATATTATAATAAAGCTAGAGGTAAGTATAAGGTTAGAATACTAATAGTAATTAATATAAGAGAAAGAGGGTTAGTATAAAGCTACTACTACCTAAATATAGGAATTAAATAGTTTAATATCTAGAGTAGTAAGAATAACCTAATAATAAATTAAATCTAATTTAAATACCTAGATAATATAAAATTCTATAATAAAATTATAAGCCTTATCCCTAGTAATAAAGTTACCTAGGTATAGTATATTACTAAAGCTATTACTAAATAAGTAGTAAACTATACCTAAGCTAAAGTAAGGATAATAAACTATAATAATAGAAATATCTATATTACTAAAAAAGCCTTTAAATAAGCCCTTAAAGAGGCTATTAAAGAAAAAACTAAGAAGAGTAATACCCTAACCTAGGCTAGTATTACTACTAGCCTAGCCCTTAAATAACTAAATACCTTACCTTCCTCTCTTTAAATCCCTAGTAAGTAAGACTAGGAAGTACTTATTAAAGAGAATACTATCTAGGAATTACTTTAGTTTAGGAGTATAGAAAATATAGTAATAGTAGTTAATAAAGCTATAGGCTAAGCTATAGTAATAGTAGCTAGGAGACTCCCTAGTAAAGACACTATTATTACCTTTAAAGGAAATACTACTTAATATAAATAAGACTAAAAATAGATTATAAATATATTTAAACTAAAGGTAACCCTTTACTAATATATACTTAGTATTATTATTAAGGGATTCCTAACTAAATATACATTTACTAAAAACTTAGTAATAGAAATTAAAAAAGCTAATAAGGTAAATATAGTTAAGGTAATAGTAAGGTAGCTATATAGTAAAGGCACTTAAAGGACTACCTTAATACTAGGCCTAGCGAAAGTTAAAGATACTAATAAAATATGCTAAAGCTATTCTAAACTAAACTATATAATAAAACCCTATAGCCTTAATAATACTATAACTATTTCTAAATAAGCTATATTACTAAGTTTTATAAGGTAGCCCTAAGGTATAGTAAGTATAGTACTAGCTATTATAAGGATAAAGAGTTCTCTTACTTAATAAAAAATAGATAAGTAAAAGAAAACTATATCCTATACTTTAGACTATACCTAGCCTAGTTAAGAGACTACCTTATTCTAAAAAAGAAGTAAAATACTACTAAAGTAAAATATTTCAAATAATTATTTTACTTTACTACTTACTTTCTAAGTAAAAGCCTAACCTTACCCTATAAAAGATCTAGTATAGCCTTAGAACCTATTACTATAGCTACTAGAAAAAAAGAATATCCTATAAATATAAAATATAGCACTAAATAACTAAGATTAGAAAGTATTAGGTAGTATATAAAGTAACTTAAAGCTAGTATAAAGCTAATATAAGATAGTAGTAACTAATAACCCTTCTAATTAATATAATAATACTATAGGTTCTTTTTTAGAATATAAATAAGAAAAATAAACTAATATATATAGCGCTTTACTACTAGACTAATATAGATATAATTATAATCTAAGAATAGGAATATATAAAAAACCTATAGCCCCTAGTACTAGGCCTAGCCTAGTTTTAACTTATATACTATAATAAATATAATATAGTATATATAAATAAGAAATATAGTATAGGATTATAGTTAGCCTAGGGAGGAACTAACTAGTTACTAGTAAAATTATAAGGAGTTAATATTTACTCCCTTTATTTAAAGAGATATAGTAATAACTAGAATACCCTTATTTATATAATTAACTTAAAGAAGCCTTATAACTAAAGTATATTTATTAGTAACTTTAACTAAAAGTACTCTCTCTAGGATAAGCTAGATAAGATAACTAATAAAGTAAATAAATTACTAGAGCTTATAAGCTAGTAAAGGCTTAGACTTATTATACCTTATAGTAAACCTATAAAATAATATAAAGATAATAAGGATAGTATTATTAACCTAGTATAGGCTACGCTAGATATTAGAGTTTACTATAATAGTATAGAAAACCTTACTAAATCTAACTATATCCTATAGCTAATTAGTATTTTAAATAAGTAATAGGATACTACCTCCTAAGCCTTTAGATATATATAGGGAGCTTTAAATAAACTATATATAAAGGTAAAGGCTATAATTTAACTTTAACTTAAAAACACACTAGACCCTTATAATAAAGAGGGAATTAATAATTATATAACCTAGCTTATTATAAACTTATAGTAGATTTAAGATTATAGATAAGGTAGCCCTAAAGAAGCCTTAGGGACTCCCTAGCCTAGAGGTATAGTAATTAAGAAAAGTATAAGAGTTAGTTAGTAAAGTAAGATAACCTAAGAGATAGTAAAGATATAGAAGGACTAATATAAACTAGTAAGCCTATACTAAGGTAAATTAAGATTAGGAATATATTATTAAAGAAGAAAGAAGAAGTATATAAAGAGATATCCTATAAAAGGCTAATATATAGGAGAAAGATAGAGAAGTCTAGAGGCTAGAGAGATAGGCCTAGCTCTAAAGCTAGGCCCCCCTAGAGCTCCCTAGACTCCCTAAGCTAGAAAGAGGTAAAGATAACCCTAAACTAGCTACTATATATAATAATAAAGCTAGTATACTAGTATAAAGATTCTTCCTTAAACCTATAGTAAACCTCTTCTATATCCTAGACCTCTCTTTTCTAGAACTTAAAAATACACTATTTCTAGATAAAGAATAATTTAAATAAGAAGAGATTATAAAAGTCCTATTAAATATAGCTAGTTAGAAAGCACTAGGGAATAATAAGCTCCTAGTAAGCCTTATTAAAGCCTATAAAGACCTAGCTAAGAATACTATAGCTTAGCTTCTAAATATAGTCCTAGAAATAGGCTACTTCCTAACTTACTTTTAAACTATAAGAGTAATAGTAATTAGAAAACTAGGTAAAATAACTAAGGGAATAAGAAAAGCTAATATATAGAGACTTATTTTACTACTTAATATAGTTAGGAAAATTATAGAAGTAGTAATTATAAAGTAGCTTATAGCCTTTACTAAGACTAAAGAACTACTTCTTAAACTATAAATAAGTAATAGGATAAATAGATTAATAAAGACTATAATAAGAGTCCTTATAGAGTATATTAAAAAGGCCTAGGGAAGAGGTAGTATTACCTTATAAGTATAAATAGATATATTAGTAGTATTTAATAGAGTTAGCTATCTATACCTAATATACTTACTTATTAAAATAGGAGTTTTATAATAGCTAATTATAGTAATTTAAAGCTTTTTTATAAATAGAATAAGTTAGCTTAGCTTTAATAAAGAGATCTCTAAACTATTTATAATTAAGGCTAGTACCTTATAAGGCTTACCTTTCTTACTAATTCTTTTCTTACTTTACTTAGTAAAACTTTATACTTACTCTAGGCTATACTAGGTATAGTAGCTATAGGATTTATAGATAATATAAATATAGTAGTATTTAGTAAAACTACTACCTAGACTTAAAGAAGACTTAAAGCTATATAGAAAATCTATAAGAAATAGGTAAAGTAAGTAAAAGTTAAGTTTAACCTAGCTAAAACTAAACTTATATACTTTAGTAAGTCTTATAAACCCCCCTAGACTAGGGTTTAACTTAGTATAAAGAAAATAATACTTATAAAGTTATATAGATTTCTTAGAGTATAGGTTAATAAAAAACTTAACTAAAGTACTTATAAGAATATCCTTAAAGGTAAATTTACCTAGTAATAACTTATACTATTCTTATTAGTAATATTAGTATAAGGCTATAGCTTTAAAGATACTAAGCTCTTATATATATAAGTAGTCTAACCTATTCTTACCTATAAAGTAAGTGCTTATTATACCCTTACTAAGAAGGGAGAAAAGCTAAGAGAAGTAGTAAAGAGCTTTATAGTAAACTAATTAGCCTATCTCTAGATTATTATAGGGGTATTTAAAGCTATTTCTATTATATAACTAGAAGTTAAGACCTATATTCTCTCTCTTAATTTATACCTAAATAATATAAAATAGAAGTTTAAGAATAGGATTATAAATAATAGAATAGCTAAGAAAATCTAAACTATAGCTAAGTTAGTAATAATAATACTATACTATAGAAGAAGACCCCCCTTAGTAAATAATAAGCTAAATATAGACTTATATAAGGAATAGAAATATTACTAGGAAAACTAATATAATAAAGAAAAGCTAGCCTAGAGTAAATATATTAGAGAGCTAACTAAAGACTACCCCCTTACCTATAACCTAAAGGAGATTTAAAAGTTTTATATAAAGCTAGATAAATATATCTTATTAATAATAATTTAACTTTATATAGGGAAGATAGGCCTTAATAAATTCCTATTTTATAGGAATATCCCTAGGGTAGTTTTACTCTTATATAGCTATAGCTAGGTAGTAAAGAACTAATACTATATATTAGTTAACTATAGTAACTATAACTATAGTAACTATAACTATAGATAGCCCTAATAAAGATAGCTTACTAATATATAGAAAGTAAGGTTAGCCTTAAATAACCCCCTAAAAGCAAGATTTCTAGCTAGATAGTTCCTAGGTATAGGAAGACTCTAATACTACTTATTAGTATAAAAGCTAGCTATTAACTAACTTAGAAAACTAAAGAATCTAGGCTAATTCTAGAGATAGATAGAAAACTACTTAAATATAAATATAGATTAGAAGATAGACTAAGTAATATAGGAGTGCTAGTAAGTTAGAAGTAACCCTAATACTATAGTTATAATAAAGAATATTTATATTTAGAATAGTTATTAGATTAATTTTAACTAAAAACTCTAGGTATTATAAGTTTAACTAGCCTATTATTACCCTTTCCCTAAACTAAAAACTAGCTACTATATTACTTCTTATCTAAAATAAAGATAGTATTTTTTACTACCTTTATATAATTCTTTATAAGGATAGTAGTAAGTAAGAGATAGTTTATCTTTACTATATATATATTAAGGCACTAAAGCTAAAAGATAAGCTTAGAGTGCTATTCCTTAGAGAAACTAGCCTAATCTAGGCTTACTATAAAGGCGCTTTACTTCTTTTTAGCCTAATTACTAGTATAGAGTTTCTTAACCTAGTCTTAAAAGCTATTTAGGACTTAGAATAAAAGTTAGCGCTAGGACTAAGCTATTACTAAGCTAGATTAGAAGTACTTATAATACCCTTAGTAGCTATAGAAGCCTAAGTTTTAACTAGCTACTAGTGCTTATTCCACTAGCTAGTTTGTCAAGCGGAAAACAACACCCTAAAAGACACGATGCTAGCCTATGGTCGTAGGTAGCGGCAGAGCTTTGCACTACACTACACTACACTACACACTACACTACAAGGAAATTTTTTTACTACACTACACTACATGTAGTATTTTGTAGTATTTTATAGTATTTGTAATTTTTAGTAATATAATAGCTTATAATAACTTATAATAGCTTATAATAGCTTACAATAGCTTACAATAGCTTATAATAGCTTATAATAGCTTACAATAGCTTACAATAGCTTATAATAGCTTATAATAGCTTACAAATTTGTTAGCTATTAGTATTACTATATTAGCTAGTATCTCTTTTAAGTAAAAATTGCTATAGATAAGTTACTAATGGTTTCAAAGACCCACTTTTAGACCCACTTTTATTAAACTCTCTCTTTTTCACTTAAAATTATATATCTTAGTAAGAAAGCTATAGATAAGTTACTAATAGTTCTAAGGACCCATTTTTGGACCCACTTTTATTAAAGTCTCTCTTTTTCACTTAAAATTATATATCTTAGTAAGAAAGCTATAGATAAGCTACTAATAGTTCTAAGGACTCACTTTTAGACCCACTTTTAACCCTAGTTTTAGAAAAAGCCTTATAACTAAGGAAGCTAAGGATAATATATATTATTAAGCTTCCTTTTAAAGCTTATTTTTTATTATCTTATATATTAAGGAAAATATATTATATATATATTTTATATTTATTATTAAATCTTAAAGTTCTTTTCTAGTAGTTTTTCTAGTAGTTTATACTTTTTGTTTAGCTTAAAAAACCTTAAAATTAAAATAATTATTTAAAATTATAATTAAATAGCTCTATAGCTAGGGATTTGGTTATTATATAAATTCAAATAATCTTTTTATAATAAAATACTTATATATATAAATATATTTTTATTAGAGTTATAGTCTTATTTATATATAAAAAAAAAATTTCTTTAGGGTAATTATTATATTTTAAGTAAAAAAGTATATTAAAACGCATAGTAAATCTAATAAAAAAGATATAAAAGTAAAAAGACTATTTAAATATAGAGAAAAAGAAAAGATATTATAAGGTCTTACTTATAAAACTATATATTCCCTATAGTAGAACTACAAGGAGTCAACATCTACTCCCTCTATTTAGAGGGTTATAGCAGCGACTAGAACACCCCTATTCGCGCAATTAACTTAGAGAAGCCCTATAACCAAAGCGTGTTTATTAGTAACTTTAACTAAAAGCACCCCCTCTAGGATAAGCTAGATAGGATAACTAATAAAGTAGATAAACTACTAGAGTTTATAAGCTAGTAAAGGCTTAGACTTATTATACCCTAGGGCAAACCTATAAGATAGCATAAAGATAATAAGGATAGCACTATTAACCTAGCATAGGCCACGCTAAATATTAGAGTTTACTATAATAGCATAGAAGACCTTACTAGATTTAACTATATCCTATAGCTAATTAGCATCTTAAATAAGTAATAAGAAGCCACCCCCTAAGCCCTTAGATATATATAGGGAGCCCTAAATAAACTATATATAAAGGTAAAGGCTATAATTTAACTCTAACCTAAAAACACACTAAACCCCTATAATAAAGAGGGAATTAATAATTATATAACCTAGCTTATTATAAACTTATAGTAAATTATAAATATAGTAGCCTTAAAGAAGCCCTAGGGACTACCTAGCCTAGAGGTATAGTAATTAAGAAAAGTATAAGAGTTAGTTAGTAAAGTAAGATAAGCTAAGAGATAGTAAAGATATAGGAGAACTAATATAAACTAGTAAGCCTATACTAAGGTAAATAAGGATTAGGAATATATTATTAAAGAAGAAAGGAGAAATATATAAAGAGATACCTTATAGAAGGCTAATATATAGAAGAAAGATAGAGAAGTCTAGAAGCTAGAGAGATAGGCCTAGCTTTAAAGCTAGGCCCCCCTAGAGCTCCCTAGACTCCCTAAGCTAGAAAGAAGCGAAAATAACCCTAACCTAGCTACTATATATAATAATAAAGCTAGTATACTAGTATAAAGATTCTTCCCTAAACCTATAGTAAACCTCTCTTATATTCTAAACCTCTCTTTCCTAGAACTTAAAAATATACTATTTCTAGATAAAGAATAATTTAGATAAGATAAGATTATAAAAGTCCTATTAAATATAGCTAGTTAGAAAGTGCTAAGGGATAATAAACTCCTAGTAAGCCTTATTAAAGCCTATAAAGACCTAGCTAAAGACACTATAGCTTAGCTTCTAAATATAGTCTTAGAAATAGGCTACTTCCTAGCTTACTTCTAAACTATAAGAGTAGTAGTAATTAGAAAACTAGGTAAAATAACTAAGGAAATAAGGAAAGCTAATATATAGAGACTTATATTACTACTTAATATAGTTAGAAAAATTATAGAAGTAGTAATTATAATATAGCTTATAGCCTTTACTAAGGCTAAAGAACTACTCCTTAAACTATAAATAAGTAATAGGGTAAATAGATTAATAAAGACTATAATAAGAGTCCTTATAAAGTGTATTAAAAAGGCCTAGGGAAGGGGTAGTATTACCTTACTAGTATAAATAAATATATTAGTAGTATTTAATAAAGTTAGCTACCTATACCTAATATACTTACTTATTAAGATAGGAGTCTTATAATAGCTAATTATAGTAATTTAAAGCTTCCTTATAAATAAAATAAGCTAGCTTAGCTTTAATAGAGAAATCTCTAGACTATTTATAATTAAGGCTAGTACTTTATAAGGCTTATCCCTTTTACTAATCCTTTTCTTACTTTACTTAGTAAAGCTTTATATTTATCTCTAGGCTATACTAGGTATAGTAGCTATAGGATTTATAGATAATATAAATATAGTAGTATTTAGTAAAACTACTACCTAGACTTAAAGAAGACTTAAAGCTATATAGAAAATCTATAAGAAATAGGTAAAGTAAGTAAGAGTTAAGTTTAACCTAGCTAAAACTAAACTTATATACTTAAGTAAGTTCTATAAACCCCCCTAGACTAGGGTCTAACTTAGTATAGAGAAAATAGTACCTATAGAGTTATATAGATTCCTTAGAGTATAGGTTAATAAAAAACTTAACTAAAGTACTTATAAAAATATTCTTAAAGGTAAATTTACCTAGTAGTAACTTATATTATCCTTACTAGTAGTATTAGTATAAGGCTATAGCTTTAGAGATACTAGGCTCCTATATATATAGGTAGTCTAACCTATTCTTACCTATAAAGTAAGTACTTACTATACCCTTACTAAGAAGGGAGAAAAGCTAAGAGAAGTAGTAAAAAGCTTTATAGTAAACTAATTAGCTTACCTCTAGATTATTATAGGGGTATTTAAAGCTACTTTTATTATATAACTAGAAGTTAAGACTTATATCCCCCCCCTTAATCTATACCTAAATAATATAAAATAGAAGTTTAAGAATAGAATTATAAATAATAGAATTATAGAGAAAATCTAAACTATAGCTAAGTTAGTAGTAATAGTATTATACTATAGGAGAAGACCCCCCCTAGTGAATAATAAGCTAAATATAGACTTATATAAGGAATAGAAATATTACTAGGAAGACTAGTATAATAAAGAAAGGCTAGCCTAAAGTAAATATATTAAAGAGCTAACTAAAGACTACCCCCTTACCTATAACCTAAAGGAGATCTAAAAGTTCTATATAAAGCTAGATAAATATATTTTATTAATAATAATCTAATTATATATAGGGAAGATAGGCCTTAATAAATTCCTATTTTATAGGAATATCCCTAGGGTAGTTTTACCCCTATATAGCTATAGCTAGGTAGTAAAGGACTAATACTATATATTAGTTAACTATAGTAACTATAACTATAAATAGCCTTAATAAAGATAGCCTACTAATATATAGAAAGTAAGGCTAGCCCTAAATAACCCCCTAAAAGTAAGATTCCTAGCTAGATAATTCCTAGGTATAGAAAGACTTTAATACTACTTATTAGTATAAAAGCTAGCTATTAACTAACTTAGAAGATTAAAGAATCTAGGCTAATTCTAGAGATAAATAGAAGACTACTTAAATATAGATATAAGTTAGAAAATAGACTAGGTAGTATAGGAGCGCTAGTAAGTTAGAAGTAAATCTAATACTATAGTTATAATAAAGAATATTAATATTTAGAATAGTTATTAGATTAATTTTAACTAAAAACTCTAGGTATTATAAGTCTAACTAGCTTACTACTACCCTTACTCTAAACTAAAAACTAGCTACTATATTACTTCTTTTCTAAGATAAGAATAGTATTCTTTATTACCTTTATATAATTCTTTATAGGAATAGTAATAAGTAAGAGATAGTTTATCTTTACTATATATATATTAAGGCACTAAAGCTAATAGATAAGCTTAGAATACTATTCCTTAGAGAAACTAGCCTAGTCTAGGCTTACTATAAAGGCACTTTACTTTTTCTTAGCTTAATTACTAGTATAGAGTTTCTTAACCTAGTCTTAGAAGCTATTTAGGACCTAGAATAAAAGATATTAGCACTAGAACTAAGCTACTACTAAGCTAGATTAAAGGCACTTATATTACCCCTAGTAGCTATAGAAGCCTAAGTCTTAACTAACTACTAATACTTACTTTACTAGCTAGTTAAGTTTAGCTACTAGGTAAGTTAGCTATAGACTTAAGCTAGAAGAGAGGTAATTACTACCTTATTATATTAATAATTCTATACCTAATAGTTAAAATATATATTAGTAGCTATCCTTACCTAGTAAATTAGCCTTACTACTAAGCTAGAATAGGACTAACTTACTAATAATAATATAGTACTAATACCTAGGCTCTAAAACTAAATAGGACTTATAAGAGATATATTAGATATTTTTTAGATTACTAAGCTAGCGTGAATTAGTAGTAGGATAGGCCTAGAATAGAAGTAAATATAACTTATAAAGAGATCTTTATCCTTAACTTACTTATACTACTTAGTAATTATAAACTTCTTTAGAAAGCCCTTATACTCTATAGATTCCTAGGTAAGTTAAAGCTAGAAATATAGTAATATTAGAATACTTATAGGTTCTATTAATATTATACTAGGTTTCCTTCTAATCTATAATAAACATTAGTAATTAACCTAAATCTAGCTTAGAATAGCCCTAAATAGTCTAGAAGAAGAGAAAAACCTATAAGAAGTTTAATATAAAAAGAGAAAAAAGACTAGGTTCTTAAGGAAAGGGAAGCTTTCTTTTATACTTAATAAAAAGGGGGGGGGGATAAATTAGATAACTTACTTAAAAAATAAAGCATAATAGGCTTAATAAATCTAATAATATATAACTAGCCTTAGCATAGGACTATTCTAGTCCTAGGTTAAAGCTACCCTCCCCTTATAATAACTAAGTAAAACTAGGTACTTATATTTTATTAGACTAATAAGGTAAGGCTAGGCTAGAGTTAGCTAAAAAGTAAGGCTATAAAAGAGTTAGTATAAGAGTAAATAAGAAGTGAATTAATATTATAAACTTAGATTTACTCTACCCTAAGTAAAAGTAAAGAGACTTAGGATAGACTTATTACTAAGCTAGAATAGGGTTTAAAGGGCCTAGGAATACTTATTTTATATATTTCCCTTTTCCCTTTTTTTTTTCTATAGGATAAGGCTAGTATAAGCTAGTAATAAATACTTATAATAGGATACCTATTAAGTAACGTAGGCTTACTATAAGGCTAGCGCTAGCCTAAATATAGATATAAGAGGGTTTTTCTTCCTAGGTTAGGGTTTTCCCTTTTAACTTAGTAGCAGGAGTACTAGTAATAGCTATCTATAGAGCTAACTAGCGTAAATAATATATATATTCCCTATATACTAATTAATAACTAATAATCTAAAACTAAGAAAGTTAAATAAATTTATAACTAAATAACTAAATTATAATAGAAAAAAAGGCTCATATTAAATTAATAGAGGAAATTCTAAGGAATATAATAAGATATTAATATACCCCACTTTTATTTTTATACCTACACTACATACTACACTACACTAAGATTTACTACACTACACACTACAAGGAAAGTCAAAATACTACATTTACTACACTACATGTAAAGCTCTGGGTAGCGGTGACGTCTGCTTACGTTAGAGGGTTAATTAACTTAACAGTAGTAATCGTAATAATAGCTAAATTTATCTCTATAGATAGAGATATTCTAGATTAAATAGTCTGTTAGATTAGAAGTGACTTTTTGGTTAAATTAGGGGATTTATCTTATTAATTTATCTTTTTAGAGTAAATATAGATATTAGGGTAAATATAATTATTAGGGCAAACACAATTATTAACTATAGTAATAGCTAGGCAAAAATTTAGGTCTAAGCGTAGGTAGCAAGTATTAAAAGAATCTAGCTATAGGCAGACTCTTTATAGATTAAATAATCCCCTTATCTAGATAACTAATATTATTATCCCTTGTTATGTTATCTAGTCTTGTGATCCCTTGTGCTTGTTATTGTGATCGCGCGTTTGTGGGCACGCATCTCATGGCACACACTAGTTATATTTAGCTACTAGGCGGATTAGCTATAGACCTAAGCTAGAAAAGAGGTAATTATTACCTTATTATATTAATAATTCTATACCTAATAGTTAAAACATATATTAGTAGCTACCCTTACTTAGTAAGTTAGCCTTACTACTAAGCTAGAATAGGACTAACTTACTAATAATAATATAGCACTAATGCCTAGATTCTAAAACTAAATAGGACTTATAGGAGATATACTAGATATCTTTTAGATTACTAAGCTAGTATAAATTAGTAGTAAAATAGGCCTAGAATAGAAGCAAATATAACTTATAGAGATTTCCTTATCCTTAACTTACTTATACTACTTAGTAGTTATAGACTTCTTTAGAAAGCCCTTATACTCTATAGATTTCCTAGGTAAGTTAAAGCTAGAAATATAGTAATATTAAAATACTTATAGGCTTTATTAATATTATACTAGGTTTTCTTTAAATCTATAATAAATATTAGTAATTAACCTAAATCTAGCTTAGAATAGCCTTAAATAGTCTAGAAAAAAAGAAGAACCTATAAGAAGTTTAATATAAAAAGAGGAAAAAGACTAGGTCCCTAAAAGAAAGGGAGCTTTCTTTTATACTTAATAAGAGAGAGGGGGGATAAATTAGATAACTTACTTAAAAAATAAAGTATAATAGGATTAATTAATCTAATAATATATAACTAGCTTTAATATAGAACTATTCTAGTCCTAGGTTAAATCTACCCTCCCTTTATAATAACTAAGTAAAACTAGGTACTTATACTTTATTAAACTAATAAGGTAAGACTAGGCTAGAGCTAGCTAAAAAGTAAGGCTATAAAAGAGTTAGTATAAAAGTAAATAAAAAGTAAATTAATATTATAAACTTAGATTTACTTTGCCTTAAGTAAAAGCAAAGAGACTTAAGATAGACTTATTACTATACTAAAATAGGGTTTAGAGAGCCTAGGAATACTTACTTTATATATTTTCCTTCTCTCTCTTTTTCTTTTTTCTTTTCTATAGAATAAGGCTAGTGTAAGCTAATAATAAATACTTATAATAGGCTACTTATTAAGCGGTATAGGCTTACTATAGGGCTAGCGCTAGCTTAAATATAAATATAAGAGGGTTTTTCTTCCTAGTTTAGGGTTTTCCCTTTTAACTTAGTAGCAGGAGTACTAGCAATAGCCATCTATAAAGCTAACTAGCGTAAATAATATATAGTATAGCGTAAGTTTACTTATAATAAGCAAATAGCGAATAGCTTAGTTTACTACCTTTATATGCTCTAGTCCTAGATTTATAAGGTATTATAATAACTTTACTACTGTAAAAGCTATATTAGGCCTAATTATTATTATAGTATATAGAATTAATCTAATCTTTTCTTAGTAAACCTTTATTACTTACTTCTTAGCTTTACCCTTAAACTTATAATACTTTACTACTAGGATTAGTATAGTAAGAAAAGTGCCTTTCCTTGCTTGCTTAAATTTCTCCCTAATCTTATTTGTGGCTTCCTCCGGACCCTTAGACAATAGTTAGTCCGGCCGTGGCTAAAGGTAAGTCTACTAAAGGGATGCACGCAATGCGATTAGTTACATCGCAGGCAACCTTACACCGCTCACACTAGCTTTGCACTATAAGACTTACTTTTCCCCCTTTTTTACCTACCTTCTCTTTTAGCTAGATTCCTCTCCTTCTCTCTTTTCTTTTCTCTCTTAAATAATAATAACTATTATTAACTTTATTAAATTAAACCCCCTTTACACTAGTGTAATATTCCTTAGTATAACTAATACTAATTAGTAATTAACTATAACTATAAATAAGTTAGGTATTATAAGAAAAGATATTTCTATAAATACTATAGCCCCTTACCCCTTAAGCTAATATATAGGCTATTTAGGCAAAGAGGCATAACTATAAAGTGTGCTAAAGGAAGATAAACTAGAATCCTAGTAATAGGCTTATTAGACTTCTAAGGGATTAATCTATTAACTCTTAGGCCTTTAGGATATTTAGGATATTTAGTTAATTATTATTCTTATTATTTATTATAAGAAAACTAACTAAATAATCAAATCTATTGCCATAAGGTATTTTATTTAAACCTAAAATATTAAATATAACCCTTAGCTAAGCTAGCTAAACTATATAACCTCTCTTTCTACCCCTCTTCTCCCTTCTTTATAATTATCCACTATAACTATCTTCGCTTCTCTATGTTTTATATATAGTTAAGTTATTTCTAAGTCTACGCTATCTTAAGTTATTTTTAAGTCTATATTACCTTTATTACCTATATTTTCCCCTCTTTTTCTCTTTCTTATTATTTTTTATTATTTCTTCTAATTATCCTATTTATTCTATTTATCCTATTTATCATATTATTATACTCCTGTTTAGTTTATTCTATTTAATTAGAACTCTAGGCTTTATTATATTAATTATTTTATTTTATTAAAGATAGCGGAATTTAAGTCTAGACCTTTAATAAGAGAAAGAGCTAGTAATAGTAAGGCTTTAATAATTACTATTAAAAGACCCTGTAAGAGTAAACTACTACTATATTTATAACTACTTACTAGCAAGCTTATAAGAGATTAGAAAGAGTTTACTAAGCTAGACCCTAAGACTACTATATAATCTAAGCTTAATAATTATATTATAGAATTTATTAACCTTAGTAAGTATTAAGGTTAGAGAGATAATAACCTCTAGGAATCCTCCCGAGCACAAGGTAAAACTGCTTAGTATTTTACAGCCTAATGCCCTATTCTTTTATCTTTTTCTTATTTACCTTATAAATCTTATTATTTATATTACCTTTACTTTTTAGCATTTTTTCCCTTATAGTATAAATACTATTAATTATCTCTAGGTTAGATTTATCTTTACTTCCCTTTCCTTTACTTTTCTTTTCTTTTACTATATTATTTAATATTTTAGATAAAGCAGTATCCTTTTTATTACTCTTAGCTATACTATTATCTAATTAGTTAGGGGTTAGTTAGTTAATTAGTAACATAGGGCCTACCTAGCGATTATAATGGATTAAATTAGAGATAAGTGAGGATAAGTTATGTTTGGTTTGTGTTCGTTACACTAAGGGGTAATGCACTAGTGCAAGTTAGGGTCTGGTTTAATAATATAATAAGGTCTTCTTAAAATAAAGCTATTTATAACGTTGTGTAGCTATAAGAAAAGGGGACGCAAGTCACGTGTGTGCCTCGCGTATAGGTATAGCTAATTATAGCATAGCATTGCTATATATGCTTCACTTTCCTAGTGGTTAACCTAATATTAA
This sequence comes from Epichloe coenophiala, assembly GCA_018801565.1. NCBI lineage: Eukaryota > Fungi > Ascomycota > Sordariomycetes > Hypocreales > Clavicipitaceae > Epichloe > Epichloe coenophiala. Next base: position 1,072,418 of record JAFEMN010000005.1, on the reverse strand, counting down.
CCTAGTTATTATAATACTAGTAACTTCTCTTTTTAGGAAGAAAGTAAGGTAGAAGTAAGTCTGATATTAAATTTAGAATTCCTATTAGTTAATAATATAATGCAAAGGAAATCGGTTAATCCGCGGATTAGAAAGTAGGCTAGATTAAGAGCTCTAAAAGCTTAAAAAACACAATAAAAATCAGAATTAATTAAAATAAATATAAGTAAATCTAGGGAATTAAATGCAGGCCTCTTATTAGCTTAGCTATAGTTAGACCGGATTTTTATTAATTTTATCTAGTCTCTAGCCTCTTTACCTATCCTTTAACTTAAATTATAGCTTTATTTAAGTTAATAAAGGTCTTAAGGTTCTTATTTAGAGATACCTTTATTATTACGTTAGTAAGGTTATTATTACTATTAATCCACTAGACTTTATAAATCTCTTAGCGCTTATATAACTATTAGAGAGCTATAATATTAATTATAAGGCGTTTCTCCTTTATAAAGCCTAACTTTAAAGGCACTTATATAATAAAAAAGAGTCTATATAAATAATTATAGGAATACAGTTAATCTTTAATTAGTTTATAATTATATTAAGAGTTATAGCAATTATATAGGCTATATTAGCACCTTATACTATTATATATAATTTAGAAGCAAGGGCACTATAGGTTACATGCTTACTCTTTATTAAGCTACATATAATAATATTGCCTCTTAAGGTAAATATATTATCTTTTGCCTCTTTATTACTAATAATAATTACGTATCCTATCTAGGAACTTAAATCTTCATTATTAGCAAGAGATCTATCTATAAATATAAATAAATTTGCATTTATAAGGTCTAGAGGGATATAACGTAGACCTTATTCTTAATATTAGATTTGCTAATCTAGTTACTTATTTAATTAAGTAATATTATTAGGAGTTAGATCTTAATATTATACTATAATTGAGAGGTTATAGAGGGCTTTAGGTTAATAGATAGTTATAATATAGCTTCCCTATACTTATTATTTAATATAATCTTGTTTTATAGTTAGTAACTTTAGATTAATTTACTTAATCTTCTTACTCTAACCTTTCTAATATAGTTCTATTAAATTATTAGCGTTCTATATAAGAATATAACTATTAAAGATTAGGGGATTCTTAGCTAATAGCTTTTGCTTTAGCTTCGCTAAGAAATTCGCCTTCTAAAGCTCTCTCTCTTTAAGGTTATAGAAGTCCTAGTTACTAAGGCCTAGCGTATTATTAGTTCATATACTAACTATTCTAAAGAGATTATTATTATTCTCTGCTATAATTAATAAGCATAGATTATAGGATAAGGTTATTATATTAAGCATCTCTTTATAATAATAGAAGTAAGTTATCCCCTCCCGAGCACGAGGTAAAACTGCTTAGTATTTTATAGCCTAATGCCCTATTCTTTTATCTTCTTCTTGTCTGCCTTATAAATCTTATTATTTATATTACCTTTGCTTTTTAGTATTTTTTCCCTTATAGTATAAATACTATTAATTATCTCTAGGTTAGATTTATCTTTACTTTCCTTTCCTTTACTTTTCTTTTCTTTTACTATATTATTTAATATTTTAGATAAGGCAGTGTTCTTTTTATTACTCTTAGCTATACTATTATCTAATTAGTTAGGGGTTAATTAGTTAATTAGTAACGCAAAACCTACCTAGCGATTTGAATTAAATTAGAGATAAGTAAGGATAAGTTATATTTAGAGTTTAAGTTTACCTTAGAGCTTTAAAGCATAAGTGGTAAGCTATAAGATAGAAGAGATATAGAGAGATAGAATAAACATAGTTATAAAGGAAGGGGGAATCGCGTTAATTTATGCTATAAGCAAAACTCAAACGAATTTAAGTTTAACTACAGTCACGAATTATAACTATATCTTACGCTAACATAGCTATAAAGTTTATTGTAAACTTTACTCTAACCTTATAGCCCCCTATATTTATAACCTTAGAGCTTATTTATTCTTATAGCTATAAGAATAAATAAGCTCTAAGGTTATAAATATAGGGGGCTATAAGGTTAGAGTAAAGTTTACAATAAACTTTATAGCTATGTTAGCGTAAGATATAGTTATAATTCGTGACTGTAGTTAAACTTAAATTCGTTTGAGTTTTGCTTATAGCATAAATTAACGCGATTCCCCCTTCCTCTGCGACCGTGTTTGTTCCATCTCTCTACATCTCTATAGAAGTAAGTTATAAACTAGTAAGTTCTTACTTTTATAATTCTATATAAAGGCTTAATAACTTCTATTATAGTTCCTTTAGGAAATAAATATACTATCTATTTAGGTAATATAGTAATAATTAATCTTATAAGCTATGTTTTTAATTATATATATACCTATATAATATCTTAAATCTATAGGATAATGCCTTTAAATCTAAGTAATAGTGTGATTATAATAATTAATTATTAACTTAACTATTAAATTATTAGGGATTAGGTTAGAATAAATTCCTTCCCTTAAATTATAAGTTATAATTTTTTATATAGTATAGCTATTCCTTTACCCTTAATTTCTCTTACTATATAAGATTTAAAGATTCTCTTATTACTATATTTAGCAGGGTTAAACATTATAAATCTAAACATATTATAGGCTTATAAAGCATTAATCTTAGTTTAGTCTAATAACTTAAAGGGCTTACCTAGGGTTATAATCTTCCTTTCTTAATATAACTAAAGGGCTAGATTCTAATTAGCTTCTTCCTTTACTATAAGAAATGTTTTACTTAGCTTACTATTAGCTATAAGTTCCTTTATTAATACTTTCTCTTAGTCTTTATTTACTAGGTAGGCAGTTATAGTAAATAAAGTGTTAATTCCTATAAAATTAAATTAAACTATAAGCTTCTTTTATAGTCTTCTATGCTTTCTCTTAGGCTATAGAATATCCTTATTACTTTCTAAGGCTTTAAGGGTAATCTCTTTAATAATTAGGGTTCTATCTCTTTCTATAGCCTAGTCTTTATCTTTAAGCACTAATTCTTAAAGTTCTTTAGCTTAGTATAGATTATAATAGTATAGTTTAATAACTATTAATTAGAATCTTATTAGTCTATAGGGTATTTATAGTATATAGGTCTCTTTATTAGTAGTAAGAAGCTTATAAGGGCTATACTATTTATCTTTCTCTCTCTAAACACACATATCTAACTATAGTAAAAGTTAGTGTATTAGTAAAGTATTTAGGCTATTTTAGGTTTATAGAGTATTATAAACTTATTACTTTACTAGAAGTTATTAGACTTTATTAGTAGCTTTATAGATTACTTTAGCTTATTAAATAATAAATACACTTAGTAGTAACTTATTAGTTATCTATAAATATACACTAAAGATAAGAAGGGTAAGTATAAGACTGCTTAGGCTTACTAAGTTATTTATAGCTTTTATAGCTATTTAAAGTTACTATTTAAGCATAAGGTCTTAACCTATAGAGTCTATAATAATTATATAGGCTTACTATAATAGTTTATAATAGCGTTTAATCTTCCTAATACTGCTATAGGCCTTAACTAGGACTTTATTAATCTTAATTAATAGTAATTATATATAGTGCTTAAATTCTACTAATATAAAGTTCTTTCTAGTATTATAAATAATCTATTCTAAAGGACCTAGATAGGTATTAATCTAGCATTCACGTAAAGTATTCTAAATATTACAAGCTTTTTGCTTATTTAAATTAAGGAATTAGGCTGCTTAAAATAAAGTTATAGAATTCATAATATAAAGGATAGGACGCCTATTAATCTAAACAATATTAATAATAATCTTATAATTAAATTCGTGGTTATCTTTAATTATAAATTTAAATCTACCTAGGGCTTTTCCGTTTATTTAGCAATAGTGGCAAATTTCAGTTAATTATTTAATAGCTTTGGTTTCAATATTATAACCGGCTTATTGATTTTTATAATTTTTTTAGTATCATTGGTTATAGCCAATGCATCTAATTTATTATAACACATAATTATTACTAGCAATACCTAGCTAGTAAAATAATTAATAACTAAATTCTTATAGCTATAGTAATAAATAAGCTCTAAGGTTATAAATATAAAGGGCTATAAGGTTAGAGAAAAGTTTATAATAAACTTTATAGCTACGCTAGCGTAAGATTTATAACTTATAACCGTAGTTGAACTTAAATTCGCTTAAGTTTTGCTTATAGTATAAATTAATATAATTCCCCCTTTCTCTATAACTATATTTATTCTATCTCTTTATATCTTCTCTATCTTATAGCTTACTACTTATGCTTTAAAGCCCTAAGGCAAACTTAAACTAAACATAACTTATCCTCACTTGTCTCTAATTTAACTCGCTTCACTTGAAATTAGTAAACGCAATCAATACTTTCTGCAAGACACGCATAACCTAACCAACGCACTGCACCCATTACAATCGCTAGGTAGGTTCTGCATCACTAATAACCGGCTTATTATAGTATCTTTGTAAGCCGTTTAACTAATAGGTGACTAAATTAACAATGTAATTAACGGATTTCTGTCTCTAATAAGTGGAAAGCTACTGTTTCTTTAGCTTCTAAAGTCCACTAAAGATATCCCTATTTCCTAACAATAGGAACAATCTTATTATCTTAGATTAACATGTTTATGAGGTTATTAACCTTAACGCGTAACCTATCTATATTATCTAAAGAGAATAAGAAAGGCGTATGTGTATTAACCACATAGAAAGAGATATTGCCTAGCTCCGTTAGTACATTAATTACTCCTTATGTGATTGCTTTGCTAGCACTAAATTCGATTATTTTCTCTAGAGTTAGTTTAATATTTAGTAATAGTATTAACCTTAGTAAAGCTTATATTTATCTAATTCTAGCTATTAATATGCCTAAAGCTCCTATATTAGGTATAATCCCTTAGAAAACCTCTTTAGAGTAGTATTTCTCTAAAATATAAGAAGTCTTTACTTTATTAAAGGGATTATACTTAAGGTAAGCATGTTTAAACGCTTTATCTCTTAAGATATTAATAACATTACTATTATCTAGTTAAGGTCCTAATATAAAGAATTATATAATACTTAGTTAGTTAAACTTTATTATAGAAGTCTCTTTAGTATTATTATCCTTATCTTTATTATTATTAGACTTAATAAAGGCTTTAGCTAATTCCTATGCTTTATTAGTAAGGTTATTAGCTTCCTTAGGTACTTAGCCTTTATAGGCTATAAGGAATACCTAAAACTTTCTCTCTATAGTGTGTGCCATGAGATGCGTGCCCACAAACGCGCGATCGCGATAACAAGCACAAGGGATCACAAGACTAGATAACATAACAAGGGATAACAATATTAGTTATCTAGATAAGGGGATTATTTAATCTATAAAGAGTCTGCCTATAGCTAGATTCTTTTAACGCCTATTACCTATGCTTAGACCTAAATTTTTACCTAGCTATTACTATGGTTAATAATTATGTTTGCCCTAATAATTATGTTTACCCTAATATCTATATTTGCCCTAAAAAGATAAATTAATAAGATAAGTCCCCTAATATAACTAAAAAGTCACTTCTAATCTAACAGACTATTTAATTTGGAATATCTTAATCTATAGAGATAAATTTAGCTATTATTACAATTGCTACTGTTAAGTTAATTAACCCTCTAACATAAGCAGACATTACTGCTACCTATAACTATAGGCTAGTATTATGCCTTTTAGGGTATTGTTTTCTGCTTAATAAAACTAGTGGAGAAACGCGGTTTTAAACCCCTAGGACTTTTCTATTTTCTAGTTAATTTACTATAGACTAAGATTAATTAGAAGCGAGTTTAATTATGCTTTTAGCTATTTCCTAAGCTAACCTATGTAAAAACCCCCCCCTTTATCTTGTTTTCCTTACACTAAGATATAGATCTAAAGCCTTAACTAGGACTTTATAATAGTTATAGTATAAAGGAAAGACTATCTAAGTATACTAAGCTAAGGTAGTCTAAGGATATAAACTAGTATTATAAGGAAGTGTAAAAAAGGAGACTAGATAGCTTAGAGGTATACGCTATAAACACTAGCTAAGCTATTAACCCCTTACTAAGAGTCTTTAAATATAAGACTCTAATATAGAAGATACTATCTATTCCTATAGACTATTTAATTATAGGACCTATAGCTTATTTTACTATTATTTAGCTATATATTAGTATCTTATAGCTTATTATAAAAAGCTATATAATAGTGCTAGTAGCCTTTACTTATAGCTTACTTATAACTATAGATATTACCTTATTAAAAGTTTTCCTTTATAGAAGTCTTATAAGTATTATAATGTTTAGTTAAGCACTTACCCTTCTATAAGATTAATTAAAAGAAATATTAACTAACTCTATATCTAAGCTTACTCTATCTTATTCCTAGTAGCTAAGTAAAGCAGGACTAAGTAAGCACCTAAGTTACCTAAAGGACCTTTAGGATTTACTATTACCTAGTATACTAATTACTAGCTAGGAACTATTTAATCCTAAGATAGTTATTAGCCTAGCTTAAACTTAATTTAAGGATTACTTAGGAAAGGATCCTACTAATAAACCTAAGGCACCTAGCCCCCTTAGAGGGCTTAATACTAAAACCTTTATAAAGCTTCTTAGGGAAATAATAGTATATTAAATATCTTTTATTACTATATAAAATAGGTATAATATTTAGTAGTTTATAGGAGATAATATAGCTGATTTTATTAAGAACTTTAAAGTAAAGATAAAGGCAATAGGTATCCCTAAAATAGACTAGCGTAAAATACTTAAGTGTAATATTAACCTAAAGCTTTAATAGGTAGTTAAGATACTAACTATATCTTAAACTTAGAAGGAGTCTAAGGAGAAGATACTTTTATAGTTTAATATAACTAGCTAGGATTAAATAGAAAACACTAGAGAATAACTTAAAGATCTGAATTTAATATAACTAAAGACTATTAAGGAGACCTATTACTAGCTATAGAAGCATTATGCTCTAATATTTAATATAGACCTAATAGGATAGAGAACCACTATAACCTAGTCTAATTATATCTATAAGGCTATTCTAGAATATTTAATCTTAAGCTTTATAGATTAAAAAGGGTTTACTTGCAAAGAGATATTAGTAATAAAGTATAAATAACTTTAGATAGCACTTAATGCGTATATTTATACACGCCTAGAGCTTAAGAATAGAGACCTAGAGTTCTCTAATATAGATAGTTATGCTTTAGATAAAAAGAATATTGGTTTTAAGATATAGGCGCTATTTAATTAAGCTACCTTTAATAGTTACTAGGCTGCTTAAAAGAATCACTTTACGCTAGGTAATTTATTAGAGTGGGAGAAGAAAACTACCTTATTTAATACTAATATAGGATAATAAGAGGGCCTTAGATTAGCTAAATATTAAGATTAAATAGAAGACCTAATAAAGTAGCTAGTAGAGTTAAAGATTATGTCAGGAGCGCAGAGGTCAGAGACAGGACGTTCATTAGAGCGGATCTTCGGAGGACCTTTAGGCCGCGTGAATAACAAAGAGGCTAGCTAGCTATAAGATAGCCACATACTTATAGAGCGAGGTATTCCTTAAGGACTATATATATTATTAGTGCTAGGTTAGAGATTAAAACCTATACGCACCCGCCCCTAGCTAGTATCTTCCTAGTAGTGACTACGAGAATCTTAGCTATTACTTCGTTCATTTAACCCTACGCTTAAGCCGTGACAGATTATAGTTATAGCCTATGTAGGAAAGGAAATTAATATAGCGAAACTGCTTAAGGAAAAATATAGCGGCGGTTCTTAATAATAGTAGTGTAATTATTAAACAAACTATATTAGTTTATTTAATCTTAATAATAAGTGTTTCTTTAAAACTAATATAATAACTAGGAGAGGCTACTAGATAAACCGCTACTACTACTATAATATAGAAACGTATCTTATAATAAAGTATAACACTTTAAAGTATAATAAAATATTAAAGTTTACTATGTATAACTTAGTAGTCTATATATTAGCAATAGGGGATAATATAAGACATTAAACTATACCCCTAGTCCTGCTTTTAAAGTTCCTTTTTATTAGTAGCTATTTACATAAGCTAGCTATATTCTAGGTAAAATACTTTAAGGATTATAAGATTACTATAATGCTTCCTTAGATTAAGGAATATAGCCCCTATAGAGAACTAAGCTAGGAAATAATATAAGAGAAATAGGAAGTATTTAATTAAATAGAAGGTTGGTTTAATCTGGCAGAATATTAACCTAAGAGAGAGGCCTAGGTATTATTAATCTTAAAACGTGAGATATTAGGTATAGTTTTAGCTATTACTTTTAAAAAGCTATATGTAAGGGAAGAGAAAGATAAAGAGATTATTATAAAAATCTTAGCTATTAGAGAATAATTAGCAAAATATCTAAGGATTAAAGACATTACGGATAATAAGGTAGAAGACTATTAAGTATATATTTAACCCGTTTAACCTTATGCTTAACCCCCTTAAGAAGACTCTCTAGTAACTAAGGGAAAAAGGGACCTATTAAATAAGGCTAAATAGAGAATTCTAGATTAATTATATAATAAAGTCTTTTAGAAGAAGGTTAGCATGCCCTTTTAAGATATTTACTAAATTATACTAACACTTATAGAGATAGTTAGTAATAAATGCCTCCTTTAAGCAAAAAGCATAGAGAATATCTAGTACTATAATAAAGACACACTAGGACTAGCTTCCCTTTTAAAGATATTTAGTGCGAAACTAAATCTAAGACTAATTAATTCTAGGAATTAGGTTAACTCTATCCTTTAATTAATAAAGGAAACCCTTAAAAAGGATAAGAAAAATAAAACCATAGCTAAGAAGGGTTTACTAATAATGCCCTTACTAAAGATTAATATAGCCTTATAGGAGTGAATTTAGGAGAGACTAGGAGCTTACTTAGAATAGGATAAACCCTAGTAAAATTTAGTTAATTATACTTAGATAAACTTTATACTTAATATAATCTTAAAGCTATAGGCTACTATTAATTATCTATAAGATTTACTATACCTCTAAGTCTAGCTAAATAACCTAGAAAGGGAGCTTCTCCCTAGACTTATTAACACTAGATTATAAGGGAATATAATTATAGAAAGCATAGCTAGATAACTTAGGCTAAGGATCTACCTAATAGATATAATAAACACAATATTATTCTTATTATATAGTATTAAAATAATTAGAGAGGTATAAATAAAGCTATATTTAGGAAATATCTAGATACTTACTAATTTCTATATTAGACTAGACTTAGTAAACATTAGCCTTATCCTTAGAATACTGTTTTTTAGACTATCCTAGATATAGTTTAACTACTTAAGAAGCAGAGAACTTTATGCCTAGTGCTACTTTAGTAATATTATTATTATCTTAAGAGTTATAGGAAGTATCTAATAGTAATACACTAATAGGTAACTAGTCTAGTAATAATTTATTAATATTATTATATTTAGTTACCCTAAAGCAAAGGAAGATTAAATAGTTTATAAGGGTTTAGAAAAGGAGTTAGATAATAACAAATAGCTAGTCCCCCTTATAATAAGAGAAGGAACTAAAATCTTTTATAAGGTAGTTAAGAATATAATAGTAAACTATACCTAATAACTTAAGGCAGTTATAAAGGATTTCTAACCCCTATAGCAACCAAAACCACCTAATCTTATAGTAAATATAATATATAAGCAAAAAGCTAATAAAATTCACCCCTATAATAACATGCCTTCTAATAGGTTAACACTAGAAAAGGACTTAAAATAGAAGATAAAGAAATAGGAGAAGGCAAAATTATATCTAGAGATATCTAGGAAATATAGCAAATATATTACTAGGAGATTCTGCGCGAAACTATAAGGTTTTAGGATAACCTAGGAATAATTAGATTAAATAGTTAAAGGGGCATAAGAGTATTTAATATAAGAAGAAGTTAATGTTTTTAAGGAAATTCTTTATAACTAAGAAGCAGCGCTAGCCTAGGACTTATTAGAATATAGAAAAGTTAATTTACTTATTACACTACTATAAGTTATAAAGGTTATTAAATATAAGGTATAGCAAGCAGGCTCTATCCTAATACCCCTTAGGTTACAAGGAAAACTAGTTAATCTACTAAAGAAGAAACTAAAGTATAGATATTTAGAGGAAAGTTATAGTTCCTATAGAAATCCTTACTTTCTTATAATAAAGAAAGATAAAGGGATTTATCTAATCTTATCTGCCATAAAGTATAATAAGGTAATAATATAAAATACGCTAATTCCTTAGGGTATAGAGGTATTTAGTAAGAGCTTTGTAATATACTAGATCTTATTAATAGTTAACTTATTATTAAGGTATAATTAAATAGTATTAGTAGAAAAGAGTAAGGATATAATAATGATTTCTACTATAATTAGGCTTTTATAACTTTATTACTTACTATAGGGTGCTACTAATTTAGTAGCCTAATTTATTAGAATTATTAGGCAAATCTTATTTAACTTAATCCCTTATGTTTACATGCCTTTTCTAGATAATATTATAGTAAGAGGGCTAACTATAATATATAATAAGGAGGAAATTATACTAGGAGTATATAAATATATAATAGAGTATTTAATTAATATTAATAAAGTTTTAGTTAATATTAAACTCTCTAGTTACATAGCCTTAGTAGTAAAGTTAAAGTTTTGCTAGAAATCTATAAAGATTATAGGATTTATATATAGGATAAACAGGCAGAAGCTAACTAAAGCAAAGATAGTAAAAATTTTAGATTAAAAGGTCTATTAAGATCTATTAGAGATACGCTCCTTTATTAGATTAATAGGCGTTTACTATATCTAGGTAAAACACTATATATAGAAAGCAAAACCACTAGTAATTTTACTAAGGAAGATAAAGGATTAGGAATAAGGACTAGAGTAATGAGATAGAGTAATGAGAAGCTATAGATACCTTAAAGAAGGTAATAATAATAGCTCTAGTCCTAGTTTTACTTAATCTTAGACTAGGCTTTAGAGAGATTATACTAATAGTTAATGTAAGCTTGCTTAGATAGGGAGCTGTATTATTATAAGTGGTTAAAGGAGAATAATATCTAGTTTAATATAAGAGTAGTACTTAGACTATTACTAAAGCTAAGTATAATATAACTAAGAGAGAATACTAAGTAGTTATTTATACACTAAGAAGACTATAAATTTATCTCTATAAAGTCCTATTTATATTAGAAATAGACTTATAAGTTCTTATTTATTAGCTAAACAGTACTATTAATAATATGCCTAAAGCCCTTATTACACAATAGATTAGTTATATCCTACTCTTTAACTTCTTAGTATAATATATCCTTAGTAAGAAGAACTATATTATAGATACTTTATCTAGGAAAGGTCCTAGAGAATTAGATTAATTAGATTAAGATATTAAGGGAGATATTAAGGACTTTATTAACTTATATCTTAATAGCATTAGGATAAAGAAAAATAATAAGAAGAGCTACTTAGAAGAGATATAATAGGTAATTAACTTCTTATTAATACTTTAAAGACTTATTAATCTTAGTGTAAAGGGCTATAGGACACTATATAATAAGGTAAAAAAGTTTTACTTAGAAAATAAATACCTTTAGAAAAGACTAACTAGAATTATAAAGGGGCTAGTGCTAGTTATTAATATACTAGAATAATAATACGTAATTATTAAAGCTATTTATAAGGAACTTAGATATAAAGGAGTTAAAGTAGTCTTCTAAGCAATAAAGTAGCAATACTAGTGGAAAGGGCTCTAGAATATAACTTAGGAGATGCTAGTATACTGCAAAATATACTAAAAGTTTACACCTTAGTAGCTATAGGAACTTTTAGTGCTAGTTACGCTAGGGAACCTAATAAGTAAGATTTATATTAATACTTAGTATTTTCTAATTAATTAAGGATATAAGTACCTTTTAGAAGCTAGATATAATCTAACTAGATAGGTTAAAGCTACGCTAGTTTGGAATATAATAATACTAGCAATTAGGAAGTTCCTTTCCTTCTTAATTAGTAGATTTAGGCTCTTCCGCTTTATAGTCTATAATAGGGGTCTAGAAATACAAGGAAATCTTAAAGAGACACTAGTAAACATAGGTATTATAGGGATTTAGATATCTAGGTATAACCTAAAAGCAAATTTACCTATTAAAGCTAGATATTAGTTACTTACTTTTGCTCTAGCAAAACTAGAAGGATTAAATAAATAATAGTTAAAGTATCTTAATAAAGCCCTCCTTATAGACTACACTACTATCCAAGAGTTATATAGAAAGTCCGCTTTCTATTTAATCTATAGATAGAAACTAATTCTACTATTAGAAGTAGAATTTCTAACCTAGCGATTAATTAATTAGGATATAGTTACTTCTAAGCAAGACTTATTTAAGGTATAAGTATAAATACTTAAAAGGAAGGCTAAGGATATTAAGAGAGTAAGGAAGAAGGTATTAGAATTTAGGCAGTAGCTTATAAACTAAACTAATAAAAACTAAGCTACCTCCCTTAGGAAAGATTAATTAAAACTAGGGGACTTTGTATTAGTATATAATATCTAAAGGAACTTTAATATATCCACTATAAAGAAACTTATAATAAGGTAAAATAGACTATTTTAGATTTATAAGTATATACTAATCTCTAGGGCCTATTACCTACAAACACTAGATAGGGTTTATCTCTTAAAAATAATCTTAGGAGATTATATTAAGAAGTTTATACTAGACTTAGAAGGCTAGTAAATATCCTCTATAGATAGATAGCTATATACTCCCTAGAGTGGCTAAATAGAAGAAGTAACCGCTAATAAGTATAATAAAGAAGTCTTAGCTATTATACTATTAGCAGCTTAACATAACATATCTAATTAAATAGTTAATAAATAACAAATAAGTAAGCAAGAAAAATCTAATTAAGACATAATAATCTTAGAAGAGGAAGTTAAGCTACTACCCTAGAGGACCCTATACTAGGGAATTAAGGTATAGCTACCTTAGCTATTAAATAAATAGCAAGAGAAATATATAAAATACCCTCCTACGCACTAATAATATATAGATTAAGAAACTTTTCCTTTATATTTTTCCTATTTTCTTCCTTTAAAACATGTAATATACTAAAGATTAAGTAATTAAGGCATAACCTAGTGGCTTAGCTATATTGCTTTTCCTTTATTCTATCTCCTTTCCCTAATAACCTATTATAATCCTTTTCTTTATCTTATACTTATAAATTATTTAGAAATAAAGAAGGTATATTAATTACTAGGTAAGGAGAGTTTTTAAAGTTAATAGTGTTTAGATTAAGTAAAAGGGATCCTACTACCTTTATAGACTATTCTTTACCTAAGAAAGAAGCTAGAGCTCTTTCTTATAATAACTAAGGATAATACTTAGTTATAAAACACTACTTATAACTTACTATATAAGAGCTATTCTATATATAATTACTATAAGCACTATTACTAACCCTAGGGATTAAAATGTAACTATAAAATAGGAAGCATATATATTTATTATAAAACATAATATACTATATATATAAGTTTAAATAGTTAGAATAAAAGATACTATTTAATTTACTATATATAAATACTAGCAGTGCCTAGTAATATTTAGAACACTAGGAGAAAGCATATAGAAAATACCTATTAGAATAAGCTACCTTAGTAAGGATAAGAACCTAATAGTAATAACTATTTTTAATAGTAAGGGCTAAAGTACTATTACTATTAGTAGTATAACTCCTTATAAACTCTTTTAGTAAGTTTATCTTCTTTATAGATATAATAAGGTAAGGAGAAGCTCCCTTAGGACTTTTATTAGAAGATTAAAGTGAAATCTCTATATATATTAGGATACTACTATAACTAATATTAATTCCACTACACACCTAAAATATAAAAAGAAACTTATACTATAGTAATAGAAAGTATTAGTAAAAGCTTAGGTAAGAGATTAAGTAATTCCTAGACTTATATAATCTTTACTAATAAAGGGAGGGAAGAATTTAGTATAGTTAGACTAGTTAAGAGTTTTTATTAAAGAAAGCTTATATTCTAGGATATTTGCCCTAATAATAGTAGTAATATTAGGTAGCTTTTAACAAGCTATATTAAGAGATTCTACTATAATTATATAGTTTATTAGAAAGGATAAGGGTTTAAAAGAGAAAGGAAGAGAAAAGAAGAGATAGGCTAAGTATTAGGGCTATAAAGATATTACTTAATAATAGGTAGTAGTAACTAATAAGCAATAACTACTAACCTTAATTTATAATACTATAAAAAGAGTGAATTATAGAAGCCTATTAACTTCCTAAGGGTAACTAAGGGTAACTATAAGCAGCCACTAGTAACTGCCTATATAACTAATATAGGCTATAAGAATAATAATAAAGTTATAGGAACTATTTAATCTTATCTCCCTCTATATTATTATATTACCTAGTCCCTTAAGATATTTACCCTTTATTACTTAATTATATCTCTTACCCTTATTTATTCTAGCCTAATGCTATTAAAGTAATTTACTATTTTTTATTATTCCTCCCCCCTGTTTTTTACCTAAGATATATTATTTACATATATATTATTTAATTATATTAAGAAATAAAGGCCTATAAGGAAAGTATAATTAATAAAAGTGCCTATATAAATATAGATAGTAGTATAGTTATATATTTTCCTTATAGTAAATACCTTATACTATTCTATACCTATATCTTAATATATAGAACTAAAGGTTCTTTCTTTAAGGAAGATAAAGAAAGCATAGTAAAACTTAACCTAGTTAACCTTTATAGTTAGTAATCACTATTATTCTACCTAAGAAAAGACTAGCCCTAGCTACTAACTAGGTTTAAAGCCTATTAGGATAGTAATAATTTTAGCTAGGTAATACTAATAGGACTAGGGTAGATAAAGGCAAGCTAGCAAGATTATTTAATAGATATTTATAAGTTCCTAAGAAAGGCTTATAAAACGCTAAGTA
This sequence comes from Epichloe coenophiala, assembly GCA_018801565.1. NCBI lineage: Eukaryota > Fungi > Ascomycota > Sordariomycetes > Hypocreales > Clavicipitaceae > Epichloe > Epichloe coenophiala. Next base: position 1,057,346 of record JAFEMN010000005.1, on the reverse strand, counting down.
AGGACTAGCTTAATTAGTTTAAGTTAGCTACTATAGGGAAGATTATAATACATAGCCTTAAAGCAATAGTAGCTATACTTCTATAAATATTTAAGATTAAACTAATAGAGAAGTTTAATTTAAATACTTTATAAAGATTAATTAGTTTAAAAGCTAGGAGACTTTATTCTAGCTACTAGCCTATTAATATTAAGTATAGTTTAAAGTATAACCCTATTAACCTTTACTTATATATAAGTAATTAATATATTATTATAGGTTTTGCTTTCTTTATAAACCACTAGATATGCTTTCTATTTAATTAAAAGTAAGGGTAACTCTATTACTTTAATAGTATAGAAAAGGGCTAACTAAAGAGGTTTACTAATTTTATAGGAGGGTAAGGATAAATTATATAGCTACTAAACTACCTATATAACTTTAAAGTAATTATAGTTCTAGTAATAGAATAAAAAGGAAACTAGGAATATAGATATACTTATCTAGGGTTTCTTCTATAAATAATTCGCTACTAAGTTAGATACTAAGCACTTAATTTACTTTTAGAAGACTAGAACACACTAAATTAATATAATATTAAGTTTAAATAACTATATTTGTTTAGTAAGGATTTATATATTAGTTATTGCTTTAAGCTCTATCTAAGAGACTAGATAATTACTAATAATATCTTAGACCTAAGATATAGCTATACTAGGGCTCTTATAAGAACTATAAGAGTTTTATAAGATATAGCTATAAATAAACTAGGTATTAGAGATTAATTACCTAGAGAATTATCTTACTAGAAAGACTTTAACCTTTAGCACTTAATATATAATACTATAAAACGCTAGCTACCTAGCTTTATAACCTAAATAATTAGTAAAGGATTACCTATTAGCGCTATAGTTATAGCTTAGGAATATAAAGTTAGTAATAAGAATTACTTAATTAAATAGTACACTAAGATAGCTTAAGATAATAGGCTTTATATCTAGGATTATTAGTAACCTATTATATATATTTACGCTAAGGATCCTAAAATCTTTAATATTAGTGTTTAAAAAATACTATAGGAATAAGAGTAATAAATATAGAAAGATATAGATAATATATAGTAATAGAAGACTACTAAGGATTAAAGATTAAGTAAAAGAGTAAGCTTTTAGGCCTTATAAGAGTCTTTATTAGGGTTATTATTTATAGTTAGGTATAAAAAGATACTATAGTCTCTAGCTATAAAACTTAAAACACTCTAATAAGGAAGGTAAGAATAAACTTATAATATTACAAACTAAACGCTTTAATAATAGTAAGCAGTAACTAATAACTTACTTTAAATAAATATTAAGGATTAGCTAAGGTTATAGCAAATCTTTAGAGTTATTAGGGAGAGGTAGGCTTATAACTATAAGACTCTAATTAAATAGGTAGAAGAAAACACTATATACTGCCCCCTTAGAGATATAGGATAAGCTATAATAATTAATTTTCTCTTACTCTTAAACTTAGAATAAGTAACCTAGAGAAAAACTATTATATAGCTACTTATATTATCTATATATACTTTAGTAGTGCTACCTAGACTAGTTACTTAAGGAATATAGTTAGAAATTATTAAAGCTTACTAGTAAGAGAGAAAGCATGCTATAGGATTAATTAATTAATATAAAGACTAAGAGAAAAGGGTAAGTTAGCAAGAGTTAAAATAACCTATAGTCTATACTCCCTTACTAATATTACCTATAACCTACCTATAAACACTAAAGACGCTAAAACTCTCTAGGGAAATAAGAAATTTAGGTCTTTAGCTAAGGAGGTTTCCCTTACTTTTTTTTTTTTCTTTTCTCTCTTTTCTTTTAATTACCTTTTCTTATAAGAGTATTAGATCTATATATACTAAATTAAATAATACCTTTCCCTAAAGCATAGTATTAAGTAACCTATTATGCTTAAAGATAAGGTAGCTATTTCTTTTATTACTATTTTCTCTTTCCTAGGGGCTAGGAAGAGAAAATAGTTAGGGAGGTGTTATATACTATAAGATACATGCCTATAAACGCGCAATTACAATAATAAGTATAAGGGATTATAAGACTAGATAACATAACAAGGGATAATAATATTAGTTATTTAGATAAGGGGATTATTTAATCTATAAAGAGTCTGCCTATAGCTAGATTCTTTTAACGCTTATTACCTATACTTAGACCTGAATTTTTACCTAGCTATTACTATGGTTAATAATTGTGTTTGCCCTAATAATTATATTTACCCTAATATCTATATTTGCCCTAAAAAGATGAATTAATAAGATAAGTCCCTTAATATAACCAAAAAGTTACTTCTAATCTAATAGACTATTTAATCTGGAATATCTTAATTTATAAAGATAAATTCAGCTATTATTACGATCGCTACTATTAAGTTAATTAACCCTCTAACGTGAGCAGACATCACCGCTACCTATGACCGTGGGCTAGCATTGTGCCTTTTGGGGTGTTGTTTTCCGCTTGACAAAATAGGTAGTAATTTATATCTCTTATTTTTCTACTAGCATTCTTTTACCTCTTTCTAGTCTTTCTCTAAATAGTTTATTAACTAATAACTATTCTTATTATAAATATAGTATTTACTATAGTTATAGCCTTAGTTATAATAACTATAGCCTTTGCCTTAACCTTATTAATTATATAGTTAATTATAATAGCGGTCTATAAATATTACCTCTAAATCGTTAGTATTAGCGGTATTAATAGTGCTTTAATTAAATTAGGTAGCTAATTTATTAGCTTTAGTAATAAAGATTAATTTATAGAGGTCTTTAGTAAGTTCTTTAAAGCTAGGTAAATAATTATATTTAGCTTGCCTACATTCTAGAACACTAGAAATCACGCTTAAGGTCTAATAATAAAGCTCTATAGTAACTATTAATAGGGGAAAGAGTTCTCTATAAACACGCTTAAGGGTTATAAGTAAAATCTTAAGATAATCTAGCTTAGATTTATTAGGATTCTTAGCAATAATATTCCTTAGCATTGATTATTCTATTCTTAGTAATAAAACTATTAGTTACTTTCTGTTTTAAATTATTAATAGATATTATTAACTATTTATTTATATATAAGACCTTTATTTGCTAAGTAATTAAGGTAATACTATTTAGCATTACCTAAGAGCATAATTAGGAGGGCTTTATATATATATTCCTATAGAAGGTTTATTCTATTATATTTATTCTAGAATAGGTTAACTTTTAGCATAAGGAAGTTATATATCTTCTTACTATAATAGTTATTATCCTTATATTCTTTTATAAGTTCTAAGATCTTTCTTATAATTTAGTCTTTAAAAAGAATTATTAAAGCTTACATAACTTAAGCTAGTTATAGCTATTAAACTAGTTACTCTAGGGTAATTAGTGGAATTATTAGCAATTAAGGCATGTTTTTTCTTAAAGGTAGTTATATAGTAAGGGGGTTATTAATAGGAGGATTATAAAGTAAAGGGTTATAAAGAGAGAGAGTATAAATAAAAGGGCTTATAATAGAAGGGTTATTAAGGGTAGGATTATTAATAAAAAGGAATTTACCTATAGCTATTTACTTTATAATTTTGTTCTTAGGCTATTATAATATTATATCTTCTTTAAGGACTTAAACTAATAATTTAATAATCTTATTACTTTAGTTTTAAATAATATAGACACTGTTTTTATAGAGGTAGTCTTATAATTTATATACTAAAGGTTATAAAGCTTAGTTAAGCGCTTCTTTAGCCTAGCTATTAAGATTATTATAGAAAATCTCCTAAAGGGTAAGATCTTTATATTAGTTACTCTTATAGATATTAATTATCTAAGTAAGGTAGTTATTAAGCTCCTATTCCTTAGTGGTTTAAGGATCTAGTTCTCTAGAGCTCTCCTAGTTAGTAGTAATAACTAAGGTATATTTTTAGAGTTATTATAGTAGTATAAATTTATTAAGTCTTAGTTAGGTAAGTTACTTTCCCTTAGCAGTCTATAGTAATATCTATTTATTACTAGAGGCTATTATTATAAATAGTCTTTAGCTAGTAAGGCTAAGGGATTTTTAACTAGTAAGGGTTAAGGAATTTCTAATCTATAGTTTAAGGAGTTATATATAGCTATAAACTCTTAGTTAGTTAATTAGTTTTCTTATAATAGATAATAGGATTAAATCCTTTATTAATAGTTAGAGACTTACTAATAGAAAAAGTTAAATCCCTAGGAAGCCTAATATCTAGTATCTAGAGTCTATCTTCCTTTAGCACACTTCCTTAGGTAGCTAAAGAAAGGCCTTTTCTTATATAGTTCCTTACTTATCTATGGTTTTTTAACTACTAATTAGTATTAGTTACACTAAGGGGTAATGCACTAGTGCAAGTTAGGGTCTAGTTTAATAATATAATAAGGTCTTCTTAAAATAAAGCTATTTATACTATTATATAGCTATAAGAAAAGGGGACGCAAGTCACGTGTATGCCTTGCGTATAGGTGCAGCCAATCACAGCGCGACGTTGCCACACGTGCTTCACTTTCCTAGTGGTTAACCCGATGTTGACCCGGTTGTCGCAACAGTTTGCCTTAGAGCTTTAAAGCATAAGTAGTAAGCTATAAGATAGAAAAGGTATAGAGAGATAAGGGGGGTATAGTTGCAAAGGAAGGGGGAATTGCGTTAATTTATGCTATAAGTAAAACTTAAGCGAATTTAAGTTTAACTACGGTTATAAATTATAACTTTTACGCTAATATAGCTATAAGGTTTATTATAAACTTTACTTTAACCTTATAGCCCTTTATGTTTATAACCTTAGAGCTTATTTATTACTATAGCTATAAGAATTTGGTTATTAATTATTTTACTAGCTAGGTATTGCTAGTAATAATTATGTGTTATAATAAATTAGATGCATTAGCGATAACCAATGATACTAAAAAAAATTATAAAAATCAATCAATAACCTCTAGGAATTATTCTAAGAAGACTTTAAAAGCTAGTCTAAGAATACCTTTAAAAGAGTAAATAAGGATATTATTAAAGAGCTATATAACTCTCTCTAAGATTATAGCATTCCTATTAAATAAGGCCTAGGATATCTAATCCTAGTATTGCTTAAAGAAGTACTCTATTAAACCTTAATACCTCTTTAGCTAGAAGAGAGATTAAGATCCTTTAAACTACCTTAAATATAACCCTTATAAGTTACTACCCTAAAGACCTTCCTTAGTATTTCTTACCCTTAAAGGGAATAATTACTATATCCTTTATAAGAATCCCTATAATAATCTTAGTTATATTAGGAGTTTAACCCTTAATAGCCTAATTTCCCTCCCTTTTACCTTTCTTTTAATAAATAAATTAGAAAGAAAATCTCTAGGCTTATAAAGATATATAAGAATAGTAATTACTATAGTAAAAAGCTATATAACTTTCTTATACTAAAGCTTACACTCTTTAAGAGCAAATATAACTAAATTAACCTCCCTAGATTACACTTTAGTAAAGTATTTCCTATTATACTAATAGGAAATACTAAATAATACTTCCTTAACTACCTTTCTAGTAAGAATCTCTCTTATAAAGAGATAATTATAAATATCTATTAATGCTTTAAAATAGAGAGTAATTAATAGTTTTACTATTATAAGTAAAGTAATATAACCCTTAAGAATATTATTACTTAAAACCTTAAAAAGAGTAAGCTTTAATATCTTAAGATTCTATTAACTATATTAAAGAGAGTCTATAAAGGCTTATACCTCTCTAATATAGTAAATATAGAGCTTATAAGTAGACCTTAAATATAGTCTTTAGTATTCCTAAATATTAGGTAATAAAGTATATATATATACTAGACTTTAAGAACCTTACTAGTAATCTCTATAAATTAATTATAATTATAAAGAGTAGTATAAGAAGTACCTAATACTACTAGTAATAAGGTAAAGACCTATTAGAGGCTATATTTATAAACTAATAATATAGTTAATAAAATTAGAGAGAAAGAGAAGGCTATTATAGTAGCTTTAAGTGCTTTAAGTAATACTTTATTTATAGTAAAAGTAGCTACTAGTTAATAAAACACTCTAATACTAAGTAAAAGAGAGAGAAAGAGAGATAGTAAGCTAGTAAGAGTTATTATTTACCCCCTTTAGAGAAGAAGTTCTAATTATTTCTTACTTTAATTAAAGGTAGTGCTAACACTAAAATAAAGAAACTAGAAGACTAGGAATCCTAGCTTAAGGCCTATACTTAGGCCTAAGATAATAATAATAATAATAATACTAAAGAGAAGCTATTATTAAAGGTATACCTAAGTATTATATAATTCTTCTACTCTAGGCTATAGATAATTAATAATATTAATATTCTTATAATACTTAAAAATTAGGCCTTTTAATATACCTTACTTAAGTAAGAGCTATACCTTAAAGAGGCTTCTAATAAGGACTATTTAATCTATTATACCTCTAAGGAATGCTATTCTAAAGAAGTCTTTAAAGGAATTATACTAGATATAGGAGCTTTAGGTTAATTAACTACTAGCCTAGTATAAGTTAAAGCCCTATTAAAATTAATACTATTATTAAAGATTAAACCCTATAGCCTAGAGGTTATTAACTTTAGCGCTAGATTAGTAGCTATATATAGTGTAATATATATGCTAATAAAACTTAGTTAAATTAACTTCTATATCCTTAATACTACTATACCTTTTCTCTTTTCCCTTACTAATATAGATCTTATAAAGGTTAAGATAGATAACCTTACTAATATGCTAATCTAAGATAATAACACTATACCTATTATATATAGATAAGGCTATTCTTAGTAGCTATTAAAGGTAAAGGAAACTACTATATTCTATCTATTAAAAGGAGAGATTTATTAACTTTACTAAAGATTTGGTTATTCTTTAATTTAATGCCTTATAAAGATTCTTTAATAAGCTAGTTATAATATTAAACGCTATATAATTAAGAAGCTAACTAAAGTCTATTATTATTATTAGATAAATAGAAAAGCCTCTAGCTAATTTAAATTCTTAATTAAAGATAACTATAACTTTAACTATAAGATTATTATTAATACTAGTAATAACTTTGCTTTAGCTAAATTTAAGCACTATACTTACTTAATATTAATTAAGATTAATAAGATACTTATTAAAGCTTATAATAGTATTAGAAAGGTTAAAAGATACTATAAATCTCTTTACTAGGCTTATAATATTATTATAGATTTAATTAGTAAAGAGATTACTCCTAAATAATAACTCTAAATAGCTATTAAAGCTATTAATAACTTAGTAAGTTTAGATAGCCTTATGCCTATATGTCACGGCTTGAACGTAGGGTTGAATGAACGAAGTAATGGCTAAGATTCTTATAGTCGCTACTAGGAAGATGCTAGCTAGGGGCGGGTGCGTAAAGGTTTTAATCTCTAACCTAGCACTAATAATATATATAGTCTTTAAGGAATACCCTGCTTTATAAGTATATAGCTATCTTATAGCTAGCTAGCCTCTTTATTATCTATATAGCCTAAAGGTCCTCTAAAGATCCGCTCTAATAAATATCCTATCTCTAACCTCTATGCTTCTAATATAATACTCCCCTAATATATAATTAACCTTAATTATAAAATAAGCTACTTACTTAAGGTATAGTTACTATAATAGAGCTTATAAAGAAAAATAAGATAAGGTACCTTATAACTAGATATATAAGTAAATAAAATAATAATAATAATACTACTAATTATAAATAACCCCCCTTATTATAAGTAGTAGTGTCTAAATAGTAGCCCTTATATAGCTTTAATATAGTGAAATAAATATTATTACCTATTATATAGCTAGACTAAAAAAAATAGATAACTTATATTAATTTTTAAAATTAGTTTAAATAAATAGGGTACCTAATACTATAGTTCTAGATAGTCTAACTAGAGGGCTTATATTATAGTTACTATAAGTTTATAGCTATTAGGTATATATATAAGTAGCAGAGCTAATAGTTATTATTATAATTTATAAATTACTTATATATAGTGTATTAGATTACTTAAGGGGTCTATAGTTAATATAAAAAAGACTAATTTTTCCCCTTTTCTATATACTTCCTTTCTCTTATAATAATCCTTAACCTTATAAGTTACCTTTACTTACTAAGCAGTAGCTTTCTTACTACTATTACACTATAGTTACTAACCTTTTTAGTCTCTAAATATTATTATTATCTATTACTACTTATCTTAGTCTTTTATCTTATTCTTAGTTATTAGTTTATTTACTTCTAGTTATAATTTATATCTAGTCTATTATAGCTAACTTATAGCTAGTCTACTATATCTAATACTTATATAGGAACTCCCTCTCTATTAATAGCTCCTAAAGGTTAAGCTATTAAGAAATCTCCTTTAAAGTTTTCTAAGAAGTTATCTCCTTAGAAGTAAACTACTTCTAAAATTTTAATATAAGTTTACTATATCTTTATAGTATCTCTATTACTAACTTACTACTAGTAGTATAATAAGTAAGAAAATTCTATATATATAGTGCTCTTAGTAAGTAGTAATATAGAATATCTTACTAAAAAATAGTACCTATAATATTCTAGGATATCTTATTAATAATAAGACCTTCCCTATAGAATATAAAGAATCTATAAGTATAACTTCTTTACTTACTTACTGCTTCTTTATTACTAATATTCTAATAAGTATAGATATATTTACTACACTTAAATAACTACTAATACTACTTATAAAGCAAAGAGTAATAAGTATATTATAATAGCATTACTAAGTAATACTATAAACCTTAAGATATAGATTAATATTTTAAATAGTTTTTGCTTTATAGCCTAGAATATCCTAATAGTAAGCTTTCTTAATATATATAGCTAATACCTAACTAACTTACTAGTAGTTTATACCCTATACTACTAACCTACTTAATTATATTAGTCCTATTAAGCTCCCTAGTAAACTTTAGGTTTATATATATAAAGAGAGGGATTCTAATAATAAAGATACTCCTAAGGCCTTTACCTCTGTAGTTACTATAGCTACTACTATTACTAAGGAACTAGTAATCCTAGTAACTAACTTTATTATAAAGGGGTAGGTACTTAGTAGCTATATAATAAATTATTTAAGTTATTTAAGTAAATTAACTTTATTTTCTAATATCTTACTATATTAACTTATAAATTATAACTATCTTATATTAACTTTACTACTTAACTATTACTTATAGTTATTAATAATTTCTCTAGTGCTAAAATCCCTTTTTAATACCTAAGAATTCTCTAAAGTATTATAGCCTTTCTATTTAACTAGATATTTATAATACCTTCTATTATAATAGTGTAAAATAATTCTCTTAACTTTAAACTCTTATTTATTATCTTTAATATTATCCTATAGTAAGGACATATTTTCTATATTAGTTAGGTTCCCTTTAAAAGGCTTAAGACTAGTAATATTAAATATATTATATAATTAAGTTCTAGGTAGTAACTTTAATTAATATACTAATCTATAACTCCTAATTACCTTTTTAATCTTATAGGGGCCTAGATATTTTATAGCTAGCTTCTTACTAGGTTATCTTAAATTAATATTCTTTATTAATAGTAAAATATAATTACTAACCTTAAACCTTATTAAAGTTCTTTTCTAGTTATAATATTTCTTATACTAAGTCTATAAATTACTTAAAAGCTATTTAATTATAGTATATTTCTCTCTTAGTACTAAGACTTTACTTTTAGCTTAATTATTTACTAAAGGGATATCTATAATTACTTATTACACACCTCTAGGATTATAACCTTATAATACCTTTGCTAGTATATAGCTATGCGTTATGTGATTACTTATGTTATATATAAACTACGCTAATAATAAGTTATTTACCTAATTAGTCTATTTAGTATAAGTAAAAGCCCTTAAATAATATTCTAGGACTTAGTTTAAACATTCTATCTATCTATCTAGGGGTAAAAAGCAGTGCTAAGTAGCTACTTAGTTATAAGAAGATAATAAAAAGTTATCTAGAAACCACTAGTAAATATAGAACCTTAGTCTATTATAATACCTTCTAGAGCTCTATAATCTCTAAAAATATATTCTAAGAACATAGTTACTAGCCTATTACTAGTTAGTTATATTAACATAGGAATATAAATACTATATTTTGTGAATTAGTTAATAATAACTAGAATTATATTATAGGTCTAGTTTAAATCTTTTACTAGTGGAAGTCTAGTAATAAAATCTATTAATAATTCTTAAAAAAAGTAATTAGGCACTAGTAGTATAGCTAGCTTACTATATAGTTTATAATACCTTAGTTTTAAAGTTTAATAACTTATATAAGTGCTAATATATACCTTTATATCTTTCTTTATTATTAGCTAATAATATTAGTTTATAATCTAATAAAGAGTTTTACTTACTCTCTAATACCTAGTAGTAGGGTTATTATAAGTTAGTAATAAAATTTCTTTTCTTATTCCTAAAGGGATAAAAATATAATTCTTAAATATTAATAGCTTAGAGAGTCTAATAGACTATATCTAGGATACTACTAAATTACTACTTTTAAGTAACTTTAATTAACCTATAGTAAAGTTATTCCCTTACTATACTTTATATAATAAGACTTAAATTAGGGGTTTTAATTCTAAGCTCTTTTCTAGAAAGTTAGAGATAAACTTAAAAGAGGTTCTCTAAATAGATTAGATCCTAGCTATAATATCTCTATAAATAATTAGTTTAATAGATACTTCTAGTCTTATAGGTATATAAATAAGTAATGTTTTTAAGGGGCGCCCTTACTACTTACTAGTAATAACCTATACTAGTCTACCCCTAATAGCAATGGCTAGTCTAATAGGAAAATTAAAATAACTAAGTAATAAACTAAATATACGCTAGGTGCTAGTAGTATTACTATAGCTAGCTTATTACTTATTAATAAAAGAATTAAAAGTATTAAATAACCTTACTAATATAACTTTTCTAAGATTATCTAGATTATTAGGTTCTTTAGGAATATAGTTAAGTTATGATTTTTTAAAACCCTAGATATTAGTAGTATTATTATAGCGTTATTATAACTAACTATTAGTTACACTAAGTAATGTTTTTATAGAACCTATAGTACTAATAGTATTACTAGGGTATTCCTATTGCTTAGTATCTATAAATTTAGATAAAAAGGTAGGAAGTTATATAGTTACTACTTTTGCTTTCCTTACCTTACTTATAAAATCTAGTCTTCTTAAAAGTAGGTTAGTAGGATTTAATTTCCCTATATAATATATAATCTTAAAGTTAAAAGAATAAAGCTTATTAAGTATAGTTACTTACCTACTAGTAAGCTTAGGCTTTATAGCTAAGTACTTATAGTTTAAATAGTCTATAATAACCTTAATTATATAAGCTAAATAAGCAAGGTAGTGTCTCTATATATAAAAAGCCTCTTAGATAGCTAATAATTTACTATTAGGTGTTAAATAGCGTAATTTAGCATTAGTTATCTTCCTTAATATAAATATAACTAGGTACTAGTAACCTAGCATATATATTATAAGTATAGCCCTAATTATATATCTAGATATATCTATCTTTACTCTAAGATATATAAGTAAGTTAAAATACACTAGAATTAGCGCTTCTTAAAATTTCTATTAAAGTTCTCTAAACACTACTAACTTATAGGGTTCTAGGTTAAATATTACTAGTTACTATTCTTTAAGGTAATTTATTAATAGAATAATAACTTTACTATACTATTTAATAAAATAGCGGTAAAATCTAGTAAAACTAAGGAATAACTAAATATTAAAGATACTATATAGTATTAGCTAGGTTATAATTACCTGAACTCTTACTAGGTCTATTATAATACCTTTTACTAATATCTTAAAGCCTAAGAATTTAACTTCCTTAACTAAAAATTAATACTTCTTAAGGTTAATAAAAAGACTTATATCCCTAAGCCTATATAGAATTTATTTAATATATTCTATATGCTCCTTAACTATACTACTATATATTAGCGTATTATCTAGGTAAATAATATAGGTCTTATTAATAAGTCCTTTAAGAGTATTATTAATATACTTCTAAAAGGTTACTAGTGTGTTAACTAGTCTAAATAGCATTATAAAATATTTAAAGTAGCTATAGTAATAATAAAAGGCTATCTTTTACTTATTACCTAAGCGGATATATAGCTAGTAGTATATATCTTTTAGATTAAGGATTATAAAAATAACTATACTTACTAATTAATTAAGGATTTTAGTAATAAGGGGTAAAGGGGCCTTATCCTTAATTATAATCTTATTTAAGCCCTTATAATTCATGTAAAGCCTTAATTTCCTTTCTTTCTTTAGAATAAATAAAATTAGGGCTTTAGCTAGGCTAACTAATCTTCTAATCTACCATTTAAGCTATATACTTATAAGGTACTCTCTAAGAACTAATAGTTTCTTCTTAGCTAAATTATATATAAGCCCCTAAGGTAGTGTTTTCTCTTCTTCTAATTTAATTATATAAGTATAGCCCCCTAGTTTAGGAAGCTTACTTACTAGCTTTTTAGAAAAAATATCTATAAACTCTATATATTCCTTTAGAATTATTAGTATAGAGTGTTAAGTACTTATACCTTAATTTAATATAGCTTATTTACTACTTATGCTTTCTAATATTAATATAACTATAATACCTTTATTTTTTTACTACTAGTAAGCGTATTCTAGTAACTATATAGCTACTTTACTATTTAATTATGCTTTTATTACTACTAGGTTCTTTAATTAGTTCTTACCCTTTTCTTTCTAATTTTTACTTTTTAGAATACTTAGCCTAATCTTTAGTACCCTAAATAGTAATAAAACTACTGCTTATTTTTTCTCTTTATATATTTACTACTTACTATAAATAAAGGAGAGGTATTCTATAGTTACTAGATATCTCTAAAATCCCTAATCCTAATATATAATTATAGGTAAATATTCTTTAGTCTAATCTATGCCTAGTATTATCCCTTTACCTATATTAGTAATATAGTAGCTAACTTAATAGACTTTTATAAATCCTATACTATCTTTTACTTTTATTAATATTTTTAAGATCCCTTAATATAGAATCTCTTTTTAGCTTACACTCTCTAGTACCTAGTCTAATTAGATTATATTCTTCTAATCCTTTTTTAATAATAATTTAGAATAAATTATTAAGAACTATATACCTATATTAAATAGTGCTTTTATAGCTAACCACTAGTTATCTTATTATAAAGATACCTATATTCTTATTCTATTATCTATAGGGTATTCTATAGTAAGATTATATTCCTAGGTTTATATTATTTAAACTAGTATTATATTAGGTAATATAGCTTTATTACTACTTTTACTATATCTCTTAGTTATATACCTATTACTTTTATAGGTAAAATAGTTTAGTGCCTAATAAACTAGTATAGTATATCTAGGCTTTCTATATTTATAGTATACTAGAAATAGCTTTTTTACTTAATCTTTACTTTATTACTATACCTTATCTATAAGTAATATAAAGTATTACCTTTTTCTTTTAAGGTCTTAACTTTTTTTATTACTTTAGCCTAAACTTATTATAACCTTTACTTTCTTACCCTAGCCTTATAACTAGCTCTAAGTTATTAGAATCTCTTAGCTAATTATTTACTTTCTTATAGTAATATTTAAGCTATTTAGAAAAATAGTAATTTATAAATATATTAGGATTGCTTTAGGTAACTTAGCTTTTACCTTAGTCTAAGCTCTTATAAAGGCTTAAAATAATTAGTTACTTTTCTACCTAAGATTTAGTAGTGTTCTTATTACTTCTAAGTATCTTATACCCTTATCTATTATTCTAGTTTTTAGCTATTCTAGAAAACCTACCTATATAAATAATAAGTAATCTATATACCTATCTATAGCTATATAATATATTTATTATTACTTTATATTATTAGCTAGGTAGCTACCTATATATACTACCTTAGTAGTATTATCCTTAAAGGTATAGTGGTTTAATTTAAATAATATATCTAAATTTACTAGGAAATTCTATAGGTTCTTATATATATCCCCTTTATATATAGGTATTTTTATCTATATCTTAATAAGACTATTTTACTATATAATTCCTACTAAGTTACTATAAACTATAGGTAGCACTATAGTTAAAGTTTAAGGGGTAATTATAAATCCTAAAGAAGGTCTAGCTAATCCTAGATTTACCTTAAGCTCTCTAATCTATACCTTTATTTATAGAATCTCCTATATCTTCTAAAGGTAATATAGCTTAGCTTATATAACCTTATAGCGTCTCTATAATGCTTTATCTAGGTTATTTATATTATTTATACCTTTACCTAGATTAGGATTAAGTAGCGTTTACTATACCCTATTATTATCTATAGTTCTAGATTATAAGGGTTCTTTACCTTCCTAATTATCTATAGCTTTATTATTATAGGGTACTAGTGTGTTTTATATAAATCTTTAGAGCGTTAGCTATATAATAATCTAGCTAATAGTTTATATCCCTAAAAGGGTTTTAAAGAGATTAATTTATTATAGCTTAAATATAGGGTTAAATAAATAAAGTAATAGCTAAGATTCTTATAGTTATTACTAGGAAGATACTAGCTAGGGGCAGGTATATAAAGGTTTTAATCTCTAACCTAGTACTAATAATATGCGTAGTCCTTAAGGAATACCCTGCTCTATAAGTATATAGCTATCTTATAGCTAGCTAGCCTCTTTATTATTTACGCGGCCTAAAGGTCCTCCGAAGATTCGCTCTAATGAACGTCCTGTCTCTAACCTCTGCGCTCCTAACACTATATTACTAGTCTTTAAAGCTTACTTATAAATAATAAATAAGTTATTGCTAAGTATCTTTATTATTTAATAGGCTAAGGTAATTTAGAAGGTAACTAATAAAGTTTACTATTACCTAGCTAAGAGGTAAGTTTATAATGCCCTTAGCGCCTAGAATAGCCCTAATATATTACTAATATATTAGCTACTACTATAAGCTAATATATATATAGAGAGAAAAAGGTAAATAGCATAGCCCTTATAAGCTATTAGTTACTAATAGGAAAACCTATATAGTTAAGATACCCTATAGCTTAGCTAGGTTTTGCTTTATAGTAGTAAAGCTATACTATAAAGACTTATAGTATATAGAAGCTAATAAGCAAAGCCTTTAGCGTATTAGGGAATATAACCTAAGCCTAGAGGCCCCTTATACCTCCTATAAGAAAACTAGAGAAGATAAGCTACTAGTAAAGGGTAGTAAGGTAAAGGAAGAAGAGAAAGAGATACTAGTAAAGAGAAAATAAGGGAGGCTAAGGAAGGCCCTTATAGTCTAATTCTATGTTAATAAGGTTATAGAGAAGCCTAAAGAGGCTTATAATACTAAAGCAGCCCCTATAGGAAGCTATAAAGCTAATAGCCTTAAGGCAATAAAAGCAGAGGCTATTAGGGCCTAGGCTTATAATCCTAATAAAGCTATTAGACCTATAAAGCCCTTTGTGTTTATTAATAAAGACTAAGAGAAGGTATTATTTAAAGAAATTATAGCTAGAAAAGTGCTAAATATAGTATTTCTTATAGTAAAAGAAAACGCTAACTAGAAACTAGCCCTTTAACTCTGCTAAGAAGGAAAGATTATAACTCTAGGAAGCCCCTTTAAATAATCTAACTAAGCTAAGATTAATGCCCTATAAGCTTATAATATATTTAGGTTCATAATATTTAATCCTACTAAGCATAGAGGCTATAGGATCTTTAATTCTTATATAGTTTAAGAGATTAAAGGTAAAGGGACTAAATTACTATATAAGTTATGCCTTATTATATAAGGGTATAATAATAGAGGAAAAGAGGCTTTCTTAACCTAATTACTAATAATATAGTGATTAAGCTAATAGATTATTATAGCCCTTGCTTTATTATTAAGGTAAAAGGGAATTTACCTTTAGTTATAAGATATTATGTAAGCCTATGTTTAATCCTATATAACCCTAAATAGGCTAATTATTATAAGGTTACCTAAGCAGATTATATACCTCTTTCTAGAAGGCATAGTAATAGAGGTAATTAAGCCTCTTTATAGAATTGTAAAGGCTAGAACCTATTAGTAGGTAATGTATTTCTATTACTATAGAGATAACCTTAATATAATAACCTTCATGTATAATCCCTGCTTATTAATTATAGCCCTGAATAATAAGAACCTCTTTAGCATTATAGGAATATAGATAGATAACACCCTAGGCCTTAGTAATAATAACTTCTTTAAGAAAGAAGAAAGAGAGCTTTAGAAAGTAAAGTTTATAGCTAAAGAAAAACAATACCTAATAACTATAAATCCCCTTATTTTTAATAGCTATATCCTAACCTAGAACGCTAATAACTTGCTAACCCTAACCTAAAAGAGCTAAAGTTAGAAGATTAAGGAAATTAATCTATAATTACTAATAGCAAAGCAAGATTACGTTAAGTAAAGAGCCTAGGGGAGTTATATTATAATAGTCTGTTAACCTAAAGTATCTTATAACCTATTAATTACTATATAATACTAAGAACCCTTTGCTAATAATATCTTATAACTTAATAAATGCCTTAAGTAGTAAATTAAGCATTAGTAGTAGGGATTATAGTATATCCCCTTAACTCTTAAAGAAGCAAAGCTCTTTATATTTATAAATAGGTCCCTTACTAATAATAAAGACCTTAGCTTATAAATTAGGTATATAATTATAATTAGTAATAAAGCATTAAATAATAATAATACCTTTACCTTAAAAGGCAATATTATAATATATAGCTTTATAAAAAGCAAGCGTATAACTTATAGCGCACTTATATCTAAGCTATATAGTATGGTTTAAGGCGCTAATATTACGTACGTAATATCTATAACTCTTTATATAATTACAGACTAATTAAAGATACCTTAAATTCTAATAATTCTCTATACTAACTCTTTCTTATTATATAAATACCTTATAAAGCTAGGTATAATAAAAGAGAAGTGGCTAATAATTAATATTATAGCTCTCTAATAGTTATATAAAAGGAGAGAGATTTATAAGGTTAGGTAAATTAATAGTAATAATAATCTAGCTAATATAATAATAAAGGCATTACTAAATTTAGCCCTTTTGAATTTAATTAATTTAAACGAATTAATAATTTATATAGAAGGCTAGGTTAAGAGACTTATAAGGTTAGGTAAAGGGAAGGATTAAGATAATAGGTTAGTAGGTATAGATTAAGGTAACTAGGTTAATTAGATTAACTAAGGCTATAATAGCTAATTAGAGCTATAGATTCCTATAAAGGGATTTACTTATATATACTTTCCTTTAATTTAATTTTTATTATATTTTTAGGCTCCTTTAGCCATAAAGAAAAAGAGAGACTACTAGTGTAGCTTCCTCCGAACCCTTAGATAGTAATTAGTCTAGCTATAGCTAAAAGTAAGTTTACTAAAGGAATGTATATAATGTGATTAGTTATATTGCAGGCAACCCCACACCGCTCACAGTGGCTTCGCACTGTAAGACCCACTTTTCCCCCTTTTTGCCTACCTTCTCTCCTAGCTAGATTCCTCTCCTTCTCTTTCTTCTTTTCTCTCTTAGATAATAATAACTATTATTAACTTTATTAAATTAAACCCCCTCTGCACTAGTGTAACGTTCCTTAGTGTAACTAACAGATAGGATCTATAGCTAATAAGGAGCTAGCATAGATTTAGCCTTTATCTATTAAGTTTATAATCTAGCGCTAAACCTCTAGGAGTTAATCCTATAGTATATTATATAATAGTCCCTATAGAAGTATTAGTTTAGACCTATCTAGGTTCTTATATATATATATATATAGTAGTCTAGAGAACCCTTATAAGGGGGCAAACTATTAGCTTTAGCTTTATTAAAGAGGTCTATAAAGTCTACTAACTCCTTAGGTAATATTAATATATTAGAAGCTAATAGCTCTAACTTAGGTGCTATAATCTATAATACTATTATTATCTCCTTTAAGCTTATAGTAGTAGTATTCTTATTCTATTATACCCTATAAGCTTTAGTAGTATAAAGGGATTTAATAATTCCTTATACTAGTATTTCTAACCCCCTAGTAAAGGCCTTAGAGATATAAAGGCCCTTTACTACTGTAATAACTAGTTATTACTTTACTATATAAATTACTATATTACGCTATTCTAACTAGGGTATTCTAAATATTATATCCTAGGTAAGACCTAGAATAATATATAAATATATAAATAACTCCTAGCTATTTATATTAATTCTAGTGTATACTATATAGGTTATAAAAGAGGTATTTTTCTGAACTTACTTCTCTCTCTTTTTTATTTTTACTATAGTATAAATATACCTTTATTTTAGTAATTATATAAGCTCTAGGCTAAGTTACCTTACTACTAATTTACTTATAGCATTATAGTAATTATAACTATAATTAATCTAGATATTAATATAATAATATATATTAAAGAGTATAGGAATTAAGAATAATAGTTAATTTATATATTATACTATATCTTACTTTATCTCTATATAGCTATAATAGTTATTCTATAGTATAGTAATTAACTAGCCTATTTACCCCTATATAAGACTTTACTTAGGGGCTACTTATTTTCTATAAAGGGAATATTTACCTTCTTATCTATACTTTCCTTATCTACCCTATATAAGTTAATACTAACCTATAAATAGTAAGGTAAAAGAAAAGTATACTTCTAGATATAGTAGTTTTTAGATTTATATTATAGGTAGTATCTTTTTTAATAGTATTTAGCTAACTTTACTTCTAATACCTATTTAGCCTATTATATATTTATAGTAAGCTTTAGCCCTTTTTACTAGTAATAGCTTCTTTATAAAGTAAATAAAGAATATAGAAAATAGCTCCCTTAGGCCTTATTCTAGCTAGTTAAGCTTTATAAAAGCTATCTCCTATTTATATAAGTTAGAGAATACTAACCTAAGGTATTCTAGGAAGTTAATAAGGTTAAAACTAATAGTATTACCTTACTTAAAGTAAGTAGCTACCTAGGACTAAACTTTAAAGAATCGGTTCTAGTAAATAAATATCTATCTATTTTTATTAGTACTAATAAAGTCCTTATTTACTTATAACTTATACTTTATTAGAAATCTTTATATAGTAAATAAGGCTTTATTATTATTATATAAGTTACTTATAGGGATTAGTCTTTATTTTACTTTAGGTATAAGTAAGACTAGGTTAAAGGTAAGAGGTAATATAGGGTTAGCTACTAAGGCACTAGGCTAGGCTATAGGGGGTAGTTAGGTTAAAGGTCTTATACTATTTACTATTACTTATTATTAGAGATATATAAGCTTTACTATTTACTTATTTAGTATAAGTTAGAGTATTTTAAATTAGGCCTATTAAGCTACTAGTAATACTATAGCATTAGATAGGGGGGGTTAATATCCCCTAGCTATATTAATCTTAGGGTTAAAGCATACCTATTATATCTATTAGTATATCTATTATATCTTTTAGTAACTATTATAAAGACTAAAGGAAGTTTCTTAATTATTATAGACTAGCCTCTAGGTAGCTATAATAAGGTATTAATATAATATTAAGAAACTTAAGAAGGGAAGAAGGAAAGGTAAAAGACCTATTCCTATTAGTGCCCCTTATACCCCTTAACTACCTTATATTAGCCCCCTTTTTATATCCTTGCTAGCTTGGAACTATTACCTATAACTTATTAGGTAATATATATATATAAATTATACCTAAGAACTTATCTTTTATAACTATTAACTAGTTTATACTATTATAACTAGGCTTATAATCCTAAAGGTCCTAATAGATTCTCTAAAAAGGCCTTAGTAATATATATTCTAGTAGTTTTCTTAAAATAACTTAGTAAGTATAAATAAGAGAATATATCTTATAGTCCCTATACTTTATTCTATATAGTTATATTCCCCTTATATAAGTATAACTCTTAGCTAGAGTATCCTTACTAAGGTACTTAGAATAAAGATACTATAGTTCTTTAGGGTTAGCTTATACTAAGTATAAGTCCTTACTTAGGTAACTATATTATTATATACTTTTATATACTTTTAAATTAATTATTAAGAATATTACTAGTACTATAGCTAAATTTACTACTTACTTAAAACCTTTATAATAAAAAAGAGGCTTATATTAAAGGAAAATAATATTATACTTTCTTTAAAGCTTTACTAATAATAAGCTCTTATAGAAAGGTTTAATATATAAAAAGTAGTTTGCTTTATAATACTAAATACCCTTCTTTTAAAGAAGGCTCTCTAATATAATATTTATATAAAAGCCTAGCATAAGTATAATATTCTATAAAGTTAAGTTCTTAGTAAAATCCCCCTTTAGTTTATTAAAAATATTCTTAATTATATAAGTACTTTTTCTAGTAATCTAGAATAAGGTTATACTAGCCTTAAGGTAATTATTATATATTTTATTAAAGATACTAGGTTTAAAGTAATTACTATTATTTATAATATAAAGTATACTATAGTTATTAAAAAAAGTGCTTTTAGAAAGTATATATTTAGTGTTTTTAAGTGTAGTATAGCTTCCTTAGGCTAGAGTTAAGCTCTTTAGAATCTTTAGGTTAATAATTACTATAGTAATAGCACTAGGTAATTTTTCTTCTTTATAATCTTTAATACCTTTTACTATTTACTTATTCTTTATAACCTTAAAGCATAGGTTTTTCTATTTAGTACTCTTATAGTATTCCTTAACTTTCTTATAGTTAATTTTTATAGAAGGCTTAAATCCTAAAGCTTTCTTACTAATTACTATATAGTATAAGCTATAGTATACTTAGGGAGACTAAAAGTATATAGTTAGTGCCTTACTTATATAGTAAAGGCACTTCTTAGGGCTATTATTCTTTTAACCTTTATTACCTTAGTTAGAGTAATCCCTAAGAGTTATTATATAGCTTCCTTTACTAAAGGCTAAGCTTATAGCTTATATTACCCTATAGTATCTTATATACTTAGAAGTAATTCCTTAAAGAGTTACTTCTTTAGGAAAAGAGTTAGAGGTTTATACTAGCTATATAATCTTAGTCTTTACCTATTTAGGGTTAAAGTATGCTCTAATAGCTATAATAAAGTTATAAATTATATTAGAACCCTAAACCTTATTAATCTTATATATAAATACCTTCTAGTATAGCTTTCCTTATTACTTAATCTAATACTTAAATTATATATTTATATATTTAGTATTATTTAGGTAAGCTATATACTTAGCTAAACTCTCCAATTTAATAATAACTTACCCTAAAGAAAACCTTTTCTTAAGCTTAATAGAGATTTAGTAAAGAGTAAGCTTTTTATTTTCCTTATTACTTTCTTTAATTTTATTAATAATTATTATATAAGTATTAGGGTTAATAGTACTAGTAATCTAAGTACTAATAGTTCTCTCTCTAGACTTTATTACTTTATATACTTAGTACTTAGATATAAACTTATAAAATAAGAAAAATAAAGCCTCTTAAAAGGTAAGCTTTATAGTATTATTTCCTTAGTTCTTAGTAATAAAAGCTTTATATACCTTTAGTATAATAGTAAAGGGCTTTTCTAGGTAGTTAGAGTTAAGCTTTAGGAGCTATAAATTAACTCTTTCTTAAATCTCTTAGCTTTAGGTAGCTTACTTTAATACTTTATACTATTTCTCTTATTTATTAAATAAAACTAACTTAATATTAGTCTTAAGACTTAGGTAAAAAGAAATAGTTAAATCTATTATATACTTAGGTAATATATAAGGTATAGTATATATATATATCTTATATATAAGAGACTTAGTAAAAGTTATAGGAGTATACCTTCTAGGCTTATAACTATTATATACTTAAGTATATAACTTAGAAAAGATATCCCTTAGTAGAATAAAGATATAGAAAAAAGGATTAAATTAAAGCTATTTTCTAGTATATAAATAAAAGAATAAAAGCTTTTCTTTTATAAAGAAAGCTATTATATTAGAAGTTATATGCTTCCCTTATAATAATCGCGTTTAGTAATATATATCTTTAGCTTCCCTAATACGGTGGTGAGCGCATATTATTCGTCATAGACGCTGTATCCGCCATCGGGCAATAGATCAGAGCATTACAATTGGGTCCACTGACGCCCTGTCAAAAACAAGTTGGTTGTAACCTGTTACCTGACAGAGGGACAAAGCCTCTCACGGCGGCGCCAAGTCTCTGGCGGGCTTTTTATCTTTTTGGAGAGTTCATATGATCTGACCATGGCTAAAGACCTGACCATCCTAGTAATGCACATGCTGGCCTGACCATACCTAAGACCTCATCATTAATAATCTACTTTATATATAAGGTAGTAATCCGTAAGTAATATAGTATACAGGTTTAAATTATTTATCTCATTCTTTCAGGTTGAGTATGGGTTAGGTCAGCATGTGAACGTAATGAACTTTGTTAGCGACAAAGTCTACGGATTCGTACAACTTGCATGTGGATTATTAATATTATACTCCCTATAGGGCGGGTATTTTCCGTACAAAAAAGTTTGTGAGCCCCTTCTGCTAGCTTGATTCTTTTGTCAGAATGAGCTCTTCTCTTACGGAGTAGTCTCTGGCTAATAGGCACGCAGTTACGCGCCTCTAGCTGTCCCTTAACTAGCGTGGAACATAGAAAATTGAAAGAATAGGGAGACAAACTATTATAAACACAAATCCATAAATTTCTATGCAAATTTAGTTGACAAAAATAGCTAGCGCGTCTTTTATGCAGACTTTGCACGCTGGCAAAGTTCGTTAGGTTTCATGGATCACACCTCCTAAGGAGGCATGGTCGCATGGCATGTGTACACGACTGTACTCCGTACCGCCGGAACAATCTAATCGGCTAGAATTCCATCCTGAGTGCTAACCTCTATTATCAATCATGATCAGGATGCGATTGGTGTCAAAAGTCAATTAGCGCCACCACCGGCATGACGAGCCGAGCGCAAAAGGGTCATGCCCAGCTCGCATTGGTGCTCTTCTGGCAAAACTCAGTGAGGGTGTGATCCACGAAAACTCTGCAAAGTTAGCAGAGTGCATAACCATATATAATAGACACGCTAACTATTTTTAGTAGTAAATTTATATAGAAAGTTATAAAATTAAGTTTGCTTTACATTTCCCCTTATTTATAATATATTATACTAGTAAAGGCTATATAAATACCTATAATAGGATTAGATACTAAGAATAAAGGGAATTTTACTATTTTTTAGCTCTTATTTTTATAGGGAGTAAATTACTTTATAAACTTTATAAGGAGTATTATAATAAAGTTAGTAAAGCGTTATAATAACCTTTCTTAGGGATTATAACCTCTTATTTAAGTACCTTACTATTAAAGAAAATAATAATAGTAATAATCTTTATATTATAGTATTAATTCTTATATACTATAAGACTATAGTAAGAATATAAAGAGTGCTTTATTAACCCTATTACCTCTAAGAGTATATTTACTATTACTATTATAATAATACTAAATTTATAGCTCTTAAAGAAAGCGCTTAATAGTTACTAACTATATTATAAGACCTTTACTATTATATCCTTTAAGAGCCTAGTATTAACTTTATATATCTCTTTTAAATACTAAAGAAAACCTTTCTTTAGCTTTATTACTAGCTTTAAAATAATACTTTAATTAGAGACTTATAATATTAATTAGTTAAGTAAAAAGTAATAGTATTCTTATAAATCTATACCTATAATAAGCCTTAAAGGAATATAGGCTATTAGTTTTATCTAAGCTAATTATTAGTATTATAGATCTTTTATAAGTTACTTAATTTAATAAGGAAATTATATATAAGATTTATTTATTAGCTAAACCTAGATTATATTTTACCTTTTATAGAATTAAATAATAGATTCCTTTAATTTAATAGTATAATTAGCGCTATTAATAATATATATATCCCTATATATATCTTGCTTTTATAGTAAAAGAGGTTTTAGTTAAGGAAGAATAATATCTTATAAAATATACTAGTAGCTACTAGCTTTAAGGGATTATTTTAATATATACTACCTAGCGCTAAAGGTTCTATTAATAATATAACCTTAATATAAATAGCTTTATTAAAGTTATTTTTAATACCCTAAGGTTACTTTTATCTTAGAGATATAGGGTTTAGCATATATTAAGGGCTAATTATACTATTTTTAAGAGTTTAGTATTATTTATAAAACTAGGCACTTACTTATTAATAGCCTATAAATAAAGAAAAGCTCTTTAATTATTAGTACTTATAATTAAGAATAGTTATTAAGTAAGTCTTTAGGTAATATAAGTAAAAGTAAAAGATTATTTACTATAGTATAGCTAAATATAAGTTTCTTATCTAGATTAAGATAATCTATACTATTATAGGTTTATTTAACTTTATTAAAATATATAGAAAGGAACCCTATACCTTTAAAGTAAATAAGAGAGAGTAATTACCTCTAGATAAATATAAAGCTCTTAAAGTAGCTACTAGGTAAGCTAATAAGGTAAATCTATACTATATAAGGTTATAGATTTATAAATAAATTACTAAGTAGCTTTAGGAATAATATTAAAGTATAGAATAGGTTAAGGAATTATATATTAGATAAAATTAGTAGTATTATTAATAAATTCCTAGCTTTTATACTAATAGTGCTATAGAGAGAAAAGTAAAGATATATATACCTATAAAAGATATTAATACCCTTACTTCTATAACCTAGCTAGGCCTAATACTAAAGTTTAATTTAACCTATGCTTTCTTTACCTCCCTTAAGGATAATATATTCTAAATAAGAGTATTTATATAATCCTTCTTTAACTATATAATAATTTAAATTACTATAGCTATTCTAAGCTTTTTACTATATAATTAGTAATTCTTAAGTACTTATATAATATCTTCTATATTTATAAACCTTAGGGAAAAGATATACTACCTAGGGCCTATAGTATAAGGCCTAAGAATATTTAATATTACTTCTAAAAGCTTTATTACCTATACTATAGCTTTTTACTTTTATAAGCTTTTTAGTAATTTATTTAGCTATAATCTACTAGGTATAGACTTAGTAAAAGGGTTTAATAAGTAACTATAAGCTAGCCTTTAAAAACTATAACTAGAAGAGTAGCTATCTCCTATAATTTTAGATATATCTAGTTAAAGGAAAGAATTATTATTAACTTTAAAGGGATTATTATTATTCTAAATCTCTTAAATAAAATAAGGAATATTATTATTAGTGCCTTATTATAGGCCTCTAATATCCTTCTCTTTATTATTTAGTTCTAAAGAGTAGCTATCTCTTTCTATTTCCTTCTTTACTATAGTAAAGCCTTTATTATCTTAAGCCTTAAGAATTCTATTACTAGCTAGAAAGTCTAGTATAAAGACCTTTACTTACTTTATAGCTATAAAAGTCTTATTTATAATTAAAGGCTTCCTTATAATAGCCTTACTAAATCTCTTATAAACCTCTTTAATAAATTTAATATTTTACTTACTTATTTAAAGCTTTTTAGTCTCTTTATTATAAGTTATACTAGATTATAACTCTATAGCTTAAAATACTTACTATACTTTCTTTAGCTATATATAGTAATTCTTAATAAGCCTTACCTTCTATTAATAATTTAGGAATTTAAGGGTAAGGGTAAGAAGGAAGCCCTTAAAGAGATCTCTTATAATACTAGGCTTCTTATTATTAAGCTACTACTTATATTAAGCTTTAAGTAATAAGTTAAGTAGAAATAGTATTTTTTTATTAGACTAGTAAAGCTAATCTATAAAGAATAGCTATAACTATAAGGATTAGGGTATAATATTAATTAATATTAAAATTATAAGGTATTTACTAATAAATTATAATATAGATTTAATTTTTTAACTATAAATAAAGGGAATATTAGTTATAAGGGGCTTTAGATATAAGGGCAGTAAAAAAAAGCTATAAAATATAAGCTTAGATAGTATAAAGTAGCTGCCCTATAGTGATCTATATATAAGTTATACTATGGGTCGTCCCTGCTAACTTAGCAGAGTTCTCGTGGATCACACCCTGAGGGAACATGCAATGGCTCAGACATCTTCGCTATAACAAGACTCGTCAAGTCGACCAATGAACGATAGCAACACCAGTTCTTTGCTCACGGCTTGCACGGTTGGTTGCCCACGCCGTAACGGTATCTTGGCCCCTGTGGCATCTCATGGCTTTCCTGTCGACCCAATTGGCTGCATCCTGCATCACCAGCCCCCCCGCTCAGCCAATCAAGCATCACATGCCGTTGCAGGCGCTTAGGCATCCCTTGGCTTGCCGCTTCTCATTGGCCACGCTGGGTATGATACTCGTCCTTCCCAATCACATCGCATGTCGCCTTGTCGTGCTTCGCTGCGCTGGGATTGAGTCTGAGAGTGAGGAAGGAGGGGCCGGCGGGAAAGGCCATGGTCCTTAAACGGGCCTTCCCCCCCAAGCTGATGATTTCCTGAAACTTGACTCGTTGGGGCCAGAAGCTTGATCTCTGTCTTATTGAATGATTCACGACCACCCACATGATTCTCGAATGAACTGATGAAAGGTGCCAATCGTACGAACTCGGTCGAAACTAACGCCTCGCCGACATCAAGATCCCGTCGTCCCGTGGATGCGGCTCGACCATAACGAAGACCATACAAAATCGCTCAGGAGGTCATTAGGTTCAACGGCCCGCAACGAAGCTTGTCTCACAACGAGACGACGTCAGATCAGTACATGCATGGCATGATCGAAAACACCGCGAGCATTTACTGCCTCCCACAATGAAGCTCACCTTGTTCACATCGCGGGAATCCCGCTCATACCGCATCCTCCACCGAGTATGGCCTCGAGCAGCAAGAAAAGGAACAGCATGGCTCATACCCCTCGAACTCATCGGCTTGGTGCCCATCCTCACCATCTTCAGCATCGCACAGCCAGACATGTACCGATCAACCATGTGGAAGATTGGGTTTCAGCATAAACTCAACTCCAACCCTAACATGGTCTTATACGCCTACGCAAATTACCAGCCTTTGCCCAAGATTCCTTTCATCTGGTCCCAGACGTGAGTTGCCGCTGATTCCAGTCTTCATGATGTCCCCGTGTCGAGGGCACGCCGTTGATCGGCTACTTTTATGTGCATGCTATGGGTATAAGGGAGGAAGTACAAGTTGGCTAACTTGGGTTTTTATTTCCAGTCTGACCGATTTCAACGTCGCCATCTCCGTCATATCGCTCTTCTTCCTCCTCGCCAAGCTCATCTCCTTCATCATGAAATTGTGGTATCCCGTCTTCGCCACCTTTGTCAACTGCGCCATGGTGGCCCTCTACGTCGTCAGCACCTACGGCCAAATAGGACCCGACTACGCAGATGCACGATATCCAGCCCCCGCGGCGTGATATTTCCGACAGGGTTGCGATCTGGCCAAGAGATATGGCAAGTACAGGTCATGTCAAATAGCCCAGGCGTCGTTGTTTATCACGCTATACATGCTGTAAGTCGATGGGTGCGCCCCCGCTTGTGTCGTCGCTTTTCATCGTCTGGGAGACACAGCGGAAACAAGAACTGAGTCTGGATCGCTGATGATCAAACAGTGTAATTTATGTGCTCAACTTGGGCTTTTCTATCTGGGCCATGTGGCCAAACCCTCTCAACGACGTAGATGAGGAAGACGACCAGTTCTCTACCAGTTCGGACCTCAAGGAGCGATCGACCTGGGAGATGCAGAGCATGAAGACGCCCATGTCGATTCGCGAATCACCATTTACGCCGAGGACACAGGCCTTCCGTACTCTGGATAGACAGATTCCTCTGCGACAGCACCAAAGCTCGCGATAGGCCGTTGTCACGCTTCGATAGTGGGGAGTTTGCATAAGAGGCAGCTATGGGGTGGATGCAGGAGAGATTGTGGACAAGCCATGTGAGGCGGGGCTGGCTCAACGCCTTTGACTTGGAATTATGTTTGGGATACCTGGTGTATTGGGGGCATGGGCAACAATCTACGAATGCTGTGACTTATTGATCCATTTATCATGTTATACCTTGCAAGACCATTCCTCAGGTTTCACTATTTGTTGTCAGATTACGAGGGTGAAAACGATGGCAAATCCGTGAATGCCTGGTGTGGTGTCCATGAGTTTCGTCGTTTCGACTTGCTTGAAGGACGAAAGCCCCAAGCACTGATACGTGCCGAAGCCCTCGTTGCGCTCTGAAGAAGACACGTGTGAAGCATGCAGTAAGACAATAGCGCCGGTCATACACAAAGGTTCGCGGTACGGAGAATTTTGTAATTTAAATAAAGTTGGATTCGCATGACTTTATTTGGCAACGCTGTTTTTGGGAGTGCAACTGTCGGTCGATGCAACGGAGTAACACGACATCAATCAGTTGGCGCGGGAATCTCGCAGGAGCTTGCCTATTCAAGGGGAGGGGTCACTAAATGCGCATACGGCGTGGGGCCTCACAACACAACGCAATAACACATCGCAACGTAACGCAACATAACATGACGAGGCTCTTTAAAATACCATTTATCATATTATTCCTTGAGATGTAGCTGTTTTATATAACCGCAGAAGATATAATTAACACTATTAATACCCAGTAAGGAAGCAAGGGATTCATGTATAGTACTTGCATCTAGCGGTTAGATGTGGGGCCTGTCTTTCTAAACTAGCACTACGGATTAGATATGATATAGGCCACTGTTAGCCCACTGTTATGTAAGCTGCAAGCAATCGATGTCACTGGTCCAGCAGTGACATTGGACGAGCTCTCGTCCCCCGCATACCTCTCCACTCCGTAGTCCGTAGTCAACACTTCTTTGTCCTCGACTTCTCCGCCAACATTCTCCCGAACTTCATTTGCCTCTCGAGCTGATTCGATTTGCGATATTTCGCACTTCGCTTCGCGGCCCCCGCGTCTGTCTCGACATCTTGGATCTGCTGTCGGAAGCTGTGAGCTCCGACGTAGACGAGGCTTGTTCGTCGTCAACCTCCAAATGGCGCTGTGGCAGAGACTGACAGCTCCGACGTCTAAGCTGCGCTTTCCTCCCACCATCTCCTTGATTCTTCCTCGATACGCCTCCACAATGCCTCCCCAGGTACGATTTGCAATTTCTCCGGCAGACAGTCAGACAGTGAGGACTGGCTGGCCGGGTGGCTCCTGTCTTTGGCATTCCTTCTGACCCCGGCCCATAGTTGAAAGATCCGTCACTGCTGAAGCAGGATGTTGCTTATATCAACGGCGAATGGAGAGCGGCCAAGTCGGGCAACACCTTCAAGGTTGACGGTACGTCTACAGACCTGTCCACAATCGCATTCTGCAACAAACCTGGCGTCTGATCATGGGCCAGACCCCTCTACCGGTACCCCGATCGGGACAGTAGCCGAATGCGACGCCGAAGATACCAAGCTGGCCATCAAGGCTGCTGCCGATGCCTTCCCCGCCTTTCGAGGCCTCACCGGGCGTGAGCGTGCCAAGCTTCTGCGCAAGTGGTACGACCTGATGGTGGAAAATGCCGACGACATTGCCAAGCTCATCACTTGGGAGAATGGCAAGCCCATTGCCGAGGCCAAGGGTGAAGCTGCCTATGCTGCCAACTTCTTCGAGTGGTTCAGCGAGGAAGCTCCCCGGACCTACGGCGACACCATCCCCGCTACTGTGCCTGGGAACCGTGTGTGGACGATCAAGGAACCCGTTGGCGTTTGCGGTCTGATCACCCCGTAGGTCGTGGCTCAATGTACCCACCTCCTTTGATGGACTGACCGGCTGACGATGTGCAAGATGGAACTTCCCTGCTGCCATGATTACCCGGAAAATCGCGCCTGCGCTGGCCGCCGGCTGCACCGTCGTGTGTAAGGCCCCCGGTGAAACGCCTTACACTGCTCTGGCTGTCGCGGAGCTCGGCCACCGAGCGGGTATTCCCAAGGGCGTCGTCAACGTCGTGACCACGCTCGAGAATACTCCCGAGATTGGCGAGGTGCTCACCACCGATCCCACTGTAAAGAAGGTGTCTTTCACCGGCTCCACCGGCGTCGGCAAGCTTCTCATGAAGCAGTCATCCGGTACCCTCAAGAAGCTGTCCATGGAGCTCGGTGGCAACGCGCCGTTTATTGTTTTTGACGACGCCGACTTGGACACCGCCATCGCCGGCGCCATCGCCTCCAAATTCCGCAGCACAGGTCAGACCTGCGTGTGCGCGAACCGCCTCTACGTCCAGGAAAGCATCTACGACGAGTTCGTCACAAAGTTCACCGAAAAGGTCAAGGCTTTCAAGGTCGGCAACGGATTCGACGAGGCAACCACCCACGGGCCTTTGATCCACGACCGCGCCGTCACCAAGGTCGAGGCTCACATCAAGGATGCCCAATCCAAGGGCGGCAAGATTGTCGCCGGCGGCAACAAGATGCCCGATCTGGGTGCAAACTTCTTCCAACCCACCGTCATCCGCGACATGACTCCCCACATGGCCATGGCCACGGAAGAGACTTTCGGGCCCGTGGCTGGTATCTTCCCGTTCAAGACCGAAGCCGAGGTTGTCGAATTGGCGAACAAGGTCGAGGTCGGTCTTGCGGGCTACTTCTTCTCCCGAGACCTGCAACGGGTGCACCGAGTGGCCGAGGCGCTGGAAGTTGGCATGGTCGGCGTCAACACGGGCATCATCTCTGACCCGGCGGCTCCGTTTGGTGGTGTCAAGGAGAGCGGTTTCGGACGAGAGGGGTCCAAGTATGGGATTGGCGAGTACCAGGTCACCAAGATGATTACGTATGGTGGAATGGACCAGCCTCTCCAGAGCTAGGAGAAGGGTGTCGGGATAGGGGAACAAGGGTAGGGGTAGTTCATCAGGTGATTGATTAGCTGTGCAGCGCGGGAACCAACGTACAAGACGTCTGGTATCATCTTGAAAGTCGCCTAACATCGGGCAGCAAGGCACTTGATAAGATCCAACGTCTTCTTCTCGTCCAGAAGAGTCGCTGGACTAATGCAGCTTGAGAAGATTAGAAACGCACATCAAGAAACCATCATCATGCAGTACCCAATAACTCCAACTGGCCTCCAGTGGGAAAAATGACCGTGGCTCAGGGCCGGATCCATCTTGTCACCACACGACGCCTCACCCAGCCGCAACATTGAACTTGCATGTTCAAACATGTCTGGTGATAATGGCAGGAATCTCAGGCCTCGAGAGTCCACGTCGATAAATACCTGGGATATTCAATCATTCGAGTCCATAGACCATTGTACTGAGCATCCTATGCTGGGACGACAACTTGGTTTCTAGACCTTCATGTGGTTTGATGATTCCCTCCCCGTTTGAAGGTCCAGAAATTGAGCCAGACTTGACTTGTTGTTGATACCTCTCTGCCTCACCGACCTCGATTGCCAAAGATCTTCCCCCACAGTTCCTTCTGCTGATGAAACAACCCAGTGAGCAGACAATTGTTGTAGTGCCACGACATGTGCAATGGCAATATGTGTTTGAAGTATTCTGCCACCACCCCGTCACGAGAATAGGACAATATGGACATCAATAAGAGACTTACCTGTCAACGTCCGTATAGCATAGTGGTAGTGCATCCGCTTTACATGCGGAACTGTCGACTCGCGGAAGGTCCTAGGTTCGATCCCTAGTGCGGACATAACGATAGCTTTTTGCTATTCCGTGATGATGTTCGGGGCTTGGTGGTACTTGAAAGTCGTGATATATGTTTGATGTTTCCTTGTCGACTTCCTGCGCGATCTGCTCAACACACGTGGAAAGCAAGCATGAATTTGGCTGTGTCAATTGAGACGTATAGTCAACGCCCTGTTAGACACCTACAAGCAGTCAAACTTTTCCTCGTCCCACCCCGTCCCAGATTGTCCCAGATTGTCCTCACTAACAATGTTAAAATGGAGCGATTTTTCAACAAGCTCGAAAGGGAAGAAGAGAGTCTTGTTGGTTCTTTCCTTTAAAATTTCTTGCTTGTCATCTCGCAGCCCCCGTCGCGGGGATATCCCAAACCTGGCCCGCGCAAGCACCACCTTATCTTATCGCCAAAAACCCATCACCATCACCATCACCACCACCACCACCACCACACCAACTACATTCCCAACCATGGCGCTCACCACCTCCAGCATGCTCTGCCGAGCTCTCCGTCTCGCCACCTCCATCGAATCGTAAGCGTGAGCTCCTCTTTCCACTCACTCCAAAACCTCAACTAACTCGGCTCCCTCAGACCACTTCTCTTACAACGACAAACCGCGCGACGCTTCTTCCACGCCTCGCCCCCAACCCTCAAGAAGCGCAAGATCGCACCGGCCGCCAACTCACCACCGACGGCGACGGCATCCCAGACCCCATCATCGCCCGACCCCCTCGACCCCCTCGACTTCACCTCCCTCCTCGCCGCCTTCGCCCCGCAAGACACGCACTTCAGAGCGCAGCTACAGACGATCCTCCACGGCGGGCGCTTCAACCCGTCCAGCCTCGGCGCCCTCCCCATCCCCGTCAAGTCGGCCGACGGCACTCCCGAGACGTTTCCCCTCGGCGAGCTCGCGCAGGTGGTGCCCCGCTCGGGGGGCCGCACAATCTCGCTGCTCGTCAACGAGAGGGCGTACATCAAGCCCATCATGTCGGCCGTCTAGGCCAGCAGGGAGTTCAACCAGCAGCCGCAGCGCAGCGAGGACAACGACCTGGAGCTCCTGATGAGGGTCGAGCCCGAGCGCAAGGAGGAGCTCGTCAGGAGGGTCAAGGAGGCGGCGCAGGGGTGGAGGCATCAAGTCCGGCAGGCGAGGTCCAGGCATGACAAGGTGCTCAAGGGGTGGGCCAGGGACGGCACCGTGCTCAAGGACGTGGCCAAGAGGGCGGAGAGGGAGCTGCAGAAGGTGCAGGACGGGAAGATGAGGGAGATTGATGGGGAGGAGGCGCAGACTATCAAGATGCTGGAGAGGAGGTGAGAGTTGGTTGCTCCCCCTACCGTTCGTTGCATTGTTGAAGCGAATGCGGGACGGACGGGGGGACTATCTGTACATATATTAACATTGCAACATCAGATGTAGTTGTTGTGAGAATTGAAAAAGTCATGAGAAAAAAAAAAAACGCCCATCGCACTCAAGATGGCAAAATCGTCCTCCTCCTCTTCTTCTTCGTCAATGGCCATTGGGTTGTTGACACGTCAGGATCCAAAAACCAAAGGAACCAGCCAGCAACCAGCAACCAACCCCATGTTAGACGACGGCGCCCAACCCGTCGGAGGAGCAATGACCGCCTTTTTTTTTTTTTGCAATTGGAAGCAGTTGGTGTTGTCAAGTTGCAAGGGGGATCTATAAATTGCCCTTGGTGCTATATATAATACACGTTGTAGAAAACCCCAAACTACGCCTCAGCGGCCTTCCTCTTTTCAGCGCCCTTTGCACTCTCATTCCCCTTGGCAATCTTCGTACCGCCCACCAAAGAAGTCAGCTTGTTCTCAAACTTGTCCAGATCGCTCTTCTTCCACGTCTCGGCCCGCAAATGCCAAGTCCGCGAGACCCCAGCCGGCTCCGTCGAAAACGTCATCCTCTCGTGCTCCCCCATGACGGCCTGTTCGAAAATCACCTTGCGGACCGACTCCTCCGCGCCCGAGACAAGCACGTCATCCTTCTCCTCGCCGGCCTCGTCCTCCTCCTTGTGCCGCAGGTACCTCTCCGCCGCGTCCTTGGCCTTGCTGTCGGCGAAGAACCGCACCCCATGGGCCTCCAGATCCGCAGCGTAGCTAGACGCCTGCAAGTCCTGCGGCGCGCCGACGGGGTCAGCGGTGCCCAGCGCACTCAGGTTCTCCAGGACGGTCGCCTTCCTGCCGGCCTCGCTCGTCGGCACGGCGGGGGCAAACGCCGCGAGGGAGCCAAGAGTCAGCGAGGGCGCGTACGTGGTCTTGGTGCCGAACCGCATGTCCTTGTCGAACTGCTCTTCGTAAGGGTCCATGACTTCAAACGGATCCTGTCGCTTGCCGAATGCCTTGCCGTCCTTGTCGGCGTCGTCCTTGCTTGAGCGACGTCCCTTGGTGGCTGCTGCGCGACCGCCGCCGCCGCCCCCGCGGCCTCCTCGTCCGCCTCGGAGGCTTGATCCCCTCCTTCCGGCGTTTACGCCCCCGGGACGTGAAAACCTGTTCCCGTAGGCGGGGGACTGCGCTCGGGGGGGTTGACCTTGGGTGCCTGCGCCGGTCTGACCTTGGCCTCGTCCTCGTCCTCCAAAGGTGCCACGGCCGCGCGTGCCCAAGCCTCGTGGTAGACTCCGAACATCGATGATGGATTTTGGTTGCGAGGTTGATGCTGACTGGAGACCAGGCACAGAAGACGGCTGGACTGTTGCCGGGCTGCCATGTTTTCTCACGAAAGAACTGATCTCGCTCGTGGCAGCTCTTGATCGTTGGCGGACGGATGGTTTAGAGTCCGGGTTGGGTGGTGCAGCATTGTCTTCGGCGAGCGATTGAGAGGTGGAAAGTTCGCGAAAGTAGTTTTTGAAGGCAATTCCGGTCTTTTGAACCTCTGGCCTTGCCCGGGAGCATGCCGAGCGCAAGGTCTGGACATTCATGATGGCTTGTACGCTGGTGTCATCACTGAGGCATTGGGGGTGGTGCCTCAAAAATAGGGACCTCCATATTTTTTGCCGCATGACTACCCACAAGTCAGGCAGGCGGTCAATGCACCCAACTTAAACTCATCCATTACATTCATCGCCTTGCGGTGAATTCCCGGTGAAGAAAGAAAAGAAGAAGAAACAAATACTCTTTTAAACGTATATTACGAGGCAATGTGGGACTTCAAGGCCCCAGAAACCAAAAAAGAAGATGCCTGAACTAAATACTCCAAACGCCGCCGGTGCGAAGGACCCCTCTTGCGTAGAGAGCCAAACATCGCGTTTTCCATCTCTTCTTGTAATGCAGTCATTGCCAAATCTTGTGGACAAGGCGACAAAGATGGCGCAGACCCACAGGCCTCGTGCAACTACGAATCCCAAGGCGACTCGGCCTCTGATTCTTCCACAACCCCAATAGTGTAGGCAAACAACGTGTCTAGTTCCCAGATCATCCTTCCCAGAAACCCCAAGCTGACCGACCACTGGCCCCAAGCAATTCCCATCCTGAGAAAGAATCGACCCGGCCTCTTCGTCAATATAACGCAGCATTTTTTCATCAAGGACACGCTTTCTGGATCATTCCAGATTCCAGAGCAGCAAAAATGCTAAAAACACCATTAAAAAAAAGTCAACCCGTATACGTATATCACTCCATAAAAAAAATTGATAGGTTGCGTGGTTCGTGACTCATGGGACAAGCTAGATCATTGGCAGATCAGTGTCAATTCAAGAGTGCAACGACTTCCAATCCCAGCTCGAGCCTTCTTGATTGGTAAGAGCAGCAAATCTGGTGTTCGACGCTTTTCCTTCTCCCGCATGTGCACCGAAAATGCATCGATGGCACAGCCTTTTCGGGGAAGAAAGGGGCGTCTAAGGTACGCTCTGAGGCTGTACGCTCGCCGGCTGTGAAGATTGGTCAGTACGAAGCCATCCGAATGAATCGACAGTGTGTGCCACACAAAAGAGACTTACGGGACTATTGAGCATTTGTTGTCGCTTGTTACGACCCTTTTTAATGTGACTCTTCAGAGCACTGGAATCCAGCGGTTTCAACAGCTCAAAACTACACAAAAGTTCCGACGAGACGGACATGACGGCGCCCCAATTGTCGAATTCGCCGCAATACTGTGTGTGCAACACGGTCAGTTTCTCCTTGGGTAACAACCATACTTTCGAGTTGGGGTTTGGGAACACGAACGTTTGGCGCGCTGAAGACAGTAACCAAGACCCTGTCGTTGAAGAATTCATAGCCATCCTCAACCACCATATGTGCTCGACAGATGAGGTCAAAGTCGTGTACAGCAAGAAACTCGGTGATAACGCGTTTACCGAAACAGTAACTGACGCCTCTCTCATTTGCTTCCCAATCCTGTTCCATATCCGCAGGATCTGCCCATAATAAATCATTCAGCAAACCATAGTCGGGGACGTCTGTCGGTCGAGCAATGTCTCGAATGTCGTCCATGTGGCTCAGAGCAGGCGAAAGACCACCGTGTACGCAGAATATCTTGCCTGCTACAATGGCAGCAATGGGCAACGTATTGAAGCAGTCGATAAAAGTCTTCCAGATCTTGACATTGCACCTTCGCTTGCATTCGTCGTAGAAACCGTAGACTCGGGTCACATTTGCGCATTCGTGATTGCCACGGAGGAGAAAGAAGTTCTCGGGGAACTTGAGCTTGTAACACAATAGAAGTAGGATGGTCTCGAGCGACTGCTTGCCTCGGTCGACATAGTCCCCTAGAAAGAGGTAATTGGCCATTGGGGGGAACCCGCACATCTCAAACATACGGATGAGATCCGTGTATTGACCGTGTACGTCTCCCACAATCTTGACCGGTGCGTCTAGTTCCAGCAGGGCCGGCTGAGAGAGGAGCACTTCTCGAACCCGCTGGCAGATGGCGACAATCTCGGCATTCTTGAGGCACACGCCCTTGGTTACTTTGCCGGCGTAACCGGCATCCAGTAACCGCTTGATGTAGTCGTCAAGGTCCATGTCCTTGATTTCCGCCATACCCACGTTGCCATTTGAATCGACCTTTGTGGCCGAATCCATTGCAGGAGAGTGGGAAACATTGTTGATCATGCTGTCTCGTTTGACGAGGATGGGTGTTCCGGGAGACTGCATATGTGCAGTGGCGCTGGCATTCGAAGCCGTCGGTGGCTGATCAGATACGTGGTCGACCTCGCCGGACGCCTGTGCAGCCGCGACGTCGTGAGCAGCGCCCTTGGCACTAGCAGGAAGCACTGGCGAGGGCGGCGGCGGCTGATCCTCAAGAATGCTCGGGTCTGTTGTCGATGAAAGGTCGGTGGAGTTGTGCCTCAAATGCGGCGTCTCGCTGCGACTGTTCCTGGAGCCGCCACTGCGACCATTCCTGGAGCCGCCACTGCGACCAGAACGAACCGAGGCCGCGTCGAGCGTCTTCTCGCCGTTGGACTCGCCATTAGCCAGTAATGCCGAGTTTCTGGGACTGTCGGTGGTCAGCGACTTGCCGCTATTGCTTCCGGGAATTTTGGATCGGAAAGAGCGAAAGGATCGCGAAGAGTCTTTGGTGTCAGACCTGCTGATGGAAGGGTATGCCTGCAAGCCATCGGAGCCGGAGCCTTTGCCCGAGGAGGAACCTCCTCCATCTTTGGAGGCTTGATTACCCATCGCACTGGGAATGTACTATCGGGAGCTGTGGACGACAATGCACCGGCGTAAGCGAGAAGATGGATATGGCGGTGCTATGAGCGAACGGATGAATAAATGCGATGCTGTGTCTGTAGCTATGAACGTTTGCGGTGGTGAGTGTCTCAAAGTCGCGTGGCAATCGGTGGGGTCTGGCTTTCGCCTATCTGCGTAGTAGTTCTGCCGGGGCTGATTGGATCAGCAACGTATGGGGAGCTGAAGAGCTTCGGTGGCGGTGATGATTTGTGTGACGACAGAGCGATGGCAAAAGACGAGGGAATCAATTCGAGACTGGACCCAGGGAGGATCAAAGAGCCGACCGAGGACATAGAAGAGGACAGAACGAGAAATGGTGAAGGCGTCCGTCTTGGGGATATCTCACACAATGTCGCGCTCAATCGATCAATTCAAAGCCGAGACGAGTCACGGCGAGATGATCGGGCTCTCGGAGCTTTGGCTAATGACGTCGTTGCTGCTGTTGATGGATGCGATTTTGGTCGTGGCGGCTGAGGGTGGGCAGTGGCGCTTGCTCTGTGCTACACAAAAGCTGGCGCTGGTCTTGCGTGCCTGGACTGGAAGAGATGAAGCCGGACCAGAGGTAGGACAAGCTGCTGTGTTCGTATCAGCAGCGGTTGCAGAGCGGTCGACGACGATGGAAAATCGAATCGAAGGGGAAAGCTGGTCTTGCGTAACGGTCGGCGATACGGGCTTAAGATGGACTGGACTCGACTGGACTCGACTGGACTCGAACGATGAAGACGGTGGTCGCGGCGGGCGGGCACGAGGGTGGGTGCGGATGCGGACGCGGACGCACTGTGATGATGACCGTGGCCCCCCGGTTGACTGCTGGCGTCAGTTGTCAGGTCAGGTCAAGTCAGGCCAGGCAGGCGCTTGTACAGTGTACCTTGTACAGTGTACCTTGCACACTCTGGTTGCATGAACAGGCGGACGAATCGCAACGCAACGTCAATGGAGATGAAATGCTTGCAGTACGTGTGCGAGACAGATATAGGCTGGGGTGACTAGCCAAAATAAAACAAAAAGAGAAAGCAGCATCAACTGGTAAACAAGGTTGACTGGACGGGATGGGTCAAGTAAGTACCTGCAGATCCGGAGACGGGTTGGACGCGGCGACACGACTTTGCCAAGATGTCTTGATTGAGCAGGGTGGCGATAGATCGTTTGCACACAAGATTTTGTGCGTTTGGATGGATACGCCAAGAGTTGAAATGCGACGATTGGCAATGCCTCAAAGAGCTTGCTGGCCGCAAGGTCTGTCCAAATTGGAGGAGACAGAGGCTATCTCAACTTGAATCCCTGGCCTTGCGATTATCGGCGCTTCCTGTTGACAATAGTGCCGTTTTTTTTTTTTGGTAGTTGCGACAGTTGCAAAAGGCTATTACTTGATGGACTGCGAGCGACGATCCAGGTACGCTTTGTACGAGTCGAGAAGTTGTTCAGTTGATGTTGTGTACAGTTCTTGTTCTAGATGGTGCGGCCGAGCGATGTCTTGTCAACGACGAAAGCTGCTTTGGCAATCGACATGGGCGAGCTGAGCGCCAAATAATGCCCAGGTATCGTCACTTGGAGAGTTGGAGGATGCGCGGTCTGTGTGAAATCTGTTGTTGGCTGACGACGAGAGTCGAAGTGCTCAGCTGACTCCAGGAGCAAAACGGTATAACCAGACGATGGCTGGGGAGCTAGCCGACGAGTGGTGGAGTCTGCTTCTTCAGAGTCTGGATAATCAGACAAAGTCAGAGTCGGAAGAGTGAAAGGGGACAGAGAGATCAAAACCCAGGCAGCAGGTGGAAATGCATTGATTGATTAATCAACGGAGAATAAGCTTCGTGACGAGGCGCCGTGAGACTGGAAGCCATGGTAAGACGAATTGGGACGGACCTGGGTGGGGGGAAACATGGAATATTGAAACCCAGACGGGAGCCGGGCGGTTTCTGGTGACGGCTGGGCCTGATTGGCCCCAGTTGGCCAGGCCCCACCATCCATTATCACCCGACGCCCGCTTGCCTGCTTCCTGCCAATTTATTAATTTATTAACCCCCTCCTGCACCTGCCATCTTCCCACACCGAGTGCTTCGTGATCTGTAGGGTAGGTATTCCGTACTCCGTGCATGCTTCCTTTCCGACTACCCCCTCTCATGACAGGAGCTTTCTGTCTGCTTCACGACAATTTGTCTGTCTGCACGCCCATATTATCAGACGCACACTACCCCGATTGTTTCACCATTTCTCATTCATCCAGCACGTCTTCTCCATGCCGCCCCGGGCCGAGCTGGTCTGGATGCCAATATAACTTCAACAACTGCCAGTAAAATTACATTGGGCTGCAATACATGGGCCTAAATGCGAGGGTCTGTCAAGTCCCTGTTCCCTTTCGTCGCTCTGGTAGTCTGATGCCCTACGATAGTCTCGGCTACCAAATGTAGGACGTCGTGCTATCTACCTACTAGGTAAATCACAAATTCTCGCCCATCTGGCTCAAGCGTAGCGGTCAGATCCCGGTAGGAGCTCACCATCGACCAAGCACTTGGACTGAACCATGACCGCCCCCACATCGGTGCCGTTGACAAGGGTTCTGGCGGTGGTTGCATCTGCTTGTCCGCTCGAATGCATTCTCCTTATCAGAAACACATTTGTTCGAGATGCCACGAATACTCTGTATATACCTTCCAAAATGTGCATAGCATTCGACGAGTCTGCATCGCGCAAGGGCATGGCCACATAATAGTTCAGAATCCGTTCCAGCACATCCACGCAGCTGCGCGGCGCCGACGACTCACTCATCGGAGAAGCAATGTCTTACTTGGCATGCATGGAACATCTGCCAAATCTTTTTCAGCTCAAAGCATGTGATCAGGTCGGCTCCGGTTATTCAATGCTTTTTCATCCGTCCGAGAGACGCAGTTTGTTCCTATTCAATGTCCTAAAGTGGGCTGTGATACTCATATAAAAATGCCAAGCTGTGATTAGCGCGTCATTTTACATGCAGAGCATGGGAGTCGTCACGGGAAATAAATGCGAGCACTGCACGATGGCAACAATCGAACGTTGACTGCAATACTTGGTCACAGGGCAGTGCTCGTAGCTGCTGACATCCAAGGTCTACTCATCTCGCTATACAAGATCAATTTGCGTACGGCATAACAACCCAAGCTAATAATCCTAAACAGGCGGATGCAACATTACAATCTGAACCACTGACAGCGAGTACCATCAAGATAAAGAATGCCGGATGATTGTCATCAGGATATTTCCAATGATCTGCTGGGCCGGCACGACCTGGCGCGCACGAGTCTATCATCCCGACATCAACTTGGGCATCCCTAAACGAATTTCAGACTCATTGACTCTCATGCCAAGCTTTACCGGCTCGGACGCAGACCTCTTAGACCAGGGGGGTGCCACATCTTGAGCAAATCAAATACAGGACCCAAAATTTAAAATGGTGACACGGCTTCCATGCTCTCTCTTTCTCTCTGCGCAAGTCTACGAGACGAAAAGTAGGACATAATACGGCTTCGTTACGTTGTCGTAGCCTACACCCTGCAAGCGAGGATAAGCATTGCATTACCGAACAGTCGGAATTCACCGCCAAGCCGACCGCTCCTGAAGTTGCTCCAAAATGTGCGACAGAACCTGAATGCGTGGATCTGACCAATGATAGTGCTGAGGTGCCGGCAACAATTGTGTCATAGGATGTAAAACGTCGCAATGAAACCCTTTCTCCTCTGTCAAAAGGAAAACCTTCACGAGAGTAGTCTGTCAATGCAGGCAGTCTGTTTCAAGACGATTGGGAAGCATGACACGCCGCGCGTAAGGAATGGGAGCATAGAGAGGAAACGGCTCAGGTAAGGAAGGGAATGTCACGCGGCTCGACAATCAGTGGCGGCGAGTATCTGGTTTCTATATTTGGTTCCTCGCCCGAACTAGAACCAGCGATGGCTGAGCGCGGGACGGTGAGCACCAGCATGAGGCTCAGCGAAGAGTACGCGCAGCCTCTAACATTGCTAGATTGAGTTTTGCAGAAAAGGGCCATCGACGTAGAGAGGCTGCCAGGCATTGCGCGTCCTCATCCATCCACAACAACACGTCCTCGCATCCACCTCGTCTAGAATATCGAGTCTCTGCTCGTGAACGGCTTAACGTGGGACAGTGAGGCGAAGCACGCCTCCACGTTAAGATTGTACTTGCACGTTGTGTCACTGTGTTGTCGTGCTGCGTGCTGCGCCGAATCATGGACCACATGGAGGTCCGCTTTTTTTTCTGTGTAACACTCCGTGGAGGCTGCGCCACTGCACGTCTCGGGTTTTGATGCTGCCAGCCATCGTCGCCGTGTCAGCTCCGCCGCGTTGCGAAACTGGGCACGGGGCGAAACTGGCTGGACTGGCTGGACTGGCTGGAGTAAGCACATTGATGCGTACATGTTGTGTTTATATAAACACACGCATAGTCCAGCACCAACCTTGCGCGGGATTCTTTCTTGTGCTTGACCAACATTCGCTTGCATCCATCCCGCTTGTAATCCGTACGGATTTATCATCAAACAGCTGCCATCACGACGTCACCCCACCAACCAGGTCGTCCACCACCGCCCGCCGCAGCCATGGGCGTCGGCCGCTTCTGCTGCGTCGCTCTCCCCCTCATCCTGACCATCGCCTCCATCGCCGCCCTCCTTGTCGCCACACTCTCCGGCGTAGCCCACAACCAACTATGGATGTTCCAGCTCGACGCGCGAAACCTGAGCATCAGCCCGGTTGATGCCGCCCACCTCGCCGGCAAAATCGGCATCAACCTGCGTGACGTCAAGACAGACAACATAACGGCCGCCGACCTCAACCTCGCAAACACGTACGAAGTCGACCTCTGGGGCTACTGCTACACGGGCAGCGATGGCGAGCGTCAATGCACCAAGGCAAAGTTCGACTGGGCCGCCACCGCCCTCAACGACAGCTTCACCGAGTCGCTGACCTCGACGGCCGGCGTCAAGGTTGAGCTGCCCGACGAGATCAAGCAAGCGCTCAAGACGTTCCGCACCGTCACCAAGTGGACCGAGGTGGCCTTCGTCGTTGCCCTCGTTGCCCTCGGCTTGGAGCTTCTCGTCGGCATCTTCGCCAGCTGCTCTCGCGCGGTATCCTGCCTCACCTGGCTCGTGGCCGGCATTTCGGCCGTGCTTGTCGGCGTGGCGGCAGGTCTCTCCACGGCCATGGCCACCATCGTCATCGGCGCCGTCGAGAGCACAGCCAAGTACTACGGCGTCAAGGGCCAGGTTGGCGGCCGCTTCCTCGCCACCGTCTGGATCGCCGCCGCCTTTGCCATCGCCGCCGCCTTCTTCTGGGTCTTCACCATCTGCTGCTGCAAGCCGGAGCGTCGCCAGAAGAGCAGAAGCCCGCGCAACGTCGATGCTGCTGATGACGATGGCGAGAAACTGCTGCCCACGGGCGCGTACCGTCCCCTTGGCGGCAACAACAACAACAACTTTGAGATGACGGGCGGTCAGAACCCCGGCTACTACAATTCTAACCAGGGCAGAGCCGACTTGGCGTATGAGCCGTACTCGCATCGAGCGTAATTGTTTTTTTCTTTCTTTCTTTTTTCCTAGTAACGATAGTCCTGTATTGGAGGATATCAGAACGAAAGATTTTCCTTGTCCACTCTGAATCATGGCTGGCATTTTGGACATAATCCCTGGCGTTCGGAGGACTTGGTTTCATACCGGTGAACATGGAGCATCATCGATATGCATGACATGAATAGATACGAAAAATTGCCATCCAAACATTACACACACACACACACACACACACACACACGCACACACATATACATATATATATATATATATTGATGTCGATTCTCACGGAATAACTCTGTTCGACCTTGGCATGAGTGTTCGTGACAATGAACGGAGCACTGGATCACGGTGGGCTTAGCCCCCCTCAAAAATTTCGAACGTGCATTGTCCACAATGAAACCTCCCTCCCATTCATGTTTCAATGGCCTCACATCACAATCCCGACCTCCACACCATCTCGAGATCCCTCATTCCATGCACTTCTTCTCCCATGGCTTCTTGACCCCACGCCGCTCCTCCCCAGACTCCCCAGAGTTCCCACGACCATGGCATCTACGCCAGCTTCAGTATGTACGCCCACGCTTTGCTGCCCCGCCCCCGCCCCGCCGTTCCTCTGCCCCCCCCCCCTCCCCTCGATGAGAAAAGAAACGAACGAACGAAGAGAAGAAGAAAAAAAACAACAACTGACATGGTTATGTTATGGTTATAGTCACGAGGGATCACGCTCCAAAGACAGCTCGCCCAAGTTCCCATCACGTCTGCAGCATTCTACGCGGCTTCCTCGGGCGACAAGTTCTTCCTAGCAGGCCAAGATGGCGACCTGGCCATCTACGAAGACGCTCCTCGGCCCGCCTCCTCGCCCGCCTTCTGCCTCCCCGTCTTCGAGGACCAGCCTATCCATGGAATCCGCGTGCAGGGCTCGAGAATCCTTCTCTGGGGAGCAGCCAGGATTGCTCTTTTCGACGGGGGTCCTCTCGCGGAGCGATGCCGGCCTCTGCTCCTGGCGACGGCCACGGCCCCGGATTGGATCCACGACGCGGCCGTCTCCCCGTTCTGCGTGGACGACGCGGTCCTTGCCACGGCGCACAACGAAGTCGTCGTCATGAAGTACTGCTGCCTCTCTTCGGGGTCGGGGCAAGGGGGAGGCCGCGTTTCCCTAGGAGACGTCGTTGTTTCGCCGTCCAGGCCGATGTTGTACGCCGCGCACCTGGCGTGGGTGTCGAGACGGCGGGTCCTCGTCGCCGCGGGCACAGTCTTCGGCGACGTCCTCGTGTGGATGTGCTCCGTCTCGGACGACGACGACGAGCTCTCCGTGTCCGTGTCCGTGTCCGTGTCCTTTGTTCTTCGCGACCACGAGGGCTCCATCTACGGCGTCGACATCTCGCCGCCGCTGCTCATGCCCGACGGGTCGAGGAGGCGCCTCCTCGCCAGCTGCAGCGACGACAGAACTATCCGCATATGGGACATCAGTCCCGACGGCGCGGCGGAAGCAGCTTCCCGCGCGAGCAGCAGCGCGCTGCACAGTGACGCGGTATTGGAAACGGGCTTCAAAGCCGCCGAGTCGTGCGACCGGCTTCATGCCGACTCTGGAGAAGGGGAGGCCGTCCCCGTCCCCGTGGCCGTGGCAATGGGCCATGCCTCTCGCATCTGGGGCGTCAAGTTCGCCGTTGGCTCTTCCGAGAGCGAATGTGTTCTTGGCAAGAGCTCCTCCTCCCTGTGCGTCTACTCGTTT
Source organism: Epichloe coenophiala (assembly GCA_018801565.1). Taxonomy (NCBI): domain Eukaryota; kingdom Fungi; phylum Ascomycota; class Sordariomycetes; order Hypocreales; family Clavicipitaceae; genus Epichloe; species Epichloe coenophiala. The sequence continues at coordinate 1,012,562 of JAFEMN010000005.1, read as the reverse complement.
GGGGAGGACGCGACTACACAGCGGTGGGAGCTGCTGGACTTGCACGCGGGCGCTTCAGCGCGGCTGACGGGGACGTTGGCCCATCAGCGTACCTACTCGCTTCATCATGGGAAACATCTCTGGGCGCGGGCTCTTGATGTTGGTGCCCATGGGGTCGGCATCCTCACCGGCGGAGCAGATGGCAAGATTAGCGTGATCCGGGAACCTGCTCTGCATGACGACCGAGACGATGCAGGCAGTGGTAGTAGTCTTGCGACGATTGACGTGCCCGATCTGCTGGCGTCTCTCTCGGGGGGTCCTGCAGAGGGAGGAGGAGGAGGACGAGGAGGAGGAGGAGGACCCTCGCGCGAGATGATCAGCCGCTACGACTTTCTATCCGGGGATCGGGTTCTCGCCATCACGAATCTCGGACGCCTGTTCGTAGGGGATCTGCCGAGACGGCGATGGGAGCATGTGCCTCTTTCAGAGGACTTTGCTGAGGACTTGAAACGGTGCTACGTTCCGAGGAGGATGGGGTGCCGCGGCTGCGCCGCCGCCGTCATTGGAACCACAAACGGGAAAGTTTATCATTTCCGTCAAGACCAGGGCCTTGTTCTCTCCGCAGAGGTGCCCGGGCGGATCGTCGAGATCAACCACCTCTCTAGCGATTCCCAATCCACCCATCTCCTGGTCCATCTTCACGGGTCATCCTCGTCGCACCTCCTCACGCTCGATTCCTCAGGCTTGCTCCTCCAACGACGGCTCCTCGCGGGTCTAGATCCCCGGTTCGTCGCCGTATCAGCCACGAGACTGGGCCATCTCCTCGTCCTGGGCTCCCGCCACGGCTGGATATGCCTCCTCTCTCTGCAGGACGAAGCGTGGCGGCCCGTTCTGGACGTCGCGACCCGTTCCCGCGACGCCATCACCTGCATAGTCGTCCTCCCCGCGGCAGCAGAGCAGCAGAGCGGGAAATGTCCCCCCTACATCCTCGCCACCAGCCGCGATGGCAAATACAGAATATACCGCGTCGACGGGGCCGCCCAAAACACCCCGTCGCTCGTCCTCCTCCACGAGACCGCGCCGCCATTTGGCCCCATGATCGAAGGCGCCTGGTTCACCGACGGCCCTAACCCCGAACTACTGCTCTACGGATTCCGCAGCAAAGACTTCGTCATCTGGAACGAGTCGACGGGGGAGGAACTCGCGACAGTGGACTGCGGCGGCGCCCACCGCACGTTTCGTCTGCATCACAGCGTGGCCGACCCACAAAGGTACAGGTTCGCGTATACGCGGACGTCCAAGATGTGCATCTATTCGCAAAGAGGTCGCGCACCGAGCCGTGCGGCGTGGCACGCACGGGCGGGAGATTCGCGCACTCGGCTCGAATGGGCGGTTCATTGCGTCGGGCGCAGAAGACGCGTCTATACGGATTTGGGAATGCGGCGACGGCGGCGCAACGATGCGCAACTTGGCTTGCATCAAGGCCCACGTCACGGGGCTGCAGAAACTACGCTGGTTCGAAGACGATTACCTATTCAGTAGTGCTGGGAACGAGGAGTTCTTTGCGTGGCGCGTGACGAGGTTGGATTCAGCGTACGCTGGTCTGGCCGTCGTTTGCGAGGGCGTCTTCACCGACAAGAGCGCGCTTGGGGATTTGCGAATCACGGACTTTGATGTTTCGAGGAGGGAAGACGATGGCATCATTCTTGTCACGCTGGCGTTTTCGAATTCATCGCTCAGGACCTACGAGTATGATGGTCGGGGGGCGTTCGGACTGTGCCTCTCTGTGGGAAGCTATACCGGCGCTTGTATCACGCAACTGCGGCATCTCGGGAAAGGAAACGGGAACAAGCTTTGCATCATGACGGCCTCTACGGATGGTCACTTGGCGCTGTGGGCTACGGACTTGGATGGAAGGGCAGGGCCGCAGAGTTACTTGTTAAGAGCGGTCGCTCCTGTGCACCACAGCAGCATCAAGAGCCTTGATATGGTCAGGGACGGGAGCAAATACATTGTCGTCACGGGGGGAGACGACAATGCAGTTGGTTTCGTGCAGATCGCCGAGGTGGAGGTTGCGGTTGCTCAAAGGGGCGCAAGCACAAACTATGGATTCGTGTCACGGGGCGTCGTCGTTCGCAGAGCCCATGCCGCAGCCGTCAATGGTGTCGCACTGCTTCCAACGACGGGCGACGACCAGAAAGAGATGCTTGCCGTGAGCGTGAGCAACGACCAGCGCGTCAAGGTGTGGCGAATCTCGACAGAGGGCGCACAAGGGCAGCGAGTCACACTGGCGGCTTGCATGAGCAGCGGCGTCGCAGATCCGGGAGACGTCGCTGTTGTTTGTGCGGCTCAAGGGCAGCCGAGTCAGATTGTTCTGGGCGGAGTTGGTCTCGAGGCATGGCGTGTGGTGCAGTCTGGTGCAATCAAAGTGCAAAGACGGCACAGGATTCCGTGAGACGAGACAAAGAAAGAGTGAAAATGGTGTTGCCGAAATGAATGGATGGGTGGAAGGCATGTGGGTGGCACATGGGATTGTTCAAAATCGCCTGAAAGGACTGATGACTGACATACATTAGATTGTCACTTGTTGCCGTTACGCGACCCGGCGCCACTTGTCCGCCAGGAAATGACACAAAGCAAGTATCATGTGACCTGTACCTGTAGAACGAGGGCCTCTCGTCTGCCTCATGGTGCACTCCGTCGAGCTGTGCGATGTCTCATCTTGGTTTGTTGCAAGGGATGGGATTGCCATCATTCCAGAGGCAGGCTTTCGAGAGTGATGGCACAAAGTAATGCAAATACAGAACGAGTCGGCGACCTTGCGAGGTGGAAACACGTGGAATTGGGAACTGATGATGTACCATGGACAAGACCTGACGAGAATGACGACATAATAAAGTAGGTTACTCGTTAACTCCATCGTGGGATTCAATGGGACGACTGCCGGTCTGGGATGGTCCATGGATTGAAGCGAAGATGGAAAGATCCGTCTCGGCTGCCGAAATACCGCCTGTTGGCGTCCCGCATTGGTTCGCAATAAGTCGCTCCGTGCTCCGTAATACCGTAGCACAGCAGCAGGTTGATTGTTGCCCTATATTATTAATTCATACCAGACTTATGTACGGATTACCTGGTGTGCGTGTCTGTCCTGTCGGTCGGGCTTACTAATTACCTGACCCCACCTGGCGGGTTGACAAGGACGAGGGGAGTACGGAGTATTATGTATTACGGACCCACCACCAACCAGCCTTTCAACGTTGGCCGCTAGTGCCTGGCGTGCCTGGCGTGCCTGGAGCGTTTGTCCCGTCCCATTCCAGCAACATCGACTAATACGCCTTCTTTTTTGCAGTCGTATCAGTCGACCGCGCCGCCTCCCTGTCATTCTTTGTGCGCGTACGTCGTATCGTGGTACCAAGTACGCGCAGTCGGCTTGTTTTTTCAACCAAACCGAGAACCGAAGCCTGATTCTCAATCCCACTCTGTCTAGCCAGCCCTGCGTGGCCATTGACCAGTGACCAGTGACCAGACTCGGCTGTGGATCGGCCATTTTTTCATCCCTTCTTCAACAAAATATCCACCGGGGAGGGGAGGCTTGGCAGGCCACGAAGGAGTGGCTACTGTGCGGAATATTCCATTCCAGCCATGTCGCTCGTGTCAACTCGCGTTCATGCTCCTATGTATTGCCCGTCATCATGTCATGTCTCTTTGTGCAACACCTCCATATCGGTTTCTGCATTAGTTTCGTCGAGGCGTGCTCACTCTGCCCAGACTCCGTTAGTTCGTTAGTATCGTTTGGTATTCTGTTCTTCAGCAACCACCGTGGCACCGTGGTACGTGGGCCTGGACGGTGGACCACCCACCCCTGTCTCTGATTCTTCATAGATGCCGGCCGATAATGAATTTCCCATTTTCGTCATTCTGCAAGGACTGGCTGACTGGCTGACTGGCTGCGTGAAACGGGGCTGGTTGCGTGACAGACAATGGTCCCAAAATCTGCACGCATGTATGTGCTACCTGACCTACATAAAAACAAGATCAAGCCACTCATCATGGCCCTTCACCCCGCAAACCTGTTGAGGGATTGATCGTTGCTCCTTCCTTCCCTGCTTCCCTCCTCACTGTTTTCCCCTGCCACCCAATCACCTGGTCCTTCCCTCTTTCCAGCACCATCTGAAGCTCCGAGACTTGGACTGACTCCCCTCACGAAATTTTCCCAAATATCAACTTCCGGCTTGATACTTGGCCACTTCCCACCCAATCTTACTTGGACGTTCCCAACCCAGCCTTTCTTTGTTACGCCGGCCAAATTCGAATACCGTTCCAACCATACAATAACCAGCAGATGTCGCTTCGCTTTATCTACGCTCGTATTCACAATAGCTGTTTCTTGTACACACTTTCTCCGTCATGAAGCTTTTCTCTATCCTCGCCGGTGCTCTGGCCTCATTGCCTGCTATCGCCTTTGCCGCCCCAGTCGGCCCATCAGGACCATGCTCAGGAGTAAGTGTTTGGCGGAAACTTGGTCTACATGCTCAGATTCTTGTTTGGGGTACAGAGGAGAAAATTCTAACCTGCTTTCTAGGACAAGATTGATGCGATTCTCAACGGCCACCTGGATCCTTCTGCCTGCTGCTCGTACGGCAAATGCAAAGGCGATGTGGTAATCTCGGTTGGTTGATCATCGTACCTCTCTCATCTTTTGGCATTCTCGACACAGAACAGAAATATATGAAGATACGTTCGACTTTGAATTTTTGAGGGGTTTTTTTTACGCATGAGCATGGTTTCGGCGTTGTGGTACCGTCTGCTTTTACATTACACACTTTAAACGATGTGGACTAGGAAGTGATGAATCTCGGTTTCGTCTCTTTCCCTCTTTGATAGTGGTTTCACAATCGAATGACACTCCTGTCATCTAGACGAATAGTGGTTTACACTGGCGCAGTCAATTATACAAATTTTACGACTATGGCGTGGGGCAGGTCTCAGTGATGAGGCTGGCGTCGAGAGAAAAAAGAACTATCTGGATAGACATGGACAGAAGGAATAGAATGATGCACATTCCCAAGATTGTACGTGGTGAAGCAGACCAAAATGTAATTGTGTGTCCTGTGTCCATGTCCACCGACAAGCAATTCTATTCTGCCCACCCAATCCGCCCCGCCCACTTCACTTCACTCCCCATTCACTCTCCACTCGGCCTAGGCCTGTGGACAATGTAGACTAATAGCTTATGAGCAGTCGCACTCGAGCTGTTCGAGGGGGGGGGGGAAGGTGCGATGCGCCTGCTCCGCCCAGCACAAAACCCCGCTCGTTGAACATTTTTGCTAGGGGAGTTTGGAGAAAAAGATCATTCATCACAATCAGAATTTGGAATTCAATTTGATCCCTTGAGAGTCCTTTCCTTAACCATCATGTTTTTAGCTGGAGAAAGCCCCGCGCCCTCCATAAACGAGGGCAATCATTGGATCCAATACATATTCATCTTCTCGAGTCGAGTCCACGTCTCTCGCAGATGGGATCGATGCTTGTTACATTCGTGGAGTTTGCTGAAGCTGAGCACTGAAGCAGTGCGTGTAGGTCGGGATCACGTGATGGGTTTCGGGAACATGTTTCGAGCTTCGTGCAGTGGGTTCAGGTACTTTCGAAAACGCCGCCCGCGACCATCTGTATGTGTCAGGTAGGGGTGTATATTGATGATGAAAAGCGTTCAATTTGATCAATCAGAGGTGCAGATAGCACCTAACTTTTATGCCTAAAAGGTATATAGTATGCTATAGTAATAACTAGTCTATAGAGGTACTTCTAATATATTATCTTTACCTATTATTTTACTAAGAGTTTTATTCTAGTTAGTATATATTACCCTTATATATCTTAGGCTTTAAGAGCGCTCTCTCTAATATACCCCCCCTAGCTAAGATATTTATTAAAGCTAGAGTTTATAAGTATTAGAAGAGATTATAATAAATTCCTAGTATTATAATTATATAGGAAACTCTTATAAGCTAATCTAATAATAGAAATCCTTATATATTTAACTTAATAAAGGCTTTATAAAGCTATTAGTAAGTATCTTAGAAGTCTTTAACTAATTTACCTTAATATTACCTAGGGTATATTGCTTCTAAATCTATATTTAATTTATATTAAGATACTTAAGGCTAGTTTAAAGCCTTCCTTTCTTATACTTTATAATATAAATTATTTACTTATTATTATACTAAATAACTAATAGTAAAGGAATCTATATACTAATATTATAAAGTAGTCTCCTTAGAGATATATACTCTTTTACTCTATAGTTTAATATAAAAAGCTTTACTTCTATACTTAAAGTTATTATATAATATTACCTTCTAGACTTCTAATTAATTATAGCTTTATATATAATAAAGATATAGCCTTATATTAACTTCTAAGTATTAGGGTTATTACTAAGAGAAGTATTTATACTAGAGAATAATATATTAAAGCTATTTACTCCTAAGTATTAGATATATAGCTTCCTTATATTCTAAGTATATATTAGAGCTCCCTTTATAAGCTTTATATGCTTTATTAATAGGTTTATTATAAAGAAAGTAAGCTTTAATACTATAAAAGCTATATCTAGTTTTCTAATAATATAAAGATAGACTAAAGAGCTAATAACTACTCTATAGTAATTAATCTCTTTATTAGTAGCCTATCTATTATTTAGAAGTATTGATTTTTATAATTTTTTTTAGTATCATTGGTTATCGCTAATGCATCTAATTTATTATAACACATAATTATTACTAGCAATACCTAGCTAGTAAAATAATTAATAACTAAATTCTTATAGCTATAGTAATAAATAAGCTCTAAGGTTATAAATATAGGGGGCTATAAGGTTAGAGCAAAGTTTATAATAAACTTTATAGCTATATTAGTATAAGATATAGTTATAATTTATAACTAGTTTTGCTTATAGTTTAAATTAATATAATTCCCCCTTCCTTTATAACTATATTTTTTCTATCTCTCTATATCTTTTCTATCTTATAGCTTACTACTTATACTTTAAAGCTCTAAGGCAAACTAAATATAACTTATCCTTACTTATCTTTAATTTAATTTATTATAATTACTAGGTAGGTTTTACGTTACTAATTAACTAATTAACCCCTAACTAATTAGATAATAGTATAGCTAAGGGTAATAAAAAAAACACTACCTTATCTAAAATATTAAATAATATAGTAAAAGAAAAGAAAAGTAAAGGGAAGGGAAGTAAAGATAAATCTAACCTAGAGATAATTAATAGTATTTATACTATAAGGGAAAAAAATACTAAAAAGCAAAGGTAATATAAATAATAAGATTTATAAGGTAAACAAGAAGAAGATAAAAGAATAGGGCATTAGGCTATAAAATACTAAGCAGTTTTACCTCGTGCTTAGGAGGGGTTATTTAGAAGTATTATAGCTATTATAAGAGGTATTATAATTAAGCTTTTCTAATTATTATTTATAGTATTAAGAATAAATTTCTAAGTAATCTTTTAAATATATAATTCCTATAATAACTATATTTCTTTCGTATTATAATTCCTAATAATCTTAATACTTAGAAACTACTTTAAATTACCTTAGTCCTTTATATCTAGATTATTTATTAACTACTTATATAGCTTTTTAAATTCTGCTTTAAATCTATTTAGATATAGTACTATAATATTATTTATATAGAAGAATAAAATAAATCTATTCTTTATAAAGATATATAGGTCTTCCTTTCTTTAAATAAAGCCTAGATTTAGTAGGAATCTTATTAGATAGAGAAACTATTATTAAGGAGCTTCCTATAGCCTATATAATACTCTAGTTATCTTCTAGAGATAACCTTATATATTTATGCCCTCTAGTAGCTTATAAAAGATAGGTTCTTTAAGTTCTATATATAGGAAGGTATTCTAAATATTATATTAATATATATTAAGATTATTAGTATAGTAAATAGTAAGTAGTATATATAGAGATTAAGAAGTAAGTATTATAGTATAGTTATTAAGGTTATCTTTTAGTTACTAGTTACCTTATATAACTATTTAAGCCTTAAACTCTATAACTAGCTCTTTTTTATTAGTTTTATACTTAAAAACCTATCTAAGGTTAATAATCTCCTTATAAAGGTCTAGATTAAATAATTTATTAGGTATATTCTCCTAGCAGTTTAAGGATAGAAGCTTTAAAAGCTTCTTTATAATTACTTCCCTCTAGTGGTTATAATACGCTAAGGCTATTGCCTAATAATAATAGGTAGGTTCTAGAAGTATATCTTTAATATAAAGACTATATTAAATTCCTTAGAATACTATTAAGAATATAGAAGAAAACTATACCTACCTAGCTTTCCTTATTTTCTTTCTTTAGTGTTTTCTAGTTATAATATTATCTATATTAATGCTATTATTATAAGGACTGTGATTCTCTATAGTCTTACTGCCTTTAGTAGTAATTTTGCTAGTCTCTATAGTAAGGACTATATGTTTAGCTATTGCCTTATAAGAAAAGTTAGGAGGGGTTAAAAGAGCACTAATTTAGTCTCCTTCTTACCCTAATATAGAAGGTAGTATTTTTGCTTTAAACTGCTTATTTTCCTAACCTATAGCTAATTATATAGAGGCGTAATTATTCTCTTCTAGTTTTATTCTAATAAGGTTTTAGCTAATCTCTTTATTAATATCTTTAGCCTTAAGCTCTTTAAGTAGTGTAATTATTAATATCTTCTCTTATTAAGCTAATTCTAGCTTTTCTTCTAGTTTAAAGAAGGAGTTCTTATTAAAACAAACACATGCTAATATAATAACCTTATAATTATATAACATAAGCACCTAGATAATATACTAGGATTTACCTCTATAACTAATAAAGTAACTAATATAAGCTTTTTACTTTAACTAGGGGATTATGTTATGTGATTTAATATGCTCTAAAGCCTTTGTTATTATTAGAAATGCCTTATATCTATAAGCGCATAAATAGGTAATTAAGGGTTTTTAAACCTCTAATATCTATAAATAAGTAAGTATAGTTTTCTATGCCTAATTTTACTAAAGCTTATAAGGTATAACTTACTTCCTATAATATTTAAAAGGTATTCTATTTAGTAAATAGACTACTATATTAAAGACCTTATTATTAAGTTCTAATAGAAGCTAAGCCTTAAGACTTAATATATAAGCCTTTTACTTAATTATCCCCTTAGATTACTTTACCTTACTATTCTAACTAGGTATTAAGGGAGCTAAATTATAGACTATAATACTAGCTAAAGCTATCTCTTCTTTTATAGCCTTTATAAATAAAGCCTTTTTAATATTACTATATAAAAAGCGTAAGCTAACTCTGAATTATATGCTTAGAAAGCCTATTATTATATAGAAACTATTATAAATCCTATCCTTAGTCCTAAATAAGTAAAAGAATTATATTAAGGTTATAAGGTATATAAAAACACACTAATACCTATTACTATTCTAATAAGGAGAGTTATAGTACTCTAGATTAACTAATAACCTATAACCTAGTCCTTAAGGAAGTCCCTTAGGTATAACCTATAATCTCTAGCGCTTAGCTTTACCTATAGTATATATCTTATACTTTATAAGCTTAGGTCCTATTAATTTAATGCTAAGAGTAGCGTTTATAAGCTTTATAAAGGCCTTTTTACCTAGATAACTACTTTATTAATACTAAAGCTTATATCTCCCTTTATAGGTAGCTTTAGTAACTTACTAGTTATAGCGTAAGCCTCTTTTAGATTATCTAAGAGCCTAGATAATATATAAAGTTTATTAATATTATAAACTCTTACTATAGAATACCTTCCTTAAAATAAGAAGCCTTTCTTTTAATTCTAGAAGATCCCTATATTTATAAGGATCTTTGCTAATACTAGGTTTATATAAAATTCTAGGATTAGTAAAGCACTCTATAATATAATTATCCTTAGCTTTTATAATACTAGATCTATAATAAATATATAAACTAGTCCTTAACCTAAAGATATATAGATTATACCTCTAGCCTTAACCTCTATTATAATAAAATTATTAAATTTAAACTATCTAAACTAATAAGGGTTATTAAAGATATAAATATTAGCCCTAGAGTTATATAAAACTATGTTTTATTTTGTTTCTAAGCTATTTATAGCATTTAAAGTTAAATTAATAACTTCCTTTAAAGGTTAAGATTACTTTAAGTATATAAATAATAATATATTAGCTAACTTCTCCCCTAGAGTTACTATAAGTAAGTTATTTATTAGATTCTATAAAGGTGTTAAGAACTAGCCTTATGGCTACTGCTTATAAGCGTTTAAAGTAAGAATATTATTCTTATAGAAAAAGAAAGGAACTACACTAATAGTTACATAGCGCCTAGATTTATAGTAACTTATATATAGTCTATATGTAGGTTATATATAGCCCTAACCTAGCTATATATGACCTATATACTTTTTAGAGCTAGATATAACCTAAGCTTATAGCTTAAGTCTATAATATACCCCCTTACTTACCCTTCCCTTCTCTCTCTAGATTAAAAGTAAGCTAAAAATAAGTATAATACTCTTATAAGGTAGTACTTACTTTAGTATAGGTAAAGACTATATTCTATAGAGTAAGGTACCTTATAAGGCTATAGATTCTCTATATAAGCTATAAAAATTTTTAGAGTAAGTTTACTTTATTCTAGCTTTCTTTATTATACTATAAATATTTCTTAGTCTAGGTTTGCCTTACTCTAGCCTTCTCTATTATATAAATAGATTTACTTTATTCTAACCTTACCTTTAAAAACACTAGCTTACCTTATTTTTATACTTACTACTAGCTATTTCTATGCCTTACTTACTCTCTTACCTTTATTATTATTTTATACTTTAACTATTCCCTATAAAATCCTAACTTTACCTTAAGTAACTTCTTTATTACTATCTAGCTATTAGAAAATTATATAATATATTACCCTTATCTATCCCTAGCCTACCTTTATAAATATAAATAATATATACTTTAACTAAAGCTAGACTCTATATCTTTAGAAATATAAATATTCTATCCCTTTCTTATAATTCTAAACCCTTTTATCCTTATTATTATTATAATATCTCTTTATATATTCTTTTTATTCCCTTCCCTTAAGCCTAAATAACTATTTATCTCTTTTTTTATTTTCTCTTTACCTTTAATATAGCTAATACTACTATTATCCTAGCCCTTACTAGTACTACCTTACCTTTACTCCCTTTTTCTTCTTCTACTAGCCTAAGTAAAAGCACTTACCTTAGTAAGTATATTCTTAAAGGTAACTCTAATAATAAAGCTCTTTTTAATAGTAAGGAGTATAAGTTTCCTTATAGCCTTTATATAAATAATCTCTAAACTAAAGGAGAATATATATATACCCTAGGTATAAACTAGGCTTATACCCCTTATTATATTACTTATTATATTACTTATTATTTATATATCTAGGAGATATACCTATATAATACTAACCTAAAACTCTATTATATATTTAAGTATTTTAAGGCCCTTTTAGCTACTAGAAAAGCTATTAAAACTCTAGCTATAAAGCAGACTATATTTATTAAGGAATAATATATTATTCTAATAAAAACCTTTACTTATTACTATAAGTAATTTAATAGTATATTAGCTATAGCCTAAATTAATCCTACTAAAGCATAGCCTTTAGCCTTCTCTCTTATAAGTACTACTTATACCTAGGGTATATCTAAGGTATAGTAACTTATACTTACTAATACTACCCTTACTTACTATAGCTATAATAACCTAGTTACTAAATTTTTTTAAAGTATAAGGACTATAAATAATAACCTAACCTAGTTTATCTTTACCTAGGAGTAAGGTAATACCTAGGTCTAATAAATATTAGCTAATACTTATATCCTAGCTAAAACTATTATAGATTTAGCCTATACTATAGCTAAGGAATACTAATACTATAAAGGAAATAATAGTAATCCCTCTCTTTTTTAATTAATTTTTTTCTTAGTAAAAACTTAGCATTAAGGTATATATATACTAGGGGAAAACTAGGTACCTTAATTTTTATAGCTAAATTAAATTATACCCTTTTAAGGCTATTATTTATTTATATATTACCCTATTATAACTTAAATTAATTAAGTATCTTTATATCTTATAAGCCTTTTACTAGTTCCTAAGTTAGCTAAATATAGCTTTTCTATTTAACTAAGATATTTTAGTTTAAACCTTAACCTAGTATGTTTTTAGCTACTAAGATTTCCTTTACCTAGAACTCTAAGAGGTTATTATTAGTATCTATTATAATAAGTTTCACTACTAGATATTTATTAGCTAGTTTTTAGCTTAGTAAAGGGTTATTTACTATATACTAAACTAGGTTAATATAAAAGATAAAGTAAAGTCCCTATAAAATATCTAGTTTAATAGTTAAAGGTATAGGGACCTTAAGCACCTTATACTTAGCTATTACTTAGTTTAACTTCTTATAAGGCTAGTTTATTTTAATATTATAAAGGCTAAGCTATATATAGTCCCTAACCTAGAAACGCTTTACTAGCCTATAGCTACTATTTATCTTCTCTTATTACTACTACTAAATAAAAGCTATTATAGCCTATATTAAATCTATACTATTCTTTAGGTACTATAAAAAGGCTTAGGCCTTACCCTTTACTAAAGTTATAAATAGCCCTATTAGGGGTAGCCCCTAGATAGTTAGCATATTAAAACTATATAAAGCTATATTTAGGCTTACTCTAGTTACTAATAAATCCTTATTATTTAGTGCTAGCTAATAGGCTAGTAAATAATCTAGCTATTTAAACTAAGAGAAGGATAGCATAACCTATAATACTGCTTACACCTCCTAGTTAGCCCTCTCTATGCTACTATCTATTTATAGGTAGTGTAATATAGAAAGTAACTATTATTTCCTAACTTTCCTATAAAGCTTAGTCTAGAAACTACTAAGCTAATCTAACCTATAGTCTATAATAATTTATATATATATATATTATTTACGCTAGTTAGCTCTGTAGATAGCTATTACTAGTACTCCTGCTACTAAGTTAAAAGGGAAAACCCTAACCTAGGAAGAAAAACCCTCTTATATCTGTGTTTAGGCTAGCGCTAGCCTTATAGTAAGCCTATACTACTTAGTAAGTAGCTTATTATAAGTATTTATTACTAGCTTATACTAGCCTTATCCTATAGAAAAAAAAGAAAAGGAAAATATATAAAATAAGTATTTCTAAGCCTTTTAAACCTTATTTTAGTTTAGTAATAAGTCTATCTTAAGTCTCTTTGCTTTTACTTAAGGTAAAGTAAATCTAAGTTTATAATATTAATTTACTTTTTATTTACTTTTATACTAACTTTTCTATAGCCTTACTTTTTAGCTAACTTTAGCCTAGTCTTACCTTATTAGTTTAATAAAGTATAAGTACTTAGTTTTGCTTAGTTATTATAAGGGAAGGGTAGCTTTAACCTAAGACTAGAATAGTTTTATATTAAGGCTAGTTATATATTATTAGATTTATTAAGCCTATTATGCTTTATTTTTTAAGTAAGTTATCTAATTTATCCCTCTCTCTCTCTTATTAAGTATAAAAGAAAGCTTCCCTTCCCTTAGGGACCTAGTCTTTTTTCTCTTTTTATATTAAACTTCTTATAGGTTCTTCTTTTCTTCTAGACTATTTAGGGCTATTCTAAGCTAGATTTAGGTTAGTTACTAATATTTATTATAGATTAGAAGGAAACCTAGTATAATATTTATAAAGCCTATAAGTATTTTAATATTACTATATTTCTAGCTTTAACTTACCTAGGAATCTATAGAGTATAAGGGCTTTCTAAAGAAGTTTATAACTACTAAGTAGTATAAATAAGTTAAGAATAAGGATCTCTTTATAAGTTATATTTACTTCTATTCTAGGCCTATCCTACTGCTAATTTATACTAGCTTAGTAATCTAAAAGATATCTAGTGTATTTTCTATAAGTCTTATTTAGTTTTAAAGCCTAGGTATTAGTACTATATTATTATTAGTAAGTTAGTCCTATTCTAGCTTAGTAGTAAGGCTAATTTGCTTAGTAAGGATAGCTACTAATATATATTTTAACTATTAGGTATAGAATTATTAATATAATAAGGTAATAATTACCTCTCTTCTAGCTTAGGTCTATAGCTAACCTACCTAGTAGCTAAATATAACTAGCTAGTGGAATAAGCACTAGTAATTAGTTAAGACTTAGGCTTTTATAGCTACTAGGGGTAATATAAGTGCTTCTAATCTAGCTTAGTAATAGCTTAGTTCTAGTGCTAATATTATTTATTCTAGGTTCTAAATAGCTTCTAAGACTAGGTTAAGAAACTCTATACTAGTAATTAGGCTAAAAAAAAGTAAAGTGCCTTTATAGTAAGCCTAGACTAGGCTAGTTTCTCTAAGGAATAGTAAATCACTATATAAGAAGTTATACCTTGTTATATAAGGGCATAATAATAGAGGAAAAGAGGCTATCTTAACCTAGTTACTAATAATATAGTAATTAAGCTAATGGATTATTATAGCCCTTACTTTATTATTAAAGCGAAAGGGAATCTACCTTTAGTTATAAGACATTACATAAGCCTATGTTTAATCCTATATAACCCTAAATAAGCTAATTATTATAAGATTACCTAAATAGATTATATACCTCTTTCTAGAAGGTATAGTAATAGAGGTAATTAAGCCTCTTTATAGAATTATAAAGGCTAGAACCTATTAGTAAGTAATGTATTTCTATTACTATAGAGATAACCTTAATATAATAACCTTAACGTATAATCCCTGCTTATTAATTATAGCCTTAAATAATAAGAACCTTTTTAGCATTATAGGAATGTAAATAAATAACACCCTAGGCCTTAGTAATAATAACTTCTTTAAGAAAGAAGAAAGAGAGCTCTAGAAAGCAAAGTTTATAGCTAAAGAAAAATAACACCTAATAACTATAAATCCCCTTATTTTTAATAGCTATATCCTAACCTAGAATACGGATACCTTACTAACCCTAACTTAAAAGGGCTAAGGTTAGAAGATTAAGGAAATCAATCTATAATTACTAATAGCAAAGTAAGATTACGTTAAGCAGAGAGCCTAGGGGAGTTATATTATAATAGTCTATTAACCTAAAGCATCTTATAACCTATTAATTACTATATAATACTAAGAACCCTTTACTAATAATATCTTATAACTTAATAAATGCCTTAAGTAGCAAATTAAGCATTAGTAGCAGGGATTATAGTATATCCTATTAACTCTTAAAGAAGCGAAGCTCTTTATATTTATAGATAGGTCCCTTACTAATAATAAAGACCTTAGCTTATAAATTAGGTATATAATTATAATTAGTAATAAAGTATTAAAGAATAATAACACCTTTACCTTAAAAGGTAATATTATAATATATAGCTTTATAAAAAGCAAGCGTGTAACTTATAGCGCACTTATATCTAAGCTATATAGCATGGTTTAAGGCGCTAATATTACGTATGTAATATCTACAACTCTTTATATAATTATAGACTAATTAAAGATACCCTGGATTTTAATAATTCTCTATACTAACTCTTTCTTATTATATAAATACCTTATAAAGCTAGGTATAATAAAGGAGAAGCAGCTAATAATTAATATTATAGCCCTCTAATAGTTATATAAGAGAAGAGAGATTTACAAGGTTAGGTAGATTAATAGTGGTAATAATCTAGCTAATGTAATAATAAAGGCATTACTAAATTTAGCCCTTTTAAATTTAATTAATTTAAACAAATTAACGATTTATATAGAAGGCTAGGTTAAAAGACCTATAAGGTTAGGCAAATAGGAGAATTAATATAATAGGTTAGTAAGTATAGATTAAGGTAACTAGGTTAATTAGATTAACTAAGGCTATAATAGCTAATTAAAGCTATAGATTCCTATAAAGGAATTCACTTATATACACTTTCCTTTAATTTAATTTTTATTATATTTTTAGGCTTCTTTAGCTATAAAGAAAAAGAGAGACTGCTAGTGTGGCTTCCTCTAGACCCTTAGATAATAGTTAGTCTAGCTATAGCTAAAGGTAGGTTTATAAAAAGGATGCATGCAATGCGATTAGTTATATCGCAGGCATCCCCGCACCGCTCGTAGTGGCTTCGCACTATAAGACTTACTTTTTCCCTTTTTCGCTTACCTTCTCTCCTAGCTAGATTTCTCTCCTTCTCTCTCTTCTCTTCTCTCTTAGATAATATTAACTATTATTAACTTCATTGAATTAAACCCCCTTTGCACTAGTGCAACGTTCCTTAGTGTAACTAACACTATACTAACTCTTTCTTATTATACAAATACCTTATAAAGCTAGGTATAATAAAGAAGAAGCGGCTAATAATTAATATTATAGCCCTCTAATAGTTATATAAGAGAAGAGAGATTTACAAGGTTAGGTAGATTAATAGTAGCAATAATCTAGCTAATGCAATAATAAAGGCATTGCCAAATCTAGCCCTTTTAAATTTGATTAATTTAAATGAATTAATAATTTATATAAAAGGCTAGGTTAAAAGACCTATAAGGTTAGGCAAACAGGAGGATTAAGATAATAGGTTAGTAAGTATAGATTAAGGTAACTAGGTTAATTAGATTAACTAAGGCTATAATAGCTAATTAAAGCTATAGATTCCTATAAAGGAATTCACTTATATACACTTTCCTTTAATTTAATTTTTATTATATTTTTAGGCTTCTTTAGCTATAAAGAAAAAGAGAGACTGCTAGTGTGGCTTCCTCTAGACCCTTAGATAATAGTTAGTCTAGCTATAGCTAAAGGTAGGTTTATAAAAAGGATGCATGCAATGCGATTAGTTATATCGCAGGCATCCCCGCACCGCTCGTAGTGGCTTCGCACTATAAGACTTACTTTTTCCCTTTTTCGCTTACCTTCTCTCCTAGCTAGATTTCTCTCCTTCTCTCTCTTCTCTTCTCTCTTAGATAATATTAACTATTATTAACTTCATTGAATTAAACCCCCTTTGCACTAGTGCAACGTTCCTTAGTGTAACTAACACTATACTAACTCTTTCTTATTATACAAATACCTTATAAAGCTAGGTATAATAAAGAAGAAGCGGCTAATAATTAATATTATAGCCCTCTAATAGTTATATAAGAGAAGAGAGATTTACAAGGTTAGGTAGATTAATAGTAGCAATAATCTAGCTAATGCAATAATAAAGGCATTGCCAAATCTAGCCCTTTTAAATTTGATTAATTTAAATGAATTAATAATTTATATAAAAGGCTAGGTTAAAAGACCTATAAGGTTAGGCAAACAGGAGGATTAAGATAATAGGTTAGTAAGTATAGATTAAGGTAACTAGGTTAATTAGATTAACTAAGGCTATAATAGCTAATTAAAGCTATAGATTCCTATAAAGGAATTCACTTATATACACTTTCCTTTAATTTAATTTTTATTACGTTTTTAGGCTCCTTTAGCTATAAAGAAAAAGAGAGACTACTAGTATAGCTTCCTCCAGACCCTTAGATAATAGTTAGTCTAGCCATAGCTAAAGGTAAGTCTATAAAAGGGATACACGCGATTTAATTAGTTATATCATAGGCATCCCCGCACCGCTTGCAGTGGCTTCGCACTGTAAGACCTATTTTCCCCCCTTTTTGCCTACCTTCTCTCCTAGCTAGATTTCTCTCCTTCTCTCTCTTCTCTTCTCTCTTAGATAACATTAACTATTATTAACTTCATTAAATTAAACCCCCTCTGCACTAGTGCAACGTTCCTTGGTGTAACTAACAATAGTACTATTACTACTAACTTATCTATAGTTTAGATTTTCTTTATAATTCTATTATTTATAATTCTATCCTTAAACTTCTATTTTATATTATTTAAGTATAGATTAAGGGGGGGGATATAAGTCTTAACTTCTAGTTATATAATAAAAGTAGCTTTAAATACCCTTATAATAATTTAAAGGTAAGCTAATTAGTTTACTATAAAGCTTTTTACTACTTCTCTTAGCTTTTCTTCTTTCTTAGGAAGGGTATAGTAAGTACTTACTTTATAGGTAAGAATAAGTTAGACTACCTATATATATAAGAGCCTAGTATTTCTAAAGCTATAGCCTTATACTAATACTACTAGTAAGAATAGTATAAGTTACTACTAAGTAAATTTGCCTTTAAGGATATTCTTATAAGCACTTTAGTTAAGTTTTTTATTAACCTATACTCTAAGGAATTTATATAACTTTATAAGTATTATTTTCTTTATACTAAGTTAGACCCTAGTCTAGGGGGGTTTATAAGACTTACTAAAGTATATAAGTTTAGTTTTAGCTAGGTTAAACTTAACTCTTACTTACTTTACTTATTTCTTATAGATTTTTTATATAGCTTTAAGTCTTTTTTAGGTCTAGGTAGTAGTCTTACTAAACACTACTATATTTATATTATTTATAAATCCTATAGCTACTATACTTAGTATAGCTTAGAGATAAATATAAAGCTTTACTAAGTAAAGTAAGAAAAGGATTAGTAAGAGAGATAAGCCTTATAAAGTACTAGCCTTAATTATAAATAGTCTAGAGATTTCTTTATTAAAGCTAAGCTAGCTTATTCTATCTATAAGAAAGCTTTAAATTACTATAATTAGCTATTATAAGACTCCTATTTTAATAAGTAAATATATTAGGTATAGGTAGCTAACTTTATTAAATACTACTAATATATTTATTTATACTAGTAAGGTAATACTACCCCTTCCCTAGGCCTTTTTAATATACTTTATAAGGACTCTTATTATAGTCTTTATTAATTTCTTTACCTTATTACTTATTTATAGTTTAGGGAGTAGTTCTTTAGCCTTAGTAAAGGCTATAAGCTATATTATAATTATTACTTCTATAATTTTTCTAACTATATTAAGTAGTAAGATAAGTCTTTATATATTAGCTTTTCTTATTCCCTTAGTTATTTTACCTAGTTTTCTAATTATTACTACTCTTATAGTTTAGAAGTAAGCTAGAAAGTAGCTTATTTCTAGGACTATATTTAGGAACTAAGCTATAGTATTCTTAGCTAGGTCTTTATAAGCTTTAATAAGGCTTGCTAGGAGTTTATTATTCCTTAGTGCTTTCTAACTAGCTATATTTAATAGGACTTTTATAATCTTATCTTATCTAAATTATTCTTTATTTAAAAATAGTATATTTTTAAGTTTTAGAAAAGAGAGGTTTAGAATATAGAAAGGTTTACTATAGGTTTAGGGAAGAATCTTTATACTAGTATACTAGCTTTATTATTATATATAGTAGCTAGGTTAAGGTTATTTTTACTTCTTTCTAGTATAAGGAGTCTAGGGAGCTTTAGGGAGGCCTAGCTTTAAAGCTAGGCCTATCTCTCTAGCCTCTAGACTCCCTTATCTTTCTCCTATATATTAGCCTTTTATAAGGTATTTCTTTATATATTTCTCCTTTCTTCTTTAATAATATATTCTTAATCCTTATTTACCTTAGTATAAGCTTACTAGTTTATATTAATTCTTCTATATCTTTACTATCTCTTAGCTTACCTTACTTTACTAACTAACTTTTATATCTTTCTTAATTACTATACCTCTAGGCTAGGTAATCCTTAGGGCTTCTTTAAGGCTACCTTATCTATAATTTACTATAAGTTTATTATAAGCTAGGTTATATAATTATTAATTCCCTCTTTATTATAGGGGTTTAGTATATTTTTAGGTTAGAGTTAAATTATAGCCTTTACCTTTATATATAGTTTATTTAAGGCTCTCTATATATATCTAAGGCCTTAGGGAGTAGCTTCCTATTACTTATTTAAGATAC
Organism: Epichloe coenophiala; assembly: GCA_018801565.1. NCBI lineage: Eukaryota > Fungi > Ascomycota > Sordariomycetes > Hypocreales > Clavicipitaceae > Epichloe > Epichloe coenophiala. The sequence continues at coordinate 992,638 of JAFEMN010000005.1, read as the reverse complement.
TAATTAGCTATAAAATATAGTTAGATTTAGTAAGGTTCTTTATACTATTATAGTAAACTCTAATATTTAGTATAGCTTATACTAGGTTAATAGTGCTATCCTTATTATCTTTATACTATCTTATAGGTTTACTTTAAGGTATAATAAGTCTAAGCCTTTACTAGCTTATAAACTCTAGTAGTTTATTTACCTTATTAGTTATCCTATCTAGCTTATTCTAAAGGGGGTGCTTTTAGTTAAAGTTACTAATAATTATACTTTAGTTATAAGGCTTCTTTAAGTTAATTATATAAATAAGGGTATTTTAGTTATTACTATATCTCTTTAAATAAAGGGAGTAAATATTAACTTCTTATAGTTTTACTAGTAACTAGTTAGTTTCTCCTTAAGCTAACTATAATTCTATACTATATTTCTTATTTATATATACTATATTATATTTATTATAGTATATAAGTTAAAACTAGGCTAGGCCTAGTGCTAGGGGCTATAGGTTCTTTATATATTCCTATTCTTAGATTATAATTATATCTATATTAGTCTAGTAGTAAAGTACTATATATATTAGTTTATTCTTTTTATTTATATTCTAGAAAAAAACCTATAATATTATTATATTAATTAGGAAGGTTATTAGTTACTACTATTTTATACTAGCTTTATACTAGCTTTAAGTTACTTTATATACTACCTAATGCTTCCTAATCTTTATTATTTAGCGCTATATTTTATATTTATAGAATATTCTCTTTTTCTAGTAGCTATAGAAATAGGTTTTAAGGCTATACTAAATCTTTTATAGGGTAAGGTTAGGCTTTTATTTAAAGAGTAAGTAGTAAAGTAAGAAGGTTATTTAAGATATCTTACTTTAGTAGTATTTTACTTCTCTTTTAGAATAAGGTAGTCTCTTAACTAGGCTAGGTATAGTTTAGAGTATAGGATATAGTTTTCTTTTACTTATCTATCTTTTATTAGGTAAGAGGATTCCCTATTCTTATAATAGCTAGTACTATACTTACTATACTTTAAAGCTACCTTATAAAACTTAGTAATATAGCCTATTTAGAAATAGTTATAATATTATTAAGGCTATAAGATTTTATTATATAGTTTAGTTTAGAATAGCTTTACTTTAAAGACTATACTATTATAGTATATCTTATTAGTATCTTTAACTTTAGCTAGGCTTAGTATTAAGGTAATCCTTTAAGTACCTTTACTATAGGGTTACCTTACTATTACCTTAATTATATTTACCTTATTAGCTTTTCTAATTTTTACTACTAAGTTTTTAGTAAATATATATTTAGTTAGGAATCCCTTAATAATAATACTAAGTATATATTAGTAAAGGGTTACTTCTAGTTAAAATATATTAGTAATTTATTTTTAGTCTTATTTATATTAAGTAGTATTTCTTTTTAAGGTAATAATAGTATCTTTACTAAGGTATCTCCTAGCTACTATTACTATAGCTTAGCCTATAGCTTTATTAATTACTATTACTATATTTTCTATACTCCTAAACTAGAGTAATTCCTAAATAGTATTCCCTTTAATAAGTACTTCCTAATCTTACTTACTAGGGATTTAGAGGGGGGGAGGTAAGGTATTTAGTTATTTAGGGGCTAGGCTAGCAGTAATACTAGCCTAGGTTAGGGTATTACTCTCCTTAGTTTCTTCTTTAATAGCCTCTTTAAGGGCTTATTTTAGGGCTTCTTTAGTAGTATAAATATTACTATTATTATAGTTTATTATTCTTACTTTAGCTTAGGTATAGTTCACTGCCTATTTAGTAATAGCTTTAGTAATACACTATACCTAGGTAACTTTATTACTAGGGATAAGGCTTATAACTTTATTATAGAATTTTATATTATCTAGGTATTTAAATTAGATTTAATCTATTATTAGGTTATTCTTACTACTTTAGATATTAAACTATCTAATTCCTATATTTAAGTAATAGTAGCTTTATACTAGCTCTCTTTCTCCTATATTAATTACTATTAGTATCCTAACCTTATACTTACCTCTAGCTTTATTATAATATAATATTATAGGGGGGGTAAATAAAGGTAAGGAATTTAAATATTAATATAGTTTGTATTTTAGAGGCGATTCCGGACCTTTAGAGCGGTGCGGAAGTTTATGCGAAGGTTAGTTTTCAAGTATAAAACTAATAAAAAAAGGCTAGTTATAGAGTTTAAGGCTTAAATAGTTATATAAGGTAACTAGTAACTAAAAGATAACCTTAATAACTACACTATAATGCTTACGTCTTATTCTCTATATATACTACTTACTATTTACTATACTAATAATCTTAATGTATATTAATATAATATTTAGAATACCTTCCTATATATAAAACTTAAAGAACCTATTTTCTATAAGCCACTAGAGGGTATAAATATATAAGGTTATCTCTAGAAGATAACTAGAGTATTATATAAGCTATAGAAAGCTCCTTAATAATAGTTTCTTTGTTTAATAAGATTCCTATTAAATCTAGGCTTTATTTAAGGAAAGGAAGACCTATGTATCTTTATAAAGGATAGATTTATATTCTATTCTTTTATATAAATAATATTATAGTACTATATCTAAATAGATTTAAAGTAGAATTTAAAGAGCTATATAAGTAGTTAATAAATAGTCTAAATATAAAGGACTAAGGTAATTTAAAGTAATTCCTAGGTATTAAATTATTAGGAATTATAATACTAAAGAGATATATATATTATTTACGCTAGATAGCTTTATAGATAGTTATTACTAGTACTCCTACTACTAAGTTAAAAGGTAAAACCCTATACTAGGAAGAAAACCCCCTTATATCTGTGTTTAGGCTAGCGCTAGCCTTATAATAAGTTTACGCTACTTAGTGTATAGCCTATTATAGGTATTTATTACTAGCTTACACTAGCCTTATTCTATTAATAAGAAAAAGAAAGGAAAAATAAATATAAATATATAAAGTAAGTATTCTTAGGCCCTTTCTAACCTTATTCTAGTGTAATAATAAGCCTATTCTAAGTCCTTTTGCTTTAGGCTAGGGTAAAGTAAATCCGGGTTTATAATATTAATTTACTTCTTATTTACTTTTATACTAACTCTTCTATAGCCTTACTTTTTAGCTATCTCTAGCCTGCTTCTGCCTTGTAAGTCTAATAAAGTCTAAGCACCTAGTTTTATTTAGTTATTCTAGGGGGAGGGCGTTTGCAGTCCTGGACCAGCGCGGTCACTAAAGAGATATAGTTATTATAGGAATTATATATTTAAAAGATTACTTAAAAATTCATTCTTAATACTATAAATAATAATTAGAAGAGCTTAATTACTATACCTCTTATAATAGCTATAATCCTTCTGAATAATAGTAAAGCTACTAATAAAGAGATTAATTACTATAGAGTAATTATTAGCTCTTTAGTCTATCTTTATATTATTAGAAAACTAGATATAGCTTTTATAGTATTAAGGCTTGCCTTCTTTATAATAAACCTATTAATAAAGCATATAAAGCTTATAAAAGAAGCTTAATATATGCTTAGAATATAAGGAAGCTATATATCTAATACTTAGGAGTAAATAGCTTTAATATATTATTCTCTAGTACTAATACCTCTCTTAGTAATAACCCTAATACTTAGAAGTTAATATAAGGCTATATCTTTATTATATATAATACTATAATTAATTAGAAGTCTAAAAGGTAGTATTATATAATAACTTTAAGTATAGAAGTAAAGCTCTTTATATTAAATTATAGCCCCTCCCAAGCACGAGGTAAAACTGCTTAGTATTTTATAGCCTAATGCCCTATTCTTTTATCTTCTTCTTATCTACCTTATAAATCTTATTATTTATATTGCCTTTACTTTTTAGCATTTTTTCCCTTATAGTATAAATACTATTAATTATCTTTAGGTTAGATTTATCTTTACTTCCCTTCCCTTTACTTTTCTTTTCTTTTACTATATTATTTAATATTTTAGATAAGGTAATGTCCTTTTTATTACCCTTAGCTATACTATTATCTAATTAGTTAGGGGTTAATTAGTTAATTAGTAACGCAAAACCTACCTAGCGATTTAAATTAAATTAGAGATAAGTAAGGATAAGTTATATTTAGTTTACCTTAGAGCTTTAAAGCATAAGTAGTAAGCTATAAGATAGAAGAGATATAAAGAGATAGAATAAACACGGTTACAGAGGAAGGGGGAATTGCGTTAATTTATACTATAAGCAAAACTCGAACGAATTTAAGTTTAACTGCGGTCGCGAATTATGACTGTATTCGCAAAGCTTACGCTAACGTAGCTATAAAGTTTATTACAAACTTTGCTCTAACCTTATAGCCCCCTGTATTTATAACCTTAGAGCTTATTTATTACTATAGCTATAAGAATTTGGTTATTAATTGTTTTACTAGCTAGGTATTGCTAGTAATAATTATGTGTTGTAATAAATTAGATGCATTGGCTATAACCAATGATACTAAAAAAATTATAAAAATCAATATTAAATTATAGAGTATATATCTCTAGGGAGACTACTTTATAGTATTAGTATATAGGTTCCTTTACTATTAATTATTTAGTCTAATAATAAGTAAATAATTTATATTATAAAGTGTAAGGAAGGAAGGCTTTAAACTAGCCTGAAGTATCTTAATATAAATTAAATATAGATTTATAAGTAATATACCCTAGGTAATATTAAGGTAAATTAGTTAAAGACCTTTAAGATACTTACTAATAGCTTTATAAAGCCTTTATTAAGTTAAATATATAGGGATTTTTATTATTAAATTAGCTTATAAGAGATTCCTATATAATTATAATACTAGGAATTCATTATAATCTTTTCTAATACTTATAAACTCTAGCTTTAATAGATATCTTAGCTAGGGGGGTGTGTTAGGGAGAGTGCCCTTAAAGCCTAGGATATATAAAGGTAATATATACTAACTAAGATAAAACCCTTAGTAAGATAATAGGTAAAGATAATATATTAGAAGTACCTCTATAGACTAGTTATTACTATAGCATACTATATACCTTTTAGGTATAAAAGTCAGGTGCTATCTGCACCTTTGATTGATCAAATCGAACGCTTTTTATCATCGATTTACACCCCTACCTGACAATCCGTCTACTCCGTAAGTCAGCCCACTAACGTGTGATCCAGGTCACATTATCACATAGCACTAAGCCACCCTAATTAGGCATAGAGCTAGGCGTGGCAAGTAAGCCTATTAATAGCTTAGCAGGCGCTGATTTGCTAGGAAGAAGGCTTAGCTACTAATTAAAGTATATATGCTTAAATAAGTCTAGTATAGTTACACTTAGCTTCTTCTAATTAGTTACTTCTATATCTAGTGCTTTCTTAATATTAATAAGATTAAAAAAATCTTATTCAAGTTAATTCAGAGTGTGGCTTACTTTTTTAGATAAATTCTAGCTAATTAGTAGTTATTAGAATTTATATAGGGACTTACTACAATATGCCTAATTAGGGTGGCTTAGTGCTATGTGACCTGGATCACACGTTGGTGGGCTGACTTACCAGGCAAGCAAGCACAGCTAGGACCGGGGGGTGGACAAACAAGTTTCTCATCCGACTTCATCCAACCACCAAACGCACGATTCCCTCCCTGCGGACTACATGTGCTCTACTCCGTACGCAGGACGCACCAGACATCATAAGCCCATTTCGTGTAGCCAAGCCGCACCAGCCTACCATGTCCACAACACAAAGCTTACTCCGCACATCGCACATGGATGGCAATCCCCCGACGACCGATGACAATGGCTTGGATCCGACATGTCCGGTTCTCCGCTGCGTAATGGCATGGGCCAGAAGTGCGCGTTTCACAAACAGGCAACCACGCCCAGGTTCAAATGTATAAAATACTTACTCTCCGGGCAATCCTCGAGTTGGCGGGAAGACATCGTACAGCAAGTCGTACATGAAAGCAGAGGTTGGCTTATTTACCAGACAGCTTTCATCACCCCCCTCGACAGCTCCCTCGACAGAATGGCCCTCACAGCCCAGCAGATAGCCATCGTCAAGTCGACGGCCCCGATTGTGAAGCAGCATGGCAACACCATCACGGCGACCTTTTACCGAAACATGCTCGCCGCTCATCCGGAGCTGAAGAACTACTTTTCCCTTCGAAATCAACAAAGTGGTGCGCAGCAGGCTGCCCTGGCCAATGCCGTCTTCGCCTACGCTGCTTACATCGATGACCTGTCGAGACTGAGTCACGCTGTGGAGCGCATTGCCCACAAGCATGCTTCTCTGTTCATCAAGGCAGATCAATACCCCATTGTTGGTAAATATCTGGTCGGCGCATTCGCCGAGGTTTTGGGGGATGCCTTGACGGCAGAAGTCGCCGACGCCTGGGTCGCCGCCTACGGCCAGCTCGCCGATGTTTTCATCAACAGGGAGAAGCAGCTGTACGATGAAGCTGGCGACTGGCAGACGTGGCGCGACTTCAGAATTGTCAAGAGAGAGACGGAGACTGCTCGCATCGCCAGCTTGTACTTGGAACCCGTCGATGGGAGACCATTGCCCGCGTTCAAGCCCGGACAGTACGTCTCGGTCCAACTTGCCATCCCAGAACTCGACGGGCTGCTGCAGAGCAGACAGTACAGCTTAAGCGTCGCCCCGGAGAGTAACATGAGGCAGTACCGCGTATCTGTCAAGGAGGAAAAGGTTGACGAGGCCAACGGCACCACACGGGATCTAGCCGACGGCAAGGTCCCCGGGGTTATCTCCAACAGGCTGTATCGATACCAGGTCGGTGACGAGATTCGAGTCAGCCCTCCGCGGGGCGAATTCTTCTTCGATCCCGTCTCCGCCACGCCTGGCACACCCGTTGTTCTTCTGTCCGTCGGCGTGGGAGCTGCTCCCCTGGTGTCCATCCTTGACTCCATCCTCCAATCGTCCGATCCAGCACGACCCGTCACCTGGGCTCAGGCTGCCCGCCACGTAGATGCCTTGTGCTTCCGCAAGCACATGAGCGAAATCGCCGGCAAAGCCCATGACAACAACAGCAACATCAAGCGCGCCGTGTTTGTCAAGAATGTCGCCGAGACGGACGAGAAGGGCACCGAATACGATCATGAGGGCCCGCTGAGCCTGGGAAAGCTTGCCGACGACGGCGCCTTGCATCTGGAGAACGAGGCGACCGAGTACTACATTTGCGGACCAGAAGAATGGATGGTCCAGATGAGAGATGAATTAGTGGTGGGCAGGGGAGTGCCCTTGGCGCGCGTGCATCTTGAATTGTTCAGGACCGGAGACGTGTAGACAGACAGTTGGGTAGATGTTTCGAACCATGCGATTTTCTCTTGCATTTCAGAAATATTATTCGAGTTGGTGCGCATCATGAACGCCGGAGAACAGCATCTTATCTAGCTGGAAGCGGCTACCCATCCATGTCCAAATTCCAAATTCCCTGTTTCCCTGTGAGGCGGAGGCGTCCACCCGGCGTCCACCCGGCGTCCACCCCACCTTGGCCCAGCACCAGCAAGCTGGTGACGTCGTCCAATCAATGATGCAGATGAGGCTCATCGAAAACGCACCAGACCTCGTCAGACGTCAATGACTAAACCCGCATTTTTTTCACCCGTGTCTTTGCATCTCACTGTTTTCGCCCAAGTGACCTCAAGTGACCTCGTCCCGTCCGAAACGATGCCATCGCCCGCGTAACCCGTGCGCCCTCTTGAATGCTGCGTGTGACGCGACGCACCGCGCGGTCCGGTTCGGTTCCTCACGGTACTCGCTCATCGTTCAGCGTTGACCAACTTTGCCTAGAGGCCTCGCAAAGGGACGAATCTGAAGAGCTGGAACAAGCTGAAACGGGCTAGAACGAATCGAATCGAAAACCAGCGGGTTCGTTTGTCCTCCTAATGTACAGTGCTCGTTCTCGGCCGACCCCATCATGACGAGACATCCGAGCCGACCCAAGCTGGTGGTGCTGCCAAAGCACGACGTGGCCACCAGACAAGCATCAACGGGGTCATTCCACGCCGGCGCCCCCATCCCGTCAATAGTTTCGTTCCGTCGCCAGACGTCCGCCCATCGATACCAGACGTTCCCCGTCCAGCCGCCCAAGACGCCCCTGGAAGCTCCCGTCCCCAGCTCCCAGTCGAGCTCTGCCTCCTCCCGGTCCTCGTCGCCCGACGACCATGGCCGCGACCACGACGAGACACCCCTGCCAGTGCGGCAGCTGCTGCTCCTGGCCTTCCTGTCGCTCTCCGAGCAGACGGCCCTGAACTCCATCGGACCATATCTCCCCGCAATGGTGGCCTCGATGCCCGGTGTGCCCGATCAAAAGGGCGGCTTGTACGTCGGCACGCTCGCCAGTGCGTTTGCGCTGGCCCAGCTATCTACCAACTTCCTGTGGGGATACGCGAGCGACATCGTGGGGCGGAAGCCCGTCCTCGTGGCCGGCACATTCTCGCTCATGTGCTGCTTCTGCGCGTTCGGCTTCTGCAGGCAGTACTGGCAGATGGTGCTCGTCCACGCGCTCATGGGCATGCTCAACGGCAACGCCGCCTGCGTGCCGACCGTCCTGGGCGAAGTCACGGACCGGTCGAACCAGAGCCGCGCCTTCACCTATCTGCCGGTGATTTACTCCCTGGGCAGCATCACTGGTCCCGCGCTCGGCGGCTTCCTGGTCAACAAGTTGAGCGACGAGCATCCCTACCTGGGGCCGAATGTGCTCGGCGCCGCGATGCTGGGCCTGAGCGTCATTGCGGTGGGCGGCTGGTTCGAGGAGACGCTCGACGAGAGCGGCGCGAGTCCCTGGAGGCCAGTCTGGGTCACGAGGCTGGTCAGATGGGTTGGTGGCTCCGACGGACCTGATGACCGCAGAGCGTCCTGGAGCTCGCGCCTCGCAGAAGCGTCGGCTACCCAGCAGCCTCTCCTGTCCTCTGCGTCTTCGGCATCTTCGGCGTCGTCGTCGGCATCGTCGTCAGACGGCGAGGCCATCAAGTCTGACGACGGCAGTGCCGGCACCGGCAGCGGCAACGAAAGACCCGTGTGGAAGGACCTCCTGAACTATACCACCCTCATACTCCTGTCCACCTATCTCGTGTTCCAGCTCTCCAACATCAGTTTCAACAGCTTATATCCCATCTTCGCATCGTCCCCCGTCCCAACTGGTCGCAATCTCAGTCCCTCCAACATCGGCTTCAGCCTAAGCGCGGCCGGTCTTGCCACCATCCTGTTCCAAGCCTTCCTCTTCCAGCCCATCAAGTCCAGGATGGGGAACCTGGGATCCTACAGATTCGCCCTCCTCGGCCTCGGCATCAGTCTCCTGCTGATGCCCTGGGTGGGCTATCTCGACGGCGAGCCCCCCTTTGGCATCGCAACCGGAAGGCTATGGCTGTACGCCGAGTTGGCCGTCGTGCTGGTGCTGAAGAACATTTGCGCTGTGGGAGGTTTATCCAGCGTCATGTTGCTCGTGAGTGTGTCCCGCCCCCCCCCCCCTTCTCCTCCATCAATATCGCTCTTCCCATTCCCCTTGTTTTCTTTCTTTCTTTTTTTTTAACCCCCATCAACAAGGCTGGCTGACCTCGACCCTTAAGATCACAAACTCGGCCCCATCGCATGCCAGTCTCGGCACACTGAACGGCGTAGCGCAGACTCTATCCGCTCTCGGGAGAAGTATCGGACCCTTCGTCTCCGGCGGCTTGTTCACCCTCTCGGTGGACATTCGTCCCCACGGCGAGGCTCTCGCGTGGAGTCTGTTCGGTGGCCTCACTCTCTTGGGCTGGTGCCTCTCGCTGTTTATACGTGGCCGTGGTCTGGAGAGCGACGACTGGGATGAGCACGGCGATGAAGAGGGGGGTTAGCTTTGGTTCTTACTCATGCAAGGAGTTTTGGGGGGGGGTCCACATGCACATGCAAATGTTGTTGTGATGTAAAAATGATTACATGGCTATTGCCATCTTTATGAATATATTGTGTGCATATAACTATATAACTACGCTTTGCGGCTATCAGTCCAAATCTTGCTTCATCTCGGTGAGGACCAACCACACCAGGAAAAATGGGAGAGTGAAGAGACAAGGCGAGCACTCGAGGGTTCCTGTGGGCAAAAAACTATCGCCACATCGTCTACTACCAGATCGGAACGAGTCATCCTGATCCTGATCCTGATCCTGATCCTGATACTCATGGGAAATTCGTGAGAGCCGAACGATTCCCTGGGGGTTTGTTGCTATTGCCGGGTAAGAGGAGGAGGGCTGCGCTGCGCTTATCAATGCAATTTGTGATGGCACACATCCTCTTGACGCGGTGTGTTCAAAGGCGAAGTGACGGAGTACAGGGTAGCGTCGGAACAAGCACGCGAACAAACTTCGCACGTTCATCAGCGAGTCAGCCGGGCAACCTGCAAAGAGGCCGGGACGTGAACTAGTAGCTCCGTCACGGCCTCAAAACTACAATGCGTCGGAAACAACCACTCGCGAAGCCTGCCTGGAGCTCGATTTTCCCCATCGCTCAAGGGCTTTCATCCATGAGTTCGAAGTCACGCATGGCACCGTCTCGAGCCGTCGAACGAGACCAGGCCCCGGCCCTTGGGAAACAGAAACAATGAAAGAGAATCCAGGCGTTCCTGAGTTTTGTGCCCTGCCTGAGAGGTATGAAGAGAACTTGGGAGCAAACCCCGCATGTTTTCGTCCGAAGCCATCGCGGTTCACTCGAAAAGCAACCTCAGATTATGTGTAAACGAGCCGAGACAACAGCCTTGCCTCATTTCAACAAGCGGAAATGGTGGGCGTGGAAAGGTACTGCACGCAAGCAGCTTTACCACCGAGCTAGTCGTCGGGCCCGTGTAATCCGTAGGACCGAAATTAAAAGAGCAACTAAAAAAAAAAAAAAAAAAAAACGCGTATCCGCACCCACACTTTTTCAGTGTAGCGGATGTTCATGATTCTTCACGCCCACGTCTAATAGTAAATAAAGTTAATTACAATGTCTATAATAGGTGCGTTTTCCGTGACTTGTAAAGATGTTGACATGATTGAAGATCGCGGGTGCCCTTCTGGCGGGATTACTTATTGTGTCAAGTACAGAGTAAGAATGGTCCGCGTGGCTATGCTCTTTTTGATAAACGAAGAATGTACCTTTCCCGCAAAGCTTGGTGGGAAGATACACGAGCGGGTCCTGAAGATGAACTTATGCATGTACATGTAAAGAACTGACGATCCGGGAACGAAGCTCTTGATGAATTCAATTGATTTAACTGAAGATGTGATGATGGATAAAGAGCAAGCATCCCCTCCGAGAAATCTGTTGAGTGGGGTTTTTGTATTGGGTGGGCCAGGTGCCTCGCACCTGCCCCCCCCCCTTCACATGTAGGAAAAGCGGCGGATGCACACTTCTGCGCAGTGGGGACTTTCGCCCGAGCTTCTCGCCAGCGATCCGGGAGATGGAGCTGAAAATTGTGGGGGACGCGACGCGGGCTGCAGAACACGGGTCGTTTAATCAAAATGCAATACGAGAGGAAATTTCCGCATACAAGGCCATGGCCATCAAGCTCAACAGCATAATGCCAAGTACTATAAGCCGCGACTTGACGTGGAAACAAGAGGAAAAAAAAAAAAGTCAAGAATCCACAATGACATGCTCCGCGTAGAACTACATGCAGACACGCGCGCTGGCCAAGGATAGCGCCGTCGGTGGCTTGCCACATTTGTGCCCGCTCATGATCGAAATTGAGGTACGGATTGATTACATGCTATACATACAGACTAGAATTAGGCCAAGCCACCGTCTCTCTCGTTTTAGGGCTTCGCCACTTTTTGGGGAGAGTAAGATGGGCCCGTCGAAAGAAATGGGCAAGGCGCACTTTCAGGAGGAGAGACCAACCAACAGCACCGGGGTCAAAACAGTACTCCGTACGTTGACTCCTATCATGTCTTGTCGTGAAACCTGCCAGATGCGTTCTTGTAATACGAATCGTTTTCCTTACGCTGCTGTTAATCACCCGTCCGTCCAACTGACTGTCGTTCGTCTGTATCCAATACCAATATACCCAATGCCCAGTACTTGTTGCACGAATCTGGACGCTGCAAACCAGGATGTTACTCACCGTCGACGCATGTACATATTCCTGCCTGGGCATGTTCTTGAGAAGTAATCCGTACATGGAGCGGACATGAGTCATGTGGCAGATGTTATTGCAGATGATGTTGATCAATCCGAGGCCCCGGAGCATGCAAACTGGCAGCTCACCACATTTCAGGGAGTCATCTGTTCCATGGATGACTGACGCGCAGCTGTTACGCGGCACTGTTCACGGCGCAAACAACGGAAATGAGAGTTGGACAACGGCCCATCGCTTACTTGACGGCCGTGCGCAAGAAATGATCTATGTATGTACGGACTACGGATTATGTATGTACATAGTTGTGGGCAGAGCAGAGTGCGTGTGGTCATTATTCCCGGCCTTGCGTCTCTTCGAGCCTGAGAGGGAAAAGAAAATTTCTGTTGCTCGAGGCTGGTGTGGAATAGTAGCCCACTCGTTGAGCCCAGTTTTTGAGCTATTATTTCCCCCCGTTTGCGTGTGCAATCAAGTAATAATGGCCGATCGGGCGATTTCGAGTAAAGCGGCCAGGCCAGGCAGGCCCTGCAAAGACCCTCCTCGCAAGCTGGCCTGGCCTGGCTGGCTGGCTTGGCCACTGTTGGCCCCCGGTCCCCATCACCAGCTTTCAGGAGACGCCCGCCATTGCCAATCCAATCCAGGGGATCCAATCCAGGGGAGACGACGAAATGATCGACAAATACGGAGTAATAATAGTAAGGATAACAAGTTTTGCGGCGCATGGTTTGGCTCGACAGCAGCTGACTGCTCCTTTCCTTTCATCTCGCTTCTGCATGGGTGGAGTATTCTCCGAATTGTCTTCAACAATCGCGGCCGCGTCATCCAATCTTCTGTTACGGCGAAAAAAAAAAAACCTACGACACGGAATACCGCGGGTCGAATCCCCGCAACAAGAGTCTGCGCTGCATCTGCTGGCATTGTCTGGGCCGCTCTTGGTGCCTTGCACTCACATGATGGCCTTCTTGATTGGCACTTGCCTGCTGGGCCGGCCAACCTTCTGCCCATGTACACAACTGCACTGTACTTTGTTGATGTCATTTTCATGCTCCTCTGGGCGACTTGAAGCGTCAATGAGAACGGCGTGCTGGATGATTCCGGCCGTGATCCCTTCCGGATCTCGTCTTGAATGCGGGAAGCCAAGCCCACAGGATGAGTCCGGCGGCGATCCTTTTTTGCACGCAAGCGAAGCGAGCACTAAACTTGGCCAGGGCGCAAGCCAATGACGACCAGAGGCTCGCAAGGCCTCCTCCCTTCCCCACGAAAACAGTCATCGATTGCCAGCCCTTGCGCGGTCTTGGCCTGGTGCAGGTCATTCACAAACCCGCCGCCATCCACGGAGCATGTTCATAAGTCTGCATGCTCCCAGCTCACAAGAGCTAACCAGAAGTTGGCAGGCAGCTCCCCTTCCACTTTCAATTCAAGTCCTGGCCGGGCAGGGTTAGGTCTCAAGGCTGGTGGCGACCCCCCCCCGCCGGGGTAGGAAAGGTTTGCAAGGCGTCATGGCAGGCCACCTTGGCTAACCTGGCCACCGCACAGACCTTTCTCGCCCAATGGCCATGCCCGGTCCCCCCCCCTCGTCCCCACAAAACCTTTGGGGAAACCCGAGCTGTGGCGCTGCTGACGAACGGAACAGCCACGACCCAAACTTCTCACGTTACTTTTTGCATGTCTGGAAGCTCTGGGCCTCTAGCTTCATTTGTTGATGCCCAAGAAAAGGGGAGGGGGGGGGGGCATCGCGGGGTGACACGGTTGACGCGACTGGGTCAGACCGGAGAAACAGGCCATTTCCGGCCGCCCGTCTGTCGTCCTACGGCCTCGTTCCCCAGTTCAAGCCATCAGGCATGGACTTTTTGCGGGCATTGCGGCTGCAGTGCTCCGTATTGCAATGCTTGCGTTATTACAGGCAAGATGGCAAAAGGTTAGATGGAAAAGGAAATTGGCGCTAGCCGCTTGTCAGATGGTGAGTTCCGTTCAAAGATTGGTCGTAATAACGAATTTGTTCTCACTCAGCGGATCACGATGCGAGGCACCGACAAATAGCAGCTTCTTGTTGCCAAGACAATCGATCGAACTAGACCTACACGGTCCCGCTCCATCTATCTGTTGGATGGTGGGTATAGTACCACTGCATCGGCGTGCGTACTCCGTACTGGCAGAAGAAGCCATAGTCCGTTACAAAGACACACAGATGAGGGCTAGGAGCCGCTCTGTAAATATCTTCTTTAGCACTGCAGGGTACATATGTACAACATTCCTACATCACCGCACGGTAGAGTAAACAATCCGAACTCGGCCCGGCACCCCTTTCCCATACATACGTCCTCGTCTGTTTTTAATGCCATGCCATTGACAGGTTCCGCTACCGTCGATTGTACGGTCGAGCTGAGGTCACACAAAAAGAGAAGCAGCCCGTCGTCAGGGAGCACATACACACGCAACAATGATGGGTATGCCGTCGGGACTGGGGAGGGGGTAGCCCTGCAGCTTGGCTTGAACTAGCATTCTACTGTCGACGTTTGCATATCATGTATCAGCTGGTTGCCCCAGACAAATGGCAGGTCCGAGCCGAGAAAGCCTGAGAACAAGGGCCTTGACCCAAAGGCAACCGGTGAGATACATTTCACGGGAGTGTTTCTCGCTACAGAAGAAGCCTTGGAATTCAACTCTGCGAGATATTGTCCCGCCAACATTGTTAGAGACTGAAGCCTCTCTAGATTTGGCCAACATCAGGCCGTCGTCCGTCCAAATGCTTTATTTATTTACTCCATACAGAGCCTCTTATGGATTAGTTTGTGTTGGAGTCTCACGAGGAGTGCGCCTCTCACACGCCCCCATCACAATCAACTGAGCACAAATTTAGCTGCAGCTGCGCCACGGTCTAGCTTACGGAGTAGTAGTCGGCCAACCCTGTCCCCTTCCTTTGTTTTGATGGAACCGATGGAACCCGCTAGTGCTCCGTACGGACCTCCTATTTCCTCGGCCGTCAGCCAGCTGCTGCTGGACGGCGCAGGTTACCGCAGTTGCAAGCAGACTGGAATGAATCTCCATTCCCCACTCCGCCGACGGAAAAGGAGTGGGCCACCTTGGGTGGACACGAATAAGATCCTGTACGGACTACATGTACGGACTACTCCGTACGGAGTTATGAACACAGGATCTGTGGGGCGGGGCGGGGCGGATGGGATGGGTGGATGGCTTCAGCCGCCTCAGGAGCATTCGAGCATTGGAGCATCGAGCATCGAGCAGTCCTCCGTAAACGGTTTCTCACCCCGATCAGGCGATGGCTCGGGGATGGTGTGGTGTTGGTGTTGTTGTGGTAAAAGGTCCTTGTGCGAAAATGTACCTCGTGCCTGCGCCCCTTCCTCCCCTCCTCCTCTTCGTTGCCCCAGGTACTCCATATGTATTCTTTTTAGTGCTGAATAATAGAAGCCTCGGCAAGGAGTGTATTTTTGGGCTGTGGAATTAGCCTTCGACTCGGGCTGGTGAAGTCGTCACCCCCATGAGCCCCATGGAGGCCGGAAAGGTATAAACTACCTCCCCTTCCCCCCTCCCCCAGACGTCTTTTGTTCCCTTTCTTCCTCATCCCGCTACTCTGTTTCCAACCAGCACAAAAACCACAATCGTTTTCTGTTCAGGTCTCACAGACACATACATTCGTTCCCAAACAGCAAGCCTTTTCAAGCCACAACCGTCAAGATGAAGTACTCTGCCGCCATCGCTGTCATCGCCGCCGCCGGCGCCTACGCCGACCTCCAGGCTGTCAAGTCTGTTTTGTCTGACGTTTCCCAATCCATTGACAGTCTCAACACTGCCGCCAACGGCTTCAACGGCAACGTTGATGGCGTCAAGTCCAAGGCTGATGATCTTGTTTCCACCATCAAGAAGGGCAAGACCACCGTCGACGGCTCTTCTGACCTCGAGCTTCAAGATGCGATCGGCCTGACCGACCCCGTCCAGTCTCTCACCAAGAAGGGTCAGTCCCTCGTCGACAACTTCAAGGCCAAGCGCTCTGAGGTTGAGAAGGCTGGTGCTTGCGGCACCGTCCGCGATGAGCTCAAGGACATCAACGACAACTCACAGGCTCTCATCAAGAGCGTCGTCTCCAAGGTCCCCAAGGAAGCTCAGTCCATCGCCCAGAGCCTCGCCTCCGGCCTGACCAAGGTCCTCTCCCAGGCTCAGGACGACTTCTCCGAGTCCAACTGCAAGAACTCTGGCAGCTCCAGCCAGACTGGCGGATCTTCCCAGACCTCGGCCCAGACCTCGGCCGCTGCCACCGCAACGGAGACTGGCAGCGCTACCATCCCCGCCACCACTCTCGCCCCTACCGCCACCGGTGCCGTCCCTACTCACCCCAACAACGGTACCACTGGTGTCAATCCCCCCGTCACTGCCGGTGCCTCTTTCCTGGCCCCCGCTGGTGCCCTCGTCATGGCTGTTGCCGCCGCTCTTCTGTAAATGGAAGACGTCAACTCGATGACAGTTGGGACCAATGCACCAAAGACTTATTTGCTTGGATGCTCGATCAATTGTTTATTTGCCGCACCTCGACTTAATATCCCGATCAAAACGCCAAATGGCTTCCTGTAAAAGGTTTAATGTAACATAACGGGAGAAAACATTTATACTTGTCTTGGGCAAAACCTGCTTCTCCTATGTCTTGATGTGTTTGTGTCTGTCGATTAGCTAGAGAGCGTCGACCTCGGTCACGCAGACCACTTAATTAAGCACGGCATGCGACGTGGTAATAAAAAATATCGCCATCCACTCATCTCGTTCGCCCTCCCATGACAGTGACGATATGACGTGAATGTGGCCCCTGTTTTTTCCGAGTTGGTGCCAGAATCAAGCTGTCTGACTTTTAAGAAGCCGGCCCAAATTCGAATTCCGCGCCCAAGCAGCTTTCCCTATATCTGTCTCGATAAACACGGAAAGCAAGTGTAGCAAAGTCACGCGGCCCCGAGGTGGATTGTCCACCGCTCCATCAACCATTGACAGACAGACAAGGAAATATTGGTATACTATTTTTACGTCAGTCCTGATCATCAACCCTGTGAGCCCTCGGGCTACGGGGTAGGGCATGTTGTCGTTGATTTTGACTCTCAGCACGTGTGTCGATAAATCGTCGGTAAGATCCGATCAAGATTTACTCTGCTGGCTTTTGTTCCGAGAGGGGTGGTTTTGGTCCGAAGAAACACGCACACGCACACGTGGCTGACAGATCGTGGGTTGCAACCCGTGGGCATGGATGGCATCAACGCGAGGTTTCTGGCGATGGGATGGAATGGCGTTGCGTTGGAGACACGTGCTTGCACATGTGATGCACGAAAGCGGCCCGGTCGGGGGTGTTTGAATGGAATTGGTTCGAGTTGATTGGGGACCGGGGACCGTGCGTGTCAGTAGCCAGATGCTGGAAAAGAGGGAATCGATCTAATATACGCGGTTGGTGATGGATTCATTGGGATCTGTTCTTTTTTGCAGTCTGTTTCTGCAAAGTGGTAGGTTTAACTGGATTTTATTTTTTTAAAAAAAATTCTTGTCCAACTTGAAAATGCGTCAAGTGTGGCGTCTGTGTTCCTGTGGCTCGGACAGTTCCTTGCGGCTACGCCACAGCAGGCTTGTAGCCTCTGCTTGCTCCCCCCCCCCCCTTATTCCCGTCTTGTCTCGACAACTTTGTCATCACCTTGATTTTGTCCGCGCCGCTGGGTTCTTTGTACATTCTCTTCATCACTTTCGCTTCTTTCACTCGTTCAATCAACCCCTTTTAAATCGACATGTCTGACAAAAAGAGCGACGACGCAATGCTGGCTATGCCCGCGAGCGGCAGCCGCGCCAGTGGGAATGCCAAGGCCGTCCCCTTTCCCGTCTTCGCGCCTGCAAAGCCGAAGACGGATGCGTTGAAGGGAATAACGTCGATTGATAATAGCCGCGGGGCTTCAGTACTCGCGTATTGTCTGAGTTCGATGAGCATGACGATCGTGAACAAGTATGTTGTCTCCGGGTCGAACTGGAACATGAACTTGCTTTACCTTGCGGTGCAGGTACGTTGCCCCCCCCCCCCTCTGGCATGTACCTTTGTCGCGATTTGGTAAGACGTGGAAGTGCGCTGATTGAAGAAGTCGATTGTCGGCACTCTTGCCATCGTCATGTGTAAGCGGGCCGGCATGGTCAAAGACTTGGGTCCATTTGACTCGCAAAAGGCCAAAACTTGTGCGTACCGTACCCCCTTGTGTGTTTTGTAGTCGGTGTTCGTGACAAAAGCCCGTCAGCTGAATGGTTTGTTCATTATATTGAGTAGGGTTCCCCATCGCGTTGTTACTAGTGGCCATGATCTACACGGGTAACAAGGCTTTGCAGTACCTCTCCGTCCCCGTCTACACCATTTTCAAGAACTTGACCATCATCGTCATCGCCTATGGAGAGGTACTATGGTTCGGAGCTCGCGTCAGCCCACTGACCCTCGTCTCCTTCGCCATGATGGTCTTCAGCTCCGTCATTGCCGCGTGGGCAGATGCCAAGAGCGCATCTACTGCTGCTGCCATGGCCACGCTGAACGCTGGCTACGCGTGGATGGGTATCAATGTGTTCTGCGCTGCCTTGTACGCGCTGGGCATGCGCAAGATCATCAAGAAGACTGGCTTCAACAACTGGGAAGGTATGTCCTGCGCTGAATCGGCCTACAGGCGTGGACCTGCCGCTAACAACGTCGGATCAGTCATGTACTACAACAATCTTCTCACCATCCCCGTGCTGATCCTCTCGTCGCTTCTCGTCGAAGATTGGTCCTCCGCCAACCTGAACAGCAACTTCCCGGTGGCGTCTCGCAACAGCATGGTCGTGGGAATGATCTACTCTGGTCTCGGGGCCACTTCGTCCACCACCTACGCCATGGTCGGGGCTCTGAACAAGCTTCCCGTGGCCATCCTTGGCATTGTTTTCTTTGCAGCGCCGGTCACGTCTGGTAGCGTGTTGGCCATCTTTTTGGGCTTCGCGAGCGGCATCGTGTATACTGTCGCCAAACTGCAGAACAAGGACAAGCCCCAGCCCGCTCTGCCACTCACCAACAAGCGATGATTCTGCTATTCGTCTGGATATCGTTCCCCTTCTTCTGCTTTTGGCTTGGGTGCTCACCGCATCTACAAGATGTACATGAAAAAGTCGCATAGGTCTTTATTGGGGGATATGGCGTTTCACGGCTCGGAAACCCAAATTTCACATCTCATAGCATTCTCGTGAGTGGTGCCAAAAAAAAAAAAGAGGTACTGAGTTGAGTCCTGGTTGGACTCATGAATCACTCGAATGGGGCGTCATTTTGAAGGTCATGGCGTTGGGATTGAACAGACGAGTAAAACAAAGATAGTCTAGGCACGAGGGCAAGGCAATATACGCTTTATTGAGATTGGGAGAAGATGAAGATGCATTCCGCTGCTGTGTGACTGGGCACTGAAAGCAGGCCAAAAGATGATAGGCTAAATGAATGAGCTTGTATTCTTTAAGTTCTCAGCTAGCGTGGCCCCATATTATACGGAGTACTGTGCTCATCCATTACCTAATCCATTCTCCACCTCAATAGCACCGAAAGTGGATGCGCCCGCCACGGCAAAACCCCGGCGAATTTACACCCTCGGGGTATTTCGTTCTTCAGCTGCAGCTCTCCAAAATTTGTTCATCACGCAACGCCCTCCCAAGTCGCCCACAATGTCCATGTTTCGAGCAAAGAAGCTCGACCTAGGCTGCTTCGTCAAGGCCCGCACCATCAGGGACCACACGAAGCGCAAGGTCTTTGAGCAGTTCGAGCCCGAGAGGTATGCAACGCCGTTGCTCCAACCACGGGGGCGTTTGCGCCATTGCGATTGAGGGGAAATGCAAGGGGGGGCCCTATCGAAGCATTCTCCGGGAGTACTGACGACTCTCGCGAGAATAGACAAGCTCTTCGGTACATCATCCGTAACACGACGCTCGCGCCGAGAGTCCGCGCCGAGGCCCAGCTCCAGCTCACACAGATGCATGCGTACACGAGACCGACGCAGATCCGAAATCGATGTATAATGGGGGGCCAAGGGCGTGGTGTGCTGAGTGATTTCAAGATGACGAGGGTGAGAGTTCCTTTTTTTTTTTTTCTGATGCGACGCCGTCGATTTCTCGTGCAACATACCTACCTACCTCCCTAGGCTGCGTGGGGCAAGAGCTGACTTGGCCATTAGTTCAACTTTAGAATGGAGGCGATGGCGGGGAATTTGCCGGGCGTGAAGAGGGCGAGTTGGTAGATTGTGGTTGCTGTGCACTTGTTGCATGATGGGTTGGGTCGGGACGTACGTACCTGGGGTGGTCTAGATATATCGAGTCGATGATGGATATATCAATTATACTCTCAATCAAGACCGAACGTTTAGAGTGAGAGTTATTAATTTTTCTTTAAAAGAAAAAAAAACTTCCAAAGTCAATTGAGTATGCTCTCAGTCTGAACGTTTATTTTTGATTCAATCAATCATCCCGTATTACACGGTATGGTCGTTTCAATTACAAGCGTGTGGGGGTAGTCGCAACACTCGCATGTACGTGATGGCAGTCCTTCGTACAAAATGCTATATGCGCCATCCTGTGATGACGCTGGCGCGCAATTACAAACGTGAAGACGACGGGAAAGGCCATCAGCGACTACGACATTGAGTGTCAAGATTCAAGAAAATGAACCAAGCGTGGATTGCTGACGCATGTCAAAGTAAAAGTGGACCCCCGTTGCAACACCTGCATCTCTCGGCCCGCTTCGCCAACTCGTATTACCAAAAACCTGCTCCGGACATCTTTTTCACCTCAACCCTCGAACCCATCAATAACACTGCCGCGCGAAACACGTAGCCATCATGGGTGGCGGCGATCTCAACCTCAAGAAGTCCTTCCATCCCACCCTGCGGCGAAATCAACAAGCCGTCTGGGATGAAGAGCAAAAGGCACTCGCCGAGCGCAAGCGCACCCAACAACGAGTCAACGAGATCAAGGAGGAGCGCGCAAAGGAAGAGCTGCAGCGGCAGCTTGAAGCCGCAGGTGGAAAGAAAAGAGTAGATCGAGTCGACTGGATGTACCAAGGCCCCACCGATGGCCAAGTTGGTACGAGCGAGGAAACCGAGGCGTATCTTCTCGGAAAGCGAAGAATCGATAATCTCATCAAGGGCACGGAGCACAAGAAGTTGGAGAAGGCGGCTGGGGAGGACAGCTTCATGGCTCTTCAGAATGCGAATTCAGCGAGAGATACGGCTGCCAAGATCCGAGAAGATCCCTTGCTGGCGATCAAGCGACAGGAGCAGGCTGCCTACGAGGCCATGATGAACGACCCGATCAGGCGGAGACAGCTGCTGTCCTCGATGGGCGTCGAGGATCCGAAGAAGACGGAGAGATCGGGGGACAGAGAAGGAAGGCGTAGAAAGAGGCATCGGAGGCACAGAAGCAGGAGTCGAGAGAGAGATTCGGGGGATGAACAAAGGGGGCACAGAAGGCGACACAGATCCCACTCGCGGTCTCGAAGTCCTCGACGAAATCGCCAGGAGGGGGATGACGACGAGCATTGGAGGAGGCAGAGACGACGTCGGGATTCCGGCGAGGATCGAAGCCCACGGCGGGCAAGAGATCGGTCTCAAGACCAAAGGCGCCATGGCAGTCCGCGACGCGGACGCGATCACGATCAGGATGATCCGCGAGATAGGACACGTAATCACAGCTCACATCGGCCAAGAGGCTGTTCGCAAGAACGAAGACATGCTCGCGGGAACAGAGAGGATGACTGGAGGGCACGGAGTTGCAACGGGAACGTGAGCGGACATCGCTTCAATGGCAATGGTAATGGACACAGCAGCAACCGACCATGGGAACAGCCCCGCGCCAATGAGGAAGACCGAGAAGCAGAAAGGACTCGTAAACTGGCGGCCATGCAATCCGCGGCCTCGGAGCTGGATCAGGAGCGCGAGAAGCGCCTCGCTGCTCTAGAGGAGCAGGAACGCGCGGCCAGGAAGGCGGATGCGAAGGCTCGAGAACGAGAGGGAGAGAGGGGTTTTGTGAACGATTTGCATAAACAGGCTGGGAAGCTGGATCTCGGAGAGCGAATGGGACGGAATCGGCAGAGATACCAACGAGATGATGACTAGAGTTGCACTGTATTGACATGTGTCATGATCTCGAGGTAGCTAGCTCTATTGACCATGCGACGCATATTACGTGTGCCGTGCTGTGATTTGTGTGTCTGTGTGGCAATTGGTGACTACAGTAATCCGTAAATAGACTCTTTATTGTCAGTTTTAACCAGTCACAGCCAAAGCATATTACCCACGATGGTCAGACTTCCAGGAACAAGATTCAAGGTTGCGCCATGCTGCGAGCAAGCATGTGCGCGTGGCCGATTGAACGGAACGTTTGCGGCGGCGAGCCATTGTAATAATTTTAGTATGTACGGATTACTCCGTACGAACTAAAACAAGACAATGAATGCCAGGGGGCACCACACTAAAAACATCCGCTGGCATCGATGCTGTTGGCCCCAGCCAAGTCGTTTTCGTTCTACCGAGTTATTATGGAGCACTGAAATGGGCAACTTTGGGAGATTGATTTAGCGGGTTCGGTGTTCCGTGGCGGCGGGAGCCAGGCGTGAGCCCACTGTTGCCCCCTTGTTGCTCCCCTGTGTCCCCCCTGTGTCCCCACCTGTTGCCCCACCTGTTGCCCTGTTCAAGCTTCGTGTCACAACTGCGCCTTTGCACTCTGAACGAACCTTGCTTCGTCCGACTGATGAACTACGGACGTATGTATTACTTGACACTTTGTTTGGCATAGACTGTGTACTCCATCGTTGTCCTCCTCCATCGCCACGGACACGACCGACCACGACCGACCACTCTGCTTCGTTACTCGTTCGGGCCACCCAGCTGGCTCCAGCATCTGAACCTCCGTTAAACTAGTAGAGCACGCGTCACTCCCTTCTCCCTTTCTCGTCGTTCATCCTCGTTCAAATCCCGTCCAAATCCCGTCCAAATCCCGTCGCAGGGGACCTCCTCCCTCGCGAACGGCTCCGCGTCACACCAGTTTTCCTCACCTGGCCTCGCCACGCTGCCGTCAACCGTCAACCGTCACCCGTCACCCGTCACTCTCACGACGTCACGACTCAGTCCGCACCAACGTGGTTCGCGCGCGACCGAGCAAACAGACTGCGATCCTCGTTCCTTCTGACCCTCATCAAAGGCCATCGAGCCAGCCCAGCTTCCTTTCGAGATGCCTCTCTGCGGCGGATCCAAAACAGTCCAGCGTAAGCTGGTGCTTCTGTACGTACCCCATTCCACGGAAGAGTGAGAGGCGCGTGACGCGATCAAGGGCACAGCTGCTCGGGGATTCTCAGATACAGATAGATGCAGAGGTAGCTAACCCGGCGAAACAGAGGCGATGGTGCATGTGGCAAAACATCACTGCTCAACGTCTTTACCAGAGGGTAAGTGTCCCGTGGACCTGCAAACTCGTGGGGGTTCGCAAATGAAGAATGATGACTGACGGAACGCAATCAGATACTTTCCCACTGTGTACGAGCCAACCGTTTTCGAAAATTACGTACACGGTATGATTGCTAAAGAAGAAGCCGTGCTCAAGCCACACGTTGGCTGGGCTGTTGTCGCAAAGAGAAGAAAGGGCCCGCTAACCGCCGAATTGCAGATATTTTCGTCGACAACGTGCACATCGAGCTGTCGCTGTGGGATACAGCTGGTCAAGAAGAATTTGACCGACTGCGCTCCTTGTCATACGGTACGGTCGCTCCCACCTTGCCAGCGCGCTTTGTGCGTGCTATACTCGTGACGTAGTATCGACTTCGTTGGCCGACTCAACTAACTTGATGACGGCCCAGATGACACCGATCTGATCATGCTCTGCTACTCGGTCGACAGCAAGGACTCCCTGGAGAACGTCGAGTCAAAATGGGTCGGTGAAATTGCCGATAACTGCCCTGGCGTCAAACTCGTCTTGGTCGCTCTCAAGTGTGATCTTCGCGAGAAGGGCGGGGATGACGACGATGGAGAAGATGGCGCAGCGGCGTCCACACTACCTCCCGAAGTTGCCAACATTGAGCGCCCCGCCGGACCGTTGATCGAATACGACAAGGGCCTCGAAGTTGCCAAGCGGATAGGGGCATCACGGTATCTCGAATGCTCAGCCATGAAGAATCGGGGTGTCAACGAAGCATTCACCGAAGCAGCTCGTGTCGCCTTGAGCGTGAAGAAAGAGAGGGATGAGAACAAATGCACAGTCATGTGAGAAAGACACGTATGAAGCACACGTGCACCGACGAATGCAAATATCCCGAAACATGTCTCGACCATCTTGCGCCCAAATCTTTCACCTTGATCCAATGATGCGACCAAATCTTACTCCTACTATCTATTATTTTCTCCCATTGCCCAGACACCCTGTTTCTCTGCGCAAGATTGGACTGAGCATATGGGCCACCACGAAACGATTCAGCTTCCCTCTTGCTTCATCGTTCGAACATTGAGGAGGAACACGCCAGGGCTCCCTCCCTACCGGGGCACTGCTTTTCTTCTCTATATACTCGCGGCCCCTCCGGATGGCGTCATCTGATAGCGCCCGCAATTTGCCAAAATAACTAATCCGTATGGAGTGGGTTCTCTTCCGATGAGCGGTCAAGGATGATGCCCCTTGACCCGGGCATGAAACTTCGGCGTTATTCTACATGATGATTCTCTAATTTTAAACTCTACGGAGTACTTGCCCTTTATTTGATCGCTCTCTTGCGCACCTGTTTTTTCATTTCAGATTTCACCTTCACTTTGCGTCTTTGCTTTGCGTCATGAGGATGACAACGGAGTAGTTCTGTGGGCTTTAGCATAAAGGATGGTGCGTTTTGCATGGCCGACTTGGCTTAGACATGCCTTGTTCTTATCACTTAATCGTCTATTTTTTTTTTTTTAAAAAAAAACATGCTTGGCAGCTTGTCCTGCTTCTGAAATTGTGTGTCCCGGCTCTGCGGACGTACTGCGTCACCAGCCTCCCGCCAGACACGATGATGCTGCTTGTTTAATCCCTAGTCCGTAGTAGAATACATGAACAGGCCCAATTCAATACCACCCACCGCCGACAAAGGCCCTCCTGCTGTCCCCTACCAATTGACCCGAGACACATGTGCCGCAAGGGTCCAAACGAGCCCTTTTTCTGCGTGGATATGCCATCGATTGGCCACCAAAGGGCGAATGGTCATGGCTGAATTGCCCTGCACCTGCACCTGCACCGTCACCGACGTTATGGGATGATCAACTAGTTGTTGCTGAAGCAGGTTTTCCTGGGGCCATGAATCGATTAACTCACCGGCGGCTTCCCCTCATATTATCTGCTTGGCGGCAATCCGTAGAACTCAACGCAACACATTTGCAACATCTGCTCCGTACTTTTCCCATGCCGTGACCAACCAACACGGCAGTACGGTCGCACGGCCTCTTCCAACGAAGCCGGTCTCCCGTCGGTGCCGGCACCGTGTCCACGCGAAGCATCGCTTCTGGCTCATCCGTCTCGTCGGGCCACGGCAGGACTGGCAGCGGAGGGGGCCTGCTCTCCAAGCTCCGCGGGGACGGGAGCGGGAACGGGGACGTCGATCCGAGTATTCTCGAGGCGAGAGAGAGGGTCATGGACGCCGAGCAGGCGGAGAGAAAGGCGAATAGGGCGCTGGAGCAGGCGAGACTGAGGGTCAGGGAGGCGAGAGGACACGCGAAGAGGGTGGAGAGGGAGGCGGAGGAGGACGCGAGGAGGGCCAGGATCAAGCAGGCTCATGCGAAGGAGATCGCGAAGAGGGGGGGGATTGGTTTCTGTCCGCGTATATAATAAAATAAATCCATGACTTTTGCCATCGCGAAATCTGGTATTCGTAAATCGTGCATCATATCGGCGAACCACGCCACAGGGGAAAATAATCTGGCGCGTCTGCCGAGCAATGACGTCGCTTGAATTCGTAGATCTAGCCGTTTGTATTACGGGGTACTCCGAACGGTGTAGCTCGCCAAAGACATGTCGGTGGTCGGGGGGGAGGGGGCATTCCTTGGCGGGACGATTTCTGTGCGCGAATTTGCACGGGAATCTTCTTGCTACCCGGGACGAAAGGCGGCATGCCGAGATTGTGTGCGTGATCAACAGTTCTTTCGAGGTCTGCTCCGTTCCGTTGGGGCCGTTCGGATCAGGCATTCTTTTGGCGTCAACGGAGGGTCGTATCCTGGGCTGCTACTGATGCGCCAAGTGAGGTCATCTTGTCTTCCGCGAGATTTGCCCTAATGTTTTTTTTGTGTATCACAATGTGATGTGGATGTGGATGTGCTAATCCTGGCGACGGGATTGGCTGGCTTCGCTGACTCCTGCCTCGTTTTGGTGAGAATCCAAGGCAAGTGCCACCGAACGAACCATTGAAGCCCCACAAGCCGCTGGCTCGCCCCTGAGATGTTGGTGGGGCTCTCGCCAAGCTTGGACTCACAACAACATGGGCATGGACATTGTCGTGTCTCATAACAGATCCCGAGGTATGGCGGCGAACAGGGAAGCGGGAAGCGTCTGGTCATCGATGCCATTCCGCCACTCAAGCTCCCCCAACCTTCAAATCCCCCGACTGCCAAGCGCCGGCTGGGACATGCCACCTCCATCCTCTTCGTGCCGTTGACGATTGCCACTCCTTTGCATACACCCGTCTGGAGACGACCGACATTCATTCATTCTTGATTCTCGATTCTCGATTCTCGATTCTCGCATTCTACAAGCTACTTATTTACGACGATAACACAACAACCCTCTCTTTGTATCAGTTCCACGTCAGAAGACGCGCCAAGCATCGGAGAACTGTGATCCTCTGCTGGAGCAGAGGCTCCCCCATCTTCGAGATTTCCTTATCATGTTGTGCAAATCGTTTCTTGCCGCGGCGGCCCTGTTGGGCCTTGCCACCGCCCAGGTTCACACTGACTGCAATCCCATGGAACGCGATTGCCCTCCGAACCCGGCATTTGGAACCGATCATCTCTTCCACTTCAACTCGACTCTCGACAGTGCCTTGTGGGAGACGACAGCTGGCAATGTCAATTACGACGCCAGCAACGGTGCTTCCTTCACCATCGCCAAGCAGGGCGACTCACCCACACTTCGCACCAAGTTTTACTTCTTCTTTGGTCGCTCAGAGATATGGCTCAAGGTGGCCCCTGGCCGGGGAATCATCAGTTCCATGATGTGGCTCAGCGATGACCTCGACGAGGTTGACTGGGAATTCTTGGGCTCCAACAAGAGCTTTGCTACAACAAATTACTTCGGCAAGGGTCGCCAGGACTACAAGAACGGCGGCTCGCACCCCATGTCTGGCATGCAAGATGATTTCCACAACTACACGACTTTGTGGACCAAGGAATCGATACAGTGGTTCATCGACGGTAACCACGTGCGCACTCTGAATGCCAAGGACGCCAACAGCACGCAAAACTTTCCGCAAACTCCCATGCGCATGAGTGTCGGCATTTGGGCCGGTGGCGACCCATCACTGCCCGAAGGCACTCGTCAATGGGCTGGTGGTGACACCGACTACGCTTCTGGTCCTTACACGATGCACCTCAAGAGCGCTCAGATTACCGACTTCAGCACCGGCAAAGATTACACGTACGGCGATCGCTCCGGTAGCTGGGAAAGCATCAAAATCGCCGCCGGGAATTCCACCGCACTCGATGCGCTGAACAAGCGACCCGAAAAGTCCATTGGCGAGAAGTGGAAAGATCTATCGTCAGGGGCCAGAGCAGCAGTCTATGCAGCAGGTGCCGCTGTTGCTGGTCTAGCTCTCGGCGCACTGCTCTGGTACTACATTCGACAGCGACGAATCGGCGCCGCTGAAGCCAGAGCAGTCCAAGAACGCGAGCTCGAAGAAAGACGCGAGAACGAAGCGTTCCGAAAGCGCGGCGTCAACCCTGACGGATTCACAGCCCACGGGCAGGAGTACAATGCTCACGAGTTTCGCGCACAAGGTATGAGTGATGACAGCTCATACCATGTGCCGGACTCGAATCCCTTCGACGGACCTTTTGATGAGAAGAACCGACTTGGAAGCAGTGCCAGTAATGCAAGCGGAATGATGGGCGGCGGCGCCATGGGAGCTGCAGGAGCCATGCGCGGGCAGCCAGGCCGTGCTGCAAGCCCTGCTCCTTCGAGCCATCACGGCTTCGATTTTGGCGTCCCGCCCAGTCCAGGCATCCCTCCACGCTCTCAAAGCCCCGGCATGCAATCCCAAACACCGCTGATGCGTTCCCCGAGCCCAGGCATGCCCGTTCAACAAGGGGCGCCCCGTCAGCACCAGATGCGAAGTGGTTCAGCACCCGGTGGCTACTCGCGCATAGGATCACCCGGACCGCAGGAAAGCTACGGAATGCAGAGGATGCAAAGCCCTGGCGCAGTCAACTCGCAGAGGAGCTTTACCGATAACCAGCAGGGAGGATACGGATACCGAGGACAATCCGGGGCTCAGGGCAACAACGGCCGGCGCTAAGCCCAGGGCAAGGCTCGGTAGACTTGTTTTGGTTTTGGATCTGCGTCCTTAGGGAAACATGGATATTTCTTGTCTGCCTGTCATGTAAATCTCGATTTTTTTTTAAATTTTTTTTCCCCCCTTGTTTCGCTCACAACCCTTGCTTGATTAGAAAAGGGCTTGACATTTCTTTTCCGGCGTTGCAGGAGCGTTTCGACCGGTGGCATATAGTCGACTCGAGTACAAATTTACCTAATTGAACAACCATGTTGCGTGCTTGGACGTGAAAGTCCACATGTAGAAAGGCAACACAGAACCCACCTTGCCCCTTGGTGTTTGGTCAGAGGCAGTAGGGTTCAGTAGGGATTCGTCTCACGCCAGCAAGGATTCAGCTACATACAGCCAGCACTGGGAAGCAAACATGTCGAACTAACGGGCTCAGCTTCTCAACCGCGCCCATAAGAAGGTGGTGGTACACAAAAAAAGATGCTATTCAGGCCACACAAAGGTGTCGATGATACAAGAATCTCCTGCCTGAGCGCCCGCCTCATGCTCGGGTGTCTTTCTGTCTCTTCCTCCTCCTCGACAAGTCAAGTCACGTCACGTCACGTCACGTCACGTCACGTCGTGTTGCTCGGCCCAGTATCTCTCCATCTCGTCTCTGCGCCTCGCCCACAGCGCGCGCAGCTCCTCCGGCCCCGTCTTCCAGAACTTCTCGTGCAACGAGGCGACTCCGCCGGCGAGGTCCTCCCCGGTGGGCCACGTGGCGCTCCATCGGTAGTGCAGCTCGCGCCAGGGCATGGGGCCGCCCCGGCGAAAGGCGTAGTTAAGGAGGCCCTGCTCCATGGTGTGCGGGTCGAAGCGGCGGTAGTGGTCCATGACGGAGACGAGGTAGGCGAAGAGCTCGGCGGAGGGGGCGGCGGCCCAGAAGCCCGCGCTGAAGACGTCGGTGTTGAGCGGGGGGAAGGGGTGGCGCCGCTCCCCGGTGAACTGG
This sequence comes from Epichloe coenophiala, assembly GCA_018801565.1. NCBI lineage: Eukaryota > Fungi > Ascomycota > Sordariomycetes > Hypocreales > Clavicipitaceae > Epichloe > Epichloe coenophiala. The sequence continues at coordinate 963,001 of JAFEMN010000005.1, read as the reverse complement.
TTGTTGGAGCGGGCGGCGAAGACGTACTGGGCGGGGAGGAGGGGGATCTCGTCGTCGCGGCGGGAGGAGTGCTGGTGGAGCGTGGGGGCCGGGAGCGAGACCTCGGGCTCGGAGAAGAGGGCGTCTATCGGGGACGTGAGGAGGGTGTCGGCGTCGATGAAGAGGAGCCGCGCGTACTGCGTCTGCTCGAGGAGGCGCAGCTTGAGGAACTGGTCCTTCCAGCGGGTGACGCCCGTCCTGATCCACCATTTCAGGGGGACGGGCGCGGCGTGGATGACGACGGCGCCCTCGCGGGAGAGCTGTCTTGTTGCCTCGGGGGGCACGTTGGGCGTCACGAGGACGACGACGGTCGTGACGTCTTGTTGATCCGCGTCTCGGCGCCGTGGAGCAGCTGGTGGAGAAGCGTCCGGGTCGCGGCGAAGTAGGGGTTCGAGAGGAACTCGGACGCCGAGACGGGGTCGTCGTCGTCCGAGTCGCCGGCGGTGAGGAACGTGGCGATGGCGAGACGGCGGGATGATGCCGACGACGTCTCGTCCAGGACGCCGTATGTCGGGTCCGGGGACGGCTTGGAGGTTGTTGATCTGCCGGGAAGCAGGGAGTAGAGGATGAGCAACGCCAGTAATATGAGCATGAGCAATCTTGACGGTGACGCTCTCCGGCGGCTCGACAGTATGGAGTGGTGCATGGTTGCGGCGGGACACCTTTTTTTTTTTTGCCGTGATGTGATGTGATTGATGCTTTGCCTACTGCCGTTGAGACCAAGGTATTCGTTAGTTTTCATCATTCATTGATTGCCTTTCTCTGCCCAATCCCCCTCCTTCATCGTGTACTAATGTTTCCATGTTCCATCTTGCTGGCTGCCGCAAGTAACGGAGAGTGGCGGGGGAATCCACACAACGCGGCAAGCACCAAGTCGAGGTTTCCCATCCGTGAACCCGAATAGGTGCGGGTGTGTTTGAAAAAAGCCCTCCATCTCCCTTCCTTCTTTGATCTGTCCTTAGGAAAAAAAAAAAAAAAAAAAAAAAGGTACTTACCCCGTATTCCGTACTCCGTAACTGTGCAAACGTCTTGTTTTTTCGCTGCACCAGATAATTGCCAACGGGTTTGTCGGGAGGAACAAACAACACGTGTTTCCCAGCACCCTCCATATTTTCCCCCAGCACGGGGCCAGGGCCAGGGGCCCTTGTTCCCTGCTATTGTCGGCACCTCTGAGGAATGAATGAATGAATGAATGGCTTGCCTTGCCTAGCCTACGGAGTACTCCGTACATACATGTACATATTGTTTTCGAGGCTGTGCCGCGCGCGCTGCAGCCCATTCGCGCCACCGGCTGTTGTGAGCCCCCCAGATTGCCAAATTGCTTCAGGGCGTTGCTCGATTTGGTGGAGGGGGCTTGTGAATACTAATATTGTTTTCCGGCCTGTTGGTGGCTTGACGGGGTTTGGGGGATCCCATCCCCTGCAGTGTATTTGACCATGGGCACATTTTGTCAAAGCCGCGAGCCAACAACATCTTGTCGTCTCGTCGTGTATCTTGTATGTATGGGCACATTTTGTCAGGCTCGGGTACCGACAGATGTGGTCCCGGTTTCCACTTCAAAACGAGCCGCGGCGGTTCATTACTTGTTCATAGTCTATCAACGACCATCAGGCTATACAATAAAAAAAAAAAAAAAAGGGAGCCTCTTGCATTCCATGGGCTGTAAATCTATCTCACCACAAGCGGTAATCGCGTACCGTACGTAATATACAACGTCGTCCCTGCTGTCATCTGCATAGCGCATCATGGCAAGATTCTATAAGAATAGTATTCGGGGAAGGGAAAAAAAAAAAAAAGACCCCCAACCATGTGTGCCAATGGCACTACCCAGTTTCTCCGAGTAAACGCCGCTCAAACTACTCCGTATCAAACTACTGCAAATGTCAAATTATGGTCATGGCATATGCGCGCTAGCAAATGTATCGAGATCAGTGCATGCAGTATGTACCGTTTGCTGCTTCTCATGCCGGCAAGCAATCGGACGAGGCCCACAGGGCACATCGCGTTGACGGGAGCAATACCCGACCTGGTCGCGTCCAAGTGAGCTCAGGCCGCTTCTTCGCCGTCAAGGGCCGAGAGTGGTCATAAAGCAGCGGCCGGTCCGTCACATCCGAGCTCGCGTCATGCAACAAGCTCTTATGACGTCTCCAGGTCCACAGACAGTTCAGGAACCGAAAAGGTCACATTCTTGGTTGAGCTGTAGGCTTCCTGGCCAAAGGCGAAATATCCGAGATAGTCTGTTTTCGCAGGATAGTCGGCATTGTTCGAGGCAAAGATTTCGTCGAGCAAGGGCCGAAGGCTTCCCTTGAAGGTATTGGTAGGCTTAGATGCCACCCATGACAACACCTTCTGCTTCGTAACTTGATTCTGGCCGTAGTAGAGGTAGCTGTACAACGTGTTAAATCGCCAGCCGTGAGACATGTACACATGAAGAGCCGTTTCGTAAACTCACAAATCAGTGCCGTTCAGAGTCTTGGTCTTGAGACCCTTGTCAGCGACTGAAGCCTTGCCAATCGGGAACGTGTCGGTGCCAAAATTGGCAAGCCACACCATGACCTCGTGAGAAGCAGATTCAGGTTTGCCGGCCTTGGTGGAGTCTGTGTCCAAGAACATGTCGACGGCTACGTTGGCGTTGATGGCATTGGTTGTGACATCCGCATCAGTGACTTCTGTCAAGCTGTCGTTCTTCAGTGACAAGTACCAGCTGACGTCGAAGTCGAGTTTCTTGACGGATCCTGCTTGGACGGGGAACTTCTTGTTCATGACCTTGGCGTTGGGGAAAGCGTGCACGTTGTTGGTGCCGGAGGCTCGGGGGTACTGCCATGTTACATTGAAAGCAGGGGCGGACCGTTTCGTAGCGTATGTTCGGTTCCCGTTCAGGTTGGCCTATGTTGGCCATGTTAGTTGGTATCAGGAACCAATTGGCGACAATTTGAGAAGCGGGAGTGCGTCGGGACCTACCATCAAGCATATATTTCCAGGCTCGCCTTGCTTCCAACCCCAAGGATTTGCCGTCACTTGATGAGCAGTCAGTATTCCATGTCATGTAAATGTTATTTTCCAGAGCAGAGCGCGGGGACTGCTCTGTTTGCGAATGCGCTCGGTTTTTTTTTTTTTTTTAGGGGGGGGGCAGCCAGTAACGGGACAACATACGACTGAATTCGAGGCCATCCTTGGTCCTTGAAGCGATGCCCTCGGATACGTCACACTTCATGATGACGGTATCTTTGCCCCTGAGAGGACCGAGGCCGGGTAAGACACCATTATCATCAACACCGGTGAATGGAGGTGGTTTGCCATTCGCACGGTTGATAGCCTGGATACCTAGCAGAACGCCAATTGTTGTACCGATGGGCAATGCCAGGAAGAGAGCGCTGACCAGCCATCTCAACATGGCTGCTGATTTCGGTGTCGACGACAGTCGAGCGAGCGAGCGAGCGATTGATTCGGAGGAGCAAGAGAAAGAGGAGGCGTCGGTCGACTCGGCACACGGGAGGGCAGAGGTGATGGCGAAGTTGGTCGACGAGAGTAGCAATCAACCGCTTGCCTTGCGAGTCGAGTTCGGCGGGCGAAGCGAGCGGCGCACGCGCGGACAGATCGAAAGCAGAGGGTACGGCACGGCGAGGCAATATCGGACGGACGTGAGATGCCTTCGCCTTCGGTCAGTCGGTTCAGGAGGAGACTTGACTAGCAGGTAAATGGCGTGCCTGGGTGACATCGACCGATATACATTGAGACTCATCAGCTGCCATTAGCTTGTGGGCGCGGTGCAGGTACAGCGGGTACAGCGGGTGCAGCGCAGTAGCGTCAGGGAGCCAGCGCGCCTGGACGCCCACAGCAAGCCCCGAGACGGATGCCCTACTTACTGCACCGAGTAATACGGAGTTACGGGGGATCCTCATGCCCCCCTATCCCCCTATCCCCCTATCCCCCTATCCCCCTATCCCTATGTACATACTCCGTGTTACATGTTACATGTTACATGTTACATATGTATAGCACTGCGCTTCCACCCTCGTGTCGGGGAGCAGTCCGCTCGCCACGCGGATACGCGGATACAGTGCGGTACTGTTTGAAAAGGGAGAAAAAAAAAACAACCGGCCAAAATAAGCACAGGCCAGACTGCGGAGTGGAATCCACCTAGTCCGTACATATCCTACACATGTACATATGCTTGACCGTACTCCCTGCTCCCTTATGTATGTACATGACTTTATTGTACACATAGCCTGTCTGTCGGTCGCGCCCTGTTTGGAGTCCTCAGGAGCCGCCGTTTTGGTGGTCCCACACTCGCGGCGGGGACATGAAATGAACCAGAGCCCGACCGACTCATACATGTACACAGAAGTATGCACGAGCGGCAGTTGACAGCTTGAGCCTCATTGTCAGACCAAGCTTGTGACGTCGGGCTCAGCAGTGAGTAACGCTTCTTTTTTTAGGTCCGTAGTTCATTGTGCCACAAGAAGAAAACTTGGGATGATGCACGGGGGCACGGCGGGATGGGTGTATGTTGCCCCGTCAATCTCCCGGTTTATCCCTGGTGATGGTGAGACCGACCTGGGAAAAAATTGCTCAAGGCGGGGGCCGTCAATGGGACGCGTTACGGAGTACTCCGTACCGAGTTGTTGTGTGTGCGGACATGTACGGATCCGTATGGGCAAAGGGAAATTGCCATCAGTGGATGTGGCATTTCGATACAGCGGGATGCCGTACTACTGAGATGTTTGTTGTTGGCCCTTCTCATTCCATTCATTACACCTCGCCGCCATCATGATGTTTGCCAGAAAGCAACAAGAGGGCGACCGACGCTACCAAGGGCGTCTGCTTATCCTCAATCTCAGTGCGAGTGCGGACTAGTACGGAGAACATGGACTAGGCCTGACCCCCTGCTTGTGATGGAGGGGGGGAGGGGGGGCTGGTTGGAATTGGGATTGGAGGGTTGGAGGAGAAGGGAGGGGCGGCTAAAGCGGGGCGAGATCGTATTGACTAGAAATGGCTGCTGCGCTCGCGGCTTCTATGGACCTATTTCCCTATTCCTGGTTGTTATAGCGCTCGGTGACTGCGCGTCCTTACTTATCTTCTTATTCTCTCCTGGCAGTTGCCTCTTTATACGAATAGTACATAATATAGGGTAAAAACAATAATAGTGCTATCTGTCTTACTCGGTTAAAGTAGAGGGAGTTGATAGTGTTGTAATCCGTACATACATACACTGTAATCAGCACACTAGGTGTGTGGATAACACCCACTTGCTCAGTAATTTTAACGAACACCTGGCAGTAATAAACGGGCTGAAAGTTATGAAATTCCATGTGTAAGAAGAAATCCATGTTTAGGACAGGGAAACTGTTATTTCTCCCTTACTACCCGCATTAAGCTATCCACGGGCCTAGGCTACCCGCCACCATAAAGTACTGCGTGTATGACGTTGTTTTCCGTGGCTTATCCGCGGCTGCAAGTGTCGACGGTGTTCATTGGCATCTTTATGCGGATGGAGCTTTTGTGAAGCCTATCACTTGGAACCGTAGGAGATGGCGAAACAAGGTCGCAGAGAATCTGCGACATGACCGGATCGCCAGTTCAGATGATTGCCTTGACATATCTTCAGGAGGCTGGCGCTAAAAGGCCCATGTAATACGGGGTCACGAGACGGAGTATCATTCCACTAATAATCCGTATTTCCGTGATATCAGGCTATTAATACTTGTCAGGCCAGCCTGCGATGCTCTGGAGAGTCTGGGAATACCCCGTAAACGAGGTCCAAATAATATACGACGCCAAAACTGAGGAGAGATGACTCACCAAGCGCCCATTCGAGCAATCTCCGGAACAAAAAAAAAACCGCTCTGGATAACATACATCCCTACTAGCCATGCTTGCAGCTTGAAGATGCGAGACCTGACGCCGGCTTCGCTGAAAAGCTGCTTGTCTGACCTTAGGGTGCGATCCAAGTCGGCGCAGTCGTTTAAAAGCTAGCGCACTTAAGACCCCCATAGGTATAAATTAGCTATGGATATAGGTAAAGAGCTTACTTTATACTATCTATAGTACCTTTCCTTATTAATATATAAGAGGGTAAAGAGATTTTACACTACCCTAGCCTCTCTTATTTATTAATAAAGGCTTTTCCTTATAAAGAAGTTAATTATTATTAGAGAATTCCTTATACCTTTATACTCTTCTTTTTAAAATACCCTTATCTTAGGCTTAAAGCGCTTTATAGCCTAGTTAATTTACTACTTCTTAGTATAGTATTACTATAAGGTAAATAGATAAGTAAATAATATACTTACTAAAGAAGCTTTATAAAGCCTAGGTTAATAGTAAATTAAATAGTATAAAGTATAGTATAACTTAAGTAACTTTAAAAGAGATTATCCCTATAATATAAGATTATTACCCTTAGTATAAATAGATTATAAAGTTAATAGAATAAAAGTATTATAGCTTATAGGACTATTAGTAAGTGTTTTTATAGGCTAAAAGCTATTTAGGTACTTAATATAATAAGATAAAGTATATACTTAAAATAAGTAATATAAATACTTAGTTACTTAAAAAGAAGTTTAGCCTAATTAAAAGAAAGGTTATAACCTAGCTACTCTTAGTTAATAATAGTATTACCTATAAGACTTAGTATAAGGTATTTTCTAAGAACTTACTAGCTAGGGGTACTATATTAGAAGTAAGTAATAATATAGGCTTTATAGTAGTAATGTAATATCTTAATAATCTAATAGATAAAGATAATAATTAATAAGGAAATACTAAAATAGTTAAGGATAATAGTATTAAATAGCTTAAGACTATTAATCTAACTAAAGGGGATAATCCCTTTACCTTAGCATAACTAATATAATTTACTATTATACTTATACTAGACTAAATTAGCTAGCTTATAACTCTAAGCTTAAGAGAGTTAACCCTAAGCTCTAGAGAGGGATTATTACTTTCTAGCAAATCTACCCTAAGTAGTATACTAGTTTAGAGAATTTAGAAAAAGAATATAAATTAATTAATAGTAAAAGCGGTTTCTATAGCACTTAAATTAGCATTTTCTTAAGTTTAGAAGTAAGAGTACTCTTATATATATACTATAGTTACCTAGTAAAGTAACCTATTAAATAGTAAGTTTAAAAAGGTATTAAAGAACTATAAGTCTTTTTATAAAAGCTATAGTATTACTTAGATATTAAAAGTAATAAGCTAGGTAAAGAAATATTTAAAGAATATAGTGCTTTAGAATAAGCTTAGAAGTAAGGATAAAGTAGCTTTTATAACTATAGACTTTAGCTATTATTTATAAAGGTAAAGAAAGAGATTATAAAGTTAAAGGAAAAGGTTAGAAAAGCAAGGTTATAAAGGTAAAAAAGGAAGAGGTTAGATAGTTATAGTAAAATTAGCTTAGGTATAAGGATTACTAGTATTTTTACCTATATAAAATTTACACTACTTATAGTTTTATCTCCCTAACCTTATAGCTACTTACCTAATAACCTTATAGCTACCTACCTAATAACCTTATAACCACTTACTAAATAATTCCTTCCTTATTAATTCCTCCCTTATTAAAGACTTCTATCCTTAGGGATCTTAATACCTCTCTCTTACTAGTATTACTAATAACTATAAAAGCCTTTTTTTATAATAATACTTTACTATACTACTAGACTTCCTTTTATAATAAAGCTATTTACTAGCTTATAAGCTTCTTTAATAAGCTAGAGTTTATTCTTATCTAAAGCCTCTAAGTTAAGCCTCCCTTACTCTTCTAGTATAATACTACTTAACTTAATAAAGTTAAATAAGCCTATTATAGTATAAATAATCTTAATCTAATCTAGAAAGTTATACTTAATAGTACTATAGTAAATTATCTTAAACTTTTACTTATAATACCTAAAGAGTTTCTTAACTACTACTTAAAGGATAATATACTAGAGATTATAAAGTTTAGCCCTTATTCTTAGCCTTTCATTATTATTAGGATTCTTATTTAAATAATAGTAAACGCTTATAAAGGGCATAAGTAACTTAGCTTATATATAAAATCCTATATCTATAAGGTAAAAACACTTTCTATATATTTAAAATAACCTAGTAAGAGTGGTTTAAAGCAGTAGTCTATTATAAATTAATCCCTTAGTGCTTACTAATATATATATAAAGATATTATTATTAAAATTTATAGCTACTAGTATATTCTAAGAGATATTACTCTTTTAAGAGAAGAATTACTACTACTTAGCTACTAGGATAAATATAGGTATATATATACTATTAATAGCACCTATTACACTATAGAACGTATGTTTACTTAGATCTAATATAATATATATAGAAATATAATCTAGCTCTAGTTAATAAATAAAGGTAGTATATAAATACTTTATTAGATTAATAAGCTTATAGAATATCCTTAATACTAATAACTAGCCTATTTTAAAGTAAAAAGCTATATTTTACTATAGCTTATTAAACACTATAATCTATAGGAAGATTATTACTATTTACTTAATTAACTAGTATTTAGTAGGCTTAATATCTATATTATTTTAAAGCCACTAATAGAGGTTAAAAATATAGCTTTTAATATATAAAAGATCTCTTTAAATTACTATTTAGTTAAGATATAAAGGACTTTCTCACAGAAGGCTATTAAGGCTATAGATAATCTATACCTAGTAATTATAAGAGAATAGTTATTATTTTATAATAAGTTCTTTATAAAAAGAGTATTATAAATAATTAATATAGTAATAGTAAGGCATAGTTTATTATTATTATTATTATCTTTAACTAAATTTAGTAGGAATTACTCTAAAGAAAAAAAGTTTATCTTTATTTTTATATTATAAAGTATAGTAAAAAACATAGAGTACACTAGTTTAACTAGAGAGTGCGCTAATTTAACTAGAGTATACTAAAATATTTAGTATACTCTTTTTTACTATACTAGTAGTAAAAACATAACTTTTTCTATATAGCTTTTCTTTTCTAGCTATTTAACTAGCCTTACTAACTTAGTATATTATAAATAGGGGCCTTTAGAGGTATAGTAATTACCTAGGGTATACACTATAAAAATACTAACTAAATATAGTAAAGCCCTATTTTTAACGCAATAGTAGGCCTAAAAATAATGAATTTTAAACGACTGCGCTAACTTGGATCGCACCCTTAATGTATCACTGTTCTCTTGTTCGTCCGGTTCATGCTTGACGGGCGAAACTGTACCGCTGGCTTACCAGACGGTGGAGCGCGGGGGTTGATTGATGTTCAAGCAATTGTCTCTCGTCTGGATAGAAACTGTTGCACCCACAAGGGCATAATTGACCCTTGTCGCACGATAGTCTCGCTACTCAACTAGCTAAGATAACAGTCTACCCCTAGCTAGTTATTTTCTAAGACCTCTATAACTTTATAGTATGTTTTAGTACTATATAAGTACCCTACCTTTAGTAAAGATACTTATATATTTAAACTATAGTCCTTGCCCTCTTATAGGGTTAGATAACTTAAAAGATATAAGGGTATTAAACCCTAGCTTTATAGTCTAATATAGTAGTAATTATATAGTGTTTATAATAATTATACCTTTCTTCTAAATTAGTACTTTTCTTTAAGTTAATTAATTATTTAATCTTTAAATAATAACTATAGACTTAGTAAAAGAAAGGCCTAATTTATTAACATTATAATTAGGTAACCCCTAACTCGCTAGGATTAATATTAATATTTATTAGTTTAATAATAATAATATAGGACATTCTTATAATATCTAAGGAGTCTTTAAAAGGTGATAAGCTAGCTATTAAGCTATAGGAGCCTTACTACTAGGACCTATAGTATAAGATAGTTAAGGTAAGAGCTATTAAAGATAGAATTTAGATCTTTATTAATCTAGATTTAATTATATAGCTAGATTACCCTTCTAAACCTCTAATCTTAGTAGGAAATAGGACTCCTATAAAGAGAAGGGTAATAAAGGCTATATAAAGTTAGTTATCTATATTAGATACTATAGGAGTTTAAACACGCTTATATAGCACTAGAGCTATAATCCCTAGCGTATAGTAACCCTAAGAAGGCTTTTCTAAAGGTTATAATATACCTAAATAAAGCTACTTTTAATACCCTTAATAACCTAATAATACTAAAGATAGTGCCTAGTTTATAGTCCTTAGTGGTTATTATTAGGTATTTAATAGTTAATTCTAGAGCCTCTTAAAGGCTATATAAGTGTATTATACCTAGTTTACTTTAATGCTTAGATCTAAATATAAGTAAATAACCTGAAGGTATATATCTCTTTATAATAAGCTTAGGAAGCTTATTGATTTTTATAATTTTTTTAGTATCATTAGTTATAGCCAATGCATCTAATTTATTACAACACATAATTATTACTAGCAATACCTAGCTAGTAAAACAATTAATAACCAAATTCTTATAGCTATAATAATAAATAAGCTCTAAGGTTATAAATATAAGGGGCTATAAGGTTAAAGCAAAGTTTATAATAAACTTTGTAGCTATATTAGCATAAGATATAGTTATAATTTATAACTATAGTTAAACTTAAATTTATTTAAGTTTTACTTATAGTATATATATATATTATTTACGCTAGTTAGCTCTATAGATGGCTATTACTAGTACTCCTGCTACTAAGTTAAAAGGGAAAACCCTAACCTAGGGAGAAAAACCCTCTTATATCTGTGTTTAGGCTAGCGCTAGCCCTATAGCAAGCCTACGCTGCTTAATAGGTAACCTATTATAAGTATTTATTACTAGCTTATACTAGCCTTATCCTATAGAAAAGAAAAAGAGAAAAAGGAAATATATAAAATAAGTATTCCTAGGCTCTTTAAACCCTATTCTAGCTTAGTAGTATATCTATCCTAAGTCTCTTTGCTTTTACTTAGGGTAAGGTAAATCTAAGTTTATAATATTAATTTAATTCTTATTTACTCTTATACTAACTTTTCTATAGCCTTACTTTTTAGCTAACTCTAGCCTAGCCTTACCTTATTAGTTTAATAAAGTATAAGTATTTAGTTTTACTTAGTTACTATAAGGGAAGGGTAGCTTTAACCTAGGACTAGAATAGTTTTATTCTAAGGCTAGTTATATATTATTAAATTTATTAAGCCTATTATGCTTTATTTTTTAAGCAAGTTATCTAATTTATCTCTCTCTCTCTCTTATTAAGTATAAAAAAAAGCTTCTCTCTCCCTAAGGACCTAGTCTTTTTTCTCTTTTTATATTAAACTTCTTATAGGTTTTTCTTTTTTTCTAGACTATTTAGGGCTATTTTAAGCTAGATTTAGGTTAATTACTAATGTTTATTATAGATTAGAAAGAAACCTAGTATAATATTAATAAAACCTATAAGTATTCTAATATTACTGCGTTTTTAGCTTTAACTTACTTAGGAATCTATAGAGTATAAGGGCTTTCTAAAGAAGTCTATAACCACTAAGTAATATAAGTAAGTTAAGAATAAAGATCTCTTTATAAGTTATATTTGCTTTTATTCTAGGCCTATCTTACTACTAATTTACACTAGCTTAGTAATCTAAAAGATATCTAGTATATCTCTTATAAGTCCTATTTAGTTTTAAAGCCTAGGTATTAGTGCTATATTATTATTAGTAAGTTAGTCCTATTCTAGCTTAGTAGTAGCTTAGTTCTAGTGCTAATATCTTTTATTCTAAGTCCTAGATAGCTTCTAAGACTAGGTTAAGAAACTCTATACTAGTAATTAGGCTAAGAAAAAGTAAAGTATCTTTATAGTAAGCCTAGACTAGGCTAGTTTCTCTAAGGAATAGTATTCTAAGCTTATCTATTAGCTTTAGTACCTTAATATATATATAGTAAAGATAAACTATCTCTTACTTACTACTATTCTTATAAAGAATTATATAAAGGTAGTAAAGAATGCTATCCTTATCCTAGAAAAGAAGTAATATAGTAGCTAGTTTTTAGTTTAGAGTAAGGGTAGTAGTAAGCTAGTTAGACTTATAATACCTAGAGTTTTTACTTAAAATTAATCTAATAACTATTCTAAATATAAATATTCTTTATTATAACTATAGTATTAGGTTTACTTCTAACTTACTAGTGCTCTTATATTACCTAGTCTATCTCCTAACTTATATTTATATGTAAGTAGTTTTCTATCTATCTCTAGAATTAGCCTAGATTCTCTAATCTTCTAAGTTAGTTAATAGCTAGCTTTTATACTAATAAGTAGTATTAAAATCTTCCTATACCTAGGAATTATCTAGCTAGGAATCTTGCTTTTAGGGGGTTATTTAGGGCTAGCCTTACTTCCTATATATTTATAGGCTATTTCTATTAGGGCTATCTATAGTTATAGTTACTATAGTTAACTAATATATAGTATTAGTTCTCTACTACCTAGCTATAGCTATATAGGGGCAAAACCACCCTAGGGATATTCCTATAAAATAGGAATTTATTAAGGCCTATCTTCCCTATATATAATTAAATTATTATTAATAAGATATATTTATCTAGCCTTATATAGAACTTTTAGATCTTCTTTAGGTTATAGGTAAGGGGGTAGTCCTTAGTTAGTTCTCTAATATATTTACTCTAGGTTAGCCTTTCTTTATTATACTAGTCTTCCTAGTAATATTTCTATTCCTTATATAAGTTTATATTTAGCTTATTATTTACTAGGGGGGGTTTTCTCCTATAGTGTAATACTATTACTACTAACTTAGCTATAGTTTAGATTTTCTTTATAATTCTATCCTTAAACTTCTATTTTATATTATTTAAGTATAGATTAAGGGGGGGGATATAAGTCTTAACTTCTAGTTATATAATAAGAGTAGCTTTAAATACCCTTATAATAATTTAAAGGTAAGATAATTAGTTTACTATAAAGCTTTTTACTACTTTTCTTAGCTTTCCTTCTTTCTTAGTAAGGGTATAGTAAGCACTTACTTTATAGGTAAGAATAGGTTAGACTACCTATATATATAAAAGCCTAGTGTCCCTAAAGCTATAGCCTTATACTAATATTACTAGTAAGGATAGTATAAGTTATTACTAGGTAAATTTACCTTTAAGGATATTTTTATAAGTACTTTAGTTAAGTTTTTTATTAACCTATACTCTAAGGAATCTATATAACTTTATAGGTATTATTTTCTTTATACTAAGTTAGACCCTAGTCTAGGGGGGTTTATAAGACTTACTAAAGTATATAAGTTTAGTTTTAGCTAGGTTAAACTTAACTCCTACTTACTTTACTTATTTCTTATAGATTTTCTATATAGCTTTAAGTCTTCTCTAAGTCTAGGTAATAGTTTTATTAAATACTACTATATTTATATTATCTATAAATCCTATAGCTACTATACTTAGTATAGCTTAAAGATAAATATAAAGCTTTACTAAGTAAAGTAAGAAAAGAATTAGTAAGAGAGATAAGCCTTATAAGGTACTAGCCTTAATTATAAATAGTCTAGAGATTTCTTTATTAAAGCTAAGCTAGCTTATTCTATTTATAAGGAAGCTTTAAATTACTATAATTAGCTATTATAGGACTTCTATTTTAATAAGTAAGTATATTAAGTATAGGTAGCTAACTTTATTAAATACTACTAATATATTTATTTACACTAGTAAGGTAATACTACCCCTTCCCTAGGCCTCTTTAATATTTTGTCAAGCGGAAAACAACACCCCAAAAGACACGATGCTAGCCCACGGTCGTAGGTAGCGGTGACGTCTGCTCACGTCAAAGGGTCAATTAACTTAACAGCAGCGATCATAACAATGGCTAAACCTATCTCTTCGGATAGAGATAATTTAGATTAAATAATCTGTTAGATTAGAAGTGACTTTTCAGTTAAGTTAGGGAAGTAATCTTATTAATTCATCTTGTTAAAGTAAACACAATATCGGCCATAGCAGCGCTAGGCATTCAAGTTAAAAAATAAAATTTTCTAGAGTTAGGCGTGCATGCAGAACCTCAAAAGAATCTAGCTACAGGTAATCTCTTTTATAGATCAAATGGTCCCCTAGTCTAGATGACTAATATCGTTATCCCTTGTTGTGTTATCCATCCTTGTAATCCCTTATGCTTGTTATCGCGATTGCGTGTTTCTAGGCGCGCATCTCATGGCACACAATATACTTTATAAGGACTTTTATTATAGTCTTTATTAATTTATTTACCCTATTACCTATCTATAGTTTAGGGAGTAGTCCTTTAGCCTTAGTAAAGGCTATAAGCTATATTATAATTACTATTTCTATGATTTTTCTAACTATATTAAGTAATAATATAAGTCTTTATATATTAGCTTTTCTTATTTCCTTAGTTATTTTACTTAGTTTTCTCATTACTACTACTCTTATAATTTAGAAGTAAGCTAGAAAGTAGCCTATTTCTAGGACTATATTTAGGAGCTAAGCTATAGTGTCTTTAGCCAGGTCTTTATAGGCTTTAATAAGGCCTGCTAGGAGTTTATTATTCCCTAGCGCTTTCTAACTAGCTATATTTAATAGTACTTTTGCGATCTTGTCTTGTCTGAATCGTTCTTCGTCCGGAAACGGTGCGTTTTCGAGTTCTAGGAAAGTAAGGTCTAGGATGTGGGAGAGGTCTGCTGTGGGTTCAGGGTTTACTTATAGTATAAATTAACGTGATTCCCTCTTTCTTTATAACTGTGTTTATTCTATCTCTCTATATCTTTTCTATCTTATAGCTTACTACTTATGCTTTAAAGCTCTAAGGTAAACTAAACATAACTTATCCTTACTTATCTTTAATTTAATTTAAATTACTAGGTAAGTTCTATATTACTAATTAACTAATTAACCCCTAATTAATTAGATAATAGTATAGCTAAGAGTAATAAAAAGAATACTACCCTATCTAAAATATTAAATAATATAGTAAAAGAAAAGAAAAGTAAAGGGAAGGGAAGTAAAGATAAATCTAACCTAGAGATAATTAATAGTATTTATACTATAAGGGAAAAAATGCTAAAAAGTAAAGGTAATATAAAGAATAAGATTTATAAGGCAGATAAGAAGAAGATAAAAGAATAGGGCATTAGGCTGTAAAATACTAAGCAGTTTTACCTCGTGCTTGGGAGGGAGGAAGCTTATAAGGAATATAATACCTTTAAGCAAAACTATTAAGCATTACACTAAAGTTAATTTTAATAAGACTATTAAGCAAAACCTTATAAAAGTAAATATTAATAAGTAGCTTATAAATACTTTAATTAGCTATAAGAGATACTTCTAAGCAAACTACCCTATTACTAAGGGTAATTTGCCTATAGAAATAATTAATAATACCCTTAGGGCTTAATTTCCTACTATCTTAGCCTAAATTAACTTATTAATTTATATAGTAAAGAGTAAAGGAAAGGTCCTAGATTTCTATAATATTATAAGTAGGATTAGGTATCTAATTAAAGCCTAAGGAAAGTCTTAAGGTAAGGGCAATAAAGCCTTTAAAGCTAAACTAACCTTTAATAGAGAAGGAAAGGATAAAGCTAAAAAGAAGAAGGGAACTAAGAAAGATCTTTATATTTACTATAAGAAGCATAAAATAAAGAAGTTAAAAAACTTATAAAAGAGCTATAAAACGCTTTACTTACTAAAGGACTAGAAAGTTAATAAAGAGCTATTAAAGAAGGTAAAAGAAGTAATAAATTATTAACCTAATAATATAAAGAAGGCATATAACACATGGTTAGAGGATAATAGTATAAAGGAACCTAAAGAAAATAATACCGTGTTTATTACTATAGGAGAGTCTATAAAGGCTTTTAGCGCTTAAGGCAAATTACAAATTATACTTAATAGCGGTACTTTAATCCATATTTTTAATAATAAACACTGGTTTATAGACCTTCATTATAGTAACTAGCCTAGAATTTAAGTAGGTTATAGTATTATAAAGGCTTATAGTATTAGCATAGCTTAGATTATCTTAATAGATAGCTAGAACCTTACCTTATTAAAGGCCTAGTACTACCTATTATTCTTTATAAACCTTATATCTCTTTAGCTACTTATATAGAAGGGATTAAGGTAAGATAACCTTACTAGAAAGATAATAGACCTAGCAAAAGGTAATTAGGAGATATTTTAAACCCGGATTATTAGTATATAGCTATATATAGAGGGATTAAGCCTATTAGGAGCTTTTACTATTAAGGGAGATTTATAAGACCTAAAGACTATTATAATAATAACTACAGACCTATAGCACACTAGATTAGTGTATCTAGGCAAGGATATAATAGATTAAGTGCTTTAGAAGCTTTAAATTCTATTAAAGAAAAGAAGCGTAGGTAAATATAAGGTTTGCTAAATAGCTAAGACATAGAGGCAGATATTATGAGTTCCTTAAACAAGGTTATTACCTTTAGGGCCGCTTTAAGTGGTCTTTTTAAATCTCTTTACTTAATTATTAGGGTATAATAAAGACTAATACATTACTCTCTTTACCTATAAAGTTATAGGGCTTTATTATATCTTTATAATTCCCTTAAAGATAGATATTATACTCTGCTTTGATTAGTTAGAAGCTATATATATAAGAGTATATAGCATCTATATTACGGTTATAATAACTAATAGTAAGACTGCCTTCTAGACTAAAAAGCAAGAAGAGAATATTAGGAATAGAGGCATTATTATTAGAAAGTCTAGCCTAGCTTACCTATATTAAAATAGGCATGCTAAATAGTGTAGGGAGGTGATAATAAGGGTTATAATAACTCTTATAATACAGTTAGGCTTCCTAGAAGACCTATAGCCTATAGCTACTAAAGTAGCTATTTATATCTTGAATTATATACCTTAAAAGCTGCTTAACTAGCAATTGCCTTAATAAGTATTAAATAGGTGGTTAAGAGAGAATAAGCTTTAATAGAGTTACTTACTAGAGAAACTAGAAGCCTCTTTATTATAGCTACAAGCCTTTGGTTGTAAAGCATTCGTGATGACGCGAAGTAAGCTTCGTAAGGCAGGTCCAAAGCTCGCTCAGAGAGCTCACATCGGATACCTCGCTGGATACGTCTCCTCCACGCAATATGTAAGGCAGGTCTAAAGCTCGCTCAGAGAGCTCACATCGGATACCTCGCTGGATACGTCTCCTCCACGCAATATCTGATTTGGGTGCTAACAATAAAGAGGAGCTGCTAGTTCTTGTTAAGCCATGTTACCTTTAATAAGTCTATCTTCTATGCTTAAGAAAGAGGCTTATTATTAATAATAAAAGAGGTTAAAAAACACCTCCTTAAAGAGCTAGTTAAGGATAATAAGGATAAAAGCCCTAATATAAGGCTTCTATAGGTAGCATACCCTCTATTGCTATAATAACCGCTAGATTAGCTCTAATAGGTTAAAACTCCCACTAGTTATAATTAGCTAGATTATAAGGAAAAAGAAAAGGAAAGTTAACAATTAAATCTACTAACTCCTCTAAGTTTACTAGAATAATCGCTAGATATAGCGGATTATATACTATTAAGTATTAATAATTTGCTTAACCTACCTAATAGTAGTAATAATTACAAAATATTAATAAATCTATAAGATTATAATAATCTTAAAGCATTTACTATAGCCTTTAAACTAGGTCCTAAAAGTAAAGAGAAGCCTTATATATCTAGGCTTTCTCCTTCTCTAGCTTATTATAATAATCTAGCTAGTTATCTAAAAGAGAAAGAATTCTATAAAGCATAAGATAAAGAGTTTAATAGGATTATTAATAGTAAGGTAGCTATAAAGGTATCTAGATCTAATATCCCTATATATATAAAGCCTCTAGGCCTTACTTAGGTCTTTTCCTATAAATTAGATAAATAAGGCTATCTCTTATAATATAAAGCTTATCTCTATATTCTTAGGAATTATTAACTAAAGAGTTATCTATTAACTTAGGCAGTAACTCTAGCTACTAATACCTTTAGGCTATTTATAGCTATTATATACTACTTTAACCTAGAAGTGCACTAGTATAACTTTATTATAGTATTTCTAAATTTAGACCTTAATAAAGAGATTTACTATAAGATACCTCTAGGCTATAAGGATAAATAAGCCTATCTAAAGCTTCTTAAAGTAGTCTATAGGCTATAGAGAGCACCTCTTTTATAGATAAAAGAGCTAATTAGCTAGCTAGTTAGCAAAGGCTTTATATAGATCTTTAAAGATATTTATATTTTTATTAAGGATAGACTAATTATCTTCTTCTATATAAATAACCTTATAGCCTTATTTGCTAAAGGGAAATTATATCTATACAATAAATTTAGAGTAAAACTCTTTACTAAGTATAACATTAAAGACCTTAGAGAGCTATAATAATTCCTAGGCATTAAAATTATTAGAGATTATGCTAATAGGAAGGTATAGCTTAATTAGAAGTCCTATTAGGATAAAGCTGCTACTAAATTTAATATAAAGATCCCTTAATAAAGGCCTATAGCCCTAATAACTGCTATACCGATAGAACCTTTTAAAGGAGAGGTTAGTATATAAGATCTTAAGAGATATTAATCTCTAGTTAGAACCCTACTATATCTAATAATAGTCTTAAGACCTAATATTACTTTTATAGCCTTATAACTTTTATAATTCCTATAAAACCTAGGGCTATAGTCAGAGTATTGTTTGTAGTGTAGTTAGTGTAGTGTAGTTTTTTTTTTTGTAGTTAGTGTAGTTACTAACTACACTAACTACACTACACTACAAAAACTACAAATGTAGTGTTAGCTAGAAAAAAGTGGGCCTTTTTATTATATAAGGTTATTATAAGAATTAAATAAAGGCTAGTTATATAGAAGCTTTTATTATTACCTATTTTACCTAATTAGTTATATAATTTATAAGATTTACTAATTTTAAGGAATTTACTATAACTAAGGTTATATGTAATATTATAACTTTTTAATAATACTATTATACTTAATACTTTATTTTACTAATATAAATTTAATAAAAACTTCTTATTGTTTTATTTACTATTACTATTAATTATTTTATATTTTTATATTTTATTATTATTATTTTAAGTAAAAAATACCCTAAACTAAGATAATAAAATTAATTAAGAAATCTATATAAATATATAGAAGTTAATAAAATATATACTTAGTACTTAAATATTATTATTAATATAATAAGAACTTAAAAAAAGCTTAAACTATTTATTTAATATTTAAACTAATTAAATATTACTTTAAGCTTTATAATTCTAAAGCTTTAAGAAGTTATATATAGTAAATCTATATATCTAATTACTATAATATATAAAGAAAGAATATAATAGACTAATATTTATAATATATTAATAGATTCTTAATAGTATTATTTTTAATTAGCCTATATAGCTTAGTTAAG
The DNA here is from genome assembly GCA_018801565.1 of Epichloe coenophiala. NCBI lineage: Eukaryota > Fungi > Ascomycota > Sordariomycetes > Hypocreales > Clavicipitaceae > Epichloe > Epichloe coenophiala. Next base: position 943,549 of record JAFEMN010000005.1, on the reverse strand, counting down.
CTATAATAAATAAGTTTAACCTATTATTAGAAATAATACTAGGACCCACTTTTAAATTATATAGTATAATGATTATAATAATAATAATAACTCTAATAACCTTAGTAATAATTGGTTTAACCTATTTATAGAAATAAGACTAGGGCCCACTTTTATTTAATATATTATAATTATAATAATAACTATAGTAACTTTAATAATTTTAATAATTTTAATTATTGATTTTTAGAATTTTTTTAGTATTATTGGTTATAGCCAATGCATCTAATTTATTACAACACATAATTATTACTAGCAATACCTAGCTAGTAAAATAATTAATAACCAAATTCTTATAGCTATAGTAATAAATAAGCTCTAAGGTTATAAATACAAGGGGCTATAAGGTTAAAGCAAAGTTTGTAATAAACTTTATAGCTATATTAGCGTAAGATATAGTTATAATTTATAACTATAGTTAAACTTAAATTTGTTTAAGTTTTGCTTATAGTATAAATTAATGTAATTCCCCCTTCCTCTATAACTATGTTTATTCTATCTCTTTATATCTTTTCTATCTTATAGCTTATTACTTATGCTTTAAAGCTCTAAGGTAAACTAAACATAACTTATCCTTACTTATCTCTAATTTAATTTAAATTACTAGGTAAGTTCTATATTACTAATTAACTAATTAACCCCTAACTAATTAAATAATAGTATAGCTAAGGGTAATAAAAAGGACACTACCCTATCTAAAATATTAAATAATATAGTAAAAGAAAAGAAAAGTAAAGTAAAGGGAAAGGAAGTAAAGATAAATCTAACCTAGAGATAATTAATAGTATTTATACTATAAGGGAAAAAATGCTAAAAAGTAAAGGCAATATAAAGAATAAGATTTATAAGGCAAATAAGAAGAAGATAAAAGAATAGGGCATTAGGCTATAAAATACTAAGCAGTTTTACCTCGTGCTTGGGAGGGATAATTTTAATTATAATTAGTTTAACCTATTCATAGAGATAATACTAGGACCCACTTTTATTTAATATACTATAATTTTACTAAAAGCTCTAATAGCTCTAATAACCTTAAATATAATTAGTTTAATCACGCGTCGTTAGAGAAGAAAGGAGAAACGCATGGAGAGACGCCCTACAGAAGGCTAACACATAGGAGAAAGACAGAGGAGTCTAGAGGCTAGAGAGGTAGGCCTAGCTCTAAAGCTAGGCCCCCCTAGAGCTTCCTAGACTCCCTAAGCTAGAAAGAAGTAAAAATAACCCTAACCTAGCTACTATATATAATAATAAAGCTAGTATACTAGCGTAAAGATTCTTCCCTAAACCTATAGTAAACCTCTTCTATATCCTAGACCTCTCTTTCCTAGAACTTAAAAATACACTATTTCTAAATAAAGAATAATTTAAATAAGATAAGATTATAAAAGTCCTATTAAATATAGCTAGTTAGAAAGCGCTAAGGGATAATAAACTCTTAGTAAGCCTTATTAAAGCCTATAAAGACCTAGCTAAAGATACTATAGCTTAGCTCCTAAATATAGTCCTAGAAATAGGCTACTTCCTAGCTTACTTCTAAACTATAAGAGTAGTAGTAATTAGAAAACTAGGCAAAATAACTAAGGAAATAAGGAGAGCTAATATATAAAGACTTATATTACTACTTAATATAGTTAGAAAAATTATAAAAGCAGTAATTATAATATAGCTTATAGCCTTTACTAAGGCTAAAGAACTACTCCCTAAACTATAGATAAGTAATAAGGTAAATAAATTAATAAAGACTATAATAAAAGTCCTTATAAAGTATATTAAAGAGGCCTAGGGAAAGGGTAGTATTGCCTTACTAGTATAAATAAATATATTAGTAGTATTTAATAGAGTTAGCTACCTATACCTAATATACTTACTAATTAAGATAGAAGTCTTATAATAGCTAATTATAGTAATTTAAAGCTTCCTTATAAATAGAATAAGCTAGCTTAGCTTTAATAAAGAAATCTCTAGATTATTTATAATTAAGGCTAGTACCTTATAAGGCTTATCTCTCTTACTAATTCTTTTCTTACTTTACTTAGTAAAGCTTTATATTTATCTCTAAGCTATACTAAGTATAGTAGCTATAGGATTTATAAATAATATAAATATAATAGTGTTTAGTAAAACCATTACCTAGACTTAGAGAAGACTTAAAGCTATATAGAAAATCTATAAGAAATAAGTAAAGTAAGTAAGAGTTAAGTTTAATCTAGTTAAAACTAAACTTATATACTTTAGTAAGTCTTATAAACCCCCCTAGACTAGGGTCTAACTTAGTATAAAGAAGATAATACCTATAAAGTTATATAGATTCCTTAGAGTATAGGTTAATAAAAAACTTAACTAAAGTGCCTATAAAAATATCCTTAAAGGCAAATTTACCTAGTAATAACTTATACTATCCTTACTAGTAGTATTAGCATAAGGCTATAGCTTTAAGGATACTAAGCTTTTATATATATAAGTAGTCTAACCTATTCTTACCTATAAAGTAAGTGCTTACTATACCTTTACTAAGAAAGAAGAAAAGCTAAGAGAAGTAATAAAAAGCTTTATAGTAAACTAATTAGCCTACCTTTAGATTATTATAAGGGTATTTAAAGCTACTTTTATTATATAACTAGAAGTTAAGACTTATATCCCCCCTCTTAATCTATACCTAAATAATATAAAATAGAAGTTTAAGAATAAGATTATAAATAATAAAATTATAAAGAAAATCTAAACTATAGCTAAGTTAGTAGTAATAGTATTATACTATAGGAGAAGACCCCCCCTAGTGAATAATAAGCTAAATATAGACTTATATAAGGAATAGAAATATTGCTAGGAAAACTAGTATAATAAAGAAAGGCTAGCCTAAAGCAGACGCATTAGAGAGCTAACTAAAAACCACCCCCTTACTTATAACCTAAAGGAGATCCAAAAGTTTTACATAGGGCTAGACAAATATATCTTATTAATAATAATCTAATTATATATAGGGAAGATACTCCGGACCGCACCCGGCCTGGTTAAGAGACTGCCCCGTCCTAAAAGAGAAGTGAAACACCGCTAAAGCAGGATATCTTAAATAACCTTCCCGCTTCGCTACCCACTCCCTAAGCAGAAGCCTAACCCCTCCCTATAAGAGACCTAGTATAGCCTTAGAACCTATTATTATAGCTACTAGAAAAAGAGGACATCCTATAAACGTGGAATATAGCGCTAAATAACTAAGATTAGGAAGCATTAGGTAGTACACAAAGTAACTTAGAGCTAGAATAGAACTAGTTTAAGATAGTAATAACTAATAACCCCCCTAATTAATATAATAATACTATAGGTCCTTTTCTAGAATATAAATAAGAAGAATAAACTAATATATATAGCGCTTTGCTACTAGACCAATATAAATATAATTATAATCTAAGAATAGGAATATATAAAAAACCTATAGCCCTTAGCACTAGGCCTAGCCTAGTACTAACTTATATACTATAATAGATATAATATAGTATATATAAATAAGAAATATAGTATAGGATTATAATTAGCCTAGGGAGGAACTAACTAGTTACTAGTAAAACTATAAGAAGTTAATATTTACTCCCTTTATTTAAAGGGTTATAGTAGTAACTAGAATACCCTTATTTATATAATTAACTTAGATAAGCCTTATAACTAAAGTATGTTTATTAGTAACTTTAACTAAAAGCACCCTCTCTAGGATAAGCTAGATAGGATAACTAATAAAGTAGATAAACTACTAGAGTTTATAAGCTAGTAAAGGCTTAGACTTATTATACCCTAGGGCAAACCTATAAGATAGTATAAAGATAATAAGGATAGCACTATTAACCTAGTATAGGCTATGCTAGATATTAGAGTTTACTATAATAGTATAGAAAACCTTACTAAATCTAACTATATCCTATAGCTAATTAGCATCTTAAATAAGTAATAAGAAGCTACTCCCTAAGCCCTTAGATATATATAGGGAGCCTTAAATAAACTATATATAAAGGCAAAGGCTATAATTTAACTCTAACCTAAAAACACACTAAACCCCTATAATAAAGAGGGAATTAATAATTATATAACCTAGCTTATTATAAACTTATAGTAAATTATAGATATAGTAGCCTTAAAAAAGCCCTAGGGATTACCTAGCCTAGAGGTATAGTAGTTAAGGAGAGTATAAGAGTTAGTTAGTAAAGTAAGATAAGCTAAGAGATAGTAAAGATATAGGAGAATTAATATAAACTAGTAAGCCTATACTAAGGTAAATAAGGATTAGGAATATATTATTAGAGAAGAAAGAAGAAATATATAAAGAGATACCCTATAGAAGGCTAATATATAAGAGAAAGATAAAGGAGTCTAGAGGCTAGAGAGGTAAGCCTAGCTCTAAAGCTAGGCCTCCCTAGAGCTCCCTAGACTCCCTAAGCTAGAAAGAAGCAAAAATAACCCTAACCTAGCTACTATATATAATAATAAAGCTAGTATACTAATATAAAGATTCTTCCTTAAACCTATAGTAAATCTCTTCTATATCCTAAACCTCTCTTTCCTAGAACTTAAAAACATACTATTTCTAGATAAAGAATAATTTAGATAAGATAAGATTATAAAAGTCCTATTAAATATAGCTAGTTAGAAAGCGCTAAGGGATAATAAACTCTTAGTAAGCCTTATTAAAGCCTATAAAGACCTAGCTAAAGATACTATAGCTTAGCTCCTAAATATAGTCCTAGAAATAGGCTACTTCCTAGCTTACTTCTAAACTATAAGAGTAATAGTAATTAGAAAACTAGGCAAAATAACTAAGGAAATAAGGAGAGCTAATATATAAAAACCTATATTACTACTTAATATAGTTAGAAAAATTATAGAAGTAATAATTATAATATAGCTTATAGCCTTTACTAAGGCTAAAGGATTACTCCTTAAACTATAGATAAGTAATAAGGCAAATAAATTAATAAAGACTATAATAAGAGTCCTTATAAAGTATATTAGAGAGGCTTAGAGAAGGGGTAATATTACCTTACTAGCATAAATAAATATATTAGTAGTATTTAATAAAGTTAGCTATCTATACCTAATATACTTACTTATTAAGATAGGAGTCTTATAATAGCTAATTATAGTAATTTAAAGCTTCCTTATAGATAGAATAAGCTAGCTTAGCTTTAATAGAGAAATCTCTAGACTATTTATAATTAAGGCTAGTACCCTATAAGGCTTACCTCTCTTACTAATCCTTTTCTTACTTTACTTAGTAAAGCTTTATATTTATCTCTAAGCTATACTAGGTATAGTAGCTATAGGATTTATAAATAATATAAATATAGTAGTATTTAGTAAAATTACTATTTAAACTTAAAGAAAACTTAAAGCTATATAGAAAATCTATAAGAAATAGGTAAAGTAAGTAAGAGTTAAGTTTAACCTAGCTAAAACTAAACTTATATACTTTAGTAAGTCCTATAAACCCCCTTAGACTAGGGTTTAACTTAGTATAAAGAAAATAGTACTTATAGAGTTATATAGATTTCTTAGAGTATAGGTTAATAAAAAACTTAACTAAAGTGCTTATAAAAATATTCTTAAAGGTAAATTTACTTAGTAATAACTTATACTATTCTTACTAGTAATATTAGTATAAAGCTATAGCTTTAAGGATACTAGGCTTCTATATATATAGGTAGTCTAACCTATTCTTACCTATAAAGTAAGTGCTTACTATACCCTTACTAAGAAAGAAAAAAAGCTAAGAGAAGTAGTAAAAAGCTTTATAGTAAACTAATTAGCCTATCTCTAGATTATTATAAGGGTATTTAAAGCTACTCCTATTATATAACTAGAAGTTAAGACTTATATTCCCCCTCTTAATCTATACCTAAATAATATAAAATAGAAGTTTAAGGATAGGATTATAAATAATAGAATTATAGAGAAAATCTAAACTATAGCTAAGTTAGTAGTAATAGTATTATACTATAGGAGAAGACCCCCCCTAGTAAATAATAAGCTAAATATAGACTTATATAAGGAATAGAAATATTACTAGGAAAACTAGTATAATAAAGAAAGGCTAGCCTAAAGCAAATATATTAAAAAGCTAACTAAAGACTACCCTCTTACTTATAACCTAAAGGAGATTTAAAAGTTCTATATAAGGCTAGATAAATATATCTTATTAATAATAATCTAATTATATATAGGGAAGATAAGCCTTAATAAATTCCTATTTTATAGGAATATCCCTAGGGTAGTTTTGCCTCTATATAGCTATAGCTAGGTAGTAAAGGACTAATACTATATATTAGTTAACTATAGTAACTATAACTATAGGGAGCCCTAATAGAGATAGCTTACTAATATGTAGGAAGCAAGGCTAGCCTTAAATAACCCTCTAAAAGTAAGATTCCTAGCTAGATAGTTCCTAGGCATAGGAAGACTTTAATACTACTTATTAGCATAAAAGCTAGCTATTAACTAACTTAGAAGATTAGAGAATCTAGGCTAATTCTAAAGATAGATAAAAGACTACTTAAATATAGATATAAGTTAGGAGATAGACTAGGTAGTATAGGAGCGCTAGTAGGTTAAAAGTAGACTTAATACTATAGTTATAATAAAGAATATTTATATCTAAAATAGTTATTAGATTAATTTTAACTAAAAACTCTAGGTATTATAAGTCTAACTAGCTTACTACTATCCTTACTTTAAACTAAAAACTAGCTACTATATTACTTCTTTTCTAAGATAAGGATAGTATTTTTTATTACCTTTATATAATTCTTTATAGGAATAGTAATAAGTAAGAGATAGTTTATCTTTATTATATGTATATTAAGGCACTAAAGCTAATAAATAAGCTTAGAATACTATTCCTTAGAGAAACTAGCCTAGTCTAGGCTTACTATAAAGGCACTTTGCTTTTTCTTAGCCTAATTACTAGTATAGAGTTTCTTAACTTAGTCTTAGAAGCTATCTAGGACTTAGAATAAAAGATATTAGCACTAGAACTAAGCTATTACTAAGCTAGATTAAAGGTACTTATATTACCCTTAGTAACTATAAAAGCCTAAGTCTTAACTAACTACTAGTGCTTACTTTACTAGCTAGTTAAGTTTAGCTACTAGGTAGGTTAGCTATAGACCTAAGCTAGAAAAGAGGTAATTACTACCTTATTATATTAATAATTCTATACTTAATAGTTAAAATATATATTAGTAGCTACCCTTACCTAGTAAATTAGCCTTACTACTAAGCTAGAATAGGACTAACCTACTAATAATAATATAGTACTAATACCTAGGCTTTAAAACTAAATATAACTTATAAGAGATACACTAGATATCTTTTAGATTACTAAGCTAGTGTAAATTAGTAGTAAAATAAGCCTAGAATAGAAGTAAATATAACTTATAAAGAGATCTTTATCCTTAACTTACTTATACTACTTAGTAGTTATAGACTTCTTTAGGTAGCCCTTATACTCTATAGATTCCTAGGTAAGTTAAAGCTAGAAACATAGTAATATTAGAATACTTATAGGTTTTATTAATATTATACTAGGTTTCTTTCTAATCTATAATAAACATTAGTAATTAACCTAAATCTAGCTTAAAATAGCCCTAAATAGTCTAGAAGAAAAGAAAAACCTATAAGAAGTTTAATATAAAAAAAGAAAAAAGACGAGGTCCCTAAGGGAAGGGGAGCTTTCTTTTATACTTAATAAAAGAAAGAGAGGGATAAATTAGATAACTTACTTAAAAAATAAAGCATAATAGGCTTAATAAATCTAATAATATATAACTAGCCTTAGCATAGGACTATTCTAGTCCTAGGTTAAAGCTATCCTTCCCTTATAATAACTAAGCAAAACTAGGTGCTTATACTTTATTAGACTAATAAGGCAAGGCTAGGCTAGAGTTAGCTAAAAAGTAAGGCTATAGAAAAGTTAGTATAAGAGTAAATAAGAATTAAATTAATATTATAAACTTAGATTTACTTTACCCTAAGTAAAAGCAAAGAGACTTAGGATAAACTTACTACTAAGCTAGAATAGGGTTTAGAGGGCTTAGGAATACTTATTCTATATATTTCCCTTTTCTCTTTTTCTTTTCTATAAAATAAGGCTAGTGTAAGCTAGTAATAAATACTTATAATAAAATACCTATTAAGTAGTGTAGGCTTACTATAGGGCTAGCGCTAGCCTAAATATAGATATAAGAGGGTTTTTCTTCCTAGGTTAGGGTTTTCCCTTTTAACTTAGTAGTAGGAGTACTAGTAATAGCTATCTATAAAGCTAACTAGCGTAAATAATATATAATTAGTTTAATATTTTTATAGGATTAATACTAGGACCCACTTTTAAATTATACCTTTTAATTATAATAATAACTATAGTAACTCTAATAGCCTTAATTATAATTAGTTAAACCTATTTATAGAAGTAATACTAGGACCCACTTTTATTTAATCTACTATACTTATTATAAAAGCTCTAATAACTCTAATAATCGTAATTACTATTAGTTTAACTTATCTATAATGATAATACTAGGACTCACTTTTATTTAATCTACTGTACTTATTATAAAAACTATAATAACTTTAAAAACCTTACTTATAAGTTATAATTAGTTTAACTTATTTTTAGATATAATACTAAGGCTTATTTATTAATAATATATTATAATTACTATAATTCGTAATACTAACTTACTATAATATTAAAAAATATAAAAAAGAAAAGTATTTTATTTTATTAATAATTTAAAAAACCTAAAAATATTAAATAACTAAAAAGTCTAGCTTTTTCTATAGTAATTTACTTATACTTACTAGTATTTATATTTTATTTATTTATAAGTTATTTATTTTAAATTAAACTTTAACACTAATTATATTATAAGGAATATAAGGAATATTAGTAATACTATTAATGTTAATAATATTAGTAATATAAGCTATTATAAGCTATAATAAGCTATTTCTAGTAAGATTATTAGTAATTTATGTTATTTATTTACTTTACTTTAAGTTTTTTTTAATTCAAAATAATAGGAATAATTTCTAGAAATATAAAATAATTAGTAATAATAGTAAATAATATAATAAAAAGGTTTTTCTTAAAGTTGTATTAGTAAAATAAAGTATTAAGTATAATAGTATTATTAAAAAGGTATAATATTATATATAACCCTAGTTATAGTAAAATCCTTAAAATAGTATAATATTGTAAATTATATAACTAATTAGGTAAAATAGGTAATAATAAAAGCTTCTATATAACTAGCCTTCTTTTAATCTATATAATAAGCTTAGCTAATAAAAAGGCCCACTTTTTTTCTACCTAACACTACATTTGTAGTGTTTGTAGTTAGTGTATATTATTTACGCTAGTTAGCTTTATAGATAGCTATTACTAGTACTCCTGCTGCTAAGTTAAAAGGTAAAACCCTAATCTAGGAAGAAAAACCCTCTTATATTTGTGTTTAGGCTAGCGCTAGCCCTATAGCAAGCCTACGCTACTTAGTAAGTAGCTTATTATAAGTATTTATTACTAGCTTATATTAGCCTTATTTTATAGAAAAGAAAAAAGAGAGAAGGAAAATATATAAAATAAGTATTCCTAGGCCCTCTAGACCCTATTCTAGTTTAGTAGTAAGTCTATCTTAAGTCTCTTTGCTTTTACTTAGGGTAAAGTAAATCTAAGTTTATAATATTAATTTACTTTATATTTACTTTTACGCTAACTCTTCTATAGCCTTACTTTTTAGCTAACTCTAGCCTAGTCCTACCTTATTAGTCTAATAAAGTATAAGCACTTAGTTATGCTTAGTTATTATAAGGGAAGGGTAGCTTTAACCTAGGACTAGGATAGTTCTGTGTTAAGGCTAGTTATATATTATTAGATTTATTAAGCTTAATATGCTTTATTTTTTAAGCAAGTTATCTAATTTATCCCTCTCTCTCTCTTATTAGGTATAAAAGAAAGCTCCCTTTCTCTTAGGGACTTATTCTTATTTCTCTTTTTATATTAAACTTCTTATAAGTTCTTCTTTTCTTTTAGACTATTTAGGGCTATTCTAAGCTAGATTTAGATTAATTACTAATATTTATTATAGATTAGAAGGAAACTTAGTATAATATTAATAGAGCCTATAAGTATTCTAATATTATTGTGTTTCTAGCTTTAACCTACCTAGGAATCCGTAAAGTATAAGGGCTTTCTAAAAAAGTCTATAATTGCTAAGCAGTATAAGCAGGTTAAGGATAAGGATCTCTCTGTGAGTCGTGTTCGCTTCTGTTCCGGGCCTGTCCCGCTGCTAATTCGTGCTTTTGTAGTTAGTGTAGTTTAGGAAAAAAATTTGTATTGTATTGTATTATAGTTTTTTTCCGCTTATAGTTAGTGTAGTTTGTAGTGTAGTGTAGTTTATAGTGTAGTTACTACACTACACTACACATTGTAGTGCAATACTCTGGCTATAGTATATAAAAGCAGTAGAAAGAGCCCTTAAGTATAGGTATGTGTAGGCAAACCTAGCGATTAAATATAGTAATAATAACCCTAAATTAGAGGTATATAGTAATGCTTCTTTTACTAATAATACTATAATATAAAAGAGCTTATAGGGCTATATTATAAAGCTTTTTAGAGAACCTATTCTCTTTAAGGTAGGTAAGCAAGCCACTATAACTATATTATTAACTAAAGCAAAGCTTCTAGCGCTTTCTTACTATAGTAAAGAGCTTATAGCCTTTAGATAATTATATTAAGAGATTAGGCTAAGCCTAGGTAATAATACACTTAAAATTAAATATAATAATATATAGATAATTTACCTCCTTAAGGAAGAATTTATTATATATTATTTACGCTAGTTAGCTCTATAGATAGCTATTACTAGTATTCCTGCTACTAAGTTAAAAGGGAAAACCCTAACCTAGGAAGAAAAACTCTCTTATATCTGTGTTTAGGCTAGCGCTAGCCTTATAGTAAGCCTACGCTACTTAGTAAGTAGCCTATTATAAGTGTTTATTACGACTGTATCTTGCGCTAACGCAGCCACAAAGTTTATCGCAAACTTTGCTCTAACCTCACAGCCCCCTGTATTTATAACCTTAGAGCTTATTTATTACTATGGCTATAAGAATTTGGTTGTTAATTGTTTTACTAGCTAGGTATTGCTAGTAATAATTATGTGTTGTAATAAATTAGATGCATTGGCTATAACCAATGATACTAAAAAAATTATAAAAATCAATAAGTGTTTATTACTAGCTTACACTAGCCTTATCCTATAGAAAAAAAAAGAGAGAAGGAAAATATATAAAATAAGTATTCCTAGGCTCTTTAAACCTTATTCTAGTTTAGTAGTAAGTCTATCTTAAGTCTCTTTGCTTTTACTTAGGGTAAAGTAAATCTAAGTTTATAATATTAATTCACTTCTTATTTACTTTTATACTAACTCTTCTATAGCCTTACTTTTTAGCTAACTCCAGCCTAGTCCTGCCTTATTAGTCTAATGAAGTATAAGCACCTGGTTTTGCTTGGTTGTTATAGGGGGAGGGCGGCTTCGACCCGGGAAGAATTTATTAAGCTTATTATAAAGCTCTAGTATATAGATATTTATTACTACTAGCTTTATTAAGAGGTTATAAAAGGAACCTTTAATATTACCTAGATTACTACTAAAGAGATAATTACTAATAGCCTTATAAAGCCTCTTATAGGGAATGCTTTTATAAGCTTTTATAAGGCATTAGGGCTTATATAACTACCCTTTAGTATACTTAGTAAAGAACCTAAAGAATAAACATTATATAATAACCTGGATTTAGATAGGGTTATAATAAATTAACTACTTTTTGCACTATAGAATTAATTTAAATATTGTAAGATTAATTTAACTAATTTTATTAATTTAGATTTATTATAGGAAACCTTAAATAAGGTCTCCTAGGGGGGTGTGTTGCACCTATAAGGGCATAATTAACCCTTATTATATAATAGTCTTGCTACTTAACTAGCTAAGATAATAGTCTACCCCTAGCTATTTATTTTCTAAGACCTCTATAACTTTATAGTATATTTTAGTACTATATAAGTACCCTACCTCTAGTAGAGGTACTTATGTATTTAAACCATAGTCCTTACCCTCTTACAGGGTCGGACAACTTAATAGATGCGAGGATATTAAACCCTAGCTTCACGGTCTAACAGAAACCACGAACCATTGACCAACTGATTCCGAATGTCCATGTACCTAAAATAATTCAACGGGGGCATTGTATAGCGAATACAAGCCCCACGCGGGGCGGCTACTATCAGCTCTCAGTGGCTAAAGTAAGTAAAGCTGTTAGGAATGCTATAGGGGTATTTACGCTAGTAAGAGGTACTGGGTAGTCCTAGTTAAATCCACGTAGTTTAAGGTACCCCTCACCCCACTTAGCACAATAGCAAGATCTGCTATTACCTAGTCATGTAGTCCGTACCTCCTGTAAAAAAAAAAACAGGGATTAGACTGTACGGAGTACTCGCAATCTAGCCAGGTACATAAATCGCTATTGTATCGCACATTGTCTTGGCAGGCTTCCTAGCGTTTTGGCTAATAACGCGAGGACCTCTCGCGTACTCAAAAGTTGGTTCCTTTGCCGACGTACACCTGCTCCCTTGCGGCACCCAAAGGGATTTATGAGAAATGGCTTCAATCCCTACCACCACCCCCCCCCCCCCCTTGAGCCCCTGCACCGCGCCACCCATTTGCCAGTCCACTGGCTCCACTTCATCTCCACTCCAGACCTGCCTGCATTTATCCCTCGTCTCGCACCAGCATTATCCTGCATTAATGACATGGATTTCTCTGTGTGCTCGGTGATGGCCCACTTAAACCTGAGTGTTCCAACTGCCGCGGCTGCCAGGCGCACACAGCGCCAGAGCAGGTGAGCCAGGCCTGGTCAAAGTTGGCGCAGTGTCAAGCGAGAGTACAACGCAAGGCCGCCTGATTCGCCCGCCCGGCGCTGTGAGTGCTATGTATGTACATAGTCAGTGCCATAGCTCGTACGGAGTACATACGGATTAGATGAGTGTTCTGTGTTCTCCGTTGGGATTACATACGGATTACGGAGAACAACAGTACGGGGCACAGAATGGGGTACAACGGACAGCTCTTAGTGGTTTGGTACCTGCGTGCGCCTTGCCGCTTGCGTGTGCTAACGCGCGTTTGCACTGGTTGGTGACCTCACTGACCTGCTTGTCTCCCACGTTTGCCCTTGATTGCCCTGCCCCTTCATGAATCCGTGCCCCCAGCGGATCTTGAATTTCCTCTGCATCTGCCTGTTCCGACCCTTCCTCATCCCTCTTATCCCTCTTATCCCTTTATCCTCATGCCAACAGTTTTCCTGAGCTGACGGTCGCATCAAGCCCATCAAGCCCATCAAGCCCATTAAGCCCATCCCGTCCATCCCGTCCATCCCGTCCATCCCCCTCATTCCGTCCAGTGCCCAACCCGCCCTCGTTTTGTTCTGTTGCCTCAGGCGGTTTGGACTTGCTGGGCGTAGTCAACAAGCCCCTCTCTTCCTTGCAGCAGCTGCCACTTGTCCCGCTCGTCAATCCTGCCATCCCGAAGAAGTTTGTCTCGCTCTGTTCCAGCTTGTTGCACACACCGTCTGGGTCCCTGCCAACATTCCAGCGTTAGAACGATAACGGCGCCAAAACGGCACCTCGTTGCTTCTCACGGCATTGATCCATCCACCCAGTCAGTGATCGACTAGCCAGCCAGCAAAGGGAAGCAAGAAGGAAAGACAGAGGTCGTTCACTTGTGTGTGTCATCTCGCCACACTTAACCACGCCGAGTAAACAACCAATAACAAAAAACCGACCTGACTCGCCTTTGACAGTCTCTCCTTGCCATCTTGCTCGCATTTGCCAAAGCCGCGACCTCCCTTGCTCTTTATTAGGTCTTTTCACACTTTGTGGTCATAGTGTGCGGAACCCGACCTAGGTCTTTCGACCAAAGCTTTCTCGGATCCCTCCACAATCAAAAGCGCAAGCTCTCCTTCGCGCCATCACATCGTCAAAATGAAGGGCTACGCGGCAGAAGAGGAAGAAATGCTGGAAATTGGCACGTTTCAGCGCCGGGGAGACGACCCGAATCACCCGTATCATCAACAACAGTATCAGCATCAGTATCCTCACGAACAACAGCAAGCTTACATTGAAGAATTCCCCTCACGACCTTCCGGGAGCACGCCGACTCCCAGGCCTGCGCAGTCGAGTGCCTATTCTCGATCAAACTCGTCACTTTATGCTGACGATTTTGTGTCACCGGGTTGGCCGCCTTCGATCGCTGGTCGCTCAGAATCCCACACTCTCGTAGACGACGGTGCTGCTGGGTCTCGCTCTAGTGTGCGATCTTGGAAGACTGGGCAACAGACACCGATAGACTCGTCGGTCTCGCCTCGGTATGGCATTCCATTCCATCCAGATTCAGGCCCGGGAACTCCAATGGTAAGCATCATATCTCCTCACAGCTCGCTCCACCAATCTTGACCTGCTCCTCATCCATCCCCCCCCTCCCAAAAAAACAATGCTGACAAGATGGGACAGAACCAAAGTCACATTAGCCTCACTGGCCTCCTCAAGCAAGCTCAACCCCCCGCCGGGGGCAAAGACTGGGTTGATTGTGAGACCATTGATGTCGTGCACAAACGAGATGACAGCGATATTTGGAAGGGCTGGAAACGACATTTGTTCGCCCTGGTCCCCTTCATCACTGTCGCCAATACTGGCTTGTACTTGGGCTACCTCGCTCTGCGTATCGCTTGTGTCATCTGGGCACAAAATGCACAGGGGACCACCTACGCTGCTGCATGGGCCTTCATCGCCGTCGAAATTGCCGTCGCAATCCCCCCTCTCTTGCACAACGGCTGGACTCTGATGGCGATGAAGAAGCGATACCGACCCAAGCTTCGATTGAGAGGCTATGAAGTGCCCACCGTCGATGTTTTCGTAACGTGCTGCGGTGAAGATGATGACCTGGTGATGGACACTGTTCGCGGCGCCTGCGACGTTGATTATCCCTACGACAAGTTCCGTGTCATCGTTCTGGACGACGGCCAATCCGAAGGTCTCGAAGCTGCCATTTGCCGCCTGGCCATGTCCTACCCGAATGTGTATTACATGGCCCGGGAGAAGATCCCTGGAAAGCCACATCATTTCAAGGCTGGTAATTTGAACTATGGCCTCGAGCAGACTCGCTCACTACCCAGTGGCGCTGGCCAGTTTATGGCTGCGCTGGATGCTGATATGGTATGTCTTCAATTCCACGACTATCCTTTCTTATTCCCCCCCCCCCAAATGTCGCCTACTCGAAAAGGCTGGCCAAGTACGTGATTGCGTGGAAGCTAACAGATGACAAGATTCCCGAACGCGACTGGCTTCGTGGTCTTCTACCCCATCTGCTTGTCGATCCCAAGATGGCCCTGGCTTGCCCTCCCCAGCTGTTCTACAACACCCCCCCATCCGACCCCCTCTCCCAAAGTCTCGACTTTTTCGTTCACGTTATTGAGCCGATCAAAGACGCCATGGGCGTGGCGTGGTGCACAGGCTCTGGTTATGTTGTCCGTCGCGAGGCCTTGGATGACATCGGTAACTTTCCTCTGGGTTCTTTGGCCGAAGATGTTGCTACATCTACCCTCATGCTTGGAAAGGGCTGGAAGACGGCCTACGTTCACGAACCGCTCCAATTCGGTACCGTCCCGGAAGATTTCGGAAGTCACTTGAAGCAGCGTACTCGTTGGGCTATTGGAACTGTCGACACATCCTTCAAGCTGAAGTTCTGTCTGTGGGGCGACCAGGTGCGCCAAATGACGTTCGCCCAGCGATTCTCTGGTGCCCTGTACTCATTGCTCAGCTTGTACACCATCCCCTTTGTCATTTCGCTCTTTTCCATTCCCGTCATTTTGGCTATGGGCAAGCCGCTGGTTGCTTACGCCAACGAGAACCAGCTTCGCTGGCTCATTCGTGCCTGTTTTGCCGCCACCATCAGCAACCGCGTGTGCGACTTTATTCTCTCCATTCCCGCCGGTTATCACACTGGTCAACGCTCAAATCGATACCAGCTCTGGATGTCGCCCTACATCGCCCTCTGCCTCGTTCGTTCGTTCCTCCTGCCCAAGTGGCTGGGTGGGCAAGTCATGGCGTTCAAGCCTACCGGGTCGTTGGCTTCCGCTTTGAATGAGCGCGACCCCGCGGCGAAGAAGAACATGTTCCGCCGCGTTTGGACAATCATGATCAACTACATGGGCCTCTTCCATCTTGTGTTTGTTTACTTTACTCTCGTCGCTGTCGTCTTGACGTCGTGGCGATGCTTTGTCAACTTTGAACAGACAAGGGACTTGCTGGTCTGTCTCCTCACGCACGCATTTTGGCCTCCCTTGACCTTCACCTTGATTTGTAGTTCATTGTGGATCCCAGTTGCCTATGCCATTGACCCTCCGCAGATGCCCGAGCGCGAGCAGCTGCTGGTCCGTGATCCCAAGACCATGGTCGCCCATCCCACTCCCAAGAGCAAGAAGATCGCCTTTGGCCAACAAGCTGCTTGGTTCGAGTTGGAGTTGACGATAACGACGCTCTACACATGCCTTATCTTCGTGGCGTCATTCCTCTTTTAAGGTGTCATCTTCCGCGGGGATTCCTGCTCGATGCGTCATGAGTTGCGGCTTACAAGTCTACGAGTCGCGGTCGCAGTGACGGATCAGTCGAAATAAACTTTGCATTTACACCAATACGGAACGCGTGGAGCGCCACCAAGCAAGCCACCCCTCCACTCATGAGCGTTGGTGGTAGTCAGTCATTCCTCAGGGATCCTCAGGGATCCTCAGGGACAAGGAGCTTTTGATACACGCGGTGGCATGGGCAGTCGAACGAACCGGGCAGAATTTAGGAGAGATGTATTGTATATTGGCGCAATGGGTACTATATTTGTGATTAATGTCCAATTAATTGCGCAAACTAGTTTGGAACCAAGGGCGTTGATGGACACGTCGTTGACGGATAGAGGAGGAATGTAATTCTTGGACGGGACGAGATGATGTGTGGGATGTGTGCATATGCCGGCTGCTGGAGGCAGCGTGTAGCAAAACAAACATATGTAGATTTTGACTTGAATAAATATTTCTTGTTTTCCTTTTCATCTTGCCAGCACTGCTCTGTACACAAATGGCTGCCGTGCGCGCTGACTGACTGACTGTCAGCATCCGGCGGCCCGAGTCTAAATATTCGTGCCGCCAATTGCATCCATCATGGAAATGGGAAAAAAAAAAAAAAAAAACAACAACCACCTCGGCTTGGGGAAAACGGAGGGGTGCTTCCGCACTTGTCCCTGCAGAACTGCTTCGACTTGCTAAATTAGTTGCCCTCGCCAACATGAGTTTACTAAATGAGTTGCATGTCCAGCTGGGGTCGTAGGGGGCGTAGATGTGGGAGCTGATTCTAGATTCGGGTATTCGGGTACAGGGTAGGATGCATCAAGAACAATCAAGAATAACCATCAAGAACCATTAAGAACCATCAAGAACCATCTAATATTAGCAACGCACGGGCGATCTCCCGACGCCTTCGCCACCGGACAAGTCCGCCGGCATCCATGTTCTCCACTGCCGATAATTTTCAATATGCAGCCGTCGACGCGTCGTCGTTCTCTGGTTCTGGTTCTCCGTCACCTGAAGCACCCGGGTGACCTTGACTCTGCCAGTCCTACGAGTCACGACAGTCAAGATGATGTCGTCAGCCCATCCAGCAGCACTGCTGGCTTCACTCCATCAAGAGTTTTGGGGTTTTTTTTTTTTTTTTTTTCCCTCACCGTCCCGCCACCGTCCCGCCATTGTCTCGTTGTTGGGTTGTTGTCTGAATGACTTTGTATGACTTGCGGGACACCATTCTTCTTTAGTCAGCTCTTTACTGGCTCGGTCGAGGGCGCCGGTCTCGATCTTGATCCGTGGTTCCACTTTCATTGTTTCCCTTGCATGGCCGCCAACTCCCTGCGCATCATCCATCCATCCGTCCAGCGTAGGATTGCCCAATCAGAAAACGCGAGGCGCCAGACAGATTGTGAGCTGAGTTGGGGCGACCGGAATTCCATGAGACAAGGTCTCAGGCGCAATCGAATACAAAGAAACAACTACATGAAAGGAAGAAGGGCAGCTCGCTTGCTTCAACAACAGCTCCTCGGAGGGGAGGGAGGAGGAGACGCCATCAACGCCCCTCGGAGAAGAGGAGAGAACCGAGAAGAGAAGCAAAGCAAAGCACCACCGCATCAAGATGCACCTTTGACAGCATTGTCCATCCGAGCGTCAGCAAAAGTCGGCTGCCGAATTCATCTTGGCCACTTGCTCACACAGCTAGCTCGCTCACATTGTTCTCTCCCAAGGGAGGAAAGGACAGCAAGGGACACAATAATCCAACTTGGGCTCATCAGGCATGATTCACGACGCCTTGTCTCGATTTCGATACGGACCATCATGAACTGTCAACCACCTTTGCCCTGGTCGACGAGGTGCTTTCTCCCCCCCCCCTCCCTGCGAAATAGTTCATCAACCTTGTCTCTTCACTCCTTTCCTACCTGCCCCGTCGCGAATCCGGCCTGCATCAACGGGAGGGTTGTCGGTTGGTCCCGACTGGCCCTATCGGGAAGCGCTTCTCCTGCACCAGAAGCCAGCAACTGCAGAACACAGGGCTGCCTTGCCCAGGGGCAAGCCTCCCTTCAATATTGATGCAGGATTAATTGGTTCCGATGTCTTTGCTTTTCCTTTGTTTGTTTCTTCGCGAGCGAGCCTTGCCTGATGTACCCGGCAACGGGGATGGACGACGGGATGGGAGGTGTGGGAGCCAAACAGTTTAAAAAGCCCGACTCGTCGCTCTCATGAGACGAGGAATTTCGGGACAACTGCCTTCGCTACTCACATTCATTCACCTCGTCTTTGTCCTTTTTCCCAATCAGTTCCCGGGGCCAGCCTTTTTGAAAGACTCTTTTCTCGGTTTTTCATCCCTTCTCTCATTCTGCATCTACGGTGACCCCCCCCCCGCGTCCATTCGCTTCAACAGTCAACATGAAGTTCTTCGCGGTAGCCTCCCTCCTCTTTGTCGGCACGCTTGCTGTGCCGACTAGTCAGTGCGGCGAATGCCAAAAGCATCATGGCGGCCATCATCCTGGTGGTAACCAACCCGGTGGTAACCAGCCCGGCGGTAACCAGCCCGGCGGCAACCAGCCCGGCGGTAACCAGCCCGGTGGCAATCAGCCCGGTGGCATCCAGCCCGGCGGCAACAACCCGGGAGGCAACAACCCCGGGAACCCCGGCGGCAATGCTCCTTACAAGCCTTGCCCTTCAGGACTCTACAGCAACCCTCAGTGCTGCGCAACCAACGTCCTCGGCGTGGCAGCTCTCGACTGCAAGAACCGTACGTTGACCCAAAACGAAGAGAAAAGGGAAGACGATACTAAACAAGCCTCTAGCGTCCTCCGCTCCCACGAGCTCCGACAACTTCAAGTCTGTTTGTGGCGGCCAGCAGCCCCTCTGCTGCGTTGTCCCAGCAGTGAGTTCACGAGCTTTCTTGAAAAAAAAAAAAAAAATCTTCCACAGCCCCGAACTAACCGCGCGACAAACAAATAGGCCGGACAGGGCGTTCTCTGCACTGCGCCCGTTGGTGGTGGTCAGCCCGGAGGCAGCAACCCTGGGAACAACCCGGGAAACAACCCAGGTGGCAACAATCCAGGCAACAACCCAGGCGGCAACAACCCAGGCGGCAATAACCCAGGAAACAACCCAGGTGGCAGCAACCCAGGTGGCAACAACCCAGGTGGCAACAACCCCGGAAACGACTAACCAACGTCCTCGGAGTCGCCGCCCTAGACTGTGCCAACCGTAAGTGTGATGGAGATGGGGGATCGAGTTCGCGTCTTCAAGTCCCTGACATTGCGTAGCATCATCGAAGCCAACGAGCGGTGACAACTTCAAGTCTACCTGCGGCGCCGCGGGCAAACAGGCACTCTGCTGTGTTGTCCCAGTGGTGAGTCATGCGTGAATTCCTGGAGGTACGTCGACTGACTGGACGGGATTGCTAACTTGCTGTGTAGGCTGGCCTGGACGTTCTCTGCACACCTGCGACTGGTGGTGGCAACCCGGGAGGCAACCCCGGCAGCAACAACCCCGGAAGCAATCCCGGCGGCAATAACCCAGGAAACAACCCAGGAAACAACCCTGGTGGCAACCAGCCCGGAGGTGGCAACAACTACAAGGCGTGCCCCTCTGGATTGTACAGCAACCCCCAGTGCTGCGCTACCAACGTCCTGGGCGTTGCAGCCCTCGACTGCGGCAATCGTAAGTTCTGACAGCCAGCCACTCCCCGCCCACATCAGCGACATGCATGCATCGTGATAAAAACTAACAGAGGAGCAGCTTCTCGCAAGCCCACCAGCTCCGGCGACTTCAAGTCAACCTGCGCATCCGATGGCAAGCAGCCCCTCTGCTGCGCTGTCCCAGCAGTAAGTAACCCCCCAGTGACCTCGGTCCCGATCCTTTTGCCCCGAAGACGGCGTGCTAACCAACACCTTGAAGGCTGGCCAGGGCGTCCTCTGCACCCCTGCGAGCGGTTGAGCAGGCCCGAGTCGGCCATGGCGTCACGGAACATGTCGCGGAACACCGAACTCAATGCGGATGCGCCATTGATGTAAAAAAACCCCTTCTGAAACTTACTTTCTTCACTGTATCATAATGGAAATACCAGCGCCTATAGGGCATGGGAATATATGTCTGTAGTTTTCTCCAGTTCTCATGAGCTAATCGTTATACAATCGAGGGGAAATTTGAAAAATGAAACAGCCGGTGCTTTGAACGTGAATGTGAATGCCTCGACGTACGTCCGATTGCTCGCGTTCGTGTCTAGATCGTAAATGGCCTGTTTTCCTACTCGACTTCGATAACGGGAACTCTTCGGCAAGTCGATGATGACGTGCGAATTGGTGGTGACTCCGTCGATCCTGCGGGCGGCCCAATGAGATTTTGGCTTTGGCGCCTTCTTTCGGATAAACAAGCCCGTTCGCTAATCGAAGAGAGATTCTGCTAATGTACATGTAGCTTGTTAGGGGGGCCCGGCAGGCGCACGGAACCAATCAAGAATCCTTCACTCCCGAGCTTCTTGTCTCAATCGAGGGACGTGAGCCCTGCCAGACCACAATTATGCAACTAGTATTGATACTTGGAAACAACTCGACGACTGCTTATAACGTTCAAGGTGGACAGGGAATGATCGAGGACACCAAGATTATGGGCGTGCCCAGCTAGGCAGACATGGTATGAATGGCTGGATTCTCGTGTATCTGAATGGATTGAAACCTGAAGGACAGACCACGCGTTCCGCACCCCCCCCCACCCCACCCCGCATAGCACGACTTGTGCACATAACTTCTCCATGGCCAGCAGGGGGTGCAGCGAACATGGATCGAAATACACGGGGCGCCATAGTCACCGCCAGCGGCCAAATGGTCTAGTGGTATGATTCTTGCTTTGGGAAGGGTGTACGTACACCATCTCGGCTGCAAGAGGTCCCGTGTTCAATCCACGGTTTGGCCCGTACGCTCTTCTTTTTTTTTTTTTCTACCCCCCCGGCGCGTACATTCCATGAAACTTTTGAGGTTACAGATGAGCTGGTTGTAACCAGACATGGCGGTGAGCTCAATTCCCGCTCGTCGAGTCGACTCGGATACAAGTCTCCAAGTCTCCATGGGGGCACAATGCACAGAAAAAACGTGTCTTGAAACAACAAAGCTGTGCTCTTACATGGTCAACAAACAACGCGACAACAGAGTCTGGCTGCGAGACCGCGAGGCTGCCATCTCCAGCTGTGATGAAAAACATGCCGTGTATTGTTTCATCAGCCTGGCCAGCTCTTGGCGATTATTTCACCCAGAGGAGTTCAAGCTACCACGTCTGCCTTCTTTTTATCCAGTTCTCGCGTTTAGAGCCGACAACGATGCGGACCCTTTTGTCACCATCTGTTTCATTTACAACGCACGAGTTGAAACCAACAGGAGACGAACAAACTCACTCCCGAGAGCCTTGGTGCTTCAAAATAGTTACTTCTTGGAAAGCGGTCAGGTATACAGTGTAGCACCGTGTAGCACATGGGCGGGCATCGAGTAGACAGATGCCTGATCTTTCCGAGCACCCACCAACAGTGCGACTTCAGGCATCAGCGACACCAACAAGCATGAAACCGGGGAAGCCACATGGTTCAGACTCCGGAGTTCAGCAAACGCGGGCGATGTGGACATCCTGCAGGATGAAGCCCGTGACTATTACCCCGCCATGCGTCGCATCTTTTTGCCGTCGTGCTCGGATCAAACAAATATAAGCCGATGCCTATCGTCCCCCGTTTCGTAATCAATTCATCACCCCCCTTTCTAGCCCGCGAGCGGTCATCAATCATGAAGTTGACTACATTGCTCTCCCTGCTGGCTTTTGCCAATCAAGGCTCTGCGTGCGGTGGCCGCCATGACGGCAAAGAGTGGACAAAGGAAGAGTTGGCCGAATTGGAAGCAAGATGGGGTTTCGAGGTGCGCCCCCAAACCCCCAAAGGAGGAAGGATGCCGCCATGGCAACCCAAGAATACAATATGACGGAGCAACCTTGCTGATCTCGCCATAGTGGTCGTTCAACGGCATCGGAACATTCGCGCACCTCGAGCACGTCAAATGCCTGACCAACCCAGCAGAGCAGTACGACATGGCCATCATCGGAGCGCCCTTTGACACGGCCGTGTCTTTCCGACCAGGTAAGAGGCGCCTCCTCATTCTACCCAGAAAAAAAGAGATTGGACCGGAACCATGGACAAGCCGACACTGACGACAAGTAATGCGTGCTCCCCCGTCTGTGTTAGGTGCTCGTTTTGGTCCACGAGCCATCAGACAGGCGTCAGCGCGCCAGACATCGTTCCGCGGCTTCAACCCCCGCGCCAACATCAATCCTTATCAGAGCTGGGCAAAGATTATCGACTGCGGAGACATTCCCATCACGCCCTTCGACAACGACATTGCAAGGGAGCAGATGACGCAGGCCTTCAAGGCTCTCGGCAAAGGGACGCCCTCGAGCTCCCTGAGCAGAGGCAGGCCGAAGCTCATCACCCTCGGCGGAGACCACAGCCTGGCTCTCCCGGCGCTGAGAGCCCTGAACGAGATTCATGGCCGAACAGTCAGGGTTCTTCATTTCGACGGCATGTTACGGCCGACCTCTCTTGACCTCTCCTCTCCTCTCACCGCATGACATGACGCCGAGACGCGGGCATTTCGCTAACGAAAAAAAAAAAAAAAAAACCGAAGCGCAGCACACCTCGACACTTGGGATCCCGCCGAGTACCCCTCGCATTGGGGGTCCACGCACTTCACCCACGGCTCCATGTTCTGGATGGCCTACCAAGAGGGGCTCTTGTCCAACGCATCGACCGGCAAGTCTGTCCACGCGGGTCTTCGCACGCGCCTGAGCGGCGGCGACGGCCGGGCCGACGACGAAGCCGACTCGGCCCAGAACTGGGTCCGCTTCACGGCCGACGACATGGACGACATTGGCGCGGGGGGCATCATCGACGGCATCATGTCGGTTCTCGGCACCGAGGACCCCGTCTACCTGTCCGTCGACATTGATGTGCTGGATCCTGCTTTCGCGCCGGGGACGGGCACCCCGGAGCCCGGCGGCTGGACGACGAGGGAGCTCATCAGGATCCTGCGCGGCATCGAGCGTCTGAACATTGTCGGCGCAGATGTCGTCGAGGTCAGTCCCGCGTACCAGGGGAGGGGGGAGGAGACGGCCTTGGCCGCGGCGCAGGTGGTTTATGAGGTGCTCAGCTCCGTTGTGAAGAAGGGGCTGGCGGGCATGGCGCGGGACGAGTCCACTTCCGCCATCAGGGATGAAGTTGTAGGAGCCGTTTGAATGCTGCTGCGTGTCGAGTGTGAGTCATGTCCGAGTTGTGGACGAGTTTCCTGCACGGAGAGAGGTTTGTCAAAGTGGCGAAAGCGGAAGTGTGGAAGGAATGTGCCTGATCCAATTGCGTGCGCCATAGGGCACAAAAGAATACGCATTGAACAAGTCATCCTTCACTTGTTCGATTGACACGTATATTGCTAGGTCTAGGCAAAGCCCTAGATCATCACAGCAAGGCAGCTGACGAGCGGCATGACTAGAAAGAAACATAATTTAGTCATTAGTGAGCTAAAAAGGTCTGACAAGAAAGATGAAGCCCTGTGGCTCCAGGTTAGCAGTGCCGACGAAGAGCCAGGCTTAGAGTCAGTGTCACGGGCAGCACGGCACGTGACACAATAGTGGTGCTTATAATGGCCCACAGGGCACAGATTAGATGAATGCAACTCAACTTTACCCACAATCCTTGACAGTCAGTCACTTGAGAAAAAGATGGCGCACTAATCGTGCCACGCCCACAGTTAAATGAGAAGAGGCAGAGACACTTCGTACAGACTTAGTATGTAGATTACTATGGGCAGCCGGTATCGGGCGTCTCAGCCATGCCGCTCTTGATTCGCGAGTCAAGCAGTTGCGATAATAAATAGCAGCCATTCAGCCCAGCGACAGCGAGCCCCATCGTACATGTAAGAATGGACAAACGATGAAGATAACGGGGTACCGAGTAATCCGTAGTCCGTACATACATGACTCTCACGGTGAAAACACGGTACACGCCACAAGGGCCGCATGATGGTCCGTGCTCACGAATGATACCGAACAGGCAGGGTTTCGGGATCCAGCAGCAGTAACGACATCATGCCTCGCGCCAGCCGTCTTATACCCATGAATCCATGAAATCCATGAATCCATCCATGATGCAATGCCCCAGCCAGTCGGCCCGGCTTTCGGCAAATCTACCATTCATTACGGACGTACTTTGTGCCATCGGAGGGCGCCTTCTCAAAGAGAAATTTTACACGCTAAAAAGCTCACGCGACTTGGATCACCCCCCCCAACCCCATAGTATGTATGCAAGCAAGTACGTAGAAGAGGGAAGGGGAAAGGGTCTTTGGGAGGACCGACAGGAAGTAATCTCAGCAGTGAGTGGCCCGAGATGTGAGGCTATTATGCGTTATGCTCGTGCATTGATTAATGCTTAACAACCGCTCATCTGCACTCTGCCAGCCAGCCCAAGATGAAGATAAACCATGCAAGGCGTCAGTCACGTCGTTCGCAAGCCAAGTCAGGTCCATCACAAATGCAAGCCGTGTAAAAGGCCGTCGAGGCGCAACAGCCCCGAGCGAACCATTTCCAAGCCCATCCATCCATCCGTCCATCCCCATCAACCACCACAGCGATGCTCGTGAAAGCCTCCCTCCTGGCATTATCCGCCCTGGGCCTCGCCACCCCATCCCCCCGTGATTCATCCCAGCCAGGCCTCCGCCTGGTGAAGACGTCCGCGTCCGACCCAGGCCAATGGGTCACCGAGCACCAGAAATACGAGTACTTCACCTCCAAAAACATCGGCTTCATCGACATCACCGACATCACCGACAAGGAGGTCCTCTCCATCCTCTCCGCCGAGCCCTCCAGCAGAGTCGTCACCCGGGCCACGAAGTACCCCCCCGGCGCCCTGCACAAGGACCAGGGCGACAAGCTGCTCGCCAAGACCAGCAACGACGGCCCCAAGAGCTGGCTCAAGACGTTCACCGAGTAAAGTCCAACCACGCTGCCACGCTGTAACCCTTGGTAAGTAAGTTAGTGCAAGGAGTTGTGACTGACGCGCCGTCCAAGCTTCCACACGCGCCATTACATGACGAACACGGGCGTCCAAGCCGCGAACTGGCTATTGGCACAGGTCCAGAATATTTCCTCGAGTAACCCCGCCATCGTTGTCAGGGACGTGAAGCACGGTGCTTTCGAACAATCTTCTGTCGTTGCCAGGATCCCCGGACATAAGCCCGATCTAGGTTCGGTCTTTCCCCCAGCCCAGCCACCGTGGCAAACACAAGCTTCGCACTCTAACATGACCCTGGAACCAAAGTCGTCGTCGGAGCGCATCTGGATTCCATTGCAGGACCGAAAGAGACCAGATCCCCCGGCGCCGTGGACGACGGCACCGGCACCGTCGTCCTCCTCGAAGCTCTCCGCGTCTTGGCCGAATCCGGCCTCAAGCCCAACAATACAATCGAGTTCCACTGGTACGCCGCAGAGGAAGGCGGCATGCTCGGCTCCCAGGACATCTGGGTCGTCTACAAAGCCGCTCGCAAGAACGTCGTTGGTTACCTGAACCAGGACATGGCCGGCCACTCCCCGAGTGGTGTGCCTGCCGTGTATCAGGACTATGTCGACGCCGATCTCAGCAAGTACATCACCGTCCTGATCAAGGAGTATCTCGGCGTCACGGCAAACAAGTCAGAGTGCGGTTATGGATGCTCTGACCATGCGAGTGCCCGGGCAAATGGCTTTCGTACGTCTGCTCCCTCCTAAGGGAAAAAAAAAAAAAAAAAACTCCCCTGGTCCGGAGACTGACAGACTTGTAGCTGCTGCTTTTGTTGTCGATGACGTGTGGCTGAAAACGAGCCCTGATATTCACTCCGAGGATGACGTAAGTCCTGTTTGTTGAGCTGGAAGCCCTCTTTCCATCCATCGTGATATATACTAACGCCGGTGGTTAGACATACGACAAGGTCATGTGGCCTACCGTTTTGATGCACTCCAAGCTTGTTGTCAGCTACCTGTTTGAAGCCTCACACATCTAGCTTTATAATTTTATGCGAACATCAGGGCAACACCATTCACTCACTGTACAAATAATTATGCGCCAACTGCGGAAGGCCTTGCTATGCGTAACCTCGACTGGCGAAGAAATGACTAACGATTCTGCTTTCCTGGCCTGTGTCATGAGTGATAAGACACGCTGTATATCTTGAAGCCCCCGGAGCCACCTTGCCAGTTTATTGATGTCGTGGCCCCTGAATAGTTCCCCCGGCGTCCATTCTGGGGATTGAACTTGACGTATGAATTCGGCTTGCCGGAAACTGTTACACTGTATTCCGCTCTCTCACGATCATATGTAATGGCGAACGCCTGTGCCTCTTTCACATCAGTTGTCAATCCGCCCACGACTGGGCATGCCGAAATATACTGCTTGTCGAAAGCGGATTGAATGTAAAACTCGTTGCCGGCCCCTGGACCCCCAACAGTGTGAACGATCCATCTTTGCCTGGCATCGTCGTGATTTTTGCTCGCGAGGGAGATGCCCACAAACTTTCCCTGGACATTGGTAAGACCAAAGTTATACATCTCGAAAGTGAGATAGCGCCCTTCGGTCAATTGGCCTCGAACCAGTTTGAAACCCTCTTCTACCAGAAGCGACATGTTCTGATTGGCATTTTCATTCCCATACGGTACCGGGGGTTTGTTCGTCTTATGATCTTGGAGACACTTTGCAGGCCCGACCCAAGGGCCGGTCAGAGACCCAAGGCTTAGGTTGCCGCTCCAATGCGAGCCTTCGTCGGGCAAGGTTGGCGGCGTTTCTGCTGTGGTGATTCGAGGTTTTGAGTAGTCAGGCTATTCATCAGAAATTAGTGTTGGGGGTACTGGGGGACAGTTGTTTGTTTGCGTTGTGATGGGCAATTCCAATCTTGTCGAACGTACGTTGTTGAAATCGAATGCATTGACAAGATTCGACATGTGCTGACGGCGCCAGGGTGTCAGAGATTTGGCGTAGACTCCTTTGTACCCATTGGCCGCGGCCCATTCCTCAACAAATTGAATGTCTGACGTGTGGTCCGCGAACTCGGTGAAGACATTCCCACCCCGCGTCCAAGGGGATATAATAAATCGTGGTACTCTCCATCCTGTTTGATGCAATGTCAACACGTGGGCCAAGACCAAGATACAAGACTTCACGGGACGATGAGAACTGAAGGGGTCTCTCACCTGGGCCCAATGGCACATCGCCGAATTTGTCGTATGGATCTTTCAGCCACTCTCCCGGGGTGCCCTTCGGGGCAACTACCGGAACAACGTGATCTGCCCAGCCTCCTTGTTCTACACCATGGCACCAATCGTCAGCAAATCTAGTATCCGTGAATTGGTCACTGGCAATGTTGCAGGTACCGGAAACTCACCGTCATAGCTGATAATCAGAACGGTCTTATCATATGCCGGGCTATTGGTAATGGAGTCGACAACCTTTTTCTGCAACCAAGCTCCGTCTTTTGGCATATTGGGTGGGTGCTCGGCCAGTTCTTGGGGGCCAACGATATAGCTGACCTGGGGCAAGGTCCCCTGCGCCGCGGCCTCGTAGAAGGCATCGAGACCAGGATACGAATTCCCCTTGTTGCGCAGTGCAGAGCCGTTTTTGGCTACCTGATACTGTTCAAAGTATGCGAGCATGTTGTCTTCGAAGTTGTCGAAATCTTGCCAGACTTGCCAAGAGATCCCCGCTTCCTCCAAGTATTCTGGGAAAGTCTTCCAAACAAATGGAAAACAATTCAAACCTGGAGCTTCGCAGCCTGTGCACGAGGAAAAAGGTCATCAGCATTCATTTCATATGCCGTGATCTCAGAAGAGATAGAGGGCGAAGAGTAGAACCTACCAGGCGTTGAATTGTTGTCAATTATCATTCCGCCCTTGCCATCTGGGTTGGTCGGTGAGCCAGGAATATTGACTGAACCACTCATCCAGGTGATGCGATTTGGATCAGTTGCGGCCAGGATACTCTGTGATGTCATGTCTGCCACGGTCCAGCCCTCGGCAATGTCAAAGTGTGTCGGTATATCTTGTCGACTGAAATACCCCAGGCTGTATGGACCGTCAGCATTGGCCCAGTTGTTCCCGAGCCCGCCATTGTAGGCGGAATGCATTGTGCCCCAGCCATTATCCCCAGCTCCCATGCACTGTGTCGCACTTGTCCATTCGCCGCCCAAGTAGTTGATGTGCCACGGCTTCAGGATGCTCACTCCATTCTGGGGCTTGATGGGCCTGGAAATGATTTAGCATTTAGCATGAATCGATGCAGGTTTGGCCGCCATCGCCAGCGCTCTGTACATACTGCTCAAAGGTCGAACGTCCATCTGGGTTGATCTGAACATTGGGGTCCGCAAAGCCACGAACGCCAGCCATGGTGCCAAAATACTGTCGGCATCGGTTAGTTACTTCGTTGGGACCGATGTAGTATGAAAACAAATATTTTGAAGCTAAAGCGGGACAAAAAAAAAAGGGCAAATAAAAAGACGTGGTTCTACTGACATGGTCGAAGGCGCGATTCTCTTGCATGAACAGAACAATGTGTTTGATATCTTGTAACGATCCAGCCTGGACTGCTCCCACGACAGCCAGAAGGCATGTCGCTACGCCTGAATTGCGCCGCATGGACGGTCTTGCACTGAGTTCGTGCTCAAAACTCCTTGTCGGCACTTCAGCTAGTTGATGGCCGGCTCGGGTAGACAATCACTAGAATGATTCCGGCGCAATGAAGGATGAGATTTGTCTCAAGTTCTCAAGTCGTTCGTCTCTGCTATCTCGAGACATGATACCCTGCATGGTATATAATACAAACAAACAGGGATGGATGCGGAGAAGGCCGGTCGTAACTTGCAAGGCGGGGGGAGGACGCTTGAACGTTGTAGTAAGCAAGTCATGGGGATATATTCGGGAGTCATGACAGGGCCGTGCAGACGGCACCGGAAAACCATGTTGCGCTCTTGACACGGACATTCACGGCCGAGTGCTTAGATGTCGTGGCTGACCTGGAAAGCAAAGCGGCATGAAAAAAGCAAAGCACGAGGCACGAGGCCCGGTGACAATGGCTGAATGGCTGACGGGGGCCACGGACGCCAACTGCCCGCCAACTGCTTGCCAACTGCTTGTCAACTGCCTCAGGCGCCACTGGACAGCTGCAACCCTACGGACTAGTGCCTTGCCGCTTTGTTGGTTTGCTTTCTTCGAAATGCACCAAGTGGGAAGCCGAGTTGGAACAAACATGCATCTGCTGCAATCTGCTGACCGGCTTACTCGCATTCCTCCTCGCCGCCAAAGCACGAGGCTCGAGCCGCGTAGCCGATTGGGCTCCCGTGGAACTTGTCTCAAGCCGTCCGTCCACGTCGCCCCCCATTGTTCGAACTCCGCTCCGATCGAGAAGCAGGAAGCCCCGCCCCGCCTCGCTTGTTCATGCAATGCAGTTAATATGCAAGCTTACAAAGTATTACTACCTCGGCAACTGCCAGAATCGGCTGAAGCCTTGTAGGCAAGCCGGGGACCCTTGTCTTGATTTTTCTTATTTCCTTCTCTATTCGCGGTAGAGACATCGCCGAGAAAATAAAGAAGAACGCAAAATTGGCCGTCGCGTGCAGCACAGTGAGTTCGGTGACCATGGCTTGGTCTGTCGAAGATACGGAAAAGTCGCATACGTACCAGCCGGACCTTCGTCAAAGGCGGCCACTGCACGCAGTTGCGCTTGGTGGACTCATCACCGCGAGCCTGTGCATCTCTCTTCTATATTTGGTCGGACTTGATCCCATAACATTGGACGACGGCGGGTTGATCACGACATCTCCTCATCCCACAGTTTCAGTGACTACGACAGATGCCACGGTTGACGGGGCGTCAAGCGACAAGCAGGAAGACGAAACCAGAAAAGGCAACAATGATGATGTTATTCTGCTAAGTCCAGAGCAACACATCTACCGCAAGCCGACGACAATTCATTTTGATTGGAACATCACCAAAGAAAGGCGCTCGCCAGATGGAGTTGTGAAGCCCATATACTTAATCAATGGTTGGTCTACGTGTCCCTCATGCCCTTCTCTTGCCCCCTTGATGATGGTTGTAGTGCGCAATTGAATACTAAAGGTCGTGCAGGGCTTTTCCCAGGCCCATTGATAGAAGCGAGGTCTGGAGACGAAGTGGAAGTCAATGTATACAATGACATCGAAGAAAACGGGCACCCTGGAGTGGCCATTCACTGGCATGGACTTACCATGAAGGGTACGTTACACTATTCGATGCGAAGAAGTCGATCAACTGAGTGACCGTTTAGATGCGAATGAAATGGACGGTGTTGTGGGGTTGACTCAATGTGCGATTCAGTCCAAAACAAGTTTTACCTACCGGTTCCGCATACCTGACCACCAAGCCGGTACCTTCTGGTATGTTGGAACCTTCGAGTTTGTGTTTAGCGCCGTAAAAGTAACACTCAGAACCCAGGTACCATGCTCACTCGGGTGTTCAACGAGCAGATGGTCTGTATGGAGGATTTGTTGTCCATAAGCCAGTCCAGCGAGGTGAAGAAGCGGATCTGACGCTTCATCGTTACGAGAAGGAGCAGCTTTTACTCGTAGGAGACTGGTATCATCGAAGTGGCAATCAAGTTTTGGAGTGGTTTGTGGATCCCGACCATTACGGAATGGAAGTAAGTGTGGCTGAAGTGAGCCATGGGTTTTGACCAACTGTTCTGACTTTTTGACATGGCAGCCCGCCCCTGACTCTCTTCTTCTCAATGGGAGAGGCGGCTATAACTGTTCCATGGCAGTCAAGGCGCGTCCTGTCGAGTGCCACCGCGTCGAGGTTCCCACAATCCAACTGATGGATGCGGATCGAGTGCGGCTACGCATCATCAATACTGGGTGAGTCGGGCATAGCTCTAGCTGAGATTTTGAGACTAATGGCGTGTACCAAGAATCTCTGCGGGCTTCAGCATGGAACTTTCCAGCGGATCTATGCAGCCCATCGCCGTCGATGGCGGGTATCGGCTGCATGAGGACACACCAAGAGCCAGGGCCATAGGCCTGCTTCACCCCGGCGAGCGGGTAGATGTGCTTTTGGATCGAACGGAATCCCGCTCATCACAGCTTCGCGACGTCGTTCCAATGAGACCCACCAAGATGACAATCGAATTGGATAGAGAGTGAGTTGTGGCCAACGGCACCTGACTGTGCCACTGCCACCATCTCGTGCGAAGGCTCCCAGCTAACCCCGTTGCCCTCTAGGAATATGCCATTGGCCAACTTTGCTTTGAAACGCATTCAGTCGTTCTCGATCGAGTGGAATGGTGCTGGAGACACGGAGAAGACACCAGCACATGGTTCCGCTGAAAAGCCTGTTGTGGATGTTTTCAATCTAGCCGATGCTATGGGACAGAGCCCACCGACCGACCTCGGCCGCTCTCGCGGCCCATTACAACACGCAGTCTTGTACTCAACCATGAAAATACGCGCAGCAAAGCACAACCAGCCGGTTGGCTCTATAAACCACACGTCTTGGACAAGTCCAAAGCCGAACACCTTGCCTCTGCTATCCTTGGATAGAGATGAATGGGCAAAGGTCGTCCCTCAGCCCACAAAAGTGCACGAGTTTGATGTGCCGTGGTTCAAAGTCTCAGGACCTGACGAATGGATCGAATTAACGATTAACAATTTTGACGATAAAGGGCACCCTTTCCATCTGGTAAGTTTTCTTGCGCTTATTCTTCAAACATGTGGCTAACATGCAGAAGCATGGCCATGAGTTCTACGTCGTGGCCCGGGAACAAGCTACCGGCACATACAGAGGTTACAACCCGTTCGACCACAAGAGCACGTCAGAGGCACGCCCCTTCAATCTGGAGAAGCCGCTTCGCAAAGACACGGTCCACGTGCCGCCCATGGGTTATGTAGTTTTACGCTTCCCCCTGAACAATAATGGGCTTTGGCTGTTGCACTGCCATGTGCTCTGGCACCAGGCTGTGGCATGGGTACCGTGATTCAAGTGGGAGACGACATATCCGAGAAAGTCAAGGAGAAGTCCAAATCCGCCTGCCAAACTAGACAAGGCTTAAGAGCATAGAGGGGGGCGTGCCTGATATTTCATACTCGACATGATTCTTCACGATTTTTGCTTTCTGTGTTGGCATTGCGACGGAGTTTGGGGCGTAGGTACTAGGATTGGTTCCTTTGGCAATGAATGGGTGCTACTGGAAAATGCATCCTCTCCGCAGAAGCTGATAGGTGCCACAGAACAAGGCCAGTCTGTATCATCACAGTAGACCAAGACTCAAGACCAGCTGAATGGAATGGACAAAATCTGCACACAATGGCAATTCGAAACCACGTCTGTCCATCTTCAACGTCGCAAGCCTCCAAGCATGGTACAACACGAAGCTCCATTTGTTTGCCAAAGGAAAACTTGCCGTGACCTTCTGCCGCCCCGCGTGGGGCTTGTACAGTATTTTCTGAATTTGAGGTACCAATTAATCCTACTAGCCCTTTTCTCCTTTATTTCCTAGCTGATATCCAATTTGCTTAATTCCTCTAATTATACAGATTTATAAAATAATTCAAGTGGTGTATTGTAGTCATTGTAAAATCATTTAGGGTCACGGACTGACTTTACTGTGAAGGCGCTTTGTGACACAATGGTCACATGACAGTCACGTGAGACCATCATCGTCCTACGTGCCCGCAAGGGGCACAGCTAGAATAAGAACAGTTGATTAAATATTTAGCTATAGGTCTTCTTTTATTTGACAATTTCTAGACATTCAAATACCTAGTCAAGTACGCAGTAGTGCTATTCAATTTTTTTCACAACCAAGGCGGCGTTGAATGTGTTGGCCGAGAGGCGGCGGAGGAGAGAGGAGCTGATAGGCGAGGAGACCATGCAAAAGGTAAAGGGAAAAGGCGTTGGAGGGCGACCGAGGGCGTTGGCGGGCATCGAGCATCAGAGGGTGATAATCAGAGGGTGATAGACTCCCAACTTGCATGTTGCATGAAGAGGGGCTGTGCACAAGTTCCCTCACGGACGTAGATGAATGCAAAAAAGCCAACACACGGCTGAATGATGAGTAAAAACCTCGGTCTACGTCCGTAGTGCCTCGCTGGAGGCTTCGCGACTTTGGTATAACGCCCCTCGGTCGCCTAAATATCGATGAGACAGCGTCGCTTGGCGTCATCATCACTAGGAGTAAGTTTGGCTACATTGAAGGAATGGAAGGGCAGGCTACATGATTAATAAGTCGACGCCCACATACAGCTCGTCGACAGCGAAAGGGCGTTGTGCGAACCACTGTCGCTCACGCACATCGACGGGTACACTGACGTGGCAGGTCGCAGGCTTGGCCAACCGAAATACCCTCCTTTCCCCCCCGCCTCTCATATTGCGCTGATTTAATTCGTGCAATCGATGTAGCTATTAATACAAGCGCCGGGAAAACCGTCCCCTTTGGTGTACAAAAGGCACCGCAGTCCCCCGATATGATACTCTCTTTCTGCCCATGCCCATGACAATCCCAACAAGTTCCATATCCTGAGTCAAACAACCGAGAAAATAAGAGAGCCAAACAAAGTCCATGTCGCAATGTTAACTAGGTGTCCAGTTCCAATATGTCAGAGAAAGGCAGCACGAGCTCTTCCTCTGGTGTTCAGATAGGAACCGCAACACGGAAGCCCGTTTACGGCGTCCCTTTGAAAGGGAAGGTGGCGAAGCAGCTGTCATCATCTGGCCAGGTTGCAAAAGATAAAAGGAACAACGCGCTATCTCAACGACGACCTCCGTCCCCTCCACGAGGGCAAAAGAGTGGCGGGAAGTGAATGGCTGCGCTTGATGTATTGGTGAAGACTTCCTTGAGTCTCTCTAAATACCTGTTTTGATCTTGCAGCTTCTGGTCAACGATGCCAGAGATGTCGCGCCGCCACAGACGGGCAAAGAAGTTATAGTCGGCTTTTTTTAGTTCTTCCGAGGAGAAGGAGAAGTAGTCAGGCAATACACGGTCGTAGAATATTGTCGTAAAGGCTATCGGATCCCTCACCGCTAGCGTGACCCAAAAC
Source organism: Epichloe coenophiala (assembly GCA_018801565.1). NCBI lineage: Eukaryota > Fungi > Ascomycota > Sordariomycetes > Hypocreales > Clavicipitaceae > Epichloe > Epichloe coenophiala. The sequence goes on along the minus strand of JAFEMN010000005.1, from coordinate 908,684 downwards.
GCCCCGTTGGTCCATGCTTGCTGCATGATCGATGAGAGGGGCTCTGCGTCTCTTCTATGATTCTGAAGCTGCTCCTCACGTTTTACATGCTCTAGGAACCCAGCGTGTTTCGGCGCGAATTCGACAGGTTCAATCTCGTCGATTAGTCCGCCGCCAAGCCAGTACGGCGGCTGCAGAAATTCGATAGGCAACGAAGAGGCAAATTCTAGATCAATGATGCAGGTAATATTCCAGTCCTCATCGACAAAGATGTTACTCCGATGAAGATCAGTCAAGGCAAACACAAAAGGGCCGTTGCCAAGGTCTTTTCGGAATAGCTGCGGGAATATAGTCTTCGCGGCAGCCAGACTGGTCATCTGGTAGCATGCATCGTCACGACTGGTTATGGCGTTTGGCTGGTAGAGTAGCCGGTTATCGAAAGCCGCCAAATGATAAAGGACGAAGTCGTTGACGGTAGAGAAGGTTGTGTATCTGGAAATACCAAGGGGGATACCTTCGTTCTCCTGTATAGTAGACTGAACGCTCAGAGGACGATTGTCTAAATGTAAATATCCTTTGCCGTCTAGTCGGAATGTGCCGATACGGGGCAGGCTAACGCTTGAAAGCGAGAGCATTATCCTAGCGAGGTCTCGCTGTAGATTTTCTTGGAGACGGACGTCGTTGCACTTTTCATCCCAGGAGTCTGAGAGCATCTCGCCAGAAGTAATAGTTTCGATAAGCAGGTAACCGATATCAAGGTCGGCGAAGCGGCTAGAGCCGTGGCACACGTATCGTGAGGGCTGTCGGAAGCCAAACGCGGCTAGAAAATAGCTTCGAGCTTGCCAGAACCAGCGCGACCACCAGGGAAGAAGGTCGAGATTCGTAAACTACAGGCAGGAAATAAGCCGTTGGGAGCTGAGCAACTTGCAAGTCAAGGCACTTACTCTTTGATTAGTAGACAGGCCAAAGCCGTAAAGCTTTGGTATAGGAACTGAAGGGCAGTTCTCTTGGAGCCAAGCATATGTTGCAGCCTCACAGTTGACCTTCTCATCGGAGTTGCCAGGGTTTGTTGCTTCTCCGACGCGGTAAGGCAAAGGAAAGCGGAGGAAAACGAACTCTGGGACTGCTGGCTTCACAGAGCGGTCGACGTCAACCTGGGTCGGTACACAAAGGTTGAATGACCCATGGCGCCAGTATTCTTGCGGAGAAATGTCGATCTCTGTTGATTCAGTGCCAAGGTGATGTGCTACGACATCGGCTAGAAGAGGACGGTGCCTCTCTATTCGCTCGTAGAAATCTTCTTTCTGCTGCGGATATGCCAAAGCATGAAGAACGTTGCTACTCTTGGCCCTTGCGGCAGATAGAGTGATGGGCCCGGAGAGGAGCGGACGGGTCGTCATGACGGATTTGCGCGAGAAGAGGAGCAAAGATTGGGGCTGTTCGAATAGCCGCCGACAAAATTGGTGACGGATACGGGTTTATATTTCTCCGGAGGGAGATCTACATGACAGGGGAGATTAAGCGAATTAGGTGCTAGAAAGGAAATAAGGGAGATAGGGGCTAGAATTAGTAGGTACCTAGATTCCCTCACACCTTATATAGAAAATATGTATCTTCTAGTAGCGTAATATGCCCTATGTATTTTCCTCATAGCTCTCTAAAATAATATACATAGGGGGAAAACGGATCCGTAGTGCACTTGCAGGCTGGTTGCAGCTACGGACGTAATAGTAGCTATTATACATGTAGGGAAACGAAAAAGTGGGGCTTGTGGATCTGTAAAGTAATTCAGGGGAGAAGTACGGATTATATGGTACACCCCCTAAATTATTTGACAAATCTACATGACAGGGGCAATTGAGCCAATCAGATATTAGCTTGAAAATGATTGAGCTAATTAGACTGGAAATGAAAGTAACAGGGGGTGGTACATTTTAGTACTAGGAACTTGCTGTTAGGAGCGCAGAGGTTAGAGACAGGACGTTTATCAAAGCGAATCTTTAAAGGACCTTTAGGCTATATAAATAATAAAGAGGCTAGCTAGCTATAAGATAGCTATATGCTTATAAAGTAAGGTATTCCTTAAAAACTATATATATTATTAGTGCTAGGTTAGAGATTAAAACCTTTATATACCTACCCCTAGCTAGTATTTTCCTAGTAGTAACTATAAGAATCTTAGCTATTACTTTATTTATTTAACCTTATACTTAAGCTATAATAAATTAATCTCTTTAAAACCCTTTTAAGGATATAAACTATTAGCTAGATTATTATATAGCTAATACTCTAAAGATTTATATAAAATATACTAGTACTTTATAATAATAAAGCTATAAATAATAATAAGGTATAGTAAATACTACTTAATCCTAATCTAAGTAAAGATATAGATAATATAAATAACTTAGATAGAGTATTATAAAGATACTATAAGGTTATATAAGCTAAGCTATATTATTTTTAGAAAATATAGGAGATTTTATAAATAAAGGTATAGATTAGAGAGCTTAAGGTAAATCTAGGATTAGCTAGACCTTCTCTAGGACTTATAATTATCCCTTAAACTTTAGCTATAGTTTTACTAGTAATTTATAGTAACTTAGTAGTAATTATATAGTAAAATAGTCTTATTAAGATATAGATAAAAATACCTACATATAAAGGGAATATATATAAGAACTTATAGAATTTCTTAGTAAATTTAGATATATTATTTAAATTAAATTACTATACCTTTAAGGATAATACTACTAAGGTAGTATATATAAGTAGCTACCTAGCTAATAATATAAAGTAATAATAAATATATTATATAGCTATAAATAGGTATATAAATTACTTATTATTTATATAGGTAGGTTTTTGTCAGGTGCGCGCGTACGCGGGCAGGCCTAATAATCAATTGTAAGGTGCAATGCAAGCAAGAGCTAGCATTGGTGGATCTTTTAGTCTAGTGGCTTACCTGCATACCTTTAGGTTCTAATATTAATGCTAGCTTTTATAGGTCTTCTAGTGTGTGCTAGTCCTAGGTTCGAATCCTTATAGGTAAGGCATGCGCTAGGTCCTAGGTTTAATTCCTGTAGTTAGATTAAGACCTAATAGGTCTAGGTTTAAATTACTAGGCTAGGTAGCTTACGTTAGGCTTACAAGGCAGGTATAGTTACGCCTATATAGTTACAATGCAACTATGGGGTCACGTGCACTAGGTAATGTATAGGCCTAGCTGTCATGCGTACTAGGCCTTAGGGGTTCATAATTGGTTAATTATCTTAGAGGCCACGGATAACTAGGCCTAATCCAAGCTAAGGTTACGTTACTAAGCCGTTGCCGCTAGCTTATGTAGGGCCCTTAGCTTAGGGCAAGCCTTACAAGGGAAGGGATAATTATTAAGTGCACGCGTACGTGGGCGGGCCTAATAATCAATTGTAAGGTGCAATGCGAGCGAGAGCTAGCATTGGTGGATCTTTTAGTCTAGTGGCTTACTCGCACACCTTCGGGTTCTGACAGTTTTCTAGAATAGCTAAAAACTAGAATAATAAATAAGGGTATAAGATACTTAAAAGTAATAAAAACACTACTAAATCTTAGGTAGAAAAGTAACTAATTATTTTTAGCCTTTATAAGAGCTTAGACTAAGGTAAAAGCTAAGTTACTTAAAGTAATCCTAATATATCTATAAATTACTATTTTTTTTAAATAGCTTAAATAATACTATAAGAAAGTAAATAATTAGCTAAGAGATTCTAATAACTTAAAGCTAGTTATAAGGCTAGGGTAAGAAAGTAAAGGTTATAATAAGTTTAGGCTAAAGTAATAAAAAAAGTTAAGACCTTAAAAAAAAGAGATAATACTCTATATTACCTATAAATAAGATATAGTAATAAAGTAAAGATTAAGTAAAAAAGCTATTTCTAGTATACTATAAATATAAAAAGCCTAGATATACTATACTAGCTTATTAGGCACTAGACTATTTTACTTATAAAAGTAATAGGTATATAACTAAGAGCTATAGTAAAAGTAGTAATAAAGCTATATTACCTAATATAATACTAGTTTAAATAGTATAGACCTAGGAATATAATCTTACTATAGAATACCTTATAGATAATAAAATAAGAATATAGGTATCTTTATAATAAGATAACTAGTAGTTAGCTATAAAAGTACTATTTAATATAGGTATATAGTTCTTAATAATTTATTCTAAATTATTATTAAAAAAGAATTAGAAGAATATAATCTAATTAGACTAGGTACTAGAGAGTATAAGCTAAAAAGAGATTCTATATTAAGGGATCTTAAAAATATTAATAAAAGTAAAAGATAGTATAGGATTTATAAAAGTCTATTAAGTTAATTACTATATTACTAATATAGGTAAAGGAATAATACTAGGTATAGATTAAACTAAAGAATATTTACCTATAATTATATATTAGGATTAGGGATTTTAGAGATATTTAGTAACTATAAAATACCTCTCCTTTATTTATAGTAAGTAGTAAATATATAAAGAGAAAAAATATATAAAGAGAAAAAATAAGTAGTAGTTTTATTATTATTTAGGGTAATAAAGATTAGGCTAAGTATTCTAAATAATAAAAATTAGAAAGAAAAGGGTAAGGACTAATTAGAGAACCTAATAGTAATAAAAGTATAATTAAATAGTAAAGTAGCTATATAGTTACTAGAATATACTTACTAGTAGTAAAAAAGTAAAGGTATTATAGTTATAATAATTTTAGAAAGTATAAGTAATAAATAAGCTATATTAAATTAAGGCATAAGCACTTAATACCTTATACTAATAATTCTAAAGGAATATATAGAGTTTATAAATATTTTTTCTAAAGAGCTAGTAAGTAAGCTTTCTAAACTAGGGGGCTATATTTATATAATTAAATTAGAAAAAGGGAAAACACTACCTTAGGGGCTTATATATAATTTAGCTAAAAAGAAGCTATTAGTTCTTAGAGAGTACCTTATAAGTATATAGCTTAAAGGGTAAATTAGAAGATTAGTTAGCCTAGCTAGAGCCCTAATTTTATTTATTCTAAAGAAAGGAGGGAAATTAAGGCTTTATATAGATTATAAGGGCTTAAATAAGATTATAATTAAGAATAAGGCCCCTTTGCCCCTTATTACTAAAATTCTTAATTAATTAGTAAGTATAGTTATTTTTATAGTTTTTAATCTAAAAGATATATACTACTAGCTATATATTTACTTAGGTAATAAGTAAAAGATAGCCTTTTATTATTACTATAGCTACTTTAAATATCTTATAATACTATTTAGACTAGTTAATATACTAGTAATCTTTTAAGAGTATATTAATAATACTTTTAAAGGACTTATTAATAAGACTTATATTATTTACCTAGATAATATACTAATATATAGTAGTGTAGTTAAGGAGTATATAGAATATATTAAATAAATTTTATATAGGCTTAGGGATATAAGTCTTTTTATTAACCTTAAGAAGTATTAATTTTTAGTTAAGGAAGTTAAATTCTTAGGCTTTAAGATATTAGCAAAAGGTATTATAATAAACCTAGCAAGAGTTAAGGTAATTATAACCTAGCTAATACTATATAGTATCTTTAATATTTAGTTATTCCTTAGTTTTACTAGATTTTACCGCTATTTTATTAAATAGTATAGTAAAGTTATTATTCTATTAATAGATTACCTTAGAGAGTAGTAATTAGTAATATTTAACCTAGAACCCTATAAGTTAGTAGTGTTTAGAGAACTTTAATAAAAATTTTAAGAAGCGCTAATTTTAGTATATTTTAACCTACTTATATATCTTAGAGTAAAGATAGATATATCTAGATATATAATTAAGGCTATACTTATAATATATATGCTAGGTTACTAGCACTTAGTTATATTTATATTAAGGAAGATAACTAATGCTAAATTACGCTATTTAATACCTAATAGTAAATTATTAGCTATCTAAGAGGCTTTTTATATATAAAGACACTACCTTACTTATTTAGCTTATATATTTAAGGTTATTATAGACTATTTAAACTATAAGTACTTAGCTATAAAGCCTAAGCTTACTAGTAAGTAAGTAACTATACTTAATAAGCTTTATTCTTTTAACTTTAAGATTATATATTATATAGGGAAATTAAATCCTACTAACTTACTTTTAAGAAGACTAGATTTTATAAGTAAGGCAAGGAAAGTAAAAGTAGTAACTATATAACTTCCTACCTTTTTATCTAAATTTATAGATACTAAGTAATAGTGTTACGTGGCGGAACACAAGGGTGGCCGACATAAGGCTAGATTCGGACTTTACGAGTAGAGAATTAACTTACTTCTAATATCTTACTATATCCCTAATAGTAGCTTATATAAGTAAACCTAGTATAACTTTATAACTATAAATCCGTTAGCCTCTCTAATAGATTCGCCCCTTATTATGCCAAACCTGCATATAATATTTAGTAGTAATTAGAGATTCTTTTATTATGCCCTTCTAAAACCTAGAAACAAAACCCTATATCTAAACTTAACCATTTATAATGATATTTTATAGATCTTTAGCCTATGTTTCTAATTGCTAAAAACAAACTATAACTTATTCACTAGTTTTAGGCTTTTAATAAAGTAAATCTAACTTTTAAGTATTAAAAACAACTACTTATTAAAATTAAAGAATAGGAAGATTTAATTAAACTTATAAGATATAAATTTAATAATAGAGTACTTAAAAGACATAAGAATCTAATATATTAAGAACCGCTTATTTATTAAAACCCTATTAATTTATAAGCTATATACCTTGCTTAGAGGGAAGTTAAATTATATATCTATAAAGCTAAATCTAAAGGATTTCTAGATAGACCTAATAGATTAGAAAGCAGTAAGGCATTAGAAAGATAATCTAAAGGAATTACTAGCCTAGCTTATAGCACCTTAACCACTAGAACTAAGAATAGCATAGGGAAGGATAAAAGTAATAAAGGAAAGGGGATTAAAAACTATCCTAAAAATAACACTACTATTTAGTATACTAAACCTCCTAACTAGCTAATAGAGTTATATCTAAAAGACCTATAACTAGGACCTTTAGGGAATTTACTAGATTTAGGGGAACTTTATAACCCCTAGTTAGGACCCTTAGAGAACCCACTAGCTTAAGGGGAGATTTATACTAAGGCTAGCGGATCTAATACTACTAGGATATTCTAGGAGGTAATAGAATAACAGGAAGCTATATAGCAAGCTATAATAAATAAAGTAGTGTTAGGAATAGACTAACTAGTAATAAGGTTAATAACTAAAATTAGAAGCTTATAGAGTATAAGTGCCTTAGTAAGTTTAATACCTTTAGCGCAAAACACTACCTAAGGAATGTTATATTTACTAAATAACTAGGGTTAGTATAATAACTATCTAGTTATTAGAGCAGGACTATTAGTATAACTAATATATCCGCAGTACTAGTAGTTATAGTACTAGTAACCGTAGTACTAGTAACCACAGTACTAGTGTCAGGTGCGCGCGTTCGTGGGCGGGCCTAATAATCAATTGTAAGGTGCAATGCAGCGAGAGTTAGCATTGGTGGATCTTTTAGTCTAGTGGCTTACCCGCACACCTTTGGGTTCTAACATTAATGCTAGCTCTCACGGGTCTTCTAGTGTGTGCTAGTCCTAGGTTCGAATCCTCGTGGGTGGGGCGTGCGCTAGGTTCTAGGTTTAATTCCCGCAGTTGGATTAACCTAACAGGTCTAGGTTCGAATTACTAGGCTAGGCAGCTTACGTTAGGCTCACAGGGCAGGTATGGTTGCGCCCATACGGTTGCGACCGTGGGGTTATGTGTACTAGGTGATGTATAGGCCTAGCTATCATGCGTACTAGGCCTTAGGGGTTCACAATTAGTTAATTATCTTAGAGGCTACGGATGACTAGGCCTAATCTAAGCTAAGGTTGCGTTATTACCGGCCGCTAGCCTGTGTGAGGCCCTTGGCTCGGGACAAGCCTTACAAGGGAAGGGATAATTGTCAGGTGCGCGCGTTCGTGGGCGGGCCTAATAATCAATTGTAAGGTGCAATGCAGCGAGAGCTAGCATTGGTGGATCTTTTGGTCTAGTGGCTTACCCGCATACCTTCGGGTTCTGACAACTAGCAACCATAGTACTAGTAACCGCAGTACCTATAGGCATTTGCATAATAGCAGGCAAATCCACACTAGATATAGTAGTAAACCTTGTATTTGCTAGATTAGGAATAGTATAGTAATCCTAGGCTAAAGAAAGAGGCAAATCTAGCGCTTAATTAAGTTTAGAATAACTAATAGGCAGAGAATGCAAAACAGAATGCGGATTTAATATAGAAACTTATAGATATTAGACACTTTAAGCCTTATAATAAACCAGAGAAGGCTAGCAGAGATCTTATTATATATAATAGAAAGCAAACTATTTTCTATAATATTAAATTATAAGTCTAAGCTATTAAAGACTACTTATACTATACTAATCCTAGCTAATAGGATATTATTTAGAAAAAGATCTAGATATTATTTTAAGGGGATATAATAGTATAGTACTACTAATACCTTAACTCTAGGGAGCGGAATACTATATTTAGTAATATATTATTAGTGTTTAAGGTGGTTTAGAAGGAATTTAGTATTTAAGTATAAGATATAATAGCGTAGCTTAATAAAGCAGAATATACTAAAGAGAATATTATAAATAAGGTATTTTTTTATAAATTTATATTAAAAATTTTCTAGTATACTAGAGCGAATAGTAAAACAATAGATTATTAGCTTCTAGTGTATCTATGCCTTGAACTTTATCTAGAATTACACTAAATATATCTAGTTCTAACTATAACTAATATAAGATTAGCTTATATTATAATAGTAAATAATAAAAGATAAGATCTATATAATTATTTATATAGTAAAGGTTATTCTATATCTAGGAAGAATAAAGGAAAACTTAAAGTTTACTTTAATATAAATATATCTAGTAATAACTTAGAGAATAATAAGGATAGTGCTTAAGCAAATTAGAATAGACTATTAAATATATAATTTTAGTTAGGAAATTAATAGTATAGATAGGATAATTAGAATATCTAAAGATCTCTAGGATTTTTCTAACTAAGGCTATATTAGCAAAATATATAAATTAAAGAATAAAATTAATAACTATAGTAAAGCAAATCTTAAGAAGATAGAAGAGAGAGTATAGAGTTTAGTTAGGATTAATAAAATAATCTCTAAGACTATTAGGATAAATAATAACCCTAGAACTTTAGACTATTAAAGAGAATAGGCTAGTTATAGTAGCTTAGGTAATTTTAATATTAGGAGAAACCACTTACTAAGGAGAAGGAATATATAAATATTATAGTATATAATAATAATTCTAATATATAATAGCAGGAAATATATCTTTTAGAGTGTAATTACTATATAGCTAAAGAAAGGGAGATTATAGATAAAGATAGTAAGGAAACCCTAGGATAGGAATCTAATTTTATTAAAACTTATTTTATAGAAAATATAGTAAAGAAGATAGATAAAACTACTATAAAGATAAATCTAACTAAGCTAAAATAGCTTATTCTAGGATAAGTAATTAAAGCTATAGCAAGACTATAGGAAGTTAAGTATAATAGAAAATAAGCAAATATATACTTAAAGATCCCTTTTAAATTTAATAATAAAGGCAAGAGTTATTAGATTTGCCTTAATTTAGGAATATTATTAATTCTAGCGAATAAAGTATAGCTAGAATAAAACAGGTTAAATATAAAATAGGGAATACAGGAGCCTAAGCCTATATCTAGAGTTAAGTCTGCCTTTTATATTATAGAATTAGCTACTTTTAATTTTTATATTCTAGGAATAGTATATAGAACTAAAATTACTAGATATTTTATAGTTATAGCGAACGTAATGCTAAACCTAGGACTAAAGTTATTGCTTAGGATAAATTTCCTTTATAAATATAGAGTAAAGATTAATTTTATTAACCCTAAGGTGGTTTTTAGGTTAGTTTATAGCATAATAGTACTAGCAGAGATTTTCTAGCTAGCTAATAAAGTACCCTATTAAAGGGTAGTTACTATACATGCAGTAATAATTTCACTAAAAGGAGTTATATATATACTAGTTACTTAGAAGGTAGCATAGGAGAATTAGGAAATAAGTATGTACTATATATAGTTATACTTAGAATATTTTCCTAATACTTTATTTAATAAATCTAGCTAAGATTAGATAATTGCTTATAATCTAACTAATAAAACTGTTACTATCTATAAGCATAAAAAAGTTATATAATTAATAGTGGCTAGTAAAGTTAATACTAACTATCTAGTTAATAATCCTTTAGAGTATTATGCTTATTTTAGTAAGGATATTATAAAAAGAATAGGAGATATAAATAAGGATAGTGGTAAATCTAATAAGAAGAAGGATAAGCTTAATCTAAAGAAGGTTAATATAGGAGTGCTATTATATAGGATTTTATATCTAGAGGAAATTCTATATATTATAAACAAATTTAGAGTGCAAATTACTAATGTTAATTATAACACTGCGAGCAAATTTGTCTAGCTTATGGATAAATATAATATTTATTATAATAAAGGTATTATCCCTATGCCTAAAGATTAAAAAATGCAGATTAATTTAGTTAAGGGATAGCAATATTAAATAAGGCTAATTCAACTATATAGGCTAGGAGGGTAGGATGCGAATAAACTTAATAAAGTATATAATAAACTCTACCTTAAAGGGAAAATATTATATCTAGACAAGCTAGTGGCTATAGTGTGTCTAGTGTTTATAGTTTAGTAAGAAACTAGCTAGGAAAGGAAAGGGAGAGTTATAGTTAATATAAGACTGCTTAACAATATAGCTATGCTAGATATCTACCCCCTACTAGATTAGAGCGATATTATAGATAATATACGTGGTAAGAAGGTTTTTTCACTTTTTAATTCACTAGCTACTAATTAGAAGAGACCACTAAGCTTGTATAGTAGTTATATTAAATTAGGGTCTTAAAGCATTAAATGTAGCACTAATAGGATTTAAGAATTCTCCTGCTTTTACTTAATAATTTATGGATTAACTCTTTTAGAAGTATAAGCACTTTATTTATGTTTATATTAATAATATTATTATGTTTTTAGATAGTATTAAGGAGCATTTAGAGCACCTTAATATTATACTTAAGATTCTTAAGGAAAACAGGATAATAATTACGGCTAGAAAGTCTTTTATTAGTTACCCTACTATTTAATTACTTAGTTTTATTATTAATAGTAACGGAATTATTAATATAAATAATAGACTAAAAGCCTTTTAAAAATAATCTTCCTAACTAATTTATTAAGTCTTAAAACATTTATTAGCATAGCTAGATTTCTTTGTAATAGAATCCCGTGGTTTAACATATAAATCTAACTATTATAAGCATAAAAAATAGCGTTATTAAAGGAATTTCGTGAAAAGAATAACAAAATCACTAGGATCTTAAAGCTAATATAAAAGAAAAAGATATAGTAAAGGATATTTTTACTAACTAAGGAGGAGAAAAAGGCTTTTAAAGATATTAAGGCTTTTTTAAGTAAGAAACAGACCTTATAGTATTATAACCTAAGCAAGCCACTTTTCCTTAAAATTAATGCATATAAGAAAGGATTTAGCTTATATATTTTCTAATTTTAGAAAGAATAGGATAGTTAAAGTATCCCTAGAAGAGATATTAAGAATAACTAAATATAGCTAATCTTATTTCTTTTAAGGGTAATATTAAGCGTTAAAAAACAATATAGTTTAATGGAGGCTAAAGTAACTATAATTACATAGAGTATTCGAAAGCTATGGAAGATAGTGTAATCTAATAATATAGTAGTTAATATATTAACTAACTATTCTCTAGCAAAAGGAATTATTAAATATATATTACTATTTATAATAGATCTAGATAAAGCTAATCTAAAACTAGCTAAAGTTACGAATTATTTATTATAATTTAATTTAAAGGTAACGCATATACTAGGAGTGCTAAACGTTATACTAGACACGCTTTTAAGGCTATCTATAAAGGTAACTTATAGGGAAGTAGCGTAAAATAGCTATTATAATAAATTAAACGTAAGTATATACTTTATTACTAAAGAATACATTGCTACTATAATTATAGATAATAACCTTAAAGCTAGAATTATATAAGGATATTAGTTTAATTAAAAATTCAGCTAGATTATTACTACTATAAGAATATATTAAGAAAGGTAAGCTTTAAAAAACGCTAGGATTAGACTAAAAATTCTATTATATAGATAGGATTTACGCAAGGATAGTCTACTATATTACTATAGTAAGGATAGGTTTTTCTATCTCTATATCCTAATAATAGAGGTTAAATCTATACTATAATTAGTTTATAATAAGCAATAGTATTTTAGAATTACTAGGATAGTAATGAAGCTCTAATTAGTTTATTTTCTATATATAAGTTAATAGATTTATAACTATATAGCCTATTATATAGTGTGTTAAGAGAATGTAATTAATTATTCTAAGCTACTAGGAGAACTATAACCCTTATAGTTAAAACTAATACCTTTTTATATAATTTTGCTTAATTTTATTATAGATATACTAGAAGTTTTAGCAGCTAATATAATATAGCAAATAGAAGGGTACATAATATATAACTTATTATTCTAGTAAATTACCTTTTTAGTAAAAGAACTTTTCTAATACTAGGATATATAATATATCTAGTGGAAATCTAGGCAGAATTACTCCTTTGCGCTTTATATATTATAGACTAGGGGTTACTAAGATAAATTATTAGTAACAGAGACCTAAAGTTTATATCTAATATATAAAGAGAGATATTTAGGCGCGTAGAAGTTAAACTGCTTATAGGCATAGCATATTACCCTTAAATAGATAAAATAGTAAAGAGAAAAAACTAAATAGTAATAATTATAATATAGTACTATATAGTAATAAATCTAGATATAGTATAGATATTAATACTTCTAGCGCTATAATATTAACTAAATAATACTATAGCTATAAGTATAAGGTAGGCTCCTAATAAGCTACTATATAGGTTCTATCCTTTAAGCATTATTAACCTTCTCTCTCTAAATAATATAATTAATACTAAAGCTAGCGTAAATAATATAGCAGTGCTATAAAAGCTATACTAGCATAAGGCTTAATTAGCTATTATAATAGCAGTCGCCCTTGCTAAGATTTGGTATAATAATCGCTATAAACTAGTTAATATTAACACAGGAGATATAGTTTACCTATAATTATATAAGGGGTATAAATTACCTAGGAAGCCTAAGAAGAAATAGTTACTATAGAAGGTAAGGCTATATAAGGTATTAGAAAAGGTAAACCTATTAGCATATTAATTAGATTTTCCCCTAGATTTATAAGTCTATCTAGTGGTTTCTATAGCGTAAATATAGAAGCTAGCTTAAGGAGAGAACCTATTTAGTAAGGAAGAACTAGCTTTACTACTAATTATATTTAATAATCTAGAGGAAGCGGATTATTAGGAAATTAAATAAATCTATAGTTATTATATTAAGATTTTTAAATAAAACAAGACTATAAGAGTGAAATTCCTTATTAAATAGAAGGGATTTATAGCTAAAGATAACTAATAAATAAGTAAAAGGGAAATGCGAATTAATGCGGCTAAGATAGTAAAAGAATATCTTAAGAAAAACCTAATTAATTAGCAAAAGGAATATATAAGGAAAGGCCTTAATTTGCCTATAAAATAGTAATAGTAAAGGAAAAGAGGCAATAGTAAGTGGCTAGATTTAATAGGCTAGATTAAAGCCACTAGACCCTTTTATATATATTACTCTCTTATACTAACTAGAAGAGGGCCCTCTTACTTAATCCTTATATTATCCCTAAAATCACTATAAGTATAGCATAGTTAAATTTAGTAGGAGCGTAGTTAAATTTATTTTTAACCCTATATTTACTTTATAGCACCTAATTCTAAGGATAATATTATAAATAATAGGGACTTCTAAAAACTATAGCATATAGAACTAAACTAGCTATAAGAAATTTAGAATTATAATAATTATAAGAAATACTAAGTAAAAAATAAAACTATTATACTAGAAGTTAAATATAAGTATTATAGATAATATATAACTCTATACTATAATTAAGGAGCTATACTAGATTTTATTCTTTTTAATAATAAGGTATATATATATAACCAAACACTTCATAAGCAAATATAGGTAGCATATTTATACATTTAGGTACTAGCTATAATAGAATAAAATTAGATATTAGGGAAGCTTATAGTTACTAACTTAGTATAGTAATAATCTATAACTAATAGGGAAAGAGTTAAATACATTTACTAAGTTAATAAGCTCTTAGTAGAATTAGGAATAGTAACCTATTATAAAGAGGTAAAGTTTTTTAAACGCTATTTAAGTTAGGTAGAATAATATAATTAGCTATAAAAATACTTACATCCTATATAATAAATTGCATAATTATAGCAGTAATAGCATTTAGACTAACTAAGAATAAGATAAGATAAAGCGGATATACTATTATAATTAGTAAAGGGGTGTAATAAGAACGCTAAGCAAGTAGCTAAAGTTATTTAAAAGATAGTTAAGACTAAGGAATAAGGTAATAATAATAATTATATAAGTATAGTAATAGATCTAGATAAGGAATAGTAAAAGCGCAGATAAGTAATAAAAGAGTTAATTAAAGATAATTATATAAGGGCTGTAAAAAAAGAGCAGTTAAAGCAGGTGGAAGCAAAGTTAAAAGATAATAAATCTATTAGTATACTAAACAGAGAAGATATTAAGGTAGTGAGAGTTAATCTAATATAGTTAGGGGCAGAATCTTTTAAACTAGAATTAGAATCCCTTAAACTAAAATTAAAACCTAAGATTAATAAGGATAGTGGTTTTAAAAGTAAAAATAATAAGGATATTAGTAAGATACCTATAGAATTCCTTATTAGGCTATTATAGGTTTACACGCAAATAGCAAAGCTTAACTTTAAGCTATTATTTCTTAGATTTAGGAAGCTAGGATCTAGGACTAACGCTTAAATACTAATACCTAATATTAGCGTAGTAGTATATAAGAGAGTAATAGAGAAGTTTAATACTAAATATAAAGGAAAAAGCATTAAAGAAGTTAACTTTAGTAAATTTAGATATACTAAAGTAAGCTATAAAAATAGTAATTAGGATATTAAATATATAATATAGGCTTATACATATAAATTCGCCCTTAAAGGGGCTATAATAGTATTTAATAGTTTAGAAGTTAACTTAAAGGATATGTATTTTATATTATAGTAAAACATAGTAATATAAATTTTTGCTATATTTAAGAAATAAAAGGCTATATTAATTATAAAGTAAGCAGTAGTAAAATAGGCAGGAAAAACTATACTCTAGACTACTATTAATTTAATAAAGTGTAGAGTAACTAGAAAAGCAAAGAACTAGATAAAAATAGTAGTAATAGCTTTTTATAGTAATATAATAGTTAAATATAGATAGTAAATAGCTACTTATAATAATATATTATCTTTATTACTATAAGCTAATCTTTTAGCTCTTTATTTTATAGATAAATATAGTATAGTAAATACTATAATTATAAGTGCATTAGCTAGTATTAGATAAGCGGATTTACTGTATATTAGTATAGAAAAGGAGTTAGTATAGAGATTATCTAAATCTAAGTAAGATAAAGAGAGAAGTAAATAATATAAAAAGAGTAAGATTAATAACTTAGTTAATTAAGTTAATAAAGTAAAAAAGGATTTTAATATAGTTAAAAAGCAAGTAAAAATAGTATATATAGTTACTAGAGACTTATTAAAGAATATCTATAAATTAATAAAATTAATAGAAAAGAAGTTAGAAAGTTTTAGGAAAAAGTTTAAATAAATTACTAATATATTAATAGCCTAAAAAGAGAAGATTATAAACCTTAAGTTAGGTAAAATATCTATTAATATTAATAAATAACTTAATATTTTAAAATAGGATATATTTAAGAGAATTAAATTTAAAAGGAAAATAGGGGAATTAGTAATTATAATAATAAAGATAATAGATAAAATAGGAGCTTAGGAGGTAAAAATTAAGAATCTAGCAAATAAGTAAAAAAGGTTTAGAGAGAATATAGAGAAAATAAAAATAGCTTTAGTAAGGCTAATTCTAATAATTAGAACTCTAGAGATATAGAAATAGGTAACACTAACTCTAGAGACACTAGCGCGTATAATACTAGCTCTAGTAACACTAGCTTTAGGCAAAGCTAATAAGCATTAAGGCAAATTATATTAGGGAATACTAAAAACAGGTAATAAGTAACTACATAGTGGGATAGGACCTCTAGCAATACTAAGCAAAAAGCCTAAATTACTAGGAAAGCCTAGTCTAAAGGTAGCTTAGATAGATACTTAATAAATAATACTAAATATGCCTATAGAATAGGAACTAAGGGAGATATTGCTAGTATTATTAGGAAAATAGATAATAAGGACATTAAAATAGATAGTATCCCTAATTATACGCACGCTAACCACTAATATAATTAAGCTATAAATTAAGGAGAATAAATTTGCTAGATTACTAGATTAAAGAAATAAATTTAGATATTAAGGCAGAGAGTTAGAATATAGTGTATAGTAAGGAAGGAAGCTAGGATTTAGACTAAGTATAAAATTAGAATAAATAGAGAAATAAAGGAATTTAATATTTTACTAAAAGGAAATAATAAAATATAGTAAAGATTAAGCATTTAACATTAGATAGGGAGAATACATTATTTAATATAATGATTCTATAAGTATAATTAAGGGATAAAAGTTACTAAGAAATTACTATAGAGTTAGGTAGGCTTGTGCGAGAGGAATTGCGAATATGGCAAGGGACATGCTAAGTCTGTTTTTTCCTTTATGCAATTTTAATAGATAATTTTTAATAAGCTTAGCTAGATAGAGGCTAAATCTAGTTATAGCTTAAGCAATAATAACTAGGATAGTTATCTTTTCTGCGCGCCTAGCACTTATTACATAGCGGAACATAAGGGTAGCTAATATAAGGCTAGATTCGGACTTTATAAGTAGAGAATTAACTTACTTCTAATATCTTACTATATCCCTAATAGTAGCTTATATAAGTGAACCTAGTATGACTTTACGACTGTAAATCCGTTAGCCCCTCTGACGGATTCGCCCCTTATCGTGCCAAACCTACACGTAACAAATAGGAACACCCTAGTAATACTATTAGTACTATAGGTTCTATAAAAATATTACTTAGTGTAACTAATAGTTAGTTATAATAATACTATAATAATACTACTAATATCTAGGGTTTTAAAAAATTATAACTTAACTATATTCCTAAAGAACCTAATAATCTAGATAATCTTAGAAGAGTTATATTAGTAAGGTTATTTAATACTTTTAATTCTTTTATTAATAAGTAATAAGCTAGCTATAGTAGTACTACTAATACCTAGTGTATATTTAGTTTATTACTTAGTTATTTTAATTTTCCTATTAGACTAGCTATTACTATTAGGGGTAGACTAGCATAGGTTATTACTAGTAAGTAGTAAGGGCACCCCTTAAAAACATTACTTATCTATATACCTATAAGACTAGAAGTATTTATTAAACTAATTACTTATAAAGATATTATAGCTAGGATTTAATTTATTTAAAGAATCTCTTCTAAGTTTATCTCTAACTTTCTAGAAAAGAGCTTAGAATTAAAACCCCTAATTTAAGTCTTATTATATAAAGCATAGTAAGGGAATAACTTTACTATAGGTTAATTAAAGTTACTTAAAAGTAGCGATTTAGTAGCATCCTAAATATAGTCTATTAGACCCTCTAAGCTATTAATATTTAAGAATTATATTTTTATCCCTCTAGGAATAAGAAAAGAAAATTTATTACTAATTTATAATAACCTTACTACTAGGCATTAGGGAGTAAGTAAAACTCTTTATTAGATTATAAACTAATATTATTAGCTAATAATAAAGAAAGATATCCCTCCCAAGCACGAGGTAAAACTGCTTAGTATTTTACAGCCTAATGCCCTATTCTTTTATCTTCTTCTTATCTACCTTATAAATCTTATTATTTATATTGCCTTTGCTTTTTAGTATTTTTTCCCTTATAGTATAAATACTATTAATTATCTCTAGGTTAGATTTATCTTTACTTCCCTTTCCTTTACTTTTCTTTTCTTTTACTATATTATTTAATATTTTAGATAAGGCAGTGTCCTTTTTATTACCCTTAGCTATACTATTATCTAATTAGTTAGGGGTTAATTAGTTAATTAGTAACGCAGAACCCACCTAGCGATTTAAATTAAATTAGAGACAAGTAAGAATAAGTTATGTTTGGTTTGCCTTAGAGCTTTAAAGCATAAGTAAGAGAGATAGAATAAACATAGTTACAAAGAAAGGGGGAATTACGTTAATTTATACTATAAGCAAAACTTAAACGAATTTAAGTTTAACTATAGTTACGAATTATAACTATATCTTATGCTAATATAGCTATAAAGTTTATTATAAACTTTGCTCTAACCTTATAGCCCCCTATATTTATAACCTTAGAGCTTATTTATTACTATAGCTATAAGAATTTAATTATTAATTATTTTACTAGCTAGGTATTACTAGTAATAATTATGTGTTGTAATAAATTAGATGCATTGGCTATAACCAATGATACTAAAAAAATTATAAAAATCAATAAAGAAAGATATAAAGGTATATATTAGCACTTATATAAGTTATTAAACTTTAAAACTAAGGTATTATAAACTATATAGTAAGCTAGCTATGCTACTAGTGCCTAATTGCCTTTTTTAAGAATTATTAATAGATTTTATTACTAGACTTTTACTAGTAAAAGATTTAAACTAGACCTATAATATAATTCTAGTTATTATTAACTAATTCATAAAATATAGTATTTATATTCCTATATTAACATAACTAACTAGTAATAGGCTAGTAACTATATTCTTAGAATATGTTTTTAGAGATTATAAAGCTCTAGAAGGTATTATAATAGACTAAGGATCTATATTTACTAGTGGTTTCTAGATAACTTTTTATTATTTTCTTATAACTAAGCAGCTACTTAGCACTGCTTTTTACCCCTAGATAGATAGCTAGATAAAACGTTTAAACTAAGTCCTAGAATATTATTTAAGGGCTTTTGCTTATACTAAATAGACTAATTAGGTAAATAACCTATTATTAGCGTAGTTTATGTATAATATAAGTAATCACATAATGCATAGCTATACACTAGCGAAGGCATTATAAGGTTATAATCCTAGAGGTCTGTAATAAGTAATTATAAATATCCCTTTAGTAAATAATTAAGCTAAAAGTAAAGTCTTAGTACTAAGAGAGAAATACACTATAATTAAATAGCTTTTAAGTAACTTATAAACTTAGTATAAGAAATATTATAACTAGAAAAGAACTCTAATAAGGTTTAAAGTTAGTAATTATATTTTAATATTAATAAAGAATATTAATTTAAGATAACCTAGTAAGAAGCTAGCTATAAAGTATTTAGGCCCTTATAAGATTAAAAAGGTAATTAGAAGTTATAGATTAGTATATTAATTAAAGTTACTACCTAGGACTTAATTATATAATATATTTAATATTACCTTTAAACTTTAAAACTTCGCATATTCTTCCGCACCGCTCTAAAGGTCCGGAATCGCCTCTAAAAACAAACCACATTAATATTTAAATTCCTTACCTCTATTTACCCCCCCCTATAATATTATATTATAACAAAGCTAGAGGCAGGTATAAGGTTAGGACGCTAATAGTAATTAATATAGGAGAAAGAGGGCTAGCATGAAGCTACCATTACCTAAATATAGGAATTAGATAGTTTAACATCTAGAGTAGCAAGAATAACCTAATAATAGATTAGATCTAATTTAAACACTTAGATAACACAAAATTTTATAATAAAATCACAAGCCTTATCCTTAGTAATAAAGTTACCTAGGTATAGCGTATTACTAAAGCTATTACTAAATAGGTAGTAAACTATGCCTAAGCTAAAGTAAGGATAATAAACTATAATAATAGTAATATTTATACTACTAAAGAAGCCCTTAAATAAGCCCTTAAAGAGACTATTAAAGAAGAAGCTAAGAAGAGTAATACCCTAACCTAGGCTAGTATTACTACTAGCCTAGCCCCTAAATAACTAAATACCTTACCTCCCTCCCTTTAGATCCCTAGTAAGTAAGACTAGGAGGTACTTATTAAAGGGAATACTATCTAGGAATTACTTTAGTCTAGAAGTATAGAAGATATAGTAATAGTAGTTAATAAAGCTATAGGCTAAGCTATAGTAGTAGTAGCTAGGAGACTCCCTAGTAAAGATACTATTATTACCTTTAAAGGAAATACTACTTAATATAGATAAGACTAAAAATATATTACTAATATATTTAGACTAGAAGTAACCCTTTACTAATATATACTTAGCGTTATTATTAAGGGGTTCCTAACTAAACACACTTCTATTAAAAACTTAGTAGTAGAAATTAGAAAAGCTAATAAGATAAATATAGTTAAGGTAATAGTAAGGTAACCCTATAGTAAAGATACCTAAAAGACTACCCTAATACTAGGCCTAGCTAAAGTTAAAGATACTAATAAGATATACTATAATAGTATAGTCTTTAAAGTAAAGCTATTCTAAACTAAACTATATAATAAAATCTTATAGCCTTAATAATATTATAACTATTTCTAAATAGGCTATATTACTAAGTTTTATAAGGTAGCTTTAAAGTATAGTAAGTATAGTACTAGCTATTATAAGAATAGGGAATCCTCTTACCTAATAAAAGATAGATAAGTAAAAGAAAACTATATCCTATACTCTAAACTATACCTAGCCTAGTTAAGAGACTACCCTATTCTAAAAGAGAAGTAAAATACTACTAAAGTAAGATATCTTAAATAACCTTCTTACTTTACTACTTACTTCCTAAGTAAAAGCCTAACCCCTCCCTATAAAAGACTTAGTATAGCCTTAGAACCTATTATTATAGCTACTAGAAAAAGAGAATATCCTATAAATATAGAATATAGCGCTAAATAACTAAGATTAGGAAGTATTAAGTAATATATAGAGTAACTTAAAGCTAGAATAAAACTAGTTTAAGATAGTAGTAACTAATAACCTCCCTAATTAATATAATAATACTATAGGTTCTTTTCTAGAATATAAATAAGAAGAATAAACTAATATATATAATGCTTTACTACTAGACTAATATAGATATAATTATAATCTAAGAATAGGAATATATAAAAAACCTATAGCCCTTAGCACTAGGCCTAGCCTAGTTCTAACTTATATACTGTAATAAATATAATATAGTATATATAAATAAGAAATATAGTATAGGATTATAGTTAGCCTAGGGAGGAACTAACTAGTTACTAGTAAAACTATAAGGAGTTAATATTTACTCCCTTTATTTAGAGGGTTATAGTAGTAACTAGAATACCCTTATTTATATAATTAACTTAGAGAAGCCTTATAACTAAAGCATATTTATTAGTAACTTTAACTAAAAGCACCCTCTTTAGGATAAGCTAGATAGAATAACTAATAAAGTAAATAAACTACTAGAGTTTATAAGCTAGTAAAGGCTTAGACTTATTATACCTTAGGGTAAACCTATAAGATAGTATAAAGATAATAGGGATAGCACTATTAACCTAGTGTAAGCTACGCTAAATATTAGAGTTTACTATAATAGTATAAAAGACTTTACTAAATCTAACTATATCCTATAGCTAATTAGTATCTTAAATAAGTAATAAGAAGCTACCCCCTAAGCCCTTAAATATATATAAGAAGCCCTAAATAGACTATATATAAAGGCAAAGGCTATAATTTAACTCTAACCTAAAAACACACTAAACCCTTATAATAAAGAGGGAATTAATAATTATATAACCTAGCTTATTATAAACTTATAGTAAATTATAAATAAGGTAGCCTTAAAGAAGCCTTAGGGACTACCTAGCCTAGAGGTATAGTAGTTAAGAAGAGTATAAGAGTTAGTTAGTAAAGTAAGGTAAGCTAAGAGATAGTAAAGATATAGAAAGACTAATATAAACTAGTAAGCCTATACTAAGGTAAATAAGGATTAGAAATATATTATTAGAGAAGAAAGAAGAAATATATAAAGAGATACCCTATAGAAGGCTAATATATAGAAAAAAGATAAAGGAGTCTAAAGGCTAGAAAGATAGGCCTAGCTTTAAAGCTAGGCCTCCCTAGAGCTCCCTAGACTCCCTAAGCTAGAAAGAAGTAAAAATAACCCTAACCTAGCTACTATATATAATAATAAAGCTAGTATACTAGTATAAAGATTCTTCCCTAAACCTATAGTAAACCTCTCCTATATCCTAAACCTTACTTTCCTAGAACTTAAAAATATACTATTTCTAAATAAAGAATAATTTAGATAAGATAAGATTATAAAAGTCCTATTAAATATAGCTAGTTAGAAAGCGCTAGGGAATAATAAACTCTTAGTAAGCCTTATTAAAGCCTATAAAGACCTAGCTAAAGACACTATAGCTTAGCTCTTAAATATAGTCCTAGAAATAGGCTACTTTCTAGCTTACTTCTAAACTATAAGAGTAATAGTAATTAGAAAACTAGGCAAAATAACTAAGGAAATAAGAAAAGCTAATATATAGAGACTTATATTACTACTTAATATAGTTAGAAAAATTATAGAAGTAGTAATTATAATATAGCTTATAGCCTTTACTAAGGCTAAAGAACTACTCCCTAAACTATAAATAAGTAATAAGGTAAATAAATTAATAAAGACTATAATAAGAGTTCTTATAAAGTGTATTAAAGAGGCCTAGGAAAGGGGTAGTATTACCTTACTAGTGTAAATAAATATATTAGTAGTATTTAATAAAGTTAGCTACCTATACCTAATATACTTACTAATTAAGATAGAAGTCTTATAATAGCTAATTATAGTAATTTAAAGCTTCCTTATAAATAGAATAAGCTAGCTTAGCTTTAATAAAGAAATCTCTAGATTATTTATAATTAAAGCTAGTACCTTATAAGGCTTACCTCTCTTACTAATTCTCTTTTTACTTTACTTAGTAAAGCTTTATATTTATCTCTAAGCTATACTAAGTATAGTAGCTATAGGATTTATAAATAATATAAATATAGTAGTATTTAGTAAAACTACTACCTAGACTTAGAGAAGACTTAAAGCTATATAGAAAATCTATAATAAATAGGTAAAGTAAGTAAGAGTTAAGTTTAACCTAGCTAAAACTAAACTTATATACTTTAGTAAGTCTTATAAACTCCCCTAGACTAGGGTCTAACTTAGTATAAAGAAGATAGTGCCTATAGAGTTATATAGATTTCTTAGAGTATAGGTTAATAGAAAACTTAACTAGAGTACCTATAAAAATATCCTTAAAGGTAAATTTACCTAGTAATAACTTATACTATTCTTACTAGTAGTATTAGCATAGGGCTATAGCTTTAGAAATGCTAGGCTCCTATATATATAGGTAGTCTAACCTATTCTTACCTATAAAGTAAGTGCTTACTATACTCTTACTAAGAAAGAAAGAAAGCTAAGAAAAGTAATAAAAAGCTTTATAGTAAACTAATTAGCTTACCTCTAGATTATTATAAAAGTATTTAAAGCTACTCCTATTATATAACTAGAAGTTAAGACTTATATCCCCCCCTTAATCTATACCTAAATAATATAAAATAGAAGTTTAAGGATAGAATTATAAATAATAGAATTATAGAGAAAATCTAAACTATAGCTAAGTTAGTAGTAATAGTATTATACTATAGGAGAAGACCCCCCCTAGTGAATAATAAGCTAAATATAGACTTATATAAGGAATAGAAATATTACTAGGAAGACTAGTATAATAAAGAAAGGCTAGCTTAAAGTAAATATATTAGAGAACTAACTAAGGACTACCCCCTTACCTATAACCTAAAGGAGATTTAAAAGTTCTATATAAGGCTAGATAAATATATCTTATTAATAATAATCTAATTATATATAGGGAAGATAGGCCTTAATAAATTCCTATTTTATAGGAATATCCCTAGGGTAGTTTTACCCCTATATAGCTATAGCTAGGTAGTAAAGAACTAATACTATATATTAGTTAACTATAGTAACTATAACTATAGATAGCCCTAATAAAGATAGCCTATAAACACATAGGAAGTAAGGCTAGCCCTAAATAACCCCTTAAAAGTAAGATTCCTAGCTAGATAGTTCCTAGGTATAGGAAGACTTTAATACTACTTATTAGTATAAGAGCTAGCTATTAACTAACTTAGAAGATTAGAGAATCTAGGCTAATTCTAGAGATAGATAGAAAACTACTTAAATATAGATATAAGTTAGGAGATAGACTAGGTAGTATAGAAGCGCTAGTAAGTTAAAAGTAAACCTAATATTATAGTTATAATAGAGAATATTTATATCTAAAATAGTTATTAGATTAATTTTAACTAAAACTCTAGGTATTATAAGTCTAACTAGCTTACTACTACCCTTACTCTAAACTAAAAACTAGCTACTATATTACTTCTTTTCTAGGATAAGAATAGTATTCTTTACTACCTTTATATAATTCTTTATAAGAATAGTAATAAGTAAGAGATAGTTTATCTTTACTATATATATATTAAGGCGCTAGAGCTAATAGATAAGCTTAGAATACTATTTCTTAGAGAAACTAGCCTAGTCTAGGCTTACTATAAAGGCACTTTACTTCTTCTTAGCCTAATTACTAGTATAGAGTTTTTTAACCTAGTCTTAGAAGCTATCTAGGACTTAAAATAAAAGATATTAGCACTAGAACTAAGCTATTACTAAGCTAGATTAAAGGCACTTATATTACCCTTAGTAGCTATAAAAGCCTAAGTCTTAACTAACTATTAGTGCTTACTTTACTAGCTAGTTAAGTTTAGCTATTAGGTAAGTTAGCTATAGACCTAAGCTAGAAAAGAGGTAATTATTACCTTATTATATTAATAATTCTATACCTAATAGTTAAAATATATATTAGTGGCTACCCTTACCTAGTAAATTAGCCTTACTACTAAGCTAGAATAGGACTAACCTACTAATAATAATATAGCACTAATACCTAGGCTTTAAAACTAAACAGGACTTATAGGAAATATACTAGATATCTTTTAGATTACTAAGCTAGCGTGAATTAGCAGTAGGATAGGCCTAGAATAAAAGTAAATATAACTTATAGAGAGATCTTTATCCTTAACTTGCTTATATTACTTAGTAGTTATAGACTTCTTTAGAAAGCCCTTATACTCTATAGATTCCTAGGTAGGTTAGAGCTAGAAACGCAGTAATATTAGAATACTTATAGGTTTTATTAATATTATACTAGGTTTCCTTCTAATTTATAATAAATATTAGTAATTAACCTAAATCTAGCTTAGAATAGCCCTAAATAGTCTAGAAGAAAAGAAAAACCTATAAGAAGTTTAATATAAAAAGAGGAAAAAGACTAGGTCCTTAGGGGAAGGGGAGCTTTCTTTTATACTTAATAAGAGAAAGGGGGGGATAAATTAGATAACTTACTTAAAAAATAAAGCATAATAGGCTTAATAAATCTAATAATATATAACTAGCCTTAGAATAAAACTATTCTAGTCCTAGGTTAAAGCTACCCTCCCCCTATAGTAACTAGGTAAAACTAGGTGCTTATACTTTATTAGACTAATAAGGTAAGGCTAGGCTAGAGTTAGCTAAAAAGTAAGGCTATAAAAAAGTTAGTATAAGAGTAAATAAGAAGTAAATTAATATTATAAACTTAGATTTACCCTACCCTAAGTAAAAGTAAAGAGACTTAGAATAGATATACTACTAAGCTAGAATAAGGTCTAGAGGGCCTAGGAATACTTATTCTATATATTTCCCTTTTCTTTTTTTCTTTTCTATACCCTAAACTTAAGGTATAAGAATTTACCTTCCTTAATAAATTCTAAGAAATACTAATAGCTCTAAATAATATTACACTACTTCTAGTAGTATACCTAACTACCCTAAATAAGTTACTTAAAGAAAATAAACTAAGGTCTTATAAGGAAGCTTAATAATTAGGAAACTAGTTAAAGTAAAAGAGAGCTATAGAAAAGAAATATAATATACTAATTAAAAATAATACCTTTAAAGTAGTTAATATTAATAATACTTAGTATATTCTATTAGGGAAATAGGTCTTTAAAGCTAAGCTTAGTCCCTCTAGTAATATTAAATAGTATAAAGCTTACTAGGTTATAAGAGGCTTTAAATAAGAATATAGTATTAACTATAATAAGACTTTTACTTTAGTAATTAGGTAAAAGACATACTAATTACTATTTACACTAACTACTATACTAAACTAGGAAATTAAATAAATAAATATAAAGATAGCTTTCCTTTATAGTATAGTAAAGGAAACTATTTATATAAAGCTACTTAAAGGGTTTAAATAAAAGAGAAAGGTTTATAGGCTTTTAAAAGCCTTTTATAGCCTTAAGTAAGCCCTATAAGTATAGTTTAAGATACTCTTTATAGAACTTATTACTATAGGTTTTATATAGTTAAAGTTTAATAAGGCTATTTTCTATAAGAATAATATAATTATTACTATTTATATAAATAATATACTATTCTTTAGGCCTAATATTACTATAATTAAGGAAGTTAAGGTAAAACTAGTAAAGAAGTTTAAGATAACTAACCTAGGCCTAGCGCACTACTTCCTAAGTATAGTAATTACTTAAGATTAGAAAAAGAAGATAATCTCCCTCTTATAATAATTATACCTAGAAAGATTACTAAGATAACTAAATATAAAAAACGCTAAAACATAGAATATACCTATAAATACCTTAGAGATATTAGAACCCTATATAGAAAGGGAAGAGTGCTATAAAGATAATTAATTACTATTCTAGTGTATCCTTAGAATATTAATATTTATAATAATTAAAACCTAGATTAATTTACTATATCTAGTAGCTAAGCTAAGTAAATTTATAACTAACCTAGTAGTAAGATATCTATTAGTAGTAAAGCGTGTGCTATAATATATTAGGTTTATAATTAACCTAGTACTTCTCTTTAATAAAATATAAAATAATAAGATTATAGGCTACTTAGACGCTAAGTAAGCGTGTAATAAGCAGAGCTTTGCATGTAGTGTAGTATTTGTAGTATTTTGGCTTTCCTTGTAGTATGTAATGTAGTAGTTTATAGTGTAATGTAGTATTAGTAGAAAAAAAGTGGATACTTTTATTATCTTATAATATTCCTTAGATTTTTCTTAATTAGCTTAATATTAGCCTCTTTTTTATTATAATTTAGTTATTTAGTTATAAATTTTTAAAGTTTAGGCTTATTTAAACTATTAAGCTAATAATAGGCATAGGGTAGCTAAAGATAAATTATTCTAGTATTTATATATAGCCTAATTTTTTTGGTAAATTTACAGGGTCTTTATACTTTTATAGCTTTTTTCTTAGATTTATTATTTATTTTAGTATATTTTTTATCTTTTAATCTAAGATTTACCCTAAAGAAATTATTTATTATTATATATATTATTTACGCTAGTTAGCTCTCTAGATAGCTATTACTAGTACTCCTGCTTCTAAGTTAAAAGGGAAAACCCTATAATAGGAAGAAAAACCCCCTTATGTTTATATTAGGCTAGCGCTAGTCCTATAGTAGGCCTGCGCTACTTAGTGTGTGTCTTGTTATAAGTGTTTATTACTAGCTTACACTAGCCTTATCCTATAAGAAAAATAAAGAAAGGAAAATTAGATAAAGTAAGTATTTTTTAAACCCTTTTAGTCCTATTCTAGCGTAGTAGTAAGCCTATTCTAAGTCTTTTAGCTTTAGATTAGGGTAAAGTAAATCTAGATTTATAATATTAATTTACTTCTTATTTACTTTTTTACTAACTCTTCTATGGCCTTACTTTTTAGCTATCTCTAGCCTATTCTTACCTTAAAAGTCTAATAAAGTCTAAGTACTTAGTTTTATTTAGTTAGGATAAGGGGAGCGCTGCTTTAACCTAGTTCTATAGTAGTCTTATTCTAAAGCTACCTATATGTATTAGATTTATTAATTATACTATACTTTATTTTTAAGTAAGTTATCTAAATCCTCCCCCCCCCTCCCCCTTTATAGGTATAAAAGGAAGCTTCCCCCCCCCCTTAGGGGCCTAGTCTCTTTCCTCTCTTTATATTAAACTTCCTATAAGTTCTTCCTTTCTTTTTAACTATTTAAGGCTACCGTAGGCTAGTGTTAGTTTGTTTTGCTAATATTTATTATAGATTAGAAGCAAATCTAGTATAATAGCGCTAGATATTATAAGTTCCCTAGCTTTATTACTTATCTAGCTTTAATTTACCTAGGAATTTACTAAGTATAAGGACTTCCCTTAGAAGTCTATAACCTAAAAGTAATACGCTTAGGTTACTAAAAAAGGTCTCTCTATAAGTAATATTTGCCTTTATTCTAGGCTTACTTTACTACTAATTTACTCTCTAGCTTAGTAAACTATAAGAAGTCTAATATATTTCTTATAAGTCCTATTCTATATAGGATCCTAGGTATTAGTGCTATATTATTATTAGTAAGTTAGTCCTATTTTAGCTTAGTAGTAAGGCTAACTTGCTAGGTAGGGGTAGCTACTAATGTATATTTTAACTATTAGGTTTAAAATTATTAATACTATTAGGTAATAATTACCCCTATTCTAACCTAGGTTTATGTCTAATTTGCCTAGTTTTTAGCTAAATTTATCTAGTTAGTAAAATAAGCACTATTAGCTAGTTAAGACTTAGGCTTCTATAGCTAATAGGGGTAATATAAGTTTACTTTAGCTTAGTAGTAGTTTTATTCTAGCTCTAACTTCTTTCTTAATAAGTCCTAGATAGCTTCTAGGACTAGGTTAAGAAACTCTATACTAGTAATTAAATAAAGAAAAAATAAAGTGCCTTAGTAATAAGCCTAGACTAGGCTAGTTCCTCTAAGAAATAACATACTAAGCTTATCTTTTAGCTTATATACCTTAATATATATATAGTAAAGATAAACTATTTCTTACTTACTACTATCCTTATAAAGTTTTATAATAAGGTAATAAAGAATACTATTCCTATCCTAGAGAAGGATTAATATAATAGCTTAATTTTAGTTTAGAGTAAGGGTAGTAGTAGGCTAGTAGGACTTATAATACCTAGAGTTTATAGTTAAAATTAATCTAATAACTATTCTAGATATAAATATTCTTTATTATAATTATAAAATTATAAAATTAGGTTTACTTCTAGCTTACCTTTATACTCATACTATTTATTTTATCTCTTATATTAGACTTATAATTAGGAGGTTTTCTATCTAACTATAAAGTTAACCTAGGTCTAGGGGTATTCTAAGCTATCTTATAGCTAGTTCTTATGCTATTAAGTAATATTAGAGTTATCTTATACCTAGGAACTATTTAGCTAAGTACTTTACTCTTTAGGGTTTATTTAGGGCTAGCCTTACTTCCTATATATTAGTAAGCTAATATTATTAGGGCTATTTATAGTTATAATTACTATAATTAACTAGTATATAGTATTAGTCTTCTACTACTTTACTATAGCTATATAGGGGTAAAACTACCCTAGGGACCTTTCTTTAGAATAAGAACTTATTTAAGCCTATTTTCCTTATATATAGTTAGATAATTATTAAAGAGATATATTTATTTATATTAGTATAGAATTCCTAGATTTCCTTTAGGTTATAGGAGGGTAGGTAATCCTTAGTTAGTTCTCTAATATATTTACTCTAGGCTAGCCTCTCTTTATTATACTAGTCCTCCTAGTGTCTTTTCTATTCCTTATATAAGTCTATGTCTAGCTTATTATTAATAGGTAAGGGTTTTCTTCTATAGTATAGTACTATTACTACTAAGTTAGCTATAGCTTAAATTATTCTTACTATCTTACTATTAATAATTTTATCCTTAAACTTTTACTTTATCTTATTTAGGTATAGGTTAAGGGGGGGGATGTAAGTCTTAACCTCTAGTTATATAATAGGTATAGCCTTAAATACCCTAGTAATAATCTAGAGGTAAGCTAATTAATTAGCTATAAAGCTTTTTATTACTTCTTTTAGTTTTCCTTTTTTCTTAGTAAGGGTATAGTAAGTGCTTGCTCTATAGGTAAGAATAGGCTAGACTACCTATATATATAGGAGTCTAATATCTCTAAAGCTATATTCCTAGGCTAATACTACTAGCTTAAAGAGTGTAAGCTACTACTAGGCTAATTTACCCTTAAGAATGTTTTTATAAGTATTTTAATTAAGTTTTCTATTAACTTATACTCCTAGGAACTTATATAACTTTATAAGCATTATCTTCTTTACTCTAAGTTAGACTCTAGTTTAGGAAGGTTTATAAGACTTACTAAAGTATATAAGTTTAGTTTTAACTAGATTAAACTTAACTCTTACTTACTTTACTTATTTTTTATAAATTTTTTATATAGCTTTAAGTCTTCTCTAGGTTTATACTATATTCTTACTAAAGGCTACTATATTTATATTATTTATAAACCTATAGCTACTATACCTAGAATAGCCTAGAGGTAAATATAAAGCTTTACTAAGTAAAGTAAGAAAAGGATTAAGAAAAGGGGTAAACCTTATAAAGTGCTAGCCTTAATTATAAATAGTCTAGAGAGTCCCTTATTAAAGCTAAGCTAGCTTATTTTATTTATAAGGAAGCTTTATATTACTACTATTAGCTATTATAGGACTCCTATCTTTATAAGTAAGTGTATTAGGTATAAGTAGCTAACTTTATTAAATACTAAGGATATATCTATTTATGCTAGTAAGGTAATACTACCCCTTCCCTAGGCCTCTCTAATATATTCTATAAGAATTCTTATTATAGTTTTTATTAATCTATTTATTCTATTACTTATCTAGAGTTTAGGGAGTAGTTCTTTTACCTTAGTAAAGGCTATAAGTTACTTTACTATTACTACTTCTATTATCTTTCTTACTATATTAAGTAATAAGATTAGCCTTTATATATTAACTTTTCTTATTTCCTTAGTAGTTTTACTAGGTTTCCTAATTACTATTACTCTTATAGTTTAGAAGTAAGCTAGGAAATAGCTTACTTCTAGGACTATATTTAGGAGCTAGGTAATAGTATCTTTAGCTAGGTTATTATAGGCTTTAATAAGGCCTGCTAGGAGTTTATTATCTCCTAGCGCTTTCTAGCTAGCTATATTTACTAGGATGTTATTAATTTCTTCTTATTTAAATTATTCTTTATCTAGTAGTAGTGTATTTTCTAGCTCTAGGAAGGAGAGGTCTAGTATATATAAGAGGTTTGCTATTAGTTTAGGGAAGAATCTTTATACTAGTACGCTAGCCTTATTATTATATATAATAGCTAGGTTAGGGTTATTTTTACTTCTTTCTAGCTTAGGGAGTCTAAGGAGCTCTAGGGGGGCCTAGCTTTAGAGCTAGGCCTATCTCTTAAGCCTCTAGACCCCTTTATCTTTTTCCTATATATTAGCTTTTTATAAGGTATCCCTTTATATATTTCTTTTCTCTTCCTTAATAACATATTCTTAGTCCTTATTTACTTTAGTATAGGCTTGCTAGTTTATGTTAGTCCTCTAGTATTTCTATTACCTCTTAGCTTACCTTACTTTACTAACTAACTCTTAGGCTTTCCTTAACTACTATATCTCTAGGCTAGGGAGTCCCTAAGCTTTCTTTAAGACTACCTTATTTATAATTTATTATAAGCTTATAATAAGCTATATTATATAGTTATCTATTCCCTTTTTATTATATAAGTCTAGTGTATTTTTAGGTTAGAGTCTAATTACTACCTTTGCTTTTATATATAGCTAGTTTATAGCTTTCTATATATATTAAAGAACTTAGGGGGTAGCTTCCTACTATTTATTAAAAATACTAATTAGCTATAGGATATAGTTAGATCTAGGGAGGTCTTTAGTATTATTATAGTAAACTTTAATATCTAGTATAGCTTATACTAGGTTAATAGTACTATCCCTATTATTTTTATATTATCTTATAGGTTTGCCTTAGGGTATAATAAGTCTAAGCCTTTACTAGTCTATAAACTCTAATAGTTTATTTACTTTATTAGTTTTTCTATCTAGCTTATCCTAAAAAGAGTGCTTTTAGTTAAAGTTACTAATAAATATACTTTAGTTATAAGGCTCTTTTATATTAATTATATAGATAGGTATATTCTAGTTATTACTATATCCCTCTAAGTAAAGGGAATATATATTAATTCCTTATAGTTCTATAAGTAACTAGTTAGTCCCTCCCTAGGCTAAATATAACTCTATTCTATGTTTCTTATTTACATATACTATATTATATCTATTATAGTGCGTAAGGTAAAACTAGGTAAGGCCTAGTGCTAGGGGCTATAGGTTTCTTATTTATTCCTATTCTTAGATTATAATTATATTTATATTAGTCTAGTAATAAAGTGCTATATATACTAGTTTATTCTTCTTATTTATATTCTAGAAAAGAACTTATAATATTATTATATTAATTAGGGGGGTTATTAATTTTCTCTATCTTATATTAGTTCTATTCTAGCTCTAAGTTACTTTATATACTACCTAATACTTCCTAATCTTAGTTATTTAGTGCTTTATTCTATGTTTATAAGTTATTCTTTTTTTCTACTTACTATAATAATAAGTTCTAAGGCTATACTAGCTCTCTTACTAGGTAGGGTTAGGCTTTTACTTAGGGATTAAGTAGTAAAATAAGAGAGTTATTTAAGATATCTTACTTTAGTAGTATTTTACTTCTCTTTTAGGATAAGGTAGTCTCTTAACTAGGCTAAGTATAGTCTAGAGTATAGGATATAGTTTTCTTTTACTTATTTATTTTTTATTAGGTAAGAGAACTCTTTATCCTTATAATAGCTAGCTTTATACTTACTATACCTTAGTGCTACCTTATAAAACTTAGCTATATAGCCTATTTAGAAGTAATTATAGTATTATTAGGGTTATAAAGTCTTATTATATAGTTTAGTTTAGAAGAGCTTTACTTTAAAGACTATACTATCTTAGTATATTTTATTAGTATTTTTAACTTTAGCTAGGCCTAGTATTAGAGTAGTTCTTTAGGTACCTTTACCCTAGGGTTATCTTGCTATTACCTTAACTATATTTACCTTATTAGCTTTTCCTATTTTAGTTACTAGGTTCTTAATAAAGGTATATTTAGTTAGGAATCCCTTAATAATAATACTAAGCATGTAGTAGTAAAGGGCTACCTCTAGTCTAAATACTTTAGTAATCTATTTTTAGTTCTCTTTATATTAGGTAATATTTCCCTTAAAGGTAATAATTATATCTTTGCTAAGGAGTCTTCTAGTTACTACTACTATAGCCTAACCTATAGCTTTATTTACTATTATTACTATGTCTTTTACACCCCTAGACTAGAGTAATTCCTAAATAGTATTCCCTTTAATAAGTACTTCTCTTTCCTATTTACTAAGAATTTAAAGGGGTAGGGGTAAGGTATTTAGTTATTTAGAAGCTAGGCTAGTAATAATACTTACCTAGGTTAGGGTATTACTTTCTTTAGCTTTTTCTTTAATAGCCTCTTTAATAGCTTATTTAAGGGCTTCTTTAGTAGTATAAATATTACTATTATTATAGTTTATTACCTTTACTTTAGCTTAGGTATAGTCCGCTACCTATTTAGTAATAGCTTTAGTAATATGCTATACCTAGGTAACTTTATTACTAGGGATAAGGCTTGTAATTTTATTATAGAATTTTATATTATCTAGATATTTAAATTAGATTTAGTCTATTATAAGGTTATTCTTACTGCTTTAAATATTAAACTATCTAATTCCTATGTTTAAGTAGTAGTAGCTTTATACTAGCCTCTTTTCTCCTAAGTTAATTACTATTAGCATTATATCCGCGCTCCTTCCACTAGCTTTATTATAATATAATATTATAGGGGGGGGTAAATAGAGGTAAGGAATTTGAATATTAATGTGGTTTGTATTTTAGAAGCAATTCCGGACCTTTAGAGCGGTGCGGAAGTTTGTGCGAAGGTTTTATTTATTATTATATAAAAATAGGATATTAAATATAATAATAATATATTTAGATTAATAAGACTTTTATTATAAAGATAATATTTTAATATATATAGTAAGAGGTTTTTTAGTAATATAACTATTTTCTTTAAATTAAAACTAATTATATTAAGTTTTTAGGTTTTTAAGGTAAAAGAAAACTAAAAAACTATAGAAAAGCTATAATAAGAGAGCTAAAATATTTTTTAGGATGTTAAAATATAAATTAAATAAATTTCTCTTAATTATTTAATATACAAAGAAATAAGCTTTAAAACTAGGTTTAACTATTAATACTATTCTTAGCTTAATTTCTTAGTTAAATAGTTTTTTCTAAAAGTGGGTCTAAAAGTGAGTCTATTTAATTATACCTCTTACTTAGTTATAGCTTTTATAGTTTTTTGTAATCTAGTCTTAGAAAAGAAGGGATTTATAAAAGTGGGGTATAAAAGTGGGTCTATTTAATTACTCCTTTTACTTAGTTATAGTTTTTATAGTTTTTTATAATCTAGTCTTACAAAAAGAAGGGATTAATAAAAGTGGGTCTATTTAATCATACCTCTTAGTTATAGCTTTTATAGTTTTTATAATCTAGTCCTATAAAAAGAAGATATTAATAAAAGTGGGTCTTATTAAATATATCTTTTATTTATTACTAGCTTTTATACTTTTTTTATAATCTAGTTAAAGAAAAAAGAGATATTAAAGTTTATTATTATCATTATTACTATTATAGCTAGAGTACTAGTACTAGCTGTATATAAAGCTAACTAAGGTAAATAATATATTTTTACTATTATTATTTTAAATATTATTTTAAAAAAACATAAAAAAGAAAAGTATTTTATTTTATTAATATTTTTAAAAACCTTAAAATACTAAATAACTAAAAAGTAAAGCTTTTTCTATAGTAATTTACTAATACTTACTAATGTTTTTATTTAAGTTATTTATTTATTATTTAAACTAAATTAAACTTTAACACTTATAATATTATAAAGTAATAAAAGCTATTCTTACTTATTCTAAGTAATTTTAAGCTATTTTAAGCTATTCTAAGCTATTTTAGGCTATTATAAGCTATTATAAGCTACTATAAGCTATTATAACTTACAAGCTATTACAAGCTATTACAAGCTACTATAAGCTATTATAACTTACAAGCTATTACAAGCTATTACAAGCTATTACAAGCTATTACAAGCTATTACAAG
The DNA here is from genome assembly GCA_018801565.1 of Epichloe coenophiala. Taxonomy (NCBI): domain Eukaryota; kingdom Fungi; phylum Ascomycota; class Sordariomycetes; order Hypocreales; family Clavicipitaceae; genus Epichloe; species Epichloe coenophiala. Next base: position 873,106 of record JAFEMN010000005.1, on the reverse strand, counting down.
CTATTACAAGCTATTACAAGCTATTACAAGCTATTACAAGCTATTACAAGCTATTACAAGCTATTACAAGCTATTACAAGCTATTACAAGCTATTACAAGCTATTACAAGCTATTACAAGCTATTACAAGCTATTACAAGCTATTACAAGCTATTACAAGCTATTACAAGCTATTACAAGCTATTACAAGCTATTACAAGCTATTATAAGCTATTATAAGCTATTATAAGCTATTATAAGCTATTATAAGCTATTATAAGCTATTATAAGCTATTATAAGCTATTTTATTACTAAATACTACAAATACTACAAAATACTACAAATACTACATGTAGTAGAAAAATTTCATTGTAGTGTAGTATGTAGTGTAGTGTAGTACAAAGCTCTGGTAATAAGAATAATTCTAAGTCTATTAATTACTATATCTTCCTACTAGCTAGAGCTATAATTAGCTAGAAGAGTAAGAAATAAAGTATAGTTATAATATTAAGCACTAAAGCTAAGTATATTAGTCTCTTTAGCGCTAGCCTTAAAGTAGTATATTTAGAAGGATTAATAAGTAAGATTTATAAGAAGTAAGTACCTCTATAGCTATATATAGATAATACTAGCGCCTAAATAATCTTAAATAATATAAAATTCTATAAATAAATAAAGTATATTTAAATTTAGTACTATAAAATTTATAAATTAATTTAGGAAGAAATTATTAGGGTGGATTAAATCTCTTAAATAAAGAATCTAGTAGACTTAGGAACTAAGGCCTTAGCAAGGCCTAAGCTAGAGAAATAAATAAAGGTAGTTAGCCTTTAAAGAAAGAAGTAAAGAATAAGGTAATTATAGGTATTATATTAAGAAATTACTATAAGGCTATTACTTTTTTTCCTACTAGGTTTTAATAAGGGTAGTAGGAAGGAATTATTTACTAAAACTAGCACTATTATAACTCTTACTTAAGGAGAGGTATTAGAGTTCTTAGCTAATTAGGACTACTTTAGCTAGATTACGTGGTAGAGTATACATTAGGGCTAGTACTACCCACAACCTATACCTATGTAACTTGTACTTTACATGCAATATAAGCAGTCACACCATATAATTCTGACATGCATGGCCCCAAAATGCCGGCAGAAGGGGGTGCATCAGCGTCATGGACACTGTTTGGGGCACTGTACGGAGTGCCGGGCTCCGCGGGCTTTCCAGTCCATGGCAGGCAGGCCACTAGGCAACCAGCCGGGTTGCTGCATAATAATAAATGACGTCCTCGGTCGGCGTCTTTGTTCTCGATCGACTCATCCCTGGGATTCCCGGGCAGCCCGTGTTCTTCCTTCATCTTCCTTGCTCCCTGTGATGCTAATTATTCAATCATCATCTCTCCTCTCTCATCCCATCCGTTGAATGTTCAGATTCATTTTGATCTGTCTGCACTCTGCAATCACTTTATCCGGAAGCCATGCGTCCAGAGTAGAGACTCTCCTTTCTGTTCCGAATCCTCCAACTTGGCCCCGAACATAGCTGGCCATCCCTTTCGGTTTCCATCCAAGCGATAATGCCCGAAGTTCGAAAGGACAGACGCTCAGTCGACGGCCGTCCGAAGCCGCTGGACGAGGTTCCATCATCAGATGGTAATCGTTACAACATGGGCGGCGGCAAATTCGACTCTCCATATGCCGATGCTTCCGCCTCATCATCTCAATCACAGACAAGCCACAGTCCCATCTCGCGACCATCCAAAACGTCACCTGCTTCTCCCGGCAGCGCTCCCAATTCACCAACGGCACCAACGGTGCCTTTGTCACCGACCAACAATCATGACCATTCCCGGAAAAGCCTCTCGTATGCCCTGCGTCCGGTTGCCCCTGCATACTACGACTCCCGCGCTGCTACACAGTCCGAGTACAGACGACGCGGTCGAACGCTACAGGAATACTACGATGCTAATCCGCATTTGCTGCCGCAATTGCCATTCACATGGCACCATGGAAGGCGTCGCTGGCGCCTCTTTTTGTTTGCGTTCCTCGTCTTCGTCGATGCGTCTGTTGTTCCTATAGCTCTGTACTATGGGTTGCATTACGCGGGTAAAGTAGAAGGATGGATTATATTTGCCATTGTGACGACCATATGGGGTGGGCCCACGTATCTGGAATTTGCCCTACGTACTTTCCGACTGATCAAAAAGGAGCGATTCTATCGACCACTGGGAACAGACTCGAGATGGTGTTTTGACATGCTTACATACACGAGCGTCATCACCATCACGGCAGTGACGGCTTTGTTTGTCGTGGGTAGCGCGCCGCATATCGTTTGGTTGAGAGTGCTTTGCATGCCTGCGCCGGCGATTTTGTACTGCTTGGGTGGCGTGACGGCCATCATGATGCTATATACAGTCATGGGATGGAAGGCACCGTTCAGGATAAGTTCGACGGCCAAGGGGGAACCAGTATGTGTGAAGAGCTTTGCTTCCCCCATCTCTCCTTCTCTGTTGCGCCCTGAATCGGGGTAAAGATTTGTCGCGGGCCAGACACGTATGGCTGACGTGTTTATAGGTCCTCCCGGCAGCGTATTACTTCATTGAAGATGTCGTTGCCGTCAATGCCAAAGCCGGCCGTCCCTATCGCGAAGCCCTTGCCGCTCGATACAAGGCGTCGCCGCGGTTTCGACGCATGCTGTACACACAGTCCATTTTTTGGTCGGTCCCGTCACTCGTGCTAGCTGCGGCGTTGACGGTGGTGGCTGTTCACCCGGACGTTCCCGCCACGGGCGCATACGGCGTCTGCTGGGCTGTTCCCTTCTTGTGGTGGGGAATTTGGGCAGTCATCACCGTGTGGTGGTGTAGGAAGGATATGTTGAGGGAGAGGCTAGAATGGGAAGCGGGTAATGGGACGGTAGATAAGCAAGGACTGCCGAGGCTGAAGACGGATGCCGAGGGCGAGGGTAGTCTATTTGTTGAGCGGGCTACAGAGCAAGCTTAGCGGTGATGAAGTCACGGCGATTGATACCACGATAGAATCCTTGGCAATGCAGATGCACGATTTGTCTCTTGTGATGTTATCCTGAGGAGCATGTGTATGCGTATGTATCGTGTCGAGCCAAAAGACTGGTGCAAGATTTTGGCAAGACCAGTCGAGTACTTTAATAAATGCCGGATTCTACGATCCCTGCAGCAGCAATTCAATCACAGTGGGATTTGTAGAGTCACAGGGGCGCTGAAGTGAGGGAATCTGACGATATCCTGGGCGATGGGGCGATGAGTGCTGTGAAGGTTCTGAGATCAACACGGCACCAAATGCCTGATTTTATAATTTAATAGCTTGGGCACGAGCACAAGGCTACTTGACAGTAATTAGTTGGAGTCTGGGGCATGGGATCGGGACCGGCTATTATGCAAAAATAACATTACTGAAGATTGGGGAAGGGAAAGGGGAGGGGGGGGTAATTTAAACAGTTTCGAGTTGGCCCAACTTTTGATCCACTATTCTGTCGCGTTAAGGTGGGCTTTGGAAGAATGAGAGAGGGCGATTTCGAGTCGATTCACTGTACGATGATGATGATGATGCTGGTTGTTGGACGACGCTGTTGGAGGACGGCGACTTGATTTTGCGAAAAAAAAAAAAAAAAAGAAGGTAGTCATTTGGCTTGAGGACTTAGGGTCACAGGGGCGGTACGGTACATATGAGACATTGCTTGATAGCCGCGAGGAATACGGACGCCGGGGATTGTTCTGCTGTGGCGGGCAAGATCAAGGATGGATGGAATGCTTGCCTGGGGGGGTATGAGAGCGTTGATTTGTGGGGAAGAATGGATGCTGTTATTTGTTGGGCTGAGGTTTGCGGAGCTTGGAAAATGCAACGCTGGGGGCTTGACAGGTTTGCAAATCTCCCATCATCTCAGGACGAGTTTGACACTATTAGTTCAACAAGTTCAATGCGACACCGGGATCCAGCCTTTTCGCAGCCTACCGAATCTTGCTTGGAGATCGAGACGAGTCGAGATAAGACCCCTCCCGTCCCCTTTGCATTGTAATTGCGGGAAATGTGGAAAAAAAGAAGTCTAAAAAAAACAATAGGAAAATTCGACCCCATGCGGTCAGTTGGCGTTCCAGAGTAACAGGGCTGATTCATAGCCAATGGCTGCACGTGGGCTGCACGACGAAGCACCGCATGCAGCTTATTCGCTCTCACACGCCCCCCCCCCCAAAAAAAGTAAGAGAGAGACAGAAAGGGTAGTCAGGCAGCACGACCTGGTGCCTGTGGTGTGGTTTTGAAGTTGTCAGCACGTGGTTGCCAGAGGGGCCGTGATTGGCCAGATTGCCGCCAACGCCCCCAACAGACTAGTGGACCCGCCAATGCCCTCGACTCTAGGCCTTTTCAGCCTTGTTCACGTTATACTCAACTCTCGACAACCATGAGTGGACAGACGCAGTGGATGTGTTGCCGTTTTCCCATTTTCGAGGCGCTGGGCCCATGTTGGTCCAGGCAGGCAGATTCCTTGGCTGTCCAGATCCGTTGACCGAAGCGCGCGCTGGCCCAATCAAGCTGAGAACGTGGCCGGCAACTCGCGAGAGATGCCGTTGCAACAACCCCCCCGACCCTACCGAGTACCTAGTCCATACATCCATACATCTATACATCTATACATACATAACCACGCGCTGCGAGTCTGTCCGGGGAGCCGGGTTCCCTCTCTCTCTCGGCGTGAGCAACTTTCTTCTCTCCTCTCCTCCCCCCGACCTCGTCAGACCTCGTCGTCACACACAAACCCTCGTTTTGCAGTTGTCGACGCGGAGCGACAACGACAACCCGCTGTCCAAGATGGTCATGACCGAGTATACGTATGTGTTTGTCATTGGCACGGGCTTTGCCCTGCTTGAGGCTTTCAACAACGGTGCCAGTAAGTTCAGGAGACTAAAAAAAAAGAGAAAAGAAAAGAGAAAAGGAAATTGGCATTGCACGACTGCAGCTGTGGCACGCCAATGGCTACCTACCGGGAATCCTTCTCGCTAACTCGGCCGTTTCCCGTTATAGATGATGTTGCCAATGCTTGGGCTACCAGTGTGTCTTCTAGGTCCGTCACCTACAGACAGGCCATGGTGCTCTGCCTGGTCTTCGAGATGCTCGGCGCCTTGACCGTCGGTGCCCGAACTGCTTCGACCATCAAGAATGGAATCATCCCCCTCGCCGCCTTCCAGGGCAACCCTGGTGTCCAACTGCTCGCCTTCACCTGTGCCGCCGCCGGCGCCTCTCTCTGGGTCCAGTGGTGCACTCGCCACTCTGCTCACGTCTCATCCACGTACTCTCTTATCTCGTCCATCGCCGGTGTGGGCGTCGCCACTGTTGGTGCCAAAGGTGTCCAGTGGGGATGGAATAACGGCAAGGGTCTCGGCGCCATCTTCGCCGGTCTGGGCATGGCACCCGCCATCTCTGCCGTCTTTGCTGCCGTCATGTTCATGCTGATCAAGATGGTTGTCCATGTCCGCAAGAACCCCATTCCCTGGGCTGTGTGGACTTCTCCCTTCTTCTTTCTCATTGCCGGTGTCGTCTGCACCCTGTCCGTCGTCTACAAGGGCTCTCCCCGTCTCGGCCTCGACAAGAAGCCCGCTTGGTACATCGCCGCCGTCACCCTGGGTGTTGGCTTCGGCCTCTTCGTGCTCTCTGCCTTGTTCTTCGTGCCCTACGTCCACGCAAAGGTTCTGAAGAAGGACTACACCGTCACCTTGAAGGATGCTATCCTTGGCCCCCTTCTCTTCAAGCGCCAGGCCCCCGAGGATGCTGTTGATGCCAAGGTGCCCAACTACGCCGTTGTTCAGCACGACGACAGCCCCAGCGAGGGCGAGAGCCAGAGCGAGGAGGGAATCTTCGACCCCAAGAACCCCGAGAAGAAGAAGCCCGGCCGGCCCGCCCAGGTGACCCCCGAGTCTGACCACCACAACAAGAAGCTCATCCTCGCCGAGTGTCACCAGGAAGGCTACAACAAACTCATGTTCGACGCCCGCGAGCGCCACCACGCCAAGCTCCGACGCGGCCGTGGCCCTCTGGCCTGGGCCATGCGCACTCTCCACGCCAACCCCATGGGTGCCGGTTCCATCTACGAGAAGCACAATGTCATCACCCTATGCAAGAGACTCCCCGCCATGCCCGTCGTCGCTCTCCTCTACGGTATGCATTATGACATCCACGGCTCTCAGGTCGGCATCGAGGGCACTCCCGAAGGTCGCCGCATGCAGCGCGTGTACGAGACGGCCACCAAGTACCCCAACGAGGTCGAGTACCTGTACTCCTTTGTCCAAATCATCACCGCCTGCACTGCCTCTTTTGCCCACGGTGCCAACGACGTCGGTAACGCTGTAGGTGTCTGGGCCGCCATGTACTCCGCCTGGTCTACCGGCAAGGCTCTCACCGCCAGCTCCCCCGTTGAGCTGTGGCAGATTGCCGTCATGGCCCTGACCATCTGCTTCGGCTTCATCACCTACGGTTACAACATCATGAAGGGTAAATAAGAAGCTCCTCCATCCTGTCCCGGGCATTGCTCAAAACACGGTTTCGCTAATTTTTTTTTGTTTCTTTTGCGTCACAGTCATGGGTAACAAGATCACCTACCATTCCCCCAGCCGTGGCTCGTCCATGGAAATGGGCGCTGCCATCACCGTCCTGGTCTTCTCTCAGTACTCCTTGCCCGTGTCCACGTCCATGTGCATCACTGGTGCCACCGTCGGCGTCGGTCTCTGCAACGGTACCCTCAAGGCTGTCAACTGGCAGCGAGTCGGCCTCTTGGTTCTCTCATGGATCATGACTATTCCCATTGCTGGTCTTATTGGCGGGTGTTTGATGGGTATTTTGCTCAACACGCCTCACTTTCAATAGCGGCGTTTTGATGAGTGGTTTTGCATGTTGGGATCTGGCTTATTCAACGCTCGGTGTAGCATTTTGATATCAAAAGTTATTTAGAGAGGCAGGCACTGCTGTAGATTCATCAGCCCTGCTATTTATATCATATTCATATTGATGATGAAAAAAGTCTACCATCAAGTCCGGCCAGGCAGAGGAATAGCTCGTACCATGTAGTTCGTGAAGTGAAGATGGTTATCCGCACTCGCATCCATGTACTTTGTTTCCCTTCCGCCCTCGTCTCCCAGAACATCACTGGGCACGAGCCGTCGAAGAACTGTGCCTCCCACTGTCCCAACTCCTATCCCTCCGAAGTCAGGTCCCATTTATTACCTTGCGAGGTGAGCGGAATGTGAGCTGACCGCATCGTGAAAAGAGAAAAAAAGTCGGAAGGAAAGGTGAGCCCCGAGTTCACTTCTTGGTGAGAAGCAAAGGACCATCTTTTGATCTCTGTTCTGAGTGGAATCATGATTTCATTTCTGCTCCTGCCTCTCACCGAGTAACATCGGAATCCCTCCGACTGACTCAAAGTCGATGCCAGCTCAGAGCGAGACATCGACACCGACCAAACATTCATTTCAGCTGCCAACACGACAAGCTTAATTTTTTCTTTTTGCTGCCGCGATGCTTGACAACACAATTCCCCAAGAGATGGATCAAGCTACACATTCGTAAGTACAGACATGTATGCTGTAATTTGGACCTCACAAAACTGACCCCCCATCTTGAACTTCCCCCAGCGTGACGAACCGCATCGAGAAACTCAAATCTCGCATCAGCAAAATGAATGAGATATACAGGCAGATTCGCAACATTCTGCCGTCGCAGAGATTCTCTCTCGACCTGGCGGACCCAGAGAAAGTGCACCAGGACAAACTGGACGATTTGGCCGCAAGGATAGCGCAGACCCAGAAACATCTCGACGCATTACCGTATCAGCCTCTGGCAGACATGCGAATGACGGAGCAGCGCATGCAGCGGCTAGGACAGCAGCTAGGACAGTTGAATTTCGAGCAAGCCTCTTTGAGGATGTCGTTTGTCAAGAATGGCGACCGGGCGCGACGAGCTTATCTTGGCGATCTCGAAGGCGAGTATCAGAAAACGTTGCAGGTTTTTCTTCAGATGCAAAACATTGCGAAGCGTCTTCTACCAGAGGAGGATACTCACGCCGAGGGCTCCTCGGAAGGCGTGAATCATGCCCAGTCACCTGGCCAAAGTCCCTCGCAGACGACGACACTGCTCAAAGGGGAAGCCGAACCGCAACATGGGGGCCGTCGTCGTGCGCTACCCGCAGCGCGACTGGAATCAAGAATCGATGCAAAGTCAACGGATTACCCGGAAAATTCTGCATGGAACGTGGCTTTCAGAAACGTGACGCCCCGAACCGACCCCTTTTGTTCAGGCGCTCGCAGTGCCAGACAGAGAGCCAGACGGATCAGAGACGCTGCGATCACGAAGCCAGAGGTCGGGCGAGTTTATCTTGGCTACTGGGCCCCCGAGTCCAGAAACTACGCCGTCATTATACTCCCGTTTGGTTCTTTCGAGTCCATCGGGCTACCCGGCTCCATTGTGTCAACAACGCTCCTGAAGTGCGAAAGAAGACCATCACATACGCGACATCCGGACACCGGGGATTACGCGTGGAGCTTCGGCTTCGGCGATGGGCAAACACATGAGCTTGACCGAGAGTTTCCTGTCATCTGGCTTGGTAACTCTCGCTTCCCCGAGAAAGCACAGTACTCTTGGATCAAGGCCCGCCATCTGACCAAGCTCGACATGGACAAGATCTCCATGTCGCACAGGGGAACTGTCGAAGACTTCCTTCGTCGGAGGGACGCTGCAGATTCTATGGACAACATGGATGATAAGTTGGGTTGATTGAACATCTAATCACTGTCCTGACTGACCATTTCGACGCACCAGGCAATGCATCCGCCAGCGTTCCCGCCGTACGAGATGCGTGGGAGGAGTGCCCGCAGATAGATGCCTACTTTGACAATGTCGACTATGTAGACGACGATGATCCAGACTATGATCCGGACATTGAGATGGGAGACGAGCTGCCGGTGAAGGGCAGGTGGTAGTGGCTATCAACTTCTGAGGGAGCCAATTCGGACAATTATTCGGCGAACAGGAACAGGAACGGAATCGCAGTGGAAAAGAGCAGAGTTGAACTGACATCGTGGCAATTCTTACCTGAAAGGCACTGTATGCTTACTAGCTCTGTCCCCAAGTTTGTTTACCAATCCAATGTTTTGGAAGGTGCAATTCTTTTCGTCGCGGTGTTTTAGCTGAACTGCAAGACGCCACTTTACAGAGTTTCTAGCGCAACAGAAGATATTAATGTAGCTCAAACTTCATGTGTCAAGCATACCGAATTGCCTCAAGTGACTCCCACAGTTGCAGATGTAGCGAACATACTCACATCTCCTAGGGAAGTCGGAGCACGCTTTTCAAAGCAGTCAACGACCCAGAAAGCTCATTAGCAAGCCCCTGGCTTCCCTCAAACCGCCTATGTAGAGGCTGAGTTGGAACATGTTGTTTTCCGGCTGCGGATCAGCCTGGTCTAGCCCCAAGACGTTCGACAATGTCTTGGAGTTTTGTTGCCGGTGGCGCCATTCAGGCCCTCGGGAAAAAAGGGGCAAGGTCGTATCTTTGTAGTGCACAGACGATGGAAAAAGGAAGCACAGCAGTGGACGATGACGCTATTAGCGGCACAGCAACGTTCAATGTTCGAGCTCTTGAGTTGCAAGTTGGCAGAAGAAGACAGTGTCGGGGTTTCACGCCCGCCGGTTTGCACACCGTGTCTCGCGCCCCTCACGCCCCTCCTGCCTGAACTGCCTGTGGCCTATCATGATCGCCCGCGGACACGCACATACCTTCCCTAGCCTGCGGCCCTGCCTTCCCTGCCCGTCCCCGCGCCTTCCCTGCTTCTTCTTTCCAGCCGTTGCGTCGCGTCCCATTGTGGTATAGCGGCTGTCATCCAAGCCTCCCTGATGTTCAATGTTGTCTTGTTCAGCCTCTTTCCTGAACAATCCGCTCCTCTCTAAAAATACACGGCCGGACAATTTGCTTGGGACGATTGCCCATCCGCCTGCCAATGGAGCTTTGGTGGGCTGTCGCTTTTTCCCCCTTGTCTTGTCCAGCTATCGCATCTGGTCCGCCATGTTCGGTTGGAGTAGTCTTTTTGTCACGACTTACTCACTCGGCTGCCGTGGGCCTGAGAAATCAGTCTATCAATTTGTTGAGCTTGCTATGCTCAAATTGAGTTCGGATGACATACCTTCTCATCCGGTGGGTGTTCGGAACCCCCAACTTGACAGGCTCTGTGCCAAGACGACTGACGATCGATGTCGCTTGTTTGAACCACATGTAATTCGCCGTGGCACTTCTGTGTCAAAAGTAAGCCGCTTTTCAGGTGGAGATCTGGTCACTGGCGTCGATCGACTTAGCCGACGGTAACCAAAAAGTCCCTCTGTGGTCATCAGCTTCCGCGGAGGGGATTAGACAAAATGGGCCATGTCCGGCCGTCAAACGAATGGCTTGCAGGACCGCCATGCTTGACTTGACCATCTTATGCAGCTACATCGGCATCTTGGTCTTCGTGGGCGAGCTGATTGGCTTCGTAGTGCCGTACAGCTACCAATCGCTCATGTTCTCGCGCGGTAACCCTGGTTAATAATAAAATCCACTATACATTTTACCTCACCGTTGGTCTTTGAATCGTATTAACAAGGAATAGTCGCACCCGCACATACTCGCACGCTCGATCACAAGCCCTGGAGGCAGGCAAGAAGGATGGCGTTGGACGGAGTGCTGCCCCAAGTAGACTTGTGTATTCCGTACCTCGTCTGCTTGTCATCTTGCCGAGGGTCAGTGGCCACTGGCTGCACACCTATCTATGCTAGCTCTCGTTCTGGGGACCGATCCCTGTAATGAGCTGTCAAAGGGTGGTGGCTCTGTCAGAAAAACAGGTCTTGCTCAGGCAGTCTCTGTTTCTAGTCTGTTTCTGGAACGTCACACCCCACTGAGGCGAATGTGAATAACGACGATCTGCAAGCTGAGCAACAAGGAGTACAGTGTTGAGATTGTCCGCAGCTGAGAAATGCTGCAATGATGACTGTGTGGCCATGGCGATTTCTGCTTGGGTCCCGTCACTGGATGCAGCTTCATGCGGATCCATCCCCATCCATCCCCCAGAGTCTTCTGAGCAGTCCAGCTTAGGAATCGGGGCTGGCTCAACTGCTGAAGCTGGCCTTGGCTTTGTCGACGATGCTGCGATTGTGAGCTTGTGCTTCTTTGCTGGCGTGTTGTTGGATGGATCTCGTTGATAATCTTCATTTCTTCTTGCACGTTGTTCTCCTCACTTCTTCTCAAGACAATGACCCACCTCTTGATCTTGCATAGAGTAGTGGTCACTTTTATCGAGTCAGTATGTGCAACAGCGGGTCATTTCAGGAAGCCTGCTGGATCATCGGATCTCCTGCCGTCCCCTTTGATCTTGTGAAACTGACACTCCTGCAAATCTTGTCATTTAGGTCGATGGGCCAGGAATCAGGATCCGAACTCCACACTTCTCCAGTTGGGTCCCGTCACGTAAGCCTTGGACGATATAGGAGCGAGGGGTCCAGCACGACTGTGGTCATAAAGCAGCCGAGTGTGAGCGATGAGCGTACACAGGCATACATATGTGCACGATGTGTGGGAGCCGTTGCTTATCACACTAGAATTCAAATAGATACCCATATTCAACGCTTGATTTACAATTCAAGTCCCCGTCTGAGTCTACACTCTTTGCTCTACACGGATATCATCCATGATGATTCCCCAAAATAAGCCGGTTCATGGGTTCCATCGTCTGTCCCATTTGTCTACTTTGGGCAATCATCTTGGTCGACAAAAAAGCCACCTTTCTGCGGAACCGTGGCCGCTCAACCCGGCCTTTTTGCTGCCGCTATTGCCCACACGCACTTTACGGCATCCGGGGCCGTGTCTGTACCGCTATATACCGCTCCTTGGCTTCGCTTTGCATGATGACTGCGTGTTGTTGAGAGTCTTGGTCTTCCTCCAAACCTCTTTCTCTGATTGCCACCACCACCGCCCCGTTTCAGGCTCGTTTTTCTCTCTTTCCCTTGCAACGTCTCTCGAATTCGACTGTGCAACTTGCCTCAAGTGTGTCTCGTTTATCCTCCCTTTTACACCAAGGGGCGCCGGGAAAGAATTGATGTATGGAAAGACAGAAAAGGTCTTGTACAGACATTTGTCACACCAAACGATTATCGAACCCTCTTTCACCGCTGATCTGATTGCAGGACGCGTAGACTCCGCGCGTTGTGTCTGTCTTCTTTGCTGAACCACGCTTCTCAGAATCCTGGAACTTCCAGCGGGCAGCGAGTCTAGCTCACAACCTCATCTTCACAAAGCACGCTCACGTGTCCAAGTCTACGAACAGAAACAATCGGCGTAAAGGGCTCTCCGGGCACCATGGCCAGCGTTGTATCCAACTGTCTCGACATGCCATTTATGCAAGCGCCTAGTCATCATCACTCAGCCCCAGCAGTACAATACCCAAGTGGCGGAGAACGACCTCTTATCAACGAAAATGTCCCGTTGCACCAGGCGAAATACTTCGGCGACTCACAGCGACAGCTTACTCTACGGCAGGCGCCAATGCGTGCCCGCGTTGCAGTTGGCAAAGAGAAAGGTCCAGGAATACAGTCGTCACCGAGCGATTAGCAGCAGTACACTGACAACGTCGTTTTCCAGACCGGAAGCCAATCGACCCTCCACCGATCGTGCAGCTAATAGATAAAAGAAGTGATGGGAAATGCGGCCTCTACGACAGTAAGCATCTCTCTTACACGGAAATGCTAGCCCCAACTCCAAGTAGTCATATTACGACGACTGCCTATTTTACTGAACGCAAGACGCAGGTCCATATCTGTTCATGACCTCATCCCTCGTACCAGAAAACTACGACGAGCAAGCCAAAGGACCAGAGCTTCCGTCCAATTATCTCGTTGGATCTCTAGCATCTTCTGTTCACCGGTTACGAGACACGGATAATGTTGACGGGGGATTTTTCGTCTTCGGAGACTTGTCCGTGAAACAGGAAGGGCGATACAGGCTTCGGTTTACGCTTTACGAACGAGACGAGAGCCATTCCGTGCCCAGTTTCTATTTTATCGGCGAGCTCATCACCAACGTCTTCACAGTTTTTCCCGCGAAGCTCTTCCCCGGCATGGCGGATTCGACTGCGCTTACGCGAGCATTCAGCGACCAAGGGGTCAAGGTCAGACTCCGAAAAGACTCGAGTACAATGGCGGCGCGAAAACGTAGCAGGCAAGCGACCGAGTCGATGCCCAACAGCTCACGACTTGATCGACACCCGAAACGTGCGTCGTACGACCGAGAGATGCCATCTCTGAGTCACTATGCCATCTCTGAGCTTGGGCAGATGGACTCATCCACGGTCAGCACGAGTTTGGCCACAACGGCATCACACAGCCCGAACTTGTTCGCTGCGACTGGGCCAATGTCAACTTCGAGAAGCGCTGGCCTGAATTTACACGTTCCCGCCAGCAATTATTATTTCGGTGGCCCCCAATACTACCAAACGTTTAATTGATTGAACTGCACAGTGCGTACCCCAGGAGCTGCGTGGAAAGCACGATGCGGCCCAAATGACCTCTTTGATCCGTCTGGATGTTGATCCGTCTGGATGAGAGGCGATTGCTACATGGGAAACGCCACCATCAATAAGAGGAAGCCTTTGCGGGTTCCCGCAGCATCAAATAAGTCAAGGCATCGCTACAACCAGCTCGCCTACCTGTTTCCAACCATGGCTCTCATACAGAATGCGCCCTTCATCTGACGACTCTGGATAGACCTGCAAGCCAAGACGATCAGCTTCTGCAGTACCCCATTTCAGTAGCATGGAGCCAGCTTCACGTCGCTGATGTTTCGGGTCGGTGAGCAAGAGCTTCATATCTAAGAGAGCGCCAGAGTCAGTCTTGGAGTGTTTGATCTACTCCCCTCCAGGCCGGCATGTCGAGAAAGAGAAGTAATGGAAAACTGACAAACATGAGGCTTGCTGGCCATGCGCTCAATCCACTCTCGTCGCATTTCCCCCGAAGAACAGCTCACAGGCTTCTGGGTTTGAGCCTGGCCCCCATTATCTCGTGGGCGGGAGAGTGGCTCGTGGGTTCTCTCATATATACCACTTGAAAAAGGCAATCATGCCATCCTGGCCTTGGGCCTCGAGGTCTGTGTCTACTGCCTTGTACTACTTTGCTGCGACGATGTGATGGTTCGAGAAATCCAAAGGAATAAGGAGAGAGAAAAAGACGAAAGCACCTTCACAAGGCTGGCTGCTATGGAAAAGAGACGAGCAGAGAGATCCAACGGGTATCTTTGCCTTGATTCGTCAAGTACATAAGTAGATGTTCGGCAAGCCAATTTTTGGGTAGTGGGATGAATACCAAGATGCGCATACTAGAATTCAGAATCTTTTCCAATAAACACTCTGTTACTAAGCAAAGCGGTCATCGGGTCTGGCCAATCAGTGTGGGCGTTGCTGATTGGAGCAAGAAGATTAAAGTGGACCCAATCTGAAAGATTCCTGGGAGTGATGAACACAGGGAAAAAAAAAAGGGACTCCTTCGCTCTCGTGTTGCGTATCGTGAACCACCACCACCCCCTTCCCTTTGAAGTCATCCTACACCAACCGGCGCATCATAATCAGCCGTCGGTACAGGGCCAGCGACACACACCGAACGATATCTCTCGTTGAGTGCCTGTCGTGCTTATTCAATTACGCGCAAGCGCCTCGTGGGCCGACCGATCACCAACTCTCACATCATGGATCACGGACGCGATCCCTGCCCCTGGGTCATCTTCAATGACTTTGGCGGTGCATTCTGCATGGGCGTATGTTGAATCACCTTGCGTATTTCAACTCGATTGAGCACTGGCTAACCTGCGATGCTTTCTTTACAGGCCATCGGCGGTACCATCTGGCACGGTGTCAAGGGCTTCCGAAACTCCCCCTATGGCGAACGCCGCATCGGTGCCATCACGGCCGTCAAGATGCGCGCTCCCGTTCTCGGTGGCAACTTTGGTGTATGGGGCGGTCTCTTCTCAACCTTTGACTGCGCCGTCAAGGGTGTGCGCAAGAAGGAAGACCCTTACAACGCCATCATTGCCGGCTTCTTCACCGGTGGCTCACTAGCATTCCGCGGTGGTTTCAAGGCTGCTCGCAACAACGCCATTGGTTGCGCTGTCTTACTGGCGGTCATTGAAGGAGTCGGCATTGCCTTCTCCAAGATGTTGTCGGGAGGCACCAAGTTGGAGGCGCCTCAACCACCGCCGAGCATGGAGGGTGCTAGCCTGTAATGAACCAGGAAGGGGGACAAGGAAAACGGAAACAAAGACAAAGAATACGGAATCGACGACGACAAGGGATAGAACCCGACTCAGGAGAAATAGCGACGGATTGGCCGCGCGACCATTTCGATGCTCTTCGACAACTGACGCCTCTCTCAACTCTCTCATCTGCAACACCTTGTGTGTTTTGACAAAATTTCGCTTGGGGTCACAACTTGTGATTCTGTGATCAGCACCCTTTTCACCTTTTATTTTTATTATTCCTACCGAGCAGACAGTCCGCTCCAATGTACAACAACAACAACAACAACAGCAACCGAAAAGCAAAAAAAAAAAACAAGCAATAACCCTTGTGTGTTCGAGCCCATTTCAGTTGCTGGCAACCAAGCCGCGGACATGTTGTCGTAAAAACGAAAACGAAAAGATGTTGGCAAGCACCAAAACATAAGAAAGGGGGGAGAAATGCAAAATTACATGGCAGCCAGGAAGCGTGGCTGGTTCAACGGGCGATAGAGGCATGATATGTATTCGCATCGCATCGGCGTTTCAATGTACTATAGACTGGCCAAAGGAAGAGGTCATTTCTGGCGAAGAAACCAGCGCGGTCTGGTCTGGATGAGATAATGATGGGCTATAACGGTGTAGCTTCCCAGCCAGATTTCCACATGACGTACATGCCCCGACGGGGAAGCCCTGATGGCTCGAGACAATGTGACTACATAATGCCGGGATGCAATTTGTCCTTGCCGCTCAAGAGGTTCGCTCCCGTGGCCCATATCGAGTTCACGCCCATGTATCGTGCACCATGCATCATTCCGAGCAGCCTTCGGAATCGTGTACATGCTCCGACAATGCCAATGCCGGCTTCATGTCCCCCGCCCCCTTCGACCCCACGGGTCAAGACACGAAAATTTCAGATGAGAAGGCGGGCTTCGTCAGTGTCGAGTTGGTCCCGCGCTTGCAAGTTGGTGCCGAGTTCCTCACCACCAGGCGGGCGGCGGCCGCATGAGAAGACGGATCCGACAAGGGTTGAGACGTATCGGACGTCCATACGGAGTAGACTTTTTACTTAGCTTGGTGTCCAGGAAACAAAGGGCAAAAGAGCCCCCCAAAAAATAGAATAAAAAGGTATGAAAGAAGTGAAGAAAAATGTACACCCCCGGATCCGAAGATGCTTCTAAATATAACATGTATGATATGTAAAAGAGTCCGACCACCCGGCTCACGAGCCACTGGCCTACCCAAACTCACCATACGACGACCTGTCGCTCGACGGCGCCAGACTCGGCGGCAGGGCGGGACTACAAGGCTCATGATACCACGGCTGCGCGCGCCTCGCCGCGTCCGGTCTCGCGACCTCACCCTCGCCCACGCCCATGCTCATGCTGTTGCCCCCCCGCTCAACCATCTGTCTCGACGACATGGCCACGCCGATCCCGCCCGTGACGAACCCGGGGGGCGTGGCGCGACTCCTCGTCCTCGTCGGCGCGCGGCAGGGACTGCTCGGCGGCATGGGACGCCAGTGCCCGCGCGTCGCGGGGTCGGCCACCAGATCCTCCTTGTTCGAAACCAAGGTCGGAACCGCTGCCGACGACGAGGTGCTCCCGCCACCACCTTGCGTGCCGGTGCCGGCCGTGGAGAAGAAGCTGCTGTCTCTCACGGTCGTCGCCGTGGTTGCAAAATCGGGTCCCCCCGGAGCGTGCGTCGGCAGCAGCGGCGGCGGCCGAGGCTCCTCCAGATCTGGGATGCGAAGCCATCGTCTGGTGGTGCCGGGGTTCTTCTCCTCGTCCCCCGAGCTCTTCTTGCCGCGCCGCCAACGGACCAGGAGGAAGACCAGGGCGGAGAGCATGACGCCTCCCGCCAACGCGGCCGACGTGCCGACGCCGACCAGAGCCCCTGGGTCTATGCCTCGGTCCTCACTGCCTGTTTCTGAAGTGCTGGGGAAAGTGTCCTGGGTCGCGGCTGCCATCGCTTCTGTGGACGACGACGCCGGCGCCGGCGCGGGTCGGACGAGGACAAGAGAGATGTTGGCTGTGGGAGATTGCGCCTGTCCGTATGGCGCCGGCCCCGGCACGGCATCGGCCGTAGGTTGTCCGAGGGGGGGTCCGAGTGAGGATGCGAGCGTCGCGACAATGTTGGCTGCCGCCGCGGCGTTGACGGCCCAGGACAAGACTGCGTACGCGCGCATCATGTCAAGGCATCTTTTCTCTCATCTGATGAACACTGCGTATGCCATACATGCAGGAAAGCTTTGGGAACTTAACCTAGCGAGGGACGTATTATGCCAAGGTCAGGCGGAATATCATATAGAATAAATAGGCAGGTAAGCCTGTCTAAATAGCAGACTGGGCAACCGAGATGGAGCAGAAATAGGACATGGCTCAGGCGAGGAAACGGCTAGATTTAACCTTTCCGGACGGCTAAGAACCTCGGAGTGTAAAAGAAAAAGATGGCATCAATGACAAAGCTCACGGACGCATTGACGCTCAACAACCGTCATCACATGCCGCCCCGTGCCTTCTGAGCTACTATTAGTGCCTAGTAGGGACGCTACTATACCATTTCGTCGATTCGTCGCTTCGTCGTTTCGCTGCGCCCGCCAAACTAGCATGCTTCTCTTTGTCCGTGACCCGCGAAATGTGGTCAATTGTGTTGAGCACGGGCGTCCGTGGGGCGGCTCGTGCAGCATCACCGGCGGTGGACACAAAGCTAAAGATCAAAGTGGGAAAAGGGCTGAAGTGCGTGCGTTGTTGTTCGTGGATTGATCTTGAGACTCGGAGAGCATACGCATGTGAGCTTGCTTTGAAAAAGGTTCGAGGAGCAATCTGATCTGATGATACATTTTACCCGCGATACCGCCAACGCGGCCCCATGCTGCGACATGACACTCCCGGACTTGGGTACGTTAGCAACATGGCGGGTATTACATCATGTCCCAATCTTCTCCAGCCCCTATTACCCTCTTATCAATATTCAAGTTCAAATCCATCATTTGTGGAACGCACCGCCAATTTGAACCAAAGCCTAGGCCACAAAGACCTCCCACAAAGAAAATACAACACAGCATCGACATCGCGTCGTCTTCTGCTGTATGCGCCAAGACACGCCCTCAAAGACAGAAAACGCCGTATTCCTCGCGAATCCAAACACCCCTCAGGTTTTCCCCGCATGCATGGTGTTCGCGGATATACAGACTCCCACTATTGCCGTGGTTTTTTCTTTCTTTCTTTCTTTCTTTCTTTCTTTTTTTTTTTCATATCAACGCCGCGACAAATACATGTATCCGCGCATGGTACAAAAGAGATTTGATTCTGTGACCAAGACAGGACGACGGGGATTATATTACATCAGGACGGGTAGCAGAACAAGACAAGACATAGCTAGACTGAGTGATCGAGTTGAGAAGTGGAACATCCACCTTCAATCATCTCTCAAAGCTGCCACATCGTGCCGTACGACTTGTACACGCCCGTCATGGTGCTGGCATGCCTAATATTGGCGGACGGTGGGAATTTCCGCCCCAGGCACCAGCCCGGAAGCGACCTTGATGGCAACGTTGATGTCCTTCCTGCGAACACCGGGAGAGCGGCCCAGGCATACCGAGCTATTTGTCAGTTCTGGCGGCAAATGTTAGCCCGGTGCACAAAGTGCTTCTTGGTCCATCGGGTTATGATTCTGGCGCAGTCCTCCAGGGACAATGCAGCTCTTACCTCGAATCAACACGCCTACATCTAGTGTGATCTTCACTTTGTTCGGCCAATTCATCGGTTGCGGCCAGATACCGTTGCCTCCTGCAGGAGGAGGAACCACGTACGGCGCTGGGGCTACACTGTTGCCGAACTCGCCCGCGCTTCCTGCTGCCAGTTCGGAAAAGGGTTGTCCCTGGGTCATCATGGGAGCTTTCCCCACATGCTGGTTTGTCAGTGGACATGACGAGTCTACGACTCCAGAGGCGGAGCTGTTGCTGTTGCTGTTGCTGTTTGTTGTCCACATGGCGCTTTGGGCACTGCTCCCGTAACCGGAATCCGTGCTTCCGTAAAGCAACTGTTGAGCTGGCAGGGCGGAGACATCGGCTCGCGATGCGCCGTCGTGACCCCCCAGCTCGTCAACGTTGATCTCGGCTTGTATAAAATCAGCTCATTGTGGTATGAAGATGTTAAGCTGTCGAAGATATGTTTCCACTTCGTCGGGGTCGAAAAAGTCACCTTCAAATCCAGCCAGCATCATTTGCATTCTTCGATCAACCCCGTAGTCGATTCGCTCGTCCCTGGTCGCCTGAACCTCTGGTCCCCACGGGCCCATGGACATGCCCGTAAACTCCCGAGGTTTAGAGTAAGACCGCGTGCCTTGATTACCAATGGGCATGCGGCCAGATGCACTATTGGGACTTCTCAGCGGCGACTGTTCCGGGAAGAAGGTGCCTGCCCCGCCGAGGTTGGTGAACGGAAGTTTCCAATTGCAAAGATCTTCGAATGGGCTGCTATTCAAGGCCAGCTGTAAGCGTTTGATGATATCCTCCATCGACTCAAAGAATAGACAGAATCCAAAGACGGCCGCGAATCGATCAGGTGGTGGGTGCGTGCTCATGATGAGCCGCAAAGCACATTCTATTGAATTGCGTTGCAGACGGCGCCCAAAAGTTTGCTCGTTGGCAGCAAATGATAAAGGGGCAGCAATCGTCCCGTATGGCGAAGGCGCACTCGCCAAGTTTCCCTCAATCTCATCGGCGGCACTCGGTTCCATGGAAGAGTAGAATGGAAAACTGGCGTTTTGTGGCGTCGCGGCCGTGACTATCTCGTACTTAACTGAAGGGGGCACATGGATCAACGGGCCGCCAGAATAAGAGCTCGAGGCCATGGGCGCAACAACAGTTGCCGGGGCAAGGACGGCACATGCTGCGGGATAGTTGGCCTGTTGAAATGACGCTTCCGGTTGAAAGGCAAGCTGTGCGGGTGATGGTTCGGATGGTGAAACGCGTGGTGCCGTTGTTGAGCTTATGCGGGAATGCTGTTGGCCAGAGCCACTAGCATTGACCTCGTCGTCATCGTCATCGGAAAGGCTGCTGTCGCTATTACTGATCCGGGCTTTATTCGCAGCGGTGGTGATCTTGTTGGTAATGGATGATAGGCGTTGAAGAGCGTGTGGCGCGGCATCGAGGACGCGCTGCGACACGAGAAAACCAAAGAATGCATTGAACTCCTTGCTCATGTCATTGTTGGCCCTTTCCAGCTCTTTGACACGCTTCTCCAACGTAGTGATAGCCGTGTCTTTGCGATGCCGATACGCTCGCTGAGCAAGCCTGATTTGTGTCCGTCGACGCTACATTGGATTGGACTGTCAGATGATGCACAACAGAGATCTGGATGTTCACATGTGTGTGTATTAATCTCCACGCATTTTATAGCGGCGATACTCACGTCGGCGGCAGTTTCATCTTTGGTGTCCAACCTCGGTCTCCCTCTAGACCTTTTCTTCCGGCCCTCGTCGTCTTCAAAGGTGTCTTCCATTTTTATCTCATCTTCATCTGAGCTCCTGGACCGCTTACCTATGCCAGCAGGGTCCGTCGGCGGTTGTGTATGAGGTGCTTGTGATAGCGAAGTTGGAGGACTGATGGGGGACCGCGAGGTATTCATTTCGTGCTGCTGAGGGCGGCCATTGGGACGCTGATTGGGGCGGCTCATCGCAATTTGATAAAAGCCGCTATCTTCAGGAGAGAACCTGTCTAAAGGCAAAGCGTACGGGATCTTGGGGGAAGCGATAGCCATGTGTTCACTTGTGAGACTGCCGTGGCGGAGTGCCAGCGAAGATGAGACTAGCCACGGCTGCCGTCCTGATAAAGTGAAGTGAGGCAATAGGTGCTGATTCAATGCCCCGAACTAGTCGAAGTTGACGATAGGTCTGGTGGACACAGACGAGCAAACAGGTGGGCCAGGGCAGAACTAGCCTTGCAATGAGGAAAGTAAGGGTCTGGTGCAGTCACGATTTGGGACGAGAGCCAGACGTCAGAGGTCGAAAGAGTGTGAGTAACGGCAGTGTCTGAGGTCAAAGGAAGAGGGGGGTGCGCATTGTGATGGTCAACGGCAGGAGCGAGCGAGACGGACATTGGCAGGGTATTAAAATGAGGACATGGACTTGAATAGAGATCAATAGGTGGGCAGCTGGCAGCTGGCAGCTGGCGTCCCGGCCGCTCGGCGAACCGGTGACCGGCACTGGCACTTGACAGACCCTGATTGCTCTCACTGATGACAAGCCTCGATAGGACAACTAAAGTTACGGCTGTTCCTTCAGCCCCACCAGTACTCTGGCTATCCAGTAGGATGCCAACCGACAACCGTCAGGGGCTCTCTGGGGCTCTCTTGTGCTCTCTGGTCTGGCCAATCCGCTTCCCGTGCGCACACACCAGCTAGCCCCACGAGAACGTATCGCACCTCGATGTTGGGCGTGACCTGTACCGGATGCAAGGAATTTGCCGTCATGCTGCGGAGGATCGACTCTATAGACTCTAGACTCTACGGAGTACCAGCACAATACATAATACTTATCGCAGGCCGCACCTGCTGCGTCCCTGATCTTGAGTATGTATATGTACTCCGCACGTCCAGGACGAGTCGCCGAGTCGACGGCCACAAGCTTTTTCCTTCAAGACGAATGCAGACACTTGCTCATCCAAGGCTCCTGAGTGGCGAATCATCTATTCTGTCCTGCTTGGAGAATTGAAAAGCTGGCTG
Organism: Epichloe coenophiala; assembly: GCA_018801565.1. Taxonomy (NCBI): domain Eukaryota; kingdom Fungi; phylum Ascomycota; class Sordariomycetes; order Hypocreales; family Clavicipitaceae; genus Epichloe; species Epichloe coenophiala. The sequence continues at coordinate 851,108 of JAFEMN010000005.1, read as the reverse complement.
TCAACCAAGACCACATTCGGAGCTTGCATTTGGTAAATGGTTTGGCAAGTAGTATCTGTTACGGTAATATTATCCGTATATGTACTTGTTTTGATCACGTCGGCACAGGGGACGCATCCAGCAGTGACCAGCACAGACAGGGGTCAATTGGAGGGGTCGATTGGTCGATTGGAGGGGTCAACTGGGTGGCTCCTGGCGAGTCCTGGGTTTTCCAGTCTGTCCTTGTCTGGCTTCAGTAACAAAGAAAGCACGCGCCAGATCAGACGGATGAGTTGAGCGCGATTCTCGCCTCATCGAATCATGATGTTTCCGAAAAGTTCGGGCTTCGTCTTTTCTTCCGCCGCCTGCCGTCGCACCCGTAGAGACATGACCGTGTTCTGACTGGGCCATCAAAAAAGTGTGGTATCCGCAAGTACGAGGTCCCGATTTGTGATTAATTCGTTGATACTACGCCGTATTCCGTACTCCGTAACACAATGTTGTTCGCAAAATTGGCAAATCTCGGCACTGGGCGATAGAAATTGCGAGCTCTTCTACTGTGCCGGCGCATGTTGGCTGAGTAGGTGGCCGAATGAAGATCAAAGGTGAAATACTGACTTCTGTGTCCATTTTTAGAGCTTTGAGTACATAAAAAGAAGCAAACTTGACGGCCTCGTTGTGCTTCTGCTTGGGGTATGAACTGCTTGGGGTGCGTGTATCAAACTCTGATCCCAGTTCAACGAAAGACGATGGCACCATCCACAAGACAGACGATTTGTCCCGAGGGTCAACTGGCTATGTCTGGTCTGCCGGATCCCTTTCGCGGCCCGCGGTTCTTGTTTCAAATACTGGCGTCTCTTTTATTGCACTCTTGACCGGTTGCTCACATTGCTCATCCAAACGACAACCCCCAAGAGCGCTGCCGGGTAGCCCTTCACCAAATGTCCAATCAGATGGCGGCGCAACCATGGGGGAAGTCAGCCTTGCTAATTGTTGGCGCTCCTCTTTCCTTCCCGCTCGCTCATGAACATGAACATGTCTAAACTCTCCACACACAGCCTTCCATCAGGTGACCACAATCATGGCTGGACTACAGTTAGCCATAGGAAGCATGGGCAGCATCAAATTGGCAGCTGTGTAGAGCCGGAAGCACAGCTAGAGGCACAAGATCGCGCCGCCATTGCTGCGTGGGATAACGATGCTCAATGGCCTGGCATGTGAGTGACGATGTGCATGGGTAACAATCCGTCTCAAATTCCCCTGTATTCTGCATTCTGCATTCTGCATTCTGTATTCTGTATTCGGCAGAAACATTTGAATTAACGCTGATGAATGTTTTTGCTCCACGCAGCGACAAACCTCTCTTCGATGGGCCCGAAGCCAAGAAATTCGACAACAAGCTCGTAAAGCTTCATGATCTTGACCAAGGTGCTTTTGGGAGAGTTGACAAAGTCATGCACGGCTCGGTCTGCTTGGCAAGGAAGCGCATCCCGCGACGTCGGGGGTTTTCAATCGAGGATTTGCGCCAAGAAGGGCTGACGATGCGCAAACTGGACCATCGACATGTCGTCAAGCTGGTCGCAGCATACGCCCCAAGATCACATGAGCTATGTCTTCTGTTATGGCCCGCTGCCGTCTGTAACTTGAGCAGGCTACTGGACGACCTGGAATGCTTACGAACGAACGATGGCGATCGTGAGGACATCATTGAAAGGCTCACAGCGCTTGATCTTACAGATTTGAGAGCCATTGATCCCACCGAGAGGGAACACAACATAGGCGCAACATCCCAGACGTGCCCTTTTGATTATCTTCGTGCCATCATCGGCTGCGTGGCCCGGGCCATGGCACATTGCCATGCAAACGACGTTCGGCACCTGGACATAAAACCCTCAAATATCCTCTTGCGCCCAGATCGAGTCTATCTGGCCGACTTTGGAATTTCTCGGGATGTCAGTGGTCAAGACCAAACCACAACAGATGGCATGCCCGGGACCGAGCGATGGCGAGCCCCAGAGCTTTATGGTGATCACGGTTCCAGTATGCAGCTATCGGACATGTATTCCCTTGGGCTTGTATATGTCAACATCGCGACAGTGCTGTACGATGTAAGGCTTGCCGACTTTGATGAGACCCTGAGCTACTCGCCACGCATTTCTCGAGGGGAACAGCTCATTCTTCGTGAGATGAAGCTTAAAGCGCACATTGAAAGGTTGGCGGCGCACGCCTTGGTTCGGCCGCCGTTTATGTTCACGTACGAGGGCCAAGAAACCGTGCGACCCAGGCCACTCACTCACCTTGTATCTCGCATGGTAGCCACAAATCCGCGACAGAGGTATAGTGCTGCCAAGACTGACGAAAAGCTTTCCATGCTCGGAGGCATTGCCCAGATCTATCATGGCAAGTGCTGCAAGAAACCCATGTCTTGGGTTGAGGATAAATGGGACAAGAAATTCGGGAGCCTCGTTGCTCTTCAGAGAGAGAATGACCTTCAACGGAAACGAATCATGGAGTTGGAAGGCATGGACAAAACATACGAGGCAAGACTGGAGAAGCAGCGCCAGAAACATGAGCAGGATATATTTAGACTGCAGAATCTGCTTAGGAAATCCGAGGAGAGATGCCAACCGTTCGAGTCGGAAACACCAGACCGACGAAGGAGATCACATAGTTCTCGGGGCTCCCATGGTTACGAGGCGCCACGTCCTGTGCTCTCAGGTGGGAAGAGGAACACTCACAATAAAGCCCTCACACCGCATGGAGTCGGCCTTGGGGTGACGACATGCCCAAAATCAACACCACCGAAAGCCACGGGAGTTCGCAAAACGGTGAGCATGACGGTCTCGACCAGTCCCCAACAGCAACAGCAACCTCAACGATCGCAATCAACCGTCGCACCAACACCCGAACCCCCCACAAGCTACATGCGGATGCTCCGAAGTAGTCCTGCGGCAACGCAATCACCAGCTGCAAAGGCCCGCCAGGACAACGCTCTCCCAGCATAAGCGGTAATTTGTCAGGCTACGCTCTACGATCGCGAGGGAGCGGCTCCAAGCTTCCTCTCCCCGTGACGCCGAGCCAAAGCAACACGCCAGTCCTGAAGCGCGACCAAAGCATGACGGACAGCAGCATGGCTTCATCTGTTTTCTCGCGACGTAGTCTGGAGACGGTGTCCACTCCGCCCGCCCACGATAATCCCATCATGCGCCGGGCACCGACCTCCGGCGAGGCATATTCGAAACCTCCCTGGAGTCAGCTTGATGAGCGGCCGCTATCGCCAGCAGAACGGCCACCCTGCGCGGAGCGAGATGATGAAGAAGGAAGGCCATCCACTTCAGCCAGCCCCGTGCTTTCCATGTCCCCGTCGGCCGTGTCATTCCCCCGAACGCAGAAGTCAGGTTTCCTCGCCGACGGGGCAGACGAAAACGCCACTTCTAGACCTGGTCCACCGTCCTTGCAGACTATGAAGAGTTGGGCGGATGTAGCCAAATTCGAGAAAAGGCGGCCAGGTGGGCAAAAGTAACGCGATGACGTTGAATCCAAGTCGATAGTCATGGGAAGAGAGGAGGCGAGGATACCGGGGAACAAAGCTCAGATGGTTGTGCCTGAGGAGTGCATATAGGAACGGGATGCATTGTCCCTGAAAAAATCCTCTTTCTTACCCAGAACATGGAAAAGCGTGCATGACGGACTTTGAAGAAGATGGATGATTTTCCCCCCGTATCCAATAGACATTGATATTTTGCAAATGAGTCTATTGACCCGATGACTCGAGATATCAATGCTCATGATGTCCTTTTCCCAAACGCCCAACGCGGCCTCGTGTGACCCCTTTCGAATACCCTCAAATCTCACGCCTTGTTTCCATTGACGTTTGCGCCCCCCCTTGCAAGATATCTCAACAACCTCGCCCTTTCAGACTGCACCAACGCATTCCACTTCGGACCCGTAAACGGATCGACCTCCTTCGTCGGACCAGTCCCAGCACCTCCAAGCTGTGCGTCGATTGCCACCAAGAGCGGGAACGACGCAGCAGGGTACACGCCGACATTCGGACGGTCCTCCGAGTCCTCCTTGATGGGTTTCACGACCTTTCTGGTAGAACTGTCGTGCGAAGAAGATGATTTCCCCGGCACAGCTCCCTTTTGCTCCTCGACAAAACGGTTGAGCGCTTCCCCCCGCGCCACCCAATCCCGCCACGTCTTTTCAAGCTGCCACTCCCACCATAGCCGCGACAGCTGGACGCTCCAACTGAACGAGGCCGTGGACGGCCTCGACCCCGCCGCAGCATCTTCGTCGCCGACGGACAGCCCCTCCCTTCTCATCTGTGCCGCCATCAGGCCTTCCCACTGGTCTTCCAGAGCAGCATCCAGCCTCGGCCCCTCGTCCATCTCGACCAATCTCGACATCTTCTCCCGGAACAAGCGCCCTCGCCTGCCGATCATCTTGGACAGACCACGCGGCTGGGGCTTCTTCAGTCGTAAAAAGGGCTGTCCGTCGGCTGTGGCGCAGAGACGGAGAGCGCGGGTTTTGGAGCCGAGCGTGTAGGCCGGTGCGTAGTGCGGCGAACCATCTTTGGACGTGTTCACGAGAAACGCCTCTTGAGCGGATGGTCTGGGCGGCGGCGACGGCGGCGGGTTTCGATTATACGAGGGCGAGAGCGGAGGGGCTGGCCGAGAGCGCAGATGGGATGTGATTTGGGAGTGTTCGCGGGATGTTCGGTCTTGGGCTTTGGAAAACAGAGATAGGAACTAGTTGGGTCGGACCGGCCGGGATGAGTAGCTGTTTTTTTTCTTTTTCTTCAGGGTAGTGTGATTTTGATTGACTTGATGGGGAGGGAGGATTTATACGACTCACCTTGTAGCCTGCCGCCATGGAAGCATAAACGAGCCTGAAGCTCGTTAGCGGCCGGTTCTTGATGAAGCGCTTCCGGATGACATGTTCGATTGCGCTTCTGGGGTGCTGCGTCTGCAGGTCCTTTGGGAGGGGAATCTTGCGTGCGGACCGAAGCAGTGCGCGGTAGAGGGAGAGGGCTGCGATGCGGTGTCGCGAATTCCGCGCTGGGACGAACGGCAGTCGGTGCATTGTGGAGACGCGGATAGCATTGTGATGCTCTGTGACTGCGTGATGCCAAGGTCGTGCCGTGACGGTGGTGGGTGAGAATGAAGGAAGGGTGTTGTTGAGCTTGAGCTTGAGCTTGAGCTTGAGCTTGAGCTGGTTCCTTCCCTGCACGAGAGTGGAGCACTGGGCACCGAGAGTCCGTTCCGTCCGTGTTTAATGTAAATCCATGAATTGCCAGTGGATGCATTTTGCCGAGAAAAGCGTCAGTAGGGCTGACATTGTCGTTATCGTTTCATGCTTGAATACGGATCCGTACTACTACGGAGTACTACTTACTACATTTGCACATGCCGGGCCATCCATCCTCGCTCCTCGGTTCCTGCCAGTGACCCGAACCACGAACTTGCTCGGGGCCGTATTCCTGATCGTTCTGACCGAGTGCAAGGCCTCGCCCCGAAGGCCAAAGCGGCTGATGGCGGCAGTTGTTTCTCATCAGGTCCTTGAATGAATTGGACCATTGTCAGAGCCACCTGGCTATTTACATAAGCAAGCGTCCGCACCCTCCTGCCTAGTGCTCGGGCTTTCGGACTCCGACATGCCCAGCTCGAGGCCCGAAGCCCGACACTTCATTCTGCGTGTGGGCGATCCTTTACAGGGAATCCTACACACTTGGTTGGCGGACTGCTGCCGCTTACAAAGCGATCGAGTGTCAGATGGGGACGCATCACGGACATTTTGTTTCATTTTGTTTCATTTTGTTTCGTTTTTAGAAGCTCCAGACCATGGACGACGGACTTTTCGTTGACGCGCGGGGAATTCCTGGTACTTCGTGGGGATCTGCCGGAACAGCCTTCTCCACTTTGGAACCGTTTCTGTTGGTAACAAACATATCATCAGAGAGAGCTTGTGTTGTGACATGCTTTTAGTAGGGAAAAAAAACAAGAACGCGTAAAAAAAATCCGATGTAAATCTCCCTTGTTTCTCAATTGTGAGGAAAGACTCATCAGGCGACCGAGTGACGACCGAGTTATTGAGCTTGTCTGATCGCCGACGGCAGAGCCGGAAGCGGACAAGCAGGGGCGGACTTTCTCGGCGCTGGCCAGCTTAACATGGAGGGGGGTGAGGGGAAAGCACCTTATTCCGTACTTGGCATGTATGCATGACACCGTAGATATTACTCGTGCCACGCCCCATTCAGACATTCAATTTCCAACAAAGTAACTCCGCACCCCTCCGGCATCTACTCACAGTCCGTCTCCGCAGTACATATACCAACGGCCTTAATTGCCCGACTATTTTGATCTGCAAATTGGTTAATACCAGGTTATTATTACCTCGTGGCTCAAAATTGAAGCCGACCATCGCCCATCCGGTCCCCCTGTCTCATGCCCCCGGTAAGGCCGGGAAGAGGGGCAGGAGTACAACAACAGAACAAACCTCCCGGAACCTGGAGTAGAAAGCGGAGAATTCAATCCAGCCTCAAAAGCAGGAGCAAGGCCGGCTTGGGCTGTATTATCTGTATAGCCAACTTCGATTTGTCCTACTCATCACCACCGACTAGTTTGCTTGCTGCCACCGCCCGTTACTCCTTTTTTTGCCTTGCTTTTCCTCTCGCGCAGCGGCGCCTCTGACAGGCTAGTGAAGTCCCTGACTCCCTGACTCCCCCCTGACTCCCTGGAAACCACCGTGGCTGGCCCCTCTGTCAAATTTGGCACTGGCCTCACTTCAACGCATCACTCCTTCCTTCCGTAACGTCCCACCCAAACCCAAAACGCCTGGCGGAGCCTTCTTCTTTCCTCACGCTTGTTGCCAAGTTGCCAAGTTGACGCAAGTGGTCGGCTTGTCGACTATATCATGTGTCACCGTGTTAGCCATCAGGTCCCGACTTTTGCGACCTAGCCTCTCCCAGAAGACATACAAGCAGACGACTATAAGCAGCTCATCCGACATAATGTTTCTTCACTCCGGAGCAAGTTTACACGGCCACGAGTACTCATCGATAAGATCTCCAACCTCACCATTGCAACCCGCCAAAAGAGGAAGTCTTCTCAAGACAGCATTGCGGCCTCTTTCTACACCTCCTGACCCAAGTGAAGCCGAACGCATCGTCACCTACCGCCGGCCCGAGTTATACAACAGTCGCAGAGCGTCCAGCAACGAGACACAACACCACCCCTCATTAGTTCTCCAGCGCGCCGCCTCCTGCAACCTGTCCAAGAAGGACGTCGCCGTCAGGTTTCGTGAGCCCGGCATGGATCAAGTCCATAGTCCTTCCGAGAGCGAGGACGAAGACTCCATTGCTGGCTCAGAGCTTACAGATGGAACCACCGACACATCCATTCGCCGCAAAAAGCACAGGCGGGTGCCCAGGAAGTCCACGCGATATGCTTTAGCTCAACCTGCACCACAAATACGCACCAAACAACGACATTTGGTTCAGATACGGCCTCGATTGCTGTTGCAGCTGCAAGAGATAGGTGATAGGCGAGCCATCCCCGCCTTCGACTTGATTCCGTCTCACATCGTCGCCGGGACTCTCATCATTCCGAAACTTGCGAAACGATTTCCTCGCATCTTCCATGCGAATGCCGAACTGTGCCAAAATGATGTATTACTGGTGCGTAGCGACGACTATGGCTCAACACCGACAAGGCTATCGGAATTACTGTCCGATGACCGTCATGTCGCTCATCATGACAAAGAGATCTGCGCCGTCATTAGTGCACTCCCGAAAGACTGTGGCGATTTGGCAGAACTGGTCATGGAGGACGGATCGTCGTGGGTAGCTTCAGCAATGGCAAATGGTTCATACGAGTTCACTCGCGCTGACCAAGGCGGCGAAACCACTACTGCCAGGTGGGCGCGGAGGTCAAACATGTCCACGCGCAATAGTCTTGGACCCCTAGAGCCATCTTCGGCGTCGAAAACCAGTTGGCAAGACTCGTTGCAAGACTCGAGATGGACTTTTAGCATTATTGACCCGTCGTGTCGGAGACACCCCATCATGGGCTCACTAACAGCTGAAACCTTGGAGGTCTATGACACTTACACAACATTGTCGACTTCTAGCGGCCGGTTCCCACCCTCCCGTTCCTTTGGCCCGGAAGCAGGCATCCACCACAATACTCCTGGAGGCTTCAAACCTGAGTCGAGACAAACGGTTCAAGTGCGTCACGAGCAGAAGGCGTTGATGATGGCTACGGCGAGTTGGATCCGACTACATCAGCAAGGATGGCCTGAATCATCCAATCCCAAGTTTGCCAAAGCAGTACCTTGCCATCGTCGTACCGTAAGTGGCGATACACGCCGCGCAGTCAGACGGCAAACATTTCCCTCGTACGATGAAGACGGTTCTCATGCAACAAGCCGCCCAAATTCACCTGACAGCATGCACAAGCCGCCGTTATCGAAACACCGACCTCAAGATGGGGTCCCCGCAAGGGCATTATCTACGGGAAGAGCCTTCATGAAGCGGAGAAGCGACCGGATGCAGGGTTTGGCAACTGTTCATAGTCAGGGAGTGCCATTGCCTACCTGCGAACATAAAAGGCTGGGTATCAAGTCTCTGGAGAAGACAGGCTGTCTGACTAGGATGCGACAGTGGACAAACAGATTATTTCACAGAAGGACGGAACTCCCATCCTAAGACAGTCAATCACCCTTTAATTGTGCAAAGTTATTGACACGAGCCGGCGTTTTGGATAGTGATACAGATCTCTGTGTACAATGCAAATTTGACTACCCAAGTGACAAGCGAGATGTTTAATAATAGGCGCCAAGGCTAGATAGTGAACAGGAAGGGTCTGTTGCGGAATCCAGTTTTGTGCCATGGTTTTGTTAAGACAGACTAAGCCAAACCGATGAAATTTTGTTTGCCTAAGCCAGTGTTGCAAAGGTCGATGGATGAATTGACCTGACGAGACTGGAAGCTGAAAATCAGACCCGCCCCGCCGTTGGCTGACCCTTATTGAGGTGGAGAATGGCTAAGGTAATCATTAGTAGTATTATTATAGGGAATATAGTAGCTAGATAACTAAATAATATAACCTATATTATCTTACTTAATTTTAGTATTACTTTATAGTAATAAGACTAGGACTTTTAAGTATTCTTTTACTTAACTAAATTATTATAATAATTAAATATTCTAATATTAGAAATTCTTTAACAAAGTACTTTTATAGTATTACTAAACTAAATAAATAATAAATAATACTTAAATAGGAAAGAAAGGGAATTATAAAATTTAAAAGGAGTATAACTATAGTTAAAAACTAAGGAGAATTAGATTAAAATAGGACTATAGTTAGAAATAAGGAAAGATAATAATTAGAGTATAGCTATAGTTACTACTATAATTAAGAAAATTCTTTAGCTAAGATTAGAAAACACTACTATTTAATAAGATAAGAATATTAAGAATTATAAGACTTAATAAGATAGGTATAAAACTATAAGGCTATATAAAACTTATAAAGAATTATTTAATAAAATCCTAGAATACCTAGAATAAAATAATAAGAAGTAAATTATATTAGAGATAGTAATAAATAATAATTATACTAGGAAGTTAACTTATAGTAATAAAGTAAAGAATTTATAGTATAGGAAATAAATAAGTTAAAAGCTTAAACTATAATAAAGCTATAAAGAAATAAATAAAAGAGAATTAATAAAAATACTATAATACTAACCTAGTATAATACTAATACTTAAGATTATAAATAATTATAGTTTTATATAGTTAGGAATTAACTAAGGTTAAATACTAATAAATAAAGTATTAAAACTTATTAACTTAAGAAGCCTTATAAGCTATACTTAAATTAGGGAATTTAACTATAGGAAGTATTATTTTTTATACTTAGTAAATTAAGTATAGTAGTATTTTATTTAAACTAGAGATAAATAATACTAGATATTAGGTAAAACCTTTAGAAATTTTTAGATCTTAGAATTTAACCTAAATAGTAAAACTCTAATATAAAAATAAATATTTTTATACTTAGTAGTATAAGGAATTTATACTTTATAGGTAAAGGTAAGTATTTCTAAGTAAATATAATATAATATAAACCTTAAACTTATTAATTAAAGAAGCTTTAGGGAAAAGCTATTAATTAAAAAAATTACTTATAGGATTTACTACTAGACTAGCTAGGAGTAATATGCTAATATAAGAGGTATATAAAGAAGTAATAATATTTACCTAGTATTATAGTATAAGATACCTAGAGGGGTATACTAAATAAAGTATAAACTAGTAGTTAAACTTTATACTTTAAGGAACTAACTAAGGTGCCTTTTAACTCTAAAAACTTAGGTTTTTAGGATAATTATACTACTATAATTAGAGGTATAGTATATAAACTACTAACTTACTTATAGGTTTACTTATTTACTAATCTAATCTCCTAATTAGATAGTACTATATAAAAGGCTTTTTATATACTATATTTATATTAGAAATTTGCTTAAGTTATAGAGAAAGGAGTTATTAGGAGAGAGAGGAATATTTTATCTTAAAATAAATAAAGAATAATCTTATTTTCTTTCTTATTCTCTTCTAGCTAGATAGATATAATTAATATTTTAGAGTTTTATACTTACCCCTAATTTTTTACTTTAAAAAACTTTATTATAATAAGGTTTAAAGAGTTTAAAAGTCCTAAAAGTCTAAAATCTTAATACCTAATTCCTAATACCTAATAACCTATTCTATTTGCTTTTATTTAAGAAACTAAATATATTATTAATATAACTATAGTTTATTAGCTAATCTAGACTAGTAATTTACTTAAATTAGAGAATATTAAGGAATCCTAAAGAAATACTAAATTACTAATACCTTAGAATAATACTATTTAACCTAATTACTTTATACTAAAACCTTTTTCTATAGAGTTAGATACTAGAACTTAGGAAAAGTTAGTCCTAAGCTTAGAATTAAAATAGAATAATAGATTATTATCTAAGTTTATTCTAAGCCCTAAGTATTCTCTAGAATATTTACCCTAGCTAAATAAAATTATAATACTTATTCTCTCTTTATCCTTATAATTATATAATATTACTAATCCTAGTAAGACTAAATAAGTAAATACTATAAGTAGTCCTTTCTTCCTAATAAACCTTATAGTAAGAGAAGAAATTACCTTTTCTAGCTTACTAAGGGATAGACTAGCTAAGGAATATATAAAATATTATAAAATAATAGCTATAATAGCCTAAGCCCTAAAAGAATATATTAATACCTTTATATATTTTACCTTTATTTAAGGTTTATATAGGAAAGTAGTAGTATAATATAAGAACTTAAAGTATAAAGACTAAATATAAAAGAAAATAGCTAAGAAGTTCCTAGAAAAGTTTATAAAGCTAAATCCCTTTATTAAGATTTCTATATAAAGAGAGGTATATAGTTTTATATAGGAACTAGGAGAGATACTAAATACTTATATTTAATAAGCTAAGTATCTAGCTTCTAAGATAAAATCTAGTATATAATAAGTTTTATTTATAAACTTTATTACTTATCTAGTAAATAAAAAAGTAAATACCTAATTATAAGAAAGGGTATTAAATTATTTATTTATATTAAATAAATAAATAAATAGTATAGCTTTAAAAGACTTAATAATATTTAACCTAAAGTTATTTCTATATAACTACTATTTATTTACCTCTAAGAAAATATTATAACTATTTAATAAGGAAACTTTAATAGTAAGTATAGCTTCCCTTTAGAGATAGATAAAGGAATAGTTAAAAAGAGAAAAATAAGCCTTTAAATAAATAGTAAAACTAGTAAAATAACTTAAAGTATTTAGAGCTTAGGCTACTAGTAATATAAATTAGACTATAGGCTAGTATAACTAATTAAGATATAATATAAATAAATAAACCTAAGCCTTTATAAGACTAGTAGGAAATATAACTAGTATATTTCCTTAAAGAGATTTCTAAAGAAATACCTAGAGGGATTTAGATTTCTTCTAGTACTTCTTATATAAAAAATAAGGGTATATAGGATATAGTTATACTTAGAGGGATAAATACTTAATAAAAGACTTTAAAAAATACTAAGACTAATAAAACTATAATAATTATTAGATAAAAAAGGATTATAAAAAGGAACTAAATAATAAGAACTAAATAAACTTTATTAATACTATAAAAATAGGTTAACTAATTCCCCCCTAAAGCTATATTACTAATATTAAGATTTAATTACCTATAGTATTATTCTTAAACTATTAATCCCTAAGTTATATCTAGGAAGAAAATAAGATAAGTTATACTAATATTACTACTATAGTAAAGGGAAAAGAAAAGGTAAATAAGCTAGTATTTACTAGAGAACTAGCTAAGAGAATTATTAAATTATTTACTAAACCTAAAAATACTTTAAAAGACTTACTAATAAAATAAATTAAAGAAATCCTTAACTTAGATAAAACTTTATAAAATAGTAAGAATCCTAGTCTAAGTATATACTTATTACTCGGAAATAAGTACTAAGGAATTCTAGAGATTACTCCTTATATTATACTTATATCTAGATAAAAGTATAGTAAATCCCTAGGAACTTACTATACCTATAGTAATAACTTAGCTAAGAGAGGTAAAAATAAATAATACTACTTTAAACCCTTAACCTTACTAGAGATTAGCCTTAAATAATATTTAAGCTATAAAGAAATATAAGGTTTTACTATTTAACCCAGGAAAATAGCTAAGTAAAACTATAGTATTTATTAGTATTTTATAACTTCTTTAAATAGCCTTAATTATTTACTAATAACTAAGCTACTTAATATAGTATAAATAAAAGCTAAAGGGTAATTGTCAGGGGCACGGAGGCCAAGGAGCCAGGGACAGAGTAGTCACATAATAGAACCCTTGGATAAGCCTTAGGTCATGCGGATAACTAAGTAGCTATTAGATAGCCACGTGTATATAATAAGGTATTTAGATAAGGACTGTCTATAAGGTATATAAGAGGTTAGAGTTTAAGACCTTTATATACTTACCCCTAAGTAGTAGCTCTCTAGCTATAACTAAGAACCTTAGCCTTTACTTTATTTATATCTTCTTAATCTAGTTATAATAAGTTAAACTCTTAAACCCTTTAGGGAAAATAAACTATTAGCTAGGTTTAAATATAAAGAAGCTATAAAATATTTACTTAAAACACACTTATACCTACACTACCTAGCAAGGGAGACGTAAACCTATAGTACCTAGGGAGTAACCTATACACCCTAACCTTAGGGCCTAATAAAGAAAGGGTATAATAAACACTACCTAATCCTAATTAATATAGTAATACTAAATCTAGAAATAATAATAATCTAAATAAGCTAGAATAACGCTATAAGGTTATATAAGCTTAGCTATAATATACTTATATAAGGTAAGATATTATAAATATAGAAGCATAGCTTAGAGAAATTAAGGTAAACCTATAATTAGCTAGATTAGGTAAAGAACCTATAATTACCCCTTAGATAGTTACACTAATTAATCCCTTATTCCTAGCCTTCTTACCTAACCTTAACTTTATAGTAAGTATATACTTATAAAGCTTTATAAAGATATAGTATAAAGTACCTATATATAAAGGTAATACCTATAAGAATTTATAGGTATACCTAGCGGATTTAAATATATTATTTTAGTTAGATTTAAGGACCTTTTAAAATAATAAAACTAAGGTAGCATATACTAGTAGCTACCTAGCTAATAATATAAAGTAATAATAGATATATTATGTAATAGTAAATAGGTTAGTTAATTACTTAGCTTACTCCTAGGATAAATTTATATTCTAGTTAAACTTTAGAGTAATAGATAAAGATATAAAATACTTAGAAGCTACTAGGATATTACTAAATCTAAGGTAAAAGAATAATTAGTCTTTCTAATTTTTCTTAAGACTTTAGACTAAAGTAAAAGCTAAATTATCTAACTAAATCCTTATATACTTAAGAATAGTAATTTTCCTAAATAGCCTAAATAATACTATAAGAAAGTATATAGTTAGCTAGGAGTTTCTAATATCTTAGAGCTACCTATAGGGTTAAGGTAAAAAGGCTAAAGTTATAATAATATTTATATTAAATAATTATAATAGAAACTATAATAATAAAAAAGGTAAGAGAAAAAGATAATGCTTTAGCTCTCCTATAAATAACTTATAGTAAAGTTTATAATAACTAAGTATAGGTTAAAGGCTATTTAAGTGCTATAAGTATAGTAGTCCTAGATATAGTGTAAATAAATATAAAGTAGTAAACTACTTAATCTATAAAAGTAGTAAGTATATAACTAAGAAGCATAAGGATAGTAGTAATAAAACCTTAGACCTTAATAAGATTCTAATTAGATTAGCATAGGCCTAGGATAATAGTCTTACTATAGAGAAACCTATAGATAAGAGAATAAGAATATAGGTATTCTTATAGTAAGATAACTACTAGTTAGCTATGCTAGCGCTATTTAATATAGGTGTAAAGTATTTAATAATTTACCCTAAATTATTATTAAAATAGGATTAGAAAAACATAAAAGAAATAGAGATAACACTAGAAAGTATAAGTAAGGATAAAATCCTATATAAAGGAATCCTACATAGGCTAATTAAGGTAAAAGATAGTATAGGCTATATAAAGGTCTATTAAATTAGCTACTATATTACTAATATAGGAGAGGGAATGCTCCTAGGTATAGATTAAACCCTAGAGTATAAACCTATAATAATAGATTAGAAGTAGAATTTTTAGAGATTCCTAATAACTAAGGACTATATTATACTTACTATAGGAAAGCAATAATTATATAAGGTAGTAAAATAGTTATCTATTATACTATTACTAGTATTACTAAAGATTAAGGTAATTAAGCCTAAGGAAAAGGAAGGGGAGACTAATAAAGATTTATTAGTAAATAATATAGTAAGTAATAACTAAGATTATAGCGTAGCTATAGTAATAGTAGTAGAATATACTTATCCCCTAAAAAAGAAAAAACTAAGAAGCATAATAGTGCTTTAGGTAGTATACTATAAGGAGTTAGTAGTAATTACATAAGAGATAAATAGTAATATAACCTAATAGCAGATTCTAGAAAAGTACGCGGAATTTACAAATGTGTTTTCAAAAGATCTAGCTAGTAAGCTCCTAGAATTAGGTAGCTATACTTATGTAATTAAATTAGAAAAGGGGAAATAACTACCCTAGGGACTTATATATAATCTAGCTAAAAAAAAGCTAGAAGTGCTTAGGGAGTACTTAGCAAGTACGTAGGAAAAAGGGTAGATTAGAAGATTAACTAGTCTAGCTAAAGCCCTGATTTTATTTATCCTAAAAAAATCAGGGAAATTAAGGCTTTATATAGATTATAGTGGCCTTAATAGGATTATAGTTAAAAACAAGGCCTCTTTGCTATTAATCTCCGAAATCCTTAATTAATTAGCAAGCATAAAGGTTTTTACATTACTAGATCTTTAAGAGGTATACTACTAGCTACATATCCACAAGGGTAATAAGTAAAAGATAGCCTTCTAGTGCTACTGTAGCTACTTTAAATATCTTATAATACTATTTAGATTAGTAAACGCGCTAACTACTTTTTAGGAATATATTAATAATACCCTTAAGGGACTTGTAGATAAATTTTATATTATTTACCTTAATAATATCCTAATATATAGTAGTAACCCTATAAGATATACAAAGTATATTAAAAGTATGCTAGAGTGGCTTTAAGACGCAAACCTTTATATTAACCTTAAAAAGTGCTAATTTTCTATTAGGTAAGTAAAATTCCTAGGTTTTATTATATCTAGAAAGGGCATTAAGATAGAACTATCATAGGTTAAAGCTATTATAACCTAGCTAATACCCTATAGTATGTTTAATATTTAATTATTCCTTAGGTTTATAGGTTTTTACTAACGCTTTATAAAATAGTATAGTAAGATAGTAGTCTTACTAATAAACTATTTAAAAGGTAATTAGCTAGCAAAGTTTAAGCTAAAACCTAGTAAACTAGTAGTGTTTAGAGAATTTTAAAAGAAGTTTTAAGAGGCACTAATTTTAGTGTATTTTAACCTACTTTACCTATTAAGAGTAGAGATAAATATATTTAGTTATATAATTAGAGCTATACTTATAATATTAGTGCTAGGTAGCTAGCACCTAGTAGCGTATTTTTTAAGGAAGTTAACTAATATTAAACTTTACTACTTAATACCTAATACTAAGTTATTAGTAATCTAAGAGGTATTTTAGGCCTAGAGATACTACCTTATATATTCTTCTTATTAGATTATAGTTATTATAGACTATTTAAACTATAAGTATTTAGCTATAAAGCTAAAGCTAACTAGTAGGTAGGTTATAGCGTTAGATAAGCTTTATCTATTTAATTTTAGGATTAAATATTATATAAGTAAGTTAAACCTTACTAATACCCTATTAAGAAGAGCAAATTATATTAGTAAGAAGCATAGGGTAAAGGTATTAACCTTATAGCTACCTAACTTCTTATCTAAGTTTAATAATACTAAGTAATAGGAATACTATATTAATAATAGTGCTATTATAGGTTTTAGTATTATATTACTTAGCATAGCTAATATTTTATTATAAAGACACTATAATAGCCTTACTAGCCTCTAGGGTTTTAAGAAGTTATAACTTAATTATATTATTAAGGAACCTAATAGTCTAGCAAAGCCTAGTAGTAGTACACAGACTAGGTCTATTAATTCTAAGTAGTAAGGTTACACCTTATCTATGTTTATTAATATTTCCATAAGTCTAGTAAGCCTACAGGTTAGAAGTCTAGCTAGGTTAGTAGCTAGCAAGTAGCGTAGGTATCCCTTTAAACCATTGCTTATCTGTAATTTATCTATAAGTCTACAGGCATACTATAAGCTAGCTACTTATAGTAGTATTATAGTAAGAATATAAGTAGTCTAGTAAACCTCTTCTAAGTTTACACATAACGCTTGTTCTATATATATAGAATTAGAGGCTCTAATTTAAGTTACGTTATTCTAAGTATAGTAAGGTAATAACTTTGCTATAGGTTATAAGAAGCTGCTTAAGAGTAGTAACCTAAAAGCATTATAGATATAATCTATTAGGCCCTCTAAGCTATTAATATTTAAGAATTAAGTTTTTATTTTAGTTAGTATAAGAAAGGAAATTCTACTACTTACCTATAATAACCTAGTAGTAGGCCACTAGGGAGTTAGCAAGACCCTTTATTATATTATAAACTAGTATTACTAGCTATTAATAAAGAAAGATACTAAGTTATATATGTAGACTTATGTAAGCTATTAGACTTTAAAGCTAAGGTACTATAAACCTTATAGCAAGCTAGTAGTACTACTAGTACCTAATTAGCCTTTTTAAGAATTATTAATAGACTTTATTATAGGGCTACTACCTATAAGAGATATAAATTAGACTTACAATATAATCTTAGTTATTATAGACTATTTTATAAAATATAGTATTTATATCCTTATTTTAATATAACTAACTAGTAATAGGTTAGCTACTATATTCCTAGAATATATTTTTAGGGACTATAGTGCCCTAAAAGGTATTATTATAGACTATAGTTTAACATTTACTAGCGGGTTTTAGATAACTTTCTACTACCTTATTACTACTAAGCAGTGACTAAGCACTGTATTTTACTCGCAAATAAATAGGCAAATAGAATATCTAAACTAAGTTTTAGAGTATTATCTAAGAGCTTTTACTTGCTTTAATTAGACTAACTAGGCAAATAACTTATTAATAGTATAGTTTATGTATAATATAAGCCTTTACTTAACTTATAGCTACACCCTAGTAGAGGTGCTATAAGATTATAACCCTAGAGGCCTGTAATAAGTAGTTATAGATATTCTAGTAGTAAATAACTAGGCAGAAACTTAAGTAGTTATACTAAGAATTAGATATATAGTAATTAAGTAACTTCTAAGTAACTTATAGACCTAGTATATAAAGCACTATAATAAGAAGTAGACTTTAATAAAGTTTAAAGTAAGTAACTATATTTTATTATTTATAAAGAATATTAACCTATAGTAACCTAGTAGGAAGCTAAGTATAAAGTACTTAGGCCCCTATAAGATTAAAAAGGTAATTAGAACTTATAGATTAGCATACTAATTAAAGCTACTACTTAAAACATAACTATATAATATCTTTAATATTACTAACCTTAAACTATTTATAGGGAACCTAACTAGCGTAGAAAACGTATTCTTATTACAAGATAACATCATGGATAATAAATAGGAGTTTAAGGTTAAAAGAATTATCTTATATTATTATAATAGGAGATATTAGAAATACCTAGTTAAATAGAAAGGCTATAATACTTTAGAGAATTTATAGGTAAAGAAAAAAGATTTTATTACAATTAGATATTATTAATAATTATAAGTAGTAACTAAGTAGCTAGTTTATAAATATAAAGGTATATTTAGTAAAGATTAGATAGTAATAGTAATATATAAAAAAAGAAATATAGATAATTTCTTAGATAATTTACCTTATAGCTACCTAGTATTATTTACTTTATATATATATTAGGCCCTAGCCCCCTAGTATTATTATTTTTATTCCTAGGTGCTAGGTTAGTAATAGGGTCCTAGGTAAGGGATTTATCCTTATTATTAGAGGAATCCCCCTCCCTATATATATATATATAAAGCTTACCTAGAAGGTTTAATAGCCTAATATAGGCAGGAAGTATAAGTATATATATAGTAAGCTACTAGTAAGTTAGTAAGGCTATAAGTAAGAATATTAGAAAACTTACTAAGGGAAGGTTTTATATAATAAAGCATAAGCTATTAGAGATATTAATCTAGACTTCTAGATTAATAGTGTTACTTAGTAGTAATATAGTAATTCTCTTATTAGAATTAGCCTCTTATATAACCTCTATAGTTAGCCTTACTTATCTAGCCTAGCTATGCTTATTAGTATTCTTTATAAATAAAAGTGTATTATAAAGTTTATATTTTATATATATTAAGCGCTAGTAGTATATTAGTAGTAACCTAAGTTATAAGAACTAATATATATATATATTATTAAGAAAGTAAGAATTATTATTAAAGATAATATAACTATTAATATACTTAAAGAGCGCTTAATATAATTTTATAAAGTAAGTAAAGCACTAGTAGTATATTAGTATATATATAAGTAGTAAGAAAAGGGAAGATATACCCCTAAATAGTTTTTATTATTTTATATATAATAAGCATATTTTATTAAGTTACCTATGTAAGTTAGTAGTAGTATATAGTAAAGTAGTAGTAAAGTTATACTTAAGAAGTTAGTATACTTAGTTAGAGTAAATTTACCTTCTATAATATACTATAAAATAATACTATTACTATCTTTAGGGGTAATAGCCTATATTACTACTTACTATATATAGTGTATATAAGGAATTTTTATACTACTAGTGCTACTAGCTATAAGTTAGTAGGGCATATGCTAGGGGTTAGAGATACTACACTTATATTAAAATTTTTAAAGCTATTTACTTCTTAGGAGATTTTTAAGGAAATATTTAAGGGGTCTTCTTAATTATTAAAGAACCTAATAAAGTAAGAGTATTATATTACTTAGATATAATTTACTATTAGCAAGTTAGTAGTAATACACTATAAGAATATAGGTATAAAAGGCAAAGTAACTAATAACTAGTGTTTAAAAGGGATTAAGTGTTTAAGTAAGATTAAATATAGATAATAAAATAATACTATAAGACATTAGTAACTACTATAATAGTAGCTATAAAGCTACTAGGTTATAAGTAAGGGTAACTTATAATATTAAAGGAAAATATAAAGGAAAAGAATATATAAAAGCAAGGAAAAGTAAGCCTTTTTTATATTAGCCCTAGACCCCTAAGTGATTTACATACTATATATAGCTAATTTAAAAATCATAATATTTATAGTTATAGCTACTACTAGTAAATATATACGCTAGCTATAAACTCCTAGTAAGAATAATATAATATCCCTAATATTAGATAAAAGCTTATTTATTTTAAATAGTATATAGCACCCTATTTATTTAACCTAATTATAAAATCTAATATAAGTAATCTACTTACTTAGTATTAATAACCTATTAGGTAAAGGTATATATATTAGGAGTAATAAAGCAGCAAGTATATAGCTATTTAAAGTTAGAGAGTAAAGGAGGGATTACCTAAAACCCTATAACTTTTATTTTATTATCCTAAGTAAATATAATACTTATATACTTATAAAATAACTAGTAATATTAAATACTATTACAAGCTATATATAGTATACTTATATTAGCTAAGTAGCTTCTTTTTAATTAAGAATAATTATATATTAGGGGGGTAGTATATTAAGGGTATAAAGACTAGGGAGCTAGGGATAGAGTAGTTATATAATAAAACCCTTAGATAAGCCTTAGGTTATGTAAATAACTAAGTAACTATTAAATAGCTATGTATATATAGCAAGGTATTTAGATAAGGACTATCTATAAGGTATATAGGAGGTTAGAGTTTAAGACCTTTATACACCTACCCCTAAGTAGTAGATCTCTAGCTATGACTAAGAACCTTAGCCTTCACTCTGTTTATATCTCCCCGATCCAGTCGTGACAGTAATAAAGCTAAATTAATTATCTCTTACCTCCTAGAACTATATAAGGGAATAATAAGTCTAGAAATAATAGCTTATAAATCCTTAGGGTTAATAAATACTATTATTATATAGAATAATATTACTTAACTAGATAGTAAAGTCCTAATAACCCTAGGATATATTATAATATATATTAAAGGTATTTAGTGTAACTTAGCTTTACTTAATAGTAGCTTAAGTATAAAACTAGTAAATATAAATTACCTAAAAAGGTATAAAATCCCTTTAGTCTAACTTTATAAAATAAGGTTTATTAAGATAGTAAATAATATATATTAACTAATCTCTTACTATACCTATCTCTAGATTATAGCTAGTAAAATCCTAGTATTAGCTAAATACTATATAATACTAGCTTAATAAGATTAGAATATCTTATTAGGAAAAGTTTAGTTATAAAGGATAAATACTATAAATATTATAGCCTAGAGAAAATTATAATTATAAGTACTAAGAGTAAGACTTAAATACTTTTAATATACTTATACTTAGAGTTATTCTAATAATCTAAACTATATACTTAGCTACTATAAAGAATAAGTCTAAATAATATTATAAAGTTTATAAAGAATAATTAGGAAATCTTAGAGAAGGTTAAAGAAATCCTAAGGGGACTAAATAGTAAGATATTTAATAAAGTAAATAACTAAGAATTAGAAAACTAAGTATTATAAATAATAATAATACTAGTAGTTATTTATATATTTATAATTTACTATTACTAAATAAGATTAGAATAATAAGTTTTAAAGAAATACTAGTAAAGAATACTTAGGAAATTAAATATAAATAAAAGGTATATTAGGAGAATAGAAAAACTAAGGGAAGTATTAATAGGAAAAATAATATTACTATAAATAAGATTAGAAGTAAGATAGATAGTTTATATAGTTCTAGCCTAGATAATATAGTAAAAATAACTAATAAATAAGTTCTTACCTATAAACTAGAATTAAAGTTTACTACTATAGTTATCTAAAAACCACTATAAAACATTATTATAAATAGATTAATCCTTATATTAAACCCTAAGATAGAAATTAAATTATTTACCTATTATTACTCTAGTCTTAATTAACTAAAACCTATATTAATATACTAGATAATTATATAAAGTTAGACTAACTACTATAAGGCTTTATAGGAATAGAAATTAGTAGTAAATATAAACTATAGTTTTATTAAATAAAACCTAGTAAGAATATAATTTAATAAGAACTATCCTAAGGAACTAGGATTATTATAGGAAAATATAATTAAGATAATCCTAAAGACTTAGAAAAGAAAAATATAAGGAACCTATAAGACTTAATCTAGCTAAAGAATAGGAATTAGATAGGTATAATAAACTTAATCTATTTAAAATACTAAAAGACTTCTATAGTATTAGAAAAGAATAGGAGAAACCTATAGAAAATACCTCTAGATATAAGAAGGTCCTAATTTATATAGGAAAGTTAAAAATTAAGGGTACTCTCTTATTGTTAAATCCTCCGGATTTTCATCGGTTCAATCGTAGCTAAAGACCAGACTAATTATAGATCTAGCGCAATGCACGCAATATAATTAGCTATATTAATTCGCTACCCCCTCTTTTGCCTTACTTATAGGTTTCACCTACTTTTCTATTATCTAGACTTTCCCTCTTTTCTCTCTCTTTAGCTAGCTATTATTAACTTTAATATTATAAAATTATCTTCTAACCTATATAAGTACCTTAGTATAACTAATACTAATTAGTAGTTAACTTTATAACTATAAATAAGTTAGGTATTATAAGAAAAGACATTTCTATAAATACTATAGCTACTACCCCTTATTATACTAAATTAATAGTTATTATAGTAAAGAGGTATAACTACATAAGTATACTAAAGGAAAAGACTAGAATCCTAGTTATAGGCTTATTAAGCTTCTAAGGAATTAATCTATTAACCCTTAGGCCTTTAGGATATTATTATTAATTATTAATTCTATTATTTATTATAAGAAAACTAACTAACTAACTAATTCTATTACCACAAGGCATTTATATTAAACCTAATATTAAATAACCTTAGCTAAGCTAGCTAGCATACTATAACTTCTCTTAATATATCCTACCCTTCTAATCAGAGCTTTGTACTACACTACACTACATACTACACTATAATAAAATTTTTCTACTACATGTAGTATTTGTAGTATTTAGTAATAAAATAGCTTATAATAGCTTATAATAGCTTATAATAGCTTATAATAGCTTATAATAGCTTATAATAGCTTATAATAGCTTATAATAGCTTTTATTACTTTATAATATTATAAGTGTTAAAGTTTAATTAAGTTTAAATAATAAATAAATAACTTAAATAAAAACATTAGTAAGTATTAGTAAATTACTATAAAAAAAGCTTTACTTTTTAGTTATTTAGTATTTTAAGGGTTTTAAAAATATTAATAAAATAAAATACTTTTCTTTTTTATGTTTTTTTTAAAATAATAATAGTAAAAATATATTATTTACCTTAGTTAGCTTTATATATAGCTAGTACTAGTACTCTAGCTATAATAGTAATAATAATAATAATAAACTTTAATATCACTTTTTTCTTTAACTAGATTATAAAAAAAGTATAAAAGCTAGTAATAAATAAAAGATATAATTAAATAGACCCACTTTAGACCCACTTTTATTAATCCCTTCTTTTTGTAAGACTAGACTATAAAAAACTATAAAAACTATAACTAAGTAAAAGGAGTAATTAAATAGACCCACTTTTATAAATCCCTTCTTTTCTAAGACTAGATTACAAAAAACTATAAAAGCTATAACTAAGTAAGAGGTATAATTAAATAGACCTACTTTTAGACTTACTTTTAGAAAAAACTATTTAACTAAGAAAGTAAGCTAAGAATAGTATTAATAGTTAAACCTAGTTTTAAAGCTTATTTCTTTGTATATTAAATAATTAGGAGAAATTTATTTAATTTATATTTTAACATCCTAAAAAATATTTTAGCTCTCTTATAATAGCTTTTCTATAGTTTTTTAGTTTTCTTTTACCTTAAAAACCTAAAAACTTAATATAATTAGTTTTAATTAAAAGAAAATAGTTATATTACTAAAAACCCTCTTACTATATATATTAAAATATTATCTTTATAATAAAAGTCTTATTAATCTAAATATATTATTATTATATTTAATATCCTATTTTTATATAATAATAAATAATTTCTTTAGGGTAAATCTTAGATTAAAAGATAAAAAATATACTAAAATAAATAGTAAATCTAAGAAAAAAGCTATAAAAGTATAAAGACCCTTTAAATTTACTAAAAAAACTAGGCTATATATAAATACTAAAATAGTTTATCTTTAGCTACCCTATGCCTATTATTAGCTTAATAATTTAAATAAGCCTAAACTTTAAAAATTTATAACTAAATAACTAAATTATAATAAAAAAAGAGGTTAATATTAAGCTAATTAAGAAAAATCTAAGGAATATTATAAGATAATAAAAGTACCCACTTTTTTTCTACTAATACTATATTTGTAGTATTTATAGTGTAGTGTAGTATTTACTACACTACACTACATATTACATTACACTACAAACTACTACACTACATACTACAAGGAAAGCCAAAATACTACAAATACTACACTACATGCAAAGCTCTGCTTCTAATAGACCTTTAATCTCTCTCTATAAGTATTTACTACTTATTTCTTACCCCCCTTACTCTTAGTGTTATTTACCCTATACTTATTAGTAAGAGAGATTACTTTCTTCCCTCTTTTCTTATAAAAATAAAAACTACTACTTCCTATTTTTTTTCCCTTATTACTTTTAGCACTTCTATTACTTTATTTATCCTTATTAATTTATTCTTATTACTACTTTTACTACTTTTTCTACTATTTTTCCTATTTTTACGATTTTCTAGCTTTACTAGAGTAATAACGCTTCTAAAGTATAAAAGAAAACCCTAGTAATAGGTAAACACATAAGCTTAATTAGTAGTAAAAGAATAATAACTTAAAACCCCTTTTATAGCCTAAATATTATAAGATAGTAAAATCTAAATCTAGCCCTTTAATAAGGGGAAAAGCTAGTAATAGTAAGGCCCTAATAATTACCCTTAAGAAACCCCTAGAAAATAAACTACTACTATATCTTTAACTACTTATTTATAACCTTATAAAAGATTAGAAAAAGCCTATTAAGCTAAATCTAGAAGATACTATATAGCTTAAACTTAATAACTATATTATAAGATTTATTAACCTTAGTAAGTAGTAAGGTTAAAGAAATAATAACCTTTAGGAATTATTCTAAGAAGACTTTAAAGGCTAGTCTAAAAATACCTTTAAAAAAGTAAATAAAGATATTATTAAAGAGCTATATAACTCTCTATAAGATTATAGCATTCTTATTAAATAAGGCCTAGAATACCCTATCCTAGTATTACTTAAAGAAGTACTTAACTAAATAATAATACCACACTAGCTATAAGAAGGATTATAATCTTCTAAATCTCTAAAGCCTTAACCCTAGTACCCCTAATTACTTACCCTAGAAATCTATCTCCCCTAAACCTAGTAATTCCCTAAACCCCTATAAAAGCCCTTATAAAGATCTTAATTAAATTAATTACTTTATCCTAATAATTATTATCTATAATAACCTATAGATTATTATTTATAGTAAATTATACCTTTATAGTAATTCCCTTCTAAAGATTAAATTATAAAGAAAATCTAGGAGCTTATAAAGATATATAAGAATAATAACTACTATAGTAAAAAGCTATATAACTTTCTAATACTAAAGATTACGCTCTTTAAGAATAAGTATAATAGGATTAACCTCCCTTAAACACATTATTAAAAGGCTTTTCCTATTATATTAATAAATAATACTAAATAGTATTACCTTAATTATCTCTTTAGGAATAATTATTCCTATAAAGAGATAATTACTTATATTTATTAATACTTTAAGATAAAAAGTAACTAATAATTCTATTACTATAAGTAAAGTAATATAATACTAAAGAATATAATTAATAAGAATCCTAATAAGAGTAAGCTTAAGTGCCTTAAGATTATATTATTAACCCTTAAAAAGATCTATAAAGGGCTATACCTTTCTAATATAGTAAATACTAAGCTTTATAAGTAAATATTAAATACTATAGCTAGTGTATTTAAATATTAGATAGTTAAGTATATACACTCCCTAGGCTTTAAAAGTCTTACTAAAGACCTTTATAAGGTAATTACTATTATAGAATTAAATAGGAAGACTACTTAATATCTTTAGTACTAAAAAAAAGACCTCTTAAAGGCTATATTTACTAATTATTAGTATAGATAATAATCCTATAGTAAAGAAAGCTATTATAGAAAAAGCCCTAGGCCTAGCCCTAAGCGCTACTTTATATATAGTAAGAATAGCTACTAGTTCTCTAATTACTTTACTAAAAAGCACTATAAAGAGAAAAACTACTAGTAAGCTAGTAAAATATATTAAATAGCCCCTTTAGAGAAGAGATTCTAGGTATTCCTTACCTCCTGTAAAGGGTAACATAATAATAAACCTAATAATAACTTTAGTTAGGATTAGGAGCTATATCTTATAGCCTATATAAAGGCCTAGGATAATAATAATAATAAGGTAAAGAAGCTACTATTAATAGTATATCTAAGTATTATATAATTCTTTTACTTAGGATTATAGACTAATAATAATACTATTAATACTAATATTCTTATAACCTTAAATAATTAGGCCTTCTTATATATATTCCTTAAGTAAAAGCTTTATAAGCTATAAGAGTGTAATAAAGGCTTAACTTATTATATCTCTAAAGAATACTATTCTAAAGAGGTCTTTAGAGATATTATACCTAATACTAGCGCTATAGGAAGATTAACTATAGGAGAGGCATAAGTAAAAGCTTTACTAAGATTAATACCTTTATTAAAAGTAATCCCTTATAAGCCTTAAATTATTATATTTAGCACTAGATTAGTAGTTATAAGAGGTATTCTCTATATGCTTATAAAGCTTAGAGAGCTTAAATTCTCTATTATTAATATAGCTACCCCTTTTCTTTTCTTAATTACTAATATAGATAATATATAGATTAAGATTAATAACCTTATAAATATACTTATTTAAGGTAATAAGACTATACCTATAGTATAATAATAGGATTATTCTTAGTAGTTACTAGAGGTAAAAGAAATAGTTACCTTTTACCTCTTAGAAGGAAATATCTATTAATTACATTATTAGCTTAGTTACCTTTCTATTTAATAACTTATAAAGATTCTTTAATAAGCTAGTTATAAAGTTAAACACTAGGTAATTAAGAAATTAACTAAAGTCTACTACTATTACTAAATATATAGTAAGGCCCCTAGTTAATTTAAATTTATAATTAAAGATAATTATAAATTTAACTATAAGATTATTATTAATATTATATAAATTAATAGTTAACTAGTGCTTTATATTATTAATTTAGTAACCTTATTCTAAGTAGCCTAATTCCTTAATCTAAGGAAGCAAAAGGCTTAAGATATCTAGGATGCTATCTATGTGAGAATAAAGGGATAGCTAGGTAAGAGGTATAGGGGCACTCGTATATTAACTAAAGCTTGCTAGGTCTAAGTGTGTTATACGTGCAAGTCACTAGCTTATAGCTAGTAGCTTACTAGTATTATATAAACCTAGCCCTAGGGCGTAATATACTTACCTAGTAGTATACTAGTGTATAGGTATTATAAGTAAGGCCTTATAATTACCCCCTTATTTTTAGCTAGGCTTCTAAATAGCTCTTACTAGCTAGTGTATAGCTATTTACTAAGTAATAGCTATATTAAAATAATAATAAATAATAGCTAGTACTTAAGTATAAATTTACTTATAACTCTCTCTTATATTATACTCTTTTCCCTTATATAACTATAGTAATCTTTTCTTAGATTTTATTATATTATTAGTTACCCTTACTTTACCTTTATTACTTACTATATTATTATTATAAATTCTAATAAGAAAAGTATTATTATTATTCCTAATATTTATTTAAAGGAGTATTCTTATATATATTATTTATATACTAGTTATATAGAGTTTAAGAAAAATCCCTTAGCTAAGCCTAAAGTCCCTTAAATTAACTATTAATTCCCTAGCTTTATAAGTATTATTACTAAGGGGAAATATTTAAAGTATTATATCTAGTATATAAAATATAGTAATACTTATAAAATAATAAGTATATTATCTTTTCTAGGTTTTTAGTACCTAATTACCTATATTTCTTTAGGTAATACTTACTATAAGGGGGGATTTTCTTAATCTTCTAGCTATTCTTAACTAAGTATAGGAGTTAATAAATACCTTAAGTAATTAGGTTTTAAATAACCTTAAAGACTATATATTTTTAAAGATAACTTACTATTATTTTAGTAAGAATTATTTAAACCTTATTTTAAGGTTTAACTATATTAATATAATATATTATATTTTCTTTAGTTTAACTAAGGCTACTAAAGTCTATTAGGTTTATTTTCTTATATATTTACTAGGTCTTTACTTACTCCTTAGGTAAGCTATATTAGCCTTATATAACTAGTATATTATCTTATACTAGTAACTTTTAGTTACTATATTTCCTAGCCTTATCCTAGGTATAGTAAGTTAGTGCTTTTTCTTTACTACTTATTTACTAACTTTTTATAGCTAAACTATCTTATATATTATAATACCTAGAAGGCAAAAATAACTTTATATTTATAGTATTATAATCTAGGATTTATACCCTAGGGGGTAATAAAGTACTGCTTTTTCTAGGTAATATAGTAAGTAGTCTAAGAGAATAAGAGTAAGATTACTAAATACCTTTTTTATAATAGTATTATTTTAATATATAAGGGGGTAATTATAAAAGGGTTTCTCTTAAAACTCCCTTTTTTATAAGGATTTTTTCTTTTATTATTTAGTAAATAGTCTAATAGGTTTTTAATTAGAGTATAATAGTAGCTAATAAGGCTAGGCCTTTTTTATAATTACCTTATCCCTTATTACCTATAACTTACTTATATCTTACTATACTTTCTTCTTATTTTAATTTAATAAAAGGCCTAAATTATATATTAAGCGCTTTTTATATCTTTTACTACTACTTATTAATTATATTTACTTAGCTAACCCTTTTATTTTACTAGGTATTTATTACCTTTATAAGTTTTCCTATAATTCTTAACTTCTTTAACTTTAAATTTATTATCTTTATCTTTAAGGTTTAGTATTAGTATTTCTTTATCTATAGTATTTTCCTAGTAATTCTATAGCTTTAATAGGCTAATATAAAATATATTATATAATTAACTATACTTATTAGGTAATACTAGTTAGTATACTTATTTACTTACTATATTAAGTATATAAAATAGCCTAATAAATCTAGGGATTAGCTTTTATTTTATATCCTTAAGTCTAATATTCTTTACTAATAATAATATAAAGTCTTCTCTTTTTAGGGTTAATAGCTAGTATTATTAGTTATAGTACTTTACCTATACTTTAGTAGCTTTTACTTAGTTATATACTAGTTTCTCCCTAACCTTATATAGCTTTTAGATATATATATAAGCTTCTAAGACCTTCCTTTCCTTACTCTTACCCTTAAAAGCTAGGTAAAACTTAGGTAAATAACTTATAAGAGTATAGTTTAAGAAGTAACTTATTATTTTATTAATAATATTATTATATATAAATTAAGCTATTAGGAGTAATTTTAGCTATAGCTATTAGTTTTCTTTAATAAAATACTAAAGGTAATACTTTAGTACTTAGTTTATTCTTTTTATTTACCTATTAGTTTACAGGTAAAATACTATTAAAAGCCTTTACTTTATATATAATAAGTAATATATATCTAACTAGAATTAGCTTATAAACACTAAGCCTTTATTAAATATAATACCCTCTAGTGCCTTAAATTAAAGCTTAATTTCCTTATAAAATAACTTTACTAATTTAGCTATATTAATTATAGTATTTATAAGAAGGAAAATAAAGTACTTAGTAAATTAGTTTATAATTACTAGGATTACATTAGTTTCTTACTTACCTAGCTATACTAGTAGTAATCCTATAATAAAGTTTATTAAGATTTTTACTTATAGTTACTTTAGTATTAGTAGTAATTTAAGGGTTTTATATAGGTAGTGCCTCCTAGCTACTATATACTAGTATACTCTATAGCTAGATATATAGTCTAAAATAGCTTTACTTATTACTAGCTACTAATAATAATATTTTAATAGCTTAAGAGTATATTTAGTCCTAAAGTAACTTACTAGTAAATTATTATAATATAGCTATAGAAGCTTTTATTATAAGATAGGCTTCTATAGAATAACTACCTAGGCTTTATATATTAGGACGCCTCTTATACTATATAACTATAAACTAGCTTTTTCCCTCCCTTTTACTTAGGAGTTAACCTTATTTTTATGTTTTTATAAATCTAAATCTTAGTCTTATACTTTTTATAGTAATTATACTAATAGTTTATTTACTATAAATTAGTAAGGATTTAGTAATATAATAGCTCCCTAAATTACTTATACTATACTAATATCTTAGATATATACTACCTTCTCCTTAAAATTACCTTTATTTAGCTAACCTATTACTAAATCTATAGTAGCTAACTAGCCTTTTACCTAGGCTATTATTAGCTTAGTAAGCTCTAAGACTAGTGCTATACTATAATTTCTTTAATATATTAGTATTTCTTCTTTTACTATATAAGTAACTACTATTTTCCTTTAAAGCTCTAGTAAAAGTGCCTTATTTAATATAGGTTTACCCTTATAATTAGACTTTCTTAATAGTATATCTATAGGGTTACTTTTCCTTAGTCTATACTTAATTATAAAATAAAATAAGTAAAGGAATATATATTATTATACTTATTTTCTATTTAGCTTCTATTACCTTATAAAGGTTTATAGGTTATAGTAGTCTAATAAAACCTCTATAAGTATCTCTATGCCTTTAATATAGTATTACTAGTATTTAAATAACTTTACTATAGTAAGTAACTCTTAGTTAGCTATACTATAGTTATATTTAGTATTTATAAACTTCCTTAACTAAAAGGCTACTAAATACTAATAGCCTTTATTATCCTACTAAGATAGGATTCCTATTATTATAAAAATTAAGGTATTTATCTTAATATATACTACTTAACTTAGGTTATAATATTAAAGTAAAGGTACTTACTAAAAGGTATTTTTTAGCTAGTTAAATACTAGCTACTCCTTTTCTTTAAATATAAACCTCTTAGTCTAAATACTATTTTAACTACCCTTTATTAATATATAAAGAGGTACTATAATCCTAGAGTATTTATAAATAAACTATTAGTAAAAGTTATAGAATCTAAGAAATAACTATATATCCTTAAAACTTATAGGCTTTTTCTATTCTCTAATTATATTAACTTAGTAAGTATTTATTAATATCCTATTAATAAAGAGAATAAACCCTAGGAATTTTACTAATTTCTTATAGAAAAAGCACTTAGAAGGTTTTATATATAACTTTACTAACCTTATATATTCTAGAACTTACTTAATATATATAATATACTCCTTCTTTATCTTAGAGAAAATTAAGATATTATTTAAATATACTATATAAATAGTATTAACTAGCCTATAAAACACCTTATAAATATAGCTTTAAAAGGTAGCTAAGGTATTAGTTAACCTAAAAGGTATTATAAAGTACTTATAGTACTTATAATATATATAAAAAGCTATCTTTTACTTATTACTCTTTTTAATATAAATTCTATAGTATATATACTTAATATTAATCTTTAAGAAAAAATAAGCCCCTTAGTATTAGTTAAGAATCTCTAAAATTAAGGGGAGAGTATAGTAATTCTTTTATATTACTTTATTAAGTCCTTAATAGTTTATATATAGTTAGAGTATCCTATTCTTCTTTAGTATAAATAGGATAAGTATACTTATAAGGCTCTTTAAGGGTCTTATCTAGCCTTTTCTTAGGTTATTATTAATATATTCCTAGAGCTCTTTAAGTTTACTTTAGGAAAAAGGGTAAATTAGTTTATATAGGGGTATTACTCCTAGTATAAGATTAATTATATAGTTAGTTAACTTCTTTAATAAAAGACTTCTTACCTTATTTAATATAAATATATCTTTAAACTTATATAGCTTCTTAGGGATATCTTTAATAGTTTTATATACTTTTACTTTCTTTTTATCTTTAAAAGAAATAAACTTATTTTCTATTATACTTATAATAGTATATATAATTATCTTATTATATATTACCTTTATAAACTTATAAGGAGTTAGTAGTAAAAAGGCTACCTTTCTTTTCTTAAACTACTATTCTTATAAGTATAAGTAAAGGTATATATATTCTTCTATAAGTATATATATTTTAATTAATATAAGGCTTCCCTTTACTCTTAGGTCCTTATTAATAGCTATATATAGTAGTTTAAGGTTTTTCTTTTTACCCCTTAAGTCTTAGATTATAATAAGTACCTTATAAATACTATATTAGGGAACTATAAGAGCCCTTACTACCTTTAGAATAAGCGCTATAGCCTCAGCCTAATTAAGCTTATAGGTCTATATAAACTAGGTGCTAATAATATTAATCTTAGCATAACTATTAAGATTTACTACTATTTTAATATCTTTTTACCTATAAATAGTAACTAGTATATAGAATTAATATCTTACTAATACCCTAGTATCTAAGGTAAAGGTAGGGTATTTACTTCTATCTCTAGGAGTTTCCCTAACCTTCTTACTAGTCTTTCCTTAGCTTATTATAATTATAAATAAAATACTTTATACTACTATAATTAAAGTAATACTTTCTTTCTTATAGTTTATTATTATTTAGGTAAGTAACTAGGGTTTTTTTTTAATCCTTATTCCTATTCTTTTAGTTCTTATTTAGCTAATAGCCTTATAAAGAGTTATATCTTTAATATTAAGGGGCCTTATATAAGCCCTTCTTTTCTAAATTACTTAGCTTTTACTTATTTCTAGATATTACTTCCTAGAATTACTAGATAAGTTATATAACCTCTTCTTAAGTTATCCTAGTAATATCTATATATAAGTTAATATAGTCTTATAAGTTAGGAACTAATTTTATAAAGAATATAAGGGTATAGGTTTTTTCTAGAGCTTATTTAAGGTATTTCTCTAGTAAATCTAAGTAAATACTAAACTTAATAAGGCTCTAGCCTTTCTTTTACTTTATATTCTCTAGCTAAGTAGCTATTTATATATTATAGCTTATAAAGTCCTTAAGTAGTATAAGAGTCTAGTCCTAGAACTTATCCTAGTTATCCTTAGGGTAATCCTAGCTATTAGCTAGTTATTCTTTAATATATTAGTCTTATCTTACCTAATAGTTTATATATATATAGTTAAGTATAAAGAGAATCTTTTAGTTATTCTAATAATACTTCTTCTTTACTCCCTTAAAGGTATAGTTAAGGTTATTAAGCTATATCTTATACTTTTATAAGTTTATAAGGTATTAAAGCTTTATAATATTTTAAACCTTAATTTCTTAGCTACTAAGACTTAAGAATATACTAGCCTTTTAGCCTCTTTTTATTAGTACTTTTTCTTTATAAAGTTATAGTAAGTTAGTAAGTTTTTATTCCTACTCCTATAGTTCCTTAAGTTACTTAAGCTAGGTAATTTACTCTTTAATTACTACCTTTTCTTCCCTTATAGTAAAGGGTATAGTATTAGATAAGGTTATAAAATATAGTATATCTCTAGCTATAGTATTACTATTATTTAGTAAATCCTAAGTAATATATAGTATTATTCTAGTAAATTAAGTTATTCTTCTTCTTATATTACTTTTAGGTAACTAGTAAGAGAAGCTTTAGAATTATAAGAATAAAGGGATAGCTAAGTAAGAAATATAAGAGCACTTATATATTAACTAAAGCTTACTAGGTCTAAGTATATTATATATATAAGTTACTAGCTTATAGCTAGTAGCTTACTAGTGTTATGTAAACCTAGCCCTAGGGCATAGTATGCCCGCCTAGTGGTGCGCTAGCGCATAGGTGTTGTAAGTAGGGCCTCACAATCTAAGAGTGCTAGATTAATACCTATTTAAAACCTCTAGAATAGATAGTCTATAATACTAGTAATAACTTTGCTTTTACTAAATTTAAGTATTATACTTAATTAATATTAATTAAGACTAATAAGATACTAATTAAAGCTTATAATAGTATTAGAAAGGTTAAAAAATATTATAAACCCTTATACTAGGCCTATAATATTATTATAGACTTAATTAGAATAAAACTTACACTAGAATAATATCTTTAGATAGCTATTAAAGCTATTAATAACTCTATAGGCCCTAATAGTATAGTCCTAACCCTACTACTCTTTAGAGGCTACTTATAAATAATAGATAAGTTACTACTAAGTATCTTTATTATTTAATATACTAAAGTAATTTAGAAGGCTATTAATAAAGTCTACTATTACCTAGCTTTATAGTAGGTCTATAATACCTTAAGAGCCTAGAATAGCCTTAATATAGCGCTTATATACTAGCTATCTTTATAAGCTAATATATATATATATAAAGAGAAGGGTAGCTAGTATAGCCCTTATAAGCTAATTACTACTAATAAGAAGACCTATATAGTTAATATACCCTATAGCCTAGTAAAATTCCGCTTTATAGTAGTAAAGCCTTACTATAAAAACCTATATATTATAAAGAGGCTAGAGTAATAGGAGATAAAGCCTTAAGATATAAAGAAAGCTATAATAATACTACTAACTATTATTACTAAGAAAGAATTAGTAGTAAAAGAAAAAAAAAAGCTATAAGTATTACTAAAGAGAAAGTAAGAAAGGCTAAGAAAAGCCCTTATAGTATAATTTATAGGTATAAAGAAGCCTATAAAAAAGGCCTATAATACCTAAGTAACCCTAAGAGGAAGCTATTAAGTTAAAAACTTATTACCTAGCCCTAAAGGAATAAAAGTAAGAAAAGATAAAACTTATAATCCTAAAAAGAATATTAGCCTAATTAAACTTTATATACTTATTAATAAAGACTAAAATAAAGCCTTTATTTAAGAGATTATAGCTAAAGGGATACTAAATATAGTATTCCTTATAGTAAAAGAAAAGTCTAATTAAGCTAAGATTAATGCCCTATAAGCTTATAATATCTTTAAATTTATTAAATATAACCTAGTAAAGCATAAAGGCTATAGAATCTTTAATTCTTATATAGTTAGAGAGATTAAAGGTAAGGGAATAGCCTTACTATATAAGAAGTCTTGCCTTATTATATAAGGCTATAATAATAAAGGGAAGGAATTTATCTTAATATAATTACTAATAATATAATAAGCAAGCTAATAGCTTATTATAGCTATTACTTTATTATTAAGAAGAAAAGGAATTTACCTTTAGATTTATAATATTATATAAGCCTATATTTAATTACAAATAATGCTAATAAGGCTAATTATTATAAGATTACTAGAGTAAATTATATATCTCTTTCTAGAAAAAACTATAATTAAATTAATTAAACCTCTTTATGAAATTACAAAGGCTAGAACTTACTAGTAAGTAATGTACTTTTATTACTATAGGGATAACCTTAATATAATAACCTTAACTTATAATCCTTACTTATTAATTATAGCTCTAAATAATAAGAATCTCTTTAGTATTATTAGAATATAAACTAATAATATATTAGGCCTAAGTAATAATAACTTCTTCTAAAAAGAAAAGAAAAAGCTTTAAAAAGCTAAGTTTATTACTAAGGAAAAGTAATAATTAACCACTAGGAATTCTCTTATCTTTAATAGCTATATCTTAACCTAAAATACTAATAATTTATTAATCTTAACCTAAAAAAGCTAAAGTTAGAAGATTAAGGAAGTTAATCCTTAATCTCTAATAGTAAAGTAAGATTACATAGAATAATAAGCCTAAGGAAGCTATATTATAACTATATACTAACTAGAAGCTTCCTATAATCTATTAATTATAGCTTAACACTAAAAACCCTTTACTAATAATATTATATGCCTTAATAAATACCTTAAATAGTAAATTAAGAATTAGTAGTAAGGACTATAATATATCCCTTTAACCCTTAAGGAGGCAAAGCTTTTTATATTTATAAATAGATTACTTATTAATAATAAGGATTTAAGCTTATAGATTAGATATATTATTATAATTAGTAATAAGATAATATAAGATAATAATACCTTTATTATAAAAGGTAATATTATTACATATAGCTTAATAAAGAGCAAGTAAGTTATATATAGCGCGCTTACCTCTAAATTATATAGTATAGTTTAAGGCGTAAATATTACCTATATAATTTCTATAACTTTCTATTAGATTATAGACTAATTAAAAATACCTTAAATTCCTATAATTCTCTATATTAACTCTTTTTTATTATATAAATACCTTATAAAGCTAGGAATAATAAAAGAGAAAAGACTAATAATTAATATTATAGCTCTTTATTAATTATATAAGAGGTATAAGATCTATAAAGTTAGATAGATTAATAGGAATAATAATCTAGTAGATATAATAATAAAGGCATTACTAAATTTATTACTTTCTTCCCTAATTAATTTAAATAAATTAATAATTTATATTAAAGGTTAGGTAAAAAGACTTATAATATTAGGGGATAGAAGCCTAAATAAGGACTAACAGATTAATTTAATTAACTAATGCTATAATAGCTAATTAAAGCAGCGGATTCCTATTAAGGGATTTACTTATATATACTTTTCTTTAATTTAATTTTTATTATATTTTTAGGCTTCTTTAGCTATAGATAAAAAGAGAGACTACTAGTATTAAATCCTCTGGATTTTTATTAGTTTAATTATAGCTAAAGACTAGACTAATTATAAGTCTAGCGTAATATATATAATATAATTAGCTATATTAATTCACTACCCTCTCTTTTACCTTACTTATAGGTTTCACTTACTTTTCTATTATCTAGACTTTCCCTCTTTTCTCTCTCTTTAGCTAGCTATTATTAACTTTAATATTACAAAATTATCTTCTAACCTGCGCAGGCACCTTAGTGTAACTAACACTTATAAAGTAAGAATTACTACCTAAATAATAAAAATTAGGTTTTAGTCTAAGAAATAGAACTTAGGATATACCCTATATAAGACTTAGGCGCTTTAATAAAGTAAGAACTAGGAGTAAATACACTAGGATATAGTAGTAACCTAATTTATATAGGAAAATTAGAAATTAAGGCCTACCCCTTAGAAAATAAAAAACACTATATAAATACTAAGAATCTAGGTTTATTTAGAGAAACTAGGGATAAGTAGTAGTATTTATAATACTTAGATATAGATAAAGACTAGTATTTAAAGATAGATATACTTAGATATAACTAAGAACTAATTTATATAGAAAATAAAGAAATTAAGGCCTTCCCCTTAAAAATTAGAAATTACTATATAAATAACTAAATTAAAGAATTAGTTAATAAAACTAGGGATAGTAATAACTATAGTATAAACTTAGTATTATAGTTAAATTACATAGGTTATACGCTAGTTTATAACCTAGATAAGGAGATAGTAACCTAGGATAGTATAGGATAGCTAGAATTAAATATTTATATAGAAAACCTAGAAATTAAGGGGTATTCCTTATAATACTAGAATTTATATATAAACTAACTATTATTTAACTTACTACTTAAAACTATTATTTTATAGTTTAATTAGTCTAATATTACCCTTAGAGACTATATAAAGACTACTAAATAATAGATAATAATTATAAGACTATATTATACTTATAAAGAATATTTATATAACTAACTTACTTTAGTATTATATCCCTTTATTTCTAAATACCTAACTAGGGAAAAGAAAGTAATATTAATACTTAGGACTATATTATAAGTTTACTAAGAAAGTATTTCTAGCTATAGAGAAAGTAAATATTATTTATTAAAAACTATTAGAATAGGTAATACCTATAATTTTTACTCCTAAAACTCTAAAGGTATTTTAAGTAGTATATAACTATTATAATATAAATAGTAAGACTATTAAAATAATATATTTATACTATAATATAGAAGTAAATTTAGATTTAGTTTATTATAGAAAATTAATAATATTCTCCTAAGTAAATATATTTAATAAGTTCTAGGTAATTAGTATTTACTTCCCTAATAAATATAAAATAGCCTTTTTAAGACCTTATAGAATATATTATTATAATAATATAGCCTAAGGCTTAATAGAATTACTAGTAAGCTATACTAGGTTTAAAGATATAACCTTTAGTTACTTATTCTTTAAAGATAAAATAGAAAGTAAATTAATACTAGGGTATATAAAGAATATATAAATATTATTCTTTATTTATATAAATAACTATTACTTAGGTTTTAAAATATAGGAAAATTATTTTAATTTTCTATAGAAATAATACTTTCTAAGAGTTACTTAGGCTTTAATTAGGCTAAGTAAGTATAAGATAACCCTTTTTATATCTAGTATAAACTATATTAAATACTCTTTAGAAAATAGGAAGATTAAACTAGTAAGGAAATATTATAAAAGATTTACTAACCTAGAGAAATATTTTAAATAAAGACCTTTAAAAACTTAGAATAAAATCTTAGTCTTAATATATCTAATACTATTCCTATAGAAGTTTATTTCTAGGAGATTAGACCTAGTGCTAATAATTAAGAAAGTCTTTTTCTAAGATATTTAGAAGGTTACTAAGTTAAGGAAGCTATTAGTCTAGAGAGTAAAAGTTTTAAAAGAAAACCCTAAATAAATATAAGAAGCTTAAGATACTTTATTATAAATTTACTATAGTATTTAGGTAAATACTACTTTTAGGGCCTAGCTAGGGATATAATTTTATTTAGTAATAAATACTTTAGATATAAGTACTAGAGGAGTTTTATTTTAGCTAGAAGATACTAATCCTAGTATAAGCGTAATAGAATTAAATTTCTTAAAGGTATAAATTATTATATAAATATCTTATAGATTAGGGGATGCTAAAAAGTAATATATAATACCTAAGAAAGAAATATTAGCTATTATTATTAGACTAAAGAAGATATAATAGCTAGTAAATAGTTTATCTTATCCTTTAAAGGTATATATAGATTATAAAGGAATTATTAATTCTATAGTAAATTTCTCTAAGGTTTATAAGAAGGTTACTTAATAAGTAAATATTCTCTAAGAGTTAAATATAAAATATATACACTAACCTAATATAATAAAGATTATAAAGATTATAGATAAGATATTATAACTACTAGGAGAACTTAGGTTTAATCTATATAAAGTAAAGAGAAAAATAGGTATTAATATAATACTAGCTATAAAAAAGTAACTAGTAATAATTTTAATAAGAAGTAAAATAATTATACTAGAAGGCAAAAGATGAAATAATAAAACCTTAGAAATAGTAAGAACTAAGCTTTAGGAATAGCTAAACTCTAAATAGTATAAGGAAATTTTAACTTTAATTATTTATAGTTACTAAATAATCCTAGCTAAATATTAGAAACTAGTTTAGTATTAAGTACTAAAATATTAAATCTTAGAATAAAAACTTTACTACTTAGAACTAGATAAATTACTATTAGAATATATACTTTCTAAAGATATTCTAATTAAACTTTAATAAGATTATAATACTATAGGTTATTTTAGACTAACTATTATAATATAAAAACTTTATAAGTAATATTTCTAGCTAGATAAAGTAAGAGATATAGAATCTTATTACTAATCCTATCTAGTCTACTAGTAAATAGGAATAAGACTACCTTAATTTACTTTAAAAATAATAATAGTATTAAAACCCTAGGCTTTAGTTATAATAGATTACCTAGGGCTTATTACTCCTAAGGCTTAAAATAAAGACTTATATATATTAATTATAATAGACTATATAATAAGATTTATACTAGGATAGTTTTATAATAAAGCTACTAGGGATTTAGTTACTTAGATATAGGATAAATACTAAAGCTTTATTTTTAGTTAGCTAAAAAGAATTTACTATAATAATAAATCTTACTTTAAGAACCTAACTTTTAAATTAATAGTAGGAAAATATAGTATAATAATTACCTTTAGACTTATTTTATATCCTACTTCTATGTCACGACTGGATTAGGGCGATGTAAACAGAGTAAAGGCTAAGGTTCTTAGTTATAGCTAAAGAGCTACTACTTAGGGGTAAGTATATAAAGGTCTTAAACTCTAACTTCCTATATACCTTATAGGTAGTCCTTATCTAAATACCCTACTATATACACATAGCTATTTAGTAGCTACTTAGTTATTTATATAACCTAAGGCTTATCTAAGGGTTCCATTATGTGACCACTCTGTCCCTGGCTCCCTGGCCTCCGTGCTCCTGACATTAACTAACCTATTTACTATTATATAATGTATTTATTATTACTTTATATTATTAGCTAGGTAGCTACTAGTATATATTACCTTAGTTTTATTATCCTAAAAGGTTCTTAGATTTAACTAGAATAATATATTTAAATCTACTAGGTATGCCTATAGATTCTTATAGGTATTACCTTTATATGTAAGCACTTTATACTATATCTTTATAAAGCTCTATAGGTATGCACTTACTATAAAGTTAGGGTTAGGTAGGAAGGCTAGGAATAAGGGATTAATTAGTGTAATTATCTAAGGGGTAATTATAAGTTCTTTGCCTAATCTAGCTAATTATAGGTTTACCTTAATTTCTTTAAGCTATACTTTTATATTTATAATATCTTATCTTATATAAGTATATTATAGCTAAGCTTATATAACCTTATAGTGCTATTCTAGCTTATTTAGATTATTATTATTTCTAGATTTAGTATTATTATATTAATTAGGGTTAGGTAGTGTTTATTATACCCTTTCTTTATTAGGCCCTAATGTTAGGGTATATAATTTACTCCCTAGGCGCTATAGGTTTATATCTCCCTTACTAGGTAATATAAGTATAGGTATGTTTTAAGTAAATATTCTATAGCTTCTTTATATTTAAACCTAGCTAATAGTTTATTTTCCCTAAAGGGTTTAAGAGTTTAACTTATTATAATTAAATTAAGGTAATATAAATAAAGTAAAGGCTAAGGTTCTTAGTTATAGCTAAAGAGCTATTACTTAGGGGTAGGTATATAAAGGTCTTAAACTCTAACTTCCTACATACCTTATAGGCAGTCCTTATTTAAATACCTTACTATATACATATAGCTATCTAGTAGCTACTTAGTTATTCACATATCCTAAGGCTTATCCGAGGGTTCTATTATGTGACTACTCTATCCCTAGCTCCCTAGCCTCCGTGCTCCTAACATTCTATAAGACTTACTAAATAAAATATTTACCTAGTAAAATAATAATTAATAAAGTAGGTAGTAGAAAAGGATAAAGTATTACTTAATTTATAAAATTAGGCTATTTTAAGTATTATAGTTATTTTAAATAATTAGTTTATATTAAGTACTAGGATAATACTAGCTATATTAATATTAGGATTTAATCTATTTATAAAGTATATAAGAGTTAATAATAACTTAGAGAAGATTAAGGACTTACTAAAACTAGAGAATAACTTCAAACTAATTTATGAAATAAACTTATAGTATTTTAATCTAAGGGAGAAAAGAAAAGAATTAGTTTAGACTTAAAAAACTAATAATAAAAATAACTTCTTAAAAACCCTATATTAGTTTAAAGTTAGTAATCTTATATAAGAGAAAATAAATAAGGAGAATAAGTTAAAAAGGAAATTTTATAAAACCTAGAAAAAGCTTTTAATAGTAAAGAAAAAGCTATTATTAATATTTTATAAAATTAAACTATTAGAAAGTAAATAAGATTAGAAAATCTATATTAATAATCTAAAGATATATATCTTATACTAGGAAAGATTATAACTACCTAGGTTAAATACTTAGAATATAGCTAATTAGGATTTAGAGAAAAAGACATAAAATTACTAGGAGATAGAGAATAATAATTAAAGGGAGGAATAACTTAGAGAATTACTAATAATAATTACTAGCTTATAGTATTATTGATTTTTAATTTTTTTTTGGGGTCATTGGCTGTGGCCAATGCATCTAATTTTCAAGGAACAAAAAAATTACTAGCAATACCTAGCTAGTGTGACAATTAACAACCAAATTTAATGATCACCGTAGTGTTAGGTAAAACATAAAAGGAACAAGCTTTAAGCTTATAGTATTATAGTTAATACTATCTTAGACCTTACTAGCCTATTAAGGTAAAGAATAGCTAAGGTAATTATTAGTAGTATTATTATAGGGAATACAGTAGCTAGATAACTAAATAATACAACCTACATTATCCCACTCAATTTTGGTACTGCTTCACCCTTGACATCCGCCAGGCAGCCACAGGCTGATGCAGCCTCATCATCAACTCCACGAAGTTTCATGTGATGAGCCAGTATCTGTGCACCATGCGTGCGCCATGCTCATGATTGATTCCGAAACAGAGTGTTCCTTTTCTCCTTTCACAGCAAAGATATATATGTATACGATGCAAGCGGCCAAGTGAGCTCGTCGAATCAGAACTCCAAATCTCAAGCTCAAGTGGGTCTGGTCTGGTCTGGTCTGGTCTGGTCTGGTACGTGGACGTACGTGGACATCTTGCTCCTGTCCTTTGTCCTGTCCAGTGCTGCGTCTTGCTGCGTCTTGCTGCGTCTCGTTTTCGTTCGGCTGGCAAGCTGTTTCATTCGATCAATCCCACCAAACCACGACCTCGCAGACTTGTAAAGCTGCCTGCTGTTGGTGAGGTCCATCATTGATACTTTGTATTTTCCATCTTAATTGTCTCTTGTTTGTCTTTTGCATCTTTGCCCGAGTACCAGCATCTCCGAGACGGTTCAATCGCCACCCTGGGATTCCATATCCCATTGCACTCTCCTCATTCCTTCTCTTCGCCTTCAGAGTTATTGGTTTGCGCGGCGCACCATCACGAGCAAACAAGTCCAGGGCAGAATATGGACGAGAATATTGGGCTGCAGCACGACGGCTCCCTGGCTGCTTTGGCAGCATCTCCAGCCTCGCATTTGCTCACGAGCTTCCAGACCTACGAGCCAATCTCTCGAGCCAATTCACCTGGCATTCCGTATCCCAAGTCGGACGAAGACGACAAGAAGCGATACCGACCACGAACATTTGCATACTTCCAACAACTACCTTTTGAGGTCGAGCAGGAGCAGGAACGTGACGCTGCCCTTCATGGCATCCTTAAACAGCTATACATCGCCATCAAGGCCGAGGACTTCTCTCCTGGCGCTTTGCATTGGACTAGAGAGCTGCAGGCTTGGCTCACGCTCAAGTTCGAAATGACGAGAGAACTTCGCGCCAAGCTCGCGAAGCTATACTACTCGCTGGCGCTGGCGCCAGGCCTAGACATCAACACCGCGGATCGCTTTCTGCGGATGGTCTTGACATTGACAAGGTAGGTCCCCATTCGCCCGTGGAGAGAGCTGCACGTATCTGTCGGCGGCTTTGATGCCTTGCAACCTGAATCAGACACTGACGTAAGATTTCGGGTCGTGAAACAGGAAGAACCATTACCTCAAGCCCGGCGAAGACCTAACGTTCGACTGGAAGCCATTATGGCATGAAGTGAAGGGTGTTGTCTTGCCATCAGAAGTTCCCTCGTTACAAGGCGGTAGGCGACGTCCCGCCAAACAACTGTTGAAGATGTGCACGCATGCCAACACATTCTTCGACCCAAGAGAGCGCCCGGCTATGCTTGAGGAGTTCCTCCCATTCTTCAGCATCAACGATATGCCGAATGCATTTATAGTTGTAGGGCTCATCAATTCCTTCCTCCCCAGCCACCCTGCTCCTGAAAAAGATACTGCTGCGCAGCCTCAAGAATTCTTGCCGACCCTTTTCCACCTTTGGTCCATCATGAAC
This sequence comes from Epichloe coenophiala, assembly GCA_018801565.1. NCBI lineage: Eukaryota > Fungi > Ascomycota > Sordariomycetes > Hypocreales > Clavicipitaceae > Epichloe > Epichloe coenophiala. The sequence continues at coordinate 807,203 of JAFEMN010000005.1, read as the reverse complement.
AGGTCTAAAGTTGTCGATATCTGCCTCATCGACCTACTTTCTCGCCTCGCAAGGGACCACATTGGCTGTAAGCATGTAGCCCACGGCTCCCACGGCATCTTCACCAAAGCTCAGTCAGATCTCATCTTCACATCTATTCTGCGCTTGACACAGATCCCCGTTGGGCAAGCGAACTCGCCATATACTGCTATTGACTACCTGGCGGGCGCAGGTGCTTATCTTGAAAAGGACTCCAAGAAGCATCCCATCCCTTACATGATGGCACGGCTCATTGTCAGCTCTCTTTCGCCAGCGGCAATGGACCAGGAGGACTCAATGATGGCCAGCTTGGAGGGATTGATGGAATCAATTGACACATTTTTCCACCCTTCCAACCAGGGATCTTGGACGAACATGCTCGGTCAATTGACGCTGTATCTCACGGATGCCTTTGTCTCAAGATGGAATCGTGAACAGAGTACGGAGCTTGACATGCCCGAGGAGCGCAAGATTAGCCCTGAACTTAAAAAACGGTTCGTCGCTTCGTTGAAAGAGACAACTTTCATGGGCCTGTTCTCCAAAAGCAGCCGTGTGTCGAATTGTTATTACAATGCTCTGCAAGGATTGGCCTTCCTGGAACCGGATTTGGTGCTTCCTGGAGCATTGCAGCGTTTCTATCCAAGTCTCCAGGGTCTGGTGGAGGTCCACAGAACAACTTCCAGCTTGAACAGCCTGCAAATGATTGCAAATGTCATGTCCAAGCTCAAGGGATATCGGTGTCACATCACTGCATTGCTAGCACTAGCTTTGCCAGGAATTGACGCCAATGATCTTAACAAGACACAGTACACTCTGAACTTCATTCAAAGTGTAGCATACAGCATACCCATCGTGCCCTTGACAAATGAGGACAGCCATATTCATGATACCACTATGGCCATGCAATGGGTCCAAGCTGAAATGGATCGCATGGAGAGAGACGGGCAAAATGTGAAGATTGACTATCAGAATGAGCTCACGGATGAAGAGGAAGCCGACATCCTGCGCTCATCGACAGCCGGTTTTGGTGAATTTGTATTGACTCTGTTGGGCAAGGTCTTTACTCTTCTTGAAAATCTCCCCGACGCTAATCAGGTCCGAGGAGGAACACCCGAGGACAGCGTTGTCAACGCCTTGCCAGCAGCTCTGTCACCGCTCTTCGCATCTCTCTCCCCTGAACTGTTCGACATGGCTCTGGACAAGATTGCTACTTTCGTCTCTGGACATGTTGTCCATCAAGCCCGTGACGCCATGGCTTGGATCCTGAATGCTCTGTGCAAGGTGAACCCTGAGAAGACACTCAAGGTCTTTGTCCCCATGTTCGTCATCAATATTCGAAACGAAATCGACTATAATCATGCGGCATCGGATCGCACCACGGGTACCGACTACCTTCCCCGCGACCGGGCTTTGGTCTGGCACATAAGCATGCTCGCCATGAGTGTTGTGCATGTAGGAAGAGAAGTTCTCAAATACAAGGATGAATTGCTGGGTATTGCAGTCTACATGCAAGAGAAGTGCCGTGGGCTGCCCACAATCCTGGTATCAAACTACATACACCATCTTTTACTGAATTTAACCAACACTTATCCAATCGATCATGCACTCTATGAGCCTGACGTTATCAAGAGAGGCCTGGACATCGATGATTGGGGCAAGACGACATCACCCGCCGATCTCACGATTAGATGGCATCAGCCCTCTCCACCCGAGATCGATTTTGCTGTGGAATTGTTTGCTTCACAAACGAAGTCGGCGGCGGAGCAATTGGAACTTCTCATCAGTGACAATCCACCTGTGAGCAGAACAGGAAAGAATAAGGAATGGTCCGACGAAGTGTCGAGGTTGATGCAGCAGATCCGCCTTGTTATCTCAGGCATGTCCACCATGTTTGACCCAAAACGTGCCTCTGGCGACAGGAGCACCGATGTCAATGGCCATGGCAAATCGGGGGCCGCCGTCGACGGTGAGGGCGATGCCGAAATGATTGACGATGACGACGGCTTGGAAGAGGATGCTGAAGACGAGGAGCTTCGGCCGCAGTTCAAATACAAATCAGGATATTTCCTAAAGCCTGCTGATCCGGTATACGCACGCATTCACGATCTTCGCGACCAGCTTGGGCACTTGCTTACCAAAGCCCATGCATTTCTTACCGAGAACCAGGAAGATGATGTCAATTGCTCTACTGCATTGTGTAGTGCATATCGCACTTGGATCACAGACGTTGGCATTGAGCGCTCGGCGCACTCACTCGAGCGACACCTTCGGCTTTACAAAGCCGACATTTCCGCGTTCAAAATAAAAGGACTTCGCAAGGTATATCCACGACCTTTGCTGATCAAGAGAGCAGAGGCATATCAGTTGTTACGAATGAAGCATAATGCATCAGCTAGACACAAGAGCGAACTGGACAAGCGATTGCTGTTGGACCTGGCAAAATCATGTCTATCTTCGTACGCAGATGTGCGACGAGCCGCCCAAACCGCCCAAGACTCATCACTCAAGGTCATCATTGGTGGCAAACCGGTGGTAGTGCCAGTCATTCTCGAGGGGCTGCAGAAAGCCATCGACGCGAACGACCACGATCGGATCAAGGGCGGCATGTACACCATATATTTTACGTCACTGCTCAGGACCATTGTCCGGGACTGGCGGTTCGCCCCGGACGCCTTGCGCATATATATCCAAACAGTTGGAATTGACAAGCCATCCATCCAGAACCTCGGTTCGTCGGCGTTGTTCTCACTGATCGAGTTCGGCAAGGCCAATGAAAAGATGATCTTGGTCGACGAGGCGATTCTCAACACGATCCGCCCCGCGTCGGACACTTCGGGCGCTATTGATGCTCGACACGAAGTCATTTTGGAGAGAAGGAAGAAGATTGAAGCGTCAAAAGCCGCATTGGGCTTGGAGCTGACCAAGAAAGCAAAAGGTGCACACTGGAAGATCGCGACTAGATGTGCTGTTTTCGCCCTGAACTTGTGCCTCCGATTTGATGGCCTCGCGCCCCCCGAGTTTGTGGAGTTGGTGGTCAACGGCACCATCGATCCTCATCCTGGGTTGAGAGGCTACTATCTCAATGCCTTTACCTCCGTTCTCGGCGCTATTGATATGAGGGCGATGTATGGCCACGACTACACTAATTACCTCTTGGAGAAGGAAACCGGCGATGGGAACAGGATCGAGGTCTCTGTCGAGAAGGGTGATGCGGAGTTCACGCGTAGTTTCTTGGACGCATTCAAGGACCCAGAGAATGCCGAGTACATGGTTGACTCTGATCATCCGGGTTGGCTCGTCTGGGGCCCCAAGTTCACTGCGTTCCGGGCCCGCCCGGCTCCTTTCGACTCGTACGATGAACTAGAGAAGAAGGTGCGCAGACAAATTGGGAGCATTGTAACAAGAGAATGGATGTCTTAGTGCTTCGACTACCTGAAACAGGAGCCACGGGACGTATCCTACGACAGGTTCAGAATGACCAACGTGTACCTGCTCATGCACGTGTTTGACCTCACCTACTACGGAAGTACAACTGTTACACTGAGCGACATCAAGGAGCTCACCGAGGCTGTCTATGGCGATGGCAGCGACAAGCATCAACATAGAGCAACAGCCGAGATCCTGGGTGCGCTGTTGGCGGGCTCCAGCGACGACCCTGTCGAGATGCGCAACAAGGTCTGGGAATTCGCCGCACCCATGTTGCTCAAAACAGTCAATGACGGCCTCACGCCCGAAAATCTTCAGTACTGGCTGCCGTGCATTCACCTCATTCTAGACTCTAGGGACCCGCGCCGATCACGCGAAATCATTGACGCCTTGAGGTCTTTTCGACTTGACATGTCCTCTAACGCAGCTTTCAAGGAGTCCTCCAAGGTCCAGCTGTTGGAATTCGTCCTTGCTGATGGCGGCTGGCACTTCCGCCAAGAGGAACCAATCTTGGACGACTTTGTTGCCCATATTGACCATCCATACAAGGCCGTGCGGGAGGCGATTGGCAAGGTGCTATGCGTCATCTTCCGCACGCGTTATCACGAGTCTTTTGAAAGCGTACCAAAACTCATCGAGGAGAACAGGAAGCAATCCTCGGTCGGCATCCGCCCATACCGACCATCTGAGCAGCTGACAACCATCATCAAGGATGTCTTTGGCCGTCTGGAAAAGTGGCGGCACGAAAGACAGCCCGGGCAGCAGACTCAATCGTCTTATACTTCGGGATCCAAGACGATTTTGACATGGCTCGATTGCACACTGTCATCCAACGAATGCACCATGCTGGTTCCCTTCTTTGCTACGCCATTCATGGAGCAGTTGCTCCACATGATGGATGTCAAGGAGGACCCAGAGCTCATGAGGATGGCGTACCACGTCTACCGACATCTCCCGAATATTCCGTTCAGAGAAGGCGAAGATGCCGAGTTCATCAACAGCCTCATCAAGATTGGCAGGACTGCGTCCAGCTGGCACCAGCGGCTCCGCGCACTGGTCAACATGCAGGTGGTCTATTTCCGACGCATATTCCTCACGGCAGCCCCTCAGCGAGATGCGCTCTTCAATGCTGTATCTGACATGCTGAGCGACACGCAGCTCGAAGTCCGGTCATGCGCTTCTACCACATTGGCCGGCATGATTCGTTGCTCACCACGAACGATTCGAGACGCAATGATTGCGCGCCTCCAGAAGCGCTTCAAGGAAGAGCTGAAGCAGAACCCCATGCCCAAGAAAAGGAAGCCGAACCTTGGCGGAATCGAGACACCTGTCGACATTCACAGCCAAATCGCCCGACGACACGCAGCTGTACTTGGTCTTGGTGCGCTCATCGAAGCATTCCCTTATGCCACGCCGCCTCCAGAATGGATGCCAGAGGTGTTGGCCACTCTAGCGCGCAGAGCAGCCGGAGACCCAGGTGTCGTGGGCAAGGCGACCAAGAGTATTCTGAGCGAGTTCAAGAAGACACGACAAGACAGTTGGACCGTTGACCAAAAGGTAAGCAGAAACACGCGTCAAGTTTCGAGTCGAGACTTTTTACCTGAACAGAATCACTAACAACAGATAAGTACTTCACCCAAGAACAACTGGAAGATCTTGAAGGTGTGCTTTGGAAGAGCTACTTCGCCTGAGCTTGAGACTGAGAGGAGCACGACGGCTGTTGGGTGAGAGAAGCGCATTTTGGGGGATGGTGTTCCCCATGGGCGAGGAAGCTCCCGTGAAATATGACATGGGATTGGATAATGTTCAATGAGCATACGTACATATGTCAATACAGACAGAGACATGCATACGGACAGAAGCAGGCAGACATGGTTGGCAGGGTGTGTGTTTGTATGTGTTTGTGTGTGTATGAGTGGTGCGTGGTGCGTGGTGCGTGGGACGTGGGACGTGGGACGTGGGACGTATGAGCAGCAAATGCAGAAACAAGGCTGCTTGCTGGTCGTGCTACAAGTAGTACATTATTATCACGACGGGAAATGTAGATGGGCTTGCACAAATAGAACAATGATGATGTGGAGATGCACCTCCCGCCGTTGTCGCAGGATGAATGAATGGCCCCTCCACTTGGATGATGCCTGACTCTGCCTGCGTGGTGAACGGAGTCTGGGCCCGTCATAGTGGGTTGGGTGTACGACGTGGGGTCGGGAAGCTGTTGCCGTCGACTGGCCGGGGCCTACGGAGCGGACCGGGCCCGGCTGCCAGAGGAGCACATATCCAGAAGTCTACTGGACTTGAAGCCTTTTGAATACACCCGACTCCAAACAAACAAGCCGTACGTGACGCAGAGCGGTGAGATTACATGACGATTACTATGACAACGGCGATTCTTGACATAATAGTTACATGTGATGAGTACATTGTCCATGACTTTTGGTCGGTTATTTGGGAGCAAGATGTGACGACAGAGAGCGAGGGCGGCCAACTCGAATGCCGTGCGTATCGGAAAGGACGAAATTCCCCGCAGCAGCAGCATTGAAGTTTCCCGCTTGAACCCACCTCCTACTCATGTGAAAATGAGCGTGTGGTTTTTTTTTTTGACGATCCGCACGTTCACGTTCTTCCTCTTGCCTGGTCTCGGCCTTGCGAAAAACATGAAGAAATAAGCGTGCCATGTGAACTTGACCGCAGAGACATGTGGGCATAAATCAGCAACATGTTGTTGTCCTTTGTTTTCATAATCATGGAGCGGGCCTTGTCACCTGAAGACATGTGATGCGCTGGGATGCCATGTGATGATGATGGCTGGGAGTCGGGGACGTTTCAGACGCCCGCCGTTCTTGTGAGACAGATACATACTACCCCCGGCCGCCGATCTGGTTCACCGTCCAAGTCACACTTGGCCTCGGATCAAGACGGTCACACTGTCGTTGCACGCTATCATTGCGTCATTGCTAACTTTCCCGGGGGGGGGGCTTTCTGTTGATCGAGATGGTGTTCATCTGGAAACGTCCGTGAACGCGGGGGAAAGGATTTCGCCAGCGGGAGAAGAAGAAGAAAGATTATTTAAAGACGACGATTGCCCACGACTTTTGTAACCAGCTACTCCCTCTCCATCAATCACAACAATCCGCTCCTCTGCAACTTCTTGAGATTTCCACTCCACGCAGCAGCCATGATCTCCATCCGAAACCTGCTCTTCCTGGCCGTTGCCGTCACCGGCTCCGTCATCAAACGTGACGCCACCACTATCCTGAAGGACCTCGAGACCATCAACTCGGACACCAGCGCCGTCACCGAAGCCGTCAACAAATACCACGGCGGCGGCGGAAGCACCGCCCCCATCCTGAGCGCCCAGCATAAGCTCACCGAGCACATCAAGACCGCCACCAACAACGCCAAGGGCGTCAAGACCGGCGAGAGCGAGGCCGACAAGGTCATCTCATTCATCACCGACAAGTTCCAGCCCAACATCCGCTCCTCCTTGAACGCCCTCACGAACGCCAAGGACAAGTTCAAGAAGGACCGCCTGACCGGCATCGTCAAGAACATCTTGCAGACTCTCAAGTCCGACTCGAGCAACTACAGCGATGCCTTGATTGGCAGCGCCCCCGGCGACAAGGTCGCAAAGGCCAAGACCATCAAGAACGAAATCAACAAGAGTTTCGACGACGCCATCAATGCTTTCTCCTGAATCTCGCTTCGAGAATTTCATTCCGGCCCGCGCAGGATCTTGGTCGACGGATCCATCATGGGTCGGATGAGAGAATCGAGATGGAGCACACAGAGCGGGACAGAGGAATGTTGAATCCAGCCAGGGAAATATATAACATGGATATTCAATAAAACCTTGTCTTTAATCAACTTTTTTTTTTTTTTTTTGCGTGTGTGTGTGTGTGTGTGTGTAATTTGTGATTGAGACCAGCCTCATTCCGGCCGGCGCACGGCACGGCCGCTCCTCAAGCCCTCGCTGGACAGAGCCATCCAGGATTTGCGGGTGACCATTTCCTGTCAAACGTATACCTTGTTGACCAAACGGGCCTTCTTCGACGTATCGCACATGCCCAAGGGCCGTCACCTCCATATCTACTACAACGCGTGCCTACCACCATCCGTCCCAAAGATGGGACGTTTTGAAATAGAGACATGACGGGAATGAGCATTGGGGATTGGGGCAGTACGGGACTTGGAAAGTATTATTTGGTGCAGAAGCAATACGCATATATGTAAAGCACCGGCCATGGACTGGACGGCTATCTAAGTTTCACAAGCTACTGCAATATAAGCTTGCAAGTCATGCTTTCGCCATGACACAAAAAAGTAAGAAAAGAAAAAGAAACTTGTGTTTCGTGTCAAAACGCCCCTCCTCCATGCCATCATCTGGAAATAAAATACGCCTCTCTGTTGTATAAGTTCCAACGCCATGGGGTCGCCCAGTCAAAGCTTCTTCTCGTCCATGTCTAGTCTTCGAAGTAGACGCTGCCAGAGTACGAAACATCAATGGGGCCGCCTCGGAAGCTTCCCCTCTTCTTCTTGTTCTTCTCCTTGACGAACCCCTTGCCCTTGGTGACGACCAGGTCTTCATGGGCGCGCTGCGAATAGCCTACATGGACATAAGCGTTGGAGGCGAATTTGGGGTCGACCTTGACGTTCTTGGGAATGCGCGAAAATCGTTCATTCTTCTTCTCGCGGCCGTTCAAGACAGGGTCCGGGGGCAGGGGAGCCTCCTCATTGTTGGACTGGGGCACAGGAGACTGGGTGTCCAAGGTGACCGAGGTGTCCGATGAGTCCCTAGAAGTTGACACTTTGCTCTTCTTGGGCTTGGGCTTGGGCTTGGGCTTGGGCTTGTCGTCCTCAGAATCAGAATCAGAATCAGAATCGGAGGAGGAATCAGATGAAGATGAATCGGATTCTGGAAGGGCGACCTTGGCAGCGACCTTGGCTTCAGCTTTGCCGTCGTCACCATCACCATCACTGTCGGAGGTGGAGTCGGACGAGCTGTCGCTGTCGCTGTCACTGTCGCTGTCGCTGTCAGAGGATGAAGAGTCGGACGAGTTCTTGTCCACATCCATCTTGCCTGCACCCGGGTCACTGTCTGAATCAGAGCTTTCGGAATCCGACTTGGCTGCTGGCTTAGTCGTCTTCTGCTTCTTCGCTTTGGGTGCAGCATCAGAATCAAAGCTCGAGTCAGAATCGGATTCGCTAGAATCGGAAGACTCCGAGGGACTAGACTCGGCTGGAGCCTTGCGTTTGAGACTCTTGATGCTAGCGGCGACCGCCTTGGCTGGCACCGCAGCTTTCTCAGAAGGCTTCTCCTCATCCTTGCTCTCGCTGTCGCTGTCGCTGTCGCTGTCGCTGTCGCTGTCGCTGTCGCTGTCGCTGCCATCACTGCCACCTTCATTGTCATTGTCGCTTGAGCTTGAGCTCGATTCTTCGCTAGAGTTGTCGTCCGTGTCGTCCGTGTCGTCCGTGTCGTCCTCAGACTCAGCCTTGCTGTTCTGGGCACTCTCCCATGACTGAAAGATGGAGACAAGAGTTTCGTCGCCGTCCTTGTTAGAACTGGACCACCCGTTCTTCTCAACTTCTTTCTGGAATGCGTTGTGCGCTTTGATGAAAGAGTGCTCGGTCAAGAAATTCCCGACGAGGCTCAGAAGTTCGGCGGGCGGAGCAGTCATGGCGTCTGCCTTGGAGGAAGAAGACGACTTGGAGCTCTTCTTGGCCATCTTGTCGGACTTTGTTGTATGAGTACCGGTAGCGGAAGCAGCTGAAGGTTCAGCTTCGGCTTTTTTGTTGTTGCTGATGTTGTTCGAAAAAAGCCAGGAAGGCGGGCTGTTCTTGCCTGACATGTGCTTGTGCAATGCAAGTCGGAGAAGGGAAGTCGCGGTGTAGCCGAGTAGTCGAGCAATGCGTAAAAAGTACCATTCGCTCAGCCGATGCAGCTGCACAAGCGGCGGGGGAATAAAGAGCGAGTTTCGTGGTTGTTCTCTGGCCGAGATCGAGGAAAGCCGTTTCACACCACGCCGCAATCAAAATTCCTGTGAGAAGGGAACCGAACCGGCCTCTTTTTTTGGCTCTTTTTTTTTGGCAGGGGTCCCGCAGGCAGGTGGGCCCGGGCGCCTGCGGTCCTTATCGTGTTATTATCGCAGCTCCAGAGGCACGTGTCGTGACCGTGAGAGCAGCAGCTTGCCAATTGGCCTATGTATGTACACAATACATAATGTTGTCTTCTTGTTCGATTGCTTGCCAACTCAGCAATCTCCGGTCCCCCACTCCTGCTAGCGAGACCAACCCAATCTCCAGTCACGCCTCTTCCCTTGACATGGTCATACCAGGCCGTTTAGTTTCGCTTGCCTTGCATCATGAACGCCACTAAACGAAAATTCAACACGTTACTACAAGGCCTCAGCAGCCCTCGGCCATCAACTCCCGACAACAACAACAACAACAACGATGACAGCAGCAGCAACATCAACAAAGACAACATGAATGCCACCTCAAGACATGGCTCCAGCCTCGCTACCAACGATGAAATGCTTCTGAAACGGCGACGACTAGGCTTTCCTGAGTCCAACGCTCCGACGCTATACAGCACGTCGCCTGTTACCACATCTTTCTCAAACGTTGTTCTCAGAAGATCAGCTACGCAATTGAGCAATAAGTCGACGAGCCGCGCGCCGGCCAAGTATTGTCCTGGCGATCGAGACGAGCTGCTCAAACGGCTTGCGACTTTCCAAGAAATCACTGACTGGACGCCGAAGCCGGACAAGGTGAACGAGATCGAGTGGGCCAAACGAGGCTGGACATGTCAGGGCAAGGAGATAGTCCGCTGCGTTCTCTGCCACAAGGAGCTCATCGTAAAGTTGAACAAGAAAGAAAACGATGGCACCGAGGTATCAGTATTGGTGTCTTCAGAAATCGGTAAGATTATCTGCGTCTTTCGGGGTTAATATCAATTGGACGAGAGCTGACTTTTATGAGCAGCGGAAGCTTTGGTGGAAAAATACGCTGATCTGGTTGTTTCGTCCCATCAACCGGATTGCCTGTGGCGAAAACGCGGCTGTGACGGTAGGCAAATCCCATGATTGAGCCTGATGATATCTGCTCATCATAATTCTCTAGATTCATTACTACGGCTGTCTTTTTCGAACACGCAAGCGACGCTCGCAGCCCTTCGGCAACGTTACGATGTATTATGCTCTAGGAGCCCTTTTCTTCCCTATGAATTCAACTTGCGCCTTCCAGACGATGTGAGCATAGATGACGTGCTTTCACAACTTCCATTGGATTTCTTCACCACGCCTCCGCCTGCCCTAGACAAATCTGGCTCCGTTGCTACAGATAAGCCGCCAAATCGGGCTGCATTAGCCCTGGCATTGATGGGATGGCAAGGCTTGACGAATTCGCGTATTGGAGCGGTCCCCAATTCAGCATCCTGCCACACATGTTTGCGGCGCCTGGGACTCTGGATGTTCAAAAGCAAAGAAGTCGACGAACAGGGGCAGATAGTTGTCCCAGCGCCGATGGATCACTTGGATCCTCTTCGAGAACACCGTTTCTTTTGCCCCTGGAAGAGCGCCAATGCACAGAGCAGAGGTGCTGTGGATTCGAACAAGCATCCGGAGTTGACAGGGTGGAGGACATTGGTTCAAACTATCAAGAACGAATCAGATTTGCGCAATGTCTACAGCGGAAAGTCGAGAAGAGTTGGACAGCTACGGGACGAGGGAATCGGGTCGCCAAATCAGTCGGGAGGGGCTCCCGGCACTCCTGGATCACCTGGGCCGGCAACGCCGACACCCAAAAAAGGTGCGGACGTTGTCTTGGTCGCAGGTCCTGCAGAGTCTGTGGGGAAAGGGGCAGGGGCAGGGGGAGGGGAAGGGGGAGGGGAGGATGACAAGATGCGAGAGGCAAAGGACAAAGAGCGATGGGCCAGACTGAGAAAGGTCAAGAGCCTGTTTGATACCAAAGGGTCGAGGAAATCCAGACGAGAACCGGGTCGTCCGGCCACTGGCCATTCGAACGAGCCTCCTGCAGGCAAATAAGGCAAGACAGAGATGGATAAATTTTAATTTTTTTTCAAGAGGTACTTGAGTGCCGACATGTTGAAGCATACATCGGAACTTGGCGAATTGGGTATCAAATTAATTGTGTGGTGGTGTATTGCGCGATGAATCGTCTTGGGTTTTTTTCCAGGTTATCATGATGGGCTAATCGCCATGATCTACGGTTACAGCGTCAAGTCTTCCATTGGATGTCATCGAAAGACACAGTCGGACCACTGTACGTGACTGTCTCGGCCTTCTTCGTCACCGTGTCCTGCAACGTGAATCCAGCCATTTCCAGAATAGCTGTCCTCACTCCGCCCATGCCAGCTCCGTTTCTTAATTTGCCAGAGGTATCCATCCCCGCCGACGTAACGTAAATAATACGTGACGCGGCTCCGTCAAAATCCCTCCATCGCCCTCCAAATTCTTGATCCAACACATCCAACTCGCTCTGTATTGCATCCGCCATGGAAACACATTTGTCGGTCCAACCGGCCCTCCCCTTATCGGCCTTTGTCAAAACCACGACCGTCCTCGTATTCGCCTCCGCCAGCGTCCTCAACATCCACCTGTCCTCGGGAAGTAGCTTCTTCTCCGACGACAGCAACACCACTGCGCCTCGCAGCATCCTTCTCGACTGCAAGTACTTGACGACGGCGTCTCCCCAGCTAGCTTGGCTCCTGTACCCGTACCCGGGGGTGTCGACGAGCACGAGGCTATGCTTCGGCGGAGCTGTCCCCTTGGGCACCGACGCCCTGGGGATTTTGGGCAGCGGCCCTACACCAAAGGCGTTCATGAGGGTGGTCCGACCTGGTCTTTGGCTGACTCTCGCGGCCGAGGATGATCCGACGAGGGCATTGAGAAAGGTGGATTTGCCGACGTTGGAGGCACCGAGGATGATGATTTCGGGAACGTGCGTGTTGGTGGGGTGGTGACGCAGGGATTCGGCCGAGTACAGAAACTCATGGCGGTGGGAGAAGAACTTTTCTGCTGCAGAGGCCTGCCGAGCTTGGAGCTGCGTTGTGCGTGTGGTGAGGTGGCTTCCGGCGGTTGGTGAGGCGGGACCGCGACTGCTCGTCCGCTCTGGGCAATGACGGATCACTGAGGAGGACAAGAGGACATGTCTGTATGGGCCTGCCGCGCTGGTGTCGGGTGTTGAGGGTGTTGAAGGTGAGATGGGATCGTGGCGCAGCGGCGAGACCACCACCTTTTCCGAAACCCTCTGGGCTTTGGTCTCTGCTGCTTCTACTGGTGAGGCGTCTCCCGGACGAGTGTCGGCTGGATTTCGAAACACGGCGGCCGCTCCCCTCGTCGGCCGCCGTCTCATACACTGATGCGTCGACACGGAGAAGGGAGAGGTCGTTCCGAGATGAGTCCTTGTAGCGTGCAATTGCTGAGCAGGGAGTCTTCTCCGCAGTGTCTGCCGCATGGACAGCATACTCACCACCCGCTACAGACAATTTGGACATTGGCGGCCATTTCCCATTTGCCCACGAGCGCAGTTCGATGATGAGCGCGTCTTGATGATGAAAAGTCGACAAGTTGAAGAGGGCTTGCTTGACCTTCCTAATCTGATTATGTAACACCCCACCATATATTCAAAACTCCACAACTAAGACGACAATACAAACAAGACTCCCTTTGGAGAAATAACATCGCGGGGTTATAGTAAATCTTGGCTGCAACAAAGTTAATCTCGTATCTAGGGTAGAGCCTTATAACCTAAATTAGGTAAGTAGTAAAAAAACACTATATATATAATATATATATAATATATATACTAAGTCCTATAGTATATTAGTATAAGAATATATTTATAAAGTAATATATATAAAGTATATATTACTTTCTATAGTATATTAGTATAAAGGTATTTATAATATAGTATATATAATATATATATAGTAGTAAAGTAAGGGAATTATAGTAATTATACTACTAAAAAATTTTATATACTAATAAAATAATAAAAAAGTAATAAACTACTAAGTAATATAATAAAATATAAAATAGTATATACTAATTACTTACTTATAATATAGTATATATAATATATATATAATAGTAAAGTAAGGAAATTATTATAATTATATTACTTAAAAAAGTAGTATATAATAAAGAAAATATAATTAGTATAAATATAAGAGATATATATACTATATATAATTATACTTTTAGTAATTTATTATAAGTATTTACTAAAAAAAGAAGTAAATTACTAAGTAATTAAAAAGATAATATATTATATATAGTTTATATAAACCTAGTATATACTAACTATATATAAAGTTTTCTTCTTAAAGTATAGTTTTAAAAATCTTAAACTTATATAAAAAAGTCTTTTTACTAAGTTTAATAATACTTAAAATATATTATAATCTTATAATTATTATATTCTTTATATTTTATATTATTATACTAACTTAAGTATAATTATAAGCTATTTTAACTATACTTAATATTATTTAGTGCTAAGGAAGTAATACTAATAAGGTTTATACTTTATTTATATATACTATATATACTTAATATATTACTAAATACTTTATAAAATAATCCTAAAGAATTAAAGTTAATTTATAATTTTTTTAATATACCTTAGGTAAGTATATTCTATAAATATAATATAATATATACTTACTTTATAAAGTTTATAATTAATACTACTAGTATTATAATTATAAAAAGTAGTAAAAGTATAATTAATATATAGTATATTATTAATTACCTTACTTTACCTAGCTATCTTAAGGCTTATATAAATAGTATTCTTTATATAATCCTAGTACTTAATTATAATATTAAGATTATAAGTAAGAATAATATAAAGAAAATTATTTAAGAGTAAGTAGTATTATAAGTATATATATTTATTATTTATTTCTAACTTAAGCTAAGTATATACTAGATTTAATTTTATCTTACTTACTTTAGGAAAATAAATAAGACTACCTTAAAGCTACTATTAGTATATAATATATATTTAATATTTATATATTAGTTTACTAATTTACCTAGGAGTTATTTTCTAATAATATAATAAGAGAGCTAATTTTAGTATATAACTTATATATATATAGGAATTAAGATTTATTATAATATTAAACTAATACTTATTAAGTATAGTAAGTAATAAAATAAGGAATTTAATCTAAAGCTTATTAGTAATATAAGAACTATATATACTAGCTATTTAAAAACTATAAATATTAATAATAAACTAAAAAAAAAGATAAAGAGGTAAGTTATATATAGTTACTATATATATTACTTACTAATAACTTATAATAATACTTATATTACTTATTTCTTAATTTAGAAAAGGCTAGACTATTTACTATATTAGCTAGTTATAAATAGTAATAAGAATTAAGGGCTAATTTATTATAAAAACTAGTAAATAGCTTAGATTAGTTATTAAGATATAAGTAATTAGCTTTATATATAAGGCTTTTATACTAATTTTATATAGGAGTTTTTTATTAGGTATCTCTAAGGCCTTAATAATAGATTATATATAAAATATTAAGTTAATAAGTATTTTTTAAATATTATATATCTTAAATATATAGTAATATATAATACTAGTCCCCCTAAGATAAGTAATAAATAGTATTACTCTTTTTAGGATATTTCCTAGTTAAAGTAAAAGTAATATAGTCTATATATATACTATATATATACTATATATATAAGGGGTATATACTAATAAAATATAGTCTTTTATTATATACACTAAGTAAACCTTAGGAGCTATAAATATAAGGTTAAATATAATTTTTTTATTCCTTTTAATATTAAAAGATTCCCTTTTTTTATACTTATTATATATAAAATATATACTTATATACCCTTACCTTTAAAAAGTATTTTATAGGATATTAAAAAGGTATTATCTTTAGCTATTAAATAATATTATAATCTTTTATTATTAATAACTTATATATATATAACTACTATATAATATCTAGCTTATATTTTTAACTAACTATTATATAAGGAGGTTATATTTAAGTCCTATACTTTCCTTATTTCTATAATATTATAAGGTAAATTCCTTAAGGTAAATTTATCTAGCCTTTAATTATAAAGATAAGGTATAAGGCTTAATCCTTTAATCTTAGCTTTTATAATACCTAGTAAGCTTATAGCTTATAGGTAAGTTTATACTAAGAGTATATTTATTATATACTAACTAGATATAAGTATAAAGTATAAATAGTACTTTAATTAACTTTAGGACTTAGATAAATAGTAAATTTATAAGATATATATATAAGAACTAAATAATTACTTTATTATTTTATATTTATAGAAATAAGTAAAAGCTTTTATAAAAGTATAATACCTTTAAATTAACCTTTTTTTCTAATAGATTAAGGGAATAGCTAATATTCTTATATATTCCTTATATAATAAGAAGAAGTTAAGTATATATATACTATTTATTTTTAATATATAAAGCTAATATATCTTAGTATAAGAAATATATATATATATTATTATAACTTAGTTAATAGCTAAAAGCTATAAAGAGGTATATATAAATAATAGAGTTTATATATATATATATTATAACTAATTTATTATAAATCTTTTTTACTTTATTTAAGTAGTTAGGTATAATTAGTAAGTTGTCACGACTGGATTGGGGAGATATGAACAGAGTGAAGGCTGAGGTTCTTGGTTATAGCTAGAGAGCTACTACTTAGGGGTAGGTATATAAAGGTCTTAAACTCTAACCTCCTACATACCTTATAGGCAGTCCTCGTCTAAATACCCTACAACGTACACATAGCTATCTAATAGCTACTTAGTTATCCGCATAACCTAAGGCTTATCTAAGGGTTTTATTATATAATTACTCTATCCCTAGCTCCCTAGCCTCCGTGCTCCTAACATACTACCCCCCTAATATATAATTATCCTTAATTAAAAAGGATCTGCTTAGCTAATGTAAGTATGCTATATATAGCTTATAATAGCGTTTAACGTTACTAGTTATTTTATAAGTGCGTAGGTATTATGTTTACTTAGGATAATAAAATAAAAGTTATAGGGTTTTAGGTAATCCCTTCTCTACCCTCTAACTCTAAATAGCTACACACTTGCTGCTTTATTGCTCCTAATGTGTATGCCTTTACCTAATAGGTTATTAACACTAAGTAGGTAGACTGCTTATGTTAGATTTTATAATTAGGTTAAATAGATAGGGTGCTATATACTATTTAAAATAAATAAGTTATTGTCTAATGTTAGGGATATTATGTTATTCTTACTAGGAGTTTGTAGCTAGCGTGTGTATTTGCTAGTAGTAGCTATAACCATAAATATTATGATTTCTAGATTAGCTATACGTAGCATGTAAATTACTTAGGGGTCTAGGGCTAATATAAAAAAGGCCTACTTTTCCTTGCTTCTATATATTCTCTTCCTCTATATCCTCCTTTAATATTATAAGTTACCCCTACCTATAACCTAGCAGCTTTATAGCTACTATTATAGTAGTTACTAATGTCTTATAGTATTATTTTATTATCCGCATCTAATCTTACTTAAACGCTTAATCCCTTTTAAACACTAAAATATTAGTTACTTTGCCTTCTATACCTATATTCTTATAGTATATTACTACTAACTTATTAATAGTAAATTATATCTAAGTAACATAGTACTCCTACTTTATTAGGTCCTCTAATAACTAAGAAAACCTCTTAAATATCTCCTTAAAAATCTCCTAAGAAGCAAATAGCTTTAAAATTTTTAATATAAGTATAGTGTCTCTAACCCCTAGTGCACGCCTTACTAACTTATAGCTAGTAGTGCTAGTAATACAAAAATTCCTTATATATACTATACATAGTAAGTAGCAATATAGGCTATTGCCCTTAAAGATAGCAATAGCGTTATTCTGTAGTATATTATAGAAAGCAAATCTACTCTAACTAAGTGTGCTAACTCCTTAAGTATAACTTCGCTGCTACCTTGCTATATACTACTGCTAACTCACGTAAGTAACTTAATAAAATGCGCTTATTATACGTAAAATAATAAAGACTATTTAGGGGTATGTCTTCCCTTTTCTCGCTACTTATACATATACTAATATGCTACTAGTGCTTTACTTGCTTTGTAAAATTATATTAAGCGCTCTTTAAGCGTATTAATAGTTATATTATCTCTAATAATAATCCTTACTTTCTTAATAATATACATACATATTAGTTCTTATAACTTAGGTTACTACTAACATACTACTAGCGCTTAATACACGTAAAACGCAAACTTTATAACGCACTCCTATCTATAAAAAACGCTAATAAGTATAGCTAGGCTAGATAAGCGAGGCTAACCATAGAGGTTATATAAGAGGCTAATTCTAATAAGAGAATTACTATATTACTACTAAGCGACACTATTAATCTAGAAGTCTAGATTAATATCTCTAATAGCTTATGCTTTATTATGCAAAACCTTCCCTTAGTAAGTTTTCTAATATTCTTACTTATAGCCTCGCTAACTTACTAGTAGCTTACTACACATATGCCTACACTTCCCGCCTATGTTAGGCTATTAGACCTTCTAGGTAAGCTTTGTATATATATATATAGGGAGGGGGATTCCTCTAATAATAAGGATAAATCCCCTACCTAAGACCTTACTACTAACCTAGCGCTTAGGAATAAAAATAATAATGCTAGGGGGCCAGGGCCTAACGTGCATATAGAGTAAACAGTGCTAGGTAGCTGTGAGGTGGATTATCTAAGAAATTATCTATGTTTTTATGTTGCTATTACTATCTAATCTCTACTAAATATACCTCTGTGTCCACAAACTAGCTGCTTAGTTACTGCTTATAATTATTAATAATATCTATTATAATAAAATCTCTTTTCTTTACCTATAAATTCTCTAAAGCATTATAGCCCTTCTATTTAACTAGGTATTTCTAATGTCTCCTATTATAATAATATAAGATAATTCTTTTAACCTTAAACTCCTGTTTATTATCTGCAATATTATCTCGTAGCAAGAACGCGTCTTCCACACTAGTTAAGTCCCCTACAAACGGTTTAAGGTTAGTAATATTAAAGATATTATATAGTTATGTTTTAGGTAGTAGCTTTAATTAGTATACTAATCCGTGAGTTTTAATTACCTTTTTAATCTTATAAGGGCCTAGGTACTTTACACTTAGCTTCCTGCTAGGTTACTATAGGTTAATATTCTTTATAGATAATAAAATATAGTTACCTACTCTAAACTTTATTAGAGTCCGCTTCTTATTATAGTGCTTTATGTATTAGGTTTATAAGTTGCTTAGAAGCTACTTAATTACTATGTGTCTATTTCTTAGCATAACTACTTAAGTTTTTGCCTAGTTATTTACTACTAGAATATCTGTAACTGCTTGTTGCGGCCTCTAGGGTTATAACCTTGTAGCGCCTCTACTAGGGTGTAGCTATAAGTTAAGTGAACGCTTATATTATACGCGAACTATGCTATTAATAAGTTATCTACCTAGTTAGTCTAATTAAAGCAAGTAAAAGCTCTTAGATAATGCTCTAAAACTTAGTTTAGATGTTCTATTTACCTATCTATTTGCGGGTAAAACGCGGTGCTTAGTTGCTGCTTAGTAGTAATAAGGTAGTAGAAGGTTATCTAAAACCCGCTAGTGAATATTAAACCACAGTTTATAATAATACCTTCTAGGGCACTGTAGTCCTTAAAAACATATTCTAGAAATACAGTAGCTAACCCATTGCTAGTTAGTTATGTTAAAACAGGGATGTAAATACTATATTTCGTGAAATAGTCCACAATAACTAAGATCGTATTATAAGTCTAATTTACGTCTCTTATAGGTGGTAGCCCTATAATAAAGTCTATTAATAATTCTTAAAAAGGCTAATTAGGCACTAGTAGCGCTACTAGCTTACCATAAGGTTTATAGTGTCTTAGCTTTGAAGTCTAATAGCTTACGTAAGTCCGCATATGTAACTTAGTGTCTTTCTTTATTAATAGCTAGTAATACTAGTTTATAATATAATAAAGGGTCCTACTAACTCCCTAGTAGCCTGCTACTAGGTTGTTATAGGTAAGTAATAAAATTTCCTTTCTTATACTAACTAGAATAAAAACTTAATTCTTAAATATTAATAGCTTAGAGGGCCTAACGGACTATGTCTATGACACTTCTAGGTTACTACTTTTAAGTAGCTTTCTATAACCTATAGCAAAGTTATTACCTTACTATACTTAGAATAACGTAACTTAAATTAAAGCCTTTAATTCTGCATATATAGAATAAGCGTTATATATAAACTTAAAAGAGGTTTACTAGACTACTTGTATTCTTACTATAATATTACTATAAGTAGCTAGCTTATAGTATGCCTATGGACTTACAGACAAATTACAAATAAGTAATGTTTTAAAGGGGCGCCCACGCTACTTACTAGCTACTAACCTAGCCAGACTCCTAACCTATAGGCTTACTAGACTTATAGAAACATTAATAAATATAGACAAGGTATAACCTTACTACTTAGAATTAATAGACCTAGTCTGCGTACTATTACTAGGCTTTGCTAGACTATTAGGTTTCTTAATAATATAATTAAGTTATAACTTCTTAAAACCCTAGAGGCTAGTAAGGCTATTATAGCGTCTTCGCAACAAAATATTAGCTACGCTAAGTAATATAATATTAGAACCTACAATAGCACTATTATTAACTTAGTGTTCCTATTACTTAGTATTATTAAATTTAGATAAGAAGTTAGGTAGCTACGAGGTTAATGCCTCTGCCTTATGCTTCTTGCTAATATAATCTACTCTTCTTAATAGGGTATTAGCAGGGTTTAACTTACTTATATAATATTTAATCCTAAAATTAAACAGACAGAGCTTGTCTAACGCTATTACCTACTTGCTAGTTAGCTTTGGCTTTATAGCTAGATACTTATGGTTTAGATAGTCTATAATAACTATAATCTAATAAGAAGAATACGTAAGGTAGTGTCTCTAGGCCTAAAATACCTCTTAGATTACTAATAACTTAGCATTAGGTGTTAAGTAGCGAAGTTTAATATTAGTTAACTTCCTTAAAAAATACACTACTAGGTACTAGCTACCTAGCACTAACATTATAAGTATAGCTCTAATCACATAACTAGATATGTCTATCTTTACTCTTAGTGGGTAAAGTAGGTTAAAATGTACTAAAATCAGCGCCTCTTAAAACTTTTTTTAAAGTTCTCTAAACACTACTAGTTCACTAGGTTCTAGCTTAAACTCTACTAGCTAATTACCTTTTAAACAGTCTGTTAGCAAGACTACTACCTTACTATACTATTTTATAAAGTATTAGTAAAAACCTATAAACCTAAGGAATAATTAAATATTAAACACGCTACGGGGTATTAGCTAGGTTATAATAGCTTTAACCCGCAATAGTTCTATCTTAATGCCCTTTTTAGATACGATAAAACCTAGGAATTTTACCTACCTAATAGAAAATTAGCACTTTTTAAGGTTAACGTAAAGGTCCGCGTCTTGAAGTTACTCTAGCATGCTTTTAACATGCTCTGTATATCTTATGGGGTCGCTACTATATATTAGGATGTTATTAAGGTAGATAATACAAAAAATTTTTATAAGTCCCTTAAGGGCATTGTTAATATATTCCTAAAAAGTAGCTAGCGTGTTTACTAATCTAAATAGTATTATAAGATATTCGAAGTGGCTATAGTAGCACCGGAAGGCTATCTTCCACTTATTACCCTCGCGGATATATAGCTAGTGGTATGCCTCTTAAAGATCTAGCAATGTAAAAACCTTTGCGCCTGCTAATTAATTAAGGATTTTAGAGATTAATAGCAAAGGGGCCTTGTTTTTAACTATAATCCTATTAAGGCCCCTATAATCTACATAAAGCCTTAATTTCCCTGATTTTTTTGGAACAAATAAAATCAGGGCTCTAGCTAGACTAGTTAATCTTCTAATCCACCCTTTTTCCTACGCACTTGCTAAGTACTCCCTAAGCACTTCTAGCTCTTTTTTAGCTAGATTATATATAGGTCCCTAGGGTGGTTGTTTCCCCTCTTCTAATTTAATTACATAAGTGTAGCTACCTAATTCTAGGAGCTTGCTAGCTAGATCTTTTAAAAACATATCTGCAAATTCTACGTACTCTTCTAGGATTTGCTATTAGGTTATGTTACTGTCTATCTCTTGTGTAGTTACTACTAACTCCTTATAGTATACTACCTAAAGCGCTATTACGCTTCTTAGTTTTTTCTTTTTTAGGGGATAGGCATGTTCTACCACTATTGCTGTGGCTACGCTACGACCTTAGTTGTCGTTTGCTATGTTGTCTGCTAGGAGCATCCCCTCTCCCGTATTAGTAATGTAGCAGCTAATTCGACAGACCTTTATATAGCCTATGCTGTCTTTTACTTTGATTAGCCTACGTAGGATTCCTTTGTGTAGGATTTCGTCCTTGCTTGTGCTTTCTAGTGTTATCTCTGTTTTTTCTATGTTTTTCTAATCCTATTTTAATAATAATTTAGGGTAAATTATTAAATACTCTGCGCCTATATTAAACAGCGCTAGCATAGCTAACTAGCGGTTATCTTGCTGTAAGGACACCTGTATTCTTATTCTCTTATTTATAGGTTTCTCCGTAGTAAGACTATTGTCCTAGGCCTATGCTAATCTGATTAGAATCTTATTAGGGTCTAAGGTCTTATTACTACTATCCTTATGCTTCTTAGTTATATGCCTGCTACTTTTATAAATTAAGTAGTCTATTGCTTTGCATTTATTTGCACTATATCCAGGACTACTATACTTATAGCACTTAAACAGCCTTTAACCTATACTTAGTTACTATAAACTTTACTATAAGTTATCTACAAGGGAGCTAAAGTGTTATCTCTTTCTCTTACCTTCTTTATTATTATGGTTTCTATTATGATTATTTAACATAGATATTATTATAACTTTAGCTTTTTTACCTTAACCCTATAGGTAGCTCTAAGACATTAGGAACTCCTAGCTAACTATATACTTCCTTATAGTGTTATTTAGGCTATTTAGGAAAATTACTATCCTTAAGCGCGTAGGGATTTAGTTAGGTAATTTAGCTTTTACCTTAGTCTAAAGTCTTAAGAAGGATTAGAAAGACTAATTATCCTTTTACCTTAGATTTAGTAGTGTCCTAGTAGCTTCTAAGCACTTTATATCTTTGTTTATTACTCTAGAGTTTAACTAGGATATAAACTTGTCCTAGGAGTAAGCTAAGTAGTTAACTAACTTATTTACTATTATGTAATATATTTATTATTACTTTATATTATTAGCTAGGTAGCTACTAGTATATACTACCTTAGTTCTATTATCCTAAAAGGTTCTTAGATTTAACTAGAATAATATATTTAAATCCACTAGGTATGCCTATAAATTCTTATAGGTATTACCTTTATACATAGGCACTTTATACTATATCTTTACAAAGCTCTATAGGTATGCACTTGTTACGAAGTTAGGGTTAGGTAGGAAGGCTAGGAATAAGGGATTAATTAGTGTAACTATCTAAGGGGTAATTATAGGTCCTCTGCCTAATCTAGCTAATTATAGGTCTGCCTTAATTTCTTTAAGCTACGCTTTTATATTTATAATGTCCTGCCTTATACAGGCGTAACGTAGCTAAGCTTATGCGACCTTATAGCGCCATTCTAGCTTATCTAGATTATTATTATTTCTAGATTTAGTATTGCTATATTAATTAGGGTTAGGTAGTGTCTATTACACCCTTTCTTTATTAGGCCCTAAGGTTAGGGTGTGTAAGTCGCTCCCTAGGCGCTATAGGTTTGCATCTCCCTCACTAGGTGGTGTAAGTACAGGTATGTTTTAAGTAGACATTCTATAGCTTCTTTACATTTAAACCTAGCTAACAGTTTATTTTCCCTAAAGGGTTTAAGAGTTTAACTTATTACAACTAGATTAGGGAGATATAAATAAAGTAAAGGCTAAGGTTCTTGGTTATAGCTAGAGAGCTACTACTTAGGGGTAGGTGCATAAAGGTCTTAAACTCTAACCTCCTATATACCTTATAGGCAGTCCTTATCTAAATACCCTACTACATATACGTGACTATCTAATAGCTACTTAGTCATCCGCACGACCCAAGGCTTATCCAAGGGTTCCATTATGTGACCACTCTGTCCCTAGCTCCCTAGCCTCCGTGCTCCTGACATAAGTATACTATTAGATAGCACTATATTAAATATATAAATACTTATATAATAAGTATAATCTAGGCTATTACCTATAATATAAATACTAAGTAAGTAAGAGGTATATATAAGTTTTATAAATACTATATATATACTAATAATAAATAAGTCTTAGAGATTACTTATATAAGTAGTATTTAAATTTTATATAGTAGGAGTATTTAGAGTATTTATTAATCTTTTACTATATTTATATTAAGTATAATTAGTAAAAGTCTAACTAAGATATACCTAATAAGAAATTTATTATACCTTTTCTTAATATATTATCTTAAGAGAAATATAAAGAGTATATTAAATACTTATATAATATATATTTAAACTATAAGAAGTAGTTTAATACTAAGCTTATCTCTTAGATAATAGCTAGATTAGTACTAGCTATATTTAAAGTAAAACCTAAATAAAGAATATATATAGTAAAAAACACTAATATAAAGAAAAGTAGTTATTAGGAAGATTATATATTTACTAGAATATAAGTATCTCTTTTAGTAGTAATTCTTAAGTATAACTTTAATATTCCTTTTACTATATATATACTAATTATTGTCATGACTAGATTAGGGAGATATTAATAGAGTAAAGGCTAAGGTTCTTAGTTATAGCTAGAGAGCTATTACTTAGGGGTAGGTATATAAAGGTCTTAAACTCTAACCTCTTATATACCTTATAGGTAGTCCTTATCTAAATACCCTACTATATATATATAGCTATTTAGTAGCTACTTAGTTATTTATATAACCTAAGGCTTATCTAAGGGTTTTATTATATAATTACTTTATCCTTAGCTCCCTAGCCTTTATACTCCTAATATACTACCTCCCTAATATATAATTATTCTTAATTAAAAAAGGAGCTACTTAGCTACTATAAGTATACTATATATAACTTATAATAATAATTAATATTATTAGTAATTATAATAGTATATAAGTATTATATTTACTTAGAATAAGAGATAAATATTATTAGGTTATAAGTAATCTTTACCTTACCCTTTAATTCTAAATAGCTATATAGTTATTACTTTAGTATAGTAATATATATATCTCTATATAATAGGATATTAATACTAAGTAAGCAGACTACTTATATTAAATTTTATAATTAGTTTAAATAAATAAGGTACTATATACTATTTAAAATAAATAAGTTCTTATCTAATATTAGGGATATTATATTAATCTTACTATAGGTTTATAGCTAGTATATATATTTACTAGTAGTAGCTATAACTATAAATATTATAATTCCTAGATTAGCTATATATAGTATATAAATTACTTAGGGGTCTAAGGCTAATATAAAAAGGCTTACTTTTCCTTACTTTTATATATTCCTTTTCTTTATATTCTCCTTTAATATTATAAGTTACCCTTACTTATAAGCTAGTAGCTTTATAGCTTTTATTATAGTAATTACTAATATCCTATAGTATTATTTTATTATCTATATTTAATCTTACTTAAATACCTAATCCCTTTTAAATACTGGAATATTAGTTACTTTACCTTTTATACTTATATTCTTATAGTATATTACTACTAACTTACTAATAGTAAATTATATCTAAGTAGTATAGTACTCTTACTTTATTTAATTCTTTAATAACTAAGAAAACTACTTAGATATCTCCTTAAAAATCTCCTAAGAAGTAAATAGCTTTAAAAATTTTAATATAAGTATAGTATCTTTAACCCCTAGTATATACCTTACTAACTTATAGCTAGTAGTATTAGTAGTATAAAAATTCCTTATATATATTATATATAGTAAGTAGTAATATAAGCTATTACCCTTAAAAATAGTAATAGTATAGTTTTATAGTATATTATAAAAGGTAAATTTACTTTAACTAAGTATATTAACTCCTTAAGTATAACTTTACTACTACCTTACTATATACTACTACTAACTTATATAAGTAACTTAATAAAATACACTTATTATATATAAAATAATAAAAACTACTTAGGGATATATCTTCCCTTTTCTTACTACTTATATATATACTAATATATTACTAATACTTTACTTACTTTATAAAATTATATTAAGCGCTTTTTAAGTATATTAATAGTTATATTATCTCTAATAATAATCCTTACTTCCTTAATAATATATATATTTCTTATAACTTTAGTTATTACTAATATATTACTAGTGCTTAATATATATAAAATATAAACTTTATAATATACTTTTATTTATAAAAAATACTAATAAGTATAACTAGGCTAAATAAGTAAGGCTAACTATAAAGGTTATATAAAAAGCTAATATTAATAAGTAAATTACTATATTACTACTAAGTAATACTATTAATTTAAAAGTCTAGATTAATATCTTTAATAGCTTATACTTTATTATATAAAACTTTCCCTTAGTAAGTTTACTAATATTCTTATTTATAGCCTTACTAACTTACTAGTAGCTTACTATATATATACCTATACTTCTTATTTATATTAGGCTATTAGACCTTTTAAGTAAGCTTTATATATATATATATAAGAAAAGGGATTTCTTTAATAATAAGAATAAATCCTTTTCCTAAGGCCTTATTATTAACCTAGTGCCTAGAAATAAAGATAAGAATACTAGGGGGCTAGGGCCTAATATATATATAAAGTAAATAATACTAGGTAATTATAAGGTAAATTATCTAAGAAATTATCTTTATTTTTTTATATATATTACTATTACTATTTAATCTTTACTAAATATACCTTTATATTTATGAACTAACTACTTAGTTATTACTTATAATTATTAATAATATTTATTATAATAAAATCTTTTTTCTTTACTTATAAATTCTTTAAAGTATTATAGCTTTTTTATTTAACTAGGTATTTCTAATATCTCTTATTATAATAATATAAGATAATTTTTTTAACCTTAAACTCTTATTTATTATTTATAATATTATCTTATAATAAGAATATATCTTTTATACTAGTTAAGTCCCTTATAAATAGTTTAAGATTAGTAATATTAAAGATATTATATAGTTATATTTTAAGTAATAGCTTTAATTAGTATACTAATTTATAAGTTTTAATTACGTTTTTAATCTTATAAAAGCCTAAGTACTTTATACTTAGCTTCTTACTAAGTTACTATAAGTTAATATTCTTTATAAATAATAAAATATAATTACTTACTTTAAACTTTATTAGAGTTTACTTCTTATTATAATACTTTATATACTAAGTTTATAAGTTACTTAGAAGTTACTTAATTACTATATATTTATCTCTTAGTATAATTACTTAAGTTTTTACTTAGTTATTTACTACTAAAATACTTATAATTACTTATTATAAGCCTTTAGGGTTATAACCTTATAGTACCTTTACTAGGGTATAGCTATAAGTTAAGTAAATACTTATATTATATATAAACTATACTATTAATAAGTTATTTACTTAGTTAGTCTAATTAAAGTAAGTAAAAGCTTTTAAATAATACTTTAAAACTTAGTTTAAATATTTTATTTACTTATTTATTTATAAGTAAAATATAATACTTAGTTATTACTTAGTAGTAATAAGGTAGTAAAAGGTTATCTAAAACCTACTAGTAAATATTAAATTATAGTCTATAATAATACCTTTTAGGGTATTATAGTCCTTAAAAATATATTCTAGGAATATAATAGCTAACTTATTACTAGTTAGTTATATTAAAATAGGGATATAAATACTATATTTTATAAAATAGTTTATAATAACTAAGATTATATTATAAGTCTAATTTATATCTTTTATAAGTAGTAGCCTTATAATAAAGTCTATTAATAATTCTTAAAAAAGCTAATTAAGCACTAGTAATACTACTAGCTTACTATAAGGTTTATAATACCTTAGCTTTAAAGTCTAATAGCTTATATAAGTTTATATATATAACTTAGTGTCTTTCTTTATTAATAGCTAGTAATACTAGTTTATAATATAATAAAAGGTCTTACTAACTCCTTAGTAGCTTACTATTAGGTTATTATAAGTAAGTAGTAAAATTTCCTTTTTTATACTAACTAGAATAAAAACTTAATTCTTAAATATTAATAGCTTAAAAGGCCTAATAAACTATATTTATAATACTTCTAGGTTACTACTCTTAAGTAACTTTTTATAACTTATAGTAAAGTTATTACCTTACTATACTTAGAATAATATAACTTAAATTAAAGTCTTTAATTTTATATATATAAAATAAGTATTATATATAAACTTAGAAGAGATTTACTAGATTACTTATATTTTTACTATAATACTACTATAAGTAGCTAGCTTATAGTATACTTATAGATTTATAAATAAATTATAAATAAGTAATATTTTAAAGAGGTACTTATACTACTTACTAGCTACTAACCTAGCTAGACTCCTAATCTATAAGCTTACTAGACTTATAAAAATATTAATAAATATAAATAAGGTATAACCTTATTACTTAGAATTAATAAACCTAGTTTATATACTATTACTAGGCTTTACTAGACTATTAAGTTTCTTAATAATATAATTAAGTTATAACTTCTTAAAACCCTAAAGGCTAGTAAAGCTATTATAGTATTTTTATAATAAAATATTAGCTATACTAAGTAATATAATACTAAAACCTATAATAATACTATTATTAATATAGTATTCTTATTACTTAGTATTATTAAATTTAAATAAGAAGTTAGGTAGCTATAAGGTTAATACCTTTATCCTATACTTCTTACTAATATAATTTACTCTTTTTAATAAGGTATTAGTAAGGTTTAACTTACTTATATAATATTTAATTCTAAAATTAAATAAATAAAGCTTATTTAATACTATTACTTACTTACTAGTTAGCTTTAGCTTTATAGCTAAATACTTATAGTTTAGATAGTCTATAATAACTATAATCTAATAAGTTAAATATATAAGGTAATATCTTTAGGCTTAAAATACCTCTTAGATTACTAATAACTTAGTATTAGGTATTAAGTAATAAAGTTTAATATTAGTTAACTTTCTTAAAAAAATATACTACTAGGTACTAGTTATCTAATACTAATATTATAAGTATAGCTTTAATTATATAACTAGATATATTTATTTTTACTCTTAGTAAGTAAAGTAAGTTAAAATACACTAAAATTAGTACTTCTTAAAACTTCTTTTAAAGTTCTTTAAATACTACTAGTTTACTAAGTTTTAGCTTAAACTTTACTAGCTAATTACCTTTTAAATAGTTTATTAATAAGACTATTACTTTACTATATTATTTTATAAAGTATTAGTAAAACCTTATAAACCTAAGGAATAATTAAATATTAAATATACTATAAGGTATTAGCTAGGTTATAATAGCTTTAACTTATAATAGTTTTATTTTAATACCCTTTTTAAATATAATAAAACCTAGGAATTTTACTTACCTAATAGAAAATTAGCACTTTTTAAGGTTAATATAAAGGTTTATATCTTAAAGTTACTCTAGTATACTTTTAATATACTCTATATATTTTATAGGGTTATTACTATATATTAGGATATTATTAAGGTAAATAATATAAAATTTATTTATAAGTTCCTTAAGGGTATTATTAATATATTCCTAAAAAATAGCTAGTATATTTACTAATCTAAATAGTATTATAAGATATTTAAAGTAGCTATAGTAGTATTAAAAGGCTATTTTTTACTTATTACCCTTATAAATATATAGCTAATAGTATGCTTCTTAAAGATTAAGTAATATAAAAACCTTTATACTTACTAATTAATTAAGGATTTTAGAGATTAGTAATAAAAGAGCCTTATTTTTAATAATAATTTTATTAAGACCTTTATAATTTATATAAAGCCTTAATTTCCCTAATTTTTTTAGAATAAATAAAATTAAGGCTTTAGCTAAACTAGTTAATCTTTTAATTTACCTTTTTTTCTATATACTTACTAAGTACTCCTTAAGTACTTCTAGCTGTTTCTTAACTAGATTATATATAAGTCCTTAGGGTAGTTATTTTCTTTTTTCTAATTTAATTATATAAGTATAGCTACTTAATTCTAGGAGCTTACTAGCTAGATTTTTTAAAAATATATTTATAAATTCTATATACTTTTCTAGGATTTACTATTAGGTTATATTACTATTTATCTCTTATATAGTTATTACTAACTTCTTATAGTATACTACCTAGAGTATTATTATACTTCTTAGTTTTTCTTTTTTAAGAAATAAGTATACTTTATTATTATTACTATAGCTATACTATAACTTAGGTTATTACTTACTATATTATTTACTAATAAATCTTTATTAGTTTTTCTTTTTTTTTCTTAGGCTTAATTACCTTAATCTTTAGTAATATTAATAATAGTATAATAAATAACTATTTTACTACCTTATATAGTTATTACTTTCTTATAATAAGTATAATATAGTTCTTAGTTATTAGGAATCTCTAAAAGCTTTACTTTTAATCTATTATTATAGGTTTATACTCTAAGGTCTAATTTATACCTAGGAGTATTTCCTTTTTTATATTAGTAATATAGTAACTAATTTAATATACCTTTATATAGCTTATACTATCTTTTATCTTAATTAGCTTATATAGAATTTCTTTATATAGGATTTTATTCTTACTTATACTTTTTAGTATTATCTTTATTTTTTTATTTTTTTTTATTCTTTTAATTCTATTTTAATAATAATTTAAGGTAAATTATTAAATACTTTATACTTATATTAAATAACACTAGTATAGCTAACTAGTAATTATCTTACTATAAGAATACTTATATTTTTATTCTCTTATTTATAAGTTTTTTTATAGTAAGACTATTATTCTAGGCCTATACTAATCTAATTAAAATCTTATTAAGGTTTAAGGTCTTATTATTACTATTCTTATACTTCTTAGTAATATACTTATTATTTTTATAGATTAAGTAATTTACTACTTTATATTTATTTATACTATATTTAGAACTACTATATTTATAATACTTAAATAGCTTTTAACTTATACTTAGTTATTATAAACTTTATTATAAGTTATTTATAAGAAAGCTAAAGTATTATCTTTTTTTTTTACTTTCTTTATTATTATAGTTTTTATTATAATTATTTAATATAAATATTATTATAACTTTAGCCTTTTTATCTTAACCTTATAAGTAACTCTAAGATATTAGAAACTCCTAGCTAACTATATACTTTCTTATAGTATTATTTAGGCTATTTAGGAAAATTACTATTCTTAAGTATATAAGGATTTAGTTAGGTAATTTAGCTTTTACTTTAGTTTAAAGTCTTAAGAAAGATTAAAAAAACTAATTATTCTTTTATCTTAGATTTAGTAATATTTTAATAGCTTTTAAGTACCTTATATCTTTATTTATTACTTTAGAGTTTAACTAGAATATAAATTTATCCTAGGAGTAAGCTAAGTAGTTAACTAATCTATTTATTATTATATAATATATTTATTATTACTTTATATTATTAGCTAGGTAGCTACTAGTATATATTACCTTAGTTTTATTATTATAAAAGATTCTTAGATTTAACTAGAATAATATATTTAAATCTACTAGGTATACTTATAAATTCTTATAAGTATTACCTTTATATATAAGTACTTTATACTATATCTTTATAAAGCTTTATAAGTATATACTTACTATAAAGTTAGGGTTAGGTAAGAAAGCTAGGAATAAGGGATTAATTACTATAACTATCTAAGGGGTAATTATAAGTTCTTTACCTAATTTAGCTAATTATAGGTTTACCTTAATTTCTTTAAGCTATACTTTTATATTTATAATATCCTACTTTATATAGGTATATTATAGCTAAGCTTATATAACCTTATAGTACTATTCTAGCTTATCTAGATTATTATTATTTCTAGATTTAGTATTATTATATTAATTAAGGCTAAATAGTATTTATTATACCCTTTCTTTATTAAGCTTTAAGGTTAGGGTATATAGGTTACTTTTTAGGTATTATAGGTTTATATTTTCCTTACTAGGTAGTGTAAGTATAAGTATATTTTAAGTAAATATTTTATAGTTTTTTTATATTTAAACCTAGCTAATAGTTTATTTTCCCTAAAGGGTTTAAGAGTTTAACTTATTATAACTAGATTAGGAAGATATTAATAAAGTAAAGGCTAAGGTTCTTAGTTATAGCTAGAGAGCTATTACTTAGGGGTAAGTATATAAAGGTCTTAAACTCTAACCTCCTATATACTTTATAGGTAGTTCTTATCTAAATACCTTACTATATATATATAGCTATCTAGTAACTACTTAGTTATTTACATAACCTAAGGCTTATCTAAGGGTTTTATTATATAACCACTCTATCCCTAGCTCCCTAGCCTCCGTGCTCCTAATAGTATTATAAGGGAAGAGTATAGCTACTTAGTAAAGTAAATATTAAGATTAAAAAGAAAATTATAAGTAAAAAGTATATACTATATATATATAATATATATAGTATATACTTATATTACTAATAGTGTAATTTACTACTAGGTATTATTTAATAGCTAGTGTAATATATAATATCTTTATAAGCCTAGGTATATTACTTTATTATATATTATATATATATACTTATTAATTTATTTATAAATTAGGCCTTAAGATATTCTTACTATAGAAGTTTATAAATAAACTTAAGCTTATTATATAAGTTATAAGTATACTATATATAAGATATAATTAATATATAATACTTAATAAGGAATAAGATAGTATATTTAAGCTTAAATATAGCTTTTTATTTTACTAGGCTAGTTATATTACTAGGAAATAAAATTTATAACTATTATAAAAAAGTAATAATTATCTAAGTATATATAGTTAAAGTAGGAGTTTTATAAAGAATAGCTTTTAGCTTACTAATAACTAAGAGGTATAATATATAGTAAATATATACCTAATATATTTACTAAGAATATACTTAAAGTACTTTATTTTCTATATCCTAAAAGAAAGCTTTTATATTATAAAAGCTAACTTAATAAAAGGTATAAAAAAATACTAGAATATAAAAGGTAAAGTAAGGTATATAGTATACTATATATTATACTAGTTAAACTATAAGGTAGCCTTTTTATATACTTATTTCTTTTTTTTTAAGCTTCTTTATATTATTAGTATACTATTATAGCTATTAAAACTATATATATACCTTATTTAGTCTTTTATATTTCTCCTTAAGTGCTTTAATCTCTTAATAAGCCTTATTAAGCCTTAAGTTATTTTTAAGCTTTATTTTCTTTTTATATATATATTATATAGCTTTATTAGTTAAGCTTCCTATATTATTACTATATATAGCTAATTATTATTACTTATAGGATTAAGTATTATTATTACTTATATTAGAGGTAAAGTCTAAGGTTAAGTTAAAGTAATCCTAGAAAAGTTAGTATATAATATTAATATAAGACTAATATAAACTTACTTTTTTAACCTCCTTCTTCTTAATTATTAGTATATATAAGCAGGAGACTATTAGTATATATAGGTAGGAGCTAATAAAAATAATATTACTATTACTCTTATTATTTACTTCCTTATTATCTTCTATATAAAGCTTATATTATTTAAGTTACTCTTATTCTTAGTGTAAAAGTAAAAGTTAAATAGGAATTAGTATTAGGAAAGGGCTTAAGCTTTATTATATATATTATATATTAGGTAAGGTACTTAGGGAATATATAGTAAATCTATTTCTACTAGGTATAAGTAAATTATAGGGGTTTTAAGAATTCTAAGGAAAACTAGTATTTTTTTCCTTTCTTAAAGCTTATCTTTAGTATGTTTTCTCCTTCCTAATAAGTGTATTACTTATATAACTTTTATAAAAATAATCTCTCTAAGTAGGATTAACACCCTTATTAGCCCTAATTTATACCTTAAGGTATTTAGATAAGGACTACTTATAAGGTATATAGAAGGTTAGAGTTTAAGACCTTTATATACTTACCTCTAAGTAGTAACTCTTTAGCTATAACTAAGAACCTTAGCCTTTACTTTATTAATATTTTCTTAATTTAGTTATAATAAGTTAAACTCTTAAACTCTTTAAGGAAAATAAACTATTAGCTAAGTTTAAATATAAAGAAGCTATAGAATATTTACTTAAAATATACTTATACTTACACTACCTAGTAAAGGAGATATAAACCTATAATACCTACGGAGTAACTTATATACCCTAACCTTAAAGCTTAATAAAGAAAGGGTATAATAAATACTACCTAGCCCTAATTAATATAGTAATACTAAATCTAGAAATAATAATAATTTAGATAAGCTAAAATAATACTATAAGGTTATATAAGCTTAGCTATAATATACTTATATAAGATAAAATATTATAAATATAAAAGTATAGCTTAAAGAAATTAAGGTAAACCTATAATTAGCTAGATTAAGTAAAAAACTTATAATTACCCCTTAGATAATTATACTAATTAATCCCTTATTCCTAGCCTTCTTACCTAACCTTAACTTTATAGTAAGTATATACTTATAAAGCTTTATAAAGATATAGTATAAAGTACTTATATATAAAGGTAATACCTATAAGAATCTATAAGTATACCTAGTAAATTTAAATATATTATTTTAGTTAAATCTAAGAACCTTTTATAATAATAAAACTAAGGTAATATATACTAGTAGCTACCTAGCTAATAATATAAAGTAATAATAAATATATTATACAATAGTAAATAAGTTAGTTAACTACTTAGCTTACTCCTAGGATAAATTTATATTTTAGTTAAACTTTAAAGTAATAAATAAAGATATAAAGTACTTAAAAGCTACTAAAATACTACTAAATCTAAAATAAAAAGATAATTAGTTTTTTTTAATTTTTCTTAAGACTTTAAACTAAAGTAAAAGCTAAATTACTTAACTAAATCCTTATATACTTAAGGATAGTAATTTTTCTAAATAGCCTAAATAATACTATAAGGAAGTATATAGTTAGCTAGGAGTTCCTAATATCTTAAAGCTATTTATAGGGTTAAGGTAAAAAGGCTAAAGTTATAATAATATTTATATTAAATAATTATAATAAAAACTATAATAATAAAAAGGATAAAAAAAAGAAATAATACTTTAGCTTTCTTATAAATAACTTATAGTAAAGTTTATAGTAACTAAGTATAAGTTAAAAGCTATTTAAGTATTATAAATATAGTAGTTCTAAATATAATATAAATAAATATAAAGTAGTAAATTACTTAATCTATAAAAATAATAAGTATATTACTAAGAAGTATAAGAATAATAGTAATAAGACCTTAAACTTTAATAAGATTTTAATTAGATTAGTATAAGCCTAGAATAATAGTCTTACTATAAAGAAACTTATAAATAAGAGAATAAGAATATAAGTATTCTTATAGTAAGATAATTACTAGTTAGCTATATTAGTGTTATTTAATATAAGTATAAAGTATTTAATAATTTACCTTAAATTATTATTAAAAAAAAATTAAAAGAATAAAAAAAAAATAAAGATAATACTAAAAAGTATAAGTAAGAATGAAATCCTATATAAAGAAATCCTATATAAGCTAATTAAGATAAAAGATAGTATAAGCTATATAAAGGTTTATTAAATTAGCTACTATATTACTAATATAAAAAAGGGAATACTCCTAGGTATAAATTAGACCTTAAAGTATAAACCTATAATAATAAATTAAAAGTAAAGCTTTTAAAGATTCCTAATAACTAAGAATTATATTATACTTATTATAAGAAAGTAATAATTATATAAGGTAGTAAAATAGTTATTTATTATACTATTACTAATATTACTAAAGATTAAGGTAATTAAGCCTAAGGAAAAAAAAAGAAAAACTAATAAAGATTTATTAGTAAATAATATAGTAAGTAATAACCTAGGTTATAGTATAGCTATAGTAATAGTAATAAAGTATACTTATTTCTTAAAAAAGAAAAAAACTAAAAAGTATAATAATACTTTAGGTAATATACTATAAAGAGTTAGTAATAACTATATAAGAGATAAATAGTAATATAACCTAATAGTAAATCCTAGAAAAGTATATAGAATTTATAGATATATTTTTAAAAGATTTAGCTAGTAAGCTCTTAGAATTAAGTAGCTATACTTATATAATTAAATTAGAAAAAAGAAAATAATTATCTTAAGGACTTATATATAATCTAGTTAAAAAAGAGCTAGAAGTACTTAAGGAGTACTTAGTAAGTATATAGGAAAAAAGGTAAATTAAAAGATTAACTAGTCTAGCTAAAGCCTTAATTTTATTTATTCTAAAAAAATTAGGGAAATTAAGGCTTTATATAAATTATAAAGGCCTTAATAAAATTAATATTAAAAATAAGGCTTTTTTATTACTAATCTCTAAAATCCTTAATTAATTAGTAAGTATAAAGGTTTTTATATTACTTAATCTTTAAGTATATTACTAGCTATATATTTATAAGGGTAATAAGTAAAAAATAGCCTTCTAATACTACTATAGCTACTTTAAATATCTTATAATACTATTTAGATTAGTAAATATACTAGCTATTTTTTAGGAATATATTAATAATACTCTTAAGGAACTTATAGATAAATTTTATATTATTTACCTTAATAATATTCTAATATATAGTAATAACCCTATAAAATATATGGAGTATATTAAAAGTATACTAGAGTAACTTTAAGATATAAACCTTTATATTAACCTTAAAAAGTACTAATTTTCTATTAGGTAAGTAAAATTCCTAGGTTTTATTATATTTAAAAAAGGTATTAAGATAAAACTATTATAGGTTAAAGCTATTATAACCTAGCTAATACCCTATAGTATATTTAATATTTAATTATTTCTTAGGTTTATAAGGTTTTACTAATACTTTATAAAATAGTATAATAAGGTAGTAATCTTACTAATAAACTATTTAAAAAGTAATTAGCTAGTAAAGTTTAAGCTAAAACCTAGTAAACTAGTAGTATTTAAAGAATTTTAAAAGAAGTTTTAAGAAGTACTAATTTTAATATATTTTAACTTACTTTACTTACTAAGAGTAAAAATAAATATATTTAGTTATATAATTAAAGCTATACTTATAATATTAGTACTAGGTAGCTAGTACCTAGTAGTATATTTTTTAAGAAAGTTAACTAATATTAAATTTTATTACTTAATACTTAATACTAAGTTATTAGTAATTTAAGAGGTATTTTAGGCCTAGAAATACTACTTTATATATTTAACTTATTAGATTATAGTTATTATAAACTATCTAAACTATAAGTATTTAGCTATAAAGCTAAAGCTAACTAGTAAGTAAGTAATAGTATTAAATAAGCTTTATTTATTTAATTTTAAGATTAAATATTATATAAGTAAGTTAAACCTTACTAATACCTTATTAAGAAAAGTAAATTATATTAGTAAGAAGTATAGGGTAAAGGTATTAACCTTATAGTTACCTAACTTTTTATCTAAATTTAATAATACTAAGTAATAGGAATACTATATTAATAATAATACTATTATAGGTTTTAGTATTATATTACTTAGTATAGCTAATATTTTATTATAAAAATACTATAATAGCCTTACTAGTCTTTAGGGATTTAAGAAGTTATAACTTAATTATATTATTAAGAAACCTAATAGTCTAGTAAAGCCTAGTAGTAATATATAAACTAAGTTTATTAATTCTAAGTAATAAGGTTATACCTTATCTATATTTATTAATATTTCTATAAGTCTAGTAAGCCTATAGGTTAGGAGTCTAGCTAGGTTAGGAGTCTAGCTAGGTTAGTAGCTAGTAAGTAATATAAGTATTTTTTTAAAATATTACTTATTTATAATTTATTTATAAGTCTATAAGTATACTATAAGCTAGCTACTTATAGTAATATTATAGTAAGAATATAAGTAGTCTAGTAAATCTCTTCTAAGTTTATATATAATACTTATTTTATATATATAAAATTAAAGGCTTTAATTTAAGTTATATTATTCTAAGTATAGTAAGGTAATAACTTTACTATAGGTTATAAGAAGTTACTTAAAAGTAGTAACCTAGAAGTATTATAAATATAGTTTATTAGGCTCTTTAAGCTATTAATATTTAAGAATTAAGTTTTTATTTTAATTAGTATAAGAAAGGAAATTTTACTACTTACTTATAATAACCTAGTAATAAGCTACTAAGAAATTAGTAAGACCTTTTATTATATTATAAACTAGTATTACTAGCTATTAATAAAGAAAAATACTAAGTTATATATATAAACTTATATAAGCTATTAGACTTTAAAGCTAAGGTATTATAAACCTTATAGTAAGCTAGTAATATTACTAGTACTTAATTAGCTTTTTTAAGAATTATTAATAGACTTTATTATAGGGCTACTACCTATAAGAGATATAAATTAGACTTATAATATAATCTTAGTTATTATAAACTATAGTTTAATATTTACTAATAGGTTTTAGATAACCTTTTACTACCTTATTATTACTAAGTAATAACTAAGTATTATATTTTACTTATAAATAAATAAGTAAATAAAATATTTAAACTAAGTTTTAAAGTATTATTTAAGAGCTTTTACTTACTTTAATTAGACTAATTAGGTAAATAACTTATTAATAGTATAGTTTATATATAATATAAGTATTTACTTAACTTATAGCTATACCCTAGTAAAGGTACTATAAGGTTATAACCCTAGAGGCTTATAATAAGTAATTATAAGTATTCTAATAGTAAATAACTAAGTAAAAACTTAAGTAATTATACTAAGAGATAAATATATAGTAATTAAGTAGCTTTTAAGTAACTTATAAACCTAGTATATAAAGTACTATAATAAGAAGTAAACTCTAATAAAGTTTAAAATAAGTAATTATATTTTATTATTTATAAAGAATATTAACCTATAGTAACCTAGTAAGAAGCTAAGTATAAAGTACTTAGGCCCTTATAAGATTAAAAAGGTAATTAAAACTTATAAATTAGTATACTAATTAAAGCTATTACTTAGAATATAACTATATAATATCTTTAATATTACTAACCTTAAACTATTTATAAGGAACCTAACTAGTATAGAAAATATATTCTTACTATAAGATAATATTATAGATAATAAATAGGAGTTTAAGGTTAAAAGAATTATCTTATATTATTATAATAGGAGATATTAGAAATACCTAGTTAAATAAAAAGGCTATAATACTTTAAAGAATTTATAAGTAAAGAAAAAAGATTTTATTATAATAAATATTATTAATAATTATAAGTAATAACTAAGTAGCTAGTTTATAAATATAAAGGTATATTTAGTAAAGATTAAATAGTAATAGTAATATATATATATAAAAAATAAAGATAATTTCTTAGATAATTTACCTTATAGCTACCTAGTATTATTTACTTTATATATATATTAAGCCTTAGCTCCTTAGTATTCTTATTTTTATTTCTAGGTACTAGATTAATAATAAGGCCTTAGGGAGAGGATTTATTCTTATTATTAAAGAAATCCCTTTTCTTATATATATATATATAAAGCTTACCTAGAAGGTCTAATAGCCTAATATAAATAAGAAGTATAGGTATATATATAATAAGTTACTAGTAAGTTAGTAAGGCTATAAATAAGAATATTAGTAAACTTACTAAGGGAAGGTTTTATATAATAAAGTATAAGCTATTATAGATATTAATCTAGACTTCTAGATTAATAATATTACTTAGTAGTAATATAGTAATTTACTTATTAATATTAGCCTCTTATATAATCTTTATAGTTAGCTTTACTTATCTAGCCTAGCTATACTTATTAGTATTCTTTATAAATAAAAGTTTATTATAAAGTTTATATTTTATATATATTAAGTACTAGTAGTATATTAGTAATAACTAAAGTTATAAGAAATATATATATTATTAAGGAAGTAAGGATTATTATTAGAGATAATATAACTATTAATATACTTAAAAAGCGCTTAATATAATTTTATAAAGTAAGTAAAGCACTAGTAGTATATTAGTATATATATAAGTAATAAAGAAAGGGAAGATATACCCCTAAGTAGTCTTTATTATTTTGCGTATAATAAGCGTATTTTATTAAGTTACTTACATAAGTTAGTAGTAGCATGTAGTAAGGTAGTAACGAAGTTATACTTAAGGAGTTAGCACCCTCGGGTTATGCGGATGACTAAGTAGCTGCTAGATAGCCACGTGTACGTAGTAGGGTATTTAGACAAGGACTGCCTATAAGGTATGTAAGAGGTTAGAGTTTAAGACCTTTATATACCTACCCCTAAGTAGTAGCTCTCTAGCTATAACTAAGAACCTTAGCCTTTACTCTGTTAATATCTCCCTAATCTAGTCGTGACAAATCTAGTTATATATACTTATTAATAGCTATATATATTATTTATATAAGAATACTTACACTAGTATTATCTAAAAAGCTCTTACTATATATTTTCTTACTATTATTAATAATAATATTATACCTAAGAGTAAGTTAGCCTTTATATATATAATATATATACTATAAATATACCTTATATATAAGTATTAATCTATAAAAAAAGAAGTAGCTTTAAAGAAATTAGAATTAGCCTATAATAATAGCCTAATTTAAAGAGGTTTATTACTTTAAGTATAAAGTTATTAATAAAATTAGTTACTTAAACTACTATCTTTATATATATATTATAAATAGAAGAAATAAGAGAATAAGATATAGTATATATTATATATATATTAGTTTAATTTTTTAGTGCCTTATAACTAAATAAAATACACTAAACTAACTATAAGCATATATACTATATATACTATATATATAGGTATTATATATTATTTACTTTTCTTTATATTATAATATTTTGCTTTTACTATATATAGTATAAGTAAATATACTTAACTTTAGTTAATTTCTATTAAAACTAATCTAGCTTTTTACTTAGTATAATATATATAGTATATATATTCTTATTAAAAATATACTATATAGAAATTATATAAAGTAAATTAAAGTAAATCTATATATACTATATATATATAAAGTAAGAGTTATTTAATTATTTACTATATTTCTAGCTATCTTAGTAGCTTTAGTAGCTATTTTTTTTAGCTTTCTTATTAGCCTTTTTCTTTATAGCTTTCTTAGCCTTCTCCTTCTTAGTAAGTAAGGCTTTCTATTAAGGAGTAACTATATTATTATTAGCTTTACATATATTAGATATATTAAGGTTACTTATATAGTTTATTTAGTTATACTTTTACTATATTAAAGTCTTAGAATTATATTAGTAATATATATTCCTTATAAGCCTAATATATAAACTTACTAGTAAGCTAATTCTAGCTATTAACTTAACTAGAAGTAATTTACTAATAACTCTTATTATCCTTATTATACTAAAAGATATAAGTATATTATTAATATATATTTTATATTAGTAAGATATACCTTATACTTTTCCTTAAAAACTATCTTATCTTTAATATTAAAGTACTTTACTTATATATAGTTAATACTTCTAAGATATATAAAAAAGGTTATAATATATACTAAATAATAAAATTACTACCCCTAGTATATAGTAAAATACTTATTATTTATACTATAATATTAGTTAGTATATATATTAAATATATCTTATAAATATAATATAATATATACCTTTTAGTTAAAAAACTTTATAAAAATATAGGTAAGGTTAAAATACCTTAAGGAACTAAGTCTTAGTTTAGTATATATACTATATATAAGCTTAATATATACTTACTTAAATAGCTTTTTAATAAATAATATATTATATTACTTATAGTAAAGAATTATTTAGATAAGTTTACTAATATTAAATTAGCACTAGCTATATATATTAGAAATATATATATCTTTAATTTTATATTTTTTCTTAAGATAATAATATATCTAAAAAAAGTAAGAATATACTAAATATATAATTATAATATATAATATACTTAACTTAATTTACCTTTAGGGATTATATAACTATATAAGTAGCTATTTATTTTCTTAATACTATAACTATATATTATTAATATAATATATATATATATAATAAAAGAGAATATATATAATAGTACTAAATTTTAAGAGATTAAAGCTAGTTATTTATAAAATATTAGTATTATAATATATATAGCTAGAATATTATACTTATAATTACTAAGCTTATATATAGCTACTAAAACTATAATATATTAGTAAATATATAATATATATTCTATATATATTAGCTTATCTTTAGATAAATCTTTTATATAATTAACTTATTTACTTACTCTTTATAAGTTATTATATTTATATAATATATATAAAATATATACTATAAATATAGCTAGTAATATTATTCTTATATATATCCTTAGTATTAGTTTTAGTGTTCTTAAGCTTAATACTAAAAGAAAGGCTTATATATATATATATATAATTAGTATAAGATATTTAAATAAGACTTATATATTTATTACCTTAACCCTTTAGTACCTAATAATAGTAAGGCATAATTATCTAAATATATCTTTAAATATAATTAGTATATACTATATATATATATAAATCTAGATATTGCTTACTATTAAAATAAGCATAAAAATTTTTTTTTTTAAAAACTATATAAAGTAATTAGTAAATTAAGATATTTAATAAATATAATAACTATATATAAAGTAAGAAAATTATAAGATTAAATACTAAGTATAAAAAGATAGGAGTAATAATAAAAAAGAAAGAAAAGAAGAAAAAAGCTTATAGTAGTAAATATAATATATATATAAGGTAAGTGTATATAACCCTAAAAAAATTAATTAGCTAATAATTATACTTTATAATAGTATATATACTATATATATAAGGTAGGTATACATAACCCTAAAAAAATTAATTAGCTAATAATTACACTTTATAATAGTATATATAATATATATATAAGGCATATATAAGATAATATATATATAATTAAAAAATTATATAAGTAAAAATTCGCACTTTATAGTTATATATACTAGGTATATACTAGAAAAAAAATCATATAAGTAAAAATTTATATATTATAATTATATATACCCTGTATATACCCTATATATACTATTCTACTAGTCGTAAGGCTCTACCCTAGATACGAGATTAACTTTGTTGTAGCCGAGATTTACTGTGTGCCCTAACATCGCACGGAGCAGAAACACCCCGGCAAGTTCGATTGCATCATTCCCGTCAAGGCCGTCAAGGGTCACGTCATCACGTACAACACCTCGTTCTTGTCCCGACGCCCAGCCAAAACGATGCATTTTTCATTCATGACCGAAATCCCATCAAACTACAACTCAACTCACTCATCGACGTGGCCATGACGGTCAGATTCGCCGAGCTAGACGCTCACGGGCAGCCATCCGCCGAAATGCGCGCAGAATGGAAATACTACTCCCGGCTGGAGCCATCCGTCCTCGCACAGGAGCCCAGCATCGACGACCCGCGCAAACCGCTGTCGGAAAATGGCTTTCGACGAGCAGGGCAGATTGACAAGAGCCAAGTAGCCAGTGCATTTGCAGAGTTGAGTCCAGAGCTATCGAGCCTCTCCGAGAGGGACGTGCCTATTATCCATCACCCCCTTCTCCCGGG
Organism: Epichloe coenophiala; assembly: GCA_018801565.1. Classification (NCBI taxonomy): domain Eukaryota; kingdom Fungi; phylum Ascomycota; class Sordariomycetes; order Hypocreales; family Clavicipitaceae; genus Epichloe; species Epichloe coenophiala. The sequence continues at coordinate 763,705 of JAFEMN010000005.1, read as the reverse complement.
TATGTCTACACGGTTTTTTCTTTTCTTTCTTTTTTCTATAAAAACCCATAAACGCAACATCACATGCATCCTCCAAGTTCGTCTTGGAGGGAAACACCCACCCACCCACCGTATGTTGTCTTCACGAAGCTCAAACTAACCAAAACGAATGAAAAAAAAAAAAAACCCAGGCCTCCTCGTCGTTCCCGACCTCGTCCCGCCAGCTGTCCAGAAGACGCTCCTCTCCAGGATACTCCACCGCGACCTCTCCAACCCAAAGCACCAAACAAACATGCACCTGCACTACACGCTCCCCTACCCGACACCCAACGACGACGACGACGCACCGCCGCCGCCGCCGCCATCCTTCTTCGCCCTGCCCCCCGAATCCCCCGCCTCCTTCATCCCCAAGGATGCCGCCGTACACAGGCCCCTCACGCCGCGCCAAGTCCTCACCCGTCGTCTCCACTGGGTCACCCTCGGCGGACAATACGACTGGACCAACCGCGCGTATCCGGACCTGCCGGAACCGCCCCGGTTCCCCGTCGATCTGTCCCAGTTCCTACAGAGACTCTTCCCCGAGACGCTCGCCCAAGCGGCCATCGTCAACTTCTACAGCCCGGGCGACACCATGATGATGCACAGGGACGTGAGCGAGGAGACGGACAAGGGCCTGGTGAGCCTTAGTTTCGGCTGCGACTGTCTCTTCATGATCGCGCCGAGCGGGGGCCCCCCCTTTCGAGAGGACCACAGTGGTGCCGAGCGTGAGAGTGCAAGGGGGCACCAAGAGGGCGAGCAAAAGAGGTACTTGCTGCTGAGACTCCGATCCGGTGACGCAATATACATGACGCAAGAGTCGCGATATGCCTGGCATGGGGTGCCGAAAGTCATAAAGGGTACTTGCCCGGGGTACTTGGAGAACTGGCCCTCTGAGGACGGCAAGTACACAGAGTGGGAGGGTTGGATGAAGAATAAACGCATCAATTTAAATGTGAGGCAAATGAGGGATTGATGGTCCGAGAACCAAGTGATATGGGAAGTAGACATGTTGGAGTCTCTCTTCTGTGAAGAAATTGGAAATATGACGCTACGCCCCATATCTCAAGTATGCACAAGAGCAAGATGTAAGGAAAATCCCCCATAAGTATATTACATGTCGCTGTGTCAATCCCCCACCACGCAACTAACCACACAAGTGCTGCGACGCTGAACCATTCATGCAAAACCGAATCCCTGAGCGTTTTCCAGTGCCATACCCAACCGCTCGCGAAGTGCTTCCTTGTCTCTGTACTCTGGTAACAATAGCGTTCCGTAGCAGGTGTATGCTGTGGGCAGGTGGCCCCCGTCTGCTTCCTCCTCCCCGTTCTTCTGTATCACAAACTGTACATTCTTCATGCCGCCCACGGGCACACGGTCCGACGCCGTGACGAATTCGAGTAGTTTGCGCTTCATCGAATCGTCATATCTCTTGACAATGGACCAGAAGTCCTTGACGGTGCGATGGGATGAGTCCCAGCCGACATAACGGGTGTGTCGTCGCAACTCTGACGTGTCAATCTCTTGGACACCCTCGACCACGGATTGGAGGATGGACGGCGTTAGGAGGCTCAGTGACTTTGCTTCCAAACATGCCCGGAAGCCGCGTTCAAATGCTCGAAACTGAGGCCGAATGGATACATCTGTCAGATATCGGACGTAGTCGCTGATATACTCATCCCGGTTGTCGTTCGTGACAAGTGGTGCGTCACAGTCAGCAGCAGCAGCAAGGGATCTCTTAGCCGGAGGTTCCGGGATGCCCTGGGGCCAGAATGAACCCTTTTTGGTCATCGGAAGAGTGACTTCGCCTCCAAAGGCCGAGATGGAGAATTCATACGTCCTTGCGAATATGTCCTCGACCGATCCATTCTCCTCGTCCCATTCTTGCAGCGCCGTCAGACCGCTAGCGAGTTCTGGCCAACCGTCGGCGATGTGATAAAGTTCTTCGACAGGGTGACCAAGGAGCTTTCGATAGAGTGCCTTGGGGAAGGTAATGGGCAACGTCAGGCCGTTGTAGACTGCCAGGGACATGAGCAGGCCTATCATCTCGAATTTCCATTCTTCAACCAAGGATCCGGGAACAAACCATGCCATTCTCGTCCTGCTGTCCACAGTGAACGCACCATACTCAGGGTCGAGGCATTCGGCAATGGCCATGCGGAAGAACTCTTGTTGCACGCCGCCCGAGTCAAACCCTTCCTCGCCACCGCCGCCTTCTCCTAAATGAACCTTGAGGGGTCGCAACAGTTCTCGCTCCTGTCGCCGCCAAAGCTGGTCCAGTGAATCTCTCAAGACGTGGCTTCTGCTGATGGAAAGAACCAGGTAACGTGACGATGCCGTCTTTAGCAAATCTTGCAACACATGTTTGTGATGTGTGTTGGTGACCAGGCTCCCTGGATCAACGATGGCAGCCATTCGAGTCTTGAGCGACGAGGATTCCTCAAAGGTCCGGCTCATCCGAGAGAAATTGATTGATCGAAAGAATGAGACTAGTGTGTCCGGGGTAAAGAGGTACGGATGATCCAGAAGGTGGTGCATTTGTCTTGTTGAGGTGAAAGCAATCCAGGACACAGGGACTTCCATGGCATCGAGGCGATCTGAAAAGTAGTCGACTCGAAACTGCATGTCGCCCAGAAGCAGCATATTCCTGTTGTCGTCTGCTGTGTGTTAGCAATCAATCTTTTGTGGGAGGACAAGCTCTGTTTGTTCACATACACAGAGTAGCAATGAGAGTCATGGCCCCGTGAAATGGTCCGTTGTTAGAATACTCTGGTCGACCGTTCCACTCTTGCAAAAGCACAGCTCTGGCCCAATCCAATAGTAGAGTCGGGACCCTAGTCTCGTGTAGTAGGCGTTCTGTCTGAGAGAAGGTGAGAATACGAGCGGGCCCACAGCCGATGAGATCGAGTTGATTCAATAACAAGCTCAAGACATCAGTCTCGCCCAGAGCTTCTCCAATACTGGCATCCGAGTTGGCTATGTCTGCGAAGCATTGTAGTGCAGTGACAGCGCAAAACACGCGACGGGCCAATCGCAAGGCAAGGTCATTTGAAAATACATCATCGTACTCAAGACACATGGCCGGGGGCTGTCGGGCGGCTCCTCCTTGACTGGCCAAAACCGAACCACCGGAGCGTACGCGAGACATCTCGTAAAGAGTTTTGGAATCCGGGGCACATGGCGCAGCTGCAACCAGCGCATGCAAGCATATTGACACAACGCAACCTGCCTCGAAGTTCGAAAGACCAGGACCGGCCCCAAACAGTTTCATGGACGGCAGTCGTCCGGATTTTAGCGACTTGGGGGGAACGAAAAGGCTCTTGGCTGCAAGCCAGAGACTGTGAAACACAAGGCTGGGGACTGCTCGTGTCATTCGCAGCATGCAATACCATAGAGTTTGCGAGTCGTAGAGTTTGCCGTCTTTGGTGAAGGACCTCACCAAAGCATGAGGATCACTCATCACGTTGAAAAGTGTCTGTTCGTTGAAGGCCTTCCATTGACTTCTGGGAACGGCAGTTGCTGCATTCTCCGGCTTTGGCTTCCTCACCAGCCTTTTCGCACTGCTTTGAGGTTTGGGGTGTTTTTCAGTCATGGTTAGTGGACCAAAGAAGCCAATCTCATAAGAACGGTCCTCCTGAAAAGTATCGCAGATAAATTCTATCAACTCGACGTTCAGCAGAGACAAAGCCTGGGGCAAGGGATAGTCCACCCGTGGCGAACATGATTCCGATGTGCTCTTGGCTTGGTCGTCTCGACTTGGCTTCATCTTGCGGTTCCTGGGCATGGGCATGGTACTCTGGTTTGGATGATTTTCTGACCCCAAAGAAAGTGGACCGACTTCATCGACAAGTGGTGGCGAAGGGCAAGGCACGTTTTCGAAGAATGCGGGCTTCAACGGTATTCCTGGTACCGCACGACTTATGATTCCGTTGCTCAGTTTGGCAGCTCGCGGTTTCTTTTCTCCACGAAAATTGTTGGCCTTGGAAGGTCTCGATATGTCGGTAGTGGAAGATGGCGCAACAGCCTCGAGAGATGATCTTCTCTGGGGTTTTGGCGCTGTCGAGCTTTTCACGGAGCTTTGTGAGTTACGCTTCCGCCTCGCTGGATCCCGTGTCACCAACTGTTCGTCGGGACGCAACGTCTCTTGGACTTGCTGAAGACTCTGCTCAGGCTCGGGTGTTGGGGTGAACTGCGATGACTTGGACGAGGACCGACGTCTGGAGGGCTCGGGTTTCTTCGGCGTAGACCCAAAATCGCCCACCACACCGGATACCTCGACCTTTCCGTCCCTATCTGAAGTTGCAAGCCTGTCAGAGTTGCCAGCATCCGAATATTGATCGGAAATAGCCTGCAAGCCCTGCGGAGTAAGCCACTCCAGCATCTTGAAAGCCACTGTTCCAAACGTCGTAGCCGCGAACGATCTGTAATCTTTGCATGCGGGCTTCTCGGCAATTTTGACTTTCGCATCTGTCTTGCTTCGCCGTGATCGGTGGTGCTCTCTCGTGTCTGGCTCGGCATCCCGTCTAGCATGTACCTCGTCATCCCTGCTGGTTTCCGGAGAATCTGCCGAAGAGACCTGGCATCGTCTCGTGGGCGAGGTGTGCGTCGACTTGTTTTCGAAGGAAACCGAGTTCTTCCGAATGCCTGACGATCCCGCGCTCTTGGGAGATGACGGTTCGGTCAAGGGTTGCGTCCGCGGCAGCTGGGCTGAGAAAATGAGATTGTTCGCAGCCGGCGGCGGGTCGTTCGAGCGTCGCAAATATGGGCAAAGGCCTCTGTCGGGGTAATTTTGGCTTGCCAAGAATACTGCCAACGTTCTTGCACTGGTAGGGCTATATCGTCGTATAGGGGCTTTGCCAACAAGACGTTTTCGGCATGTGAAGCAGGTCGGCGTGACACAGTACGGACAGCCGCAGCCGACACGAAGTTGATAGATATATCTGTGCAGATGGATGGATATTGTCAGTACATGTTCCCGTTCCTAGCCATGACCCAGCCATGACCCAGCCATGAAAAATTCGGGCGTCATCCCACATACCGATCAACCAACAACTGGAAATCGTGGCGGCGACTCGCGCGGTGGACAGCGTAGACTCGGCGCGGGTTCTCCAGGTCTTGTACGTATTCGTAGAGTTCGGGGGGTGCATCATCGGGTAGTCGAGCAAAAGGTGCCTCCTGCCAGAGACCGGCCACAAGATCCAGGGCATGCTGCAAGGAATCGTGGCTGTCGTCCTCTGGGTCGTGGGGTTGACTCTGGTTTGCGCCAACGACACCACGATCCGCAGCGATATGCGCCGGGGCGGTCATGATGGTGGATGCGGAAAGGCTGGTCGATGCATCGGCTATGTCGTGTTGTCGAGAGTGCTTTTTAGGTTCAATGAAATGGCTCAGGGTCGGCTGCCAGGGCCCAGGAGCGATGGATGGTGGGCGGGATGGGAGGATGAGGGAGGGTGTGATGCTTTTGTTTTGATCGATGGGCAAGTGGCAGAAAGGAGAGATTGGATCCAACCTGACCCAAATAAAACGATCGGACGGGTGGCAACACGGGGTAAAGCGTTGGACGGCGGGCTGATACGGTGATACCTGGCCTGTCGACTGGCCTGTCGACTGGCCTGTCGACTGGCCTGGCTGCCGCTTAGCTTGACCAATCAGCCATGCTCAGCTGCTCCACGCTAGTCTGTGCTGGACATCGCTACCATCGCTACCAGCCTCTCTCATGAGCAAAGCACTCACAAGCATCGGGCTGTCCTTGACGCAGAGATGGAAGAGTGCTTTCACCAATATGGTATCTGTTTCAACAACAGAACGCGATTAGAACAACGGGGCAAAAAGAATTGCCACCACATGTTGGCGATCAAAGGACTATATATGACAAACCTTGGAAACTTGTCTGCTTCAAGAACAACAGTGTAGATTTCTCCGCGAGCTAGAGCCGATGCTACGTAGGAGCCGGCTGGGCCGCCTCCAATTACCAGAACGGTGCACTTTTGTGGCACTGACATGATGAGAGTTGTTGGGCTTTGTTCCTAATACACAAGGTGTACTCGGATACAGAGTATGAGAAGAAAGCGGCGATTGACTGCAAAGGTTTGAAGAAAAAGAGGTTAATTTCAAGAAGTCCATTGCGATATACGTTAATAAATACCGCGATCTGACCCAAGGTCTTGCACTCCGGACACAGAAAACGGGACGGTCGAGGAGAAGCCGAAGTGGTCATCAACATCTATTCGACCGGTATTATCCTATACTTTGTGCATCCCTGCTGACCTGCGGCCCTTGTTGTTGTAACAATACATCTTGCATGGAATGCAAACGCCTTCATTCATCTATTGGTGTATTATTCGAGTCCTCTGGTCATGATACCAGCAGCGTAGAAAACATGCACGCTGAATCCTCACAAGCATCTATGTCCTTCTCACTCGAGTCTCGTGACGTGTCTATGGATAGCAATTGTTCCTTGGCAGAAAAAAGAACTGTTAGAACTGAGACAAGACCATACGATGACCAGGGCGAGCCACATTAAAGGGCCTGGAATGGAATGCAAGGTTGGCGTCGGCAGGCGGGGCAATTTGCTCGAATACGGCTTCATTCATACGCTCAAGGATATGGTAAGTGGGCAATTCGGCTTCCTTTGTCAAACTGCCCACGTACCTATGCTGCATGACATTCGTCAATAAGGAAATGACTTGTTTCTCCCGAGGGCTGCCATAGAATACACGAAGCAAGTCCAACAAAAAGGTCTGGTTCTGGGACACTATAATCCACGAGGACCATCAACTTGTGTTAGCTAGCGGCATCAGGAGCTATTAATCGATATCAGCACATACGTCCGTACATGCTTGAGCAATAACAACATAAGTTAATGTTAAGGGTCTGACAGCACAAAATGAAATAAAGCGGGCCTACTAGGTGTTTGCCAAGTCTGAGCCGCAAACGAGACGGGGATTCATTTTAGCATCTGCTAATATGTAAGTGGCTGATGAATCACGGATGGGACTCACCGCCTTCCACCTTAAAAAGCCTCAACTTGCCCGCCCCGACTTGCCTTGCCCCGCCGCCTTCCCTCAGAATTCTGCCACGTCAAAAACCCCGCCACCAAAAAACTTCTTTGCCACCAATTATTTCATTCCTGCCATATGAACAACAGCCCCGTCTTCTACTGCACTCGACGACGTCAGATCAGCGTGGCCTTTTTCTTCTCAACTTCGCAGACCCATTCTCACTAGGTTACTGCTGCTTTCCAACCTCTGAATAAAAATCTTTTGCTGGAAATACGTCTCCGCTTTCCATCATGGCCAGTGTCGCCGCCGCCACGCCTGTTGGCGCTGGCACCGCTGCATCGCACCCCTACACTTGCAACTCGTGCCAGGTCGCATATCGCAACATCGACTTGCAAAAGGGACATATGAAGAGTGATTGGCAGTAAGTGTCTCATCAGCGCCTTCATATGGTTGACTTTTGGGAATGATTCTCTCTTACGAGTTTTGTTTGCTAATATGCCGACGCAGCCGATACAATTTGAAACGTCGTGTTGCTTCACTCCCACCAATCTCCTCGGATGTTTTCTCGGAAAAGGTCATTCAAGCTCGCGCTTCGTCAGTAGCCGAGGCCGATAAAGCATACTTTGAGCGTGCTTGCGAAGCTTGCAACAAGACATACTACAGTGAAAATGCCTATCAAAATCACTTGCTCAGCTCCAAGCACAAAGCCAATGAGACTGCCGCTGGCGGCCCCCCACGCCCCCGTCAAGATGATGAGACTACTTCAGTGATTAGCTCAACATTTTCCCTTGGAGAGCCAACTTTAGTCGCCAAGAATGGTCTCGACTCCGACGCCGAAGACGAATTCAACCAAGTCATTGAGAGCCTGCAAAAGACCAAAGTGTCTGCTGACCAGCGGCCTTCGCCCGTCAACAGACCTTCAAACCCCAGGCTGGCTGCTCACAAGGACGGTGCAGAAGCGGATGATTCCGAGTCAACGGCACCCCCTCACTCCGCTGCCGAGCCCACTTGGACTTTGAACTCGTGCATCTTTTGCAATTTCGAGTCGCCATCATTACCTCTGAGTGTCCAACATATGGAGCGATTCCACGGCATGTTCATCCCAGAAATGGCATATCTGGCCGATTTGGAAGGTCTTGTGAAGCAGCTCCAGCGCAAGGTCAGTGAATACCATGAGTGTCTGAGTTGCGGCAAGATGAAGTCCACTGTATTTGGTGTGCAAACACATATGCGCGACAAGGGCCACTGCAAGATTCCCTTCACGTCAGAGGAGGAACAACTTGCCATTGGTGACTTTTACGACTTCCGAAGCACGTATTCTGATGGTGAAGATGACGAGGATGATGAGGGCTCAGACACGGAAGGAGAAGCACGAGGAGGGGCCAAGCTTGGCTCAAGAAGAGAAGCAAAGATTGTAGGCGAGGATGGCAAGGGAATGGACGGGGATGAGGATGCCGAAGGCTGGGAGACTGATAGCTCAGCGTCGTCACTCGATTCTGCCGACCTTACCGCTGTCCCTGCCGAAGGTCACATCCACCAGTATGAACGTCTCAACAAACACCCTCATCACTCGAGTAGGGATCCTCGCGTCCATCGTCAAGCAGACGGTTATCATTCTCGTGCGCACAAGCACACGCACGCTGCGTTTTACGACGACTACGAATTGCACCTGCCGACAGGCAAGTCGGTGGGTCATCGCTCCTTGAACAAGTATTTCCGCCAGAACCTCAACAACTACCCAACTCCGGAAGAACGGGCTGAGCGACTTGCCATCCAAGGTGCCGACTCGGATGCCGAGGAGGGCAGCAAGAAAGATGGCAGTGTCGTCCTTCGTAATGGTCAGCGTTTCAAGCGGGACATTGTACCTCGTGGGACTGCTGGTTTGGCCAATGTAACCGACGAAAAGAAGAAGGAGGTTCGCAAATCTGAGCACCGTGGCCGGGATCTGGAGCAGTTCAATACCAAGAGAACTGACTGGTCTTACGGTAAGAGGATGAACAACCAAAAGACATACTACTATCGTTATGATGGTGGTGGTTAGTCGCATAGATAGACAGCAAGTAGACGTATGCCATGGTTGCAATGAAGGCGATTGTGTTTTTTTATTGCTGTTTTTGATTCGTGCCGTGGTTGACGTGATGTATCTATCTGGTTGGCCGTGAATTGAAGCCGAGCCGTGAGCAGGGTTGTGAAAGTTGAAATACAGTCTGCCAACGAATTGTTCTCAATGCGTGATTGATTACATGGCTTCTCTATATATTGGACATTTTCAAGCAAAGAGAGTCATGCAATGGATGATGCTGAAAATGCAAAATATCAGAATCGCAGCTCGTCCGATGTCAATGTCAACAAATCCCAGGCTTCATTCAGGGTTTGCTGCCGGGGCGGCATGATGACAGATCCGACGTTATTAACGTGCTAAATATAGGCTGTACGCCCCACTGTACGCCCCACTGTACGCCCCCCCCTGGGCACCACAGATGCCGACATGGGCTCAGCTGGCTGGGGCTGCTGTGCTGAGATGGGATGGGATTGGATGGGCTTGCCGAGTCCCACTCATTGGCCAATCAATGATACACCCGGTGGGAAATTTACGTCCCCTACACCGAGCAAGAGAACAACGAGAAAGAGGGGAAAGACGAGTTGAGTTGTTGGGTGTCTGACGGGCAATCAGTGCGCCTTCGTTTAGGCATTGATACGAAATAGGTGAATGCCACTGCATCGAGTATGCAAATCAATTACCGGCGCCGTGAGAGGCGTCGATGAGTTGAATGCAACCCTCACTCCTGTCCGGAAAAAAAAAACCCCCCGGGAGCTGCACGACGGGGCCCCATTGGCAAGGATGTCTGTCGGCCATTGTACGGATCACTCAGGGGGTCAGGAATCGGGACTCAGCTTCTTCTTGTTGGACTTGGACGAGACTTGGACTGGGCGCACTGGGCCAGCCACCCTTTGTTGTTTCTGACCCTGTGGTCGCGCACTGGCGTTTTTGTTGCGGGAGTTGCCTGTTTTTCTTGAACTGAACTGGATCAAGGGTCAAGGTTTTCCCCTCGTGTTAACATTTTGCCCAACGTTTCTCACCTTGTCTGATTCCCGTCTGTAGAAACAAGCACGAATTGCAATCTGGACCTGGACCTGGACAGTTAACAGAAGATCAAAATGACGCCAACAAGGCGGATCCAGCTCCTCTCATTGCTGTTTCTCCTTGGCCCGGCACTCGCGTTCGACAGCGACTTCTCCTTCTACCCGCAAAAGGCCCAGCCGTGCCTCAACTCGGCGTCCAGGCTATCCAAGTGCTCTGGCGCCGACGCCAGAGCCCTCAACGTTTGTCTGTGTGGCAATGGCGGCGGCTTCATCACCTGGGCGGCTCAGTGTCTGGGCAGGCAGGACAACAACAAGGCCGTTATCCAGTTGACGTATAGCACCATTTCCGAGGCGTGTGCCCACTCGAGAACACCCATGACGGTCAGCCAGCAGGACTTCTTCGATTCCGCGGCTGGGGATTCCACAACGACCTCCTCCGCGACGCCGACTTCCTCTGCGACTTCCTCTGCGACTTCCTCTGCGACTGAGGCTGCGACTGAGGCTGCGACTGAGACCGCGACTGGGACTGGGACTGGGACTGGGACTGGGACTGCGACTGCGACTGCGACTGGGACTGCGACTGGGACTGGGACTGCGGCTGCGACTGATCCGGCCGCAGACAAGAACAACAACAAGCCTGGTGGCGGTCTGTCCAAAGGAACTGTCATTGGAATTGCCGTTGGCGCAGCTGCCGTGGGAGTCTTGGGCACCTTGGTCTTGGTCATGGTCTACGTCCGACGGCGCAGACAGCAGACAGAGGTGGAATCGCATCCCATGCTCGGGCAAAGCGACTACTATCACAATACGCCGACTACATTTCCACCGAGCGAGCCATCGCCCGGCTTTGGACACTACGCAGCTGATCAAAAATATGCTTGGGGAACGAGTCCGCCGCCTGGGCTTCATTCGCCTCAAAAGAGTCCGGCTGCCCAGTTTGGCGCACCTTGTGCTGTTCCTCACCACCAGTCCTCCCACGAGACCATGGGGATGATGACGGGCCATCAGTCAGAGACGCACGGCAACGCGGGACAAGCGTATGAGCTGGACGGATCGAGTGCGCCTGCGCCGGCACCTGCTCATTTGGCGGTGGAAATGGAGGGGTCGCAACCACCTGGACATTCTGGAATCTATTGATCCTGCTATTTGAGCGCGTGCATTGGATCATTGTAGGATTGCCATCGCATCATCAGAGGCGTTGGTGGCATAGTCTGGCGTTGCTACAGCGGTCTGTAATATCTCGGGTCTTCAAATGGCATTGCGGCTGATTTGCCGAAAAAAATAAAAATTGTATGGGCTTTTTAAATAATATACTCAGATAATGTTGGTTTGAGGCGCAATGCACAGCGAATGAGAACGACTTGCTTGACCCTTATTGATGATATCATGAACAGAGCAGAGCAGACGATGACCTAAGGATTTGTGAAGATGAGCCTCGGCATGGTTCCTCATGATCCATCCCCTGTTGCCTAATAACTTGCATTGCCAAGACTCTGAGTAAAAGAAGAGAGAGTAAACCCACTTTGCTCAAGTCGATTAGTTTGACTTCCAAAGTCTCTATTCTGAGCAAAGCTTAAGCGGAGTGTCCTGACTGCAAAAGTTGTGGCGGCTGTAGAGTTGGAAGTTAAATGTGTCGGCCGGTCGTTGAATAGAGTTGCATCATGCGTTTTAATGGAGAAGCGTTCTCAGAAGCGCCCTGCCCCCAAATTATCATTAGTAGACGAGCACGGTAAGGTTTTTTTTTATTTCTATGGTTTTTTTAAGATGGTCATACGGTAAAGCTCAAGGTAGGTCATGAAATAGTTGTTCCCGGACTTTCTCTTTTCTATAAGATGATGTCCGTCGCTCACTTGGATTGCTGGACTGAGACAAAACTTTGACATTGTCGTGACTGAAGCTCTTCATTCATCGCTCGACTCATATTTGCAATAACCTGGTTTCCACGCTACCTATCAACCACACATTATATCGACACTTGCTCGAGATGGATGGCGTTTCAGCCGCCGAGGAGGTCATTTTACCCGCCGAGGAGGGCACCCTCCTCCGCGCTAGTCTTATCACCGAGACAGCCCCTGATGGCTGGCGCAAAGTCCACTGCCGTCTACTCGCAGACAGCTCAGACATTATACATTATTACACCCCGTTGATGCCCATCAGCACCGTCAAAGCGGCCTTTGTAGGCGTCTACTTCAAGACGATTCCCGCGGAGCTCGTGTCCGCCGCCACCATCGAATACGTCGGCTTCAACAAGACAATGGCCAGGGACATCTGGCTCGACTGGGTGTGCCGCCCGTTCGACGAGAACGAGTGGGGGCCGACCGACAGGCTGTACGGAGTTGAATTCATGACCTTCATCATTGACGCCGTCGCGGAGCAATCCTTCTCCGAGTTTGTCCTCAGCACCGACGATACGCTGTGGCTCGAGATCATGCACTTGATAGGGTTGAACGTTGACGCGCAGGTCGACGTCCTGGTGCGCAAGAGGCAATGCGAAGACGAGAGAGCCTCCCACGAGAGCGTGGTCAAGAAGTTCTACTCGGCCAAGGACGCCGTCGGCCACGTCTCGACCGAGGCCCTTTTTCAGTCTCGGCAGCGCCTTCTGTCGTGGCACTTGCCTCTGTGCGAGATGTTGGTCAAGGAGAACATTGAGCGGCGCTTCCTGTATCTGAAGACGGCTAGGGCCTTGTCCATAAGACGTGTAAGTCGTGGTGCTACGACCTACAAACCTACAGATGTAGTAGAGAAGTGTGACAACAGTCGCATCACATGACGCCTCATGTGACGATAGATGTACTTTACCCCCTTCGCACCCTGACAGTTTGTGTGTACGCTACAACGACCAGAACTAGAACCAAAAAGTTTTCTTCTCATGGTTACTTGGCAGAGAAGATCGTTGTCACGGATGCACAAAGGCTACATCGCTACATCAACGCAGTCAATCCAGAGATTGCTAATGCCCAAATGCGACATATATCTTTCCGAGCGCAACGACAGGAAACAATTGACAAAAATATGGCGCTGGTTGCTTAGCATATGACAGGCAGGAATTTTGAACCAATGGAAGCGTGGGATGCAGCATAAGTGGAAAGCGATTTTACATCGGAATATTGGGACATGACTCGAGGAACAGAACGATGGCTTTGCAGGAGCAGCATAATTATAAATAGCTTTAGGAGACTGTTAGTATCTCAGGATTCCTGTCGGTAGGATTAATTGGTCGAGACCAAAGAATAGTCGTATTTATTATCTATTTATAGTCCGTATATCAAGGGGTTACATGGAGGCCACGCGACTTATAATGCTTGTTCTAACACTAGGAATGCTCTGTTTTGTCACGTAATATTAAATTGACAAGAAGGGGGAAAACAGGGATAAAAAGGAGACTAGATACTCGTTTGTACAAGCTTATAGGGTAACGAATTAAAGGGAAGGAATAGCAGCGACAGGTCTAACTGATTAATTAAATAGGTCAACAAGACCAATTTGATGACTTGGATCAATTGGTTAAGAGGTTGGCTTGTGACGGTTGCGACCAATTAGTCTTATTGGTCTGACTGGTCAGACAGGTCGGATGCCTCGGATCAATTGATCTGACGGTTCGATCGGGCTGACTTGGATCGAGAAGAGAAATCGTAGCGGTCGGGATCAATTAAGTTGATCGGTCTGATGACTTTGATAACATCAGATGGATTGGATGACTTGGACTGATTGATCGTATTGCGTATTGATCAGGCGTAAATCAGAAGGGGGGTACGTCAGCACCCCTTCAGTGAATGAAAGGCCTGTAGAGTAGCCCCAGTTGACCCCGTGTTTCGTGTTTCGCCAAGGCCATTTGGTAAAGTTTCAACATCCTCTTAACCGAGACAAGCCTCTCTCCTTCGATACCTTTTGGACTTGAACTTTGCATCACATACATCAACTATCCATCTTGGAATCTCGAGCACTCACCATGTCTCGATTCTCGCGCTACGACTCTGACGAAGACCGACTGCCCGAGGGCATGCGCCGGATCGGCTACGATGCCGATACCCAAGTCTACAGCTTTCAAGATAGCGACGGCAGTTATTGGGAAGGCGCACCGGGCTGCGAATACGGACAGTTGACGCGAGTTGGTGGTGACGCTGCACTCGATGAGGCGGCTGACGCAGAACCCTTCCTGGTGCATGATGGCACGGTGCGGCATGCTTCATGGAGAGCTGAACTTATGCCTCTTCTCAACTTTGGTGTCATCATTGGTGCTTCTCTATTAGGCCTCTTCTGGTATCTCCATTACGCTGCAGGGGGCGACGGACAACTGCAGCCCACCTGTTCACCTGATCAATCAACATATGTCATTCATCAGGGTGATACATGCTGGGCTATTGTTGAAGGACGAGACTCAAGTGTCGATGACGTTCTGAGGGCCAACGAAGGCCTAGACTGTGATAGGCTGCGTATTGGATCTATCATCTGCCTACCCGAGTGAATCGCGCTGCAAAATACAGGAGCTACAAGAAGAATCATTCGAGTCTGCAAGGTCGCAACGGTGGCCACATGGGCCTTGGTTTTCGAACGAAAGGCGGGCTTTGGGCAATGAATTGTCTTTTGTGCCTCGCAGTCGGTGTACTCTATAACCTGCTGGTCTTTACTACAGCCCATGACCATGAATGAGTACACAACTGTCCTGTTGGCGCAGGAAGATGTAGAATCTGTGTTGGCGCTGCGCCCTGGAGACCTGACCAAGACCTGACCCGACCATGCTTAGTAAGCAAATAAACAAGACTATCATTAAAATGTATTCCCGGTAGAACCTCGTCTACCTACATAAGCGAGATCACGGAGTATGTCATTCGATGGCTCGCTTCTGGTGGCTGGGAAGACCCCTGAAGATGGTCTGGGGCTGGGAAGGGGAACAGTATTTATTGTGCGTCTCGGAGGCTTCGTGTCGAGCACTTGTTCCTGTTCCTCATCGCTGCAGCAATGGTGCTCACTCTGCAAGGTAGCGTCTGAATTGACCTGATTGTCGCGGCCAACAAAGCGCGCGCTTTGCTTCATGCCGTTGCCATCAAAGCAGGGTACCACACCAGCCAATTCACTCTAATGTGACATGGCCGGGCGAGGAATGGACGAGTCGTCTTGCCTCGCATTGAAGTGAGACTTCTGACCGACAAAATGCAGACCAATTGATACCCTACAACGTGCCCCTCCCTCGTTGAGCGGGGCTGCCAGTACAGCTGGCGCGACACGAGACAATCTCGACAATTTTTTTTTTCTGCCGCGATAAAATTTTAGAGGGGTCGCACTTTTTTCCCTCTCACCGTCTTCTCCCCCACCATCCTCTCACCACCTCCTCTTCTTTTTCCTGATATTTGCCGCTTGAGCGTTGCATAGCGAAGCGGCGAAGATGGATAAAGATAGGCTTGCCCAGTTGCTGCAGGCCAGCCAAGTTCGTAAGTCGGACCACCTTCAACTCTCGTGACAACTTTTTCTTTTCGCTGCGTTGTCAGCCACTCGTCGACGCCTCTGGTGATGGGAACCGTCACCGCTTCACCTTGATCTATTACACATTGACCAAGTTAAATAAATGCATTGAAAGACTATCTGCTGACTCGACTGTCTGCAAAAAGCCAACACGGAACAGGTCAAGGCCGTCACAGCCGATCTTCAAAAGAACTACTACTCCAAACCTGAGTCCCTCATTCTGCTCATCGAGATCGCCCTCACCCACAATGATGGCGCTATTCGAAAGCTTGCCGCCGTTCAGGCCCTTCGACTTGCTCCCAAGCACTGGGACAACACCGCTCAGGACAAGAAGCCTCTGGCCCGCTCTCATCTGCTGGAAGGCATTCTGAAAGAGAGCTCTTCTACTGCTCGGCATGCCCTTTCTCGTCTTGTCGCTGGTCTCATTGGCCTCGACATGGAGAACGGCGACGGTGAGGAGTTCATGAAGCAAGTTCTGCCCCTCAACAACAGCGACAACGTCTTGCACAGAGAAGTCGGTTCCTACATTCTGTTCTCCATGTTGGAGGAGAACCCACAACATTTCGAACAACACACCCATCAGCTTCTCCAGCTGTTCCAGACCCGCATCGAGGACCCGGACAGCAAGGAGGTCCGCATCAACATTGCCCAGGCTGTAGGTGCCATTCTCATGAACATTGAGCCCGAGGAGGATCCCCAAGCTCTCAAGGCTGTTCAGAGCTTCATTCCCAACCTGGTCAATACTCTCAAGGCTGCCGTTGAGGCCGAGGATGAGGAGAGCTACCAGACCATCTTTGATGTCTTCCACTCCTACCTCGCATGTGACCCTAGCTTCCTGGGTGCCCATTTGCAGGATCTCCTCCGCTTCATGATCGAGCTCAGTGCAAACAAGAATGCTGAAGAGGATGCCCGTACTCAGGCCCTCAGCTTGCTCATTCAGTGCGTGCAGTACCGCCGCATGAAGATTCAGGGAATGAAGGAGGTCGCCGCTGAGCTCATGGTCAAGGCCATGCATATCATCACTGAGTTGGATGCTGATGACGATGATGAGGGCATGACTCCTTCACGAACTGCCATCAGCCTCATGAACACTCTCGCTAGCGAGCTTCCTCCTCGCCTGGTTGCCGTTCCTATGCTTGACCAGTTCCCTAGCTTTGCTACCAACGCCGAACCTGGATACAGAATGTCCGCCATGCTTGCTCTCGGCAACGTTGCCGAAGGAGCCCCTGAGTTCATTTCCACTCAGCTTCAGCCCCTGTTGCCCACTGTCATCAACCTACTTTGCGACCCCGATATCCAGGTCCGCCACGCTGCGCTCGTGGGTCTCATTCACTTGGCCGAGGAGATGGCTGATGACATGTCTTCCCACCACGAGCAAATCATCTCTGCCGTTCTCAAGAACCTCGAGTCCGCTTCTCAGGGAGCCACTGACAAGAAGAATGTCAGAATCGTTCGCTGCGCCTGCGGCGCCTTGGACACCTTTGGTGACGGCATCGACACCAAGATCATGTCACAGTATGGCCCCAGCTTGATTGGACCCATGGTCAAACTGTTGGATCACGAAGATTATGGTGTCAAGGCCGCCGCCGCTTCTGCCATTGGCGCAATTGCCTCATCCATGGACAAGGGGTTCCAGCCCTTTTTTGAGGGCGCCATGAAAGCTCTGGGCCGCTTTGTCATGCTCAAAGAAAATGACGAGGCCATGGACCTCCGCAGTGCTACCTGTGACAGCTTGGGCCGTATTGCCCTGTCTGTCGGCCCTGAGGCTTTCCAGCCTTATGTCATGGATCTCATGAAGGCTAGCGAAGAGGCCCTCCACCTCGACAACCCCCGTCTGAAGGAGACTAGCTTCATTTTGTGGTCTAATCTGTCCAAGGTGTACGGTTCTGATTTCGATCACTTCCTCGAGGGCGTCTTCAAGGGCATCTTCGCCTCGCTAGAGCTCGAAGATGAGGAGATTGATATGCCTGGCGTCGATCCTAGCCAGCTGGGTGAAGGAGCCATCATTGGTGGCAAGCGCGTGAAGCTCAAGGCCCCCAACTCGGAAGATGATGCCATCATCGCCGCTGGAGGTGACGACGGTTGGGAAGACATGGATGATCTTGCCAACCTAGGAGACTTTGGTGCTGTCACCGCCGTCGCCTTGGAGCAGGAGATTGCTATCGACACCATCGGTGATGTCATCTCCAACTCTTGCAACAGCTCCCACCTCGAAACCTACGTCGAGAAGGCTATTGAGCAAATCATTCCCTTTGCAGACCACACCTACGAGGGATGCCGCAAGAACGCCATTTCAACTCTTTGGAGAATCTACAGCCGTGTCTTTCAGGTCTGGGAAGAAAACTCGGGAAACAAGTGGCAGCCAGGCATGCCCCCCAACCCAACCCCGCCTGAGTCCCTCGTCAAGATCGCCCAGGCTCTGCACAAGACTACCATGGATATCTGGACCAGTGACAGCGAGCGGTACGTTATTCCTGCTTGCTTTTTGCGCTTTATTACATGCTTTTCTCTCTTTTTCCTTCCCAAAGGAAATAATCTTGTTGTTCCAAATGATGAATACCTTGCGTTATACCCAGCTCACTCAGACGCAAAAAATTTGCGGGTGCTGAGAACACGTCTAATCTACTCCTGATCTGGAACATGTTTCCCATTATTTGCTTCTCGAGTTTGCATTTTCAATTGGCATTCCAAACTGACAATGACTGATAACTAGATCCGTCATCACCGAGATCAACCGCAATGTTGCTGCCACTCTGAAGGCCTGTGGTCCCGCTGTCTTGATAGCCAAGGACGACATGTTGCAGGAGCTTGTATCCGTGATTGGATCACTTGTCACTCGCTCACACCCTTGCCAGCAAGATCTCGGCGCCGAAGACGAAGAGCAGGACATCGACGCTGGTTCCTCCGAGTACGACTGGTTGGTGGTAGATACAGCTCTGGACGTCGTTGCCGGCCTTGCTGCTGCTCTGGGCACTCAATTCGGCGAGCTGTGGAAGATCTTTGAGAAGCCCGTGCTCAAGCTGGTCGCCTCAACAGAGGATGTCCACCGATCTACCGCCGTCGGCACCATTGCCGAAGTCGCCAAGTTTACTGGCGAGGCCATCACCCCCTTCACCGACTCTCTGGCCCAGAACCTGATCCGCCGCCTCTCAGATCAAGACCAACTGACCAAGTCCAACGCCGCCTATGCTCTCGGTCTCCTCATCCTCAACTCCGGTGACACCGGCAAGACCATTCCTCTGTTTCCTCGGCTGTACGAGAAGCTCGAGCCGATGCTGTCCGTGCACGAGATGCGCATCACCGACAACGTCGCTGGCTGTCTCTGCCGTATGATGATGAAGCACCCTGACGAGGGATTCGTTGCCCAGGCCCTGCCTTCGGTTGTCCGCGTCCTTCCTTTGACCGAGGACTACGAGGAGAACGAGCCCATCTTCCAATGCGTTTACAAGCTGTACGACCAGTCCAACCCCACTGTCCAGCAGTTGACGCCGGAGCTGGTGGGCATTTTTGAGAAGGTCCTGGGAGAGCCTGAGGAACAGCTGGAACAAGATACCCGACAGATGGTGCAGCGCATGGTTCAAACCCTGCGAGGCTAAAAAAAAATAATCATCTGACAAAATAAAAAAGAAACAAAGAAAAGAAGGGATGAAGAAGGGTCGAGCATGGAAATGATTTGGAGTGTACTTGCTGGAACCATGTGTCCCTGTTGCCAAAAAAAAAAGAACAAGGACGCAACCTTTGCCACGAAGATATGATTATACTTGATGAGATTTGCGGATCAATGACCAAAGTTCGTTCAACTAGTGGGTGGTAGCGATACTTGATTAAAGGAAAGGTTGATTGGCACGTTGCCGTTTAATAGAGATTGCTGCCGCTGCTGCATATGCAGTTGTTCTTTTTTTTCCCCTTTTTCGATGAAAGTGAGATACGCCGTAGTCTGAACGTGACGTGACTAGTCAGACTGGCTCGGTGCTGAAACCCGTCTGGAGATGGATTCTAATCCGTACGTATGTTATGTCTATCCTCCCATCTCCATGGCCGCCGCGCAGTAATTTCGCGCGTACGTCTATTCTCCATCTGACGGACGTACGTGCAGGTTTGACCAAGCCGGAAAGTAGGCGGGCCGAAATGGGGGCAAAGGTGGAGGGAGGGAGGGAGGGGAGCACGTTGGACTACTTTACTGCACATCCATGACCAAAATCATTTTCAGGACAAGCCGCTCCATCTATTGATTCGAAAAAAAAAAAAAAACTACCATATCCTCTTCGCAACCATCTCGTACCTCGCTACGCCCATGTAATCACCCGCGTCTTTCCCCCCCTTGTCGTCCTTTTTCCCGCTGGGTGCCTTGCCGCCCCTTAGTCCCTCCGTCGTGTCGGCATGTATCCATCGGGCTTTGTCGTCCGATACCTCGACCTCGCCTCTGCCGCCGACCCTCTTGCCCAAGGCGTCGTGCGACTCCCGCTCGAGTTTCCCCAGGGCAACCATTTTCTCCTTTTGTTTCATCTTGGCGTACCTGTTGCGGGAGTACTGAAGGAGGAGCATGCCCAGTAGCAGCTTCAAGATGAGCATGACGAGAAAGGCGATGAAGAAGACGACGACCATGGTGAGCGCTGCGATGAAGTCATCCGATGTCCAGGCATACCAGGGGCGTGAATTCAACGGTGAGCCGTACGGGTATCCGTAGGTGGCGCGGCCGAGGGAGTCCCGTATCAGGGCGTCGAAGTGACTGAGTGCGGCCATCATGGCTGGCGATGAAGGGAGGGCTGACTCTTCCATCAGAGATGTTTGTGTGGAAGCTGGCAGGGGCATGGGGACATGAGCCGAGAGGAACATGTGGTAGGTCTGGATGGAGGCGCGGATGAAGAGGCACGATAGTGGTATGACGGCGAGTCCGAGGCGGCGGGTAAGAGATGGGGTCACAAAGGCCTTGCAGACTATAAGTCAGAGGTCTCGTTCCACAACAAGTGTCTGGGGGAACAAGGTAGAAATCGGCAACAACGTACATTGGTGTAATAGTCCTTGCATAAGATGTCGAGTGTTCTCCCATAAAACGTAGGTTTAATGTTGTTGAACTTGGTCACATACGCATGCTTGATGGTATCGACCAGCATTTCACTTCCGACCACGATCAAAAAGGGCGACAGGGCCTCTCCTGACTTCAACCAAGACGGAAGGACTGTAAAACTGTGTGGTAAGATCGAGGGTGGGTGCAACGGCACTGCCACGTTGCCATCGTCGTGCGACGAGTCGAGGCCGGCTCCGGGGACGGAGAAGGCCCCTACTTCGACAATGTTGCGCATGCCAATGATGAGAAGCATGATCCAGAGGTGGAAACGCTCCACGATGTCGGCACATGTCAACTGGAAGACATTGTCCTTCTCGAAGCGTTTGAAAACGGTGCTCTTGATTTCCACAAATTGGTTGGACAGGAGCAGCGTTAGGAGAGCGTTCGAGTACGAATTGACAGCTACGTTGAGCGTGATGACCTGGTAGTACAAGGCGATGGAGTGGAGGCAGTTGTACATCAGGGCTAGAAAAAACATGCCGAGGGGAAGAAGAACTTTTGATCGACCAGATGGGTTTCGAGAGAGTGTCTCGTCGCTGAAGAGGCATTCCAGTATATCTTGGCCGATGGCGGACAACAGTCGGTCGCTGACTTCGAGGATGTTGTATATGACGTAAAGCTTGATGGCGGACTGCGCCCGGATGAAATGGTACATGCGGCTTGCGTCAAGTGACATGAGAGCGAAGGAGCTGCAAATAATGACGGCGCCCTGGAGGAGGTCGGCCTTGTGAAATGCAGACAGGGCTGAGGGAATCGACTTTGTCCTCCTGTGGCGAGATGCACCCGTCTTGGAACCCGGATGCCGGCTACCGTTGGGAAGAGGAGATGATGGACTATCGCTGCTACTTTCTGTGTGAGGCTCCAGTCTAGCATGATGTAAACGATCGCGAAGCACCGAGGCAGAAACTCCACCGGCGTCGCTGGCTGCTGTTTCACGCACACGGCTTCGACTGCGAGAACCGTCTTTGTCGGAAACATCGCTGGGTCTTCTCGACGTATTTGTTCGCCCACGCTTCCAAAGCCTGACCAAGCCATTTCGCACATACCCAACTAGCCACTGGGTCTCTTTGGCGACCAAGTATCCCCACCACTTCAAGAGCACGCCAAACGCCATGAAGAAGCGTATGGGGAGAATGGTGAATGTGTACAGCCACGCGTCCAGACATGCCAAAGCTCCAAAATACAGCGTCCTCTCCAAATACGAAGGCAAAAGAAGCACATTTTTGAGCCTCTCTAGTTTGATAGCGTAAGACTCGTACGGGAGATGGTTAAGATGCGACTGATGTATGTACAGGGGGCTTGGTCGCTGAGCCGCCAATTCTAGCTGCAAATGCGTGGGTAGAGACATGGGGGGTAAAGGAATTATAGCCGGAATTGGCGACGGTGGACTGGGTCCGACATATCCCTGGCTTGGGTGGCTGAAATGCTGCTTAATGTACAGTCGGTTTCTTCCATATTTTTATATGCATCCCCCATTTTTTAAAATATATAAGGTATTTTGATTATATTTAGGGTTACTTAACGTCCCTTCTGTCAGCCGCAGAGTTTGGTTGTTGTTGCTGCTGCTGCTGCTGAGAGCCCATAGCCGCTGGGCCTGTCTTGATCGCAGGTGACGGCAGCTGTATTCTCAGCGAGCCATTGGGTGCATCTCCTTTCAGCTTGAGCGGCAAAGGTCTCGAGAGCGGGTTATGTGAATGACTTTTCGGCGAAGCAGGCTGCGATGCCGTTTCGACGTGATGCTTCTGAACTCGGGTCGTCGGTGGGGTTGATACAGTGCGCGGTGAGCAGGGCCTCCGAGGCTGGTCTCGAGCTTGCCAAGCTGAGGCAAGTTTCCATCCGCTTAGCGGCTCAACGATCAGTCCATTGGTCTGAAGCCTGTCCAACTGCTGCGGGGAGACGGAGGGTCGCGACCGAAGCCATTGTCGGAGTCGGTCACGCTGTCCTGCCGTCTGAGCTGCCATCTCTTGATCGATTGAGCGGCGTTCTGGCGCTGGCGCTATGGGCAATGAATCAGGTGAGCTTGTGAGCTCCTGCATCTCGGCAGCTGTGAGCTTATGTGCATTCTCGTTCGTCTTGTTCGCCGAGCCGCTGGTTCCCCGGCGCCGACGACTTTCAATGGTTGAGGAAGATGGGCGAGATGGACGGCTGGGAGCTGGGTCGCTGTGTTGGTCAAAGGAGCAGTCCTCGCCAACAGCTGCCTCGGGCAGAGAAGGGAACTTGGACCGGCCTCTGCTCAACTCATCTGCCAAAACGGACGTTTCATCGCTCGCGGTAACAGGCGGAGAGGGGTAGGCGTGTTCTGGACCAGCAGAAGACGAGGCAGACGGAGGAGCTGATGATGGCGGCGACGAGAGGCGAGTGTTGATGGGATCCAGGGTTGCTGCCATCGCCGTGTATGTGGAGTCTATGTCATGGCTTAGGAGTGCATGAGAATGAAAGGGCGTGATGTCGACGGATGGGAAAGCCGGCGACGTTGAAAGGGTGTTTGTTGATGAGGCCAGCAGCTGTAGCAGCTGTAGCAGCTGTAGCAGCCACTTGGCACTTGACGTCGAATGGGACTGGAGCGACTGGAGCTACAGTGGGGTGTACATAGGCTGCTGCGGCTGCTGGCCCCAGTGCTGGGTGGGGGGCTGCATGGGACGCCCAATTGCAAGTTGACGACGACACAGTCATCAATCGCACGGCAACATTTGGCACATATCCAGCTCACATTGAGATGTCTATTGTGCCGACTGTGATGCCGTCCGTCAACCACTCACACTACTCCCGTGACTCCCGTGACTCCCATCAAACTAGATACTCCTCAAACCACGAAACAGCCTGCGCAAAGGCCTGCTCCTTTGCATACTTCTGCGTCTTGATCTTCACGTCGCCACGCACGGCGAATCCATGCTCCACGCCAGAGAACAAGTTGATCTGATACGGCAGCTTGGTGCCCCTGAGAATCTCCTCCGACTTGTGACGCTTCTCAACGGGGAAGATGGTGTCTGTCTCAGCTGCGGCGATGGCCAGAGGTCCCGTGATGGCGGCGAGCTCGTCTTCCTCGACAAAGGACGGGTGAGCCACGAAGCCTACGTCGATGCCGTCTTTGTAGTGGCGGACAACGTACTAATTGGAGTGCGTGGAAACATACATTAGCCCAGGTTATCCCTTTTCTTCTTCTTCTTCTTCTTCTTCTTCTTCTGCCACAATGAGAGCTCACCTTTGCGCCAAAGCAGTACCCAACTGCTCCGAGCTTGGTCACGCCCAGTCCCTTGACGTACTTGATGCCAGCCTCGACGATGGGGTCAACCTGAGGCGGCGTGTGGGGGTTGTTTCCATCAGACCCCTCGCTCAACCACTTCATGATGTCGAACCCCTCTGGCCGGTTGAGCTTGACGGGGTCGCCGTTGAACAGGTCCAGAACGACCGTCGTGTAGCCGCTCTCGGCGAACAAATCAGCCATGAGCTGACTGTTCTGCCAGATGCCAATGACATCGGGGAGGTAGAGGATTCCGTGGCCAGCCTTGGCCTTGCCCTCGGGGGGCGTGGCAACGTAAGCCTCGATCTTGCCGTCAATCTTGGTGGTTTTGCCCTTTGGCGTTCCCCTGCAAGAGTAAAGGGCAGTTCGGTTAGAGAGTTTTTTTTTTTTCGCGTTTTCCCACCAAATCATGTCGTGAATAGCGCCGATCGATCAAACTCAAGACAAAGAGAAGACCTACTCAAACAGGGTGCCGAGCGTGCAGCAACGTCCAGGTGCGTTTGAAGTCATAATGAATCTATGAAATTCGCTGGTCAAACTCCTCTTGGGTGAATTAAAGGCAGGTTTCGCAAAAGAGCAACAAGGTTTGGAATTATATGCTGCGAGGCCCTTGACTGTTGCACAGTCGCAGTCTCTCCTTACCAAGCTGAAGTGGTGACGTAATTCGGCCCACCCACCCGTGATCGAGCTGCAGAATGCCTCACTCAATCTGAGACGTGCCGCCTCTGCTCTCTCCTCTCCCGACAACCTTGCTTATCCCCGCGTATTAATCCCGTGCCTGCAGGTATTGATCAAGAAGAAGAAAAAGACCGCTCTTATATTCATCGTCCCATGGGTATCATATCATCACCGTACTTCAAAAATAAAAGGCCGCCCCCAAACTACTTTGTCCGCAAACCCTTGGGCTTCCTCTTCTTAAACACCACGGGCGCTATCCCCGGTTTATCTTCACCGTCATCCTTTTCCGCCTTGACCTTCACCTCTGACTTTTCCTCTTTGCCGCCCTCGCTCTGAACTAGTAGTTCCTCCGTGGTGTCAGGCTCATTCTTGACAGCACTGTCTTGCTCCTCCTCCTCCTCCTTCACTCCAGCCTGACGGTCGCCCTGCTCCCCCTTCAACTTCACGCTGCCACTCAGCAAAGCATCCAGCGCTGCGTCCTCTCCTTCCGGCAAGGCCTTTGTGTCCCGCCCCCAGCGTCTGGGCTTCTTGAACAGCCCCCTCACTGCATCCTGCTCCTCCTTGTCCTCCTCCGTCTCTCCCCTCTTCCTCACGCCCGTAGCAAGCCCCTCCCTGGTCTCCTTGGCGTCACCATCCTCAATCACCCGTGAACTCGTCACGGTCCACTCCCCGGGCATGGCCATCTCCGGCAGGAACGCGCTCGGTATCGACACTCCCATTTGCGCAAGCTGTTCGCGCTGCTGCTTCAGCGCAGAGTCCGTGCCAGTTCCTTGCTGGGATGATGATGTCTTTTTGAACCGAGAATCGTCGGCCGGGGGGGCTGCCACCACGCCATTGAGTCGGTCGATTTCTCGTCGCGCCCGTTCTTTGTCGCGCTCTTCTCGGTCATGCGTGCGGTGGAGGTCCCGGAGGGATCGCTTGATGGCATACTGGTGCTTGCCTGTAGCTTCGTGATTTTGCCGCTCGAGCTTGGTGTCGCGGACGTAGACGGCGCAATGTTTGCACCAGTAATTTGGCGAGTTCTTCCAGTATTCTGTCATGCCGGGCAACTGCACGAGCTTGATATTGCTGGGGAGCTGAGAGTTGGGTGGAAAAGGTGTTTAGGGAGGGACGGGGTTCGAAAAGAAAACCTCAAGGCAGCCTCCCCAAGGCGATAATTATGTATGACGTAAGCACGCAGCGGCGGAAACTTGGCTTTCCACTGCCCGCATGGCAATGTTACAACACAATCGTCACCATGGCTACTTTTTTTGAAAAAGGTGAATTAAGATTATGCAGCCCAGAGGCCGAGCGATCATTCGTATTTGCACCGCAGACCACCTAATATGTATATCACCCTATGTATTACCAATCCAGACATGGAGGGTCCCTCCCCGAAATTCGCATTAAATTCCGACGTCTCATAACCGCGTACATGAAAGGAAATCGCAAAAAGGGGGGGTGATGAGCACGCCGATGCGTGGCCGAGGACGCGGTGAAGAAACAAATTCCTGTTCTCAACAACTTGCACAGAAAAATAGTGCTGATTGAATATCGCATCTTACTTTCACAGAAGTTGACGGCATCAAAGTTCGCTCAACGCGTTTCTCCACAGAACAGCCTGCCGCTTTACAGAACCATACCGAAGAAGGCCACGGCGGCGGCGGCGGCGAACCCAGGGAAGAGCTTCTCGGCGGCGGCGGTAGGGGCGGAGGTGACGACGGCGGTAGGAGTGCGAGTGGGAACTTGAGAGACGACGGGTGCAGTGTTGTTGGAAGCCTGGGGCTGCCCGTCAGGGATCTGGCTGACGGGAGGGGGAGCAACGGCACTCTGGGTGGGAGCTTGAGGCTGTCCATCACCGATCTGGCTGATGGGAGGGGCAGGAGCAGCAGGAGCAGCAGTCTGGGTGGGAGCTTGAGGCTGACCATCACCGATCTGGTTGACGGGAGGGGGAGGAGCAGCAGTCTTGGGAGGAGCCTGAATCTGACCGTCGGAGATCTGGGAGACGGGAGGAGCACCGGTAGGACCCTGAGGCTGGCCATCCGCAACCTGGGTCACGGCAGGGACGGAGGCGCAGGGAGTAGTGCGGACTTGGACCTGGCCATCACCGATCTGGCACATGGGAATAGGAACAACCGTGGTGCGGACCTGGGGCTGGCCGTCGGCAATTTCAGTCACCATGGTGGTGTGAACCATGCTGGTGCCGACGGGCTTGCTGTCGCCATTGCCGCCGCCGCCGCCGCCGTTCTTGGCGCCGTCGCAAGAAGTGGCCACGATCTCGATGGGCTCGCACTGAGGAGCCCAGTGGCGGTCGTACAGGTTGTAAAAGTCGCCAGAGAGGCATCGGTAGAAAACGGTGGAGCCACCGAGGGCAAGGGAGCCGTTGTTGCAGGTAGAGAAACCGGCAGTGTAGATGGCGCCGGCCTGGGGAGGGCCGTCGAACTGGAACTGGTAGTTGGAGGCGATATAACCAATTCGGTCCTTGGCATCCTTCAGGACACCATTCTGCAACGTCATGATCAGGGTGCCTTCACCACCACAGGCGCGTTTCTGAACAAACGGAACATTCATTGTCAGTCCACCAAGTCTTGGTATGGATAGCGAACGAGGGACCTCTTACCTGTAGATCGCGCTTGCTGTTGCCCAGGGAGTAGATGGAAACCTGGAACTTGCCATCGCGAGATGCACTGCAGCCGCCGGGAGCAGGGCTATCAGGCTTGACGATGCCGGTTACAGCAGCACCTTGGTCGGCAACGGCAGAGGCGGCAAGGCCGAGGAAAGCAGCAGATGACCACTTCATTTTGCTGTTTTGAAGCGTCAGTTCATGGTATGTTCTGGTTGTCGAGATGGTGTGGCGAGGGCTGATGGAGCAGGTCTCAAGAAAGTGAGCTTGGGGTGAAATGCTGCAGGACTAACCTTGATATTAGATGATATTAAAACTAGGGTGGAAATTCACAGGCAACCAAGGATGATGCGAGTTCGAATCGAGAGCAGTCCTAACGAAAGGCAAGTTGACAATCCCAGCGATAGAAGGGACAAATCAATGAATGCTTGACAACAAAGTGCAACAAGGAGAAGCACGTGTGAGAGCGAAGGTGGTTAAATGGGAGAAGGGCAGCAGGCAGAAGTGAGAGGGAGGGTGGGCACTGACTGATATTATTATAGTCAGCCGGCCTCACATCTTCCAACTCGGCGTCATTCTGCATTTTGCCATGACAACAACCCTCTTGTTCTCTTGTTTTTTTCTCTTGGTCTGGTCAGATCCATCCCCCATCCCCCACCCAGCAAGGACGGCGGCCGTATGGTTCTTGGCTAGCGCCATGTAACTGTATGTAACTCGGCTCACAAAGTGGACAAGGTCATGGAGATCCCCATTTCAGAGATGGGGGGGCTTTTTTTCTTGTTTCTGATGGGCGGCGCTGCTGGCCTGACACCAACACCCTCGTCTTTGCCTAGCGCGTTTTTCCTTCCAAGACATTGCATCAAGTGAGTTACTCATTCTCCAGTCGATAACAACAACAACAAAAGCCGGAACGTGAAGCTCGAGAAGTTGAAGGACGGAATCGGCGGCAAATTGTCAGATGACTGGCTACAGAATGCCTCCCGCAAACACACGGCGGGAGTGGAAGTGGAACCGAACCAAAGGGAAATGAGAATTCTGCCTCTCTCACTTTCACATGCGCTAGCAGAACAAACCCCCCCCTCAGATTGTCAAGGACGGTAAAAGGTGGCTTGTTTACCCAACCGTCGAAGGTCACGTCGGACCGTTCTTGACGAACCTCGACGAACCTCGACAAACCTTGGTCGTCTGTTGTTAACATGACCTGCCCCGAAGAAGCAGCCACTTTCCGTTGCCCTAACAAAAGTCTCTCGCCTCTCGCTTCTCGCCTCTCTCCGGCATGAGCGTGATGGCGAGGGTGTGAGCCGATGAAACAGCGCTCCATTGGGCCGGAATGGTGACTGAACTCATTCCCAGCCAGCCAGCCTTCTTTATCTACGTGCGGCGAGACCAACAAGCTACGGAATTTACGAGCCGCTAGCGATCTTCGCCCCAACTTCGCGATCCTCCTCTGCGGCGGGGTTTCCGCTTCCCTAGCGACTACTCCGGGCTGTCTTCCTGTCTTGTCGAGAAACAAAAACAAAAGCAAAAAAAAAACAAGCACGAATGGATGGGCTGGCAGGAAAGCAGAAGACTCTCTCTGTCCGTGTCCATTTTCCCCCGCCGGTTGAAGATTCGCCAACCTTCGGCGCTCCCTGGCACTCCCTGGCACTCCCTTGCAGAACAAATATTTGTCCAGCGCATTCATTCACTGATGCCATCGACCATATCGACCTCATCGACCCACTGCCACAGGGAACCATCCATGTCGTCCAGCCGGCCATGCCCCCCCGAACAGGTCCAATGGCCGTGCATGAAACACCACGCCTTGGTCCCTCACCCTTGTCAGCCAAGAAAGCCGACGAGAGGCTAAAACCCCCATCCCCCCACCCCATTGTGGCGGACCAGGCTGTGACCAGGCTGTGCCCAGGCTGTGTGGGGGCCGTCTTGACTCTTAAACATGGCGATGCACGTACATGTACAAGATGTGTAGCCATCGCTTTGGAGATATCCCGGAGCTGGCTGCCGACTACTCTTGATACGTGGCCCAAACTCTGACTTGGCAGAACGAGAAAAGGCCCATCCGAAAGTCGAGCAGTGATAAGTTTTCCGTCAGGACACTGCGGCGGTGGCGGTAGATGGACAAATCAATTTATTTCCTAGCCGTATTCCCACCTTCCCACGTGCTCGCTTACGGTCAGCCTCAAACTTTAACAATGCGCAAATTTTGAGCCAATCTGTGACTAGGCCATGACCTTGCGCATAGACAACTTCTTGTGCTTCATATTTTGTTGTCCCTTCATGTTGGGTGCTTTAGCAGCGACCTTGTCTGTCTGTTGGGGTGGAGAATGGATCACGTGTTCATAACATGGTCTGTTATGACGCGCGCACTCGATTCAGGTCTGGTCCGAACGGCCGCAACGGCTTGGCCTGTGTACTGTATTGTAGCGCTTCATCGCGCGGCCCCCCCGTTGTAGACCTCCCCCCCCGGCCGGCCCTGGCTCGGCTCACGACTCGCCTCGAGTGCTAGCAGGGGCGAGTGGGCGGGGGCTCAAGTACTCCGTGCAACAAGTGAAGCTACGTCCGTAGTTAATAATAATAAGCCGGTTTCCTTCCAAACCTCCGACAAAACCACAATGTACTGCAATCTGACCAGTCACGGCATCTCGACACTGCAGCCACATGCACTCGCTGCCTCGACATCGCCAGCCAGCTTCTGCACCAGGTTTTCCCCAGCGACAGGATTAAAATATTCGGGCTGGTTGAACATTGACATGGAGCATGAAGCTCGAGGAAGTCGGTGCTTCAGCTCAGACACAATGGCGACAATGAATGATCATTCCACCATGGCCAGACACTGGGGGACACCGTATGTGTCTGTTATCTGACGTCCAACGATACATAGATCCAAAGTCAAAATACGGACTATTACCGGACCCCCATGTAATAGGGGTAATAAGCCCGTCGGCCGTCGACAAGGCACAGCCCAGTCAGTCAGTCCCGTTGTCTTGCAAGCCCGTGTTCCGGATTGTCTCGTCGTTGTTGTCAATCACCATCCTCGAATCTTACGGCAATTCATCCACGATAAAAAAAGAAAGGGCTGCGGAGGCAACACACAAGGATGCATGTGAAACATCTTAATGCCGACCCCAGATTTGAGCGTGTTGGTAATATTTGCTCATTTCTCAACACCCCCGCTTCGATTGCGCGGCTCATCAACACAAGAATTTCCGCCAATAAATGCACACTAGGCACGCCCGACTTTGTGCGGACTCGTAAAACATCCGGGTCGCCGGGGCGTCATAATTTGATCTGATGCATCTTCGGGGGCTGGGCGGGATGGCTTGGTGATTGATTACGAACGAGTCGATACGATGAGAATGACGAGTTTTATGTGTAGGGTAGCTACTGGTGGCTTGGATAATCCGTGCCCGCGTAGAGATGTTATTATTGGCTATGCTCAATGGGTGTTGCTGCGTAGGGTAAGTCACCAACGCTGACCGCCGACCGTCTGCCTCGGCATTCTAATCGAAGACGGGACCTTCTCCATCAAGCTGGTCGGTCGTGCCGCCATCCCCATGTTTTTTTTCCCCATTCATGTCAGCGCGCGGACAATTTTTGGATCCTGTTATCCTGCCGATCTTAGTCCTGGCCTCTTTTGCCCCTCGATGAGTGCGGTCAACGCGCCCAAACTGGCAGGTCGGCTTGTTCGCTTCTCCCCGTGCCATTTGCAGTTGCCCCGACTTCGGACGAATGATTTATTCACCATGGCCAAATGTCGAATGAATGACGGAAGGACTCGTGGGGGGATCCGTCACAGATTGATTCGTCGGCGGCCTCATGCGAATGCCATACCGGATAGATCAAGTGCAGCCCATCTACTCAATATTCACCGAATGGACAGTTTGACGGCGTCGGTCCACTCGTCAAGTGCCGTGTGAACGACGAACCATGTTTCGAGAGCCCCAGACTACTCAGGAAGTCGGGACAGCCATCTGGTCAACTTTGTCCGAATAGTCGCCTGAGTTTCTTGGTGCAACCAACTGTCCGTTTCTGCTGATGAATCCATTCCAAGAAGCAACGAGGACGCAGTGTATGGCGCCGTCTCGCTCACCTTCCTATCTCGAACGACATCTTCTTACCCCGTATTCGCCATGAGAGTTAGAAGACGGGGTGGTGAACCGGTGCTAACATCGGAGCACAAGTGTGAGGGAGAGTTTCGGGCGGGTCAGCATGACCCGGAAAGGATCATGACGGCTCGGTCGTGAGTAGACCAAAAGGGAAGCTCGAAACTCGCGATATCGCTTGGCAACGAACGAGCTTTACCATTCCGCCTGCGCCTGCACCAAGTCGGCCGACATTTTCGGGCAGGATTCCCATTTACCCATTTATATATATGTATATATAAATTCAAGATGGTGCCCGTCAAGGTCAAAAGGAAAAGTTGTGAGAGCAGACTCGAATCCGGCGGCATTGATAACTTCACTCGGGAACCAAGCTTGTGTAAACAACACCGCCCCGTCCTTTTTCTCTTATACTTTTGATCCGTCATGAAGGCTGCTCTTCTTGGCCTCACAGGCCTGGTCGTCACCCATGTGCTGGCCCATCCCGAGAGACGTCACGCCAACGACGTCTCTCTCGACAGGCGCGGCGTGGACTTGAGCAAGTTCCGCATGCCCGAGCTCCTCACAGAGTACACTGCTTCCAACAAGGCCAGGTCCCAAGCAGCCGTCAGCGCCATCCACAAGCGAGGAGACTACGTCGGAGCTGCCCGGCAGCTCGTCAAGACCATTGCTCCCCCTGGTGCCGAGTTCCGCGTCGTCGACGACCACTACGTTGGTTCTGACGGCCTCGCCCACGTCAACTTCAGGCAGACCCTCCACGGCATCGACATTGACAATGCCGACTTCAACGTCAACGTCAGCCCCGATGGCACCATCTTTTCCTACGGGAGCAGCTTCTACAAGGGCGAAGCCCCCAGCGAGAGCCCGCTCACCAAGCGAGCATTCACTGATCCCGCTGCCGCCCTGAAGGGTGTCGTCGATGTCCTCGGTCTTCCGGTCCAGGCGAACGATGCCAAGGCCGAGCCCAAGCAGGGCAACAAGGAAAAGGAGACGTATACCTTCAAGGGAACCCAGGGTGCCGTCAGTGACCCCGAGGCCAAGCTGGTGTACCTCGGCAAGAGCGATGGCTCCCTCGGCCTGACCTGGAGAGTTGAGACGGATGTCATGGACAACTGGCTACTGACCTACATCGACGCCGACACCAGCAAGACGGTCCACGGCGTTGTCGATTACGTGTCCGACGTTGCCACGATGCGAGTCTACCCCTGGACCGTGGCCTCTCCCGATCAAGGCCGCCGCTCTGTCCAGACGGACCCGTGGAACGTCGACAGCTCCCCCTTGACCTGGTTCGGCGACAGATCCAACAACTACACCACTCTCTGGGGCAACAACGCCGTTGCCCAGACCAACCACGACGGCCACAACAACGTCAACGACTACCGAGGCAGCTACCGCCCGAAGTCCACCAGCGGCAAGTTCGAGTACAAATACTCCCCTCATCAATCCAACAGGAGCGACTACCAGGACGCCTCCATCACCCAGCTCTTCTACACCGCCAACACCTACCACGACCTGCTCTACGCCCTGGGCTTCAACGAGGCCGCCGGCAACTTCCAGGCCAAGAACAACGGCAGGGGAGGCAAGGGCAACGACCTCGTCGTCCTCAACGCCCAAGACGGCGACGGCACCAACAACGCCGACTTTGCCACGCCCCCCGACGGCCGCCGCGCCCGCATGAGAATGTACATGTGGACCAAGACCACCCCCAACCGCGACTGCGCCTTCAGCGCCGACGTGGTCCTGCACGAGTACACCCACGGCCTCTCGGAACGTCTGACGGGCGGGCCCGCCAACTCGGCCTGCCTCACAACCCTCGAGTCCGGAGGCATGGGGGAGGGGTGGTCCGACTTCATGGCCGCCGCCGTCCTCGTCAAGCCCGCCGACACGCGCGCCACCAACTTCCCCATCGGCGCCTGGATCTCCGACAACCCCGGGGGCATCCGGTCCTACCCTTACTCCACCAGCATCAAGACCAACCCGCACACCTACGGCGCCGCCAACAAGAGGAACGACGTCCACGACATGGGCGAGATCTGGGCCAACACCCTCTACGAAGTCTTCTGGAACCTCGTCGACAAGCACGGCATCACCGCCGACAAGTACCCCTCCACCAACGGCACGACGGGCGTCCCCACCGACGGCCGCTTCCTCGCCATGAAGATTGTCATGGGCGGCATGGCCATCCAGACATGCCGCCCGAACATGGTCTCTGCCCGCGACGCCATCCTCGACTCGGACAAGCAGCTCACCCGCGGCGCCAACAAGTGCGAGCTCTGGAAGGGCGTCGGCGCCGCGTTCAACGACGGCGGCAGCAAACGTGTCGAGGACTTTACCCTCCCGTCTGGCTGCTGAGGGACCGAAACCCCAGAAACTTGCTTCAAAACATGACGCCACCCACGGCAGCATGAGAAACAGTATCGCATCTTGGTTTCTATCAAGACGTGTTTTTTCTTCTTCTTGTTCTAATTTTTTTTTGGGTCAGCGAAAGCATGGTTGGAGGGGTAGTTGGTTGATTTGTTTTTTTGATTCTTCTTGTTTGAAAAAAAGACTTCTTGTATTGCGCATATCTGGTATATATTCTTCTTCTTCCTCTCCCTCATGAACCGTATATATTCCTTATGAGTCGTATATATCCCTCATGAGTCGTATATATTCCTCACGAACCGAATATATTCCTTATAAACCGAATATATTCCTCATGAATTGTATATATTCCTCACGAACCGTATATATTCCTCACGAACCGAATATATTCCTCATGAATTGTATATATTCCTCATGAACCATGTATATTCCTCACGAACCGTATATATTCCTCACGAACCGAATATATTCCTCATGAACCGTGTACATTCCTCACGAACCGTATATATTCCTCACGAATCATATGTATTCCTCATAAACCGTATATATTCCTCATGAATCATATGTATTCCTTATGAACC
The DNA here is from genome assembly GCA_018801565.1 of Epichloe coenophiala. Taxonomy (NCBI): domain Eukaryota; kingdom Fungi; phylum Ascomycota; class Sordariomycetes; order Hypocreales; family Clavicipitaceae; genus Epichloe; species Epichloe coenophiala. The sequence goes on along the minus strand of JAFEMN010000005.1, from coordinate 729,514 downwards.
GTATATATCCCTCATGAATCGTATATATTCCTCATGAATCGTATATATTCCTCATGGCCTATATAGCCAAGTCAATCCCATGTACATGCATACCATGCCATGTCTCGCTTCGCGTCAAATGTGAATGGCTGGCAGTGGGTCGAAAGTAGTCCGTAGTACCTTTTGCTTTACTTTGCAGCCCTCGTGTACGGAGTATTGCTGCGCACAAGATTGATAGGTCAGTCTGCCACACACAAAGGCGTAGATTCAAGTCATTTCGTGTCGTCATGCGACCGCCCTTTTGCTTCATATGCTCACAACATTACATTAATCGACGATGAAATAATACCGGTATTCTAACTCCCATCTTTTTACATGAATCCACGTCTCATATATGGGGAAACCTGCCTCAGAGGCAAATCAAAATCATCTCTTTGAAAGCCTCTTGAGGATACTCCTCAGCTTCCACTTTCCCATTGGGCCGGCAGCCTCGTCCGCACCGACCAATCTCCTCACGAGGATGTTGTACAGTCCTCCAAAGGCCAGCGCAATGGCCGTGGATGTGAAGATGATGACGTTGTATGGCATGCTGAAGTCTGGCGTGGGGAGGTAGAGGAGCAGACTTGTGGTGCGCAGGTTCATGACGCTTGGTTCCAGAGTGCGGATGATGGCGGCGGCGACATCGAAGCCGCGATTCGCGTCGGGAGGGTACTCGGTGTAGCGAAGAATGGCCTTTTCAAAGTCGTACGTGAGGAATACTGTGCACCGGGGGGGGATGCGCATCTGCAGCTCGAGTTGGGTGCCGCGGGTGCGGTCGAGGGCTGGCCGGTAGTGGATTTCTTTGATGAGGGATGAGGAGCTCGAGTCTGGCCCGGCAGAGGTGGAGATGCGGGTGGACAGGGTATGGAGGAAGACGCGCATGAACCAGGGCAGAGATTCGAGGTATACGAACTCAACCTCGTACGGGTTCGGGTTGGTGAGAATGGCCTGCACGCCGCCGTGTTGCTGGCCTTGGCCCGTGAAGCTGCGCTCCGCGTAGAGTAGAGGCTGGATGGGCCGGACCAAATCCTTGGAAGCCTCTTCTGGCGTCTTGGCCTCGGATTTCGGAAGGACGAGGGCGAACTCGCTGTCCGATGGGAAGGTGTAGCACCGGGACATGCCGTCATTTGTCTTGATCTCCTTGGATCCGTCAGATGCGTGGACAGCACGGGAGTCGGGAACCTGCAAGCAGACGGGGGGGACGCTCGAGTCTGCAAGAGGACAGGTCCCCTTCATGGGTCGACCAAAGATCTGAGAGAGCGTCCAGTCTTGGTTGTTGAGATGGTCGGCTGGGAAGCAGTGAGAGTCATCATGGTAGGGCTTGGACGTGTCGCAGATGAGTTCGTGGTCCGGTGGCGGTCTTGGGATGGGATTGTCTGTAGATTTGTGTCAGTGGATCAACACGTGGAATTTCATCATTGAGGTTCGACGCCGGGCTTTTCTTCTTCTTCTTCTTCTTCTTCTTACCTCTGGGTCTCTTGGATCGTTCAACGTCCATGACCATATCTATTGTCTGCTCCATCTGCAACACGCATTTACCACTCTTTTCGCAAAGTGGCTTCACATCAATGGCCATGCTTTGAAAGGACGAATCGAATAATTTGTGTCCATCCAGTAAGCTCGCAATACCCGCCTTTCCATGACAAGGCAATAGTTTGAGAAAGGGTGTCAAGTTCTCGGTGCACACCACCTCGTGCGGCAGAACGCCGTGTAATAGTCTCGTATTTGCCAAGGCATCATTCGTATGATGGCCCTCGGGTTGGAAGGACAGCGCCGGTCTGATTGTCCTCGTTTCATCGATGAAGTTGAGGCTCGCGCAGAACAGCCCTGACAGGGCGTTTGTCAGCGTCAGCCAATTCTCGTCTGCTTGTTTATCGGTCTCGGCATCCATCCAAGCCCATAATTCCACACCCGTGCCGCCCTCCTTGGTGCCGTCCCAGGGCCGAGCCCCCCAATTCTCTGCATCCCAGCGTCCCAACGTAAATCTCAGATGGAGTTCGCGTGTGCCCGCATATTCGAGAATTTGACCCAACGATCGAGGGAATAACCGGAAGTTATGGGCTTCAAAGTCCGCTATCGAAGTGTTGGATTTGAAATTGAAGCTCGCAAGAAGCTGAGAGAGCGGCAGAGGGCGCAAAGTAAGCTGCTCGTGATAGTCGGCGGCCGCAACGAGTCCGGGAACGAGAGATGCCAGCAGCGGCGCCAGCCACGGAATCATCATGTATGTAGGGGAAAGTGTGCAATGCGGCCGGAAGACTTGGAGTAAGCGGGGAATGTGACAAGTAAAGTAGACGAAGGAATATAAAAGGGAAAAGGAACGAGGAACAAGAAGCTCCGATATCGTAAAAGAAAGAAAGAAAGACAGAAGGTCAGGATGACGAGACTACCTGCGCATTTCCAGCTAAAAGGACATCTCAGCGTTGGATGCGTCGTGAAAAAGTTGCGGACCGAGCTCCCTCCATGAGTTTATCGCGAAGAACCAGACTGACCCTCGCCCTCGACAAGCTGGAGGCGCGGCCCTGGATGGACTTGGAAGCGACGAGCAGGAACGTGGATCCCCGTCGGGCGGTGACAGACGGCAAAATGAATACCGCAACAGCGGCTTGGAGCTTCAACGCCAACTTTCAGTGCCAAACAATTCTTCACTCCTCAGTCCTCACATTCTCGCGTAGCTCTCGCAGAAACCTTCCAGTCCCAAGAAAAATAAATAAACTACTACTCGATAACTCGAACAATCGCGACAAAGTAGAGGCGCCGCCGGCGACATAAGTTTAAACATGGCCGCCGAGCAAAGAAAGCTGCTTGAGCAGCTCATGGGCCATCAATCCACCTCGCGCGCCGCACAACTATCCCTCGACGACCCTAAAGTCTGCCGTTCCTACCTCGTCGGCACATGTCCTCATGATTTATTCACAAATACAAAGCAAGATCTCGGCCAATGCCCCAAGGTCCATTCGGAGCCCCTCAAAGCGGAATACGAGGCACTCTCGGATCGAGAAAAGCAGCGTTACGGGTTCGACTACGACTATATGCGCGACCTGCAAAAGTACATCGACGATTGCAACCGCCGTATTGACGCGGCACAAAAGAGGCTTGAGAAGACGCCTGATGAGATAAGACAGACTAATGTTCTGGTGAGCTAGACGCCCCCAGCCCCTTCTCCTCCACCAGATCTGTGGCATTTTTTTCGCCTCTCGCCCCCTCCCAATTCTCTCGTGCTAATATCAAGCAAATGTGCAGCTGAAAACTATCGCCGATTTATCAAGCTCGATTAGCAACGGCCTTCTCGAGGTCGAAGTACTCGCATCCATGAACGAAGTCTCGCGCGCCGTCGACGAAAACTTCCGCATCAAACAAACCATGCAACAGAAGTCCGACAAGGAGAGGGAACTGAAGGCACTGTCAGATACCTCTGGTCCCTCTGGGCACCAGAAGCTGCAAGTGTGCGACGTATGCGGCGCTTATCTGAGCAGATTAGACAACGATCGCCGACTGGCGGACCACTTCTACGGCAAAATGCACTTGGGCTATGCCTCCATGCGCAAGACCTACGAGGCGTTCCCGCGTGAGTTGAAGAGTAGACAGAGACAAGGAATGATGGATGATGATGCCGGCGGGGGAATGGGAGGGCCCAGAGGCCCAAGGGCGGGAGGATACAGAGGGGGCAGAGGGGGCAGAAACTATCGCGGTGGCTGGTAGGGGCCTTGTTGAACCCGAGATTGTTCAATAACGACTCATGTCCGAGGTCTGTTGCGTAGGTGACAAATCGCCTTGGCGTCTCTAGTGTACATGTATTGCATTGCGTATGGCTCACGCGGTGTGTTCTTCGGGTGGGATGGCATAAGGGTTTGGCGTTCTGATGATTTGTGCAGTCGGTGGGGATTCAATGGAAAATACCCTGCTATAGATGTCCTCACAGTTCACGTATACACTCATGAGCTTCCAGGAACGAAGCGCTTCGTCATGTCCTACACCTTGGGTAGATGTGCTCCGTCCATGGACAACATTGCTGCTAGTGCACCTTGGAGAAGGACGCCCCGACCGAGGGTTCGCAAGATTCGGCTCGTGTTCAATCCTATGAGTCGCCACAAGAATAAAGACATCTCGTCGAGCCTTTCCATCTATTGTATTTGTATTATGCGCGGCGCCATGTGCGCCCGGAGCCCCCGGTGGCTAAAAGGTAATATCCAAAACGTGCACTTCCCATTGCCCTGACGGCGTCCCCCACTGCCGATGTCATCCCTGGCAATCACCTACACCAGCAGCCGCCTTTGATGCGCGATGCTATGCTTATGATTGGCCTTGCTTCTTCAGTTCGTCAAGAGCTTCCATTTCGTCATCCCACTTGCTGCCAGGAGGCGGCGGCGTGGATAATGATGGAATGGGCGCGGGCCCTGTTTTGGGAGGTGGACATGCCGGCACCGCAGGATTGTCGGAAGTCTTCTTGCTCCCGTCCGAGGGTAATGCGGGAAACTCGTCGGCAGTGAGAGTCGGTGCAGGGCCGTTGCCGCTCGTCGGCTTGGACGACGGGCCGCCGTCGAGTCCTCCTCGTCCACGGCCGCCGCCTCCTCGTCCTCCGCGACCGCGTCCGCCGCCACGATGGCGTTCGTCCAGGAAGCGATCTACATCGGGATGCTCCTCTTCCGCTTCCCTGGCGGCGGCGAACCTGCTGCCACTGAGACCGCCGCGCCTTGTCCCGCGTACACCTCCGTTGGCTCCGCGGAACCCCTTCCGGGCTTCCTCTTCCAAAGCAGCCGCCTTCCCCTCGTCCCAGCCGCCTTCCTTCATGCCCATGGCCTTGAGCTTGCGCTCCCGGTTTTTGGCTCGCTCTTCGTCCAGCCTGCGCTTGTCGTCCTCGCCGCGTCGTCTTCGTTCGGCATCCTCTGCTCGTCGTTTGCGAGCGTCCTCCATGCCCTTGGCGTAGGCTTCCGCATGCTGTTTCTCATCCTTCTCGGCCTTTTCAAACTTGCGCGCCTTTTCGGCTGACAGCAGCTTCATTTGCTCCATCTTGGTGGCGAGCTCCTCCTCTGTCAGCTTCTGGCGCGGATTGCCGCCGGACCCCAGACGCGCTTGCGGATTGGCAGCGGTGCTCTGAGACCCGTGAGGCTTCTTCTCCTTTGATGATGGGGCCGTGGGGGCGTTGGGAGGCGGCGATGCGCCGTCCGTCTCCTTGGACTCGGGTTGCTGAATTCCCTTGGTTTTATCCTTGGCGTCCTTGGGAGGTACGGGCGATTTACTCGCGGGCGGGGGAGCTGGTGTGGATTGTTGCTTTTGGTTGGCGTTCCCTTTGCGAGCGAAGCGCGATGAAGACAGGTTGCCGCCTTTGGCTTGCGGCTGCGACGATGATGAAGTTGGAGGTGCCTCGTTGGTTGAGGCATTCGCAGGGACAACAAGAGTTGGCTCTGGGGGATGTTGAGGTATTTGGACCTCTTGCACTACAATGGTCTCGCTCTCGACGGGTTCAAAATCATCGTAGAAGAGGTCATCGTCCGTGCGACCTCCGAATTGGTCGTCCATTGTCGATCGACTGAAAAAAAAAAAAACCCCTGCTTCAAAGTCAGAAGGATGAATTGACACGGGCGCCGTCGATTCCAAAGAATGGATGCAATGCAAAAAGAACCCGAAAAAAGGAGGGTTGGCGTCTTACGGATTACTAGATGTAACTATCGGGTTCGGGATGGTGAAGGAAGGAAGAAGAAGGCTGGAAGCAGCGCAAGCTGGTTGCTGGTCCCATGGACGGACTCATGGCTGACGGCGCAGATATTACTTGCCGCCGCCATCCCCCGCCACCCTGGCCCGGCCCGGCCTGGCCTGGCTCCATTCAATGTTGCCTCAGCGTGCATTGACCAATCCAGCAACGGTGGGCCCTCGTGTAAGTTTGTACGTGTAAGTTGAGGCTAGATTAGATAAAGAATCACGAAGTCCTATTCTTGGAGAGCTGCAGGTTCTGGAGATTTTCAAAGAAAAAAAAAAACCAAAATTCAATTCAATTCAATTCAGCTCAATCTGTTTGGTACAAAATTTTCTTGAACATCCATGCGTTGACCCGCCACAACGCAAACATTCTCATGAAATACGCATACATGAGAAATTACATGGGAATGGCCTCTGTAGCAGAGGCCTCGGCGCCCTTGGCAGCGGATGTGACAGAGCCGGCCTGTTGTTTTATTTTCGTTAGCATTCTCCAAGAGTCCAAGCTATTCATGTGTCATCACTGATCACTGTGATGTGCCTTGTTCAAATGTGCAAATGTCACTTACAGCACTCATGGCCATCTTCTCACCCCTCTTCTCTTCCATTTTGGCGGCGGACATGGCAGCGGAAGTGGCAGAGGCGGCCTGTCCATTCTTGTTAGCACGTTTCCCAGTTGCTTTGGATAGTACACACTGTTGAAATGGCCAAGTGTAACTTACAGCACTCATGGCGCTCGTCTTCGCACCTCTCTTCTCGTCCATATTAGCCTCGGACATGGCAGAGGCGGACTGTTAGGTATTAGTTATTTAGTATTTCCTAAGCGATAATAAGACACTGTACTTACAGCACTCATGGCGCTCGTCTTCGCTCCTCTCTTCTCGTCCATCTTGGCAGCGGACATGGCAGAGGCGGACTGTTAGGTATTAGTTATTTAGTATTTCCTAAGCGATAATAAGACACTGTTTAAATGTTTAAGTGTAACTTACAGCACTCATGGCGCTCGTCTTCGCGCCCCTCTTCTCGTCCATATTGGCCTCGGACATGGAGGCGGACTGTGGTGTATTAGTTATTGGTATTTCCAAAGTGATAAGACACTATTTGATTGTTCAAGTGTAACTTACAGCACTCCTGGCGACCTTATTACCACTCTCGGAAGCCTTGGAAGCCTCGAAGGACATAGAACGGGCCTCGATAGCTTTCTATTCACGCATCAGTTGGGAAATTGTCCCGGTAGCGACTAGTCCGCTCAAACCGGGTAAACATACAGAGGCAGCCGTGCCGGATGGGAGAGAAGCGCTAGTGGAAAGCATCATGGCCTTTTTGGAAGCGCTGCCCTGGTCCATGGGGCTGGCGATGGCGAGGCCAACAATGGCAGAGAAGACGGTAGTGGTGAACTTCATGATGAAATTAGTGAGTTTGCGGGTGTAGTTGTCGTTTTACGAGTCTGATTGTGTGAGTAGGTTGAAGAACTGGCTGGAGAACTGGCTGGATAAGGAGTTATTCGGGGCCGGAAAGATGGAATACTTATACTTGTAGATATTGGTTCTTGGTCGTCGGCTCTGTGCGGCTCTCAGATCGTGCAGTTCTTCAGCTGCGTTGGGATGGCTTTGAGCCACGATCCTCACCCTCATTCCTTCCGCCAACCACCCAGCGCCTCGGGTCAGGAACTTGTCTCCCAACGCCTCGGTTCTGGGAGATTCAGACACATTCTAGCCAACTGCTTCTTCAAGATGATGCCGTAATGGACCTTGGCTTCACTCTGGTCTTGCGACAGAGAGGCTTGAAAAAAGATTCCATCTACTGAATGCCAGGGAGGAATATCCTCCCGCTAGCCGCGTTGAGAATGGGTGTCTCTAATCTCCATGCAGCAACAGCACGACCTGAGACTGCTCAACCACGCAGGTGGTATCTTGTTGGCGCTGCAACTGTCAACCATACTGAAGAATGCGGGTGCGTGCTTTTTGTCTGGGGTTGCTGTTCGGGATGTCATCTCCCGATCGTGTCTCACCAACTTACACTCAATCGGCGATGGCATATTCATTGTCGCAGTTTACGTCGGGGAATTCGTGTCGACGGCCGCATCGCTGGAACATTGAACCATGTTCAGGTTCAGAAATCTGAATGCACCCACGACACCCACGACAACCACGACACCCACGACAACCACGACACCCACGACACCCACGACACCCACGACATGACGAGAGCTGAATTCAGCATCTGCGCAACCGCGGGCACGAGACGAGGGGAAGTGGAAGTGGCAAGAAACAAGGCCCGCTGCAACGGTGCCATCGTCATCCCGTGGCCGTGGCGTCTGGAGATTTCTCGTCTCGCAATGCAATGCAACCCGGCATCAAATGACGAGGAGCAGCGGCTTAACTTAGTAGCCTTTGACCACAGATGGATTAATGTGGACAGATACGACAGATGCACAACAAATCATGGCTCGGCATGACAAACCCCCTCCTTCCTCCTTCCTTCCTCTTTCCCCCTTCCTCCTTCCTCCCTCCCCCTCCGGGACGGCAATAATCGGCAATACCCCGAACCCCTCAGTTGTCTGCGCTATTAGCAGCACCTTGTTTCCGGCCGCCTCGCTCATCTCATTTCAGCGGCTTCAACATTATTGTTCTTCAGACGCGACCATTTTGGTGCGTCCCATCGCTGGCTTCGAATCACGAGTTGAGGCCGGCCAGTCAAATGGCTCTTTCTTTCTTCTGACCAAAGTCCCCTTCATGTAGATAAAGCCTGGCGCAGATCTCTTGTCCTATCCGCACACTAGGCTAGGTCGAAATCGCCCATCTGCGTTTCGCCCACAAATGACAGAACTCATTTCTTCTTCTTCAATTTACAGAAACTCAGTCTTACATCCATCATGCAAGTCGGCGAGACAACTCTCCCGTCTACGTACCCGTCTGACCTTCCTGACTGGAGCAATGTCGATGTGATACATCGCAACACTCTCCCTCCCCGGAGCAGTTTTTACCTATACGACAATGAACAGGATGGTCTTGCGCGGGACGTGACCAAGGCTAGAGCACAGTGCCTGTCTGGAAAATGGAAGTTCCACCTGTCAAAGTCACCTTTCGCGGGACCGCGAGAGTTTTTCAAGCCCGGCTTCGATGCGTCCGAGTTTGGGCACATCAACGTTCCGGGCATGTGGCAGCTCCAAGGATATGGCAAAGGCCCGCAGTATATTAATGTTCTGTATCCCTGGCCCGTGGAACCACCCAATGTTTCTTACCAAGAGAATGAATGCGGTCGATACATGACCTCCTTCTCGGTGAACAAATCTTTCAATGGCCAACAGCTCCGGCTCCGATTTGAAGGCGTCGATTCCTCATTCACATTATGGGTCAACGGCAAAGAGGTTGGCTACTCTCAGGGATCGAGAAATCCCAGCGAATTCGATGTGACCGACTTGATCCATACTGGCAAAGACAAAAACAACCAGTTGGCGGTGGAGGTATATCAGCGCTGTGATGGAAGCTACATCGAAGACCAGGATGAGTGGTGGCTCAGCGGCATCTTTCGTGATGTGTACCTCCACGCATTCCCCAAGGCGCATCCCGTTGACTTTCACGTAAACACGGAGCTGGATAGCAAATTCGAGAATGCCACTTTACGAGTCAAGGTAGATGTCAGTGGCTCTCGGTCGGTCGAGCTGAAACTCCTGGACTCTAAGCCACAGGAAGTAGTGTCCAAGACCCTGGTGATTTCCAAATCGGGCGAGTTTACACTTGATGTAGAAAATCCCCACAAGTGGACTGCGGAAACACCGTATTTGTATCATCTTGTGCTCAATTTTCTGGGCGATGATAAGTGCAGCATAGTGCAGCGCATAGGGTTCAGAACAACGGGTCTCATTGATGGCGTGTTCTGCGTCAACGGGAATCCCGTCAAGTTTAGAGGCGTCAACCGCCATGAGCACCATCCTGACCATGGCCGTGCTGTACCCTACGATTTCATGAGACGCGATCTACTCATCATGAAGGCGCACAATATAAATGCCATTCGAACATGCCACCAGATCAACGACCCCCGGCTCTACGACGTTGCAGACGAACTGGGGCTATGGATCCTTGACGAGGCCGATCTGGAGTGCCATGGCTTCGAGGACGTTGGAGGTGACGCAGCGAGCTACACGTCTGATAACCCGGCCTGGAAGGAGCAGTACGTCGACCGAGCTCGCCAGATGGTTGCCCGCGACAAGAATCATGCAAGCGTCATCATGTGGTCACTTGGTAACGAGTCTTTCTATGGACGCAACCACCAAGCCATGTACGATACCATCAAGCTCATGGACAACACTCGTTTAATTCACTACGAAGGCGACCAGAAGGCACAGACGGCCGACCTATTTAGCCGCATGTATCCCGATCTTGCCTTTATAGAGTCGTTTGCCAAAGAAAGAGATTGGAAGAAGCCCCTTGTTTTGTGTGAATTCTTGCACTCGATGGGGAACTCTGAGGGAAACGCAAAGGAGTATATCGACTTGTTTTATAGATATCCGCGACTCATGGGTGGGTTTGTGTGGGAGTGGGCAAATCATGTGAGCATGCCTGCTACTCTGATCTCCTTCTTCTCTCGACCAGCCTTCGTTTGTGCTGCATGTGTGTTCTGACGGGCAAGTTAGGGCCTTCGCACCAAGACGGAAGACGGCGAAGAATTCATGGCGTACGGCGGTGATTTTGGAGATGAACCCAACGACTACAACTTTGTAATGGATGGTCTTTTGGTATCGGAGCACAACATCTCCTCCAACATTACCGAGTACGCCAAGTCGATTGAGCCAGTGCAAACACTGTTTCTTCATCATCACGACATGACGGTCGTGAACCGTTATGACTTCCTGACTCTCGATCATCTAGTTGCCGAGTGGTGCGTAGTTTCGGACGGGAAGAAGCTTACGGGAGGGCGAGTCAACATACCCAAAGGTGAGTCGCGTTTTCAGTAATTGTCTACATTGTAATGCCCTGCGCACACCCGTCGGGGTCATGGATGGAATTCTGACGGTGGCTTGTCAATGTTTGCAGGCGTCAAACCACACACAGAAGCCATTGCCACGGCAGAAGGCTTCCACGACGGAATGCTGCGCGAAACACACGGTGAAGGCTACTTGCAAGTCCGATACAGGAACAAGTTTGAGACGAACTGGGCCCCTGCCCATCACCAGGTAGCGACGGGAGAGCTGCGGGTGTCGAAGCCACTCCCTGTCAATGCCATCCAAGCGGTTGAGCCACCGATGCCGAAACCAACCATGCAAATGGCGTCAGAGTCTCTGGTCAAAATCAGCTCTGCGTCTGGTGAGTCGGTATGGACCATTGACACTGTGACGGGCACGCTCGTCAGCTGGAGACGCAGGAGCGTCCCTGATGGCGAGCTCATTAGCGAACCAGTCACCATGGACTTCTACCGCGCGTTGACGGACAATGACCGCGAAGGCCACGGACGAGAATGGCGGCATAGGCGGCTGCATCAAACATCAACGCACGTCAAGCAGGTGCGACTCGACAAGGTCAAGAATGGCATCGTGGTGGAAATCAAGCAGCGCATCGCGCCCCCAGCACTGGCCTGGGCCGTCGACACCACGTGGACGTACCATTTCCGAGGCGAGTCGGTGGCCATCAACGTCAGGGGCAAGCCACACGGCTCGAAACTGCCGTCGACTTTTGCGCGGATTGGCATCACGGTGGGCCTGTCGGGTGCGAGCCGGGTCAGATGGTGGGGCCGCGGACCGGGCGAGTCGTACCGAGACAAGAAGCATTCCCAACTGCATGGGAACTGGGTTTCGAGCGTCGACGACCTGTGGGTGGACTACGAGTTCCCCCAAGACGGCGGGAACAGAACCGACGTGCGCTGGGTCGAGATGCTCGGCGACAAGGGCCGGCTGCTGCGCGCCAACTTTGGGGACTTGGACGGGGCCAGTTTCTCGGCGGCGCACTATTCACCAAAGGACGTGGACGAATGCGCGCACCCGCACGAGCTGCGCAAGCGAAGGCGCGAGGACACGATTGTCAGACTTGATTGGGCGCACCACGGCCTGGGGACGGGGTCCTGCGGCCCGTGGACCCTGCCACAGTATTCACTCGAGGCGCATCGTGACTTTGGCTTTGATCTTCTTCTGGACTGAGCTTGCAACGGGGAGAAGTCTTTTTGTTTTTCACGTACGGAGTCGGTCAGTGACATGACCTGTCCGCGTCGGCACTGCACTGCACTGCACTGCATTGCGAACGTACATAGATGCACTCGGTGCTCCGTATATAAAGAGGACAGACACCTTGGCGCTGCCAGATTACTTGCTCTGATGTCGTCGTATGCCCCGTGTGCCCCGTGTGCCCCGTGTGCCCCGTACAAGCACGTGCAGCTTTTGTCATCTCAGCTGCATCCAGACGCGCCCTGGCTGGCTCAGATGGCTCAGATGGCTCAGATGGCATCCATTGCAGGCGCCCCGTCCAGCGGGCCATGTAGGGGCTGCGATCAGATTCTGCAGGCGGAAAAGGAGCAGAGACGAGATGGGGGTGGGTTTGCGGACGTGAAGCCTCTACCTGGTGTTGATCTCGTTGGTCCTGGTAAGTTCGTTCATTGGTCCGTTTGCCAGTCGACTTCAGGTCTGGCGCCATACTAGCGGTCTGTCTTGGCGGCGGGTACCTTGCAATGGGCCCCCGTGGACGGGACGTGGGGCAGTGTTGCACCTACAAGGGCATAATTAATCCCTGCCGCATAATAGTCTCGCTACTTAACTAGCTAAGATAAGAGTTTACCCCTAGCTAGTTATTTTCTAAGATCTCTATAACTTTATAGTATATTTTAGCATTATATAAGTACCTTACTAATAATAAAAGTACTTAGGTATTTAAGCTATAGTTTATACTTTTTTATAAGGTTAAATAACTTAATAAAGGTAATTATATTAAACCCTAGCTTTATAGTCTAATATAGTAGTAATTATATAGTATTTATAATAATTATACTTTTTTCTAAATTAGTACTTTTCTTTTTAAATTAACTAATTATTTAATCTTTAAATAATTAGTATATATATAGTAAAAAAAAGGCTTAATTTATTAATATTATAATTAAGTAACCTTAGTATACTAGGATTAATACTACTATTAATTAGTTTAATAATAATAATACTATAAGCATTTTTATAATATCTAAGGAGTTTTCTAAGAGTAATAAGCTAGCTATTAAGCTATAAAAGCCTTATTACTAAAACTTATAGTATAAAATAGTTAAGATAAAAGCTATTAAAAATAAAATCTAAGTCTTTATTAATTCTAATTTAATTATATAGCTAGATTACTTTTCTAAGCCTTTAATTCTTTTAGGAAATAAGACTTTAGTAAAAAGAAAAATAGTAAATACTATATAAAGTTAATTATTTATATTAAATACTATAGGAGTTTAAATATACTTATATAGTAATAAAGCTATAACTAGTAGTATATAGTAATCTTAGGAAAGCTTTTTTAAAAGTTATAATATACTTAAAAAGAGGTATTTTTAGTATTTTTAATAACCTAATAATACTAAAGATAGTACTTAGTTTATAGTTTTTAGTAATTATTATTAGGTATTTAATAGTTATTTCTAAAGCTTTATAAAGGCCTTATAAAAGTATTATACTTAGTTTATAATAATACTTAAGCCTAAATATAAGTAAATAACCTTAAGGTATATATCTTTTTATAATAAAATTAAAAAGCTTATAAGAAATATAATACCTTTAAGTAAGACTATTAAGTATTATACTAAAGTTAATTTTAATAAGACTATTAAGTAAAATCTTATAAAAGTAAATATTAATAAGTAGCTTATAAATACTTTAATTAGCTATAAAAAATACTTCTAAGTAAACTACTTTATTACTAAGGGTAACTTACTTATAAAAATAATTAATAATACTATTAAGGTATAATTTCTTACTATCTTAGCTTAAATTAACTTATTAATTTATTTAGTAAAGAGTAAGGGAAAGGTTCTAGATTTCTATAGTATTATAAGTAAGATTAGGTATTTAATTAAAGCCTAAGGAAAGTCTTAGGTAAAGGCTAATAATACCTTTAAAGCTATGAGGCCCTAATTATAACACCTATGCGCTAGCGTACTACTAGGCGGGCATACTACGCCCTAGGGCTAGGTTTACGTAATACTAGCAAGCCACTAGCTATAAGCTAGTAACTTATATATATAATACACTTAGACCTAGTAAGCTTTAGTTAATATATAAGTACCCTTATATCTCTTACTTAGCTATTTCTTTATTCTTATAATTCTAAAGCTTCTTTTACTAATTACCTAAGAGTAATATAAGAAAAAGAATAACTTAATTTACTAGAATAATACTATATATTACTTAGGATTTACTAAATAATAGTAATACTATAGCTAAAGATATATTATATTTTATAACCTTATTTAATACTATACCCTTTACTATAAGAATAAAAAAAGTAGTAATTAAAAAGTAAATTACCTAGCTTAAGTAACTTAAGAAATTATAAAAGTAAGAATAAAAGCTTATAAACTTAATATAACTTTATAAAAAAAAGAAACTAGTAAAAAAAGGCTAAAAAGCTAGTATATTCTTAAGTCTTAGTAGCTAAGAAGTTAAGGTTTAAAATATTATAAAACTCTAATACCTTATAAACTTATAAAAGTATAAGATATAGCTTAATAATCTTAACTATATCTTTAAGAAAGTAAAAAAAAAAGTATTATTAAGATAACTAAAAGATTTTTTTTATACTTAACTATATATATATAAACTATTAGGTAAAATAAGACTAATATATTAAAGAATAACTAGCTAATAGTTAGGATTACCTTAAGAATAACTAAAATAAGTTTTAGAATTAAATCCTTATATTACTTAAGAACTTTATAAGCTATAATATATAAATAGCTATATAGCTAGAAAATATAAAGTAAAAGAAAGGCTAAAGTCTTATTAAATTTAGTATTTACCTAGATTTACTAGAGAAATACCTATAATAAGCTTTAGAAAAAACCTATACTTTTATATTCTTTATAAAATTACTTCTTAACTTATAAAACTATATTAACTTATATATAAATATTACTAAAATAACTTAAGAAAAGATTATATAACTTACCTAGTAATTCTAGAAAGTAATATCTAGAAATAAGTAAAAGCTAAGTAATTAAAAAAAAAAGGTTTATATAAGGCCCCTTAATATTAAAGATATAACTTTTTATAAGGCTACTAGCTAAATAAGGACTAAAAGAATAAGAATAAGAATAAAAAAAAGACCTTAATTACTTACTTAAATAATAACTAGCTATAAGAAAGAAAGTAATACTTTAATTATAGTAGTATAAAGTACTTTATTTATAATTATAATAAGCTAAGAAAAAACTAGTAAAAAAGGTAAGAAAACTTCTAGAGGTAAAAGTAAATACCCTTACCTTTACCTTAAATACTAAAATACTAGTAGGATATTAATTTTATATACTAGTTATTATTTATAAGTAAAAAGATATTAAAATAGTAATAAATCTTAATAGTTATACTAATATTAATATAATTAGTGCTTAGTTTATATAGACTTATAAGCTTAATTAGGCCTAGGCTATAATACTTATTCTAAAGGTAATAAAGGCCCTTATAGTTTCTTAATATAGTATTTATAAAGTACTTATTTTAATTAAAAAAAACTTATAAGGAAAAAAGAAAAACCTTAAGCTACTATATATAGCTATTAATAAGAACCTAAGAGTAAAAAGAAGCCCTATATTAATTAGAATATATATACTTATAAAAGAATATATATACCTTTACTTATACTTATAAGAATAGTAGTTTAAGAAAAAAAAAGTAGCCTTTTTACTACTAACTTCTTATAAATTTATAAAGGTAATATATAATAAGATAATTATATATATTATTATAAGGGTTATAAAAAATAAGTTTATCTTTCTTAAAGATAAAAAAAAAGTAAAAGTATATAAAACTACTAAAGATATTCCTAAGAAGCTATATAAGTTTAAAGATATATTTATATTAAATAAGGTAAGAAGCTTTTTATTAAAGAAGTTAAATAACTATATAATTAATCTTATACCTAGAACTATACCTTTATATAGACTAATTTACTCTTTTTTCTAAAGTAAACTTAAAGAGCTTTAGGAATATATTAATAATAACCTAAGAAAAGGCTAAATAAAACTTTTAAAAAGCCTAGTAAGTATACTTATCTTATTTATACTAAAGAAAAATAAAATACTTTAACTATATATAAACTATTAAGAACTTAATAAGGTAATATAAAAAAATTACTATACTTTCCTTTTAATTTTAAAAATCCTTAACTAATACTAAGAGACTTATTTTTTTTAAAGATTAATATTAAGAATATATACTATAGAATTTATATTAAAAAGAGTAATAAGTAAAAAATAGCTTTTTATATATATTATAAGTACTATAAGTACTTTATAATACCTTTTAGGTTAACTAATACCTTAGTTACCTTTTAAAGCTATATTTATAAAGTACTTTATAAGCTAGTTAATACTATTTATATAGTATATTTAAATAATATCTTAATTTTCTTTAAAATAAAGAAAAAGTATACTATATATATTAAGTAAGTTTTAAAATATATAAGATTAGTAAAGTTATATATAAAACTTTCTAAGTACTTTTTTTATAAGAAATTAGTAAAATTCCTAGGGTTTATTCTCTTTATTAATAGGATATTAATAAATACTTACTAAGTTAATATAATTAGAGAATAAAAAAAACCTATAAGTTTTAAGAATATATAGTTATTTCTTAGATTTTATAACTTTTACTAATAGTTTATTTATAAATACTCTAGGATTATAGTATCTTTTTATATATTAATAAAAGGTAGTTAAAATAGTATTTAGACTAGGAAGTTTATATTTAAAGAAAAGAAGTAGCTAGTATTTAACTAGCTAAAAATACCTTTTAGTAAGTGCCTTTACTTTAATATTATAACCTAAGTTAAGTAGTATATATTAAGATAAATACCTTAATTTTTATAATAGTAAGAATTCTATCTTAGTAAGATAATAAGGGCTATTAGTATTTAGTAGCCTTTTAGTTAAGGAAGTTTATAAATACTAAGTATAACTATAGTATAGCTAACTAAGAGTTACTTACTATAGTAAAGTTATAAAAATACCTATAAAGGTCTTATTAGACTACTATAACCTATAGATCTTTATAAGGTAGTAAAAGCTAAATAAAAAGTAAGTATAATAATATATATTTCTTTACTTATTTTATTTTATAATTAAGTATAGACTAAGGAAAAGTAACCTTATAAATACACTATTAAGAAGGTTTAATTATAAGGGTAAACCTATATTAAATAAAGCACTTTTACTAAAGCTTTAAAGAAAAATAATAATTACCTATATAGTAAAAGAAGAAGTATTAATATATTAAAGAAGTTATAGTATAGTACTAGTCTTAGAACTTACTAAGCTAATAGTAGCCTAGGTAAAAGGCTAGTTAGTTACTATAAATCTAGTAATAAGTTAGCTAAATAAAAGTAATTTTAAGAAAAAGGTAATATATATCTAAGATATTAGCATAGTATAAGTAATTTAAGGGGCTATTATATTACTAAATCCTTACTAATTTATAGTAAATAAACTATTAGTATAACTACTATAAAAGGTATAAAACTAAGATTTATATTTATAAAAATATAAAAATAAAGTTAACTCCTAAGTAAAAGGAAAGGGAAAAGCTAGTTTATAGTTATATAATATAAGAGGTTTTCTAATATATAAAGCCTAGGTAGTTATTTTATAAAAGCCTATTTTATAATAAAAGCTTTTATAGCTATACTATAATAATTTATTAGTAAGTTACTTTAAAACTAAATATACTTTTAAGCTATTAAAATATTACTATTAATAGCTAGTAATAAGTAAAGCTATTTTAGACTATATATTTAGCTATAAAGTATACTAATATATAATAGCTAGGAGGTATTACTTATATAAAACCCTTAAATTATTACTAATACTAAAGTAACTATAAGTAAAAATCTTAATAAAATTTATTATAAGATTACTACTAATATAGCTAAATAAGTAGGAAACTAATATAATCCTAGTAATTATAAACTAATTTACTAAGTACTTTATTTTCCTTCTTATAAATACTATAATTAATATAGCTAAATTAGTAAAGTTATTTTATAAGGAAATTAAGCTTTAATTTAAAGCACTAAAGGGTATTATATTTAATAAAGAATTAGTATTTATAAGATAATTCTAGTTAGATATATATTACCTATTATATATAAAGTTAAGGCTCTTAATAGTATTTTACCCCTAAACTAATAAGTAAATAAAAAAAATAAACTAAGTATTAAAGTATTACTTATAGTATTTTATTAAAGAAAACTAATAGCTATAGCTAAAATTACTTCTAATAGCTTAATTTATATATAATAATACTATTAATAAAATAATAAGTTACTCCCTAAATTATACTCTTATAAGCTATTTACCTAAGTTTTACCTAGCTTTTAAGAGTAAAAGTAAGAAAAAAAAGATTTTAAAAGCCTATATATATATTTAAAAGCTATATAAAATTAAAGAAAAACTAATATATAACTAGGTAAAAGCTACTAAAGTATAAGTAAAGTATTATAACTAATAATACTAGTTACTAACCCTAAAAAAAGAAAACTTAGTATTACTATTAGTAAAAAATATTAGACTTAAAAATATAAAATAAAAGCTAATCCCTAGATTTATTAGGCTATTTTAAGTACTTAATACTATAAGTAAATAAGCATACTAACTAGTATTACTTAATAAGTATAGTTAACTATATAATATATTTTATATTAGCTTATTAAAGCTATAAAATTACTAGGAAAATATTATAAATAAAGAAATACTAATACTAGACCTTAAAGATAAAGATAATAAATTTAAAGTTAAAGAAGTTAAGGATTATAAGAAGACTTATAAAGGTAATAAATACCTAGTAAAATAAAAGGGTTAGCTAAGTAAATATAATTAATAAGTAGTAGTAAAAGATATAAAAAGCGCTTAATATATAATTTAGGCCTATGAGAATAAAGGGATAGCTAGGCAAGAGGTATAGGGGCACTTATATATTAACTAAAGCTTACTAGGTCTAAGTGTGTTATATATATAAGTCACTAGCTTATAGCTAGTAGCTTGCTAGTATTATATAAACCTAGCCTTAAGGCATAGTATACTTACCTAGTAGTATACTAGTATATAAGTATTATAAGTAAGGCCTTATAATTACCCCCTTATTTTTAGCTAGGCTTCTAAATAGCTTTTACTAGCTAGTATATAGCTATTTACTAAGTAATAGCTATATTAAAATAATAATAAATAATAGCTAGTACTAAAGTATAAATTTACTTATAACTCTTTATTATATTATACTCTCTTCCCTTTTATAACTATAGTAATCTTTTCTTAGATATTATTATATTATTAGTTACTATTACTTTACCTTTATTACTTACTATATTATTACTATAGATTTTAATAAGAAAAGTATTATTATTATTCCTAATATTTATTTAAAGAAATATTTTTATATATATTATTTATATACTAGTTATATAGAGTTTAAGAAAAATCCCTTAGCTAAGCCTAAAGTTTCTTAGATTAACTATTAATTCCTTAGCTTTATAAGTATTATTATAAAGAGAAAATATTTAAAGTATTATATTTAGTATATAAAGTATAGTAATACTTATAAAATAATAAGTATATTATTCTTTCTAGGTTTTTAGTATTTAATTACTTATATTTCTTTAAGTAATACTTATTATAAAAAGGGATTTTCTTAATCTTCTAGCTATTCTTAACTAGGTATAAGAGTTAATAAATACCCTAAGTAATTAGATTTTAAATAACCTTAAAGATTATATATTTTTAAAGATAACTTACTATTATTTTAATAAGAATTATTTAAACCTTATTTTAAGGTTTAATTATACTAATATAGTATATTATATTTTCTTTAGTTTAACTAAGGTTACTAAGATTTATTAAGTATATTATTTCCTTATATATTCCCTAGGTTTTTACTTACTCCTTAAGTAAGCTATATTAGCCTTATATAATTAGTATATTATTTTATACTAGTAACTCTTAGTTATTATATTTCCTAGCCTTATCCCTAGAATAGTAAGTTAGTACTTCTTTTTTATTACTTATTTACTAACTTTTTTTATAGCTAAATTATTTTATATATTATAATACTTAGAAAGTAAAAATAATCTTATATTTATAGTATTATAACCTAGGATTTATACCCTAAGAGGTAGTAAAGTATTACTTTTTCTAAGTAATATAGTAAGTAGTCTAGGAAAATAAAAGTAAGAATACTAAGTATTTTTCTTATAATAGTATTATTTTAATATATAAGGGAGTAATTATAAAAGGGTTTTCTTTAAAACTTCTTTTCTTATAAAAGTCTTTTCTTTTATTATTTAGTAAATAATCTAATAGTTTTTTAATTAAAGTATAATAGTAGCTAATAAGGCTAGGCCTTTTTTAAATTACCTTATCCCTTATTACCTATAACTTACTTATATCTTACTATACTTTCTTTTTATTTTACTTTAATAAAAAGCCTAAATTATATATTAAGTGCTTTTTATATTTTTTACTATTACTTATTAATTATATTTACTTAGCTAACCCTTTTATTTTACTAGGTATTTATTACCTTTATAAGTTTTCTTATAATTCTTAACTTCTTTAACTTTAAATTTATTATCTTTATTTTTAAGGTTTAGTATTAGTATTTCTTTATTTATAGTATTTTCCTAGTAATTCTATAGCTTTAATAAGCTAATATAAAATATATTATATAGTTAATTATACTTATTAGATAATACTAGTTAGTATGCTTATTTACTTACTATATTAAGTATATAAAATAGCCTAATAAATCTAGGGATTAGCTTTTATTTTATATTCTTAAATCTAATATTCTTTACTAATAGTAATATAAAGTCTTCTTTTTTTAGGGTTAGTAACTAGTATTATTAGTTATAGTACTTTACTTATACTTTAGTAGCTTTTACCTAGTTATATAATAGTTTTTTCTTAACCTTATATAGCTTTTAAATATATAAATAAGCTTTCAAAATCTCTTTTTCCTTACTCTTACCCTTAAAAGCTAAGTAAAACTTAGGTAAATAGCTTATAAAAGTATAGTTTAAAAAGTAACTTATTATTTTACTAATAGTATTATTATATATAAATTAAGCTATTAGAAGTAATTTTAGCTATAGCTATTAGTTTTCTTTAATAAAATACTATAGGTAATACTTTAATACCTAATTTATCTTTTTTATTTATTTATTAGTTTAAGAGTAAAATACTATTAAGAGTCTTTGCTTTATGTATAATAAGTAATATATATCTAACTAGAATTAGCTTATAAATACTAATTTTTTATTAGATATAATACCCTTTAGTATTTTAAATTAAAGCTTAATTTCCTTATAAAATAACTTTACTAATTTAGCTATATTAATTATAGTCTTTATAAGAAAGAAAATAAAGTACTTAGTAAATTAGTTTATAATTACTAAAATTATATTAGTTTTTTACTTACCTAGCTATACTAGTAGTAATTTTATAATAAAGTCTATTAAAATCTTTACTTATAATTACTTTAGTATTAGTAGTAATTTAAGGGTTTTATATAAGTAATACTTCCTAGCTATTATATACTAGTATACTTTATAGCTAAATATATAGTCTAAAATAGCTTTACTTATTACTAGCTATTAATAATAGTATTTTAATAGCTTAAGAGTATATTTAGTTTTAAAGTAACTTACTAGTAAATTATTATAGTATAGCTATAAGAGCTTTTATTATAAAATAGGCTTTTATAAAATAACTACCTAGGCTTTATATATTAGGAAACCTCTTATATTATATAACTATAGACTAGCTTTTCCTCTCCCTTTTACTTAGAAGTTAACTTTATCTTTATATTTTTATAAATTTAAATCTTAGTTCTATGTTTTTTATAGTAATTATACTAATAGTTTATTTACTATAAATTAGTAAGGATTTAGTAATATAATAGCCCCTTAAATTACTTATACTATACTAATATCTTAGATATATATTACCTTTTTCTTAAAATTACTTTTATTTAGCTAACTTATTACTAAATTTATAGTAGCTAACTAGCCTTTTACTTAGGCTACTATTAACTTAGTAAGTTCTAAGACTAGTATTATACTATAACTTCTTTAATATATTAGTACTTCTTCTTTTACTATATAAGTAATTACTATTTTCCTTTAAAGCTCTAGTAAAAGTACCTTATTTAATATAGGTTTACCCTTATAATTAGACTTTCTTAATAGTATATTTATAAGGTTACTTTTCCTTAGTTTATACTTAATTATAAAATAAAATAAGTAAAGAAATATATACTATTATACTTATCTTTTATTTAGCTTTTACTACCTTATAAAGATCTATAAGTTATAGTAATTTAATAAGACCTTTATAGGTATTTTTATGCCTTTAATATAGTATTACTAGTGTTTAAATAACTTTACTATAGTAAGTAACTCTTAGTTAACTATACTATAGTTATATCTAGTATTTATAAACTTCCTTAACTAAAAGGCTACTAAATACTAATAACCCTTATTATTCTACTAAGATAGGATTCTTACTATTATAAAAATTAAAGTATTTATCTTAATATATACTACTTAACTTAAGTTATAATATTAAAGTAAAAATACTTACTAAAAGGTATTCTTTGGCTAGTTAAATACTAGCTATTTCTTTTCTTTAAATATAAACTTCCTAGTCTAAATACTATTTTAACTACCTTTTATTAATATATAAAGAAATACTATAATCCTAAAGTATTTATTAATATCCTATTAATAAAGAGAATAAACCCTAGGAATTTTACTAATTTCTTATAAAAAAAGCACTTAGAAGGTTTTATATATAGCTTTACTAACCTTATATATTTTAAAACTTACTTAATATATATAGTATACTTTTTCTTTATTTTAAAGAAAATTAAGATATTATTTAAATACACTATATAAATAATATTAACTAGCCTATAAAGTAATTTATAAATATAGCTTTAAAAGGTAACTAAGGTATTAGTTAGCCTAAAAGGTATTATAAAGTACTTATAGTGTTTATAATATATATAAAAAGCTATCTTTTACTTATTACTTTTTTTAATATAAATTCTATAGTATATATTCTTAATATTAATCTTTAAAAAGAAATAAGCCTTTTAGTATTAATTAAGGATTTTTAAAATTAAGGGAAGAGTATAGTAATTCTTTTATATTACCTTATTAAGTCTTAATAGTTTATATATAACTAAAGTAAAAAAAAAATTTTTAGTATAAATAAAATAAATATACTTACTAGGCTTTTAAAGAGTTTTATCTAGCCTTTTCTTAGGTTATTATTAATATATTCCTAAAGCTTTTTAAGTTTACTTTAGAAAAGAAAGTAAATTAGTTTATATAAGGGTATAGCTCTTAGTATAAGGTTAATTATATAGTTAGTTAATTTTTTTAATAAGAGGCTTCTTATCTTATTTAATATAAATATATCTTTAAACTTATATAACTTCTTAGGGATATTTTTAATAGTTTTATATACTTTTTTTTTTTATCTTTAAAAAAGATAAACTTATCTTTTATAATACTTATAATAGTATATATAATTATCTTATTATATATTACTTTTATAAACTTATAAGGAGTTACTAGTAAAAAGATTACTTTTCTTTTCTTAAACTACTATTCTTATAAGTATAAGTAAAGATATATATATTTTTCTATAAGTATATATATTTTAATTAATATAAGGCTTCTCTTTACTCTTAAGTTCTTATTAATAGCTATATATAGTAGCTTAAGGTCTTTCCCTTTACCTTAGAAGTCTTTAATTAAAATAAGTACCTTATAAATACTATATTAGGGAACTATAAAGGCCTTTATTACCTTTAGAATAAGTACTATAGCCTTAGCCTAATTAAGCTTATAAGTTTATATAAACTAAGCGCTAATAATATTAATCTTAGTATAATTATTAAGATTTACTATTATTTTAATATTCTTTTACTTATAAATAATAACTAGTATATAAAATTAATATCCTAATAGTACCCTAGTATTTAAGGTAAAGATAAGGGTATTTACTTTTACCTCTAGGAGTTTTTTT
This sequence comes from Epichloe coenophiala, assembly GCA_018801565.1. Taxonomy (NCBI): domain Eukaryota; kingdom Fungi; phylum Ascomycota; class Sordariomycetes; order Hypocreales; family Clavicipitaceae; genus Epichloe; species Epichloe coenophiala. The sequence continues at coordinate 705,550 of JAFEMN010000005.1, read as the reverse complement.
AACATTTTTACTAGTCTTTTCTTAGCTTATTATAATTATAAAAGAAATACTTTATACTACTATAATTAAAGTAATACTTTTTTCCTTATAATTTATTATTATTTAGGTAAGTAACTAAGGTTTTTTTTTTTTCTTATTCTTATTCTTTTAGTTCTTATTTAACTAATAGCCTTATAAAGAGTTATATTTTTAATATTAAAAAGCCTTATATAAACCTTTTTTTTCTAAATTACTTAGCTTTTACTTATTTCTAAATATTACTTCCTAGAATTACTAGGTAAGTTATATAATCTTTTCTTAAGTTATTTTAGTAATATTTATATATAAGTTAATATAGTCTTATAAGTTAGGAACTAATTTTATAAAGAATATAAGGGTATAAGTTTTTTCTAAAGCTTATTCTAGGTATTTCTTTAGTAAATCTAGGTAAATACTAAATTTAATAAAACTCTAGCTTTTCTTTTACTTTATATTTTCTAGCTATATAGCTATTTATATATTATAGCTTATAAAGTTCTTAAGTAATATAAAGATCTAATTCTAAAACTTATTCTAGTTATTCTTAAGGTAATCCTAACTATTAGCTAGTTATTCTTTAATATATTAGTCTTATTTTACCTAATAGTTTATATATATATAGTTAAGTATAAAAAAAATCTTTTAGTTATCTTAATAATACTTTTTCTTTACCTCTTTAAAAATATAATTAAGGTTATTAAGCTATATCTTATACTTTTATAAGTTTATAAGGTATTAGAGTTTTATAATATTTTAAACCTTAACTTCTTAGCTACTAAGACTTAAGAATATACTAGCCTTTTAGCCTTTTTTTATTAGTTTCTTTTCTTTATAAAGTTATATTAAGTTTATAAGCTTTTATTCTTATTTTTATAGTTCCTTAAGTTACTTAAGCTAGGTAATTTACTTTTTAACTACTATTTCTTTTATCTTTATAGTAAAGAATATAGTATTAAATAAGATTATAAAATATAATATATCTCTAGCTATAGTATTACTATTATTTAGTAAATCCTAAGTAGTATATAGTATTATTTTAGTAAATTAGGTTATTTTTCCCTTTATATTACTCTTAGGTAGCTAGTAAGAGAAGCTTTAGAATTATAAAAATAAAGGAATAACTAAGTAAGAGATATAAGGGTACTTATATATTAACTAAAGCTTACTAGGTCTAAGTATATTATATATATAAGTTACTAGCTTATAGCTAGTAGCTTACTAGTATTACATAGACCTAGCCCTAGGGCGTGGTGTGCCTACCTAGTGGTACGCTAGCGTATAGGTGTTATAAGTGGGGCCTCACAAGGCCTTTTATTAAAGTAAAATAAAGAGAAAGCATAGTAAGATATAAGCAAGTTATAGGAAATAAGGGATAAGGTAATTACAAAAAAGGCCTAGCCTTATTAGCTACTATTATACTTTAATTAAAAACTATTAGACTATTTACTAAATAATAAAAGAAAAGACTTCTACAAGAAAAGAAGTTTTAAGGGAAACCTTTTTATAGTTACTCCCTTATATATTAAAATAATATTATTATAAATAAGATACTTAGTATTCTTACTTTTATCCTCCTAGACTACTTACTATATTACCTAGAAAAAGTAATACTTTACTACCCCTTAGGGTATAAATCCTAGGTTATAATACTATAAATATAAGGTTATTTTTACTTTCTAAGTATTATAATATATAAAATAATTTAGCTATAAAAAAAGTTAGTAAATAAGTAATAAAAAAGAAGTACTAACTTACTATTCTAGGGATAAGGCTAGGAAATATAATAACTAAGAGTTACTAGTATAAAATAATATACTAATTATATAAAGCTAATATAGCTTACTTAAGAAGTAAGTAAAGACCTAGGGAATATATAAAAAAATAATATACCTAATAAACCTTAGTAACTTTAGTTAAACTAAAGAAAATATAATATATTATATTAATATAGTTAAACCTTAAAATAAGGTTTAAATAATTCTTACTAAAATAATAGTAAGTTATCTTTAAAAATATATAGTCTTTAAGGTTATTTAAAACCTAATTACTTAAGGTATTTATTAACTCCTATACTTAGTTAAAAATAGCTAGAAAATTAAGAAAATCCTTTTTTATAGTAAGTATTACCTAAAGAAATATAAATAATTAAGTATTAAAAACCTAGAAAAAATAATATACTTACTATTTTATAAGTATTACTATATTTTATATATTAAATATAATACTTTAAATATTTTCTTTTTATAATAATACTTATAAAGCTAAGGAATTAATAGTTTATATAAGGGACTTTAGGCTTAGCTAAGGGATTTTTCTTAAACTTTATATAACTAGTATATAAATAATATATATAAGAGTACTTTTTTAAATAAATATTAAGAATAATAATAATACTTTCCTTATTAAAATCTATAGTAATAATATAGTAAGTAATAAAGGTAAAGTAATAGTAACTAATAATATAATAATATCTAAGAAAAGATTACTATAATTATAAAAAGAAAAAGAGTATAATATAATAGGAAGTTATAGGTAAATTTATACTTAAGTACTAGTTATTATTTATTATTATTTATTATTATTTTAATATAGTTATTACTTAGTAAATAGCTATATACTAGCTAGTAAAAGCCATTTAAAAGCCTAGCTAAAAATAAGGGGGTAATTATAAGGCCTTACTTATAATACTTATCATGACTAGGTCAGGAAGATATAAACAAAGTGAAGGCTAAGGTTCTTAGTTATAGCTAGAGAGCTACTACTTAGAGGTAGGTATATAAAGGTCTTAAACTCTAACCTCTTATATACCTTATAGGTAGTCCTTATCTAAATACCCTACTATATATATATAGCTATCTAGTAGTTACTTAGTTATTTATATAACCTAAGGCTTATCTAAGGGTTTTATTATATAATTACTTTATCCCTAGCTCCCTAGCCTTTATACTTCTAATATACTACCCCCCTAATATATAATTATCCTTAATTAAAAAAAAAGCTACTTAGCTATTATAAGTATACTATATATAACTTATAATAGTAATTAATATTATTAGTAATTATAATAGTATATAAGTATTATATTTACTTAGGATAAGAGATAAATATTATTAGGTTATAGGTAATCTTTACTTTACTTTTTAATTTTTAAATAGCTATATAGTTATTACTCTAGTATAGTAATATATATACCTCTATATAATAGAATATTAATACTAAGTAAATAGATTACTTATATTAAATTTTATAATTAGTTTAAATAAATAAGGTACTATATACTATTTAAAATAAATAAGTTCTTATCTAATATTAAGAATATTATATTAATCTTACTATAAGTTTATAGCTAGTATATATATTTACTAGTAATAACTATAACTATAAATATTATAATTCCTAAATTAGCTATATATAGTATGTAAATTACTTAGGGGTTTAAGGCTAATATAAAAAAGGCTTACTTTTCCTTACTTTTATATATTTTTTTCCTTTATATTCTCCCTTAATATTATAAGTTACCCTTACCTATAAGCTAGTAGCTTTATAGCTTTTATTATAGTAATTACTAATATTCTATAGTATTATTTTATTATCTATATCTAATCTTACTTAAATACCTAATCCCTTTTAAATACTAGAATATTAGTTACTTTACCTTTTATACTTATATTCTTATAGTATATTACTACTAACTTACTAATAGTAAATTATATCTAAGTAGTATAGTACTCTTACTTTATTAAATTCTCTAATAACTAAGAAAACTACTTAAATATCTCCTTAAAAATCTCCTAAGAAGTAAATAGCTTTAAAAATTTTAATATAAGTATAATATCTTTAATCCCTAGTATATACCTTACTAACTTATAGCTAGTAGTACTAGTAATATAAAAATTCCTTATATATACTATATATAATAAGTAGTAATATAAGCTATTACCCCTAAAAATAGTAATAGTATAGTTTTATAATATATTATAAAAGGTAAATTTACTTTAACTAAGTATACTAACTCCTTAAGTATAACTTTATTATTACCTTACTATATATTACTACTAACTTATATAAGTAACTTAATAAAATATACTTATTATATATAAAATAATAAAAACTACTTAAAAATATATCTTCCCTTTTCTTACTACTTATATATATACTAATATACTACTAGTACTTTACTTACTTTATAAAATTATATTAAGTACTTTTTAAGTATATTAATAATTATATTATCTTTAATAATAATCCTTACTTTCTTAATAATATATATATATATTAGTTTTTATAACTTTAGTTATTACTAATATACTACTAGCGCTTAATATATATAAAATATAAACTTTATAATATACTTTTATTTATAAAGAATACTAATAAGTAAATTACTATATTACTACTAAGTAATACTATTAATCTAGAAGTCTAGATTAATATCTTTAATAGCTTATACTTTATTATATAAAACTTTCCCTTAGTAAGTTTTCTAATATTTTTACTTATAGCCTTACTAACTTACTAGTAACTTACTATATATATACTTATACTTCCTACTTATATTAGGCTATTAGACCTTTTAGGTAAGCTTTATATATATATATATAGAAAAGGGGATTTCTTTAATAATAAGAATAAATTCTCTCCTCTAGGCCTTATTACTAACTTAGTGCCTAGAAATAAAGATAAGAATACTAGGGGGCTAAGGCCTAATATATATATAGAGTAAATAGTACTAGGTAGCTATAAGATAAATTATCTAAGAAATTATCTTTATTTACTTTATTTATATATTACTATTACTATCTAATCTTTACTAAATATACCTTTATATTTATAAACTAGCTACTTAGTTACTACTTATAATTATTAATAATATTTATTATAATAAAATCTTTTTTCTTTACTTATAAATTCTCTAAAGTATTATAGCCTTTTTATTTAACTAGGTATTTCTAATATCTCCTATTATAATAATATAAGATAATTCTTTTAACCTTAAACTCCTATTTATTATTTATAATATTATCTTATAGTAAGGATATGTTTTCTATACTAGTTAGGTCTCTTATAAATAGTTTAAGGTTAGTAATATTAAAGATATTATATAGTTATATTCTAAGTAATAGCTTTAATTAGTATACTAATTTATAAGTTTTAATTACCTTTTTAATCTTATAAAGGCCTAAGTACTTTATACTTAGCTTCTTACTAAGTTACTATAAGTTAATATTCTTTATAAATAATAAAATATAGTTACTTACTCTAAACTTTATTAGAGTTTATTTCTTATTATAGTGCTTTATATACTAAGTCTATAAATTACTTAAAAGCTACTTAATTACTATATATTTATCTTTTAGTATAATTACTTAAGTTTTTACCTAGTTATTTACTACTAGAATATTTATAACTACTTATTATAAGCCTCTAGGGTTATAACCTTATAGTACCTTTACTAAAGTATAGCTATAAGTTAAGTAAATACTTATATTATATATAAACTATGCTATTAATAGGTTATTTACCTAGTTAGTCTAATTAAAGTAAGTAAAAGCTCTTAGATAATGCTTTAAAACTTAGTTTAAATGTTTTATTTACTTATTTATTTATAGGTAAAATATAATACTTAGTTACTGTGAGGCCCCACTCATAACACCCGTGCGCTAGCGCACCACTAGGCGGGCACACCACGCCCTAGGGCTAGGTTTACATAATACTAGCAAGCTACTAGCTATAAGCTAGTAACTCACATATATAACACACTTAGACCTAGTAAGCTTTAGTTAATATATAAGTACCCCTTATATCTCTTACCTAGTTATTTCTTTATTTTTATAATTCTAAAGCTTCTCTTACTAGCTACCTAAGAGTAATATAAGGGGGAGAATAACCTAAGCTACTAGAATAATACTATATACTACTTAGGATTTACTAAATAATAGTAATACTATAGCTAGAGATATACTATATTTTATAACCTTATCTAATACTATACCCTTTACTATAGGGGTAGAAAAGGTAGTAATTAAAGAGCAAATTACCTAGCTTAAGTAACTTAAGGAATTATAAAAGTAGGAATAAAAGCTTATAAACTTAATTTAACTTTATAAAGAAAGGAAACTAGTAAAAAGGGGCTAAAAAGCTAGTATATTCTTAAGTCTTAGTAGCTAAGAAATTAAGGTTTAAAATATTATAAAACTCTAATACCTTATAAACCTATAAAAGTATAAGATCTAGCTTAATAACCTTAACTATACCTTTAAGAGAGTAAAGAAAAAGTATTATTAAGATAACTAAAAGATTTTCTTTATACTTAACTATATATATATAAACTATTAGGTAAAATAAGACTAATATATTAAAGAATAACTAGCTAATAGTTAGGATTACCTTAAGGATAACTAGAATAAGTTTTAGGATTAGACTTTTATATTACTTAAGGACTTTATAAGCTATAATATATAAATAGCTATATAGCTAGAAAATATAAAGTAAAAGGAAGGCTAGAGTCTTATTAAATTTAGTATTTACCTAGATTTACTAAAGAAACACCTAGAATAAGCTCTAGAAAAGACCTATACTCTTATATTCTTTATAAAGTTACTCCCTAACTTATAAGACTATATTAACTTATATATAAATATTACTAGGATAACTTAAGAAGAGGTTATATAACTTACCTAGTAATTCTAGGAAGTAATATCTAGAAATAAGTAAAAGCTAAGTAACTTAGAAAAGAAAGGTTTATATAAGGCCCCTTAATATTAAAAACATAACTCTCTATAAGGCTATTAGCTAAATAGGGACAAAAAGAATAAGGATAAGGATAAAGAAAAGACCCTAGCTACTTATCTAAATAATAATAGATTATAAGGAAAAAAGCATTACTTTAATTATAGTAATATAAAGTATCTCTCTTATAATTATAATAAGCTAAGAAAAGACTAGTAAGAAGGTTAGGGAAACTCCTAGAGGCAAAAGTAAATGCCTTTACCTCTGCCTTAGACACTAGGGTACTATTAGGATGTTAATTCTATATACTAGTTACTATTTATAGGTAAAAAGATATTAAAATAGTAGTAAATACTAATAATTACACTAAGATTAATATTATTAGCACCTAGTTTATATAGATCTATAAGCTTAATTAGGCTAAGGCTATAGTACCTATCCTAAAGGTAGTAAGGGCCTTTATAGTTCCCTAATATAGTGTCTATAAGGTACTTATTTTAATTAGAGACTTATAAGGTAAAGGAAAAGACCTTAAGCTACTATATATAGCTATTAATAAGGACCTAAGAGTAAAGGGAAGTCCTATATTAATTAGAATATATATACTTATAGAAAAACATATATACCTTTACTTATACTTATAAGAATAGTAGTTTAAGAAGAGAAAGGTAGCTTTCTTACTAGTAACTCCCTATAAGTTTATAAAGGTAATATATAATAAGATAATTATATATACTATTATAAGTATTATAGAAGATAGGTTTATCTCTCTTAAAGATAAAGAAAAGGTAAAAGTATATAAAACTATTAAAAATATCCCTAAGAAGCTATATAAGTTTAAAGATATATTTATATTAGATAAGGTAAGGAGCCTCTTATTAAAAAAATTAACTAACTATATAATTAACCTTATACTAGAAGCTATACCCCTATATAGACTAATTTACTCTCTCTCCTAAAGTAAACTTAAAGAGCTTTAGGAATATATTAATAATAACCTAAGAAAAGGCTAGATAAGACCCTTAAAGAGCCTAGTAAGCATGCCTATTCTATTTATACTAAAGAAGAATAGGATGCTTTAACTATATATAGACTATTAAGGACTTAATAAGGTAATATAGAAAAATTACTATACTTTCCCCTTAATTTTAGAGATCCTTAACTAATACTAAGGGGCTTATTTCTTCTTAAAGATTAATATTAAGGATATATACTATAGAATTTATATTAAAGAGAGTAATAAGTAAAAGATAGCTTTTTATATATATTATAAGCACTATAAGTACCTTATAATACCTTTTAGATTAACTAATACCTTAGCTACCTTTTAAAGCTATATTTATAAGGCACTTTATAAGCTAGTTAATACTATTTATATAGTATATCTAGATAATATCTTAATTTTCTTTAAGATATAGGAGGAGTATACTATATATATTAAGTAGGTTTTAAAATATATAAGATTAGTAAAGTTATATATAAAACCTTCTAAGTGCTCTTTCTATAAGGAATTAGTAAAATTCCTAGGGTTTATTCTCTTTATTAATAGGATATTAATAAATACTTACTAAGTTAATATAATTAGAGAATAGAAGAAACCTATAAGTTTTAAGAATATATAGTTATTCCTTAGATTCTATAACTTTTACTAATAGTTTATCTATAAATACTCTAGGATTATAGTACCTCTTTATATATTAATAAAGGGTAGTTAAAATAGTATTTAAACTAGGAAGTTTATATTTAGAGAAAAGAAGTAGCTAGTATTTAACTAGCTAAAAGACGCCTTTTAGTAAGCGCCTTTACTCTAATATTATAACCTAAGTTAAGCAGTATATATTAAGATAAATACCTTAATCTTTATAATAGTAAGAATCCTATCTTAGTAGGATAATAAGGGTTATTAGTATTTAGTAGCCTTTTAGTTAAGGAAGTTTATAAATACTAAATATAACTATAATATAGCTAACTAAGAGTTACTTACTATAGTAAAGTTATTTAAACACTAGTAATACTATATTAAAGGCATAAAAATACCTATAAAGGTCTTATTAAATTACTATAACTTATAGATCTTTATAAGGTAGTAAAAGCTAAATAAAAAATAGGTATAATAGTATATATTTCTTTACTTATTCTATTTTATAATTAAGTATAGACTAGGGAAAAGTAACCTTATAGATATACTATTAAGAAGGTCTAATTATAAGGGTAAACCTATATTAAATAAGGCACTTTTACTAGAGCTTTAAAGGAAAATAGTAGCTACTTATATAGTAAAAAAAGCTACCTATATAGTAAAAGAAAAAGTACTAATATATTAAAGAAGTTATAGTATAGCACTAGTCTTAAAACCTACTAAGTTAATAATAGCCTAGGTAAAAAGCTAGTTAGCTACTATAAATCTAGTAATAAGTTAGCTAAATAAGGGTAATTTTAAGGAGAAGGTAGTATATATCTAAGATATTAGCATAGTATAAGTAATTTAAGGGGCTATTATATTACTAAATCCTTACTAATCTATAGTAAATAAACTATTAGCGTAATTACTATAGAAGGCATAAGACTAAGATCTAAATTTATAAAAACATAAAGATAAGGTTAACTCCTAAGTAAAAGGGAGGGGAAAAGCTAGTTTATAGTTATATAATATAAGGGGCCTTCTAATATATAAAGCCTAAGTAGTTATTCTATAGGAGCTTATCTTATAATAAAAGCTTTTATAGCTATATTATAATAATCTACTAGTAGGTTACTTTAGGACTAAATACACTCTTAAGCTATTAAAATATTACTATTAATAGCTAGTAATAAGTAAAGCTATTTTAGACTATATATCTAGCTATAGAGTATACTAGTATATAGTAGCTAGGAGGTATTACTTATATAAAACCCTTAAATTACTACTAATACTAAAGTAACTATAAGTAAAAATCTTAATAAACTTTATTATAGAATTACTACTAGTATAGCTAGGTAAGTAGGAAACTAATATAATCCTAGTAATTATAGACTAATTTACTAAGTACTTTATCTTCCTCCCTATAAAAACTATAATTAATATAGCTAAATTAGTAAAGTTATTTTATAAGGAAATTAAGCTTTAATTTAGGGCACTAGAGGGCATTATATCTAATAGAGAATTAGTATTTATAAGCTAATTCTAGTTAGATATATATTACCTATTATACATAAAGCAAAGACTCTTAATAGTATTTTACCCCTAAACTAATAAATAGATAGAAAGAATAAACTAAGTATTAGAGTATTACTTATAGTATTTTATTAAAGAAAACTAATAGCTATAGCTAAAATTACTCCTAATAGCTTAATTTATATATAATAATACTATTAATAAAATAATAGGTTACTCCCTAAATTACACTCTTATAAGCTATTTACCTAAGTTTTACCTAGCTCTTAAGGGTAAGAGTAAGGAAGGGAAGGTTCTAGAAGCTTATATATATATCTAGAAGCTATATAAGGTTAGGGAGAAACTAGTATATAACTAGGTAAAAGCTACTAAAGCATAAGTAAAGTACTATAACTAATAATACTAATTACTAACCCTAAAAAAAGAAGACTTTATATTACTATTAGTAAAGAATATTAGACTTAAGGATATAAAATAAAAGCAAATCCCTAGATTTATTAGGCTATTTTATATACTTAATATAGTAAGTAAATAAGTATACTAACTAGTATTACCTAATAAGTATAGTTAACTATATAATATATTTTATATTAGCTTATTAAAGCTATAGAATTACTAGGAAAATACTATAAATAAAGAAATACTAATACTAGACCTTAAAGATAAAGATAATAAATTTAAAGTTAAAGAAGTTAAGGATTATAAAAAGACTTATAAAGATAATAAATACCTAGTAAAATAAAAGGATTAGCTAAGTAAATATAATTAATAAGTAGTAGTAAAAGATATAGAAAGTACTTAATATATAATTTAGGCTTTTTATTAAATTAAAATAAGGAGATAGTATAATAAGATATAAGTAAGTTATAGGTAATAAGGGATAAGGTAATTATAAAAAAGGCCTAGCCTTATTAGCTATTATTATACTCTAATTAAAAAACTATTAGACTATTTACTAAATAATAAAAGAAAAAATCCTTATAAGAAAGGGAGTTTTAAAGGAAACCCTTTTATAATTACTCCCTTATATATTAAAATAATACTATTATAAATAAGATACTTAGTATTCTTACTTTTATCCTCCTAGATTACTTACTATATTACCTAGAAAAAGTAATACTTTACTACCCCTTAGGGTATAAATCCTAGGTTATAATACTATAAATATAAGGTTATTTTTACCTTCTAGGTATTATAATATATAAGGTAGTTTAGCTAGAAAAAGTTAGTAAATAAGTAGTAAAAAAGAAATACTAACTTACTATCCTAGGGATAAGGCTAGGAAATATAGTAACTAAGAGTTACTAGTATAAAATAATATACTAATTATATAAGGCTAATATAGCTTACCTAAGGAGTAAGTAAAGACTTAGGGAATATATAGGGAAATAATATACCTAATAAACCTTAGTAGCCCTAGTTAAACTAAAGAAAATATAATATATAGTATTAGTATAGTTAAACCTTAAAATAAGGTTTAAATAATTTTTACTAAAATAATAGTAAGTTATCTTTAAAAATATATAGTCTTTAGGGTTATTAAGAACCTAATTACTTAGGGTATTTATTAACTCCTATATCTAGTTAAGGATAGCTAGAAGATTAAGAAAATCCCCCTTTATAGTAAGTATTACCTAAATAAATATAGGTAATTAAGTACTAAAAACCTAGAAAAAATAATATACTTACTATTTTATAAGTATTACTATATTTTATATATTAAATATAATACTTTAAATATTTTCTCTTTATAGTAATACTTATAAAGCTAGGAAATTAATAGTTAATCTAAGGGACTTTAGGCTTAGCTAAGGGATTCTTCTTAAACTCTATATAATTAGTATATAAATAATATATATATAAGCACTTTTTTAAATAAATATTAGGGATAATAATAATACTTTCCTTATTAAAATCTATAGTAATAATATAGTAAGTAATAAAGGTAAAGTAATAGTAACTAATAATATAATAATATCTAAGAAAAGATTACTATAGTTATAGAAAGAAAAAGAGTATAATATAATTAGGAGTTATAGGTAAATTTATACTTAAGCACTAGCTATTATTTATTATTATTTTAATATAGCTATTACTTAGTAAATAGCTACACACTAGCTAGCAAAAGCTATTTAAAAGCCTAGCTAAAAATAAGGGGGTAATTATAAGGCCTTACTTATAACACCTATATACTAGCACACTACTAGGCAAGCATACTACGCCCTAGGGCTAGGTTTACGTAACACTAGCAAGCTACTAGCTATAAGCTAGCAACTTGTACGTATAACACACTTAGACCTAGTAAGCTTTAGTTAATATACGAGTGCCCCCCATACCTCTTGCCTAGCTATTCCTTTGTTCTCACAGTTACTACTTAGTAGTAATAAGGTAGTAAAAAGTTATCTAAAACCCGCTAATAAATATTAAACTATAGTTTATAATAATACCTTTTAGGGCACTATAGTCCTTAAAAATATATTCTAGGAATATAGTAGCTAACTTATTACTAGTTAGTTATATTAAAATAAGGATATAAATACTATATTTTATAAAATAGTTTATAATAACTAAGATTATATTATAAGTCTAATTTATATCTCTTATAGGTAATAGCCTTATAATAAAGTCTATTAATAATTCTTAAAAAAGCTAATTAGGTATTAGTAATGCTACTAGCTTACTATAAGGTTTATAATGCCTTAGCTTTAAAGTCTAATAGCTTATATAAGTTTATATATATAACTTAGTATCTTTCTTTATTAATAGCTAGTAATACTAGTTTATAATATAATAAAGAGTTTTACTAACTCCCTAGTAGCCTATTACTAGGTTATTATAGGTAAGTAGTAAAATTTCCTTTCTTATACTAACTAAAATAAAAACTTAATTCTTAAATATTAATAGCTTAGAGGGCTTAATAAACTATATTTATAATACTTCTAGGTTACTACTCTTAAGTAGCTTTTTATAACCTATAGTAAAGTTATTACCTTACTATACTTAAAATAATATAACTTAAATTAAAGCCTTTAGTTTTATATATATAAAATAAGTATTATATATAAACTTAGAAGAGGTTTACTAGACTACTTATATTCTTACTATAATACTACTATAAGTAGCTAGCTTATAGTATACCTATAAACTTATAGATAAATTATAAATAAGTAATATTTTAAAGAGGTACTTATACTACTTACTAGCTACTAACCTAGCTAGACTTCTAACCTATAGGCTTACTAGACTTATAGAAATATTAATAAATATAAATAAGATATAACCTTATTACTTAGAATTAATAAACCTAGTTTATATACTATTACTAGGCTTTACTAGACTATTAGGTTTCTTAATAATATAATTAAGTTATAACTTCTTAAAACCCTAGAGGCTAGTAAGGCTATTATAATATCTTTATAATAAAATATTAGCTATACTAAGTAATATAATACTAAAACCTATAATAGTATTATTATTAATATAGTATTCTTATTACTTAGTATTATTAAATTTAAATAAGAAGTTAGGTAACTATAAGGTTAATACCTTTACCTTATACTTCTTACTAATATAATTTACTTTTCTTAATAAGGTATTAGTAAGGTTTAACTTATTTATATAATATTTAATCTTAAAATTAAATAAATAAAGCTTATTTAATATTATTACTTACTTACTAGTTAGCTTTAGCTTTATAGCTAGATACTTATAATTTAAATAGTCTATAATAACTATAATCTAATAAGTTAAATATATAAGGTAGTATCTCTAAGCCTAAAATACCTCTTAGATTACTAATAACTTAGTATTAGATATTAAGTAGTAAAGTTTAATATTAGTTAACTTCCTTAAAAAATATACTACTAGGTACTAGCTACCTAGCACTAATATTATAAGTATAGCTTTAATTATATAACTAAATATATTTATTTTTACTCTTAGTAAGTAAAGTAAGTTAAAATATACTAAAATTAGTACTTTTTAAAACTTTTTTTAAAGTTCTTTAAATACTACTAGTTTACTAGGTTTTAGCTTAAACTTTACTAGCTAATTACCTTTTAAATAGTTTATTAGTAAGACTATTACCTTATTATACTATTTTATAAAGTATTAGTAAAACCCTATAAACCTAAGGAATAATTAAATATTAAATACACTATAGGGTATTAGCTAGGTTATAATAGCTTTAACCTATAATAGTTCTATCTTAATACCCTTTTTAAATATAATAAAACCTAGGAATTTTACTTATCTAATAGAAAATTAGTACTTTTTAAGGTTAATATAAAGGTCTATATCTTAAAGTTACTCTAGTATACTTTTAATATACTCTATATATCTTATAGGGTTATTATTATATATTAGGATATTATTAAGGTAAATAATATAGAATTTATCTATAAGTCCCTTAAGGGTATTATTAATATATTCCTAAAAAGTAGCTAGTATATTTACTAATCTAAATAGTATTATAAGATATTTAAAGTAGCTATAGTAGTATTAGAAGGCTATCTTTTACTTATTACCTTTATAAATATATAGCTAGTAGTATACTTCTTAAAGGTTAAGTAATATAAAAACCTTTATACTTACTAATTAATTAAGGATTTTAGAGATTAGTAGTAAAGAGGCCTTATTTTTAATAGTAATCCTATTAAGGCCCTTATAATTTATATAAAGCCTTAATTTCCCTAATTTTTTTAGAATAAATAAAATTAAGGCTTTAGCTAGACTAGTTAATTTTCTAATTTACATCTTTTTCTTATATACTTACTAAGTACTTCCTAAGCACTTCTAGCTCTTTTTTAGCTAGGTTATATATAAGTCCTTAGGGTAGTTATTTTCTCTTTTCTAATTTAATTATATAAGTATAGCTACCTAATTCTAAAAGCTTACTAGCTAAATCTTTTAAAAATATATTTATAAATTCTATATACTTTTCTAGGATTTACTATTAGATTATATTACTATCTATCTCTTATATAATTACTACTAACTCCTTATAGTATATTACCTAAAGTATTATTATACTTCTTAGTTTTTTCTTTTTTAAAAAATAAGTATACTTTATACTATTACTATAGCTATATTATAACTTAGGTTATTACTTACTATATTATTTACTAATAAATTTTTATTAGTTTTCCTTTTCTTTTTCTTAGGCTTAATTACCCTAATCTTTAATAATACTAGTAATAGTATAATAAATAACTATTTTACTACGTTATATAGTTATTACTTTCTTATAGTAAGTATAATATAGTCCTTAGTTATTAAAAACCTCTAAAAACTTTACTTCTAATTTATTACTATAGGTTTATACTCTAAGGTCTAATTTATACCTAGGAGTATTCTCTCTTTTATATTAGTAATATAGTAGCTAATTTAATAGACTTTTATATAGCTTATACTATCTTTTACCTTAATTAGCTTATATAGGATTCCTTTATATAGGATTTTATCCTTACTTATGCTTTCTAGTATTATCTTTATTTTTTTTATATTCTTTTATATTCTTTTAATTTTATTTTAATAATAATTTAGGGTAAATTATTAAATACTCTATACCTATATTAAATAGTATTAGTATAGCTAACTAGTAGTTATCTTACTATAAGAATACCTATATTCTTATTCTCTTATTTATAGGTTTCTTTATAGTAAGACTATTATCCTAGGCCTATACTAATCTAATTAAAATCTTATTAAGGTCTAAGGTCTAAGGTCTTATTATTATTATTCTTATACTTCTTAGTAATATACTTATTACTTTTATAAATTAAGTAGTTTACTACTTTATATTTATTTATACTATATCTAAAACTACTATATTTATAGCACTTAAATAGCCTTTAACTTATACTTAGTTATTATAAGTTATTTATAAAAAAGCTAAAGTATTATCTCTTTCTCTTACTTTCTTTATTATTATAGCTTTTATTATAATTATTTAATATAAATATTATTATAACTTTAGCCTTTTTATCTTAACCCTATAGGTAGCTCTAAGATATTAGAAACTCCTAGCTAATTATATACTTCCTTATAGTATTATTTAGGCTATTTAGGAAAATTACTATTCTTAAGTATATAGGGATTTAGTTAGGTAATTTAGCTTTTACTTTAGTTTAAAGTCTTAAGAAAGATTAAAAAGACTAATTATTCTTTTACCTTAGATTTAGTAATATTTTAGTAGCTTTTAAGTATTTTATATTTTTATTTATTACTTTAAAGTTTAACTAGAATATAAATTTATCCTAGGAGTAAGCTAAGTAGTTAACTAACCTATTTACTATTATATAATATATTTATTATTACTTTATATTATTAGCTAGGTAATTACTAGTATACATTACCTTAGTTTTATTATTATAAAAGGTTCTTAGATTTAACTAGAATAATATATTTAAATTTACTAGGTATACCTATAAATTCTTATAGGTATTACCTTTATATATAAGTACTTTATACTATATCTTTATAAAGCTTTATAAGTATATACTTATTATAAAGTTAGGGTTAAGTAAGAAGGCTAGGAATAAGGGATTAATTAGTATAATTATTTAAGAGGTAATTATAAGTTCTTTGCCTAATTTAGCTAATTATAAGTTTACCTTAATTTCTTTAAGCTATACTTTTATATTTATAATATTTTACCTTATATAAGTGTATTATAGCTAAGCTTATATAACCTTATAGTACTATTCTAGCTTATCTAGATTATTATTATTTCTAGATTTAGTATTACTATATTAATTAAGGCTAGGTAGTATTTATTATATTCTTTCTTTATTAGGCTTTAAAGTTAAGATATATAGGTTACTCCCTAAGTACTATAGGTTTATATCTCCCTTACTAAGTAGTATAAGTATAGGTATATTTTAAGTAAATATTCTATAGCTTCTTTATATTTAAACCTAGCTAATAGTTTATTTTCCTTAAAGAGTTTAAGAGTTTAACTTATTATAACTAAGTTAAGAAAATATAAATAAAGTAAAGGCTAAGGTTCTTAGTTATAGCTAGAGAGCTATTACTTAGGGGTAAGTATATAAAGGTCTTAAACTCTAACCTCTTATATACCTTATAGGTAATCCTTATTTAAATACCTTACTATATATATATAGCTATCTAGTAGTTACTTAGTTATTTGCATAACCTAAGGCTTATCTAAGGGTTCTATTATGTAACCACTCTGTCCCTAGCTCCCTAGCCTCCGTGCTCCTAACAAATACTTATATATTAGTATACTACTAGGTAAGTATACTATACCCTAGGGCTAGGTCTATATAATACTAGTAAGCTACTAGCTATAAGCTAGTAACTTACATATATAATACACTTAGACTTAGCAAGCTTTAGTTAATCTATAAGTGCCCCTATACCTCTTGCCTAGCTATCCCTTTGTTCTCACAAAAGCTAAGCTAATTCTTAATAGTAAAGTAAAGGATAAAGCTAAAAAAAAGAAAGTAATAAAGAAAAATCCTTATATTTACTATAAAAAATATAAGATAAAGAAGTTAAAAAACTTATAAAAAATCTATAAAGTACTTTATTTAATAAAAGACTAGAAAATTAATAAAAAGCTATTAAAGAAAGTAAAAGAAGTAATAAATTATTAACCTAATAAAATAAAAAAGATATATAATATATAGTTAAAGAATAATAATATAAAGGAATCTAAAGAAAATAATACTATATTTTTAGCTATAAAAAAGTTTATAAAGGCTTTTCTTACCTAGGGTAAATTATAGGTTATACTTAATAGTAATACTTTAATCTATATTTTTAATAATAAATACTAGTTTATAGACCTTAATTATAGCTAGTAGCCTAGAATTTAAGTAAGTTATAGTATTACTAAGGCTTATAGTATTAGTATAGCTTAGATTATCTTAATAAGTAGCTAAACCCTTATCTTATTAAAGGCCTAGTATTAACTATTATTTTTTATAAACCTTATATCTTTTTAACTACTTATATAAAAAGAAATAAGGTAAGATAATCTTACTAGAAAAGTAATAGACTTAGTAAGAGATAATTAGGAGATATTTTAAACTTAGATTATTAGTATATAGCTATATATAAAAAGCTTAAGCTTATTAGAGGTTTTTACTATTAAAGAAGATTTATAAAACCTAAAGACTATTATAATAATACTTATAAACTTATAGTATACTAGATTAGTATATTTAGGTAAGGATATAATAGATTAGGTATTTTAGAAGCTTTAAATTTTATTAAAGAAAAGGAGTATAAGTAAATATAAGGTTTACTAAATAGCTAAGGTATAGAGGTAAATATTATAAGTCCCTTAAATAGGGTTATTACCTTTAGGATTACTTTAAGTAATTTCTTTTAATCTCTTTACTTAATTATTAAGGTATAATAAAGACTACTATATTACTCTTTTTACTTATAAAGCTATAGGACTATATTATATCTTTATAATTTTCTTAAAGATAAATATTATACTTTACTTTAATTAGTTAGAAGTAATATATATAAGAGTATATAGTATTTATATTATAGTTATAATAACTAATAGTAAAACTACTTTCTAGACTAAAAAGTAAGAAAAAAAATGTTATAAATAAAGGTATTATTATTAGAAAGTCTAGCCTAGCTTACCTATATTAAAATAAGTATACTAAATAATCTAAGGGGGTAATAATAAGGGTTATAATAACTCTTATAATATAATTAGGCTTCCTAAAAGACCTCTAGCCTATAGCTACTAAAGTAGCTATTTATATCTTAAACTATATACCTTAAAAGCTACTTAACTAGTAATTACCTTAATAAGTATTAAATAGGTAGTTAAAAGAGAATAAGCTTTAATAGAGGTACTTACTAAAAAATCTAAAAGCCTTTATAACTTACTTATAAGCTTTTAATTATAAAGTATTTATAATAATATAAAGTAAGCTTTATAAGGTAAGTCTAGAGCTTACTTAAAAAGCTTATATTAAATACCTTACTAGATATATTTTCTTTATATAATACCTAATTTAAGTACTAATAATAAAGAGAAGCTACTAGTTCTTATTAAGCTATATTACCTTTAATAAGTCTATTTTCTATACTTAAGAAAAAGGCCTATTATTAACTATAAAAGAGGTTAAAAAATACTTCCTTAAAGAGCTAGTTAATAATAATAAGGATAAAAGCTTTAATATAAGGCTTTTATAAATAATATACTCTTTATTACTATAATAATTACTTAATTAGCTTTAATAGGTTAAAACTCCTACTAGTTATAATTAGCTAGATTATAAAGAAAAGAAAAAAGAAAGTTAAGAATTAAATTTACTAACTTCTTTAAACTTACTAGGATAATTTCTAGATTTAATATATTATATACTATTAAGTATTAATAATTTACTTAACTTACCTAATAGTAATAATAATTATAAAATATTAGTAAATTTATAAAATTATAATAATCTTAAAGTACTTACTATAGCCTTTAAGCTAGGACTTAAAAGTAAAGAAAAGCCTTATATATTTAGGCTTCCTTTTTCTCTAGCTTATTATAACTATTTAGCTAGTTATCTAAAAAAAAAGTTCTAGAAAGCCTAAGATAAAGAATTTAATAAGATTATTAATAAAAAAGTAGCTATAAAAGTATTTAAAGCTAAAGTCCTTATATATATAAAGCTTCTAAGCCTTACTTAAGTCTTTTTTTATAAATTAAATAGAACAAACTTCCGCACCGCTCTAAAGGTCCGGAATCGCCTCTAAAATACAAATCACATTAATATTTAAATTCCTTACCTCTATTTACCCCCCCTATAATATTACATTATAATAAAGCTAGTAGTAGGAGTGTAAATATAATACTAATAGTAATTAACTTAGGAGAAAGGGGG
Source organism: Epichloe coenophiala (assembly GCA_018801565.1). NCBI lineage: Eukaryota > Fungi > Ascomycota > Sordariomycetes > Hypocreales > Clavicipitaceae > Epichloe > Epichloe coenophiala. Next base: position 685,780 of record JAFEMN010000005.1, on the reverse strand, counting down.
CTAGTATAAAGCTACTACTACCTAAATATAGGAATTAAATAGTTTAATATTTAAAGTAATAAGAATAACCTTATAATAGACTAAATCTAATTTAAATATCTAGATAATATAAAATTATATAATAAAATTATAAGCCTTATCCTTAGTAATAAAGTTACCTAGGTATAGTATATTACTAAAGCTATTACTAAATAGGTAGTAAACTATACCTAAACTAAAGTAAAGGTAATAAACTATAATAATAGTAATATTTATACTACTAAAAAAGCCTTTAAATAAGCTATTAAAAAGGCTATTAAAGAAAAAGCTAAAGGAAGTAATACCTTAACCTAGGTAAGTATTATTACTAGCCTAGCTTCTAAATAACTAAATACCTTACCCTTACCTCTCTAAATCCCTAGTAAATAAGAATAAGAAGTACTTATTAAAAGGAATACTATCTAGGAATTACTTTAGTCTAGGGATATAAAAGATATAGTAATAGTAGTAAATAAAGCTACAGGCTAGGCTATAGTAGTAATAACTAGAAGACTCCCTAGTAAAGATATAATTATTACCTTTAAAGAAAACACTACCTAATATAAAGAAGACTAAAAATAGATTACTAAAGTATTTAGGCTAAAGATAGCCCTTTACTACTATATACTTAGTGTTATTATTAAGGGATTCCTAACTAAATATACCTTTATTAAGAACCTAGTAACTAAAATAAAAAAGCTAATAAGGTAAATATAGTTAAGGTAATAGCAAGATAACCCTAGGGTAAAGGCGCTTAAAGAACTACTCTAATACTAGGCCTAGCTAAAGTTAAAGATACTAATAAGATATACTAAGATAGTATAGTCTTTAAAGTAAAGCTCTTCTAAACTAAACTATATAATAAGACTCTATAACCCTAATAGTGCTATAATTGCTTCTAAATAGGCCATATAGCTAAGTTCTACAAGGCAGTACCGAGGTGCGGCAGGTGCGGAGCTAGCCGACACGAGGACGGAGAGTCCTCCTGCCTAACATTTCTCTTAGTTCACCAAGCTACAGAGCGAATTAGCAGCGGAGCAGGCCTAGAACAGAGGCAAACACTACTTATAAAGAGACCTTATTTAATAACCTACGTATATTACTTTAGGGTTATAGACTTCTAAGGGAAGTCCTTATACTTAGCAAATTCCTAGGTAAATTAGAGCTAGATATATAGCAAAACTAGGAAACTTATAGCTTCTAGTGCTATTATACTAGATTTGCTTCTAATTTATAATAAATATTAGTAAAATAAACTAATACTAGCCTAGGGTAGCCCTAGATAGTTAGAAAGAAAGGAAAAACCTATAGGAAGTTTAATATAAAAAGAGAAAAAAGACTAGGCCCCTAAGGGAGGGGGAAGCTCTCTTTTATACTTATAAAAAAAGGGAGAGAGGAATAATTTAAATAACTTACTTAAAAATAAAGTATAGTATAATTAATAGATTTAATATATATAAGTAGCTTTAGAATAGGATTACTATAAAACTAGGTTAAAGTAATACTCCCCTTATCCTAACTAAATAAAACTAAGTACTTAGCCTTTATTAGACTTATAAGGTAAGAATAGGCTAGAGATAGCTAAAAAGTAAGGCTATAGAAAAGTTAGTAGGAAAGTAAATAAGAAGTAAATTAATATTATAAATCTAGATTTACTTTACCTTAACCTAAAGCTAAATAACTTAGAATAAGCTTATTATTATACTAAAATAAAATTAGAAAGGTTTAAGGAATACTTATTTTATATATTTTTCCTTTCTTTATTTTTCTTATAAAATAAGGCTAGTATAAGCTAGTAATAAACACTTATAATAGGATATATACTAAGTAGCGTAGGCTTACTATAAGGCTAGCGCTAGCCTAAATATAGATATAAGGGGGTTTTTCTTCCTATTATAAGGTTTTCCCTTTTAACTTAGTAGTAGGAGTACTAGTAATAGCTATCTAGAGAGCTAACTAGCGTAAATAATATATATATATAAATTAAATAAGTAAGGCTACCTCTTATAATATAAAGCTTATCTTTATATTCTTAGGAATTATTAACTAAAGAGTTATTTATAAACTTAAGTAATAACCCTAGTTACTAATACTTTTAGGCTATTTATAGCTATTATATACTATTTTAACCTAGAGGTATACTAGTATAACTTTATTATAATATTCTTAAATTTAAATCTTAATAAAAAGGCTTACTATAAAATACCCCTAGGTTATAAAGATAAATAAGCTTATCTAAAGCTTCTTAAAGTAATTTATAGGCTATAAAGAGTGCCTCTTTTATAAATAAAAGAGCTAATTAGCTAGCTAGTTAGTAAAGGCTTTATATAAATCTTTAAGAACTCTTATATATTTATTAAAGATAAATTAATTATTTTCTTCTATATAAATAACTTTATTACCTTATTTACTAAAGAAAAATTATCTTTATATAACAAATTTAAAGTAAGACTTTTTATAAAGTATAATATTAAAAACCTTAGAAAGCTATAATAGTTTCTAGGTATTAAAATTATTAAAGATTATACTAATAAAAAAGTATAGCTTAATTAGAAGTCTTATTAAAATAAAGCTATTACTAAATTTAATATAAAGATTTTATAATAAAGGCTTATAGCCTTAATAATTACTATATTACTAAAACCTTTTAAAAAAAAGGTTAGTATATAGGATTTAAAAAGATATTAATCTTTAATTAAAACCTTACTATATTTAATAATAGTTTTAAGACTTAATATTACTTTTATAGCTTTATAACTTTTATAATACTTATAAAACCTAAGGCTATAGTATATAAAAGTAATAAAAAAAGCCTTTAAGTATAAGTATATATAAGTAAATCTAGTAATTAAATATAGTAATAATAATCCTAAATTAAAAATATATAGTAATACTTCTTTTACTAATAATACTATAATATAAAAAAGCTTATAAAGCTATATTATAAAACTTTTTAAAAAACTTATACTTTTTAAAATAAAAAAGTAAGCTATTATAATAATATTATTAACTAAAGTTAAGCTTTTAGTACTTTTTTATTATAATAAAAAGCTTATAATCTTTAAATAGCTATATTAAAAGGTTAGGCTATACCTAGGTAATAATATACTTAAAATTAAATATAAAATATATAAATAATTTACTTTCTTAAGAAAAAGTTTATTAAGCTTATTATAAAGCTTAGATATATAAATATTTATTATTACTAGCTTTATTAAGAGATTATAAAAAAACCTTTAATATTACTTAAATTATTACTAAAAAAATAATTACTAATAGTTTTATAAAGCTTTTTATAAGAAATACTTTTATAAGCTTTTATAAAATATTAAGGCTTATATAATTACTTTTTAATATACTTAGTAAAAAACCTAAAAAATAAGTATTATATAATAACCTTAATTTAAATAAAATTATAACTAATTAACTATATTTCTATACTATAAAATTAATTTAAAAGTTATAATATTAATTTAACTAATTTTATTAATTTAGAATTATTATAAAAAACCTTAAATAAAGTCCCTTAAGGGGGTATATTATACTTATAAAAGTATAATTAATCCTTACTATATAATAGTTTTATTACTTAACTAGCTAAGATAAGAGTTTACCTCTAGCTAGTTATATTCTAAGATCTCTATAACTTTATAGTATATTTTAGTACTATATAAGTACTTTACTAATAGTAAAGGTACTTAGGTATTTAAGCTATAGTTCGCACCCTCTTATAGGGTTGGATAACTTAATAGAGGTGGTCACATTAAACCCTAGCTTCGCGGTCCAACAGGCAGGGAGACACCCAAAAGTCCGCCGACGTCGGTCCAACAATGAGCGGGCTGGCGGGTGGCCTCAGACGCCGTTGATGTGACGCCATGGCAACTTTTTGGAGCGACGTCGAGGGGACGTCGAGTTCACGTCTCCCATGTTCCACATCACGTTATTCATCATCAGTGAGCTGTTACATACATCACCCAGCTAACCGCCGAGGCCTTCTCGGCCGCTCTCAGCGACAATGCCGTCTTCCACAGACTCTTCAACTCTCTCATTCTCGGTTGGCGATGCCCTCGAAACCCCCCAGGCCTCGAAAGCCACCCCCGAGTTGGTCCATACCCTTCAACATAACAGCACCGTGCTCACCCTCGCCGTCAGCCCCGAGCACGACTCGATATATGCAGGCACGCAAGACGGTGAGATTGTCGTCTGGTCGTTGGATACCTTTGAACAGATTCTCCAGGTGCAGGCGCACAAGCGTAGTGTCCTGTCTCTAGCGCTGTCCCCGGACTCGTCTCTTCTCTTCTCGAGCGCCTGCGATGCCATTATAAACGTCTGGTGCCCCAGGACTCTGCGCCGCCTCTACGAGGTATACGGAGTGCACGACGTTGGTGACATCTTTTGTACTGCCTACAGTCCGCAACAGGAAACACTCTACATCGGTGCCCAGAATACAACGATTCAGTGGGTGGCGTTGAATGGCCCATCTGGATGCGTCTCGCCCGACTCGCGGAATCACCCAGATCGCCGCAGCCACCCATTCTTTGACTCGAAAGCGATTGGCGGCAGTGCCACGCCGAGACGAAACGAGGACCGGTGGGCTCTGATCCCCCGCGCGCGAGTCGTTTTGGAGATTGACGGTGGAAGCATCCGCCAATTTGCTCACTACGGTTTTGTGTATTGTATGCTCATGGCAAGAGGTCCCACGGTCAAGGTGGACTCTGACGAGGACGTTCTGATATCCGGCGGCGGCGACGGTACCGTTAAACTATGGAGCTTGGGTGGTTCCGGAAGTAGTGGCCGGGATGGAGCCGCGTCTGGCCGCATCGAGGAAATCATGACCTTGGGCACTGATGACGCCGAATCTGTCCTGTCACTTGCTCTGGATGGATCCTTTCTCTACGCCGGAAAGCTCGATGGCATCGTAGAGCTGTGGGATCTGGACACGACACAACGCTTGAGAGTCATCAAAGCGCATGAAGGCAATGTGATGTCGCTGCAGATGGGATGGGGTTGCTTGTGGGCCGCATCTACAAACGGATGGGCCAGTGTAAGTCACGGCTTCCTCCTTCTTGCTCGCACTGCTTCACGCGAACCCTTCAGTATGACTAACCAGGTATTCCACAGAAATATAGCACGGCCCATTACGGAGCTTATCGGCACGCCTCATCAGGCGACGTTACCCAGAAGTACCAATGTCTGGCTAAATGGCAAGCACACCACGGAAAAATCTTGGCCTCCGCCATCACAAACTACGAGTCTGGGGAATACTACATCACTGGCGGAAATGATGACAAAATCTCCATCTGGTCTGTGAAAGATTTGGCATCAACATGCAAACAAGCCACGACGAACATGAGCAATGTTCTTCTATTTGACCCATTGCTTAGCACACTGAGCGAATTTGTCTCGTACAAGACTGTGTCCTCCCGCCCCGAATATGCCGAAGATTGCCGAAAAGGTGCTTCATTCCTGGCCTCGCTATTCAAGGGACTGGGCGGCCACGTTGAAATGCTCGGCACGGAAACGGCACGTAACCCTGTGGTGTACGCCAGATTCACGGGGAAAAAAGAAGCCTCGGATAATCGCAAGCGAATCCTTTTCTACGGCCATTACGACGTAGTTGCAGCAGACGAGAAGAAGGGAAACTGGGCGACCGATCCATTCGATCTCACAGGAATCAACGGGTTTCTTTACGGCCGCGGAGTCAGTGACAACAAAGGACCAATCGTTGCCGCATTGTATGCTGTGACCGATCTTATGCAAGCGCAACAGCTGAATAATGATGTCATCTTTCTCATAGAGGGCGAGGAGGAGTTCGGCTCCAGAGGCTTTGAGGCAGCAGTGAACAGAAACAAGGAGCTCATCGGCCACGTCGATTACATCCTCCTCGCAAACAGCTACTGGCTGGATGATGAAGTTCCGTGCTTGACATACGGCCTTCGCGGAGTGCTTCACGCGACAATCTGCGTTGACTCGCCCCGACCGGATGTTCACTCAGGAGTAGACGGATCTCATCTTTCCGACGAGCCTCTCACCGACTTGACGTGCGTCTTGTGCAAGCTGAAAGGCCCTGGGAACCGTATTCAGATCCCGGGATTCTACGACGACATCCCGCCCATCACTGCCGAGGAGGAGGCACGATTTGACGACATTGTTTCCATCATGGTCCATCACCAGTCACAACCGCTCTCCGAACGAAAGCTCAAGTCTTCCATCATGGCGCGCTGGAGAGAACCCAACCTCACGATCCACAAATACAGGGTTTCAGGACCAGACGGCAGTCTCATCAGCAGCCACGCCAGCTCCCACATTAGTCTCCGTTTGGTCCCCGGCCAGGAAGTAGAGGACGTTTCAGAAGCTCTCTCGTGGTATCTGCGCCGCGAGTTCGGCTTGCTCGAGTCCCAGAATCGAATCAGCGTGAACATTGACAATAAAGCGGAGCCCTGGCTAGGCGATCCCAACAACGAGATATTCCGCACTTTGGGCCAGGCCATCATGGAGGCCTGGCCCGATCGATTCGATCAAAGCAGCCACCCCGATGGAAAGGCTCAGGCGTCATCCGTGGGCAAGTCATCGAAACCTCGGGAACCACTTCACATCCGGGAGGGTGGATCCATTCCCGCCATTCGATTTTTGGAAAAGGAGTTTGCTGCTCCGGCGGCGAATTTTCCATGTGGACGTGCCACGGACGCGGCTCACCTGGACAATGAACGCATGAGTCTGATCAACTTACTGAAAGCGAGAGAAATATTCGGCAAAGTGTTTGCCCGACTATAGAGAGACTGCGTCGCGGGACGCGTTGTACCATCATACAAGGGCGAGCAAGAAGGCAGCCCCGTCCGTCCGTCCGGCGTTTCCGGATACGACGGCGATTCGGGGGAAGTGTCATGTAATATAGAGCTATCACACCAGTGCCTCCCCCTTTGCTTGCGGGCGTGGAATCGTAATTTTCCCAGCGATCGACGAATGGCGTGCGATGTTGGAACACGAGAATGAGAAACTCCCGAAAATCCAAAATAAAGAAAAACCCCCCCCTTCAGCGTCAATGTCTATCAATAGAAATTCACAATGTCATACAGCAGCTTTAGAGTGCACAAGACGTACGAGAACAACTCGTTTGCATCACAACACCACACTATGCACCTGTGTAGTTCAAGATACCCTCCCCAATCCGGTTGGAAGTTGAAAGTAGCAAACCCTTCCTTGACATGGGGGACTGACTTCCTCGGAGCAGAGTATGAACGCGTCCAACGCGCACATTACCTCGTCCAGCATGCATCAGCTGAAAATCGGTGGCGACCGGGGTCACATTTCCATGACGAAGACGGCAAACCCCTGCCTTTAACAAGTTTGTTTGACTGGACAAGGATTCACCGATGCCCGTTTTGGCCGTTTTCGCAGGACAGAATCAATTTCTATCCCATCTGACCAGCCGAGGCTGACAGGTCAAGACCGGCCCGGCCCAACTCTTCTGGGGTGAATCAAAGACACTTGTGCTGCATAGAGGTATGACATGACATTGGCGCACGCAGGTCGAGGAACCAACAGCCAAAACGAGCAACTGCCAACGGGATTTTTCGTCATCATAAATCGTTACGTTCCTCTGCCCACTTCTACTGCTACTACTACTACTGCTCGCCTTCTGTCCGCGAAAGAGCTGAATTGCTTTCGTTGCAAGCAACGCGTTCCCGCATCGCATCTTCATAGATGGCCCGAAGAATCACGGGTGTCACCTTGATGATCCGGGTACACTTTGTTTGTTACCAGGAGCCTGCGGACGGATGACCCCTGACCCTTGCCCTTCCCATCTCGGGGAGCAATTACCACAGCCGCTTTGTCGTGTTTGTTGGTTGGTTTGTTCGCTGCAGCAATCGAGTCATGGGTGTGCCATGCTTGATTCGCGTCTTCATTGTCCTGTCTGCGCGTCATCTGCCCCTCTTCTTGGCCAGGCAGAGTCGCTAGGGCAGCTGCCGCCATATGGGAGCCATCCACATCTTCAATGGCTGTGTTGTCCGTGTCTGTGTCTGACCAGATGACTCTGCAGTAAACGCATACCCACATGGCGCCAGACCAAGATCGTGCGACTGCTTTCAGTTCCCGCATGCTTGCAGCCAGATCTCGGGCCGCATGTGTCGCGTTGATGCGGCAAGATCCCGGGCTGTTGATGTCCTGAGCAGACGCCACGGGGCAGGCAGACCGTCACTGCCAACAATAGGAGGAGACGCTCTGGGTATCGTGCAGAGCGCCGAGCAAACCTGACAGATCAAAACAGCCTGCCAAGGCCAAAAGGCCAAAAGGTCATATAGGCGAGCGGACGGGACTATGAACCAAAAGGACCCTGCCTGTGAACGTTGCACCAATTGTTTTTTTTTTGTTTGAGGTTGGCACCAAACCTCCTCCTTCATCTTCTTCCTGCCACTTTCTCGCTCGCTCGGTTATGTGTCTTTGGGCGTCATACAGCCCATAGATAGGTTTGGAGTTTCCCTCCTTTTTCATCGTCTTGGCTACGACGAGCTTTCGTCCCAGATGGGCAGTATGGGGAATCTGCTGGTCAAGTCAGAGGCGACGCCGTCTGCCGACCGTCTCACGGCCATATCAAGACAGATTGGAGAAAATACGCAGATACTAACCGAGGGATTACACGCACGAGGGCTGAGTGCCCCGTCCTACGAGGCAGAAGGCCCCCCGGACTTTCCGCTGACGGGGTCGGATGCCGAAACACTCAAAGCCCGACAGCAAGTCTTGTCATTGACGAAGGAGCTGCGAGACTTGGTGCTGGGTCTCCGGGAAGCTTTGAAGCTCATGGCCCTGGATGTAAGTTGCGCCCCCCACAAATACACACATATATATGTATATATATATATATATATACATACATGTATCGTTCATACCTGGGCATCATCTGATCTTGACAGATTGTGAACTACGTCCCGTTACACGCCATTTACACATTCAGGATAGCCGAAGCGGTTCCTCAAGCGGGATCCATCTCCTACGAGGACCTCGCGAGGCAAGTCCTCAAGGTATCGGGGTATAAGATACCCGCCTCAGAGCTTCGCAGGGTTCTGCGCCTGGCCATGGCCAACAACCTGTTCTGCGAGCCCGAGCTCGGTCACGTCGCACACAATTGCACATCGCTGGTCATGCTGGAAGACGAAGCACTCGCCAGCTGGGTCGGATTATACACTGTTGACCTATTTCTTCCCGTCGGCAACACGGTGACTGCCATGCAGAAATGGCCTGGCTCCGAAGACCTTACTGAGACTGTGGGTGGCCGAAATGGTTTCCGTCGATGCGGTTCAAGCAGGGCATTGCGCTGACCACTACTGCCGTCTCTTTTTTAGGCCGTCAACATTTCGTATAGTCATAGAGATACTTTCTTTGATCATACCCAGAGCGATGCAACGAGAGCAAAAAGATACGATCTCGCCATGAGAGCTCACGGCTCCCGCGAAGGATTCGACGTCGTGCACACAGTTCAGAGCTACCCGTGGGCCAAGCTGGCCAGCGCCACGGTTGTTGACGTAAGGACTACCTACCCACCATGATTCCCGGGCATACTGAAGCCAGTGTTGCAAAGCAAAGAATAAAATAAATAAAGCAAAATGAAATGAACTAACATGGTTGACGGGAACTTCAGATGGGCGGCAACGAAGGCCACGTATCAATGGCCATCGCAGAAGAATTCCCCTCGCTATCGTTTGAGGTCCAGGACCTGCCGGGCATGCGATGCGAAAAGACGCTGGGTGAAGTACCAGCTCACTTGGCAAACCGAGTCAAGCTGACAACACACGACTTCTTCGACGAGCAGACGACGGTGGCGGGGGCCTACTTGTTCCGTCACATCTTCCACGCGTTCCCAGACAAGGTGGTTGTGCGGATCCTCAAGAAGCTCGTCCCGGCGTTGAGGCAAGGGGCGCGCGTCATCATCAACGATGTGGTGCTGCCTGCGCCGGGAAGTGTGTCGGTGATGGAGGAGCGCACTTTCCGGCTGCTGGATGTCCTGATGAAGACGGTGTGCAATGGGCGCGAGAGGGAAGTCGGCGACTGGAAGACGTTGTTCGACGAGGCCGACGCCCGCTTTGCGTGGCAGGGGGCGTGGAAGTCGAGCGGGAACCTGTGGTTTGTCGAGGCCGTCTGGGATGATGACGGCGGCGAAAAGATGGCCCGGTACGTGGCCACGTGATTCGTAATGTAGTCGCTGCTTGTCGGTGGACACCAGACGTTGACGTCTCACGCGAGCTGTTGTACGAGACCAAGACTATGACGGGGTGACGGGGGTTGTCCAGTAGTCCCGATTGTGTAATGGATTTTGCGGTACCGAGCGACGGAATGTTGTCTAGGTATCTGATTTATTATTCTGGTTCCTGTTTTCTCACCATGGCTTTCCTTTCCCCGGGGATTTACGCCGGTCCGTCTACTTCTATTTGTAAGGAAGAAAAGAAGGCTGGCGCTGGTCCGTCTACTTTTATTTCCCAAGGAAGAAAAGAAGGCTAACACTAGTCCATTTACTTCTATTTCTAAGGAAGAAAAGAAGGCTAACATCAGTCCGTCTACTTCTATTTCTAAGGAAGAAAAGAAGGCTAACATCAGTCCGTCTACTTCTATTTCCAAGGAAGAAAAGAAAACGACAAGATATTCCAGCTTCAACGGCGGTGCAGAGCCAATCAGCTGCGGGAAACGGGCAGCGAGTTCGTCAAGTCATGCAGGCAACCGGGTTACATGGACAACCGATCATCTGGGCCTGCGGACTGAAACGTGGTGGTATCCACAGCTCGCCGCCTACGAGAGCAAGAGAGGTTCAGTGAATGAAATGAATCGGGGCAAAGACAAGAAAGGCAGAGAGGCAGCGAGTGAGAGCAGACCAGGTGCCATCTCGCGATTGGCTAGGCTACATTGTTGGAGCGCGCGGATTAGTAAGACTCACGGCTCCGCCAATGCTGTGTAGCGCAGCCAGACTGCCTGTGCTCCTGCCGATAAGTTGCTTCTTCCTGTCCCAGGCAGATCGGCCGATAAGCGTCAACTCCAGTCCCTCCAGTCCCTCCAGTCCCTCCAGGCCCTCCAGTCCCATGCTGGTCTGGCATCCCTTGCTGCTGCTGCTCTCTTTGTCCCGGGCATGCTCTGTCAGAAACTCCGGATTCCGCACATCACTGGAAATTGCCATCTCGTGCTCCCTCCGATGTGTGTCAGGCCTGGATGGAGCCCTAGGTACTCGGGGAGTATTATCCTGGAAAGCAAGCTGAGCCAACACCAGTCGGCAGGGAACTGCTCAGGTACATGAGTACATGCCTGGTACTTCGTACGACCCTCATCTCCATCGATCAAACCCCCCGCCCTCCCCCAACCACGGCTTGCCCGCACCTGCCCTCCCTGCTAACTTGCCCACTTTTCGGCGTCTCCTTTTGCTTGGGCCACCCAACTGGCGAGGCCCGTTTTATCGTTGGCCGCCTCCTCTATTCAGCGCGAGGCTCACGCGCTCGTTTTCTCGTCTGTCAAGCCCGAACCATCTAGGCTTGCAACTGTACATAGCCTACAGACCTATACACGGCAAGACGTCTGGCTCGACTTCACCACTCTGTACGTGTCGTGCCATCATTGTGTCAACATAATCCTCGGGGCTCAACTGCCCGGCGCTGAATCCACCACCGCCTCTTCTTGTGTGCCGGCTCCGGCGTTGCCTACTCTCGCAGACATACCGGCCATGACAACGTCACCGATACCCTCCGGCCAGGAGTTGGAGCCCCGGCGTCCTCGAAGCGCCCAGACAGTGTCCGTCAACATAGCCGAAGGTTCCGAGGATAATGGACGACGATTTCAACTCCAAGTCAGCGAGTGCGTCGAGACCAAGACGGTCACCACCACCACACGGCTTACTCGAAAGTTTCCTCGTGTCTTTCTCCGTGACCCGGCCCCGCTCGAAACTCTCGACACCAAGGAGTATCCATTAGCCTTGAAGCCAACGCCACCGGAATTGCTGGAGTTTTCTTACGAAGCCCCCGACGAGGAACGGCTGGAGGAAGAAGCCTTTGATGGTGAGGAAGAAGACGATGTTCTCCCACAGAACCGAAACTGTGGGCAAGAAGCGGCAAAATTGGTACGTTGCACATATCACCACATGCATGCCCCTCTGGCGGCAAAGATTATGCAGACAAGCCATGTCGAGCAACAGGAGGCCGCCACCGCGGCCGTCGTTCCTCTTTTTTATTTATTCACATATGCTGACTGTCAATCGATGAAAGCAGATGAAACCACTGACAACTGGTACTCTGACCCCAACTGCCGTCAAACTTGAGCCGGGCCTTCACGAAACCCCAATACAAAGTCGACCTAGCCGGTTGTCGTCACGCTCTCCCTCGGAAGGGTACACGCGACAGACTCGACAGGCTCGTGCTAGCCTCGTGGGATCACCAACTGCCATTGTGTCCCAAACGCCTCTAGCGTCTCTCTTTTCACCCAGAACATCCCAAAGACTAGCCAGGTCCTCCAACCCTCATGCTGTATCAGATAAGCTCAGGCGGCCGATGACACAAGGCAGTTCGACGGCCACAGGTCTCGCTGGCAGCGCCAACACATCCACCAATGGCGTGCTGATCTCGAGCCGTCGCGACGTCGGAGAACGACTGTCCCGAGGAGGATCCGGCTTTCTGGCCACACCCGACACTTCGGAGCTCATCAGCTCCCCCCAGCGAAACCGTTTCTCCCAAGCCGATCGTCTCCCGGCATCTCCTGACCTATTGCAGGTGCCGACCGGCACTTGTGATGCTGCCAGCCCAGCAGGAAGCGATTCGCACACTGTCTTCAGTAGCAATGTTGCTACACCCCCCATCACAGACGCAGAGCCCGAGCCTTTTGGAGACGCAGATGACTCGCTCCAAGACTCTCTTCGCGCTGCCCTTCAGCACAGGCCTACAGTTGACGTCGTGGCTGCGCAGGATGCAAGTTTGCCCAGTCCGAGACTGTCCCCGACTTTGGCCGCCTCTCAGCTACACACCGCTGAGTCTGACGGTGGTGCTCAGTCAAGCTTTCAAACATCGACGACGGATAACACCTTGTCCTGGGCGGATGAGTCCCGGCCGGATGAGCCCCATCCACGAGACGATTCCCAACCAACTCATCCATCTCAAGCACATGGTGACCGCCGAGTTTCTTCCAAGCGATCAGCGTTTGGAGATGCTCATCGTCCTTTCGCCTTTGACACTCAGGGCCTTCTCGAGGCCTTCGATTCAATGAAGACGGAAATGAAGTCCTTCATGATGTATCAGTTTCTGCGTCGGTGCCCGCGTCCTACGCTGCGAGTCATTGCAAATGCTGTGAACCCGGCCCTCAAGTGCGACTTTCTTAGACAGCTTCCCTTGGAACTTGGGTACCATGTCCTTGCATGTCTCGACCACGCGGACCTGTGCAGAGCTGCCCAAGTTTCCAAGCACTGGCGCAACATTGTGGATCGTAACGAAACGGGCTGGAAAGAGCTCTTGGACAGCGATGGCTACTCGATGGCGCCTGGTGAACTGACCAAGGCTATCGTGCAAGGCTGGGGTTGGCAAGATCCTGTTGGCGCTTCCGGCTATGAACAAGATCTGAGCATGCACGGGCGTCTTACTGCCTCGGAATATGAGCTGACGCGAGCCTTCCGAAACGATGCTGCCCCCAGGTCTTCCAGGAGCTCCAAGCGGAAGCGGGCTTTGAACACGTACTCTGCATCAGAACGATCGAAGCGACGAGCTGGAGCATCACAAGAGTCTGCCGTCTCTAGCGGCGTGCGGGATTCAAAAACTCACACTCAAGTCAAGCAGCACAAGTCCGAGGGCCCACTCTCGGCCGCCAACGCCGCCGCCACTGCCGTCCCGGACCCTCAGCTGGGCCTGCCCAGTCTTCGACAACTCCATCTCTTCAAGTCCATCTACCGTCGTCACCATATGATTCGCAAGAGCTGGACTAGTGGCGAGGTCAAACCGGGTCATGTGGCATTTGCGGCTCATCCTCGCCATGTGATTACATGCTTGCAATTCGACGACGACAAGATCATAACTGGAAGTGATGATACTTTGATCCACATCTACGACACCAAAACCGGCAAGTTGCGAAAGAAACTCGAGGGCCACGAGGGTGGTGTGTGGGCTTTGCAGTACCAAGGTAACATTCTCGTATCAGGGTCGACTGATAGGTCAGTCCGCGTATGGGATATTGAACGGGGTCTGTGTCAACAGGTGTTTTATGGCCACACTAGTACGGTGCGATGCCTGCAAATCCTCATGCCCACCGAGACCGGAAAGGACACCGGTGGTCGCCCAATCGTACAGCCCGAAAAGCCATTGATCATCACCGGTTCGCGTGACAGCCAACTTCGGGTGTGGCGTCTCCCCGAGGTTGGTTCCCGGCGGTACATTCAGACGGGACCTCCAGCCCAGGAATCCGACTGCCCTTACTTCATCCGAGTTCTGACCGGCCACACTCATTCTGTCCGCGCAATTTCGGCCCACGGCGATACCCTCGTGAGCGGTTCATACGACAGTACGGTCCGTGTCTGGCGAATCAGTACTGGCGAATCTTTGCTCGTACTCCGTGGACACTCACAGAAAGTGTACTCTGTTGTCCTTGATCACAGGCGTAACCGATGCATTTCTGGCTCCATGGACTCGCTCGTAAAGATTTGGGATCTTGCAACAGGGGCTTGTCTGCATACTCTTGAGGGCCACACGCTTCTTGTTGGGCTGCTGGACCTCCGAGACGAGCGGCTTGTGTCTGCAGCAGCAGACTCTACGCTCCGAGTCTGGGACCCGGAGAACGGAAGGTGTAGGAACACCCTCATGGCGCATACTGGAGCCATCACTTGCTTCCAGCATGATGGGCAAAAGGTCATTAGTGGCAGCGAAAAAACGGTCAAAATGTGGGATGTCAAGACTGGGGAATGCGTGCAAGATTTGCTAACAGATCTTACGGGCGTCTGGCAAGTCAAATTTGATGGGAGGAGATGTGTGGCAGCCGTGCAGCGAGATCAGCTGACTTATGTCGAGGTAAGCGAAACTCTCCCCCTCTTTCAATCCATGTGGGTTATCCCGAGAAATCCCACTGACGCGGGAATCCCAGATTTTGGACTTTGGGGCCATCCGTGATGGTCAGCCGGCTGAAGAACTCGGCAAACGTATATTGCTGAACGAGCATGAAATTATTGAAGACGGAGCTGTCTGAGGAAAAAAGACGAAAAAAAAAAACACACACACAAGGCATCTGTCTATACATGAAACCAGATTTGAGGAGCACATGAAATAAGCGTAACGAGATACGAGGATTTGTTTGGCGTGATTATACGGACATGGCATTAGTGAATGATTGCATTAACAAAAGGTCGCCCCCAGCGACATGATGGATTAGGCTTTGTTATTCACTTTTGATGTGAAAGTGTGCATTACTAGGATGGGAAGGTTCCTGGCGTCGAAAAGGGTTCTTACGAAAGAGTCATGTTGATAGTTGATTTGCTCTTGCAATTATTTCGAGTAATTGGCAGATGTGAAGGGTCTAGAGAGTGCCTGTGCATGAGAAGGAGTTGTCAATGAAGTAATTGGATGAGAATGATGTTTAGTATGCAGGTGATATGTGGTTCCGTCGTCCTCGTATTGGGTTACTAGACTATTGAGCCTAATCTAATCCGTAGCATGGGCATCGAAAGTATTGGCTGAGGACTTTTTCACAGGTCGGGTATTACGCAGGGGAGGCTGACTTTCTGGGGCAGAATGATGCTTGATCTGGTTGTGAGTTGTGCTTGTGAGGAGCCACGTCCTCAATCCGGAGGAATAATATGAGGATGCATTCCCCACCAGTGACCACCCCCCGAGGCCGGGTCGGTCTCTTTGTCTTGGGCAGCCATGGATCTGGATCGGTGGGCGTGAATAACTCGGTGCAACTTGTGGGAAGTACCCAAGTTGGGTACGGATGGGAAAAAAGGGCGGGACTCGATGTCTTTTTTTAGGAAAGATTTTGTAGGAAAGAGCGAGTGGGGAAGGCCTCCAGTGTCCAGTCCAAGTCCGGTGATGACGTCCAACCATGATGATATCCTGCAATGCACTCAGGTTGGGCAACAGCTGCAGCAACGCAGGGCGGCCCGCATGCTGCAATTTTACCTGACACGATGGATGGCAGCTCTCAGAATTCCAGCACGCGAGGGAGAAAACTTCAACTCATCAGCTCACCGGGTGTGCGGAGCAGAGTTGCACGGATGGTACAACAACTGTACGTGGCTTAACGGGATGCCCCGCGATTAGTTGAAGGGGCCCATGCCCATGGAATCAATTCAATCGATCAGTTGCCAGGTTATCTCTTTCACCCGTTTCGAGTGGCGGGGCAGCCAAGCAAGAACCACCACTTGTCCGTCGCCTATTGAGTGGGCGCCTCTCCAATCATCATCATCATCTGATTCATCATGCACCAGCGCCTGACGAGACGTGCAATGCAAAGCAGGGTGAGGATTCTGAGGAACTTGTGACGGCCAATAGGCACCGACGTCGCAGAACCAGACCGGGCCAGATGAGGCAATGATGAGCACCGCACAAATCTTAAAAATCTCCTTCCTCCCCTCGCCCTACTTGTGTGACCCCAACCAGCACGCACGGTAGCTATACATGCATCATCAGTTAGCATCGACTTTGCGACGACGACCTGCGCATTTCCCATTCTCCGTGTTCCTTTGTGTTGTGTGTCTTGGTGGATAGTACGGACTACTCCGTACGGACTAGTGGGGGGGTTGTTGCTCCATTCGATTCCAGGGTTCATTCTCCGGAACATCTTCACCGACACCACCAAGGTGGGGCTCGAGACATCTTGAACCGAACCGTGATTCAATACCGCCTTTTTGGCACTCCTGGGGAGCTCGCCGAACTATGAAGCTATAGCTGCCTCCCAGTCCCTTCCCGGCCAGATCTGCTGTCGCTCGACCTCGACCTCGACCTCGACCTCGAGCCAACGAGCAGCGACCAGAGGTTTCGGCCGTTTGGCTCTCCCACCAACATGCCGCTCGAACAAACCGTCACCATAGTCAACAACTCGGGCAAGATAATTAGCACCGTACGTTTGCCCCGTCCGCGCTCATGACACTCGCGGCGCTTTTTGGAGCACCAAAAAGTGACTGACAGTGCTTGAACAGGGAAAGCAGCTTTTCTCCATCTTCAAAGAGGCAAAGGCATCTTACGACGAGAAGAAGGCAGAGATTAAGGGTCTAAGGCGCGCCGAGACGTTCGACCAGCCACGAGCCTTACAACGCCAGAATGACCATCGTCGCCCACGAACCTTGGCTGCCCGGCACGCCGCGTATGAGCCCGAGTATTATACCGAGTATGATTACGGCAAAAACCCCCCCGAATATTCAGACGGTCGGAGCCGTTCGTTCGATGTATACAGCGAGACAAGCTCTCGGAGGAGTCATCGGCGTTCGCCTTCTCAAACGAAACAACGACACCACGTCTCCAGAAGCCGTCCCGCGTTGACGGAAAGCAACCTCAAGACACTGAGTGAGGTATCCAGCACGGCTCCAAGCAAGGCACCGAACAAGGTTTCGGCGCGGAAAGCATATCGCAGCCCCTACGCAGAGACTCTTCCAAAGGATAGCCGCATCTCTTGGATGAACCTGACGCAGTGTGACACCAAGATTGCTGCCGAGCCGGATTGGAGGCAGAGCACCCTTCTGCCACGCAGGCGATCCGAGCCAGAGATCGGCACCCACCAAACACCCAAGGCCAAGGAAATCGATATGCATCTCGCCTACGGCAACGTCCCCCCGGACTTGGCAGACAGAGTTGACCTGGATCCGTCCATGACGGGTGAAAATCAAGCAAACCAACTCGTGCGCAGGGTTGAAGGCCTCTTGGACGAAGCGCATTGTGTGCAGCATTCGGCCACGTCCATCATCAAGCATCTGCAGGAGAAGCCAGAGGCCGCAGCCGCAGTCGCACTGACGCTTGCCGAGTTGTCCGCTGTGGTCGGCAAGATGTCGCCAGCATTTCTCGGGCTCCTCAAAAGCGGATCTCCGGCCGTCTTTTCTCTACTCGCATCACCCCAGTTCTTGATTGGCACCGGCATCGCTGTTGGCCTCACTGTCGTCATGTTTGGCGGGTGGAAGATTGTCCAGCGAGTGAGGGAGCAACATGCTGCTCGCGAAGCATTAGCATGGGAAGGGACCTCGGTCGATAGACCGGCATTGTTGAGAAGTCGGAGTGAACAGCAAGCCAGCAGCTTTGAAGAAGCTTTGATTGTCGATGATGAACTGAGTACCATTGAGACATGGCGGCGAGGCATCATGCCTCCCGGTGCGGATAACGAAAGCGCTGATATCGAGCTCATCACGCCCGTGGCGGAGCGAGCTCAGAGAGAAAAGTACAGCAAGGATGACTTTGACCTCCGCTCACACAGAAGCACACGCACGGAAAAGACCAACAAGACAACAACGAAGACATCCAAGACGTCCAAGACGTCGAAATCTAGCAAGACACAAAAGACGTCGAGTAAAGGCAAAGAGAAGGAGGTCCCTGGAGGCCGCAGCAGCAGACGAGCCACTGTCGAGAGCATTGCCGGCGATTCAGAATTGGGCACACGCAAGTCTAGCAGAAAGGACAAGGACAAGGAGCGACCTAGAGATGGAGGTGTCAAGATGATTGAAGATGGTCGGAGCAGTGGTATGGAGCTCATGTTTCGACCAAAGGCGCAGAGCCAGGGCGACAATATGCTGAAGGCGCTCTTCAAGAGCAAGGACAGAAAGGAAAGGGGGAGCAGGACTGAGCTTGTCATGGCTTAGATGGGCCAGGGATGATAATACTACAGACAATAGGCACACGGAACCGAGGCCCATTCGGGATTGATGCACACGACTAGACCCCCCCATACTAGAAGGCATTGGATGACGAGGAAAGAAGAGGGCGTTCTGGACGGCGTCGAATCACATTTGGGAAAATTTGGAGATGTACGCGATGTAATTCAACGTGTTCTGTATATAATGTCTTGTCTACTTTTTTTTTCCTTTTTTTTTCTTCCTTTGTTCAGGGCACGTTTTAATTAGATTGAACTGTTCACAATTCTGAAGAGGCACTGGCCATGGCGGATATGGGATCCACCATGACCACCTGGGTTTTGTTCATGTTGGCCGCACGAAACGAGTATGAAAACTGCCAGTTGCTTGCAGCAGCCGCATGCTCGCCCTTGTTGTTGAGAAGCACGAGGCCTGCATGGACGTCGGGATACTTGGTGAGCATCCTCAGCACGGCGTCCTCGGCGGCCTCGAGGGGCGACATGCCTCTCCGCATACTTTCCACGGCCTGATAGCACGGCGAGAAGCGCATCATGATGTCCCCGTCGCCCACGCGGCCGGGCACCTTGTGGGCTTTCCCGTTTGTCGTGGTCCCGGCCGCCATGGCGCCGTCGGCACCCAGCGCGACCAGGGCGATGGTGTCGTGTCCTCGCGCTCGTGCTCGCGCTCCGGAACCGCGCTGCGTCGGCCCGTCGAGGAGCAGCAGCGGCAGCGGCGAGTACGGCCCGCAGGACGTGCGCGGGTCGGGCTCGACTGGCAGCCGCGTCGGGTCCACGCGGCGCACGCCTCGGCCGAGGCGGGCGTGGTGAGATTGTCCTCGCGGAAGCCGCTGTCGACGGCGAAGCGGGTGGCCGAGTCGCCGACGAGCAAGGTGTGGCGCGTGTGCTCGAGGACGTGGCGCGCCACGGCGACGGCGTCCTTGATGCGGCGAAGGGCCCCGACGGCGCCGACGTCCATGGTGGTGCCGTCCATGATCATGGCGTCGAGCGTCGTCTCGCACGCCTCGTCGGGGGAGCCGCCGTAGCCGACTGTGCCGTCGCACCGGCTCTGCTCGCACGCTGAGAGGCCGGCCTGGACGGCGTCGAGAACCGGCGTGTGCGTGCGGGGGTTGCGGAGCGCCGAGGACGCCGCGTCGGCGGCGACGGTGAAGGGGCCGGACCAGGTGTGCACTATCATGGGGGGTGATGCGCTGACGCTGACGGCGGGGAGCATTGGGAACAGCAGGGCGATTCCCTGGAGGGTGGTCTGCATGGGCGACATTTTCTTTTTGTTTTTTCTTGTTTGCTGGGAAGGGGGAGGAGGTTGTTGATGAGAAGGCGGATGAAGGCGGGGATCTTTATAACAGTCACGCGGACCGGACCGGACACGCTGGGTAGGCTTTGAGTACGACCTACCCTCACTTCGCCAAGCTCCAAATAAATGGCCATGTCGAGCATAACTGTGGTTCAGTTCCAAAAGCTTTCCCCCGTCAAAGACACGAGATCAATGCCCATCTACAAGATGACATGTCCAACCCCCCCGCCGCTTGAACCGGCAGTCCTGAATATAAACCTGCTGTGAAATGATTTCTATTCCAGTCGCTCGAATTTGATCCACAGCTTTTCCGTGCCTGATCCGTCCAGGAATCCCTCATCACCCGGATATTTTGATTCATCGGCAACCGTGGTTCTGAAGTTGGCATACACGGCCGCCAGAGCGTTGCGCATCACTGCATGCATGGCACACGAAGAAGAGTCAACTTGTTGCAATCCCGAGGAGGACATTGTCAGCGGCTCCGACTTACGCTCATTCGCGACATGTTGACCAATACATCCCCTGCTGCCTCCGCCAAAGGCGAACAGCGCTCTGTTCTTCCCGTCGGCGGAGGAGTCGGAGGAGGCGCTTCCCTCGCCCAGCCAGCGATACGGATCCCAGACACGAGGCTCATCGAACAGATGGCCACTGCGATGGAGCAAGTGCGTGTAAGCCCCGACGCGGACACCAGGAGGGATGTCCTTGTAGGGGCCGATGGCCGACGAGCGGCCCGGGGGAGTCACGCGAGGATCCATCGACGGCGGGCTGTTGCGCAGTCTGAGGCCTTCCCTGATGACGGCGTTCAGGAGAGGAAGGCGCTGCAGATCTTCCGGAGGCGGCAACTGCTCATCTGCGACATTCTGTTCGTGGTGGCGCGCGGGGAACGGCCCGTCGGCCATGGAGACGAGTTCTTTGCGAAGTTCGTCTTGGACCTCTTGGTGCTTTGACAGTTGGTAGAAAATGTAGCTGAACGCGATGCCTTTTTTAATTTTAATTTAATTTTAATTTTTTTTTAGCGCCAAGGATTCGTTGTCAGTCACTGGATTCCATTCTGGGGCTTTATCGAGAAGCAGGGTGAGGGCTCTTACCGACAGTTTCACTTGCAGGCCCTGTGTTATAAAATCAGCAACTGAGTCGAGAACTGCCGGGCATGACCATATGCAGCCACAGAAACTCTCACCAATGTGGTCGTTGCATTCACTCGCCGTCTCTCGGCGCTGCTCCGCATTCATGACGAACGCTCCTCCGTCTCCGTCTCCGCCTCCGTCTGTGCCGGCGTCCCGTGCCATCATCCCGTCCCTCACCGCGCTGAAGAGAATCGGGAAGTCGCCATCGGCAAGCCCTTGGTCACGGCCGGAGGGGTATGACCGGACAAGACGATCATCAAGCCTGTCCACCTTGCGGCTTGACCACTCCTCGCTGCGCTGCCTGGCCTCGGAATACCCATCCGGGAGCAGACGGAGCCCGAGTGAGCCCATGCAGCGGGCGAACCACCCGAACTCGGTCAGAAGGGTGACTGCTCTCGACTGGAAAATGAGCGAGAAGGTATCGAGCCATAGCCGTCTCGCATCCAGGTCCTGTATGAGATTGTACGACTCGGACAGGCCGAAAACAAAGGCCGACATGGAATCCACCGCGTACGCATGGAGGAGCGGCAGGACGTCCAGGCTTCCAGAGGGGCTCTGCGACGCCCGCGTCACGGCGGGAATCACTCTGCCGAGCAGCACGGATTTGAGGATGCTCCGGAAGTGAGGCGAAGTCTGGACAAACGATCTGGAATAGATGAGGGAGATGCGGGCTCGGCGGTGGCTGTGCTGTCTTGCGTCAAGGGAAGTGAACATGTTGCGGACACTGTAGGGAAAAACATTTTAGCTCAGATTCATATGAGTGAGTCATGTTCCTTTTTCCCCCAGGGTCACCGCGCATGCACGCACCCGTGGTTCATAAAGTAGTCGTACGTCTTGTACTTGTCGAGGTTTCTCTTCCCCACGCCGTAAACGCACTCGAAGCCGTCCTTTGAGTTGGTCGCGATTTCGCTGGGCCCGACGCGTACATACGGCCCTTTTCTCTCAAAGGCAGCCGCCACGGCGTCGAAATCGCTGCCCCTCCATCTGTGCCATTGTATCCAGATGGTGGAAAAGGAGGCGAGCGGGTGGGCGGCGGGGACTCTGGAAAGGGGCGACAGGAAGACGGGGTGAAGAAGCAGCTTCCACGCGAGTATCGCCGCAACGGCCGCCAGCCCGAGCCGTTGCCATTGCTCGAGAATCGGAGTAATGAATGCCATGTCACTTGATTCTCTTGCGGCGCGGCAGCGTGGAAGTGAGTTGAAGAGGAGAAAGATGGGGGATGTCAACGGCGGACGGCATTCACGGGAAGAGTGCGGAGATGATACAAGGCTGAAAGGAAATCTGTTGTGGAACAGGACCTTCTTGTTTTGTTTCCTTTTGGTTTCCAACGTCAGCTTACTCATGCAGGTGGTGTGAGAAGTACACGAGAAGTCGAGACGGTGTGGGCTGGGAATCGTCATCGTGAGACAAGATTGATAGTTGGATGAGATCTATGCCTTTACTCCGCATGTCCATGATGTAGAATGAAATCAAAAAAAAAGCGTATACTCTGTTAGTACCTCGGATGATGAACTTAGCCACATATGAATGTAGTTTATATTTGAGCACCGCTTTCAATATAATTATGATGGATGGGATGCAGTTCGACAATGTCTTTTTTTTTTCATAGCGGGTCGGCCACCATATCTCGTGTGTAAACTTCACAACGCATGGTCATGGAAATACATGGGCTAGTCCTATGATTGAGGCCCCGAGTCCCTGGTGAGCCCATTGACCATGATGTTGATGTGATGGTCCGACGAAGCTCACGTATCATCGATGCAGATTGCTTCGGGGAATAAGCTGCATACAGCTGCACTGCATACAGCTGCGGCTGGCCACGACTGAGTCATCGCTTTTTCTTTTCCGTGCGGCTCCTGCTCGGTGTGATTTCTCGGTCAAGTACGAATGACGAATTACGTTGCGCGAACTGATCTGACCCCCGAGCGGAAGAGGTGCATCCACACCGGTTTTCCCAGGGAAATGACAACTTCATGAGATTCTAGGAAGATGGAAAGGGAATGATGATTGCATATCCAATAATCCACCCCGGCAACGGAGGTATTTGGTCCTTGCATTGGGGCCGGTCCGGACTCGGCCTACGTGTGGATATGAATACGATCAAAGAAGGAAGGGTCAAAAGCTCCCCCTTCTCTGTATTCTCGATTCACATCAACTTTGTCCTGCACGGTTCTCGCTCATCGCGACTCTTCTCCCCCGTCCTTGCCTCGGTCGACTAACCATCACAATGACCGCAAGAGACGCGACACTCATCTCGGCTGACAATGAGTGGTCACCGCTCAGGGCCGTCATTGTCGGCCGTGCCGAGAACTCGGCTTTCCCCTCGGAGCCAGCACACATGATGGAGGCTACGATGCCGGCGGAGCATGCCGCCAACTTCAGGCCGGGCAACCCGTTCCCGGCAGAGATCCTGTCCAAAGCACAGGAGGAGCTCGACAATCTCGCTGCCATTCTCCAAAGCGAGGGCATCCGGGTCTACCAGCCCAAGAAAGTCGACTGGCTCAAGGAGGGCGGCTACACGGGCGCCATGCCAAGAGACGGGCTCTTGACAGTTGGCAGCACGCTCATCGAGGCTCCGTTCGCATGGGGATGCAGGCGTAACGAGATCAACCTGGGGTACGCGGATATCCTGAGCGAACTTGGCGCCGGCGGCACATCCAGGATCTGCCGAGCGCCGCAGATCATTGGAAAAGACACGATATACGACGACGGGAAGATCAAGGGGTTCGGCAACGACAGCAGCCACTGGGTCGTGAACAACTCGAGACCGGCGTTCGACGCAGCTGACTTTATGCGGTTCGGCAAGACCATCGTCGGGCAGCTCAGTCACGTTACGAATCAAAAGGGTGTAGACTACCTTCGAGCAATCGTTCCCGGGGGCTACTCGGTCGAAATCCTCGAGACCACTGATGAGCATGCCATGCATATCGATGCGACAATCTTGCCGCTGCGCAAGGGCCTCCTGGTATATCATCCCGAGCGGACCAGCGAAGCGGCCCTGCGAGGCCACGACGTCTTCCGAGACTGGGAGCTTCATGCCTATCCCTTCGCGCCGCAGCAACGGGAGCCCCCCGGGCCCCCCATGTTCATGTGCTCTCCGTGGCTGCTCCTCAACGCTCTCAGTCTGGACGAGAACAGGATCATGGTCGAGGCCAATGACACGCAGTTCGCATCTTGGGTAACGGACAAGTTTGGGATGACGCCGATACTGTGTCCTTTCCAGCATGTGAACAGCATTGGCGGATCGTTCCACTGCGCCACGGTGGACCTTGTCCGATCATCGGCGTAGATGCGGAGGACGGAGACTCAATGATTGCTGGAGGGAGAGGAGAGGAGAGGAGAGGAGAGGAGAGGAGAGGAGAGGAGAGAGAGGAGAGAGAAATCATGATACTCGGTAGAAGAATCAATCAATCAGATGCACCCTCGTGTTGAAAATTGCCCGCTCACACGCCACAATGCCACGAGTCCAGACCCCAGACTCGGCCCACGGAGTAGATGAAGTGCATCTCGATTCACTCTGACTCCAGACGTTCAATTACAGGCTTTCGAGTCCCCAACCTTACTAGCTCTCTTCTCGTCTCCGCAGGTTCGGCATGTCTCGCCTTAGCCAGCCTCGTTGCTCCTTTCGGGATCGGCCGCAGGTCACCCCCTGACCCCTGAAAAACTGAAACGAGAAAAATACCGCAACACGGAGCCGGTCGATGAGATGAGATCTTAGCACGC
This sequence comes from Epichloe coenophiala, assembly GCA_018801565.1. Taxonomy (NCBI): domain Eukaryota; kingdom Fungi; phylum Ascomycota; class Sordariomycetes; order Hypocreales; family Clavicipitaceae; genus Epichloe; species Epichloe coenophiala. Next base: position 660,832 of record JAFEMN010000005.1, on the reverse strand, counting down.
GCACGAGCGGGGAAAATGGCGGTCCGTACGGACTACTGTTCGCCTTTGCTGGGGTCGTTGTCCGAGAATGGACTTTTCCTTCTAGCCGACGACAAGCCATCCAACAGGATGCGTAGCCTGTAATCCGTAAGGGATGGGGACTAATTAAAGCGGGTGAGCACTGATGAGCACTGATGAGCAGTGGTGACACGATATTCTGGCGGAGCTTGTTTCTTCAACAGGCCTGCCTGACTGAGGCTTGGCCACGTAGTAGCTGATCCCGGTCTGTCAACCCATGTATGCACGTGTGTCTGTGCTTCAATCTGCGGGCTGACAGAAAAAAGTGGAAGAGATTTCAAGAATGAAAGGCTTCTGTACGCCGCAGCGCCATGTACCCGGTACAAAGCAATGAGCATCGTGAAGTTCTTGTTTGTTTTACAAGTGGAGAGTTTTCTCGTCCACCCATCTTTATGGAGCGGAGCGGACCAGCGCCCAGCCCACATCATGGATCAACGGGGGTTGTTGAGAGAAAGCCCTAGACAAGTCGGGGGATTAAGCCAATCACATGTCGAGATCATCCGTCATCGATCCATAAAAGGCGCACGCCTTTCAGCTCCGTGCTAGCGACCGATCTATTTCCAAAGACGTCATGGTCCCAGATGTGCCAGTCCTGTCATGGCCTGTCCAAAAAGGCAGTGAAGCTCGTCTTCCCACTGATCACTGGCTGTTCGTTCAGTCCTCATTCTTCACCGCGAAGATGCCGTTTTCTTTGCAAAAGGTATTGGCCGCCGGCCAGATTCACCCGTTTTACAACTCGAGCGTGCCGTATCCCCCCAGCCCCGAAAGGGTAAAGAAGCTACAGGAAGGTGCTCGAGCCGGCGAGAAACTGGACTTGAAATCGTTCAAGATACTCCAGAAAGACACCCTGTAAGAGACGCTGCCCGAGTAACGAGAGTCACGATGGGACCTGGGAATCTCAGGATATACTTGATATCTTGCCGCTCATAGTACTCGCTCACAACTAGGTACGACGTAAACGAGAGATTGCTAGATGACCTCAGCCCCCAGAACTACTTTCGCCACCGTGCATACGTTAGTTTGACGGGCGGCGGATCTGGTTCGCGGCCGTTATCCTTCCTCACCGACGTGGATGAGAACCGCAAACACCGCGCCGAGTTTGGTCAATTCCTGCAAACCGCGGGCCTGATTCAAAACGGCGACTGGCTTCTCACGACTCACTCTGCCGGCAATCTGTACAGGCACGTTCGGGCGGAAACCCCTTGTCACTGTTCATGATGAGACGCAGAGGACTTTTTCATCTTTTGCCCCCCCAACAACCCCCCGGCGCGAGAAAGTGGTACTGACTGACAAGTAAACACGGTTCGGCCATGTAGATCGTTGGACCTCATGTCGGAGACGGCGGAGAACGCGGGAGCCGCTGTTTTGAGCGCCGGAAACCACATGTCGCCAAAGGACGTTGCGGAGTCCTTGAAGAAGTACCATGTAAACGTTCTCTGTGGCGGAAGCAACCAGATAGTGCAGCTTGCGCATTTCATCTCAACCCTCCCGGAACAGGAGCGGCGGGCGCTGAAGCTCGACAGAATCATCTACACCTCAGAGGTGCTCAACAAGTCGCAGAGAAAGCTGATCAGGGCCGTCCTAGGCGACATCAAGATATGCTCCATCATGGGCAGCGCCGAGGCAGGACCCTGGGCCGTCAGCCACCCCGATCTCACCGGGGTGAATGATGAAACTGGCGTCCAGGACTTTGTGTTCGACACCCGCTCCATGGTGGTCGAGATCTTCCCACTCTCCCTGTCGGAAGATGGCGGCCACGCGGAGCCGCTGCCCGAAGGCGAGCAGGGCATCGTTGTGCAGACGTCTCTCTCGCGAATGCGCAACCCGGTCATCCGCTACAACACGGGCGATGTGGCCTCGATCCATCCCCTGCCCGAGTCTGCGCGAGAACACGTTCCCGCGGGGGAGTGGGAGCACCTTCGCGTGCTGCGTCTCCATGGGAGGGACAGACGGTTCGGTTTCAAATGGAACTCCATCTACTTCCAATTCTCCGACATCACCGCCGCCATGAACAATGAAGAGTGTGGGATCCTGCAGTGGCAAGTGATACTGGATCAGCTGGAGGAATCGCGAGAGACCACCATCGAACTCCGCCTTCTTTGTCCGCCCCGGGGACCCGAGTTCCTGCCCCATCAAGAGGTGGTTGGACGTCTTCGGAACTTCTTCAACGTGTATGCCGGAAACGAGCATCGTTTCAAAGTCGCGTTTGTGAATGACATGGACGAGTTTGAGCGGAGCACGACGGGCAGGAAAATTATCAAGTTTGTGAATAGAGTTGCTTAGGTTGAATGCAGAAACAGAGCCGTTTTGGTGTACTATAATGAATTTCCTCTTGAATTCACGACTTTCCCTTGGAGCCTCCAGTGGCAGTCCACGCAGTCACTGACTGCCGGGTAAGAAAGAACTTCTGGTGGCGACGACCCGATAGACCTAAAAAACTGGCGACAGAAAAAAGAATCATGCGTCGTATCTGCAAACTGCAGCGAGTTTGTTCGACAAATAGTGGCCAGGGCCAGCCCGGAACGAGGGCTGCAATCCCCAGCCCTGCGGAGGTTCCAGAACTTCATCGAGAGCAATCCACGCATCTTGATGATGTACTTTTCACACATGATCGATGAGGTTCCTCGCCAGAATCCTTCGTGTAAGGATTCCGCGGGGGGGGGGGGCAGGATCAGCGACTACAAGCACATGCTGGCGGTCCTAGACTACATCCTGCGCAGCGCCCCGGACTGGACCACGGGTGCGTCTGGAGTGGGATTGGTAGGGCTCCGTCTTGGGGACGACCAAATAAGAGTTGCGTTGGCCCTTTGGCATTCGTCATCCTCCTCCCATGGCGCGTTTGCTCATCATGATCTCCCTGACAGTGGTTATGTCGCCTTCTCGGACCCAGGTGTACATGTGCACATGAAGGACATCTTGGACGAGTGGGGGATGTATCTCCAGATATTTTGTTCCCTCCCCCGCCCTTTTTTTTCGAAATGAAATTGCCGGCTCAACAAGGTGAGAAGTCATCGGCCTCGAGGCATGTTTTGGTAACACATGAACTCGGGTGGTTTTACCCAACCGCCATACAAGCACCCATTCGATGTGCAAACGATCCAAGTCATTCGAACCACACGTTTGATGAGTTTTACGATTGCGATTCTAATGACGCCCACTACGGATTCAAATCCTGGGATGGTAAGTGTTGCCCCTTTCCCCCCTTTCCCCCCTCAACTTCTTGACTCCAGCTGGCTGATGGGGACGTAATTGAAAGAAAAAAAAAAACTTGACTCGAAGAATCCGCACCAACGTCCGACCCGTGGCGGAACCCGATGATGACGATATACTTGTTATATACTTGTTCACACGTGTGAGTCGGTCGCGTACAATCTCGAAGAAAGGGTAAACTTGCGGGACAACTTCTTCGTCAAGGGACAACCATATTGTCCGCAGGACATGCTTTGCCAACGACCCCTTGGCAGCGTATTTTGCCCGGGGCACCGTGTATCAAGCCTTCCTCTCGGCCCTGGCATATCACCGCTGGCATGCCCCGGTCTCTGGGGTGGTGTGCCGGGCTTTCGAGCCTTTTGTGCAGGCGGGGACGTACTTGAGTCTCCCATCATGGATGGGGGTGGCGAGCATGGGGGACAATCCAAACAGAGTGGTGCCTTCGCAGAATTACCTGTCGGCCATGGCGACGAGGGGCATCGTCATCATCAAGGCGGACAACAGGGAGATTGGGCTGGTGGCCTTTGTCGCCGTGGGCATGTCCCAGGTGAGCACGTGCAACGTGACGGTACGCGAGGGCCAGCATGTCGTGAAGGGGGACGAGACGGGCATGCTTCGCTTTGGGGGCTCCAGCTATTGCCTCTCCTGCGCCTCGATAGCCTTGCCGGATGTGCAGAATGAGGAGAACTGAGCTGTGAGAAGCAAATTGGCTACTAGTCGGGCGCTGACATGCGATGTGGCTGCATGATACGATATTACATAGATACATAGGCTATTACATAGATACATAGGTCATTACATAGATACATAGGTTGTGTAAACATACATATGCTGTAAATGCATACATATGTTACACACACATGTAGTGAGTGTGGGTCTCCGGCTACGTAACGCGCCCTTCACAACAGTACGTACGGATTAGTCTATTTATGATCTGTAGTTGGATTTAGTAGAGAAGAAGAAATCACGGCTCAAACATTCTCACCAAGATGCGCAGTACATAGACCGACTGTAGATACAATGAATGGCAAGGATTATGGAGCCGTTCACCACGCTGACCCAAGCAAGTACATTGCCGGGTCGATACGAAAAGAGGGCAAGTTGACGTCACGTATGTCTCAGTTGTGATTTGATTTCTCGCTTAAATACTCTCCGTATACATCGGCTTTTGAACTCCTCTATTTCATTAGTAGCTTCGCTTCTCTGGCTTGGTCGCAGGAGACCCTTGGATCCAATTCCAATTCCTAGGGAAACGGAGCTGCATCCCAACGCACACGCCGCAAGTGCCTCTCCGGGTCCATCACGCTGTTCCTGGCATGCAGCCACCTCCTGTTGTCCATCAGGATGATGCTCCTCTCGGGAAGCTCCTCGGCTGAAAGGTGCACGGCAAAGTCGTTGACCAAGCCGCTGCTGAAGACGCGTCGGAGCTCCTGCATAGCCTTCGACGCCGCTTCGGTCATCGGGTCCACGATGTCCTCCCTGAGCCGCATGACTGTGCGTGGCCCGAGACCGCCGTGGTCCGCTAGCAAGCTGCCGAGGATGTGTCTCTGCGAAGGATGCTTGATGAACTCGGCTGGAACATTGATGCGAAACTCGGGCTGCATCAGGGCAAGCCTCGTGGCGGGCGGCAAAAGGTCTCTCAGCCGGTTGGCTTCCACAACTGACAGCGTCCCGCCGCCGCAGCGGTCTGGCCGCAGCACCTGTAGGGCAAAATATCTCGGCGGCTGGTCCTCGTAGCTGCAGTCTGTATGCCACGGGAAGACTTCCATGGTTTCCGACCTGGCGAGCTGGCTTGTGTGGGCCGTGTCTGTCGAGCCGGGCAGTGGGCGGACATCCCAGAACCAACCGCGGGTGGCGCTGTGGCTGATGGGCAGTTGATGTCCGTGGTTTCGGTGAAGACTCTGGATGAGGCCGTCGAGATATTGGCTGTCAGGGTCCGCGAAGCCCAGAGTCACCTTCAGTATGCCTTGCCATTCAAGTTGTTCTGCCACGGATCGCACATGTTCATTCTGCTGAGCATAACTCAGATCCGGGGCCGGCAGCTGAGGAACCACCCTCGAAATTTTCTCCGAAAAGCATCTTCTGCCAAGTGAGAATAAGCTTTGGTTGAACGGTGCGGGCACGGGGGTAACGCGATGCCGGCGGCCGAAGACGTGGGATATTCGGAACATGGCGTAGACATCAATGCGACTTGATCCGTACTCCATATATGGTGATAATCCGTATAATAGTGGAGGGAAAAATCAGGGACAGGTGCTTGAACTGTCGTTTACAGTTATTAATAACAGCCAGGCCAACTAGGCCAAAAATGGGATGCGCACCCCTTATTGTGGCTGCGATAAACGAGCATATGACTCAACAGTTATCAAACTATGGTCAAACTATCTACCGAGCATGAGGCCTGCGAAGCACTTGGTAATAGGGGCATTCTTTTCTTTAACAGAATTATCAGGTGTGTAGATAGATGATAAAAAGTGTTTAATTCGATCAATCAGAGGTGCAGATAGCAACTAACTTTTATACCTAAAAGGTATATAGTGCGCTATAGTTATGACTAGTCTACGGAGGTACTTCTAATACATTTGTCTTTACTATTATTTCATAGAGGGTTTTATCCTAGTTAATGCGCGGTCCGCGCCTACATATCTAATCATTAAGGAGAGCTCCTTAAAGCATTAGATATATAAGCGTAGACCACGCATTAACTAGAATAAAACCCTCTATAAGATAACGGTGAAGACAAATGTATTAGAAGTACCTCCGTAGACTAGTTATAACTATAGCTGTTAGGTGTGTAGATAGATAATTGATTGATTGATTCGATCAATCAGAGGTGCAGATAATAAGTAACTTTTATACCTAAAAGGTACACAGTGCGCTACGGTTATAACTAGTCTATGGAGGTACTTCTGATACATTCGTCTCCACCGTTATCTTATAGAGGGTTTTATCCTAATTAATGCGCGGTCCGCGCCCACACATCCAATGCTTCAAGGAGCTCTCCCTGACAAGAATCGATCATTCTTTCACATCTGTCGAAACGGCGGGAGACGGACACCGTGTCCCGTCCTGGAACATGACTGAGCAGAGCCAGGCTCCGCCGTAGCTGATTGCACAGATCCGATCACCGCTGCTACGCCACACTCCTATTCCAAGAAATCGCCCGTGGGCACTGTGAAAGGTCCCCACAAGGGGGAACGAAGTCTTTTCTCCTGATTCTCTCAGTACCACGTCATACAAGCGGGGTGTGATACGGCGCTGGATGACGTGTGTGACTTTGGCGCTTAATCCCCGGCTTCGCATTCCATCCAATGCATTGAGCCATTCCTCCGAGCTGAGATCCTCGCCAAAGAGGATTCCCGCTCCCTTGCCTCCGCGGACTGGCTTGAGGAGATACTCATTCTTCAGCTCCGTGGAGCATTTTGACTTGATCAAGAGTCCATGCAAGTCTGGTGACCCAGGAAGCACTGTATCTGCAATTCCCTTGTCGATAATGAGAGCTTGTTCCGTGGTGAGTATTCTGCGTTTGACCAGCAGAGCTGATTCCTGCTTCACAATGCCCAACAGGCGCTTATCATGGACAAGCAAGATGGTTCGCATATCGTTGAAGCAGCGGAGGCTGATTTGTCTCAACATTTCCGCATCCAGCGCCCGGAATTCGTGTTGGTGAAGCTCGAGGCCAACCTGGTGGATTTCCTGTACAAGTTCTCCGCTGCTCGTGGAGAAAGTTGGGTTTGACGCTGCCGAGGCTCCTTTGTTGCCGTTCTCTACGACACAGCACAATTTGTATCCACCCTTGCCATTCTCGTCTGGCAAGAGTCTCAGGTCTTGAGGTGTGATCAAGCGCGGCGTGACGCCCAGACGTTGCTCAACCATATGAATGAACATGTGGATGTCCATGCCGTGCTCTTCGCCTTTGAGAAGGTGTAAAGGAAGATCGGGCCGGAAGAGGCCCAACAAGCCATCAATGTACTGCATCTCATGTCAATACTTGCGGTATAACGCGAACTTGTTCTTCAAGCGGCTAGGCATTACCTTTTCGGCACTCACTGCACTCTTTAGGCCGTGACGTGCTAATATGCCCATGTCGTCCAATGCCTGCTGTCCATGAGCCTCCATCATGCATCCGTTGAAGGCAAAGCGAGCGTTGATTTCAGTAATGCGAAAATTTTCGCCGATTTGTTTGCCTTCGGAATCTCGATGCTCCTCGACCAGAAAATCTGGTCTCCAGGAGCCGCGACATTTTGAGTATTCAGGCAGCCTGCCGGACAAAACCTGGGTCTCGATCCACTATTTCGGTTGCGAGAAGATGAGTTCCATGATTGAGAATGCCTCGAAACCCGGAGTACGCACCCGTAAAAGATCTTCTTCTTGAGCTTCCAGGGGCATGCGCTCAGGAAATCGAGCGTCTGTATCTGACCACCATCTCTGCACAATGTCGGTGACTGCAACGGTCAGAGCCTCATGGACCTCGGACAGCTGCTGTTGATGGTGTTCTCCCATAAGAACAGGTCGCGGACAAGCAGAGAGATTGCAGCCCTTCGGCCAAACCTTGGCAGGACAAATACACAGCAGTGCCCTCTGAAACTCTTCATGTTCCCGAACATACGTGGACGCATCGCCCCTGTGTTGCGCCACGGGCTCAAAGTCATCGGGACCGAGTCCGAGATGGATTTGTTGTAATAAGTTGGACTGCATCGCAAGAGTCGTGCGTGCTAATTAGATTACGCAATTGCGAGTAGACGAGTTAGGTTAGCAGAGAAAAAGACAGGCAGAACTCGAAGTTGCTAGGCTTGTGACAAAATTGTGTTTTAACTATGCTAGGGATATTTTAGTAAATCCTTGCACGTCATGCAGTGAAACCCTCTCATGTAAGAACCCAGAAGGTGTGCTGAATTCCCCAATAGACCAAAAGATCCACCAATGCTAGCCGTTGCTAACATTGCACCTTTCAATTACTTGAGACCTGTGTTGGCTGCCCTATGGACCACGCCTTACAACGCACAGCGCCTTACATCTAATTAGTAAATACAAAATAAAAATATTATTTGTAAGGAATTGACAGCTTGGTAAGAACGTATAGGGGCTCTACTATACAAATTAAAATGTAGAGGGTTAGTTGTGTTAGATTTTACAGCCTCATATCTTAGGCATCACTCCCTTCGCAATACCTTCCCTCTTCGTGCTCCTAGTTATGAAGCCTCCTTTTGCTTTGTGTAGATAGCTTAAACAGCTAAATAAATCATTATCACCTGTTATGGACTAGCCCCTAGGCGACTGCTTTTAGGCGTCAATTTGATATTAAGAAACTTGAGGAGGGAAGAAAGGAAGGCAGGATAATACCTGTCCTTTGCTGTGCCTCTTATACCCCCAAGCTATCTTATGTCCGCCCCCTTTTCATGCCCTTGCTATCTTACATTATTAGCCCTTGACTTCCGTGCAACACAACTAATGCTTAGGCAAAGCCTAAGCCCTTACATTACCTGTATCCTTTCCGGAGACTTTCCAGAGCTAGGTTTAACCTAAACTTGACCCGAGCTAATAGCTTAAGTCCGTAACAGTTACAAGCCTTGTGCTTTTAATTACGCTTATCATACTTATATTTTCCCCTATTTTAGATTTTTGTTAGAACAAGCATAATATTAATCGCGTTCCGCGGCTTTACTAACGGGCCTGCCTGCACGGGCTGACTAAATTAGCCGCGATCACGACCGCGCCACGCCTACCATAACCTCTTATCACGTGGTAACCGTAACTCCTTTATATATAAAACGCCCACTAGGCGTAATAGCCTCTTCATTCCTCCCGTTCCTAAATAAAACTAAGTAATAGATAAATATATTGATTTTTAATTTTTTTTGGGGTCATTGGCTGTGGCTAATGCATCTAATTTTCAAGGAACAAAAAAATTTACTAGCAATACCTAGCTAGTGTAATAATTAACAACCAAATTTAATAATCACTGTAGTGTTAGGTAAAATATAAACAAAGGAACAAGCTTTAAGCTATAAATTTAGGGGCTAAAAGGTTAATATAAAGTTTATAATAAAGTTTATAGCTATAATTACATAAGAGTTATAATTTATAACTATAGTTAAACTTAAATCTATTTAAGTTTTACTTATAGTATAAATTAATATAATTTCCCCTTCCTTTATAACTATATTTATTTTATCTCTTTATATCTCTTTTATCTTATAACTTATCCTTTAAAGCTCTAAGGTAAACTAAAAAAAAAACTATAACTTTGTCACGACTGGATCGGGGAGATATAAACAGAGTGAAGGCTAAGGTTCTTAGTTGTAGCTAGAGAGCTACTACTTAGGGGTAGGTGCATAAAGGTCTCAAACTCTAACCTCCTATATACCTTATGGGCAGTCCTTGTCTAAATACCCTACTACGTACACGTAGCTATCTAATAGCTACTTAGTTATTCGCATAACCTAAGGCTTATCCAAGGGTTTTATTATATAACCACTCTGTCCGTAGCTCCCTAGCCTCTATGCTCCTAATATGCTACCCCCCTAATATATAATTATCCTTAATTAAAAAGGAGCTACTTAGCTAATACAAGTATGCTATATATAGCTTATAATAGTGTTTAACGTTACTAGTTATTTTATAAGTATATAGGTATTATATCTACTTAGGATAATAAAACAAAAGTTATAGGGTTTTAGGCAATCCCTCCTTTACCCTCTAACTCTAAATAGCTATATACTTGCTACTTTATTACTCCTAATATGTATGCCTTTACCTAATAGGTTATTAACACTAAGTAAGTAGACTGCTTATGTTGGATTTTATAATTAGGTTAAATAGACAGGGTATTATACGCTATTTAAAACAAATAAGTTCTTATCTAATATTAGGGATATTATATTGTTCTCGCTAGGAGTTCATAGCTAGCGTGCGTATCTACTAGTAGCAGCTATAACTATAAATATTATAATTTCTAGATTAGCTACACGTAGCATATAGATTACTTAGGGGTCTAGGGCTAATATAAAAGAGGCCTGCTTTTCCCTGCTTCTATATATTCTCTTCTTTTACATCCTCCTTTAATATTATAAGTTGCCCCTACCTATAACCTAGCAGCTTTATAGCTACTATTATAGTAGTTACTAATATCCTATAGTATTATTTTATTATCTACATCTAATCTTACTTAAACACTTAATCCCTTTTAAACACTAGAATATTAGTTACTTTACCTTCTACACCTATATTCTTATAGTGTGTTACTGCTAACTTACTAATAGTAAATTATATCTAAGTAACATAATACTCCTACTCTATTAGGTCCTCTAATAACTAAGAAAACCCCTTAAAAATCTCCTTAAAAATCTCCTAAGAAGTAAATAGCTTTAAAAATTTTAATATAAGTATAGTGTCTCTAACCCCTAGCGCACGCCCTACTAACTTATAGCTAGCAACACTAGTAGTACAAAAATTCCTTATATACACTATGCATAGTAGGTGGTAATGTAGGCTATTACCCCTAAAGATAGTAATAGTGTTATTCTATAGTATATTATAGAAGGCAAATCTACTCTAACTAAGTGTGCTAACTCCTTAAGTATAATTTCACTACTACCTTGCTATATACTACTACTAACTTATATAAGTAACTTAATAAAATACGCTTATTATGCGCGAAATAATAAAGACTATTTAGGGGTATATCTTCCCTTTTCTCGCTACTTATATACACACTAATATACTACTAGTGCTTTGCTTACTTTATAAAATTATATTAAGCGCTCTTTAAGCATATTAATAATTATATTATCTTTAATAATAATCCCTACTTTCTTAATAATATATATGTATATTAGTTCTTATAACTTAGGTTACTACTAATATACTACTAGCGCTTAATACGCGTGAAACGCAAACTTTATAACACACTCCTGTCTACAAAGAACGCTAATAAGCGTAGCTAGGCTAGATAAGTAAGGCTAACCACAGAGGTTACATAAGAGGCTAATTCTAATAAGAGAATTACTATGTTACTACTAAGTAACACTATTAATCTAGAAGTCTAGATTAATATCTCTAATAGCTTACGCTTTATTATATAAAACCTTCCCTTAGTAAGTTTTCTAATATTCTTACTTATAGCCTTGCTAACTTACTAGTAGCTTACTACACACATGCCCGCGCTTCCTGCCTATGTTAGGCTATTAGACCTTCTAGGTAAGCTTTATACGTATATATATAGGGAGGGGGATTCCTCTAATAATAAGGACAAATCCCCTACCTAGGACCTTACTACTAACCTAGTGCTTAGGAATAAAAATAATAATACTAGGGGGCTAGGGCCTAACATATATATGGAGTGAATAGTGCTAGGTAGCTATAAGGTGGATTATCTAAGAAATTATCTAGGTTTTTTTTTTATATATGTTGCTATTACTATCTAATCTCTACTAAATACACCTCTATGTCCATGAACTAGCTACTTAGTTGCTGCTTGTAATTATTAATAAAATCTATTATAATAAAATCTCTTTTCTTTACCTATAAATTCTCTAAAGTATTATAGCCCTTCTATTTAACTAGGTATTTCTAATGTCTCCTATTATAATAATATAAGATAATTCTTTTAACCTTAAACTCCTGTTTATTATCCGCGATGTTATCTTATAGTAAGAACGTGTCTTCTACGCTAGTTAGGTCCCCTACAAACGGTTTGAGGTTAGTAATATTAAAGATATTATGTAATTACGTTCTAGGTAGTAGCTTTAATTAGTACGCTAATCTATAAGTTCTAATTGCCTTTTTAATCTTATAAGGGCCTAGGTACTTTGTACTTAGCTTCCTGCTAGGTTACTATAGGTTAATATTCTTTGTGAATAATAAAATATAGTTACCTACTCTAAACTTTATTAGAGTCTACTTCTTATTATAGTGCTTTACATACTATATCTATAAGTCGCTTAAAAGCTACTTAATTACTACGTATCTATCTCTTAGTATAACTACTTAAGTTTCTGCCTAGTTATTCACTACTAGAATGTCTGCAACTACTTATTGCAGGCCTCTAGGGTTATAACCTTGTAGTGCCTCCGCAAGGGTATAGCTATAAGTTAAGTGAACGCTTATATTATACACGAACTATGCTATTAATAGGTTATTTACCTAGTTAGTCTAATTAAAGTAAGCAAAAGCTCTTAGATAATGCTCTAAAACTTAGTTTAGATATTCTATCTGCCTATCTATTTACGGGTAAAACGTAGTGCTTAGTCACTGCTTAGTAGTAATAAGGTAGTAGAAGGTTATCTAAAACCCGCTAGTAAATATTAAACTATAGTCTATAATAATACCTTCTAGGGCACTATAGTCCCTAAAAACGTATTCTAGAAATATAGTAGCTAACCTATTACTAGTTAGTTACGTTAAAACGGGGATGTAAATACCGTATTTTGTGAAACAGTCCACAATAACTAAGATTACATTATAAGTCTGATTTGCGTCTCTTATAGGTAGTAGCCCTGTAATAAAGTCTATTAATAATTCTTAAAAAGGCTAATTAGGCACTAGTAGCGCTACTAGCTTACTATAAGGTTTGTGGTGCCTTAGCTTCGAAGTCTAATAGCTTACGTAAGTCCGCATATGTAACTTAGTGTCTTTCTTTATTAACGGCTAGTAATACTAGTTTGTAATATAATAAAGGGTCCTACTAACTCCCTAGTGGCCTGCTACTAGGTTGTTATAGGTGAGTAGTAAAATTTCCTTTCTTATACTAACTAGAATAAAAACTTAATTCTTAAATATTAATAGCTTAGAGGGCCTAACAGACTATATCTACAACACTTCTAGGTTGCCACTTTTAAGCAGCTTCCTATAACCTATAGTAAAGTTATTACCTTACTATGCTTAGAATAATGTAACTTAAATTAGAGCCTCTAATTTTATGTGTATAGAACAAGCGTTATGTGCAAACTTAGAAGAGGTTCGCTGGACTACTTGTATTCTCGCTATAACACTGCTACGAGTGGCTAGCTTATAGTGTGCCTGTGGACTTATAAATAAATTGCAAATAAGCAATGTTTCGAAGGGGCGCCCACACTGCTTACTAGCTACTAACCTAGCCAGACTCCTAACCTGTAGGCTTGCTAGACTTACGGAAACATTAATAAATATAGATAAGATATAACCTTACTGCTTAGAATTAATAGACCTAGTTTGCGTACTACTACTAGGCTTTGCTAGACTATTAGGTTTCTTAATAATATAATTAAGTTATAACTTCTTAAAACCCTAGAGGCTAGTAAGGCTATTGTAGCGTCTTTATAACAAAACATTAGCTATGCTAAGCAATATAATACTAGAACCTGCAATAGCACTGTTATTAATATAGTATTCCTATCGCTTAGCATTATTAAACTTAGATAAGAAGTTAGGTAGCTATAAGGTTAATGCCTCTACCCTACGCTTCTTGCTAATATAATCTGCTCTTCTTAATAGGGTATTAGCGGGGTTTAACTTACTTGCATAATATTTAATCCTAAAATTAAACAGACAGAGCTTATCTAATGCTATAACTTACTTGCTAGTTAGCTTTGGCTTCGTAGCTAGATACTTATGATTTAGATAGTCTATAATAACCATAATCTAATAAGAAGAATACACAAGGTAGTGTCTCTAGGCCTAAAATGCCTCTTAGATTGCTAATAACTTAGTATTAGGTGTTAAGTAGCGAAGTTTAATATTAGTTAACTTCCTTGAAAAATACACTACTAGGTGCTAGCTACCTAGCACTAATATTATAAGTATAGCTTTAATTACATAACTAGATATATCTGTCTCTACTCTTAGTGGGTAAAGTAAGTTAAAATACACTAAAATTAGCACCTCTTAAAACTTCTTTTAAAGTTCTCTAAATACTACTAGTTTACTAGGTTTTAGCTTAAACTCCGCTAGCTAATTACCTTTTAAATAGTTTATTAGCGGGACTACTACCCTACTATACTATTTTATAAAGCGTTAGTAAAAACCCGTAAACCTAAGGAATAATTAAATATTAAACACGCTATAGGGTATTAGCTAGGTTATAATAGCTTCGACCCGCGATAGTTCTATCTTAATACCCTTTCTAGATATAATAAAACCTAGGAATTTCACCTGCCTAACAGAAAATTAGCACTTTTTAAGGTTAACGTAGAGGTCCGTGTCTTAAAGCCACTCTAGCACGCTTTTAACATGCTTTATATATCTTATAGGGTTGCTACTATATATTAGGATATTATTAAGGTAGATAATACAAAATTTATCCACAAGTCCCTTAAGGGTATTATTAATATATTCTTAAAAAGTAGCTAGTGTGTTTACTAATCCGAATGGTATTACAAGATATTTAAAGTGGCTATAGCGGCACTAGAAGGCTATCTTCCACTTATTACCCTCGTGGATACGTAGCTAGTAGTACGCCTCTTGAAGATCTAGCAACGTAAAAACCTTTGTGCCTGCTAATTAATTAAGGATTTCAGAGATTAATGGCAAAGGGGCCTTGTTTTTAACTATAATCCTATTAAGGCCCTTATAATCCATATAAAGCCTTAATTTCCCTGATTTTTTTAGGACAAATAAAATCAGGGCTCTAGCTAGACTAGTTGATTTTCTAATCCACCCTTTTTCCTATGCACTTGCTAAGTACTCCCTAAGCACTTCTAGCTCTTTTTTAGCTAGATTATATATAGGTCCCTAGGGTAGTTGTTTCCCCTCTTCTAATTTAATTACATAAGTGTAGCTACCTAATTCCGGGAGCTTGCTAGCTAGATCTTTTGAAAACACGTCCGCAAATTCCGCGTACTCTTCTAGGATTTACTGTTAGGTTATGTTGCTATCTATCTCTTACGTGGTCGCTGCTAACTCCTCACAGTATACTGCCTAAAGCGCTATTATACTTCTTAGTTTTTTCTTTTTCAGGGGATAGGCATGTTCTACCACTATCGCTGTGGCTACGCTACGACCTTAGTTATCGCTTGCTACGTTATCTGCTAACGAATCTTTGTTAGTCTCTCCTTCCTTTTCCTTAGGCTTAATTATCCTAATCTTTAGCAATGCTAGCAATAGCGTAACAGATAACTATTTTGCTACCCTGCGTAGTTATTGCTTTCCTGCGGTAAGTGTAATGCGGTCCTTAGTTATTAAGAACCTCTAAAAATTCTACTTCTAATCCATTACTATAGGTTTGTACTCTAGGGTCTAATCTATACCTAGGAGCATCCCCTCTCCCGTATTAGTAACATAGTAGCTAATTTAACAGACTTTCATATAGCCTATGCTATCTTTTACCTTAATTAGCCTATGTAAGATTCCTTTATACAGGATTTCGTCCTTACTTACGCTTTCTAGTGTTATCTCCGTTTCTTCTATATTCTTTTAATCCTATTTTAATAATAATTTAGGGTAGATTATTAAATACTCTATGCCTATATTAAATAGCGCTAGCATAGCTAACTAGTGGTTATCTTACTATAAGGACACCTGCATTCTTATTCTTTTATCTATAAGTTTCTCCGCAGCAAGATTATTATCCTAGGCCCGTGCTAATTTAATTAGAATCTTATTAGGGTCTAAGGTCTTATTACTACTATCCTTATGCTTCTTAGTTATATACCTGCTATTTTTATAGATTAAGTAGTCCACTACTTTATATCTATTTACACTATATCTAGGACTACTACACTTATAGCACTTAAATAGCCTTTAACCTATGCTTAGTTACTATAAACTTTGCTATAAGTTATTTATAGGGGAGCTAGAGTATTATCTCTTTCTCCTACCTTCTTTATTATTATAGTTTCTATTATAATTATTTAACGTAAATATTATTATAACTTTAGCCTTTTTACCTTAACCTTATAAGTAGCTCTAAGATATTAGGAACTCCTAGCTAACTATATGCTTCCTTATAGCGTTATTTAGGCTATTTAGGAAAATTACTATCCTTAAGTATGTAGGGATTTAGTTAGGTAATTTAGCTTTTACCTTAGTCTAAAGTCTTAAGAAAGATTAGAAAGACTAATTATCCTTCTATCTTAGATTTAGTAGCATCCTAGTAGCTTCTAAGCACCTTATATCTTTATCTATTACTCTAGAGTTTAACTAGGACATAAACTTATCCTAGGAGTAAGCTAAGTAGTTAACTAACCTATTTACTATTACGTAACGTATTTATTATTACTTTGTATTATTAGCTAGGTAGCTGCTAGCATACGTTACCTTAGTTTTATTATCCTAAAAGGTTCTTAGATCTAACTAGAATAACATATTTAAATCCGCTAGGTATACCTATAGATTCTTATAGGTGTTACCTTTATACATAGGCACTTTGTACTATATCTTTACAAAGCTTTATAGGTACGCACTTACTATAAAGTTAGGGTTAGGTAGGAAGGCTAGGAATAAGGGATTAATTAGTATAACTATCTAAGGGGTAATTATAGGTTCTCTGCCTAATCTAGCTAATTACAGGTCTGCCTTAATTTCTTTAAGCTATACTTCTATATTTATAATATCCTACCTTATATAGGTATAACGTAGCTAAGCTTATGTAACCTTATGGCGCTGTTCTAGCTTATCTAGATTATTATTGTTTTTAGATTTAGTATTACCATATTAATTAGGGTTAGGTAGTGTCTATTACACCCTTTCTCTATTAGGCCCTAAGGTTAGGGTGTGTAGGTTACTCCCTAGGTACTATAGGTTTGCGTCTCCCTTGCTAGGTAGTGCAGGTGTAGGTGTGTTTTAAGTAAATATTCTATAGCTCCTTTGCATTTAAACCTAGCTAATAGTCTATTTTCCCTAAAGGGTTTAAGAGTTTAACTTATTATAACTAGATTAGGGAGATATAAACAAAGTAAAGGCTAAGGTTCTTAGTTATAGCTAGAGAGCTACTACTTAGGGGTAGGTATATCAAGGTCTTAAACTCTAACCTCCTACATACCTTATGGGCAGTTCTTGTCTAAATACCCTACTATGTATATGTGGCTATCTAACAGCTACTTAGTCATCTGCACAACCCGAGGCTTATCCGAGGGTTCCATCATGTGACCACTCTGTCCCTGGCTCCCTGGCCTCCGTGCTCCTGACAAACTTATCCTTAATTATAGCTAATCTAATTCGTAATAAATACATTATATCTAATTACTAGGTAAGTTATAGGCTACTAATTAACTAATTAATAACTAACTAATTAAATAATAGTATAGCTAAAGGTAATAAAAAAGATACTACACTATCTAAAATATTAAATAATATAGTAAAAGAGAAGAAAAGTAAAGGAAAGGAAAGGGAAGATAAATCTAACCTTAAGATAATTAATAGTATTTAAAATATAAGGGAAAAGATACTAAAAAATAAGGGTAAGCCTAATAATAAGCTTTATAAGGTAAATAAAAAGAAGTTAAAGGAATAGGGTATTAGGGTGTAGTAAGCTAAGCAGTTTTACCTCGTACTTAGGAGGGGATAGATAAATATATAATATAAGTTTAACCCTTATATATAGAAGTCCTTCTGCCCTCTGCGCGAGGCTTAACTTTAGCTAGGCTATGTTTGCGGCTACGTAACGCGATTAATATTACGGAGTAGGCTTGTTCTAATAGTTATTATCACGACTAAGGTTAGGGAGATATAAACAAAGTGAAGGCTAAGGTTCTTAGTTATAGCTAGAGAGCTACTACTTAGGGGTAAGTATATAAAAGTCTTAAACTCTAACCTTTTATATACCTTATAAGTAATTCTTATTTAAATACCTTACTATATATATATAGCTATTTAGTAGTTACTTAGTTATTTATATAACCTAAGGCTTATCTAAGGGTTTTATTATATAACTATTTTATCCCTAGCTCCTTAGCCTTTATACTCTTAATATATTACCTCCTTAATATATAATTATCTTTAATTAAAGAAAGAAGTTACTTAGCTAATATAAGTATACTATATATAACTTATAATAATATTTAATATTACTAGTTATTTTACTAGTATATAAGTATTATATTTACTTAGGATAATAAAATAAAAGTTATAAGGTTTTAAGTAATTTTTTCTTTACTCTTTAACTTTAAATAGCTATATACTTATTACTTTATTACTCCTAATATATATATCTTTATTTTATAGGTTATTAATACTAGATAAGTAAATTACTTATATTAGATTTTATAATTAGGTTAAATAAATAAGGTATTATATACTATTTGAAATAAATAAGCTTTTTATCTAATATTAGGGATATTATATTAATCTTACTATAAGTTTATAGCTAGTATATATATTTACTAGTAGTAGCTATAACTATAAATATTATAATTCCTAGATTAGCTATATATAGTATATAAATTACTTAGGGGGTTTAAGGCTAATATAAAAAAGGCTTACTTTTTCTTTATATTTTTCTTTAATATTATAAGTTACCCTTACTTATAAGCTAGTAGCTTTATAGCTATTATTATAGTAATTACTAATATTCTATAGTATTATTTTATTATCTATACCTAATCTTACTTAAATACCTAAACTTATTTAAATATAAAATATTAGTTACTTACTTTTTATATATAAGTTTCTTATAGTATTATTACTAACTTACTAATAGTAAATTATATTTATATTATATAGTATTTTTTCTTTAATAAATTCTTTAATAACTAAGAAAACCCCTTAGATATTTCCTTAAAAGTCTCCTAAGAAGTAAACTACTTTTAAAATATTAATATAAGTATAATATTTCTAATTCTTAGTATATACTTTACTAACTTATAGCTAGTAATACTAGTAGTCTAAAAGTCCTTTATATATAATATATATAGTAAGTAGTAATATAAGCTATTATCCCTAAGAATAGTAATAGTATAGTTTCTTAATATATTATAAAGAGAAAATTTACTCTAATTAAGTATACTAATTCTATAAGTATAACTTTACTACTACTTTACTAATACTACTACTAACTTATATAAATAACTTAATAAAATATACTTATTATTTATAAAATAATAAAGAATACTTTAGGGTATATTTTTCTTTCTTTTACTACTTATATATATACTAATATACTACTAGTACTTTACTTACTTTATAAAATTATATAATATACTCTTTAAGTATATTAATACTTATATTATCTTAGATAATAATCTATACTTCTTTAATAATATTTATATATACTTATTCTTATACTTTAATTACTACTAATATACTACTAATACTTAATATATATAAAGTATAAACTATATAATATACTTCTAACTATATAATATACTTCTAACTATATAATATACTTCTAACTATATAATATACTTCTAACTATATAATATACTTCTAACTATATAATATACTTCTAACTATATAATATACTTCTAACTATATAATATACTTCTAACTATATAATATACTTCTAACTATATAATATACTTCTAACTATATAATATACTTCTAACTATATAATATACTTCTAACTATAAAAAATACTAATAAGTATAGCTAGGCTAAGTAAGTAAAACTAAATATAAAGATTACTTAAAAGGCTAATATTAATAAATAAATTATAATATTACTACTTTTAAATACTATTAAATACTATTAATCTAGAAGTATAGATTAATATCTCTAATAGCCTATATTTTATTATATAAAACCTTCCTTTAGTATATTTTCTAGTATTCTTATATAAGGCTTTACTAACTTACTAATAGCTTACTAAGTATATACTTATACTTCTTACTTATATTAGGTCTCTTAACCTTCCTAAGAAGCTTTATATATATATATATAAGAAAAAAGACTTCTTTAATAATAAGAATAAATCCTTTTCTTAGGGCCTTATTATTAACCTAGTACTTAAGAATAAAAATAAGAATACTAGGAGGCTAAGGCCTAATATATATATAAAGTAAATAGTACTAGGTAGCTATAATATAGATTATTTAAGTAATTATTTTTATTTTTTATATCTTACTATTTAGTCTTTACTAAATATAATTTTATATTTATAAACTAATTACTTAGTTATTACTTATAATTATTAATAATATTTATTATAATAAAATATTTTTTCTTTACCTATAAGTTCTCTAAAGTATTATAGCCCTTTTATTTAACTAGATATTTCTAATATTTTTTATTATAATAATATAAGATAATTCTTTTAACCTTAAACTCTTACTTATTATTTATAATATTATCTTATAATAAGAATATATTTTCTATACTAGTTAAGTCCTTTATAAATAGTTTAAGGTTAGTAATATTAAAGATATTATATAGTTATATACTAGGTAATAGCTTTAATTAGTATACTAATTTATAAGTACTAATTACTTTTTTAATCTTATAAAAGCCTAAGTACTTTATACTTAGCTTCTTACTAAGTTACTATAAGTTAATATTCTTTATAAATAATAAAATATAATTACTTACTTTAAACTTTATTAAAGTTTACTTCTTATTATAGTATTTTATATACTAGGCTTATAAGTTAATTAAAAGCTACTTAATTACTATATATTTATCTCTTAGTATAATTACTTAAGTTTTTACTTAGTTATTTATTACTAAAATATTTATAATTACTTATTATAAGCCTTTAGGGTTATAACCTTATAATACCTTTACTAAGGTATAGCTATAAGTTAAGTAAATACTTATATTATATATAAACTATACTATTAATAAATTATTTACTTAGTTAGTCTAATTAAAGTAAGTAAAAGCTCTTAAATAATACTTTAAAACTTAGTTTAAATATTTTATTTACTTATTTATTTATAAGTAAAATATAATACTTAGTTATTACTTAGTTATAATAAGATAGTAAAAGGTTATCTAAAGCCTACTAGTAAATATTAAACTATAGTTTATAATAATACCTTTTAGGGCCCTCCTAAGTACGAGGTAAAACTACTTAGCTTACTACACCCTAACACCCTATTCCTTTAACTTCTTTTTATCTACCTTATAAAGTTTATTATTAGGCTTGCCCTTATTTTTTAGTATTTTTTCTCTTATATTATAAATACTATTAATTATCTTAAGGTTAGATTTATCTTCCCTTTTCTTTCCTTTACTTTTCTTCTCTTTTACTATATTATTTAATATTTTAAATAGTATAGTGTCTTTTTTATTACCTTTAGCTATACTATTATTTAATTAGTTAGTTATTAATTAGTTAATTAGTAGCCTATAACTTACCTAGTAATTAGATATAGTATATCTATTACAAATTAAATTAGCTATAATTAAGAATAAGTTATGTTTTTTTTTTTAGTTTACCTTAGAGCTTTAAAGAATAAGTTATAAGATAGAAAAGATATAAAGAGATAGAATAAATATAGTTATAAAGGAAAGGGAAATTATATTAATTTATACTATAAGTAAAACTTAAATGGATTTAAGTTTAACTATAGTTATAAATTATAACTCTTATGTAATTATAGCTATAAACTTTATTATAAACTTTATATTAACCTTTTAGCCCCTAAATTTATAGCTTAAAGCTTGTTCCTTTATTTATGTTTTACCTAACACTACGGTGATTATTAAAGTTAATTGTTACACTAGCTAGGTATTGCTAGTAATTTTTTTTGTTCCTTGAAAATTAGATGCATTGGCCACAGCCAATGACCCCAAAAAAAATTAAAAATCAATACCTTTTAGGGTATTATAATTCTTAAAAATATATTCTAGGAATATAGTAGCTAACTTATTACTAATTAAGTATATTAAAATAAGAATATAAATACTATATTTTATAAAATAGTTTATAGTAACTAAGATTATATTATAAGTCTAATTTATATCTCTTATAGGTAATAACCCTATAATAAAATCTATTAATAATTCTTAAAAAGGCTAGTTAAGCACTAGTAATACTACTAGTTTACTATAAGGTTTATAATACCTTAGCTTTAAATTTTAATAGCTTATATAAGTCTATATATATAACTTAGTGTTTTTCTTTATTAATAGCTAGTAATACTAGTTTATAATTTAATAAAAAGTCTTACTAACTCCCTAGTAGCTTATTACTAGGTTATTATAGATAAGTAATAAAATCTTCTTTTTTATACTAATTAAAATAAAAACTTTATTCTTAAATATTAATAGCTTAGAGAGCCTAATAGACTATATTTATAATACTTTTAAGTTATTACTTTTAAGTAGCTTTTTATAACTTATAGTAAAGTTATTACCTTACTATACTTAGAATAATATAACTTAAATTAAAGCCTCTAATTCTATATATAAAATAAGCATTATATATAAACTTAGAAGAGATTTACTAGATTACTTATATTTTTATTATAATACTACTATAAGTAGCTAGCTTATAGTATACTTATAGACTTATAAATAAATTATAAATAAATAGTATTTTAAGAGAATACTTATACTACTTACTAGTTACTAACCTAGCTAGACTCCTAACCTATAGGCTTACTAGACTTATAGAAATATTAATAAATATAAATAAGGTATAATTTTACTACTTAGAATTAATAAACCTAGTTAGTATATTACTTATAGGCTTTACTAGATTATTAGGTTTCTTAATAATATAATTAAGTTATAACTTCTTAAAACCTTAAAGGCTAGTATAGCCTTTATAGTATTTTTATAATAAATTATTAGCTATACTAAGTAATATAATACTAGGACTTATAATAATACTATTATTTATATAGTATTTTTATTACTTAGTATTTTTAAATTTAAATAAGAAGTTAAGTAACTATAAGGTTAATACCTTTACCTTATACTTCTTACTAATATAATTTACTTTTCTTAATAGGATATTAGTAAGATTTAACTTATTTATATAATATTTAATTCTAAAATTAAATAAATAAAGCTTATTTAATATTATTACTTACTTACTAATTAGCTTTAGCTTTATAGCTAAATACTTATAGTTTAAATAATTTATAATAACTATAATCTAATAAGTTAAATATATAAGGTAATATCTCTAGGCCTAAAATACCTCTTAGATTACTAATAACTTAGTATTAGGTATTAAGTAGTAAAGTTTAATATTAGTTAACTTTCTTAAAAAATATACTACTAAGTACTAGCTATCTAGTACTAATATTATAAGTATAGCTTTAATTATATAACTAAATATATTTATTTTTACTCTTAGTAAGTAAAGTAAGTTAAAATACACTAAAATTATTATTTTTTAAAACTTCTTTTAAAGTTCTTTAAATACTACTAGTTTACTAGGTTTTAGCTTAAACTTTACTAGCTAATTACCTTTTAAATAGTTTATTAGTAAGACTATTACCTTACTATACTATTTTATAAAGTATTAGTAAAACCTTATAAACCTAAGGAATAATTAAATATTAAATATACTATAAGGTATTAGCTAGGTTATAATAGCTTTAACCTATAATAGTTCTATCTTAATACCTTTTTTAGATATGAGAACAAAGGGATAGCTAGGCAAGAGGTATAGGGGCACTTATATATTGACTTAAGCTTGCTAGGTCTAAGTGTGTTATGCGTGTAAGTCACTAGCTTATAGCTAGTGGCTTACTAGTATTATATAAACCTAGCCCTAAGGTATAATATACTTACCTAGTAATATACTAGTATATAAGTATTATAAGTAAGGCCTTATAATTACCCCCCTATTTTTAGCTAGGCTTTTAAATAGCTTTTACTAGCTATTATATAGCTATTTACTAAGTAATAGCTATATTAAAATAATAATAAATAATATTTAAAACTTAAGTTTAAATTTACTTGTAACTCCTTATTATATTATATACTTTTTCCTCCCTTAACTATAGTAATCTTTTTATAAAATATTATTATATTATTAGTTACTATAACTTTACCTTTATTATTTATTACTTTCTTACTATAAAATCTAATAAGAAATTTATTATTACTATTTTAAATATTTATTTAAAGAAGTATAGTTATATATATTATTTATATACTAGTTATATAAAGTTTAAGAAGTATTCCTTAGCTATACTTAAAGTCCCTTAGATTAACTATTAATTCCCTAGCTTTATAAGTATTACTATAAAGGGAAAATATTTAAAGTAATATATCTAGTATATTAAATATAGTAATACTTATAAAATAGTAAGTATACTATTTTTTCTAGGGTTTTAATACTTAATTATTCTTATTTCTTTAGGTAATACTTACTATAAAAGGGAATTTTCTTAATCTCTTATTTATTTTTAACTAAGTATAGGAGTTAATAATTACCCTTAGTAATTAAGTTAAGAAAAACCCTAAGGACTTTATATTCTTAGAGGCTACTTACTAATATTTTAGTACTTATTACCTAAACCTTATTTTAAGGTTTAATTATATAAATATAGTATATTATATTTCCTTTAGGCTAACTAAGGCTACTAAGGTTTATTAAGTATATTAAGTATATTATTTCCTTATATATTCCCTAGGTTTTTACTTACTCCTTAGGTAAGCTATATTAGCCTTATATAACTAATATATTATTTTATATTAGTAACTCTTAGTTACTTTATTTCCTAGCCTTATTCTAGGGATAGTAAGTTAGCTTTTTCTCCTTTACTACTTATTTACTAACTTTTATAGCTAAACTATTATATACTTAAGAAAGCTTAGTTAGCTAAAATAATATTATATTTATAGTATTATAACCTAGGATTTATCCCCTAAAGTATTATAAAGTATTACTTTTTCCTAGTAATATAAGGGGTAATCTAGGAGAATAAAAGTAGGAATACTAAGTACTTTATTTATAATAGTATTATCCTAATATATAAGGGTATAATAATAGAAAGGTTTCCCTTAAAACTTCTTTCCTTATAAGGACTTTTTCTTTTATTATTTAGTAAATAATTTAATTTTTTTTTAATTAAAGTATAATAGTAGCTAATAAGGCTAGGCCTTTTATATAATTACCTTATCCCTTATTACTTATAACTTACTTATATCTTACTATACTTCTTACTTATTTTACTTTAATAAAAAGCCTAAATTATATATTAAGTACTTTTTATATCTTTTACTATTACTTATTAATTATATTTACTTAACTAACCTTTTTATTTTACTAGGTATTTATTATCTTTATAAGTTTTTTTATAGTTTTTAATTTCTTTAACTTTAAACTTATTATCTTTATCTTTAAGGTCTAGTATTAGTATTTCTTTATTTATAGTATTTTCCTAGTAATTCTATAGCTTTAATAAGCTAATATAAAATATATTATATAGTTAACTATACTTATCTAGTAATACTTAGTTAATATACTTATTTACTTACTATATTAAGTACTTAAAATAGCCTAATAAATCTAGGGTTTAGCTTTTATTTTATATCCTTAAGTTTAATATTCTTTACTAATAGTAATATAAAGTCTTCTTTTTTTAGGATTAGTAACTAGTATTATTAGTTATAATACTTTACTTATACTTTAGTAGCTTTTACTTAGTTATATACTAGTTTCTTTCTAATCTTATATAGCTTCTAAATATATATATAAGCTTCTAGGACTTTTCTTTCCTTACTCTTACTTTTAAAAGCTAGGTAAAACTTAGGTAAATAACCTATAAAAGTATAGTTTAGGAAGTAACTTATTATTTTATTAATAGTATTATTATATATAAATTAAGCTATTAGAAGTAACTTTAGCTATAGCTATTAGTTTTTTTTAATAAAATACTATAAGTAATACTTTAGTACTTAGTTTATTCTTTTTATTTATTTATTAATTTAAGGGTAAAATAATATTAAAAGCCTTTACTTTATATATAATAAGCAATATATATCTAACTAGAATTAGCTTATAAATACTAATTCTCTATTAGATATAATACCCTTTAGTACCTTAAATTAAAGCTTAATTTCCTTATAAAATAACTTTACTAATTTAGCTATATTAATTATAGTTTTTATAAGAAAAAAGATAAAGTACTTAGTAAATTAGTCTATAATTACTAGGATTATATTAGTTTCCTACTTACCTAGCTATACTAGTAGTAATTCTATAATAAAGTTTATTAAGATTTTTACTTATAGTTACTTTAGTATTAGTAGTAATTTAAGGGTTTTATATAAGTAATACCTCCTAGCTACTATATACTAGTATACTTTATAGCTAGATATATAGTCTAAAATAGCTTTACTTATTACTAGCTACTAATAGTAATATTTTAATAGCTTAAGAGTATATTTAGTCCTAAAGTAACCTACTAGTAAATTATTATAGTATAGCTATAAAAGCTTTTATTATAAGATAAGCTCTTATAAAATAATTACTTAGGCTTTATATATTAGGAAACCCCTTATATTATATAACTATAAACTAGCTTTTCCTTTTCTTTTTACTTAGGAGTTAACCTTACTTTTATGTTTTTATAAATCTAAATCTTAGTCCTATGCTTTTTATAGTAATTATACTAATAGTTTATTTACTATAGTCAGAGCTTTACACTTGTGTAGTGTAGTATTTCTTGTAGTATTTTTATTTAATTTTATATCTAGCTTTTAATTAAAGCTATTATCCTAGAAATTACGTAATCTTATAGAGAAAAATTCTAAGAAAAATACTATATATACGGGTGGTTCTAAAAGTGGGTCCTCGCCCCACAAATTAGAAAAACTACATTTGTAGTGAATTTTTAGTGCTAAAATGTAGTAAAATGTAGTTTTTCTAATTTACGGCCTAAGGACCCACTTTTGTATATAACTACACTGTAGTTTTTAAGTTATCTATCTAAAATTCAAAGTTTTATGTCTATATATATTTTCTAAGATTAGATATTAATTATTTGTTAGAAAAAAAATACTACAAGATGTAGTGTAGTGCAAAGCTCTGACTATAGATTAGTAAGGATTTAGTAATATAATAGCCCCTTAAATTACTTATAGTATACTAATATCTTAGATATATACTACCTTTTCCTTAAAATTACCCTTATTTAGCTAACTTATTACTAGATTTATAGTAGCTAACTAGCCTTTTACCTAGGCTACTATTAGCTTAGTAAGTTCTAAGACTAGTATTATACTATAACTTCTTTAATATATTAGTACTTTTTCTTTTACTATATAAGTAGCTACTATCTTTTTTTAAAGCTTTAGTAAAAGTGCCTTATTTAATATAGGTTTACTCTTATAATTAGACTTTCTTAATAGTGTATTTATAAGGTTACTTTTCCTTAGTTTATACTTAATTATAAAATAAAATAGGTAAAGGAATATATACTATTATACTTACCTTTTATTTAACTTTTACTACCTTATAAAGATTTATAGGTTATAATAGTTTAATAAAACCTCTATAGGTATCTCTATGCCTTTAATATAGTATTACTAGTATTTAAATAACTTTACTATAGTAAGTAACTCTTAGTTAGCTATACTATAGTTATACTTAGTATTTATAAACTTCCTTAACTAAAAGGCTACTAAATACTAATAGCCCTTATTATCTTACTAAGATAGAATTCCTACTATTATAAAGATTAAGGTATTTATCTTAATATACACTACTTAACTTAGGTTATAATATTAAAGTAAAGGCACTTACTAAAAGGTATCTTTTAGCTAGTTAAATACTAGCTATTTCTTTCCTTTAAATATAAACTTTCTAGTCTAAATACTATTTTAACTACCTTTTATTAATATATAAAGAGATATTATAATTCTAGAGTATTTATAAATAAACTATTAGTAAAAGTTATAGAATTTAAGAAATAACTATATATTCTTAAAACTTATAAGTTTCTTTTATTCTCTAATTATATTAACTTAGTAAGTATTTATTAATATTCTATTAATAAAGAGAATAAACCCTAGGAATTTTACTAATTTCTTATAGAAAAAGTACTTAAAAGGTTTTATATATAGCTTTACTAACCTTATATATTTTAAAACTTACTTAATATATATAGTATACTTCTCTTATATTTTAAAGAAAATTAAGATATTATCTAAATACACTATATTAATAGTATTAACTAGCTTATAAAGTACTTTATAAATATAGCTTTAAAAGGTAGCTAGGGTATTAGTTAACTTAAAAGATATTATAAGGTACTTATAGTACTTATAATATATATAAAAAGCTATCTTTTACTTATTACTTTTTTTAATATAAATTTAGTAGTATATATTCTTAATATTAATCTTTAAAAAGAAATAAGCCCTTTAGTATTAATTAAGAATTTTTAAAATTAAGGGAAAAGTATAGTAATTCTTTTATATTACCTTATTAAGTTTTTAATAGTTTATATATAGCTAGAGTATTTTATTCTTTTTTAGTATAAATATAATAAGTATACTTACTAAGCTCTTAGAGAGTTTTATCTAGCCTTTTCTTAGGTTATTATTAATATATTCCTAAAGCTCTTTAAGTTTACTTTAGAAAAGAGAGTAAATTAGTTTATATAAGGATATAGCTCCTAATATAAGATTAATTATATAGTTAGTTAACTTTTTTAATAAGAGGCTTCTTATCTTATCTAATATAAATATATCTTTAAACTTATATAGCTTCTTAGGGATATCTTTAATAATTTTATATACTTTTACCTTTTTTTTATCTTTAAGAGAGATAAACCTATTTTTTATAATACTTATAATAGTATATATAATTATCTTATTATATATTACCTTTATAAACTTATAAGAAGTTAGTAGTAAAAAGGCTATTTTTCTTTTCTTAAACTACTATTCTTATAAGTATAAGTAAAGGTATATATATTTTTCTATAAGTATATATATTCTAATTAATATAAGGCTTTCCTTTACTCTTAGGTTTTTATTAATAGCTATATATAGTAGCTTAAGGTCTTTTCTTTTACCTTATAAGTCTTTAATTAAAATAAGTACCTTATAGATATTATATTAGAGAACTATAAGGGCCTTTATTACCTTTAGGATAAGTACTATAGCCTTAGCCTAATTAAGCTTATAAGTCTATATAAACTAGGTATTAATAATATTAATCTTAGTATAACTATTAAGATTTACTACTATTTTAATATCTTTTTACTTATAAATAGTAACTAGTATATAGAATTAATATCCTAATAGTACCCTAGTATTTAAGGTAAAAATAAGGGTATTTACTTTTACCTTTAGAAGTTTCCCTAACTTTTTTACTAGTCTTTCCTTAGCTTATTATAATTATAAGTAAAATACTTTATATTACTATAATTAAAGTATTACTTTCTTTCTTATAGCTTATTATTATTTAAGTAAGTAACTAAGGTTTTTTCTTTATTCTTATTCTTATCCTTTTAGTTTTTATTTAGCTAATAGCTTTATAAAAAGTTATATCTTTAATATTAAGGAACTTTATATAAGCCTTTCTTTTCTAACTTACTTAGCTTTTACTTATTCTTTAATATTACTTCCTAGAATTATTAAATAAGCTATATAACCTCTTCTTAGGTTAACTTAGTAATATTTATATATAGGTTAATATAGTCTTATAAGTTAAAAAGTAATTTTATAAAGAATATAAAGGTATAAGTTTTCTTTAAAGCTTATTTAAGGTATTTCTTTAGTAAATCTAAGTAAATACTAAACTTAATAAGGCTTTAGTAAGCTTTAGCCTTTCTTTTACTTTATATTCTCTAGCTAAGTAGCTATTTATATATTATAGCTTATAAAGTCCTTAAGTAATATAAGGGTTTAGTTCTAGAACTTATCCTAGTTATCCTTAAGGTATTCCTAGCTATTAGCTAGTTATTCTTTAATATATTAGTTTTATCTTACCTAATAGTTTATATATATATAGTTAAGTATAAAGAGAATCTTTTAGTTATCTTAATAATACTTTTTCTTTACCCCTTTAAAGGTATAGTTAAGGTTATTAAGCTATATCTTATACTTTTATAAGTTTATAAGGTATTAAAGTTTTATAATATTTTAAACTTTAACTTCTTAACTACTAAGACTTAAGAATATACTAGCTTTTTAGCCTTTTTTTATTAGTACTTTTTCTTTATAAAGTTATAATAAGTTAGTAAGTTCTTATTCTTATTTCTATAGTTTCTTAAGTTACTTAAGCTAGGTAATTTACTTTTTAACTACTACCTTTTTTACCATAGTCAGAGTATTACACTACAATGTGTAGTGTAGTGTAGTTTTTGTAGTGTAGTGTAGTTACTACACTATAAACTACACTAACTACAAGCTAAAAAAAACTACACTACATTACACTATAAATTTTTTTTTACTAACTACACTAACTACATACACTACAAATGTAGTGTTAGTAAAAATATTTATCTTAGCTTATATTAGCTTATAGTATCTTACAATAGCTTATAATAGCTTTATAGTATTTTACTATAGCTTATATAATAGCTTATAATAGCTTATAATAGCTTATCTTACTTTATCTTACTTTATATATATATTATTTATATTACTTATATAACTTAAAATATTATTAGTATTAAAGTTTAATTAAAAATAAATAAGTAATAAATTAATAAAATATAAGTATAAGTATAAATAAGTAAATTACTATAGAAAAAGCTAGACTTTTAAGTTATTTAGTATTTTAAGGTTTTTTAAAATATTAATAAAATAAAATACCTTTCTCTTTTATGTTTTTTAATATTATAATAATACTAATTATAATATTTATAATATTTATAATAATTATATATTATTTACACTAGTTAGCTCTATAGATAGCTATTACTAGTACTTCTATTACTAAGTTAAAAGGGAAAAATAATTATAGTATATAAAATAAAAGTAAGTCTTACTATTATATTTAAAAATAAGTTAAACTAAATATAATTAAGGTTATTAGAGTTATTAAAGCTCTTATACTAATTATAGTATATTAAATAAAAGTGTGTCTTAGTAATATTTTAAAAATAAGGTAAACTTATTTTTTATAGCTTAATTTAGTTATATAGCTTAATTAAAATAACACTATTAGTTATATAATAATACTTTATAAATATTACTATATTTTATTCTTTCTTTATATATTATAGTAATAAGATATATGAAGTTACTATATATAACTTCTTAAACCTTTAGAATTATAAGGCTAAGAGTAATATTTAATTAGATTAAATAGTAAATAAATAGTTTAAGCTTTTTTTAAGTTCTTATTATATAAAGTATAATATTTTAGTTCTAAGTATATATTTTACTAACTTCTAGTTATTTATTTAAAATTCTTATTTAATTTAATTATATTAGTTTAGGGTATTTTTATTAAAAATAAAAATAATAATTTATAAATATATAAAATAATTAATAGTAATAGTAAATAATATAATAAGAAAGTTTTTCTTTAAGTTATATTAGTAAAATAAAGTATTAAGTATAATAATACTATTATAAAGTTATAATATGCTATGAGTAAAACTCGAATGGATTTGAGTTTAACTACGGTCGCGAATTATAACTCTTACGTAATTATAGCTATAAAGTTTGTTATAAACTTTATATTAACCTTTTAGCCCCTAAATTTATAGCTTAAAGCTTATTCCTTTGTTTATGTTTTACCTAATACTATAGTAATTATTAAATTTAGTTATTAATTATTACACTAGCTAGGTATTGCTAGTAATTTTTTTTATTCCTTGAAAATTAGATGCATTAGCCACAGCCAATGACCCAAAAAAAAAATTAAAAATCAATAAAGTTATAATATTATATCTAACCCTAGTTATAGTAAAATCCTTAAAATAGAATAATATTATTAATTATATAACTAATTAGGTAAAATAGGTATTAATAAAAGCTTTTATATAACTCGCCTTCTTTTAATCCTTATAATAATACTAACTAATAATAAGACCCACTTTTTTTTTAACTAACACTACATTTGTAGTGTATGTAGTGTAGTGTAGTAACTAACTACACTAACTACACTACAAACAATACTCTGCTTATAGTAAAGGATATAGTATTAAATAAGATTATAAAATATAGTATATCTCTAGCTATAGTATTACTATTATTTAGTAAATACTAAGTAATATATAGTATTATTCTAGTAAATTAAGTTATTCTCCCCTTTATATTACTCTTAAGTAACTAGTAAAAAAAGCTTTAAAATTATAAGAATAAAGAGATAGCTAGGTAAGAGGTATAAGGGTACTTATATATTAACTAAAGCTTACTAGGTCTAAGTATATTATATATATAAGTTACTAGCTTATAGCTAGTGGCTTACTAGTATTATATAAACCTAGCCCTAGGGCGTGATATGCCCGCCTAGTAGTGCGCTAGCGCACGAGTGTTGTGAGTGGGGCCTCACATTAGATATAATAAAACCTAGGAATTTTACCTACCTAATAGAAAATTAGTACTTTTTAAGGTTAATATAGAGATCTATATCTTAAAGTCACTCTAGTACCCTTTTAATATACTCTATATATCTTATAGGGTTACTACTATATATTAGGATATTATTAAGGTAAATAATATAGAATTTATTTATAAGTCCCTTAAGGGTATTATTAATATATTCCTAAAAAGTAGCTAGTATATTTACTACCCTAAATAGTATTATAAGATATTTAAAGTAGCTATAGTAATACTAAAAGGCTATTTTCTATTTATTACCCTTATAAATATATAGCTAGTAATATACCTCTTAAAGATTTAGTAATATAAAAACCTTTATACTTACTAATTAATTAAGGATTTTAGAGATTAATAATAAAAAAGCCTTATTTTTAACTATAATTCTATTAAGGCCTTTATAATCTATATAAAGCCTTAATTTCCTTAATTTTTTTAGAATAAATAAAATTAAGGCTTTAGCTAGACTAGTTAATCTTTTAATTTACTCTTTTTCTTATATACTTACTAAGTACTCCCTAAGTACTTCTAGCTTTTTTTTAGCTAGGTTATATATAAGTCCTTAAAGTAGTTATTTTTTTTTCTAATTTAATTATATAAGTATAGCTACCTAATTCTAAAAGCTTACTAGCTAAATCTTTTAAAAATATATTTATAAATTTTATATACTTTTCTAGGATTTACTATTAGGTTATATTACTATTTATTTCTTATATAGTTATTACTAATTTCTTATAGTATATTACTTAAAGTATTATTATATTTCTTAGTTTTTTCTTTTTTAAAAAATAAGTATACTTTACTATTATTACTATAGCTATACTATAATCTAGGTTATTACTTACTATATTATTTATTACTAAATTCTTATTAGTTTTCCTTTTTTTTCCTTAGGCTTAATTACCTTAATCTTTAGTAATACTAATAATAATATAATAAATAACTATTTTACTACCTTATATAATTATTACTTTTTTATAGTAAGTATAATATAGTTTTTAGTTATTAAAAACCTTTAAAAACTTTACTTCTAATTTATTACTATAGGTTTATACTCTAAGGTTTAATTTATATCTAGAAGTATTCCCTTTCTTATATTAGTAATATAATAGCTAATTTAATAAACCTTTATATAGCTTATATTATCTTTTACCTTAATTAGCTTATATAGGATTTTATTCTTACTTATACTTTTTAGTATTATCTTTATTTTTTCTATATTTTTCTAATTCTATTTTAATAATAATTTAAGGTAAATTATTAAATACTTTATACTTATATTAAATAATACTAGTATAGCTAACTAGTAGTTATCTTACTATAAAAATACCTATATTATTATTCTTTTATCTATAAGTTTTTCTATAGTAAGACTATTATCCTAGGCCTATACTAATCTTATTAAAATCTTATTAAGGTTTAAGGTTTTATTACTACTATTCTTATACTTCTTAGTAATATACTTATTACTTTTATAAATTAAGTAATTTACTACTTTATATTTATTTATACTATATTTAAAACTACTATATTTATAGTATTTAAATAGCCTTTAACCTATACTTAGTTATTATAAACTTTACTATAAGTTATTTATAAGAAAGCTAAAGTATTATCTTTTTTTTTTACTTTTTTTATTATTATAGCTTTTATTATAATTATTTAATATAAATATTATTATAATTTTAGCCTTTTTATCTTAACCTTATAAGTAACTTTAAGATATTAAAAACTTCTAGCTAATTATATACTTTTTTATAGTATTATTTAGGCTATTTAGGAAAATTATTATTCTTAAGTATATAAGAATTTAGTTAGGTAATTTAGCTTTTACTTTAGTTTAAAGTCTTAAGAAAAATTAAAAAAACTAATTATTTTTTTACCTTAGATTTAGTAGTATTTTAGTAGCTTTTAAGTATTTTATATTTTTATTTATTACTTTAGAGTTTAGCTAGGATATAAATTTATCTTAGGAGTAAGCTAAGTAATTAACTAATCTATTTACTATTATATAATATATTTATTATTACTTTATATTATTAGCTAGGTAATTACTAGTATATATTACCTTAGTTTTATTATTATAAAAGGTTTTTAAATTTAACTAAAATAATATATTTAAATTTACTAAGTATACTTATAAATTCTTATAAGTATTACCTTTATATATAAGTACTTTATACTATATTTTAATAAAGCTTTATAAGTATATACTTACTATAAAGTTAAGATTAAATAAGAAAGCTAGAAATAAGGGATTAGTTAGTATAACTATTTAAGAGATAATTATAAATCCTTTACTTAATTTAGCTAATTATAAATTTACCTTAATTTCTTTAAGCTATACTTTTATATTTATAATATTTTATTTTATATAAGTATAATATAACTAAGCTTATATAACCTTATAATACCTTTCTAGCTTATCTAGATTATTATTATTTCTAGATTTAGTATTACTATATTAATTAAAGCTAAGTAGTATTTATTATACTTTTTTTTATTAAGCTTTAAAGTTAGGGTATATAAGTTATTTCTTAAGTACTATAAGCTTATATCTCTCTTACTAAGTAATATAAATATAAGTATATTTTAAGTAAATATTTTATAGCTTTTTTATATTTAAACCTAGCTAATAGTTTATTTTTCTTAAAGGGTTTAAGAGTTTAACTTATTATAACTAAATTAAGAAAATATAAATAAAGTAAAGGCTAAGGTTTTTAGTTATAGCTAGAAAGCTATTACTTAAAAGTAAGTATATAAAAGTCTTAAACTTTGATCTTTTATATATCTTATAAGTAGTCCTTATTTAAATACCTTACTATATATATATAGCTATTTAGTAATTACTTAGTTATTTATATAATCTAAGGCTTATCTAAGGGTTTTATTATATAACTACTCTGTCCCTAGCTCCCTGGCCTCCGTGCTCCTAACATTATCTAAATACCTTACTATATATACATAGCTATCTAGTAGCTACTTAGTTATTCGCATAACCTAAGGCTTATCTAAGGGTTCTATTATGTGACCGTTCTGTCCCTAGCTCCCTGGCCTCCGTGCTCCTGACAGTTATGTAGGTCACGTCACAAAGGGTCACGTTAGCCTTTGCGTGGTCGCGATTGCGGCGATGGTTAGCCCGCGCAGGCAGGCCCTTGATGTGAGCTGCGCAGGGCGATTAATAATACGCTTATTCTAGTAAATATTTATTTAAACATCTTAGTTCTTATTAAGGATTTCTTATATTACTGTTAGAACAAGCATAATAATAATCGCGTTGCGTAGCCGCAAATGTGGCCTAGTAAACGGTTGCGTGGTTGGGTGGGTCTCGTACCCCACCAATTCCGAAGTTCTGCGACAGATGCTTTTTACCTGCAACAAATTTTCTAGCTCGTAAGGAAGGATTCATTGTCAACACTAGATTTGGCGCACGCAGACTTGCCACTGACGGAGACTGGCATCACTCGAACGCGTTGTTTTTTCTTCGATGGGAAAGGACGATACCTGACGCAAAAATCTGTGGCTTCCACCCTACCGCAAGTGTGGTTGGGATCATGGCATCTTCGGTTGACATGCAGCCCAAGCAACAGCTTGCTGATCACTTGCCGAAGCGCTTCAATGCTATCAAATTTGGTATACCGTGAGAACACCCCTCAAAAATGCTTGATTACTTCCTTGCTGACTAGTGGATATCAACTTCAATAGGTCTAATCAGAATATTGCAAATCAAGCCGTTGTTGAAATCTCCAACAGGCTTCTATACGATATCGAGAACAACCGCGCGCCTTATCACAACGGCCCCCTCGACCCTCGACTGGTAAGCTGCCGCCCCTGCCTTCCTAGTAGCATTGCTACTCACACGGGCACTCGCAGGGCACATCGAGTAAGTTCGCCAAGTGCAACACTTGTCAAGAATCTCTTCAAAACTGTAGTGGGCATTTTGGCTACGTCAAACTTCCGCTGCCGGTACTTCACATCGGATACCTGCGGTTTGTTATCTCCATCCTTCAGAATATCTGCAAGGTAGGTGCACTCATATGGCCGTTCTATACGTGGCACCATCGGCTTCGCAGTCTTTGTTAACAGACCTTACTAGAACTGCGGTCGCGTACTACTAGAGGAGTCTGATCGACGAACCTTCTTGAAAGAGCTGCGGCGCCCTCATCTCGATAACCTTCGCAGAACACAGATTTGCAAGAGGATAAACGAACAGTGTCGCAAGGTGAAGCAATGTCATTCTTGTGGCTCTGTCAATGGCCAAATTCGCAAAGTCGGCGTGCTTAAGCTTGTGCACGATAAATATTCTTCTTATAACAGATCTACTGCTGCTAAGAAGATACCACCAGAGAGCAAAATCAAATTCGATGAGTCTTTTGCTGAGGCCCGCCGCCAAACGCCTGATCTTGATAAGCATTTACGCAAGGCTATGGAGGACTTGAACCCTCTTCGAATTCTTAACCTTTTTAAATGCATTCCGTCAATAGATTGTGAGCTCATAGGCCTAAACCCGGTTGAAGGTCGGCCTGAGATGTTTATCTGGCAATACCTTCCAGCTCCACCTGTTTGCATACGGCCATCTGTTGCGCAAGAAAATGCCAGTAATGAGGATGATCTAACCACTAAACTTGCTGACATTGTTTGGGTTAGTGGTATGATTCGCTCAGCATTACAGAAAGGCACCTCGATTCAGACTGTTATGGAACAGTGGGAGTATCTCCAAACCCAAGTTGCTATGTACGTCAATAGTGATGTGCCAGGCCTCCAGCAAGCTGGATTCGGAAAGACTATCAGAGGGCTTTGCCAACGCCTAAAGGGGAAACAAGGCCGGTTTCGCGGAAATCTTTCTGGGAAAAGAGTTGACTTCTCCGGTCGAACGGTTATTTCCCCGGACCCGAATCTGAATATCGACGAAGTGGCAGTTCCTCAACTTGTTGCGAAAAACATGACCTATCCAGAAAAGGTCCAGCGGCAAAACATGGAAAAGCTACGGGAACGCATCAGAAATGGTCCAGACACCTGGCCCGGCGCCCAATGTGTTCTAAAACAGGGCGATGGAGGCTACAAGATATCTCTTAAATTTGCCAATGCCGAGACAGTCGCCCGCGAGCTCACCTTTGGAGACGTTGTCGAACGCCATATCGAAGATGGCGACATTGTTCTGTTCAACCGCCAACCATCGCTTCACAAGCTCAGCATTATGAGTCACTTTGTCAAGGTTCGACCCTGGAGGACATTTCGGCTAAACGAATGCGTATGTAACCCATACAACGCTGATTTCGATGGTGACGAGATGAATTTGCACGTCCCGCAAACAGAGGAGGCACGCGCTGAAGCAATGACTCTCATGGGTGTTCGGCATAATTTAATCACTCCAAAAAGTGGCGAGCCCATTATTGCAGCAACCCAAGACTTTATTACCGCGGCATTCTTGCTAAGTGGTAAAGATCGCTTTTTTGATCGCAAGACCTTTACATCTATTTGTATGCATATGCTACAAGATCACACCCCTTTTGACGTCCCACCGCCAACGATAATTGTGCCAAGAGCACTATGGACAGGCAAGCAAGTATTTAATGTGTTAATGCGACCACATAAACAGTCACGAGTCATGGTCAACCTGGATGCCAAATGCAAGAATTTTACTGCCCGTCCAGGATCTTGTCCTGACATGGATCCAAATGATGGATGGCTCGTGGTTCGGAACTCTGAGATTATGTGTGGGCAAATGGATAAGTCTACTGTGGGCGCAGGAAAGAAAGACTCTATTTTCTACGTCATCCTTCGTGATTATGGCCCCGATGAAGCCGCGACTGCTATGAATCGTTTAGCGAAGCTATGTGCTCGCTATCTTACAAGTCAAGGGTTTTCTATTGGTATTGGCGATGTGTTCCCAACAGCTCGGCTTAACACAGAAAAAGAGCGTCTTGTGTCGAACGCATACGATCAATGCGATAATATTATCACAACGTTCAAGCTCGGGAAGCTAGAAAAAGCCGCAGGCTGTAATATGGAAGAAACTTTGGAGAATTCTATCTCTGGAATTCTTAGCAAAGTGAGACAGCAAGCTGGTCAGCATTGCATTGATACACTTAGCCGTAATAACGCCCCGTTGATCATGGCTAAGTCAGGGTCAAAAGGTTCTGATATCAATGTTGCACAGATGGTTGCTCTTGTGGGCCAACAAATCATCGGTGGGCAAAGAGTGCCTGATGGCTTTCAAGATCGAACATTACCACATTTCCACAAGAATGCGCGCCAGCCTGACTCAAAAGGCTTTGTAAAAAACAGTTTTTACTCGGGGCTTCTTCCGACCGAGTTCTTGTTTCACGCTATTTCTGGCCGAGAAGGCCTAGTTGACACAGCTGTGAAAACTGCGGAGACTGGATATATGTCACGAAGACTAATGAAGTCGTTAGAAGACCTCTCTACACAGTATGACGATACCGTTCGCACATCAGGAGGGACGGTTGTGCAATTCCAGTTTGGAGCTGACAAGCTTGACCCTGCAGACATGGAAGGTCCAGGTACCCCAGTTCATTTTCAGCGAACCTGGACCCATGCTGAAAGTCTTACGTGGGATATCGAAGAGCCATCATTGACGCCGCACGAGATTCAAGCTGTTTGTACCTCCATGCTTGAGATCGAGCGCAAACGGTTTTCCCGCAAAGGTCTGAAGCGAAATGAAGAACTCGACTATGAGGATTGCAGCGATTACGCAATTGACGAACACGAAGGTGGACGGAAGTTTCTACAGTCGATTGAAACCTTCATCAACAATCTAGCTTCAAAAGTGGGCAGAGTACGAACATTGGCTGGCTTAGACGACAACATTTCGGTTAGCAAGACAACAGCGCAGGACCACGTGGATCGAACTGCCAAAGTGGCAGCAACAACCATACGACTTTTTATCAGAATTTGCCTCCAGAAATTCAAAAAAGCTCACGTTGAACCTGGCCACCCCGTTGGCGCTGTCGGCGCGCAATCCATCGGTGAGCCGGGAACACAGATGACGCTGAAAACTTTTCACTTCGCGGGCGTAGCTGGCATGAGCATTACTCAGGGCGTGCCCCGCATCAATGAAATCATCAACGCCTCTAAGAATATCAGCACGCCAGTTATAACATGTCCGTTGCTAAACGATCAGCAGATTGAAGCTGCTAGAGTCGTTAAAGCTCGAATTGAGAAGACATACCTGGCTGGTATTCTTCGCTACGCCGAGCTTGAATGGCATTCTGAGGGCGGGCGTATTATTTTACAAATTGATACCAGCATACTGGCCGCCTTACACCTTGGTATTGGTGTGTTTGATGTTGCTCACGCTATTTGCAGCCAAAAAAAGCTAAAGATACCCCCGGATGACCTCGCCATCGACAAGGCCAGAATTGTCGTTCGTATTAGGGACGCTGCCGACATGCCTGCAAAGCAAAGCGCTAGGAGCAAATCAACGGCTGACGAATCTTCCGATATGTTAATCAGGGCCAATTTCTTGCGCCGACAGCTTCCATCTGTGTGTATCTCCGGATATTCAGGGGCAACACGGGCCCTGATTGAAACTACCGAGGAAAACACTCATAGGGTTTTGGTAGAGGGCCAGGGCCTTCGGGCATGCATGACAACAGAAGGTGTGATTGGCACCAAAACCCGTACAAATAGTGTAATGGAATGTGGCCAGGTACTAGGGATCGAGGCGGCAAGAACAACAATTGCCGACGAGATCGCTGAAGTGATGGGTTACATGGGCATCGATCCTCGGCACATGCAGTTACTAGCTGATGTGATGACGTACAAAGGCGAGGTCCTGGGAATCACCCGGTTCGGATTATCGAAAACGAGGGATAGTGTTTTGCATCTGGCTTCCTTCGAGAAAACTGCGGATCACTTGTTTGACGCAGTTGCTGGCATGAAAACCGACCAGCTCGAAGGCGTCTCCGAATCTATCATTTTAGGGCAAACAATGAGTATCGGCACTGGGTCTTTCAATGTGGTACGGCGTCTAGGAATCCGGCCTTGCGATTTGCAACAGAAGCCGACTTTGTTTGACGACTCCTGGAAGGCAGAGCAAAAATTGAGGGCAGGCCGTATAAAGAAGTGGCACCAAACATGAGGAGAAGTCTGTCTCATTCTAGCTCTAGCGCGAGGCTCTGAGCGATACAATTCTTAGGAATTCAGCAAAATGTTGAGATTTGAATAAGAGTGCAAGGTCAATCTGAAAACAGTGGCACACTCATTCGAGCAGGCTATCTTCTGCCATACATGGCAACTTTTCAGTGCAACTTTGAGCCTTGGCAGAAGTAGCCTCTCCTCCCGATCCCGCGCGCGCTCCAACGTATCCAAGATGGCTGAGGTCAAGGGCTACAGCTACCTGTATCGACTGCTGCCTCAGCAGCTGCAGCAACCTGGACACTTTTCGCCCTTTGAGCAGCGACTATGAGTTTTGTCGCCACATGTACTGCAGGTATAGTGACTGAGGTCGCATTTTGGGTTTGTGCAAGCCAAGTTTACGTCTTCGGATAGTTGGCGGAAATGCTTGTATATCTGGGATGTTGAAGATGGGGTGTTTTGAGTGTTCTTGAGCCTCGAAAGCTCAATGAGGTCGATTGTGGCATGAGTTTTCTATTGAATGAATGATGTGATGAGTACAACGGAGCTGGAAGGCCTCATTATATACATGTCGTATCATCGCGGAACCAGCTAACCCGTGTAAGAAGGGGTGTTGAAGACAGCCGTTCCAAAGAGAGACCGATCAATCGTGTAATGTACCCTCCACCCCCAGCAGTCAGCAGTAGGTGACTTCTTCATAATTGATCTCGGACATCAGTCGAGAAGATGGCAGTGAATGAAACAATTGCCAGCCGGGTGGATGCCAGCCGGGTGGACTTCCAAGTTGAGAGTTGAAGGTCTAGCGTCTAAATGGTGCATGCCGCCCATCATCTCATTGATTCATGGCGCTTTGATTGAAAAGCTCTTCTCGGGTGCGAGGTGTACGCGTAGATGCCCATTCTCGGGACGTCCTCATACGCTGTTCCATCAGAGATGATCAGAGATGGCAAGTCCTCGTGATTCGCCGGACTGCGGCGAGCCCTTCGACTCGTGGGAAGGTGCGTGGTGGAACAAGTCAAGGCAGGTGCGAGCCAGCTGCTACAGCAAATCAATTAACAGAAATCTCTTTCTTCTCAATGACTTACGATAACGTCTATTTTCCCAAACTATCATTTATTCTTTCCCCCATTCTCTCTGATCAGCCGAAGACCGACTGCCGCCCTACAGAACTCCCCCCCACCCAGGCACTGAAGGCACCTTTCGAGATGCGGAAATTGCCCCAAACTGCCGAGATTGCCCATGCCATCATATATCTTATATCTGCCAGAACTGTGGCACTTTCATTCTTCCAGCTCTCGTCATGGGGCTCCTGAACAGAAGTGTGTATCAGCATACAGAGCATTTCCCCAGCCGTCGGCAACAAATTCATGTGACAAAAGATGGGGGGTTTCCTCGGCAAGAGGCAAGAGCCGAAAAAGGACGTCAACGCAACTACAACAAGCCCTTCAAGCCCTTATGCCCCACCGACTACCAAGTTCACTGGTCAGCAACTCTTCTACCTTCTCTGCCTCGATGGTATCGGGGGCATGGTGTTCTCCGCTGGCATCAACCTGACCACAGCATACGGTAAGAACACATGTGTACCTTTTATCACCTGTATCAATAGCCGTCAGATGATGCAGCTTCTGGCTGTGCGCGTGTGAGTGTATTCACTCTTGTCGGCTCCAACTGACCTCGCGCAGTCATGTACAAGGCGGCCAACGACAGTTCGATCCCCATTCGGCTGTTCCACCTCCCCATCACCCTTGCCGGTGATGCAGCGGTGACAATTATCGCCCAGTGCATATCTACTTGGCTCATAAAGTACTGTCTCGTGCCTTTTGATCTTCGTCGTCGTTTAGTGCAGTCCATCGGCTTCATCGACGAACCGGTCAGCAAAGCAATGCGTTGGTACATGTTCCTGTCTCCACGGAGAGGGTCCAAGATCGAGCCTGTCAGAATCAATTCATTCAGGTTGGCTGCTCAACATGCCATGAAAGTATTTGTGCTCGCCGTGGTGTTTTTCATCCTTTTTTGGCCAGCATCGGTCGGTGCACTCACTGCCCTTGGGGTTCGCGATCGAGACGAATACACATATGACACAATATGGGTACCGCTGATCTTCAAGGCCGTCCTAGGAGGAGCACTTGGGTTACTAACAACACCGTTGCTGTCACTGTTTTGGTTAGTCAGATCTGGATGGGAGGCCAATCAAGGAGAATAAAGATTCGCGAGAAAATGGGTTGGAAACTTGTGAGAATGTACCTATTCCATGCATCAGTTTTAATTATCCATAACAGAATAATAGTTGATACAAGTCTATTTTTTGGGGGTTTGGCTCCCAAATGTCTCCTGGTCACCAGGGCCATTCATTTGCAATGAGGACGTGGGGGACGTCAGTTCACTCCAAAACGCGTCGCATATGTTGGTCTACTTTCTTCAAGCTTTTACAATCATCGTTCGGAAGAGGTGGTCGCGGACTCGCTAATAGTAGATTCATTCTAGGTGGGGGTTTCCCACCAGTAGATGAGATTATTTATCGAACACCGACCGTGCGATGACATGATTCAGGACCATTTCTTTGGTTTGCGCTCTGAATGCGAGACGCCCTCGCGCTTCTGTGGTGTCGAACGACTGGAAAAATATTCACCAGGCGGTTACCACCCCATCATGATTGACGACTTGCTATACGGTCGCTGCCGAACAATAGACAAGCTTGGATATGGTGGCTGTTCGACCATCTGGCTGGCTCATGACAACAGACAGAAACATCTTGTCGCCGTCAAAGCGGGAGTGTCCAGTTCAGCGGACCTTGCAGGATTCCTTCGAGATACAAGGACCCAACGGGACACATCCTTACTTCCTTCAAATTTCCCTGCGCAGGGACCAATGTGTAGCGTCTCTCGGTCACCTTTTTCCTGTTCAAGTCGCTCGTGCGCTGGCTGTCGCCTCGGTCCACTCGCGCGGCTTTGTCCATGGAGGTTTTTCTCATCGGCCCCGAATGGGATAGCGTGTTGTAATAGCTAAACCCCCTTTTCTAGATATGCATCTTCGAAAACAAAGAAGGTCAGCTGGGTTCTCCGCATTCGGGGCGGGAGTGGCCGAGTGGCTCGTGGAATGGAGGCTCGGTCAAACTACACAAAGCTGGCCCCGAGATCGCTTTCTCCACTCCACGGGTTGTGCGGGACTTAACACAACTTCACAAGGAGTTTTTTTGACATCTGGCCTCATCTCCTTCTCAAGATTGAGTGTGATCCTCTTGAAGCTCTTGACTGGCCCCCGTGCTTCCTTCCTATCGATTCTCGAATGACCAGCTTGAGCAAAGACTCACCGCCATCGCTATTAGCGGACCTCCTGCAACGAACAACGAAGCGACGTGACCCACCACGGTCTTTTTGTAATGGATCGTGTGCAAGTGTCTACCAAACCCCACCGGATGATGGGTCCAGGATCGCCCTTCGTTGGGGGCAAAGACGGCAACAAGTATCGTTTTACTGTCATCACCGACGGTGTGCTGAG
This sequence comes from Epichloe coenophiala, assembly GCA_018801565.1. Lineage (NCBI taxonomy): Eukaryota > Fungi > Ascomycota > Sordariomycetes > Hypocreales > Clavicipitaceae > Epichloe > Epichloe coenophiala. The sequence goes on along the minus strand of JAFEMN010000005.1, from coordinate 616,645 downwards.
GTACGAGTGGGCTCCAGATGGCAAGTTCGAAGACCGGCCCTCGGCATTTGCAGTACAGAGGGACCAAGCGACGGCACCAAGTTACCGCTTGAAGGAGACCAACGACTCGTTGGAAATCATCACATCACGCTTCCATGTCACGTACAACAAGCAAGCCTTCAGTGCCCACGGCCTCTTCGCCGTGGTTCACGGCTTCACAGGCTCGACTTGGCGATATGGGGAGAGGGGCGGCACACTCGGGGGCACTCATCGGACTCTCGACACGGTCGACGGCCGTGTGGACATGGGCCATGGCGTCACCTCTCGGGATGGCTTCGCCTGCATCGACGATTCCCACACCATGCTCTTCACCGAGGAGGGCTTCATTGGACCAAGACAGCCTGGGGACGGCCGTGTAGATGGATACCTGTTCTGCTATGGACACGACTACCGCGAGGCTGTCCGCGCGTTGTACAAGGTTTCGGGACCGCAGCCACTGTTGCCGCGATGGACGCTCGGCAATTGGTGGAGTCGCTACTACGAGTACACGGCGGACACGTACCTAGAGCTCGTGGACAACTTCAAGGCAAATCGCATACCTCTTTCCGTTGGTGTTTTAGACATGGACTGGCATCTTGTCCGGGATCCTCGCGTCAAGGCTGCCGGCGTGACCGGGTGGACAGGCTACACGTGGAATCGAGACTTGTTTCCTGATCCCCCAGCATTCGTCAAGGAGCTTCATCGCCGGAAACTAAAGGTGTCGCTCAATGAGCATCCTGCAGAAGGCGTTGCCAACTATGAAGACGTGTATGCCTCCATGGCAAAGGCCCTGAACTTCGATACATCCAATCGAGAAACGATTCCCTTTGACTGCACTGATCAGAAGTTCCTCGACGCATACTTTGATATTCCCATCAAGCATCTTGATGATGGCGTGGACTTCTGGTGGATTGACTGGCAGCAAGGCCCGTTCTCTCGCCTGCCGGGCGTGGATCCGCTATGGGTTCTCAACCACTTCCACTATCTGCACAATGAGCAGCTTCAATCTGAGAGAAAACCCAGCGAGGGCGGCGGTAGCCGGCCCGTCATCTTCTCCCGTTACGGCGGTCCGGGCAGCCATCGATATCCCATCGGGTTCTCGGGCGACACCATCACGACATGGGCCTCGCTCCAATTTCAACCAGAGTTCACAGCTACGGCGAGTAACATCGGGTATGGGTGGTGGAGTCACGACATCGGTGGCCACATGTACGGCATTCGAGATGATGACTTGACCACTCGCTGGGTGCAGTTGGGCGTCTTCTCCCCCATCATGAGACTACACTCCACCAAGAACAAATGGGTGTGCAAAGAGCCGTGGAAACTGCCCGCTGGCTCTGGCAAGGGCCCTCGCGACGTCGTTACAAAGTTTATGCGATTGAGGCATCGTCTGATTCCATACTTGCATACCATGAATGCCCGCGCGGCGGGGCAAGGGTCTCCGTTGATCCAGCCCATGTACTGGGAGTATCCGGAACGCGACGAAGCTTATCAAGTGCCGAACCAGTACTTGTTCGGCACAGAAATGATGGTCGCACCAATCACGTCGCCGCAGAATCCAGCGACAAAAACCGGCAAGGTCAGGGCTTGGCTGCCCCCGGGTCGATATGTCGACTACTTCACGGGTATGGTGTATGAGGGTGATCGCTTCATGTGGCTGAATCGTACGTTGGACAAGGCACCCGTGCTGCTGAAGCAAGGTGCGATTGTCCCGCTTAACGCCAACCCGGAGCCCGGCAATGGCGCGGCGAACCCATGTGGTCTTGAAGTCGTGGTTGTGGTTGGCGCAGACGGCAAGTTCGACTTGCTGGAAGAAGACGAGACGGACAATGACGAGCCCAGACCCCCCAGCAAGCCCGTTTCGTGGCTCAAAACATCCATCACATTCACCCAGGCAACAGGAGTCGTGAGCATCTCACCGTCTGGCGAGGGCAAGTCGCCCAGGGCGCGAGATTGGACTGTCCGTCTTCTGGGTTACAGAGGAAAGACAGGCTCCGTAATCACCGGGGACGCCGGGCGCGACACGAAGGAGCTGCTCATTCATCTGGGCGAGATACCTCCCGGGGCAGAGGCAACGGTTCTGCTGGAAGGAAATCCGCAATTGGCCAGCAATGATGCATCGTCCATGGCAGACGCGATTGTGTTTGATGCGCTGATTCCGTATGAGACGAAAGACGCAATCGACAGAATCATGAGCCCCAAAGATGTGCCGTGCGCGATTCGGGCGACGCAGGTGGATGCCACGGAAATGGATCCTGATCTGCGGCTCGTGTTGAAGGAGTTCCTGCTGGCGGACGGAAGGGGATGAAAGAGCAATAAGATGATTCATTTTTTGATGAAGGATTTCTCTGCGCCGTTTGTGTTCACGGAGCATGATGCCAGGAGTCGACAACTCTAGAGACCTGCCGACAGCTGCTGACAGCTGCCGAGGCCGAGGTCCTGCAGCCAGCGGGTCCCTACGTCGCTAGCCCGGCGCTGGACTGTGCACACTGTGACACCGCACACTGTACAGCGATTGTGATCTGCTCCGAGCCAAGGTGTAAAATACCGAGGGGTAACCCTGGGTAACCTACGGGCACTATACCGTGGGTGTTGAGTAATTTGGAAAATTTTCTGGTACATGGTCGCGGGCGGCGTTTTCGAAATTACCTGAACCCAACTGTAGTACTAGGTAGCACCCTGGTAGAACCAAACCAAACCATCGGGTCCTCTAGGGTCTAGGCACCTAGGTTACACCCCACTGTGCAGACTAGAACCCAACAATTTGGGTCAACCATTAATGGCATTAACCCCATTGATGGCATTAATGCCATTGATGGGTAACCCACACGTACAGTGGGGTCCCAGTAATTCCGAAGAATTTCCACCAAAGTCGCCGTTGCTGCTGTTTCGGAACTACTGGGACCCACTATAGCTACCACCCATCAGGGCCTGGGTATAGGTGCCCTTGGTATATTCAGCATGGGTACCCATGCGCCTCCAAAATGCTACCCCCTGCTCCGGGCGACCACTTCTCAGCCTTGACAAGACTTCACATCTGACCTGAAGCTCTCCATCGTCGATAACCATGCCCCTACGCAGAACCTTTATGGCCATCGCTCTAGCAGCTGCTCAGGCAGCTGCTCTGCGTCTCGCCGGGCCATGGCTACCGGTCAAACGAGGGACCCCAGTTACAGGTGATGAAGAGGGATGGACTTTCGTCACCAACGCGGATTCCAAATTCAAAGCCATGGCGTACAATTTATCGGTGCCCATTGACCACTTCCACAACGACACCAAGTACGAGCCTCATTCTGATGGGTTCTACAACCTTCGCTACTGGGTTGACACCTCCCACTACAAGGAGGGCGGTCCCGTCATCATCTTGCACTCGGGAGAAACCGACTCCGAGGGCCGCCTGCCTTATCTCGAGCATGGCATCGGCTCAATCCTCACAAGGGCTACCGGTGGTGTCGGCATTGTCTTGGAGCACCGTTACTATGGCACCAGCTACCCTACCGAGGAAACTGATACCAAAAGTTATCGGTTCCTCACTACCGACCAGGCTCTCGCCGACACGGCATACTTTTCCAAGAACCTCAAGGTTCCAGGGCTGCAACAGCACAATCTCACAGCTCCCGGGACCCCTCACTTTCTTTATGGAGGCTCCTACGCGGGCGGCCTTGTGGCTCTCGCCCGCAAGCTCTACCCGGAGGTTTTCTGGGGGGCCATCTCTTCTTCTGGTGTCACGGCAGCCATCGACGACTTCTGGCAATACACTGAAGCAGCTCGCCACTTTCCTCCGGGGCAGTGCTCGCCCACCAATCAGAAGCTGATTGACATCATTGACAAGCAGCTGCTTAGCGGTGACGCGGAGAAGGAGGGTGAGATCAAGTCCCTCTTCGGGCTGCGCGAACTGTGGAACGATGAGTTCGCCAGTGTCCTCATGGGCACTCAGGGCGCTCTGCAGGACACGAATTGGGATCCCGCAAAGGACAGCACAACACTTGGTATATTCTGTGCCGTCATCTCCTCCGATGCTGCGCTCTTCTCCAGCACCATGCACTTGCGATCGCGTGTGCGTAGTGTTGTACAAGCAGCCGGGTACCCCCCTGAGCCGCTGACATCCCGCATGCTTAATTTTATTGGATTCATCAGAGACTTGGTAAAGGATCAAAAGACTCGGGATTCATGCAAAGACAAGAAAAATCTCCGCGAATGCCTGTCAATGCGTTTGGTCGAGGACGATCCGCGTCATTCCGAGACCCGCAGCTGGTTATACCAGACTTGCACTGAGTCAGTAGAGATGTGCCCCCTTTTTTTTTTTTTTGCATTTGCTTTCCTTTTCTCGCAGCTAACAAAACTCAGGTGGGGATACTTTGTGAATGGAGCATCTACTCCCAAAGACCGTCTCCCTATGATATCACGAGCCCTCGGCCTCGAATACAGCTCGTACCTCTGCAAATCGGCATTCAATTTCACCACTCGTCCTGACGTCGACATCATTAACCAGCATGGCGGCTTCCACTTCAGCTATCCTCGCCTCGCCATTATTGACGGGAAGCAAGATCCATGGCGGGCCGCGGGGTCGCATGCTATCGGCTTGCCGGACAGGAATTCGACGCCTTCCGAACCTTTCGAGTTGATCGATTGGGGTGTGCACCACTGGGACGAAAATGGACTGATCGATGATGCTGAGAAAGAGCCAGGCTTGCCACCCCAGCAGGTGGTTGATATGCAACAAAAAGAGGTTGACATTGTCAATCACTGGCTCAAGGAGTTCAGAGAGCTCAACGGATATGAAGAGCATCTCGATCTCTGATGAAGAGATGGATTCTAGAAGATGGGGAATAGACAAGACAGCACAGACAGCATAGACACCGCATCCCAGCGTACACATGACGTAACCCTTCACCATGGAAACTTTTCTTCTCTCATCATACATGTTACCATTCATTGGTCATTTCTACAACATCCCTAAACATTAATTTTTTTAGGCAAAGGGGATGAAGAGAAGGCAAGGCCATCTGACCCGCACAATAGTCGATAGACATTCTCGTCAACCCCGGCGCATCATCAAGTTCATCCAAATCCAAAGAAGGGAGGAAGTACGCAGCTTACATGTGGATCTCTGAGCTTGCATCTTGTGGCATTTTTTCACTGCCTTTGTGTCTGAAGCCCCTATGACTCCTTTTAATTAGTTGGCAATGGTTAAAAAATGTGATCTATATTGTAATTTACAAGCAAATACCTTGTAATTTGAATATTGATCAATATCATGCCCTAACCCTCATAGTCAAAGCTGATCACCATCTTCTTCAACAACAACGGTAAGGTGCTCAACAAGAGGTTATAATCCCCAAGAAAGGTTGTCATGTTGCTCTGCCAACTTTGTCGTAATGCTCTCTGCGAAGTCCGCTAATTTACACACAAGTCCCGATACCGGATAAGTTCGGCTCCCAGCCACAGTTAGGGTGCTCGATGCACTACGAGGGATGTTCTTTACATGGAGCCTTTGCAGAGCAATCCACTCCCTGCAAATTCATGAGCCAAGAAACTTCAGGATTCCCTCGATTCTAAGCATCTAATCCGATTGCAGGCATTTATTACGCGCCCCTCGCTAGTGTAATACATCACAAACGGGGAAAACAGGGATTCATATGAAGGGGACTTAATGCCATGACTTTTTATGCAAATCTTATGCCAATTTGCTGCTAAAAATGGTTAGCGCGTCCTTTGTGCATTGTCGTGCACTCTGCTAACTTGGCAGAATTCTTTGTGGATCACACCCTTGCGGGCAAGTAATTCCCCCTTCTTTCCGTGTTAGTTGGCCGTTCATATCAGTACATGTGTGTGCTTTTCAACGTCTTTTTTTCCGATTGCACCTATTTACAATATCTATCAGGGTCTTGTGGCTGTCCCTGCTCCTACTGACAGCCGGGAAAAAAAAGAGATTTAGCAGCATTAGACGCGGAGGGGGATAAGAGCCATAAACAGGGCCAGAATCCAGCTTGGTCTGGTGGGACAATTAAAGCCTCCGGTGGGAGGTTTGTTTGCCCGGCTTGGTACTCCACATACCTGCTCCGTAGGTCATGGGCTGATTCCCAAGTGATGGAGTGGACTGGGTGGTGCTGCAATGGTTCGGAACCGGCTTCTTGGGCCCTAATAGCAGATTGGATTCGTCTTATCTGATGTGGGCCTGAATGACTTGGGCCTGGAACTGTTCCCGCTAATTCGTATCTTGGTAACTGATCGATTGACTTTGCATGTACACGCAGTAATTTCCCAATATATATGTATTAACCGGTACGCATATTGTAAACAGTAGCCATGACACGCGGCGTTAGGTTATCTGACTCATACCGGTAACTGTCTGAGGCCTGACCACTTGTTCAATGGAATCTCTGCGCTTCTCTTCGCTTCCTCCAAATGCCAACAAAGACTATATATTCGACAAGAGGCCTGTGAGCCGATTGCCCTTTGTCCCTTCTCGTGTCACACCACAACAACTCAAAATACCAATTTCTCTGCCTCTGAACCTTACAAGCTTACAAGACTCAACATCGCAACCATGAAGATCGCAATCGTGGCAGCAATCCTCTCTTGCGCCTCTGCAGTCATTGCAGCCCCTCTCGAAACTCCCGGAACTCGTTCAACTTCAAGAGTCCACCACCGCCGCACGCCTAACGCCAAAATCTGTAAAATCCTTCAGTTCTCCCATATCAAGGTACCCGAGCGCTGTGAGCCTTGCAAGGACAAGGAATATTGCGAAGAGGACATAGAGTGAGAACGGCATCATTGGGTTCCGACTCATCATGTTAGTGAAGAGGAAGACTGGGGAAATGGAAGGGGGGGAGGTGATGGATGATAATACAAGTTTGTCGCATCGAGTATACGAACGATGTGGAAAAGTCGCTTCAGAAGTTCAGATGCAATACACAATGTGAAATTATACCGACCTGCCTGCCGTGCCTGTAATCCGCATAGTCCGTAGTTTTACCGTGCCTTGTCAGACCCAGCCGTCCCACCCCTGCAATTTCTCCACCACGTTGACAGACCCCGGGACAAGAGGCGGCAAGAGGCGAGGGGGGTAGCGCCATCGCGAGATTCGCCGAAGTTCCCCCGCCTTAGCGATGCAACGTCAAGACTCAACTCAGGCTTCAACGCAACTTGCAACCCATCGCAACATCACCGCCTGGACCCACCTGCTTTCACACCGACTTGGCAGCCATTGTGTGTGAGAAGCGTGAAAATAAAATGTACAGTTGACGGCAAGCTGGATACGAGATACCCGCATCTACGACTAGCCAGCCTTGCATGCTGTCCATCGGCCATGTCCCCATCCGTCTCGATGCCGACCTCATTGCTCAACGTGGCAATGAGCTTCTGCGCAGAGTGAGTGTGTGGGCGGGCGTCAGACGACCGTGCTGTTGTCGTTAGTCTGGTATTGGACCAACAAAGATGTACCGAGTACGGGAGTATGCTTGCTGCCTTGCAATGCAATCCTGAACGTTTTTGCCCTCCATCTGGCTGTTGGATCGGGCGATGGAAAAAGTGGCTTGGAGTTGGGGGCCTTTTCTTTCCGGATCGCCGGCTCCAACTCACCTCACCCACTTATGTACTTCTGTCTGTCTGCAGATGTCTCACTTCGGAGAGACGTGGGTGGCTCTTGTTCGTCCTTCACACGGGTGGTTTTAGGATGATCTTTCATTGCCAAGACTGGTCATGAGGGGTTTTTTTTTTTTTTTTTCAAAATGTCACGGCGGATCTCTTCGAAAAACTTTTACCTCGTCATGCCGGGTGGCAGCTCATCAGCATCAAAAGTTTGGAACATGAAGCAACGCCGTTGAGTAATGCTATTTCTTCTTTCTTTGAAAACCCCCTGAACCTCTCCGTGCCCCAACCTCAATGGCCCCGTACGAGTTCCCTTGTTTCATCGTCACCGTCGACAAGTCGAGCCCCAACAAGGCGGCCGGAGCATTCCTACTTCGGCGAGGTGACCCCCCTCCATCTTATCCATCTTCAAATCTGACATGCCTGCCGGCGATAAGGACAAGACCTGCACGCTAGTCTTCCTCCTCCTTCCCCGACCAGTCTCAGCTCGACACCTCATCATATACCTTCTCAGCCGACGGCAAGATCGACTTCTCCCTGCTCAATGGTCCTGCCAGCGCCAGCACCACTTGGAGACAACAAGCCCGGCAAGAAGTTGTACATCACAAAGTGCTAAGCGTGTAGTGAGAGGGCGACAAGAGTCATGACTCACTCAGGCGGGCATAGAACCACCGTCCTGGCACACTGATATCCAGAGTTCATGGCGTGTGAGGCGCATGACGATATTACGATTCCACCAGTGTAGAATCATGAATCTATACCGTGGGGTATTTTTGTTCGTACAATAGCGAAAGTGTTGATGTGAGAAGTGAAGCAGAGTATCTCCATGTTCACTTGATGAATTCATCAATGACATCATGGTTTCCATCCAATACTTGTCTTGACTTCCCCATCAATCTTTTCCTGAGGCAATTATTTTTTAAAAGTGAACCGCCTCTTGAAACAGCTCTCGCGCACTCTCTCTCTTTGACGAGACGGAAAGATTCAACTATTCGTCAACTTTCCTCGATCAATTGATCAAGACTCTTTACTTACAGCATGGTATGATTGCTCATGAACATGCTGAAAATTTAAAGTTTCTGTTCGCAAAGTCACGCATGTAAAAGTAAGCCTTTCATGCAAGTCTCAAAGTCTAAATGAGTGAGGGCACATGGACACAAGTGTGATATCTGCAAGCCACATGTGAACAAGTGCGATTTGAAAGGGTCACGCCCAGTCCTACCAAGTGGGGGTGGGGGGAGTTCTTCGCCTACTTCTTTTCGTCGACAAGGTGACGATGGCATACCAACAAGGTTCAAGGCGGGCCGAAGCCAGCTCTATGTCGTGAAAACTCTGGCGACGAAAGAGGAAACATCTTGAGCACTTGTGGTCTTTCTTGTTCATGTCAACCAGTCCCTTTCTTGTACAGAAACCACCGGCTCCAAAGTCAAAACTTGCCAAGACTCTGACTCAGAAAAGTAGATGTGCCTCCGGTTCTGAAGGGAAGGGATCGAATTCGCATGTGACTCAATAATACCTAGGTTGCTTGCTACACGAAGCGAACAATTATCAGCGAGGCAGGATCGTTGTGGACATGTTATATAGTTCTCCGTAGGCTTCGTCCAGGCTTCTCCATTGTTGAGGAGATGCGAGGATACAAAAAAAACACCGGTCTGATTACTCACTCTGCCCTGCCAGAGTGACGTTTCCCTGCAGAGCAAACTCGGCTTGCCGAAACCCCATACGCACCAACAATCGCGTAGTGCCGTGCCGTGCCGGCCTCGAGATTCAACGACCCCGAGAAAGAAAAAAGACGTGAACCCGGGACGCCAAAGCGCACCACCTCCTCCACTGATGGGTATCCCTGAAATGACTCGATCGCTCACCATCCGAAAACGCCAAAAGGCCAAGGCACCGCCTCCGCCGCCAGAGGACCTCGTTCAGCCTGAAGAGCCCAGCCTACTGGCAATACCATACGCCTCAACAACGACGTCGAGTCCGCCCGTTCAGCTTGCGCCGGCGAGGATCCCCCCGAACAGCCCCTCGACATTATGCGCGAGCCCACCATCGCCAGCCAAGCCCATGTCATCACCATCCTCATCCATGTACCCCAGCTCGACACACTCGACACACTCGACCGTGCTGCCGGAGTCGGCTGACTCCGGCATTCTCGCTCCGTTTCCACCCCCGGGACCGGGACGAGCCCGCCCCTCTGCAATGGCAGGCAGGAAACGCAGCTCGGCCCACGCAGCCACAGAAGCATGGGATGACGTCTACGGCGTCTCGGGATCGACGTACGAGGTTGAAGCCGAGTACGAACTGCCGGCCTACCTGGGCCCGCACATCATCGGCAGCGAGCGCGACGAAGACCAGCCCGCCGAGTTGTTCGCCATGCCGCCCCCACAACTCCATCAAGTAATCGGGACCGGGCCCATCCATCCAGTTGCTTTCTCGTCCGGGAAAAGCAGCCAGTGCGCTGAGACGGAGTCGGTGGTGACGACGCCGAGAAGGAAGAAGAAGCGCAGCTTCTGGGGCACGTTTCGGCTCGGCGGGAAACAAAGCGCCAAGTCTTCTTCGGGGGAAGAGCCTCCGCCCTTGCTGTCCGGAAACACCACCAGACACAGTCGTCTGGATTCGAACGCCGACACGCTCGCGACGGAGAAGTCGCCCGTCACGCCCGACGCTGCGTGTCCGTGGGAGGCAGTTCACGGCAGTGGTATGCCAGCAAAGAAAACGAACTGCGGTGTGAACGTGGTTTCCGGGAAGCAGGACGAACGAGGAATATTGGATGCAGCAGAGGTGGTGGTGGCAGGCAGTCGAGTTGATTCACACGGATATGGATCGAGCCAAGAGCCGTGCCATACCATCGTGGTAGAAATACCGGGGGACTCTCATTTTGGAAATGACTTCTGGGCACGGTTCCCGCGCCGATTTATCTGATACCACGCCCTCCCCCCCCCTTTTTTTTATTTCCCCTCCCATCTTGTGTTATTATCTCCTAGAGTATGTAGGTTAGCAATGAATTTAATGAGAGAATATTCAACTCTGGCGTGCTACAAATAGACATGGACGGAAGCCCTCGGCCCCCCGACTTCCTTCATCAAATCAGCAAGATATTCTTGAGCATCCGCGGTGTCGACTATACTGGCAAAAGGCGGAGAGCAAACCCCAAAAAGAAGGGGAGTCGTTGACCTCGGAGTCATGTGGACGACCAGCATGCAAGGCTGCCTCCCCTCACACGCGGGATCTGAAATGATATCAATAATATATTATACCTAGTAGTAGCTTATACAGGCGAGTCTAGCACGACCAAGTAATGACCTTTTGAATCCGGTGGCCCCTCCTCTGACCAAGTCCTACCCCCCTCTCGTGCCAATTCAGCACGTGTCACAAGGAGACCCAGAAAACACCACGGGGCTCAGGCTTCCACAACGGCGGACGTTGGGTCGTCATTCTCCATTGACTCTTCTTCCTCTGAGCTGTCATTATTGTCCGAGCCATTATCTGATTCATCATCCGAGCCATTACCATCTTCTGCGCGTATGGCACGATCTTCTACTGCCGAGTGAACTCGGCGAGCTGTTTCCACAGCCTCATCTTTGGTCAGTCGTAATGGCGTGTCGAACCCATGGTCATTCATCCAGGAGTCCATGACTTCTAAGTCACTGGTTTCAAAGTGACAGGCAAGAGCCATTAACATAGACTTTCGTAGGTATGGCCCTGGTGTGGGGAAAGGGCGTTGGTCGTAGTACTTGGCCCAAATATCTTGCCATCCATCGCGTTTAATGTCCTTGATACGGACAAGAGCCATGAAAAAGTGAAAGTAAAGGAAGCGCGAGACTGGACGCTTCTCATTATGAAATGTAAGTTCCTTTCCGTCCAGTTCACTGGCGCGGTATTCACCATTGTACGGTTCGTTCATAATAGACGAAGATATAATATCTGTTCGCCATCGTGTAATGGGATTCTCGGTTACATCAACCGGAACAATCACGAGATGATAGGTGTCAAACCAACCCTTGATTCGTTTTGACATGAGAAGTGCATTCCCTGCTCGTCCAAGTAATTGCGCTCTTTCGCCAAAGAGAACCTCACCAATGCTTTCGAAATCAAGGAAGAAAGGGACAATGTGTGCAGCTTTGATGTCGTCTTTGTGCAAACATCTGCCGCTTACATGGCACCAAACGACATGACTTGCTTGTCCATGGTCAGCTCCATTGGCGTTATAATAGATTAACGCATCCCGACGCTAGTTCGTGGGTCGTCTTTTCGAATGACCAAGGCCATCGGATTTCCTATAGAGAGCCAAGAGGCACTCGGATACGCCAGGGCGGCGTAAGTCCAGTATGGGTACTTCTTCAGGATCAGGGTCGGCAAGTCGTATCTTCTTCTTTTGATGTCTCCATAGGTCGTCACCGACAGAAGAGTAGCGTTGTTTGGCGTCTCGAAATCGTTTATTAGCCACCTGAGGTGATATAAAACCAGCAGCATGCTCTGACGCTATAAGATCCCGCTCCAAAAGAATTGTTTTCTTCTCCTGCAAGGCTAGCTCAACACCAAGTGATGCTAACTGAAGGCTTGCCTTGGGATCAACTTCTGGCAGCTCCTGGTCTGGCGCGATGTATGGCTCAACTTTGCTCTGTAAAGCCTTGAAGACATCCTTGAGCTGTTCTGAGACACGTCGCGCGGTGTCATGCTCTTTCTCCAGTCTTGTAGTGTCCAGACTTTGTGGACGGATAGCCAGTGCGGGTGGGCTGCCCTTGGGCGAACCCGTACGGATTGGCGGCGGGGAGTCTGACATTTTGCTTCTTTGCCGATGATGTTGATTGCTTCTTTGCCGATGATGTTGATTGCTTCTTTGCTGATGATGTTGATTGCTTCTTTGCCGATGATGCTGATTGCTTCGTTGCCGATGATGTCGTCTCTGTGTTGTTGAAGAAATGAATCTCGCGTTGGGGTGCTACTTATGGGCAGTAAAAAGAGTAGCGCGGCGTGGGAAAGTATGACTCAAACTTAAACTTTGCGCATTTATAATTCGGACGCACCTTCTTCCAAAATGGTGGGCCTCGCAGCGCCTCTTCTCGGCCCACTTCGCACTACCACCGTGAATCGCGACATCAACTTCCAAGTTCTGACTCTTTACGTAGCAGATTGCTCCCTCCCACCCATGCAGTGAGTGTTCCGCCTTCGGTTCCGGTTTCTCGTCTTGGTTGAGCCAATGCAAGATTATGCCGGTAGCGCCTCACCAGCTTAATGCGTTCCCAAGGATTCCAGTCTTTCCCTCTCCTGGCAGGAACCACGTTAATTTTCCAATATGTCAACATTCAACGGTCTTGTATCTGAATTTCCAGAAATCAGAAGTAATTAGATCGATAGCCACAACTCAGCTGAAAACCTGCACATCCAGCTAATTCCTCTTGAGTTGACTTTTTCAGACGGCACCCATGTCGCACGCCGCCATTGGCGTGCTTCTTGAGCCATGTCCACAGCGATCATCTCGCTGGGCTTGAAACTTTACGTTCTCCCTTGTTCGTCATTCCTGAATCTGGCTGCTACTTTTACGGTAACTAACACGCTCAGCGTATACTGCTCTGCGGCAACGAGAGAGATCCTGCTGCGTCTTGAAAAGTACACATGCAGGATAAACTACGTTCGAGGTGTTCTAGAGGCCAGACAACAAACTTATAAGCACCTTCGCAAAGTATTGGTATGAAAATTCAATAAAAAAGAACCCCTCAGTATACCTAATTCGATAACTAAGAATTTGAATAGAAAGCTCTCCCTCTGGAAACCCCAACAACAATGGAGTTAAGACCTGGGTACAAGATACAGGTCACACTCTTTGATGCAAACCATTGTCCCGGTTCTACAATGTTCTGTATGTCAGGCTCAGTCCGTACACTCTTAATTCTCCATCTCATAGCCATGACAGTCATCGAAGGGCAAGGAAAGGCCATTCTCTACACCGGCGATGTTCGTGCTGAGCCATGGTTTGTCAATTCCATCGCACGCAACCCGATTCTCATTGAGTACACTCATGGTCTCAAAACACTGGATAACTTATATCTCGATACGTCATTCATCGAAGATGTTCCCTTTCAAACCAAGTCAGATGGTATTGCAGACCTTCTCAGGAAAGTGAAAATGTATCCGCCTGACACGATATTCCATCTTCAGGCATGGACATTTGGTTACGAGGAGGTGTGGATCGCCTTGTCCAAGGCCTTGAATTCTCGTGTAATATTCTTGTCCTCATATCTTCACCCCCCTCCAAGCTATATCATGCTGATCTCATCCAGATCCACGTTGACGAATACAAGTTGAAGATTTTCCAGTCTCTGAAGACCCGGTCTTCCGACGATCCCTTCTCTGCCGATTTTCATCTCACAACTGGCGCTGCAGCGTTGAACGGGCATCTGTGTGGCAACACTCAGCATCCAGGTTGTCTCACATCAGACGAAAATGTGCGCATACATAGTTGTGAGAAGGCAAACATGTGCTCGATTGCTAAGAAAGCCGAGATTATTTCTATAAGACCTGTCGTTTGTCGCCTTCCTGGTGGAGAGTCAATCATGGAAGCTGGTGTGGGTGGCGGTGGAAAGGATTTCTCTCGGGAAGCTGAATTGGAATGGATTGCAAAAAATGACATTGGAGAACTCTTACAAATGTAGGATCAGGATATTCAACCTTCTGGTCATTTGCTCGGCTAACGCATATCAGTCTACCAAACTACAGTAGTGTGGATATCGGAATGAGGGAGAAAATCGCAGCTACATTAAAGGCCGAGGCGACTAGTGGCCGCCAGCTCTCCCTAAACATGACTATTGATGAGTTCGATGATGACTCATCAACAGGTTTAAACGATGCACTACGTTTACTCTTCTCCGACAAGAACCGTCAGGAGCCCTCAAAGGATTTAGGCGAGCAAGATAACAGCAGGAGGCTCGATGGACTGCCCAAAGCAATTTTTTTCCCATTCGCAAGGCATTCTCCTTACCAAGAGCTCTGCCATTTAGCGGACATCTTTAAGCCGAAAGATATCTGGCCATGCACAGTAGGCCGACGTTGGAAGGAAAGAGGTATGGCAACAAGGCTTGCGAACATTACTTGAGTCGATTTTTTCACTGATTTCATCTCGTCTGACTTTTTTCAGGTGCGAGTATACAGTCGTTATTCGGCGAATTCTGTTCCGATAAGATTTTCAACCATGATCAAGAAATGGCTTCGCGTCCTGAAGAGTATGGAACTATGCCAACTCAGGAACAAAGAACGCCGGACCTCCTCAGTTCACAACGGAGCTACAGTGATGGTCTCGGTGATTGTCGCCCACCCTCGGTCGTTGATGTACTTGGTGCAAACCAACACCAAGATGACTCTTCGATGATTGATTCATCAACGCATGCGGGTATCGGCACAACGACACCCCAGAAACTCACGTCATATTCTGCTGCAGCCGCAGATGCGCCCGAAAAATTATTTCTCCACGGCCATTCCGTCCTTCAAGATATGACGTCAATAACCAAAGATGTTGCTGCATTCTCATCGAGGAAACGGCTCTTTTCAGATTCAGACGACGATGTCGGCGGTGTTCAAGAAAATGGCGAGCGGGATTCCCAGAGAACGAATACATCAGCAGTGTCTACCTCAATCTTGGACACCACATCGCGTTACGATGCGTACCAAGCCATGCTAAGTAACAGCACTGGGAATGGATCATGGACGTGTATAAGTCTTCTTTCGACCGATGGAAATCACGGACTTGCAGAGACCGAGCTTTGAGATAAAACTTTACATCAGATGGATGAGGTAAATGGGCCGATGCATAATCGTGCGTCAGCTCCCACACTCTCCCGTCCATATCCCCCCTCCCCTGCCCTAACTCTCATATGGTATCCCGCCGTCCCCTCCTCAGCGACGGGGGAGTGTGAGTGTGCCAGCAATGACAATCCGGATTCACTGGTTCAATGAGTGAGCTATGACGTACAGTCACTCAGCCGAAAAGGTGATGCTTATAGCTTAGAGCAGATAACTAACGTCCATCCTTCAGTCGAAATGAATTCTCCACAGCTCCCTATCACTTCCAGAATCATAACTACTTCGGGTATGCATCATGAGAATATTGTCGCTGACAACCAAGTCCCCCTTCTCCCAAGTGTGGTAATAGGCGACACGCCTGTCGTGTAGAGTCGCGTCGATAGCCTCGCAAATCGCCCTGCCCGTCGTCTCGTCGGTGTCGTCAATAGTAACGAGAGTGGCTTCAAAACTGGTCTTGGACTGAGGCCATGGCTCATGGTATCGAAGGCAGAACTTACCAGTAGTCGGATGACGGGCAATCAGAGGCAGTCCGTTGAGCACAGTAGAGTCGAACGAGGATGTCGAAACCGTCCAAGTTTTGGTGGCAAGTTCATCGGCGCTCACCCACTTGGGAAGGTATTTGAATAACATGGTGGATGATGAGAACAGTGTAAACCCTGTATCCTTAGGAGAGCAAGTTGCGCCTGCGAAAAATTGGAACCTTGCGCATCTCAGTCAACGAACAACGCTCGCGAATGAAGCTTCGACATCAGCGAGCAACTTACTGTGGCGGGTCGGGGACCCTTATCTCCTCGCCTTTATCGTTGACTTTGCTGACTGTCTTGAAAAGACCGTCAAAGTGGAATGGCATCCATTCAGAAGACAAGACATTGTTCAAGCCGCGCGTGTCGGATCCTTGATCCTTGACTTTGAGTACGAGGCCAAATTTCCATGGCAAGGGTTCGCCAAACTCCTTGGCCTTTTCAACGAATACATGTTGCTTTGGCGACTCGAAGAAACCACGCATCACAACAGGCGAGTTTATTTCGGCCAATGAGCGAACCTTGTTGGCGTCTATATCATGAATGGACATGGAACCGGGGCCTCTCGAGGGCCGCAGCATCCAGCCACTGGGATATATCGGCTCAAAAGCGATGCCGCCCTTTTCAGCACCCCAGGTAAAGAGATGCGACTTTTCACGGAAATAACTCGGGGCGCCGTTTTCCATCACCAGCTCGTAGGAGCCGTCATTGTCGAAGTCTGACCTCATGCCCGAGACGACTGTGCCATCGAGTTTGTAGGCAATTGTGCAATGCCAAGGCGTCGTGTACATGGTCGTAGTGGGCAGAAGACCTATGGACATTTTGTTGGCGCCCGTGGAAGGATGGATGGAGAGACGAACGTGATGTTTGTAATTCTGCCGAACTGCACTAGCGAAAGCCTTTCGTCGATGGTCAGTCAAAGTCACTCAACCGGAACCAACGAGACTCCGAGATAAACTTACATCTCCACGAACCATCATCTGCTTCGCGATGTATTCGATGCCACGCTCATATCTGGACTTGGTGCGGCCATCTCCGACGGGGTAAACATCTGCAAGGTCGGTCTGGAGGAACTTCATGTACCCTCTATAGGTCAGACACACGTCTTTAATCTGGCTGACTTCCTCCCATTCCCAGTTGGGGTTTCCGAAGGTGTTGAGGAGCGCGCGACGGAAGTTGGAGGCATTGGCAACATAAGTCATTTCGTCAAGTTCCACGGGAAGGGAAAGGGACACAAGATCTCTCAACCGCGAGAACTCGATTCGAGAGAAGCCTTTTGCATGCGCAAGGCGCCGGAGACCTTGGCCGTAATTCCATACGTCCTTGTCCGGAACACCGAGCAGATCTGCACACGATTAGTCAGAAAAAGGACCTCGGTCAAATTGTCTTCTTTTTGAAAGAGAATGGCATAATTTCGACCTCATTGAAGACGTACCGTTGTATACAAGTCCATCAGAGATGATGGTCAATTTTGCGCCAGGTGGATATATGTCCTGAATAGCCTGACAAAGACCATTGAGGTGAGCGAGCGCTAGCTCTTCAGCTCTGTCCGGAAGTTTGCCGAGCACCTTTGCCGAATTGTTTGGTGACTTGAAAGGAAATGCAGGAAGACACATTGGGACAGCATTTCCAGCTCTTACATGGCTATGAATCACAGCCAAGAACTTGGATGCGCCTTCATCCGCCTTGGCAGAGTCATTTCGCGATCCCTGCAAGCGATACCGATTGATGATGGCCAGGACTCTGGATGCGATTTCGAGTGCTGAGGAGTCGACTACTAGTGTAGGAAGGTCCTCAACGCTGATAGAACGAGGACTTGTAGAGCCCATGGGAACTGCAGGAACGCTTTCGCGTTCTGACCTCACCGCAGTCGGCATATTGCTAGGAGTGTATATGATATGCAAGGGGCGGAGAGAAGAGGAGAGGAGAGGAGAGGCAGAGAAGGCTTTGAATGCACCAGTGCCTATGATGAGACCAAATGAAACTGAACAAGACGAAGGGTGCCTTGACGTTTATATGCTTTCGGGCCTGCCATGAATGCCTCTAAGCCCTCACTCGGATCTCACACCATGGGTCTTTTATGAGGATCCCGTCAAGAGTATGTTGTAACATGCCAGCTTCAACAACTAGCTATCCACTAGCTTATGAAATGGGTGCTGAATGAGCGCATTAAAGAGTAGACTTGGCAGGCAGGACAGTAAGGGTCGTTCCATCCAACGACGTGATGGACGGCGTTCCCGGGCGACCAAAGATGCATGGACGAGTGAGTGTTGTTGGTTGTAGAGCTGAGTTAGCCTCCTCGAGAAATACACCACGCCAACGGGCAGTAGTGGCGAGACCGGGAAGCACAGTGATATCGGGCAACATGGCGAGATCGGGCAACATGTCGAGACCGGTCAACATGGTGAGACCGGGCAACATGGTGTGAGACGGGGCAATATGGCGCTCTCACTGCGAGGGACTATTCTCTCACTACGAGGGACTATTCTCTGACTGAGAGGGACTAATCAATTAGATCCTGACATGGCTGAGGGATTCCGCCCCCAATACGTATTATTTTCCGAATTGTTGGGCCGCGGCGGTCCGCGGCAGTCAGCTTATGCCACCACTTACCATCTTTTCTATTACCACTCGGCCGTGTTGACTCTTGAGCAGGGGGTCATTTCGATGCAGGCTGACTGTGACCAAACACTAGAACCATTGTGGACTGTGGGAAACATGCATTTATACTTGGTAGAGACCATACGTATTCACTTGCTTGTCATCCTCATGCCCCGGTCTCCGACATTCACCATCTTCCCATCAGCAGCAAAGCAAGGCGGTAAACGGGCATATTCCAAAAAAGAAGAAAGGAAACACACACTGCCAGTCACGAGTCGCCATGCACGCGGAAAAGGACATGGCTGCTGGTCCAGCCACTGTGGATGTTTGTATTATTGGAGGTTTGTGTCCTGATGAACGAACGACTTGACTCCCGAAATATCAGAAAATCAACGTAGTAACATACATGGACGCAGGTGGACCAACGGGCTTGTTCACCGGACTTTTACTTGATCGTCTCGGTGTATCTGTTTGCATACTAGGCAAGTGAACAAGCAACCTCTGTCCGGAATCTGACCCCCTTCCATCGTCCATCGTCCGTCGTCCGTCGTCCATCCTCCATCCCCCGTCGTCCATCGGGCACATTGCGGTTTTCTAACTCGGACAAACACAGACGCAAAGCCCGGCCCTCTTGAGCTGGGCAGAGCGGATGCACTCAATGCACGCACGCAACAGTACTTGGAAGTAGCTGGCCTGCTGGATGAACTTTTGCCCATTGGCCTGAAGTGCAACAGTAAGCCAACACTTGCAACAACAATGAACCATAGAGCACCCAACTCACTCACGATGCTTTGCCCGCAGCGAGTTCCACCTTTGCAGAAGGCGAGTTCAAGTCCCGCCAGAACGCCTGGTGGGTTGGACTCGAGCATGCTCTGCACAAGAACTTCCTCATGATCGGCCAGCCGGTGATCGAGGACATGTTGGCCAGCAAGTTGGACGGGCTCGTGCGTTTCAACGAACAAGTTGTTTCCGTCACCGAGCACGTCGATTCCGTCCAGGTTGCCACCCAATCTGGGACCAAGATTCGAAGCCGTTATGCCGTGGGGGCCGACGGGACCAGGTCGTTGGTGCGAAAGCAGATCGGGGCGTCCTTTGCGGGTGATAAGCCGGAAATGAAGTGGGCGGTGCTGGACACCTTTATTGAAACCGACTTCCCGCTTTGCCCGGAAATCATCACCTTTCAGCATGGCGGACAGTCACGCGTCTCGTGGATCCCAAGAGAGCGAGGCATGTGTCGCTTCTACGTGCTGCTCGAGGGCCAAGTCACGCAGGCCCTTGCCGAAGACTCGATCAGGAAGCATCTTGCTCCCCACACGGTTGCCTTCGTCAAGACGGAATGGTACAGCACATTCGATGGTTAGTCAGCTGAGTATACAAGAGACAGAAAACGGTCCCTGTTCGGAAGAGACGTGGGCTGGGCTGACCAACATGAACATGCAACAGTCAAGGAGAGAATAGCGTCGACATTCATCTCAAAGGATGGCGGCGGACGCATCATTCTTGCCGGCGACGCCGCACACGTCCACTCGGTCAATGGAGGACAGGGTTTGAACACGGGCATGTCAGACGCCTTCAGCCTCGCGTGGCGCCTGGCCACGGCCGTCAAGGCCAAGAATCTCGTTCAGCCTGGTGCTGTGGAAAAAGTCATCCGAAGCTACGACACGGAGCGAAGAAGCACAGCCCGGGATGTGATTGATGTTGCAGCATGTCTGGTAAGAGACACTGTGCACACAGCCAAGCAATACGTCGGCACTATCGAGAAGAATGCCGGATACATTACAGGTAACGTTGCCGTTGGCCCATGATGCCCCAAGTTTGCTCACTCACTCACTCACACGCACCAGGCATGGGTGTGACGTACAGCGGATTCGGTTCGCCTCTGGTCAAGGCCTCGGAGCACGGCATCTGGAAAGCAGGCAACCGATGCCCTGACATGGTCCTCGGCAAGTCCGACGGCAAGAAAACGAGGCTCTACACCGAGGCGACATACGGCAAGTTCATTGTTCTGCAGATTGGAGCAAACGCCGCAGCCACCGCCACGCTGGGCTTCTCCGACATGGCAGTGCCATACTCCATCCACCCGCCGCCGGCTGACGCGACGGATGCCCCGACTCGAGGCTCCCGCTCAGACGGAGAGGCCGCCGTGCACACATACACGGCAGACTGGGTCTCAGAGGGTGATGATGGCTTCTACGTCGTGGTCC
Source organism: Epichloe coenophiala (assembly GCA_018801565.1). Classification (NCBI taxonomy): domain Eukaryota; kingdom Fungi; phylum Ascomycota; class Sordariomycetes; order Hypocreales; family Clavicipitaceae; genus Epichloe; species Epichloe coenophiala. The sequence goes on along the minus strand of JAFEMN010000005.1, from coordinate 595,914 downwards.
GGCCGGACATGTACCTGGGGTGTGTCGGCCGAGACGTGGACGAGGTGAAGCAATATCTAGGTGAATTATATACCAGTTAGATGGTGGAGACAAACCCCATGACTTGTACCGTATGTACCGTATGTAATGCATGTATTCATATCGTGGCGATACAGGAATCTCTGATGAATAAGCTCTGTCAACAATCGTACTCGCACGACGACATCACAGCAATCCCAGGCCCACGTCATCACCGCCCAAGAAGATGCCGCCGACAGAGTTGTCTCTCTCCTTGAGCAGCTGAGCGACATCGACCCTCCCTCCAGTAATGTACCGCTCGCTCACGCCCAGATTCACTCTCTGGCTCAGCTCATGCCTCAGCTGGGCCTTCAAAGCGCCCATCTCGGCTTTCGTCAACGCCCGAGCCTCCTTCTCCTTGCGACGTCTCCCACCGCCCCTGCTCCCTCCACCCCAGCCGCTTGCCTCTGTGGCCTCGAATTCCTCGGAATCGTACTCGACGCCCAATTCATCTGCCGCATTGCGAAGCCACGCGTCGTTGCTATGGGCCTTTTCTTTCGCCAACGCCGCATCCGTAATCTTCTTGGCCAGATCGAGACGCGGTCTCAGGCGAGAAGCGATTTTTCTATCAATGGGCAAGCTCTCAATCATGCGCTGTTTCTTGCCGGCTGCTGCGCGTTGGGCATGAACCTTGCCGGCGAGTCTCCTCATCGGGAGGACCTCGTCCGGGGAGCAGAGGATGATGCTCACGCCGCTTCTGTCCGCACGGGCTGTTCGACCAGAGCGGTGGATGTACGCGTCTGCTGCGCGGGGGACGTGATAATGAATCACTTGATCGACGTCTTTGATGTCCAGACCACGGGCAGCCACGTCGGTTGCCACGAGGACCGTGTTGCGAGAGGCCGCGAACTTCTCCAACGAGCGAAGCCGAGCTTTCTGCATCATTTGCGAGTGGAGAGGTAGGGCGTTTTGGTTCAGATTCTGCAGCAGAGGCGTGATGCGGCGGACAGCGGAAATCGAGTTGGTGAAGACGAGGGTGCGACGGCCAGGATTGAGAAGGAGGACGGCGTAGAGGTAGAGATCCTGCAGGTGGGCGAGTTAGTAACTGGAGAACAGAGAGGCGAGGCACGTTTGGGTGCTGAAGAGAAGTGAGAACAGAGGTGAAGAATGTATCGAAAATGTGCCAGAGGCGCCTTACCTTTTCCATAGCTCCGCATTCAATCAGACCCTCACGCAGGTTATCAGCCATTCGGCTGACGGGATTGACGTCGATGAATTTAGGCTCTCCTCTGAATTTGAGGCATTTCATAAGATATGCCATCTTCTCGTCTTCGCTCCCCGTTTTGGAAAACTTGCCAGCCAGCTTGGTCTGAAGATCTTTGTCGAGGGTTGCTGAAAAGACAAGAGTCTGACGCTCTCTTGTTTCATCGCCAGCATCAGAATCAGAGTCGTCGCCGTACCCATCCTCGGGTGTTTGTCTGTCCAAGGCACCGATGATGTCCTCGGCCTCCTTGAACTGGCCGACTTTGAACAATCTGTCTGCTTCGTCAATGACGAGGAACTGGATCTTGGTGAATTTTTTTTGAAGACTGGCGTCGCCATCGAGCACTTCCCATAGTCGGCCGGGCGTGCCAATCACAATATCGGCCTTTTCCAACTGCCGCTGCTGTTTCTGAATGCTCAGTCCACCAGTGACAACACAGACATATGGCGACGTAGGCAGACCATCGCAAACAGCTTTGATGTGCTCGCCAATCTGTTTGGCCAGCTCCCTTGTCGGGCTTAAGATGACGGCTAATGGAGCCTTTGATTTCTTCTTGTCACTCTTCTTCGTCGTCGTCCTCGATTCGTCCTCATCGTCCTCGTCGTCCTCGTCGTCCTCGTCCCCGGCTTCTTCCAACTGGCCCTCGTACATCTCGAGCCATCTTTCTACAATGGGAATACCAAACGCGAGCGTTTTACCCGATCCCGTCTGCGCCTTTCCAATTACATCCTCCCCGGCCACAATCTCAGGAATCGTCTTTTTCTGAATGGCCGTAGGTTTCACGAAGCCCAGCTTCGCAACAGCAGATACCAAGCCCGGCGACAAGTTCAACGCCATCCACTCAGTCATGTCGAGGTCGTCTTCGTCTTCGGCCTTGCCGCCCTCCATTTCTGCCAGGGCCATGAACTCGTTTTTCCTCCCATGTGAGGAGGATGATTTCGGTAGCTTCTTGTCCGCAATCTTCTTCTGCTTACATTTCTTGCCGCCCTTGTCCGTCGCAACACCCTGAACCTGCTCCACCCTCTTGGCTTTGCTCTTCTTCTCATCCATTCCGTTTTCGGTGTTCCTAGCGACATTGTCCTGCCTCGCCTTCGTCTCCTTGCTCGCTGCGGCAACAAACGTAGTCTCTCCCACAAATCTCTCGCCCCCCACCTCAGCTTGAGCATCGCCAGCTTTGCCGGAATCCATACCTTGACCTTCCACATCGTCGTCGCTAAACCCCTCAAAAGCCTCGCCTTCATCTTCATTTTCAGCACCCAGATTCTTCGCCTCTGTCGCTTCGTCCTTTGCTTCTGTCGCATCTTCCTTTGCTCCCGTCGCATCGTCCTTTGCTCCCGTCGTATCGTCCTTCACGATAAACCGGACACGTTCGCCATCTTTGACAACGTCGACGCCTGACAGGACTTGTAGCCCGCCAAAGCCCTCGCCTACAGATTCCCACCCCAGGGTCGAGGCGTCAAAGACCGTCCTTCCAGCGAGCGCGGCCTTGGCCTTGGTCTTGGCCTTGGTCTTGTCGTTCTTGGGTTTCGTATTGCTCGCTTTCGCTCGTGGTCCCGCCTTGGGCAACTTCTTGGTTCGCTTCGGGTCAGGTCCCGTGGTTGGAGGAACCTTGCGCTTGTTGTGGGGGGAGACCATGGGGGGCTGCAAATCCGTAGTTTGATCTGATCGTGCGGCCGGCCTGGTCGAGACCGAAACGCGTAGGTAGGTGGGTAAGAATGCGCGCAAGGGCGATGGAAGAAGAGGTTGTCGAGATTGACGATAAGGAAGAGAGCAGGATGAGGATGAGCGCTGGAAATTTTTAGCAGTGGCGGCTGGCATCGGCGCAAACTGGGGCCGATCCGGATCCGACCTGATTTGCTTGACCAGCAGGACCAGCAGTGTTAATAATAGGGAGGGGTACGAGGGTCTACCATTTCACGCCTTCTCACCCTTCAAGGCCACGATTCAAGCTTGATCGGATCGACCGCCTTTGGATTTTGAATGTCATTGATGCAGCGTGAGGAAATGAGAAAAGACACCTGAAAATAATTGCGACTTGTTATTATCAACAGAGAGAAAATGGTGCAACGTCAGCATGCCATCCAGTATATGATAGCCAACGTATAGATCAATGCACGTCCTTCGTTGGCCACGGTTTTCAAATAGAAGTGTACCTAGACATCTTCTTCCTCGTCGCCTCGAAGTAGAAATACAGACAGAGCTAAAAGGCAGTACAAGGTCCCAAGCTTCATCCTATAGCTTTCCATCCATCTCTCCAATGTCCTTCCCTAGTCCTCAATCGAAATGTGTCACATGCAAAACATTGCAAATATTTCTTCAGTGCGCTCCTCGTGCTCGTTTGGCACCGCCCCCAATCTCCGAATCACCTCGTGGACGCTTGCTTCCTGGTTGGAAATCGGTCGCGCCTGGGTTCATTCCTCCACGTCCACCGCGGTGACCACCTCGGCCGCGTCCCGCTTGAGGACCTGTACCGCCTTCTTGGTTGCCGCTTGCAGCACGCTGGCCCGGTGGAACGTACGCGCCGCCGCGTCCTCGAGCGCCGCCTCTGGGCATCGGGATGCCAGAACCACGCGCGGGCTGCGATTGCTGACCGTGATGGAGCTGCTGGCTTTGTGGCGTCTGTTGAGCTTGCTGTGTAGGTTGGGCTGCCTGAGCAGGTTGGGGCTGTTGCGGCTGCCGGCTCTGCTGGCCCTGCTGGTCCTGTTCTGCCTTGGTCGCGAAAGGGTTTGGGGCATCAGGCTTGGCAGCGTTTCCAGGTTTAACAGCAAATGGATTCTCATTCGCCTTCGGCCCGGCAGCGGCGCTGGCTGCTGGCGTCGATGCCGCCGGTGTGCCAGCAGTTTGTTGGACTGCTGGTGTGATTGGCGTGGTGATGGCAGCAGGATTCGCCTGAGCTACACCAGGTGTTGCAGGAGCTTGTTTGGCTGCGGCTGCGGCTGCTACTCCTCCCTTGGCTGGTGTTCCAGGTGCTGGTGCAGCTGGCGGTGGTTGCGCTACCTTGGCAACTTCCCAAACCTCGGCAACGGGCTTTTGTGGTGTTTCGTTCGCTGCTGTCTCTACAACGACTAATTTCGCTGTGGCAGACTTGAGTTTGTTCTCGGTCATGTTAATTCGCAAGGTGGACTTCTTGGATTCCATCAGTTGAGCCTGTTCTCTTGCAGAAGTGATTCTCGACTCGAAATCAGCCTTGACTTTAGCAATATCTGTTTCGAGCCTCTTCTTGATGTTAGCTCCGATGATACTCTTGACAGTGGCGTTCGTCGACAAGAATTGTCGAATGCTGGCGTCATCAAGCTGGGAAAGGTCGGGCGCAATTCCTCCAGCAGCGCTGGGCGTGGCTGGTGCCGCGGGAGGTGCTTGCGCCTGCTTCTCTTCTGGCTTGGCTGGCGCTGGTGGCGGCTGGGTTTCTGAAGTGCTCTTTTCACCAGCATGCTCTGCTTGCCATATTAGTTTCTCTTGTTCGAGTCGAAGCTTCATATCGTCCTCCTTCTTCTTGTATTCCTCTTCCATCTTGACCCTCCTGTCTTTGAGCTTGTTGTTGAGGGTGTCCCGCATTCTATCCGATCGCTCCTTGATAGTCTGCTGGATCTTGCCCTCAACTTCGTTTGCTTTCTGTTCATACTCAGCAGCCTTGGCTTCTGCTGCGGCGACCTTCTCCTCGAGCGACTTCATCAACTCAGCCGACACACCGTTCGGCGCGCCGGATGCAGCGGCTGCTGTTTCAGCATGTTCGGCCGTTGCATTGCTGCTCTCGGGAGCTTTGCCATTCTGAAGCTTCTGTGTGGCAGCGTCTCGCTCAGAAATTGCAGTCCGTAGTTCGGTTCGGAGCTGCTCGAGCTGCTGTTCTGCGCCAAGCTTCTGCGAATTCACAGCTTCAAGTTCCATGCGGATGTCAGTAAGCTGTTGTTCCAATTGCTTAACAATTTCGGCCGATGCAGTTGCTTCAGCTGGCTGAGTCTCTGATGGGGCAGTAGGGGGGGGCTGCTGTTCGGCTTGTTGTGCCTGGGCTTGTTGGCGAAGCTCATCCACTTGTTTCTTGAAAGACTGGATCTGTTCATCCAGCTCCGTCTTCTCCCTTCCGGCGTCCTCGGCCAGCTTTTGAGCACCTTGAAGATCTCCAGTGACCTTGTCCAATTGCTCCTGGAGCTGGTTTGCTCTTTGGACAGCCTCGCCTTTCTCGCTCCTAATCATCCTGGAGTGTTCTTTGGCTTGCTCCACAAGTTTCGCGCGGCTTGTTTGCCAAGACTGCCTTTCACGCTCCAGAGTGGACTCCAGCTCAGTGACTTTCTCTTGGAGAGGCTTCTGGCCTTCTCGAAGCGTGTTGCGTTCCTCCTCAAGGTCGGTGATATTCTTCTTCAGCTGTTCCATCTCTGCTGGATCGACACGGCCATACTTTGTCAGAATGCCTTCTGTCCTCTTCTGCCAGCGATCCCGGTCCTCTTGAACCTGTTTAATTTCTTCCTCTAGGTACGACTTTTGGGTGCCGAGGGTATCAATTTCTGCTTGCAAAGGTTGAACCTTGGCCTCCATCTCCTCAATTCTCCTGTTCTTCTCAGACACCTGATCCTTCAGCTGTGTATTCTCGTTGCGAAGAGCGGCACTACTTTCGCGGTACAGGTTGAGCTCATTGAGTTTCTCCATCAGGTCTTGGTGCGTCATCGAGTTGCGGCCACCCTGTGCCGATTGTGCTCGTTCTTGGTCCAGTTTCAGGCGTGCCTCGTCCAACTGTGATTGCGTATATTCGACTTGCTGTTGCAGTCGTCTCGACTCCTGTGATTTCAAATCGTACTGAACCTCAAGAATTTCCTTCTCGCGTCGCAGATAGCTGTTGAGCTCCCGCAAACCCTCCAAAGCGTCGACCACATTGGCGGGTGACATGGCCTCATCGCCACATTCATGGCCACTAGATCGGCTCTGTTGCAGAGCTGAAACCTGAGCAGTCAAGCCCTCGAGCTGTTGATGGAGAAGTTTGTTCTGGGCATTGACATCCTCTCGGCGAGCCGTCAGCTCCGCCATTTCCTGCTCCAACTGCTGGCGACGATCCTCCCAAGAGCTCTCACTCTGTGCAAGCGTGACCTTGGCAGATTCAGCTTCAGCCCGTAGAGACGCCGACTCGCTCTTGAGCGCGTTGTACTCGGTACGAAGTTGTTGAACAAGCTTGGCGGCTTCAGCATGCTTGACTAGTTCCTTCTCGTAGTCTTGCTGAGCTTTGGATGCGATTTCAGCCTGAGCCCGCAAGTCCTGTTGGTGGTAGCGAGTGGCCTCCGCGTGTCTAGCGCTGTCCTCCCTCAGACGTTTCAGTTCATCCTCGAGAATGGACTTCTCGTCCTCAAACTTGCGAGCAACCTCGCCTTGGGAGTCACGCAGCTGTGATAATTCCGTGTTGGTTCGCGACAGCTCCTCAGACATGTCCTCAATGCGCTGGCTCAGCTCTTTGATCTTGCTGTCCTTCTCCTCGATCAAAGACTCCATTTCCAGCCTGTACTGCTCTTGAGATGCTCGCAAATCCTCCAGAGTCTCTTCATTGCCCTGGCTGATTTCCCTGTATTGTTCAGCTTGCGCTTTGGCATTCTCAAGTTGCGTGTTCGCCAAGTCAAGATCGCGCTTCAGGTCAGACATGTCATTATTCAGGTCGTGAAGCTCAGCTTCAAGTTCTAGCTGGCGCTCATTCCCGTCACCGCCCAGCCCAGGACGAGGAGTAGGTCGTGGTTGCAACCGGCCAACTCGCTCTTCAGCGTTCCGCAACTCAACCGTCAGCTCGTCAACGCGTGCCTGCAGATGGTCCCGCGTCGTCCTGACAATGACATGTTCCTCACGAATTTGAGACAAGCTACTCATGAGCTCATCGATGCGTTTCTGAGACTCCTTGGCCTCGAATTCTTTTCTCAACTGCAGCTTCTTAGTCTCGTCCGCTTCGTTGGACAACTTTCTCTGCGTGTCCGATAACTCCCGCTCCAGGGTTTCAATCTTGGCCTGAGCCTTTCGCCGAGCCTCAGATTCGGACATGTTCCGCTCATTCTCCAGAGACTGTTGAGTTGCAAGAAGATGGTTGAGTCTGTTCTTTTCTTCTATTAGACTCTCATTGTCTTTGCTCATTCGGTCTTGTATGTCCCTCCATAGCTTCTTCTCGGCCTTGAGGTTAGCGGTCTCGTTTCTCATACTATCCAGCAAGCCTTTGGTTTCGATGAGCTCTTCAGCCACCTGTTGCGTTCGGATATCCTGCTTCACTGCTGTTTCTGACAATGCCTGAATTCTCCGTTGAAGCTCGGAATTCTCATTCTGAAGTGCGACATAGTTGCTTTGAAGCATCTCTCGCCTCTCTGACTCGAGTCTCACCTCGCCTTGCAACTTGACGCGTTCGGCGTGCAGAGAGTTCTTCTCAGAGGACAAGTGATCTACCTGGTTTCTCATATCCTCACGAACACCGTCTTGAGCATCTCGGAAATTGTCGTACTCGGATTGCAGCTTTCGAAGAGCCTCGCTGAGCGACTCGGATTGGTCACCACCCTCGATGCTGGCCAACGGTGCACGCTGACTGCCATCCATAGAGCTACGCATCATGGAAGCTTCGTCAACACCTGCGCCTCGCTGTTGGAGAATGCGACGAAACATGTCGCGCTCCATCTTGTAGCTCTCCATGGTATTTTTAATCGATCGGCTTTCTTCGGTCATGTGCTCCAAGTCACGCTGCAGCTTTTCCACCCTATCGTGGTCCTCCTTGGCTTGGTGCTTAGCAGCGATGGCCTCTTCGCTTTCCAGTTGCTCCGCTAGTTCACGCGTGATGCGCATCAGATCTTCATTCTTCGCTTGAAGAGATTTGACATCCTTGAACACTACCAGTTTCCGAGTAATGAACTGGTGAGTGTCGGACAGATCTGAAAGGGCCTCCTCCGTGATCTCGCCACGCTCGAGCTGTTGTAAGCGGAATTTTTCCTCTTCAGTTAGCTGATCCATGCCTTTCTCAATGGCATAAATGTTGAAAACAAGCATCTGGATTTGTGTGCCCAAGTCACGTAGCTGCGTTCGCAGAATTTTCGCCTCGGACTGTGCGGTCGCCAACGCGCTCTCAGCCTTTCGGGCTGCCTTTCTCGCAAGGGCTCGTTCCTCAAAGCTCTGTTCAGACAGCTCTGACATGCGCGCAATCTCGTTGCGGAGCGTTTCCGATTCTGCCTGCAGCTCTTGGATCTCAGGCGCCTTGGCCTCGAGAGCGGTAATCATATTGTCAAGCTCTTCAGAGAGCTGCTGATTTCGACGTTTTTCGCTAGCCAGCTGACCCTTGACTTGGTAAAGCTGCTCGATGGCCTGGGTGGCGGTCATGACAGACTTGCTCCGGATTGAGGCAGGAGTGCCAAATGGTGAGGCAGCTCGTGTCATGAAGGAACCATTGGCGCGAGGGGTCTGAGGTGCTGATTGGGGTGGCAGGCCTTGTTCAAGACGAGCTTGCAATTCGTCAAGCTCGGCTTCCAATTGTCGAATCCTTTCCTCCATCTCAGCCGTGGTCTGATGCTCCTGCTCCAGCTCAAGGCGAAGTCGTCGGATCTCGTTCTCGTAATTATTTTTGAGGCGTTCTTTTTCGGCTTCGAGGTCTCGTACACGTTCTTGGTGCTTCTTGCTAAGTTGTTCGGACATGTCGACGAGTCGTCTCTGATCCCCGAGCTCCTGCTTGTAGCTTTCGACTGTAGATGCAAAGGCACCTTCCTGCTTCTGAAGCTTAACGAGTGCATCGTCGGCCTTGGCTTGCATAGCATCAAGACGTTCACGAAGCTGTTGCTCAGATCGCTTCAGGGCATCGACCTGTGATCGCGCATCTTCACTCTCGCGTTCAAGCTCAGCGATGCGGGCACCCTTCTCCTTTCTGGATTTCAATGACTCCTCGCTCTTGGTCTTGAGCTCCTGTTCGAGCCACTCGCTGTTTCGACGAGCGAGCTCGAGTTGCTGTTTCAGTGAATCCTCCCGGTATTTGGCACTGTTCAGTTGGCCCTTGGCGTTCTGCTCTGACTGCTGAAGAGCAGTTACCTCTCGAGCGAGTTCAACATTTCGTTGGTGCTGCTTGGTGAGTTCTTCAGTGAGAGTTTGGTCTCGCTTATTGTTTGATTCAATGATGCTTAGGTTCGTTCGATTGGAAGACTGCAGTGTCTCGATCTTGTCATTCAGGCTCTTGACCTCGGCAGCATGGTCCGAGTTCTTAGCCTTCAAAACTCGTAATTCATTTTCGATCGACTGTCTCTTCGTCTCTGTCGGGGTCAGCTACTTGGGTTCAGTGTCCGCAACGCACACGCGTTTCTGACGCATGTCGCGCAGGCAGCTCAAATGCGAAAGGTTGACCAAAAGAAAAGAAAAAGTGAAGCTTACCTTCCTCCTTCAGCTTTTGCCTTGCCTCCTCAACATCCTTTAACGCCTTTTCAGCTGTACCCTTTGATGCTTGCGATCGATTCTCTGAACTTCGGACTGCATTCTCGAGTTCAATATCGGTCTGCAGCTTGTCGGCATACAAGGTATCGAATTCATGGGCCTTGGCCGCAATCGCCTGCAGCAGCGTTGCCACCAGGTCGACAGTCGGTTCTGTTACAAGACTCGTCACTACAGACTGATCGAGGCCGAGATGGCCTGCGATATAGCCCGTATCAATTTGCGTGGCGGCCATGTTGTAGCCTACTCAGGACCTTGCAAAAAGCAGTCCCGTCATCACTCGCAGGTGCGCGATAGGAAGTCGGAAAAGTCAAGAAGGCACAATTCGGTTGTGAACCAAAAAAAAAAAAAAGTAATGGTGACGCAGAACGACTCGCAAAGCTCCGCCAGCCGATTACCTCCAAGGCGAGAAGGAAGCGGCGTTGCGAAGTATGATGCAGGTTCTGAGATTTCGAAGATGTTGAAGCTCAAATTGTTCTTGTGGCTGCCGGGCACGCGCTTGCATGCCAACATGCCACCCCCCCCCAGCTGTCGCAGCTGGCAGGGAAAAAAAGAAACATGACACCTGCTCTGATTGGCTGGCAATTGGTGATCTTTGACATCCGAAGTTGGCCCAGCAGAGTGGGCTACCCTATAGACTCGTTACCGAAATTGGTCGGGATTAACACGGTAAACTTCGAAACTCAAACTCGTCGTGGTCAGACGCCTTTCCATCTGATTTATATGACATTTTATGCATGTATTTATATTGATATTTAGATGTGTGTGTAATCTATCTGTACCCATGTATCCATGTGTATATATATCTTTCTACCTCTGTACGAAGTGGCAGGTGAGTTGCCGACCAAAAACGCTGCAATTGTCGCCCCCAGTTTAGACGATTTCGATAACACGAGGTATTATGTGTAACATGATAAATTAACTTGCAACGATGACGTGAGTCCCCAAGTATATACCTATGACATATGCCTGAGCGGATATCTCTCACCATGCCGGGCAGCTCTCCATGATGAGTTGCCCCTATTCCCACCCGCTACGCTATGGTTGGCCTGAGAGAACAAATGGTGAAGCGATGAACGGTCCCCAGCACACCCCATGATGCTTGCCCTAGGCCGATGTAGGCCGGCCCCTCAAACGCCATAATCATGATCAGTCCCAAATAAGAACAACATAATAGCAATTAAAAAAAAAAAATTGGGTATCACCATGCCGCATATGAGAACAAAGTATTCGAAACATGAAGAGAAGACTCCCATCATGTGTTAGATCGACGAGCAGTGATGCGAGAAAGGATTCTGGGGATGCTCCCATGCCGGCCTGGCGATGAGCTCAGCGACATGCGCGGCGACACGGAGTGTTGCGAAACAGCAGTTGAGCATGAGTCTGCCGATGATCTCCTCGACGACGACCGCCTCGGGCTGCAGACGGACGAGTGGGAAACGACGTCGGCGCATGCGGCGAACGAGTTGTTCCAGCAGACGGGGGCGGCGGGCTTGACGGGCTCCTCGACGACAGCAGGCAGCTTCTGCTCTACCGCGGCGCTCAGGACCTTCCACAGTCCGTGGCCCAGCTCATCCCACACGACTGGGGCTTTGAAGAGCTTCCTGCAGGTCCGGGTGCCTTGCTTCTCGTCCAAGTCGCCGTAGGATTCGAGCTCCTCCATGGTAGGTACTGCCTCGTACACGACGGTGATCTGGCCCATCTGATGGCGCCACTGCGAGGCTTGGAGGAACTCGACAACGTAGTTCCATGCTCGAGTGCGGGACTCCTCTTCGGCTTCAAGAAGGGCTCTCTGGCGCTCCTCCTCCTCGATCAATCGGCGTTGTCTGCGTTTCTTGTGAGGTAATTCGAAGAAGGTGGTGCTGTGGTGGCGGACAGGTATGGGCGTGGCTGTGGTAGCCAATTTGGCAGTCTGAGCGACCATCATTTTGAATGAGAGGTCGATGTTGATGTTTCTGCCCAAGTCTGGCTGAGTTGCTGGTTTTTTTTTTTTTGGGTGATTGAAAGTAGATTGTAGGCTACTTATCTTGCCCAGGGGTTGAGGACTACTCGGCCAGGCCTGCGTATAATAAGGTTCAGGAGGCACCGCACTAAAAACTCTTGAACCGTGACCCTAACCTTGTCAACGGGGGAAAGTCCCGAGAAGATGGCTTGGCTTGGGTTAGGTTTTGGGGGGGGGTGTATCCTTGATCTTATGTATGAATAAGGCCGGGATATGCATGTAGCGTACGGAGTTCCCAGGATCGGTAGGGGTCCTCGGTCTCCAAGGGGAACAAATGAGCGGTGGTTTTAAGGGGTATTGTGCTTGTTGGTGGCTGCCTTGCTTTTTTTCTTGGGTTTGTTGGTCTGTCGCAGTACCGGGTCCTCCGCACTTGTATGTGTTGTTGCAGCCCTATTTTTGTTTATCCAGCCCACTTTAATCAAGACATGGCTCTCCTCGAGGGCGGCTGAACAAAGGACGATATGAGCCCTTCTCTCTCGGTGGGTGGCCTGGGATCCGGGGCGGGGGCTGCTGTTTTTAGAACTGGTTGTTTTCAAATCGAGTCGGTGGATGGAATCGTTGTTGGTGTTGATCAGGTCGACGCGGCGGATCGGACAGTAGACACGCACGTTGGACTGGGCAATGGAAAATGGCGATGGATTGTGAGCAGGAATTTTTCCTGGGAGAATCCTGGGGGATTCGGGCGGCAAAGGGAGTCTTTACCTGGGAATCTCGGAGCTTGGAGGGTTTCCTGGAGGGTCTGGCCAAGCCCTTTTCTTATTGTTCGTTGCTGTGCAGGAAAGAAAAGTGTCTGCCTGCTCTTCTCCATCCATCGTGGCCAAGTCTGGGCCCTCCCCAGTCCCCACCCTGTCCTGTTCCCTTTTTGTTGGTTTGCATGCAGCCGCATCCCGCCCCAGCTTTTTTCCCACTGCCATCCCATCCTGCAAACAAACACCCTGGGCAAATGCGACGTACATACATGTACAGGAGGGGCGTGAATGGGGCCCGGGGGGATCCGGGGGCGTGCTCATGGCATGTGCCAGCGTCACGTCACGTCTCTTCCCGGATGCCGGGGCTTTCGCGGGGACGCGCGAGACAAAGGGAAGTAGAGTTGGGAACACGGATGAGTATTTACAATTGACACCTCTTTGGCAAAGAAGAAGAAAACATGATGCAGCGAAGCAGTAATCACTCTGATCAACTTGTCAGCAACGCCGATGGGGTGTGAGACGTCTGTCTGGTGGTCACTCTGGCGTGCCTCGTTCTCAAATGCGGTTGGATCTTGGGGTTTTCTGCAGCACATGATCCGTCACCTGATACTTGGTGCCGTACGGGACAATTACTCAGCTCCATGCAAGGCATGCAAGGTAAAGTAAAGTGCAGCACGACTCGAAGACGGATGAGCTTGGCGGACGGGCCGCGGAGGCTTTCGTCTGATGGCATCATTCATTGAATCCATTCCTCGCTTGGCTGCGTCTCGGGTCTCGGGCGCTTGGTCTTGGTGCCCGTGCGAGCGAGTGAATAGTCTTGCGTGACGGACACGATGATAGATGCACGACACAACTCTGAGCGCATGGCCTGGTCATGTTCTGTCGGTGTCGGCGTCGGTGTCAGTGTCGGTGTCAGTGTCGGTGTCGGAAAGTGGCAGGTGATGGGCTTTGTTGTTGGTGGCTTGCTCCGTGGGCGGGACAACATGTGCTTCTTGGTACTTTCCAGTACTTGTCGGTACCTTTTGGAGCCTGTCGGTACTTCTTGGAACTTGCCGGTACTTCTCGGTACATCCAGATGTCGGCCGGCACGATGATCATCCCCCATCCGCCATCCGCCATCATCGGCTATCGTAGTTTGTAATTTGTCACCGACAAAACAAGGAGAAAAGAAAGTCGGTCTTGGCGGATGAGACCAGCACACACTCACTCGCTCTGTTCGTGGAGCGAAAGTAAGCGCGCGCGCGCTGTGTGTCCCGCGGATCCGCATTGGGGGGGGTTCGTATGACGAGCAGCATTCCTCCTGGTCTGACAGAGGTTGTTGTGAATTTCACACGAGTTTCCAAGTTTGACATGGTGGACGCTTGCGACTGATGCTATTCTACGCTGCCGATAGCCGCCGGGACAGGACAAGAGTAGGCCCATCCCTGCGTCATACCTCAAAGTGTCCGATCTGAAAACGTCCACCGGAGGAAGCCCCCCCTCCCTCGACTCTTTTATCCCAAGGGTCCCAACAGGTGCCGTCATCCTCAACATCCTCGCATCCGCATGTAGTAACGTGGTGACGTTGAAAAAAAAAAAAGTCCCTCCCATGCGCGAAGCACGCGCGCGGACAAAACCACCCCCCTAGGTTGCATGTGGCCCCAGCCACCATGACCATTTCGGCACAACACGAAGCGAAGAAAAGTCGCTGGCCAACTCGGCAAAGAGGGTGAAAAACCCGACAGCGCGGCCGGGGAAGGGGAAGGGGCGGGGGTGTGCAGAGTACAAGGGGGGGTGTTGACAACGCAGAGCAGAGACGAAGACGAGAACGAGACGAGAGAGAGTGCATGACTAATAATAAAACACAATCTATTTTTTTCCCCGACAAGACAACATCCAATCCAGTCACGACAACCAAAAAAAGAAAGAGGCTGTTGGCGCGACGCGATTGATCCGAATGACAGCAGCGCCCCATCGCCCACAAGACCAAGACGACGCAACGCATGCACACATCCGTGAAATGGCTTGGGAGCTGGGAGAAGGACTAAGCCAGGCCAGGCCACTTTACGGATCACGGCGCGACAAGTCGGCCATTTCCTCTTATTCACACACACACTCGTATTGATAAGTGAGAGTGATTGGCACCGGGGAAATTGATTGGCTTGCTCTGGTCCGGCACTCTCCTGCTAAAGGACATCGGACCGGCGGGAAGCACCAAACAACGAGAAAAAGTTCAAGTTCAAAAATAAAAATCACGCCACGGTCCGTCTAAACGAGGTCATAAAAGTCAAGATTCGCACCCCTGATACTACGAAGCAAGTACGCATTACACTACCGAGACCCCAGACAAGGCGGCGCGTATCGACCCGATGACGCAGATGCGACCGACGAGTTGTCGATGGCGTTGTGTTAGGAAGGGCCCCCCAAAAAAAGGGAAGAAAATGAAAAAAGAGATGCCATTTGATGCCGAGCCCCCCCCCGCGACCCCATTCCGGATCAGATAACCGAGACCAAGACGAGGGCTCCTCCAACTCTAGTTTGTCCGGTACGTCCTCTTCTAATTTTTTTTTCCTCGTCTAAATTTTTTTTTTCTTTTTGTGGCAAGGGAGCCGCACAAGAAAGACATCATCGCGCATGTGCTGGGTTATAGCCGAGAGCATGCATAATAGGTCGTTTAGTCTGACGGACGCAGTAACACGGAACGACTTGCGTATGCACGTGCATGTTACTATCTTATTCGTCAGCCCCGTTGATGATGCTGGGCTGGATGCCCACATCCGCGGGCCTGGTGGATCGTGGTACGATAACTGCCGGTTGTTGATTATGCAGACTATTATGTATTCCTGAAGCTGGCTTTGCTTCAAACAGAAGACGAGCGCTCTATTATTATGCATGCCCCGTGCCTCGTGCCTCGTGCCCCCGACTCAAGAAACCTTTACGCATTAATCCCTAGCTATCGTCTGCCTAGCAGTGACTTGGGAGTCTTGACCTTCTCTCTGTTCTGAGAACCCAGATCTTTGGCCGTGACAACCAGCGCCTTGACCAAGCTGGGACTTAGCTATGGCATGCAGAAAAAAGACACTGCAAAATTGTACAACTCTCCTCCGCTCCCTCCGGGTGAGTGCCGCCCCTTGCCGGCCCTGTGATTATGTCCATCCTGCCTGAGCCAAGTGTTCACACTCAGCTTTCTGTTCTTTTTTTGTTCGACACACAGTGTTTGTACTGGGAGAGCTTATTCATTTTCTTGTTGAATTTCTATTTACTCGGGTCATATCTTGCCCATCTTTTCCAAATACGCCTCCACGTCAATCTCCCGCAAAGTGTTCGCTTTATCCTGGACCTGCTGCTCCATTTCTAGCTGGTAATCCTTCATTTTTCGCAGCAGTTCAGGCATGAATGCGCCGAGGAACCGAATGGCCAGCAACGCAGCGTTGGTCGAGTTGTTGATCGCCACGGTGGCGGTGGGCACACCTCGCTAAATGGAGTTGGTCAAAACATCGCCAATGCACCTCGTGGGGGGGAACACTTGAGAGAATAGAATGGAAACAGCGAAAATTTACGTACAGGCATTTGGACAATGCTCAATAAAGAGTCATAGCCATCCAGGTGTGTTGCCTTGACAGGCACGCCGATGACTGGCAATGGGGTGTAGGCAGCCAACATGCCCGGCAGGTGAGCGGCGCCTCCAGCGGCAGCAATGATGACTTTGAGACCACGATCTGCGGCTTCTCTGGCCCTTTGTGCCATCTTGTCTGGCGTTCTGTGCGCAGAAGTTATGTCCACTTCCCATGGTACGCCGAACTGATTCAGAATGTCGATGCCAGCCTTGAGGACCGGCAGGTCCGAATCGGAGCCCATGGTGACCAAGACCAGCGGCGTGCCTTGGGGCCGTTTGAACTTTGCCGCAGCTGTAGCAGGGGCAGCCTCCGGACGCAAGGGCTTACTTGATGCCTGGAGACACTCTTGACGAACACTGTCCGTCAATTCCAGCAGCGGCCGAGCAAATCTTTCCAGCTCGGCGATGGATCCGAATCCTGTTACGGTAATGTGGCCAATCTTGCGACTGGGCTTGGGTTCCTTGCCGTAGAGATGGACATAGACTGCTGTCTTTTCGCCATACATGGACTTGGCCTTTTCCACGAGGGCCAGGTGGGAGTCCGGTTTGGCACCACCCAGGATATTGATCATGATGCTGGACGAGACATGGGGTTGCAGGTGCTCTGGCAGAGGCTCATCCAAGATGGCTGTGAGTTGTGCTTTGAACTGAGATCTTGGACCAGTTAGCAGCAATTGGAAGCAAGCACTCGGGGTGACTTCAAACCTACATGTAAGGAATGGACTCGATGGACGCGTGCCCACTGTTGTGCGGTCTTGGCGCACACTCGTTGAATATGATGTCACCCTCCTTTGTCAAGAAAAGCTCGACTGCAAAGACACCTCTTCCCCAGAGCTTTTCGACCACCGAGGTAGCCACCTTCTGCGCCTTCCTGCGCACGTCCTCGTGGACGTTGCGGGGAGGCATGAAAACCTTGGAGCAGATGTTTTCTTCGTGCACCGTCTCAACGACAGGATAAGGAATGACGCGCTTCAGGTTTCCAGCATCGTCTTCCGCCCGAATGACCATGGCAGCAAGCTCTAGCTCAAAGGGAACCCACTTCTCGGCATAGCACGACAAGTTGCGAAATTCTTCCCACGCCTGCTTTGCATCCGCCTCGCTCGAGACCTTGAAGTTTCCGCGGCCATCATAGGAGTCCTTTCGGGCTTTCAGCATCCAGGGAAAGCCGAACTTCTTGGAGGCCTCCTGCATTGAAGCGAGCATAGCGTCTCCCGACTCGATTGCCATTTGCTCGGCAATGGGAATGCCCTGTTTCTTCAAGTACTCTTTCTGCTCGTACTTGTTCTGAACAAGGCGGAGAGTCTTCCATGATGGATGAATGGCGACCTTCTTTTGGGACGTGGTGCCATCTGCGTTGCGAACCTGCACTCCATGGGTGTCGATTTCCTCCAGAACCTCCGTGTCAATGTGCTCAATCTCGACAGTGAGGACGTCGCAGTTGGAGGCGAGTTCCTTGATCTTGGCGGCATCTTTGAAAGAGCCCGTGACATGGTATTCGTTGCTGTTGATCTGCTTGGCTGGGCATTTTTCTTCGTCGAGTACGGCTATCTGCATGTTGAGAGGCGCTCCGGCCTCGCAGAGCATCCGGCCTAATTGCCCGCCTCCAAGGAGGCCGACGACGGTGGGCTTGGAGCTCATCTGTGCGTTCGTCCGCGTGAATTGAATGGGATGAGAGATTATGATGGAAGCCAGACGGAGCCCGTCCTTTCTGTGAGATCAAAAACTGTTATAGAGCAAATTTACAGTCTTGCGATGCCGGACTGGGGGTCCTCGCGACTCCATTCTTCTTGACAATCTCCTTAGGCGTCATAAGCCTTGTGGATCCGTGGGGCCCCCACTGCCCCCCTGCCACAAGGTTAGTGACCGCGTAGGTACGCGAAAGTATGGTGTAGTAACTTATACAGGGAAAATCAGTAGTACGTTTAGTAATCGCCTATTTATATATAAGCGAATGTACCTCTAATCCACTTCTATCCAATTGGATACAGACCCTAGTTTACGCGACTCCACAAGGCTTATGACGCCTAAGGAGATAAGTTCCCCCCAATTTATTGTACAAACCTGCACGCCCCACTTTTTCGTTCCTCTCTCATAGCGATAATTAGCTATACATAAGTGACCTATAAGGCTATAATCCCTAGATGATTTTGGAGAGCTATAAGGAAGACATATAGGGTATATAGCGCTACTAAAAGATATATAATTTCCTATATACAGTAAAAGGGAATCTAGGTAGTCACTCATCCTAGTGTGATAATCTAGCTTTGCCTAGCTGATTCGCTTAATCCCTCCTATTATGTAGAGTTGTGAAATAATTCGGGGGGTGTCCTGTACATACATGTACACAAATGATCCGCAGCCACGAGGGCAAAGGCACCGAAACCCACCAAAACCCGACGAGAACAACCACCAATGCAATAATAACCAAAAAAAAAAAAACCCATCTTTAACTTTTAATTGCCTCCCCTCCCATACAGTAGACAAACATGGCAAGTGGCGTGCCAAGGCGACGGACCGATTTCTGCCAGGAGAACCCATCCCATGGCTAACCTCATTACTTCGTGCCAGACGCCATCATCTTCCCAGGAAGGGACCCGGGGGCCCGTAAATGCGCCGACCCGGCTGTCGAGGCGAATCAACTCTAAACCACACACACCAGCCAAGGCAGGCATTGTGTCGGGGCTTATTCCATGTAATATTCCGCCGCGAGTAATCTAGCGGCGCCACTTGAAACTCCCACGGGGCCATCGTGCCCCATGGAGGAGAATTAAACTTTCAGGGGAATCGGTCCATTTCAGCATTTGGATCGAGTCCGCGCTGGGTTAAAATGCGCCTTCCACCCCCCCTCCTTTCGTAGAAGTCGCACCATGGAGGAATCCGGATCTGATGTCATTGGCAACATGGGACGAAGCTCATTCTCGCACAAATGTGATGCTGATCCCATGTCCGGCTCGACAACGCAATCGTACCAGATGAACCACCACTTACCATCACGAGAGAAAACTAATGGTGCTCGAGGAGCGGCTGGATGCAAGAGAGAAGTGATGAAAGAGCTTGGGCAAGGGGGTTATCACGGACAATGTTGGAGAGAAGAGCGCCAACCTTTGAGCATATCATGTTGATTCTGTCAAGTTGGGACGGTTCAATGACATCCAAGGCAAGTTGTATCAATCACTTCCTGCGATCATGCGAAAATTTGACGATACCATGGCCAATCGATAACAGCTCGTAGTAGTAATACAACATGCTGGCAGTGCCCCCAACCAGACAGAATCCAAACAGCGTGTCTTCTTTCCCTCAAGTCATATTTCCCGTCAACATCTCTGAGCCACGAGCAAAGCATCTGCCACGCAAGGACAAACGCTACGCCAATTTCGTCACTCGCAATTTCAACCAGAATATTTCTTCACACGTCGTCTGACCGGCGAAGCGTGCTTGCATGGCGTCAATAATCGTTTGCCAACCTATGACTTGGAAATTCGCCAATTCACATCAACTTTGCTCCCCTCTGCGGCGGCGCATTTGACAACGCCCTTGACCCCCAGCACGGTCCCCGCCGAGTAATCCCGAAGACTGGTGCCCAGCAGCGTCTTTAGGTCCTTGTCGCCAATGGTGAAGGGGCCCTTGGACGGATCTCGAGGCTGGAATCCGAGGGTGCAGTCCTTTGTTTGCAGAACGGGAGTAAAACCAGTGGCATCCACGCTGCCGAGGTCAAAGGTCCCATTGTGCGAAGTCCAAGAGCTGTAGAGGCTGGCGCACTCCCGCCAATTCGCGGCATCGATGCTCGGCGATCTCTGAAAAGTCGGAGCGTCGCATGTAGACACCGTGTCGCCGGATGGGTGCCACGAGATGCCGGTCGAGTTCGCAACGACGGAGACCGTCGGCAACGCCCGGCCCAGGTTCGCGAACCCGAGTGCAGCCGCCACGGCACAGAAGAGCCCGGGCATCATCTTGTCGAGCCGGCTGTATGAGAGGATGAAATGATCAAACTATATCAGGAGTAGGAAACGGGCTTGTGTTTTCGTGTGTGCGACGTGGTCTAGGAGCTTCGTGCTACCGCGCGGTGGACGGGACGATCTGAGTTTGTTGATGCAGTATGTAATTCCTCAGGAACAAGATACAAGATATAGGAGATGACGCAGGATATTTTGTTGTGTTTGTTCAGCCTGGTTCATCACATGCAAAGCCAAAGCACGGTCCACCGGGAGAAGATTGGCGAATTTGGCGGTTTCGTCGAGCACGGTCGTTCCTGCTTATTTCATTCGCACTCACAACTTGCGGAGAGATGGGCGGTTTCCTGCAACTTGGTTGGCTGTTGCTGTTGCTGTTCAACGCGACGATGACCAACGCGGGTTCCTGGCTTCAGGGGTTGCAGTTGCAGTTGCAGTTGCAGTTGGCAACCACAGAACAATGAGCTCTCTTGGAAAGTTGTGAGCGCAAACAGCTCTTGCAAGACGGCAAAGGTCAACGCTGATGCAGAAGGATTCAAGATTCAAGGGCAAGAGGGAGAATTCTCCATGCAACAAGCTACAAGCTACAAGCTACAAGCTACAAATTCCTCGGCAGACGAGACTCTCCAGAACTAGCCAGGCAAGGGAGTTCGCTAGTGGCCGATGGTTGGCAAATAACGCAATCCACATTCCGTTCTATGTAGCCGTTGTTTTACGCACCAGGCCTGCTGATACACGCCGTGTTTGACCCGCCCGTGAGCCGTGACCCGCGAGCCGTGAGCAGTTGGTTGTCATTGACATTTGACGCCGATGCTGGTTGTCCTTGCACCCAGACTCTGTCAGTCAAGACTCGACTAGGGGTCCCCGGAGCCCAGCCCCAGTTTGCCCCAAGTTTGTTGGTTTCGCGATGGCATGACGGCATGGAGGAGAGACTTTCCTGGCTGAGACAACATCGACGACAGAGCATGCCTGCGCCGGACACGTGTTCTGGTGGGCGAGACAACACGAGAAGCTGAGGGCGCGTAATATCAATCCGACGGTTGGTGCTGAAGCAGCTTGGGAATGCTGGCCATGTGGCGCCTGAAGTGGTTGTGCTTGGTTTCGCTGGGTCGGCGATGGCTGACATGAGAACTTCGTCATGATGGATGGAGCTGGGAGGGAGGGGAGGTTGAACAGCAAAGAATGAGAGCCAGACAAAGATATACGGCGTGCCAACCCAGCAGACGCATTCACATATTATTCTATCCAACTAGAAACCCCGGAGTGCAAGTTTGCAGACTCATCGGTCCGAACCTAAACTTGATGATGGAAGCAGACGACAATCACACCACCGGCACCCGCACCATCAGAAAGCTCGTAGGGCGACTCCGGGGCAGCAGTGTCGGCACTCCGACGACTCCCCCGCGAGACGACAACATTGCATCGTCGTCGTCGTCGTCATCACTGCGGACGTCTTCGTTTCCAATCGGCACACCCCGAGCATCTCAGTCACCAGATTCCCAGGGCACATCCTCCTCCTCCTCCACGAGGAACCAAAGGCAAAGGGGCAGACATGGCTCCCAAGCCAAGGACGCCCAGTCCTGTCTAGACTTGTGGAACGCAGCATACGATGCTCTTCAAGACGACCCCGGCTACTCAGGGCTGGTTGTTGCGTACGAAAACATCATATCACAAGAGCTGCCACACCACATGAAAATGGGAGGCCTGCATTCTTCATTCCGCGGCAAGCCAGCAGACGAACGCCAAGGCCTCTTGCAAGAGATCACGGCAGCAGGGCTCGAGAAGCGCCGAGCCTCCAGCACAAGCCAGGCGGATGACCTGGCCAAGAAAGTTCTGGATTCGGCGAGAGACCAGACCGAACTCGTTGCATCCGAGTACAACGCGGCGTTTGTTGCGTGGACAGGCTTCTGCACGCTGACTCCGGTGAGTGCCCCCGAGGCTTTTTTTTTTTTTTCCCCTAGACGCGAGCGAAACAAGCAAGGGACGGGACTCGCGTCATGCTGACATGGTCTGCGTGCGTCTCTCTCTTCTCTCCCAGCTTCTTCTCGACGCGATAGTCCGGCGGCAAAGTTTCCGGAACGGCCTCGTTCACGTGGTCGGCCGCATACCGTGGTACACGCAGGCTGCACAGCTCCAGGTTGCCGGGTCCTGGGAGGACCATGACAAGTTCCGCCAGCACCAAAGTGCTACAAGAGACATGCTCGTGAGGCTCAACGGAAGGGTTCTGGAATTCGAGATGAACTGCGTGTGCGCAGCAGCGAGCGCGTGGAACGCAGGCGCGAGGAATGTGGTTGGATGGAACACGATGGACCAGCTGGTGGACAGCATCATCAAGCTCGAGGAGCAGGTCATTGAAATGGTCGAGCAGAACTGCACGGAAAGGGTCAGGAACACGCTTTTGATGCAGTACCGGGACATGGATATTCCCTCGTCGAGCGTCGAGCGTCGAGCGGAGGAGCGGTGTAGCAACCATCGAGTGTAGAGGATGAGGGCTTATGAGGTGAAGGATATTAGTTATGAATGGTCGTCTGGCGAATCCACACATGTTTCCGTCGCAGCGCGCGTAGTTTTGTATTCATCCGACAGGTATTCAGGTTCAGGTTCACACCGAGAATTAATGACCGCCTGCTTACCACTCAGCATCGTCTTCTTTCAGCACCAACTAAATCCAGTGCGGCGATGGGGGCAAAAAAAAAAAAAAACCATCTCGTTTTCATCGTCTTTCCTACAACACAACCAACGCGCCTGACTCGATATAGTTCCACCCCAACCCAACTGCCTCCCGACGACTTCACAACTCTCTTCATCTACCAACTCGTCGGCACCCCAACAAACCTCCGCCACAAATGGCAACCAACACAACTGACCGACCCGATGGCAACCCCACCCCAGACCAGCCTCTCTCAGACGACGACTTCAAAATCTACAACCGCATGGCAGACCGCATGGAACAATTCGTTCGCCCCCCCCCCCTTTCTTCTCGTCGCAATCCCAACAACCCCCCAGCTAACCAGTCATCTCCCTATTCTTCTTTAAAAATAAAACCAGCACAACTACTTCCGCCAATCCTGGACCCTCCTGCACACCGCAGCCACCACCTCCCGCCGCCCGCAGAGCCTCTCCCCAAAGCAGTTCCTCTCCCAAGCCATCTCCTTCGCCGAACACCTCAACGCGCACCACTCGATTGAGGAAGCGCACATCTTCCCGCTGCTCGCGACGCGCATGCCCGAGTTCCATCCCAAGAGGGGGCCCCTCGTGAAGCAGCATGGCCGGATCCACGAGGGCCTGGACGCGTTTGAGGACTACGTGAGGAGGTGTCATCGTGGGGACGAGCATCTTGAAATGGCCACGCTAAAGGACAAGATGGATTCGTGGGGCGCCGTGCTGTGGGAGCACCTGGATGAGGAGGTGCGCATGTTGGGCGCCGAGAGGATGAGAAGGGTTTGGAGCAGGGAGGAGATGATGAGGATGCCCATGTGAGATTGTTGGCGTGGCGGGCTCGTTCTTTCTTTTCTTTGTGTGTGCTATACTCTGTGGTTATCTACGGACAGGTTACGCGTGTTTTTGGGATGAGGTTCATGCAAGGGTTTCAATTTTATATGAATCCAATGGGGGGTTTCTTTCTCTTTTTCAACGTCTCTTTTTCAACGCGCGATTCTGTGCCGTGTGCCAGAAAAGGATGGTTCAGTAGAAGAAAAACCATAGTTCGTACACGCACCCTGGATCTGACAAGGCAGACAACTCGAGACCAAGTCACATTACGCCGTGCCCTTCCACAAATCCGCCATGGCACCCACGGCCGGGTAGAAGCCCAGCAGCGAGATGGCAATGTCTGGCAAGAAGCCGCCAGTTGCAGAGCCCCAGTGAAGCGTCAACGGCGCCCACGACAGGTTTCGGCAGAAGCTCTTGTTCCAGTTCTCGGCCCACGCGGCATCCTTGGCCGCCAACCCGCCGCCCTGCTTGCGGCTTCGCTCGACCAGCAAGCGAGCGCCCTCCATGGCCACGTACAGACCCCATGCGCGCACGCTCAGCAATCCCAGCCGGCCTTGGGTGGCGGGTGCGAGCGGCAGCACCTTTTTGCTCGACAGGAAGGCCGCGTTCTCGGCAGCCTGGAAGACGATGAGCGACGTGATTTGCGCGTAGGCGACGAGCGTGTCAAACGTGGTTTCGGCCGCGTCCTCCCCGTCCTCCCCGTCCTCCTGCTTCTGCTTCTGCTGCTCGGCCTTGGCCGCCACGGACTTGAGGACCAGCCTCTTGGCCGCAAAGTACAGCCCGAGCAGACCCCAGAGGCGCGCCACTGTCCGGGTTTCGCTGATGACGGCCGACAGCGCCTTCAAGCGTCCTCCGATCTGGAGGGCCACGGCCGCCAGTGAAGGCTGCGGCGTCGTCGAGGCCATGACAACCGTCGTCGCAGGCGGGAGCTTGTACGCCAGAGCAACCAGCCGACGGGCAGATTGCCTAATGGCGGCGCCCCCGACGCCCTCGAGAATCGAGCCGGCCAGGCGGGTGGCATAGCAGACGAAGAGGAGGACCGTCTCGGCCCCCGTCCGCGTCTGCATGCATTTGGCGAGGTGCGCGAGGAAGGCATCGATGCGGGAAGGACCTGTCGCGAGGACGGCCAGAATGGGCGCTTTCTTGTTCTTGCTCGTGTTCTCGTTCGGGGGCCGGGGTGACGAGGGCCGTGGTGACGAGGGCGGCAGCGCGGAATCGACACTCGTGTCGGCCTCGGCCGAGGGGGACTTTTCGGCAGCACTCATAATGTCTCTTTTTGTTCTGGTTTGTAAAAGGGCTGTAGGAACCGTGATCGGTGTTGGCGTCGATTTTTGATTTTTTTTTCGTCGACGTGAAACGTTCTGATGCTGCCTGCTGCCGGAGCTTTTATTCTTCCGGGAGGAGCTCTGATCTGATTGTTCACGAAGCGCTTGAGGTAGAAGAAACGACAAGGCAGTCAAGAAGCAGTCAAGAAACAGATGCGATGTGCCAAGTCTGGTGGGTGCCTCGGCATGTCATTTCTGGTCTCTTGAGCACCTACAGCACCCACGGATCCACGGCTGGCCCCTGCGTCCGTCTTTCGTCTCCCGTCACCATCTCGACAAGTCACATCCTCGATAACTACATTACTACGGACATAGACTCGCCGAGTCCCGCAGAAGTCACTGGCCACCATGTCCATATATAATCATTTTATATTCTCCCAATCTCATCCCAGACCCTTCTTCATAGCAACCTTGTACCTAAGAACAAGGTGAGAGGACAGGCTACAGCTCATCACACCCCTCCCATCACGATTCTTTCATCATGCGAATTGTCCCAATTCGATGCATGACATTCGTTCCATCCATCGGGCCCCATTCCGTCTCATGCGTGACACGTATGATCCCCCCCCCCCCCTAAAAAAAAAAAAGTAAAAATACGAGAGCCACAAACAGTTTGATTCTTTCTTTCTTCCCAAATGCCATAGGCTGCGCGGAGTTTGTGCGCCTACGCCCAAATACCAAGTTCATCATTTTGGTAAAATCTTTTCAGATGCTCTCCATTATCAACAGCTTTCCCCACCAAAATGCCTTGCGGATTTCTTAACCCCGTACGGCAGCGCCCAAAGCACCGCCGGTGAACTGAGTTCCACCGGCTTGCCTCTGGGGGTTTCCGCCTGTGCGAGCACCTCCTCGACCACCTCCTCGGCCGCCTCCACGTCCACCACGTCCACGGCCTCCTTGTCGCTCGAAAGCGTTGGACGTGCCTTGGGTGCGCTGTTCGAGCGTTCGCTCGTTGGTCTCGATGAGAGCACTGGCTTTGTCGGAAAGGGTCAAGGCCAAGGATTGCAGTCGACTCAATTCAACACCCTTGCGGAAGATGACGTTGTTGGTGACCTGGTCGAGAGAAGCGGCCAGCTCTTCGTGGCTGATCATCTTGCTGACAATGGCCGCCGTCTTGGCACTCTCCAGCTCAAACATGGAGCTGAGTGTTTCGAGAGCCAATGTGTCATAGAAAGGGGCGTAGGTAAACAGGTATGTACGGAGCCCTTCCTCTTGGATCTGCTTGGAAAGCATGTCCTTGATGTCCTCGGCATTGGGCATCAATTCCCAAATCTTGATGCTGTGGATGAAAGTGGTCGACTTCTTCCACTCGCCGGCGGCAAGAGCCTTGGACGCCTGCATGACGTGGTCTCTTGTGTTCTCTGGGGGTCCAGTGAATATTTGTCTCTCGTGGTACTCGAGCATACGTCTATAGGTCTTGCTGATGACACGCTTCCTGACATCAGGAGACGATCCGGTCTGGGCCAGCAGAGGAATCTCGAGAAGCATGCTGCAGGTCAGATATACGCACTCCAAAAGCTCCAGGTTGATGTGCATGTGGAAGGGCAGCTGACGCTGCTTCTCCAAGCGCTCCTGCTCGGGGGTTACTTGGCTGTATCTTTGCATCATAACACCCTGAGCCAACAGTTCCTTTTGACGGCCAGAGCCACAGATGTCCTGGAGGGTGTTCTGAGCATCGTAAATGAGACCCTTGCGGAACGCACACAAGCCAACCTGGACAAGGGTTCGGTTGTAGAGGATCTGAGACTGCACGTCGAAATTGGGTATAGTGTCTTGCAGGTGGGACATGAGCATCATGTCACGAGCCTTGTAGTACTCCCCGTGAAGAGCAAGGAAGTAAACCTGGGACAACATGGCACGGGCACGAATAATGCCGTCGCTGTTGTTGAACAGGTAGTTGCAGAGGATGTTGACCAGATCGTTAGCATCTTCACATTTGGCGCGAGGGGTGATGACGGAGTCAACTTTGTCACCGGCAGCCTTTGCGCAATTCTCCTCAAAGGTCTTGACGACTTGTGCGGGCTATATATCTGATTAGCATACATCTTTGCCCGTGGAATTTTGTTAATTGACCAGGGGTCTGTTTCTACCTTGAAGTAGACGTGTTCAAGACGTCGCATGACAATACGGTTGACGCTCTCTTGAGAGATCTCCAGGGACTCATCCGTTAGGAGGTCCTCGTAGTACAACTGACCGCGGAAGATGATGTTGTACAAAGAGCCCTCGTCTTGAAGACGCTCGATGTACTCAGAAGTATGGGGGTCAATGCTCTGCAGGGAGCGCACCAGCTCATCATCCAGTCTTTCGACATATGAGACCACGCTGCCAGCAACTTTGATATACTTCTCGCCAGGCTGAAGACTAGGAGGTTTCTCATCATCATCCCACTCCTCGACGTTCTCAACAACCACGTATTGATCCCGATTCTTGTCGAGAACGGTCAACAGAGTAGACAATTCTTTCTCAGCAGCCTTCCAATGTTCCAGGGGCATGACGTTGGAGGTGCCGGCACTGAGATCAAAACGAGCAGATACGATGGCAAGCAAAACACGAATTTGCTGGTAGGGAGTGTTCGCAATTTCGCCAAGCTTTTCCATCACCTTGATCTGCTCAAGACGATCCGTGTTCTTCTTGCCACGAGACTCCATGATACCGCGCAAGTGCTTCAAAATGCTCTCAGGAGTATATTGAAGAGTGCGACCACCCTTTCCAACAGTAGCAAAGCCATCATCAGCAAGTTCCTCAGCTGTGGCAAGGTCGTCTTCGATTCGAACGACCTTCTTAGGCTTGGCAACTGGCTCCGGCTCCTCATCCTCAGACTCCATGAAGCCATCCTTGTCTGCTTTGTACGCATCTATTTCGGTCTGGTACTCTTTGCTTGACTTCTTGATTTTTTGCTTGACAGCGTTGAGGCCACGTGCTTGGGTGGCATTCATTTTCTTGGGGGTGACCTTTTGCTTGGCCAAGGCTTCGTTCATGAAATCCTCCAACTCGGCAATGATTCGGATATAAGTCTTGGGGGTCCTGCGGCCGTCGTGCATGCGACTGACCTGTCGACTGAGTTTGTCGAATTCTGGAACACGGGATACTTGTTAGCAACGACCCTCGCACATGCTCGACGATGATAATAAAAAGGCACTCCTTTACTCAGTGCCTTTCCAACACAACAATTTCACCACGTACCAGCTGAGATCAAAGTCCAGTCGCCGTTCTTCTGTCCGTTCTCTATCTGCCTAATCGAGGCGTCAAGTTCGTCAAGACGCTTGTCCTTTGCACTCTTGACCTTGGCTCGGACATCTTCCTCCTCACTATCACTGTCTGACGCGGCGTCCCTCAAGAAACGGTTGGCACCACCGGCCTCGTCATCGCTGGAAGAATCGTCGCTAGCATCAGAGTCATCCATGTCGTCGAAGTCGTCGGAGTCATCCTGGGCCACGCCCTGCTGCTGCTTCTGCTGCTGCTCCTCGTCGGAGTAAAGCTCCTCCTCGTCAGAGGAGCTGTCGCTGGAGCTGTCCTCTCCACCACGGAAAAATCGAGACATGGTGGGCGAATATTTCTCTTGACGCTATTCCTCGGTCGAATACGTGTCACCTCGACGGGTTCGAGGGGGAAGATATAGACTTGTCGCGAGGTTGCGATGCGCGGGGTCAGGAATCGAGTCTGGCTCGTGAGGGTCGAAAATTGATGATTTTTGGTGGGAGGTGGGGCGCTCAACTTGGGGCTTAGCGAAAGGAGTCACAGCCAAAGGAGCAGCTGCACAGGCGCAGGCGCTGTAGCCCCTCCTCCCCTGACTCAAAAAGGTGCGGCCCACCACGATTTTGTGTGCGATTATGTCAGCTGGTCGGTCTCTGTGTTTTTCCATCCGACTTGGTAGTTCACTGACTGTCTTGTTATGTCGAGCCATTCTTAATCCAGCTACGTACCAACAACGGGTCGGCTGATGGCGGGAGACGGGTGACTGGCACCACTTGATTTCTCAGCAACTACGGATTACCAGCTCGACTTTCCAACAACATCTCTGCCAGCGACCATCCTGAGACCGATCATCTGCTGTCGCAAAACTATCACCATGGCCAGTCTGGGCTGTGCGAAAGGCGCATCGGCCGCCAGGTCGTTCATACGCATCGCAAAGCGCGGCTGCGCAACAGCTGCCACTCAATCATCTGCCCCTCTTGAGTTCTTGCTCCCGCGAGCCATTACCAAGACGAATGCCCATACTGCATTTTCTCTTCACTCGTCGAGCCATCATCTTACCACATGCTACTCAATACGGAAACTCGCAATCAGCTATTCCGGGCAAAAACCACAAAGAAGAACCTTCGCAATCACAGCGAGTCGACGAGCCACGACGTGCGTTTTGAATCCGCAGACCGATGAAGATGGTAACGAAATGATGCTGGAGATAACGCCTAGGGCAGCAAAGGTACACACTCATGCTATGGAATGTGCATCAGGGGCAATGAGCTAACTCATTACCTGGCAGCGACTGTCAGAAATCATGAAGAAGGACAATAATCCGAATCTGGCGCTTCGCATACAAGTCGAAAGTGGCGGCTGCCATGGATTTCAATACCTCATGGGCCTCGTGACGATCCCTGCCAAAGATACAGCAGAGTGGTCAGCTGTTGTAAACGATGACGATCTTCCAGTTCTGCCCGGATGGCGAAGAGTCTAGTTCACCTCCCCCGATGAACGCTAAAATCATCTTAGATGAGCCGTCCTTGGATTTGCTCAAAGGCAGCAAAGTAGACTTCACTAAGGAGTTGATTGGATCTCAGTTTAAGATTGTGGACAATCCGTACGCAACGAGCAGCTGTGGATGTGGTACAAGCTTTGATATCAAGATGTAACGCGGCTTGCTATACCGTCTGAGACGCATGATTATGGAATGCAGATCTTTGAAAGTGTAAAGCATTGGGCGACAAAGGAAGGTGGACAAACATAGCGTAGCTCCACTCATACACTTATCAATTCCCGTCCATCATCACGTTGGGAGGCGCTGTCCCTTGCCGCTGGTGCATCAGGTGCTTGGAGTGCATGCGGTTCAGCGTGCTGTACAATCATGCTGTGTCACGAATGGAGAAATCACGATTGGCATGTGGAACTGGTCTGTGTCATTCTTCCAGGATATCAATTACATGCAAGCTTGTCATGTACAGAACGCCGAGCAACCATGCCATAAAAAAAATTCATCTTTTCCCATTCCAAACCCCAGTCCATTTGTGGAGGATTCGTCGAATCTTTACTTGACTAATCTAGTTCATCTGGCGAACGAGAGCGTTGATGTGCTCCTCACGGTTGCCAAGATCACCACCCTCGATGAAGTGCTTGAACTTGCGAGGACGGAAGCCACCAGTGGGGTTGGAGAGCTTGAAGGGCCACAGGAAGTTGGAGGCCTGCTTGAAGTTGGGGCCGACGGTGTAGATCTCGTGAACGAGATCCTCCATGCAGACAATGCCGTACTTGCCGAGAGACTCCTCAATGATAGAGTTGTCAGTCAGGGCAGTGCGCTGCTTGTTGACCTTGCCGTAACCGCGCTTGTAGACGAGTTCCTTGACAGTCTTCAAGTTGGGGTAACCGTAGGCAACCCAGGGCTCGACAATCTTCAACATTTCGGTGATGGCCTTGGTGGCCTTGATGAACACACCGTTGTTGATCTGGAGAAGACGAAGGAGCTGGAGAGTCTTGCGGGGCTTGGGAGGCATCTTGTTGATACCCTTGATACGGACGACGAAGATCAACTTGGACTCAGCGGGGATGTAGGCAGAGTCGTTCTCCTTGGCGACGCGGTGAAGGCGGACCTTCTCACGCTCAGCATCACGGTACTCCTTGACGTACTTCTCAGCACGCTTGAAGATGACGCCGCGCTTTTCCTTGTTGGCCTTTTGAAAGAGAGAAAGTCAGTGAAATTCAGACGAATTCAATGCGTCAAATGGTGATTTTAATCGGCTTGTATCAGACCCGAAAGAAGGTATAAAAATCAACAGCATCGACTATGTCTAGTTGATGGATATGTTGTACATCATAATGCCAGTAAATTCCAAAGACAATATACGTACAGCTTTTCTCTTCTTGATAGCATCAGTGCGCTCAGCGCGAGCCTTCTCCTGAGACTTGCGCTTCTTGAGAAGGGTCTCAGGGACCAAGATCTGGTCGTTGGTCGGAACGGTACTGCCAAGTGAGTTAGATTAGTACGAGGTCCGGCATACTCCAAGGTATGAACAAGAGCGCCGGTGCGAGAACTGTAGCTGAAGCGCGACATTCTCCGCTTTGGCTGACTCGAATTTGAATTTAATCGGTGAGCATCGCGAGGTAGGGAACTCGGCAAAAAAAATTCTTCACCATTGAGATTCCTGGCTGCGAGCACTCATCCAACAACCACCCCGAGCATTAAGCTTAGGAGAAAACAGTCGCAAGAACGTTTTGGTCCGAGGTGTATTCCAACCTACTACCAGAACTATCCGTTCATTCGAGCAACAATGAAATTGAGAGCGAAGAAATTGGCATTAATTCTTCATCTCCAACACCTCGTTCATCATCTCTCAGTTCGCAAGCTAATGTTCCAAGCCTGAGCAACAGAGGGAGATGTCCAAGAGAGATCGAGCTGACGGAATCTTCGATCTCACCGTTCCCCGTGGGGAGATGAGAACAAGATTTCCTGTCCAGCGAGAGGACCACGAACAATCTGCAAGAGAACACGAAACCGGGACTGATGTCCATGATCGAAGCGTTCAAGGAGGATTAACATACGTGGCACCCATTGTTGCGACTGGCTGTTGGACGGGAGTCGGTTAGTATTGGCGTGGATGGGGAGAGAAGAAAGGGACGAAGCCAAATATCGGTAGGTTTTTTTTTTCCACCTCCTCTGTCTCTCTGGGTGGGACGGTTCGGCACAAAAGTGGGCTTCTTTTCCACCTAATTTCAGCTAGGGTAGGGTTTTGGAGCACAAAATCTTTACATTTTCTGCCATGATCCACCGCCTCCAGCTTCCCGCCCGCCAATCCACACCAACATGGCGCCTTATCGCGACAATTGCGTAAAGAGCTGGTTCTTCATTTCCAACTGCCAGTGTCGAGAAACCAGACGCACGATTCAAAATGCCTCCCAAGAAAACCGCCGCCGCCCCTAAGGAGAACATCTCTCTGGGCCCCTCCGTCCGTGATGGTACGTCTAATCATGCTCAGCCTTCCAAACCACTGTCAATTACAGACCATGGGAGGCGTCATTGCTACCTTGAATAACCAATGTTCTGACAATGATTTGCAGGCGAGCTTGTCTTTGGCGTTGCTCGTATCTTCGCCTCTTTCAACGATACCTTCGTTCACGTCACCGATCTCAGGTTCGTTTCACCGACATGGCAGAATTTCCTGGCATTTTTCAAATGGGGTTTATTTTTATGTCTGCGCGACGATGAACGAATTTCGCAAACTGACGTCCTGAATAGTGGTCGCGAGACCATCACCCGTGTCACTGGTGGTATGAAGGTCAAGGCTGACCGTGACGAATCCTCCCCTTACGCTGCCATGTTGGCTGCTCAGGACGTTGCTGCTCGATGCAAGGATCTGGGCATCAACGCCCTTCACATCAAGATCCGTGCCACTGGTGGTACGTTTTGCCCGAGTACCCCGCTATGCGCTTTTCAAGCAACAAAGGCGGAAGTCTAACATTTTCCCTCTCTCCAGGTAACGGTACCAAGACCCCTGGACCCGGTGCCCAGTCTGCTCTCCGTGCCCTCGCCCGTGCCGGCATGAAGATCGGCCGAATTGAGGACGTTACCCCCACTCCCTCCGACTCTACTCGCAGAAAGGGTGGTCGCCGTGGTCGTCGTCTCTGAGCGACGTCATGGCGATGGACTTGGCTTGGTTTGGACTGGAGTTTCGCTACCTGGTTTCTCTTTGGCGTTGAGAAAAACGAGGGGAACGGCCATAGTGCCTGGTCTCCATTCTACTGTGCTCTGTCACATCCGATTAGCGGGTGTTTAGGCGAGCTGCTAGGTAGACGGATATGATTTCGTCGCCCGAAGCAGGCCATGAACAGTATTCGAGTCCCATTATCAAACCCGTCGTCCGTGTAAATGTGTCGCTCAGTCTCGACACACGTATCCTGGAAACGTGTTATCCTCGTGCTTGGTCCTGCCAATCGTCTTACGCAAAACTTGTTTCTGATTTAACTATACCAATACTCCACGCTAATAATGAACAGCCCAGCAGAGAGATCCATTTCCATCGACACTTTCTCTCATTTGATTCTTGGTTTAAGTGTCCACATGCCTCGTCCTGCACCACCAGTCTTGTTTAGGACCGCAGTTCTATCCAAAGCAATCTTGAATTCATCACTTTGTTTTTTCCCAGGGCAGTAAGTGTTGAAATGATCAACCAGCATCTTGCTGGGAACCCGTCCCCCGTGCCTCTTTATAAACGCCTCGATCATGACCATAAAGTCCTTTGCTTTTAAATTTTTGTCAACTGTAGGCGTCCCAGAGCGAGAACTGCCTGCACTGCCAGCATCTAACCCTTGTCGATTTGCCAAGTTGCTCATGATGCCAGCGGAGCTTGGTCCTCCACGAGGTCTACTGCCGCCTGGACGTCCTCCCGACCCAACTTCTCCGGTCCATGTCACCGTTCCAATCGGGATATTGCGAGCCTCCTTGGCGGCGTGTTTGAGGTGAGCTGCTGCTTGGCGGGCTACCTGGTTCGCTTCTTGACGCAGAACGCTCATGTCGGCTTTGGCTTTATGAGCTCCATTTACAATCTGCTCATGATCGTAAGCGCTGTTGACCGACCGCGAAAATATACCCTCAAGCATGCGTCTCTCATCTTGAACAAATTCATCTTCCTGAAAATCCTCCATAGCTGTCACTACTTTCATCTTCTGCAGCTCTTGCGCCTCAATGTCTTCGTCATTTGCCCTCGCGCTGTCAACCGATGCCGACTTCTTGTCAGAAAGGTTGTTCTTGTCACCTTTTGAAGATATCTCTAATTCAGCGCCCTTGAATACATCACTCCGCTGGGCTGCTGCTGCGTTACCAGCATTGTAGGTGAACAAATCGTACAAGTCGGACAAGTCGTAAGAACTTCGCTGCTTCGGATCTTTGAGCACTTTGTTGGTCATAAACTGTTTGAAAATTTGTCGGTGATAGATCTTTTCTTCAATCGTGCCTTCTGTCATCAATCGATAAATTTTGACTGGCTTGTTCTGTCCCAATCTCCATGCCCTCTCACGAGCTTGCAAGTCGGTGGACGGATTCCAATCTGGATCAAAGATGATGATTCGATCAGCACCCGTCAAGTTCGTGCCCAAGCCACCAGTTCGAGTGGTCATAAGAAATACATGAATTGAGGGATCAGTATTGAATCTGTCGATCATCGGTTGTCTATGGTCAACTGGAGTTTCTCCGTCCATTCGGACGTAGCTAATTCCGCAGTCACGCATACATTTTTCGATAATGTTAAGCATGAGCTTTCCTTGTGAGAAAAGTAACGTCTTGTGACCGTTTGGTATCATCACTTTTTGCAGCAGGTCCTTGGTAAGTTGGAGTTTGGCTGAAAGTTTCGGGCTACCAAAATCGTACCCAGGCTTTCCACCTAAGCTCTTGTCCAGCAAATCTGGATGGTTGCAAATCTTGCGAAGGATATCAATTCCATAGAGCGATTGTCGTCTTCTGTTCAGTATCGCTGAAACCTCGTCAGAGCCTATGAATGTTTCATAAGCCTTCCGCTGGCCATCAGTCAATTTGCAAAACAAGACTTGCTCAGTCTTCTCAGGCAAGTCAGCTGCCACGTCGACCTTGAGACGCTGCAGAAGATATTCACTTATTGTCTCTTTGAGCGCCTCGGCACACTTTTCAGCGGTCATCACTTGAAGATTGGACGCATTTGCATATCCACCTTGTTGTATAGGGATTTCAAATTGCGCTCGAAAATTGACAAGTGTACCTAATCGCATGGGATAGATAAAGTCAAACAAAGACCATAGCTCAGTAAGATTGTTCTGCACAGGGGTGCCAGAGAGTATGACTCGATTAGGCGTATTCAGCTCTTTGCAAGACACTGTAATTTCGGCGTTGGGGTTCCGGATCTTGTGCCCTTCATCAAGCACGGCATAATCCCATTCTATGGGCAACAGCTCCTCGGCGTATGTTTGCAATCCGGTGTAAGTAGTCACAAGAACGTGACCCTTGTCCACAACCCCTTTGACTATCCTTCGCGCGGCACTATGTGACTTGTTGGCGACTGGCTGGTAGTGATCAAGGTCATAATCGTCCTCCAACCTAGGGTTCATCATACCACTACCAGATGAATGTAGAATGGATACCCTTAGAGGCGGCCACCAACGGTGAAATTCGCCGACCCACTGCCGGAGCAATGTAGCAGGTGCGACGACAATTACAGGTCGCTTCAACTTGTTGCTGTAATGCAATGCAGCAATGAAGGCAATGAGTTGAACGGTTTTACCCAGTCCCATCTCGTCGCCGATAATGCCTCCCACACCTTGCTTGTGCAACTCGGCGAGCCATTGCACTCCAGTTTTCTGGTATCCGAACAGTGACGGATGAATATCACCAGGCAACTTCAAATTGTCATCAATGGAATGGTCGGGATAGTCGGGTGATGGTTTCATCCACTCATCCTCGTCTTCGCTTTCTACTTGAGAATAGTCATGTCCGCCAGCTGCTGCCTGTCGTTTTGCTCGCCTTGCTCGCCTTCGTCTCGAAATCCAGTCGCTCAATCGTCGTTTATACAACGCCTCATTACCGTCATCCAGCTTGCTGAGATCGATGCCTTCAAATTGTTGACCCTTTGACTTTGCCTTGGCTTTACGACGTTCTTGGCGAATCAAGTCTTCCTCGTTTCCCTGCTGCCAGATCCTGGCGTCTTCGGAGTCTGATCCTGATGTTACGTTGGGCTCAAAGTCCGCAGACGGACTACGCTCTCGTCCTGTTCTCTGTTTCTTGCGTGGTCGTAGCGAAAACTCATTCTCCGCCACAGTTTTGGAAGCCTTGTCCTTCTTGTCGGCCACATCATCGGCAAATCCTGGTCGTCGTAAGAGTTGGTGAGAGGTTGGGCCTTGAACGTCTTGGTTGAATTGTTCCGCCGCAGCCTCTTCTTCTGCTTCCAAAATTGTGTCGGCGAGTTGTCCTTCTATGCCCTGCGGCCGAGACCCACCGATTTTGGCAAAAGGTGTGATCTTTCCAGTCCTGATGAGATAGTCGCGGTGGCTCTCACCTGGAAGCTTCTTCGACTTGGGTTGATCGGCGTCGTCCAAAGGGTCCTCTTCATGTCTCTTATTAATCCGTGCCTGGAAGTCGCTGATATCATTTGAGACTTGCGACAGTTCTTCTTCCAGGTTTGCGATTTCTTTCTGGACGTTCCGAGACTGATACGGATTACCTGCTACCCGCCCAAGCCTCTTTTGCTCCTTCTCAAGCTGTGATTGCAGTCTTTGTCTTGTGACATCTAATTTACTTATTCGATTTTGGTCCTTCTTGTCTTCGGCTTCCATGAGTGCCGCATTTGCTTGTATAGTAATATCTCGCTCTAAATCGTTTTGGTCTCTGACGGCGCCTGTGAGATTTCTGAGGGCATCTTCCTCGGTCATGCTTTTCGGGTCTGCTTCTGGCTTCCCGCTCTCTGTATCTTTTGCGACCGCTTCCTGGGCAGCCGTGACCACTTTTTCGACCAGGGATTCACGGTTTGTGCCAGAGGCAGAGGCACCGTGAGGCTGCCCTGGGTCAGAGTCCATGTTGAGAGCGTT
This sequence comes from Epichloe coenophiala, assembly GCA_018801565.1. Lineage (NCBI taxonomy): Eukaryota > Fungi > Ascomycota > Sordariomycetes > Hypocreales > Clavicipitaceae > Epichloe > Epichloe coenophiala. The sequence goes on along the minus strand of JAFEMN010000005.1, from coordinate 559,437 downwards.
CGCGACGATGGCAACTGGTGTCAAGCCGTAATAGATACGCAGATTTGCTGGCAATTGCCAAGAGTTCCCCCTTGTACTAGAAGCGTGGCGACAAAGTTGTTGATGCTTCGCGAGCTTTTGATTACCTCAGCCTCGGATTCATTGCTCTGTTGGTGTGAACGGATGTGAAGCGTATGTGAAGTGTTTACGTCACTGCCGCCAGATAACCAGCTGTATCTCTTGGACTTTGTGTGAGCAAACAAGAAGGATGATTTTTTTTCCCCGCCACAATTGGACTCAAAACTGCAGTCCAACCGTGAAAAACAGCGGGGGAGAACGCTTCGTCCCGAATACTGTTACTTTAGAGATGAGTCTAAGGGGAGTGATGCCTTGCACTTTCAATAACGTGAAGAAAGTGCAAGGGTGGCAAGGCGGAATCTGATTGGCTATAACTTTGTTTTATGGGGCGATTGACTCGATAATTTTACGCGCATTCCGTTATTGGATACCCTACGCTACAATGGAAAGTAAAATGATTTTGTTCGAAGATGTTGCTTTCTCTCTACCCTCTCAAGGATAAAAGTACATATATTAGAGTTTTGATTTATTTTAAAAGCTGAACAACTGTCGAAACGAAACATGCATATTCCAGCTTTGAAAGCAAAGGCCAATCTGTACAACACGTTGTGGGGAAACCGCCATTCGATTTTAAACATCTTGCGCGGGAGATGTTCTTTAAAAAACAAAGTCATAAACGAGGAATCCATCAAACTTCCCATCATTGCATCTGCCGAAGGCCTGCCACCACTCGTCTTCTGAAAATTCCTTGTTGGTGTATCCAAGTGAAAGACATGCTAGCACGAAAATGAGCGTTATGCCAATGTGTAGGCTTCAAATTCATTGAAGACTGAAACTTGAGGAAGTATAGCGGAGGCGTTGCTTTTATCATCTGCCAATTTCTTCTCCCAGAGATGGTGTGGTAGGGTTTTTGGTAGTTTGCGAGCCAGAGTTGACTGAGGGAAGCGAAGTGATACATGGTATACGATAGCATGATCTGAAGCGGCGGAAGTGCAGTGAAAAATGTCTATGACAGATAAACAAATTGCCATGTAAAATAACACTGTGAGTTCGGAAGGGCAGGGCGCTGAGTAATTGTCGAAATATATTTACTGGACAGTATGGGCAGATCTTGTCGAATGAAAGCATGACTGAAGTCATTTTGTATCTTTTGGCTCTTTGTTACTGAGGTAGGAGACTTCTGATGGTGATGAGAAAATGCACGTCTTTCACTCAACATTGTTGCTTCTTTATGTCGGTCAGGAAATTGTAGCAACAGAGTCGAGTCAACTGGGCCGACCTGTACTCAAGTCCGATGCAACAGTTCTAGCCTCCATTTGCGACAAAGAAATGTCCAAATATCGAATCCATTGCCATGGCATTCCTCGCGAACAGCGTCGCGAGTATCCTTTTGTCCAAAACTTGGTGGCAGAAGGCCGGGCCCACATTTGCCATGCAAGGGTGAATGAATGGAAGGAACGACATGACGGACAGAAAGCGTGAACAAAGAGCAGTGAGTAAACTCACTGAATCAGTGAATTTTCTGATTTGTGAATTTCTTGATGGATGGCGGCCAAAATGAAGATGTGGCCACCCCCACATGTGGAACGGACCTAAAAAGGGCCGGTTGGTTGCCTTTTCATTATGCGACCCGACCAGGCAGGGCAGGGCAGGGCAGGTGTGCTTGTGCTTGTGCTTGTGCATAGCTGCTTGCTCTGCTGGCTGCACTGCCGAGACAACGCGCCGCTACGCCGCGCCCATCAATTCGCACATCGCATCACCACATCGCATCACCACATCGCATCACCACATCGCATCACCACATCGCATCACCACATCGCATCACCACATCGCATCACCACATCGCATCACCACATCGCATCACCACATCGCATCACCACATCGCATCACCACATCGCATCACCACATCGCATCGCCACATCACCACATAACCGTGTCACCTCCGCCGGCGAAGCTCATGCGACGTGCGCCCTCGACATGCACATCATAAAGCCCTCGTGGCTGAGCCACAGCGGCGAGCAAAAGGATTTCGAGGTCTACAGCTGCCACATTTCTCCTGATGGTCAACGCCTAGCCACGGCCGGCGGCGATGGACATGTTCGGGTCTGGTCTACCGATGCTATATATCATGCAAAAGATGCGAGCTACACGAAGCCGCGCCAGCTTTGTCACATGAGCCATCATCTGGGAACAATTCATTCCGTGCGATTCTCACCAAACGGACGATACCTAGCTAGCGGAGCCGACGACAAGCTCATCTGCGTCTATCATCTTGACGAAAGTGCGCCGGCCGTCACCTTTGGCAATAACGATCCACCACCTGCAGAGAATTGGAAGACATACAAGCGACTTATCGGCCACGAAAACGATGTACAAGATTTGGCATGGTCTCCAGATTCGTCCCTGTTAGTATCCGTTGGATTGGACTCCAAGGTCGTAGTCTGGTCTGGCCACACCTTTGAGAGATTGAAGGCGATCCCGGCGCATCAGAGTCATGTCAAAGGCATTACATTCGATCCCGCGAACAAGTTCTTTGCCACTGCAAGCGACGATCGAACCATCAAGATTTTCCGTTATACCCCTCCAGCCCCCAACGCAACCCAACACGACATGGTCAACAATTTTGTGCTTGAAACGACCATCAGCTCACCGTTCAAGAGCTCGCCCCTGACCACATACTTTCGAAGATGTTCTTGGTCACCCGACGGAAATCACATTGCTGCCGCTAACGCCGTGAATGGCCCTGTTAGTTCCGTGGCCATCATTGAGCGAACGCGATGGGATAGCGAGATCAACCTGATCGGACACGAAGCGCCGACCGAAGTTTGCATGTTCTCTCCGCGATTATTTCATACAGTCAAACCGGATGATGGCGCCGCGACCAGTGGAGATGCTGGTCAGTTGGTAACGGTCATCGCCTCTGCTGGACAAGACAAGACATTGAGTATCTGGAATACCAACACTTCACGTCCGGTGGTTATCCTTCAAGACCTCAGCGGCAAGTCCATTTCTGACCTGTCCTGGACTCCCGATGGACAGACCATTTTCGCCGCAAGCTTGGATGGCGGTATCGTTGTTGTCAAATTCGATGAAGGAGAATTGGGATGGGTCGCGCAACCCGAGGAAAACGTCAAGGCACTTCAAAAGTACGGCGCCTCACGCAAAGGCATGGGCATACCGGAAGATGTGGATGGCTTGTTGCTAGAAACACACAGCAAGGCAGGCGAATCGAGAGCAGTCGAGTCGAGGATGGGAGCGCTGATGGGGGACCTGCCATCGGACACACCCAAGGAGTCCACACCAGCGCTAAACGGGACCAAATCTGATAAACCCGCAGCGACTAATGGGGATACTGATGCAGCCGAAGAGCCTGAAGTGGAAACCGAGGACAAGTATGCAGAACGTGTCAAGGAACTGAAGTCTCGGGTTACGATTGGGAAGGATGGCAAGAAAAGGGTGGCACCTCTCCTGGTTTCATCATCAGGAACTGGTCAATCATCCCTGCCGCAAACTCAACTAGTTGGGTCTACTGCTGCAAAACCGACGCAAAACGACGTGCCACAAACAATGCTAGATCTGAGCAAGCCTTTCGACGGGCTACCCAAGGGAGGTATTGCTTCTATGCTACTTGGCAACAAGAGGCGATCCGTTGCCGCGGAAGCTGACGAAGAAGATGCACCAACGGCTAAACGCGTGGCAACTGGTCCTACGCAAATCGTCACGAACCGCGGCGACGGTGTTGAGCCCGCTGCCCTAGTTTCAACGCAGAATGGAGTAGTTCCGACTCCTGAGTTTCTGCGACCAGCTGTCCTAAACCCATCTATATCCTTTTCACAAGTTAGACTTGCGGTGCCTCGCATAAGGTCCCATATTCTCCGAGCAATGTACAAAGGCGTGTTGCAAAACGATGGCTCCCCCGAAGAGGCGTCGAAAGCACCCGAAAACGTCATCATGGAAGCTAAAAATGATGCAAACCCTCGCGACCCTTCTCATGTCTTAGTCACCAAGAGAGGTGAGTTGCTGTGGCAGGAGTTCTTACCCCGAGCTGTCATCTTAGTGACTGCGAATAAGAACTTCTGGGCAGCAGCTTGTGAAGACGGGTCAGTTCATGTCTGGACTCCTGCTGGCAGACGATTGCTTAATCCGATAATCCTTGAATCACAGCCTGTCATCCTGGAGTGCAGGGAGTATTGGCTATTGTGCATTACAGCAGTTGGATTGGCCCATGTTTGGGATCTGAAGACGCAATCCTCACCCCATCCACCGGTTTCATTGGGACCTATTCTCGATGTAGCTGTTACGTCCTTGAATCAACATTCCGCTACCCCAGGTCCGGGGGTTACATCTGTTCACCTCAATACAACCGGCCACATTGTGGTGACCCTAACAAACGGGGATGGCTTCTGCTATGCCCGGGATATGTACACTTGGCAAAGGCTCAGCGAAGCCTGGTGGGCAGTTGGATCACAATATTGGAACTCCAATGACTCATCGATCTCTGCCCTGCAATCCACAGCTGTTGGACCAAACTCGGCAGAGAATAAAGAGAAGACCTCAGGCGTTACTGTGTCGTCGGGCATAATACCGTTTCTCGAACGCCACACTACAAACGAATTTCTCCTCAAAGGTCGTGCGTATGCTTTGCAGCGCATCATCAAAACAGTCATTCAACGGAAGGAAGCGGAAGATCTGGAAAGCAGTATCAGCATTGCACACCTGGAGAATCGTATAGCTGGTGCTTTGCAACTTGGAGCCAAAGAAGAGTTTCGCTTATATCTTTTCATGTATGCCAAGCGCTTGGGTGCAGAGGGTACCAGGCCGAAGGTGGAGGAACTATTGAACAGTCTCTTGGGTGGGATTTTGCAGGACAAGCAATCCGGCAATAAAGCTGGGCGAGGCTGGTACGGCACTGATGATGAGATTTGTGGCTGGGATCGCAAAGAGCTTCTCAAAGGTGTCGTTCTAATTCTGGGTAAGTTTGGAATGCTTGCCCCCCCCTCCCCCTTCTCTCTTATTTGACGAATCATTCTGTCGAATATCAGAGCTGACAGATTGTAGGCAAATATCGCGAGTTACAACGCTTAACATCACAGTACGCAAGAGTACTCGACTTCGGCTTGGAAGACGGATCAGTCGACATTGATACAATGGACGTGGAGGCATGATTGGGCTGACATGTTTTCACACATGTTCATCCAAGGTTCCCCAAATGGTCCTCATCAAACCGCCACCTTCTTGTAAATTGAAGCCCTTTGAAAGCAGGAAAAACCATGATTGGAGTAAAGTTTTTTTTTTCTCCCACTGGTCCATTGCGGATAGTGGGTTTGGGGCAAGGTCGAGGCGTTTCGTGTGTAATTTTCAATATAGCGATTGGGGTTATTTGTTTGACTGAGCGAGATCCTATGCTCAAGTACTTACTATGGATTTGTATACTACTATTTGTAAGTATCAGCACAATGAATGCTGTGCGGAATCCGATGGCTTTATTCAACTTGATATATGACAAGGACGGAGATGCTCTTGGCGCTCGTCTCTGACCAAACAACAATTACGCAGATGAGGAGAGCAAACGTCTCAGCATTAAATTGCTTGTCTCATTGTCTTCGATGCTAATATTTGGCATCATGCGCCGAGTGGCAGGAAAATTCGATGCCAGTATACCAGTCCCGATCTCTGAGAAGTCAAAGTTGAGCAAGAAAGGCCAGTGAATCAGGGTTCTCCGTCAAGTGGCAAGTCAAACAGCTGCCACGCATGGGGCAGGATGCCCTCGCAACTGCCTGCCAGGTGCATATTAAAACCAGATTGTGTATATTTCATCCTTTTCCGACGCGGGGTATTTTTGTTTCGCTTTCCTGCATTCTTCTCCCAATCACTTTTTTCTTCTCCAACCTCGATCGTCCACTCCAATAACGCTACTCGCAGAAAGCTACCTGGGAGGCGACCTTCTCCTCAACTTCCCTCCGATCACTCCTTTTCACCTCTTGCGGACTCCTCCACCTTCTTTGTGTCTTCTTAGAATCGCTACACAGGGGCGCCGAGACCTGTCATAGCAACAATTCATCTCTGACCCAGCATGACGGGGCCGAGGCGATGCCAAGACCTGTTGCCCAACTTCTCACAGCTTGCAAAATGGTCATGGTTAGCGCTTCTCATGACCTTTCCCTCGCCTGTTGAGGGACATTCTGTCAGCTCTGCATCTATTCTTGATTCCACTCCAAGGGCAGCCCTCGTCACACTGGCCCATGAAGATGACCTAGAACCTTTGTTGTCATCAATGTCTCAATTGGAAGATTCCTTCAACAATAGATACAAGTATGACTGGATTTTCTTCGGTATTGATGTACTGAGCGACAAATTTCGGCAATTGACCTCCAATGCTACCACCGCAACTTGTATCTACGAGGTTGCCCGCCAAAGCGACGTCGAGCCACGACGGTTCAATAACATTTGTCACAGTGAAACTGAGTCAACACAAACTTTCCCACATACACCTTCTTCGACCAGAGGCGACTTATTTGAGCCCCTGCAAAGCATTCGTCAGATACAACGATGGAACAATGGGCCGTTTGCCAGAGAGAAGAGACTCCAGACATATGATTGGGTTTGGAGAATCGAGCCTGGAGTAAGACTTTGCTTTCTTCAAGTTCTCCATAACATGCAGCGCAATGAGGCTGACTGATTCTTTCAAATAGGCCCAGTTTACTCACAATGTTGAGTTCGACGTTTTTCAATTCATGCGAGATCACAACATCGCTTATGGTTCGAACAGGGCCAGTCTAGGCCCTATTCACCTGACCTCTCTCTCTCAAGACGTCAAACGGTTTTTGGAGAAGCACCCTGATTTGTTGCACGCAGAAGCGGATGTGTCTTGGCTCCTAGACTCCTCTGACTCTCGACATAGAAGCGAACCCAATTCGTACGACTACCTTAAAAGATCATCCCCGGCCCCTGCGAGCTCCCATTACGACGTATTTACAAGGGACTAGTGGTCCCCAAGCTTGAGTGCCCGAAATGCCAAGGAAGACGCCGCAAGTTCTCCAGCGGAGGCATTTTCGTCGTGGTTGCGAACTTTTGGTGCTTCTAGCGATGCACCCAAATTTGAGATTGGCTCGCTCGGCTTCTTTCGAAGCTACAGTCACCAGGCATTACTGGAGCATTTTGACGAAATAAGTAGCCACCACGATGAGGGATTACGTGATATGCTGGTGCCAACAATCAGTGCGAGTATGTTCTTACCGCAAAAGAGCGTCTGGAATTTCCGTCAAAAAGATCGAAGTCTGCCACACCCACCTGATTCAACACCTGAGCCAAAGCTTAAGCTGTGGCATCTGATGAGAAAGGCAATGCGAAACGACTCTCGGTTGAAGCCGACAAGATATAGATTGTCGTCTTTCAGGAACGACTTTGACGTTTTGAAAGAGCGATTCGCGATCTGGGACATGATAGCAGAGGATTTTGATAGACAAGACGCTATACCGGGTCTTCGGTCAGGAAACACGGTGATTGATGAGCGCAACTTCGCACTTGGATGACATCGGCTGAAAATGGTTCCGAAACGATGAAGGGTATCACGACTCAATTTTACAAGGACTGGTCTTGCATGCAAATATGGGTACATAGTAGTTTAGATTCTTTCTGGCGTTTTTCTTTCATTTTTGGTTTCGCAAATCTACCTTTTCCTGCTCGCTGCGTGTTGAAAACGATCTAGGTGTTAAGGAGTGATAGTTGTTGTCCGCACCCCTTAATGATATGCCCGGGCCATTGGGTCGACTTGACTGCACGCGATGATGAGATGGGGACTGGAGCTGGAGCGCCTCATGGACAGGGAGGGCGAATGGGCAGCCAATTATAAACGACCTGGACCTTTTATTTCCTGGACAAGCACCGTTATTGAGAAGACAGTGTCGAAGCAAGTTGACAGATGCATCCTGTCGCGCCATGACGGTGCTCTATGTATTGTGGTTGCGCTGCCACCAGTTTTCTGCCACGCCAGGTCCCGGTTGCGGTTCACCAGGTTCACCACGCGTCATTCATCAGATCGGTCATTTCCAAAAAAGCACGGATCTGATGCACGGTCGTTGATCGATGGGGGGCCCGTCCCTAGTGCCCCAAGTGCCCCATCATCCCGTTGAAATCAGGTTCATTCCCTTCGCTTCGGCACTTCCCTACCATTCTCGCTGCCCGAATCGATGCGGTGCGCCGGTGACCAATTGAGTGAGACGGTTCGAAAAGCAAAGCGTGTGCTTCAAATTTCCGTGTCAGCAGATGCAGATACCACCCTCCCCTCCTCCTCTTCGCGGTTCGGATACCGGATACCGGATCCCCAAATCCCAAAGCCCTAAACTCTACTTTCCCGGCTGGCTGCAACGCCAAAACGCACCTCACCTCCCTTGACGACTTGTCTCATCAATCGTTTCCGATTTCTTTGGCCTCGCGATCCACATCTTTCCCCCTTTCTCCCGCTGCGCGCCTCGCCGCTCCTTTAATTCATTCTCACAGGCAAGCACCTAGCGGCCTGCTGTGACCCTCGTCGCGACCCTCGTCGCGCTTCTTGCCGAGTTGCAATTCGCACAGTCAGGCAAATTGGTCGTCGCTTCTTTGGCGTGAATATCGTCTCCCACCGAGAGTCAGCCGTCATGGTGATTCTTGAGACTGCTGCCTCCAGGACGGCTGGCACCGCTGGAAAGCGTGGCAGCCAAGGGAGTGGGCTGGTCAAAAATCTATCTCTGGTCTTTGTATGTGCTTCGTGTTCTGGCCATGTGTTGGAGTCGGCACGCGACTTGCGGGCTGGGAAAGCTGTCGGTCATGCCTTGACTAACAATTCGATTTGTATAGTTGACCTTTCAAAATTCAGCGTTAATACTGGTAGGTTTGAGTCGACATCTTTCACGAGCTCGCCCTTGCTGCTCACCAAAAAAAGAAAAAAGAGAGAGGAGAACAAGGAGAAGAAGAGGACAAGATATTAATGGTGCCAGGTGATGCACTACTCGAGAGTTATGCCCCCCGATGGCGACCATCGATACTTTACATCCACGGCCGTTTTCCTCAACGAAGTGATCAAATTCGCCGTTTCACTTACTTTGGCAATGTACGAGACGTCAAAGACCCTCGCTCCAAGCACACCTGCTACGGTTCTCTTCGAACAGATTTACAATGGCGTGTTCTCAAGCGATGGCTGGTTATTAGCCGGGCCAGCTGCTCTCTATACCCTGCAGAACTTGTTACAATATGTCGCCGTGGGCAATCTTGACCCAGTTCATTTCCAAGTTCTGTACCAAGTCAAGGTACTGCTGCCTGCAATGACCTAGAGGCCAGATATCTCTTGCTTTGAGGTGCAATGCTGACTCAAGTGTTAGATCCTCACGACAGCCGTGTTCAGCGTTTTGCTGTTGCGTCGACAATTGGGTTTCAAGGGCTGGGTCTCACTTATCATTCTCACCTTCGGCGTCTGCGTCGTTTCCTTGCCTTTTTCCGAGAAAGCTGCCGATTCTTTCCTCCTCCATGGGGTCCCAGACCACTTTTTCCCACGATCGAAGCACGAGTTGGGCCAGACTGTTGCTGGTGCAGCGATACCCGAGCCGGCACCGCATCTGAGCAAGAGATCTGCTACATACGAAGGCATTGCCAAGGATCTACCCCCTGCCGACCCTATTATGGTATACTCCGTGGGCGTCTCGGCTGTCCTGATCTCTGCCATTGTGTCGGGCCTTGCAGGCGTATACTTTGAAAAGCTGCTCAAAGAGAGCTCCACGAATGCCAGTCTCTGGATGCGCAACGTCCAGCTCAGCTTCTACTCTCTCATCGCCGCCTTTCTAGGTGGCTGTGTGTACCAGGATGGGGCTGGCATTAGGGAACACGGATTTTTTGAAGGGTACAATGCAGTTGTTTGGGCGGCCATATTGCTCCAAGCTGCCGGCGGCTTGTTGGCCAGCCTGGTGATCCGAGATGCCGACAACATCGTCAAGAATTTTGCGACGAGCATCAGCATCGTCATCAGTTTCATCTTTAGCGTGTGGATCTTTGACTTTACCGTCAACGTTACCGTGAGTTAGGGCTCTTCTCTTGAACTTGATTAAACACGAAAGGAGTACCTATTTTTATTACAGAAGGCTGACCTTGACGGACAGTTCCTGCTCGGCACATCACTTGTCCTTCTCGCGACATACATCTACAGTGTACCTGAACGCAAGACACATCGTCCGCCTCCCGTGCGCATTGTCAGCTTTGAAAAGCCTGCCATTGAGCAGACCATTACTCCGCTGCAAACGTCTCGCACAGTCGACGTTCGCCGGCTGAACTTGGATCCTTTTGACGACAAGAGCAGTGGCAAATCGACTAGTCGGCCGGGAAGCCCCATGTTGCCTCGTACAGCAAGTCGCACTCACATCCCTCCAGAGGGGTCTTAGATGAGCTTTGATGGGATTGCAGCGGACCTTTGTTTGGGACGGACAGGGCGCTAATCATCGCATATGGCTCCAAAATGAAACTTGATCTATTCGCCAAATGAAGTGGGGTTTGTAATAATTAGCTGTGCCGTGTGGCGTTTCGCGGAAGGCGCATGGCACCTGAGGTGCGGTGGTTTGTGCATTTTAAAGCAACGGTAGAACATAGGAAGGAACCGGCACGGGGTGCTTGGAAAAGCCTAGATGTAGACGAGATGGATAGCGATACCATATACAGCGCAGTGGCGATGGAGCACAAAGGATCTACCTTGTTCTCAGACACAGAATCAATCATGAATGCCAGATGGCTCACTCGGAAGACTCAATTGCGGATTCTATACAAGGATAAACACACTAACTAGCCCACCGGTGAGATTAGGCGAAGAGGAAACCGTCATCCATGCATGCCTTGAGAATCATTTACTAAATTCTACCGTGTCGGCACTGTCCGTGATGCTCAAGTGTGAGTATTGTCCTGCGGCAAACGGAAGAAGTGGATGGGCCGCACCGCAACACCATGACTTGCGTCTGAATATTTGATATCGGATCAGATGGAACCCATTTACACGATTATATGTGAGTTAGCGGTGGGCCACAAACTGCAGTTTAGAAATGCAGGGACCAGGGGGCTAGCGCGTCCCAGCCACCTACTTTTCATCCTCTAACACTGCGACAACTCCAGGCATCATTCATCTGTGTTAGCATCACAGAATATCAAGTCAATGCTCCCCAGGAACGCGGGCCATGAGGCTGTCAGAGCATCGGGACTGCATTTGATTCGGCCTCACATTCCAAAAACGGCCCATTGAGAACATCTTCCATCTCTCGCTCTGCGCCAGACTTGCCCGCCGTGTCACTGCACTATCACTTCTTATCCTCGCCAGGTGTCTGGGTAGAGCTGGCCTTAACAAGACAAACGCCGCCTTGATCCATCTGGCCAAGCAACACGGACGGCTTCACTTCACTTTTCCTTCAACTTCACCTTCGCTTATATCTGCTCACTTCACCTAACTCTCGACTGTCACTGTGAAATCACCAAGTGTATTGCTAGCGAACTGCGCTTCTTCTTTTTTTCAACAACCACCTTTGGATTTTTCCTCTTGCAACCATTACCATTCTTCTTCATTGACTTTGCGGCTTGTCTGCTTTTTCTTTACATTTCTGTTTGTACAATACCGCCACAGCAGATCCTGCCACTCGACAAACGGGAACCTCCTTCTTGCAACCCAAGAACAGACCTATGGTCACTTCGGTAAAGGGAATCTAGAAGTTTCTTACTACAGCGTTTTCGCCAAACATGACGACGTCTTCCTTGCGACGTCACCGCGGTGGTGGAGGAGGTCCTCTTGATCTGTCTATAAAGCAGGATCCAGATGCTTCTTACTCGAGCGGACAGAACTATCACGCCATGGAAGAGGACCAAAACGAGGAAGATATGAGATCTTCGGCGTCCAACTATGGGGGCTCGACTACTATACGCCCTGAGGACCATGCTGGCAGAAACGGAAGATCTGATGCTCGTAAGTGATCTGCTAATTGTCGTTCTCCAGAGGCACCATGTAATCTAACACACTGGTAGCACCGCCTAGTGAGCGCAGCATAGAACCAGGTCCTCTGTTTCGAGAAATCAGATCTCGGGCCCCAGTGAACGGCCAGCCTGCTGCAAGTCCAGTGCACAATCCCGATGAAAGCTTCTTCAACACCTCTTTCCAGGACATTGGAAAGAGGCTCAAGGCTTGTAATGATACACTCGGGGAACTACAGCAGCTAGGCGTCTCACACGATGTCCAACTGCCTGAGCTGGTCCTGGTAGGCGATCAGTCTGCGGGCAAGTCGAGCCTGATGTCTGGTTTGGCCAATCTTGATCTACCACGAAGCGAAGGCACCTGTACACGCTGCCCTCTCCATATTCGAGTTTCAAAAAACAGCGACTGGTCATGCCGCGTGTGGATTCGGAAGGCTTACTCCTACCAACCACCAACTGACCGCTCGATCAATGAAACTGACGTAACCGACGAGGACCCGTTCTTCCCTTGGCGCAAACAGCCTGTGACGGCTGTGCATGAGTTCAAGACCATGCATGACAAGAGTCAGATCGAGGAAGTGCTGCGATGGGCCCAGATTGCAATACTTAATGATGACAAGCACCACAGCTTGTTCATTCCAGGATCCGGAAGTATTGCCATCAATACACTCGTCACGGAGGCTGCCGAAACAACCATTGCGAAATTCTCACACAACATTGTGGCCCTGGAAATCAAGGGTCCAGATTTGCCAGACTTGTCTTTCTATGACATGCCGGGCATTTTCCAGAACCCCGCGGATGCCCGCGACGATTATTTGGTCAATGTGGTTCGCAACTTGTCTAGGGAATACATCCAGCACTCAACTGCTATCATCATCTGTGCGATGCCTATGAACAGTGATGCCGAAAACTCTTCCACGTTTGGCCTTACTCGCCGACTGGGAGCCTCCTCAAGGACGATTGGCGTACTAACAAAAGCAGATCTCTTACCTGAAGGTGGCAACCATGACCAGTGGCTTTCTATCATGAAGCGACAAACTCACACGACCGGCCTGGGCTACTTTATCACCTCTCGACCACAAGGCAAAGACTTGGACGAGTTGAAGCGTTGGGAAGAACTCGTGTTTGAAGAGCACTCAATTGGGAGTTGGCCACTTGCGTTTTACGAGTTTTCTGAGCGGTGTGGAGTAGAAAAACTCAAGTCCTTCCTGTCTGAACGCCTTGGAGAAGCATTTATCAGAAGGTGAGCAGTACAGTGTTTAATCTCCATGTCAAGTCCCTTGGCCCATGGAAATACTGACGAGCATGACATAGCCTGCCTCACATAAAACACAAAGTGAAACAGCATCTTGACAAGATTAAGAACCAGTTGTTAACGCTGCCAGAATTACCGGAGAATGTAGAGCTCGAGATTCAGACCGGGCTCATGACATTTGCGGACTCTTCGAGGTTCAAGTTGGACGAGTTTATGAGGCACTTCAACACCCTGCCGCATAACTTTCGCGATTGCCTCTTGGCAATCAAGCCAAAGTTTACCTTGAAGGACAAGTCCGACTTTCCGGTGTACGAGATATCCGACGATGAGTCAGACAATGCCTCTGTCACCACAAACCAGACGACGGCAACACCAACCGGGAAGCGTCGATCGACAGCAGCCACCACGACCCCTTCCAAGAGAGCTCGTGTAGACGCCTCAACGAATGGCGGGGCGCCGTCGGCAATCCACATCAAGCCCGAAGAACAGAATGGATGGCCTCCGAGAGGAGGCGTTGCTGGCCCCTCAAGACCCAAGAAGGTTATGCTACCAGACCCCTTCGCCGAGTTCACGGACGTGGGACGGGGGTTTCGCACGCTTCGTCAAGTCCGAGAGGAAATAGAAGCGAAGACAAAGGTAGGCATGCCAGATCGAACCTCGGATGAAGTATACGAGGACCTTGTCAAGGAGGCAGTCCGACCGTGGAAGGGGCCTATGGATATCTTTATCAGGCAAGCTATGCGGGAGTTGCTTGCGCAATTAGATGCCACGCTGAATAAGTCTCTGGAGAATCTCAAGAAGAGATTTATTTACAAAGAGGCTAAGAGGCACCTCCGGAGCTGCCTTGAAGACCACAGACGGGAAATAGAGCATGACCTTGTTCTTCTGTATGGCGACGAGACCCAGAGACTGTTAACATTTAACAAAGACGCATTCAAGCAGTACAAAGATGACGAGCTTTTGGAACTCACAAGATTTCGACACTACATGCGCCTGAAAGCTATCGGACCCGACCCTGGCAAATACGTTCCGGGTGACCAACTCTCCGAGGATAAACGAGCACAAGATACGAAGAAGAGAGAAGCAGAACTTGCCAAGCTTGGGCAAGACCAATTTGCGCGCGAAATCGAGGTCGTTGCATACGTTAGAGGCTATTACCGCCTTGCTGCCCTGCGCTTTGCTGATGCGGTGTCACAACGAGTCATATGCCGCATGATTCCCTCACTTCGGCGTCAGCTACCCTACTATCTGGAGGAAAAGCTGGGAATCCGTCGTCCTGACGCCACGAATGTTTATGTGAGATTAATGGAAGAGGATGACAAGACGGCCACGAGACGAGAAACGCTCAAGATCGAGAGGGAGAAGTTCGAGAAGGCTCTGGCTAGCATTGATGCACTGGAGACCGGATCTGCTGAGAGCAATTTGTCAATGTCAATGTCTGAGAGTATGACGGAGGCTACTACGCAGAGAGTAGAACAGCCAATGATTGTTGACAATGGCAACGCTCGCACCGAGGATGACGAGGTGTAGGATGTTTTCGATGTAAGAAATGTCTAGCTATTTGCGAGTGGAATATTCTTTTGCAAACAGGGCCAAGATTGGAAAAGAAAAAACCTTGCTATGAGTTGTTGAAAACGAGAAATTACGAAGACAAGATTGGCTGAGCAGGAAAGGGAAGAGGAATAACAATGTTGATAGTATGAAAGACCGACTGGATGAAGACATCTGGAGAAAGAAAAAGCAACCTATGGATATGGAAATTGCCCGCGATGGCCGAAAAGGGCAGAATTCTTGGCAGCTGAGTACCTGGTTCCTATCCATAGGCAACTCTGAAGGCAACGGACGGAAAATGTAGAGGCACGACTTGCTATTCTGTAAATTCGATTCATAGCTCTATCATCGAAGTAGCTCGCGAAAGTCATCATAGGACGGAGAGAATATAAGCGATACAGTAGCCCTTGTCTGTTGAAAGTTGTCAGGGAAAGCGGAGCTTTGCCTGCGTTTTGCGTTGTAGCAAGGCGAGTCAGTCCAATCGTCAAATCGTCGGTTGGCAAAGAAGAAACGGAAGCGGGCGGATACCGAAGCTTTCCCTGCGCCCATGATGCCGATAAATTCGGGCAGCCAAGCATCTTGTATCAAACCAGCTTTGTCGGCATCTGGTGGATCCCCGAGTCTCCTCAGTTCCTCGTAAACAAGGACAAACGAATCCGAGCAGGCTCTCGCAGTTCTCGCCAAGCACCATGGCGGACGCGACGAGAGCCAGTGCCGTGCGATCAAGGACACACATTCAAGCTGATCGCTCCCTGAGGAAAGCCGCTGCCATCTCCGGCGTGGTCATGATTCATCTGCTGGACCATCACCGGTGCCATCTACGAGAACTCTTGATATTTCCACACAGCCAACACCGCGGCGGCACGGCCTACACAAATACTTGGCTCTGGGTACGCCCGGATTGTCTTTGTCTGGCTCTTTCGCACCTTGTACGACATTGGTTTCTCTGGTCTGCTTGTCGCGTATTGTCTTGGATTTCTCCCTTTCCATCTCCGAGCCAAGGGCATGACCATCACGAACATTACCGTGCAGGCTGTTCTTGCTGTTGGAAAGTACGTCGGCCCCTTTTCTTTCACCATAGGATAACGACACGACCACGTTAACTCTGCATTGCCTTTAACTCGTCTCACTAGCCTACAAAATCACTGTCTAACATTTCTCACCAGTGAAACCAACAAGATTGCGTGGAGCAACCTCCCCAAACATGAGGTCTGGCCGTGGAGCGAATGCATCGACTATGAGCCAAGATGTGTATTATGAATTAAAGCTAAACAATAAGTAAAAAAAAAAAAATAGAACAAGAGTTTTAATAGACAGATAGTAGCCTATACAGTACATGCTTTCGCACAATTATTTCAAGTTGGTCAGTTTTCTCCTCACCCCCCCCCCCCGCCTTATATCGTAATCATATAATCACTTTCTACTTTGTACTTCAACGATTTGTTCTGAAGAATCAATGCTCCGGTGCTCTACCACTTCCGCATCGATATAGGGGCCCGTGGCTTCTTGCCCATGACCGCCTCGAAGCCTTTGGAGCCCGTGGGCTGCGCAGCGCCTGTACTGTTGCCTGGTGGGAGAGTGACGAGCACTATGTTGTAAGCAGTCGCGACGCTGGTGGTAGCATTGACGGAGGGGCATGGGATTTTCGATGAGCCAGTTGCAGCAGGAGGCAGGTACTGGTGGCCGCCGGCATGGCAAGACTTGCCGCTGTGCTTCTTCTTGCAAGATGTCTCGCCAGTGTAGATGTTTATAATGATAATTTCAATATTGTCACCGCCTCCGCCAGCGACTGTCTTGGTCAACGTGGAATAGTGATCAACGTTTTGCACAATCGTTTGGGTTTGCGGAGGAGCTGTAACGGCAGCCGCCTGCGCCGACGACGAGTCTGGCTTGATCGTAACAACGACAGTCTTAGGTCCCTCAGGCTGGGCAGCCGCAATATTGGCGGCAAGCGGAGGAGCAGGGCTCGCAGTGACGGTGACTGCACTCGGGGGCTGCTGCTGCTGCGTTTGCGAGGATGACCCTCCCTGCGTTACTGTAACTACTGAGACCATCTTGGCCGGCTGGTTTGCATTTACTGTCACCGTCTTGGGCCCCGAAGCTTCCTTGGGATCTTCAGGTAGAACCGTCTTGGTAACTGGCTCAGGCTGCGTATTTACGTTGACATCGGTGACAGTCTGAGGCGACTGAGGCTGCTGCTGTGGTGCTTGACTGTCCCCATTTATCACGGTGACGGTTTTTGGCCCAGCCTGCTGAGGAGGCTGCGGTTGTGGCGAAACGGTGACCACAATTTCATTGCCACCTGACGGTGCATTTGATGGAGTGTTGTTGGGCTGTGTGACGTAGACGGTGTGAGGCTCTGCAGTGACTGTCCGCTCAACAGTCACTGTATGCTTCGGGGATTCCTGTGCCTGACTGACATATACAGTCTGGGCAGGCTGTGTAACGGTAACAACACCGTCGCCGTGGTTCAGTTGTCCAGGTGCTGGGCAAGGACAGCATTCATTCGAGCTCTCGCGTGGTGAAAGTCGACCGAAGCGAGCTTGAGTCAAAGGCGCCAGCGCCAGCACGGTCCAGGGAAAAGCACGAAGCATGGCGACTGTGGTCAGTTGGCAGACTGGAAGCAAAAGGATAGAAGAAAGTCGGCTGTTGCTAGAGAACGAGGCAAACAGGAGTGACGGGGGGGGGATTGAGGCTCGGCTCAGAACGCTGCGCGATGGTCACTTGTAGGACAACGATGATGCTTTGTGATGCGATGTGGTGACTGATGATGGATCGTTGGATAAGAGCGACTTTGGCCTCCTTTTACCTTACCTCGAGTTACTTCTAGACCATCAAGCTGGCAAGAGCACGTCAATAGACTTTGACCCATGTATCAATCTTGCCACGATAAGTAACCCAGACAAGAATGCAATGTCAATCCAAAGGAGCTCGCAAGGCCCCTTCTCCATGAACGCCTGGACGTATAAAATGACAAGACGGAATTTTTCTGTTGGCACTCATCTTCAGCATCGGTTTCACATATGCGCGGAGGGATGACTATAGAGTAATATCGACACAATATAGATAAAGGAGGTCACCATGATGTTAGCCTGGCTTTGCCCTTCTAGCGGGGCCAAGGGCAGCTTTGATCAGGGATGAGTCAAATGACGCAAAACACTCGGGAAGTATCTGTATTCCATGCCTTTGAAGCTGAGAAAGGACCCGAGAATGCAGCAGACGTGATGAAAGGATCTGGACGCTTTGAAGATGATTCGTGTCGTATTTAGTACTGGTGTGGTGCTGTGAATGGTTGCTTATTAGACTTGTTTGGAGATTGATGGTTTGATAAAGTGGAAATGCACCGCGGGCCGTGATTTTCCCGGGTCATGCCGTTTGCAAGCACGACCCACATTGCTCAGAGTGGTGCGGTGCGCTTGCTTGGGAGCTCCATCCTCAAAGCATCACGTTAGTGACGAGCTCTACGAGATCACATAGACGCCGAGCATAATACCGGTGATGTGAGCGTGTATATCATGCTATAATAGAGCCTCTACGCGGCATCGAACCTCATACTTTCTGTCGTTTCTTAAAATGGGAATATGCCAATCGTGCCTCGGCCGGCGCGATAAGGACGTTTACGAAGAGGTAATCATCGCTTCTGGTTTGCCTTTCAACTATTGTTTGTCGTCGCTAATGATTCTTCAAGAGCGAGGAAAATCGCCTATTGTATGATGATGGCCATGGGATGCAGTATGGGAGCTTCAATGACCAGAGCATGGGTGGCGACTACACAGTCGAAGCTCAACGCGAGCACGAGGCGCTACAACGAGTAATCGCCAAAACGTCAAAGTTCGTGCATCTTTCGCAAGAGCGCAGTAACTTTATTGCTAACACGTGGATCAGTAACATGGTAGACGTGTTTGAAATCGGACCCCACGACGCCTCCGGCCTCGTCGGCACCTCCACCCCTTTCGCCTACGCTGGACAAGGTGCCAGAGTTGCTCGTTATCAGCATCTAGTATCCAAACTGAGCGCCGAGGATGACGATACTGCACATGGTATCAAGGTAGATTGGCTCACCGACGACGACGACAGCCTAGAAATACAGAGCAATCGATCGGCAAGCATCAAAACATTGGACGATGAAAACAGCGGTCCGCTCGTGGGTACGTTTGCCGATGCCGCCGCCGCAATGAAATGACGAATGCACGGCGACTAGCCAAAAAGAAAAATGACGAGTCCACGAGCTCATCGTCTGTACCATTAAGTTCCCATACACCTTCGGTTTTCACTACTTGGCATAACTGTAAAGAGGGCATGTCGTTAGGAAATATCATACCCACAGGCCATTGTTACGCATATTGGACGAGGTCAGAGCACTTGCCCAGCAGGCATTCAGTGATCCGAGAACGGCAGTTTGTACAAATGTCTTCCATGGTTCTCGAAAAAACAACAGCGAGTTCCCGAATTCTTGCTGTTATCGCCCGACTCTCCTCTTTTCTTTTCTAAAGCATCTGCCTCTTCCTCTTCCTTTTCGGTATACCCCCTCATCTTGTGTTTATCAACGCAGACTCTTTTTGAACTCTGTTTATTGGCAATGGCCTTGCCGGTAGAGAACGAGTCGACCTCATGGTACTTCCATTTGTTTAATATGATGCGCAAGGAGGAAACCTGTACAAAAGCAGTTCAAGATATGAATCAAGAGAAGAATGGATTGAACTCTCTATTTTTCTTTTTCCTCTTAAAACAAAGAAATATCTTCGTCAAGAGGCAGCTCATCAACACGATAAAAGATAGAGCACACCAGCCGATACTTTTATTGTTCGACAAGCAACACCCCAGCTCTCCCGGGAGCTGCGCAAATTCGAGTCGCGCGCCCGACGCTAAGTCGCAGGGATCCACGCGGACAACAAGACGGCAACCCAATTTTACTTTGCACGATATCCATTGAGCATCAAACACGTGCGCCGCTTGCTGGTGGAGTTTCGCTAGCCCTGGAAATCGATGTTCGAAAGCCACTGCCTGTCGAACTGAATTGACTATTGGCTTTCTCCGTTTTCGGCTCGTACCGCTTCTTTAGTTCCCAGGTCCCAGTGAGGGGCAGCAAGCAAGGATCCTGCCGCACTTCTCTCCAAGCCACCGGGACGACGCGCACAGTGATGAAAGACTGCTTCGACTCACCTGTTCTTGGGTATCCAAAGGGGTATCCAATATCTGTTCGTCGGCAATAGACCGGCCGGCGTAGGCCAGTGGTCACGTAATAAGTCGGTCATGGGTCATCGCTGCCGTGCTCACTTACGACAAGGCGTTGCGGACAAGGTTGCGGGCAACGTCGCCAAACTGCGCCCTCAAATTCCGGCAACGAACAGACTGTGGACCATCTCATGCCCTCTCTTGCGGAATAGCATTTAGCCATGGCAACCAACTGACTGACCCTGTCACAAGATGGATTTGTCCAAGCGCTCCACATCTCACGCAGCCAGCCCGCAGCAACGTCTCCATGCTTCACGCGTCACCTGGCCGTCACGGTACCTGAATCCGTCTACGCAAGCCTGCCGTTCACGGCCGCGGCTGCGTATTTCTGCATGATGATCGAGTTTGGAACCAGATTGGTGCTAGATCTTTCCAAATACCGACATGGCGGGACGTTGCGTACACCAGAAACTACGTATATCGTGCAAATTGCATGCCTGCACCCGTCGACGAACATCTTGGGTCCTGGATCACGTTAGCAAAGACCAAGCCGTACATAGGTAGGGTTCGAACTTCCGATAAGCGAGAACAAGGCACGCACGCACAACACATGCAAATTCGAATTGTGTTTGCTCCAAATCTCCCTGCCTACCTACTGAAGAAGAAGAGTGGATGGATGCTAGAAGCCTGTTTTTCGACTTGTTATAACCGACGTCCCCGAAAGCAGTGCTGCAAGCCGTCGTCTGCTTCCCGACGACCTGTCGACCCGTCGACCCGGAGCGAGCCACCGCTACTCTGCTATGCCACTCCCCATGCTTGTTTTTTCATCCTTGACACCCGAAAGATGTATCCCGAAGCTCAACTTTCAGTTGAACCTTTGCCACGGCCGGCCCACTCACGACCCTTTGTCTTTCTATGGGACAATTTGCCCATGCCGATGCCAATGCCGACCCCGACATCCGTAAAGAAGCTTTGGGGAATCTACCTGCAAGGTATTAAGATTAAGCACTTTGACTTATGAAGCGGACACTGCTCCGTGGTCGCCATTATATAGGTAATCTATTCACCGTTGAATAAGAGCGTTCTAAAAAATGCAGGCAACGTGAAACGGGCACACTGGTCATGAGAAAATGATAACGAAAATTTGACCGCCCAACGCCGTTGACGGGAAAAAAAAATGCAAGGAGAGCCCACTCAGTGCGCACACGAGCAAGACGCTGGTTCCGATCCACCGCGTTTCTGCCGTTTCCTCTTTCCTCCTTCTCTGACGCTGCAGAGCTTCCCACAATCTCATTTGCCGTCGAAGTGGAAGCAAAACGTCGCTGATGCAATGTTCCCAACAAAACGGGATAAGTGAGGTCGATTGCAACCTGTTCCGAGATCGGAGATGGCCTCTGGCTTGATCGTGTCCTCAAACCCTCTTGAAGTACACGTCCTTTATTCCTTGTCCCTCGTTCCTTCCGCTCGCATTCTTGTTCGGACCTGTCGGCTCCGTTCGAGTTCGGTAGCGCGGTTCGCTTCACATTGCACCATTCGTCGAACCATTGTGCCTTTTTTTCAGTATTCGGTTGCCCGCCCCCCCTCTCCTTCCCCCCATGTCCATGTCCATGATCCTGTCACTGCATACAGTCCAACCATTAGTCACAATTCCATTCTGCCCCCAATGCTTCTGGAAGGCGCCCCTCTCTCTGACGTCGTTTGACACCCAATTTGTCCATGTCCCCTCTCACGCTCCTGCCCTACAGCTTTGCTCCTTGCTCCTTCCTCGCTATTCCTCGCTATTCCAAACAGGACTGAGGGGTGGGAACATAGAGGAAGGAGGTAAAGACAGGGATGGGTGTGCGTATGGAAACATAGATGGGACGAGGACGGAAACGATGATGAGAATGAGAATGAGCATGAGCATGAGCATGAGCATGAGGACGAGGATGAGAACGAGGATGAGGACGAGGACGAGAACGAGGACGAGGATATGTCATACCTGGCCTAGCGACTGTAGTCTGTGTTCGTGCTCTTCGCGCATTCGGTAGATTTGCCCAGATACATCTTGCATCTCGCCGCAAGTACGTTCTATCGTGGCATTCCTGTTCCCCTCCCGCTGCCAGCGCTGTACATCCCGGTACATCTTGTCATAGCGACGCTGCTTCTTCTCCATGTCGTGGCACAGCTTACACACGTCCCTCTCTACCTTGGTCTCATACACCAGCTTGAGTCCACACGTCTCGCCCATTCGATATTCCTTGTTGCATTGCTGGCGGAAGTGTCCCCAGCGCCAATAACCGCAGCTCCAGCGTGTCTGTTCAAAGTAGCACATGGTCGAAGCATCGGCCAGCGGTACACAATGGGCCGAGGTGAGGGAGGAGAAAAAGCTGCAGAACCGGCAACCTTTCGTCAGCCAGCGAGCCTGCAAATGGAGACGCTACCCCAACGGTTTCCCGGCCTTCGAAGAGAACCAACGGCGACCATTTTGCCTCATCTCCTATCTAGCCTTGGGCGACGCTTAGTCCAAGGATTGCTGATTTTGGCCCCCCCCCCCGTCTTCTCCACTGTTGGAACAAAATTGCTAGAAAAACATCACTTACTTACCGAATTTTCTTCAGCCCCGTCAATGCAGGTTACGCGTCACACTGTCACTTGTATTCGGCCTACGGTAAGTGCGTGACGCAGAAATCCCCCGTCCTCTCGGTTTTGATGTCGAGTAGAATTGAGTCGAGCCGATACGATACGATACGATATGATGCGATGCGATTATAGCTGGTTCACGATTCTGTGGCTGGTCTTTGGTGCTTCCTCTTCCTGCCCCTCTTTGGGCCACCTCCGTGAGTCGGGTAATCGAGAACGACGTTGTATCAGACCAACGACCTTGATAGAGCTGTGCAGGCTAATCAACTGGGCTTGGTGAAAGGGGACACGCATGCTAACTTATACCCGTTCAATCACGGTTGTTGTCCCTTCCATCCTTCGCCCCGTCTTCCTTCCATGTCATGCTCTCTTTTACTTGACCACAGTGGGACTATTCCGTGAGCGACAAGTACATTCCACGCATGCCAGCCAACAACATCTTCACTGTCATGTTGCTTGCTTCCTGCGGGATAAAGAGGCTTTGATACGTGGATTGGGTATCCTTACCTTTTTGCCCCATACACTGCACCCATCGTAATGCACAGCATACACGCCCCCTCGCGACCCCCCTCCACAGGCACCTCTGGACACCCCCTGACGGCAAGCAGCGTGGCAAGTTTCTGGCTGAGATGCGGTGATTGGGGCGAGAACATCAAGCTCTATCACCATTTTACAGGACCCTGCTGCCACCAAGTGCTACCTTCCGGCGAGCCCAGACGAGCCCAGAACTCGCTCGCCTCCTCGAGTGCCTCGAGTTGCCCAATGCTCTGCGCCGGACAAGTCCATGTCTCTTCCCAAACGGCCCTGGTACTGAAAGAGTGGGCGGACTAACTTGAAGCTGCCAGCAGTTGTGAAAAAGACGCGCTGTCTACATGCCACGTTGATCGGGCCTCAATAGTAGGCCTCCAAGGTCAACGGGGGCGGAAGGAAGGCCTCTTCTCCCCTCCCCCACTGAAATGAGAAAAGAACACCGGGGTTATGCCCTCTTGGGGGGGGGGGGATTTAGGCCGCTTCCAGGAGAGCCGACTTCTGGTCCAAGTTCACATTAATAATAAAGTTGGGAAGGGGATCAACACCTGGTTCCACAGCCTCTCACGTCTTGCGGCAAGTTGACCATGGATGCTGTGGCACACATATCATGATTGGGCATTGACATTTTGCTCCTGATCTCATTCTAGTTGCAGAAGCACGCTTGTGGGTGTACTTATAATGAATGCATGGCCCGCCTCTGACCATGCCATTCTCAGTATTCCACGCGTTCTTTCCGCTGCAGGTTTTTCCACGGGCCTCTCTTCCCCTTCGGCCACAACAAATGGCGACCAGATCTGCGGCCGTGTGGGGGTTGGTGGTTCGTCCCAAGGACGGACGAGTGCTAGCAGCCAAGAAAGCACGAGCTCGTCGAGCACCAAGTTGAAATGCGAAGATCGGTGTAAACTGGGGTAATGGTTCGCTTGACCAGCCCCTGGACACACCTCGTGCCTGTTCGCGGTGTTGGTGCCGCTGCAGATTTCATGAATCCCAAATGGTCTGGCCAACCTGGGCACTCATCCCCTTGTTGCACAACTTCATCCCTCCCTAAACTTTCATTCTGTGCTGTGTTTCCTCCTCCGATCGACGACGATTTGCATGGGAGTTTTTCTTTTCTTTTCTTTTTTTTTTCTCCTTGTCCGAGTAAGGGGCGTAGAAGATCAATCTAAGCAGCTGTACACAGAACTAAGCCTCCGAAGTTGCCTTGATGAGGCTGAAAGCCTTGGTTTGTCAAGGTACCGTCAATTCATTCCCCCGCCTTGGACTTGTATCAAAGTGATGAGCCTAGCGACTTGGCTCACTCCTGAAGCTCTTTTCAGAATGTGCTGTTCTAGGTATGGGCATTTGGTTGCACCGGAACGGCGACGGCTGACGTGCATATTTGTCGGCAGTCAGTGCTGGTCACCACATATGTCACTGCTGCGGTACTTCTCGACAGGCCCGGTCTCCTTCACGACCCCTTCACGACCCCTTCACGACCCCTTCAGAGCCTTTCCGATACTAAAAACCCCAACCCTTTTTCCGGCGTAAGAAGATGGCTCGCAAAGCCGAGCCTCTCTCTACGGTGGTTTCTTTTGCACATTCGAGGAGTCAGCCTTACCAAGATATGAGCTAATCAAGGAGAGAGATGTCTGCTCCCAATGGCCAAGACGGGTGAGACGCAGGTGGAAATGCAGACGGAACAACTAACTGTTCTCGGTTCCCCATACATGCATGGTTCTCGCCTCACATGAATGTGCTGACCTTGGAAGACGCATGCCGTATGGTAGAGCACTGCTGGCCGACACCAATAAGAACTCTGACAAGGAATACGGGAACAGGGGAGAGAGTTTCAGACGGCCCTTGACTTTGGCCCAACGCCAAAGTTTCGCTCCAAGACTATTGAAAGAGATGGAGGAGGGGTGGGATAGCAAAGAAGCTAGGTCTTGTCAATGTGTCCGCGGCCCTTTGGAACGAGGCCAAGACGCAACAAGAGGAGGGGGAGAAAAAGGGATTGCCGCCGGCTACGAACTGCGCCGAAAAAGAGTGGGCACCCTTGAAAATTATGTGTCCTTCGTCACGACTTTCATCCTGTTGCCGTTTATACCTTGAATGGGTCATCCTTGCTGGGACATTCGCCGTTTGCATCCATCTGCTAGCTTATTCGGCCTGGTCGTTGCGGTGGAGAGAAGTGTAAGGCGACTCCACGGGCAAATCTACCGGAATGGACCGATAGGCACTCCTGTCTCAGACTGAATTAGCGGGTGTCCAAAGGATGTACAAGGCTTGGGGCCTGGCGTACGTATAGAATGGGGTCTGCAGTGTACACCACCACCGAGCGGCGAGGAGGCAACTGTGATTACAAAACCGCGGCACTCTGCAGCCAGGGGCAGATACGACGGCCCCCTCCTCTCACTGTGGAGGTGGAGAGACTTGGATCAGTAGGTTGAGGCTGAGGAAACAGTGAGTGGTTTGATTTGAATGGCCACCGCACAAGTGGTGTATCTGCCCTGGCCTGATGACAGGGCCTGCCCGGAAAAGAGCGAGTTCATACCCACACAAACGTCCCAGCTCGCGAGGAGAAACTGTCCATGCCTATTGTTTGGGACTGACCAAATAATACACACATTCACCGCTCAAATCGTCGAGTCAATACGTTGTGGGCAACGCCCGGTTTTTCTGTCGGATCATGAATGGCCATGAACATCTGGAAACATGGTCGTCTCGAAAAAAGGATCCAATGAAGACAATGGCTGTAGTCATAAGCGACCCTAAGATCTGGATATATTATTCAAGCAGTCGAAGACTGTCATTACCATTCCCCTGCCAGCGTCAGGTCGAGGGCCTCATTGTCACGGCATGCTGAGACAGGTCCTGGAAAAGGGCGACCAGCAGGTACAGAAAAAGTGCACAGTCCCAATCGCAAATCAACAACAGTCCCTCGGCTTTCTTTTTCGATATCCGGGTATTCTCCCGGACCAGAAAAACGACCTAATATGCCGATACTGGGATCATTGCGTAGGAGAGCTTTGCGCGCCTGTGTTCATGCCCGAGGAATCGGATACGCGACCGATAAAACGACAAAAATGCATTTTCGGGCCCGATGGATAGTCACTGATGAGTGTCGAGTCTTGACGCGAGAGGAAGGCAATACGTTATTACACACGGAGAATAAATGACAGAGACTGTACCAGCTGCCGGGCCACACTGCACAGAGAATCAGTCCAGCACCACCAGCACTACGCAGTACATATGCAAGCGCATGGGACGCCGTGCCATCATCATCATCATCAATGGCGTCGGCACATGTCGGAAATGGAAAGTCTCGAGGCCACAGCACCACGGCACCAGAGCACCAGAGCATCAGAGCACCAGAGCACCAGAGCACCGCAGCACTTGGCCGTGACATTTTAGTCACATTGCGACCCCCGGCGGGACTTGGAGGCTCTATCGGGCTGTCGAGACAGGGAGGGCGCACCCCGGCACACCCCCGGGGGGAGGGGATGGGGGGTCTCAGGGGTCGGGGTTGGGGATTGGAGACTGGAGATTGCGAAGACGTTGTTGGCCAGCGTCATGGCAGGTTGGGCCAAGTAAGACCAAGCCGCGCAAGCCAAGCGCTTCTCCAGCGGGCCGTTTCAGTCAAGGACGGAAATGACTGACCTGGTCTCCGCCGGCCCGTCCCGGACTAATCGAGATTATGGTAAGGATCAACAGCACTGGCTAAAAGCTAAAACGGTCTGGCTCAAAAGACCCGTTGACGTTGACGATTGCTTACGTCTACTCCGTAGACACAACCACGCCAGGACATGTGAGATAGTTCGGTGGCATCAACCAAGCACGGCTGCTTTCTCGTGGTACGCGGCATTTGGGCGCCGGCACTAGTAGGGTAGGCCGTCGCGGGTTGCACCAGACGACAATTTGGTCGCAATTCGCCGGTCATGTTGTTGATGAGCACACCACTTTGATCTTCTGCATTTGCCTGACCCTTGCCTGACCTGACCCCTGGATGAGACGCCGCATCGGACTCACTCCGGAAAGAGGCTATTACACCAATTACACCACACCATGATTGTACTCGCCAAAACCCAGCACGGATCTGTGCATGAGATAGATCTGAGCCTCCTCAGTGAGATGGACTTGGTGCAATGCAAAGAGCCACAACACTGGACACAAGGCAGATATCAGACCGCAACAGGAAGTACGAATGGCCAAGACTGGAGCGATACCATGGTCTTCGATCGAGGGTTTTTAACAATTCGTGGAGCTGTTGCAACCATCTCCAGCTATGCCAAACTATCGGAGAAAATGGACGACCTATGAACTGGGAGAGGGGGAGAAGGGGGCTCTTCTTCTTAATGCTCTCCTCTGTGAAGATCTTTACTGACAATAAAACCACACAAACGCGAGCTGATGAGAGCATCTTTAGGTGCGAACCATACTCTTTAGTCACCTCCACGCCTACACCCCTATCGCGCCCCCCAACTACCTTTTTTTATGCCCAAAAAAAGTATTAACAACGATGAATGTTTGTTAGGCAGCCCTCGAAAGCCAATGCAGGTGTATCTGGAAGCGTCGAAAGGAATGCGGCATCAAGCGTATGTGTTCCAGTGACGTATGTATAGTCATGGTTACGTCTGTCTTACTCTACCAAGCCATATGGCCCGAGCTGAAGCTCCGCGGTCATGACTTGATGTCAACGATTTCAGCAAAACCAAAAATGCTCGCTCATCATGATGAGACAATGGCATGATGCACTGTGGCGTCGCCCGACCATAATTTCAGGGGGGGGAGAGAGAGATCAAAGATGCAAGGACTGGCCGCAACTTCAAGCATTGGCTGCGGCGACGGGGAACATCCGAGAAGCGTGTCTCACCTACACCTCAGGGTTATACACCGTGGGAAGAAGAAGAAAAGGGTTGAGCCGTTGCCTGCTGTGTCATGACTTCTCTTTGTACGTCCGTACGGAGTAGTGAAACCATGTGGAAAGGATCGCTCGCTCCACTTTGCTTGGATGGAGCAGTCGTCATTCGGAAGTAGAAACGTCGACTACGGAGCACGAAGCTGCCAAATCCGTGCCCGCGGCAGAGAAAGGGGGAGGGGGGGGGGGGAACAAAGTCTGCGCGTGTGACATACGAAGAACCCTGGAAAGTTGCGAGTCAACCACATGATACCGAATGGCTTTTTTTTCTTAACATACGGAGAGGGGTCTGAAGATCAAGTCGACTTCAAGCCACCGGCCGCAACATTGTCGGGATGTCAGCATGGTCGAATCCTGGGCTAGGGCTAAGGCTGAGGCTCCAGTTCACCAATGGGCCCGAAAGGGACTCACGGTCACTGGAGAGGCCGCAGGACTCGGCGCATGTTTGCTGCCTCTACTCCGTACTCTGCATGGTAAAGCTTTATCCATTGTTTTGTATTAGTGCGGGTCAATCTTGCAGACCAAGGTCGACTAGGGAGTAGGTAGTAGTCGGTAGGTACTTGGGAGTTGCTTTACAACGGCGAGGGTCTGCTGACGTGACGCATACTTCAATCGTTCTCACTAAAAACGCAAAATGCCGAGAAGTCCTGCTCAATCACAGCCAAGTGGCCTTGTTGTCGAACCAGGAGCTGATGCCTGATGGTCGATGGCGTGTATGTACAGCACACTAGAGGTCGTCCGACAACACGAGGAAACTGGGGCGATGGACGTGTGAACATGTAGAGTCCGGGACTTGTGCCTGTGACATTGACATTGACAATGACCGCAACTCGCAGGCGACGACAAAGATGGCGGTCAGTGGGACACGGCGGCTGAAATTGGGATGGATGACGGAACAGATTGCTTCCCTTCATGGCAGCCGCCACGGCACACCTCCCATGATTTGCCGAGAGGCTGACGTTGACTGAGAAAGAGGAGGAACCAGACCGGACTCTGGACTCGGAGCCATGGCACTCGTCTCCTTGCGTTCGGCCTCGTTGTTTGTCCGTGAGCCCCCGCTGCCGACGAAGCGATCACGACTGCCACCCGCGGCGCTTCAGACACGACAAAGGGCTGCCCGGTGACTGGATGCAGCGTATGTGACTGGACTAAGCAAGCTTAGGAATGCGCGCAGGAATGTTTATATACATGTTTATATAATGCATATAACTTTAGCTTGTCCGAAGAGCTTTGGCTCTTTTTATAAAAGAGAAGCATGTGACCTCTTGTTTGTATAGTAAAAGAAGAGTTGGATAATGCCTTTTCATACATGTCAATCTAGAGCGTTGCTGTCTGGAGCTGTGTTTTCTTGCTTACTAGAGCTATACTTATTATGACCTTCGTGTAGGGTGGTTATAGTAAGTGAAGGCTAGATTCTCACGGAGTAGTTACTGCTAGTATGAGTGTGAGGCCCCGCTCCTAACACATACGTGCGCCCTAGGGTATGCTACGCCTAAGGCTAGGTTTATATAACACTAGCAAGCTACTAGCTATATATAACTTGTATAGAACATACTTGGGCTTAGTTAGCTTTAGTTAATATACAAGTGCTCTTATGTCACGATTTTAGTTAGGATTCAGGAATGAAGATGAACAGAAGGCGTAGGGAAAGCTTCGGTATCCGCCTAGGTCAACTTCCGTTTTTTTTTACTGACTTTTTGACTTTTTGACGAGTTAACTGACGATTCAACTGACTTTTTGACTAACGATTTGACTGATAAAATCTTCAGACGTTCGAGCTTTTCTATTCCCGCCGGAGGCCCTGCAGCGGGCCTCCTCGTTAGCCCCCAATTGCCCCCAAAAAGCAGTTAGGCGGTCAAGGGAGGCAGAAAAAGTTATCAAGTAGTCGCCGAAGAGTATTTCACATCTGACTAATTAGAAGAGATATTTCTATAGGATGGCCTTATGCTCTACACTCTTGCCTTTGTCTTGCACGCAAAACGCAGGCAAAGCTCCGCTTTCCCTGATTTTGTAAGGGAGGCTGAAACGAGGCAGGTCACGAGGGCAAGAACTGGGCCGTCGCGCTTTCCGTTTCAAGCCCGGCCAGCTTTCGCGACCACCTCAGGTTTTTTTTGTGTACACCTCGAGTGTTCGGTAGTCCCGTCAAAGACCTCCTCCAAAGAACATCGTGCCTTGAAGGGCCCAGATACATTTTGCCAGGCTATCATCGTCAACCCTCTTGCGGGGAAAGGCGTTGCTCGCTTCCTGCATCCTGCGGACTCGCCCAATTATCCTGGGGAAGCCGATGGTCTGGCGCTCCAGGCAGGCAGTCTGGACCGACCTGTCCGTTGAACCTTTGGCTCTTTTCGGCTCACATCGCTTGACAACAGAGAAAAGCTTAGCGCTCATGTCAAACCGACCATTTAGTCTTCCTGGAACTTGATAATATCGACCTCTCTCCGGACAAATTTTTTTTTTTTTGGAGGGGGGTCGGGCATACGGAGTACGTCAGCCTTCCAAACGGACCCCGAAGTCGCCGGATCGAAGCTGTTGCTGCTACAAGCTGTTCTCATCTCAAATCAGCCGCCCAGGATCTCTTCCGCTGTTGCCATATTTTTGCACGTTTATAGCGCGCCGGGCCTTATTAGTTACGCGTGCTACTAGAATGGGCCCTAGTCCATAAGGTGGCATATTCACCCATCTACTGCCGGGGTCTACGGAGTCCCGCGTGGACAACCCGTCTTTTGATCTCTGTTCTCGTCATCATGCATCCAGCGCGCCCTGCGACTCATCACATTGGCCAGCTCAAAAACCACTTCCAATTTGGCATAGCCTCGCTGCCGCGTTCTACAGCCTCGTCAGCGCATGAGGGTGTCCAAAAAGAGGAAGCCGTGGCCTCCTCGCCCCATTCCGTGGATGATGAGCTGGCTCGTCCTAAACAGTCAATATTACCAGTGGCCGCTGATTCCCAACCTTTCTCAACTGTTGATACTGACTCGCTTGAGATGGCGGTGACGGTGATGGCCAAAGAAGACTATCTGCTGCTCTGCTCTTTTGACGGGGATGACAAATCTTCCTACGGCCATGCTTGGAAGCCCACTGACGATCGAGTCAGGCATTCAAACGTGCTCGAACCTTCTCCGGGAAGTCCCGGTTCGCTAGAATGTCTCCCCAATGAGGTCTTGCTACACGTTCTTGGTTTTCTGGACGTGAGCGACTTATTAGCTACGTCAAGGGTAAGTTTGTCACGATTCGTCGTATATACCACGTCATGAGCTTTTCAGTGTTTCTCGTTCATTCTCTTTCGTCTCCTTCTATCGGGGGTCTGACGCGTTTCATTGTTCAATGGCTGTTTATGGCGCTGAATTTTCAACTCGCGTGGAAGAAGGCTGCTATTATCTTTTCCCAACGTTCATAATTTAGCGACGAGTACTTACAAATATAACAGGCGAACCATCTCCTTCGAGGACTCTCGCTTTCTCCCATTCTTCACCACTATCGACTTCAACGTACTCGCCATGTGCTACCCCCTTTGCTCTCGTCCCCGGCTCGTCCCACCGTAGCTGATCTGATAGCTCGCTCTATCTTTCTTACACATACTTCAGTAGTATCCCGCCGTCTGGCTTGGTCCTTAATCTCGATCCGTCTCTCAAGAAGACTTGCTTCTCGTCCACCTGTTGAAGTTCTCGTGGAACGATGCGTTCTGCCGAAAGAATGTGTTCCCGGCATGAGCTCCGTCCATGTTGCCCCAGGCTTGGTAGCGAAGCGCAGGGCAATTGAAAAGGAAAGGGTCAAAGATGGTCTGAGACGCTGGATTGCCGGCAAGTGGAAAGGCGAGGTGAGGGAGAGGGAGGAACAGCTGAGGCGATGGCATGAGAGTCGGGGAATTGGTCGTGTGTGGAGGCTGACCAAGTTTTGGGAGCGGGTTGGCCGCGGAGATGCGCTGCCTCTTGTCTAAGTAAGGCGAAAAAGGCGCTGAACACCGCCTCAAGTCAAGTTATTGCACGATCGGCCAGGCACGTACATGTGCATGATCGAGGCTCTCCGTCAGTCCAATAGATGGGTAGAAACTCTTTGATTTGCATTTTCCCGGTGATTGGGAAGGGTGGCCGCGCGGCCGGCTTTGTCTATCATCGATATATGTCGGACGATCACTTTCTTTCTTGTTTGTCCGCGATGCACTCAGGCAAGGACTCCAGAGTCCATGTCTGCACATGCTGCAAATATATTCGTCATAATATTGACGCATGGGATGGAGAAGTACACTTGTCGAACTGTTATACTTTTGAATCGCCATCAACAACGCCGAATGCCAAACCCTCATGTACAGGATATATCCAGCTCACGTATTTGTGTACACACACGCTATGCAAATAATGTACAGCCCGAACCAGAGCGAACACCCCCATCAATGCAACCACATCTTGGGGCTGTAGCCAATATCGCACACAGGCCCAAGATTAAGATGACTTCTTCTATCTGCCCCCCCCCCCTCCTTTCCAAGGAGCATGTATAAAAAAGAAAGGGGGGAAAAAAGTAGAAGCGTTCTCACCGCCGGAACCGAAACGAATCCCAATCATCCTCATCCTCATCGTCGTCGTCGTCGTCGTTGTCGACCACACCATTTGAAACCTCCAAAACCGGTGTCTGTACTCCATCGCGGCTTATGCTCTCGCTTCTCTTCTTCAGAAACGCCGCCCTCATCTCCTTTAATTTGTCAACTCGCTCTTCCAGCCCCTTCATCTGGTCGAATTCGTCTTCCAACGCCCTCTCCGCCTCTTCCTTTTCAGCTTCAATATCAATATCTACTTGTAGTTTTCGCTCCGCACTAGCCGCCTCTTCTGCTTCCTTGGCGGCGGCGGCTTCTTCATTGGTCATTGCTGGTGCGGAGATGACGGCACCTTGGTCGTAAGGGACCGTTGCAGCGGCAATGTCAGCTTCGAATGCGGCCCATTCTGATTCATCGACTGGTGCGGCAGCGGCAGAATCAGCCTTTGAAGTTGTCGAAGCTGCTCCCGTTGTGGTGGTCGCTGGCGCACGAGGTGCTACGGGCGTAGACGGTCCGTTCTGCGATTGTGCGCCGAAATATCCTCCCGATGAGGACGTCGACCCGCCGTCTCTATAGGCAGGCGTGGCAGGCCGCGAGGGGATCTGCAGCTCGACGCCCTGCGAGGGCGTGGACAACGTGCGCGTCAGACCAGGTGGTGTCCTTGTGCTTTCCTTGCTGTTGTTGCTGCCAGCACTGGGAATCTGATCGAGCGTGAGGGTCTCGCTCTTCCCGTCACCGTCGTTCAGTGGCAAGCCTGCGAGAGTCATGAGATCAGATTTGCTTCGTTTCCTGCGCACCGCATCCCTCATCTCCACGTCCTCTAGCGTATCTGCCGAATCAAGCTTCCTCTTGGCGACTCTCCCATTGCTGGTTTCGTCCAGTGGAAGCGAGGATTCTACACTACTGACTTTACGCTGCTGCTGCTTCTGCTGCTGAAGGTGTCCCTTGTGAGACTGACTGAGAAGATGCGTGTCCCATAGCGACTCGGCCTTGAGCTGTTCTCGACACAAAGAGCATAATAATTTGCCGGCGTCCGAGTATGCGGCATGGGGGTGACTGATGCGCCGAGCTGCTCGCTGCTGGCGCAGGAGGGAGCGCACATCTGATGACATGGCTTTTTTTGGTTTCCCCTCGTGGATCGAGAATTGAGAATTGGGAGCTTGGACATGGGATGGTTCGAGCCTCAATGCTTTGGGATGGGACGACCGGGGAAGAATTACGGCCAAGTGGCCATTGAACACTGTGCGTGATGCGCCCCTCGGCCGTTGGGAGAGGGGGGGAGGGCTCCACAGCCAGGAGAATCGAGCTGGTAAATGAGAAGTTGTCCGGAGTGGAAGTGATGTGCAGCTGATGTCACCTGATATTGCCCGTCAGGTATATGTGGGTAGATTAGTCAGCGCGGACAAACTCTAGAGCGCATACCATCCGGGTATGTGCTGCGCCTCTGATTCCACGGGCGCATAAAATCCTCCTTCTTCAATCAATCGTCTGGTTTACTGAATAAACGTCCCATCCCTATAACATCTGTGTCACCCCTCGTGTGCTAGATAGAGCTGAGGACTTGAGTAGGTCCCGGTTGTCGTCTGTCTTGTTGGAGTGGGGGGTGGATTACGTAATCAGAGGGTGTTTTATTCTGATGGGGTTCACGATAGCTATGCAGATACCTACGTAGTACGTCCGTACGAAGTAAGTAGATATTAACTCAGGGAATACTCCGCGCGCAGTAGAAGCACTAGTTGTCCCCTGATAATTTTGTGACGCCGGGTGGTATCCGACAGCCTCTCACTTCCGTCGCGAGCACTCGGCACATTCCCAAGAGGAAAGGGCAGTCAGAAGCACCACCGGCTCAACCACCCTCTCTTGTGCGAGTTCACCATGGCCGAGCAAGAGGCGCACTCGCTTGCCTCAACGTTCCCTAACCCCCCTTCCTTTTGGAAGGACTTTACGCCCGACCGAGTTGCACGTATAGAAGAACTGCGCAACTCGTTCGCCGGTGCCGGCGACCAATCCGCATCCGCAGTCCGTATCCCAGGTCTGCCACAGGAATTGACCAATCTACAGCCTCCCATGGAGCCAGCCGATGGGCAATGGCGAGTCTTCGGTGACCAGTACATGGTGATGAGTCTCCGCCATGTTGCTTCTCCTGCAGAAACCGTCTTTGCTAATGCGGCCCCCTAGCTCGACGACAAACTGCCCACCCTCGAAGACCAAGGCATCGCCAACCTCCCCAAGCTGAACCTCCCCGCCTCCAAAGACGCCAAGCACTACGACCGGGCATTTGAGCTCAAGAAACTCGTCAAGTCGCTCCTCCTCAACTTTCTCGAGCTCTCAGGCACGTTGTCCCGAAACCCAGCCGATGCGGAATCCAAGATTCAAGACCTGCGCACGCTCTTCATCAACATTCATCACATTCTCAACGAGTACAGGCCCCATCAAGCGAGGGAGTCAGCCATCGCAATGATGCAGAATCACTTGGACAAGACGCGGAGCGAGACGGTGGCGATTCGCACCCAGGTTGATAGGGCGAGGAGGGTATTGGAGGGTCTGGGAAGCTTGAGACTGGGAGAACAGGAGAAGCTCAGCAGTGGGAGGATCGATGAGGAGAGCGCGGAGGAAGAGCTGGCCCTGAGGTGGGAGAGAGAGATATGGGCTGCTGCCGATGCGGAATTTGCGTCATGAGGATGTGAGAGGGTTCAATCCCCCTTTTTTTTTTGCTGCTCCCGTTTGGGCACGGGGTTGTATCGTATGCATACGACAAGGTATAACATTAGCACGGAGTTTTGGACGGCGCCGATGGCACCGGATTATTTTGGGATTCTCACGAACGGATGTGGTGGTGGTAAATGAATAGTTGCCAAGTTGGGTTCTATTGTTCCAAGCTGGACCGTGTTGAAGCAAAATGGCATTCCGACCGGACAAGATGTCAACAGTGACTTGCGAGAAATGTACTTCCACAAGCCGACATTATCACAAATAATGATTGATACCCATCATATTTCAAAAGAATGTTGTCCCCGATATCGTGATTCTCCCCCCTTCCCCCATCGCATCGCCTCCGGAGAACCCGTCCATACCCATACTTTCTCCTCCTCCTCCTCCCGAACCCCCAGGCGAATAATTGATTAGCGCCTTCCCATTGCCACGATTCAAGCCCCTCGAGCCGTGGTGCGACTGCACACGAAGCACGAAACCAATCCTACAGCACCACGCACGGAATAGGAATACAGCAGCATTCCGCATCTCCGCACTGGATGCACGGCGTCTGAGCATCCGACTTGATTATGCTATCCGCTGTAGAGGCCGCCGCGCCGCCGGGGCCATTCCCGTTGATGAAGGTGGGTTGGTGAAGAGCCATGATGACGTCGCGATGGGGAAGCAGTCATGGGATCCCCCAGGACGGCAGGACAGGATGATTGGGGGTCGGAATGGAATTCGTGATTTGAAATAAAGTCAAGTCGTTTTTTTCCCGACCAGATGGGTGGACTTGGAATATTTGGGTGAGGATGCATGTGAGCACTGATGAGCGGTGCTTCGTGTGTCCATCACAAATCCAAAGAGGTGTCTCGCGAGGTTGAAGGTGGGGTCGCGCGGCGTCAGGATTCCAGCCTATGAGCCACATCACATGGATGGATCCATTTCAACGACATCATCGTCAACTTACGCTGCTGGGAAGTCCAAAAGTAAAGACCTGCAATTTGCACACTATCTCTTATAGCTTAGCTATAAATAACAGGTTACGGCGAAATGGTATCCCAGACGTCGACTGATTCCGTCCACACACACATACGCACACACAGACATACGCACGCCGTACTCCAGAACCCCGCGAGTTTTGCCAAATTCCATTCCCGTCCACCTCAAGGGTTTGCCAACTTGTTCATTGCGCCAAATTGCAAAATATCAATCAAGAGATATATGTACAAGTGCAGAAAATCATCCATAGGATGGGTTAGGGAACAAAACAAGGACCTCAATTTTGCGTCACGATTTTACCGAAATGTCCTTCTCGTCAGCGGCATTGTGCTTCTTTCCTACGTTGGCTTTCCTGCTGCTGCATTACTTTGGGCCCGTTTCTCGGCACCTTCCTTCTCTAGTATCTGACCAAGGTATTGCAGGTCATCACGGGCTCGAGGATCCTTCTCGTAGATTGATCGGATAACTTCCCACTCGCGTCGCGACATCTGATGGGCTTGCGGCAGAATGAACTGCACAGTAGGGACGCTGATGAGGTTTCCGAGAATCTCTCGCGCAATGACCTGTCCTGTCTGCTGAGCCTGGAATTTCTGTGTTTCCGTCATTTGGCTGGCGGGCACCACTGGCGCATGGCGAGGCGGTGGCACGCCCGCTTGAGCAGGTGGTGGAGGCCGCTGCATGTGAGGCGGCTGGGGGATGGGAACTGGCGTTGTCGACTGGCCCGGAACTCCAGGTTGGGGTTGCGGTGTGAACTGCCCCTGTGGCGTGGAAGGCGAGAATGCCGGTCCGCACATGGAACTGTTTCGTACGGCGCCGGGCCCTGGTGTTGGTGAAGCCGTGACGCTTGGTGGTTGTGTCGTCGGCGTGGGTGTCTTTTCGTCGTTGCCTTGCCTGAGCTGGTCTGGTTCGTTGCGATACACGAACACCGCCAAAAGCATCGGCTCAGTCCTTGTCTTGGGGATGTAGTTGTCCACAAGATTGAGCATGAACTCGGGGTGTCCATCATCTCCTGCTGGTACGGGCACAAGATACGTATCTCTGACGTTGCCAGCTACCTTATTACCGACAACTCCGTATCGATTCTTGCTCACGAAATAATCCACAAGAGCACTGAAATCTTGCTGAGAATCCGCCGAGGTGGGCGATATACTAACAACCACAATGTCAGTGAGGTTGCTGTATCGCAAACTGCAAAGATACTCGATGGCGCTCTGTTGCGGAATGCGTCCGGCAACCGTCATCCGTTTGGGGATGAGTTTGGACCAAGGCCCAAATGAGGCAAAGTTGGCCCCTCCGACGTGTTTGGCAGTGGCTTGGAAATCGGCAATGGAGCTCATGGCAAGTGATCCCTTCCAAATTACATCAGGGTCTTGCGTTTCCTCAGTCGGTGAATACGGGGGTGATTCGGTCTCATCTTGCAACATGCGATCCACATCAGGGTCAAAGCCGGGATCTTGGCTTTTCACTACAGGTGCCGAGGGCCGACGATTCTGTGAAGCCGTTGGCGTCTTGACTGTTGAAAACACTTTGTTGATGTCAAAGTTGGGCTGACTTGGCGATTGCTGCGGCCCTTCGGATTGTGACGGTGATCTACCTTTGACGTCGCTCTGGTCTTCTCCTGTTGATTCGCGTTTCACGAGCGGGGGTTGTCGGGCATCGGCGGCACCATCATCTTTACGAGGTCCTCCTGCCGTAGGTATGGGCGCGTCATTGATGACATTCTCGTCCTCCACAACCTCTTCGCCCTTGTGTGTTCTTCGCACGCGTGGTCCTGTGTCTTGCGTGTATAGAATGGACTGTTTCTCAGCCTTTGCCCTCATTTCGGCTGTTTGTCTCTGCATCTCGGCCGAGGCTAGTTGTTCAGATGTCATCACGGCCAGAGCTGGAGGCGTATGTGCCCCATGCAATAGGCCCTGCATCACCTCCAAGTTATTCTTGAGGTTAAAGGTCAAAGACTTTATCTGCTGACCATACTCCTTCTGTCCCTTGTTGGCGGGGTGTGTCATACACGGCACGTTCGATCTGAAGTGCGAAATCTTCTGACATTTGGTCTTCCGAAGAGCCCTCTGGCAGATCGAAGTCGCCTTGTTTTACTATAGCCCCTAGTGCATGAGAGATGGACTTCTTGAGAGCTTTAGCAGGACCTGCTCGCCCTGCCACAAGTTCCGAAATCGACGTTGGCAAATCGTCAGGTTTGGTATATTGCGCTGATCCAGGAACAGCGTCACGCTCAGACACACGGCGTAGCTTACTTGACTGTTGTGAATATTGTTAGCCAACCTGTCAACGTTGCTTTTCAAAGGGGCTTGATGAGATGTGAAAGAAATCTAACCTTGCCATCCAAATCGTGGGACTCTTCTCGGGACTTGCGTTTGCCCTGCTTTGGTGCAGTTTCCTTTTTGTCCTTTGCGTCAGGGGCTGGCGACGCTTTGGCTTTGGCTTTACTGCCGTCTTTGTCAAGCTCTTCCCTGGGATCACTCCCTCTCTTTCCCTTGGCTTTCCGCCCACCCTTTTTCTTCTTCCTCTCGGCTTCTTCTTCTTCGTGAGCCTTTCTTCGTGCCTCCCATGGCTTCTCTCCTCTAACAATGCTCTCCAACAGCTCTTTGTGATCTTCTGGTCTGCATTGTTCACACCAATAATTTTCTGGGATCTCGTCTTCGAATGAGCTTACACCAACACAGACATTATGTTGCCAGGCGTAACAGGTTTCGCATGATATCCAAGCTTCTCCAGAGTCCTCATCCTGTTCTGTTGCACCGCATACGCAACGAATGACCTCTTCAGGTTCCTGAGATTGGTCCTTCTCTTGCGCCTTTTTCGTCTTCTTTGTTTGTCGTCGCTTCGGTGCCACAGCTGGCTCGAGTTCGTCAAACGATTTGGTATGTTGGCCTTTGGTCGCCCTGACTGAGCGTCGTGGCTCTGCTTCTCCTGCGTATTGTATGTCAGTTCTGGATGAATTGCAATGCGTGTCGCGTATTGCCTTCCAGGTGCGTGAACCCGCAGCCACCTTGGAGAGGGATTTGAACCTAGATAAGTGGACTTTGTTGAGCTTACCAGACATGGCGTCTTGGACTAATGGTAGTTTTCTTCGTCTCGTCCTGAAGCCGCGATAGGGAGGAACAGCTGCGACGGGGTTTTGTGAAGTTTCCTGCCCCGGATGTAACCGATTGTGGTCTACTGATGCAGGAGAGGGTTCAAGGCTGAGAAGCCTTGAACAGGCATTTGATATTTACGAGGTAGACAGGACTAGAGAGTCACGACTATAACGAGGCCAAATTTCCTTGCAAAACAAACTTCAAACCCCACAAAGCTGCTCTCTATTCCGTGCGCAGGGCTTCTTAGATGACTTAGCCTCTTTACGAAGCTTGATTCCGAACTTTATGTGGTGCTTCACAAACAAGTGATGCGTTCGCGTTTCGGATGCTCACGTTGTTGCGACAAGAGTGCAAAAAAGGGTGTGAGCTGGTGATCTCGGTGTACTTTTTTGGGGTTGGGACGAATGGTGGGTAAAGCTGGTAGGTGTTGCGCGTCGAGAGGAATGAAGAACACTTGCGCAAAAACTTCTAGGAAAACAGTTGGAGGGAATTGAGCACTTGTGTGCACGATCTGAAAAACGACTTTGGACGGAGTGCGCAAAGGCCGGGGGATGAAGCAGGTCGAGGTTGTTGATGAGGTGATAGTGTAATATGTAGGAGGGAAAAATTTCGCGAACCAGGTTCGGCATTTGTAATGGCAAACATGTCAAGGCCTGGCTGTGGTGGTGCCGCGTACTCAATTTGCTCGTCTGGTATTGGGCGTTGGTGGCGGGGCTGCAACAGGAAAAAAGGCAGCGACTCATCGCCTGCCTGAGGAAGGACGAGCTTCGTGATGAGTCAGCATCCCCCCAGAGGTCCGAAAGCCGACATGAGGAAAAGCCCCGGGATCCTGCGGCCTGAGGTATCTATCCTGGGTGTTTCGAGCAAGGCTGGAGCTCACTACGCGGCTAGCTTGTGCCTGGAGCTTCCGCGCTGTGAGTGACGCCTGTGGTGCAGCATCTCAACCCGTAATCCGACCACGACTGAACGATAGCCATCGCTCTTCTTCACTGCCCTCTTTCGTACCTACATGTACAGAGAAGACTGACCTTCGTCCTCAATCCCGTTCGACCTGACGACAGGGTCAATTCCTCAGCCATGTCTCGCCGCTACGATTCACGAGTATGTGCTTCTGTGATTCCTTGGATTGCCATCTTGTCATGTCCAAACTTAGCAACTGACCTATGATGCCCACCAGACAACCATCTTCTCACCCGAAGGCCGTCTCTACCAAGTAGAGTATGCTCTTGAAGCCATTTCACATGCTGGAACTGCCATCGGTATCCTCGCAAAAGATGGCATTGTCCTTGCTGCGGAACGAAAAGTCACTTCAAAGTTGCTAGAGCAGGATACATCCGCGGAGAAGCTTTACGTCCTGAACGAGTACGTTGCTGCGAGGCTCCCCTTGAAGCTCTACCTACTTTTCAATGGGACTACACCTAATCTTTTGTCTCCGTAGCAACATGATTTGTGCCGTCGCAGGCATGACCGCTGACGCCAACATTCTCATCAACTACGCCCGACAGGCTGCCCAGCGATACCTCCTCACCTACAACGAAGATATTCCCTGCGAACAGCTCGTTCGTCGCTTGTGCGATTTGAAACAAGGATATACTCAGCATGGTGGTCTCCGACCTTTCGGTGTGTCATTCATCTACGCCGGCTGGGACCCTCGCAGACAGTTCCAGCTGTACCTCAGCAACCCATCTGGCAACTATGGCGGCTGGAAGGCAACCAGTGCAGGAGCCAACAATGCAAGTGCCCAGAGCCTGTTGAAGCAAGATTACAAGGAGGACTGCACCCTTAAGGAGGCGTGTGCGATGGCGGTCAAGGTTTTGAGCAAGACTATGGATTCAACCAAATTGAACAGCGAGAAGAGTAAGTGCTTGGCTTTCGATGATCGCACTACAGCCTCTAGGCGCTAACCAAACCCCTGTAGTTGAATTTGCAACGGTAGGACAAACAGAGGA
The DNA here is from genome assembly GCA_018801565.1 of Epichloe coenophiala. NCBI lineage: Eukaryota > Fungi > Ascomycota > Sordariomycetes > Hypocreales > Clavicipitaceae > Epichloe > Epichloe coenophiala. The sequence goes on along the minus strand of JAFEMN010000005.1, from coordinate 518,120 downwards.
AGGCAAAATTTATCATCGATTGTGGAGCGCGGACGAGATCACCGCTTTGCTGAAAGAGCACGACTTGGCGAAGAGCGAGGAGGCCGAGGAGAAATAATATTTCTTCTTTTAGGAGCGTGAATGGATAGATGAGGTTGTTCTAGAGATGGACCACGTCAAGGTAGTCTTTGTAATAATAACCCAACAGGACTGAATGACTTTGATTACAGTCCTGACTCGTGTGTTTGCAAATGCTGCCAATTTTCCTCCTATTGTTAACCTTTGTCCTCTGCTCTTTCCCCCCCCCGGCGCAAGAATGAGCGTTATTCTGTGCGCAAGAGATATCCTCATTCGACAAGCCACAGTATCCCTGCGGCCACGGCGTTGTCATGTAGTAGTATTCATACAAGGTTTTAGAAGACTTGGGCCGCCTAGACGTTACGTCAGTTTCAAGACTGCCGCAAGGCCTGGAGCTCATGTTCTTCGCCTACAAAAGTACCAGGGTTCTCTTCATCACGAACCCGCTGCCACGTTGCCGACTGCAGATCGGTCCCCGGCCGTGGATAAGGCTCATCACACCGAGGGCTCGACAGTCTCGGCCAATGTCTCCGGTAGCTCCAGTACGCAACACTCATGCCCAGGACTGACCCAACGCACACATCATATACATCATGTCTGTAGTCCTCACAGCATGAAATGGCGATGAGCGTAGCCCAAATCAGCGGTGACAGGCAGAACAGGGCTCGCCCTAGGTCTCTGCCACCGGCCGGGTGATGGAAAATGTGTAGTTGTCCGGCGAGATACAAGCTTAGAAAGCCCAGCCCGGCGAATGAAAACGATGAGTGACCTGACGGGAAGGAGCGCCAACCGTCTTGGAGCTTGAACGAGTCTCTAGTTTCGCATACCTCAATGCTGACGAGGACATTCTGCTTAGTACTTCCCGTGGGGTGGCATCGATCCAGGAGGTCTGGACGAGGCCGACCGACGGCGTTTTTCACAATATCAGTCAGGAACGATGTGAGGACCATGGATATAGCGAAGGGTAGGTAAGTGACTTCGTGTTTTACGAGGGGCGATCCGGCGATGAGATTGTAGAGGACGAGGACGGCCAACGGGACGACGAAGGCGTACATGAAGAGCCAGACTGGGTGTATGCGTGAGCAAGCGAAGGGGGGGCACTTTGGAAGGTTGCGGACGCAGGCTTGAACTTACAGACTGAGACTCGTTCATGCAAAGCATGGGGAAATGAGATGCGCAGATCGTTGATATAAAACATGCGATGAAAGGGCGTGACGAACATGGCAAGCTGTGAGTTGGGTGCATCCATTTCAGTGTCAAGCTCATGGTCGGTTGGAAGACGGGTCGGTTCATACGGCTGCCCATGCTCCTACGAGAACTAAAAACCCAACATATTCAGGAGCATGCGTAGTCTGTACAGAACGGTTAGAGCTGGCATTGGGAAGCGGAAACAGCTGCAGGTCCTAGGCCAAACGATGCGGTTGGGAGAGCTTTACCTGCCACGCTCGACGGAGGGACGACACGGGGCCGCTGGGCACTACGCCTCGACGGGACGCCATGCCAAGTTGGACGTCGGAGACGATGTTATCCCTGGATGCGGTTTCATGAACACGGAGCAGTCCACTGCATGGTGATGTCTGAGATGTCTGAGATGTCTGAGTAGTGATATCCGGTCCGTGGATTGCTGTCCAGGGCACGAAGTCTTGTCCAGGGAATCGATGCTTGGTCTGTGTGCCCGCCTTGCTGGAGGAGCTGCGCCAGGGACATGATTTTAATTAGTCATGGCGACCTCGAACTATGACATGCGAAGTGCGAGACTAAGAATCATACCCGCCGGTTCTTTCTCCTTGCAAAAACTCGCAAAACAAGGTCAATGCCTAGTTTTCAACCGAGTTGCACTGCACATGTCATAATTCACCACTGACTACTGACCAAACTGACCAAACCAAGTGGCAGTGTGCCGCAGTGTGCCGCAGTGTGCCTGCCGCCTTGCCCCACCCAGGCAGGCAACCCCAAGTTGCACATAGACTGCTACATGACTGTAGTCGTCGACTTGGATGATTTGATTGCAAGATTCTCCAGACTCACCACCACCTCCACAAATGGCCAAGTTCTAGCCATCGCTGGTCGCCAGCCATGCTCAGATCGACATATAAGCCTTCCGCTGCAGCCGCGGCCGCAGCAACCCCTTTGCCCCCTGGATGGACGGAACACACAGCTCCCACCGGCCACAAATACTACTACCACTCCGAGACGAAAGAATCTACCTATCAACGACCCGGTGCGCCAGCAGTTGCCCCCGAGCCAGCGCAGGACTCATACTCTCCCTATTCCCATCTCCCGTCACTCGCCGACCCCCGCGTAGCGAACGCCTATCTAGCGCAGCTCAATCCACAGAGTCGGCCGCAAAATCGAGACGGCCACGGCCGGCGGGGACGAGGAGGTCACGATGGCCGGCCAAGGCCCCAGCCTCACGACAAGCCGAGGCGAGCTGAGAAGATCCCCGGCTGCGAGCCATGGATGCTCGTGTACACAAAGTACTCCCGCCGGTTCGCGTACAATCCCGTAAAGAACGCTAGTTACTGGCGGATTCCCGACAAGCTCGCCCGAGCCATTCTGGAGCTAGACACGGCGCGAATACGGGAAAAGGCCTCCGGGGACTCCGGGGACGCGGGCGGCAAGAAGGACGGCCAGCCCCCCAGCACAAGAGAAGAAGAACAGCCCAAGGCCACGCACAAGGCCACGCACCAGGACACGCAAAGGCATGATGACGACAGCGACGAGTACGAAGAAGTAGAGGTGGAAGTGACTGATGAAGAAGGCGACGACCCCGACAATGATCACGCCCCGAAGCGAAGACGAACAGAGGCCGCTCCAGAGGGTGGAGACGAAGAGGCAAACGAGGACGGCCGAGGAGTTGAGTTCGAATATGAGCAAGACGGCCAGAGCCATGGCGCCGTTGTCGAATTCACCGAAGCAGACATCGCAGCACAACTACAAGCCATGGGCGAAGAATATGGCCTCGAACCGGGCGACTACGACGACGGCAACATGGAAGAGTGGCCCGAAGGCACAGAGGGCCTAGACTTCTCCCAAGACAACGCCAAGCTCCTATTCAAAGACCTCCTCAACGACTTCCACATCAACCCCTACAGCCCCTGGGAGAAACTCCTCGAGGAGGGCAAAATCGTACACGACCCGCGCTACACAGCCCTGACGACCACTCGCGCCCGCAAGGATTGCTGGGACGAATGGACGCGCGAGAAGATCAGCCACCTCAAGGACCAGCGGGCCAAGCAGGAAAGGAAGGACCCCAAGATCGCCTACCTGGCGCTGTTGCAGGAAAAGGCCACGCCGAAGCTGTACTGGCCCGAGTTCAAAAGGAAGTATAAAAAGGAGGACGCCATGAGGGACACGCGGCTTTCTGACAAGGAGCGCGAAAAGGCGTACCGCGAACATGTGGCGCGGTCGAAATTGCCCCAGGCGACGCTGAAATCAGACCTCATGACGCTGTTGAGGGCGCAATCCCCGCGGCACCTCCACAACAAGTCGTCGCTGGAGAATCTGCCGACGCAGGTCCTCACTGATATTCGCTTCGTGTCGCTGGATCCCGCCATCCGAGATGCCCTCATCGAGGCGTACATCCAGACGCTGGCGGGGCCGCCGTCTGGAGACGCGAGTGCCACTGCGGCGGAGGACGACGAAGAGAGAAGGAAAGCTGGACAGGCGAGGGAGAAGCGGGAGCGGGCTCTGGAGGAGAGAAACCGTGCTGTGGAGGAGCAGAGGAGGAGGAGGGAGAGGGACTTGGCTGCCGGCAAGGCCCGGCTGAGGGAGGAGGAGAGGGAGTTGGAGCTTGCGATGAGGGTGGGCAAAAGGGGCTTGCAGAGTCAGTTGGCTTCTGGAGAGGCGGGCGGATGATGCGTGAATGGCCATGGAAAGGACCCCCCTGTGCAGCCAACACAGATTATGCTGTCAAAAGACCCCCGTTTCATTAAACCATCACGGTGACAAATGGTGTATATGAACATGTGAACATGAGAAAAAAACTATTTTGCCCCGTTCATCCACCCAGCCACGATACAAATCGCAAACGAGGGGGTGGTCGAATAAGTCGGGTTTGGCTTTACTTTAGCTACAGTCATCGAATCATTTGAAGCGCAAGTTCTCCAGCTAGCTGCTACAGACAACAACATGTCATCGGCCGTTATACCTGTTCCGATCTTACTAGGCTACGTCAATCTTGCACATCTTCCACCGACTTACAATCTACTTACTTCGTCTCGTAAGATCCAGATCATATGCCGCTATACTAGCTCCAAAGCCATAGATATCTCGCACTCCAGTCAACGCGGATCAATTGTAAGAAGAATCTTCTCGTTGCAGGTAGCCAAAGCAGTCGCATAAACACGGCACGCCCGAACCCTCGGATAAAACTCCAACCAAGTATTTTGTCACCGTGCCGAGATGCAGTGTTCAGATGCGAATTATTGCGTCTCTAATAACTTCATTTCGCTGCTTCTATGGATCAAACGAGAACACCCCCAGTATATGTACTAATACTTGAATCATGAACCCCCCTGGAAGGACATGCCACTTCTTTTCGAATCCAAACTACTCAGCCAGCAATTCTGTCGTCAAGGCGTGGGTGGCTAGTAAAAGATACCTTCTGACCCGTTACCTGCTGTGTATGTGCTGAATGACTTCATGTGTACATGTCAATCCCTCACGTCATCATGAACTACTTGTTGCCGAAAATGTTGTCCACTATCTCGCCGGATCGTGTAGCTAGCACGGACAAGAGCGTATCGCTCAACTGTGTTGACAGTAATTAGAGGCGGCGGCGAATATGAAAAGAAAAAAAAAGAAGAAAAAAAAGCAATGAAAGGACACAACGGGGGAAAAAACTACTTACTCCATGGGTACCCTCGCAGCAGCCTTGCAGCCACACCCCTGCGTCGTCTGCTACTGCGCCAGGCGCAAACTTGACCTTGTAGTCACGGCCGACGGCAATCTTGCGCGCGCCCTGCTCAGTGTCCACGTTCCACCCAGAAATGCCCTTGCCAAACTCGAGACCGCCTGGTGTGGCCTTGGGAAGCAAATCCCAGGCGTCCTTCAGCATGCCAACGTGAGTATCACGTTGATAGCCGGTGGCAGCGATGACAAGATCAGCTTCGATCATCTCCTCATCAGTGGCGTCGACAAAGCCATCGAGGCCACCCTCGTGCACATTTTGAACCTTGAGACGCATGATTTCACCGTGAGACTCCATGCTGGTGATCTGCTTACCACCCATGATGCGATGTGGCCACTTCGTCTCATCAGCACCAAGTTCTCGCCGCTGGTCGTACATCCGCTCGTAGAGTGCTTCAATGAGCTCAAGCCGGACCACGCCGTAATTGGTAGCGCGGGCTTCGGTTAGCAGGTTGTTGCGGTACTTGGCCGTCTTTGGGAACATGGAGTCAATGAACTCTGGATTGAAGACGCAATTGACACTGGTTCGGTTAGCCTTATTCTCGGTTCGACTACGTTTTAATTGCATGGGGTTGGAGGCAGTTGACGACGTGTTCTCTATTCTGTGTGTTTTCAAGGGAGAAATGTGACTTACAAAGGCGAGTCATCACTGGGACGAAGAAACTCCTGTCTCATGACCAGGTGGGTTTTTGACTCGGGATAGCGGCTTGCCAAATTGTTGAAGATTTCCGCGGCACTTTGACCAGCACCAACCACGACTACGCGGCAAGGAGTTAATGTCTTGGGGATGATCTTGTGGATGACGTTGGCATACTGAGACGAGTGGATCACCCGGGGATGCTTGAGGGGAAAACTCTTGGGCAGAGACGGCTGTCCGCCTGTGGCCATGAGAATATGTCGTCCCCGGTACGCGTGTGTCTGCCCGGTGGCAACCTCCTCGGACCGAACAGAGAATGAGCGGACCGCACCCTTGCTCGTGTCGTTGGGCGACACAGATACGACTTGCTGTCCAAACTGAACAAGGCGGGTGAAGAAAGAAGAGCACCAGCGCAGGTAATCTTCATACTCGACCCGAGCAGGCAGGAAAGTGCTCAGGTTGGTGAAATCAACCAGACGGCCCTGGCGATGGAGATAGTTCAAGAAGGTAAACTCCGATCGAGGATCTCTCAGAGTGGCCAGGTCCTTGATGAAGGAGATTTGCATCTTAGCTCCTGGCAGCAACATGCCAGAGTGCCAAGCGAACTGGTGCTGCTTTTCGATGAACAGGACCTTTGGGGAAGAGCCGTCGGCCAAGAGTTTTCGCCCCGAAGCGAGGGCATCGTGCATGGCTACCGCGACAGACAAGCTGGCGGGACCGAAACCAACGCAGATGAGATCATATTCGACATCGAGAGGAGCAGGCACCAGGTACGAAGAACTCTGGGCTGCGCCGTTTTGCGGCTTGTGGCCATTGCTGTGACCATCGCTGTGACCGTTGATGTGGGAAGTAGCATGCGCATCGTGAACTGTATGTCCATTGGCGTGGTGTGAGGTGAGGCCGTTGCCATTGGCGTTGGAAACGGCCGACGATCTGGATGTGCCCGACTTCCTGCCGGTGGAATTGTGGGCATTTCTGTCTTCAGCACGTGCCGCAGCGTCGTCAATTTGGGTGGTGCCGTTGCTGTTCAGCATGATGCCATTTCCATTCAGCGCAATTCCGGCAGCACCGTTGCTCGTAAGGACGACTTCCTCACTATGGGGAGACATGGTGTGCTAGAGGTACAATGTGATTTCGTGGGGGGTTTTTTTCCTCTTTTTTTGTTTTTGTCCCGGTCTTGGATGTTGTCTAGAATGGACCTGTGAAAGTCAGATCAAGTCCCCTATTCCCAAGCAGGGCCTTGGCCTCATGATGCTCGATGGTACCTACGCCAAGTTGCTCTGAAACGACGTCGAGTAGATGCAGACTTGATGGAACACATGCAGCAGCAACAAGGGACCTCAAGGTGAGCACTCGCTAGATGTAAAGTCGCCAAAACGGCTAACTGCTTTAGGAAAATGAAAAAAAAAAAAGCAAGGAAGATGATCCGGAAGGTAATCCCCCACTTCGGGCTTGTTTGTCTAGGATGATGTCGCACACCAGTGCAGGCTCGATATGCCTAGAATGTAGGCGCGACCCAAGGTCAAGAGGAGACAGACAATCTAGAACTACAATGCCGATTGCAAAGGAAAGGAGCAAAAGAGGTTGTGGGAGGAAAGTCTTGAGGAGAGGTGAGGGACGAGACCCTGGCATGAAGTTGGCAACCTCCTGCTCGGCATTAAGCATAATAGTCAGGTTCCTTTACTCCGCCAAAAAGGGTCTGTTGACATGACCAGAAGTATATATTGCCCACAAAGGAACCAAGGAAGGACTAGAAAAAAAGTCGCACCAGGCTTAGATGCTCGGCCGAGGGAATTCCGGCAAAATTTAGAAACAAAAAGCATGGCGGCGGAGTCTACAAGGGAGGCGAGGCCACTCGCCATCCAATACCCGAAAGAGCCCACGACCGACCTGATGATGTCTTTACCCAGACCAAAATGCCACCATGTGGGCTGTGAATCCCTTCCCCCAAAAAGAACCGGCTTTCTACTGTAACACCGAGCACCTGCATGCATGTACATATGCTCTCAGTACATCTGCAGCATCGTGATTGAGGTGTTCCTCATTTTGAGAGTCTAAACGTTGATGCTACGTGCCTGCGCCTTGACATCAAGGCAATGCTTGCGTGTCATGCTTTTTCCATGTCGTGAATTCCTGCCCTCATTGCCTCTATATAAGCCACAATGGGGCCATGATGAGACATTGAAGCTAGGGTTGGCGCATTGCTTTGATCTGATAAGATGGAATGCAATCGCGGTGAGTTCCTGCCGGCCATCTGCCGTCAGACCCTTCAATTGGCAGTAGCCTCCAAAATCTTCAAAGAGGTCAAAGCGTGCTGGTGTTTTTTTCCTAAAAAGGAAAATCGTTCCGCGAGGCCAAGATTCCGCTTTCATCATATGGTGAGTATCAAATTATTCAGATTTGTTGGATATAAGCGTGGGCAGGGTCTTGCGCGCCCCTTGTCCTCCAACAATGTGCAAATTTACAATTTCAGGGAGAAGGACGGATTCTTCACGTCAAATGGGTACGAACTTTTAGTACTGCGTGGCCCCCAGCTCACTCAGGTGGAGCTGAGGGATTTATCTGATCATCAGATAAAAAAAAACAGATCCGATAAGATCCAGGCTTGTACTAGCTCAACCTCGCCACCTGACGAGTCACTAAATGCGCATACCGCCTTAGTCCTAATTCAGAAGGGCCGCCCAAATCTAGTCCTAATTTAGAAGGACAGCCCTTATACCTAGCCACTGGATTTATAAATCCCTTACTTACTTGCTAGGTATGAATAGCTTTTATTATGTTATCTATAGTTATACAAAACAGCTATATCTTAGGGAATGATAGCGTTGTGAGGCTTTACGCGGTCTGCGCATTTAGTGACCCCCACCTGACCGTTTTTATGCGAGGCAACTGTACGGAAGAAAAATTTTCTCCCCACGAATTTTGCGCGACGTCTCCGCAGATATGCGATAGAGGTCCGTCAGCTGCATACATGTAGTCCCTCAAATGCTGACTGCTGTGACTGCTGTGACTGCGTCTGGTGATTTTACACAGGGATGCTTCTGTAGCCCAGCATGCCAACAGTTCACAAAATTCACAGTGCCTTGCATCAGCCCGTTGATGATGAACGCGGTCTTGCCAACTTGTTGAATGAAGAGCATGCTTGCGGTACGAAGTGCTCCTGGCCAGTGCCCACTTGCCCACTGCCCACCATCCAACGAAAAAGAGTGGGGACTGGGCCTCTCCCCCCCACCCATTATCTGTGTCTCAGCCTAACTCAATCGTCAATACCTGCCTATACGATCAGGACGGTAAGAATCGGGCGACACACTCGGCTTTGATTTGACCAATGCAGATGATTTATCCGAGAGCTCATCCTACCTGTTTGGCCGACGGTGTAATGAGCCTTGGAACCAACCAAGTCTCTGGTGCAACTGGCCGAGTATTAACCCTTATTACGGACCACGGTGTCACAACAGGGTGTTGATGAGATCCTCTAACAGACTCTTCTGCGTGGCGAGTCTCCGTACTAACAATGGGTGCAGCTGGCTCTTGATGTTTGAGCTCGTGCTGGGTTGACTCGCTTTCCGATCTAAATCTCGTCGTTGAAAAGGATTAAGTAAACGGCGACAGCTTTGCCGCGGCAACCGCGACCGTGCCTAACCTAAAACAGGAGGACGACGACGACGACGACGACGACGAGGAGGAGGAGCCAGTCTTACTCTTTCACTTTCCCTTTCACTTTACATAATTGCGCCGGCGTCAACTCGCCTCCCATCCATCGTCACGGCCTCATCCCACCCCCACCTCCTTCCTCGACCTGACGCCAATCCTGGACGTGCCTCTGTATGGCTTGCTCACATCTGCCAATCCTGTTCCCCGTCCCAACTCTATATGTACATAATACATACATACCTGCAACAGTAACATCAGGTGGACCGACCCCCAAGTCGTGGTCGTCATGCTCGGTGCACGCCAGTTGGAGCCTCGCTGATTAATTGCCGTCTTCTTACAGGCCTCGACCACGTCCGCCGCAAATGCAGGCGTCAAGGTACCGCAACTATTCGATTCATCTCAAACGAGAAAACGCTCTCCTGGGCGAATAATCAAGTTGCTGATTGGCTGTACTAGTTGGTCGACCAGGTTCGACTATCCGCTTCCACGCATAGGGGTTATTAATCTGGACACGGCTCCATCTAATTCACAGGCCCCGAGCTGGCACGACTATAATACCATTTGGAGTAGGCAGAGGAGAACGCGGTGGCTGATGTGTAATGTCTGTGGTTGAGAACCCATTTTCCCGCTGGCCATAACAGGGAATTTCTCTCTACGACATGAAGTCTATCAACAGTGGCGTGCTCAGTGTTGTCAAAAGCCAATACGTTCACGGTTGAATGTTGATTTACCATATTACGAAGCACCTTTTTTACTTTTTTACCTTTATTCATGTCCTGCTCTGCGGAACAACGGTAACGCAATGGACCACGAGGGTTTATCAATATGCAATCCCAACCCTCAACAGCTAGCCGGCCCGCAGCTGTTGCGCCATCTTGTCACCTCGCCCATTGATGCAACAGCAATAGAGTATCTCAGTGAAGATAAACGGACGCTGTATTCATATAGATTTCTCCAAGAAGCGTCCGACAAGCTCTCGCGGCTCATTGGCTTTTTACATGCCGGATTAGATCAAGATGCAGACATCATTGTTCCCATTTTGATGCCTCAGTGCGCTCATCTTTACATCTCTCTGCTTGCTACACTGAAATCCGGTGGTGCATTTTGTCCATTGAATCTTGATGCCCCTCCTGAGAGGCTACAGTTCATTCTGAAAGATGTATCAGCTAAGATAGTGCTGGTTACGCGGCAAGTTGCAAACCATTTACCTTCAAATTGCGCCGCCAAAATTGTCATTGTCGACGATAAAATCTCTCAATTTGACTACAGCGATGAGTCAAGCCGAAAACCAACACCAGACTCCCTGGCCTATGTTATGTACACCTCAGGATCGACAGGCACGCCCAAAGGGGTTGGTCTTTCTCATAGAGCGGCAACCCAAGCTCTCCTCGCCCACGATAAACATATTCCTACGTTTTCGAGATTTCTGCAATTCGCGGCACCGACCTTTGACGTTTTTGTTTTCGAGACTTTCTTCCCCTTATTTCGAGGAGCCACACTGATTGCAGTGAAGAGGGAAGAGATGTTGAGTGACCTTCCGGTTGTCATGCGGCTTATGGATGTTGACGCCTGCGAACTTACGCCAACAGTCGCAGGAAGCCTTTTAAAGATGCGGAAAAACGTTCCAACGCTTCGATTGTTATTGACTATTGGTGAGATGCTGAAAATGCCCGTCATACAGGAATTTGGTGGCGGTGCCGAACGTGAGAGTTTACTGTGGGCTTTGTATGGACCGACAGAAGCCACGATACATTGGTAAGATGTACTGAGTATTTTCTTGATTGGCCGAGGCGACTGATTATATATGTATTTACAGTACTTTGCAATCGAGCTTGCCATCGACATCGTCGCCGGGCAACATTGGGCTGCCACTCGACACTGTTTCGTGCTTTGTCATTAAACCGTCACACTCTTTCGAGGAGAGTCAAGAATTCATTACTCTCCCCAAAGGTGAAGCTGGAGAACTTGCCGTAGGAGGTCATCAACTTGCACGAGGATACATCAATCGACCTGAACAGACATGCTGCGTTTTCATTGACTCTCCGTATGGCAGAGTTTATCGCACTGGAGACAGAGCAATCATGAATCAGAATGGCACGCTAGAATGCCTAGGCCGTTTGTCCGATGGCCAAGTAAAGCTTCGTGGTCAGCGAATCGAACTCGGCGAAATTGAGCACGCTGCTTTACGAGCTCCTGGATGCCATGGCGCCAGTGCCGCAGTGGTGTCTTCCAACTTAATTCTCTTCTGCGCGGTGGATTGCGAAGCATCCGAAACGACCATCGAAGACAGCTGCAAATTGTGGTTACCCAAGTACATGGTCCCGAACGAAATTGTCTTAATGGATGAGTTTCCTCGGCTTCCTAGTGGCAAAGTCGACTTAAAGACGCTCAAACAAGACTTTATCACGAAAAGAGCAACTGACATTACTGAGACAGAGGTGTATGATGAAGTTAAAAAACCCCGAATCAGAAAAATCATGCAGATTGTTTCGGAAACTTTGAACCTCAAAGTCAACATGCAATCAGTCCTCACGGCTTCTGGAATCGATTCACTCTCCGCCATCAGACTGGTATGCGCCTTTCGAGATAATGGGTTCGACATTTCGGTCCCAAAACTGCTGAAATCTCGGAATCTGGAAGCTATTTGCAGTCAATTGGAAGAGAAGGCCGAGATTGATCAGGCTTCACAAGACGTTGCAATCGAACACGGGCAATCCGCCTCCATCTTGGCATCGCTATCGGATGAAATTTGCCTGCATGGTGTCTCACGTCCCATAGAATATGCCATGTTCTGCACTCCGCTACAATCAGCTATGCTGGCCGAGACAACGCAAAACCCGACACTTTACTGCAATGAGATTTTATTGCGCACCGTACGCGACGTTCCAGTAACGGCTCTGGCTGATTCCTTTCAAAGTGTCATTCAAATGAATGAGGTGTTAAGAACTGGATTTGTGCACCGGGCAGGGCGGCACATCTCTGTCGTATTCTCGGCTCCCGAGCCCAGCCAAGTTGTCGTTTTGTCACAACCTGAACGTGGTTTCACAATGGATAAAGCGGACGACTTCCTACACCCTTTCAAGGTTCAGTTGATACCAAATACAGAAAGCGGAACGGTTGATATCCTTATACAAGCGCATCATGCGATTTATGATGGATGGTCAATGGACATGCTTCTTTCCGATGTTTCTCAGCTTGTGTCGAAGAAGTCTACGCCTCGGCGTTTACAATTTGATCGTGTTGCCTGCTTTCAAAATTGTGACGAGAATGCGTCAAAAGACGAGTCGCGGGCCTTTTGGAGCGAGGCTTTATTGGGGTGGAAAAAAGCTCCTTTTCCAAAGTTCCTTGGCCGATCTGCAGCAAACGACATCAAGACCCATGGCGCTTTTCTGGAAATTTCTAGATCATCCGTGACGGAAATGACACAGAAGCATGAGATAAGTCCTCAAGTCTTGTTCCAAGCTGCGCTGGTTATGGCTTGGCAAGGTGTTACGGGCCAGGCTGATGTCTTGGTTGGCTCTGTGCTTTCGGGTCGCACCATTCCCGTCGACGGTATAGAAGGCATTATTGGTCCCTGCGTTGCATCTATGCCTTTGAGAGTAGATGTGAACAGGATGACAGCGAACATTGATGTTTTGAGGAACATTCACACGAAAAATCGCTTGATAATGGAACATTGCGATCTGCCACTTTATGAAATTGGTAAATTGGCAGGACTGAAGCCCAGCGAATCTTTGTATGATGTTTTATTCGTATACCAGCAGTCACTGTATGATTTTCAAGTTGAAGATGGAATTATGCGGCAAATTGAACATACCGACAGACTTGAGACAAAACTACTGATTGAGGTCGAACCCCGGACTGCCGGCTTTTATTTGCAAATCACATATCATTCCGCTTTTGTCAATCTTGATTTCGTGGACCGATTTTCTCGACAAATTCAACAGCTCAGCTCTCAAATTCTCAATGACCCAAGTGGAATGCTTGCATCACGAAGAGTTCTTGGAGATTGTGAGAAGTCGGTGTACAGCGTCAAGGTCGAAAGTGACGAAGAGCGAGACGAAGTAGCTGCTCTATTCGATGAATTAGCAGAGCGCAATCCCGGCGCCGAAGCACTACGGATTGTAACCTCTGTTGAAGGCGATCGCTTTAAAGTTACGACGATGTCTTATACGGCCCTGTCTCAAGCAGCGAACAGGACAGCTCGTTTCATCCATAACAATGGCGCAGAGGTTGGCGATATAATTGCTATACTCATGAAAAAATCTGCAGCCCTATACACGACAATATTGGGGATCCTAAAAGCAGGATGTGCTTACCTACCGATTTTACCAACTACTCCGGCCCATCGCGTGAGAGAGATTTTGCGAAAATCCAAGACCAGGTACTGTCTTGTTGATAATGTTGTGGATGGCTGCTTCTCAGACATGGTTAAGGTCCTGAACATCAATAATGAATCTTTATCTTCATTGCCAGCGGACAAATTAAATATACACTCAAACACTGATAGGCTTTCATACGTCATTTTCACGTCTGGAACCACGGGAATTCCAAAAGGCGTTGCTGTGACACAACGGAACCTCGCGAGCAACATTACGCACTTGGGCAAAATTTACCCAAAATTATCGACTCGACCTCGCTTACTTCAAGCCTGCTCTCATGCTTTTGACGTTTCTGTGTTCGAGATTTTCTACGCATGGCACGCCGGCATGAGTCTTTGCGCTGCGGATAACGACACTCTCTTCAGGGACTTGGAACATGCCATCAGAGAGCTTGACATTACACATCTAAGTCTAACACCAACCGTCGCGTCTCTGGTAGACCCCAAAAATGTACCTCAAGTAGAGTTCCTCGTCACAGCTGGCGAACCAATGACCTCATCAACTCTTCAGAAGTGGAACTCGCTTTTGTTTCAAGGCTACGGTCCTTCTGAGACAACCAATATATGCAGCGTCAAAAGGATGTCTCATGGGGATCATATTGAGCATTTGGGCTGGGTATTGCCAAACACATCCGTTGCTGTGCTCAACCCCAACACACTCGACGTTTTACCATTGGGCTGGGTAGGGGAGTTTTGCTTCGGTGGCAGTCAAGTGGCAAGTGGGTACCTTAATGACGATGTATTGACGGCTCAGAAGTTTATAGAGCACCCTTTACTCGGCAGAATATACCGTTCAGGGGATATTGGACGAATGCTTCCAGACGGTTCGTAGTTGATCATGGGGCGACTAGACGATCAGGTCAAACTTCGTGGGCAGCGTATTGAGGCAAGCGAGATAAACAGTATTTTGACAAATACGAAATTGGTGGCGGACGCAGTGACTATTCTGACTCACAGCAATCGGAGTCAATCGGAACAACTCGTCACATTCTACACGTCACATGAAGTGGCTGAAGTTGTAAGAGAGGCGCCGGTAAACCCTGTTCTACATCGGACGTTGATGGCAACTTTGAGAACGCGGTTGCCATCGTACATGATTCCCACATATCTCATACCGGTTTCAGGGATTCCGAGGACATCGAGTGGAAAGATGGACAGGCTCGCCTTGAACCACTACTTTGAAGGTCTTGGAAAGGAGTACCTTGAAAGAGTATCTGAAAATTTGTCAGGACTTGAAGATGAGGGTGAATGGTCCGACCACGAGAACGTTATCGCGGACGCCATGGCTGAATCGTGTAATATTCCGCGAAGCGAGATAGGAAGATGGACTCCTTTTCCGGCCCTCGGTATTGATTCAATTTCTGCAATTGGTTTCTCTAGATTGTTGAGCGCCCGCACTGATCGTCAGGTTCCAATATCCGCTATTCTCCGGAACTCTACAGTGGCCCAACTAGGTCAGACTCTGAACCAAGAAAGCGTTGCGACAGCCAATGGCAGAATACACAGGATGCGGAGACTGATGGAGAGCCTCAAAAACGAAGTCGAAAGCACAATAAAGAAACATAGCCTGGACGTCGAGTCCGTCTGGCCTTGTGTTCCATTGCAAGAGGCAATGCTGTTGCAAGGCCAAAAAAGCTATTACAACAAATCGCTTCTGCGACTGCACATTTCTCCAGAGGCAATGCAGTCTTACTGGAAAGAGGTCTCGAGAAGACATGGTATTCTGAGGACATGCTTTATGACGACAACGAATTTATTGTATCCAATAGCGCAAGTCGTTCTACGAGAATGGTGTATGCCATGGAAAACATTCGAGGTCACTGTACCATCGCTGGAGGGTGCATCAAGAGAACACCTCGAGTCTCTCCCGGAACCTCTCGATTCTCTGACGCCCCCTTGCTCGTTAGCTCTAATCAGGTACAAAGGATCGAATTTTCTATCCTTTATTTGCCATCATGCTCTGTATGACGGTATCGCCATTGAGAACCTTTGGAGAGAAATAGAATCAATGGCTCATGGGCGCGACCTACCGGCATCTGTTCCGTACGGGCCATTTATCCAGGAGGCACTGAGCCTACCACCCGACGTCGAGCCTTTCTGGCGAAACGAGTTCCTTGGATTCGAGGGATCGCCCAGATTAGCTCAGTCGACACGCCTCGGCCTCAATCAATGTACACACACCGTTTCCATCGATCTAAGTTTTAAAGAACTTCAGCAAAAGACTAGATCATTCAGTGTATCGTTGTTGGCGTTGTGCCAAGCATCATGGGCCGCCGTTCTTTCGTGCGTATTCGGGAAGTCAGACGTCGCTTTTGGAAATGTTGTCAGTGGTCGAACGCTTGCGATTGAGAATATTGACAGACTGGTTGCTCCCTGTTTCAACACCATACCTTTACGTATAGACATCTCGAGAAGCGCACAGAACATGGATCTCGTGAAGGCATTCCAGAATCTCAACTCCCGGCTGCTGCCTTACCAGTTTTCACCACTCAAGCTAATTCAAAAGGTTGTGGGAGCGCGACGTCGAAATCTGTTCAACACACTCTTTCTCCTACAACAGCCGCTCAGAGACATGGATAAAAGTGTATGGACGCTCGAAGAAGATGCTGGGGACATGGATGTTCCCATCATCTGCGAAGTTATCCCGTGTCCGAATCTGAACTCGGTCTTTATGAACCTGCATTATGATATGGACATGGTCACAAACGACCTTGCTTCTGCTATTTCCGATATATTCAAACTCATGTTACGAGCGATAGTTTTGAGTCCGTATGCTGCAGTACCGACGCGATCTTCTTTGCCTGCATCTTGTCTTGAACCATTGAGCAGTCTCGTCATTAGAAGAGAAAGAAGGGATGAATCTGAATCATTAACGAAAGTACATGCAGATTGGTCCGATCTAGAACAAAAGATTCGCCAGACTATTGCCAGCATTTCAGTCACCTCTGAACATGCTATCAACCGGCAGACTACAATATTTCAACTGGGGCTTGATAGTATTAATGCGGTTCAAATCGCATCAGTATTGCGAGCACAGGATTTATCGGTATCCTCCTCAGATGTGGTTGAATGCGCTAGCTGCGAGAAATTGGCAGCTCGCATTATTCACAACACCGGAAAATATCGTCTTGAAAATTTGAACATAAATTTCGCGAGCTATCGACAAGAAGTGATTCCAGAAATACTCGAGAAAGTATCGTCAGGTTCAGACATAGAAGCTATACTGCCATGTACCAGTCTACAAAACGCTATGATTTCAGGATTTTTCAATTCAGTCCAGGGGCATTATCTCAACTTTTTGACTTATAGAGTCCGAAGTGACGCAAATCTCCGCCGCCTCGAGAATGCTTGGAATCGCCTTCAGCAATGCCACCCAATGCTACGCACAGGCTTCGTGTCCACGTCGCAACCCGAAAGCTCTTTCAGCATGGTCCGATGGAAAGAAAACTCAATCGAATGTCCCGTTAGAATATTCCAGGAGCACGACTGCGAAAACTTCGACGTCGCGAAATGGAAAGAGGAGTCGAGATTGGTTATGATGGAGAATCCCGGCCAACTTCTTTGGAGGGTGGCACTGGTAGAAAGCGGAAGCATAGCGACGATGCACATCGCTTTTCACCATGCCTTATATGACGCAAGCTCTCTTGGCGACATGTTGCATGGGCTGTCTCAGATTCTGAAAGGAAACAAGTGTAATTTCACGCAGATCGAGCCCGCATTGACCCAGTTGCTACTACGGACACGATATGAAGCTCCCGAAACACAAAAGTTCTGGGAGAATCAGGCCGAAAAGGCTGTTGTAAACAGGTTTCCCATCATGACTCCGTTACGTGAGGAGAATTGGAGAACAGTAACTTGCAATAAGACCTTGTCAATGACCATGGCTGATCTCCAAGTGGCTACCAAGACGATCGGAGTATCGATGCAGGCTGTGTTCCAAGCAACTTGGGCTCGATTGTTGGCTTCTTACTTAGGAGAAAGCTCTGTCATCTTTGGCGTTGTGCTAGCGGGACGAGATACGGATGAGACCGCAATGGCTCCGTTTCCGTGTCTGACAACAGTGCCTGTTATAGCTGATACGACATCTTCCAACAGCGGAATGATGAAGAGCATGATGGATTACAACTCGGAATTACATAAACACCAGTTTGCGTCCTTAGCCAGCATTCAAAAATGGCTAGGTCATCCAGGCACCCCAGTATTCGACACGATCCTAGTTTACCAGAAAATACGACCCCCTCCGTCAGACACAGACTGGGATCTTGTTTCAGATGAGCCATCTGTCGAATACAATGTTTCGATAGAAGTTGAACCAATGGATAATGGAGAGCTTTGCATTCGGTTGACCACTTGTACTGATGTTGTTCCGATCGAACAAGCAGAGCTTCTGCTTCGTCAGTTCAACGCCACGCTGGTACAGCTTGTCAGCACACCAAACGGAACGGATTGTGAACTATACAGAACTTGTCCGGAGATATTCTCAATAACCCCGGCCCAATTTCCATC
This sequence comes from Epichloe coenophiala, assembly GCA_018801565.1. Lineage (NCBI taxonomy): Eukaryota > Fungi > Ascomycota > Sordariomycetes > Hypocreales > Clavicipitaceae > Epichloe > Epichloe coenophiala. The sequence goes on along the minus strand of JAFEMN010000005.1, from coordinate 499,974 downwards.
ATTACCAGCCCCGGTAAACCTCGTGCATCAATTTGTTGAGCAAAAAGCCGAATCGCACCCAAATGTTTCGGCTTTGGAATTCGTTGAGTCACTAAACGACACGTTCACTAACCCAAGGATTTGGAGTTACAGACAACTAGACGAGATTGGAAACCAAGTTGCGCATCTTTTAGCAGAGACAACGGCCAGTGGAAATATCGTGGCCGTCCATTTCTCCAAATGCCCTGAAGCATATTTCTGTTTCTTGGGAATATTGAAAGCTGGGTGCTCGTTTGTTGCTCTTGATCCAAGTGCTCCCATTGCAAGGAAACATTTCATCCTTCAGGACTCAAAGGCAGTGTGTCTCTTGACCGATGATTCTTTCGACGTCGAACCTGGACTCGACATTACAATTGTGAAAATTGTTGATGAGAATCTGGCGTCGTACCCAACCAGTCGCGTAATTCACGAAAAACAACTTTCGCCACGGGACACCTGCTACTGCTTATATACTTCAGGAACTACCGGGACACCCAAGGGATGCGAAATCACACACGAGAATACGGTTCAGGCACTGATGGCGTTTCAGAACTTGTTTCAAGGACACTGGCAGCATGACTCTCGTTGGTTGCAGTTTGCTGCTTTTCACTTCGACGTATCTGTGCTCGAACAGTACTGGAGCTGGTCTGTTGGCATCACTGTCGTCGCAGCACCGAAAGAGTTGATCCTTGACGACCTTGTCGGTTCCATCAACAAACTTGCGATCACCCACATAGACTTGACACCAAGTCTAGCGAGACTGACCCATCCAGATGAGCTTCCGAGTCTTTGCAAAGGAGTATTCATTACTGGCGGAGAACAACTGAGCCAAGAGATCCTGGATGTCTGGGGACCGAAAGCTGTGATATACAATGCCTATGGGCCTACAGAAGCAACGATTGGGGTCACGATGTACCAACGAGTTCCTGTAAATGGTCGCCCTAGCAACATTGGAAAGCAGTTCCCGAATGTGGGATCTTATGTATTCCATCGTGGCACGGAGAGACCTGTTTTGAGAGGAGGAGTGGGCGAGTTGTGCGTGTCAGGCAAACTTGTCGGCAAAGGCTATCTGCATCGCCCAGAACTCACAAGGGAAAGATTTCGAGTACTTTACGAGTTCTCTGGAGATAAGATATATCGTACTGGAGATCTGGTGAGAATACTCTACGACGGATGCTTTGATTTCCTTGGTCGAGCCGATGATCAAGTGAAGCTTCGCGGACAACGCCTAGAAATAGGCGAGATCAATCACGTATTGTGCAGCGAGACCCCGGGCATCCAAGGTGCGGCTACTCTTGTCATACAACATGGTGGCAAGGATGTTCTTGTTGCTTTTCTTGCAGGAGTCAGTGACCATGCTCCAACAAGTCTTCGCATTGTGGATGGCGGGGGCCATCTGGCAGGTAAAGCCCGAGCTTCGTGTCATGAAAATCTCCCTGGCTATATGGTTCCGACATACTTCATTGTGCTGACATATATTCCTTTATCATCTAACAATAAAGTCGAGGTCAAAGCGCTGAAATCCTTATTCATGAGTTTGGACCAACAGGATCTTATGAAGTTTACCGGCCGGGACCCTTCGGCGTTGAACAAACCGCTTGATACTCACGTCTTGCGCCTTGTGATCAAAGTGCTAGCAGCATTTGGACACGTACCCGAGGATCAAATTTCGGAAACCACCAGTGTATTCGACCTCGGAGTCGATTCAATTTCCGCTCTACAATTATCAACAGTCTTGAAGAAGAACGGCATCATTGGAGCAACGCCAGCCTTACTAATTCGCACCCCTGTTATCTCCGACCTTGTAAGGGCAGTACTCAACGATCAACAAATACAACATGCAGGGACCGATGCGAGAGCAGTACATCAAATGCTGCAAGCATGGAAGCACAAGCATCAAAATTTCATCTGCCACGGCTTGAATGTTGAGTCAGACGATATCGAATACATCACACCTTGCTCACCCCTCCAGGAAGGAATGATATCGGCAGCTCTATCAGCGGAGTCGTCACATCCGTACTTCAACTGGTTCGATATACAGCTTCCAGCTGACACATCAATGGCCACTGTACGTCAAGCTTGGGAAAAGACCATTCAAGATCATTCAATACTGCGATCAGTATTTGTGAAAACTACCGACGGATACTTTCAGGTTGCAATGAGTCGAGCCAGGGACTGCTGGCGCTCTACATCTGTTGCGCATCGCGATGAAAGTAAAATTTTGTTTGATCGTATGTTTTCCCAGTGGATTAATGACAATGCTTCGAATATTCTATCACCACTTCAATTCATTCATGTGTCAAGTCCCGAAAAGCAAGAACTGAGGCTTCACATTTTCCACGGACTCTATGATGGAAACAGCATTGAGCTCATGAATGACTACGCGTCACAAATTTACAAATCAGAAACCCCTGCATCTGGTCCGAGTTTCGTCGATGCCCTTTGTCGCGGTCCATTGCAAAACTTTGGACTCTGTCAATCATTCTGGAAAGAACACTTGAAAAATTGGCGGTTTAGTCCCCTACTGATGAAGACTTCCCGTCTAGACAGCTTGGGACAGGTTATTTCCTTGTCTAGAGTGTTCCCGATTGAGACTCTGGAAGATTTGCGAAAGGAAAGTAATGTGACGCTCCAAGCCATCGTTCTCTCAATATGGACAGTCGTATTGCAGAGCTTTATGTCACCGCCGCTTACCTTGGGCATCGTCGTTGCCGGAAGAGCCATTGACCTGCCACATATCGAGAACACCATCGGACCTCTTTTCAACACCATTCCTTTCTTTAACGAGAACATAACCAATGTGACTTGGAAAACCCTGGTTCAGAAATGCCATCAGTTTAATGCTGACACGCTCCCATTTCAACATGTACCGCTCAAGGACATTCAGAAGTGGTGCTCAAAAGGCCGCCCTTTGTTTAGTAGTTTGTTTGCTTTTCAAATAGAGAAGCCGGGATCAATGAATATGTCAGCACCATGGACGTTTACCGAGGGGAGATCAAGCAGTGTTGAATATCCGCTTGCATTCGAAGCGAATCGAACTGCGGATGGAAATCTGAAGATCCGTTTAGTTGCCCGTGACGGAGCTGCTGACCATGACACGTTGGGGCGGATGCTCAATCATTTCAGTGAACTCGTGTCGACGATTCGGCCGGATACCGTATTAGCGACACCCTCGCTCTCAATGGCCGCAGGCAACAACATGGATGGCGGCGATGCCCCCGGTAGGGCAATGCCAACAAAGATGCAATCGGACTGGACCCCTACAGCTTCTGTACTCAGAGCAGAGTGTTGCGCTCTGGCCAACGTCGCTCTTGAGGAGATCGAACTTGAGACTTCAGTTCTCGAACTTGGTCTCGACAGCATTGATGCAATCAAGATCTCAGCCAGACTGGCGAAAAGAGGCATACGCCTAACCGCCTCGAAGATCACTCGGCTGCAGACAATTTCGGCCATGGCTTCGGCAGCCGTGTCTGTAACTTCAGGTGGCGAAGATTGCACACCAGTCGATTCTGTCTTGCCTGCGATTCAGGGCCGTCTCCATTCCTACTTGCAGGGAAAGGGTGTGGACTTGGACACAGTGGAGCTTATTTTACCACCGACTTCTCTGCAAGAGTCCATGGTTGCCGGGATGATTCAATCCGATTTCGAATGGTACTTCAACCATGATGTACTGGAACTCGATGTATCCGTCGACATTCTCAAACTCAAAGATGCTTGGGCGAAGGTCGTTGCATCGTCCCCGATTCTGCGGACTGGTTTCCTGGAAGTCGACGACAGTCACATCAACGCGGCTTACTGCCAGGTCGTTTTCAAAGAAAGAGGCATAATTGTCAGATTCGAAGAGATTTCCGACACCGCAAGGCTTCAAGACCTAATCTCGGAAGCTCGAGACAGAGCACGGAAAGGGCAAGGGTTGGAAAACCTTGTTCAAGTAGCGCTGGTTTCAGCGCCCGGCAAAAACTACATGGTTATCTCGATGGCTCATGGAATATACGATGGATGGTCCTTGGGCCTCTTGCATGATGACCTGAAAGCGGCATATCAGGGAAAGCTACAGTCGCGAGAATATTGGCAGATTTTGACCACGCGTCCTGTGCTCTGTATGGGCTCTGACACCGATGACTTCTGGAAGACATATCTCTCTAATGCCCGCCCGACTATCTTCAAGGAAAGACAAACACTGCCTACAAACCATGATCTGGGAGCTGTGTTTAGAAAGGAGAATACAGCCTCTCAATCCATGTTCAAGATTACAAGCTTTTGTAGGCGAAATTCGCTCAGCTTACAGTCATTGTGCACAGCATGCTGGGCAGCGGTTGGGGCATACCTCTCAAAGTCACTAGATACAGTGTTCGGAGTGGTTCTCTCGGGGAGAGATTTTGACGGCGCAGATGAGCTGATGTTTCCCACCATGAACACAGTTGCTGTACGGTCTATTATTCATGGCACCACAACGGCCTTCCTCAAATACCTGGAATCATGCTTGGCGGACATAAGAACTCATCAAGGAGTTCCTCTTCGCGAAGCGCAGGCGGCCGCAAAGCTCGGAGGCCAACAGCTCTTCAATTCATTGTTCATTTTGCAAAAGTCTCGAGAAGACGCTTCCTCTGAATATATGTGGAAGTCCATTGACGGGCTTTCCGCTGTTGAGTATCCAATATGCGTTGAAGCAGAGACGGCTGGGGACACACTGAAATGGCGAATCGCCTGCAAGGAGCGGTACTTTTCCGAAAACGACACAGAGGACATACTAAACAGTCTAGAGCAAGCTTTACAATTCTTTCTGGACTCACCGGAAGAAGAGGTTCTATCTTTCCACGATCGTTCGGTGTCTATTTGCGGTTTGCCAAATAGAGTCATAGTTGACTCCTCGCCAGCCAGTGCGAAGAATGCCCTCGACGTCACGCAGCATAGCGCTCAACATACATCATTTGTTTGGGATGAGAGATCCAGCCGCATTCGCGCTGCACTGTCCCAAGTCTCGGCTGTCCCTGCAGAGTCCATTCTTCCCACGTCCACACTCTATCATCTCGGCCTAGACTCCATCTCCGCAATCAAGGTCTCGCTGCTGCTAAGGAAGGCCAACATTCATCTCAAGCCACGGGAACTCTTGCAGGCAAGCAGCATTATGGAAATGGCAACGAGCATCGAACCAGACGAAACCTCAGAGGCAAAGACACTCGTGAACTTGGAAGACTGGAATTTCCCCGCATCTGTCTCCCATGACAACCTCTTGGGCCAACTCAATGTCGGGATGCAAGCCGTCGAGGCTATTTTGCCCGCAACAGCTCTGCAGGTATACATGCTCAGTGCTTGGCAAAATTCCAATGGGTCGGTGTTCTTTCCCCAGTTCTGCTACGAAGTGTCCCGAAAGTACACACACAATCAACTCATCGCTGCATGGGATTCGGTAGTCGAGTCTGTCCCGATGCTGCGAACTCACCTGGTATCCACGGGAGCACACGATGTGCCATGGGTGCAAATTATCCTCAGAGCGGGTTCACTCTCGGCAATCGACTCTTCCCATCAACTTGCTGCTCTGCAAGTCAAAGACGGTCCATCTCAGCAGTCATGGCTGCTCAACCTCACTATCCATCATGCATTGTATGACGCCTTCAGCTTGCCCGCCATCATGCGCCTCTACCATAATTTCCTCGTCCAGAATGCGACTTCCTCCGAACGGGCACACGGCATTGACATTTTGAATTGGAAGCAGTTCTCAATACAACCAACACTCAAGGCGCGAATAGATCCCAGAAAACATTTTTGGCTGGACTATCTGAAGGGTCATCAGCCACCCAAAAATACAGAGGACAGGCTCCCTGTGCAAGTGCAATCCCTTCAAAGAGTCGACGGCCGAGTGTTCTATCTCCGCAAGCAAGCTCTACACGACGTACACGAGTTACAAAAGCACGCATCCTCCCTAGGCATTGGCCTCCAGTCCCTATTCTTCGCCGCCCTCGCCCAGACTCTCTGTCGTCGCCAGAGCACTGAACAGGTCCAAGCCCGCCCACAGACCGTCGTATTCGGCGTGTATCTCGCGAATCGAACCGCGCAGCCTGGCAATCTACATGCGACATACCCGACGCTAAACCTGGTTCCTATACAAGTGAAAACCACAGAAGACAGACATCTCACGACCACTGCCATGGAAATCCACAGAGACCTCCAGCTCATACAAGCTGACGGCAGGGCACAAGTCGGCCTTTGGGAAATCTACAACTGGACGGGTATCCGAATCGACATGTTTATCAACTTCTTGTCTCTCCTCGACGATGAGAGCGATATCGTTCTCCCTGAGAATGAAATCTGTCGTAAAGCCGACATGGATCAGCCCGTGAATCCTACAAAGTCTGCGGAACTCTTGAACCAACCCTGGCTGCAGAACAATGTGGTCAAAAACGCATATCCTGTGAGAACCCCCTTCCATTCCGCCGAGTTTCTTTCTCTGTCACTCTTTGGTGCTGACTCTATTCGATGTTCCAGGCGTCTACGGATATTGAAGTATCAGTCCACGGGCAAAGCTTCGATATCGGCGTTTTCGGCTCTACACAATGTGTGTCTCATGACGAAGCACCACAGATAGTGGATCGCATCGTAGAGTATTTGAAGGGGGTCAGGGAAGTAGGGTAGAAATACATGTGCAGATACGCAAAGGTGGGGAGGAGCATCGCGATGCTTTTTACAGTTTTGTTCATTTGCATAAATCTATCAATTGGCTTGGTTGGCTCTTGTTTACGCAAGAACAGTGGATTACTTGAGAGGCGGGTCGCAGCATGCATCTCATTTAAGAAAATAGGACAGAGTTTTGATGCCATTTTGACGACTTCTGAAATCATGAAGTGCCAAAGATGTAATCACCAGGTTGCAAGGTGGGCAGGGTCACCAGACTGCTATGTAGAAAGAGATGAGAGTGAGGCCTTGTCGTTTCCAAATAGATGATCATTACTGGCAGCCCTGCAGCCAATTAGACGGTTGGGCTGTTGGACTTTAAGGAGAAGGTGGCCTCTTGTTTTCCTTTGCTCGACATTTACATGGTTGACTCGGCATGGCCTTTGCTTTCATGATTCTTTGCATGTGTACATACAAGCAATCTTCTAAAAAAAAATTTTAATATCCAAAATCTAACAACGCCTAGAGAATTGCCACTTGCAAGGGCCAAAGGCTGAGGAAATAAAACAATATAAAAACCGCCCAGCGTGTCAGCCATACAAAGACAAGAATTCTTTCCAACCATCCGACGTTGCGTCGGTCGATGACTTTTTTCTTACAAGGTCATTGTACCACTCATACTAGCTAAATGCGGCTCGACTACAGTCTGGCGGGCTTCTGCGCGGGCTTCCATCCCTCCTCGCTGGCAATCAATTCAGCAGCACGCTCACCAATGCAAAGGACTGTGATCATGGGATTGATGGTGGGCATTTCAGGGAAGATGCCGGCGTCGGCAATACGCAGGTTCTTGATGCCACGAACCCTCAGCTCGGCATCAACGACAGCATATTCGTCTTTGGCCACGTCACCCATCTTCGTGGTACCGGCGGGGTGATAGACGGTGTGTGCAACGCGACGAGCGTACTCGCTAATCTCCTCGTCTGTCTGAACTTTGGGGCCAGGGGCAACTTCTTCCTTGAGCCATTCCTTGAAGGGGCTTGTCTTGGCAATCTTACGAGCAGCCTTGATACCAGCAACCAAGGTGGCGGCATCGTAGCCCTCGGGGTCGGTGAAGTACCGAAAGTCCAGGGCAGGCTTCACGGCAGGGTCGGCCGAGGTGAGGAAGACGCGGCCACGAGACCGGGCACGGGGGATGTTGGGGGTCATGCAAAAGGCGTAGCCATCCTTGACGACTGGATAGCCTAGTCGCGCAGTGTTGAGACAGAAGGGAATCTGGTAACAATGCATCATGATATCAGCAGCGTCGCCGTCCTTGCCTGCAGCGTTTGTGGGCTCGCGGCGAAGGAAGACACCAGCGTCCGAGTCCATGGTGGTCTGGTTGGCGGGAACAGGTTTGGAGAGCTCCCACATGATGATGGTCTCTGGATGGTCAATCAAGTTCTCGCCGACGCCAGGAATGTCCTTGACAAGGTCGAGGCCCAGGCTTTCAAGCTGGCCACGGGGTCCCAAGCCAGAGTGCAGCATGAGGCGTGGGGTGTCAATGGCACCGGCAGCAAGAATGACCTCCTTGCGAGGCTTGAGAAGAATATTCTGGCCTCCAGCAGTAAAGATGGAAAGGCCGGTAGCAACGTCGTTCTCGACAACAATCTTGTTGACCCAAGCCTTGGTGAGAATGGTCAAATTGGGTCGTCGCTCCTCGCCGCGAAGGATGGGGTGAATGTAGGCGACAGACGCACTGCTGCGGTAACCATTGTCTGGGTTGTAAGAGATGGAGAAGAAACCGGTGCCCTGAGTTAGCTGACCCTTGGTGCGAATCTCCTCATTGAAGTCGGGGATGATGGGGATGTCGAAGGCCTCGGAGCAGGCCTTGAGCCAGTCCTTGCAAAGCTGGTTGCGGTGACGGGCGTGGACTGGCTGGAAGGTGTTGCGCAGATTGTCGGCGTAGCGCATCATGTTGTCGAAGTCCCAGCCCTTGCAGCCTTGCTCGACCCAGCGGTCCATGTCATGACGGAAGGGGCGGAACGAAATCAGGGTGTTGTGCGAAGAGCAGCCCCCGAGGACCTTGGCGCGGGAGTGACGGATGTGAGAGTTGCCCATGGGCTGCTCCACGGTGCCGTAGTCATAGTCCAGCTCTCCTCCCAGCAACGAAAGCCATTGGCGAAGATCGAGGACTTGGTTGAGGTTGAAATCGGACGGGCCAGCCTCGATCAGGAGCACCTTGCGCTCGGGCAGGTAGGCAGAGAGCCTGGAGGCAATGACGCAGCCAGCAGTACCGCCGCCAACAATGATGTAGTCGTACGCGGACTCGGCGCCCTGAGGAAGGTATTGCGTAGTCATGGCGATGCTGTGAATGATGGCTCCAACGACTGGCTCCAACGACTGGCTGCAACGGATGACGAACCCCGGTTTCGGACTTGGAGTGAAGGATGAGGAAGAGGAAGAAGACGACTGGGAGAAAAAGTGGGCGAGGTGCTTCAAGTTACAAAGTCACCCTCTCCGACGGCCATGGATGATGGATGATTTTTTTTTTTCTTCGTTTCGAAAGGTTTGCCTGGCAAAGCCAAAGCACCATGGCGGAAGAGCCCGGCACGGCGGCACGGCATGGCAACTGCAGCGACATGGGAGGTGGAGCGACATGGGAGGTGGGGAGTGGACGGGGACTGACGATGTATGGCCTCAGGCTTGCAGGTTAGCAATAGCCGAACCGGCGGAGTCGCCACCTGCTGGTCTGTTAGTGGTCACCTGTTCAAGGTGGCGGACAGCTGGCCCCACGGGAGAACTCACTCAGTGGATCAGTGTGTAATCCGTGCGTACAACTCATGTCACATTCATCATTGCTGTAATCCGTATACACATTACACATATACATCAGGGAAAAAAGAGAAACCAAATCACAATCACTACCGCCCATTGTCTCGTACTAATACTCCGTGCTGTCAGGCCACATTACGACTCCAAACGTCTTTTCCCCTGCGACACACAAGAACCAGCGTGGAATACCTCCTTTTTTTTTTTTTTTCCCCTCCGCCCCATCATGACCTTCTCTTCCGAAATCCACACGTTCCACTCGGGCAAGCCCCAGCCTCAGACTTCATCCTCTTCGTCGACGTTCCAATCCATCGATCCCACAACTGGCAAGCCCTTGGCCACCATCTACACGACGACGCCGCAGCAACTCGACGACGCCGTTGCCGCCGCCCGGGCCGCGTTCCCCGTCTGGTCCCAGACGCCTGCCCCCAGGCGCTCCGCGATCCTCCTCCGCGCCGCCGCCATTCTTCGCGAGCGCAACGACGAGCTCGCCCTCACGGAGACGCTCGACACGGGCAAGGCATGGGGGGAGACGTCCACCGTCGATGTCGTCACCGGCGCTGATGTCCTCGAGTACTACGCCCATTTCATCGCCGGCCGTCTCCCCGGCCAGCATACCCGACTCCGCCAGGATGCCTACATTCTGACGACCCACGAGCCACTGGGCGTCTGTGCCGGGATCGGCGCCTGGAATTATCCCATCCAGATCGCCCTGTGGAAGTCGGCCGCCTGCCTGGCCGCCGGCAACTGCATGGTCTACAAGCCGAGCGAGGTGACCCCGTTGCACGGAAACACCCTGGCGCAAATCTACATCGAGGCCGGCCTCCCCGCCGGTGTCTTCAACGTCGTCTACGGCGACGGATCTGCCGTCGGTGCGCCCCTGGTGGCGCATCCGGCCATCGCCAAGGTCAGTTTCACGGGCCAAGTCAGCACGGGGAGCAGAGTCGCCGGCGAGGCAGCCAGGGGCCTCAAGAGCGTCACCATGGAGCTCGGCGGCAAGAGCCCCGTCGTCGTCCTCCCCGACGCCGACGCCGACGAGGCCGCCGACGTGGCCATGGCCGCCAACTTCTTCTCCAACGGCCAGGTCTGCACCAACGGGACCCGCGTCTTCGTCCCGGACACCCTCCTCGCGGCTGTGGAGGAGGCCCTCGTCAAGCGATGCCGCGAGGGCATCCGCATGGGTCTCCCGCGCGACGCCAAGACAAACCTTGGCCCCGTCGTCAGCGGCGCCCAGCGCGACAAGATCAACACGTACATCAAGCACGGCAAGGAAGTCGACGGCGCCAGGGTCCTGTACGACGGCTCCGTCGACGCCCAGAAGGACAAGCCGACGCCCGGCGGTTTCTGGGTCGCCCCCGTCATCTTCACCGACTGCACCGACGACATGCGCGTGGCTCGCGAGGAGATTTTCGGACCCGTCATGTGCGTCCTGCCGTACAAGGTCCGGGGCCAATCGCAGGACGCGTGGACGGCCGACGTCGTCCGACGAGCAAACGACACAGCCATGGGCTTGGCAGCCGGCGTCGTGTCGAGCGATGTTGGTCTCGCCCAGCACGTGGTCAGACAGCTGGACGCGGGCATCGCATGGATCAACACATGGGGTGAGTCGCCGCCTGAGATGCCCGTGGGCGGATGGAAGATGAGCGGCATCGGTCTGGAGAACGGCCACGAGGGGATCCAGGCGTACATGAGAGTGAAGAGCACGCTGGTGCAGCTGGGCAAGGGAGCATGCAAAGGACTGTTTGCCAAGCTGTGAGTTTCTTTTCTTTTTTTCTTTTTTTTTTTTTGGAACGGGATGCCGCTAGGTGTTTATGTGCTCTTAGCGATCTAGATACCCGTCATGAATGTGAATCACTAGGCTTGTCTGCTCAGTGCAACTCAAGGCTACCGAACAGACGGTAAATCGCAACGCGCAATGACCTTGACAGTTTCCAGTCTTCTCAGCAGTTCTCTATCGTGACTTGACTGTGGGCATGCGTGCATGGAACTAGTGGCTTTCGAGAACAGCATGACTCATGTTTTTTTGACGCTACGCACACATGTATGTTATGTACAGAATCCACCCAGGTCCCATCGTTGTACTTGCTGGAAAATTTGTGCAAGGAAATGAAATAATGGAAAGAAAAATAAAAATAAAATAAAATATTACACTTTGCTTGGTCCCTTTCTAATGATTACAACGGCACAGGCAAGTTTCTTTGCAGATAACCCCTCCACTTGGGCAGGGTTCTGGCGAATTGAGTACCCTTGGTCAAATCCTCAATAGCACTGCCCCATCGGACGAGCTCGGCTTCCGCCCAAGCAGTCTGAAGTATGCCAAGGCCATAGCCCATGCCCGAGTCGGCGTGTACGCCAGCGGGAATGGTGATGGCTGGGTAGCCGGCCTGCGCCGACGTCTGGTAGCTCTGTCCAACGTCGGGCGGGACCAGGAGGCCGCTGAGCTTCTTGTTCTTGTGTCTGAGGGCGTCGTCGATGCCTTTTCTGGAAGACGTCTGGCAGAACCTTAGGGCTTGCCAGTACGTCTCGTCCCGGATGCCCCTTGTTTTCTGCGAGGCGAGGAGCCCGTCCTGGCCAGAGTACCAAGCTGGGTTCCCCAGAGGCCAGGGGCTGCCGCCTTCGGAGCCGTCGTTGTCCAAGTTGTACTGGATGATATCGTCCAAGGTGCGCATCTTGGTGTTGCTCAGCCCGGCGAGGTACTTGTTGATATTGTTGTAGAAGTCGACCTTGACATACGTGTACTCAGACTCGTTGGGACGACCCCGGGTAGTGCCGTAATCCCAGTTCCATCCGTCGGGGGACACAATGGTCTCGTAGTTTGTGATCTCGGTGTTGTTGATGATGGTGCCGCCGGCACTTTGGATCAACTTGATGAGAGATTTCAAGTTGGCTCGCTGCTCAGCGTCTGCGTGCACCCAGAAGCTCTTCCAGGGAATGCCGAATGTCGCCTTCTTGAGGGATTCCTTGCCGGTGAGGTACTGGGCATAACCGCCCTTGGGGGTCTTCCCCTTCTGAGCATAGGTATAGTTGTCATTGCTGTCAACACCGTAGATGGCATCAAAGGCGTAGACGGCGTCGCGGACGGTGCGTCCAAAGGTACCGACGGAGTCCTGATGCTCCGTCTCGGGGATGACACCGGCGCGGGAGGTGAGACCAACGGTGGGCTTGAAGCCGACGATGGAATTTCTCATGGCAGGGTTGATGACTTTGACGTGGTCAGCCAGCTTCCCACCCAAAAATGCTCGTTGATGCAGCATGTCAGTGACAATGAGAGGAATTTCACTCACCACTTCCATCAGTCTCGGTGCCCAGTGAAAAGGCAATGGCATTGGCTCCAACGCCAACACCACTGCCAGACGAGCTACCGCCAGGATTGACGGTGAAGTTGTAAGCGCTTCGGCACTGTCCGCCACGGGCTGAGTAGCCCTCCGAGTAGTTGTTGCTGCGCATATCAGCCCACTCACTCAGCGTGGCCTTGCCAAACAGAACGGCTCCCGCTTGACGCAGCTGAGCAACGACATGCGCATCGCGGGGCACACGGCTTCCCAAGAGAGCCCAGCTTCCAGCCGTGGTCTCCATATTGTCCTTGGTGCCGATGTTGTCCTTGACGGTGAACGGAATACCGTGCAATTTGCCACGGACCTTGCCGAACTTGCGCTCGGCATCACGCTCGGCAGCAATCGCAAGAGCATCGGGGTTGATCTGCATGACAGAGCTAAGAGAAAAATAATTGGCTGTTAGTCCTCGAACTCTGCGCATAATGCGCGAAAAAAAAAAAAAACCCCCCAGTGAGAAATAACACAAAAGAAGAAGAAAACTCACTTGATGTACTGCTGCGTCTGAAAGGTCCTCGTCATGTAGCAATCGACCAATTGAACACTGGTCAATTTGCGGCTTTCCATAGCCTTTTGCATCTGATCAATGGTAGCCTCCTCCAACTTGAATCCATGGCAGTCACCCATGGGAAATAGCCTGTTGGAGTCAGCATTTTTCTGCGATGGGATCAGATTCGGGGTGTATTCGTCCAAGTCTTCAAAGCGAACGATTCCAGCGACAGCAGTGGCGGCTACCGCCACAATGGCTGCGCACACGGACGACGACGACGACAATATCATTTCGAAGTCGTCGAAGTGATGACGGAGAAGGGAGCAGGCAGGCAGGTTGGCAGGTTGACAGGATGCGAAGCTTGACAGCTGCTGTCAGGACTCGGGAACCAACGACGAGGAGTCAATACCGCATTTGGGTTCGGACAGGGCCCTCAGTCGTCGTTGCATACATACGGAGTACATACATGACATGTATGTATGCCGGACCCGGCGGTGGATGGAGATGAACCCCATCAAATCCTATTCCAGGTCCACGGGCCTCAAGTCATGGCCAATGCTTGGGGATATTGGGGCCATTGGAGCCCAAGTCTAAAAGGCCGGACGAGATCAATCCGTACCAGCGCTGCGCTCCAGATCTGTCTGCATTTAGCAACCAGACCAGAGCGGTGCTTTATTACATGTAGACCTGTTGGACCTGTTGGTAGAATAGAGGGCGCCACATGGCAATTTCGATGCGGATGCAGCGTCAAGACCCCTGTTTTGTGCAAGTTGACATTGTACATAGTCCAGCCGAAAGCGAGAGTTGAGTGGCGCAAACAGAGCGTCCGGAAACGGCGACCCCCCAGAAGCGCCCCCCTGTTGGCAGAGTGGGTGGAGGGGCAAATCGACGAGGGTCCCTTTTTCTGCGGATAACTGCAGACACGGGAGCTTTTTTTTTTTTTTTTCATGCTGCAATGAGACGAGATTGGAGGGTAACTGTCGAAGCACGGAGGGTGTCATCGCTCTCTAGTTGTAGCTGTGCGAGAGAGGCGAAGAGGCAAAGAGATTGAAGGACCTTGGGACACAATGCGCTGTTATTAGCAGACTGAACGTTGTCCTGACTCGAGACCCACCGGCGCGGCAGTTGCCTTTCGGATAACACGGATTAGCTAATGCAGATAAAGCACCGAAAAAAAAAAAAAAAAAAAGGGTTGCATCCGGCAGAATTACCCTTGTTGCATGGCATTTCAACCATGATCCACGATGGCCAAGATGCATTGTTTTCCTGAACCCATTGTATACGGCAATTCGAATTCGGCCAATGCTATGACGCCGCAAGGCACCACCACGTCGATGAACTAAATGTCTCGTCAGGGGAATCGGTTACTATGTACATGTACACATCAAAATCTGACAGCGAATCCCATCACACGTCACTTGTACGAGTTTCCTATGTAATCGCATCCGATACAAACATGGATAAAATACATCAATGCCGTTCATCCTTCGACCGGGGTTCCCGCCGCTCATCCATCCTTAACTGAGCCTCCTCCTTGACATCAAAGTCGACCCTCACAAAGATCCCATCTTCTTTGTTCTGGCTACTGTCGGCTCCATGTGAACCCGCAATGACTTCGTTCTTATACGTTGCCGTGTTTTCCCGACTCGCCAATGTGCTGTGTTGCGAGCGTAGTCGCAGTGTGCTCATGGCGGCGCTCTTGGAACGTGGACTCGTTCTTCGTACATATCTAGAGTTGCCTAGCTCAGTATTTGGACTCTTCCTGAGGACGAACTTGTCGAATATGGGCTTGATTCCAGGCACGGAAAGGGCGATGAGAGTCGCGCCGATCTCTGAGGTTTCGACGGCGAGCATGGGGTTGTAAGACCATGACTAGAGACGACCATGGTTAGTAAATTGTCTTGGTAATCGCCCGTTGAAGAGAGCTCATGGTAATTCCCGGACGAATAGAGTCAGCAACACCATGTCATTTTCCCATTGTCCCAGGATAACAAGTACGATTCGAGCAATGGAGATACCAATAACGCTAGCAAGGTTTTTTTTCTTGGTCAGAATTGTTGTTCCCTAATCACAAGCCAACGTATAGGCGACCAGACAGAAGAACTCACCCTACGCCAGGCAGAAGGATCAAAGCCAACTGCACCTTTCTCTTCTTTGGCATCTCCAGAATCCTCAACATGGCCACGGGGATACCAAATAATAACAAATCACACACCAACGAAATTGAGGAATTCACGCTGTACACCAATCCCCATTCCAAACATGTGTACTTGTCGGCTCCCGGCTCCCATCCATACGGCCACAATGCCGTAACAGGCTGGCAGTGGAAAATGATGAGAAAGAGTTGCGGCAAGTAACCTGCGACGAGGAATCCTCCGACAACGTAGATGGATGTCAAGAAGCCCCTGTGCATGCCGCAGATGCGATGGTAAAAGGCAAGACCAGAGACGCGGCACAGCAAAAGTGACGTCGTGTAGACTATGTGGGCGGCGAAATCGAGGACTTCTGTCAATATGACGACGTCCACGGGCAGGACATATTTGATGTAGACGAAGTGGCGGCCAGATCCAAGGTTGATGAGGTGAATGCATAGGCAGGCAAAGACAATCAAACAAACCTAGATTGGTGAGTCTTTGGGAACCACGAAAAGATGAGAGAGGTTCCTTGTGCAAATCATGCTGTGCTTCCAAACAAGGGGGGACCAACGTCCAACGTACCAATGATACAACCGCCAACGCATCATCATAGCCATACCTCCTCACAATAAAGGTTCTTGCTAAAATTCTGCCCAGCACAATCACAGACGTCAACATAGTGACGAACAGTATTCCAGCAATGGCAGGTGCGTCCTTGCTCTCCAACAAGAATTCTCTACTTGGCACCTCGGTAAGACTTCCATATTTAAGGCCGGGGTTGAAGCTTCCATTGGCAAGTGCCCGATCAACATCCGTCGTCATCATTCCTCAAGTGCCGGCTTGGGTCGAAAGAAGAAGAAGAGGAAGTGGAAGTGAAAGTGGAAGAAGTAGAGGAAGTAGAAGTGAAAGTGGACGCCTCCTACCTGCTCTGTTTCCCGATATGAGTAAATCGAATGCGCAGAGTGCAGTGTGTAAGGGATGAGTAAGAATAAAGAATGGTAATTTGGCATGATGAAAGACAGGTTGTGCGCAAGGGACACGACGATTTTGAAACCAAAGCTTGTCATTGAAGCGTATCTGTCCATCCACTGTTTTCTAGTCGGAGTGTGGTCGGAGTGTGGCTCCGGTATATTCTACGCACTGCGCTATTATTACTTAGCGGCTCTCAGCCCACACTCAAGACAGGGAAATGCTGCGCTTCGGTATGTGTGTGAAGGACAACTGGTTCAGACTCTTGCTAGTACCCGTAGCTGGTGAGGATGGCGTGGCCTCTTCAAGCTTCGGTTGTGTTGTGTTAAGGCTTGTGGAGTCACGTCAGCTAGGGTCTGCATCCAATTCGGTGAAAAGGGACTACGTAGAGGTACATTTTCTCATGCGTACATAAATAGGCTAATGACAAATATTAGTAATTTTCCTACATGTATATAAATTACTACACCACACTCTCGCGTACCTTACTGACCCCCCAGCTTTAACACGCTCAAGGAGAAGCTCGGGTGGCCCGGCGTTGTGCTTGGCAAGATTTGGTGGCGAGTCGTTAAATTCGCCGTGGGGTTGTCATCTTGCAGAAGACAGAAAAGGCTCGTCTGCCATGCAGCCCGCCATGCAGCGCGGCTATCATTACTCGCGCAAGAAGAGAGAATGAAGTTTGTTGGAAACCCGGCCTGGTGGACACGGGGATGTTGATGGAGGTTAGCGTAACCGCGCTGGATGGGATGGATGGGATGGATGGGTGGGGGTTGCCGTCATCGGATTGGCTGGCGCAGGTCCAGGCTGCAAGACCAAGTTTTGACATCATGGACAGCTGGCGGGCACCTGGCCACCGTCAGGAATGAGCAAGCTGTGCTCTCCTGAACATCTGTAGACGAGGGGGAGTGAGACCTGAGACGGCGACGATCATACTCGGTGCATCGTGCATACACACGCGGTATGTGTACTCGGGCTCCATGACGACTTACATGTACATACAACTTGATCTGGTTGAAACCAATCCGAGTCAACCACCATAAATGTTATAGGGCAAAGGGTTATAACACAGGCATCCATCAGTCGATTGGATGACATGTCGCCTTTTTCATGCCTGTTGAGCTCCGAAACTTGGCGGGTGGTACGATGGCCGGGACTTCTGTCATTTGACTCATTTCATTTTCACCCCCCATCGATGCATAACCCGATCAATCCTTGCACCTTCCTTTGCGAAGCCCCATCTCAGCGTGCCCACCCACCCCGCCCGCGAGGAGTCCCGAGGAGTCGCAAGGAGAGGATGCTTTTCGACGAATTGCATGGCACTGCTTTGTGTCGAGGGCATGGATAATAAGGCCGACGTGCTCATTTGCATGTTGCATGTTGGGGGGCGGAGGACCGAGGACCGAAGACGAGATGAATGCCCCGGCTGCGGCTCGTAGCGGCGCACAGCAGAGAGGGGGAGAGAGCTGATCCTCCAACCCGGCGGGTGGGGGAGGTGCATGCTGCGATGCGGCACCCACGTAGGCCCCAGTCACCCAATTACATCACCCAATCACCACGATTCACGATTTCCAGACGCAGCTCTTCATATTGCACACGTGGAGTAACGACATTTTTTTTTGTTCTTTTTTTTTTTTTTTGGAGTCGTCAACTATGTAGCAAATGGGGGAAAAAAATTATCAATAATGTCTAGCTAAAATGTCTATATGACCAAATACTTGAATGATGAAAATGATTAAATCTCTTCGAGTGCTGGGTGCAACCAAAAAAACAGTTTGTTTCCTCTCAGGTTGACTTGTTCCCCTTTTTTACTTTCCTTGTTCTTTCTTGAATGCCGACTTTAATGATGTCGTACTCCACTTCTTCACCCGGAACATATAGTACAAGAGAATTGCCATGAAAATGTTGAACATGATGTATGCCCACATGAGGCCAAAATTGCGGACCCGCTCGCCCCAGAAGATATTTGACTGAGCCATGATCTGATCAGCATTGATGGCACTGCAGTATCGGCACTGAGAAGTGGCCTCTGGATTTTCGAGGGCTCCCGGCGCTTGACTCAGCCATGGTTGTAGATACTCGCCGCAGGTCGTGCCTTGCGGGGGATTGAAAATGCTAAACTCTGACTCAGAGCAGGTGATCTCCCGCCCGTGGAGTTCAGTTCCGACAATACCTCCAATCCAGTAGGTGAAAGGACTGACACGATACATGAAGACCCTGAGAACATGTTAGTCCTGAATTTTCCCAGTACAAAGACAAAGGTCGAGGTGAGACATACCAGAAACCGGGAAGGGCTGTCGCGGTCTGCAAAACACCGCTGAAGATGATACTCAGAATGGTAAGTACGTTGACGATACTGCCAGCGGTGTGCGAGTCGCTTATAGCCGCAATTGTCAGGTGTGCAAACGAGGAAGCGTAGATGAACAGCTGGATGACGAAAGCCAGCACGAGTCCCTGGCGGTCGGAGCTCTGAACACCAACGACGGGATAGTAAGAGGCAGCCCAAATCAGAATACCCGTGAAAATTTGGTAGGGGATTCCGACAACAATGTTGGCAAGAATGAAAGCCAGCCACGAGTACGCCTTGCTGGGACGTTCTCGAACCTCATACAGGGATCGCTGGGAAACAAAGAGGGGTTGGATCTAATGAGACAAAGGTTAGTCATGTTTCCCGTGGAAGAAGCATATGCGAAGCCTCTTCTATACAAGACCCAACACGTACCTGTTGAACAATTGACGAAAAGATGGTGGTGAGCATAAATGTGTTGAAAATGACCGTTTGTGTGCCAGCCTTTGTAGCCTTGGCGTCGAAGAAAGTGAAACCAATAAACAGACCCGCAAAGATACCCAAAGCGAACTTCGCCAAAATGTAGCTAGGCATTCTCCAATACTGCTGGAAAATTCGATGCGTAACGACTCGCAACTGCGTGCCAAAGGGCATGGCGTAGGCAGTGTGTTGCTGAGGCGAGTTCCCTTCAGCCGGAGCCTCGTGTTCCTTTTCATTATGGATAGACTCCATTTCCTCCATAACAGCGGCTCTCTCAGGGCTGTCGTTCCAGATTTGATGCCAGTCTTCGCCCTTGTCATTCCGGCCCTGATTTACAATTTTAAGCATGTACTCCGCGGGGTTTTCCTGGTCATCGCATTTTCGTGCCCCGTTCTGCTCAAAGTAGTCCAACAACGTGCGCGAGTTGTCGCCAATGTTGCCAAAGTAAACCGTTTTCCCACCTTTGGCAAGGAATAGCAGGCGATCAAAGGCTTGGAACAAGACAGCGCTGGGCTGATGAATGGTACACAGGATAGCCTGGCCGGAATCGGCCAGCTTTCGAAGGAAGGCACAGATGGCCCAGGAGCTCTGAGAGTCCAGACCAGAAGTTGGTTCATCAAGAAACAGTAGAAGCTTCGGTTTGGCCGCTAGCTCCACACCAATAGTGAGAAGCTTGCGTTGTTCGACGTTCAACCCCTGACCAGGGACGCCAACCACGGCATTGGCAAAATCTTCCATCTTGAGCATCTTGATGACCTCTTCAACAAACTCGAACTTTTCCTTCTTGCTGACAGACTTGGGCTGACGAAGCATGGCGCTGAATTGGAGACTTTCGCGCACAGTAGCAGTTTCCAAGTGCAAGTCCTGTTGCTGCACGTAACCCGTGTTGCGTTGAAAGCTGGGATCGAGAGGCTTTCCATTCACAAGCATGTCTCCGGTAATTACACCCATGGTGGTTCTCTGGGCGAGTGCATCTAGAAGTGTTGTCTTGCCAGCGCCAGATACTCCCATAAGAGCAGTCAACGTGCCGGGTTTGACCCAGCCGGATACGTGATCCAACAGTCGGCGTGGCTCACCCTTGATCTCAATGTCATACACCACATCACGCCAGGTGAAAATATCCTTGTGCAGCGCAAATGCCTTTACTTCGGTGCCATTGTCGCCATGGGTAGCCTTCTCATCGGGCGTGCCCGGTGCCTCATCGTTCTGAACTGCGTGAGTTTCGCCCTTTAGCAGATGGGAGGGAACGTGCCCTCGACGGAAAACGAGAGCTTCGGCAGTGCTGGCTGTGGCCGAGTTCAATTCGACGGTGACCAAGTAGGTGGCCATGAAGAAGAACAAGAATCCCAACAGAATGCCGAAATTTCTCCACACATGCGAGTAGGAGTATTCGTAGCTGGTATAGATATAAGCATCACCGCTCACAGTGTACTGACCAGGAATTGCGCCAGGGCTGTCACACACCCAAGAGTCGCCAATGTTTGGCGAATAGGGAGGTACGATACTAGAGCATGTGAAGTCTCGATTGTGGAACTCGTTTGCTACCAGAATCTCGAAGGCGTAAAACACGGGGTTGATCCACCGAATCCAGCTGAACCAAGGATGCATTTCCGGAGGCGTAATGGCGAACCCGGTGTAGTTGACCAAGCCGAGAACCAAAACACCTGACAAAGTCATAGCTTGCGAGACTGTTCTTGTGGCAGCAGCCATTGTTCGGAAGACTGCAGACATGGCAAATGTAGTGATGTAGGTGACGAGGAAATACAGGAAGAATGGACCAGCGTCTCGTCTCAGCTCAGACAAGAAATACAGCACAACATTGAATGCGATCGCAGTCACAAATTTGACGGGGATGTCGGCCACTATCCCAGCTGCTGCTTCCGCAGAAGGATGATAGAAAGCGTAGGAGGCATGCTTCTCAACCATAGGACGCTGATCGTACAAGCCGGTGATCTCAGAAATGGACGTCAAAGCGTTCATGAGAATAGCCATGAAGAGAACGGAGCCACGACCAAAAAAGCTGATGGTAGCTTCAGGGGCTCCAAAGAAGATCGAACCAATGATGAGAGCCATGACAACGTTGGAGATGGCCTGCGTTGCAGTAGCCGTAATATCATTCCAGATCCTTTGATACGCGCGTTTGGTGCAAAGTTTGACTTGCATCCAGAAGCTGACAATGAATGGGGACTTGGGACGGACATGATCCGCCTGTCGGATGTTCTTCTGTTCTCTGAATTTGGCGAGACTATCTTCCCGGCAATTACCAGCAAACTTCTCATCGTGTGCATCCATGTCGTTGAGCAGAGCCTGATACTCGGGGGATTGCCGCCACAGCCGTTCGAAGTCCTCGGGTGTGCGAGGGACTTTATTCTCAAAGCCTTCCCTAGCAACTCGCTCCTGAGGGTTTGTGACTGAGGTGAGGAAATCCCCAGTCGTTTGACGAGCAGGACAGAACCAGCCTTGCTTCTCAAAATAGCGTTTGGCCTGGTCAGCGGGGCCAAAGTAGATCTGGCGACCTTCGTACAATACAGTTGCTTTATCAAACAAGTCGTAGATGTGCTGACTTGCTTGGTAAATGGCAACCGCGTTGGCTTGGTGGCCTAGATCGCACGCCAAACGTAGCGACTGGACGAACTTGAGTGCAGTTGCGGAGTCAAGACCGCGAGTGCTTTACATGATGGGTGAGTAAGACGAAAACGACATGATGAAGCTGAAAAAGACAATTGTTCACGAACCTGTTATCCCAAGCAGCTAACGGAGAGCCTGCCACGACCATCTCGGCAATGCTAACACGCTTGCGCTCACCACCGGAGACACCCCTGACGAAGTCATTTCCGACCTTGGTATTGTAGGTATGACTCAAACCAAAGACGGCCATGACAACCTTGGCGATATATCGGCAGTACTCAGCACGAGACATATTCTGGATACGGTGCTGAGGCGTACGGACCGACACAGCAAATTCGAGAGTCTGGCCAACGGTGAGATGGGGGAAATGCTTGTCAACCTAATATGACGATCAGCAGGCCATTCAAGGTTAGCACTCGAATATTCATTTTCTCTCACCTCCTGATTATAGGCCATCTCTCCCTTGAACTCTTTCATCATCCTTGTTTGTGGGATGCCATTGTAATGAATGTTGGTTTGTTCTCCGAGCTTCAGGCCTTCCAGCTCTCCACAAATAGTCTTGAGAAGCGTGCTGCATCCCGAGCCGGGGCGGCCAAGAACAATGAGAAGCTCGCCAGGGTTTAAAAATCCATCGAAGCCATGAAGAATATGTTTGGTCTGCTTCTTGTTGAAGCTGAAGAACTCGCCAAGCTTCAGTGGAGCCGTCACGACAGACCCGACAGTGTCTTGAAGTTTCAAGGCACTACCAGAGCCAAAAACGTCGAGATGCCGGTAAGAGACGCCCAGGGCTTTCCCCTTGAGGCCTTCTGCGCTCAGTTGCTCTATGAACCGACGCAGCCATTTTTCGAGGTCGAAGTCTCTGTGCTCGGGATTTAGGGCAGGATCATTCTCATCAAATGTTTCCGAGTCCTGGCTGTGCGAGGGACGGGACGCTAAACTGGAACGCCGACGGGAGAGAGCTGTAGCGATTCGGACAAGCTCTGATCGATCGATTGAGTCAAGATCATCATCGGATTTCGGTCCGATAGTGGATGGAGTAGGGACTTCGACAGAGTTTCTGCTGTGTTGGTGGGCGTCTCCTTGAGCGTCGGTAATTGTTTGCTCCTGGACGAGTGGCTCGGGAGCCACCCCGTCATGACGCTCGGGAGCCATGATGGCGATGGGCGTCTGTCTGTCCTGTGCAGGCACGATGGAGCTGAACTCGAGACCTTACTGTTCTTATTGAGTGTAGCTTTGGGAGATCCGGTTATCGATCGTGTTGGTCAGTACAAGTACAAGTACAGTAGGGACAAGAGATGAGGTCTACAGAGGAATTCATTGAAGCTAACACGAGAGAGACATGACCTGCTTAATATTGGTTGCCAATGGACCCCTCAGATTTTGCGTCATCCGGCGGCCCTGACGGCGGTTGTGGCTCCCACGGACAACTTCCACACATGGGATCAAGCGAACGTTCCGGAATCCAAAACTGTCGGTCATATTGGGCACCACTACGGAGTACACCAGGTCGGTCGGTACTTGGCGTGGCGGCTTCTAGCGCGTTCGGCATGTGGTATCTCAGGGTCTGTTGAATTTGGTGTGTGTCCCTGACTCCGAGCGCCGGGGCCTCGCTTCATCTCAAAAGGCCGATGTTGCCCTGTTGCCCTGGTCTGCTCCACGAAGCCACGAAGCGTTGCAGAAACACCAGTGTGAACGAGGCCATGTCATTTGCTGCAGCTCCGCAGCTCAGCTCAGATCTGTGACTCGCCCCTTCTCCACCTGTTACGTGGGTGCTCTTTCCTTCTTTGCACAGCTGGCAACAGACGCAACAGACAGCAGGGACAACAGAATCAACGTGACACAGGCTTGGCACCTCGCATGAAACGTGCGCCTCGGAGCGGCGATTACAGAATCCCCCCCGGCCCCCCCTCTGATGCCCGGTTCGTGTTGCTCGTGAGTCGCGTCATCGCCTCCCGAGCTCCCGAGCTCCCGAGTCCACCGCAAGTCCGCCTCGTCTTATCATCTACAACAAGCCGCCGACTGGTCTAGCTAATAGTCCGTAGTAATTTGTCCATCGGCCACTCGCAGGCTTCCGACCTCCGCAATCACCGCAATTACCGCCGCCCATGCGGACTTTTCGCTCGCGGATAAGAACCCTGTATGGGACCCTGTATGGGGCAGGCACCGTATTCTTATAATTATAGTAAGTTGCATGCGCGACTCGGATCTGCCTAGTACCTCTCTGTTGTGTGCCGGAGGCGGCGGCAAGCCGCAGGAGTAAGCGAACAAGACAAACTAGGGGGGGAAACGGATGCGCGTTTCGTTGTCCGCGGAGTAAGCCGTCTCCACTACGGAGTCTTCGGGACAGAATCAATTAATCAATCAATCAATCAAAATACCGAGTAGAGTGCAGCGTTTCCGGGCTCGACTTATTTGGTCTCCTCTTCACTCACTTTTATTCTGAGCTGCTTGCTAATATAACTAGATCTCCTTAACTGTTGTCCACCTTGTGGGTCCGTGGGGTCCGCAAATTATGTACAGTGGGGTCCCAGTAATTCCGAAGAATTTCCACCAGAGTCGCGTATTTTTATGTAGCCTGTCTATAATAATAATAAAGACCCTATCTTTAAGACATAATTACTCCTTCTATAATACCTTATATTACTTAAAAAAAGAACTAGAGTCCTTATAAAAAAGGGAGGATTTATAAATTATATAAAAAAATTTACTTACTATAATATATTACTAAAGAAGAGGATATTCCTGTGGGTAGCGTATATAGTATTACGTAACGCTATAAATAACAAATTAAGGGTTAAGATTTACTACACCTAGGATAGCTAAAAAAAAAGTATCTAATTATAATAAAAGAGTTATTAATTAAATTATTAGTAAAGACCCTTTTATCTAGAATAAACAGCTTCTTAAGCAGGTATCTTGTCAGGAGCACGGAGGCTAGGGAGCTAGGGACAGAGTGGTCACATGATGGAACCCTTGGATAAGCCTTGGGTCGTGCGGATGACTAAGTAGCTATTAGATAGCTACGTATATGTAGTAAGGTATTTAGATAAGGACTGCCTATAAGGTATATAGGAGGTTAGAGTTTAAGACCTTTATATACCTACCCCTAAGTAGTAGCTCTCTAGCTATAACTAAGAACCTTAGCCTTTACTCTGTTTACATCTCCCCGATCCAGTCGTGACATATCTCTAGTGTATTCTATTATAACTCTAACTTACTACCTTAAAGATAAGGGTATTTAATATAAGCGCGTGATTTAATAACTAAAATTAACACTAGAAAACGCGTTTTAAAGGCTAAGATTTACATAGCTTTATTATTAAAAGCTAATTTTATAGTAGCATAAGGTTTTTTTTTCTAATAAGGTTTCTATAGTAAGTTCTAATAGTTAGAAACTAGAGTAGTATTTTATATATTATATAAGTAAAAGTACCTCTTTAGAGAAAGCATTATAACTAATTAGTAAAAAATCTTTAGGAAGAGAGACTTTAACCTAACTTTATATAGCTAAAGCCATGTATAACGCGCAAATTACTAATATTCTAGGGTACTTTTAGCGCTTCTAAACGCTCTTTATTATATATACTAGTTAGTAATCCTAAATTAGCGTGATAAGGCATAACTTCATAAGTAATATATAATACCCTATAGTCTAAATTACCTATAATTTTAGAACCTACGAATATCTTTATATATAATAATACTCCTATATTTAAAGCTTAATCTATATAAAATTAGTTATGTAGTTAGTCTTTATAGAATAGAATTAAATTACTACTATAGCTACTATATTTACCTAACCTTAATCTAATTAAGAATATCTAGAAATTATTAAAATAGAATATCTATAAGTGTTATCCTAAGCTAATACATATAATGAAAAATATAGGACTGTTTTCTAGACTTAAAATAGCTACTATAGAGTTATAGGAGGATTTTAGTAAAGAGCTTCTAGAGAAGCTAATTATTACAATACCTTACTAAATTAAGGCGCTTATTAACATAGATAGGTAGTATACTAATGTTAGGAGCACGGAGGCTAGGGAGCTAGGGACAGAGTGGTTATATAATAAAACCCTTAGATAAGCCTTAGGTTATACGGATAACTAAGTAGCTATTAGATAGCTATATATATATAGTAAGGTATTTAGATAAGGACTATCTATAAGGTATATAGAAGGTTAGAGTTTAAGACCTTCATATACTTACCCTTAAGTAGTAACTCTTTAGCTATAACTAAGAACCTTAGCCTTTACTTTATTTATACCTTCTTAATTTAGTTATAATAAGTTAAACTCTTAAACCCTTTAGGGAAAATAAACTATTAGCTAGGTTTAAATATAAAGAAGCTATAAAATATTTACTTAAAATATACCTATACTTACACTACTTAGTAAAGGAGATATAAACCTATAGTACCTAGGGAGTAACTTATATACCCTAACCTTAAGGCCTAATAAAGAAAGGGTATAATAAATATTACCTAACCCTAATTAATATAGTAATACTAAATCTAGAAATAATAATAATCTAAATAAGCTAGAATAGTGCTATAAGGTTATATAAGCTTAGCTATATTATACTTATATAAGGTAAGATATTATAAATATAAAAGTATAGCTTAAAGAAATTAAGGTAAACCTATAATTAGCTAGATTAGGTAAAGAACCTATAATTACCCCTTAGATAGTTATACTAATTAATCCCTTATTCCTAGCCTTCTTACCTAACCTTAACTTTATAGTAAGTATATACCTATAAAGCTTTATAAAGATATAGTATAAAGTACTTATATATAAAGGTAATACTTATAAGAATTTATAGGTATACCTAGTGAATTTAAATATATTATTTTAATTAGATTTAAGAACCTTTTAGGATAATAAAACTAAGGTAATATATACTAGTAGTTACCTAGCTAATAATATAAAGTAATAATAGATATATTATATAATAGTAAATAAGTTAGTTAACTACTTAGCTTACTCCTAGGATAAGTTTATATCCTAGTTAAACTCTAGAGTAATAAATAAAAATATAAAGTACTTAAAAGCTACTAGGATATTACTAAATCTAAGGTAAAAGAATAATTAGTTTTTCTAATCTTTCTTAAGACTTTAAACTAAGGTAAAAGCTAAATTACCTAACTAAATCCTTATATACTTAAGAATAATAATTTTCCTAAATAGCCTAAATAATACTATAAGGAAGTATATAGTTAGCTAAAAGTTCTTAATATCTTAGAGTTACTTATAGGGTTAAGATAAAAAGGCTAAAGTTATAATAATATTTATATTAAATAATTATAATAAAAACTATAATAATAAAGAAAGTAAGAAAAAGAGATAATACTTTAGCTTTCTTATAGATAACTTATAGTAAAGTTTATAGTAACTAAGTATAGGTTAAAGGCTATTTAAGTACTATAAGTATAATAGTTCTAAATATAGTATAAATAGATATAAAGTAATAAACTACTTAATTTATAAAAGTAAAGGTATATAACTAAGAAACATAAGAATAGTAGTAATAAGACCTTAGACCTTAATAAGATTCTAATTAGATTAGTATAGGCCTAGGATAATAGTCTTACTATAAAGAAACCTATAAATAAGAGAATAAGAATATAGGTATTCTTATAGTAAGATAACTACTAGTTAGCTATACTGGCGCTATTTAATATAGGTATAGAGTATTTAATAATTTACCTTAAATTATTATTAAAATAAAATTAAAAGAATATAGAAAAAACAGAGATAATACTAGAAAGTATAAGTAAGAATAAAATCCTATATAAAGGAATCCTATATAGGCTAATTAAGGTAAAAGATAGTATAGGCTATATAAAGGTTTATTAAATTAGCTACTATATTACTAATATAGGAAAGAGAATACTCCTAGGTATAGATTAGACCCTAGAGTATAAACCTATAGTAATAGATTAGAAGTAGATTTTTTAGAGGTTCCTAATAACTAAGGACTATATTATACTTACTATAGGAAAGTAATAATTATATAAGGTAGTAAAATAGTTATCTATTATACTATTACTAGTATTACTAAAGATTAAGGTAATTAAGCCTAAGAAAAAGAAAGGGGAGACTAATAAAGATTTATTAGTAAATAATATAGTAAGTAATAACTAAGGTTATAGTATAGCTATAGTAATAGTAGTAAAATATACTTATTTCTTAAAAAAGAAAAAACTAAGAAGTATAATAGTACTTTAGGTAATATATTATAAGAAGTTAGTAGTAACTATATAAGAGATAGATAGTAATATAACCTAATAGTAAATCCTAGAAAAGTATATAAAATTTATAAATATATTTTTAAAAGATCTAGCTAGTAAGCTCCTAGAATTAGGTAGCTATACTTATATAATTAAATTAGAAGAGAGAAAATAACTACCCTAGGGACTTATATATAATCTAGCTAAAAAAGAGCTAGAAGTACTTAGGGAGTACTTAGTAAGTATATAGGAAAAAGAGTAAATTAGAAGATTAACTAGTCTAGCTAAAGCCTTAATTTTATTTATTCTAAAAAAATTAGGGAAATTAAGGCTTTATATAGATTATAAGGGCCTTAATAGAATTATAGTTAAAAATAAGGCCTCTTTACTATTAATCTCTAAAATCCTTAATTAATTAGTAAGTGTAAAGGTTTTTATATTACTAGATCTTTAAGAGGCATACTACTAGCTATATATCTATAAGGGTAATAAGTAAAAGATAGCCTTTTAGTACTACTATAGCTACTTTAAATATCTTATAATACTATTTAGATTAGTAAACATACTAGCTACTTTTTAGGAATATATTAATAATACCCTTAAGGGACTTATAGATAAATTTTATATTATTTACCTTAATAATATCCTAATATATAGTAGTAACCCTATAAGATATATAAAGTATATTAAAAGTATACTAGAGTAACTTTAAGATATAGACCTTTATATTAACCTTAAAAAGTACTAATTTTCTATTAGGTAAGTAAAATTCCTAGGTTTTATTATATTTAAAAAGGGTATTAAGATAAAACTATTATAAGTTAAAGCTATTATAACCTAGCTAATACCTTATAGTGTATTTAATATTTAATTATTCCTTAGGTTTATAAGGTTTTACTAATACTTTATAAAATAGTATAGTAAGGTAGTAGTCTTACTAATAGACTATTTAAAAGATAATTAGCTAGTAAAGTTTAAGCTAGAACTTAGTAAACTAGTAGTATTTAAAGAACTTTAAAAGAAGTTTTAAAAGGCACTAATTTTAGTATATTTTAACTTACTTTACTTACTAAGAGTAAAGATAAATGTATCTAGTTATATAATTAAAGCTATATTTATAATATTAGTGCTAGGTAGCTAGCACCTAGTAGTGTATTTTTTAAGGAAGTTAACTAATATTAAACTTTATTACTTAATACCTAATACTAAGTTATTAGTAATCTAAGAGGTATTTTAGGCCTAGAGATACTACCTTATGTATTTTTCTTATTAAATTATAGTTATTATAAACTATTTAAACTATAAGTATTTAGCTATAAAGCTAAAGCTAACTAGTAAGTAAGTAATAGTATTAGATAAGCTTTATTTATTTAATTTTAGGATTAAATATTATATAAGTAAGTTAAACCTTACTAATACCTTATTAAGAAGAGTAAATTATATTAGTAAGAAGCATAAGGTAAAGGTATTAACCTTATAGCTACCTAACTTCTTATCTAAGTTTAATAATACTAAGTAATAAAAATACTATATTAATAATAATACTATTATAAGTTCTAGTATTATATTACTTAGTATAGCTAATATTTTATTATAAAAATACTATAATAGCCTTACTAGCCTTTAGGGTTTTAAGAAGTTGTAACTTAATTATATTATTAAAAAACCTAATAGTCTAGTAAAGCCTAGTAGTAGTATATAAACTAAGTCTATTAATTCTAAGTAATAAGGTTATGCCTTATCTATATTTATTAATATTTCTATAAGTCTAGTAAGCCTATAAGTTAGGAGTCTAGCTAGGTTAGTAGCTAGTAAGTAGTATAAGCATCCCTTTAAAATATTACTTATTTATAATTTATTTATAAGTCTATAGGTATACTATAAGCTAGCTACTTATAGTAATATTATAGTAAAAATATAAGTAGTCTAGTAAACCTCTTCTAAGTTTATATATAATACTTATTTTATATATATAGAATTAAAGGCTTTAATTTAAGTTATATTATTCTAAGTATAGTAAGGTAATAACTTTACTATAGGTTATAGGAAGTTACTTAAAAGTAATAACTTAGAAGTATTATAAATATAGTCTATTAGGCCCTCTAAGTTATTAATATTTAAGAATTAAGTTTTTATTTTAGTTAGTATAAGAAAGGAAATTTTATTACTTACTTATAATAACCTAGTAGTAAGCTACTAGGGAGTTAGTAAGACTCTTTATTATATTATAAACTAGTATTACTAGCTATTAATAAAGAAAGACACTAAGTTATATATATAAACTTATATAAGCTATTAGACTTTAAAGCTAAGGTACTATAAACCTTATAGTAAGCTAGTAGTATTACTAGTGCTTAATTAGCTTTTTTAAGAATTATTAATAGACTTCATTATAAGGCTATTACTTATAAGAGATATAAATTAGACTTATAATATAATCTTAGTTATTATAGACTATTTTATAAAATATAGTATCTATATCCCTATTTTAATATAACTAACTAGTAATAGGTTAGCTACTATATTCCTAGAATATATTTTTAAGGACTATAGTACCTTAAAAGGTATTATAATAGACTATAGTTTAATATTTACTAGTAGGTTTTAGATAACCTTTTACTACCTTATTACTACTAAGTAATAACTAAGTATTATATTTTACTTATAAATAAATAGGTAAATAGAATATTTAAACTAAGTTTTAAAGTATTATCTAAGAGCTTTTACTTACTTTAATTAGACTAACTAGGTAAATAACTTATTAATAGTATAGTTTATATATAATATAAGTATTTACTTAACTTATAGCTATACCCTAGTAAAGGTGCTATAAGGTTATAACCCTAGAGGCCTATAATAAGTAATTATAGATATTTTAGTAGTAAATAACTAGGTAAAAACTTAAGTAATTACACTAAGAGATAAATATATAGTAATTAAGTAGCTTTTAAGTAACTTATAAATATAGTATATAAAGTACTATAATAAGAAGTAAACTCTAATAAAGTTTAGAGTAAGTAACTATATTTTATTATTTATAAAGAATATTAACCTATAGTAACCTAGTAGGAAGCTAAGTATAAAGTACTTAGGCCCTTATAAGATTAAAAAAGTAATTAAAACTTATAGATTAGTATACTAATTAAAGCTACTACCTAGAATATAACTATATAATATCTTTAATATTACTAACCTTAAACTATTTATAAGGGACCTAACTAGTGTAGAAGATATATTCTTACTATAAGATAATATTATAGATAATAAATAGGAGTTTAAGGTTAAAAGAATTATCTTATATTATTATAATAGGAGATATTAGAAATACCTAGTTAAATAGAAGGGCTATAATACTTTAGAGAATTTATAAGTAAAGAAAAGAGATTTTATTATAATAGATATTATTAATAATTATAAGTAATAACTAAGTAGCTAGTTTATAGATATAAAGGTATATTTAGTAAAGATTAAATAGCAATAGTAATATATAAAAAAAACACAGATAATTTCTTAGATAATCTACCTTATAGCTACCTAGCATTATTTACTTTATATATATATTAGGCCCTAGCCCCCTAGTATTATTATTTTTATTTCTAGGCACTAGGTTAGTAGTAGGGTTTTAGGTAGGGGATTTATCCTTATTATTAGAGAAATCCCTCTCCTTATATATATATATATAAAGCTTACCTAGAAGGTCTAATAGCCTAATATAGGTAGGAAGCATAAGTATATATATAGTAAGCTACTAGTAAGTTAGTAAGGCTATAAGTAAAAATATTAGAAAACTTACTAAGGGAAGGTTTTATATAATAAAGTATAAGCTATTAGAGATATTAATCTAGACTTCTAGATTAATAGTATTACTTAGTAGTAATATAGTAATTCTTTTATTAGTATTAGCCTCTTATATAATCTCTATAGTTAGCCTTACTTATCTAGCCTAGCTATACTTATTAATATTCTTTATAAATAGAAGTATATTATAAAGTTTATATTTTATATATATTAAGCACTAGTAGTATATTAGTAGTAACCTAAGTTATAAAAACTAATATATATATATATTATTAAGAAAGTAAGGATTATTATTAGAGATAATATAATTATTAATATACTTAAAGAGTACTTAATATAATTTTATAAAGTAAGTAAAGTACTAGTAGTATATTAGTATATATATAAGTAGTAAGAAAAGGGAAGATATACCCCTAAATAGTCTTTATTATTTTATATATAATAAGCATATTTTATTAAGTTACTTATATAAGTTAGTAGTAGTATATAGTAAAGTAATAGTAAAGTTATACTTAAGGAGTTAGTATACTTAGTCAAAGTAAATTTACCTTTTATAATATACTATAAAATAATACTATTACTATCTTTAAAGGTAATAGCTTATATTACTACTTATTATATATAGTATATATAAGGAATTTTTATACTACTAGCACTACTAGCTATAAGTTAGTAAGGTATATACTAGGGGTTAGAGATACTATACTTATATTAAAATTTTTAAAGCTATTTACTTCTTAGGAGATTTTTAAGGAGATATTTAAGGGGTTTTCTTAGTTATTAAAAAACCTAATAAAGTAAGAGTACTATATTACTTAGATATAATTTACTATTAGTAAGTTAGTAGTAATATACTATAAGAATATAGGTATAGAAGGTAAAGTAACTAATATTCTAGTATTTAAAAGAGATTAAGTATTTAAGTAAGATTAAATATAGATAATAAAATAATACTATAGGATATTAGTAACTACTATAATAGTAGCTATAAAGCTACTAGGTTATAGGTAAGGGTAACTTATAATATTAAAGGAAAATATAAAGAAAGAGAATATATAAAAGTAAGGAAAAGTAAGCCTTTTTTATATTAGCCTTAGACCCCTAAGTAATCTATATACTATATATAGCTAATCTAGAAATTATAATATTTATAGTTATAGCTACTACTAGTAAATATATACGCTAGCTATAAACTCCTAGTAAGAATAATATAATATCCCTAATATTAGATAAAAGCTTATTTATTTTAAATAGTATATAGTACCTTATTTATTTAACCTAATTATAAAATCTAATATAAGTAGTTTACTTACTTAGTATTAATAACCTATTAGGTAAAGGTATATATATTAGAAGTAATAAAGTAATAAGTATATAGCTATTTAAAGTTAAAGAGTAAAGAAAAGATTACTTAAAACCCTATAACTTTTATTTTATTATTCTAAGTAAATATAATACTTATATACTTATAAAATAACTAGTAATATTAAATACTATTATAAGCTATATATAGTATACTTATATTAGCTAAGTAGCTTTTTTTTAATTAAGAATAATTATATATTAGGGGGGTAGTATATTAGAAGCATAAAGGCTAGGGAGCTAGGGATAAAGTAGTTATATAATAAAACCCTTAGATAAGCCTTAGGTTATAAATAACTAAGTAGCTATTAGATAGCTATATATATATAGTAGGGTATTTAGATAAGGACTATCTATAAGGTATATAGGAGATTAGAGTTTAAGACCTTTATATACTTACCCTTAAGTAGTAGCTCTCTAGCTATGACTAAGAACCTTAGCCTTTACTCTGTTTATACCTCCCTAATCTAGTCGTGACAACTAAGTATTAGTTATATTAATTAATAGAGAATTAATTAAGGTATTTACTATCTATAATAGAATTTAATTTACACTTAAATTAGTAGAGAAATCGTGGTTTAAATATTTCACTAGGTACGCGCGATACATGGTCGCGTTACTACTGCTTCGGAATTACTGGGACCCACTGTACATGTGTATCTCGGGCCACTAAACGCGCATATCCCCTTTATTGAATGCGCATATCGCCCCAAAACGGAAGAGGTACCTTTCCACCTAATCCCCCGCTAAATATACCAGCTCTTTTTAGTGGCAAATGCAGGCAGCTCACTGCAACTTACAACCTCTGTAGTATTTCCTTCCTTCTAATTATCACAAGGTCTCGTAATGCAACGTAACAATAGCTTTAGTAGTAGCTTTTTCAATAGTATGAATAACTTTAAATATTGCATAAATAGGCATCTTAATTGACAGCGAAAATTAACAGACGCGAGCCGCACTAAATTTAGGTGTAGGGACCGTCCTTCCGGATTAGGACTAAGGCGTTATGCGCATTCAATAAAGGAGATACATACATATGCGCGTTTAGTGGCCCGTGTATCTCTAGTTTCTTTTATCTAATTGGATACATACAGACCCTGGTTGACGTGACTCCACAAGGTGAACAACGGTGAGTGGGTCCTTGTGTCATGCTATTACATAGATTCTACTTGTGCTACGTCATAAAATGTATGATCAAATGAGTGTCAAGGCTGTTATTCGATTCAACTAGCTAGAGGTCAGAGCTTATCGTCTAATATCGGAGGGTTCTAGATCACGTGCAGGCCACATCTCAAGGTGACAGGCTAATTGTCAATTCTAGCACGAACAAATTGGCTTGAATTCAAAAACAATTCTAGAATAGCCAATTAGAAGAAGCCCAATGTAACCACGCCAGACTGATTTAAGTAGCGCCTAGTATTAATGCTAACAAAGCCACTAACACCAGGACCTTGGCCCTAAATCTAACGAATCAGAGCCCGCCAAGCCATTAATAGGCCCACCTAGCAGGCCTAGCGCTATACCTAATTGGGCCGGTCCGTTCCCTAATAATGATATTAGAATGTGTCCCACACCGACTGCGAGCCCAGTGATGATGAAAGCTGCAGAGTAGTTACTCACTTGTAGTTCCAACGTAGGCAGCTCAGCTCATTATTCTCTTGCAACATATAATGAAACTCAGCTCATTCATTTTCTTGCAACATTACAAGACGCTCCAACACGCCAGTTCCACAGATCAGAGAGATCAGATAATATTGATCATGCGGGACCTCGTTCATAGCCTCGTTCAGACTACCCTGGGGCTGCAGATGCTCTTGTCCATTGCAGCCATGGCAAGGCAAACTCACCAGACTCCGACCACGCCGCCATGCCGTCACTCTTCTGGGAGCAGACAGGCAATGGCACTCAGTCATATTGAGCAGTGTGAGGACCAAAGTGTCTTTGCGTGAAACTTGGTGCTGTCGAGGTCCAGTCTATCCACGCTGTAGGAGTGCATGCGTTATGTGAAAACGTGTGTAGAGGATAGTCTTTTGTTATAGGCCTAGTTGCTGCTGCGTATTTAATAGTTTACGTATGTACTTATACCTGAGACCGGGCGAAAGGCAGAATTTACATATGCTGCCACAATCCCAATCTATTCACATGAAAAAAAAAAAAAAAAAAAAAAAATCGACGCAATGCAGTCAGTCAGTCTATTTACTCGAAATCACCTTCAGCGGCTCCTTGATGACCTTGGGCAACCCAGGAACCTTGGGGAACCCCAGCCGCGTCTTGCCCGTCTTGCCCAGCTCGTTGGCCGTCGTCCCGCTGCAGTTCTCGGGAGCACCGCCGCGCACGTCGTCGCCGTCGTCGTCTCCACCCCCGGCCGCGCGATCGTACAGGTCCTGTGTGGCCTTGGAGAACTTGCAGGAAAACGTCTCGTAGTCGTCGCAGCCGCCCGTGTGCCAGCCGCCGATGTCGCCAATGACGCTCCCCCGCCTCGTCTTGGCGTCGTAGTCGGCGATCCAGGGCGCGCCGCTGGTGCCGCTCTGCAGAGGGCCGCACTCGATGCCCATCTGGCCGACCTTGGCCTTGTACGTGTCTGACGAGCAGTGGCGGGCGCGCTGCTCACCATAGGCGTAGCCGACGACCTCGACCTTCTGCTCGTAGCCCGCGTTGGTGACGAGCTTGTTGCCGCCGCCGGCCGCCTCCTGCGCGTGCACCATCTTGCCCCCGAACTTGCCCTTGCCGAGCGTCATAAAGGCAAAGTCGACCTTCTCGTCATGGTGTCTGTTCCACCTGGGGTTGACGTACGTCGCCAGCACCGGGTACGTTCCGTAGGGCGTCTGGCCGTTGTTGTAGCCCGGCGCGAAATGAATTTCCTTGCCGTCGGTGCTGAGGCAGTGTGCCGCCGTGATGATCATGTTGCCCTTTTTGCTGTCGACGATGCTCGCCGTGCAGTAGTGCTGCTTGATGTCCTTGTCGTACAGGACTCCCACGGTGGGAATCCCATCGTAGAAGACGGCTTCGGCGGCCACCAGCGGCACGACGGCCGAGAGAAGAAGCGTCGACGAAGCGAACCACATTGGTGGACGAAGCGACCTTGCTAGGGCGAGCCAGACGAAAAGAAATGGAGAGACGTGTGATGGACAAACAACGAATGACCAGCTAGTAGTGCTGCTTTGACAAGGTTAGACGGACGGACATGGTCAACTTTATAACCATATCATCTACTCCGTATTCCCCAGAGAAAAAGAATGTCCTAGCCAGGGACAGAGGGACGCCTGCCTGAGCCGAAAAGCCCAATGCCAGACCTGAAAAACAGAACGGAAACAAAGAAAAAAGAAAAGACGCACGCACGGCACGCACACACACACCCCTGCGAATCGTGGCACTGCCCCTATAGTTCTCTGTGCCTGGCTACCCCATATGAATTAGTGAAAATGAACGGGACGGGGATCAGAGCGGGGCCGTTTTTTATCTTTATTTTCAGCTCTTCAATCTTCCCGCCCCTTTCGCCGACTCACAGCCTACCTGCAGTTGACTGCATGGAAGACGGTTTTGTTCGAGCCAGAGCGGAAAAGCCACGCGATGCTGCTACGCGCCAAAATGCAGTCCCTGTCACAATCACCGCGGGTGGCTTGCGTCCTTCTCCTCGCGACAGGTTTGCCAAGATACTGTCCGCGGCGCACGGCAAACGGCGGCGTCGGCCATCGATCAGCAAGCCTGGCCGGTGCATCTCTCGATGCCCATGCCAGCCCATGCCAGCCACAATCAAACCTGACGTTTTCCACGCCGAGAGAGCAAACGGAACAGCCCCGTGGTAAGATCGAATTGGTGGCATCCGCTAGCATCACCACAAAGCATGGCAGACGAAATGATGGCGACGGCTGATGATCTCGTCCCGCGTCTTCTTCTCCGGCGGTCCGTCGTGGTCCGTCTTGTAAGGCTGCTGAACCCTGCCCGCTCGCCATTGAGTGAGTGGATGACGCTACATGTAGATCAGCTGGTGCTGATAGGTTGAGCTTAACGGGTTGCGGAAAACCACCTGAACAATCAGGAACTGACGGTTTTCCTTTCTCCGCGGCCGCATGTTGGGGGGTTGTCACTTTTCGTGAACGTCTCCTGGCGACGCTCTTGTTGGCCAGAGTATCTCAGTTTGCGAAACCCAGATGTCCGAATCGGAATCAAAATAAATTGCGACGCCTCATGCCCCCTTTTGCGACGTGCGCCGCATCCTCTGATTCGTCCAGTACCTTGGCTAATTAGTAAAAAGTAAAATAAACGTGTGTAGTCCGTAGACAACACCATTTCCATCCATCGCTCCACGTGTTTGTTTCAGAATCCATTAGCCCCACGTTCAGAAAAGAAACAAACCTGATGAGAATAAAAGAACAAGAACAAAGTTAAAACATCCCCAGGTCCGCGGCCGACATACCTCCACAACGCCGTATCCTTCAGCTCCTACCGCCACCGCATAAACAGACACACGCCCCGTTCGAGCTGAGCTGGCCACGCTACGTAAGATGACCTTTGTCAGTTGCCTGGCGAAATATTGAAATTGTGCTTGTCGTGGCTTCAGCTGGTCCCGTTTCGAGCCCGGGTTCGACCGGAATAGTTCTTCTGACATCAGGGAACTTCCCAAAGAGGGATTATTGCCCGCCATTTTTGGCCATTCTCTGCATAAGAACTATCCGAAACGCAATGGGTAACCCTACCACAGGAAGACATGCACGGGCTGGCAAAGACTCGAGGTCATGCACAAATCATGTGCAGAGCTGACGGCGGCTATTGGTGCGACTTCACAGCAACAGAGAGAACCGTGCATGTATTGGATGATATTTTTGAGAAATGCCCTTCGTTGGAATATCTGTCGCATCTTTGACTCGCCTAGCCCCTCTGCCTGAGAAGAAGACTTTTGTGTACTCAAGTATGGACTCTTGGATATCCCCGGGATATCCCCGATGTCCTTAATTTGCGTCTCTTTGCCTTTTTGTATTTCCATGCTTCACTCAAGAAAGCCACAGTATTCATCATCGTAATGTCGCTTCATCGTAAATCATCAAAAGAACTTGCTCTTGATGCTTCCCATGACCAAATTGCGCTTTTGCTTGCCAATGAATTTGTTCACGTCGTCTGCCCATCCCTGACTCTGCTGCTGTAGGTTATCCATGTTGTCACCCATGATATTCAACTTCTCCGTTCTCTCGTTGAGTTGACGCGACAAGTAGGAGCCCCATGTCTCTTGACTGCTCCCTGCTGCTGCTGCAATCGTTCCAGTGCCCCCCGCGGCCGCCCTTCTTTCCGCCGCATCCGCGTCCAGCATCCTCTTGCTTGGTGGCCTGTCTGGCCCTCCAACCAGTAAATCGAGGTCCAACGGGGACACATACTGTGTGCCTGAGATCCATTGCAAGTTGGAAATTGTCGGCCGAGGAGGGCATTCAAGTTTGGGGTTGATCAGGATATCTGGCGATTGCTGGAGCGGTTTTCCAGTACCCCAGACGTGAACAACCGCCAACTCACTAGGGCCGGTCCATGCGAATATGTCACCGGTCTGAGTGACCACGGCCGAGGTACTTCGGCTAGAGTCGATCATCGGAAGGGTTGCCTTGCCTATCTCCTTCAATGCTGGAATGGAAAACGCGCGAGCGGTTCGGTCACCGAAAAGCGCAACCACTGCGAACCCTTGCAGTTCCAGCTCCGCAACAGCCGCAGAGTCACAGAGGATGTCGTCAAAGTCTCTTGACGCGCCTTTGGAACTGGCTGGTTTGAACACCCGGATTTCCGATTGTGTTACTGCATCCCCCCATGTCAGTAGATGATCTGGAGCGAAGCCATTTGTATTAGGAACCAAAAAAAAAAAAAAAAAGACGTACCAGCAACCAGTGCGCCGTCGACTTGCCTGCCCTCACGAAGTGATGCGACTATTGAGCCAGTGGCAAGTGCCGGCTTTCCAGTGTTGGCTTCGATAGGAGACAGAGAGATAACCGGTCCATCGAAAGTGACAACGCCGGCCAAATGCGCCGAATATGCCCCGTCTGCGGACGGGAGCAATTTGAATGTAATCACTTTCCCCAAATTGGTGCCCACGAAGCAGCAAATGCTTGAGTACTTGTCCTCATCCAAAGTCATCACACTAAACTCGATCACTGCCGGCCATTCCTTTTGCGGTTCTTCGTTTGAGCCGCGGTGATGCTCTCGCTTGAAGAAGGAGGACCGCTTGTCTCGCTTGGCAAACTCTGTCATGGGGGCCTGATAGAATATTCTGGGCCCGCGGACATCTATCAACGTCAAAAATCCAAGTTCCGAGCCCACTGCCACGAACCCAGCGTTGGACACTTGGACAGCAGTGATGGGGCCTTGCATCATCTCATACAGAACGAATGGCTGCAGACCTTCCTTGAGAGTTGGTTCTGCCCGTGAGCTGATGTCGGTCAACCCTTTGGGATTGGGGTCCAGCTGCTGCGGCTGGTCTCGCCCGTGGAGTCTGTTGATTCCCCATCGAAAGACGACCGCCTCGCCAGTACGGGTACCAACCACAAATTCGCCTGTGCTGCTAGCCATACTCATTGCGGTGATGTCGACGTCCTCGTAGCGATCCAATGCACGGGCAACATCAACTTGCAACTGAAGGCCGTTTTCAATTTCATCGGCATGTCCCGAGTCCCATATTCGAATGGTGCTATCTCCATGTGCCGCCTGTATGATTGTTCTTTCCTCGAACCTTTTTCTGGGTCTCGGCCCCTCGGCGCCCCCCTTCAGCAACGGCTCTCCCTGATCTCGCTTCTCCATCATACATAGCCATCTTGGGCGCTCCAAACTGGAAACATTGAGCTTTGTGATGAAAGGGTGCACAAAAAATGTTGAAGGGTGCAGCTGATTGGTCGGACTTATCGGATGTCCTGACGGGAAACTCATGGTGATGAGTTCTCCCGAGGACAGGAGGGCAATAACAGCGATTGGGTCCTGGGCGCCGGCAAAGAATGGGGACGATCGGGGGATCAAAAGAAAGTCAACGGCCTGGGAGCCCGGTGGTAGAGATAACGGAATTGTTCTTTTGCCCCGAAAGTAGTCTGCTAACACCTGCCAGGATGACGTTGCGTACATGGGCGTCAAGCCCAACTCGATGAATGTCAAGTTCTTTGGGAAGGCATCGGTTTCCTCGCCACCCGAGACTAGTATCCCCGTATCGTCACAGTTTTCTTTGCAACACCATGAGATTTTGGTAAAAGGCTCCGAAAATGAAGGGTTGGCCGTGTTGGGACCTGGTTTCTCTACCCCATGATCCTTCAAAGTTCTTGCAGTGATTACTTTCTGTTCCTTGATATCCCATAAAACCAAGCTGCCATCCTCGTGAGCCGTGGCGATGAACGTTCCCGAGGGATGGTACAGTGCATGTGTGAGTCTCGGCCGTCGCATTGTGTCCAGACTTGCACTGTTGCCACCCGGGGCACCGGCCGGCAGCGTATACTCGAAGAATTGAACTGCTTTGTTCTGCTTAAACGAGTAGATTACGGCGCCGTGTGAGTATCCCAGAAGTAATTTGCCGACATCACGAGGGTGCAAAGACATGCACACCATACTAGCCGCCCGCGCTGATGGGTCGCGGTCTCGCCAAAAGTTGGGAAGTCGAAAGACACGAGACAGACTATTCCGATCCATGTCGAAGGCGACCACGTCTCCATTCTGCAGTCCAATGAATGCCCAGTCCAGCATGGGATCAGTCACCAACGAGACGACCTGCCCGGCGAGAACTTGGGCGGCAATTCGTGCGCCGGTATCCAAATCCCAAACGCCGAGTTCATTCTTCTTATCCACGCTCACTAACTTGTTGGCGGTAAACTGCAAGATTCTGAAGGAAGTTGCGCGAGGCGGTTCAAGGACTTTTTGCACACGGCGCTGACCGAAGATGTAGATCTTGCCGGGTCCAAATTTGCTTTCGTTCGTCCCGATAGCTAGAAGCGACTGCACCGGATCGTAACCGAGACAACTGTGGGATTCGAGGACTAGCGATTAGTTGTGTCTCTTGGAGAAAGGTTGGAAGAAGCCTCGACACCCTGGGGAGGGGGAGGGGGTCAAGACGTACCTGATTTGGGAGTTTATGCCATAACGGGCTTGATCATCAGGAGTGAACAGCTCCGGACGAATACTCGCTGACAGGTCATGCTGTAACCCCGACTGCTTGCTGCGCAGAAAGCTGGACATGTTGACCAGACACAGATATCCCTAGTATTGGGTGCGGGCATCGCTTTGCCGATGGGTGAGGCTCAAATCGGACCAGACGCAGGCTGTTGCTGGGAAGATCTCATGGTGGGGGTTGCGGGCAGTTGCAGCCTTGCAGGCACGCATGCAATCAGCCCAACACGTCATGTGTATCATGTGCCAAAAGACGACAAGAAATGGGCAGGAGCCACATGCAACACGTAACACAGCCGATGTTGAGCATTGTCAGATCGGCACAGCAGATGTAGGGATTTCCTCCAGGGTGTCACGTTTATTAGACGCAATTGGTGTGCACTTCCCACTCTCGAAATTCGACAATTCTCCCCAAGAGGAGAAGCGGATCAACCTCACAATACTCCGTAGAGGATTCTCTATGTACATAAGGCTTATTCGCCGTATCTTAGTCACCTTACATGTACATGCACATGGGCCAAGAAGTCGGCCCATGTGCATGGTAGATTGGCTCCTTTGTCACGTGCCAGGCTTGATCTCGCTCGGTCTTCTACCCCACCAATCCCACCAGCCCACCAGCCCACCAGCCCACCAGCGCCACCTGTGCCACCACCACGATCCAAGTCGCCAAGGGGCCAAGCTCCGGTCCGCTCAACGCGTGTGTGTTTGTTGGAAAATTCCAAACCAAACCGCCCTCGCCTCGACCGACTTTTTGCATTTTAACTCACTTCCTCGATAGTCGGCTATTTTCTATTAGCAGGCGGCTCGACCGTGCGCACCAGCTTTTGCTTCTTGAACAATATCTTCTATTCGCCCGCGGTGGGATCACGATCGACCTGCTCCATCAAAACTTTGCCCATTCGCCTGGCCGACCTCGGATTGCCCACCTTCCCGCCCGTAACCGTAAGCTCACAAGATATCGCCAATCCGAGATATCGCCATGTCGTCATCGACAGCGACTGCCACCGTCGATGCGCCAGATGGACCGCAGAGCGATGGCTCCAAGCTGCGAACCTTTCTTGGTATCTTGAAGAAGTACGTCCGTTTCTTTCTTTCCCTGTCTATTGTTTCTTGTCCACCGCCGGCGACAAACCCGGAGAGAGACAGGGCTCAATCCAAGCGCCGCCGACGAACTTTTGCTCAAGATGCGCGTTTAGAGATGCAGTAGTGAGGAGCAACTGCTATTGGCGTCAAAATCAAAGCTTCTGTCATCACCATGTCCGTTGTACTGATCATGACGTGGCCATTAGATTCATTAGCGTGACAGATCTCGCCGCAGTCCGATTTTCCCTCCCCTCGCAGCTTCTGGAACCGACACCCAATCTTGAATACTGGACGTACCTCGACGCACCGAATGCCTTTATCGCTATCGGCACCTCGGGCGAGCCACTCGATCGCATGCTCGAAGTCATTCGTTTCTGGCTCACAAAAGACTTGAAATATGCAAAGGGCAAGCCCTGCAAACCGTATAATTCTTGTCTCGGTGAATTTTTCAGGGTACGTTGCACACACAAACATAGCATGCATTCGTTAGTGGCACAAAGTAGCGTGGGAACGCGAGGTGAAGACGGGCAAGGACTTCGTTCTCGTTCTCGCTGACAAATATTCTGCCCCCTCCCTCCTTGAATAGTGCAACTGGGAAACAGAAGACAACGCGCCGAGAATCGAGACTGCAGAACTCAATGGCTCAACCGCCTCGGGGTCGGACAAGGGATCATTGCGCAGCCTGAAAGTTCCTTCCAAGAGCGACAGGAATGAATCGACAGTCTCGCTGTCTGTGCCCAAACATGGCACATCAACACCAAACAAGAAACCGATTCGAGTTTCGTACCTCACCGAACAGACATCCCATCACCCTCCGGTGAGCGCGTTCCACATAACTTGTCCCGAAAGGGGTTTGACCGCGCGCGGCTTTGACCAGATCACTGCCAAATTCACAGGCACATCGGTCAAAGTTTTACCGGGCGAGCACAACATGGGTATTTTCATCTCGTTGGATAAGTTTGGCGGCGAGACTTACCAACTCACGCATCCTGCTGCCCATCTGGGCGGCATTCTGCGAGGATCTCTCAGCGTGTCTGTGAGTGAGATGGCCTACATCACATGTCCTGAAACCAAGATCAAAGCCATTCTCCACTACGTCGACGAAGGTTGGCTCGGCCGAACCACAAACAAAATCGACGGCGTTGTCTTCCGATATGATCCCGAGAACGACAACAAGACACGAGTTCAAGATGTTCCCGACGAGGATATCCTCATCCGACTCAGTGGCCCGTGGAGAGAAAAGGTTTTCTTTACGATTGGTTCGATTCCAGTGGTTAGTCTGTCTTGCCCCCCCCCCAACAGCTCCCCACCCACCTCTCTCGCGACAATCAAAACATGCGTCAAAGCCAACTTGCTTATTCTCTCCAAATAGAAATCCGTCCCACCCGAGCAACAATACACCATCATCGACGTGGCCCCCCTCGACGTCGCATCAAAGGTCATACCCCCCGAAGACCAACAACTCCCCAACGAATCCCTCAGGCTCTGGGGGGGCGTTACCAAAGCCATCCACGCCAAGCAATTCTCCAAAGCAACCGAGATCAAAGTCGAGCTGGAAGAAAAACAGCGCGAGAAAGCTAGAGAGCGCGAGAAAAACAACGAGACGTGGCAGCCCGTGTTTTTCGAACACGTCGTTGGCAACGGCGGGAAACCCGACTTGACGGAAAAGGGAAGACGAGTGCTGGAGCGGGCTCAAAGGGGTGAATGGTCAATGGAAGGTATTCTGTAGGGATCCCTAAGAAAGAAGGCGCCGCATATCCATTTATACATATATTGCATGGGTGAATAGGGGCTTAGTTGGTGGGAAGCGCCGTATTCGTTTTCTGGGAAGGTCAAGTTGGGCTAGGGGCGCGATTGCAATTGTGTGTATTGCCTACTTACGGGAGTTGTGTCAGCATTTGAGGAATGTCTTGGTCTTCCTCTTGGTCACGGTGGTAAAACGTGAGAATGTACTGTCTTGGTATTTTGCTCATGTCGAGTAGTAGGTGGCCGTTGTGTACCTAGCTAGCGTTGTTTTTGATCGAAACTCAATTGGTGTATCGGGAATTCGTCCAGGTCTTAGTGGCGTCCGGTGAATAAAACGTGTACCCGAGAGCTCACGTACGTCGCGGTAGACGGACGAGTCGACAACAGGTCACGGCAAGACACGGACTTGGTGTATCACCAATGCGCCGAGACGGGGCAACGTCTGATTTGGGGGTATTCTGAACAACTGCTTGTTCGTTTCGTGTGGAATTCTTCTTGTTC
The DNA here is from genome assembly GCA_018801565.1 of Epichloe coenophiala. Taxonomy (NCBI): domain Eukaryota; kingdom Fungi; phylum Ascomycota; class Sordariomycetes; order Hypocreales; family Clavicipitaceae; genus Epichloe; species Epichloe coenophiala. The sequence goes on along the minus strand of JAFEMN010000005.1, from coordinate 455,381 downwards.
TTCTTTTTTTGTACAAGCAGACTACTGCTACTAATATTACAACATGAGGTTACATATTTTATGACACGGTTGATACAAGACTTCACTGCCATGAGTGAGGTGAGTATCGTTTCTTGTTCCTTCTCCAAGTCAGTCCGTGTCTAGACTAGACCCGGGATCTTCCAGACCTTCCAGCCCAGCAATCGATACAGTGCGAAGAGAAAACTTCCGCAGACGTACAGTACATTCTTGGCTTTCTGATGAAAGCGCCGGGTGGTCGTTTACGCGTCAACAAAGGCCTTGACGTTGCTCAGCCATCTGAGGTACTCTTGCTGCTCCTTGACGTCCACGTAGTCGGGGACGAAGACGGCCAGGGCCTACGTGATGCCGCGCTCCTCGAGGAAGCGCTCCATCAGAACCTGCAGGTCTTCGTCGAGGCTGCCGAAGGGGGGGCCGGGGTAGACATCGGCGCGCTTCTGGGCGGATTCGGGGCTGTCGACCTTTGCGATCTTGGCGTCCTCGTAGAAGAACATGTTCTCGACGACAATGTTGCCGTCCTGGGCGGTGGCGTCAATGTTGAGAGCACCGGCAGTCTTGCCGGGCTTCTCGACGACGATGGAGAGGTTGATGGGGGCGGCCGCCTCGTCGTCGAGCTCGTCTTCCATCTCGTCGACGTCTTTCGTCGACGTCTTCTTCAGGACGGCCATTGGCCTGCTTGTTTGGGGACTGTGCGGATTCGTCGAATTCTTCGTCTTCGAGGGCGGCATCCTCGGTGTAGGGGTCGTAGTTGGTGATGTCGGCGATGGAGAAGCTGACGGTGATTCTAGAGGAACGTTAGGGTTTTTTTAAAATTTTTTGGGGTGCCGAGGAAGATTCCTCTCGATAGATGATGGGTACTGACTTCTCGTTGCCGAATGATCGAACCAGTTTGACAAGCTCCTGTCCAGGAGTATCGATCAGCTCAAAGGGGCTGTTGTCCAAAAAGTCCTTGATGCTAGCGGGCTGCTGCTCCTGGGCCTTCATGTCCTCCTCGATCTGGATCTCGCTCTCGAGCTTGGCAGCGAGCTCATCATCGGTCTCACCGTCGGCAGCGCGGCGACTGACAGTCGTTGAGAAGCTGGCACCGGTGGATTGCCGCAGGGCGCTCACGGCTGATGTCTTGATGAAGGTGCTGGGGCGGGCGACGCTAGATCGCATTGAAGCGGTGGCGAGGCGAGCTACAGCCCGGGGTGCGGATCGTGCAAAGTTTCGGATGGAAAGCATTGTGATGAGATGTGATGAGATGCGCTGTTGAGTTTGTTGGAGTTGGAAGCTGTGAAGGAGAAGAGAAAGAGAGATGAGAAACTGTTATACCCAGGGGTGAGTGAGTACGACGTTTGGCGGTTTTGTGTTGGCTAGAATGAGCTTCTGAAATTTTTAGGATCCCGGCCCAGGAGCGCCCGTACCCTGGCGGACTGGGGTCCACGGCTGCACGTGATTGGCCAGGATCGCTCATGATGGATGAACGTGGAACAATGGCAAGTGACCGCAGCAAGCTATTACGTGAATGGCGTCGTAGGGATTAGGCCAGTCACGATTCTCAATAGTACTGAGCTCTGAGTGAATGGATCTAGATATTCGTCATTTCGTGTTTCATCTACCAGGCGTGAACTTGTAAGAAACAAATCTCCTCCTTACAGCTTCATTTTGTTTGGGTCCAAACCCACACCACGGACAAAATCAAGTAGCGTTCAACGCCGCAAACGCCTTTGTTTTTGGTCTGAGAATTCGTGCCCCATCCCAAGTTATCCTGTTCGAAAAAAAATGGCCGAGCCATTCCCCCTTCTGATCAGGGGAGCAGCAGACTTGCAAGCGTCGGCTGCCATGTCAGTAGTCCCGTGAGGTTGCTCAACATCATCCGGCCATTGCGCCTGACACTAACGCGTTGGTGATCAGCTATATATGTTGCCGTCTCACCAGTCTCTGGAACGGTCAGATCCACTAATTGATGCCTTTGGAGGGAAACTCGGCAGGGCGCATCTGACCAGCGCTCGACACTTTGACCCAGGACAACGTTGCCAGGTATGCCCATTCACCCTTCCATTTCTCCAACAGTTTCGCGTTCTCCGGTGACGTGATATCGGGTAATACTAGAAGTTCATTAGTCACGGTGTTCCAAGAACAGAGCCGTTCAAAATGAAATGTGTGCCTACCGAATCCCTTTTCGTATTCGGCCTCCAAGGCTTTCATCTTCAGCTTGAGCATATCTTCCTTGGTGCTTGGTGGACGACCAGATCGACGAGCCTTCTTCACAGCATGATATTCTTCATCGTGCTGATGAATGAATCTTGGAGAATCTGAGTCAGTTGTGGTCTTCGCCATATGCTAAGGTGGTCTCACTTTTGAATCAGGGACTGGAGTGCTTCTATATCGAGAGGTTCATCATTGCCTTTCTCAGCCAACCCTTCTTGGAAGAAGGCAACTCGGTCCACTGAGCGCGCAGTAAGTCAGACTGGAGCAAAGAGATTCTCTCCTCGGCAACCGACACATACTAATGGGTTGCTCTTTCTTGCCTCTGGCAGCAGCGAGCTTCCCCAGCCTTTGATCTCGAATGGCAGCTTTGTGCAGGCGAAACGAGTCTCTTGACTTGATATGCAAGGCGTTGACTTCTCCATTGCGCTTCTTGGCAATTTGCTTGCGCGTCTTTTCGAGTGAGCTAGGCATTTCGAGTGCTATTATTCATATAAAGGGAATTCGGATGCTGGCGGCGACTCCAACGACGACGACCCTTGTTGTTGGGGAAAAAAAGTTGTCTTTGCGATGACAAGCAAGAGAGCTAGTCCCGGGGGGGGGTGTCGGCCCCACCTGCACCTGCACCGCTCTCGACTCCAAACCAGCTAGCCAAGACCAGTCGACATTGCCCGGGTTCAAACAGTCTTGACCGGGTCTCCGGGTCTCCAAGAGATTCGTCCATCTCGGCATCATCGGTCTCGGTGCTTGAAGCAGCGGCATCAAACTTGCAAGTTGGCCTCACCAAGCCCCGGCAGTCCGGCAGGTGCGTTGTCTTGGCTGGGGGGAATGTTGGATTGTCGGCGCACGGGAGCCATGCCGCTTTAGGCCTCGTCAAGACGACAAATCAACGCGTCTCGAGTACCTGCCCAGGTACCTGTGGCCTGGGTACGTACAGTGGGTTGTATTCCTACGTAGCCCTGTCCGTCAGTCCGTCAGCCAACAACTTGGCACGCGTTATTATGGCAAGACACCGAGTATTGTATGTAGCTCTGTTTCGTCAACTTGCATTTTTTCTCACAACTCTTTGCCCTCTCAAGCCCACGACAAACGCCCGTCTGCTCACGGGCTCTTCTCCGATTTGGCGGTCTAGTCCTTCCTGGTGTACTCTGCCTGCTCGTGGCTATTGCACTCTCGCGTCAGCCCATAAGCCGCCATCTTTCCTGTCCTGTCCGCCAAACAACAAGTCCACCTGCCTGCAACCGCGTCCGACCTCAACCCAGTCGGCCACTGTAATCTCGGCCTCGCCTCATCGCAACTGACGTCTTTATCTACGTCGAGTCCTCTTTGCGCGACTGCTTCTTCTTCTCCTTCTTCTTCTTTGAGCTTCGATGCCCACGCGTCTCGGTGCTTGTAACACACGGTCCTGGCCTCGCTGCGTCTCGTTTGCGAAGTCGCCTATCATCTTCGACCTCCTCCTAGCTTGATTATCATCATATTTAGATTCGTCTCGAAAAAACACGCGCCGGGCTTTGGCTTCATTCACACCGTGCTCATCACCCAATTGCTAGCGGCTGGAAGCTGCCAGCTTCTACAGCGGCATTGTAGCAACTCCAATGTCATCGATCAATTGGTGTTAGCCCGCGTACCATCACAACGCCCAATTGCCAGGGTCCTGCGTGACGTTGTAACCCCTCAGGATGGGCGTGTCAGGTCCGTACAGTATCTTTCAAGATGAGATGTGTGCCCTTCAATACTAACAATGATCAGGGCTTCTACCTTTGCTCAAATCCATTCAACGCCCTCTAGAACTCAAGAAGTGTCACGGCGAGACACTAGCCGTCGACGCATACGGATGGCTCCATCGAGCTGCTTACTCGTGCGCCGTCGAGCTCGGACAGGGAAAACAGACGAGAAGGTCAGTTGCACTGTTCCCATAAACGTACTAACCACTTGATCGATCTAACACAACATGGCAGATATGTCACTGCTGCACTGCATCGTGTGCGAATGCTGCAGCACTTTGGCGTAACTCCATACATGGTTTTTGATGGTGACTTCCTTCCAAGTAAGGCCGCAACCGAGATTTCTAGGGCAAAGAAGCGAGAGGAGAAGAAAAAGCTCGCCAACGAACTGCTCAAAGCAGGCAAGTCATCTCAGGCCGCCCAAGAGTTTCAAAAATGCATTGATATCACCCCGGAAATGGCCTCGTGTCTCATCCAGCAACTCAAGCAGATGGGCATTCCTTACGTCGTGGCTCCGTATGAAGCCGATGCACAGCTTGTGTATCTGGAGCGTCAGGGCTTAGTCAACGGCATCCTTTCAGACGACTCGGATCTTCTTGTATTTGGTGCAAAGCGTCTACTGACCAAACTGGATCAGTATGGCAATTGTATTGAGATAAATCGTCGCGATTTCGGTGCTTGTCGGGAAGTCTCCCTCACTGGATGGACCGATGCCGACTTTAGACGAATGGCCATCATGAGCGGCTGTGATTATCTCAATGGGCTTCCAGGAGTGGGATTAAAGACCGCGTACCGCATGCTTCGCAAGTCGAAAACCCCCGAGCGAGTGGTCCGCCTGCTGCAATTCGACGGGAAACGCGTCTCCGAGAACTATCTGACCCAATTTTACCAAGCTGAACTAACGTTCTTGCATCAATGGGTGTTTTGTCCGAAGAAGAAGGGCTTGGTCCATCTGACTGAATTAGACGGCACCCGAACGGCTGAGGAAATGCCCTTTATTGGTGCTTATGTTGAACCGGAGCTGGCTACGGCCATCGCCGCTGGTGACGTCGACCCAATCACAAAGACACCCATAGTCATCGCGACAACGCCTTCTAAGAGGAGACACTCTCAAACAGCGGCTACGATTATACCGCCGCGTAAACCTATTACAACCTACTTCAAGGGACAGGGCCGAATACCCATGGGTGAAATGGACGCCAATTGCTTTTCAGTCGACCCTCAAAGAGTTGCGCAAATTACTGACGGGGGGCTGGTCCCACGGGTGTTTCCCTTGCCTAGACCATACGTCGAAAATTCTAGACAAGCAACCAGTAATCCAGCCTCAACACCCAGCAGAAGTAGATGTGCTCCTACCAGAACATCCCCCAGGCTTCAACGACGGAAAACGGAACCTATTTCTAGTATGCTTGCACGAGTGGCGAGCAGTCCTGCCCCGGCAAAATCCCTCGATGATGTTTTACTTCCGTCACCAGCCGTTGTTCCCCAATCCGGGCCTCCAAACCGGCCACAGAAAAAACTGCGCCTCTGTGACGACGATGGTGAAGTAGACACATCGCCGAAGAAGAGCAAATTCTTTCCTCTCGCAAAAATCAGGAAGAGTCCAGCAAGGGCCAAAAGTGACGCGTACTTATTTTCAGACGACTCAATCGAAGAAAGCCTTCGCGACTTGCCCGATTTCGAGGGGTGGAAGCCGTCAAGCAAACCAAACAAGTCTATTGCCATCTTCAGCGACGACTCGCAGGCCTCGCAGCAACAAATGAGTCAGTCTATGGCAGATGAAGCTAGCCAATCGACAAGCCAGGGCACCAACGACGACACACAAATCACGATACCGTCGCAAACAAAGGAGAACTCTTCCGATGGCATGATGCGGCCTCCGCTCTCCACCAAACCTCAGCAGCAACAGACGCTCGCGACACCGTCACGACCGAATCTCAGCCGGTTCACTTTTTCATCCCGACCTTTGGCCACACCGTCATCATCAATGTCGTACCAGTCATCAGTATTTAGTATGGGACCTACACCGTCCACCGGACCGTCGACAGCCGCATCCATCTTGACTCCGCTGCAGAGACTCGGCGCACGCGCGACCAACTCGATGGCATCGCCCCAACCAGCCAAGCCGAGGCCGAATCCAAAGCTGGTCCATGACATGGCCAAGGATTTACCGGTGAATCCATCATTTGTACCGCTACCAAAGGTTGATGTGGTTGAAGTCGGGGCACTCAATAGGCCATGTGTTGGAAGCGAGGATCAGATCATCCTCGATAGTGACGGCGAAGTGGACGAAGAAGTCGAGTCACCACCGAGAAAATTGAACCTGTCACGGTTTACGTTTTCTTGAGCGTCAGTGTGACAGGCTACATGCAACATGCCCGCTGCCCCCCCCCTATCTTTGGTTCACTACGGTGTCGAGTTGTATAAATTTGGAGTTTTCTGAAGCATATTACCCCGGCGTTTCTCATTGTTCGTGACTGTTCTGGACTGTATCTAATCTAGCACATGACTGTGTTCGGCGCTGTCAAGGAAGTGGCCTCACTCGTTGATTGATCAAATTCGCCAAAATGGCCTGCGACGCGAGCCATGTCGATGAACAGGGAAAAGGAGATTGGAGCAATGCGATGTGGGAAACCCTTGGACGTTGAAGAGGACGAAGGAAAGAATAGGATTGTTCGACTAGTCATAATGGCGATGATTTCGCTTCGTTGTATCACTAGACATAATCCATGACCTGATTTTCATCAAGTACTTGAGTCGGGGTGTTGTGCCGTACCTTGGCAAGGCGCGTCCTCAACAGGTGTGTAAAGGAATACGGCTTGGGACGGACAGTTGGACAATTTATCATGGCGTGCCAAAGGGCCATTGTGCAACGGGGCTGATTCTGAGCCTAGTCACGGTTGTGCAATTGTCAACTGCTCACGAGAACCAACTCGCGCATGCATGCACTCCCGATGACACGGGCCGTTGAGCGACACGGCAATGCATACATACAGACGGTAACTTGATTCATACGCTATATCAAACCAATTGAATTGACTCCACCGTTACAAATGCCACGTCGTCCCAGCACCCAGCACCCAGCTCCCAGCCCATTTCTCCTCTGCCGTGTTCCAGCCAGCCATGCAATGCCCAGTCACGCGGGCGCACAGCCATATAATAACTAGGTGTGTGTAGAATATTGTCGAGGGACAGTAAGTTCTTTCTTGTTGGACGAGAAAAATAAGCTGGGCGATTCAATAGATGAGAAACAAGCCTCAACACCGGGGATTGTGATTTGCCGAACAAAGCAAGAACGCCTGTGCCATGACAGGACGCAAGGAAACAGGGGGAAAAACTGGAAACAAGTGGCGGCCAGAAAAGGGGCAAAAATTTACATAAGACTGCACGTGTATCGGGCTGAAATGCGTAGTATAAGAGTGTGCACCCCTGTCCCTTCCCCCCCCAAGTGTAGTATTTCGATTATAAGCATATCCGTCGTTTCTTTCTGAAAAGATTGAGTGGTCGTAAAATCATCATGAGAGGAAAGAAGCAATCTATATGGATTAGAGGGGCTAGCGTGAGTGTAATGGAAGGCTGTGATGCTGTGCGGTAGGCGATGCCTCCTGTTCGATGCTGGATTAGGGCCCCTCGTCTCATCGTCGTGCAGCTGGTGTGGAAGGGCTGGTCAAGTCGGCGTTGAATGTCCATCGTGCTAGAAGAAAAAGAGAGAAACTGTTAGGTGCAATACTCCACATGGCGAGCGCTCAGTTGTTCAGGGGGAAGTCGGAAGAGGTAGAAGATGTACCGTTGGCGAGGTTGTCAGCAGTATCCTCTAGCAAGATAACACGTCGCTTGTTGCAGTATGAAGTCCTGTCCATGATGTCCACTTTGAGCTTCGGGTCCGACAGCTCCTGGATGGGCTTCTCAAACATTTCGGACAGATTCTCCACGGCCAGTTCCAAATCCTTCTGGTTGTCCTCAAAAATCTCTGTAAGATTGTTTCTCGCCAAATAAAAGGCAAAGGCATACGTCCATTTCAGAGTCTGGCGGCAGGTTTGCAGCGCCTGTGATGCAGAGTTGAGGTACTGCACCTCAATCCATGACATTCCTGACGTGGTTTGCAGTTGAACCATCTTCTTCTCCGTCTTTTGGGCAATGTCCTTGTCCAGTCTTGCGGATTGCTCGTGGTTGGCATAGCGATTGTAGTAGTGCAAATATCTCTCGAGTGACGTGCGAGACTTGGCTTGTGCATCTCGAGCCTCGGATCCGCTCTTTTCTTCGAAGCGGTTGCAATTGTACCAGCTCGTTCCATGTTCTGACCACAGTCCCATACACATCCAGCAGAACTCATATTTGCACTTCCTACAAGTCATGTGATTGCACCCACCGTTCTTCTCAATGGTCGAGCTGCACTTGGGGCATTCCTTGGTGTTGGCTGAGATCCAGTTGGCCGTCTCTGAATCATCGGCGCACTTCTTGAGCCATCTCTTGACCAGTTCGCACGGTGCGGGCTGATGATCAGGATTTGGACATCCAAAGCAAAATCTGTATCCACAGAGACATTCTACCGTGGGTACAATCTTGCCCAAGTCCTTCTTCTTGATGCCGCATTCGACGACATTGGGGCAATCAGGGGCAGGACACCACTTGAAGTAGTCCTTATCTTCGACATAGGTTCTGTTGAGCAATTCGCGATATCGGCCAGTCAGCTCGGGTGTAACAAGCAGTTCCAACGATCGGAAGTCCAGGATTCGACCGCAGCCGTCTGACGGACACTGAATCCTGGCAGCCTCGCCTTCTCCCTTAATTTTCTGGGTCAAGTACTGTCGGTAACAGTCAACACAGTATCTATGGTCACAATTCAAAGCAAAAGTCTGCAGGCCCTCTTCATCCTCGCAGCAGATATCGCACATGAAGCCAGGGACAGCCTCTAACTTGGGCAGGGTTGTTGTCTTGCTGCTTAGACCAGCAGCCTCGAGAATCCTTTCGGGGCGATCCATGTAATCTTCGAGCAGACGTTCCTTGTTCCAATGAAAATGGCGCAGCATGATAGCAGCGTCTTCCTTGCGCATATCCAGAATCATGTTCACCTCGTCGATCATATCATCCTGCTGGTGTTGAATGTCGGAAGGCTCGAGGACTTTGAAGGTCGTGATATGGGCTCGTTGCTTGGTCTTGCCAATATCCTTTGAGGATAAGCCAAAGTCTGGATCTGGCTCATCGAAGTCGTCTTCGAAATCTGGATGAGGGAAATAGTTTGGTAAGCTTTTGAGTTGTGGAAGAAGAGAAAAGGTGATGGGGGAAAGGAAGCCATTTGCTAATGACAAACTATGTCAGCCGGCTGGGTAGTCCGTTGCGTGCTTACCTTCAGCTGCAGACATCTCATCCCCGCTGTACTCCTGCATCATCTCGTCATCGCTCGACATGGCTGACATGTAGTCCTCTTCTGAATCCATGGCGATGCTCCCTGTTGTGACTGGGGTAGGGGGAGCGGCTGGGGGAGCGGCTGGCGAGGCGACGAGTCTCTTTTGGGGCTTCGTTTCTTGATCTTGAGAAGACATCGTCGCCTCAGCAGCCTTTCGCTTCCTGGTGGTGGGAGGAATTGTGGCGGTTTAAAGCACGGGCGAGAAGAGGGACGAGACTCGTCGACTGCCGCAGGTGAGAGAGGAGCTCGAAGATAGAGAAAGGAAACCTTTTCGTGCAGCAAGGTCGAAGGTTAGTTGCGGAATGACGGGCAGCCGTTGTGATTGTCTCGGGCGTTAAGTGGCAAATAGCGTGGCGGCAAGGAGTACAACGGGTTGAGAAAAAAAAAGAGAATTAAGGACGAGACAAAGTAACAGTCCTCGAGAGGAGAAGGCGTCGTCAAGGTTGTTAGTCTGAACAAAAGCTGCAAGCATGTCACAGAACTGGCGGCACCATGGATGGATGAGGCTCAGACGCAGACAGAATCGGAGACACGGTTGGGCCCATGACGGCGACAACGGCTCAAGCAGGCAGCTACTAATTAGGCGGCGGATGATCCTCGGGGCACCAACAGGCACCGACTACACCAACTACACCAACTACGTCCGTTGTCCGTTAGCTAGGGCCGTTTTTGGGGAATGTGTCTGTCCCCTGTCCCCTGTCAACCCGTCAACCATGGGCACTTTTGCACTTTTGTGCATCTGAAGAGTGATGTTAGGTCAACCACGGCAATGCATCCAGTCCGATTCCCACACTACAGGTGTTTTCTGCAGTTTTACGTCTGCAAGACCATCCTGGATATCTACTTTCAAATCGATCCGTCCATGGTCTCCGGTTCGCAGCTACGTCATGTCAGAGGCGTCACCGTATTAGCGTCGCCGTAGACGCTCCCTGTCTGGACTCTGGAGCCCCATCTTCGCCACATGTCACCGAGAGACTCTGCTTTGACACAACAGCGTCATATCCAGTCAGGATTCCACACATCCAACTTGCATAAGAATCGGTATCAAGACATGTTCTACTAAAGCCGAGATTGTAGCGTACATGTCACCCCTATCCTATCGATTGCTGCACCTTAGCCCAGGACCTTTTCGGCCAGCGAGACTGGGATAACCCGTCAGCATCATTTTTTTTTGTGTGTCTGGCATTCTCAGTGCCGAAGAGTTGTTTACATACCGTTTGCCCCAGTACCATCTGGCTCAATAAAGGTCTTTGTCACCTTGCCATCCTCGATTTTGAGAGCATATCGCTTGCTGCGAAGGCCGCCAAAGACTGCAGATCCGTCAAATTCGAGCTCGAGAGCTTTGGTGAATTCCGCCGAAGGGTCAGCAATGAAGCGAATCTGTATTGTCCGTTAAGCAAAACCGTCATTGAATAGTGTTGGCCTCAAGCAATGATGGGGTCTGCACATACGCCCGTCTCTCCAGCAGGATCAAGCTGCTCCGCCCAGGCTTTCATACTACATACATGTCACGATCTGTCAGCATGACGGCTCCCAAGCCAATATTCATAAACAGACCAGCTTACACGAAGGGGTCATTCACAGACACCACAAAAACCTGGCCTGCCTTCTTCAATCCAGGATGATTGATGTATGAAGGAACATGCACACTGGAGCAGGTCCCCGTAAAGGCTCCAGGCACGCCGACAATATACCCGTTAGAGGACTTGAACTCCTCTGCCAGATTGACCTTGAAGCCGGGGGAGTTCTCCATCAAGCTATCGAAGCTGGGAACCTCGTCACCTACTTTCACAAGGGCGCGGGGAGTGCTGTGGAGGGCGCGCATGGCAGCGGCTGGACGGGTCAAGGCGACGCGTCGCAGAGAGGTTCGGAAGGCCATTGAGCTGGACTTGATAGATGGATTGGGAAGGGGGGTGCATTCGCGGGCTGGTTCGTTGTCGGGCTGGAGCAAATGAATGCAGTGGCACAGATGGCGACGACAGCCAAATTGATGAGATGGAGAATTTGAGTCTGATAATAAGCTTGACAGTGGACAGTGGACAGTGGACAGCGGCACACCTTGAGAAAGCTCCCCACAAGTCCCGCCAAGCTCATACCTCCTCCTGCCCATGGTGATCTACAAATAGTCTATCTGGCAACACAGAAGATCGCAGTGCCTAAACGAACAAGCAACAGATATCTTTTTTTTTTTTTCAAGCAGCTCTCCAATGGAAACTGGTTACTTCTACTTTCTCATTCAAGACGAAAGTAGTCTCTAATTGCTCACATTCCGTACCCAACAAACCCGCACAGACGTAGCTCAATCCGCCGCCAAAAGCATCAAGGTCCTTTTGGGATCAATCCCACTCGCGATCCTTCCAATGTCGGTGCACATGATAAAACAATCCGAGGCCTAGCTATTAGATGAGACAGGTTGAATCCCGAGTTGACGTCAAAGTGGGCCACTTGGCGCGAACGTTGGACAACGGCGTCTGCGCACTGATTAGACGCTGTTGTTTCACCCATGATGCTAGCCAAGCTGACTTTGACTGCGTTGCCGAGTAGCTGAGTGGGAAGAAACCTCGTCAACTTGGGTTGTAGGTGGATGAGTGGTGGCATGTACGACTTCGTTTGGTTCATCGCAAGACTGCCCCTTGTCCCATGTGAAGTTGCCTTTTAGCTATCAGATGCAACAAACAGCTCCCCCAGCGAATGGAGAAAATTCGGTCGGAAGATTCACCACGTCTTGGAACCAACTTTTGAAACCAGCTTTGTTGGGCATGATACTGGAATATCGCCGCGCAAGTCGCCGAGTTTTGGGACGGCCCAAAATGTTATCAAATGCGACTTTTCTAACTTGCGGGCATTGACACAGTCAAAGAGCAAGCCGAAGTCGCGACAAGATGAGACTTTGAACGATGCCTGCGTGTGAGCCTCTTCTGACTGAGCGGGACTTGGTACAAAAAAAAAGAGACACTAGCTGTCAGGAAGAGCTCCCTGAAGCATCGGATATGTGGGCGCCGGTCGCGCATTAACTAGGATAAAACCCGTTGCAAGATATCAGTAAAGATAAATATATTAGAAGTACCTCTATAAACTAGTTAGGACTATAGTATACTATATACCTTTTAGGTATAAAAGTTAGCTACTATTTATACTTCTAATTAATTAAATTAAATACTTTTTATTATTTATTTATACCCTTACCTAATAGTTATAAGCCTAGGTAGCTTTTATTACTAAATTTATTATTATCTTTAAAGATTATTAGCTTTATTAAATTAAATTAATTAATACTTACTAATATTATAAAATAAATACTCTTATTATATTAATTAATAGTTAATTATTATATTCTATACTTCCCTTAACCTATATATTCCCTTTTAATATATTTAAAAAAAAACCCTAAATATAGTATTATTATTAAAAAAAAACTAGATTAAGTAATATATATAGATTAAGAATTATATAAAATCTTATAAGGTTTAGAAATATATTAACTTAAATAAGGTTAAATTACTTAAAAAACTTATAATACTTATATACTTATAAAGAGATTAAAAACTAGAGATTATAAATAATAACCCTAATACTCTAAAGAATTAGAAGCTTACTTATAAAAATATAAAAAACTAATTTAACTTTAAATATAAAGAGCTTTAATTTAATCTTATAAAGTATTAAAATCTAGCTAAATAAATACTAAAGATTAGGGAATATATTTATAAAACCCTTTTAAAGAATATTTAAGATTCCTTTAACTTTAATACTAAGGTTAAGAAGAAGGAGTTTATTTAATATTATATCTAAAGAATACTCTTATTTCTTTATAAGTAATATAAGCTAAATATAAAGAAAATACTAATTCTTATAAAGAACTATTTAAATAATTATTTATAAGCTAAAGGTACTTATTATGAGGCCCTACTTACAATACCTATGCGCTAGCGTACTACTAGGTAAGCACACCACACCCTAAGGCTAAGTCTATATAGTACTAGTAAGCTACTAGCTATAAGCTAGTAACTTATATATATAATATACTTAGACCTAGTAAGCTTTAGTTAATATATAAGTATTTTTATATCTCTTACTTAGCTATCCCTTTATTCTTATAATTCTAAAGCTTTTTTTACTAATTACCTAAGAGTAATATAAGGGGAAGAATAACCTAATTTACTAGAATAATACTATATACTACTTAGGATTTACTAAATAATAGTAATACTATAACTAAAGATATACTATATTTTATAACCTTATTTAATATTATACTCTTTACTATAAAGGAAAAAAAAGTAGTAATTAAAAAGTAAATTACCTAGCTAAAGTAACTTAAGGAACTATAAGAGTAAGAATAAAAGCTTATAAACTTAATATAACTTTATAAAAAAAGGAAACTAGTAAAAAAGGGCTAAAAGGCTAGTATATTCTTAAGTCTTAGTAGCTAAGAAGTTAAGGTCTAAAATATTATAAAACTCTAATACCTTATAAACCTATAAAAGTATAAAATATAGCTTAATAATCTTAACTATATCTTTAAGAAGGTAAAAAAGAAGTATTATTAAGATAACTAAAAGATTCTCTTTATACTTAACTATATATATATAAACTATTAGGTAAGATAAGACTAATATATTAAAGAATAACTAGCTAATAGCTAGGATTACCCTAAGGATAACTAGAATAAGTTTTAGAATTAAACCCTTATATTACTTAAGGACTTTATAAGCTATAATATATAAATAGCTATATAGCTAGAAAATATAAAGTAAAAGAAAGGCTAAAGTCTTATTAAATTTAGTATTTACCTAGATTTACTAGAGAAATACCTAGAATAAGCTCTAGAGAAGACTTATACTTTTATATTCTTTATAAAATTACTTCCTAACTTATAAGACTATATTAACTTATATATAAATATTACTAGAATAACTTAAGAAAAGATTATATAACTTACCTAGTAATTCTAGGAAGTAATATCTAGAAATAAGTAAAAGCTAAGTAATTTAAAAAAGAAAGGTTTATATAAGGCCTCTTAATATTAAAGATATAACTCCTTATAAAGCTACTAGCTAAATAAGGACTAAAAGAATAAGAAAAAAAAAAACCCTAGCTACTTACTTAAATAATAACTAGCTATAAGGAAAAAAGTAGTACTTTAATTATAGTAGTATAAAGTACTTTATTTATAATTATAATAAGCTAAGAAAAGACTAGTAAAAGAGGTAAGGAAACTTCTAGAAGTAAAAGTAAATACCTTTACCTTTACTTTAAATACTAAGGTACTAGTAGGATATTAATTCTATATATTAGTTACTATTTATAGGTAAAAAGATATTAAAATAGTAGTAAATCTTAATAATTACACTAAGATTAATATTATTAGCACTTAGTTTATATAGACTTATAAGCTTAATTAGGCCTAGGTTATAGTACTTATTCTAAAGATAGTAAGGGCCTTTATAGTCCCTTAATATAGTATTTATAAGGTATTTATTTTAATTAAAGACTTATAAGGTAAAGAGAAAGACCTTAAGCTACTATATATAGCTATTAATAAGAACCTAAAAGTAAAGGGAAGCCCTATATTAATTAGAATATATATACTTATAAAAGAATATATATACCTTTACTTATACTTATAAGAATAGTAATTTAAGAAAAGAAAGGTAGCCTTTTTACTACTAACTCCTTATAAATTTATAAAGGTAACATATAGTAAGATAATTATATATATTATTATAAGGGTTATAGAAAATAAGTTTATCCCTCTTAAAAATAAAAAGAAAGCAAAAATATATAAAACTACTAAAGATATTCTTAAGAAGTTATATAAGTTTAAAGATATATTTATATTAGATAAGGTAAGAAGCCTCTTATTAAAGAAGTTAACTAACTATATAATTAATCTTATACCTAAAGCTATACCTTTATATAGACTAATTTACCTTCTTTTCTAAAGTAAACTTAAAGAGCTCTAGGAATATATTAATAATAACCTAGGGAAAGGCTAGATAAGACCCTTAAAGAGCCTAGTAAGTATACTTATTTTATTTATACTAAAAAAAGATAAAATACTCTAACTATATATAGACTATTAAAAACTTAATAAGGTAATATAAAAGAATTACTATACTTTTCTCTTAATTTTAAAAATCCTTAACTAATACTAAGGGGCTTATTTCTTCTTAAAGATTAATATTAAGAATATATACTATAAAATTTATATTAAAAAGGGTAATAAGTAAAAAATTGCTTTTTATATATATTATAAGTATTATAAGTACTTTATAATACCTTTTAGGTTAACTAATACCCTAGCTACCTTTTAAAGCTATATTTATAAGGTACTTTATAAGCTAGTTAATACTATTTATATAGTATATCTAGATAATATCTTAATTTTCTTTAAGATAAAGAAGGAGTATACTATATATATTAAGTAAGTTCTAGAATATATAAGGTTAGTAAAGTTATATATAAAACCTTCTAAGTACTTTTTTTATAAGAAATTAGTAAAATTCCTAGGGTTTATTCTCTTTATTAATAAGATATTAATAAATACTTACTAAGTTAATATAATTAAAGAATAAAAGAAGCCTATAAGTTTTAAGAATATATAGTTATTTCTTAGATTCTATAACTTTTACTAATAGTTTATCTATAAATACTCTAGGATTATAGTACCTTTTTATATATTAATAAAGGGTAGTTAAAATAATATCTAGACTAAGAGATTTATATTTAGAGAAAAGAAATAGCTAGTATTTAACTAGCTAAAAAATACCTTTTAGTAAGCGCCTTTACTTTAATATTATAACCTAAGTTAAGTAGTATATATTAAGATAAATACCTTAATTTTTATAATAATAGGAATCCTAGCTTAGTAAAATAATAAGGGCTATTAGTATTTAGTAGCCTTTTAGTTAAGGAAGTTTATAAATACTAAATATAACTATAGTATAGCTAACTAAGAGTTACTTACTATAGTAAAGTTATTTAAATACTAGTAATACTATATTAAAGATATAAAAATACCTATAAAGTCCTATTAAACTACTATAACCTATAAATCTTTATAAGGTAGTAAAAGCTAAATAAAAAATAAGTATAATAGTATATATTCCTTTACTTATTTTATTTTATAATTAAGTATAGACTAAGGAAAAGTAACCTTATAGATATACTATTAAAAAGGTTTAATTATAAAGGTAAACCTATATTAAATAAGGCACTCTTACTAAAGCTTTAAAGGAAAATAATAGCTACTTATATAGTAAAAGAAAAAGTACTAATATATTAAAGAAGTTATAATATAGCACTAGTCTTAAAACCTACTAAGTTAATAGTAACCTAGGTAAAAGGCTAGTTAGCTACTATAAATCTAGTAATAGGTTAGTTAAATAAGGGTAATTTTAAGGAGAAAGTAATATATATCTAAGATATTAGTATAATATAAGTAATTTAAGAGGCTATTATATTACTAAATCCTTACTAATTTATAGTAAATAAACTATTAGTATAACTACTATAAAAAGTATAAAACTAAAATCTAGATTTATAAAAATATAAAGGTAAGGTTAACTCCTAAGTAAAAGGGAGGGGAAAAGCTAGTTTATAGTTATATAGTATAAGGGGCCTCCTAATATATAAAGCCTAGGTAGTTATTCTATAAAAGCCTATCTTATAATAAAAGCTTTTATAGCTATACTATAATAATTTACTAGTAAGTTACTTTAGGACTAAATATACTCTTAAGCTATTAAAATATTACTATTAGTAGCTAGTAATAAGTAAAGCTATTTTAAACTATATATCTAGCTATAAAGTATACTAGTATATAATAGCTAGGAGGTATTACTTATATAAAACCCTTAAATTACTACTAATACTAAAGTAACTATAAGTAAAGATCTTAATAAACTTTATAATAGGATTACTACTAGTATAGCTAGGTAAGTAGGAAACTAATATAATCCTAGTAATTATAGACTAATTTACTAAGTACTTTATTTTCCTTCTTATAAAGATTATAATTAATATAGCTAAATTAGTAAAGTTATTCTATAAGGAAATTAAGCTTTAATTTAAGGTACTAAAAGGTATTATATCTAATAGAGAATTAGTATTTATAAGCTAATTCTAGTTAGATATATATTACTTATTATATATAAAGCAAAGGCTCTTAATAGTATTTTACCCCTAAACTAATAAATAAATAAAAAGGATAAACTAAGTACTAAAGTATTACCTATAGTGTTTTATTAAAGAAAACTAATAGCTATAGCTAAAATTACTCCTAATAGCTTAATTTATATATAATAATACTATTAATAAAATAATAGGTTACTCCCTAAACTACGCTCTTATAGGCTATTTACCTAAGTTTTACCTAGCTTTTAAGGGTAAGAGTAAGAAAGGGAAAGTCCTAGAAGCTTATATATATATCTAGAAGCTATATAAGGTTAGGAAGAAACTAGTATATAACTATGTAAAAGCTACTAAAGCGTAGGTAAAGTACTATAACTAATAACACTATTACGTGCTAGCTCTGCATGTTGTTAGGTCGAATCTGTTAGAGGGGCTAACGGATTTAATAGGTTGTAAGTTATACTAAGTTTACTTATAAAAGCTACTATTAGGTATAGGTTATAATATTAGAAGTAAGTTAATTTCCCTATTTAAAGAGCTAAATCCGTTCTTATCTATATTACTAGTAGCTAAGCTTATTTTACTATATAATAAGTACTAGGCATGCCTTAAAAGGTAACTATTCTAGTTATAACTAGCTAAACTATATCCTAATTTAGTATTTATAATAAAGTAAAATAATATTCTCCTAGCTACTAAAGTAAAAATAAAATAAAATAAAATAAATATATTTATTACTAAATATATAACTACTATACTTCTTTAATAGTGTTAATTAGAATTATTATATTAAATAATAAATTCCTAATTCTATAATTACTTATTCTTTTTTACTATAAATCCTAGTTTTATATTACTAAATTAATTTTTCCTTCCTTTACTTTAATATTTATTTTACCTTTTATAATTATATTTAATTTCCTTATATTATTAAAATAAAAACACTTCTTCTTTATATTTATATTTACTAAGTTAATCTAGTAATTTAGTAAATTTATAAAAATAAACCCTTTTTGCCTTAATCTTTACTAAATTAATCTAGTAGCCTAGCAAATTTATCTCCTATAGTTACTTCTTTATTTACTAGCTTATTAACTTATATATATAGTATTACTAGATATAAAACCACTTAAGTTACTTTTAGCTTTAGTCCTAACTTTTTTACTAGTCTTAGCCTTTTACTTTATATTTCTAGTATTAAAGTATTATCTTATACTTACTTATTTATTAATCTAGTTTTCTTATTAGCTATTCCTAGTGTTTATAACTTTCTATATAGTATTTCTAGTACTAGAGTATTTTTTTATAATTATATATTAGCTAATTTAGTCTATTTATTTACTATTTCTAGTGTAACTATTTTAGCCTATAGTTTTATACTACTTTTCTTTAGTGTTTATAAACTAGATTCCACTAGACTTAATAATGCTAGAGTTACTTCTATAGTAGTTAATTTTACTATTTTTATATTTTCCTTAAGCTTCTTTTACTTAAGTAAGAGCTTATTAATAAATATTACTTAGAGATTAATTCTATTATATAGTTCTATTACTATAGTTACTAATTTTACTAATTTTACTATCTTCTTCTTATATTCTTTTTTATTAATTATATTATGCTTTAAATTATTAATCTAGTTATTAAATTCCTTTAGCACTTTACTTAATTCTAAGCTCTAAATTTATTTCTTTTAATCCTTAAGTATCTCTAATACTTATAGAAATTTTTTCTTTACTAACTTTACCTTATTCTCTACTACTCTGTGAGAACAAAGGGATAGCTAGGTAAGAGGTATAAGGGCACTTGTATATTAACTAAAGCTTACTAGGTCTAAGTATGTTATACGTGCGAGTCACTAGCTTATAGCTAGTAGCTTGCTAGTATTACGTAAACCTAGCCCTAGGGCGCGGTATGCCTGCCTAGTAGTATGCTAGTATATAGGTATTATAAGTAAGGCCTTATAATTACCCCCTTGTTTTTAGCTAGGCTTCTAAATAGCTCTTACTAGCTAGTATATAGCTATTTACTAAGTAATAGCTATATTAAAATAATAATAAATAATAGCTAGCACTTAAGTATAAATTTACTTATAACTCTCTTTTATATTATACTCTCTTCCCTTTTATAACTATAGTAATCTTTTCTTAGATTTTATTATATTATTAGTTACTATTACTTTACCTTTATTATTTACTATATTATTACTATAGATTTTAATAAGGAAAGTATTATTATTATCCCTAATATTTATTTAAAGGAGTATTCTTATATATATTATTTATATACTAGTTATATAAAGTTTAAGAAAAATCCCCTAGCTAAGCCTAAAGTCCCTTAGATTAAATATTAATTCCTTAGCTTTATAAGTATTATTACTAAGGGGAAATATTTAAAGTATTATATCTAGTATATAAAATATAGTAATACTTATAAAATAGTAAGTATATTATTTTTTCTAGGTTTTTAGTACTTAATTACTTATATTTCTTTAGGTAATACTTACTATAAGGGGGGATTTTCTTAATTTTCTAGCTATTCTTAACTAGGTATAGGAGTTAATAAATACCCTAAGTAATTAGGTTTCTAATAACCTTAAAGACTATATATTTTTAAAGGTAACTTACTACTATTTTAGTAAGAATTATTTAAACCTTATTTTAGGGTTTAACTATACTAATACTATATACTATATTTCCTTTAGTTTAACTAGGGCTACTAAGGTCTATTAGGTTTATTTCCTTATATATTTACTAGGCCTTTACTTACTCCTTAGGTAAGCTATATTAGCCTTATATAACTAGTATATTATTTTATACTAGTAACTCTTAGTTACTATATTTCCTAGCCTTATCCTAGGTATAGTAAGTTAGCGCTTCTTCTTTATTACCTATTTACTAATTTTTTATAGCTAAACTATTTTATATATTATAATACCTAGAAGGTAAAAATAACCTTATATTTATAGTATTATAATCTAGGATTTATGCCCTAAGGGGTAGTAAAGCACTGCTTTTTCTAGGTAATATAGTAAGTAGTTTAGGAGAATAAGAATAAGAATACTAAGTACCTTTTTTATAATAGTATTATTTTAATATATAAGAGGGTAATTATAAAAGGGTTTCCCTTAAAACTCCCTTTCTTATAAGAATCTTTTCTTTTATTATTTAGTAAATAATCTAATAGTTTTTTAATTAAAGTGTAATAATAGCCTATAAGGCTAGGCCTTTTCTATAATTACCTTATCCCTTATTACCTATAACTTACTTATATCTTACTATACTTTCTCCTTATTTTACTTTAATAAAAAGCCTAAATTATATATTAAGTGCTTTTTATATCTTTTACTACTACTTATTAATTATATTTACTTAGCTAACCCTTTTATTTTACTGAGTATTTATTACCTTTATAAGTCTTCCTATAATCTTAAACTTCTTTAACTTTAAATTTATTATTTTTATTTTTAAGGTTTAGTATTAGTATTTCTTTATCTATAGTGTTTTCCTAGTAATTCTATAGCTTTAATAAGCTAATATAAAATATATTATATAGTTAACTATACTTATCTAGTAGTGCTAGTTAGTATACTTATTTACTTACTATATTAAGTATATAAAATAGCCTAATAAATCTAGGGATTAGCTTTTATTTTATATTCTTAAGTCTAATATTCTTTACTAATAGTAGTATAAAGTCTTCTCTTTTTAGGGTTAGTAGCTAGTATTATTAGTTATAGTACTTTGCTTATACTTTAGTAGCTTTTACCTAGTTATATACTAGTTTCTCCCTAACCTTATATAGCTTCTAGACTTATATATAAGCTTCTAAGACCTTCCCTTCCTTACTCTTACTCTTAAGAGCTAGGTAAAACTTAAGTAAATAGCCTATAAAAGCATAGTTTAGGGAGTAACCTATTATTTTATTAATAGTATTATTATATATAAATTAAGCTATTAGGAGTAATTTTAGCTATAGCTATTAGTTTTCTTTAATAAAATATTATAAGTAGTGCTCTAGTACTTAGTTTATCCTTTCTATTTATTTATTAGTTTAGGGGTAAAACACTATTAAAAGCCTTTACTTTATATATAATAGGTAATATATATCTAACTAGAATTAGCTTATAAATACTAATCCTTTATTAAATATAATGCCCTCTAGTACCCTAAATTAAAGCTTAATTTTCTTATAAAATAACTTTACTAATTTAGCTATATTAATTATAGTCTTTATAAAAAGGAAGATAAAGTACTTAGTAAATTAGTTTATAATTACTAGAATTATATTAGTTTCTTACTTACCTAGCTATACTAGTAGTAATCCTATAATAAAGTCTATTAAGATCTTTACTTATAGTTACTTTAGTATTAGTAGTAATTTAAGGGTTTTATATAGGTAATACCTCCTAGCTACTATATACTAGTATACTCTATAGCTAGATATATAGTTTAAAATAGCTTTACTTATTACTAGTTACTAATAGTAATATTTTAATAGCTTAAGAGTGTATTTAGTCCTAAAGTAACTTACTAGTAAATTATTATAGTATAGCTATAAAAGCTCTTATTATAAGATAAGCTCCTATAGAATAACTACCTAGGCTTTATATATTAGGAGGCCTCTTATACTATATAACTATAGACTAGCTTTTCCCTTTCCTTTTACTTAGGAATTAACCTTATCTTTATATTTTTATAAATCTAAATCTTAGTCCTATGCCTTTTATAGTAGTTATACTAATAGTTTATTTACTATAGATTAGTAAGGATTTAGTAATATAATAGCCCCTTAAATTACTTATACTATACTAATATCTTAGATATATATTACCTTCTCCTTAAAATTACCTTTATTTAGCTAACCTATTACTAAATCTATAGTAGCTAACTAGCCTTTTACCTAGGCTACTATTAGCTTAGTAAGCTCTAAGACTAGTGCTATACTATAACTTCTTTAATATATTAGTACTTTTTTTTTTACTATATAAGTAGCTACTATTTTTCTTTAAAGCTCTAGTAAAAGTGCCTTATTTAATATAGGTTTACCCTTATAATTAGACTTTCTTAATAGTGTATTTATAGGGTTACTCTTCTTTAGTCTATACTTAATTATAAAATAAAATAAGTAAAGAAATATACACTATTATACTTATCTTTTATTTAGCTTTTACTACCTTATAAAGGTTTATAAGTTATAGTAGTCTAATAAGACCTCTATAGGTATTTCTATGCCTTTAATATAGTATTACTAGTATTTAAATAACTTTACTATAGTAAGTAACTCTTAGTTAGCTATACTATAGTTATATTTAGTATTTATAAACTTCCTTAACTAAAAGGCTACTAAATACTAATAGCCCTTATTATCTTACTAAGATAGGATTCTTACTATTATAAAAATTAAGGTATTTATCTTAATATATACCACTTAACTTAGGTTATAATATTAGAGTAAAGACACTTACTAAAAGGTATCTTTTAGCTAGTTAAATACTAGTTACTCCTTTTCTTTAAATATAAACCTCCTAGTCTAAATACTATTTTAACTACCCTTTATTAACATATAAAAAGGTATTATAATTCTAAAGTATTTATAAATAAACTATTAGTAAAAGTTATAGAATCTAAGAAATAACTATATATTCTTAAAACTTATAAGCTTTTTTTATTCTCTAATTATATTAACTTAGTAAGTATTTATTAATATCCTATTAATAAAGAGAATAAACCCTAGGAATTTTACTAATTCCTTATAGAAAGAGCACTTAGAAGGTTTTATATATAACTTTACTAACCTTATATATTCTAGAACTTACTTAATATATATAGTATACTTTTTCTTTATCTTAGAGAAAATTAAGATATTATCTAAATATATTATATAAATAGTATTAACTAGCTTATAAAGTACCTTATAAATATAGCTTTAAAAGGTAGCTAGGGTATTAGTTAACCTAAAAGGTATTATAAAGTACTTATAATGCTTATAATATATATAAAAAGCTATCTTTTACTTATTACTCTCTTTAATATAAATTCTATAGTATAAATTCTTAATATTAATTTTTAAGAAAAAATAAGCCCCTTACTATTAGTTAAGGATCTCTAAAATTAAGGGGAGAGTATAGTAATTCTTCTATATTACCTTATTAAGTCCTTAATAGTTTATATATAGTTAAAGTATTCTATTCTTCTTTAGTATAAATAGGATAAGTATACCTATAAGGCTCTTTAAGGGTCTTATCTAGCCTTTCCTTAGGTTATTATTAATATATTCCTAGAGCTCTTTAAGTTTACTTTAGGAAAAAGAGTAAATTAGTCTATATAAAGGTATAGCTTTAGGTATAAGATTAATTATATAGTTAGTTAACTTCTTTAATAAGAGGCTTCTTACCTTATCTAATATAAATATATCTTTAAACTTATATAACTTCTTAGGAATATCTTTAATAGTTTTATATACTTTTACCTTCTCTTTATCTTTAAGAGAGATAAACTTATCTTTTATTATACCTATAATAGTATATATAATTATCTTATTATATATTACCTTTATAAACTTATAGAGAGTTAGTAGTAAAAAGGCTATCTTTCTTTTCTTAAACTACTATTCTTATAAGTATAAGTAAAAGTATATATATTCTTCTATAAGTATATATATTCTAATTAATATAAGGCTTCCCTTTACTCTTAGGTCCCTATTAATAGCTATATATAGTAGTTTAAAGTCCTTTTTTTTACCCCTTAAGTCTTAGATTATAATAAGTACCTTATAGACACTATATTAGGGAACTATAAGAGCCCCTACTACCTTTAGAATAAGTACTATAGCCTTAGCCTAATTAAGCTTATAAGTCTATATAAACTAGGTACTAATAATATTAATCTTAGCGTAACTATTAAGATTTACTACTATTTTAATATCTTTTTACCTATAAATAGTAACTAGTATATAAAATTAATATCCTACTAGTACCCTAGTATTTAAGGCAAAGGTAAGGGTATTTACTTTTACCTCTAGGAGTTTCCCTAACCTTCTTACTAATCTTTCCTTAGCTTATTATAATTATAAATAAGATACTCTATATTACTATAATTAAAGTAATACTTTCTTTCTTATAGTTTATTATTATTTAGGTAAGTAGCTAGGGTCTTTTTTTTATCCTTATCCCTATCCTTTTAGTCCTTATTTAGCTAATAGCCTTATAGAGAGTTATATCTTTAATATTAAGGGGCCTTATATAAGCCTTTCTTTTCTAAATTACTTAGCTTTTACTTATTTCTAGATATTACTTCCTAGAATTACTAGGTAAGTTATATAACCTTTTCTTAAGTTATCCTAGTAATATCTATATATAAGTTAATATAGTCTTATAAGTTAGGAACTAATTTTATAAAGAATATAAGGGCATAGGTTTTTTCTAGAGCTTATTTAAGGTATTTCTTTAGTAAATCTAAGTAAATACTAAACTTAATAAGGCTCTAGCCCTCCTTTTGCTTTATATTCTCTAGCTAAGTAGCTATCTATACGTTATAGCTTATAGAGTCCTTAAGTAATATAAGGGTCTAGTCCTAGAACTTATCCTAGTTATCCTTAGGGTAATCCTAGCTATTAGCTAGTTATTCTTTAATATATTAGTCCTATCTTACCTAATAATTTATATATATATAGTTAAGTATAAAGAGGATTTTTTAGTTATCCTAATAATACTTTTTCTTTACCCCCTTAAAGGTATAGTTAAGGTTATTAAGCTATATCTTATACTTCTATAGGTTTATAAGGTATTAGAGTTCTATAATATTTTAGACCTTAATTTCTTAGCTACTAAGACTTAAGGATATACTAGCTTTTTAGCCCTTTTTTATTAATACTTCTTCTTTATAAAGTTATAATAAGTTAGTAAGTTCTTATTCCTACTTCTATAGTTCCTTAAGTTACTTAAGCTAGGTAATTTGCCCTCTAACTACTATCTCTTCTTCCCTTATAGTAAAGGGTATAGTATTAGATAGGGTTATAAAACATAGTATATCTCTAGCTATAGTGTTACTATTATTTAGCGGATTCTAAGTAGTATATAGTATTATTCTAGTAGATTAAGTTATTCTCCCCCTTATATTACTCTTAGGTAGTTAGTAAAAGAAGCTTTAGAATTATAAGAATAAAGGGATAGCTAGGTAAGAGGTATAGGAGTACTTATATATTAACTAAAGCTTACTAGGTCTAAGTGTGTTATATATGTGAGTTACTAGCTTATAGCTAGTAGCTTACTAGTATTACGTAGACCTAGCCCTAGGGCGTGGTGTGCCTGCCTAGTAGTGCGCTAGCGCACGGGTGTTGTAAGTAGGGCCTCATATACTCCTATTAGCTCTATTACCTTAGTCTTATATTTATTAGTGTATTTATTTGTATTTTTATAAGGCTTTTTACGTTATTAAATTTAATTTCTATCTTATTAATCTAATTAATTAAATTATTAAATTAACTTATTTTATACTTCTTATTCCTTTCTTTATTTTATTAGAGTTTAGCTAATTTAATTATTACTAGTGTATTCCTTATTATAATATAAAGCAAATCTATCCTTCTAATACTAGTAAGCCCTCCTATAATTATACTATTTATACCTCTAAATTTATTTATAAATCTTAGAGCTAGTAGGTTAGCTTATAGTAGTAGTAATACTATGCTATTATAGGTAGTGTATTAGTAGCTATATTTAACTATTATACTATTATAATAAGCTACTACTACTATTTTTACCTAATTTTTTACTTATTTAGTTACTTTACACTTTATTAGATTTACTATTACTTAATACACTAGTTTTCTAGCTTATTATACTACTTATTACTATATACTTAAAGTAGCTTATTATTTATTAAAGATAGTAAAGATTTAAATTATTATATTTTACTATAATATAAAGTAAGTATCCCTTAAATCTACTTCTAAACTATTAGCTACTATAGTAGCACTATTTAAGGTAAATTTATAAGCATATACCTATATTATATAGTAAATATCCTATATATTTACCTTATAGCTTACTATAGTATACCTAAAACTACTAAAATTAATTAATTTAATACTTCTTCCTTTATAGTTTATATTAAATTCCTTTATTACCCTTTTATATACTACTAATCTAATCTTTAGTATTAGTAAGTAACTCTCTAATCTTAATTCTAGTTTTCTAAATCTAGTAAATAGTAATTAAAAATTAAGTTTTTTAATTTACTTATATACTTATAATAGCCTAATAAGATATTTAGTAAGTATATTATTAATTTTATTTTTAAATTTAGTTTTAAGGTCTTTTTCCTTATCTTTAAACTCTATAAAGTTAGATTCTTTATTACTACTAGGGCTAGTTTTAGGTTTAGATTTTTTATTATTATTAGGGTTAGCTTTAAATTTAGTGTTTTTATTACCTAATGAAGTAAGATTAATTCTCTATATATTATTACTACTTTTATTACTATCTTAGTATTTAACTTTCTCTTTACTACTATTCTTTTCTTTTACTATATAACTAGGTTTATTATTCTTTTAAGCTACTTTACTTAAAGCCTACTAGGCTTATCTTTAAACCTAGTTATAATTATCTTATATTAATTATTATATTACCTAATTATATTCCTATCTTTTTACCTCTAAATCTAGCACTATATCTAGGTAATCTTTACTATTATTATCTTTTTTATTTATATTTTATAATACTAGCTTTATTCTAGTTACTTTCTTAATAGTAGTAATAATAGCTTTAATATTTTTAGTATCTCTTATAGCTACTTATAATAGCTTATTTAATTTATCTTATACTATTCTTAAGGTTACTAAATACTATTATTAATATAAATTTATAATTTACTTTAGTAAATTTATAAATTCTTAGAATTAGTAAAAACCTAGTACTAACTTTAATATATAGTATAGTAGCTTTAGTCCCTTAAAAATAACTACTATACTTAATTTATATAAAAGATTATTTACTTATTATTTATATATAGCTTTTTCTTTATTATTCTTAACTAAGTATTATACTAAATTTATATATATAATTTCTCTAATTAGTTAATTTTAATATCTTAAGGCTAGGCACTAAATATATAGATATACTACTTATATTTATTTATAAATTATTTATTTATATATATCTAGCTTATTATTAAATAAAATAAAGTCTAGTCTAGTACTTAGGTAGTAATATAAATTATACTTAGCTATATAAGCTTTATATTTAAGCTTAGGAAGGGTATTTCTATATCTTATATAATACTACTTATAATTATTATACTTTTTTATCTTCTTTAAGTATTACTTCTTTACCTTTAATAGCTAGTAAAACTCTATTTTTCTTATATTACTAAAATTAGCTAAATTAGCTATATAGTAAAGGAAGGTTATAGAAGATTATATATATATGTACTAAATCTAACTATACTAGGTTTATATAGGTATTAGGGGTTATTATAAGGTATAGAAAATATAAGAGTTAAATAAATATAACTATATAAGTACTAAAACTAACTATACTAAGTTTATATAAGTATTAAGGGTTATTATAAGATATAGGTATAAAGAATTACCCTTAGCTAGTGTAATAAATAGTATATATAGGAGGGTATACTAATTTTATACTAACTTATTAAATTTACCCCCTTATTATTATACCTTTCCTTTTAATATTATTATTTAGTAAGGGAATTAAGGCCTTTCTTTATATATTCCTTTGCCTAATTAATTAGGTTTTTCTTAAGATAATCCTTTACTATCTTAGCTATATTAATCATTATTTTATCTTTTATAATTTACTAGTTATCTTTAGTAGTGTAACCCTTTTATCTAATAAGGAATTTAATTCTTAATATTTTAGTCCGCTTAAAAATCTTAATCTAATAGCTATAAATTCTCTTAATTTCCTAATAGTTTACTTCTTATAAATTATTAAATATAATTAGTAAAGAAGCTATCTTTTCTTTATTAAATAAGTCTTTTCCTTATACTAGCTTCTAAATTTACACTACTAATACTACTAGATATATACATGAATTTAAAGAGAAATCTAATTAATATACTAAGGAATTTACTTTTTCTAATACCTTATATAGCCCTACCCTTTATAAGGACTATTTTTTCTTTAGTTTACTAGGTAATTTATATCCTTTATATAGTTATAAATATACTATATCTCCTTTATTAATATTAACTAGTTTATAGTAATTATTATATTAGATTTTAGTAAGCATAGCTACTATTATAATTACTAATTAGGCCTTATACTAGTATAACTTTTGTAGTACTATAATATTATTTATATTAGATCTAGTATTAGTTATATTATTTAGAGAGAGTAAATTAATAATACTTAGTAAATAAAAACTATATAATAGCTTATTAGAAGCCTGCCTTATGCCTATAGCTATAGTGTTATTTAGCTAATACTATAATACTAGTAATAGTAATATTTATATTATATCTAGGTCTATTACTATATAATATTATATTATAATTATTACTATATAATTTTTCCTTTCTATAGTTCTATTTATCTAAGGGTAATATACTATACCTATAAGGAGTTTAACTTCTATATACCTAAATATCTTTTTTTATATATTAGATATAAACTTTAAGTCTTTATTACTAATAATTTATCTTAGTAATCCCTAGTTTATAATATATAAGGTATAAAGAAGTAACTTTACCTAAATTTCTACTAGATATATAGTATACCCTAGTATTAGAAAAGTTCTCTTACTAAATAAATAATTTACTAGGTATAGTAAATTATATATAGCATACCCCTTTATTTACTATATAGTATTTATAGCTAATATTTCTAGTATATCTATTATAAAATTAAGTAAAATTATATAAAAAGGTATTAGCTTTAACTATAATAGTTATAACTTCCTTAGTAGTTTTAATTAATTAATAGCGTTTTCCTAACACACTATATAATAAGTAATATAATTATGAATTTACTAGCTTATATATAGAAAATAGACTAATTATAACTTTACTACTATTCTAGTAATTCTAAAGTAGTATTAGTTATTATATACTAGTTATAAGATAGATTTAACCTTAGTTATTAGAATATAAAGCTAGAAAAATCCATCCTTACTATAATAGTATAATAAACTATCTTTATATAAATCCTATTTATATAAAGGAATTTTTAGTTTAACTCTAGTATCCCTTATTACTTACCTTTCCTAATAGGCTTTTATAGCTATAATAATTTAACTAAATTTCTAGTCTAACTAATATCCTAAGATAATTCTAGCCTTAAGCTTATTATCTATAATTACTATTATAATATATTCCTTACTTATAAAATATACACTTACCTTTAATTTATTATATTAACTTTTTTACACTATTTCTTTATAAGTTACCTTTACTAGTAGCCTAGAGAGTATATCTAGAATAATATTTAATATTCCTAGTATATATATTACCTTTAGATTAAATTATAATAAATAATTTATAACTTTTACTAGTTTTAATTAGCCTTATCTAGATCTATTATTAATAATAAGGTATATTTAATAATGCCCTTAGCTAGGGAATAGTTAGTTAATATATTAACTACTATACTATTAGATTAAACTATTTTTTAGAGTTTCCTAATACTTTATATAATTATAGCTATTTTTACTTCTATTAAACTATACTATTTCTTAATATATAATATTACCCTAGAGAGAAATAAAATTAGCTATATTTTATTATTCTTAATATCTTTCCTAAGGGTACTTTAACTATTTTATTTCTCTTATAATTAGAAGGTATATAAGCTAAATCCTTCCTTATATACATTAATTTTAAGAAAAAGTAGTTTCTTTAGGTTATAGTGCTATAATATTTATTTCTTACTTAGGAATACTTTAATATCTTTAAAAGCCTTTTTCTTATTTATTATTAGTAAAAATATCTTTTATTATATCTTTTATTATATCTTTTATTTCTATACTAGTTTTAAAATACTAGTGATTTTTTTATTCTTTTCCTAAAACTCTCTTAAAAATATAGTTTTTTACTCCTATAATAGTTAGATTTATATATTAAACTATAGGATTCTATTATAGAGAAATCTAGCTATCCTAATAAAAGTCTTAAGACTTAATAGATTACTTAGAAAAATTATTTTTTAAAATACTTTAAGTTTATTATTAGTATTAGTAATTCTATTACTATTAATAATAAAACCTAGTAACTAGATAGTAAGATAGCTAATAAATAATTTCTTTACTATAATTATTATCCTATTTTCTTTAAGAATTTTAAGTATAATACTAAGATAATTTAAATAATTCTTAATATTATTTAAAAACATAATAATATTATTAATATAAACCTAAATAAAATACTTATATTTCTAGAAAAGTTAGTCTATAAATCTTTAGGTAAAAGTAAGGGAATTTTTAAATCCTATTAGTGCTATATTTAATACCTTAAGGCCCTAATTTAATATAATTACTATACAAGCTTAATAGTCCTTTCTAATTAGTAACTAATAGAAAAATCCTATTTTATTAAAAAGTAAGAAAACCTTCTTACTATATATATTATTTATAATATTACTTTAGTCTAATAAAGGGTATATATTTAGTATTACTATATTATTAAGTAGCCTTATATTAATTACTACCCTTCCTTTCTTTTCCTAGCTAGTTTTATACTATACTATAAACACTAGGTACGCTATAGCTACTAGTTTATCTAAATATAATATCTTACCTTTTATATATAATTTATTATATACTTTATTAAGTTTACTTATATTTTAACCCCCTAATTAGTAAGGCCTAATTAGCCTTATTTAATATTACTATTCTTTAATAAGGTTAATCCTTATTTTCTAGTCCTTAGGCATAGGAATAATACCTTTGTTTTAATAAATATTATATTTATCTATTAATTTAATAAACTTACTTACTATATTTTAGTTAATATTAGTAACTTATACCCTAAATTAATTAATAATATATAGGATTTCCTCTAGGTAAGAGATTTTATATAATAGCACTTCTATATTAACCTTTTTTAGATTAAACTTATTACTTTCTTTATTTAACTTATTCTCCTTCTTATTTTTCTCTCCTATAGTCTTTATAATATTCTTACTAAAATAAGTATAATATATAAAAGGATTATTAACTAGGTAATTAGTATTAACCTTACTTACTACTACTAGTTATATAACCTTTTAATATTTACTAATAGTAATAGTTTTATCTATTAAGTTATAAGTAATTATTTATTTCTAGCTAGATCTAGTAATTAATATATTAGGGAAAAACTTTAAATATAACTATATATAATACATACTTATCTCTTAGTTTTCCTATGCCTTCTTCTAACTAACTACTATAATTAACTATATCTTTAGTAAAATTATTACTATATAAGCTATAATTACCTACTAGTGTAAAACCTTACTTATTAGTTAAAATATTTTTACTTTTACTATTATACTATAAACTAACCTAAAAACTACTTTAGGATATATAAAATTAATTTTTACTTTATACTTATAAAGAAAGTTTATTCTAAGTAGTAATTTAGGACTTCAATTTAGTATTATATTTACTATAACTATAAAATATCTAGTAATTTCTATTTTATATATTACTCCTAGGATATAAAAATTAAATATAGCTATTTTAGTAATAAAAAAGGAAGACTATACTTTAAATACTAGCTTTAGCTCCTATACTCTCTATTTTATATTTAACCTATTTTATTATAACTATACCTTATTTACTAATATTAATAATATTCTAGTATTAAGGTAAATTTAATAACTCTTACCCTTATTATTAAATTTAAGAGGAATTTTTAAATATATATTTACTCTTTTTCTATTATATTTAATCTCTTAAGGTCTTATAATAGCTTTAATTACTTATCTAGGTATAAGTTATTTTAGTTTAGCTATCTTTATTTTAGTAATTACTATATTTATTTCTTTACTACTATATTCTATAAAATAAGTTTTAATAAAGTTAGACTTCTATATTCTAGATTTATTATTATTCTCCTTAGAGACCTCTCCTTTCTTAGCTATATAATAACTATATTCTTAGAGATAGGTTTTATACTATTATACATTAGAATTATTATTATATACTATAATATAAGTATACTTCTTTTCCTTACTAAGTGGTTTTTCCTAGTATTAATAATACCTAGGTTACTAAAATTAGCCTCTTATATCTAATAGTTCTTAGCTTTAAAAATATTATTTTTCCTATTAATCTTAAACCTTTTCTTAATAGCTTTAGTTAAATCTAGGTTACTCCCCTTAATTCTCTTAAGTTTTATTTTACTAAGGTCTTTAGTTTTACCCTTTAGTAAGTTAATTTTACTAATATAACCTAGATTAGAAGAATCCTAGGGATTCTTATCTATTCCTATTATCCTATTAGTATTATTAATTCCTAGGTAAGAATTATATATTTATTAGCCTATTCTAGTTAGCTTATATTTTATTTTTATTATTTTCTAACTTACTATTAGATATATCTATATTAAAATAAACTTTAAGCTTTTCTTTACTTTTTTTACTTTTACCCTATCCTTTACTATATAAATAGTTATATAAATTATATCTCTTATTATTTACTATAGTAATATATACTAATCTTATATTCTTATAAGTTAGCATTAGGTATATCTAATATAATCCTAGATAAAGCTTAAGGTATAAACGTACTAGAAGCTAATAGTTAGTTATTTTACTATTAGCTTTTTATATATTAAAAGATCTTTAATATAAATTTATAAAAAAATACTTTATTAATAATATCCTCTTTAGTATACTTTACCTTATTAAGCTATGCTATTATATCCTATACT
Organism: Epichloe coenophiala; assembly: GCA_018801565.1. Classification (NCBI taxonomy): domain Eukaryota; kingdom Fungi; phylum Ascomycota; class Sordariomycetes; order Hypocreales; family Clavicipitaceae; genus Epichloe; species Epichloe coenophiala. The sequence goes on along the minus strand of JAFEMN010000005.1, from coordinate 422,036 downwards.
TAAATACTAAATTCCTTTTATACTATAGTAAATACTAATAATATATTATTAAATATAGTGGCTTATTTATTTATATTAAGATATTATCTATACTATACTATTATATCTCCTTAAAATAGTATCTAGATCTTTTTCTAGATAATATCTTATTAGCTAGGGTTAGCATAATATAAGTAGTCTTTAACTACCTAGACCTATAATTTAATATTATAAAAGATAGTTTATTTCCTATTATATATAATAAGATTAGTACTAGCTTCTTCTAGCTTATTATAAGGCTTAAAGTATTTAATATCTATAATTTTCTATATTAAATCTATATTTTATTTTACTACCTTTATTTACTAATTATACTAATCCTAATCTAATACTAGATCTATCCTTCCTTAGTAACTAGGATTAGTATACTATCCCTAGTCTAGATAGTATAGTATTTACTACTATAAATAGTATAGATTTAACTACTACTATATAAATCCTTACTAGTATTATAGTATTATTAGTTATACTACTAGTCTAGACTAAGTATCTAAATAACTATTATATTAACCCTAGTTACTTAGTAAATATACTATCCCTTATATAGGATTCTATACTAATAGTATTAAACTTACTAAGGTAGTAGTACTTTATAAACCTCTAATTTTAGTTATTAATCTTATTACTAAATAGTTTATTTTATTTACTACTTAGTTTAATATAGCTTATTATATAGCCTATTACTATTCTAATATTCCCTAAAAGAACTTTATAGTATTATATTTATTTACCTTAGTATATAATTCCCCTAGTTTTAATATATTTCCTAAGGATTTTAGTTATAAATCCTTTAGATTTAACTTAGTTAAAGAATTAGGGGGTTTTATATATTAAGTAGTAGTATTATTTTTAAGGTAGTTTATAATTCCTTTTCCTTTATTAATTTTACCTATCTCTATGCTTTTCCTAGTTCTAGTAGTAGTATTACTATTTATAAGACTAGTAATACTTTTAGGTTATTACCCTAAGGCTTTGCTTCCTTTTAATCTAATAGAATTATTAAGGAATTCTTTAGATTTAGCCTTAGAAATATAATTCCTAACTTAATTCTAAATAAAGCATATAGCTTATAAGTCTATTAGATTTTAGTAAATAAGTAGCTCCTAAGATATTAGCTATTCTTACTTTCTTATAATTCTATTATTAAATTCATATTATATAAGTTTATATAAGTCTTTTTAGTTACTAATTCTAATAAGCTTTTGCTTTTAATATTTAAAATCCGGATTTATATTATTAAAAGTCTAGAACTAATAAATAAGGCGTAATTTGCTCTTAGTAACTAGGAAAATATCTAGTTCTTTATATTAATACTATAAATAGTTAGTTTTAGATATATAGGTGTTATATCTAGGTTACTAGAGGTATATAATAAAAGAATCTCTAATTACTACGCCTTATTACATGCTAGCTTTGCATGTTATTAGGTTAAATCTATTAGAGAGGCTAATAGATTTAATAGGTTATAAGTTATACTAAGTTCACTTATAAAAGCTACTATTAGGTGCAGGTTATAATGTTAGAAGTAAGTTAATTTCCCTATCTAAAGAGCCAAATCCGTTCTTATCTATGTTGCTAGTGGCTAAGCTTATTTTGCCACGTAACAAACACTAGCTACTAACCCTAAAAAGAGAAGATTTTATACTACTATTAGTAAAGAATATTAGACTTAAGGATATAAAATAAAAGCTAACCCCTAGATTTATTAGGCTATTTTATATACTTAATATAGTAAGTAAATAAGCATACTAACTAGCACTACCTAATAAGTATAGTTAACTATATAATATATTCTATATTAGCCTATTAAAGCTATAGAATTACTAGGAAAATACTATAGATAAAAAAATACTAATACTAAATCTTAAAGATAAAGATAAAGATAATAAATTTAAAGTTAAAGAAGTTAAGAATTATAGGAAAACTTATAAAGGTAATAAATACCTAGTAAAATAAAAGGATTAGCTAAGTAAATATAATTAATAAGTAGTAGTAAAAGATATAAAAGGTACTTAATATATAATTTAGGCCTTTTATTAAAGTAAAATAAGGAGAAAGTATAGTAAGATATAAGTAAGTTATAGGTAATAAGGAATAAGGTAATTATAAAAAAGGCCTAGCCTTATTAGCTACTATTATACTTTAATTAAAAAACCTATTAAATTATTTACTAAATAATAAAAGAAAAAATCCCTATAAGAAAGGAAGTTTTAAGGGAAACCCTTTTATAATTATCTCCTTATATATTAAAATAATACTATTATAAATAAAATACTTAGTATTCTTATTCTTATCCTTCTAAATTACTTACTATATTATTTAGAAAAAGTAATACTTTATTACTCCTTAGGGTATAAATCCTAGGTTATAATACTATAAATATAAGGTTATTTTTACTTTCTAGGTATTATAATATATAAGATAGTTTAGCTATAAAAAGTTAGTAAATAAGTAATAAAGAAAAAATACTAACTTACTATCCCTAGGATAAGGCTAAAAAATATAGTAACTAAGAGTTACTAGTATAAGATAATATACTAATTATATAAGGCTAATATAGCTTACTTAAGAAGTAAGTAAAGACCTAGGGAATATATAAGGAAATAATATACTTAATAAATCTTAGTAGCCTTAGTTAAACTAAAGGAAATATAATATACTATATTAGTATAATTAAACCCTAAAATAAGGTTTAAATAATTCTTACTAAAATAGTAATAAGTTATCTTTAAAAATATATAGTCTTTAGGGTTATTTAAAACCTAATTACTTAGGGTATTTATTAACTCCTAAACCTAGTTAAAAATAGCTAGAAAATTAAGGAAATTCTTTCTTATAGTAAGTATTACCTAAAGAAATATAAGTAATTAGATATTAAAAACCTAAAGAGAATAATATACTTACTATTTTATAAGTATTACTATATTTTATATACTAAATATAATACTTTAAATATTTTCTCTTTATAATAATACTTATAAAGCTAGGGAATTAATAGTTAATCTAAGGGACTTTAAGCTTAGCTAGGGAATTTTTCTTAAACTTTATATAACTAGTATATAAATAATATATATAAAAACACTCCTTTAAATAAATATTAAGGATAATAATAATACTTTTCTTATTAGAATTTATAGTAATAATATAGTAAGTAATAAAGGTAAAGTAATAGTAACTAATAATATAATAATATCTAAGAAAAGTTTACTATAGTTATAGAAAAGAAAAAGGTATAATATAATAGGAAGTTATAAGTAAATTTATACTTAAGCACTAGCTATTATTTATTATTATTTTAATATAACTACTACTTAGTAAATAGCTATATACTAGCTAGTAAAAGCTATTTAGAAGCCTAGCTAAAAATAAGAGAGTAATTATAAGGCCTTACTTATAATACCTATATACTAGTATACTACTAGGTAAGTATACTACGCCCTAGGGCTAGGTCTATATAATACTAGTAAGCCACTAGCTATAAGCTAGTAACTTGCATATATAATACACTTAGACCTAGTAAGCTTTAGTTAATATACAAGTGCCCCTATACCTCTTGCCTAGCTATCCCTTTGTTCTCACACTTATAATTAGTATAAGTAAGCTATAATAATTAAAGTACTTTAAAGGAATTATCTAGACTTTAAGACCTAATAAACTAAAGAGATAATACTATATAAGTTTATTATATCTTTTTAAAGTAAATATAAGTTATTTTAGAAGAAATAGAATAACTTACTTAATAAAGGGATAGAAACTAGCTTAATTAAGGCTATTACTAAGTTTAAAAGGGATTATAAGGCTTTACTAAAAGAACTAAAGACTACTAATATACTTATAAGTAATAAATTAAATAATTTAATAAAGCTAGAAAAGCTTAAGTGCCCTAGATATATAAATTACACTATTAAAAATACTATAAAGTAGTAGGAATTCTATAATTTATTTAAGGCTTTTTATAAGCTAGAGATTACTTTAAAGAATTAGAAAGTTAGGAAAAACTCTAAAAAGAATATTAAGAAGTATTTTAAAGAAAACCTATAGGAGAAATTAAAGACTATAAATTAGAAGCTAAAAAAAAGGGTAATAAGATTATTATACCTTTATAAAACCCTATAAATAACTTTATTATAGTTACCCTAGGTAAGAAGTTAGCTAATATATTATTATTTATATACTTTAAGTAATATAAATTATTAAAGAAAAGCATAAATTTATTAAATACTAGTAATAGCTTAGATTTAAGAAGGAATATAGTTCTTTATAACTCTAGGGTAAATATTTATATTTTAATAATATTTAATAGTTTAAGTAATCTAAATTTAATAAAAAGGTTATAATAAAGGTTAAGGCTAGTAGTATAATCTATATAGCTTTAGGTTAAGGGCTAGTTAGTATATCTATTATAAATCCTATATTATAAAGTGTAAGAATAATTATATTAGAGGTTACTTTATTTATTCCTAAATTCTATATTAATCTAGTATTAGTAATAATTATAATAAAGATAAGTATTTTCTAGAATTAGAAGAAGGGATTTCTCTATAGAGAAAAATACCCTATAGCTAGGGTATATAATATTAATAAGCTTTATATACTATTAAGGCTATTAGAAAATCTAAAGGAAGCTAATACTATATTAAGTAAAGCTCTAAGGTTACTTATAAGAGAAGATATAAATTTTTAGTATTATAGAAGTGGTTATCTAGGTAAAAAGGCCTTTATAAAGCTTATAAATATAACTTTAGGTATTAAATTAATAGGACTTAAGCTTATAAAGTATAAAATCTATACTATAGGTAAAGCAAAGCACTAGAGATTATAGGTTATACCTAAAGGGCTTCCTTAAGAACTAGGTTATAGGCTTTTAGTTAATCTAAAGTACTATAACTTTTCTTATTAGAATAGTAATAAGTATTAGTATATTTTTATATACCTTATAACCTTAATATAATTCTTTTACTTATTTAAATTAAAGAATAGGATTTATAATAGCTTCTATATAATAATAGTATTTCTAAGCACTTAATTTAGTATTTAACTATACTTTTTATATAGTAATATTAACAAAGCCCTCTTTATAAATAATATAAGGGATAAGATAGCCTTAGTAAGTATTATAGTCTATAATTTAGCTCCCTTAATACCTAGTTAGAATAGTAAGGCAAAGAGATCTAGGGGGGTAGTTAAGTAGAAGGCTTATATATTAAGTCTAGAGGCTAGATTTCTATTAGAATGTCAGGAGCAATGAAGCAGCGAGTGTGCAGCTATTCGGAGTCAGAGGGTAAGGGAGGGATTGCCTAGAACCCTATAACTTTTGTTTTATTATCCTAAGTGGATGTAATACCTACGCACTAGTAAAATAACTAGTAACGTTAAACGCTATTATAAGTTATATATAGCATACTTATATTAGCTAAGTAGCTCCTTTTTAATTAAGGATAATTATATATTAGGGGGGTAGTATATTAGGAGCATAGAGGCTAGGGAGCTAGGGATAGAGTAGTTACCTAATAAAACACTTAGATAAGCCTTAGGTTATATAAATAACTAAGTAACTACTAAATAGCTATATATATATAGTAAGGTATTTAAATAAGGACTACCTATAAGGTATATAAAAGATTAGAGTTTAAGACCTTTATATACTTACCCCTAAGTAATAGCTTTTTAGCTATAACTAAGAACCTTAGCCTTTACTTTATTTATATTTTCTTAACCTAGTTATAATAAGTTAAACTCTTAAACCTTTTAAGGAAAATAAACTATTAGCTAAGTTTAAATATAAAAAAGCTATAGAATATTTACTTAAAATATATTTATATTTATACTACTTAGTAAGGGAAATATAAACTTATAGTACTTAGGGAGTAACTTATATACCTTAACTTTAAAGCCTAATAAAGAAAAAGTATAATAAATACTACCTAGCCCTAATTAATATAGTAATACTAAATCTAGAAATAATAATAATCTAAATAAGCTAGAAAGATACTATAAGGTTATATAAGCCTAGCTATAATATACTTATATAAGGTAAGATATTATAAATATAAAAGTATAGCTTAAAGAAATTAAGGTAAATCTATAATTAGCTAGATTAGGTAAAGAACTTATAATTACCCCTTAAATAGTTATACTAAATAATCCTTTATTCCTAGCTTTTTTACTTAATCTTAACTTTATAGTAAGTATATACTTATAAAGCTTTATTAAGATATAGTATAAATTACTTATATATAAAGGTAATACCTATAAGAATTTATAGGTATACCTAGTAGATTTAAATATATTATTTTAGTTAAATCTAAGAACCTTTTATAATAATAAAACTAAGGTAATATATACTAATAGTTACCTAGTTAATAATATAAAGTAATAATAAATATATTATATAATAGTAAATAAATTAGTTAACTACTTAGCTTACTCCTAGGATAAATTTATATTCTAATTAAACTCTAAAGTAATAAATGAAGATATAAAGTACTTAAAAGCTACTAAGATATTACTAAATCTAAGAAAAAAAAATAATTAGTTTTTTTAATTTTTTTTAAGACTTTAGACTAAAGTAAAAGCTAAATTACCTAACTAAATCCTTATATACTTAAGAATAGTAATTTTCCTAAATAGCCTAAATAATACTATAAAAAAGTATATAGTTAGCTAGGAGTTTTTAATAACTTAGAGTTACTTATAAGGTTAAGATAAAAAGGCTAAAGTTATAATAATATCTATATTAAATAATTATAATAAAAGCTATAATAATAAAGAAAGTAAGAAAAAGAGATAATACTTTAGCTTTCTTATAAATAACTTATAGTAAAGTTTATAATAACTAAGTATAAGTTAAAAGCTATTTAAGTACTATAAATATAGTAATTCTAAATATAGTATAAATAAATATAAAGTAATAAACTACTTAATTTATAAAAGTAATAAGTATATTACTAAGAAGTATAAGAATAGTAATAATAAGACCTTAAACCCTAATAAGATTTTAATTAGATTAGTATAAGCCTAGGATAATAGTTTTACTATAAAAAAACCTATAAATAAAAGAATAAGAATATAAGTATTCTTATAGTAAGATAATTACTAGTTAGCTATACTAGTAGTATTTAATATAAGTATAAAGTATTTAATAATTTACCTTAAATTATTATTAAAATAGAATTAAAAATATATAAAGAAAATAAAGATAATACTAAAAAGTATAAGTAAGAATAAAATTCTATATAAAGAAATCCTATATAGGCTAATTAAGGTAAAAGATAGTATAGGCTATATAAAGGTTTATTAAATTAGCTACTATATTACTAATATAAAAGAGAGAATACTCCTAAATATAAATTAGACTTTAAAGTATAAACCTATAGTAATAAATTAAAAGTAAAGTTTTTAAAGATTTTTAATAACTAAGAATTATATTATACTTACTATAGAAAAGTAATAACTATATAAAATAGTAAAATAGTTATTTATTATACTATTACTAGTATTACTAAAGATTAAGGTAATTAAGCTTAAGAAAAAGAAAAGGAAAACTAATAAAGATTTATTAGTAAATAATATAGTAAGTAATAACCTAAGTTATAGTATAGCTATAGTAATAGTAATAAAGTATACTTATCTCTTAAAAAAAAAACTAAGAAGTATAATAGTACTTTAAGTAGTATACTATAAGGAGTTAGTAATAACTATATAAAAGATAAATAGTAATATAACTTAATAGTAAATCCTAGAAAAGTATATAGAATTTATAAATATATTTTTAAAAAATCTAGCTAGTAAGCTCCTAGAATTAGATAGCTATACTTATATAATTAAATTAGAAAAGGGGAAATAACTACCTTAAGGACTTATATATAATTTAGCTAAAAAAAAGCTAGAAGTGCTTAAGGAGTACTTAGTAAGTATATAGGAAAAAGGGTAGATTAGAAGATTAACTAGTCTAGCTAAAGCCTTAATTTTATTTATTCTAAAAAAATTAGGGAAATTAAGGCTTTATATAGATTATAAGGGCTTTAATAGGATTATAGTCAAAAATAAAGCCTCTTTATTATTAATCTTTAAAATCCTTAATTAATTAGTAAGTATAAAGGTTTTTATATTACTAAATCTTTAAGAAGTATACTACTAGCTATATATTTATAAGGGTAATAAGTAAAAGATAGCCTTCTAGTATTATTATAGCTACTTTAAATATTTTATAATACTATTTAAGTTAGTAAATATACTAGCTACTTTTTAGAAATATATTAATAATACCCTTAAGGGACTTATAAATAAATTTTATATTATTTACCTTAATAATATCCTAATATATAATAATAACCCTATAAGATATATAAAGTATATTAAAAAGGTACTAAAGTAACTTTAAGATATAGACCTTTATATTAACCTTAAAAAGTAATTAGCTAGTAAAATTTAAGCTAGAACTTAGTAAACTAGTAGTATTTAAAGAACTTTAAAAGAAGTTTTAAAAGGTACTAATTTTAGTGTATTTTAACTTACTTTACTTACTAAGAGTAAAAATAAATATATTTAGTTATATAATTAAAGCTATACTTATAATATTAGTACTAAGTAGCTAGTACTTAGTAGTATATTTTTTAAGAAAGTTAACTAATATTAAACTTTATTACTTAATACCTAATACTAAGTTATTAGTAATCTAAGAGGTATTTTAAGCTTAAAGATATTACCTTATATATTTAACTTATTAGATTATAGTTATTATAAACTATTTAAACTATAAGTATTTAGCTATAAAGCTAAAGCTAACTAGTAAGTAAGTAATAATATTAAATAAGCTTTATTTATTTAATTTTAGAATTAAATATTATATAAGTAAGTTAAACCTTACTAATACCTTATTAAGAAAAGTAAATTATATTAGTAAAAAGCATAGAATAAAGGTATTAACCTTATAGCTACTTAACTTCTTATTTAAATTTAATAATACTAAGTAATAGGAATACTATATTAATAATAATACTATTATAAGTTCTAGTATTATATTACTTAGTATAGCTAATATTTTATTATAAAAATACTATAATAGCCTTACTAGTCTTTAAGGTTTTAAGAAGTTATAACTTAATTATATTATTAAGAAACCTAATAGTCTAGTAAAGCCTAGTAATAGTATATAAACTAGGTTTATTAATTTTAAGTAATAAGGTTATACTTTATTTATATTTATTAATATTTCTATAAGTCTAGTAAGCTTATAAATTAGGAGTTTAGCTAGGTTAGTAGCTAGTAAGTAGTATAAGTACTCTTTTAAAATATTACTTATTTATAACTTATCTATAAGTTTATAGGTATACTATAAGCTAGCTACTTATAGTAGTATTATAGTAAGAATATAAGTAATTTAGTAAACCTTTTCTAAGTTTATATATAATACTTATTTTATATATAATACTTATTTTATATATATAAAATTAAAGGCTTTAATTTAAGTTATATTATTCTAAGTATAGTAAGGTAATAACTTTACTATAAGTTATAAAAAGTTACTTAAGAGTAATAACTTAAAAGTATTATAAATATAGTTTATTAGGCTTTTTAAGCTATTAATATTTAAGAATTAAGTTTTTATTCTAGTTAGTATAAGAAAGGAAATTTTACTACTTACTTAAAATAACTTAGTAATAAGCTACTAAGGAGTTAGTAAGACTTTTTATTATATTATAAACTAGTATTACTAGTTATTAATAAAGAAAAATACTAAGTTATATATATAAACTTATATAAGCTATTAGACTTTAAAGCTAAGGTATTATAAACCTTATAGTAAGCTAGTAGTATTACTAGTGCTTAATTAGCTTTTTTAAGAATTATTAATAGACTTTATTATAAGGCTACTACCTATAAGAGATATAAATTAGACTTATAATATAATCTTAGTTATTATAGACTATTTTATAAAATATAGTATTTATATTCTTATTTTAATATAACTAACTAGTAATAGGTTAGCTATTATATTCCTAGAATATATTTTTAAGGATTATAATACCCTAGAAAGTATTATTATAAACTATAGTTTAATATTTACTAGTAGGTTTTAAATAACTTTTTATTACCTTATTATTACTAAGTAGTAACTAAGTACTATATTTTACTTATAAATAAATAAGTAAATAAAATATTTAAACTAAGTTTTAAAGTATTATTTAAGAGCTTTTACTTACTTTAATTAAACTAACTAGGTAAATAACTTATTAATAATATAGTTTATATATAATATAAGTATTTACTTAACTTATAGCTATACCTTAGTAAAGGTATTATATAGTTATAACCCTAAAGGCTTATAATAAGTAGTTATAGATATTTTAGTAGTAAATAACTAGGTAAAAACTTAAGTAATTATACTAAAAGATAAATATATAGTAATTAAGTAGCTTTTAAGTAACTTATAAACCTAGTATATAAAGTACTATAATAAGAAATAAACTCTAATAAAGTTTAAAGTAAGTAACTATATTTTATTATTTATAAAGAATATTAACCTATAGTAACCTAGTAAAAAGCTAAGTATAAAGTACTTAGGCCTTTATAAGATTAAAAAGGTAATTAAAACTTATAGATTAGTATACTAATTAAAGCTATTACCTAGAATATAACTATATAATATCTTTAATATTACTAACCTTAAATTATTTATAAGGGACCTAACTAGTATAGAAAATATATCCTTATTATAAGATAATATTATAGATAATAAATAGGAGTTTAAGGTTAAAAGAATTATCTTATATTATTATAATAGGAGATATTAGAAATACCTAGTTAAATAAAAGAGTTATAATACTTTAGAGAATTTATAGGTAAAGAAAAGAGATTTTATTATAATAAATATTATTAATAATTATAAGTAATAACTAAGTAGCTAGTTTATAAATATAAAGATATATTTAGTAAAGATTAAATAGTAATAGTAATATATAAAAAAAAATAAAGATAATTTCTTAGATAATTTACCTTATAGCTACCTAGTACTATTTACTTTATATATATATTAGGCCTTAGCCCCCTAGTATTCTTATTTTTATTCCTAAGTACTAGGTTAGTAATAAAGCCTTAGGGAGAGAATTTATTTTTATTATTAAAGAAATCCCCTTTTTTATATATATATATATAAAGCTTACCTAAAAGGTCTAATAGCCTAATATAAGTAAGAAGTATAAGTATATATAAGTAAGCTACTAGTAAGTTAGTAAGGCTATAAGTAAAAATACTAGAAAACTTACTAAGAGAAGGTTTTATATAATAAAGTATAAGCTATTAGAAATATTAATTTAGACTTCTAGATTAATAGTATTACTTAGTAGTAATATAGTAATTCTTTTATTAGTATTAGCCTTTTATATAACCTTTATAGTTAGCCTTACTTATTTAGTCTAATTATACTTATTAGTATTCTTTATAAATAAAAGTATATTATAAAGTTTATACTTTATATATATTAAGCACTAGTAGTATATTAGTAATAACTAAAGTTATAAAAACTAATATATATATATATATTATTAAGAAAGTAAGGATTATTATTAAAGATAATATAACTATTAATATATTTAAAAAGTACTTAATATAATTTTATAAAGTAAGTAAAGTATTAGTAATATATTAGTATATATATAAGTAATAAGAAAAGGAAAGATATACCTTTAAGTAATCTTTATTATTTTATATATAATAAGTATATTTTATTAAGTTATTTATATAAGTTAGTAGTAATATATAGTAAGGTAATAGTAAAGTTACACTTAGGGAGTTAGTATACTTAATTAGAATAGATTTACCTTTTATAATATACTATAAAACTATACTATTACTATCTTTAAGGGTAATAGCTTATATTACTACTTATTATATATAGTATATATAAGGAATTTTTATACTACTAGTACTACTAGCTATAAGTTAGTAAGGCATATACTAGGGGTTAGAAATATAAGACTTATATTAAAAATTTTAAAGCTATTTACTTCTTAGGAGATTTTTAAGGAGATATTTAAGAGGGCTTCTTAGCTATAGAAGTTTTTACTAGTAAAGGAGTATTATATTATATAAATATAATATATTATTAGTAAGTTAGTAATAATACTATAAAAGACTTATATATAAAAGGGAAGTAATTAATATTTTATATTTAAATAAGTTTAAGTATTTAAGTAAGATTAGAAATAGATAATAAAATAATACTATAGAATATTAGTAATTACTATAATAGTAGCTATAAAGCTACTAGCTTATAAGTAAGGGTAACTTATAATATTAAAGAAGAATATAAAGAAAAAGAATATATAAAAGTAAGGAAAAGTAAGCCTTTTTTATATTAGCCTTAGACCCCTTAAGTAATTTATATACTATATATAGCTAATCTAGAAATTATAATATTTATAGTTATAGTTACTACTAGTAAATATATATACTAGCTATAAACTCCTAGTAAAAATAATATAATATCCCTAATATTAAATAAAAGCTTATTTATTTTAAATAGTATATAGTACTTTATTTATTTAACCTAATTATAAAATCTAATATAAGTAGTTTACTTACTTAAGGTTAATAACCTATTAAATAAAGATATATATATTAAGAGTAATAAAGTAATAAGTATATAGCTATTTAAAGTTAGAGAGTAAGGAAGGGATTACCTAAAACCCTATAACTTTTATTTTATTATTCTAAGTAAATATAATACTTATATACTTATAAAATAACTAGTAATATTAAATACTATTATAAGCTATATATAGTATACTTATATTAGCTAAGTAACTTCTTTTTAATTAAGGATAATTATATATTAAGAGAGTAGTATATTAGGAGTATAAAGGCTAGGGAGCTAGGGATAAAGTAATTATATAATAAAACCCTTAGATAAGCCTTAGGTTATATAAATAACTAAGTAGCTACTAAATAGCTATATATATATAGTAGGGTATTTAGATAAGGACTACCTATAAGGTATATAAGAGGTTAGAGTTTAAGACCTTTATATACCTACCCCTAAGTAGTAGCTCTCTAGTGTCACAACTAGATTAGGGAGATATAAACAAAGTAAAGGCTAAGGTTCTTAGTTATAGCTAGAGAGCTATTACTTAAGGGTAGGTATATAAAGGTCTTAAACTCTAACCTCTTATATACCTTATAGGTAGTCCTTATCTAAATACCCTACTATATATATATAGCTATTTAGTAGCTACTTAGTTATTTATATAACCTAAGGCTTATCTAAGGGTTTTATTATATAATTACTTTATCCCTAGCTCCCTAGCCTTTATACTCCTAATATACTACTCTCTTAATATATAATTATCCTTAATTAAAAAGAAGTTACTTAGCTAATATAAGTATACTATATATAGCTTATAATAGTATTTAATATTACTAGTTATTTTATAAGTATATAAGTATTATATTTACTTAGAATAATAAAATAAAAGTTATAGGGTTTTAGGTAATCCCTTCCTTACTCTCTAACTTTAAATAGCTATATACTTATTACTTTATTACTCTTAATATATATATCTTTATTTAATAGGTTATTAACCTTAAGTAAGTAAACTACTTATATTAGATTTTATAATTAGGTTAAATAAATAAAGTACTATATACTATTTAAAATAAATAAGCTTTTATTTAATATTAGGGATATTATATTATTTTTACTAGGAGTTTATAGCTAGTATATATATTTACTAGTAGTAACTATAACTATAAATATTATAATTTCTAGATTAGCTATATATAGTATATAAATTACTTAAGGGGTCTAAGGCTAATATAAAAAAGGCTTACTTTTCCTTACTTTTATATATTCTTTTTCTTTATATTCTTCTTTAATATTATAAGTTACCCTTACTTATAAGCTAGTAGCTTTATAGCTACTATTATAGTAATTACTAATATTCTATAGTATTATTTTATTATCTATTTCTAATCTTACTTAAATACTTAAACTTATTTAAATATAAAATATTAATTACTTCCCTTTTATATATAAGTCTTTTATAGTATTATTACTAACTTACTAATAATATATTATATTTATATAATATAATACTCCTTTACTAGTAAAAACTTCTATAGCTAAGAAGCCCTCTTAAATATCTCCTTAAAAATCTCCTAAGAAGTAAATAGCTTTAAAATTTTTAATATAAGTCTTATATTTCTAACCCCTAGTATATGCCTTACTAACTTATAGCTAGTAGTACTAGTAGTATAAAAATTCCTTATATATACTATATATAATAAGTAGTAATATAAGCTATTACCCTTAAAGATAGTAATAGTATAGTTTTATAGTATATTATAAAAGGTAAATCTATTCTAATTAAGTATACTAACTCCCTAAGTGTAACTTTACTATTACCTTACTATATATTACTACTAACTTATATAAATAACTTAATAAAATATACTTATTATATATAAAATAATAAAGATTACTTAAAGGTATATCTTTCCTTTTCTTATTACTTATATATATACTAATATATTACTAATACTTTACTTACTTTATAAAATTATATTAAGTACTTTTTAAATATATTAATAGTTATATTATCTTTAATAATAATCCTTACTTTCTTAATAATATATATATATATATTAGTTTTTATAACTTTAGTTATTACTAATATACTACTAGTGCTTAATATATATAAAGTATAAACTTTATAATATACTTTTATTTATAAAGAATACTAATAAGTATAATTAGACTAAATAAGTAAGGCTAACTATAAAGGTTATATAAAAGGCTAATACTAATAAAAGAATTACTATATTACTACTAAGTAATACTATTAATCTAGAAGTCTAAATTAATATTTCTAATAGCTTATACTTTATTATATAAAACCTTCTCTTAGTAAGTTTTCTAGTATTTTTACTTATAGCCTTACTAACTTACTAGTAGCTTACTTATATATACTTATACTTCTTACTTATATTAGGCTATTAGACCTTTTAGGTAAGCTTTATATATATATATATAAAAAAGGGGATTTCTTTAATAATAAAAATAAATTCTCTCCCTAAGGCTTTATTACTAACCTAGTACTTAGGAATAAAAATAAGAATACTAGGGGGCTAAGGCCTAATATATATATAAAGTAAATAGTACTAGGTAGCTATAAGGTAAATTATCTAAGAAATTATCTTTATTTTTTTTTATATATTACTATTACTATTTAATCTTTACTAAATATATCTTTATATTTATAAACTAGCTACTTAGTTATTACTTATAATTATTAATAATATTTATTATAATAAAATCTCTTTTCTTTACCTATAAATTCTCTAAAGTATTATAACTCTTTTATTTAACTAGGTATTTCTAATATCTCCTATTATAATAATATAAGATAATTCTTTTAACCTTAAACTCCTATTTATTATCTATAATATTATCTTATAATAAGGATATATTTTCTATACTAGTTAGGTCCCTTATAAATAATTTAAGGTTAGTAATATTAAAGATATTATATAGTTATATTCTAGGTAATAGCTTTAATTAGTATACTAATCTATAAGTTTTAATTACCTTTTTAATCTTATAAAGGCCTAAGTACTTTATACTTAGCTTTTTACTAGGTTACTATAGGTTAATATTCTTTATAAATAATAAAATATAGTTACTTACTTTAAACTTTATTAGAGTTTATTTCTTATTATAGTACTTTATATACTAGGTTTATAAGTTACTTAAAAGCTACTTAATTACTATATATTTATCTTTTAGTATAATTACTTAAGTTTTTACCTAGTTATTTACTACTAAAATATCTATAACTACTTATTATAAGCCTTTAGGGTTATAACTATATAATACCTTTACTAAGGTATAGCTATAAGTTAAGTAAATACTTATATTATATATAAACTATATTATTAATAAGTTATTTACCTAGTTAGTTTAATTAAAGTAAGTAAAAGCTCTTAAATAATACTTTAAAACTTAGTTTAAATATTTTATTTACTTATTTATTTATAAGTAAAATATAGTACTTAGTTACTACTTAGTAATAATAAGGTAATAAAAAGTTATTTAAAACCTACTAGTAAATATTAAACTATAGTTTATAATAATACTTTCTAGGGTATTATAATCCTTAAAAATATATTCTAGGAATATAATAGCTAACCTATTACTAGTTAGTTATATTAAAATAAGAATATAAATACTATATTTTATAAAATAGTCTATAATAACTAAGATTATATTATAAGTCTAATTTATATCTCTTATAGGTAGTAGCCTTATAATAAAGTCTATTAATAATTCTTAAAAAAGCTAATTAAGCACTAGTAATACTACTAGCTTACTATAAGGTTTATAATACCTTAGCTTTAAAGTCTAATAGCTTATATAAGTTTATATATATAACTTAGTATTTTTCTTTATTAATAACTAGTAATACTAGTTTATAATATAATAAAAAGTCTTACTAACTCCTTAGTAGCTTATTACTAAGTTATTTTAAGTAAGTAGTAAAATTTCCTTTCTTATACTAACTAGAATAAAAACTTAATTCTTAAATATTAATAGCTTAAAAAGCCTAATAAACTATATTTATAATACTTTTAAGTTATTACTCTTAAGTAACTTTTTATAACTTATAGTAAAGTTATTACCTTACTATACTTAGAATAATATAACTTAAATTAAAGCCTTTAATTTTATATATATAAAATAAGTATTATATATAAAATAAGTATTATATATAAACTTAGAAAAGGTTTACTAAATTACTTATATTCTTACTATAATACTACTATAAGTAGCTAGCTTATAGTATACCTATAAACTTATAGATAAGTTATAAATAAGTAATATTTTAAAAGAGTACTTATACTACTTACTAGCTACTAACCTAGCTAAACTCCTAATTTATAAGCTTACTAGACTTATAGAAATATTAATAAATATAAATAAAGTATAACCTTATTACTTAAAATTAATAAACCTAGTTTATATACTATTACTAGGCTTTACTAGACTATTAGGTTTCTTAATAATATAATTAAGTTATAACTTCTTAAAACCTTAAAGACTAGTAAGGCTATTATAGTATTTTTATAATAAAATATTAGCTATACTAAGTAATATAATACTAGAACTTATAATAGTATTATTATTAATATAGTATTCCTATTACTTAGTATTATTAAATTTAAATAAGAAGTTAAGTAGCTATAAGGTTAATACCTTTATTCTATGCTTTTTACTAATATAATTTACTTTTCTTAATAAGGTATTAGTAAGGTTTAACTTACTTATATAATATTTAATTCTAAAATTAAATAAATAAAGCTTATTTAATATTATTACTTACTTACTAGTTAGCTTTAGCTTTATAGCTAAATACTTATAGTTTAAATAGTTTATAATAACTATAATCTAATAAGTTAAATATATAAGGTAATATCTCTAGGCCTAAAATACCTCTTAGATTACTAATAACTTAGTATTAAGTATTAAGTAATAAAGTTTAATATTAGTTAACTTCCTTAAAAAATATATTACTAAGTACTAGCTACCTAGCACTAATATTATAAGTATAGCTTTAATTATATAACTAAATATATTTATTTTTACTTTTAGTAAGTAAAGTAAGTTAAAATATACTAAAATTAATACCTTTTAAAACTTCTTTTAAAGTTCTTTAAATATTACTAGTTTACTAGGTTTTAGCTTAAACTTTACTAGCTAATTACCTTTTAAATAATTTATTAGTAAAACTACTACCTTACTATATTATTTTATAAAGTATTAGTAAAAACTTATAAACCTAAGGAATAATTAAATATTAAATATACTATAAGGTATTAGCTAGGTTATAATAGCTTTAACCTATAATAGTTTTATCTTAATACTCTTTTTAAATATAATAAAACCTAGGAATTTTACTTACCTAATAGAAAATTAGCACTTTTTAAGGTTAATATAAAGGTTTATATCTTAAAGTTACTCTAGTATACTTTTAATATACTTTATATATCTTATAGGGTTATTACTATATATTAGGATATTATTAAGGTAAATAATATAGAATTTATCTATAAGTCCCTTAAGGGTATTATTAATATATCCTTAAAAAGTAGCTAGTGTATTTACTAACCTAAATAGTATTATAAGATATTTAAAGTAGCTATAGTAATACTAAAAGGCTATCTTTTACTTATTATCCTTATAAATATATAGCTAGTAATATATCTCTTAAAGATTTAGTAATATAAAAACCTTTATACTTACTAATTAATTAAGGATTTTAAAGATTAATAATAAAGGGGCTTTATTTTTAATAGTAATCCTATTAAGGCCCTTATAATTTATATAAAGCCTTAATTTCCCTAATTTTTTTAGAATAAATAAAATTAAGGCTTTAGCTAAACTAGTTAATCTTCTAATTTACTCTTTTTCCTATATACTTACTAAGTACTTCCTAAGTATTTCTAGCTCTTTCTTAGCTAGATTATATATAAGACCTTAGGGTAGTTATTTCCCTTTTTCTAATTTAATTATATAAGTATAATTACCTAATTCTAAGAGCTTACTAGCTAGATCTTTTAAAAATATATTTATAAATTTTATATACTTTTCTAGGATTTACTATTAAGTTATATTACTATTTATCTTTTATATAGTTACTACTAACTCCTTATAGTATATTACCTAAAGTACTATTATACTTCTTAGTTTTTTTTTTAAGGAATAAGTATACTTTACTACTATTACTATAGCTATACTATAATCTTAGTTATTACTTACTATACTATTTACTAATAAATCTTTATTAGTCTCCCTTTTCTTTTCCTTAGGCTTAATTACCTTAATCTTTAGTAATACTAATAATAATATAATAAATAACTATTTTACTACCCTATATAGTTATTACTTTCCTATAGTAAGTATAATATAGTTCTTAGTTATTAAAAACCTTTAAAAACTTTACTTTTAATTTATTACTATAGGTTTATACTTTAAGGTTTAATTTATACCTAGGAGTATTCCCTTTTCCATATTAGTAATATAGTAGCTAATTTAATAAACTTTTATATAGCTTATACTATCTTTTACCTTAATTAGCCTATATAGGATTTCTTTATATAGGATTTTATTTTTACTTATACTTTCTAGTATTATCTTTATTTTTTCTATATTTTTCTAATTTTATTTTAATAATAATTTAAGGGAAATTATTAAATACTTTATACTTATATTAAATAGCACTAGTATAGCTAACTAGTAGTTATCTTACTATAAGAATACTTATATTCTTATTTTCTTATTTATAGGTTTTTCTATAGTAAGACTATTATTTTAGGCTTATACTAATTTAATTAAAATCTTATTAGGGTTTAAGATCTTATTATTACTATTCTTATACTTCTTTATAATATACTTATTACTTTTATAAATTAAGTAATTTACTACTTTATATTTATTTATACTATATCTAGGACTACTATATTTATAATACTTAAATAGCCTTTAACTTATACTTAGTTATTATAAACTTTACTATAAGTTATTTATAAGAAAGCTAAAGTATTATCTTTTTCTTTTACTTTCTTTATTATTATAGTTTTTATTATAATTATTTAATATAAATATTATTATAATTTTAGCCTTTTTACCTTAATCTTATAAGTAGCTTTAAAATATTAGGAACTTCTAGCTAACTATATACTTTCTTATAGTATTATTTAGGCTATTTAGGAAAATTATTATTCTTAAGTATATAAGGATTTAGTTAGGTAATTTAGCTTTTACTTTAGTTTAAAGTTTTAAGAAAGATTAAAAAGACTAATTATTCTTTTTCCTTATATTTAGTAATATTTTAGTAACTTCTAAGTACTTTATATCTTTATTTATTACTCTAGAGTTTAACTAGAATATAAATTTATCCTAAGAATAAGCTAAGTAATTAACTAACTTATTTACTATTATATAATATATTTATTATTACTTTATATTATTAGCTAGGTAGCTACTAGTATATATTACCTTAGTTTTATTATTATAAAAGGTTCTTAAATCTAACTAAAATAATATATTTAAATTTACTAGGTATACTTATAAATTCTTATAAGTATTACCTTTATATATAAGTACTTTATACTATATTTTTATAAAGCTTTATAAGTATATACTTACTATAAAGTTAAGGTTAAGTAAGAAGGCTAGGAATAAAGGATTAATTAGTATAATTATCTAAAAGGTAATTATAAGTTTTTTACTTAATCTAGCTAATTATAGGTTTACCTTAATTTCTTTAAGCTATACTTTTATATTTATAATATTTTACCTTATATAAGTATATTATAGCTAAGCTTATATAACCTTATAGTGCTATTTTAGCTTATCTAGATTATTATTATTTTTAGATTTAGTATTATTATATTAATTAAGGCTAGGTAGTATTTATTATACTCTTTCTTTATTAGGCTTTAAAGTTAAAATATATAAGTTACTTCTTAAGTACTATAGGTTTATATTTTCTTTACTAGGTAATATAAGTATAAGTATATTTTAAGTAAATATTCTATAGCTTTTTTATATTTAAACCTAGCTAATAGTTTATTTTTCCTAAAGGGTTTAAGAGTTTAACTTATTATAATTAGATTAAGAAAATATAAATAAAGTAAAAGCTAAGGTTCTTAGTTATAGCTAAAGAGCTATTACTTAGGGGTAAGTATATAAAGGTCTTAAACTCTAATCTCTTATATACCTTATAGGTAATCCTTATTTAAATACCTTACTATATATACATAGCTATCTAGTAGCTACTTAGTTATTTATATAACCTAAGGCTTATCTAAGGGTTTTATTATATAATCACTCTGTCCCTAGCTCCCTAGCCTCCGTGCTCCTAACATCTAGCTATAACTAAGAACCTTAGCCTTTACTCTGTTTATATCTCCCTAACCTAGTCGTGACATAGAACTTAATAATAAGGTTTTTAATATAGTAGTTTATCTATTAAATTAAATACCTTTTAAGTATTATAGGAAATAGACTACACTATATAAACTTTAGTGAAATTAGGCTAGGAAAACCATCCCTACCTATTTATAGATATTAGAGGTTTAAAAGCCCTTAATCTTATATCTATAAGCTTATAGATATAAAGTATTTCTAATAATAATAAAAGCTCTAGAGTATATTAAATTAAATAATATAATCCCTTAGTTAGAGTAGAAAGCTTATATTAGATATCTTATAGGTTATAAGGGTAAATCCTAGTATATTATTTAGGTACTAACCCTTTATAATTATAAGGTTATTATATTAGTATATATTTAGTTTAATAAGGCCTTATTCTTTAAGCTAGAAGAAGAGATTAAATTAGCCTAGAAAGAGAAGATATTAATAATTATACTACTTAAAGAACTTAAGGCTAAAGACCTTAATAAAGAGATTAGCTAAGACCTTATAGGAATAAACCTAGAAGAGGAGAATTATAACTTCTTACTATTAGTTATAGATATAGAAAATAATTAGATTAAAGTAAAAACACTACCTTATATATTAGGGTAAGAAAGTAGCTATATTAGTGCTTTTTTAACCTCTTCTAACTTTTCTTATAAGGTATTAGTTACTATAGAGAATATAGAGCTTTAGGTATAAGGTAATAATATACTATTTTAAGAGATTAATAAATTTATAAGTAATATAATAGCTAAATATATAGAGACTACTATAGAGACTAGTAAAATTACTACTAAGGGTAGTAAGACTATAGAGAATTATAGTCCCTATAATAATAGTATTAACCTAGATAATATTATAACTAGAAAACGCTAATAAAAGGAAATAAGGAAAGCTAGGTAAGTATAGTTTTCTTTTACTTTCTCTTTAGTATTCTAAGGAACTTAGTATAATTTATAGATTAAAGATATACCTCTAGAACCTACCTATTATTATTAGGTAATAGTATTGATTTTTAATTTTTTTTGGGGTCATTAGCTGTGGCCAATGCATCTAATTTTCAAGGAACAAAAAAATTACTAGCAATACCTAGCTTAGGTAATAGTATTACTATATTATAATTACTAGAAAGAAGTAATTATAAAGAAGCTTTTAAAGCTTTTATTCTTAAACTACTAGGAGAATATACCTAATAAACTACTTAATCCTAACTAATATAAGGAAATTATTAACCTTAGCTAGGGTTTTAAATATAAAACTAATAAAAAAGGTATAGTTATAGAGTTTAAGGCTTAAATAGTAGTATATAGTAACTAGTAACTAAAGGATAACCTTAATAATTATACTACTACCCTTACTTCTTAATCTTTATAAATATTACTTATAGTTTATTATACTAATAATCTTAATACTTAATAATATAATATTTAAAATACTTTTTTATATATAAAACTTGAAGAACTTATCTTCTATAAGCCCCTAGAGAGTATAAATATAAGAGGTTATCTCTAGAAAATAATTAGAGTATTATATAAGCTATAGGAAGCTTCTTAATAATAGTTTCTTTATTTAATAAGCTTTCTTTTAGAGCTTAGCTTTATTTAAGGAAAAGAAGACTTATATATCTTTATAAAGGATAATCTTATCCTATTTTTCTATGTAAATAATATTATAGTGCTATACCTTAATAGATCTAAAGCAAAATTTAAAAAGCTATATAAATAACTAATAAATAGTCTAGATATTAAGAACTAAGGTAAATTAAAGTAGTTCCTAGGTATTAAAATTATTAGAAATTATAATACTAAAGAGATATAGTTATTATAGGAATTATATATTTAAAAGATTACTTAGAAGTTTATTCCTAATATTATTAATAATAATTTAAAGAGCTTAATTATAGCTTCTTTTCTAATAGTAATAATCTTCCTAAATAATAACTAAGCTTTAGATAAAGAAATTAGCTACTATAAAGTAATTATAAGCTCTTTAGTATACCTTTATATTATTAGAAAACTAAATATAGTATTTATAGTATTAAAGCTAGCCTTTTTTATAATAAATCTATTAGTAAAGCATATTAAATTAGCTTAGGGTACTTTATTATATACTTAGAATATAAAGAAGCTTTACTTATAATATTTAGGTATAAATAGCTTTAATATACTATTTTCTAGTATAAATACTTTACTTAGTAATAATCCTAAGACTAAGAAGTTAATATAAGGCTATGTTTTTATTATATATAGTATTATAATTAATTAGAAGTCTAGAAAGTAATATTATATAATAACTTTAAGTATAAAAATAAAGCTTTTTACCCTAAATTATAGTATAAAAAAGTATATTTCTCTTAGTAAGCTACTTTATAATATTAATATATATATATTACTACTTTTAATTATCTAGTGTAATTATAAGTAAATAATTTAAATTACTAAATATATAGAAAGAAGGCTTTAAACTAGCCTTAAGCACCTTAATATAAATTAAATTTAAATTTAAGAATAATATATAATAGGTAATATTAAGGTTAATTAGATAAAGATCTCTAAGATACTTATAAATAGCTTTATAAAGCCTCTTTTAGGTTAAATATATAAGGACTTTTACTATAAAATTAGCCTAAGGGAAATTCCTACCTAATTATAATACTAGGGATTATTTATAATCTTTTCTTATACCTTTAATCTCTAGCTTTAATAAATATCTTAGCTAGGGGGTATATTAGGAAGAGCTCCCTAAAGCATTAGATATATAAGCACTAGTTATATATTAACTAGGATAAAACCTATTATAAGATATTAGTAGAGATAAATATATTAGAAGTACCTCTATAGACTAGTTAAGACTATAGTGTACTATGTACCTTTTAGGTATAAAAGTCAGCTACTGTCTGCACCTCTAATTGATCGAATTAAACACTTTTTATCATCTATCTACACCCCTACCTGACACTAGCCTTAGGTCAATGGTCTTGACGCGCGGCCAGAACAGAATTGTCTGTGCAGTGAGTTATCCGCGGGCGAAAGCAACCCTGCCATCCGCTTGAGGACAGGGGGCAAGCCGGAATTTCCATCCCACATTTACCCGTACTGGTGATGTTGACCACATCTTTTCAAAGAGCAAAGAGAAATGATAATCAGGCCAGGTCAGATGTATTTTGCCAAAACTGGCATTCTCAGCTTTGAGAACCTTGGGCCTTGAGAAGACTTCTGGTACCATCAATGGTACCTCGCGCCACTTTGGAGGAAAAGCATACGCCCAATAGAGTGGAAAGAATCGCATGTTTCCCCCCCAAAAAAAAAAGTCTTGCATCAGCCTTGTCTCTGCCGAATCGCTCCACCTGATGGAATGGCTGCAGGTCCAAAATAGGCTAGCTAGTTCGCAGACTGGCAGATCGCGAGGCAGGAGGCACGGAGGTTATCAAAATCCAGGGACCAGCCAAACCAGACCGACCAGACTTGTGATGGACCCCCACCTTGACCCGCTTTAACCCAAATCGACCCAAAACCCTGGCTTCAAGCTCCAAGCGTTAATTAGCGGGCGCCACTCCATCCATCAGACCTGGCGTTGGGGGAATTCGAATTGGTTCGCATCGTGCTCGCTCGTAAGGCCTCAGATATATCGCGGACAAGGATCTCGGGCAATTACAGAAGATCCAATCTGCATGTATAATACGGAGTATTTACGGACTATATGATATAGCACCTTACTAGCCTAGTTGCTCTGCTAGACTTGGGTGCTTGTTGCCCTGGAACACCGGGCCCAGCACATCTCTGAGCTGAGGCCTTTCGACAGCCAAAGGGATTCAAGTAAAACTTGCATACTCCACAACTCGAAAAAGTCGCGCGTGTCCATGTCTCTTTTGGGAGAAAGAAAATGGCAGGCAGTGCTGCGCCGCCGCTGACGCTTGCCGACCCTGACCCTGGCCCTGATCCTGGCCCTGATCCTGGCCCTGGCCCGGCCTTGGCCTTGGCCTCCTGGCCTCTCGCTCGTACGGATTACAATGTACAATGTACAACAACAAACAGCAGACCAGACTACATACAAGCCGGCCTCTGCTTTTTTCCGCCTCCTTTCTGCTCGCCGGCCCTCCCTTTCCCCTCTTGTCCCTCCCTCGGCCCTCGTTCCCAGTCCTGCTGCCATTCCACATTCCACCCGCGTCATTTGGCCCTGGGCGGCCCTTGTCATGCCCGGCCGGTTTGGCCTACTGTACGGATTATGCCCTGTAATTCGTGATTCCACCAAAACCTCCTCTCTAATCTCATAAACGCCCCTCAACTCGCTCGGCCCCAATCCCCCCCCCCCTCTGCCCTCTGGGCCCTCTCGCATTCACCACATCTCCAGCCCTCTGCCTCGTGCAGATTCTTCTTCTTGTTCGTAGCGTATCGCATCCGACGCTGCACCTCGATTGTTCTGCCGGCCGCCCTCGATAAATTGTCTGTTGTTGCCCGAGTTCAACAATCGCACCATCAGAGACGGTGTCATTTCAAACTCTCCGAGCCCTCTTCCCGTGCAACAATCTGTTGTGTCCGATCCAGCGCCGCCAACCCAACAACAACCCGACGCCTCGACGTGTCGCGACGTAACAAGTTTGAACCCTCACCCTGCTTGAATCCCATCCTCACCGAGCTGAACAAGTTCCCGAGTTGAATTCATCTCCATCATTCAAAGTTTCACGAATTCACGTTTAAGTCGGCCGTTGCTTGCAGCTTTTCCTGCATCACTATCAAACCGCCAAACCATCGAGCCATCGAGCCATCGAACCACCGCCCAACGACCCAAAGTCGTGCAACCCATCTGCCATCCCAGCCTCCGGTATCTTGTTCTTCCTGCGGCTTGCTGTGCACGTCTCCGGCAACAACAGGCAACAACAATACCATCCATCACCGCCGGCTATTTCAACTTCATACCTCGGCTGAGCAGGAGCTGCATTTTGAGGCTGTACTGTCCCTGCCTGCGCGGCTCGGATTGTCTCATCGCAAAATCATTAAATGGTCGTCTTTCGACAATCGCTCTCTGGCCAACCCGTCTCAAAGCCGTGTTCCACCTAGTCTCATTCCCTTCGCCGACACAAGCGGCCAAGTCCAACCATCTGGGACATAGTCAGGGGCCCTGCTTGGTGCCCGCGCTCCCGTCAGCAACGACATTCCTGAGGAGCTCCGAGGTCTAATCCCCCTCGTTTCTCGTTTTCCTTTGTGCGCTGCCATCGCCACCCACGCGTCTCGCGCCATGCCTACTACCATGCTTCAAACCCCATCCAGGGCATCGACAGCTTCGTCTTCGTCTTTCCAGCCCTTGTCACGCCAGAACACCATGTCTTCATACGATGGCTCGCGCTCTGCGCGCCAGTCTAAGCGGTACTCCATGTCCGCGCTGTACATGTCCATGTCAGCCAATGAGGGTGAAATGCAGATTGAAGACGACCTCGCGAAAGGTATCGTGGAACTTCCACCTGATCTCTGTTGTCATCGTAGTGGGCTACACCTTCCGGACATATCCGATACTAACATGTCATCACAGCGCAGAAAATCCTCCGAGACCTGAAAACAAAAATCTCTTCACAATCGAAGAAGAACTTCGTGCTTGAGAAAGACGTGCGTTATCTGGATTCACGGATCGCTCTTCTCATTCAGAATCGCATGGCTCTCGAAGAGGTTCGTCTCCACTGTCGTTGTCTTTTTTTTTTTTTTTTTTTATACATGGCGCGAGCTAATCTTGCCATGTCTCACAGCAAAATGAAGTCGCAAGCCATCTAGAAGATGCCACCGAAGTACAAGAAGGGGTGTTCCCGAACGACGACAAGACACAGAAATACGGCAACCTGTTGTTTCTCTTGCAGTCAGAACCGAGGCACATTGCGCACCTCTGCAGACTCGTTTCCATGTCCGAAATAGACTCGTTGCTGCAGACGGTCATGTTCACAATCTACGGAAACCAATATGAAAGCCGCGAAGAGCACTTACTTTTGACCATGTTCCAGGTGGTCATATATGCGTTGCCTGTGTAGCCCGCTGTTATTTCCCGTCATGGGAACAACTTTGCTCTTCTCTTTCCCCTTTCATTGTCTAAAACCTGTCCTGACCTTTTGCTTCTTAGTCTGTTCTGACGTACCAATTCGATCACACTGCGGATTATTCGTCCTTGCTTCGAGCAAATACGCCAGTATCTCGCATGATGACAACATATACTCGCCGTGGCCCCGGCCAGAGTTTCCTGAAAACTGTTCTGGCAGACAGAATTAACAGCCTCATCGAGCTGAAGGACCTGGACTTGGAGATCAATCCTCTCAAAGTTTACGAGCGCATGCTGGAGCAGATTGAGGAGGATACGGGCAGTCTTCCAACCAACTTGCCGAAAGGAATCACTGCGGAACAAGCTGCCGAGAACCCGCAGGTTCAAGCCATCATCGAGCCACGACTGACCATGCTGACAGAGATCGCCAACAGCTTTCTGAGCACAATCATGGAAGGATTGGAAGAAGCCCCGTACGGTATTCGTTGGATCTGCAAGCAAATCAGAAGTTTGACGAAGCGCAAGTACCCCGATGCAAACGATCACGCCATCTGCACCCTGATTGGGGGCTTCTTCTTCCTGCGCTTCATCAACCCGGCGATAGTAACACCAAAATCCTACATGCTTATCGACGGAACCCCTGCCGAGCGGCCCCGGCGAACCTTGACACTTATCGCCAAAATGCTGCAGAATCTCGCCAACAAGCCGTCGTACGCGAAGGAGCCCTACATGATGAAGCTCCAACCTTTTATCCAACAGAACAAAGACAGAATCAACAAGTTCATGCTCGACCTCTGTGAAGTGAGCGATTTTTACGAAAGTCTAGAGATGGACAACTATGTCGCTCTTTCGAAGAAGGACCTCGAGCTGGATATCACGCTGAACGAGATTTATGCCATGCACGGCCTCATCGACAAGCACTACCAAGAGATTTGCAAAGATGAGAACTCTCACTTGGCCATCATCATGTCGGAACTCGGCCCATCGCCAGCCCAGGTACCGCGCAAGGAGAACAGAGTAATCAATCTACCACTCTTCAGCAGATGGGAAACGGCCATTGACGATTTGACTGCTGCACTTGACATCACACAAGAGGAAGTGTATTTTATGGAAGCCAAATCCATCTTTGTGCAGATTTTGCGATCTATTCCGCAGAGCAGTGCGGTCCTTCGAAGACCTCTTCGTCTCGAGCGTGTGGCTGATGCTGCAGCCACGAGTCGCAACGATGCCGTCATGGTCCGCAAAGGTATAAGGGCTATGGAACTCCTGTCGCAGCTTCAGGAACTAGGTGTCATCGACAAGAACGATCAGTTTGATCTTCTGCGGGACGAGGTTGAGCAAGAGTTGCAGCACCTCGGCTCATTGAAGGAAGGTGTTCTTGCCGAGACCCAGAAACTTGAGGAGGTTTATAAGACGATTCGCGACCACAATACATACTTGGTCGGTCAACTTGAGACGTACAAGAGCTACTTGCACAATGTGCGATCTCAGAGCGAAGGGACCAAGCGAAAGCAGCAAAAGCAGCAGGTTCTCGGACCCTACAAATTCACGCACCAGCAACTGGAAAAGGAAGGGGTGATTCAGAAGAGCAATGTCCCGGATAACAGACGGGCCAATATCTATTTCAATTTCACCAGTCCTCTACCGGGAACGTTCGTTATTTCACTCCACTACAAAGGTATGTTGGCAGGAGTAGCCGTGGAATCAACCTATACGTCTCCTTTCCACTCATTTGCTGACATTTTGACAGGTCGCAACCGAGGTCTTTTGGAGCTTGACCTTAAGCTGGATGACTTGCTCGAGATGCAAAAGGACAACCAGGATGAGCTCGACCTCGAATACGTTCAATTCAATGTTCCCAAGGTGCTCGCTTTGCTGAACAAGAGGTTTGCTCGAAAGAAGGGGTGGGGTGCTGAGCTTAGTATATCCAAGAAATGTACAACGACTATATCGGAAGGGCCAATTGGCGTTTTGGGAAAGCAGAGATACCATGGCTATTTCATTTCTCTTCCTTGATTCGCACGTACCACCAGAGGTTTGGAGGGTTCACCTCTTTTTTTTTATCCCCTTTTCTCTTTCCTTTTTTTTTCTCCTTTTTGGCTCTTTAGTCCTGCCTATCACTTGTGTTCTAAGGGGGTTTCTGACTTTTTTTTTTTTTGGGGGATCAGCTTTTGTTCCAAAGACTCCCTGGCCACGTGTCTATGCTTCAAAGCGAAGCAAAGAGGTGTTCGCGTTCATCTTTACCTCTACATGTACCGGGAAAGGAGGGGATATTCTGATATTTTGATATCCTGCTTCGGCTGGACCGTGGTGGGAGGAATGAGAAGGAGGTCTATTTCTTAATTGGATTACTTGGCTGGCAGTGCTTGCGGCTTCCAAGTCTCGGACATGTGGCAAGACCGCTTGGAACCAAATCTGAGAGTTGGCCATTTGGATGTGTCGTATTGATGAAGGGAGTATTACGCGGTGGCGGACGCAGTTTCCTAGTAGCGACGGATTTTTAATACCCTTTCGCGTGTTATCCGCAGAAGCCGTCTTGACTCATGTGCACTGTATGATGAGGCCAGGGGTGAGCTCCGAGCCGTTAATGTATTGCTCTGGTGGTGCTCTGCTGCCGATGAGCTCGTCCTCGTTGACCTTGGTTGCCATGTCATGTATGCATCAGTGTTTTATCACAGCATCACACGAAGTTGTATGTAGTGGGGAACCGTGACAAGACCTAGTCCTGGATCCGCAGCACCAGATAAGGGCCGATTCTCGAAGATGGACTCGGCTGACCGACGGGGAGGAACTTTCCCCGTGGATCGACTGATGGGATCACGAACTCCCTTGTTCGACGGCACTACTTTAGCCGTGGCGAATTCGAAGCAGGAGATGGAAAAAATCGTGTCGGCAACGTAGTCTGAACCTTTGTGCCCCCGAGTTTGTATTGAGCCGAGCGCGGAACAGCACAGCTCCTACTGCCACGGTAGCCTATGGAGTCATGGCCAGCCGAGTTGATTGTCTGGTGCTCGACGTGTTTCTCGCATCTAAACTAGATAGATAGCCGTGCTTCGTGTCCGAGCAATCTCAGCCCGTGCCATCTTATATTTTGAATGAGCGGCGACATGAGTGAAAATTATTAAACAGGGGGATACACGTCATTCGTTGCTGTTCAGCACAAAGAGGATAACGACCCGTCAGAGTAAAAATGTCAGTTACGATGCATTTCATGTCATTCCCAAAACACACGTGGCCGCTTCCCCGCCTCTGGACGAGGTTAATCCAAAGGACACATCGAGCACCCATCATCGAAAGTATAGTCGTTCATCAGCATGCATGAAAAAAATAAGGGGGAAAAAAAGAAAAAAAGTGTTTCGCCATGAAAATTTGTCTATTTGCCCAAATAAATATACGGGCGGACGTCTTGCCGCCTTCAGCCTCTGCGCTCCCTCCCAGTCCTGCGGATATCATCCAACTCTCTGTGCTCTGTATTCTCATCAATCACATTCTCAGTGAGGTTAGCGTCCAAGAAAAATGCAGCTTCGAAAGACAGGTCTGTTTAAACCAGTCATGTCTGATAATCAAGAAGAAGGCCTTTCCAACCTCTCTGTTGAGTCGTTGCGAGGCAGATACCATATGTCTAGGGGGCTGAGCAGTGAGCACTTAAGAAGCGACGGCAACGGGCTTGGCGGCGGCGGCGGCCTGCTTTTCGCCGTCATCAACTTCCATGGCATCGTCCTCGCCTTCTCCTTCTCCTTCCTCTTCCTCTTCGAGCTCCTCTTCACTCTCTCCCTCAATGTCAACACTACCGTCCTCAGACATCTCCTCCTCTTCTTGCCCGTCCTCCTGACCATTCTCAGCCTCTTGTTCAACTCCGGCCATCTCGGCGTCCTCACCGGGTGGCCCATCTGTCTTCTCTGCGGTTTCAGCAACGGCCTCTTCTTCAGCTTCCTCCTCGGCCTCCTCGGCGCCGTATTCCTCGCCATCGGCGACGAGATCAGCCTCAGGTTGCTCAGGGGGGTACTCCGGTGGAGCAGAAGCATCAGAGTCCCTGTCACAATGTTAGCGTGCCATGAAAAATCATCGAGGTAAAACGTCGCTCGAGGCTTACCACTTGATGGCGAACCGAGTAACACGGGGTTTCTCCGAGAGAATGTTGCGTCGAACGCGTTCAACGATAGGTTTGGCCGGCGGCTCGGCATTCAGCTCTTCCGAGTCGTACTCGTTATTCACGTAGTAGCCCACGCGAACGAATTCGCGGCCATCGTACGCACAGGTCAAAAGAATCACGGTAACGCCCAGGATATCGGCGTCTGGAATGCGAGTGATATTGGGAGAGTCGGCTTCGAATATGAATTTGTTAACACCGACTGGAACCGGGCCAACTAAGAGGGAGTCAAGCTCCTGGTCATATTGATCCCTGAAATTTCTTGGTGTCAGCTGGCTTGCTGCTCCGACAGAGTCTCCAAACAAGGTGTACCGAAAGGGTGAAGCTCACGAAGTAGCAGAACCGACGTATGTAAGTTTCCATTCAAGATCTATATGCAAGGTTAGCTCTCTCACAATCGCAAGCCTCCCCTTATATTTGCACGATCATATGTTGGAGCGCGTACCCTTCTCTAAGGCTTCCAGGCATTCGAACGTGATTTCAAATTGACATGAACTTAGCGGGGTTGTTCACAACCTTGACGCCTAAGAGTGACACAACAGACATGACGGCGACAGTGTTCTTCGGCTATGATTTGTGACGTATTGATAGTTTGATCGAATGTGGTTCGGCTGCAGGCAGAGGAGAGGTGGCAGCGCGTGGTTGCGTGAGGCGCGGGTTTTTTGTGGAAGGTGGGTGGATGCAAGAGCGGCGGTGACAAGGTGGGAGAGGGCGCCTAGGTCTCAAATGTGCGGACTGGACGAGCGCAGCTGAGAAGGTGGTAGTCCTGATTCGAAAAGCAGCGCGCCTTTGTTAAGGTCAAGAACAACGAGACTGATGAATCTAATACCTAGTCAGTGGCGAATTGCGGGAATGAATCAATCGATCGGTGGGCAAGGGAGGCTCAATCGAATCCGTACATACAACATGTGGACGCGCTCTTGGAGGGGAGGGGCAGGGGGAGGGGGCGTTTTGGCGCGTTGAGAGGTACAAAGGCAGAAAGTGGTGTCCGGCCTGGTGTCGTGCCTTCCTCCTCCATCCACCCACACATGGCCATGACGTTTGGCAGCACGGCAGGAAGTCACTGACTGTTGGTCGTTTTTCTGGCGACTCTCACCGCCCAGGGACCTGCCACTAGACCTAATTCTGTTTTCTGCCCCAGCCTCCTGCGACTCGGCGCGCGACGACGAGCTTTGCCTGAAAATCATCACCACCCCCGGACCTGTTCCATTTCAACCTGATCCTGCAGCTGGCACCATCAAGATTGCCAGCGTAGGCCGACCGATATTCAATTTCTATCGCACCATCGCACTATCGCAATCTCAGTTGCCGGCACCATATCCGTATCTCTTGAGGAAGTGCTGTGTATTGTCGGCCGCCGAGAGGCCCAGCTTGGCTGCTCACTGAAGTCATCGTGTGCAGTGACCACGCTTTCCTCGAGGAGAGATTGCATTCATCGCAACACTATCATCTCCAAAGCTGTGGCCAAACTCTTTAAACTATCTGCTTTGTCTCAATAACTATCATTGATTATTCAGACGCTCAAAATCGAATTCGGAACGGCCCTTCGCACATTGTTCACCTTCGCATTCTTCTCGCCAGGTATCATTGTCCATTGTCGCATCGACATTTTTGCCCATCGTTAATAGAACCTTGCACAACATTTTGCTTGTAATCGAATGCAAGTTGTATCAACCATTCTGTGACAATGTCCGCGGAAGATGCCAACTGGGAAGGTGAGGGATCCGGCGCAGAGTATGACCCTCTCGCCCACCCCAGTGTCGACCACAACCAGCCCGTTGAAGAGTCTGCCGATGCTTCGGACGCTGCGAGTGACGGCGATGGCGAGATTGAAGAGAACGACGAGGACGAGGACCAGGATGACGGGGGCGAGTATGACCCAGAGTCGATAGCTTTCGACGACACTCCTCAAATTCCCGATAAATTAGCATCAGAAACACCCTCCCAACGACCCACGAACAAACCCAAGATGTCAGGTGGCTTTCTAGTCGAGGTGTCGGACGACGAGGAAGACGATAGCAATGATCTTTTGGCGATCGATCAAAGTCGATCCGGCGCACGCTCCGGTCCAACCAGCAATGGCGCCGCTCCGTTTCCTACCTCTGATGCCTTGCCCAATGGGCTGTCCGCGATGCCAGGTGTCGATCCTGTGATGCTTTTCGAAGCGCGCATTCAAGAAGATCCGCGCGGAGACATGGATGCTTGGATCAGCCTCATGGCAAATCATAAGCGACGCAGCAGACTAGACGACCTACGTCGAGTGTATAATCGTTTCTTGGAGGTTTTCCCACAGGCAGTAAGTCCCCTGCATTTTTTTCTTGCCCCGTCGCGTTCAGAACTGACATTCCTCCATTCGTCAGGGAGATATATGGGCTGAGTGGATCGAGATGGAACTCAATCTGGATAACTTTGTAGATGCCGAGCAACTTTTCGGAAGATGCCTCATGACCGTGCCGAACGTAAAGCTTTGGACGGTGTATCTCAATTATATCCGAAGACGAAACGATCCTACCGGTCAAGCTCGTCGTACTGTCACTCAGTCGTACGAATTCGTCATTGACAACATCGGGGTCGACCGTGATTCGGGAAGCATTTGGCAAGATTATGTTCATTTCATCAAAAATGGCCCCGGTCAAGTTGGCGGCACGGGATGGCAAGACCAACAAAAAATGGATCAGCTCCGAAAGGCATACCATCGCGCAATCGCTGTTCCCATGTCAACGGTGAATACTCTATGGAAGGAATACGATCAGTTCGAAATGGGACTGAACAAGGTCACTGTAGGTTCAATTCTGTCGAGCAGCATGTGCTTTATTGTCTCCCATTCGGATTGCGTGTTGACTAGTGAACACTAGGGTCGTAAATTCATTCAGGAAAGGTCGCCGGGGTACATGTCCGCTAAAAGTGCCAACATCGCGCTGGACAATATCATGCGCAACTTGAAAAGAACAAATCTGCCGCGATTGCCACCGGCCCCAGGTTTCGGCGGTTACGAGGAGTATCATGCACAAGTTGAAGCATGGAAGAAATGGATTGCGTGGGAGAAGGAAGACCCACTTGTACTCAAAGACGATGAGCCCAAAGTATACAAGCAGCGAATTCTATACTGCTACAAGCAAGCTTTGATGGCTCTGCGTTTCTGGCCCGAGACGTGGGTCGATGCTGCTGCGTGGTGCTTTGAGAACGATGTTCGAGAGAACGAAAAGGTTTTAGGTATTGAGATGCTACATCAAGGCATCGCTGCTAATCCCGAGAGTGTGCTGCTTGCTTTCAAACATGCTGATCACATTGAAGCGAATTATCCTGAAAAGGAAGTGGACAAGTCTGAATATGCTAAAAATGTTCGAAAGCCCTACGACTCAGTCTTGGAAGCCTTGTACAAAATGGGCGACAAGGTGAAAGAGCGGGAAAAGCTTGAAGTCAATACCATTAAACAAGCAGCAGCACACGAACCTCCCGTCCAGGACTCAATAGAGCCACTTGATGACGACGACGAGGATCAAGTCGTGAAAAAGTCGCCAACAGAAGAGCGCATAGCTGCGATCCAACAGGCGTATGCTGCCGAAACGCAACTTCTTTCCAAGACAATCTCGTACATTTGGATCGCAATGGCGCGCGCAATGCGTCGCATTCAGGGCAAAGGTAATCAAACCGAGGGCGGCTTGCGCAAGGTATTCACCGACGCCCGACAGAAGGGTCGCTTGACGAGTGATGTTTATGTGGCTGTCGCACTGTTGGAGTCAGTGGTATACAAGGACCCGGTCGGTGCTAAAATATTCGAACGCGGAGCGAGGTTGTTCCCCAATGATGAGGGCTTCATGATAGAATACCTGAAGTATCTGCATTCCAAGGATGACACTACCAGTAAGCAGCCATTTTATTCAACGTCCAGTTCTATCCAAGTCAAGGTATCAATGGCTAACTAGTGGGCTCAGATGCCCGCGTCGTGTTTGAGACGTGCGTCAATCGTCTCGTGTCTAAACCAGAAACGCTACACAAAGCCCGACCTTTATATGCCTATTTCCACAAGTATGAATCGCAATACGGAGAACTTTCACAAATATCAAAGCTGGAGGCCCGTATGGTGGAATTGTTCCCCAACGACCCTAAGCTGAAGTACTTTACCAGTCGATACTCATCCGACAGCTTCGATCCTGTGGCGGCCCCGATCATCATATCCAAGGCTGTGCAGATGCGGCCGAGGCAACTGCTTCCCGCCATGGAGCAACCCGTATCAGTACGGGGCAGCATACCACCGCCCAGACACGAACACAGCCCGAGGCCACAGTTCATCCGAGCTACAGCATCGCCCAAGCGACCGTTCGGAATTGACGAAGATGAATTAAACCCACCCAAGAGGCTTGCTAGAGGCGTCTCTCCTCTCAAGGGCGCCGCTGGGCGACGCCTCGATCAGCAACGGCGCAACCAGACTTCTGCTCTGCACCGAGATATAACTTTTCTGCTTGGAATTTTGCCTCCAAGCCATACTTATGATGCTCACAAACTGAACTCGGCCGCAATGACAACACTTCTCCGTGACACGCAATTGCCTGATTACGCCTCCTGGAAAGCCAAGACGGGTGGCCAATACCTTTTCACTGCTCCGACGAACAACCGGCCTCTCTCCCCCTACGGACGTATGGCTTCGGCAACAGGTTACAGAAACTCGCCTTTGCGGACAGAAAGCGGCAGCGGTTATGCGACAAATCTTTATGCACCACCCGATGCGACTGCTGCAGCTCTGTCCTGGCAGCCGCCTGCAAGCTCTGGATATGGAGTACCACCACCCGCGGGTCAATTTGGAGGATATCGATTTTGAATTGCCAGCTCTTGGAAGCCGGAAACGGTGGCAGCACACATATGCAAATCGTTCGATTTTAGAGAGCCGAAAATGGTTGAGTTTATCTGCAATCTTTTAACGCATTTCGTAAGGCGTTTGGACATTCGCAATGGCACAGAGAGAGAGGTACAATTCAAACATTGTATCTAGTGAAGCTGGTTCAGAGGGATGGGGCCAGGGACAGGGGCAGATGCAAAGGCAAGAGGTGTGTGGTCATTACCATGACAAGCCACGAAGATTTGCAGCAGTCTAGACGGCGTAGGTAATCGCAAAGGCAGAACTAATTCACCTACCTAGTTGACTCAGGCTTCTCCTCTCCTCTGGTGCGTTCCCCGACTTGTCGTTTGTCGTTCATGCCTCAAGTTCTGGTTGAGAGAGCAGGCACTGCCAGTTGGTATAGAGACATACCCACCTACCTCCATTTGTTTCTGAAGCAGTTTATCGAGCTGACTCTTTTGCTCATTGAAATCGACGCCATACACTTGGCTCTAGATCCGCGGCCCCTGTGACATTGTGACAGGCGGCGGGACGTATCGATTTCAACCGAGTTGTCCACGCAGCTTCTGCGCGTGAGTGTGAACGATAGTCTCCAGCTGGTGGGCACAGCTCGTTTGCAGAGCTCAACGTGCCAACTGTCAGCGCCTGGCAGTCGGCTGCCACCGTTCAAACACCTGCCGGATCCCGGCCAGGCGTGCATTACACGATTTCCCTCCGCCGAACCTGCTTTCCTTCCTGCTTTCCTTCCTGCTTTCCTTCCTTCTTCACTTCTCCCCTTCTTCTGTTCCTCCCTTCCTCCCTCATCGTACATCGTCACATGCGTACATCCTCTCTTCCCACTTTCTGCTACATCTATCGCTAGTCGCCAGCACTGGTAACAGAACCATTTGCATTTTTCCTCATCAGCAAGCGTCTCAGCTGGTAAGTTAATGGACTTTCTCTTACTACATCGCTCTGTGTTCAGTTGGGCAATCACAAGCTTCGCCGGAGTCAGTCAATCTTTTTCAAGAACCGCGTTTGCTCCATTTGGGTCTGAAGTTTTTGCAGCTTGGTCCAGGCTCAACTTCACTGGTGGCTCATCCACGTCAAGTTCTCTGCGATAACTCTCCCTAGCTTCAGAATTTACACCTCCTTCCACTCTTGTCATCCTCAGTCCACTCGGAGCCGATATCTGACTCCCTAGCAGACACAGCCTCCGGCGACGACTTTGCCGACACGGCGGCTAGACTTCCAAAGTAAGCACCAATCTTCCATCATGCTCGAGTGTCACATTGAGTTCCCAATATACAAATTCGTCTTGCTTTTTTTCTTGACCTGAAAGCTGCCTCACCAGCATCGCGTTCTGTTTTGATCGACTAACAACTCTTAGGACAGCCACCATGTCCCAGCGAGGACCTTCTCCAGCCCCGTCTGCGGCTGGTTCTCCTGGGAGTCGCACAGGCTCTCCGGGGCCCGGGGCCTCAGGTTGGGTGGCTGGGCCTGGATTTGACCCAGCCAGAAGCAACACTCAGAAAGATGGGGGGAATACTCGCATGGAGCTCCCGCCAGATGCCTATGTGCTTGACGCCCAAAAAGATATGTTTGCGCTTCGCGGAAACAAATTCAACACTGAAGGTAGCAAAGCCATCGTGGAGGTGAACCAGTATCGAATGACAAAGTTCGACTTCTCCAAGAAGATTTACCAATACGATGTAAGTACTTCATCTTGCCGGGGTTAATAATTAACAACTAATGAACTTCCTTCGCAGGTCGTGCTTTCGCCAGACGTCGAGGCCAAATCTGGCCTCATGCGAAAAATCTGGACCCACGGGGCGACTAAGCAAGCTTTACAAAAGTACACCTATGACAAGTGGATTTTCGATGGACGCAAACTGGCTTGGGCTCCTGGCATGGTTGACAAAGGTGAATTGCGTTTCTCGGTCAACCTGGACGAAGGAAGACAGCTCCCCCCTGGCGCACCAGTACGGGACTCAAACCGGTTTTATGTCACCTTGAGAGCCACCACAGAAGTTCAAGTCTCTTCTCTCAAGGGGTACTTGGATAAGAAAGTCCAGTTAAACACGAGTGTCCTGGTTGCACTTAATTTCATGGACCATCTTTTGCGCCAGTGGCCATCACAGCACATGGTGGCCATAAAGAGAAACTTCTACAGCAAAACTCAGCGAGGAAGACCTCTCATGGATGGCAATGTTTTGGAAGTCCATAAAGGCACCTACGCTTCTATTCGCATGAGCCACAATCTTGCTCAAGGCGGTACAGGTCTTGCTCTAAACGCCGACGTGACCAACACCGTGTTTTGGGTTGGGGCCCAAACTGTGGACCAGCTTATGTGCAACTTCTTGGGAGTTTGCGAGCGCAGGTGGAAGGGGTCAAATCCCTCGACTGTTGCCAGAGAGCTCAGGCCTATCCGTGACCAGCAAGGGAGATGGCAATCTTCCGATGCTTTTAAACAGCTACGGAAGATGAGGAAGCTGAAATTTACAGTTCAACATGCCAACCGTCCATCCACTGACAAGGTATACACAATCGTGGATTTCGCTTTTGATGAGAAGTATGGCGCAGAAGGTGCCACGGCAAAAACCTTCACTTTCGATTATCAGGGAAGCCAAATTTGTGTGGCAGATTACTACCGCATGAAATACAAGGCAAATCTGAAGTATGCGAGTCTTCCACTCATTTTTGCCGGCAAGGGAGGCTACATTCCCATGGAATTTGCACGCGTTGAACCAATGCAAAGGTACAGTTTCAAATTGAACCCCGAGCAAACGGCTGCCATGATCAAGATTGCGGTTACACGTCCTAAGCAGCGACGAGAAGACATCGAAAAAAACGTCGCAGGTTTGCAACTTAATGCTGATCCGCATCTCAAGGCGTACGGTGTCGAGTTTGAGCCAACTTTCACCAAGACGGAGGCCCGAATTCTTGCACCACCACCTGTGAATTTCGGGCAAGGGACAGCAGATCCAAAATTCTCTGGTCGTTGGGATCTGCGAGGAAAGAAGTTCTGGAGACCGAACGTTGCACCCCTTCAGAACTGGGCTTTCATTGTGATGGACAATTGTGTCAATCTTCCGCAGCTACAGGCTTTTGCGAAGACGTTCCGGACTACATTCCTGGGCCATGGGGGCAGATGTCCAGCTGATGCCCTGCTGCTGAACGTGCCAGGAAATGCCAAGGCCGATGTGGCACAAGCAGTCGCTTGGGCTCACGGGGAAGTCACCAAGCAGCGCGGTTATACGCAACTGCTGTTTGTTGTTGTCCCGCACAAGAACAGTCCCCATTATGAGCGACTGAAAAAGTCCGCCGATTGCAGATTCGGCATTCTATCCCAGGTTGTCAATGGGTCGGCTGTCGCAAACAACAATGGTCAATATCACTCCAATGTTTGCCTCAAGGTCAATGCGAAACTTGGGGGGGCGACGTCACGAACAATGCCGCCGTGGAAGTCTCAGCCCACTTACTTCCCCAAAGACCGCCCGACCATGATGATTGGAGTTGACATTTCCCATGGAGCTCCTGGTGGCGGAACCCCCTCCACTGCAGCCATGACCATGTCAGTCGATCGAGATGCAAACCGCTATGCAGCCATGGTAGAGTCCAACGGCTATCGTGTTGAGATGCTGACTCCCGCCAACGTACATTTCATGTTTGGTCAATTAGCCAAATATTGGATGGCTGGCCACGATAACTCGTTCCCCAAGCATATCATTTACTTCCGCGACGGCGTAGCAGAAGGGCAGTTTGCGCATGTGCTTGATCAAGAAATTCGCGAAATAAAGTCCTTCCTTCGGCAGAAAGCACCCAACGCAGCATTGCCCAAGTTCACGGTGATTGTGGCAACCAAGCGACATCACATTCGGTTCTTCCCGGAAAAAGGAAAGGGCGACCGTAATGATAATGCTCTCCCAGGTACCTTGGTCGAAAGGGAGGTCACACATCCATTCATGTGGGACTTTTACATGTGCTCCCACGTTGCGATTCAAGGCACGGCTCGTCCTGTTCATTATCACGTAATTTTGGATGAGATGGGCGTCCCAGTCAACGACCTCCAAAAGATGATTTATCATCAATGCTATTCATATGCGCGATCCACCACCCCGGTATCGCTCCATCCTGCGGTTTACTACGCTCATCTTGCTGGCGCCCGAGCAAGGGCCCACGAAAATATCGCCGCCAGCGAAGGACACCGAAGTGGTGCAAAGGGGCATGAGATGATTCGCGACCAAATCGCGAAAGGGGGTGATAAGGCGAAATTGATGATGGGAGAAGATTTGCGAGGAGTCGAGGCGCCGCCATTGCTTCCGCTGGGAGGAAGGCATGAAGGAAAAGAGCCTCCCTCACAATTGGAAACACGACAGCGGGAATTTTTCCGAAGTACCATGTGGTATATCTAAAGGTGGAATGAGAAATTTGCTTTGCTTGGAATGGTACATGGTAGACGGAGAAGCACGAAGACAATGAAAAGGGGCGACCTGTTTGGTGGGAGATGGCGGCGGAGGTCATTTTGCTTTCAGTCGAGACAACAAATAGCTATAAGAAACAAAGATTCGCGATACTACAGTCTCTCTTCGTTTGAATGCGTGATGATGTTCCAAACTTGCTCTGCCATGTCCAATCAAGGAGCCTGTTGAAACGAAACCTTGAAGCGCGCGCAATAGATGCTGTACGGCAGATGCTGTACGGCTGATTGAGAGCATTCTCGTCGCAGCAGGGAAGTTTGTTGTTGTCAGGAACAGACTGTGACCCTGTTGCCTTCCTGACAACAACAACAACAACAACAACAACAACAGAGTAATTGAACAAGCATTTACAGAAGCCGTCTTTGGATTGCTAGGCAATAACAATTGCGATGAATAAGATGAAGGTATCAGAAGTTGGCTGTTGACTCCGTGATTCGAGGGGGCGGAGTTGTTGGCTTTGCCTGTGTGGCAGTTGGACTAACTTGGCTGGACGTGGCTGAGAAACGGCAAGGCTCGAGAGTCGAGAGGGTCTCAGTTATAACAGGTTGAGTGACTTTGTGAGGCCTCATCATTTCCAAAGAGATGGGGGTACCCACGGGCATTTCATGTGCAACCTTGATTGGCAGGGCGCCATAGAGGCGGCGGCGGGCGGGAATTAATCAACTTCTTTCTCGGGGTCCTAACGAAGATTACGACCATTCCAAATAAGTGGTGTGGGGCCAGGATGCGGGAACGGGGGCGATGAGGCAACGGGACAACGGGGGCAACGGACGGCATTGTGGGGAATTCCGAATCCGTAAGGGCGCTTCCCATTTACGGAACAGGCCACAGGACGGGACGAGACGAGACTTCCCAGGACTTTTCGCTCGAATGTGTAGGTTTGGTGGACAGCGCATCAGCATGACATCTGACGGAAAGAATGGCAGGGATCGGATCCGGGGAGGGGGGGCGCGGCGAGACAAGAAAGTCCGGGTCTGTGAGAAGCCGGATCAAATCTCTTCTGCCAGGCGTGCGGTTTTTTTTACTTTTGGGGCTACGGGGAAACAAGTGGGAACATACGGGATCTCGGATTGGTGATAACTCATCCGGTCCTCTCCCGACGCCCGGCTAATGCTAGCACGGTCGTCCGTATGGAGGATGGAAAACAGGAATGATGCCGCGCGTCAGCCACATGTTTTGGCTTTGTCGGGTTCCTCATCTCGATCAATGCCGGTCGAGCACGGATTTCACTGACTGCGCAGGTTGAGTACGGTTTATTATTATTATTATTATTATTATTATCATCATTCATCCCCTCATAGCTCATGGTTCATAGGCGAAAGGGAGAAGGAAGGCGGAAGGCTGCCCGTGCCCGTGCCCGGAGCGAAACATCCGGACATGTTGCTCAAGCCGTGGCCTGCCCTGCCTGCCATGAGCAAGGCAGGGGGGCCCGAGTCCAGTTCTTCAGTTGCACCGGCTCTACTGGCCACGGAGTCACCCCCCGAACAGCAGTGGGTCGGTCGGGAGAATAAAAAGCGCTGGAGAGATCTATGGGCGCTGCAGGTGCTGCGGGGGTCGCCGTAGACGGGACGAGACGGGGCATGGGTTGCCAACAACGGTACAGTACGTACATGGGTCCGTACAGTGGTGCACATTATGGCACAAGGGCAAATTGGCTCGGCAATGTGCCAGGGCGCTGGCGTTAACAAAGTCCACCTACCGAGTACATGCATGTACTCGTGTAAAATCAAACAGGGGGTGGACTGACTGTATGTAATCCGTATGCCACTGCGAGGAATGCGCTGCAGGACCCGAAAATCCGGAGCGCTTGCAGGGATGCGCGGCACGGGTGCGTGCATCTCCGTGTATTACTAATCGTGGTAATCCGCATTTTCATCATCATGTTTTCCAATTGTGCTATGAGCATCAGACGAACCGACAATAGATCTGACACGTTCCAGTCCAGTCCTTTCAAATCCCAGAATATAAGCAGACAGCAACCGAGTCAACTCAGTGCGCCGTGGTGTCTTGGGACCCGTCTCCCTTGCAGCCGTTCCTAATCTCATCTCATCGATCGTGACCCGGGGAATCGGCCTCTGCCTTCTTCAACGGGAGTGAAGAGGCACCATGTATTGTCTCGTTCCAGCCAAGTCTGCCTTGGATCAGCCCCCCCCCCCCGAATGGCAAATGAGCAGCCCGCAAAGGTCGGCGACGGGTTGCAACCGAACCGATGCGCTCAGGTGAGCGATGCCCGAAGCATCAAATGAACCCGTACATATGTATGTACACATGCATACACACACACATGCATGTGCGGATTCTGGCTGGAACTATTTGTTCCATCTTTGGTGGGTGGGGCGTCTGCATCTGGTGCATGTGGACCCCTGGAGGATATCGAGGATATCGAGGATACCGCAAAGCTACGGGAGTACCTACCTGCGCTAACATCTGCCCGCCCTGCCCTGCCCTGCCCTGCCCTGCCCTGCCGAGTTATCGCCAATGCATCGAGATCGATCAGCTCGCCCATTCCCCGATCACCAACGAACACCGCAACCGCACGCCTTCACCATGCTTTCCTGGCGCCGGCGCTGGCACTGGCACTGGCACTGGCATCGGCATTCAGATCGTCGTGCCCGGCCAAGCGCCCCGTCGAGATGGATACATGCTGGCCGGGGCTACCATGCCGCCCCACGCCGCCCCATGCCCCCGTTCCAGACACAGCAAACCCCGAACATTATCGCCGCATGATTATTTATTTTATCCGTCAATAAATACAGGTACCTGCCCGCCTGGCCCGCCTGCGTCCCGACTGCCTGCCTGCCACTCGACCCCTCGTAAGATCTAATCAGGCCAGACCCGAGCAGCACCTTCCTCACAAGCTTTCCCTGTGCTTGCCCCAAGTCGAAATTAGGGTTTTTCCTACCAAAGTCTCCCCAGCCACACTGGACCACACTGGACCACACTGAACCACACTGGACGGACCAAGACGACGGAGACGACAGCCTTCGACGACCGGAACCTTTTTCTGTCGGCTGCACAACGCCCTCCCTCATTCGTCAGACACCTGGTCTTCTCAGTTGAGGCTGTATCACGACCAGCCTCCCCCCGGCTTTAGCCCATCACACTGCAACTTTATATGAGAGCACTGTTTCCCAGCCACTCAACTCTCCCGTGAGGCTTACACAACTCTTTGCACCGACTTGTGCTTTGCTCTCGCAACCTGTCCAACTTTTGCCAAAAGGAGGCAGCACAGGCATCCTGCTGCCCTGTTCTTGTTGCCCGGTTGCCTGCTGCCTTGTTCTTGTTCTTGTTGCCTTGTTCTTGTTGCCACCGGCACCAGGCTTCCGAGACGACAGCTCCGTTTCGAACTTTGCTGCGTACCAAGAGCTCCTCACCCACCTCACCCGCCTCACCCACCTCGGCTTTGTCGTCCTGCCCTGCCCTGCCCACTACGTCATGCCTAGGAAGACGTCCATGGACATCAGAGGCATGGACGAACCAATGTCGTTGGACAAGGCGGCTCGCAAGGTATGTCCATGTCGGCACTTGCCTTTGGTCTAAAGACGGACACGGAACCAACT
The DNA here is from genome assembly GCA_018801565.1 of Epichloe coenophiala. Taxonomy (NCBI): domain Eukaryota; kingdom Fungi; phylum Ascomycota; class Sordariomycetes; order Hypocreales; family Clavicipitaceae; genus Epichloe; species Epichloe coenophiala. Next base: position 377,995 of record JAFEMN010000005.1, on the reverse strand, counting down.
AACACTGCGCCACAGACGGAGCGCTCACACGAAGAAAATCAAGAACGTGCATACATTGCAGCTTCGAGGCGAGCCGACCGAGGCATCGAAGCTCGAGTTCAGTCGGCTCGCATGGCCAGCGAGATTCACAAGAAGCGTACGGGAAAGGGCTTTAAAATTACAGAGGATATTGTCTTGAAGGAAGAAATGTACGAGGAGGAGGAGGATGATCTGCCACGATCATACCGTCTTCTTAGCGCGAGCATGCAAACATCGTCACCCGAAATGAATTCACGCCTTGACGCCTACCTGTCAAACAAGATGGCCATGTCTCAAATGTTGGCCCGGACGAATGACGAATGGCGCGAGAATGAAATCAACAGACTTTTCGCCGCTTCCTTCCCCAATGCTATACCATCGGCGCAGCCATTGTCCCAGAACACGCCCAGCCAGTCCCCATATCAGCAGCCTCTATCGGAGCCCTACTCTCCATCAGGGTGTTCCACTGCGGCCTTTTCGCCGACATCATACTCGCCACCCCCTTTCGCTCAATCAACGCAGATGGCCATGCAAACACAACACAGCCCCATGGTAAACTCCTTCGCCTGGCAATCTCGTTCAAAAACTCCGAGACGCAAGTCACGTCCGTCAATATCTGGTGTCAAGAGCCGCCGGAACAGCTCCAAATCGTCCGCAGGTCCCGCAAGGAAGAAGAGCGTGGGGAGTCCGAGCGCGACTACCACTCGCAGCACCCCATTCAGCAGCAGCGCCATTTCGCCGCTGACGCCCAACGAACCACTTTTCCCCTGTAGCTCTGCTTTTACGACCGAGTTGCCCCCGGAGGCGCGCATGATGCTGGACGGGCTTGGTGCTGACGATGTGTTGGATCGAACCCTGGCAAATCAGGAAGGTGGCAACAACCCGAACTGGCTCGACCCATGCAACTTTCTCGACACCATGGCCTTGCATCGCTTTGACTCCATGACTGGTGTCGATGATGGGTTTGTGGCTGATCTTTATGGCAATGGAGCCGAGGATTCGATGCCTTCGAAATGCGCCATGCCCAACACCCAGAATTCCATGGATGGCGGATTAGATTGGCGGAGTTTCATCAACGATTCCATGTGGGCCAATGATCAATAGCGAAGAGAGTCTTGTCAGACGGACAATGAACCACATTGATGCAGATCTGGTCACAAGTCCACGCCGAAATCACTTGTTTGTGCTTCACAAGTCAGTCCATACGAGTAGTGGGCGACTATGGCTGCAGACGTTTCGGTCAGCATTTGAGCAGAGTCTTGGAGCATCATGTTTTTGCGGGTTACATGCTTTTGTTGGCATCACATGATACCTGTTACTTGGAAGCATCAGGGTACAACGTGTGGCCTAGGGAATAGATATGATTTATCTATCCTTAGCTATTCCCTAGGCCACACGTTGTACCCTCTTGTTTCGGAGTAGCAGGTATCCTGTGATGCCAACAGCTTTGCTCTTCCTTTCTCTCTCTCTTTTTTTTTTTCTTTTTTTTACTTTTTTAATTTTTTTTTTCAGGATGGGGTGGGGCCTTTTATGGCCCTTTTTTTGGGGGGGGGGGTTCGGTGTACGATTTGATACCCCAGGAAGGGAAAGGGAGCGTTATGACGAGATGAACATTGAGTCCTCCAGGATGAGGAAGGGTATACGAAACAGGAAACGGGAGCAAAGGCTCAGTCCAGTATTTAGTCACGGAAAGAACGTAAATAGTGTCTAGAAAGTCTAATGTGATGCTACATGATGTCAAACCAAAACTCTCAGCACTTTTGTTTTCACATCTAGCATGTTCCATTTCCATCCTCAGCCTAAGCCGAATACCTTGATGATTTTACGTCGTCACCCCACCCCTCCCCTCCCTCCGTCTTGTCATCATCCCCCCATCCCAAGTCTTTATTCTCTAGTCCCCCTTGGTTCCCCTTGGGCCCTCCATTCGTCCCATCTTTCCGTTGCATGTACCGTGGCCCTCCCCCGCCTGCCGCCTGCACCGACGCATCAATCTCTCTCATCCAGGCCTTCCAGTCCATCCTCTTGGTCTTCCACGTGTCGCCTTTCCAGGAGCGCCACACGCTTCTGCCCATCCAGCTTTGGCGCAGCTCGGATTCCTGCGCGGCGAGGGCCTGCATCATGGCCTCTTTGACGTGGAACGGAATGCTCAGGTCCTTGCCTTTGCTGGGCACCTCGGCCACGGCATTGATGAGGTTGTGCCCGAACTGGGACGTGGAGAGCTGGGGGACGTGGGGGATGAGTGATGAGGCGAGCGACTTCTGGAACACCGAGTTGGTCGAGGGGGTGGACAGGGCGGTTGTGAGGAGCGTGACGGTGGGCATGGACGTGGTTGCGAGGCGGACGAGGTGAGGGGCCGGGAGGGCGAGGATGGACTCGTGGACGGCCTTGTTGGGGCCTTGGATGGAGAGGATGGTGCTGAGGAGATGGGCGCCGTGGGATTGGATGGCGTACTGGTTTGCGGGAGATGGCGTCGTGGCTTTGGCTTTGGTTTGGAGTCTGCCTGCTCGGCCGTGAGGCCGCAGAGGGTGAGGACCAGGTCGGCGGGCTGGGAGCCGCAGCCTTGTTTGAGGCCCCTCATGAGTTTGCGGGTTTGGTCGTGGGCGGAGCGGGCGGCGCAGCGCTCGAAGAGGGTTCGCAGGACGTTGAAGCGTGTTTTGGAGACGAGCTGGGGCACCGTGGGGGCGATCTTGTCGGCCGCCTCGATGAGGTCGTCTTTTCCGAGGCGGTTGAGCACTTTGATGGCTGGGTAGCAGGAGATGTCGTTGCGGACGTAGCCTTCCATGCGGGGGAGGAAGAAGTTGTGGTTGAGCTGCTTGAAGATCTTGCCTGGGCAGTGCTGGACGAGCGTCTCGATGAGCCGCGAGCCTATTTGGTCGTAGATCATGCCGTTGATGAACTCGGAGGCCGGGGAGGAGGGGTCTGACAGGGACTTGGGCGCGCCGGGGAGGAGTTGTTGGAGGAGCGATGGTCCGGGGCGCGAGGGCGGAGAGTCGTCGGTGGATGATGGATCTGTGGCCGTGGTCGTGCTTGCCGCCTTGTCCTTCTTGTCGGCCTTGTTGAGCGTCATGTCCAGCTCGAGGAGGAGCTGGAGCGTGGGGTTGCCGATGGGGTGTTTGGCGAGGACGCGCAGACCGGTGCCGTCCAGGCCGGCCGTGGCGTCGGCGATGATCTTGTTCACGGCGACGGTGAAGGAGGCCGGGACGACCCTGGCGCCCTTGTTCTGCTCATCCGCGGCCGCGGAGCCGGCGACCGAGATGTTCTCCTTCTTCTTGCTCTTCATGAGCGCCTGGCCGGACGAGTCGTCGAGCGGTCGGCCGGACAGGACGAGGAGCAGCACGCGCAGGGCGTGGGAGGCGAACCGGTCCGTGATGAGGAAGCTCAGGCTGCCCTCGAGCTCGTCCAGCGTCGCCAGGAAGAGCTCCTCCATCGAGGCCTCGGGCTTGTGTTCCTCGGCGCTCGCGCCCCGCGTGTCGAGCATGAAGCCGGCGAGTTCTTGCGTCACGATGCCGGCGGATCGCAGGAAGAGCGCTTCGCAACAGTGGCTGGCGAACCGGTGCTGCACCAGCGACAGGAAATGGCTGCCGAATGCTTCGAAGAGGTGCTTCTTCTGGGCCGTGTTGGACAGCTGGATCAGTCTCTCCATCAGCCGCGAGCAGGACTGGCTACTCGCGAGCTTGAGCTCCTTGCCCAGGGCCTCTTTGAAGACGCTCTGTAGGAATATGTCTCGGTCTTCGGCCGTGGGGAATTGGTTCAGTTCGAGCATCTCGTCTGCTCGTCTGAAATACTCTTGCTCTTCGTCTGCTAGCATGCCGAAGAATTCCTTCTCCTCGAGCCCATTGTGCTGCTGCTTGTCTTGGTCCTGGTATTGGTAGTCCTGATAGCCTTGTGCGGCGTCGTTATTCGCGCCGTCGTCATGGAAACCCTCGTCTTCGGTACGCTGTCGCTTTGATTCAGACTCATTGGTGCTGCCGTTGTCTTCGCATCTCCGCTTGCGCTTTCTTTCCTCGCGCCCAGCGCCGCGCTTGGTTCGTGGCTTCGGCATTGTGATTGAAACTCTAACCTGGTTGAGAAGAACATCCGTGGCTCGGCAGGCTGAATCTACGTTGAGTGAAGGACAAAAATATGGAGTCTCCAACTTTTTTTTTTTTTCGTTGGCGGCCGATAAGGTCTTATCGGTGTGTCCCCACCTAGATCTCTTGGCACTAATCCGTACATATTCAGTTGAGAATCATGGCTAAAAATCTTGGCTTTTTCCAGCGTCTAATAATAGCAATGTGCCATCTTTTAACGTGCTCAGCTTCGTATCTCATCATTCATCACATTTATACTTTTTACTCGTCTCGTCTTGGTGGGCAACTTCTGGAGCAAGCTCCTCCAAGGCTTTCGTCAAGCCTTCGACGGTCCCCGGCAACGTTTGCACATTCACCACAACGCGCAAGAAATGCCCCATATCTCCCGGGGCATAATCCACCATGAATCCTCTGCTGATGAGCTTTTCGACAATCTTCTTTGTCCGGCCAGTGTTCACCGCTGCATCATTCGACAAGTCGCCGTTGGGCGCGTAGTAGAAACACACTTGCAGACAGGGAGGTGGATCCGTTGATACCATGACAAAGTTGCCCGTCTGCTGGACCGACTTGTACAGGTGCGACGCCATGTCGAAGGCGTGGTCAACCTGCTTCTCGAACCCGTCGGCGCCGTAGTACAGCCATGCCAGCGCGACTTTCAAGCTGTCTCCGCGACGGCCGCACTGCAAAGTGAGATCGGCCAAGTCCCAAGTCTCCTCTTTGGCGTTGGTATGGAAGAGATATCCCGCCGCAGTGCTGTTGGCCTTGTTGAATATGCTCATGTCCGGGCCGAGTAAGAAGGAGCAGGTTGTGGGAGCATTCATCATCTTGTGAGGGTTGATGGTGATGGTGTCGGCCAGATGGGATCCGTTCATCTTGGACTTGTGCTTGGCGGAGAGCACAACGGGTCCACCCCAGCTCGCGTCGATGTGCATCCAGATTCCGAATTCTTTGCAGATAGCTGAGATGTCTTCGAACGGGCCGTAGGATCCTCGAACTGTAGAACCAGCCGTCGTGTTGACATAGAGAGGTGTTTTTCCCTCGTCCTTGGCACGAACAATCTGTTGGCGAAGCGCATCTGCCCTCATGCTTCCGCCGTTGTCGACAGGCACCTTGCACACGTTTGCGGAACCGATTCCGCAGATCATGGCGCTCTTCTCAACGGAATAGTGGCCATGGGCACTAGTGAATACAACAAAGTCGTATTTTCCGTTGCCTTCCGTCTTGGTATCTGGGTATAGGGTGTTTCGAGCAACTACGAGAGAGGTGAGGTTGGAGGAGCTGCCGCCCTGGCAGGTTATACCACCGGCCCTTGGACCAACGAGGCCGAATTTGTTGGCGAGTGCGCGTGCGGTTGTCTTCTCGATGACGGTCAGCGCTGGCGAGACCTGATACACGTGCACCTGCTCGTCGTCTGATTAGCGAATGTTGTGGGAGCAAAATCATGACATCTCTGGCAGGAAAAAAACTGTTATGTGACCAGCGTACGTTGGTATTGAGAACCGACAGCACAATATCTGAGATGACGCCGACCTGAAGACGAGTCAATACTTGTTTTGTAAGTCAAGAGATGAGAGCCATGACGTCTTGATAGACGAACCGGGCTGTTGCTGGCGTAGAGCTTGTCCATGAAGCCCTGGTCCCAGGTGTTGACACTGTACTTGAGTACATTGGCGATGCCCTCCAAAAGTCCTTCTCGCCCTTGACCCTCGGCTGGTAAAAGAAAGTTGAGCTGCGTGGCAAGTTGTTCAGGCTTGACAATGTCTACGAGCACGTTATGGGAATTTCCTGCGGCGTCAACTGGCAGACGGCCGGTTTGCCGGTGGGCGGCAGCATCGTCAGCAGCTTTGACGAACGGCACGATCAAGTCACGCACGGCCAACAAAAGCTTTTCCGAACAAGTCAGCTCACCATCATTTTGGTATGGAAGCAAGACTTGGATCAAAGACAAGCCACATACACCATTCAGTTCCTCGGCTCTGCGTAACGGAGGCACGGAGCTATTAGCCGCATGGCCATTGGTGGCTGAAACAGTCATTTTTTCCTTTTTGCCTTCTTTCTCGGTCTTGCTGTAGGGTAGGGGGTAGGGTAGGGTATGGTTGAGCGGGAAGAGAAGAAGAGATTGACGTGTGGGGTTTAATAAGGCCGATGGCTGAATGAAGTTGACTGTTGTGCTTGAGTCTAGGAAAGTGGGATGTAACATGGAGAACAGAGGCCAGAAAGACGAAAAAGACAGGAAACGAAAGAGGAAATGAGGGAATACAGACTAGTCTACGGACGTACAAAGAGGGCGGACGGATCAGGGAAGGATCAGGGACGGACGGCGAGGCGAGATTGAACCCGCAAAAAGTGGCGCCAAGTGTTTGTTGGCCAGGCACGCCTTTGAGTCTGTTGAGTCTGAATGCGCTCATTGCAAGTTGTTGCAGGTTGTTTCAAAGTCGACGAGAGAAAGCACGCCGGATACGGCTCTGAGCAGAAAAGTCGGCAAGAGCACCATTGCTACTGCTGGAAGATTTATTTTCTCTCTTCTCGCCATAGCCCAGATGGCCCTGGTTCGTCGGCATCAGATTTAGCCTGCGTTCCTTTTTCTCAAACAACATCCAAGGTCGAATGGTATTTGGGACCCTTGGAAAGAACATACGGACTGCTCCGTACACGAGATGAAAAAGCACTTTTGGAGAAGAACAGATCCACCTTCGGCATGTATGTATGCCGCATGTATGCCGCATGTATGTATGGTCTGCATGGTGGTGTGCATGTGATTGCGAGCCCACGACGCATTGGCGGGGCAGTTCCTATCGATAAGAGATGAGATGAGATCAGGCGGACAACTACAAGCTACACGCTGCGTGTTATGAGGTATCAGCCAGTTTCCTGGAGGAAAAAAAAAAAAAAATAACCCTTGCTCACGACTCTGGTCCAAACAGGATTTCCTGTCAATTCACGGCTATTTGATGAGACAGCTTGCCCGCACAGACTAGACCCAGGCCCCCTTTTCTGCCACGGGGGGGAATGGAATGCCTTTTGCTTTTTTGACCGTCCGTCTCGTGAATCCTATGGATCCTATGCTCGTGCCGTCAGATCTCGCCTGCACAACTGTTGCACCCACAAGGGCATAATTGATCCCTGCCGCATAATAGTCTTGCTACTTAACTAGCTAAGACAAGAGTCCACCCCTAGCTAGTTATTTTCTAAGACCTTTATAACTTTATAGTATATTTTAGTATTATATAAGTACCTTACTAATAGTAAAGGTACTTAGGTATTTAAGCTATAGTCTATACCCTCTTATAGGGTTAGATAACTTAATAGAGGTGATCACATTAAACCCTAGCTTCGCGGTCCAACAACAACCAACTTCTCGCCTAGTGGGCCTAGTTGATAAGTAGTGGGTGGGTCACTGGTGGGTGGTGGGTTGTGTGTGTAATCCCGCAGGGCCGTAGCGCGCGCGCTGACTCATCGCTTCATCACCCGTATCAAGGCATCAATCAGTCCGGCAAGTGCGGATTGCGGAGCACGGATTAGCATGGATTCGTCGGGACGGGTTACTGTGTTACAGTTACGTCGCATTGAAGGCGTCCCGACCGGCCGTTTATATGTGTTCGCTCCTCCTCTCCCTTGACTTCTCATATCCCCCAGCCGCGCCTTGCCTTGCCTTGTCCTCCTGCACCTTTCCCGCCTTTCCCGCCTTTCCCGCCTTTCCCACCTTTCCCATTTAGTGTGAAATTGTGAATTGCCTCTCGCCAGATCTTAGCGTAAGCGGCGTAGCAAGTCTTTTGGGTTTCTTTGGTTTTCTGTGTCGCGATTCACGCTCAAGAGCTTACCGAATACTGTCTCGTGTCCTTTTCCCTTGCATTTATTTTCTTCTTTTCTTACCGCTGCCTCAAGGTCCCCTTCATCGAGCCACAGCAGCCTACACCAGGTATTTGCGCCCAATTGTGCAGCAAAGACACTTTTTGTCCTATCTAGACAGAGACGAACTACACGGTCAGATCGAGGTGGTCATTTTTAGCTAGCCGCCTTTGCCCTCCGCGCGGCCCTGCGACGACGCCGAGGCTGGAAACTTTGGGCAGATCGATTCGCGCATACTACTTGGTCTCCGCACAACCACAACCACGAAAGAACCAAGCCCAGGCCGTTTCCTAGGTGTCTCTGTGAACTCTCGCCATGTCTTCTCAGCTGGAGCAAAGACCAGCTGTGCCCATCTCCATCACCATCTGTGGTGACGGCGGTTGCGGAAAGTCGTCCATTACCCTGCGCCTGGTCCGTTCGCAATGGACGTCCGAGTATGACCCCACGATCGAAGACTCCTACAGCGTCACTCGTCGCATCGACGGAACAACATACCATCTTTCTCTGACAGACACGGCCGGCCAGGAAGAGTATCGGGGCATGTGGGCGTCCTCGAACCTCGGCGCCGATGCTTTCCTCATGGTATACGACATCACGTCGCGCGACTCGCTCGAAGCCCTGCAATACTTTGACGATCTCATCGACATGGAGGCCGAAACTCGCCTGGACAACGCGGAACGCGCGCGCAAAGCAGGTGTCAACCCAGGCCATGCCAACACCGGCAGCGGGAGTGGATCAAGAACAGTTCTTCCTGTCAAGATTGTAGCCGGAAACAAGTGCGATCTCCAAGAGAGCAGGCATGTCCCCGCCGCCATGGGCCTCGACTGGGCGCGCAAACGAGGATGCGGCTTCATGGAGACGAGTGCCCGGTTGGAAGTCAACATCGAGGAGACGTTTGCCCTCATTGTCCGCCGTGTAGTGGAGAGACGACGACTTGCCGAGATGGGCGTGCTGGACAACACGGAGATGAACGCGCGGGGCATGACCAAGCCGCTCACGCCTCTCCCGACCGATAGCGAAAGTGAAAAGAGAGCGCCGGGCCTAAGGGGTCCGAATTCGAATGGCGAAACACGCGTTGGTCGTGGCCAAGGCGAGTTCTGGAAGAAGCTGCGGTGCTGGTAAAGGACTTGGCTCGGCCTGCCTCCTCCCCCAACGAACCAAACCAAACCAGACCAAACCAAAAAAAAAACCCCCCAAAAAAGAGGCTGCTATGAGATATGTCAAGTGTGGAGCGCTGCTCGCCTATGTTTGTTTTCTCACTTCCATTCTGGGCATATATGCCACGTTGGCCACATTTCCGTCTTTTCCCATGTACCCCGGACATTTTCGAAACCCTTTGTAGTGTCCATTTTTGATATTTCGGGCCGGCGGGCTTCCACCTATGTGGATATATACCATATTGCTGGGGCGTCGGGGGGGTTTGCAGAAAAGAACCAAGTTCACGGGCGGATATTTCGTGGAGTTTTGATATCATGGTGCGAATATTGGATCAAGTGTTTGGTTTCTGGCTCAGGGACGGTTCGGCTTTGGTTCACAAGAGCGGACATGGCGTGGAATTGAGGGGGTAGCTTTTGAGCTGAGCCTCCAAGACCTTGGTTCTTATGAGCTCAATATGAGTGATGAATGCATGGTGAAGAGTGTATCTTTTCTTGAATAGGATTCCAACATGTCGGTTTAATCTGCCTCGGGGACGGTGTTCGCTGAAGAGGCTTCGAACTTGTAGGACACGCACGTTACTTTGCGGTCGTGGTCATGCAGAACCAAGTACGAGTTGTCATGCCATGAGGTTCAGCAGGCTTTTGTTATTTGGCATGGAATGCCACGAGCTTTGCACCACACCACACTACATACTACACTAACGGGAGCTGTCGTGAACCGAGCACTTGGACATTCTGATTCCGATGCGACTTGGGCACCAGCTTTACTTATATCTAGACACGGGAGTAGCGACAAAGCCAAGGAATTTGAACAAAGAAACAGATGGATGGAATAAATCTATAAACAAGATAGACATGAAACTTTCCACAGACGCCAATATCGCCGCCAGTTCCACGTCTCAGACGTGGCCTTGATAATGACAACGCGGCATTACTGCGCCGTCGCCAGCCACTCCCTCCACTTCTTGAACTCTGGATAATCCAGGCTTGCCTTGCGGCCCTGGTACCGCGTGACTTTCAAGCTGAGCGCCTTCCATCCGGAGCGGCCGCCCGCCCAGCCCGCCTTGCGGACCAAGCTGTACAGCGCCTCGTCCTTGGTCCAGCCCTGCTCGGCGGCCACGTCGGGGAGATAGGTGGCCCCGTAGCGGCGGCCGGCATCGGAAAAGGAGAGCCTGATGCCGTGGGTGCCAATGTCCCAGTCGTACGCGTCGTCGGCGTCCTCAAAGTCCGTCAGGAGCGTGACGGCAACTTGCAGCCGGGGCAGGTCTCTCTTGGTGACGGGGGGGAAGCGCGTGTCGTGCAGGGCGGAGATGGTGGCGTACTCGGGGAGACCCGTGGACAGAGGCTGGGCCTCGAAGGTGCCGATGCAGCCGCGGAGGGAGACGTCGCTGCCGCTGCCGGAGGAGAGGGTGTTCCACGTCACGAAGAGGGGCGCCGATGTTGGGGCGCCGAGCGAGAGGGACGAGATGGATGTCGCGGGGGTGGAGGCGGCGGTGGCGGTGGTGGACGACGGCGACGGCGACGGCGACGATGAGGACGAGGATGAGGATGACGACGAGTCGGTTGCGTCGGCGGCGAGGCGACGCAGTGCTGGGGGCTGGGGAGGAGCTTTGCTGGCCGGCGAGGAGGAGAGGGAGCTCGTGTAGAGGGCGTAGGATGACTCGATCTCGCCGAGGGAGAGTGGTTTGCGGCTCTCGAGGTGGGCGTCGAGGGCCTCGAAGCAGGTGAGGCAGTGGGCGGCGGTGGCCATGATTTGTCGTGAAGCGAAGGATTCTGTATGAAACGGCGGCCAGGACCAGAAACAGACAAAGGCGAGGCGAAGGGCTCACCCAGATTTGTCTGTAATAGACTCAATTCTTGACTTGCTTGTTATGTAATAAGTCTCGAGCACTGACCCCGCATTTTCATGCCGCCGCATGAGCAAACCCAAACCCCCCGCCATGCCCATGATGACCCAGCGGCAGGCTCACGTGCGTACCTCACGTTGCAAATCCTCTACTTCGTCGAGCTCTCGTGCTGCCTCCCCTCTTCAAAGCTCCGGCGACATTGCGAGAAGGCCCGCCCCACGGCTGATAACTTCATCTCATACATACATGTCTATGTATAGACTTGACGCTAGCCAGCCGTTCCGCCCCTTGTTTTGAGTTGTCGCTTGCAACATTTAGTCAGCTGCGCCTTGCCCTGCCCTGCCTCGCCAACGACACCAACTCTTTCGTCTTCCCGTCAAAGCCATCAGCCATCGTCTGATGCCCGCTTCGCTGCGACGGAATCCCGGCCATGGCACGATCCCGTCTTTCTCGTCACATTCATCCATTCCCCCCACGACGACTCCGGGAAAGCCCACTCGTGTCTCGTCTGATCGTCTCAACCTCGTCCCTGAAGCACGCCTACGTTTCATCGCGTTTGGGGCCTTGGTCTGGATTTTCCTCGAGTCCAAGAAAGCTCTGGGGACCGGAATCCATGATCCCAAGCTGACTCCGTCGTCCCTTTTTTCCCGTGCACTGTCCGTCTCACTCCCCTGCTTGTCCAATTGTCCGATGTAGCAGGTCATTCATGGGCAGAATTGGCTTGTTGCAAGATTGCAAATAAATGCATTTGGGCTACCGCTCCTTGGGCATCCCCCCTGGCCTTTTCTCGTCCAGCGTATGTATATATCTCGGTCTATCCCTCGCCAACTCCCGTGTTCTCAATCAAATCGTCGGCTTGATAACAAACCATCTCTAAATCACGTTCCATACATCTTCCGTATTTCTACCAATCTTTCCCCAAAGCTGCATTAAACAATACCACTACTCCACCATGAAGTTCGTCGCCCTCACCCTCTTGGCCGTAGCCACTGCCGTCATGGCCGCTCCCCAGAGTAGGTTCCCCAATCCCGAGTAAATATCGCAACGAGAAAAACAAAGAAAAAAAAAAGGGGGAGGGGCATCATGACTGACAATAGACAGCCGAAAAAGACGACCTCTTTATCCGCCAAGAATTCGTCGTCGACACTCAGCTCCCTACCATGACCGACAAGCAGGGCAACGTCGTCCCCTTCGACGTCAATGGCGTGAACATGGACGACACGGAAGGTGACGTCGAGTAACGTGCCAACAGCGAGTTATAATGGTGGATGTGAGGATAAAAATTTTTTTTTTTCCCCCACTTCATGGGCCTCATGTTCGTTTGCTTCGAGGGAGGTGGTTCAGTTTGTGGCATGGCATGGCGTTACAAGACTTGGCAGGTTCATTAGTCGGACGGACCATGCAACGACAGCATACGATTCTTTGTGCGAGAAAATCAATATACATGGGAACAAAAAAAACATGAAGCAATTGCTTGCACTCAAACTGCCTGTGCGGCTCCTCGCCGTTCAACAGCCACACCACCGCGCTTGACACGTGAAAACCCGGTAATGACCCTCTCGCCCCATGAGATTATTTCCGGACTGGATCCGACTCCACTTCCCAGCCACAAACCCTGGATAATAGTCCCTCCGTGACATGGCCAGTCCGTGTAAGACGACGGGACGATAAATCCTGGACAACTTCTCGTTCTCTTCAAAATGACCTATTTCAAGTCAGCCCTTGTTCACAGAACACCTCCCACGCACGGAGCACTGTACGCGTCATGCTCTAGCGACTCGAAATGCAGGCAGGAAAGCCACCAATGTAGTCATGTCCCTCATTGCGGCGACGTGCACAATTAACGTGCTGGACGATCAAATACACTGTAACGAATCAAATCGTTTGGTATTGGGTCACACTTTGGGATTGATCATAGTAATCTTCACATAAAATCATGAATAACGCCTACATTACACGCCTGTGCCAGAACGCGCTCATAAGACAAATTCAGCGGCCCAGCGCAAGTCCAGTGTGACCTGAGTCCAGACGGCTGTTCGTGAGAGCCAGTTCGAAAATCGGTACGGCAAGCTGTGCCTTTGTAGCCAGTCATACATGTATGTTACACGGTTATGACTTGATGACCAAGTCAACCACCTTGATCGCCCCCAACAGTTTTTCATCCTCCAGGTTCGGCGCAACAATCTGAATGGCCACCGGTAAGTCGACGTACAAATCGTTATCTAGATATGTCAGCAAGCGTATGCATTTTTCATGGCATGCAGATCCGATAAACAGAAAGGAACCCTCGAAAAAAGAAGATGAAGACGAAGAAGAAGAAGAATAAATGAGGGGAGAGGGTGTAGAAACTCACAAAGATCCATATTCTCCCTATCCAATTCATTCACAGGCTCATAGCCCTCCGGATACGCATCCGTACCAAGCACCCTCCCAGCAGGAACAACCCCACTGGGATAATCCAACAGATTCCACTGAGAGCAATATCCCCACCAGGGCTTCACATCATGCGGGAGGCCCAGCACAGACGACACAGGACAAATGAGCACGTCCATGGGCTCGCCGGACGACGAGGACTGCGCCGTCTCGGCCCATTTCTGAATATATTCTGCGCGATAAACGTCCCGAGCCATGTTGAGCTATCGGAAATGCAAGTTAGATGTTGCAAAGAACTGCACCGATGTAGTGACTGCTCGTGTGTTTTCGGACACGAAGGAAGACGAGTTTATACGAACCTTGCCGATTTCACTGAGCGACCGCTCCTTGACAATGGCGTCATCAAGCAGGCGTTTTGCGGACGGGAGAATCGGCTCGTTGCCTGCAAACAGCCTCTGCTTGATGTCTCGTCCGCCGTCTGTGAAGAGCAGCGGGAGGAAGATCTCGTCCCATGCTCGTTTGTGATCATGGGGCTTGAATTCGAATACTGTGTGCGGGAAATTAGTAAGTCAGATGGATGCCTGTGAGAAACTCTCTGCAGACTAATTTCAGGATTGTACATTGAATAAGAATACATGCGAGTTGAAAAAAAAACAGCATACCATCGTGTCCAGCCAGTTTCAATTTCTGCGCCACCTCTTGAATTACCCTCGTGATAGACGGATGCGGCACCACCACCTCGTCCCACAGCATGACGCCTACTCTGAGCGTCCGGTTCTTCATCTGACTAGTCTGTGATGCCCACGGCAACCGAAGAAGCGGCTCTCGCAACCACGGCTTCGCATCACAGCACACTTGCATGAAGAGATCCAGGTCATCCACGTTGTGGCCAAGTGGTCCCGCCGCAGCGGCGATGGACTCTTGGCCCTTCTGGGGGCACTCTAAGCCGCCGGTAGATAGGCGCTTCGCAGATGGTTTAAAGCCGTACAATCCGCAGAACGCCGCGGGAACGCGAATCGAGCCGCTCAAGCCGGAGCCCACTCCCAGGGGTGAGCCATGCATGGCGATAAGAGCACCCTCGCCGCCGCTGGAGCCCCCCGGGCTGAGTTTGTTGTTCCAAGGGTTCATCGTGCGGCCGTAGATGTTGTTGACGGCCTCAAGCATCATCATGCACTGCGGGATGTTCGTCTTGCAGAACAGCACAGCGCCGGCTTTGCGAAGATCCGCCACCAACGGCGCATCACGGTGCTTGACTGGGTTTCGCGCAAACGCGATGTACCCCGCGGTGGTGTACTGGCCCTTGATATTGACGGAATCCTCGATGGAGATGGGGACGCCGTGTAAAGGCCCGATGGGTTTCCCTGTTGTCTTGATAATGTCGTCCAGCTGCCTCGCGTGCTCCATGGCCTCGCAGAAGAATATCTCCGTCAGGCAGTTGGTCAACTGCTGCGCAACAGCGGCTTGATGGCAGAACGCCTCGGTGATCTGGATACATGACAGTTCGCGGTTGCGAATCTTGGCAGCGAGTTCGGCGGCGCCCAGAGCCGTGATTTGCGTCTCATCATGGGACAAGAAACGACGGAGCAGGTCAATAGGGCGTGTGGTGGAGCGGATGGTCTCATGAAGCTTTAGAGGAGGAATTGTCCATCGAGTAGGGATAGCAGACGCTCGCTGCTTTTGGAAGCGCTGATTTGAACTTGTTTAGTTTGTCCTTCGCTCACTCCGTACATGTTGCAGAGCGGAGTAGGACATTGTCTTCTCCTTCCAGATCAAACATACCTCTGCAATCCCCTGCCACGAAACACCATTCATATCCGACCAGATTTCTGCCTTGTCTGCGCAGAGCCCCCAGTTCTGTGATGTTGGAAACGGTGTTGCGAACATGGTCATGAATGATTTTCTTTCTTCTCGCAAGCAGAGTGTTCTTCCTCTTGTTGTCAGAGAATTTCAAGTCGCCAACAGCACGACCGATTTCGTCATAGTGTGGAGGTTGTGTTCCCACTCCAAAATGTATCGTCACATTTCCCTCGGTGCTTCAGCTCCGGCAACCTAGCGCTGCGAGAATGGGCCTATATGTACTCTCAATCAACATGCCAACGACCGGAACGACATCAACAACAAGTAGTAGAGAGAAGCCCCGAATCCGAGGATCCCGTGCTACCCCGTCGCGACGTTTCGGAGAAAACACGTGTCACAAATACGCCATCAAGCTGCTTCTCCGCATCAACGGCAGAGTCAAACCGACCAATGGTCCTGCTGTGTTCGTGATGTCAGTCTTGGCGGAGACTTTTTCCCAATTCCGTGACTAATGAACAACCTTGCTCCGAGGTGCGGAGACTCAAAATGTACAGTATGTACATACGTAAGTATGTAATAATAGCAGAAGGCTAATATTTTCTCGACAACGCTTTTCCATGCACGCCAAGGTCACGAGGGGAGCAGTGGGGTCGTCAGAAGTGGCCGGCCGCCGGCCGCCTTGTCGATTTGTCGATTTGTCTCGATTTGCTTACTATTCCGTAATCACCAAGACACAAAGCGCAACGTCGTCGTACATATATGAGAAAATCACCCATCACTTGCCGGGTCTGACTGACGGCTGAAATTGACCGGTGGCCATACTATCTGGTCGTCAACCGGGCATTTTGACTCGGGGCAAGGTGTGTCTGTTGTGTGTTGTGTGGCGAAGGCTGTCGATGACTCGGCATGGGGTGTCGTTGCACCCGTCGTTGCACGGCAAAATGGCTCTTCTGCCTCCTGCTCAGTGCGACGCTGCGAGACGACGTGGACGCCGAGCGGAGAGGGAGATTAGTTAGTCTGGCATTGTGAATCAAAGGGGCCTTTTCTCTTTCCGCCACTCTTTCCTTCCCTTCCTCCCCCTTTCCAAGCTCCTTCCCCGACATGTTGCTGCTGTTCGGCCTCGCCTTGGCACATACTACTTACTCATGTACCTAGTCTGCTAGTTGCTAGCTGCTAACTGCTAGTGCACCCCGTCCCGGTGGCATAAACGCCTAATTTCGACAGTAATCATGCCGTCTCGTTCTCGTCTCATTCTCGTCTCGTCTCGTCTCGTGGATTGCGAGCAACAGCAACAGCAACAGCAACGGGGCTTGACGATTGAGTTTCAGCTCCTAAAACTAGTAGATATATAGTCTACGGAGTATTTATGGTTTTTTTTTCGCGCTCATTGGTTGTGGCCGATGCATTAGTTCCGTGAAAACATCAGCATTACTGGCGATACCCAGCCAGTAACTTGGCCCAGGCCTGATCGCGTGCCCCGCCACGTTCTGATGGGGCCTTCAAGCCAGAAAGTCAACACCCCCCCCCCCCCAACTCCCAAATTTTTTATGTCAACGGCGCCTATGTACTGATCTTGCCGTTTGTGCCTCTTCGCAAAATGTTCTAGTGATCAGATATTTAATACCGAACTTGTTCCCCCCTCCCATTCTCTTTGTGCTCCCCGTGTCCAGAAGAAATACGGGCCATCAGTCAACGAAACTTGCGTCCACGAAGAACACGATCGGCGGAATGAGACTAGCACGAGACATTGAGTGCTCTTGCTCTTCGTGACCCTTTGCCGGCTGCATCTGCCAGGTCTGAGCGCAAACTGGACCGAGCTTGCACATGCATTCGAATGAACCGGAGCGAAGCACTTGTTGGAAGAGGACGACAGGCGAGGACAAGTCCAGCCCAGCCAATCTATTGCTCAACAGCATCCGC
Source organism: Epichloe coenophiala (assembly GCA_018801565.1). NCBI lineage: Eukaryota > Fungi > Ascomycota > Sordariomycetes > Hypocreales > Clavicipitaceae > Epichloe > Epichloe coenophiala. Next base: position 360,964 of record JAFEMN010000005.1, on the reverse strand, counting down.
CTCTTTCAAGAATCGAGGTCACGTTCGTCGCTTTCTTGGAAAGACTTGAGCAGCGGCAACTGTGTACCCAATCGGCGTCATTCTCTATAATTATCTCGCTTCTTTTTCTCCTTGTTTGTTTCCCTTTTGTTTTTTCCCCCTTATAATTCGCATACTTTCCCACCGTCTCTTCATTTACAACCGACCCAGCCATCCATCTACAGCACCATCGTCATCCGGAAACCTGCTCCCATTATGCTGGCCAACATGGTTTACCCAACAGAACACCATCTGCCTGTTAGGACAAAGCGGAAGGCTCTCAAGGCAACTTCCAAGCCGAAATCGCGACCAGCACAATCTCAGCCAATTGATCCGCAAGAATTATCGAGAAGACTCATTGTCGTGCTGGTGGAGCAAGAGGCACATTCGGAAAGAAAACGACGTGCGAGAAATGAAGCCATCAAACAGAAGCAACGATCTTCTTCAAAGACTCAGCCGAAACAAAGCATTGATCAAACTGTCTCCATTGGCGTGGACCGCACCAAGCCCGGCTCGGGGATTGGTCAGAAGCCGGAACGTTCGCCCTCACATGAAGAGACGTCACATTGTCCCGATCCCAGGAACTCCAGCAAAGCAAACACCCAGTACGGTGATGATGGGCATGGAGAAAAGACGGCATATCGTCATATACCCAAAGTAGCCGCTTCGCAATTTTCCGAAACAACGACTGTTGAAACTGCATGTGAGAAGGGCCCAGTGCATACATTACCCCGGCACAAAATGAAATTCTACCTTGACGGGTCAACTGCAAGTCGAGCGGCCAGAGTGAACGACTCCAATGCCCCTCCTTGTGAGAAGAACAAGCCTCTGAGGAGGGCTCAGAGTATGCGCGAGTGTCACTACGAACGGAACCCTATTAGCAAGCCTAGCCTACCCATTACCTATGAGCTAGACACGACTACATATCCTCTAGCCTCAAGCCAAAAACCCCAAAATACCGCGAGATCAAGCAAACCAGTGGATGACGAGTCTAGAGGTGCTAGGAGAATAAGCACTGGAAGAATTCCAGGACGATCAGAGCCCCATTCCGTCGAGCCATTTGACCTCGCCGCCGCGTTACTTTCACCGGAGAAACCGGAAATGGTTGGCAATACAAACCATCATCGAGTTGACTGGACGCAGAGTGACGAGCCGATGACGGCCAACGCAGTCGCCCAACCCGTTCCCACGCAGCCCGAGTTACGAAAGGCAGAATCCAGGTGGAAACTGAGAGGCCGACTAGGAAGCTTTGGGAGACACAGCAAGGACGATAGGCTGCCGACGCCGCCAGAAGAAATAGCGGCACGCGATGCTTCACCCAAGTCTCCAATTAGTGGCTTCTTTTCACGATTCAAACGTTAGTTACAATATCCGCATGGTAGCGGGAAATCGGCATAGGAGAAGGCGCCATACCCGTTGTAGAATTAGTGGCATAAAACCTTGATATCCGTATGGCCCATCTCGTGGTCATCAATAGTGCTCAGTTAGTACAGCATAGTGAACAGTAAAATTACTTCAGCGTCTTTCCTGCGCCATCAATTGCTCAATCAATTTGCTGTCTTCCTGTTCCATCTGTTCCCGCAAGATTGTGGCGGCACTGCCTTTTTCATCTTGTGTATTGATTAGATGCAGTATGAGCTCCGAGTACTCTCGAATAGCATCGCCAGCCTTGCCCTCGTCCCTACGAGCCTTGCGAAGCGCCTCTTTCCCATTCTTGATACCAATATCGCGATTCCAGTTATCTTTCTTGGCGACGCCCTGCATCAAAGAGGCGGGTATTCTCTTGTCCGGAGCCTCCTCAGGGGGTTGCGTTGCGGCGTATATGGCTAGTAGTTGCTCCGCTAGGTTGGGGTATTTGCGGAATAAATGCTGTAGCTTATCCGACGTATCAAGCGCACGAAAGGGATTCGACGGATCGTATGAGTGTGAAGACATGGTGCCATTGCTTGATGGTCCAGGCATTTCGGGTTTAAAGGGTGGTTTCGGTTCGTCTGGCGGGTGGTTTTCTTTATGTAGCTTGTTGCAAGCCACTGAGCAGCTTTGGTTTGTTAACATCTCACAGCTTAATAAAGGGAGAGTGGGAGCCTGGTTGGATTCAACAGAGACTGTCGAGGTCTCCTCCTTAAAAGCAGGTCCGTCAAGGGTACATACTAAGGTAGGTAGCATCTTGGACATTTGTATTTCGATTGAAACGCCTCGCACACGCCGCAGAGTGCAGCAACTTTTGACAGAGGTGCCGATGCTGATGACAACGGCGTCTGGTGTTCTTCGGAGCTAGCCTCAGCTTGTGGCGGGACCTGCATGTCGTCGGCCTTCGAAGCCGCAGATGCAGGTGCAAGTGCAGGTGCCTCTGGCAGAACACTCTGCTCTGGCGGCATCCTGGGGGTGGGTGTATAATCAGCTGGAAGGGGGCCAACTATCCCAGAGGCCGACGAAATCACCACGGCCTTTGGATGTTGGATAGCAAAGATACTCACCCTCAAAGAGGAAACAGAGCTTGCCGCGGTATCGGAGCGGTTTTGGCTTGAGACAAGGAATGGCAGCAAACAAAGAAGGAAAAACATGTAGAGAGCAGGGAGCGGCGGATTCGACCAATCGCCTTCTCGCTGTGGGAGGGAGGGGGGCGAAAATCTTCAGGGGTCGCTCACTTCTTCCCGAGGGGTGGAAATGGGGCCCCAGTGAAGGGTTGCTGACTCTACGTCACAGCGCACCAACACCAATTACTAATGCCCTGGTCCGTGATACGTCCGTACTCTAAAAGCCATTTACGGCGGACGGCTTTCAACGAATCCCGGTGACCAACTTTTCTTGTTCTTGAACACCACGAACGCGAATCTTCCTACGAATGCAACATCAGATCCTATAAATCTACCGAAACCATTCTTAGTGCCCTGTTCTTCATATTGCCCTCTCCCAGAAGCTGCTCGCGCGCAGAGCAGACCAGGGGCGGAAATGGCCACATTCTCTTCCACGGCGCCGAGGATCTTGTCTCGCGCGCTCCTCCCAGCAAGACCAGCCCGATGCTCATCACAATGGGCCCGCAAGCTTAGCACACACATCAGCCGTAATGGCTCTTCTTCTTCAAGTTCCAGTCCTCGCATGAGCGCCGTCCGACGACCATCTCTCTCCCGCCGCGCCGTGCTGCCGAATCTGGCCATCGGGGGCACCCGTAACATTTTCATACAAACCGAGAAAACACCCAATGCCGATGCTCTCAAATTCCTGCCAAACCACCGAGTCGTGCCCGAAGACCTCAACACGCCGTTCATCGAATATCTTAACCCGCGGTCGACCATCTCGGCGCCATACCCGTCTCCTCTCGCCGCGAAGCTCATGAACATTGATGGCATCACGTCGGTGTTTTACGGCGCAGACTTCATCACCGTCACCAAGGCAGGGGATGCGGACTGGGCCCACATTCGACCAGAGATCTTCTCCCTGATTACCGAGGCAATCACATCCGGCGAGAAGCTTGTCAACGTGGCGGAGCGGAAGGAGGGCGATGAGGAGATGGAAGAGGACAGCCTGGCGTACAACGAAAATGACAGCGAGGTTGTCGGCATGATCAAGGAGCTCCTGGAGACTAGAATCAGGCCTGCGATCCAGGAGGATGGTGGCGATATCGACTTCCGGGGCTTCGAAGACGGCTACGTGAAGCTGAAGCTTCGTGGTGCCTGCAGAACGTGCGACTCCAGCACCGTCACCCTCAAGAATGGTATCGAGGGGATGCTCATGCATTATGTAAGTGCTCCTCCTACTCCACTGCTTCCCTTGCACCCATTCTCGAGAACTGCAATAATCGCACAAACGAGCTAAACATGTCGCGTGCCACAGATTGAGGAAGTCAAAGGTGTCCACCAAATCCTCGACCAAGAGGAAGAGGTCGCCTTGGAAGAATTTGCAAAGTTTGAGGAGAAATTGAAGCAACAAAAGGCGGCTGAGTAGACTATTGCAACTGTGATGAAATTTGAGGGAAATGAGGATGGCCATGCTTTTTTTTTTTTTGGCATGTCCAAAGTGACTTCACGTGTTCAGTAGATTTCTGGCCAACGTGGACGGTGTATAGACTGCAAGATACCCTGCGAGGATGTTTTTAAAAAGGGGCCCGATCATTGTCTAGTAGCTATGCTTCACTGCTCAATCAGATGACCCGAGATTCGAGCATCTCGGCGTTGAATATCCTGCTAGAATACGGAGAGGGGGGGTTGCCATAGGCGGCCGAGAGTTTGTTTGACTGTCAGGCTGTCCCGTACAAGTCTGTAAAAGTCACACGTGTACGGAATACTCCATACGTGAACTTGACAGATGCAACGGACTACAGACCGGACTTGAGTGCAGCAGCAATATCATGCTTAACCTTGGATACAAAGGAGTTCACCGTCTACCGAATCATTGGCCAGAGGGTCAAACTGCAAATACGTCCGGAGCAAAAAAAGGGGACTTCCAGCATCTCAACAACGTCAGGCTAAAAGCTAGCTACGCCTCAAGCTCGAGCGGCGAAAGAGACGTTCTCCGCTATTGCAAGCCCGATTGCAACTTCTGTACTCAATCCAGTTGATGCCAGTATGCAACAATTAAACCTGGGAGCGATGCACGATCCTACTTTCGAGGGCGCTTTATCGGTCTACCTGTCAGCCTCAATCCCAGAGCACGGGCTCCAGCACATTGTCTCACACGCGAACTTTGTACAACTGGAGAGGTACATCGCGACTGACAAGCCGTACAGCCACGCTTTAGACAGAGCGCAGCCGGATTACTTCATGGCGTCATTTGAGCGAAATGAGAGCTTCGTGGGCCGAGAAACGACCCTGATGGAGTTTGTGGACAGAATTTGGCCGGGAAGGCACAAGGATAAACCCAGATTGCACTCGAGGCCGCGTTACGGATCCGAGACGAACATCCTGTGTGAAGGCCGGGTCAAACTTCGAAATGACATCACGATTGAATCCCCGTTCCCCAATCATGATTCCATTCGGCTCAATCAGCCGCAGTCTCCCCACCAAAAAGTGGAGGTAGGCTTCGGTGACGAAGATGGAGATAATGACAAGCCGCATCACGTCATTTTTATAGACCGTTACATGGCAAACCTTGAACTAAAGTTGTCGCCACAAATAGCTGAACGCGAATTTAGCGACATAGCTGTCCCTTAAACGCAAGTAGGAGTCAATTGAGCTGTCACTAAATAAGCACATATCACTCGTCTTTGTAGCCGGTGCAATTCGTCACAGATGGTTCGATGAAATCCCACCTATCTGACGCATCCGCCCATGTCCCTCCCTGAATTGGCCGACAACCAACTCATCAACTCTCCCCGATTGCCAAAATCAAAATTCAAAGCGAAAACATGTAGTGTGGCTTCCCTAAATTGCTCGCCAAGGCAGCGTGAAAGGGTTTTCATCCCCAATATCTTGCAAGTATTTTGTGACGCGCCGAGCGATATGTTTCGCATTAAGCTCGAAATGCTCCGCAACGGCGTCAGCGTGAACCGTAGTCCCGAACCGACTCAAGCCTATGCTGGCAGTAGCCCTGTTTTCGCTCAGTATAATGCTCCGCAGAGTGTTCAGCAAATGAAGGTGATGTATCGCACTTACCAACGTGCCCAGCCATGCAATGACATGGCCTCGACTGAGACAATAGGTCTATCATCTCGAGGAAGGACTGACGCAATGTATTCTTGAGTTTGTTCTTCAAAACGTCTCATGCATGGCATGGAAACAATCCGTGTGGAAATGCCCGCTTCACGCAAAATTTTGGCTGCATCGACCGTTTGGTAGACCTCACTACCCGTCGAGACCAAGGTCAACATGGCGTCCTCACTGTCTTCAATGATATAGCCTCCCTGCTGCATTCTCACTCGATTTGTTCCATTCTGTAGAGGCACGGCACCACGATTCAATCCAAGGACGGTTGGACCCTCGTGCTCTATTGCCATCATCCAGGCCCCCACAGCTTCTTCGGCATCGCAAGGACGAATGTGCAGGAGATTGGGCATTGATCTCCAGAGGTTGATGAGCTCTACGGGCTAGAAAATGTTAGCAGATTGTTCCCTTGCGCGGGCAGAAACTAACCTGATGCGTTGGTCCACAAGCACCTTCTGCAATACTGTCGTGCGTTCCAATATGTATCACCTGAAGCTTCATGAGAGCGCTCATTCTAATAGCTGGTGCAGCGTATAGTTGAAACATGGAAAAGGTAGCCGTGATTGGGATAATTGCTTGGCCAAATTTGCCATCCTTTTGGTCCCTTCGAGCCGAGTAAGCAGCCATACCATTGGCAATTCCTGCCATTCCGTGCTCGCGAGTGCCGAAATGCACATATCTTCCTCCATAAGATTGGTGGAAAGCATCCTTCTGCGGTCCGAATATTTCTTTGGGGGTTTTCAACACAAAATTAGGGTCTGAAAGGTCGGCAGATCCACCAAAAAATGGAAGGACTTCCCAAAGCTCGTCGAATACAGCCCCAGAGCTCTGTCTGACCGGAGTCTTTCCTTGGGATGGCTTGACTGAAAGTAACTTCTCCCTCCATTCGCTGTTGAGTTGACCTCGCTCGAAGGCTGCAAGTTTGTTGCCTAACTCAGGATACCTGTAGGTATATTGGGCAACTGTTTCGCGCCATGCGCGCCACACGCGCCTGCCCTTGTTGGGAATTTCGGACCAATACTGTCGTACATCATCGGGAACTACGTGAGTCGCAAGGGGGTCATATCCCCACGAGGTTTTGCAAGCTTTCACATCATCAACTCCAAAAGCTGCATGATGTGCCTTGTTCGTTCCAGCGATAGTGGTGCCGTGCCCGATAGTTGTGTTAATATTGATAAACACCGGTTGGCCAGAATGCATGTCTGCATGTCTGAGAGCTGATACAATGGCACTGACGTTGTCGTCTCCGTCGGACACTTCTAATACATACCATCCGCATGCGCTTGAAAAATACCAAGTTAATACCTCCATAGTATAGGGAGAGCAGGCTATTACACATACCGAATTTTGTCATTGACATTTTCACTGAATGTGAGCGTTATCGGTCCATCGGATTGAACGCCGTTATTGTCATAGATCAATATCAAGTTGTCCAATTTCAAGTGCCCTGCAAGAGAAATTGCTTCAAGGGCGGGACCCTCCTGAAGACAAGCATCGCCAGTTGTAGCGTAGATCTTGCCGCGCACTACGTCGAATCCGTCTTTGTTGAAATATTGCCTGAGGTGCTTGTTCACCATTGCCATGCCAACCGCGTTGGCAATCCCCTGTCCGAGCGGCCCGGTAGAGATGTCCAAGCCGTCAAATTCTATTTCAGGATGAGTCTTGCAAATGTTAGTGAAGGCATTGGCTGTAGGATGGCAATATGCCTTTAGCTCGTCCATCGTCCAAGCTTCGTAGCCGGACAGATGAAGCATGATGTATTGAAGCAGTGCAACATGTCCATTTGACATAACGAATCGATCTCTATCGAACCAATCCTGTGCCAAATGCGTTAGTGTACGCGTAAATAATACCTTGTGAGAAAATCAATCCTACCGGGTTTGCCGGGTCGAAGCGAAGCGTGTGTCTCCAGAGAGCTGTTGCTATTGCCGCCATGCCTAGAGCACTACCTGGCTTGATCTTAGACATCGTCAAGGTGATGATTGAAGCTTGAGTTATGACAGGGACAAACCTCCGTGGCCTATGCCCCATTGCTGACAGCAGTCGAGAACAAGCCCGCGTATGCATTCTACCGTGCGGCGGTCCAATGCGATGGTTGCTTGATCCGCCTTCGCCTCTTTTGTGAGGTCCTGAGTTGTGTGCCAGCAAGTTAGGAAATTGAGTTTAACGAACAAAGGCTTCATGTCTTTAAGATTAGGCACGACACTTGCGGAAAATCGCTTACCACTGAAATATTTAATGGGGAATCCGCTCGTCCAGGAGCCATTATTATAAAGCAGTTCGCTTGCAAGTACAGATATTGTTTATGTAATAGCTAGATTGCTTTATCATTTATTAAATTAGTCTACGAAACAATACTGATTTAAGAGTTTTCGATTGTTTTATAGAATCAAAATGTCATATTGCTAACCGTAAGATAGTTATCAAATGGACTTTTTTTTTTTGGTTCTATGCCCATGTCGTCACTCAATTGCTTATCGCTGACAGGTCGCTGACAGGTCGCTGACAGGTCGCTGACAGGTCGCTGACAGGTTGCTGACTGGTCGCTAATAGGTCGCTGACTGGTTGCTGATAGGTCGCTGACAGGTCGCTAATAGGTTACTAACAGGTCGCTGACAGGTCGCTGACAGGTCGCTGACAGGTTGCTGACTGGTCGCTAACAGGTTGCTGACAGCTCATCGACAAGTCGCTGAGAGAACTCGGGCAGTTGATACTGCAACAAATAGACAGCAATGTGATTTAATGGCTGGCAATTTCACATCACTAGATGTTCTTGTAGCCGTAAGTTTTTGGTGGATGAGGCTTACCACGCTTCAAAGAGCCCCATGATCACGAACTGTTTCTGTTTGATCTTTTTGTAGCTCGAGATGTCTGACTTTGGAAACCACAGCTCAAACCGAATCCCCCTTATTGGGTTCGGGACTTTCCAAGGAGACGATAGCAGCTACTCTATTGGGACGGCCAAAAACGCCACGCTTGTAGCTCTTCGGAAGGGCTACAGACACATTGACACGGCGTATGCGTACGGGAACGGGAAAATTGAACGTGAAATCGGCGAAGCCATCGCAGAATGCGGCATTCCACGAAGCCAGGTTTTCGTCGTAACGAAGCTGTGAGTTAATCTGTTATAACCACAAGTTTGGTGACATATCGTCTATCGTGATTCTACTGACGAATGACCAAGACATAACACCTTTCACGACCCTCAAGATGTTGAAAAAGGACTCGATATGAGCTTGAAGAATCTTCAGCTAGACTATGGTAATGACACCATGCTTCCATGTGTGCTCCCATGTCTCAATTTAGGGACCGGCCATTGCTAATTTTCTTGGCAGTCGATCTCTATCTTATGCATAGTAAGTTCGAAGAGTATTTAGCTCAGGATGCAGCAATCTGATTACATTCTCATACAGACCCATACGCATATGCAAAAGGTCCAGATTTTTCCACGCTGCGTCGAAAAGATGGTTCAGGAAAGGTACGACGTGACTTCTTCGAACCTTGGCGCATCAGCTCATAATTTAAGCCTGTGATGGACTTGGAGCTATCACGTAGGTATCCGGAGACTTGGCGGGCCATGGCTGCACTCGTCAACACAGGGAAAACACGACTGATAGGTGAGTCAAATGACAGGAATTACTTACCTGATAGGGGCTTACAATTCGATAAGGGGTATCAAATTTCAACATATTGAAAACAAAACGACTGATTCGTGAAACTGGCATAATTCCTGCGGCAAATCAAGTAGAAATGAACCCGTAAATACTCCCTTGAGATTATGTACTGGAATTCTAATCCGTGCTAATATGAAACCACAGATATTTTCCGCAGTACGAATTATTAAAATACTGTCAATTTCAGGGCATTCAAGTAATCGCCCACTGTCCTTTGGGTGGGGCCTTGGCACCGGCAGTTGCGAAGCGTCGTAGCGGTGGCCCGCTCACTGATATCACTGTCGGTTACCCCTATCTTATCCCTCCCCTGCAGTTCATGATACTTACCGAGAAATCCAGATAAAAAGTATTGCCAAGAACCATTGCAAAACTACTGCACAGGTCATTTTGGCGTGGTTGATCGGACGAGGTGTTGCGGTAGTGCCGAAAAGTGCCGAAAAGTGCCGAATCGAAAGCAACTATGACATCAATTTCAGCCTGACGGCGGAAGAGAATCGGCGGATTGGGACGCTCATGGGTACGCATGGGGAATTGGGTATACGCAATCTTTCTAACGAAGACCACATAGGGTTCAACGTGTTTGATGAAGACGTTGATCAACCCGCTCCCTTGCTCCAGTAGCGTCAACCCGAGAATGGGAGACAATCCCGTTCTCACAACAGTCTCCGACAATTCATCGGTGAATGAGTTTGGAAATTCAACCACTGGATCTTGGTTGAAGAATTTTTGAGGTACGAAAGTAAAGTCAAAAGGTCGCCATTCCTTGTCAAACAGACGCCAAGAAGAGGGCAAGATTAAACCGCCGAGAAGCTCGTTGTTCGAAATTAGCCATGGGCTTTCATGTTACCCATTTTCACTACTCTCTCACTCGGATGAATGTGGAAAGGACGATAGAGGAGCGTAATGGCAAATCTGGGGTGGACCTTGTGATATATGAAAACATCCCTAATAAATCGTTCAAGGTCGCACTGTGAACTATCATCTCCAGAGAACCCTCATTGAATGCAGGTTCTTACGCTTTCCGGTCTATTTAAAGCTAAGAAACAGTTATTTGAAGTCTCTAATGTTAGTAGACTACAAGATCCTTATGGCTGCCCGAATTTATTGGCATCATAAGTGTTGGATTTCATAGCCAATCAGGACCACTTTGGCTAGATTACGCGGTGGAGTGTACATTAGGGCTAGTACTGCCTATAACCTATACCTATATAACTTATACTTTATATATAATATAAGTAATTACACTATATAATTCTAATAGGTTATAAGCCTAAATACTCTAAAGCCTAAAGTATTCTTAAAATAAATAAAAGCCCTTAATATAAGTATAAGAACTAATTATTTATTAAAAACTTTACTAAAACCTTTTATTATTACTAATACTTTATAAAACTACTAAATAAAATATTACTTATAATATCTAGTATTATAGAAAATACTTTAAAGGCTAATACCTTTGTAAGAACCCAGAAGGTGTGCTGAATTCCCTAATAGACCAAAAGATCCGCTAATGCTAGCCGTTGCTAGCATTACACCTTACAATCGGTTATAAGGCCTATTACCTAGGGCCTTAGTCTCTTTCAGGCCCTGTACACAGCGCCTCACAACTATCCCTTCCCTTCTAAAGGCTTGCCCCGAGCCACTTTAGGTCTTTGCGTAACATTCTAAGGGATTAGGCCCGGACCTCTGTGGCCTCTGAGATAGTCTAACTACAGTAATATGACATAAGTTTGCGACTACCCTTTAGGGCAAAATTTAGTAAATTCTAAATTTATTATTCTTAAAATATTAATAATAAGGACTTATAAGGAATAAAAAAATAATAAAAAAATAAATAAATTTATATTAAGTATAAATATACTTATTAAGATTAGAAATTAACTTAAATACTATTTATTTACTATTTATATTAATTTTATGAACTATTATATTAAAAAGCTTAAAAAGTTTATAATTTATAATTTTAAAAGTATAGTAAATAGTTATTCTTTACTATATTATATTAAAATTAAGAAGTTTTATATATTTTAAAAGAGCGTTGCTATTCGGAGCTGTGTTTTCTTGCTACGTAGGGCTATACCTACACAAGGATTTGTGTGAGAATAAAAGGATAGCTAGGCAAGAGGTATAAGGGCACTTATATATTAACTAAAGCTTACTAGGTCTAAGTGTATTATATATATAAGTTACTAGCTTATAGCTAGTGGCTTACTAGTATTATATAAACCTAGCCCTAGGGTATAGTATACTTACCTAGTAGTATACTAGTATATAGGTATTATAAGTAAGGCCTTATAATTACCCCCTTATTTCTAGCTAGGCTTTTAAATAGCTTTTACTAGCTAGTATATAACTATTTACTAAGTAATAGCTATATTAAAATAATAATAAATAATATCTAATACTTAAGTTTAAATTTACTTATAACTTCTTATTATATTATATACTTTTTCCTCCCTTTATTATAGTAAACTTTCTTTAAGATATTATTATATTATTAATTACTATTACTTTACCTTTATTACTTATTATATTATTACTATAGAATTTAATAAGAAAAGTATTATTATTATCCCTAATATTTATTTAAAAGACTATACTTATATATATTATTTATATACTAGTTATATAAAGTTTAAGAAAAATCCCTTTACTAAGCCTAAAGTCCCTTAGATTAACTATTAATTCCTTAGCTTTATAAGTATTACTATAAAAAGGAAATATTTAAAGTATTATATTTAGTATATAAAATATAGTAATACTTATAATATAATAAGTATATTACTCTCTTTAGATTTTTAATAGCTAATTACCTATATTTCTTAAGTAATACTTACTATAAAAAAGAATTTTCTTAATTTTCTAGCTATTTTTAACTAAGTATAAAAGTTAATAAATACCTTAAGTAATTAGGTTTTAAATAACCCTAAAGACTATATATTTTTAAAGCTAACTTATTATTATTTTAATAAGTATTACTTAAACCTTATTTTAAGGTTTAATTATACTAATATAGTATATTATATTTCCTTTAGTTTAACTAAGATTACTAAGGTTTATTAAGTATATTATTTCTTTATATATTCCCTAGGTTTTTACTTACTTCTTAAGTAAGCTATATTAGCCTTATATAACTAGTATATTATTTTATACTAGTAACTCTTAGTTATTATATTTCCTTCCCTTATCCTAGGGATAGTAAGTTAGTACTTTTTCTTTACTACTTATTTACTAACTTTTTATAGCTAAACTTTCTTATATATTATAATACTTAGAAAGTAAAAATAACCTTATATTTATAGTATTATAACCTAGGATTTATACCTTAGGAAGTAGTAAAGTATTACTTTTTCTAGGTAATATAGTAATCTAGAAAGATAAAAATAATAATACTAAGTATTTTATTTATAATAGTATTATTTTAATATATAAAGAAGTAATTATAAAAGGGTTTTCCTTAAAACTTCTTTTCTTATAAGGATTTTTTCTTTTATTATTTAGTAAATAGTTTAATACTTTTTTAATTAGAGTATAATAATAGCTAATAAAGCTAGGCCTTTATTATAATTACCTTATCCCTTATTACCTATAACTTACTTATATCTTATTATACTTCCTCCTTATTTTACTTTAATAAAAGGCTTAAATTATATATTAAGTACTTTTTATATCTTTTACTACTACTTATTAATTATATTTACTTAGCTAATCCTTTTATTTTATTAGGTATTTATTACCTTTATAAGTTTTCTTATAATTCTTAACTTCTTTAACTTTAAATTTATTATTTTTATTTTTAAGGTTTAGTATTAGTATTTCTTTATTTATATTATTTTCCTAGTAATTCTATAGCTTTAATAAGCTAATATAAAATATATTATATAGTTAATTATACTTATTTAGTAGTATTAGTTAGTATACTTATTTACTTACTATATTAAGTACTTAAAATAGCCTAATAAATCTAGGAATTAGCTTTTATTTTATATCCTTAAGTTTAATATTCTTTACTAATAATAGTATAAAGTTTTCTCTTTTTAGGGTTAGTAACTAGTATTATTAGTTATAGTACTTTACTTATATTTTAGTAGCTTTTACCTAGTTATATACTAGTTTCTCTTTAACCTTATATAGCTTTTAAATATATATATAAGCTTCTAGAACTTTCTTTTCTTTACTTTTACCCTTAAAAGCTAAGTAAAACTTAAGTAAATAGCTTATAAAAGTATAGTTTAGTAAGTAACTTATTATTTTATTAATAGTATTATTATATATAAATTAAGCTATTAGAAGTAACTTTAGCTATAGGTATTAGTTTTTTTTAATAAAATACTATAGGTAATATTTTAGTACTTAGTTTATCCTTTTTATTTACTTATAGTTACTTTAGTATTAGTAGTAATTTAAGGGTTTTATATAAGTAATACCTCCTAGCTATTATATATTAGTATACCCTATAACTAGATATATAGTCTAAAATAGCTTTACTTATTACTAGCTACTAATAGTAATATTTTAATAGCTTAAGAGTATATTTAGTTTTAAAGTAACTTACTAATAGATTATTATAGTATAATTATAAAAGCTTTTATTATAAGATAAGCTCTTATAGAATAACTACCTAGGCTTTATATATTAGAAGATCTCTTATATTATATAACTATAAACTAGCTTTTTCTCTCTCTTTTACTTAGGAGTTAACCTTACCTTTATGTTTTTATAAATCTAAATCTTAGTTTTATACCTTTTATAGTAGTTATACTAATAGTTTATTTACTATAAATTAGTAAGGATTTAGTAATATAATAGCCCCCTAAATTACTTATACTATACTAATATCTTAAATATATACTACTTTCTCCTTAAAATTACCTTTATTTAGCTAACTTATTACTAAATTTATAGTAGCTAACTAGCCTTTTACCTAGGCTATTATTAACTTAGTAAGCTCTAAGACTAGTATTATACTATAACTTCTTTACTATATTTATACTTTTTCTTTTACTATATAAGTAAGTTTCTTTACTATATAAGTAATTACTATTTTCCTTTAAAGTTCTAGTAAAAATACCTTATTTAATATAGGTTTACCCTTATAATTAAACCTTCTTAATAGTATATTTATAAGGTTACTCTTTCTTAGTTTATACTTAATTATAAAATAAAATAAGTAAAGAAATATATACTATTATACTTACCTTTAATTTAGCTTTTATTACCTTATAAAAATCTATAGGTTATAGTAGTTTAATAAGACTTTTATAGGTATTTCTATACCTTTAATATAGTATTACTAGTATTTAAATAACTTTACTATAGTAAGTAACTCTTAGTTAGCTATAATATAGTTATATTTAGTATTTATAAACTTCCTTAACTAAAAAGCTACTAAATACTAATAGCTCTTATTATTTTACTAAGATAGAATTCTTACTATTATAAAGATTAAGGTATTTATCTTAATATATATTACTTAACTTAGGTTATAATATTAAAGTAAAAGCGCTTACTAAAAGGTATTTTTTAGCTAGTTAAATACTAGCTATTTCTTTTCTTTAAATATAAACCTCCTAGTTTAAATACTATTTTAATTACCCTTTATTAATATATAAAAAGGTACTATAATCCTAGAGTATTTATAGATAAACTATTAGTAAAAGTTATAGAATTTAAAAAAATAACTATATATTCTTAAAACTTATTAGCTTTTTTTATTCTTTAATTATATTAACCTAGTAAGTATTTATTAATATCCTATTAATAAAGAGAATAAACCTTAGGAATTTTACTAATTTTTTATAAAAAAAGTACTTAAAGGGTTTTATATATAACTTTACTAACCTTATATATTCTAGGACTTACTTAATATATTTAGTATATTTCTTATTTATCCTAGAGAAAATTAAGATATTATCTAAATATACTATATAAATAATATTAACTAGCCTATATAGTATTTTATAGATATAACTCTAGAAAGTAGCTAGGGTATTAGTTAACTTAAAAGGTATTATAAGGTACTTATAGTGCTTATAATATATATAAAAAGCTATCTTTTACTTATTACTCTCTTTAATATAAATTTAGTAGTATATATTCTTAATATTAATCTTTAAAAAGAAGTAAGCCTTTTAGTATTAATTAAGAATCTTTAAAATTAAGGGGAGAGTATAGTAATTTTTCTATATTACCTTATTAAGTCCTTAATAGTTTATATATAGCTAAAGTATTTTATTCTTCTTTAGTATAAATAAAATAAGTATACTTACTAGGCTTTTTAAGGGTTTTATTTAGCTTTTTCTTAGGTTATTATTAATATATTCCTAAAGCTTTTTAAGTTTACTTTAGGAAAAAGAGTAAATTAGTTTATATAAGGGTATAGCTTCTAATATAAGATTAATTATATAGTTAGTTAACTTCTTTAATAAGAGGCTTCTTATCTTATTTAATATAAATATATTTTTAAACTTATATAGCTTTTTAAGGAAATTTTTAATAGTTTTATATACTTTTATTTTCTCTTTATCTTTAAGAGAAATAAACTTATTTTCTATAATACTTATAATAGTATATATAATTATTTTATTATATATTACCTTTATAAACTTATAAGAAGTTAGTAATAAAAAAGCTATCTTTTTTTTCTTAAACTATTATTTTTATAAGTATAAGTAAAGATATATATATTTTTTTATAAGTATATATATTCTAATTAATATAAGGCTTCTCTTTACTCTTAGGTCCTTATTAATAGCTATATATAGTAGCTTAAAATCTTTTTTTTCTTCTTATAAGTCTTTAATTAAAATAAGTACCTTATAAATACTATATTAAAGAACTATAAAAGCCTTTATTATCTTTAGAATAAGTACTATAGCCTTAGCTTAATTAAGCTTATAGGTTTATATAAACTAAGCGCTAATAATATTAATCTTAGTATAACTATTAAGATTTACTACTATTTTAATATCTTTTTACTTATAAATAGTAACTAGTATATAAAATTAATATTTTACTAGTACCCTAGTATTTAAGGTAAAGGTAAGGGTATTTACTTTTACCTTTAGAAGTTTCCTTAACTTTCTTACTAGTTTTTCCTTAGCTTATTATAATTATAAATAAAATACTTTATATTACTATAATTAAAGCACTATTTTTTTTCTTATAGTTTATTATTATTTAGATAGGTAGCTAGGGTTTATTCTTTATTCTTATTCTTATTTTTTTAGTCCTTATTTAGCTAATAGCCTTATAAAGAGTTATATCTTTAATATTAAGGGGCTTTATATAGGCTTTTTTATTTTAAATTACTTAGCTTTTACTTATTTTTTAATATTACTTCCTAGAATTATTAGGTAAGCTATATAATCTCTTCCTAGGTTAACCTAGTAATATTTATATATAGGTTAATATAGTCTTATAAGTTAAGGAGTAATTTTATAAAAAGTATAAGAGTATAAGTCTTTTCTAAAGCTTATTTAAGGTATTTCTTTAGTAAATCTAAGTAAATACTAAACTTAATAAGGCTTTAGCCTTTCTTTTACTTTATATTCTCTAGCTAAGTAACTATTTATATATTATAGCTTATAAAGTCCTTAAGTAATATAAGGGTTTAGTTTTAAAACTTATTCTAGTTATTCTTAGGGTAATCCTAGCTATTAGCTAGTTATTCTTTAATATATTAGTTTTATCTTACCTAGTAGTTTATATATATATAGTTAAGTATAAAGAAAATCTTTTAGTTATCTTAATAATACTTTTTCTTTACCCCCTTAAAGGTATAGTTAAGGTTATTAAGCTATATTTTATACTTTTATAGGTTTATAAGGTATTAGAGTTTTATAATATTTTAAACCTTAACTTCTTAGCTACTAAAGCTTAAGGAGATACTAGCTTTTTAGCCTTTTTTTACTAGCTTTTTTTCTTTATAAAGTTATATTAAGTTAGTAAGCTTTTATTCTTACTTTTATAGTTCTTTAAGTTACTTAAGCTAAGTAATTTACTCTCTAACTACTACCTTTTTTACCCTTATAGTAAAGGGTATAGCTTTAGATAAGGTTATAAAATATAGTATATTCTTATTTATAGTATTACTATTATTTAGCTAATCCTAAGTAGTATATAGTATTATTCTAGTAAATTAGGTTATTTTTCTCTTTATATTACTTTTATGTAACTAGTAAGAGAAGCTTTAGAATTATAAGAATAAAGGAATAACTAAGTAAGAGATATAAGGGCACTTATATATTAACTAAAGCTTACTAGGTCTAAGTGTATTATATATATAAGTTACTAGCTTATAGCTAGTAGCTTACTAGTGTTATATAAACCTAGCCCTAGGGCGTGGTATGCCCGCCTAGTGGTGCGCTAGCGCACAGGTGTTATAAGTAGGGCCTCACAAACTAACTAGCCTTTTACCTAGGCTACTATTAACTTAGTAATTTCTAAGACTAGTACTATACTATAACTTCTTTAATATATTAGTACTTTTTCTTTTATTATATAAGTAGCTTCTTTTACTATATAAGTAACTACTATTTTACTTTAAAGCTTTAGTAAAAGTTCCTTATTTAATATAGGTTTATCTTTATAATTAAACCTTCTTAATAGTATATTTATAAGGTTACTTTTCCTTAGTTTATACTTAATTATAAAATAAAATAAGTAAAGGAATATATACTATTATACTTATCTTTTATTTAGCTTTTATTACCTTATAAAGATTTATAGGTTATAGTAATCTAATAAGACCTTTATAGGTATTTCTATATCTTTAATATAGTATTACTAGTATTTAAATAACTTTACTATAGTAAGTAACTCTTAGTTAGCTATATTATAGTTATATTTAGTATTTATAAACTTCCTTAACTAAAAGGCTACTAAATACTAATAGCCCTTATTATTTTACTAAGATAGAATTATTATTATTATAAAAATTAAGGTATTTATCTTAATATATACTACTTAATTTAGGTTATAATATTAAAGTAAAAGCACTTACTAAAAGGTATTTTTTAGCTAGTTAAATACTAGTTACTTCTTTTCTTTAAATATAAACCTCCTAGTTTAAATACTATTTTAATTACCCTTTATTAATATATAAAAAAATACTATAATTCTAAAGTATTTATAAATAAACTATTAGTAAAAGTTATAAAATCTAAGAAATAATTATATATTTTTAAAACTTATTAGCTTTTTTTATTCTCTAATTATATTAACCTAGTAAGTATTTATTAATATTTTATTAATAAAGAGAATAAACCTTAGGAATTTTACTAATTTCTTATAAAAAAAGTACTTAAAGGGTTTTATATATAACTTTACTACCCTTATATATTCTAGGACTTACTTAATATATTTAGTATATTTTTTCTTTATCTTAAAGAAAACTAAGATATTATTTAAATATACTATATAAATAGTATTAACTAGCTTATATAGTGCCTTATAAATATAACTTTAGAAAGTAACTAGGGTATTAGTTAACCTAAAAGGTATTATAAGGTACTTATAATACCTATAATATATATAAAAAGCTATCTTTTACTTATTACTCTCTTTAATATAAATTTAGTAGTATATATTCTTAATATTAATCTTTAAAAAGAAATAAGCCTCTTAGTATTAATTAAAAATCTTTAAAATTAAGGGAAAAGTATAATAATTCTTTTATATTATCTTATTAAGTCCTTAATAGTTTATATATAGCTAGAGTATTTTATTTTTCTTTAGTATAAATAGAATAAGTATACTTACTAGGCTTTTTAAGGGTTTTATTTAGCTTTTTCTTAGGTTATTATTAATATATTCCTAAAGCTTTTTAAGTTTACTTTAGGAAAAAGAGTAAATTAGTTTATATAAGGGTATAGCTTCTAATATAAGATTAATTATATAGTTAGTTAACTTCTTTAATAAAAGACTTCTTACCTTATTTAATATAAATATATCTTTAAACTTATATAGCTTCTTAAGAATATCTTTAATAGTTTTATATACTTTTACCTTTTTTTTATCTTTAAGAAAAATAAACTTATCTTTTATAGTACTTATAATAGTATATATAATTATTTTATTATATATTACTTTTATAAACTTATAAGAAGTTACTAGTAAAAAGGCTACTTTTCTTTTCTTAAACTACTATTCTTATAAGTATAAGTAAAGGTATATATATTCTTTTATAAGTATATATATTCTAATTAATATAAGGCTTCCCTTTACTCTTAAGTTTTTATTAATAGCTATATATAATAGCTTAAGGTCTTTCTCTTTACCCCTTAAGTCTTAGATTATAATAAGTACTTTATAAATACTATACTAGGAAACTATAAGGGCTTTTACTATCTTTAAGATAAGTACTATAGCCTTAGCCTAATTAAGCTTATAAGTCTATATAAATTAGGTGCTAATAATATTAATCTTAGTATAATTATTAAGATTTACTACTATTTTAATATCTTTATACTTATAAATAGTAACTAGTATATAAAATTAATATCTTACTAGTACCTTAGTATTTAAGGTAAAGATAAAGGTATTTACTTTTATCTCTAGGAGTTTCCTTAACTTTCTTACTAGTTTTTCCTTAGCTTATTATAATTATAAATAAAATACTTTATATTACTATAATTAAAGTATTATTTTCTTCCTTATAGTTTATTATTATTTAAATAAGTAGCTAGGGTTTTTTCTTTATTCTTATTCTTATCCTTTTAGTCCTTATTTAGCTAATAGCCTTATAAAGAGTTATATCTTTAATATTAAGGGGCTTTATATAAGCCTTTTTATTCTAAATTACCTAGCTTTTATTTATTCTTAATATTACCTCCTAGAATTATTAGGTAAGTTATATAACCTTTTCTTATATTAACTTAGTAATGTTTATATATAAGTTAATATAGTCTTATAAGTTAGGAAGTAATTTTATAAAGAATATAAGGGTATAAGTCTTTTCTAAAGCTTATTCTAGGTATTTCTCTAGTAAATCTAAGTAAATACTAAACTTAATAAGACTCTAGCTTTCCTTTTACTTTATATTTTCTAGCTATATAGCTATTTATATATTATAGCTTATAAAGTCCTTAAGTAATATAAGGGTTTAGTTCTAAAACTTATTCTAATTATTCTTAAGGTAATCCTAACTATTAGCTAGTTATTCTTTAATATATTAGTCTTATTTTACTTAATAGTTTATATATATATAATTAAGTATAAAGAGAATCTTTTAGTTATCTTAGTAATACTTTTTCTTTACCCCCTTAAAGGTATAGTTAAGGTTATTAAGCTATATCTTATACTTTTATAGGTTTATAAGGTATTAGAGTTTTATAATATTTTAAACCTTAACTTCTTAGCTACTAAGGCTTAAGAATATACTAGCCTTTTAGCTCTCTTTTACTAGTTTTTCTTCTTTATAAAGTTATATTAAGTTAGTAAGCTTTTATTCTTATTTTTATAGTTTCTTAAGTTACTTAAGCTAGGTAATTTACTTTTTAACTACTACCTTTTTTACCCTTATAGTAAAGGGTATAGCCTTAGATAAGGTTATAAAATATAGTATATCCTTAGCTATAGTATTACTATTATTTAGCTAATCCTAAGTAATATATAGTTTTATTTTAGTAAATTAGGTTATTCTTCCTTTTATATTACTCTTAGGTAACTAGTAAGAAAAGCTTTAGAATTATAAGAATAAAGAATAACTAGGTAGGAGATATAAGGGTACTTATATATTAACTAAAGCTTACTAGGTCTAAGTATATTATATATATAAGTTACTAGCTTATAGCTAGTAGCTTACTAGTATTACATAGACTTAGCCTTAGGGCGTAGTATGCTTACCTAGTAGTGCACTAGCGCATAGGTGTTGTAAGTGGGGCCTCACAATTCTATTGTTTATGTTTTACCTAACATTATAGTGATTATTAAATTTAGTTATTAATTATTACACTAGCTAGGTATTGCTAGTAATTTTTTTTGTTCCTTGAAAATTAGATGCATTGGCTACAACTAATGACCCCAAAAAAAATTAAAAATCAATCAATAACTAATAATATTAGTTACTATTATAAGTTATATATAGCGTGCTTATATTAGCTACGTAGCTTCTTTTTAATTAAGGATAATTATATATTAGGAGGGTAGTATATTAGAAGTATAAAGGCTAAGGAGCTAGGGATAAAATAGTTATATAATAAAGCCCTTAGATAAGCCTTAGGTTATGCAAATAATTAAGTAGGTATTAGATAGCTATATTTATATAAGAGGGTATTTAGATAAGGATTACCTATAAGGTATATAGTAAGTTAGAGTTTAAGACCTTTATATACCTATACTTAAGTAGTAGCTTTTTAGCTATAAATAAGAACCTTAGCTATTACTTTATTTATATCTCCCTAACCTTAGTCATGACATTTAGCTACAATAAAAAAAGAGACTACTAGTATTAAATCCTTTAGATCTTTATTAGCTTAATTATAGCTAAAGACTAGACTAATTATAAGTCTAGTAAGATATACGTAATATAATTAACTATATTATTTTACTACCCCCTTTTCTGCCTTACTTATAGGTTTTACTTACTTTCCTAGTATTTAGACTTTCCCTCTTTTCTTTCTCTTTTCTAGCTATTATTCACTTTAATATATTACGGAATTATCTTATAACCTGCGCAGACACCTTGGTGTAACTAACAATTACCCTTAAATAAATAAAACTATAGAAAGGAAAAATTAAATGGTAATAATTATAATATAATATTATATAGTAATAGACCTAGATATAATATAGATATTACTATTACTAGTATTATAGTATTAGCTAAATAATACTATAGTAGTAAATATAGAATAGGCTTCTAATAAGCTATTATATAGTTTTTACCTACTAAGTATTATTAATTTACTCTCTTTAAATAATATAACTAATATTAAATCTAGTGTAAATAATATTATAGTGCTATAAAAGTTATACTAGCATAAGGTATAACTAGTAATTATAATAGTAGCTATACTTACTAAAATCTAATATAATAACTACTATAAACTAGTTAATATTAATAAAGAGAAAGTAGCTTTATTACTAAATATATTTAATAATTTAAAGAAAGTAAACTATTAGGAAATAAAGAGAATTTATAACTATTAGATTAAGATTTTTAAGCAAACTAAAAAGGTAAGAACTAAATTCCTTATTAGATAAAAGAGTTATACTACTAAAGATAACTAGTGGATTATAAAAAGTAAAATAAGAATTAATATAGCTAAGATAGTAAAGAATTACCTTAAGAAAAACCTAATTAATTACGTAAAGAAATATATAAAGAAAGGCCTTAATTCTCTTACTAAATAATAATATTAGAAGAAAAGGTATAATAATAAAAAAGCAAATTTAATAAGTTAGTATAAAATTATTATACTCTCCTATATATATTATTTATTACACTAGCTAAGGGTAACTTACTATACTTATATCTTATAATATCTCCTAATACCCTTATAAAACTTATATAGCTAAATTTAGTATATATATTTATAAATTTTTTTATCTTTATATTTTCTAATACCTTATAATATTTCTTTATGTATATATAGTTAAATTTAGTATATATATATATAATTTTACTTAGCTTTTATTTTTTACTATATAGCTAGTTTTACTAAATCTAGTAATATAAGTAACTTATAGTTTTACTAGCTATTAGATATAAAGAAATATTACCGAAAAAAGACTAGAAAGTATAATAGTTATAAGTAGTATTATATAAAAGCTATAAATACCATCCCCAAGGTTAAATATAAAGCTTATATAATTAAAATTAACTTATATTATTACTGAAGTATAAGACTAGATTTTGTTATATTTAATAATAAGTTAAATATAAGTAACTAAATAATTTATAAGTAAATACTAGTAGTATACTTATATATTTAGTACCTAGTAGTAATATTTTAAAACTAAATAATTAGAGAAGTTACTTATATAAATTTAGTGTAATAGTTAGCTAATGCTAATAAGGAGAAGGCTAGATATAAAGAATAAGTAAATAATCTTTTGCTTAAACTAAGTATAGTAAGTGTTTTTAAAGGTTAAAAGCTATTGTATTATAAATTAAAATTAGTAGTAGGAATTAAATAATTCTAAGAATTTATAAATCTATTAAAATAAATTATAAAATTATAATAATAATAGTACTAGGAGACCTCTAGAATAGTATAAGATAAATTAAATAAGCTATTATAATTAGCTATAAAAGGCACTAAAAATGCTAATATTACTACTAGTATTATTAAGAAAATAGCTAAAATAAAGCTATAATTAGAAGATATAAATAGAGAAAGTAATAGTAGTAAAGATTACCTAGAAATGATACTAAATCTAGTAATACACTAGAAGAAGAAAATAGTAGTAAAAAGAAAATTAAATATTAGGATAGTAATAAAAGTAATAAAGGGATAAATAAAGAACATAACAATATATAAAGAATTAACCTTACTTAATTAGGTAATAAAAACTCTAAACCTAAACCTAATCCTAATAGTAATAAAGAATCTAACTTTATAAGAACTAAAGATAAGAAAAAGAACCTTAAAACTAAAATTAAAGATAAAATTAATAATATACTTACTAAATATCTTATTAAGCTATTATAAGTATATAAGTAAATAATAAAACTTAATTTTTAATTATTATTTACTAGATTTAGAAAACTAAGGTTAAGAATAGAGAATTTACTACTAATACTAAAGATTAGAGTAATAGTATATAAAAAAGTAATAAAAGAATTTAATATAAAATATAAGGGAAGAAGTATTAAATTAGTTAATTTTAGTAAGTTTAGGTATACTATAATAAGCTATAAGGTAAATATATAAGATATTTATTATACTATATAAGTATATACTTATAAATTCGCCTTAAATAATACTATTATAGTAGCTAATAAATTACAAGTAAATTTAAAAGATATATATTTTATATTATAGTAAAATATAGTAATAGAAACCTTTACTATATTTAATAAATAATAAGCTACTTTAAGTATATAGTAATAAGTAGCATAATAAGCTAAAAAACTAGCATCTTAAGTAATAATAAATTTAATAGAATATAAAGTAGCTAGATAAGCTAGAAATTAGGTAAAAATAGTAGTAGTAGCTTACTATAATAATATAATAGTTAAATATAGTTATTAATTTACTATATATAGTAGTATAGTATTACTACTATTATAAGCTAATTTATAAATAAATTTAGTAATGTAAATAGTATAATTATAAGTAAACTTACTAGTATTAGAAAAATAAATTTACTTTATATTATAATACATATACTAGTACTAAAATTAGTTAAACTTTAATAAAATAGAGAAAGAAGTAAGGAATTTAAAATAAGTAAAATAAATAATATAACTAACTAAGTTAATAAGATAAAGTTAAAATTTAAGGAGGTAAAAAGACTTATAAAAGAAGTAAATGAAATTACTAATAAATATAAAAATAAGGTAATTAAGCTTATAAGAGTAATAAAGAATAAGATAAAGATAGTAAAGTAAAAATTTCTATAAGTATTAGAGATTCTTAGGGACTAAAAGAAATAAATTTAAAGCTTAAAATTAGGTAAAATACGAAAGGAATTTAATAACTAGATTCATAGTTTAAAGCATAATATAATTAATAAAAAGGAATATAAGGAAAAAATAGTAAGATTAGTAGCTATAGTAATAAAACTATATAATAAAATTAACCTTTAAGTAATATTTATTAATAGGCTTTTACTTAAGTAAAAAAAGCTTAAGGAAAATATAAAAAAGGCAAAACTAGCTACTATAAAGATAACTTTAATATCTTTAAGTCTAGTAAAATCTAGTAAGAAAGAATAAGAATCTAGCTAATAAATACTAAAGATAAGTAATATAAAACTATAGACTAAAATAGTTATACTAGAAATAGTAAATAAGTAAACTAAATTAGTAAATAAGTAAATATAGGATAATACTCTAATACTAGAAATACTAAGTTAAAGGCTAAGACTAGTAAAAAAATTAAAACTAAAACTAAAAGTAACTTAAGTAGTTTTATATTTAGTAATACTATATATATAAGTTAATAAACTAGTTAATAAAGAAATAACTATAGAAGATAAATTTACTAGATTACTAGATTAATTTAGTAAATATAAATATAAAAAGGAAGTGTTTTTATTTTAATATTTTAAAGAAATTAAATATAATTATAAAAGGTAAAAGGAATATTTAAATAATAGATTTAATAATTAAAGAAAGAAAAAGAATAATTTAGTAATAAAGGACTAGAAAATATAGTAATAAGGAATAAGTAATTATAAGGATTAGGAATTTATTATTTAATATAATTATTGGTTACACTAAGGTGCCTACGCAGGTCATAAGATAATTCCGTAATATTAAAGTTAATAATAGCTAGCTAAAGAGAGAGAAGAGAGGGAAAGTCTAGATAATAGAAAAGTAGGTAAAACCTATAAGTAAGGCAGAAAAGGGGGTAGCGAATTATATATTACACTAGACTTATAATTAGTCTAGTCTTTAGCTATAATTAAACTAATAATAATCTAAAGGATTTAATACTAGTAGTCTCTCTTTTTATCTATAGCTAAAGAAGCCTAAAAACATAATAAAAATTAAATTAAAGGAAAGTATATATAAGTAAATCCCTTAATAGAAATCCACTACTCTAATCAGCTATTATAGTATTAGTTAATTTAATTAACCTATTAGTCCTTATTTAGGCTCCTATCCCTTAATATTATAAGTCTTTTTACTTATTCTTTAACATGAATTATTAATTTATTTAAATTAATTAGGGAAGAAAGTAATAAATTTAGTAATACCTTTATTATTATATCCGCTAGATTATTATTACTATTAATCTATCTTACCTTATAGATCTTATACCTCTTATATAATTAATAAAGAGCTATAATATTAATTATTAGTCTTTTCTCTTTTATTATTCCTAGCTTAATAAGGTATTTATATAATAAAAAGGAGTTAGTATAAAGGATTATAGGAATTTAAGGTATCTTTAATTAGTCTATAATTTAATAAAGAGTTA
Source organism: Epichloe coenophiala (assembly GCA_018801565.1). NCBI lineage: Eukaryota > Fungi > Ascomycota > Sordariomycetes > Hypocreales > Clavicipitaceae > Epichloe > Epichloe coenophiala. Next base: position 334,537 of record JAFEMN010000005.1, on the reverse strand, counting down.
TAGAGATTACATAGGTAATATCTATGCCTTAAATTATACTATATAATTTAAAGGTAAGCATACTACATATAACTTACTTACTTTTTATTAAGCTATATGTAATAATATTATCTTTTATAATAAAGGTATTATTATCTTATATTATCTTATTACTAATTATAATAACATATCTAATCTATAAGCTTAAATCCTTATTATTAGTAAGTAATCTATTTATAAATATAAAAAGCTTTGCTTCCTTAAGGGTTAAAGGGATATATTATAGTCCTTACTACTAATTCTTAATTTGCTATTTAAGGCATTTATTAAGGTATATAATATTATTAGCAAAGGGTTCTTAGTGTTAAGCTATAATTAATAGATTATAGGAAGCTTCTAGTTAGTATATAGTTATAATATAGCTTCCTTAGGCTTATTATTTTATATAATCTTGCTTTACTATTAAAGATTAGGGATTAACTTCCTTAATCTTCTAACTTTAGCCCTTCTAGGTTAAGATTAATAAATTATTAGTATTTTAGGTTAAGATATAGCTATTAAAGATAAGGGGATTCCTAGTAGTTAATTATTACTTTTCTTTAGTAGTAAATTTAGCCTTCTAAAGCTCTTTCTCTTCTTTTTAGAAGAAGTTATTATTACTTAGGCCTAATATATTATTAGTTTATATTCTAATAATACTAAAGAGATTCTTATTATTTAGGGCTATAATTAATAAGCAGGGATTATAGGTTAAGGTTATTATATTAAGGTTATCCCTATAGTAATAAAAGTACATTACCTACTAGTGGGTTCTAGCCTTTATAATCCTATAGAGAGGTTTAATTAATTTAATTATAGTCCCTTCTAGAAAGAGGTGTGTAATCTACTCTAGTAATCTTATAATAATTAGCCTTATTAGTATTATTTATAATTAAATGTAGGCTTACGTAATATTATAAATCTAAAGGTAAATTCCTTTTCTTCTTAATAATAAAGTAATAGCTATAATAAGCTATTAGCTTACTTATTATATTATTAGTAATTATATTAGGATAAATTCCTTCCCCTTATTATTATAGCCTTATATAATAAGGCAAGACTTCTTATATAGTAAGTTTATTCCCTTACCTTTAATATCTCTAACTATATAAGAATTAAAGATTCTATAGCCTTTATACTTTACTAGGTTATATTTAATAAATTTAAATATATTATAAGCTTATAAGGTATTAATCTTAGCTTAATTAAATTACTTAAAGGGTTTTCCTAGGGTTATAATCTTCCTTTCTTAGTAAAGTTAAAGAGTAAGGTTTTAATTAGCCTTTTCTTTTATAATAAGGAATACTATACTTAGTATCTCTTTAGCTATAATTTCTTAAATAAAGGCCTTATCTTAATCTTTATTAATAAGTATATAGAGTTTAACTAGGCTAATATTCTTTTTAGGATTATAAGTTTTACCTTTTCTTACTTTTATTTCTTTAGGATAAGGTAATAAGTTTTTAACTTAATAGCTTCCCCTTAGGATTACCTAGGTATTACTAGTCTTTTTTATAGGTTTCTCTATACTTATAAATTAGACTATAAGGGCTTTTCTTAGCCTTCTTTACTTTCTTTTTAGTAATACCTATAGCTTTTCTTTCTTTTTTACTACTAATTCTCTCTTAGTAGTAGTAGTTAGTAGTATTATTATAGCCTCCTCTATATCTTAAGGCTTTATCTTTTATTACTTTAGCCCCTTTATAATATATAAGTCTTTATAGTAAGGCTTTGCTACTATAAAGTAAAATTTTACTAGGCTATAAGGCATATTAACTATATAAGTCTTCTTATTAGTAAAAATTAGCTTATAAGGGCTATACTAGCTACCTTTCTCTCTTTATATATATATATTAGCCTATAGAGGTAGCTAATATATAAGTGCTATATTAGGGCTATTCTAGGCTTTAAGGGTATTATAAACTTACTATAAAGCTAGGTAATAGTAAACCTTATTAGTAGCCTTTTAAATTACTTTAGCGTGTTAAATAATAAAGATAATTAGTAGTAACTTATCTATTATCTATAGGTAGGCTTTAAAGACTAGTAAGGTTAGGACTATACTATTAGGGCTTATAAAGTTATTAATAGCTTTAATAGCTATCTAGAGATATTATTCTAGTATAAGTTCTATTCTAATTAAGTCTATAATAATATTATAGGCCTAGTATAAAGGTTTATAATATCTTTTAACCTTTCTAATGCTATTATAGGCTTTAATTAGTATTTTATTAGTCTTAATTAATATTAGTTAGGCATAATACTTAAATTTAGTAAAGGCAAAGTTATTACTAGTATTATAGACTATTTATTCTAGAGGTCTAAGATAGGTATTAATCTAGCACTCTTAGATAGTATCCTAGATATTTTAAGCCTTTTACTTCCTTAGATTAAGAAATTAGGCTACTTAGAATAAGGTTACTAAATTAATAATATAGAGCACTAGTTAGCTATTAATTTATATAATATTAATAATAATCTTATAGTTAAATTTATAGTTATCTTTAATTATAAATTTAAATTAACTAAGGGCCTTACTATATATCTAGTAGTAGTAGTAAACTTTAGTTAATTTCTTAATTACCTAGTGTTTAACTTTATAGCTAGCTTATTAAAGAATCTTTATAAGTTATTAAATAGAAAGGTAACTAAGCTAATAATATAATTAATAAATATCTCCCTTTAAAAGGTAGAAAGTAACTATTTCTTTTGCCTTTAGTAATTACTAAGGATAACCCTATTATTATACTATAGGCATAGTCTTATTACCTTAAATAAGTATATTTATAAGGTTATTAATCTTAATCTATATATTATCTATATTAGTAATTAATAAAAGGAAAGGGGTAGCTATATTAAGGATATAGAATTTAAGCTCTCTAAGCTCTATAGGAACCTAGAGAATACCTCTTATAACTACTAATCTAGCACTAAATATAATAATTTAAAGCTTATAAGGAATAATTTTTAATAAAGGTATTAATCTTAGTAAGGCTCTTACTTATGCCTCTCCTATAGTTAATTTTCCTATAGCACTAGTATTAGGTATAATATCTCTAAAGACCTCTTTAAAATAGTGTTCTTTAGAGATATAGTAGGTTAAGCCTTTATTATATTCTTATAGCTTATAAAGCTCTTACTTAAGGAATATATATTAAAAGGCCTAATTATTTAGGGTTATAAGAATATTAGTATTAATAGTATTATTATTAGTCTATAATCCTAAGTAAAAGAATTATGTAATGCTTAGATATACTATTAATAGTAGCTTTTTTACCTTCTTATTATTATTATCCTAGGCCTTTATATAGGCTATAAGATATAGTTCCTAATCCTAACTAGAGTTATTATTAGGTTTATTATTATCCTACCCTTTATAAAAGGTAAGGAATACCTAAAATCTCTTCTTTAAAGGGGCTATTTAATATATTTTACTAGCTTACTAGTAGTTTTTCTCTTTTTAATATTCTTTAGTAAAGTAATTAAAGAACTAGTAGTTATTCTTACTATATATAAAGCAGTGCTTAAGGCTAGGCCTAGGGCTTCTTTTATAATAGCTTCCTTTACTATAGGATTATTATTTATACTAATAATTAGTAAATATAGCCTCTAGGGGGTCTTTTTCTTAATACTAAAGGTATTAAGTAGTTTTCTTATTTAATTTTATAATAGTAATTACCTTATAAAGGTCTTTAGTAAGACTTTTAAAGCCTAAGGAGTATATATATTTAACTATCTAATATTTAGATATACTAGCTATAGTATTTAATATTTACTTATAAAGCTTAGTATTTACTATATTAGAAGGGTATAGCTCTTTATAGATTTTCTTAAGGGTTAATAATATAATTTTAAGGCACTTAAGCTTACTTTTATTAGGGTTCTTATTAATTATATTCTTTAGTGTTATACTACTTTACTTATAGTAATAAAATTATTAGTTACTTTTTATCTTAAAGTATTAATAAATATAAGTAATTATCTCTTTATAGGAATAATTATTCCTAAAGAGGTAGTTAAGGTAATACTATTTAGTATTACTTATTAATATAATAAGGAAAGCCTTCTAATAATATATTTAAGGAAGGTTAATCCTATTATACTTATTTTTAAAGAGCGTAATCTTTAGTATTAGAAAGTTATATAGCTTCTTACTATAGTAATTACTATCCTTATATATCTTTATAAGCTTTAAGATTTTCTTTATAATCTAATCTTTAGAAGGGAATTACTATAAAGGCATAATTTACTATAAATAATAGTCTATAGGTTATTATAGATAATAATTATTAGGATAAAGTAATTAATTTAATTAAGATTATTATAAGGGCTCTTATAAAGGTTTAGGGAATTATTAGGTTTAAGGAAGGTAAATTTCTAGGGTAAGTAATTAGGGATTTTAGGGTTAAGGCTCTAGAGATTTAGAAGATTATAATCCTTCCTATAGCTAATATAGTATTATTATTTAATTAAGCACTTCTTTAAGTAATACTAGGATAAAGTATCCTAGGTTTTATTTAATAAGAATACTATAATCTTATAGAGAATTATATAGCTCTCTAGTAATCTCTTTATTTACTCTCTTAAAGGTATCTTTAAACTAGCCTTTAAAGTTTTCTTAAAATAATTCCTAGAGGTTATTATCCCTCTAACCTTAATACTTACTAAGATTAATAAATCTTATAATATAGTTATTAAGTTTAAGCTATATAGTGTTTTCTAGATTTAGCTTAATAAGCTCTTTCTAATTTTTTATAAGGTTATAGGTAAGTAATTAAAGATATAATAGTAGTTTATCTTCTAGGGGTCTCTTAAGGGTAATTATTAGGGCCTTACTATTACTAGCTTTTCCCTTTATTAAAGGGCTAGATTTAGATTTTACTATCTTATAATATCTAGGCTATAAAGAGGTTTTAAATTATTATTCTTACTAATTAAGCTTATGTATTTGCCTATTACTATTATAAAGGTTTTCTTTTACACTTTAGGAGTATTATTACCTTAATAAAGCTAGAAAATTATAAAAATAAGGAAAAATAGTGGAAAAAAGTAGTAAAAGTAGTAAGAATAGTAAATTAATAAGAATAAATAAAGTAATAGAAGTGCTAAAAGTAATAAGGGAAAAATAGGAAGTAGTAGTCCCTTATTTTTATAAGAAAAGAGGGAAGGAGGTAATCTCTTTTACTAATAAGTATAAGGTAAATAACACTAAGAGTAATAAGGTAAGAAATAAGTAGTAAATACTTATAGAGAGATTAAAGGTCTATTAGAAGGGTAAGATATATTAAGAGAAGTTATAAGTATACTAGCTAGCTTAGCTAAGGTTATTTAATATTAGGTTTAATATAAATGCCTTATAGCAATAGAATTAGTTAGTTAGTTAGTTTTCTTATAATAAATAATAGAATTAATAATTAATAATAATATTCTAGATAGATATAATAAGGTTATATCCTATTAGCCTAAGGGTTAATAAATTAATTCCTTAGAAGCCTAATAAGCCTATAACTAGGATTCTAGTCTTTTCCTTTAGTATACTTTTATAGTTATGCCTCTTTACTATAATAACTATTAATTTAGTATAATAAGGGGTAGTAGCTATAGTGTTTATAGAAATATCTCTTCTTATAATACCTAGCTTATTTATAGTTATAAAGTTAACTACTAATTAGTATTAGTTATACTAAGGTGCTTATGTAAGTTATAGGATATTTCCATAATATTAAAGTTAATAATAGATAGCTAGCTAGCTAGGAAAGAGAGAGAAAAGAGGGAAAGTCTAGATAATAGGAAAGTAAGTAAAACCTATAAGTAAGGTAAAAAAGGGGGTAGTAAAACACTATAGCTAATTATATTATATACACCCTGCCAGACCTATAATTAGTCTAGTCTTTAGCCATGATTAAGCTGATGAAGATCCGAAGGATTTAATAAAAAGCTTTAGAATTATAAAAATAAAGAATAGCTAGGTAAGAGATATAAGGGTATTTATTATATTAACTAAAGCTTACTAGGTTTAAGTATATTATATATATAAGTTACTGGCTTATAGCTAGTAGCTTACTAGTGTTATATAAACTTAGCCCTATAGCGTAGCGCACTAGCGGGGTGCTACCCGTGTTATAAGTAGGGCCTTATAAGGTCCTAGTATTATTACTAAAAATAAGTTTAAATTATTTTAGTAGCTTATTTTAGTTATATAGCCTAGTTTAAATAATACTATTAGTTTTATATTAATACTTTTTAAACATTACTATGTTTTATTCTTTCTATATATATTATAGTAAGGAGATATGTAAAGTTACTACACATAACTTCTTAAAGCTTTAGAATTATAAAGCTAAAAGTAATATTTAATTAGTTTAAATAGTAAATAAATAGTTTAAGCTTTTTTTTAAGTTTTTGTATTATTAATAATAATATATAAGTACTAAGTATATATTATTAACTTCTAGTTATTTATTTTAAATTTCTAATTAATTTAATTAATTTAGTTTAGGGTATTATTTTAATTAAAAGTTATAAAAATAATTATAAAAATAGAAAATAATTTTTAGTAATAATAAATGAAATAATAATAGAGTTTCTCTTAAAGTTATACTAGTAAAAAAAAGTATTAAGAATAATACTCTTATAAAAATCTTATAATATTATATATAACCCTAGTTATAATAAAATCTATAAAAAGGTATAATATTATAACTTAAATAACTAATTAAATAAAATAGCTAATAATATAAGTATGAAATTAATAGCTTTCTTTTAATTATTCTATTAATACTACCTTATTTAAAGACTTATTTTTTATTTACCTAATACTATATTTATAGTATTTGTAGTGTAGTATAGTTAGTGTAGTTAGTAACTACACTAACTATAAGAAAAAAAAAACTACATTATACTAAATACTAGCTAAAAAAAACTACATTATAAATACAAAAATTTCCTAAAAACTACACTAACTACACTACAAACAATGCTCTGTCCACAATTAATTGGAATTAGTTATCCACACGGTTAGTCGCAGCTGTTAACAGCTACGACGTGGCTATTAACAGTTACCTTCGCGACCGTTAACAGCTGCAGTGTAGCTGTCAGGCTTGTAATGCAAGCTAGTAATAAAAAGGTCCTTTAACTAGGAAGGGCTAAAAATAGGTCTTATTTTTAACACATAGCACACTTAGACCTAGCAAGCTTTATTTAATATATAAGTGCCCCTATACCTCTTGCCTAGCTATCCTTTGTTCTTACATAAGGGCTTATTTAATATAAGGTCTATAAGGATACTAAACTAACTTAGGGGTAGTATACTAGTTATTATTAGAGTTACCTTTTATAAAGTACTTACTAATAAAATAGGCTATAAGTATTATAGGAGTAGCTAAAGAAATAAGAGAATTAGTCAGATTATAAGGTATTTCTAATAAGGGAATAATTAATATAATAGGAAGAATTAATAAGATAAAAAGAAAAGCATAATAAAACTATAATATCTAGAGAATAGTATTATTTAAGAGAAGGTAAGATAATATAAGGTAAATAAGTAGGATATTTATGTAAGGAGTTATACTTATATTAGGTAAGCTATAAATAAGTAAGGGCAAGGCAAAGTTTCTATAATAAATAATATATTAGTAAGGCAAGTATATTATATATACTATAATAAAATAGGCAAAGGTAAGGCTTACTACTTATTAGATAACTTATAAATAAATATAAGTAAGGGTAGTTATTATTATAATAAATAATAAGTTAGTAAGGTAAGTGTATTATATATACTATAATATAATAAGTAAAAGTAAGGTAATTTTTACTATAATAACTATAAGTATATAAGGTAAATATACTATATATACTACTAGGGGATAAGTAAAAGGGAGAACTAATTAATAATAAGTAAGTAAGGGTATATATAAGGGCTTAGGCTTTACCTAGGTATTTACTATATAGTATATAAGAAAGGGATAAGTAAAGGTAATAAGGGTAAGGAAAAGGGGGCTTATATAAGGGAGCTAGGAGGTATAAGGGGCATTACTAGGGATAGTCTCTTATCCTTTCCCTTTTTCCCTTTAAGTTTGTTAATACTATATTAACACCCTATTGCAGTCGCCTAGGGGCTAGTCCATAACATTATAAAGCCTTTATTAAATTAAATATATAAGGATTTTTACTACTAGATTAGCTTATAGGAAATTTCTATATAATTATAATACTAGTAATTATTTGTAATCTTTTCTTATACCTTTAAACTCTAGCTTTAATAAATATTTTAGCCAAGGGGGGGTATATTAGGAAAAGCTTCCTAATGTTAGGAGCACAGAGGCTAGGGAGCTAGGGACAGAGTGGTTATATAATAAAGCCCTTAGATAAGCCTTAGGCTATGCGAATAACTAAGTAGCCCTAAGATAGCTATGTATATATAGTAAGGTATTTAGATAAAGACTACTTATAGAATATATAGTAAGTTAGAGTTTAAGACCTTTATATACTTACCCCTAAGTAGTAGCTCTCTAGCTATAACTAAAAACCTTAGCCTTTACTTTATTTATATTTTCTTAACCTTAGTTATAATAAGTAAAACTTTTAAACCCTTTAGGGAAAATAAACTATTAGCTAGATTTAAATATAAAGAAGCTATAAAATATTTACTTAAAATATACTTATACTTATATTACCTAGTAAAGGAGATATAAACCTATAGTATTTAGGGAGTAATCTATATACTTTAACTATAAAACTTAATAAAGAAAGAGTATAATAAATACTACTTACCCCTAATTAATATAGTAATACTAAATTAGGAAATAATAATAATTATAATATACTATTCAGATATTATAAGGTTATATAGGCTAACCTATAATATACTTAAATAAGGTAAGAAATTATAAATATAAAAGTATAAATTAAGGATATTAAGGCTAATCTATAATTTACTAAACTTAGAGAAGGGCTTACTATTACCCCTTAGATATTAAGGTAAACTAACCCTTTATCCCTAGGTTTCTTACCTAACCCTAACTTTATAGTAGGAGTATACTAATAAAGCTTTATTAAGATATAGTTTAAAGTGTTTATATATAAAGGTAATACTTATAAGAATCTATAGGTATTTATAAGAGATTTATTAGTGTTATTTAAATTAGACTTTAAAACCTTTCCTAATAATAAAACTAAGGTAATATATACTAGTAGCTACCTAGCTAATAATATAAAGTAATAATAAATATATTATATAACTATAAATAGTTAAGTTAATTATTTAGCATATACCTAGGATAAATTTATAACCTAGCTAAATACTAGAGTAATAAAGAAAGATATAAAATACTTAAAAGCTACTAAAATACTACTAAATCTAAGGTAAAAGGATAATTAATTTATCTAAACCTTTATAAGACTTAAAATAAAAGTAAAGGCTAAATTACCTAACTAAATCCCTATATATTTAAGAATAGTAATATTTCTAAATAGCTTTAATAATACTATAAGGAAGTATATAGTTAGCTAGGAGTTTCTAATATCTTAAAGCTACTTATAAGGCTAAGGAAAAAAGGCTAAAGTAATAATAATATTCTTATTAAGTAATTATAATAAGGGTTATAAAAATAAAGAAAGTAAGAGAAAAAGATAATACTTTAACTCCCTTATAAATAACTTATAATAAGATTTATAGTAACTAAGTAAAGGTTAAAAGTTTAAGTATTATAAATATAGTAATTCTAGATATAGTATAAATAAATATAAAGTAGTAAATTACTTAATTTATAAAAGTAATAGGTATATTACTAAGTATAAGAATAGTAATAATAAGACCTTAGACCCTAATAAAATTCTAATTAGATTAGCATAGGCCTAGGATAGTAGTCTTACTATAGGAAAACCTATAGATAAGAGAATAAGAATATAAGTATTCTTATAGCAAGATAACTACTAGTTAGCTATGCTAGCGCTATTTAATATAGGTATAGAGTATTTAATAATCTACCTTAAATTATTATTAAAATAGGATTAGAAAAATATAGAAAAAACAAAGATAATACTAGAAAGCATAAGTAAGAATAAGATCCTATATAAAGGAATTTTATATAAACTAATTAAGGTAAAAGATAGTATAGGCTATATAAAGGTCTATTAAATTAGCTACTATATTACTAATATAGGAGAGGGGATACTTCTAGGTATAGATTAGACCTTAGAGTATAAACCTATTGTTACGATACGAAATGTAAGATATAAGGAGTGTGTGTAGGTTGTTAATTTAACTAGCTAGAGGTCGAAGCTATTGTCTAATATAGGGGTTCTAGGTTACGTGCTAGGCCACATCCGAAGTGGCAGGCCACTTGTCAATTCTAGCACGTAACAAATGCGGGCACCACCGATAAAAGAGATAGCTATCCTAGCTATCTAATAAGATCTAACGAATTTGCAACAAGCTAGGAAGCGGACTCTTGCAAGGGAATTTAGTCAGATAGATTGTTAGGTCCAGCGGTCATTAAATCGGTCATTAAATTGATTATCGAATTGGTTATTAATTTAGTCATTAAATCGGTCATCGAATTGGTTAGGTTGATAACTTGACCTACGGGATCTGTAACTATAGCGGTTAGGTTAATTGTTAAATTGTACATCTAATTCGAAGTGTAAGTTAACAAGGCGCTCTAAATCATAGTTAATTAGATTATCGGATTAATTAGGTTAACGGTTAGGCTAACAATTGGATTAATAATCCGAGTCGCTATTAGATTAATAATCATACAGATAGTTATATTAATTAGGCTAATAGATCTAATAGTTAATAGCTTAGCTAGTTAACGAGCTTTGTATTAGGTTAGGAATTTGGTTAAGCTGTTGAATTAGCTAATGAATTTTCTGACGAATTTGCTACACTAGGTTAGGCAACGAGCTTTGCAGAGGTCTAGGTAATAAGCTTTGCAAAGGGTTAGGAATTCGGTTAGGCTGATGAATTAGCTGATGAATTAGCTGACGAATTTGCTATAACGGGCCGGGCAACAAGCGTTGCACAGGGTTAGGCAACGAGCTTTGCAGAGGTCTAGGCAACGAGCTTTGCAAAGGGTTAGGAATTCGGTTAGGCTGTTGAATTAGCTAACGAATTAGCTGACGAATTTGCTGCAACGGGCCGGGCAACAAGCGTTACAAAGGGTCAGGCAATAAGCTTTGCAAAGGGTTAGGAATTCGGTCAGGCTGTTAAATTGGCTGACGAATTGGCTGACGAATTGGCTGATGAATTTGCTAACAAGCTAGCTGCCTTCGAAGGTCATCGCGTTCTTTAAAGACTTCCTTAACTAGATCTTTAAGCTATTAAAAATCATTCTCTTCTATTGCTAGCTACTGTTAAAGATCCTAAATTTGCTACTATAATTACTGCTATTACCATAGATAACAGGTCCTTAGGTCCTAAAAGTCCCGCTAATACTATTCTTATTACTACTAGAACTACTGCTATAGTTATTAATCTAGCTACTATTAAATTTGTTAATATTGCTAACTAGCTAGGCATAGGTCCTTAAGATGCTAAAAGACCTAATTTCTTAAAGGGAAGGTCTTCCTACAAATACCACAGGTTTTACGTTAATAATCTTACTTATAAAGTCGCTGTAATTGCTATTACTTATACTAATCTAGCTAATGTAAGGGAAGTATTATAGCGGCTTTATTAGATTAATTAACGAATTTATCAGATTAACAGTTAGGTTAAAGGTTAAAGATTAAAGATTAAAGGTCAAAGGTCTTCGGATTAATCGAACTGAATCGAAGATCGAAGAATCGAAGGTCAAGAGTCTTCGGATTGATTAAAATCGCACGATCAATTAATTCAAAGGTCAAAGGTCTTCAAATCAAAGAATCGAAGGTCGAAGAATCAAAGGTCTTCAAATCAACGGATCGAAGGTCTTCAATTCAACGGATCGAAGGGTCTTCAAAGAGATCGAAGAATCTGACAATGGGAGCGATGCAGTCAAGTTAAAGGTTAACGAATCTAACGGTTAGATTGAAGGTTAACAGATCTAATAGTCAGGTTTAAAGGTCAACGAATCTGACGATAGGCGCGATGCCTAGAGGGACTATTAGGCCTGGTAAAAGGGATAGATTTGATAGGCTTAGTGGGTTAGTTAACGAATAGTTAATTTAGTGGCTTTTATTAGTAGTAAAAGCGCTATAAGTACGCAAGATTAAAGAGCAATTACTACTACTTGTTATAATATAAAATATAAGATATAAGAAGTGTGTGTAGGTTGTTAATTCAACTAGCTAGAGGTCGAAGCTATTATCTAATATAGGGGTTCTAGGTCACGTGCTAGGCCACATCCGAAGTGGCAGACCACTTGTCAATTCTAGCACGTAATACCTATAGTAATAGATTAGAAGTAAAGTTTTTAGAGGTTCTTAATAACTAAGGACTATATTATACTTACTATAGGAAAGTAATAACTATATAAAGTAGTAAAATAGTTATTTATTATACTATTACTAGTATTACTAAAAATTAAGGTAATTAAGCCTAAGAAAAAGAAAGGAAAGACTAATAAAGATTTACTAGTAAATAATATAGTAAGTAATAACCTAGGTTATAGTATAGCTATAGTAATAGTAGTAAAGTATACTTATTCCTTAGAAAAGAAAAAACTCAGAAGTATAATAATACTTTAGGTAGTATACTATAAGGAGTTAGTAGTAATTATATAAGAGATAAATAGTAATATAACTTAATAATAGATTTTAGAAAAGTATATAGAATTTATAGATATGTTTTTAAAAGATTTAGCTAGTAAGCTCTTAGAATTAGGTAGCTATACTTATATAATTAAATTAGAAAAAGGGAAATAACTACCCTAAGGACTTATATATAACCTAGCTAAAAAAAAGCTAGAAGTGCTTAGGGAGTACTTAGTGAGTATATAGAAAAAAGGGTAAATTAGAAGATTAACTAATTTAGCTAAAGCCTTAATTTTATTTATTCTAAAAAAATTAAGGAAATTAAGGCTTTATATAAATTATAAGGGCCTTAATAGGATTACTATTAAAAATAAGGCCCTTTTACTATTAATCTCTAAAATCCTTAATTAATTAGTAAGCATAAAGGTTTTTATATTACTAAATCTTTAAGAGATATACTACTAGCTATATGTTACGACTATGGTTAGGGAGATATAAACAGAGTGAAGGCTAAGGTTCTTAGTTATAGCTAGAGAGCTATTACTTAAGGGTAAGTATATAAAGGTCTTAAACTCTAATCTCTTACCTATTCTATAAGTAGTCCTTATCTAAATACCTTACTATATATATATAGCTATCTTATAGCTACTTAGTTATTTATATAACTTAAGGCTTATCTAAGGGTTTTATTATATAATTACTTTATTCCTAGCTTCCTAGCTTTTATACTCCTAATATACTACCCCCTTAATATATAATTATTCTTAATTAAAAAGAAAGCTACTTAGCTAATATAAGTATACTATATATAACTTACAATAATAATTAATATTATTAGTTATTATAGTAATATATAGGTATTATAGTAATATATAGGTATTATAGTAATATATAGGTATTATATTTACTTAGGTTAAGAGATAAATATTATTAGGTTATAGGTAATTCTTACCTTACTTTTTAATTTTAAATAACTATATACTTACTACTTTAATATAGTAATATATACCTCTATATAATAGGTTATTAATACTAAGTAAGTAAATTACTTATATTAAATTTTATAATTAGGTTAAATAAATAAGGTACTATATACTATTTAAAATAAATAAGTTCTTAACTAATATTAAGGGTATTATATTATTTTTAATATAAGTTTATAGCTAGCGTATATATTTACTAGTACTAGCTATAACTATCAATATTATAATTTCTAAATTAGCTATATATAGTATATAAATTACTTAGGGGGTTTAGGGCTAATATAAAAAAGGCTTACTTTTTCTTACTTTTTCTTACTTTTATATACTTCTTTTATTTTTTATTCTTTATTAATATTATAAGTTACCTTTACTTATAAGCTAGTAGCTTTATAGCTTTTATTATAGTAATTACTAATATTTTATAGTATTATATTATTCTTTATAATTACTCTTATTTAAATACTTAATCTTATTCTAATACTAAATATTAGTTACTTTACTTTTTATATATAAGTAACTTATACTATTATTACTAACTTACTAATAGTTAATTATATTTATATTATATAGTATTTCTTTACTACTAGATTCTTTAGTAACTAAAATACTTTTTTAAATATTTTCTTATAAATCTTCTACAAAGTAAATTACTTCTAAAATTTTAATATAAGTATAACTTCTTTAATCTCTAATATATACCTTATTAACTTATAGCTAGTAATACTAGTAGTATAAAAATTCCTTATATATACTATATATAATAAGTAATAATATAAGCTATTACTCTTAAAAATAGTAATAGTATAGTTTTATAGTATATTATAAAAAGTAAATTTATTTTAACTAAGTATACTAACTTTATAAGTATAACTTTACTACTATCTTACTACATACTACTACTAACTTATATAAGTAACTTAATAAAATACTTTTATTATATATAAAATAATAAAGACTATACTAAGGTATATCTTCCTTTTTTTTATTACTTAAATATATACTAATATACTACTAGTACTTTACTTACTTCATAAAATTATATTAAGTACTTTTTAAGTATATTAATAGTTATATTATTTTAAATAATAATCCCTATTTCTTTAATTATATATATATATACTAGTTCTTATAACTTTTAGTTATTACTAATATATTACTAGTACTTAATATATATAAAGTATAAACTTTATAATATACTTTTATTTATAAAGAATACTAATAAATATAGCTAGGCTAGATAAGTAAGGCTAATTATAAAGGTTATATAAAAGGCTAATACTAATAAATAAATTACTATATTACTACTAAGTAATACTATTAATCTAGAAGTCTAGATTAATATCTTTAATAGCCTATATTTTATTATATAAAACCTTTCTTTAGTATATTTTTTAATATTCTTACTTATAGCTTTACTAACTTACTAGTAGCTTAGTATATATATACTTATACTTCTTACTTATATTAGCCTCTTAGACTTTTCTAGTAAGCTTTATATATATATATATATATAAAAGGGAATTTCTTTAATAATAAGAATAAATTCTTTCCCTAGGCCTTAGTATTAACCTAGTGCTTAAAAATAAAAATAAGAATACTAAGGGCCTAAGGCCTAATATATTAATAAGGTAAATAATACTAGGTAGCTATAAGATAAATTATATAAGGAATTATCTTTAAAATTTTTTTTTATATATTACTATTACTATTTAATCTTTACTAAATATACCTTTAAATTTATAAACTAGTTACTTAGTTATTACTTATACTTATTAATAATATTTATTATAATAAAATCTCTTTTCTTTACTTATAAATTCTCTAAAGTATTATAACTCTTTTATTTAACTAGGTATTTCTAATATCTCCTATTATAATAATATAAAATAATTCTTTTAATCTTAAACTTTTCCTTATTCTTTATAATATTATCTTATAGTAAGAATATATCTTTTATACTAGATAAGTCTTTTATAAATAGTTTAAGGTTAGTAATATTAAAGATATTATATTATTATATTCTAAGTAATAGCTTTAATTAGTATACTAATTTATAAGTTTTAATTACCTTTTTAATCTTATAAGGGCCTAGGTACTTTATACTTAGCTTCTTACTAGGTTATTATAAGTTAATATTCTTTATAAATAATAAAATATAGTTACTTACTTTAAACTTTATTAAAGTTTACTTTTTATTATAGTATTTTATATACTAGGTTTATAAGTTACTTAGAAGTTACTTAATTACTATATACTTATCTCTTAATATAATAGTCTAAGTTTTTACTTAGTTATTTACTACTAGAATATTTATAACTACTTATTATAAGTCTCTAGGATTATAGCTTTATAATACCTTAGCTAAGGTATAGCTATAAGTTAAGTAAATACTTATATTATATATAAATTATACTTTTAATAAGTTATTAGCCTAATTAGTTTAATTAAAGTAAGTAAAAGCCCTTAAATAATACTTTAAAACTTAGTTTAAATATTTTATTTAACTATTTATTTATAAATAAAATATAATACTTAGTTACTACTTAGTTATAATAAGGTAATAAAAGGTTATCTAAAACTTACTAATAAATATTAAACTATAGTTTATAATAATACCTTTTAAGGTATTATAGTCCTTATAAATATATTCTAGGAATATAATAGCTAACTTATTACTAGTTAAGTATATTAAGATAAGGATATAAATACTATATTTTATAAAATAGTCTATAATAACTAAGATTATATTATAAGTCTAGTTTATATCTTTATAATAAAATCTATTAATAATTCTTAAAAAAGGTAATTAAGCACTAGTAGTATTACTAGTTTACTATAAGGTTTATAATACCTTAGTTTTAAAGTCTAATAACTTATATAAGTTTATATATATAAGTTAGTGTTTTTCTTTATTATTAGCTAGTAATACTAATTTATAATTTAATAAAAGGTCTTACTAACTTTTTAGTAGCTTACTATAAGGTTATTATAAGTAAGCTACTATAAGGTTATTATAAGTAAGTAATAAAATCTCTTTTTTTATACTAATTAAAATAAAAACTTAATTCTTAAATATTAATAGCTTAGAGGGCCTAATAAACTATATTTATAATACTTCTAGGTTATTACTTTTAAGTAGCTTTTTATAACTTATAGTAAAGTTATTACCTTACTATACTTAGAATAATATAACTTAAATTAAGGCTTTTAATTTTATATAAATAGGATAAGTATTAGATATAAACTTAGAAAAGATTTACTAAATAACTTATATTTTTACTATAATATTACTATAAGTAGCTAGCTTATAGTATACTTTTAAACTTATAAATAAATTATATATAAGTAATATTTTAAAGGGATACTTATATTACTTACTAGCTACTAACTTAGGTAGACTCCTAACTTATAAGCTTACTAGACTTATAGAAATATTAATAAATATAAATAAGATATAACCTTATTACTTAGAATTAATAAACCTAGTTAGTATATTACTTATAGGCTTTACTAGACTATTACGTTTCTTAATAATATAATTAAGTTATATTTTCTTAAAACCCTAAAGGCTAGTATAGCCCTTATAATATCTTTATAATAAATTATTACTTATACTAAGTAATATAATACTAGGACTTATAATAATACTATTATTTATATAGTATTCTTATTACTTAGTATTCTTAAATCTAAATAAGAAGTTAAGTAACTATAAGATTAATACCTTTACCTTATACTTCTTACTAATATAATTTACTTTTCTTAATAAGGTATTAGTAAGATTTAACTTACTTATATAATATTTAATTCTAAAATTAAATAAATAAAGCTTATTTAATACTATTACTTACTTATTAGTTAGCTTTAGCTTTATAGCTAAGTACTTATAATTTAAATAGTTTATAATAACTATAATTTAATAAGTTAAATATATAAAGTAGTGTTTTTAGACTTAAAAAGCGTCTTAAATTACTAATAACTTAGTATTAAGAGTTAAGTAATAATGTTTAATATTAATTAACTTCCTTAAAAAATATATTACTAAGTACTAGTTACTTAGTACTAATATTATAAGTATAGCTTTAATTATATAACTAAATATATTTATTTTTACTCTTAGTAAATAAAGTAAGTTAAAATATACTAAAATTAGTGCCTTTTAAAACTTTTTTTAAAGTTTTTTAAATACTACTAGTTTACTAGGTTTTAGCTTAAACTTTACTAGCTAAATACCTTTTAAATAGTTTATTAATAAAACTATTACCTTATTATACTATTTTATAAAGTATTAGTAAAACCTTATAAACCTAAGAAATAATTAAATATTAAATATACTATAAGGTATTAGCTAGGTTATAATAGCTTTAACCTATAATAGTTTTATTTTAATACTTTTTTTAAAAATAATAAAACCTAGGAATTTTGCTTATCTAATAGAAAATTAGCACTTTTTAAGGTTAATATAAATCTTTATATTATAAAGTTACTTTAGTACTCTTTTAATATACTTTATATATCTTATAGGGTTACTATTATATATTAGGATATTATTAAGGTAAATAATATAAAATTTATTTATAAGTCCCTTAAAGGTATTATTAATATATTCCTAAGAAGTAACTAGTATATTTACTAACCTAAATAGTATTATAAAATATTTAAAGTAGCTATAGTAGTATTAAAAGGCTATCTTTTACTTATTATTCTTATAAATATATAGCTAGTAATATACCTCTTAAAGATCTAGTAATATAAAAACCTTTATACTTACTAATTAATTAAGGATTTTAAAGATTAATAGTAAAAAGGCCTTATTTTTAATAGTAATCCTATTAAGGCCTTTATAATCTATATAAAGCCTTAATTTTCCTAATATTTTTAGAATAAATAAAATTAAGGCTTTAGCTAGACTAGTTAATTTTCTAATTTACCCTTTTTCCTATATACTTACTAAGTACTTCTTAAGTACTTCTAGCTTTTTTTTAGCTAGGTTATATATAAGTCCTTAGGGTAGTTATTTCCTTTTTTCTAATTTAATTATATAAGTATAGCTATCTAATTCTAGGAGCTTACTAGCTAGATCTTTTAAAAATATATTTATAAATTTCTTATACTTTTTTAGGATTTATTATTAAGTAATATTACAATCTTTCTTTTATATAATTACTACTAGCTTTTTATAATATACTACTTAGAGTATTATTATATTACTTAGTTTTTTCTTTTTTAAGAAATAAGTATACTTTACTATTATTACTATAGCTATACTATAACCTAGGTTATTATTTACTATACTATTTACTAATAAATCTTTATTAGTTTTCCTTTTTTTTCCTTAGGCTTAATTACCTTAATTTTTAGTAATACTAGTAATAGTATAATAAATAATTATTTTACTATCTTATATAGTTATTACTTACTTATAGTAAGTATAATATAGTCCTTAGTTATTAGAAACCTTTAAAAACTTTACTTTTAATTTATTACTATAAGTTTATACTCTAAGGTTTAGTTTATACCTAGGAGTATTCTCTTTTTTATATTAGTAATAAAGTAACTAATTTAATAAACCTTTATATAGCTTATACTATCTTTTACCTAGATTAATTTATATAGGATTTCTTTATATAGGATTTTATCCTTATTTATACTTTCTAGTATTATCCTTATTTTTTCTATATTTTTCTAATTCTATTTTAATAATAATTTAAGGTAAATTATTAAATACTTTATACTTATATTAAATAGTGCTAGTATAGCTAACTAGTAGTTATCTTACTATAAAGGTACCTATATTCTTATTCTCTTATTTATAGGTTTTTTTATAGTAAGACTATTATCCTAGGCTTATACTAAACTAATTAAAATCTTATTAAAGTTTAAGGTCTTATTATTACTATTCTTATACTTCTTAGTAATATACTTATTACTTTTATAAATTAAGTAATTTACTACTTTATATTTATTTATACTATATTTAAGGCTACTATATTTATAATATTTAAATAGTTTTTAACTTATACTTAGTTATTATAAGCTTTACTATAAGTTATTTATAAGGAAAGTAAAGTATTATCTCTTTTTATTACTTTCTTTATTATTATAGCTTTTATTATAATTATTTAATATAAATATTATTATAACTTTAGCCTTTTTACCTTAATCTTATAAGTAGCTTTAAGATATTAAAAACTCCTAGCTAATTATATACTTTCTTATAGTTATATTTAAGCTATTTAGGAAAATTACTATTCTTAAGTATATAAGGATTTAGTTAGGTAATTTAGCTTTTACTTTTATTTAAAGTCTTCAGAAAAATTAAAAAGACTAATTATTCTTTTATCTTAAATTTAGTAATATTTTAATAGCTTTTAAGTACTTTATATCTTTATTTATTACTTTAGAGTTTAGCTAGAATATAAATTTATTCTAAGTATAAGCTAAGTAATTAACTAACTTATTTACTATTATATAATATATTTATTATTACTTTATATTATTAGCTAGGTAGCTATTAGTATATATTACCTTAGTTTTATTATTATAAAAGGTTCTTAGATTTAACTAAAATAATATATTTAAATTTACTAAGTATACCTATAGATTCTTATAGGTATTATCTTTATATATAAGTACTTTATACTATATCCTAATAAAGCTTTATAAGTATATACTTACTATAAAGATAAGGTTAGGTAAAAAGGCTAGGAATAAGGGATTAGTTAGTATAACTATCTAAGGGGTAATTATAAGTTCTTTACCTAATCTAGCTAATTATAGATTTACCTTAATTTCTTTAAGCTATACTTTTATATTTATAATATCTTACCTTATATAAGTATATTATAGCTAAGCTTATATAACTTTATAATACCTTTCTAGCTTATTTAGATTATTATTATTTCTAGATTTAGTATTACTATATTAGTTAGGGCTAAGTAGTATTTATTATACCCTTTCTTTATTAGGTTTTAAAGTTAAGATATATAAATTACTTCTTAAGTACTATAGGTTTATATCTCCCTTACTAAGTAATATAAGTATAAGTATATTTTAAGTAAATATTTTATAACTTCTTTATATTTAAATCTAGCTAATAGTTTATTTTCCCTAAAGGGTTTAAGAGTTTAACTTATTATAACTATAGTTAAGAAAATATAAATAAAGTAAAGGCTAAGGTTTTTAGTTATAGCTAGAGAGCTATTACTTAGGAATAAGTATATAAAAGTCTTAAACTCTAATCTTTTACTTATTTTATAAGTAGTCCTTATCTAAATACCTTATTATATATATATAGCTATCTTATAGCTACTTAGTTATTTATATAACCTAAGGCTTATCTAAGGGTTCTATTATATAACTACTCTATCCCTAGCTCCCTAGCCTCCGTGCTCCTAACACTATATATCTATAAGGGTAATAAGTAGAAGACAGCCTTTTAATACTATTATAGGCACTTTAAATACCTAGTAATGCCGTTTAGGTTAGTAAATACACTAGCTATATTTTAGGAATATATTAATAATACCCTTAAGGGACTTATAAATAAATTTTATATTATTTACCTTAATAATATCCTAATATATAGTAGTAACCCTATAAGATATATAAAGTATATTAAAAGAGTGCTAAAGTAACTTTAGAATATAAACCTTTATATTAACCTTAAAAAGTATTAATTTTCTATTAGGTAAGCAAAATTCCTAGGATTTATTATATTTAAAAAAGATATTAAGATAAAACTATTATAAGTTAAAGCTATTATAACCTAGCTAATACCTTACTATATATTTAATATTTAATTATTCCTTAGGTTTATAGGGTTTTACTAATACTTTATTAAATAGTAGTAAGGTAATAGTCTTACTAATAAACTATCTAAAAGGTAATTAGCTAGTAAAGTTTAAGCTAAAACCTAGTAAACTAGTAGTATTTAAAGAACTTTAAAAGAAGTTTTAAAAGGTATTATTCTTAGTGTATTTTAACTTACTTTATTTACTAAGAGTAAAAATAAATATATTTAGTTATATAATTAAAGCTATACTTATAATATTAATACTAGGTAGCTAGCACCTAGTAGTATATTTTTTAAGAAAGTTAACTAATATTAAACTTTATTACCTTATACTTAATACTAAGTTATTAGTAATCTAAGAGGCTTTTTAAGCCTAAAAATACTATCTTATATATTTTACTTACTAAATTATAGTTATTATAAACTATTTAAATTATAAGTACTTAGCTATAAAGCTAAAGCTAACTAGTAAGTAAGTTATAGTATTAAATAAGCTTTATCTATTTAATTTTAGGATTAAATATTATATAAGTAAGTTAAACCTTACTAATACCTTATTAAGAAATGTAAATTATATTAATAAGAAGTATAAAATAAAGGTATTAACCTTATAGTTACTCAACTTCTTATTTAAATTTAAAAATACTAAGTAATAAAAATACTATAAAAATAATAGTATTATTATAAGTCCTAGTATTATATTACTTAGTATAGCTAATATTTTATTATAAAAATACTATAATAGCTTTACTAGCCTCTAGGGTTTTAAGAAGTTATAACTTAATTATATTATTAAGAAACGTAATAGTCTAGTAAAGCTTATTAGTAATATACTAACTAAATCTATTAATTCTAAGTAATAAGGTTATACCTTATTTATATTTATTAATATTTCTATAAGTCTAGTAAGCTTATAAGTTAGGAGTCTAGCTAAGTTAGTAGCTAGTAAGTAATATAAGTATCCCTTTAAAATATTACTTATATATATTTTATTTATAAGTCTAGAAATATACTATAAGCTAGCTACTTATATTAGTATTATAGTAAGAATATTGGTTATTTAGTAAACCTTTTCTAAGTTTATATCTAATACTAGTCCTATTTACATAGAATTAAAAGCCCTAATTTAAGTTATATTATTCTAAGTATAGTAAGGTAATAACTTTACTATAAGTTATAGGAAGCTACTTAAAAGTATTATAAATATAGTCTATTAAGCCTTTTAAGCTATTAATATTTTAAAATTAAGTTTTTATTCTAGTTAGTATAAGAAAGGAGATTTTACTACTTACTTATAATAACCTAGTGCTAGTAGTAAGCTACTAAGGAGTTAGTAAGACCTTTTATTAAATTATAAACTAGTATTACTAGCTAATAATAATAAAAAATACTAAGTTATATATATAAACTTATATAAGCTATTAGACTTTAAAACTAAGGTATTATAAACCTTATAGTAAGCTAGTAATACTCCTAGTACTTAACTAATCTTTTTAAGAACTATTAATAAATTTTATTACTAAGCTATTACTTATTGATTTTTAATTTTTTTTTGGGGTCATTAGCTGTGGCTAATGCATCTAATTTTTAATGAATTAAAAAAATTACTAGTAATACCTAGCTAGTGTAATAATTAATAACTAAATTTAATAATCACTATAGTATTAGGTAAAATATAAATAAAGGAATAAGCTTTAAGCTATAAATTTAGGGGCTAAAAGGTTAATATAAACTTTATAATAAACTTTATAGCTATAATTATATAAGATATAGTTATAATTTATAACTATAGTTAAACTTAAATCTATTTAAGTTTTACTTATAGTATAAATTAATATAATTTCCCCTTCCTCTATAACTATATTTATTCTATCTTTTTATATCTCTTCTATCTTATAACTTATCCTTTAAAGCTCTAAGGTAAACTAAAAAAAAAAACATAACTTATCCTTAATTATAGCTAATCTAATTCGTAACAGACGCACTACATCCAATTACTAGGTAGGTCATAGGCTACTAATCAACTAATTAATAACTAACTAATAACTAACTAATTAGATAATAGTATAGCTAAACATAATAAAAAAGATACTATACTATCTAAAATATTAAATAATATAGTAAAAGAGAAGAAAAGTAAAGAAAAGAAAAGGGAAGATAAATCTAACCTTAAGATAATTAATAGTATTTATAATATAAGGGAAAAGATACTAAAAAATAAGGGTAAGCCTAATAATAAGCTTAATAAGGTAAATAAAAAGAAGTTAAAGGAATAGGGTATTAGGGTGTAGTAAGCTAAGCAGTTTTACCTCGTACTCAGGAGGGTTACCTCGTACTTAGGAGGGAAGCTATTACTTATAAAGAATATAAACTAGACTTATAATATAATTTTAGTTATTATAAACTATTTTATAAAATATAGTATTTATATCCTTATTTTAATATACTTAACTAGTAATAAGTTAGCTATAGTATTCTTAAAGTATATTTTTAAGGACTATAATACCTTAAAAGGGATTATTATAAACTATAAGTTAATATTTACTAGTAGGTTTTAGATAATATTTTACTACCTTATTATAACTAAGTAATAACTAAGTATTATATTTTATTTATAAATAAATAAGTAAATAAAATATATAAACTAAGTTTTAAAGTATTATTTAAAAGCTTTTGCTTTCTTTAATTAGACTAATTAGGCTAATAACTTATTAATAGTATAGTTTATATATAATATAAGCACTTACTTAACTTATAGCTATACCTTAGCTAAGGCACTATAAGGCTATAATCCTAAAGACTTATAATAAGTAGTTATAAATATTCTAGTAGTAAATAACTAAGTAAAAACTTAGGCTACTATACTAAGGGATAAATATATAAAAATTAAGTATCTTTTAAGTAACTTATAAGCCTAGTATATAAAATATTATAATAAGAAGTATACCTTAATAAAGTTTAAAGTAAGTAACTATATTTTATTATTTATAAAGAATATTAACCTATAATAACCTAGTAAAAAACTAAGTATAAAGTACCTAGGCCCTTATAAGATTAAAAAGGTAATTAAAACTTATAGATTAGTATACTAATTAAAGCTACTACCTAGAATATAATTATATAATATCTTTAATATTACTAACCTTAGACTATTTATAAGGAACCTAACTAGTGTAAAAGATATATCCTTACTATAAGATAATATTATCCTCCCGGGCACGAGGTAAAACTGCTTAAATCATTATAGATCTCTATTTTTAACACCTTTTCTAAATATCTAGCCTTCTTCTCTAGCTTTTTATTTCCCTTTTTCTTCTTACTTTTCCTAAATTCCTTAATATTTTCTTTTAT
This sequence comes from Epichloe coenophiala, assembly GCA_018801565.1. Lineage (NCBI taxonomy): Eukaryota > Fungi > Ascomycota > Sordariomycetes > Hypocreales > Clavicipitaceae > Epichloe > Epichloe coenophiala. The sequence continues at coordinate 309,715 of JAFEMN010000005.1, read as the reverse complement.
CTTTTAAATTTCCTTTTTATTTAGAATTTCCTTAGATTTTTAGATAGCTATTAGGTTTTATAGCCTAGTGGTTATAGCCCCTAGCTTTTGGTTACCCTTAGCTATACTATTAATTAATTAGTTAGTTATTAATTAGTTAATTAGTAGCCCTTGACCTACTATTAATTCGAATTAGATTAGCTATAACTAAGGATAAGTTATGTTTTTTTTTTAGGGTTTAAGTTTACCTTAGAGCTTTAAAGGATAAGTTATAAGATAAAAGAGATATAAAGAGATAAAACAAACATAGTTATAGAGAAAGGGGTAATTATATTAATTTATACTATAAGTAAAACTTAAATAGATTTAAGTTTAACTACGGTTGTGAATTATAACTAGAGCTTTGCACTACACTACACTACATTACATACTACACTACACTACATACTACACTACAAGGGAATTTTTTCACTACACTACACTACATGTAGTATTTTGTAGTATTTGTAGTATTTATAATTTTTAGTAATATAATTACTTATAATAGCTTATAATAGCTTATAATATTATTAGTGTTAAAGTTTAATTAAAATTAAATAGTAAATAAATAACTTAAATATAAATATAAGTAAGTATAAGGAAATTACTATAGAAAATGCTATACTTTTTAATTACTTTATATTTACCTCTTTTTAAAAATATTAATAAAATAAAACACTTTTCTCTTTTATATTTTTTAAGATAATAATAATAGTAATAATAGTAATAATAAACTTTAATATCTCTTTTTAAGAAAGAATTCTATAACTAATTAAAAAGAGTATAAACTTTAACTAAGTAAAAGGTAATTATAAGGACCCACTTTAAACCTACTTTTATTAATACCTCTTTTTTCTTAGACTAAATTATAGAAAAAGCATAAAAGCTATTTATAGCAAAAGGTATAATTAATAAGACCCACTTTTAATAAATACTACTATTCTAAGACTAGATTATAGAAATAAGTATTAAAGCTATAAGTAGGTAAATATATAACTAGTAAGACCTACTTAAGACCCACTTTTTTATAATAATATATAACTAAGTAAATAAGCTAAAATTAGTATAAGTTCTTAAACTTACTTTTAAAGCTTTTTTTTCTAATTTTTCTAATTTTAGTAATTAAGGAAAATATATTATATTCCTTTTTAATCTTATAAAAATAAAATCCTAGCCCTTTTCTAAAAGCTTTTTATAGGTTTTTTGTATTTCTTCTAGTTAAAAAACCTAAAAACTTAATATAATTATTTATAATTAAAATAAAATAGCTATATAGCTAGAAAACCCTTTATAATAGAAAGTAAAATAATCTCTTTATTATAAGCAACTTATCTTTATAAATATATTATTATTAGATTTATTATCCTATTTATATATAATAATAAATAATTTCTTTAGGGTAAATCTTAGATTTTAAGTAAAAAAAGTATTTAAAAATAAATTATAAATCTAATACAAAAGCTAGAAAAGTAAAATAACCTTTAGAATTTAGAAAAAAGCTAGAGTTATATATAAATACTAAAAAATACTATATTTAGCTACCCTATTCTTATTAAAAGCTTAATAGTTTAAATAAGTATAAACTTTAAAGATTTATAACTAAATAACTAAATTCTAATTAAAAGAAAGGCCTATATTAAATAAATAAAGAAAAATCTAAAGAATATTATAAGATATTAATATGCCTTACTTTTATTTTTACCCTTACACTACATTATAATTCACTACATTATATACTACATGAAAAGTCAAAATACTACATTTACTACACTACATGTAAAGCTCTGATTATAACTATATCTTACGTAATTATAGCTATAAAGTTTATTATAAACTTTATATTAACCTTTTAGCCTCTTAAATTTATAGCTTAAAGCTTATTCCTTTGTTTATATTTTACCTAATACTATAGTAATTATTAAATTTAGTTATTAATTATTACACTAGCTAGGTATTACTAGTTATTTTTTTATTCCTTGAAAATTAGATGCATTAGCTATAACTAATGACCCCAAAAAAATTAAAAATCAATAAGATAATATTATAAATAATAAGTAAGAATTTAAGGTTAAGATAATTATTTTATATTACTATAATAGGAAATATTAGAAATATCTAGTTAAATAAAAAAGCTATAATACTTTAGAAAATTTATAAGTAAAAAAAAGAGATTTTATTATAATAATTATTATTAATAATTATAAGTAGTAACTAAGTAGCTAAGTTATAAATATAGAATTATATTTTTATAAAGAGTAAATAGTAAGGTATAAAATAAAGTTAATTACTTAATGAATTTATCTTATAGCTAGCTAGTATTATTTCCTTTATTTACATATTAGGCTCTAGGCTTCTAGTATTTTTAGCTATATTTCTAAGCGCTAGGTTAGCTTTAAAGCCCTAGGGAGAGAAATTATCCTTATTATTAGAAAATTCCCTCTCCTTATATATATATATATAGAGTTTACTAGGAAGGTTTAGAGGCCTAATATAGGTAAGGAGTGTAGGTATATATATAGTAAGCTACTAGTAAGTTAGTAAAGTACTATAAGTAAATATTAGAAAAACATACTAAAAAAAGGTTTTATATAATAAATTATAGGCTATTTAAAATATTAATCTAAACCTCTAGATTAACTATTTTAGAAAGTATTAATATAATAATATATTTATTAGTATTTACTTTATATATAACTTCTATAGTTAGCCTAGTATACCTAGTATACTTATACTTATTAGTATTCTTTATAAATAAAAGTATATTATAAAGTTTTTACTTTATATATATTAAGCACTAGTAATATATTAGCTATAAATAAAGTTATAAGAATAGGTATATACCTTTATTATTAAGAAAATATAGATTATTCTCTAAGATATTATAAGTATTAATATACTTAAATAGTATATAATATAGTTTTATAAAATATAAGGTATACTAGTAAGGTATTAGTATAAGTATAAATAGTATAAGAAAGGGTAAATATACCCTAATATAATCTTTATTATTTTATATATAATAAGTATATTTTATTAAGTTACTTATATAAGTTAATAATAGTATATAATATAATAGTAGTAATATTATACTTATAAAGTTAGTATACTTAAATAAAATAGTTTTCTCTTCTATAAGATATTAAGGTATAATACTATTACTATTCTTAAGGGTAATTCCTTATATTACTACTTACTAAGTATATTATATATAAGAAACTTTACTACTACTAGTACTACTAGCTATAAGTTAGTAAGGTAAATATTAAGGATTAGAGAAGTTATACTTATATTAAAATTTTAGAAGTAGCTTACTTCCTAGGAGATTTATAAGAAAATATTTAAAAAAGTATTTTAGTTACTAGAGAATCTAGTAGTAAAGGAGTACTATATAATATAAATATAGTTAACTATTAGTAAGTTAGTAATAATACTATAAGTTACTTATTTATAAAAGGTAAAATAACTAATATTTAGTATTAAATTAAGATTAAGTATTTAAATAAGAGTAAGTATAAATAATAATATAATACTATAGAATATTAGTAACTACTATAAAAGAAGCTATAAAGCTACTAGCTTATAAGTAAGGGTAACTTATAATATTAATAAAGGATAAAAAGGAAAGAAAGTATATAAAAGTAAAGGAAATTAGGCCTCTTTTATATTAGCCCTAGACCCCTTAAGTAATTTATATACTATATATAGCTAACCTAGAAATTATAATATTTATAGTTATAGCTACTACTAGTAAATATATATACTAGCTATAAACTTATAGTAAGAATAATATAGTATTCCTAATATTAGATAAGAACTTATTTATTTTAAATAGTATATAATACCTTATTTATTTAACTTAATTATAAAATTTAATATAAGTAGTTTACTTACTTAGTATTAATAACTTATTATATAAAGGTATATATATTATTATATTAAAGTAGTAAGTATATAGCTATTTAAAGTTAAAAGGGTAAGAAAAAGATTACTTATAACTTAATAATATTTATCTCCTAACCTAAGTAAATATAATACTTATATATTACTATAATAACTAATAATATTAGTTACTATTATAAGTTATATATAGTATACTTATATTAGCTAAGTAGCTTTTTTTTTAATTAAGAATAATTATATATTAGGGGGGTAGTATATTAGAAGTATAGAGGCTAGGGAGCTAGGGATAAAGTAGTTATATAATAAAGCCCTTAGATAAGCCTTAGGCTATATAAATAACTAAGTAGCCCTAAGATAGCTATATATATATAGTAAGGTATTTAGATAAAGACTACTTATAAAATATATAGTAAGTTAGAGTTTAAGACCTTTATGCACTTACCCCTAAGTAGTAACTCTTTAGCTATAACTAAGAACCTTAGCCTTCACTCTGTTTATATCTCCCTAACCTTAGTCGTGACACCTAAACTATTAGATATATAGGTATAGACTATATATTAACTAGAATAAAACCCTTTATAAATAATAGTAAAGTTAAATATACTAGAAGCATCTTAATAACTAGCATATTATATACCTTTTAGGTATGAAAGTTAGCTGCTATCTGCACCTCTAATTGATTAAACTAAACACTTTCTATTATCCATATACACCCCTACCTGACACAGCTAGTCTTCAGACACCCTAGCACAATGACGAACCGTTATGCTCCAACCCCTCACTAACCCCCTCCCCGCTTCAAAAGCTGAGAAATAAAAACTTCTCATTCACATTGATCAAGAGCTTTGCTCTAAAGTACATTGTCTAACTCAAATGTCAGAACCAGAACTAAAAAGCACTTATAAGCGAGATGCTAACGGCAAGAGAATCGGTCGTCCACGCCCGTTACCTCCTCATGTCAATGCTCGTAACCTTGCGATTGAAAAGCAACGGCGCTTGTCCCTAAATGACAAGCTTTTGGTAGGTTTCAAATATTCCCTTGGCATGATCAAGTGATAACAAGTTGTCTACCTACAGGAAATAGCTCAGCTCATTCCTGGCCTTGCATCGTCTCGACGCCTCAATAAAGTACTCGTCATAAACCAATGTCTCAAACACCTGCAAGAGCGGCGACGCATGTGTATAGCTGCCGCAGAGAGTGCCCACAACTTGCTATCGGAGAATCACAGGCTTAAAATAGAGCTGAACACGCTACGATCACATTTCATGGGGCCATCTGCACTCCAAATTGAAACGACTGCCGTCGACGAAGCCCTCAATCAATTGTTTGACGTAAGACGCGAAGCTCTTGGCGTCTTTAAGGCGGGCTGTGGGGAAAATTGTGCAAACCCAGGCCTGGAAAGTGTTTGGTTTCCTGGTGAGACAGTAGCTAGCGGTCCGATTGCAGGTTTCCAATTGGAAAGCTTTCTCGGCCAATTTGATCAACTCGACCCCTTGCAGGCGAATATTTGTGAAGTTCCAACGGTCAATGAGCCGGACACGTTTTTTCACAACCCTTATGGAATATCGTTAGACTTGGAAAACGATGAAGACCCTTGGATTGTTGACTTGAACACAGAAACATCGAATCGACCTTCCACTCTTCATAGGATGATTCCCCCACATCCTAATCTGTCTTAGATCTCGTTTGTGGGAAATCACCAGAAGTTCTACAGCAGTATTTGCTTAGCAACACTGCTTGAGTGGAAATCGCGCAGCTTATGCCCTAGCTTGTATTCTGATTTGCCTCTTGCTACATGGGGCTACAATTTGTCAATCTTAGAACCAATTCTTAAACCTTTTTCAAGATTTCTTCAATGACATTTTTGCTTCGCATTTCGTTGGCCTTGAAAGCCTCCAGAGCATCGTGAATACTAGTCCTAGTAACCTCATCTGCTTGAGTAGCTTCGGTCAAGGCCGCCCCATTGTTTGCAAGATAGTCAATATTTCTGCAAGGTTGATTGCCATCCCATGAGGACATAGCAAGGGGATCGACTGCAAGTAGGTGTATCAGACGTGGTGATAAAATACCGACTTTTTGAATCTTACTGCGACCAGGCGGTGGGGTTATCATCGTATCCAAGATACGCATTTCCAGAAGGGTATTCTCTGGAACTGTGACATGCTCACAGCCAACTTCATTTATCGTCATTACTTCCTTAGCTAAGATAAAGCTGCAAGTAGACTGGGGCTAGCTTGAAGTGAGCAGCAATTGAAGTAGATCTTCCATACCTAGCAGGCTTAAGCTAAGGTTGTTGTTTACCCGTTTTCTCCAGAAGAAGCCTATAAGATTCTATAATTTGAGCTATCCTTGGGGACATGGCGTGGTTGAGAGCAGGACCATATACATATGGCCATTATTGTCGATCTGCATGGTACCGGGGCACTAATGATACGCAAAATTAGCCGAGAAGAAATCCGCTTTCTCTTTTCCCTTACAATTGTAGTCTGGGTTACTAGAAAGGCATCCGGCCTGACTAGTAGTAATGGCTTGTGTGACGGAAAAAAATAGTTGTCCCGAGGGTACGAATTCCCTCACGTCATAGAATTTTTACTCGCGTTCAGCGCAGGTCCCGTGGCTGGAATTTTGATGCAAATACGTTCCTGGGGAATTCCAAAATTTTCAAATTCGCGAGCATATGAGCGGGCATGGGCGACAACTTTTTCTGTGTATATGCATGAAATGCTGACGTCTGAATTAGAACTCGTCCTTGTAGATTGTCTATTTCGCGCACAGAGAAGCACTCTAATTCGTTGTACGACAATTCGCATCTGTCTTAGTCACATGAAAGCATTGAAACCGCACCATGCAATAGAGTATCACCTCCCATCCTTCGACTTTACCCTCTTTCACAGTCTTGAGAAGAAGCTCACGACTTTCAGCTGAGAATATTTCCTCATAGACTAAACGTTGATTGCTAGTCTGATCATGGGGCTTAAAGGGCAGAAGCTTCTTTGGCGCGCTAGGATTCACGCAGTCGATGTTGATTTTTACTAGACCAGAACTGTTAGCATACTTTTCGACTTTTGTATAAGAATGGGCATACTCCAGGTTGTGGGTCCTATCTTATGGTGACAGCGGTTTGGCTGGATAAATGATCATTGCAACAAGTGTGAGATTCTCTGTATACTCATGGCAACATAGTTAGGACATTAGTTTCCTCATCATTATCGTCTTCCAATCAAATTCCGATTGACGTGATTGCTTGCATGAAGCTAGGCTTTAGTCGAATGGTCCAAGGCAGATACTGTACAGTCTCGGCATATCGTTGGTGGGGCTAGTATTGTGACAAATACTCTAAAAGCAGCACAATGATGGCAGTAAGCTTCTGTGTAATATAGTTATGTGCCTTACAAATCAACTAGTCAAAAGCCGGAAATAACTATCCACACGGCATGACCTACGAGATTTAGTTTGGGAACTCAATAGTGACATTTTTATTTGTCTTCGCCCCTTTTTCTTTTCACTATAACTTCTAGGACACACGCTCCAGCGTTATAAAACACTGATACCTCCATCAACCAGAATATCAGTACCAGTGATATAACTCCCTGCTTGACTCACTAGGAGAATTATGGCACCAGTCAACTCCTCGGGTTGTCCCATTCGTCCAAAAGGGGTTCTTTCAGTCCATATGCGTCTGTGTTCAGCGAGACCGTCCCCTTCGTTGAGTACCGTATCTATATATCCCGGACTAATACTGTTCACCCTAATTCCGTATTGTGCCCACTCCGCCGCTAATGAGCTCTTCATTGACAGAACAGCGCATTTGGCGGCGTTGTAATGGACTTGAGGCTGGGGGTAATTCACAATATGACCAGATATGCTTGACATTAGCACTATACTGCCATTTGTCCCGTTCCGTTTCATAGCCTTCGCCACTGCTTGAGCACACAAGAATGCCCCGGTAGTGTTGACATCGAACATCTTATTCCATTGGTCTTGAGTTATGTCTAATGCGTGGGCGGCGAGCGCGATGCCAGCAAAGCAGATGCAGATATTGACAGAACCTGTCTGCTGTTCCGCTTCAGCAACAGCTTCCGCTACGGATATGGCGTTAGTCACATCTACTCGGATGAAGGTAATGGCAGCACTCGGGAATTCTGTTTTCAGGTCGTTGACGATGGTTGAACCAGTGTCCGAATCAAGATCGAAGATAGCCAGACCTTGAAGACCATGCTCAAGCAAGGCCCGGCAGGCAACGGAGCCAATGCCTCCTGCTCCACCTGTAACAATGGCGTTCCCCTTCACTCCGAATCGATTTTTTGCTCGCAATGGTGCTATTTCCTGCACCGGAATATTTGGCCGCGCTGTTCTAGACATGGAAGACCCGTCACTCAAGGTCATCGAGGGCGGAACTCGTGACTTCAGCTCGTCTCGTGGAACTGACATTTTGTGAATCGTTTAGATAATCCAGATAAGCAGTTCTGGGTATTTGAAGAATTGGCAACCGCATGTATTATTAATGCTGGGAATTGAATCAGAAGAGTGAGATATTCTGCTGCATATGTGAAAGACAAAAATTTGCAGGGTTGACAATGAACTGCACGTCTACATGCGGGGAATAACTGATGATGCAAGTGTTGAAATGAAGAGTAACGTCAGGTGGCATTGAAACGTTGGGGGTTTTGTTTTGGCTAAATGTACGGATCCGTATAGCAATGTGACATGAGTTTGCGACCACCCTTTAAGGCAAAATTTAGTGAATTCTAAATCTACCATATTTTAAATATTAATAATTAGTACTTATAAGTAAATAGAATATAGAAAAAAAATGCTTTTATTTAATCTTAATATAATTATTAAGATTAAAAGAATATTCAAATACTAATCTCTTACTATTTATGTTAATTTAATAAACTATTATATTAAAAACCTTAAAAGGTTAGTAATTTGTAATTTTAAAAGCTTGATTACTTAGTAGGAAAATATACTATTAATTAGGTTTCTATATGAAATTTATAAAGAAAGACTAGGTTTATATTATAAATAACCCCTCCTAGGCACGAGGTAAAACTGCTTAAACAAATTTCTGTTTTTAATACCTTTTCGAAATATCTAGCCTTTTTCTCTAGCTTTTTCTCCAGCTTTTTCTCCAGCTTTTTCTCCAGCTTTTTCTCTAGCTTTTTCTCTAGCTTTTTATTTCCCTTTTTTTTTCTTATATATTCTAAATTCCTTAATATTTTCTTTTATTTTTTAAATTCCCTTTTAATTTAAAATTTCCTTAGATTTTTAAAAAGCTATAAGGTCTTATAGCCTTATGGTTAGCCCTTAGCTTTTAGTCACCCTTAGCTATACTATAGTCTATTAGTTAGTGGTTCATTAGTTAATTAGTAACCTATAACTTACTTAGTAAATACGTAGTATGTTTATTAGGTTATATATCTCTTATAAAAAGTATGAATTATGTTTACTAATTTTAAGTAAAATAAATTGGATGAGAGTGTTAGAACAAGCATGATATCAACAGGGCTGCGCGCCTCTGATTGGCCGGGCGCGTTGCATCGCGGACCTACATGTCTAGCCTAACCGCGCCGCGGTTAGCATTAGTATATGTAGCCTTTTTACATATAACCTTAATTAAGGCCCCTTTTCTAATAATAGATAGCATACCTTATTTACTTCTATTTAATCCCTCTTTTAGTTTCTTTAGTAAACTAGAATATATAATAATTATATACACTTTAGTTTACCTTAAAAACCCTATATATAAGTTAATAGTATCCTACAAATACTTATACTAATTAGTAATTATCTTTATAAATACTATAGATTAGTAAGGTCTTATAGAAAGGCATTAGTATTATAGACTTACCTTATAAAATAGAAAGGCTACTTTAAATACTAATATACTAAGGAAAAAGTATATTCTAGTTTTTTTTTTACTTTAAGTAACTATAACTAGCTTTATACTAAATCTAAGCTTATTAACTTAATTAAGGCCTAGTTAGTAATTAATCTAACCTATCTTTATTTATTTAATTAGCGTATTAATTATATAAAATAACCCTTAGAAGTATATTTATTAAATAATTAAGGCCTAGTTAGTAACTAACCTAACTTATCTTTAGTTATTTAATTAAGCTTACTAAGGGGTAAAGATAATAGCTTTACTTATAATTCTTTAAACCTTTATAATTTCTTTATTTTCCTTACCTCCCTATTTACTACTAATATTATAGTAAAATATTAAGATTAACTAAAGGGATTTAAAACTTAAGATATTCCCTTTAATTATAAATATACCTCCCCCCCTAAGAATATTATAAGAGAAGTTAATTTATAAGTTATATCTTTTCTTCTTAATAATATTTTCTCTAATTTATACTAGTATATTATATAATAAGTACTAAAGAATAAGAAATTATTTAATCTTAAAAAAGTAAATATTATCCTTAAAAAGCTTATAGCTTAGATTTTTATTAAGAAAGTAACTTATAAATATAAGAACTTATACTTATAAACCTTATTTACTATCTTTAATAATAACTTTAAAGAATAAAACTAAGAGATATTTAAAATAGTAAATTCTAAAGCTATAAAGATTCTTTAAGATTTTCTTTTCTTTAGTAATATTTATATAGACTTATAGAGTTACTATAAGATAATAGTCTTACTTAAAGATATTTTTAACTATAATAGATTTTATAATTAGAATAAAAAAAAGATATAGGAAGTTACTAAGAAGTATTCTCCCTTTAAGAGGTAAATAGTAAATAAAGATTTCTATAAAGACCTCCTCCTTATTAATATCCCTTTTCTTAAAGACTAACTAAAGTAATAAGCTACTTTATAGTATTTATAATCCCCTTAACTATTATAATCTCTTTTATTTTATCCCTAGACCTTATTATACTAATCCCTAAGTATACTAACTATAAGGCAAAGGTATAATAGTAAAGGAAATCCTCCTATTATAAGCCCTTAACTATAGATCTAAACCCCTCTTATTTCCCTTTCTATAATAAGGTATTATAATCCCTCTTTATAGTCTAAAACTATAATACCTTCTTTATAAAAATTAACTATCCTTATTTTCCCCTAAAAGATAAGCTAATCCTTATTAAAGTAATTACTTAATCTTAATAAGTTTTATAATAATAAAAGTATTAAGTATAAAGCTAAGAAGTATAATATTCTTAATATTAAGCTCTTAACCTATTAAAGGAAGTATAAGATACTAGGTATTATCTAAGAATAATTAGGCTATAGTTTTAAGTTTATACTAAAAGAAAAACCTTTTTAGTACTTCCTAGAAAACCTTTTAGGCTAAGGAAACCCTTAAGATCTCCTAACTCTTATTTATAGAATTAGGTAAAAGTTTAAGATAAATAATATATATTAGAAAAACTATTTATTATAAGGAAAATTATAATTACTTACTATTATCTAAGAAAACCCTAATAAATTAAAGATTAAGTGCTTTAAAAACCTTATAACAAAGCTTTTAAATCTTTAAAAGGTAAACTCTTATAAATTCTAGTTAAAATTAGACCTTTATAGTTAGATTCTAAATGCCTATAAAGGAATCCTAGAATATAAAGCCTATATTATTAATCCTTCTATTAATCTCTAATACTTTTATAAATAAATAAGGATATTAATTAGTAAATCTAAAGCTTTAATTAATTAGTAGTAATTCCTTATAAAAGCTAATACTAAGGAATACTTTTAGACTAACTATAAATATAATAGTAAAGGTAAGGAGGCTTAATATAGTTAATTTATATTAAAGAGTAAGCTTTCTTACTTAAAAAAGTATTGATTTTTAATTTTTTTTGGGGTCATTAATTATGGCCAATGCATCTAATTTTCAAGGAATAAAAAAAATTACTAGCAATACCTAGCTAGTGTAATAATTAATAACTAAATTTAATAATCACTATAGTATTAGGTAAAACATAAACAAAGGAATAAGCTTTAAGCTATAAATTTAGAGGCTAAAAGGTTAATATAAACTTTATAATAAACTTTATAGCTATAATTACATAAGATATAGTTATAATTCGTAACTATAGTTAAACTTAAATCTATTTAAGTTTTACTTATAGTATAAATTAATATAATTCCCCCTTCCTTTATAACTATATTTATTCTATCTCTTTATATCTCTTCTATCTTATAACTTATCCTTTAAAGCTCTAAGGTAAACTAAAAAAAAAAACATAACTTATCCTTACTTAACTTTACTCTAATTCATAACAAACGCACAAACTAATAAACACACTGTATAATTAACAGGTAAGTTAAGGGCTACTAATTAACTAATTAATAACTAACTAATTAGAAGATAGTATAGCTAAGGGTAACTATAAGCTAGGGGCTATAACTACTAGGCTATAGAACCTAATAGCTATTTAAAAATCTAAGTAAATTCTAGATAAAAAGGAAATTTAAAAAATAGAAGAAAATATTAAGGAATTTAGGAAAAGTAAGAAGAAGAAAGGAAATAAAAAGCTAGAGAAAAAGCTAGAGAAAAAGGCTAAATATTTAGAAAAGGTATTAAAAAATAAAGATCTATAATAATTTAAGCAGTTTTACCTCGTGCCTAGGAGGGGATATAATTATTATAAATACTAGAATAACCTTTAAAGGTAAGGAATTTAAGTAGCTTATATTATTAATAGTAATTAAAATTAAAGATATCCCTATTAAGGCTTACTATAGTATTAGTAAGGTTAAGTAACATTATAGGCTACTTTAAAGAGCTTATAATATTATTAAATAAGATTACCTAATAACACTAGAGCCTATAGTGTTATAAATAGTAGTTAAAGCTATAAATAATACTATAGGATTAAATAGTTTTATACTAATAGTTCTTATTTTTAGCATATATTCTTATATAGTTAAGGAATTACCTTTATTACTAAATATTATATAATAAGCCCTTATAATTTAATTAGTAATAAAGGAAGTTAAGCATATTTATACCTAGTAAAAGGTTAGTAATACCCTTACTATAAGGAATAGTCCTAATACCTTTATAATAGTTAACCTCTTACTAGGATTACTTATATATATAGCGTAAAGATAAAGGATAAAGAGGCCCTTATAAGCTATTAACTATAGAAGGTAAAACCTATACTTTTAAGCTCCCTTAAGGCCTAAAAGCCTTTAGATTAACCTTTATTAGGCCTTTTTATAAAGATCCTAATAAGAAAAGGCCTCCTAAAAGCATAAAAGGCTAAGATACCTCCCTATAACCTATAGCTACCCCTCTTATTATTCCCTTAAAGTAAGGACTTAGAAGACCTTAAAAGAACCCTCCTATTATTATATCTAATATTAATTATATAAATTAAATAAAAGATAAGACTAATATCTTTCTATTAGCTAAGGAAAGCTTTAATCTTAAGCTTATAATTTAATTATATAAGAAAAAAATTATTAAGACTTCTAGTAAACCCTTTAAGCTATTTACTAAAGCTAAAATTAATACTTTAATTAAATAAGGTATATTTAAGTTTATTAAGTATAATAAGAAAGAGTATAGTAAGGTTTAAATCTTTAATTCCTATATTATTAATAAGGTAAAGAAGGTAAAGGGTAAGATAATAAATCTATATAAGAAGTTAAGGCTTATAATCTAAGGTTATAGTAATAAAAAGAAGCTAGTAATTCTTATATAAGCCCTAATAATTTAATAAGCTAGCTAGCAATTAATCCTTATAATAACACTTATATTATTATTACTAGGCCTTATTTTCTAGCTTTATAATATTATATAGGCCTATATATAAGTATAAATACTCTTTAGTTATATAATTCTAGCCTAAATCTCTATCTAAATCTATTACTTATACCTTATAAGTATAATAATATAAGTAATTAAGCCTTTATGTAGTATTATAAAAGCTAGTATTTACTAGTAAGTAATATATTATTATTACTATAGAGAAATGCTTTAGATAAAAACCTTTATATTTAACTTATACTTACTTGTAATAATAAAGGAAAACCTAACCTTTATATATATAAGGATATAAACTTATAATATAATTAAACTATTTAACTATAAGTTCTCTTAATAAAAGAAAAATTAATTAATTACTACTTCTTTTATTACTAAACTAAAGTAAATTCTTTTTATAAGAAACCTATTAATATTTAATAGTAGTATTATTACTCTTAAAAATAATATAATTATACTATAATAAAAAGACTAGAGTAAAAAGCTTTAATTAATCTTACTAACTAATTTAAAATAAGTATATATAAAATAATAAGCTTAAGGTATATATATTACCTTAATTTACTAGCCTAAAGCTTATTTTAACCTCTTTATTACTATATAATACTAAGACTTATTATCTTAAGATATAAAGAGCCTAAACTAATAAATCTAGTAGTAAATTAATAATCTAGATTAAGGATTAAGGATTATACTATTTAATCTTAAGAAAGTAAAGCTTTTTATAATTATAAATAGATTATTTACTAATAACTAAGACCTTACTTCCTAGCTAGGCTATATGCTTATCCTAGCTAGTAAAGTCTAGAAAGAAGGTATTTTTATAATTTAAGGTAATATTATATACTATAGCTTTACTAAGAGTAAAAGAGTTATAAGAAATATACTTACCTCTAAGATTTATAGTATAGTTACTAGTGCTAATATAGCTTATATAATCTTAATAATACTTAGATTAATTACCTATTAATTAAACCTCCTTATAATCCCTATTATTATTTCTACTAATTTATACTCTTTATATAAATGCCTTATTAAGCTTAGTACTATAAAAGAGAAGTGCCTTGTAATTAATATTATAGCCCTTTATTAATTATATAAGTAATGTAAGATCTATAAGATTAAATGGATTAATAAGGATAATAACCTTACTAATGTATTTATAAAGGTATTACTAAATAAGGTATTTAAGAGGTTTATTATAAATAATAAAGCAACTATTAGGATAAAAGAATAGGTTATATAATTATAGATCTTATATTAATATAATAAAGTTAAAGGTATTAAGATTAGGCTTACTTATCCTTATATAGGCTTATAGATTAAATATTATCTTTTATTACCCCCCCCCCCCTTATATTTTTTTTCTTATAATATTATCTATAATTATTTAATCTTACTTATTCCTTAGTTTCCCTTTAATTATCTTATTAATATTACTTATTAATCGTTATATTAAAAAGAGAGAGTTTTTAGTGTTAAAATAAGTATAATATTAATAACGCTACATACCTTTAATTAGCTAGGCGTATTACATTATAAACATATATATCTAGCCTAACTACACTATACTTAGCATTAGTATATATAGCCTCTTTATATATAACCCTAATTAAGGCCCCTTTTCCTATAATAAATAATATACTTTCTTTGCTTTTATTTAATCTTTTTTTTACTTATTTTAGTAAACTAAAATATATAATAATTACGTGCACTTTAGTTTACCCTAAAAACCCTACGCGTAAGTCACTAGTATCCTGTAGATACCTACAGTAATATACTATTTATTATTAAAGTTACTTTTTATAAAAAACTTACTAATTAAATAAGCTATAAGTATTATAAAAGTAGCTAAAGAAATAAAAGAATTAGTTAGATTATAAGGTATATTTAATAAGAAAATAATTAATATAATAAGGAGAAATTAATAAAATAAAGGTAAGTATAATAAACTTATAATATTTAAAGAATAATATTATATAAGGAAAAGTAAGATTATATAAGATATATAAGTAAGATATTTATATAAGTAATTATACTTATATTAGGTAAGCGATAAATAAGTAAAAGTAAGGTAAATATTTATAATAAATAATATATTAGTAAGGTAAGTATATTATCTATACTATAATAAAATAAGTAAAAGTTAGGTTTACTATTTATTAAATAACTTATAAATAAATAAAAGTAAAAGTAATTATTATTATAATAAATAATAAGTTAGCAAAGTAAGTATATTATATATATTATAATAGAATAAGTAAAAGTAAGGTAATTTTTAGTATAATAGTAATATATATATAATGTAAATATAATATATATATTACTAGAAAATAAGTAAAAGGGAAACTAATTAATAATAAGTAAGTAAGGGTATATAGAAAAGGCTTAGGCTTTACCTAAGTATTTACTATATAGTATATAAGAAAAGAATAAGTAAAGGTAAGAAAAGTAAGAAAAAAAAGGCTTATATAAAGAAGCTAGGAGGTATAAGGGGTATTATTAGGGATAGCCTCTTATCCTTTTCTCTTTTTTCTTAAGTTTCTTAATACTATATTAATGCCTTATTGTAGTTGCCTAGGGGCTAGTCCATAAAACTTTATACTAATTCCTTTTCCTTATATAAATACCTTATAAAGCTAGGAATAATAAAAGAGAAAAAACTAATAATTAATATTATAGCTTTTTATTAATTATATAAGAGATATAAAATCCATAAGATTAAATAGATTAATAGTAGTAATAATCTAGCTAATATAATAATAAAGGTATTACTAAATTTATCTCTTTTCTATTTAATTAATTTAAATAATTTAATAATTTAGATTAAAAGTTAGGTGTTAGGAGCACAGAGGCTAGGGAGCTAGGGATAGAGTAGTTATATAATAAAGCCCTTAGATAAGCCTTAGGTTATGCGAATAACTAAGTAGTTATAAGATAGCTATATATATATAGTAAGGTATTTAAATAAAGACTACCTATAAAATATATAATAAGTTAGAGTTTAAGACCTTTATATACTTACCCCTAAGTAATAGCTTTCTAGCTATAACTAAGAACCTTAGCTTTTACTTTATTTATATTTTCTTAACCTTAGTTATAATAAGTTAAACTCTTAAACTCTTTAAGGAAAATAAACTATTAGCTAGATTTAAATATAAAGAAGTTATAAAATATTTACTTAAAATATACTTATACTTATATTACTTAGTAAGGGGGATAAAAACCTATAGTGCCTAGGGAGTAACCTATATACCTTAACTATAAAACCTAATAAAAAAAAGTATAATAAATACTACATACCCCTAATTAATATAGTAATACTAAATTAGGAAATAATAATAATTATAATATACTATTTAAATACTATAAGGTTATATAGGGTAACCTATAATATACTTAGATAAGGTAGGAAATTATAAATATAAAAGTATAAATTAGAGATATTAAGGCTAATCTATAATTTACTAGATTTAGAGAAGGACTTACTATTACCCCTTAGATATTAGGGTAAACTAACCCTTTACTCCTAGGTTTTTTACCTAATCTTAACTTTATAGTAAGAGTATACTAATAAAGCTTTATTAAGATATAGCTTAAAGTGCTTATATATAAAGGTAATACTTATAAGAATTTATAGGTATTTATAGGAGATTTATTAGTATTATTTAAATTAAACCCTAGAACCTTTCTTAATAATAAAACTAAGGTAATATATACTAGTAGCTACCTAGCTAATAATATAAATTAATAATAAATATATTATATAACTATAAATAGTTAAGTTAATTATTTAGTATATACCTAGGATAAGTTTATAACCTAGCTAAACACTAAAGTAATAAATAAAGATATAAAATACTTAAAAGCTACTAAAATACTACTAAATCTAAGGTAAAAGAATAATTAATTATTCTAAACCTTTTATAAGACTTTAAATAAAAGTAAAGGCTAAATTACTTAACTAAATCCCTATATATTTAAGAATAGTAATATTTCTAAATAGCTTAAATAATATTATAAGGAAGTATATAGTTAGCTAGAAGTTTTTAATATCTTAGAGCTACTTATAAGGCTAAGAAAAAAAAGCTAAAGTAATAATAATATCCTTATTAAGTAATTATAATAAAAGCTATAATAATAAAAAAGATAAGAGAAAGAGATAATACTTTACTTTCCTTATAAATAACTTATAGTAAAGCTTATAATAACTAAGTATAAGTTAAAAACTATTTATATACTATAAATATAATAGCCTTAAATATAGTATAAATAAATATAAAATAATAAACTACTTAATTTCTAAAAGTAATAAGTATATTACTAAGAAATATAAGAATAGTAGTAATAAAACCTTAGACTTTAATAAGATTTTAATTAGTTTAGTATAAGCCTAGGATAATAGTCTTACTATAAAAAAACCTATAAATAAAAGAATAAAAATATAAGTATTCTTATAGTAAGATAATTACTAATTAGCTATACTAGTATTATTTAATATAAGTATAAAGTATTTAATAATTTACCTTAAATTATTATTAAAATAGAATTAGAAAAAAAAAATAAGGATAATACTAGAAAGTATAAGTAAGGATAAAATCCTATATAAAGAAATCCTATATAAATTAATTAAGATAAAAAATAGTATAAGCTATATAAAGGTTTATTAAATTAGCTATTATATTACTAATATAGAAAAGGGAATACTCCTAGGTATAAACTAAACCCTAAAGTATAAATCTATAGTAATAAATTAGAAATAAAGTTTTTAAAGGTTTTTAATAACTAAGGACTATATTATACTTACTATAAGTAAGTAATAACTATATAAGGTAATAAAATAGTTATTTATTATATTATTATTAGCTTTACTAAAGATTAAGGTAATTAAGCCTAAGGAAAAAAAAAGAAAAACTAATAAAGATTTATTAGTAAATAATATAGTAAGTAATAACCTAGGTTATAATATAGCTATAGTAATAGTAATAAAGTATACCTACTTCTTAAAAAAGAAAAAACTAAGAAGTATAATAGCACTCTAAGTAATATACTATAAGGAGTTAGTAGTAACTATATAAGAGATAAATAGTAATATAACTTAATAATAAATCCTAGAAAAGTATATAAAATTTATAAATATGTTTTTAAAAGATTTAGCTAGTAAGCTTTTAGAATTAAGTAGCTATATATATAATTAAATTAGAAGAGAGAAAATAACTACCCTAGGGACTTATATATAACCTAGCTAAAAAAAAGCTAGAAGTACTTAGGGAGTACCTAGTAAGTATATAGAAAAAAGGGTAAATTAGAAAATTAACTAGTTTAGCTAAAGCCTTAATTTTATTTATTCTAAAGAAATTAAGAAAATTAAGGCTTTATATAAATTATTAAGGCCTTAATAAGATTACTATTAAAAATAAAGCCTCTTTACTATTAATCTCTAAAATCCTTAATTAATTAGTAAGTATAAAGGTTTTTATATTACTAAATCTTTAAGAGATATATTACTAGCTATATATTTATAAGGGTAATAAGTAAAAGATAACTTTCTAATACTACTATAGCTACTTTAAATATCTTATAATACTATTTAGGTTAGTAAATATACTAGTTACTTTTTAGGAATATATTAATAATACCCTTAAGAGACTTATAGATAAATTTTATATTATTTACCTTAATAATATTCTAATATATAGTAATAACCCTATAAGATATATGAAGTATATTAAAAAAGTACTAAAGTAACTTTATAATATAAATCTTTATATTAACCTTAAAAAGTGCTAATTTTCTATTAGGTAAGCGAAATTCCTAGGGTTTATTATATTTAAAAAAGGTATTAAGATAAAACTATTATAAGTTAAAGCTATTATAACCTAGCTAATACCTTATAGTATATTTAATATTTAATTATTTCCTAGGTTTATAAGGTTTTACTAATATATTATAAAATAATATAGTAAGGTAATAGTTTTACTAATAAACTATTTAAAAGGTATTTAGCTAGTAAAGTTTAAACTAAAACCTAGTAAACTAGTAGTATATAAAGAACTTTAAAAGAAGTTTTAAAAGGTATTAATTTTAGTATATTTTAACTTACTTTATTTACTAAGAGTAAAAATAAATATATTTAGTTATATAATTAAAGCTATACTTATAATATTAGTACTAAGTAACTAGCACTTAGTAGTATATTTTTTAAGGAAGTTAACTAATATTAAACTTTATTACTTTACCCCTAATACTAAGTTATTAGTAATCTAAGAGGATTTTTAAGCCTAGAGATATTACCTTATATATTTAACTTATTAGATTATAGTTATTATAAACTATTTAAATTATAAGTACTTAGCTATAAAGCTAAAGCTAACTAGTAAGTAAGTAATAATATTAGATAAGCTTTATTTATTTAATTTTAGGATAAAATATTATATAAGTAAGTTAAATCTTACTAATACCTTATTAAGAAAAGTAAATTATATTAGTAAGAAGTATAAGGTAAAGGTATTAACCTTATAGTTACTTAACTTCTTATTTAAATTTAAGAATACTAAGTAATAAAAATACTATATAAATAATAGTATTATTATAAGTCCTAGTATTATATTACTTAGTGTAGCTAATAATTTATTATAAAGATACTATAAGGGCTATACTAGCCTCTAGGGTTTTAAGAAAATATAACTTAATTTTATTATTAAGAAACCTAATAGTTTAGTAAAGCTTATAAGTAATATACTAACTAGGTTTATTAATTCTAAGTAATAAGGTTATACTTTATTTATATTTATTAATATTTCTATAAGTCTAGTAAGCCTATAGGTTAGGAGTTTAGCTAGATTAGTAGCTAGTAAGTAGTATAAGTACTTCTTTAAAATATTACTTATTTATAATTTATCTATAAGTTTATAAGTATACTATAAGCTAGCTACTTATAGTAATATTATAGTAAGAATATAAGTAGTTTAGTAAACCTTTTCTAAGTTTATATATAATACTTATTTTATATATATAGAATTAAAGACTTTAATTTAAGTTATATTATTCTAAGTATAGTAAGGTAATAACTTTACTATAGGTTATAAAAAGCTACTAAAAAGTAGTAACTTAGAAGTATTATAAATATAGTTTATTAGGCTTTCTAAGCTATTAATATTTAAGAATTAAGTTTTTATTCTAGTTAGTATAAGAAAGGAGATTTTATTACTTATTTATAATAACCTAGTAGTAAGCTACTAAGGAGTTAGTAAAACCCTTTATTAAATTATAAATTAGTATTACTAGCTAATAATAAAGAAAAATACTAAATTATATATATAAACTTATATAAGCAATTAGACTTTAAAACTAAGGCATTATAAACTTTATAGTAAACTAGTAGTATTACTAGTACTTAATTACTTTTTTTAAGAATTATTAATAAATTTTATTATAAGGCTATTACTTATAAAAGATATAAATTAGACTTATAATATAATCTTAGTTATTATAAACTATTTTATAAAATATAGTATTTATATTCTTATCTTAATATACTTAACTAGTAATAGATTAGCTACTATATTTCTAAAATATATTTTTAAGGTCTATAATACCTTAGAAAGTATTATTATAAACTATAGTTTAATATTTACTAGTAGGTTTTAAATAACCTTTTATTACCTTATTATAACTAAGTAATAACTAAGTATTATATTTTATTTATAAATAAATAGTTAAATAAAATATTTAAACTAAGTTTTAAAGTATTATCTAAGGGCTTTTACTTACTTTAATTAAACTAATTAGGCTAATAACTTATTAATAGTATAATTTATATATAATATAAGTATTTACTTAACTTATAATTATACCTTAGCTAAGGCACTATAAGGCTATAACCCTAAAGGCTTATAATAAGTAATTATAAATATTTTAGTAGTAAATAACTAAGTAAAAACTTAGGCTACTATATTAAGAGATAAGTATATAGTAATTAAGTAGCTTTTAAGTAACTTATAAACCTAGTATATAAAATACTATAATAAGAAGTAAACTTTAATAAAGTTTAAAGTAAGTAATTATATTTTATTATTTATAAAGAATATTAACTTATAGTAACCTAGTAAGAAGCTAAATATAAAGTACTTAGGCCTTTATAAGATTAAAAAGGTATTTAAAACTTATAATTTAGTATACTAATTAAAGCTATTACCTAGAATATAACTATATAATATCTTTAATATTCTAGCCGTCACGAAGACAGAGAGTCCTCCTGCCTAACAAAAGACAGACAAGTAAAAGAGAACTACATCCTATGCTCTAGACCACACCTAGCCTAGTTAAGGGACTACCCTATTCTAAAAGAGAAGTAAAATACTACTAAAGTAAGATATCTTAAATAACCCTTTTACTTTACTACTTACTCCCTAAGTAAAAGCCTAACCTTACCTAGTAAGAGATTTAGTATAGCCTTAGAACCTATTATTATAGTAAGTAAAAAAAGAGAATAACTTATAAATATAAAATAAAGCACTAAATAACTAAGATTAGGAAGTATTAAATAGTATATAAAGTAACTTAAAGCTAGAATAAAACTAATATAAAATAGTAAAGATTAATAACCCCCTTAATTAATATAATAATATTATAAGTCCTTTTCTAGAATATAAATAAGAAAAATAAACTATATATAGCGCTTTATTACTAGACTAATATAAATATAATTATAATCTAAGAATAGGAATATATAAGAAACCTATAGCCCTTAGTACTAGGCCTTACCTAGTTTTACCTTATATACTATAATTAATATAATATAATATATATAAATAAGAAATATAGAATAAAGTTATAGTTAGCCTAGGAAGGGACTAACTAGTTACTTATAAAACTATAAGGAGTTAATATATACTCCCTTTATTTAGAGGGATATAGTAATAACTAGAATATACTTATTTATATAATTAATATAGAAAAGCCTTATAACTAAAGTATATTTATTAGTAACTTTAACTAAAAGCACTCCCTTTAGAATAAGCTAGATAGAAAAACTAATAAAGTAAATAAACTACTAGAGTTTATAAACTAGTAAAGGCTTAGACTTATTATACCTTAAGGTAAACCTATAAGATAGTATAAAGATAATAAAGATAGCACTATTAACTTAGCGTAAGCTATACTAAATATTAGAGTTTACTATAATAGTGCTAAAGACCTCCCTAGATCTAACTATATCCCGTAGCTAATTAGCATCTTTAACAAACGGTAGGAAGCCGCCCCCCGAACTAGCTACACGCAAAGGTGGAGGCAGAGATCAGACTCCGACCCGAAAACGCACTAGACCTATGCGATAAAGAGGGAATAGATAACTACATAATATAGCTTATTACAAGCCTATAATAAATTATAGATAAGGTAGTCCTAAAAAAGGCCTAAGAACTCCTTAGCCTAGAAGTATAGTAATTAAGAAAAGCCTAAGAGTTAGTTAGTAAAGCAAGGTAAGCTAAGAGATAATAAAGATACTAGAGAACTAATATAAACTAGTAAGCCTATATTAATATAAATAAGGACTAAGAATATATTATTAAGAAAAAGAAAAGAAATATATAAAGAAATACCTTATAAAAGGCTAATATATAGGAAAAGAATAAAGGGGTCTAGAGGCTTAAAAGATAAGCCTAGCTTTAAAGCTAGGCCCCCCTAGAGCTCCCTAGACTCCTTAAGCTAGAAAAAAGTAAAAATAACCCTAACCTAGCTACTATATATAAAGATAAGGCTAGTATACTAGTATAAAGATTCTTCCCTAAACTAATAATAAACCTTTTATATATACTAAATCTCTTTTTCCTAAAGCTAGAAAATATACTACTACTAAATAAAGAATAATTTAAATAGGAGAAAATTAATAATATCTTAGTAAATATAGCTAGCTAGAAAGCACTAGAAGATAATAAACTCCTAGTAAGCCTTATTAAAGCTTATAATAACCTAGCTAAAAATACTATTACTTAGCTCTTAAATATAGTCTTAGAAGTAAGCTATTTCCTAGCTTACTTCTAAACTATAAGAGTAATAGTAATTAGAAAACCTAGTAAAACTACTAAGAAAATAAGAAAAGCTAATATATAAAGGCTAATCTTATTACTTAATATAGTAAGAAAGATTATAAAAGTAGTAATAGTAAAGTAACTTATAGCCTTTACTAAGGTAAAAAAACTACTCCTTAAACTATAGATAAGTAATAGGATAAATAAATTAATAAAAACTATAATAAAAGTCCTTATAAAGTATATTAAAAAGGCCTAGGGAAAGGGTAGTATTACCTTACTAGTATAAATAAATATATCTTTAGTATTTAATAAAGTTAGCTATTTATACCTAATATATTTACTTATAAAAATAAGAGTTCTATAATAGCTAATAGTAGTAATATAAAGCTTTTTTATAAATAAAATAAGCTAGCTTAGCTTTAATAAGGAACTCTTTAGAATATTTATAATTAAGGCTAGTACTTTATAAGGTTTACCTCTCTTTTTAATCCTTTTTTTACTTTACTTAGTAAAGCTTTATATTTACCTCTAGGCTATTCTAGGTATAGTAGCTATAGGATTTATAAATAATATAAATATAGTAGCCTTTAGTAAGAATATAGTATAGACTTAGAAAAAACTTAAAGCTATATAAAAAATCTATAAGAAATAGATAAAGTAAGTAGGAGTTAAGTTTAACCTAGCTAAAACTAAACTTATATACTTTAGTAAGTCTTATAGACTTTCTTAGACTAAAGTCTAGCTTAAAGTAAAGAAAATAGTACTTATAAAGTTATATAAGTTCCTAGGAGTATAAGTTAATAAAAAACTTAACTAAAATGCTTATAAAAATATCCTTAAGGGTAAACTAGCCTAGTAGTAATTTACACTCTTTAAGCTAGTAGTATTAGCCTAGGGATATAGCTTTAGAGATACTAGACTCCTATATATATAGGTAGTCTAGCTTATTCTTACCTATAAAGTAAGTGCTTATTATACCCTTACTAAGAAAGAAGAAAAACTAAGAGAAGTAGTAAAAAGCTTTATAGCTAATTAATTAGCTTACTTTTAAATTATTACTAAGGTATTTAAGGCTATACCTATTATATAATTAGAGATTAAGACCTATATCCCCCCCCTTAACCTATATTTAAATAAGATAAAGTAAAAGTTTAAGAATAAAATTATTAATAGTAAGATAGTAAGAATAATTTAAGCTATAGCTAACTTAGTAATAATAGTATTATACTATAGAAGAAAACCCTTACCTATTAATAATAAGCTAGATATAGACTTATATAAGGAATAAAAAAAACACTAGGAAAACTAGTATAATAAAGAAAGGCTAGCCTAAAGTAAATATATTAAAGAACTAACTAAGGATTACTTACCTTTCTATAACCTAAAGGAAATCTAGGAATTTTATACTAATATAAATAAATATATCTCTTTAATAATTATTTAACTATATATAAGGAAAATAGGCCTAAATAAGTTTTTATTTAAAGAAAAGTCCCTAAGGTAGTTTTACCCTTATATAGCTATAGTAAAGCTATAGAAAACTAATACTATATACTAGTTAATTATAGTAATTATTGATTTTTAATTTTTTTTGGGGTCATTGGCTGTGGCCAATGCATCTAATTTTCAAGGAACAAAAAAAATTACTAGCAATACCCAGCTAGTGTGACAATTAACAACCAAATTTGAATTATAGTAATTATAATTATAAATAGCCCTAATAGTATTAGCTTACTAATATATAGAAAGTAAGGCTAGCTCTAAATAAACCTTAAAGAGTAAAATACTTAGCTAAATAGTTCCTAGGTATAAAATAACTCTAATATTACTTAATAGTATAAGAACTAGCTATAAGATAGCTTAGAATACTCTTAGACCTAGGTTAACTCTATAGTTAAATAAAAAACTTCCTAATTATAAATTTAGTATAAGGAATAAAATAAATAGTATAGGCCTAGAGGTAAGCTAGAAGTAAACCTAATTTTATATTTTTATAGTTATAATAAAGAATATCTATATTTAAAATAGTTATTAGATTAATTTTAACTATAAACTCTAGGTATTATAAGTCTTACTAGCTTACTATTACTCTTACTTTAAACTAAAATTAAACTACTATATTAATCCTTCTTTAAAATAAAAATAGTATTCTTTATTACCTTATTATAAGACTTTATAAGGATAGTAATAAGTAAGAGATAGTTTATCTTTACTATATATATATTAAGGTATATAAGCTAAAAGATAAGCTTAGTATATTATTTCTTAAAGAAACTAGCCTAGTCTAGGCTTATTACTAAGGTACTTTATTTTTTCTTTACTTAATTACTAGTATAAAGTTTCTTAACCTAGTTTTAGAAGCTATCTAGGACTTATTAAGAAAGAAGTTAAAGCTAGAATAAAACTACTACTAAGCTAAAGTAAACTTATATTACCCTTATTAGCTATAGAAGCCTAAGTCTTAACTAGCTAATAGTACTTATTTTACTAACTAAATAAATTTAGCTAAAAACTAAGTAAATTAGATATAGACTTAGGTTAGAATAAAGGTAATTATTACCTAATAGTATTAATAATTCTAAACCTAATAGTTAAAATATATATTAGTAACTACCCTTACCTAGTAATTTAGCTTTACTACTAAGCTAAAATAAAACTAACTTACTAATAATAATATAGTACTAATACCTAGGATCTTATATAAAATAGGACATATAAGAAATATATTAGATTTCTCTTAGCTTACTAAGCTAAAGAGTAAATTAGTAATAAAGTAAGCCTAGAATAAAGGTAAATACTACTTATAAAGAAACCTTTCTTAGTAATCTATATATATTACTTTTAGGTTATAGACTTCTAAAGGAAGTCCTTATACTTAGAGAATTCCTAGGTAAATTAAAGCTAAATAAGTAGTAAAACTAGGGAACTTATAACTTCTAGTACTATTATACTAGATTTATTCTAATTTATAATAAATATTAGTAAAATAAACTAATACTAGCCTAGGGTAGCCCTAAATAGTTAGAAAGAAAGAAAGAACCTATAGGAAGTTTAATATAAAGAGAGAGAAAAGACTAGGCCCTTAAGGGGGAGGGAAGCTTTTTTTTATATTTATAAAGAGAGAGAGGGGGGGAGAATTTAAATAACTTACTTAAAAATAAAGTATAGTATAATTAATAGATTTAATATATATAGGTAGCTTTAGAATGGGACTACTATAGAACTAGGTTAAAGTAATACTTCCCTTATTCTAACTAAATAAAACTAAGTACTTAGCCTTTATTAGACTTATAAGGTAAGAATAAGCTAGAGATAGCTAAAAAGTAAGGCCATAAAAGAGTTAGTAAAAAAGTAAATAAGAAGTAAATTAATATTATAAATCTAGATTTACTTTACCTTAATCTAAAGCTAAATAACTTAGAATAGGCTTATTATTATACTAAAATAGGATTAAAAAGGTCTAAGGAATACTTGTTTTATATATTTTTCCTTTCTTTATTTTCTTATAGGATAAGGCTAGTATAAGCTAGTAATAAATACTTATAATAAGATATATACTAAGTAATATAAGCTTACTATAAGGCTAGCGCTAGCCTAAACATAAATATAAGGGGGTTTTTCTTCTTATTATAAGGTTTTCCCTTTTAACTTAGTAGTAGGAGTACTAGTAATAGCTATCTAGAGAGCTAACTAGCGTAAATAATAATATCTTTAATATTACTAACCTTAAACTATTTATAAAAGACTTAACTAGTATAGAAAATATATTCTTACTATAAGATAATATTATAGATAATAAGTAAGAGTTTAAGGTTAAAAGAATTATCTTATATTATTATAATAAGAGATATTAGAAATACCTAGTTAAATAAAAAGGCTATAATACTTTAGAGAATTTATAAGTAAAGAAAAGAGATTTTATTATAATAAATATTATTAATAATTATAAGTAATAACTAAGTAGCTAGTTTGTAAATATAAAGATATATTTAGTAAAGATTAAATAGTAATAGTAATATATAAAAAAAATATAAAGATAATTTATTAGATAATTTACCTTATAATTACTAAGTACTATTTACCTTATTAATATATTAGGCCTTAGGCCCCTAGTATTCTTATTTTTATTTTTAAGTACTAGGTTAATACTAAGGCTTAGGGAAAAGAATTTATTCTTATTATTTAAGAAATCCCCTTTCTTATATATATATATATAAAGCTTACTAAGAAGGTCTAAGGGGCTAATATAAGTAAGAAATATAAGTATATATATAGTAAGCTACTAGTAAGTTAGTAAAGCTATAAGTAAGAATATTAGAAAATATACTAAAGAAAGGTTTTATATAATAAAATATAAGCTATTAAAGATATTAATCTAGACTTCTAAATTAATAGTATTACTTAGTAATAATATAGTAATTTATTTATTAGTATTAGCCTCTTATATAACCTTTATATTTAGCCTTACTTATTTAGCCTAGCTATATTTATTAGTATTCTTTATAAATAAAAGTATATTATATAGTTTATACTTTATATATATTAAGCGCTAGTAATATATTAGTAATAACTAAAAGTTATAAAAACTAGTATATATATATATTATTAAGGAAATAAGAATTATTATCTAAAATAATATAACTATTAATATACTTAAAAAGTACTTAATATAATTTTATAAAGTAAGTAAAGTACTAGTAATATATTAGTATATATTTAAGTAATAAAAAAAAGGAAAACATACCTTAGTATAATCTTTATTATTTTATATATAATAAGAGTATTTTATTAAGTTATTTATATAAGTTAGTAATAATATATAGTAAGATAGTAGTAAAGTTATACTTATAAAGTTAGTATACTTAATTAAAATAAATATACTTTTTATAATATACTATAAAATTATACTATTACTATCTTTAGGGGTAATAGCTTATATTACTACTTACTATATATAGTATATATAAGGAATTTTTATACTACTAGTATTACTAGCTATAAGTTAATAAGGTATATATTAGAGATTAAAGAAGTTATACTTATATTAAAATTTTAGAAGTAGTTTACTTCTTAGGAGATTTATAAGGAAATATTTAAAAGAGTATCTTAGCTACTAGAGAATCTAGTAGTAAAGGAGTATTATATAATATAAATATAGTTAACTATTAGTAAGTTAGTAATAATACTATAAGTTACTTATATATAGAAAGTAAAATAACTAATATTTAGTATTAAAATAAAATTAAGTTTTTAAATAAGAGTAGTTATAAAGAATAATATAATACTATAAAATATTAATAATTACTATAATAAAAGCTATAAAGCTACTAGCTTATAGGTAAGGGTAACTTATAATATTAATAAAGAATAAAAAGGAAAAGAAGTATATAAAAGTAAGGAAAAGTAAGCCTCTTTTATATTAGCCTTAGACCCCCTAAGTAATCTATATACTATATATAGCTAATCTAGAAATTATAATATTTATAGTTGTAGCTACTACTAGTAAATATATATACTAGCTATAAACTTATAGTAAAGAATAATATAATACCCTTAGTATTAGTTAAGAACTTATTTATTTTAAATAGTATATAGTACCTTATTTATTTAACCTAATTATAAAATTTAATATAAGTAGTTTACTTACTTAGTATTAATAATTTATTATATAAAGGTATATATATTACTATATTAAAGTAGTAAGTATATAGCTATTTAGAATTAAAAAGTAAGGTAAGAATTACTTATAACCTAATAATATTTATCTCTTAACCTAAGTAAATATAATACTTATATATTACTATAATAACTAATAATATTAATTACTATTATAAGTTATAAATAGTATACTTATATTAGCTAAGTAACTCCTTTTTTAATTAAGAATAATTATATATTAAAGAGATAGTATATTAGGAGTATAAAGACTAGGGAGCTAGGATAAAGTAGTTATATAATAAAACCCTTAGATAAGCCTTAGGTTATATAAATAACTAAGTAACTATAAGATAGCTATATATATATAGTAAGGTATTTAAATAAGGACTACCTATAGGATAAGTAAGAGGTTAAAGTTTAAGACCTTTATATACTTATCTTTAAGTAATAGCTCTCTAGCTATAACTAAGAACCTTAGCCTTCACTCTATTTATATCTCCCTAACCACAGTCATAACAGTATTGAATTCTATATAATACGGTGGTAAGCCTAAGGAATAGCATCGTTACTAATTATGTATTCCAGAGGATTGTTTGTAGTGTAGTTAGTGAAGTTTTTAGGAAAATTTTGAACTTATAATATAGTTTTTTTTAACTTGTATTTAGTGTTATTACTAAAGCATTGCACTACAATGTGTAGTGTAGTGTAGTATTTGTAGTGTAAAATAGTAACTATACTATAAACTATACTATACTACAAACTATACTAACTAAAAGGAAAAGAAATACATTATATTACACTAGAAACTTTTTGTAAAACTACACTAACTACAAACACTATAGATATAGTATTAGTTAAAATATTTATCTTAGCTTATAATAGCTTTTTGATACCTGATAATTTCTTATATATATATTACTTATATTACTTAAAATATTATTAGTGTTAAAGTTTAATTAAAAATAAATAAGTAATAAATTAATTAAATATAAATATAAGTATAAATAAGTAAATTACTATAGAAAAAGCTAGACTTTTTAGTTATTTAGTATTTTGGGGTTTTTTAAAATATTTAGAAAAAAAAGTCCTTTGTCTTTTATATTTTTTAATATTATAATAATACTAATTATAATAATTATAACAATTATAACAACTGTAACAATTATAACAATTATAATATAAAAGTAAATCCTAGTATTATATTTAAAAATAGGTGAAACTCATTATAATAAAGCTTATTAGAGTTATTATAGTATATTATTTAAAAGTAAGTCCTAGTATTATATCTAAAAATAGGTTTTTGTAATTACAATAAAGCTTATGAAAGTAAATATAGTATATAAAATAAAAGTTAGTCCCAGTATTGATTTTCAATTTTTTGGGGGGTTATTAATTGTGGCTAATGCATCTAATTTTTAAGGAACAAAAAGATTACTAGCAATACCTAGCTAGTATAATAATTAATAACTAAATATAATTACTATAGTAATAAGTAAAATATAAATAAAGGCATAAGCTTTCAGCTATAAATATAAGGAGCTAAAAGGTTAATTGTTACGTAGCAGAATAAGCTTAGCCACGAACGACACTAATAAGGGCGGATTCGGCCCTCTAGATAAAGAAATTAACTTACTTATTATATTATAACCTATACCTAATAGTAGCTTTTATAAGTAAACTTAGTATAACTTACAATCTGTTAAATCCGTTAGCCCCTCTAACAGATTTAACTTAACATTATGCAAAGCCAGCACGTAACATTAATATAAACTTTATAATAAACTTTATAGCTATATTTATATAAGAGTTATAATTTATAACTATAGTTAAACTTAAATCTATTTAAGTTTTACTTATAGTATAAATTAATATCATTCCCCCTTTCTTTATAACTATATTTATTTTATCTTATATCTTATAACTTATTTTTTAAAGCTCTAAGATAAACCAAAAAAAAATATATAACTTATTCTTAGTTACCTCTAATCTAATTTAAAACTAATAAATACACTATATTTATTATAATTACTAGGTAAGTTATAGGCTACTAATTAACTAATTAATAACTAGCTAATTAGATAATAGTATAGCTAAAGGTAATAAAAAAATTACTTTACTATTTAAAATAATAAATAATATAGTAAAAGAGAAAAAAAGTAAAGGGAAAAAAAGGGGAAAAAAAGGGGAAAAAAATCTAACCTTAAGATAATAAATAGTATTTATAATATAAGGGAAAAGATACTAAAAAATAAGTGTAAAGTTAATAATATGATTTATTGATTTTTAATTTTTTTTAGGGTTATTAGTTGTGGCTAATGCATCTAATTTTTAAGGAACAAAAACAATTACTAGCAATACCTAGCTAGTATAATAATGAATAACTAAATTTATGTGAGGCCCCACTCACAACACCTATGCGCTAGCGCACCACTAGGCAGGCATACTATGCCCTAGGGCTAGGTCTATATAATACTAGTAAGCTACTAGCTATAAGCTAGTAACTTATATATATAATATACTTAGACTTAGTAAGCTTTAGTTAATATATAAGTACTCTTATACTTTTTACTTAGTTATTCTTTTATTTTTATAATTCTAAAGCTTTTTTTACTAGTTACCTAAGAGTAATATAAGGGGAAGAATAATCTAATTTACTAGAATAATACTATATATTACTTAGGATTAGCTAAATAATAGTAATACTATAAATAAGAATATACTATATTTTATAACCTTATCTAAGGCTATACCTTTTACTATAAAGGTAAAGAAAGTAGTAGTTAGAAAGTAAATTACCTAGCTTAAGTAACTTAAGAAACTATAGAAGTAAGAATAAAAGCTTACTAACTTAATATAACTTTATAAAGAAAAAAAACTAGTAAAAAAAGGCTAAAAGGCTAGTATTTTCTTAAGCCTTAGTAGCTAAGAAGTTAAAGTCTAAAATATTATAAAACTTTAATACCTTATAAACCTATAAAAGTATAAGATATAGCTTAATAACCTTAACTATACCCTTAAGGGGGTAAAGAAAAAGTATTATTAAAATAACTAAAAAATCCTCTTTATACTTAACTATATATATATAAACTATTAGGTAAGATAAAACTAATGTATTAAAGAATAACTAGCTAATAGCTAGGATTACCCTAAGGATAACTAGAATAAGTTCTAGGACTAGACCCTTATATTACTTAAGGACTTTATAAGCTATAATATATAGGTAATTACTTAGCTAAAGAATATAAAGTAAAAGAAAGGCTAAAGCCTTATTAAGTTTAGTATTTACTTAGATTTACTAGAGAAATACCTTAAATAAGCTTTAAAGAAAACTTATACTCTTATACTCTTTATAAAATTACTCCTTAACTTATAAAACTATATTAACTTATATATAAATGTTAAATCCTTTGGATCTTCATCGGCTTAATCGTGGCCAAAGACTAGACTAATTATAGGTCTTGTAGGGTGCACGTGATGTGATTAGCTGCAGTGTTTTGCTACCCCCTTTTCTGCCTTACTTATAGGTTTTACTTACTTTCCTATTATCTAGACTTTCCCTCTCTTCTCTCTCTTTCCTAGCTAGCTAGCTAGCTATTATTAACTTTAATATTACGGAATTATCTTATAACCTACGCAGGCACCTTAGTGTAACTAACACTAATTAGTAGTTAACTTTATAACTATAAATAAGCTAGGTATTATAAGAAAAGACATTTTTATAGACACTATAGCTACTACCCCTTATTATACTAAATTAATAGTTATTATAGTAGAGAGGTATAATTATAAAAGTGTGCTAAAGGAAGAGACTAGAATCCTAGTTATAGGCTTATTAGGCTTCTAAGGAATTAATTTATTAACCCTTAGGCTTATAGGATATAACCTTATTATATTTATCTAGGATATTGTTATTAATTATTGATTTTATTGTCTATTATAAGAAAACTAACTAACTAACTAAGTCTATTACTATAAGGTATTTATCTTAAACCTAACGTTAAATAACCTTAGCTAAGCTAGCTAACTTACCTATAACTTCTCTTAATATAACCTCCCTTTCTAATAGATTTATAATCTCCCTTTATAAGTATTTACTCCTTATTTCTTACCCCCTTTACTCTTAGTGTTATTTACCTTATACTTATTAGTAAGAGAGAGATTACCTCTTTCTCTTTTTTTATATAAAAATAGGAAGTAGTAATCCCTGTTTTTCCCTTATTACTTTTACTACTTTTACTACTTTTTTCGCTATTTTTCTTTGGTTTTCTTATGTTTCTGTTTTTTAGGCTTTATTATATTAATAACGCTCCTAAAGTGCAAAAGAAAACCCTTATAATAGCAATAGGCAAATATATAAGCTTAATTAGTATTAAAGAATAATAACTTAAACGTTCCTTTTATAGCCCTATTCCTATAAGATAGTAGAATTTAAATCTAGACCTTCTATAAGAGAAAGAGCTACTAGTAATAGTAAGGCTTTAATAATTACTTTTAAAAGACCTTAAGAAAGTGAACTCTTACTATGTCTATAATAGCTTACTTATAACCTTATAAAAGATTAGAAAGAGCTTATTAAACTAGATCTAGATACCACTATATAATCTAAGCTTAATAACTATATTATAAGATTGATTAATCTTAGTAAGTATTAAGGTTAGAGAGATAATAACCTCTAGGAATTATTCTAAGAAGACTTTAAAGGCTAGTCTAAAAACACCTTTAAAAGGGTAAATAAGGATATTATTAGTAAGCTATATAACTCTCTATAAGATTATAGCGTTCTTATTAAATAAGGCCTAGGATATTTAATTCTAGTATTACTTAAAGAAGTGCTTTATTAAACCTTAATACCCCTTTAGTTATAAGAGAGATTATAATCTTCTAAAATTATAAAGCCTTAACCCTAATATTCCTAACTACTTACCCTAGAAATCCACCCCCCTTAATCCTAATAACCTCCTAAACCTTCTTAAGAACTATTATAGTAATCTTAATTATATTAATTACTTTATCCTAAAGATTATTATTTATAATAACCTATAGACTATTATTTATAATAGATTATGCCTTTATAATAATTCCCTTCTAAAGATTAAATTATAAAGAAGATCTTAGAACTTATAAAGATATATAAGGATAGTAACTACTATAGTAGGAAGCTATATAACTTTTTAATACTAAAGATTACGCTCTTTAAAAATAAGTATAATAGGATTAATCTCCCTTAAATATATTATTAGAAGGCTTTCCTTATTATATTAATAGGTAATACTAAATAATACTACTTTAATTACCTCTTTAAAAATAATTATTCTTATAAAGAGATAATTACTTATATTTATTAACACTTTAAGATAGAAAGTAACTAGTAATATTATTACTATAAATAAAGTAATATAATACTAAAGAATATAATTAATAAAAACCTTAATAAAACTAGGCTTAAGTGCCTTAAGATTATATTATTAACCCTTAAGAAAATTTATAAAAGGCTTTACCCTTCTAATATAGTAAATACTAAGCTTTATAAGTAAATATTAAATACTATAGCTAGTATACCTAAATACTAGATAGTAAAATATATATATTCCCTAGGCTTTAAAAGTCTTACTAAAAACCTTTATAAGGTAATTACTATTATAGAATTAAATAAGAAAACCTCCTAATACCTTTAGTACTAAGAAAAAGACCCTCTAGAAGCTATATTTACTAATTATTAGTATAGATAATAATCTTATAGTAAAGGAAGCTATTATAAAAAAAGTCCTAGGCCTAGTACTAAGTGCTACTTTATATATAAAAAGAATAGCTATTAGTTTTCTAATTACTTTACTAAAGAATATTAAAAGGAGAAAGACTACTAGTAAGCTAGTAAAATATATTATATAGCCCTTATAAAGAAGAGATTCTAGGTATTTCTTACCTCTTATAAAGGGTAGGATAATAATAAGCCTAATAAGGACTTTAATTAGGATTAGGAGCTATATCTTATAGCTTATATAAAGGCCTAGGATAATAATAATAATAATATAGAAAAGCTACTATTAATAGCATATTTAAGTATTATATAATTCTTTTACTTAGGATTATAGACTAACTATAATATTACTAATACTAATATCCTTATAACCCTAAATAATTAAGCCTTTTAATATATATTTCTTAAGTAAGAGCTTTATAAGCTATAAGAATATAATAAAAGTCTAACTTACTATATCTCTAAAGAATACTATTCTAAAGAAGTCTTTAGAGGTATTATGCCTAATACTAGTGCCTTAGGAAAATTAACTATAGGGGAGGCATAAGTAAGAGCTTTAATAAGGTTAATGCCTTTATTAAAGGTAATCCCTTATAAGCCTAAAATTATTATATTTAGTGCTAGATTAGTAGTTATAAAAGGTATTCTCTATATGCTTATAAAGCTTAGGGAGCTTAAATTTTATATCCTTAATATAGCTACCCCCTTCCTCTTTTTAATTACTAATATAAATAATATATAAATTAAGATTAATAACCTTATAAATATACTTATTTAAGGTAATAAGACTATGCCTATAGTATAATATTAGGGTTATCCTTAGTGGTTACTAGAGGTAAAAGAAATAGTTACCTTCTACCTCTTAGAAAGGGATATCTATTAATTACATTATTAGCTTAGTTACCCTTCTATTTAATAGCTTATAAAGGTTTTTTAATAAGCTAGTTATAAAGTTAAATACTAAGTAATTAAGAAATTAACTAAGATTTACTACTATTACTAGATGTATAGTAAGGCCCTTAGTTAATTTAAGTTTATAATTAAGGATAACTATAAATTTAACTATAAGATTATTATTAATATTATATAAATTAATAGTTAACTAGTGCTTTATATTATTAATTTAGTAACCTTATTTTAAGTAGCCTAATTCCTTAATCTAAGGAAGCAAAAGGCTTAAGATATCTAGGATGCGATCTAAGAGTGCTAGATTAATACTTATCTTAGACCTCTAGAATAGATTATCTATAATACTAGCAATAACTTTGCTTCCGCTAAATTTAAGTATTATACTTAATTAATATTAATTAAAACTAATAAGATACTAATTAAAGCCTATAATAGTATTAGAAAAGTTAAAAGATATTATAGTCCCTTATACTAGGCTTATAATATTATTATAGACTTAATTAGCATAGAACTTACGCTAAAATAACGCCTCTAAATAGCTATTAAAGCTATTAATAATTTTATAGGCCTTAATAGTATTATCCTAACCTTACTAGTCTTTAGAGCTTACTTATAGATAATAAATAAGTTATTACTAAGTATCTTTATTATTTAATATACTAAAGTAATTTAAAAAGCTACTAATAAGGTCTACTATTACCTAGCTTTATGGTAGGTTTATAATTCCCTTAGAGCTTAGAATAGCCCTAATATAGCGCTTATATATTAGCTACCTTTATAGGCTAATATACATATATAAAGAGAGAAGGGTAGCTAGTATAGCCCTTATAAGCTAATTACTACTAATAGAGAGACTTACATAGTTAATATACCCTATAGCCTAGTAAAGTTTTGCTCTATAGTAGTAAAGCCTTACTATAAAGACTTATATATTATAAAGAGGCTAGAGTATTAGGAGATAAAGCCTTAAGATATAATAGAAAATATAACTATATAACTAACCACTACTACTAAAAGAGGCTCTCTAATAGAAGAATAAGAAGAGCTATAAGCGCTACTAAAAAGAAAATAAGGAAAACTAAGAAAGGCCCTTATAGTTTAATTTATTAGTATAAAAGAGTTTAAAGAAAAGGCTTATAAAGACTAGGTAGCCCCTAAGGGAAGCTACTAAGTTAAAGACTTATTACCTTACCCTAAAGGAATAAAAGTAAGGAGAGATAAAACTTATAATCTTAAGAAAGATATTAGCCTTGTTAAACTTTACGTACTTATTAATAAAGACTAAGATAAGACCTTTATTTAAGAGATTATAGCTAGAGGGATACTAAGCATAGTATTTCTTATAGTAAAAAAAGAGGCTAATTAAAACCTTACTCTTTAACTTTACTAAGAAGGGAAGATTATAACCCTAGGAAAACCCTTTAAGTAATCTAATGAAGCGAAGATTAATGCCTTATAAGCTTATAATATATTTAGATTTATTAAATATAATTTAGTAAAGTATAGAGGTTATAGAATCTTTAATTCTTATATAGTTAGGGAAATTCAGGGTAAAGGAATAGACTTACTATATAAGAAGTCTTACCTTATTATATAAGGCTATAATAATAAGGGAAAAGAATTTATCCTAATATAATTGCTAATAATACAACAAGTAAGCTAATAACTTATTATAGCTATTGCTTTATTATTAAGAAGAAGAGGGATTTATCTTTGGATTCGTAATATTACATAAGCCTACGTTTAATTATAAATAAGGCTAATAAGGCTAATTATTATGAAATTACTAGAGCAAATTACATATCTCTTTCTAGAAGGGACTGTAATTAAATTAATTAAACCTCTCTATAGGATTATAAAGGCTAGAACTTTTGGTAGGTAACGTACTTCTATTATTATAGAGATAATCTTAATATAATAACTTTAACCTATAATCCCTACTTATTAATTATAGCCCTATAATAAGAATCTCTTTAGTATTATTAGAATGCAAACTAATGATATATTAGGCCTAAGTAATAATAACTTCTTCTAAAAAGAAGAGAAAGAGCTTTAGAAGGCTAAGTTTATAGCTAAAGAGAAGTAATAATTAACTACTAGGAATCCCCTTATCTTTAATAGCTATATCTTAACTTAAAATGCTAATAACTTATTAAACTTAACCTAAAAGGGCTAAAGTTAGAAGATTAAGGAAGTTAATCCTTAATCTCTAATAGTAAAGTAAGATTATATAAAATAATAAGCCTAAGGAAGCTATATTATAACTATATACTAACTAGAAGCTTCCTATAACTTATTAATTATAGCTTAACACTAAGAACCCTTTACTAATAATATTATATACCTTAATAAACGCCTTAAATAGCAGATTAAGAATTAGTAGTAAGGACTATAATATATCCCTTTAACCCTTAAGAAAGCAAAGCTCTTTATATTTATAAATAAATTACTTACTAATAATAAGGATTTAAGCTTATAAATTAAATACATAATTATAATTAGTAATAAGATAATATAAGATAATAATACCTTTATTATAAAAGGTAATATTATTACGTATAGCTTAATAAAGAGCAAGCAAGTTATATATAGCCTACTTACCTCTAAATTATATAGTATAGTATAAGGCATAGATATTACCTATGTGATTTCTATGACTTTACACTGGATTATAGATTAATTAAAGATACCTTAAATCCCTATAATCCTTTATACTAACTCTTTCTTTTTATATAAATGCCTTATAAAGCTAGGAACTATAAAGGAGAAAAGACTAATAATTAATATTATAGCTTTTTATTAATTATATAAAAGGCATAAGATCTACAAGGTAAGGTAAATTAATAGTAATAATAATCTAGCGGATATAATAATAAAGGTATTACTAAATTTATTACTTTCTTCCCTAATTAATTTAAATGAATTAATAATTTAGGTTAAAGGCTAGGTAAAGAGACTTATAATATTAGGGGATAGGAGCCTAAATAAGGACTAATGGATTAATT
Organism: Epichloe coenophiala; assembly: GCA_018801565.1. Classification (NCBI taxonomy): domain Eukaryota; kingdom Fungi; phylum Ascomycota; class Sordariomycetes; order Hypocreales; family Clavicipitaceae; genus Epichloe; species Epichloe coenophiala. The sequence goes on along the minus strand of JAFEMN010000005.1, from coordinate 270,699 downwards.
TAATTAACTAATACTATAATAGCTAATTAGAGTAGTAAATTCCTATTAAGGGATTTACTTATATATACTTTCCTTTAATTTAATTTTTATTATGTTTTTAGGATCCTTTAGCTATAATAAAAAGAGAGACTACTAGTATTAAATCCTTTAGATCTTTATTAGCTTAATTATAGCTAAAGACTAGACTAATTATAGGTCCTATAGGGTATATATAATGTGATTAGCTATAGCGTTTTACTACCCCCTTTTCCGCCTTACTTACGGGTTTCACCTACTTTCCTATTATCTAGACTTTCCCTCTCTTCTCCCTCTTTCCTAGCTAGCTAGCTAGCTATTATCAACTTCAATATTACGGAATTATCTTACGACCTGCGCAGGCACCTTGGTGTAACTAACAATAAATATTACTAAGTTAACCTAAGAAAAGGTTATATAGCTTACCTAATAATTCTAGGAAGTAATATTAAAAAATAAGTAAAAGCTAAGTAATTTAGAATAGAAAGGCCTATATAAAGCCCCCTAATATTAAAGATATAACTCTTTATAAGGCTATTAGCTAAATAAAAACTAAAAGAATAAGGATAAAGATAAAGAATAAACCCTAGCTACTTATCTAAATAATAATAAGCTATAAGGAAGAAAATAGTGCTTTAATTATAGTAATATAAAGTATCTTATTTATAATTATAATAAGCTAAGGAAAGACTAATAAAAAGTTAAAGAAACTCCTAGAGATAAAAGTAAATACCCTTACCTTTACCTTAAATACTAGGGTATTAGTAAGATATTAATTCTATATACTAGTTACTATTTATAAGTAAAAAGATATTAAAATAGTAGTAAATCTTAATAGTTATACTAAGATTAATATTATTAGCACTTAGTTTATATAAACCTATAAGCTTAATTAGGCTAAGGTTATAGTACTTATCCTAAAGGTAATAAGGGCCTTTATAGTTTCCTAATATAGTATTTATAAAGTACTTATTTTAATTAAAGACTTATAAGAAAAAAAAAAGACCTTAAGCTACTATATATAGCTATTAATAAGAACCTAAGAGTAAAGGGAAGCCTTATATTAATTAGAATATTAATACTTATAAAAAAATATATATACCTTTACTTATATTTATAAAAATAGTAGTTTAAGAAAAGAAAAATAGCCTTTTTACTACTAACTTCTTATAAGTTTATAAAAGTAATATATAATAAGATAATTATATATACTATTATAAGTATTATAAAAAATAAGTTTATCTCTCTTAAAAATAAAAAGAAGGTAAAAGTATATAAAACTATTAAAAATATCCCTAAGAAGCTATATAAGTTTAAAGATATATTTATATTAAATAAGGTAAGAAGCCTTCTATTAAAGAAGTTAACTAACTATATAATTAATCTTATACTAGAAGCTATACCTTTATATAGACTAATTTACTTTCTTTCCTAAAGTAAACTTAAAAAGCTTTAGGAATATATTAATAATAACCTAAGGAAAGGCTAGATAAGACTCTTAAAAAGCCTAGTAAGTATATCTATCCTATTTATACTAAAGAAAAATAAAATACTTTAGCTATATATAAACTATTAAGGACTTAATAAGGTAATATAAAAGAATTATTATTCCTTTCTCTTAATTTTAAAGATTCTTAATTAATACTAAAAAGCTTACTTCTTTTTAAAGATTAATATTAAGAATATATACTACTAAATTTATATTAAAAAGAGTAATAAGTAAAAGATAGCTTTTTATATATATTATAAGTATTATAAGTACTTTATAATACCTTTTAAGTTAACTAATACCCTAGCTACTTTCTAGAGTTATATTTATAAGGCACTATATAAGCTAGTTAATACTATTTATATAGTATATTTAAATAATATCTTAATTTTCTTTAAGATAAAGAAAAAGTATACTAAATATATTAAGTAAGTCCTAAAATATATAAGGTTAGTAAAGTTATATATAAAACCCTTTAAGTATTTTTTCTATAAAAAATTAGTACAATTCCTAGGGTTTATTCTCTTTATTAATAAAATATTAATAAATACTCACTAGGTTAATATAATTAGAGAATAAAAGAAGCTAATAAGTTTTAAGAATATATAGTTATTTCTTAGATTTTATAACTTTTACTAATAGTTTATTTATAAATACTCTAGGATTATAGTATTTCTTTATATATTAATAAAGGGTAATTAAAATAGTATTTAAACTAGGAGGTTTATATTTAAAAAAAAGAAATAGCTAGTATTTAACTAGCTAAAAAATACCTTTTAGTAAGCGCCTTTACTTTAATATTATAACCTAAGTTAAGTAGTATATATTAAGATAAATACCTTAATTTTTATAATAATAAGAATTTTATCTTAGTAAGATAATAAGGGCTATTAGTATTTAGTAGCCTTTTAGTTAAGGAAGTTTATAAATACTAAATATAACTATAGTATAGCTAACTAAGAGTTACTTACTATAGTAAAGTTATTTAAATACTAGTAATACTATATTAAAGATATAAAAATACTTATAAAAGTCTTATTAAATTACTATAACCTATAGACTTTTATAAGGTAGTAAAAGCTAAATAAAAGGTAAGTATAATAGTATATATTCCTTTACTTATTTTATTTTATAATTAAGTATAAACTAAGGAAAAGTAATCTTATAAATATACTATTAAGAAAGTCTAATTATAAAGGTAAACTTATATTAAATAAGGCACTCTTACTAAAACTTTAAAGAAAAATAGTAGTTACTTATATAGTAAAAAAACTTACTTATATAGTAAAAGAAAAAGTACTAATATATTAAAGAAGTTATAGTATAATACTAATCTTAGAGCTTACTAAGTTAAGAGTAGCCTAAGTAAAAGGCTAGTTAATTACTATAAATCTAGTAATAAGTAAGCTAAATAAAGGTAATTTTAAGGAGAAAGTAGTATATATTTAAGATATTAGTATAATATAAGTAATTTAAGAGGCTATTATATTACTAAATCCTTACTAATTTATAGTAAATAAACTATTAGTATAACTATTATAAAAGGTATAGGACTAAGATTTAGATTTATAAAAATATAAAGATAAGGTTAACTTCTAAGTAAAAAGGAGGGAAAAAGTTAGTTTATAGTTATATAATATAAAGGATTTCCTAATATATAAAGCCTAGGTAGTTATTTTATAGGAGCTTATCTTATAATAAAAGCTTTTATAGCTATACTATAATAATTTATTAGTAAGTTACTTTAGGACTAAATATACTTTTAAGCTATTAAAATATTACTATTAGTAGCTAGTAATAAGTAAAGCTATTTTAGACTATATATTTAGCTATAAGGTATATTAGTATATAGTAACTAGGAGGCACTACCTATATAAAATCCTTAAATTATTACTAATACTAAAGTAACTATAAGTAAAGATTTTAATAGACTTTATTATAGGATTACTACTAGTATAGCTAGGTAAGTAAGAAACTAATATAATCCTAGTAATTATAAACTAATTTACTAAGTACTTTATCTTTCTTCTAGTAAAGACTATAATTAATATAGCTAAATTAGTAAAGTTATTTTATAAGGAAATTAAGCTTTAATTTAGGGCGCTAAAGGGTATTATATCTAATAAAGAATTAGTGTTTATAAGCTAATTCTAGTTAGATATATATTACTTATTATATATAAAGTAAAGGCTTTTAATAGTATTTTACCCTTAAACTAATAAGTAAATAAAAAGAATAAACTAAATACTAAAATATTACTTATAGTATTTTATTAAAGAAAACTAATAGCTATAGCTAAAGTTACTCCTAATAGCTTAATTTATATATAATAATACTATTAATAAAATAATAGGTTACTTACTAAACTATACTTTTATAAGCTATTTACCTAAGTTTTACTTAGCTTTTAAAGGTAAGAGTAAAGAAAGAAAAGTTCTAGAAGCTTATATATGTATTTAGAAGCTATATAAGGTTAGGAAAAAACTAGTATATAATTAGGCAAAAGCTACTAAAATATAAGTAAAGTACTATAACTAATAATACTAGCTACTAACCTTAAAAAAAGAAGACTTTATACTACTATTAGTAAAGAATATTAGACTTAAGGATATAAAATAAAAGCTAATCCCTAGATTTATTAGGCTATTTTAAGTACTTAATATAGTAAGTAAATAAGTATAGTTAACTATATAATATATTTTATATTAGCTTATTAAAGCTATAGAATTACTAGGAAAATACTATATATAAAGAAATACTAATACTAGACCTTAAAGATAAAGATAATAAATTTAAAGTTAAAGAAGTTAAGAATTATAAAAAGACTTATAAAGGTAATAAATACCTAGTAAAATAAAAGGATTAGCTAAGTAAATATAATTAATAAGTAATAGTAAAAGATATAAAAAGTACTTAATATATAATTTAAGCCTTTTATTAAAGTAAAATAAGAAGGAAGTATAGTAAGATATAAGTAAGTTATAGGTAATAAGGGATAAGGTAATTATAATAAAGGCCTAGCCTTATTAGCTACTATTATACTTTAATTAAGAAACTATTAGATTATTTACTAAATAATAATAAAAAAGATTTTTATAAGAAAAGAAGTTTTAAGAGAAACCCTTTTATAATTACTTCCTTATATATTAAAATAATACTATTATAAATAAAATATTTAGTATTACTACTCTTATTCTCCTAGATTATTTACTATATTATCTAGAAAAAGTAATACTTTACTACTCCTTAGGGTATAAATCCTAGGTTATAATACTATAAATATAAGGTTATTTTTACTTTCTAAGTATTATAATATATAAGGAAGTTTAGCTATAAAAGTTAGTAAATAAGTAATAAAGGAAAAGTACTAACTTATTATTCTTAGAATAAGGCTAGGAAATATAATAACTAAGAGTTACTAGTATAAAATAATATACTAGTTATATAAGGCTAATATAGCTTACTTAAGAAGTAAGTAAAAACCTAGGGAATATATAAAGAAATAATATACTTAATAAACCTTAGTAGCCCTAGTTAAACTAAAGGAAATATAATATACTATATTAGTATAGTTAAACCCTAAAATAAGGTTTAAATAATACTTACTAAAATAATAATAAGTTACCTTTAAAAATATATAGTCTTTAAGGTTATTTAAAACCTAATTACTTAGGGTATTTATTAACTCCTATATCTAGTTAAGAATAGCTAGAAAATTAAGAAAATTCTTCCTTATAGTAAGTATTACCTAAGAAATATAAGTAATTAGCTACTAAAAATCTAAAAAAAGTAATATACTTACTATATTATAAGTATTACTATATTTTATATACTAGATATAATACTTTAAATATTTTCTCTTTATAATAATACTTATAAAGCTAGGGAATTAATAATTAATCTAAAGAACTTTAGGCTTAGCTAAGGGATTTTTCTTAAACTTTATATAACTAGTATATAAATAATATATATAAGTATAGTCTTTTAAATAAATATTAGGGATAATAATAATACTTTTCTCATTAGATTTTATAGTAATAATATAGTAAGTAATAAAGGTAAAGTAATAGTAATTAATAATATAATAATATCTTAAAGAAAGTTTACTATAATAAAGGGAGGAAAAAGTATATAATATAATAAGAAGTTATAAGTAAATTTAAACTTAAGTATTAGATATTATTTATTATTATTTTAATATAGCTATTACTTAGTAAATAGTTATATACTAGCTAGTAAAAGCTATTTAAAAGCCTAGCTAGAAATAAGGGGGTAATTATAAGGCCTTACTTATAATACCTATATACTAGCGTATTACTAGGTAAGTATATTATACCCTAGGGCTAGGTTTATATAATACTAGTAAGCTACTAGGTATAAGCTAGTAACTTATATGTATAACACACTTAGACCTAGTAAGCTTTAGTTAATATACAAGTGCCCTTATACCTCTTGCCTAGCTATCCCTTTGTTCTCACAATTTAATAATTACTATAGTAATAAGTAAAACATAAATAAAGGAATAAGCTTTAAGCTATAAATTTAAGGGGCTAAAAGGTTAGTATAAAGTTTGCGATAAACTTTATAGCTATAATTACATAAGCTTTGCGAATATAGTTATAATTTATAACTATAGTTAAACTTAAATCTATTTAAGTTTTACTTATAGTATAAATTAATATAATTCCCCCTTTCTTTATAACTATGTTTATTCTATCTCTTTATATCTCTTTTATCTTATAACTTATCCTTTAAAGCTCTAAGGTAAACTAAAAAAAAAACATAACTTATCCTTAATTATAGCTAATCTAATTCGAAACTAATAGACACACTACATCTATTACATTACTAGGTAGGTTATAGGCTACTAATTAACTAATTAATAACTAACTAATTAGATAATAGTATAGCTAAAGGTAATAAAAAAGATATTACACTATTTAAAATATTAAATAATATAGTAGAAAAGAAGAAAAGTAAAGGGAAGGAAAAGGAAAATAAATCTAACCTTAAGATAATTAATAGTATTTATAATATAAGGGAAAAAATACTTAAAAATAAGGGTAAGCCTAATAATAAGCTTTATAAGGTAAATAAAAAGACGTTAAAGGAATGGGGTATTAGGGTGTAGTAAGCTAAGCAGTTTTACCTTGTACTTAGGAGGGGTAAGTCCTAGTATTATTACTAAAAATAATTTTAAATAATTTTAATAGCTCTTTTTGGTTATATAGCCTAGTTTAAATAATACTATTAGTTCTATATATATACTTTATAAATATTACTATCTTTTATTCTTTCTTTATTTTTTATAGTAAGAAATCATATAAAGTTAATATATATAACTTCTTAAAGCTTTAGAATTATAAACCTAAAAGTAATATTTAATTAGTTTAAAGAGTAAATAAATTGTTTAAGCTTTTTCTTAGTTTTTATCTCATTAAAAATAATATATAAGTACTAAGTTGTCAGAACCCTAAAGGTGTGCAAGGTAAGCCATTAGACTAAAAGATCCACTAATGCTAGCTCTCGCTTGCATTGCACCTTACAACTGATTATTAGGCACCTGCACACACCTAATAATTATCCTCCCTTTTCCTAAGGCGCGCCCTAAGCTACGGCCCCGCAGTCGCAGCTAGCTAGGGCAGGCACACACAGGCCTGCTCGTACGCAACCCCCGGAACTAGGTAGGCCTAGCTTCCGTAGCCCCTAGGATAATTAACTAATTATAAACCCCTAAGGCCTAGTACGCACGCCAACTAGGCCCATACATTACCTAGATAAACGCGATACCTGTACCTGCCCTGTGAGCCTAACGTAAGCCACCTAGCCTAGCAATCGAACCTAGGCTAGCAATCAATTTAACTAGCGGGAATTAAACCTAGGACCTAGCACAAGCTCACACACATAGGGATTTAAACCTAGTACTAGCGTAGCTAGAAGACCCGTGAGAGCTAGCATAAATATCAGAACCCTAAAGGTATGTAAGGTAAGCTATTAGACTAAAAGATTTACTAATGCTAGCTCTCGCTTACATTGCACCTTACAACTGATTATTAGGCACCCGCGCGCACCTGACATAAGTATATATATCATTAACTTCCAGTTATTTATTTTAAATTCCTAATTAATTTAATTATTCTAGTTTAAGGTATTATTTTAATTAAAAGTTATAAAAATAGAAAATAATTTTTATTAATAGTAAATAAAATAATAATAAGGTTTTTCTTAAAGTTATATTAGTAAAATAAAGTCTTAAGAATAATAGTCGTACAAAAACCTATGATATTATATATAACCCTACTTATAATGAAATCTATAAAAAGTTATAATATTATAACTTAAATAAATAATTAAATAGAATAGCTAATAATATAAGTATGTGAGAACAAAGGGATAGCTAGGCAAGAGGTATAGGGGCACTCGTATATTAACTAAAGCTTACTAGGTTTAAGTGTATTATATATGTAAGTTACTAGCTTATAGCTAGTAGCTTACTAGTGTTATATAAACCTAGCCCTAGGGCGTGGTGTGCTTACCTAGTAATACACTAGTATATAGGTATTATAAGTAAGGCCTTATAATTACCCCCTTATTTTTAGCTAGGCTTCTAAATAGCTTTTACTAGCTAGTATATAGTTATTTACTAAGTAATAGCTATATTAAAATAATAATAAATAATATCTAGTACTTAAGTTTAAATTTACCTATAACTCCTTATTATATTATATACTTTTTCCTTCCTTAACTATAGTAAACTTTTTCTAAGATATTATTATATTATTAGTTACTATTACTTTACCTTTATTACTTACTATATTATTACTATAGAATTTAATAAGAAAAGTATTATTATTATCCCTAATATTTATTTAAAAGACTATACTTATATATATTATTTATATACTAGTTATATAAAGTTTAAGAAAAATCCCTTAGCTAAGCCTAAAGTTCTTTAGATTAATTATTAATTCCCTAGCTTTATAAGTATTATTATAAAGAGAAAATATTTAAAGTATTATATCTAGTATATAAAATATAGTAATACTTATAATATAGTAAGTATATTACTTTTTTTAGATTTTTAGTAGCTAATTACTTATATTTCTTAGGTAATACTTACTATAAGGAAGAATTTTCTTAATTTTCTAGCTATTCTTAACTAGATATAGGAGTTAATAAATACCCTAAGTAATTAGGTTTTAAATAACCTTAAAGACTATATATTTTTAAAGGTAACTTATTATTATTTTAGTAAGTATTATTTAAACCTTATTTTAGGGTTTAACTATACTAATATAGTATATTATATTTCCTTTAGTTTAACTAGGGCTACTAAGGTTTATTAAGTATATTATTTCTTTATATATTCCCTAGGTTTTTACTTACTTCTTAAGTAAGCTATATTAGCCTTATATAACTAGTATATTATTTTATACTAGTAACTCTTAGTTATTATATTTCCTAGCCTTATTCTAAGAATAATAAGTTAGTACTTTTCCTTTATTACTTATTTACTAACTTTTATAGCTAAACTTCCTTATATATTATAATACTTAGAAAGTAAAAATAACCTTATATTTATAGTATTATAACCTAGGATTTATACCCTAAGGAGTAGTAAAGTATTACTTTTTCTAGATAATATAGTAAATAATCTAGGAGAATAAGAGTAGTAATACTAAATATTTTATTTATAATAGTATTATTTTAATATATAAGGAAGTAATTATAAAAGGGTTTCTCTTAAAACTTCTTTTCTTATAAAAATCTTTTTTATTATTATTTAGTAAATAATCTAATAGTTTCTTAATTAAAGTATAATAGTAGCTAATAAGGCTAGGCCTTTATTATAATTACCTTATCCCTTATTACCTATAACTTACTTATATCTTACTATACTTCCTTCTTATTTTACTTTAATAAAAGGCTTAAATTATATATTAAGTACTTTTTATATCTTTTACTATTACTTATTAATTATATTTACTTAGCTAATCCTTTTATTTTACTAGGTATTTATTACCTTTATAAGTCTTTTTATAATTCTTAACTTCTTTAACTTTAAATTTATTATCTTTATCTTTAAGGTCTAGTATTAGTATTTCTTTATATATAGTATTTTCCTAGTAATTCTATAGCTTTAATAAGCTAATATAAAATATATTATATAGTTAACTATACTTATTTACTTACTATATTAAGTACTTAAAATAGCCTAATAAATCTAGGGATTAGCTTTTATTTTATATCCTTAAGTCTAATATTCTTTACTAATAGTAGTATAAAGTCTTCTTTTTTTAAGGTTAGTAGCTAGTATTATTAGTTATAGTACTTTACTTATATTTTAGTAGCTTTTGCCTAATTATATACTAGTTTTTTCCTAACCTTATATAGCTTCTAAATACATATATAAGCTTCTAGAACTTTTCTTTCTTTACTCTTACCTTTAAAAGCTAAGTAAAACTTAGGTAAATAGCTTATAAAAGTATAGTTTAGTAAGTAACCTATTATTTTATTAATAGTATTATTATATATAAATTAAGCTATTAGGAGTAACTTTAGCTATAGCTATTAGTTTTCTTTAATAAAATACTATAAGTAATATTTTAGTATTTAGTTTATTCTTTTTATTTACTTATTAGTTTAAGGGTAAAATACTATTAAAAGCCTTTACTTTATATATAATAAGTAATATATATCTAACTAGAATTAGCTTATAAACACTAATTCTTTATTAGATATAATACCCTTTAGCGCCCTAAATTAAAGCTTAATTTCCTTATAAAATAACTTTACTAATTTAGCTATATTAATTATAGTCTTTACTAGAAGAAAGATAAAGTACTTAGTAAATTAGTTTATAATTACTAGGATTATATTAGTTTCTTACTTACCTAGCTATACTAGTAGTAATCCTATAATAAAGTCTATTAAAATCTTTACTTATAGTTACTTTAGTATTAGTAATAATTTAAGGATTTTATATAGGTAGTGCCTCCTAGTTACTATATACTAATATACCTTATAGCTAAATATATAGTCTAAAATAGCTTTACTTATTACTAGCTACTAATAGTAATATTTTAATAGCTTAAAAGTATATTTAGTCCTAAAGTAACTTACTAATAAATTATTATAGTATAGCTATAAAAGCTTTTATTATAAGATAAGCTCCTATAAAATAACTACCTAGGCTTTATATATTAGGAAATCCTTTATATTATATAACTATAAACTAACTTTTTCCCTCCTTTTTACTTAGAAGTTAACCTTATCTTTATATTTTTATAAATCTAAATCTTAGTCCTATACCTTTTATAATAGTTATACTAATAGTTTATTTACTATAAATTAGTAAGGATTTAGTAATATAATAGCCTCTTAAATTACTTATATTATACTAATATCTTAAATATATACTACTTTCTCCTTAAAATTACCTTTATTTAGCTTACTTATTACTAGATTTATAGTAATTAACTAGCCTTTTACTTAGGCTACTCTTAACTTAGTAAGCTCTAAGATTAGTATTATACTATAACTTCTTTAATATATTAGTACTTTTTCTTTTACTATATAAGTAAGTTTTTTTACTATATAAGTAACTACTATTTTTCTTTAAAGTTTTAGTAAGAGTGCCTTATTTAATATAAGTTTACCTTTATAATTAGACTTTCTTAATAGTATATTTATAAGATTACTTTTCCTTAGTTTATACTTAATTATAAAATAAAATAAGTAAAGGAATATATACTATTATACTTACCTTTTATTTAGCTTTTACTACCTTATAAAAGTCTATAGGTTATAGTAATTTAATAAGACTTTTATAAGTATTTTTATATCTTTAATATAGTATTACTAGTATTTAAATAACTTTACTATAGTAAGTAACTCTTAGTTAGCTATACTATAGTTATATTTAGTATTTATAAACTTCCTTAACTAAAAGGCTACTAAATACTAATAGCCCTTATTATCTTACTAAGATAAAATTCTTATTATTATAAAAATTAAGGTATTTATCTTAATATATACTACTTAACTTAGGTTATAATATTAAAGTAAAGGCGCTTACTAAAAGGTATTTTTTAGCTAGTTAAATACTAGCTATTTCTTTTTTTTAAATATAAACCTCCTAGTTTAAATACTATTTTAATTACCCTTTATTAATATATAAAGAAATACTATAATCCTAGAGTATTTATAAATAAACTATTAGTAAAAGTTATAAAATCTAAGAAATAACTATATATTCTTAAAACTTATTAGCTTCTTTTATTCTCTAATTATATTAACCTAGTGAGTATTTATTAATATTTTATTAATAAAGAGAATAAACCCTAGGAATTGTACTAATTTTTTATAGAAAAAATACTTAAAGGGTTTTATATATAACTTTACTAACCTTATATATTTTAGGACTTACTTAATATATTTAGTATACTTTTTCTTTATCTTAAAGAAAATTAAGATATTATTTAAATATACTATATAAATAGTATTAACTAGCTTATATAGTGCCTTATAAATATAACTCTAGAAAGTAGCTAGGGTATTAGTTAACTTAAAAGGTATTATAAAGTACTTATAATACTTATAATATATATAAAAAGCTATCTTTTACTTATTACTCTTTTTAATATAAATTTAGTAGTATATATTCTTAATATTAATCTTTAAAAAGAAGTAAGCTTTTTAGTATTAATTAAGAATCTTTAAAATTAAGAGAAAGGAATAATAATTCTTTTATATTACCTTATTAAGTCCTTAATAGTTTATATATAGCTAAAGTATTTTATTTTTCTTTAGTATAAATAGGATAGATATACTTACTAGGCTTTTTAAGAGTCTTATCTAGCCTTTCCTTAGGTTATTATTAATATATTCCTAAAGCTTTTTAAGTTTACTTTAGGAAAAAAAGTAAATTAGTTTATATAGGGATATAGCTTTTAGTATAAGATTAATTATATAGTTAGTTAACTTCTTTAATAAAAGGCTTTTTACCTTATCTAATATAAATATATCTTTAAACTTATATAGCTTCTTAGGAATATCTTTAATAGTTTTATATACTTTTACTTTATTTTTATTTTTAAGAGAGATAAACTTATTTTCTATAATACTTATAATAGTATATATAATTATTTTATTATATATTACCTTTATAAACTTATAAGGAGTTAGTAATAAAAAGGCTACCTTTCTTTTCTTAAACTATTATTTTTATAAGTATAAGTAAAGATATATATATTTTTCTATAAGTATATATATTCTAATTAATATAAGGCTTCTCTTTACTCTTAGGTTTTTATTTATAGCTATATATAGTAGCTTAAGGTCTTTCTTTTCTCCTTATAAGTCTCTAATTAAAATAAGTACTTTATAAATACTATATTAAGGAACTATAAAAGCCCTTACTACCTTTAGAATAAGTACTATAGCCTTAGCTTAATTAAGCTTATAAGTCTATATAAACTAAGCACTAATAATATTAATCTTAGCGTAATTATTAAGATTTACTACTATTTTAATACCTTTTTACTTATAAATAATAACTAGTATATAAAATTAATATCTTACTAGTATCCTAGTATCTAAGGTAAAGATAAGGGTATTTACTTTTACCTTTAGGAGTTTCCCTAACTTTCTTACTAGTTTTTTCTTAGCTTATTATAATTATAAATAAGATACTTTATATTACTATAATTAAAGTACTATTTTCTTCCTTATAGTTTATTATTATTTAAATAAGTAGCTAGGGTTTATTCTTTATTCTTATTCTTATCCTTTTAGTCCTTATTTAGCTAATAGCCTTATAAAAAGTTATATCTTTAATATTAAGGGGCTTTATATAAGCTCTTTTATTTTAAATTACTTAGCTTTTACTTATTTTTTAATATTACTTTCTAGAATTATTAGGTAAGCTATATAACCTCTTTTTAGGTTAACCTAGTAATATTCATATATAAGTTAATATAGTCTTATAAGTTAGGGAGTAATTTTATAAAGAGTATAAGGGTATAAGTTTTCTCTAAAGCTTATTTAAGGTATTTCTCTAGTAAATCTAAGTAAATACTAAACTTAATAAGGCTTTAGCCTTTCTTTTACTTTATATTCTTCAGCTAAGTAACTATTTATATATTATAGCTTATAAAGTCCTTAAGTAGTATAAGGGTTTAGTTCTAGAACTTATCCTAGTTATTCTTAAGGTAATCCTAGCTATTAGCTAGTTATTTTTTAATATATTAGTCCTATTTTACCTAGTAGTTTATATATATATAGTTAAGTATAAAGAGAATTTTTTAATTATCTTAATAATACTTTTTCTTTACTCTCTTAAAGATATAGTTAAGGTTATTAAGCTATATCTTATATTTTTATAGGTTTATAAGGTATTAGAGTTTTATAATATTTTAAACCTTAACTTCTTAGCTACTAAGGCTTAAGAAAGTACTAGCCTTTTAGCCTTTTTTTACTAGTCTTTCTTCTTTATAAAGTTATATTAAGTTAGTAAGCTTTTATTCTTACTTCTATAGTTTCTTAAGTTACTTAAGCTAGGTAATTTACTTTTTAACTATTACTTTTTTTACTTTTATAGTAAAGGGTATAGCCTTAGATAAGGTTATAGAATATAGTATATTCCTATTTATAATATTACTATTATTTAGCTAATTCTAAGTAATATATAGTATTATTCTAGTAGATTAGGTTATTCTCTCTCTTATATTACTCTTAGGTAGCTAGTAAGAAAAGCTTTAGAATTATAAAAATAAAGGGATAGCTAAGTAAGAGGTATAAGGGCACTTATATATTAACTAAAGCTTACTAGGTCTAAGTATATTATATATATAAGTTACTAGCTTATAGCTAGTGAGGCCTCATAAAGTATAAAATTAATAGCTTTCTTTTAATTATTACATTAATATTACCCTATAAAAAGACTTACTTTTTATTTACCTAAAACTACATTTGTAGTGTATGTAGTGTAGTGTAGTTACTAATTATATTGACCACACTAACTATAAAAAAAAACTATATTACACTAAATACAAGCTAAAAAAACTACATTATAAATACATTTTTTTTTAAAACTACACTAATTACACTACAAACAATCCTCTAGTGACAGGTAAAAGCCTTTGATATTATACCAAAACTATTCTTTGACTTATTGACCTTACAAAGCTTGTCAGATTCAATAGGTCTATTGAAGAGATTTTGATGTATATTAACGCCGATAAATTGATTTTTCAAGATTTAAGCGACCTGACAGCTATATGTGTTCAAGCAGGTGGTAGTAAAAGCGGAGTGAAAGATCTCGAAAATGGTGTTTTCACTGGAAATTATGTCGCTAATATTCCCAAAGGTTTTTTCGAGAATGACAGGAGGTAAAATTATACATTACAAGATAAAGAAATTCAAAATCTGATCGATCGAAGACTTCAGACCTAGTACATCGAGAAAGTCATATATTCATTAGTATATTGCTTAGTAAAATGATGGAGCTTTTTGATGAGCATGTTTCGGGTCGGACTAGACGTTTCTCATTTCGACGTGAGCTTATTTTATTTCGGTCTTTACTACTCTTATGTATACTGCGGCCGGTTTTTGTCTTTCGTTTTCCTTAGCCTAGCTAGTCACTTTCAAATCGGCACCCCGACTTAGTAGAAGTCTTGCAGCTTTTTCGTGGCCATTGATAATTGCACATTGCAGGGGCGTTAACCTATCGTTGTTTCTTGCGTCGATATTCCCAGTTCGATCCATAAGTGAAAGAAGCGCAGAATCCATGCCGGCTGCGGCAGCAAGGTGTAACGCTGTCTGACCTCGGAAATCGGTCTGGTCTACTTTAGCTCCCTTTTCTATTAACAATTCCAATGCGTCTAAAGAGCCAGTCTTCACGGCAAGATGAAGTGGGCACTGTAACAAATTGTCCTGTAATTTACCGAAACTCCTTGAGCAATTATCAAGGAAATCATGCTCGGGCATCCGGACTCTACAGCTAGGTGAAGTGCCGATTTGCCTGAGCTAGACTTCTCAATCCCTGAGTTATTTGGAACTTGGAAGTCGATCGCATCCACCTTTATATCCGTCGTGTACGTCCCCTATTTCGGTTAAGATTCATTAGCGTAATGCTTTGATACGACCACTCAATTAGTAACAGGCCTCTACCTTGATCGGAAAGCGTTCACCACCACAAGTTGGGAGAATTTCGTTTGCGCTGCGTAAAACATTGGACTCAAGCATGGTAGATTCGGGAAGGAAAAGTTGTTCCTCAGACGGTGGCGAAAGTGTTTGTGTCAATTGAGTGACTGATCCGTGTTCCGGTCCATCGAACAATGATGTAAGTAATGACATATCACACAATTGCCCACAATTAACATCATGAATAGGAATATCCATATTCCTAGAAATAGGCGTTTTCGAGTGATTGAATGCTTCAGACAGTCTAGTTTGGGCCAGAATTGCCTTTTCCAGAGACTCGAGGCGTTTTTTGACATTTTGTCCTTCCCGAAGTTAATCGCGGATTTTGGTCAGTTTCGCATTTCCAGAAGGAATTTCCAAGGTTCTCACTGTGAATTCGCTGCGACACGCGATTTTGAATTCGACGCCTCTGAAGGGGATCTTCCAATTGCGTCCAGTCCTCCTCGGTGTAGATAATACTAGACGGAGGCGGAATGCTCGGCATTGAGTTAGCTTTAAGAATAGTTTGGTTGATTGCGACGACGAAGACTTCTGTTCCGATCGAAAGAATAGACTGCTAGAAGTTTCAGAAAATTATCAGTGTTAGTTATAGCTACATAATAAAATGTTTACATGAAAGCCCTAGGCTGTCTGATAATAGTCGTAGTGGTTTCTGTGTCTAACCTTTTAGCGACTTTGTGCACAATGTCATCCTAGGTTTAGCTAGGCAATGGTAAAAATCGGGTGCGAAAAACTAGGACATGGTGGGATTTCTTAACTAGGATTTTTTTTCTTCTATCAACTGAAGAAGATTTTGAAGTAGGTCAGTGGCTATGCTATGGTCAGCTCGTACATTTTGGCTACTCGCAACCCAACAACCAGCGTCTTGGTGGCCTTGCATAGGCGGCCGTGCATCCTAACGGCCCCCACGACTACTGCCTTGGTGGCCTTGCATAGGTTGTGATGTATGGTTATTAGGGAGAGCTCCTTGAAGCATTAGATGTGTGGGCGTGGCGCGCGCATTGACTAGGATAAGACAACGGCGAAGACAAATATATTAGAAGTACCCCCCCCCCGTAGACTAGTAATAACCATAGCGCACTATATACCTTTTAGGTATAAAAGTTAGCTACTGTTTGTACCTCTAATTAATTAAATTAAATACCTTTTATTATTTACTCATATACCTACCTAATAGTTATAAGCCTAGGTGGCCTTTATTACTAAATTTATTATTATCTTTAAAGGTTATTAGCTTTATTATATTAATGCTTACGAATATTACAAGATAAACATCCCTTATTCTTAATTAATTAACTATTATATCCTATACTTTCTTTAATTAGTATATTTGTTAGATACACTAAGGAACAATACACTAGTGCAAGAGGGTTAAATTTAATATTAAAGATAATAATAATTAATAATAACTAAGAAGCTAAGAAAAGGAAAAAAGAGAGAAATTTAGCTAGGTTAAAAAGTAAGTAAAAAAAGGGGAAAAGTAAGGTAATAATACTATTATAGTATAAGGGCATTATAATAAAGTAAGGTTATAGCTAATTATATTATATGTATTTATTTCAAGGCCTTATATTTACCCTAGCCTTTAGCTATAATTAAACTAAATAAGACCTAAAGGTCTAAAGGATTTAATACTAGTAATCTCTTTTTTTTTCTTTATAGCTAAGAAGCTTAAAAATATAATAAAAAGGAAAGTAAATATAAGTAAATCCCTTAATAGGAAGTTACTACTTTGTCAAGCGGAAAACAACACCCTAAAAGACACCATACTAGCCCACAATTGCAAGTAGCTCTAAAGCCTACGTATAATAAAGGGGTTAATTAACTTAATAATATTAATTATAATAATAGCTAGGAATATCTTATTATATAGAGATATTCTAGATTAAATAGTCTATTAGATTAGAAGTAATATCTTAAATAGATAAGGGAGGGAATAATCTTAAATTATCTTATAGTAAATATAGGTATAATCTTAGCTAAAGTAAAACATAGGGTAATCTTAAAAATCTCATAGGGTACGTAAATTACTACTAAAGAATCTAGCTATAAGTAGTCCTTTTATAGATTAAATAATTCTCCTTCCTAGATAACTAATATTATTATCCCTTATTATATTATTCTTATCCATAAACCCTAGCGCTTGTCATCGTGATCGCGTGTTTTTGGGCGCGTATCTTACGGCACACACTACTATAATTAGCTAGTGTAATATTAGTTATTCCAATTAATTTAGTTAGTTCTTATTTAAGCTCTTTTCTATTACTAATATTATAGATCTTTTTACCTAATGTTATGACTAAGGTTAGGGAGATATAAACAAAGTAAAGGCTAAGGTTCTTAGTTATAGCTAAAGAGCTACTACTTAGGGGTAAGTATATAAAGGTCTTAAACTCTAACTTACTATATATCCTATAGGTAATCTTTATCTAAATACCTTACTATATATATATAGCTATCTTATAGCTACTTAGTTATTTATATAACCTAAGGCTTACCTAAGGGTTTTATTATGTAATTACTTTATCCCTAGCTCCCTAGCCTTTATACTTCTAATATATTACCCCCTTAATATATAATTATTCTTAATTAAAAAAGAAACTACTTAGCTAATATAAGTATACTATATATAACTTATAATAGTACTTAATATTATTAGTTATTATAGTAGTATATAAGTATTATATTTACTTAGATTAAGAGATAAATATTATTAGGTTATAAGTAATCCCTTTTTTACCCTTTAACTTAAAATAGCTATATACTTATTACTTTAATATAATAATATATATACCTTTATATAATAAGTTACTAATACTAAGTAAGTAAATTACTTATATTAAATTTTATAATTAGGTTAAATAAATAAGGTATTATATATTATTTAAAATAAATAAGTTCTTATTTAATATTAAGGATATTATATTATTTTTACTATAAGTTTATAGCTAGTGTATATATTTACTAGTAGTAGCTATAACTATAAATATTATAATTTCTAGATTAGCTATATATAATATATAGATTACTTAGGGGGTCTAAGGCTAATATAAAAGAGGCTTACTTTTCCTTACTTTTATATACTTTTTTTCCTTTTTATTCTTTATTAATATTATAAGTTACCCTTACCTATAAGCTAGTAGCTTTATAGCTTTTATTATAGTAATTACTAATATTTTATAGTATTATATTATTATCTATAACTACTCTTATTTAAATACCTAATCTTATTCTAATACTAAATATTAGTTACTTTACTTTTTATATATAAGTAACTTATAGTATTATTACTAACTTACTAATAGTTAACTATATTTATATTATATAGTACTTCTTTACTACTAAATTCTTTAGTAGGTAAAATACTTTTTTAAATATTTTCTTATAAATCTCCTAGAAAGTAAACTACTTCTAAAATTTTAATATAAGTATAACTTCTTTAACCTCTAATATATACCTTATTAACTTATAGCTAGTAGTACTAGTAGTAGTAAAGTTTCTTATATATAATATACTTAGTAAGTAGTAATATAAGGAATTATCCTTAAGAATAGTAATAGTATTATACCTTAATATTTTATAGAAAGGAAAACTATTTTATTTAAGTATACTAACTTTATAAGTATAATATTACTACTATTATACTATATATTATTACTAACTTATATAAATAACTTAATAAAATACGCTTATTATATATAAAATAATAAAGATTATATTAAGGTATATTTACTATTTCTTATATTACTTATACTTATACTAATACCTTACTAGTATACCTTATATTTTATAAAACTATATTATATACTATTTAAGTATATTAATACTTATAATATCTTAGAGAATAATTTATATTTTCTTAATAATATAAGTATATACTTATTCTTATAACTTTAGTTATAGCTAATATACTACTAATACTTGATATATATAAAGTAAAAACTATATAATATACTTTTATTTATAAAAAACACTAATAAGTATAGGTATACTAGGTATACTAGGCTAATTATAGAAGTTATATATAAAGTAAACACTAATAAATATATTACTATATTATTACTTTCTAATATAGTTAATCTAGAGGTTTAGAGTAATATTTTAAATAGCTTATAATTTATTATATAAAACCTTTCTTTAGTATATTTTCCTAATATTTACTTATAGCACTTTACTAACTTACTAGTAGCTTACTATATATATACCTACGCTTCTTACTTATATTAGGCCTTTTAACCTTTCTAGTAAACTTTATATATATATATATAAGGAGGGGGAATTTTCTAATAATAAGAATAATTCCCCTCCTTAGGGCTTTAAAGCTAATCTAGTACTTAGAAATTTAGCTAAAAATACTAGGGGCCTAAAACCTAATATATAAATAAAGTAAATAATACTAGCTAGCTATAAGATAAATTATTTAAGTAATTAACTTTATTTTATACCTTACTATTTACTCTCTATAAAAACATAATTCTATATATATAACTTAGCTACTTAGTTATTACTTATAATTATTAATAATATTTATTATAATTAAATCTCTTTTCTTTACCTATAAATTTTCTAAAGTATTATAATACTTTTATTTAACTAAATATTTCTAATATCTTTTATTATAATAATATAAAATAATTCTCTTAACCTTAAATTCTTAATTATTATTTATAATATTATCTTATAGTAAGAATATATCTTTTATACTAATTAAGTCCTTTATAAATAGTTTAAGGTTAGTAATATTAAAGATATTATATAATTATATTCTAGGTAGTAGCTTTAATTAGTATACTAATTTATAAGTTTTAATTACCTTTTTAATCTTATAAAGGCTTAAGTACTTTATACTTAGTTTCTTACTAGGTTACTATAGGTTAATATTCTTTATAAATAATAAAATATAGTTACTTACCTTGAACTTTATTAGGGTATGCTTTTTATTATAATATTTTATATACTAGGCTTATAAGTTACTTAAAAGCTACTTAATTTCTATATATTTATCCCTTAATATAGTAGCCTAAGTTTTTACTTAGTTATTTACTACTAGAATATCTATAATTACTTATTATAGGCTTTTAGGATTATAGCCTTATAATACCTTAGCTAGGGTATAGCTATAAGTTAAGTAAGCGCTTATATTATATATAAACTATACTATTAATAAGTTATTAGCCTAATTAGTCTAATTAAAGTAAGTAAAAGCTTATAAATAATACTTTAAAACTTAGTTTAAATATTTTATTTACTTATTTATTTATAAGTAAAATATAATACTAAGTTACTACTTAGTTATAATAAGGTAATAAAAGGTTATTTAAAACCTACTAGTAAATATTAAGCTATAGTCTATAATAATCCTTTCTAAGGCACTATAGTCCTTAAAAATATACTCTAAGAATACTATAGCTAACCTATTACTAGTTAGGCATATTAAAATAAGGATATAATTACTATATTTTATAAAATAGTCTATAATAACTAAAATTATATTATAAGTCTAGTTTATATTCTTTATAAGTAAGAGCCTAGTAATAAAATCTATTAATAGTTTTTAAAAAGGTTAGTTAGGCACTAGGAGTATTACTAGCTTACTATAAGGTTTATAATACCTTAGTTTTACCCCTCCTAGGCACGAGGTAAAACTGCTTAAATGATTATAAATCTCTATTTTTTAACACCTTTTCCAAATATCTAGCCTTTTTCTCTAGCTTTTTATTTGCCTTCTTCTTCTTACTTTTCCTAAATTCCTTAATATTTTCTTTTATCTTTTAAATTTCCTTTTTATTTAGAATTTCCTCGGATTTTTAAATAGCTATTAGGTTCTATAACCTAGTAGTTATAGCCCCTAGCTTTTAGTTACCCTTATGTCACGACTATGGTTAAGGAGATATAAACAAAGTAAAGGCTAAGGTTCTTAGTTATAGCTAGATAGCTACTACTTAGGGGTAAGTATATAAAGGTCTTAAACTCTAATCTCTTACTTATTTTATAGGTAATCCTTATTTAAATACCTTATTATATATATATAGCTATTTTATAGCTACTTAGTTATTTATATAACCTAAGGCTTATCTAAGGGTTTTATTATGTAATTACTTTATCCCTAGCTCCCTAGCTTTTATACTTCTAATATATTACCCCCCTAATATATAATTATCCTTAATTAAAAAAAAAGCTACTTAGCTAATATAAGTATATTATATATAACTTATAATAGTAATTAATATTATTAGTTATTATAGTAGTATATAAGTATTATATTTACTTAGGTTAAGAGATAAATATTATTAGGTTATAAGTAATCCTTACCTTACCCTTTAATTCTAAATAATTATATACTTATTACTTTAATATAGTAATATATATACCTTTATATAATAAGTTATTAATACTAAGTAAGTAAACTACTTATATTAAATTTTATAATTAGGTTAAATAAATAAGGTACTATATATTATTTAAAATAAATAAGTTCTTAACTAATATTAAGGGTATTATATTATTCTTACTATAAGTTTATAGCTAGTATATATATTTACTAGTAGTAGCTATAATTATAAATATTATAATTTATAAATTAGCTATATATAGTATATAAATTACTTAGGGGGTATAAGGCTAATATAAAAAAGGCTTACTTTTCCTTACTTTTATATACTTTTTTTCCTTTTTATTCTTTATTAATATTATAAGTTACCTTTACTTATAATTTAGTAGCTTTATAGCCTTAATTATAGTAGTTACTAATATTTTATAGTATTATATTATTTTTTATAACTACTTTTATTTAAATACCTACTTTTATTTTAATACTAAATATTAGTTACTTTACTTTTTATATATAAGTAACTTATAGTATTATTACTCCCCTCCTAAGTACGAGGTAAAACTGCTTAGCTTACTACACCCTAACACCCTATTCCTTTAACTTCTTTTTATTTACCTTATAAAGCTTATTATTAGGCTTACCCTTATTTTTTAGTATCTTTTCCCTTATATTATAAATACTATTAATTATCTTAAGGTTAGATTTATCTTCCCTTTCCTTCCCTTTACTTTTCTTCTCTTCTGCTATATTATTTAATATTTTAGATAGTGTGGTATCTTTTTTATTACCTTTGGCTATACTGTTATCTAATTAGTTAGTTGTTAATTAGTTGATTAGTAGCCTATAACCTACCTAGTAATTAAATTGGATTAGCTGTAATTAAGGATAAGTTATGGTTTTTTTTTAGTTTGCCTTAGAGCTTTAAAGGATAAGTTATAAGATAGAAGAGATATAAAGAGATAGAATAAATATAGTTGCAAAGGAAGGGGAAATTATGTTAATTTATACTATAAGTAAAACTTAAATAGATTTAAGTTTAACTACGGTTATGAATTATAACTATATCTTATGTAATCATAGCTACAAAGTTTGTTACAAACTTTGTATTAACCTTTTAGCCCCTAAATTTATGGCTTAAAGCTTGTTCCTTTGTTTATGTTTTACCTAACACTATGATAATCATTAAATTTAGTTATTAATTATCACACTAGCTAGGTATTGCTAGTAATTTTTTTTATTCCTTGAAAATTAGATACATTGGCCACAGCCAATGACCCCAAAAAAAATTAAAAATCAATAGTATTATTACTAACTTACTAATAGTTAAGTATATTTATATTATATAATACTCCTTTATTACTAAATTCTCTAGTAGTTTAAATACTCTCTTAAATATTTTCTTATAAATCTCCTAGGAAGTAAACTACTTTTAAAATTTTAATATAAGTATAACTTCTCTAACCTTTAATATATGGCTTACTAACTTATAGCTAGTAGTACTAGTAATATAAAAATTCCTTATATATACTATATATAATAAGTAATAATATAAGCTATTACCCTTAAAAATAGTAATAGTATAGTTTTATAGTATATTATAAAAGGTAAATTTATTTTAATTAAATATACTTACTTTATAAGTATAACTTTATTACTACCTTATTATATACTATTACTAACTTATATAAATAACTTAATAAAATACTTTTATTATTTATAAAATAATAAAGATTATACTAAGGTATATTTTCCTTTTTTTTATTACTTAAATATATACTAATATACTACTAATACTTTACTTACTTTATAAAATTATATTAAGTACTTTTTAACTATATTAATAATTATATTATTTTAAATAATAATCCTTATTTCCTTAATAATATATATATATACTAGTTTTTTAACTTTTAGTTATTACTAATATACTACTAGTGCTTAATATATATAAAGTATAAACTATATAATATACTTTTATTTATAAAGAATACTAATAAATATAATTAGGCTAGATAAGTAAAGCTAACTATAAAGGTTATATAAAAAGCTAATACTAATAAATAAATTACTATATTACTACTAAGTAATACTATTAATTTAGAAGTCTAGATTAATATCTTTAATAGGTTATATTTTATTATATAAAACCTTTCTTTAGTATATTTTCTAATATTCTTACTTATAGCTTTACTAACTTACTAGTAGCTTACTATATATATACTTATATTTCTTACTTATATTAGCCCCTTAGACCTTCTTAGTAAGCTTTATATATATATATATAAGAAAGGGGATTTCTTAAATAATAAGAATAAATTCTTTTCCCTAAGCCTTAGTATTAACCTAGTACTTAAAAATAAAAATAAGAATACTAGGGGCCTAAGGCCTAATATATTAATAAGGTAAATAGTACTTAGTAATTATAAGGTAAATTATCTAATAAATTATCTTTATATTTTTTTTATATATTACTATTACTATTTAATCTTTACTAAATATATCTTTATATTTACAAACTAGCTACTTAGTTATTACTTATAATTATTAATAATATTTATTATAATAAAATCTCTTTTCTTTACTTATAAATTCTCTAAAGTATTATAGCCTTTTTATTTAACTAGGTATTTCTAATATCTCTTATTATAATAATATAAGATAATTCTTTTAACCTTAAACTCTTACTTATTATTTATAATATTATCTTATAGTGAAAATATTTTTTTATACTAGTTAAGTCTTTTATAAATAGTTTAAGGTTAGTAATATTAAAGATATTATATAGTTATATTCTAGGTAATAGCTTTAATTAGTATATTAATTTATAAGTTTTAAATACCTTTTTAATCTTCTAAAGGCTTAAGTACTTTATACTTAGCTTTTTACTAGGTTACTATAAGTTAATATTCTTTATAAATAATAAAATATAGTTACTTACTTTAAACTTTATTAAAGTTTACTTCTTATTATATTATTTTATATACTAGGTTTATAAGTTACTTAAAAGTTACTTAATTACTATATACTTATTTCTTAATATAGTAATCTAAGTTTTTACTTAGTTATTTACTACTAGAATATTTATAACTACTTACTATAAGCCTTTAGGGTTATAGCCTTATAGTACCTTAGCTAAGGTATAGTTATAAGTTAAGTAAATACTTATATTATATATAAATTATACTATTAATAAGTTATTAGCCTAATTAGTTTAATTAAAGTAAGCAAAAGCCCTTAAATAATACTTTAAAACTTAGTTTAAATATTTTATTTAACTATTTATTTATAAATAAAATATAATACTAAGTTATTACTTAGTTATAATAAAGTAGTAAAAGGTTATTTAAAACTTACTAGTAAATATTAAACTATAGTTTATAATAATACCTTTTAAGATACTATAGTTTTTAAAAATATATTTTAGAAATATAGTAGCTAACTTATTATTAGTTAAGTATATTAAAATAAGGATATAAATACTATATTTTATAAAGTAGTTTATAATAACTAAGATTATATTATAAGTCTAATTTATATCTTTTGTAAGTAATAGCCTTATAATAAAATTTATTGATAATTCTTAAAAAAAGTAATTAAGTATTAGTATTATTACTAGTTTACTATAAGGTTTATAATACCTTAGTTTTAAAGTCTAATAGCTTATATAAGTCTATATATATAACTTAGTATTTTTCTTTATTATTAGCTAGTAATACTAATTTATAATACTTTTAAGTTATTACTTTTAAGTAACTTTCTATAACTTATAGTAAAGTTATTACCTTACTATACTTAGAATAATATAACTTAAATTAAGGCTTTTAATTCTATATAAATAGAATAAGTATTAGATATGAACTTAGAAAAGGTTTACTAAATAACCTATATTCTTACTATAATACTACTATAAGTAGCTAGCTTATAGTATACTTTTAGACTTATAAATAAATTATATATAAGTAATATTTTAAAAGAGTACTTATATTACTTACTAGCTACTAACCTAGCTAGACTCCTAACCTATAGGCTTACTAGACTTATAGAAATATTAATAAATATAAATAAGGTATAACCTTATTACTTAGAATTAATAAACCTAGTTAGTATATTACTTATAAGCTTTACTAAACTATTAGGTTTTTTAATAATAAAATTAAGTTATATTTTCTTAAAACCCTAGAGGCTAGTATAGCCCTTATAGTATCTTTATAATAAATTATTAGCTATACTAAGTAATATAATACTAGGACTTATAATAATACTATTATTTATATAGTATTTTTATTACTTAGTATTCTTAAATTTAAATAAGAAGTTAAGTAGCTATAAGGTTAATACCTTTACCTTATACTTCTTACTAATATAATTTGCTTTTCTTAATAAGGTATTAGTAAGATTTAACTTACTTATATAATATTTAATTCTAAAATTAAATAAATAAAACTTATCTAATACTATTACTTACTTACTAGTTAGCTTTAGCTTTATAGCTAGGTACTTATAATTTAAATAGTTTATAATAACTATAATCTAATAAGTTAAATATATAAGGTAATATCTTTAGGCTTAAAAAGCCTCTTAGATTACTAATAACATAGTATTAGAGGTTAAGTAATAAAGTTTAATATTAGTTAACTTCCTTAAAAAATATATTACTAGGTGCTAGTTACCTAGTACTAATATTATAAGTATAGCTTTAATTATATAACTAAATATATTTATTTTTACTCTTAGTAAATAAAGTAAGTTAAAATATACTAAAATTAATACCTCTTAAAACTTCTTTTAAAGTTCTTTATATACTACTAGTTTACTAGGTTTTAGTTTAAACTTTACTAGCTAAATACCTTTTAAATAGTTTATTAGTAAAACTACTACCTTACTATATTATTTTATAATATATTAGTAAAACCTTATAAACCTAAGAAATAATTAAATATTAAATATACTATAAGGTATTAGCTAGGTTATAATAGCTTTAACTTATAATAGTTTTATCTTAATGCCTTTTTTAAATATAATAAACCCTAGGAATTTTGCTTATCTAATAGAAAATTAGCACTTTTTAAGGTTAATATAAAGGTTTATATTATAAAGTTACTTTAGTACTCTTTTAATATACTTTATATATCTTATAGGGTTACTACTATATATTAGAATATTATAAAGGTAAATAATATAAAATTTATTTATAAGTCTCTTAAGGGTATTATTAATATATTCCTAAAAAGTAACTAGTATATTTACTAACCTAAATAGTATTATAAGATATTTAAAGTAGCTATAGTAGTATTAGAAAGCTATCTTTTACTTATTACCCTTATAGATATATAGCTAGTAATATATCTCTTAAAGATTTAGTAATATAAAAACCTTTATACTTACTAATTAATTAAGGATTTTAGAGATTAATAATAAAGAGGCTTTATTTTTAATAGTAATCTTATTAAGGCCTTAATAATTTATATAAAGCCTTAATTTTCTTAATTTCTTTAAAATAAATAAAATTAAGGCTTTAGCTAAACTAATTAATCTTTTAATTTACTTTTTTTTTATATACTTACTAAGTACTCCCTAAGCACTTCTAGCTTTTTTTTAACTAAGTTATATATAAGTCCTTAAGGTAATTATTTCCCTTTTTTTAATTTAATTATATAAGTATAGCTACTTAATTTTAAGAGCTTACTAGCTAAATCTTTTAAAAATATATTTATAAATTTTATATACTTTTCTAGGATTTATTATTAGGTTATATTACTATCTCTCTCTTATATAATTATTACTAACTTCTTATAGTATATTACTTAAAGTACTATTATATTTCTTAGTTTTTTCTTTTCTAAGGAATAAATATACTTTATTATTATTACTATAGCTATATTATAACTTAGGTTATTACTTACTATATTATTTACTAATAAATCTTTATTAGTTTTTCTTTTTTTTTCCTTAGGCTTAATTACCTTAACCTTTAGTAAAGCTAATAATAGTATAATAAATAACTATTTTACTACCCTATATAGTTATTACTTACTTATAGTAAGTATAATATAGTTTTTAATTATTAAAAACCTTTACAAACTTTACTTTTAATTTATTACTATAGGTTTATACTCTAAGGTTTAGTTTATACTTAGAAGTATTCTCTTTTTATATTAGTAATATAGTAGCTAATTTAATAAACCTTTATATAGCTTATACTATCTTTTACCTTAATTAATTTATATAGAATTCCTTTATATAGGATTTTATTTTTATATATACTTCCTAGTATTATTCTTATTTTTTTTATATTTTTCTAATCTTATTTTAATAATAATTTAGATTAGATTATTAAATACTTTATACTTATATTAAATAGTACTAGTATAGCTAACTAGTAGTTATTTTATTATAAGAATACTTATATTCTTATTCTCTTATCTATAGGTTTTTCTATAGTAAAACTATTATTCTAGGCTTATACTAAACTAATTAAAATCTTATTAAGGTCTAAGGTTTTATTACTACTATTCTTATACTTCTTTATAATATACTTATTACTTTTATAAATTAAGTAGTTTATTACTTTATATTTATTTATACTATATTTAAGGCTACTATATTTATAGTATTTAAATAGTTTTTAACTTATACTTAGTTACTATAAGCTTTACTATAAGTTATTTATAAGAGAGATAAAGTATTATTTCTTTTTCTTACTTTTTTTATTATTATAGCTTTTATGTTAAATCCTTCGGATTATCGTCGGTTTAATCGTGTCCAAAAAACTAGACTAATTGTGGGTATAGCGTAATGCACGTAATGTGATTAGCTATATTAATTTGCCACCCCCTTTTCCGCCTTACTTATAGGTTTTACTTACTTTTCTATTATCTAGACTTTCCCTCTCTTCTCTTTTTTTAGCTAGCTATTATTAACTTTAATACTATGGAATTATCTTATAACTTATGTAAGCACCTTAGTATAACTAATACTAATTAGTAGTTAACTTTATAACTATAAATAAGCTAGGTATTATAAGAAAAGATATTTCTATAAATACTATAGCTACTACCTCTTATTATACTAAATTATTAGTTATTATAGTAAAGAGGCATAACTATATAAGTATACTAAAGGAAAAGACTAGAATCCTAGTTATAGGCTTATTAGGCTTCTAAGGAATTAATTTATTAACCCTTAGGCTTATAGGATATAACCTTATTATATCTATTTAGGATATTATTATTAATTATTAATTCTATTATCTATTATAAGAAAACCAACTAACTAACTAATTCTATTACTATAAGGTATTTATATTAAACCTAACCTTAAATAACCTTAGCTAAGCTAGCTAGTATACTTATAACTTCTCTTAATATATCCTACCTTTCTAATAGACCTTTAATCTCTTTCTATAAGTATTTACTACTTATTTCTTACCCTATTACTCTTAGTGTTATTTACCCTATACTTATTAGTAAAAGAGATTACCTTTTTCCCTCTTTTCTTATAAAAATAAGGAACTATTACTTCCTATTTTTCCTTTATTACTTTTAGCACTTCTATTACTTTATTTATCCTTATTAATTTATTATTCTTACTACTTTTACTACTTTTTCTACTATTTTTCCTTATTTTTGTAATTTTCTAGCTTTATTAGGGTAATAACGCTTCTAAAGTATAAAAGAAAACCTTTGTAATAGTAATAGGTAAATATATAAGCTTAATTAGTAAGAATAATAATTTAAAACCTCTTTTATAGCCTAGATATTATAAAATAGTAAAATTTAAATCTAGCCCTTTAATAAGGGGAAAAGCTAGTAATAGTAAGGCCTTAATAATTACCCTTAAGAGACCCCTAGAAGATAAACTACTATTATATCTTTAACTACTTACTTATAACCTTATAAAAGATTAAAAAGAGCCTATTAAGCTAAATCTAGAAAATACTATATAGCTTAAACTTAATAACTATATTATAAGATTTATTAATCTTAGTAAGTATTAAGGTTAGAGGGATAATAACCTCTAGGAATTATTCTAAGAAAACTTTAAAGGCTAGTCTAAAAATACCTTTAAGAGAGTAAGGAAAGAGATTACTAAAGAGTTATATAATTCTTTATAAGATTATAGTATTCTTATTAAATAAGGCTTAGGATACTTTATCCTAGTATTACTTAAAGAAGTACTTAATTAAATAATAATATTATATTAGCTATAGGAAGGATTATAATCTTCTAAATCTCTAGAGCCTTAACCCTAAAATCCCTAATTACTTACCCTAGAAATCCACCTTCCTTAAACCTAATAATTCCCTAAACCTTTATAAAAGCCCTTATAGTAATATTAATTAAATTAATTACTTTATTCTAATAATTATTATCTATAATAACCTATAGACTATTATCTATAGTAAATTATGCCTTTATAGTAATTCCCTTCTAAAAATTAGATTATAAAGAAAATCTTAGAGCTTATAAAGATATATAAGAATAGTAATTATTATAGTAAGAAGCTATATAACTTTCTAATACTAAGGATTATACTCTTTAAAAATAAGTATAATAGGATTAACCTTCCTTAAATATATTATTAGAAGGCTTTCTTATTATATTAATAAGTAATACTAAATAGTATTGCCTTAACTATCTCTTTAGGAATAATTATTCTTATAAAGAGATAATTACTTATATTTATTAATACTTTAAGATAAAAAGTAACTAATAATTTTATTACTATAAGTAAAGTAATATAATACTAAAGAATATAATTAATAAAAACCCTAATAAAAGTAAGCTTAAGTGCCTTAAAATTATATTATTAACCCTTAAGAAAATCTATAAAAAGCTATACCTTTCTAATATAGTAAATACTAAGCTTTATAAGTAAATATTAAATACTATAGCTAGTATATCTAAATATTAAATAGTTAAATATATACACTCCCTAGGCTTTAAAAGTCTTACTAAAGACCTTTATAAGGTAATTACTATTATAAAATTAAATAAGAAAACTACTTAATACCTTTAGTACTAAGAAAAAGACCCCCTAGAGGCTATATATTTCTATAGTAAAGGAAGCTATTATAGAAAAAGCCCTAGGCCTAGCCCTAAGTATTACTTTATATATAGTAAGAATAGCTACTAGTTCTCTAACTACTTTACTAAAGAATATTAGAAAGAGAAAAACTACTAGTAAGCTAGTAAAATATATTAAATAGCCCTTTTAAAGAAGAGATTTTAGGTATTTCTTACCTTTTATAAAAGGTAGGATAATAATAAACCTAATAATAACTTTAGTTAGGATTAGGAACTATATCTTATAGCCTATATAAAGGCCTAGGATAATAATAATAATAAGGTAAAAGAGCTACTATTAATAGTATATCTAAGTATTATGTAATTCTTTTACTTAGGATTATAGACTAATAATAACACTATTAATGCTAATGTTTTTACGACCTTAAATAATTAGGCCTTTTAATATATATTC
The DNA here is from genome assembly GCA_018801565.1 of Epichloe coenophiala. Taxonomy (NCBI): domain Eukaryota; kingdom Fungi; phylum Ascomycota; class Sordariomycetes; order Hypocreales; family Clavicipitaceae; genus Epichloe; species Epichloe coenophiala. The sequence goes on along the minus strand of JAFEMN010000005.1, from coordinate 239,179 downwards.
CTTAAGTAAGAGCTTTATAAGCTATAAGAATATAATAAAGGCTTAACTTACTATATCTTTAAAAAATACTATTCTAAAGAGGTTTTTAAAGGTATTATACCTAACACTAGTGTTATAGGAAAATTAACTATAAGAGAGGCATAAGTAAGAGCCTTACTAAGATTAATACCTTTATTAAAAATTAACCCTTATAAGCCTTAAATTATTATATTTAGTGCTAGATTAGTAGTTATAAGAGGTATTCTCTAGGTTCTTATAAAGCTTAGAGAGCTTAAATTCTATATTCTTAATATAGCTACCCCCTTCCTTTTCTTAATTACTAATATAGATAATATATAGATTAAGATTAATAACCTTATAAATATACTTATTTAAGGTAATAAGACTATGCCTATAGTATAATAATAAGGTTATTCTTCCCTCCCGGGCACGAGGTAAAACTGCTTAAATTATTATAGATCTCTATTTTTTAACACCTTTTCTAAATATCTAGCCTTCTTCTCTAGCTTTTTATTTCCTTTCTTCTTCTTACTTTTCCTAAATTCCTTAATATTTTCTTTTATTTTTTTAATTTCCCTTTTATCTAGAATTTCCTTAGATTTTTAGATAGCTATTAGGTTCTATAGCCTAGTGGTTATAGCCCCTAGCTTGTGGTTACCCTTAGCTATACTATCTTCTAATTAGTTAGTCGTTAATTAGTTGATTAGTAACCCTTAACTTACCTATTAATTTAGGTGTAGTGCGTTTGTTGCAAATTAGAGTAGAGTTAAGTGAGGATAAGTTATGTTTTTTTTTTAGTTTGCCTTAGAGCTTTAAAGGATAAGTTATAAGATAGAAGAGATATAGAGAGATAAAACAAACATAGTTATAGAGGAAGGGGGAATCACGTTAATTTATACTATAAGTAAAACTTAAATAGATTTAAGTTTAACTATAGTTATAAATTATAACTATATCTTATATAATTATAGCTATAAAGTTTGTTATATACTTTATATTAACCTTTTAGCCCCTAAATTTATACCTTAAAGCTTATTCCTTTATTTATATTTTACTTAACACTATAGTAATCATTAAATTTAGTTATTAATTATTACACTAGCTAGGTATTGCTAGTAATTTTTTTTGTTCCTTGAAAATTAGATGCATTGGCCACAGCCAATGACCCCAAAAAAAATTAAAAATCAATAAGGTTATTCTTAGTAGTTACTAAAGGTAAAAGAAATAGTTACTTTTTATCTCTTAGAGGGAGATATTTATTAATTATATTATTAGCTTAGTTACTCTTTTATTTAATAACTTATAAAGATTCTTTAATAAGCTAGCTATAAAGTTAAACACTAGGTAATTAAGAAATTAACTAAAGTTTACTACTACTACTAAATATATAGTAAGGCCCTTAGTTAATTTAAATTTATAATTAGAGATAACCACAAATTTAACTATAAGATTATTATTAATATTATGTAAATTAATAGTTAACTAGTGCTTTATATTATTAATTTAGTAACCTTATTTTAAGTAGCCTAATTCCTTAATCTAAGGAAGTAAAAGGCTTAAGATATCTAGGATATTATCTAAGAGTACTAGATTAATACCTATCTTAGACCTCTAGAATAGATAGTCTATAATACTAGTAATAACTTTACCTTTACTAAATTTAAGTATTATACCTAACTAATATTAATTAAGACTAATAAAATACTAATTAAAGCCTATAATAGTATTAGAAAGGTTAAAAGATATTATAGACTATTACACTAGGCTTATAATATTATTATAGACTTAATTAGAATAGAACTTACACTAGAATAATATCTTTAGATAGCTATTAAAGCTATTAATAACTTTATAAGCCCTAATAGTATAGTCCTAACCTTACTAGTCTTTAGAGCTTACTTATAGATAATAAATAAGTTACTACTAAGTATTTTTATTATTTAATATACTAAAGTAATTTAGAAGGTTACTAATAAGGTTTACTATTACCTAGCTTTATAGCAGGTCTATAATACCCTTAGAGCCTAGAATAACCCTAATATAGCACCTATATATTAGTTACCTTTATAGGCTAATATATATATATAAAGAGAGAAGGGTAGCTAGTATAGCCTTTATAAGCTAATTTTTACTAATAAGAAGACTTATATAGTTAATATACCTTATAGCCTAGTAAAATTATACTTTATAGTAGTAAAGCCTTACTATAAAAACCTATATATTATAAAGAAGCTAGAGTAGTAGGAGATAAAGCCTTAAGATATAGAGAAGGCTATAATAATATTATTAACTACTACTACTAAGAAAGAATTAGTAATAAAAGAAAAAGAAAAGCTATATGAATTACTAAAAAGAAAGTAAAGAAGGCTAAGAAAAGCCCTTTAGTTTAATTTATAAGTATAGAGAAACCTATAAAAAAGACTTATAATACCTAGGTAATCCTAAGGAGAAGCTATTAAGTTAAAAACTTATTACCTTACCCTAAAGGAATAAAAGTAAGGGGAGGTAAAACTTATAATCCTAAAAAGAATATTAGCCTAGTTAAACTTTATATACTTATTAATAAAGATTAAGATAAGGCCTTTATTTAAGAAATTATAGCTAAAGGAATACTAAGTATAGTATTTCTTACTATAAAAGAAAAGGCTAATTAAAACCTTACTCTTTAACTTTACTAAGAAAAGAAGATTATAACCCTAGGAAAACCCTTTAAGTAATTTAATTAAGCTAAGATTAATGCCTTATAAGCTTATAATATATTTAAATTTATTAAATATAACCTAGTAAAGCATAAAGGCTATAAAATCTTTAATTCTTATATAGTTAGAGAGATTAAAGGTAAGAGAATAAACTTATTATATAAAAAGTTATGCCTTATTATATAAGGCTATAATAATAAGGGGAAGGAATTTATCCTAATATAATTACTAATAATATAATAAGTAAGCTAATAGCTTATTATAGCTATTGCTTTATTATTAAGAAGAAGAGAAATTTACCTTTAGATTTATAATATTATATAAGCCTATGTTTAATTATAAATAATACTAATAAGGCTAATTATTATAAGATTACTAGAGTAGATTATATACCTCTTTCTAGAAGGGACTATAATTAAATTAATTAAACCTCTTTATAGGATTATAAAGGCTAGAACCTACTAGTAAGTAATATACTTCTATTACTATAAGAATAACCTTAATATAATAACCTTAACCTACAATCCTTACTTATTAATTATAGCTTTAAATAATAAGAATCTCTTTAGTATTATTAGAATATAAACTAATAATACATTAGGCTTAAGTAATAATAACTTCTTTTAAAAAGAAGAGAAAAAGCTTTAAAAAGCTAAATTTACTACTAAAGAAAAGTAATAATTAACTACTAGGAATCACCTTATCTTTAATAGCTATATCTTAACCTAAAACACTAATAATTTATTAATCTTAACCTAAAAGGGCTAAAGTTAGAAGATTAAGGAAGTTAATCCCTAATCTCTAATAGTAAAGTAAGATTATATAAAATAATAAGCCTAAGGAAGCTATATTATAACTATATGCTAACTAGAAGCTTCCTATAATTTATTAATTATAGCTTAATACTAAGAACCCTTTACTAATAATATTATATACCTTAATAAACGCCTTAAATAGTAAATTAAGAATTAGTAATAAGGACTATAATATATCCCTTTAACCCTTAAGGAAGCTAAGCTCTTTATGTTTATAAATAGATTACTTACTAATAATAAGGATTTAAGCTTATAGATTAGATATATTATTATAATTAGTAATAAGATAATATAAGATAATAATACCTTTATTATAAAAGGTAATATTATTATATATAGCTTAATAAAGAGTAAGCAAGTTATATGTAATACGCTTGCCTTTAAATTATATAGTATAGTTTAAGGCGTAGATATTACTTATATAATGTTAGGAGCACGGAGGCTAGGGAGCTAGGGACAGAGTGGTCACATAATAAAACCCTTAGGTAAGCCTTAGGTTATATAAATAACTAAGTAGCTATAAGATAGCTATATATATATAGTAAGGTATTTAAATAAGAACTACTTATAAAATAAGTAAGAGATTAGAGTTTAAGACCTTTATATACCTACCCCTAAGTAATAGCTCTTTAGCTATAACTAAGAACCTTAGCCTTTACTTTATTTATATTTTCTTAATCTAGTTATAATAAGTTAAACTCTTAAACCCTTTAGGAAAAATAAACTATTAGTTAGGTTTAAATATAAAGAAGCTATAGAATATTTACTTAAAATATACTTATACTTATACTACTTAGTAAGGGAAATATAAACCTATAATACCTAGGAAGTAACTTATATACCCTAACTTTAAAACCTAATAAAGAAAGGGTATAATAAACACTACCTAGCCTTAATTAATATAGTAATACTAAATCTAGAAATAATAATAACCTAGATAAGCTAGAATAGTATTATAAGGTTATATAAGCTTAGCTATAATATGCTTATATAAGATAAGATATTATAAATATAAAAGTATAGCTTAAAGAAATTAAGGTAAATCTATAATTAGCTAAATTAGGTAAAAAACTTATAATTACCCCTTAGATAGTTATACTAACTGATCCCTAATTTCTAGCCCTTTTACCTAACCCTAACTTTATAATAAGTATATACTTATAAAGCTTTATTAAGATATAGTATAAAGTACTTATATATAAAGGTAATACCTATAAGAATTTATAGGTATACCTAGTAAATTTAAATATATTATATTAGTTAAACTTAAGAACCTTTTATAATAATAAAACTAAGGTAATATATACTAGTAATTACCTAGCTAATAATATAAAGTAATAATAAATATATTATATAATAGTAAATAGGTTAGTTAATTACTTAGCTTACTCCTAGGATAAATTTATATTTTAGCTAAACTCTAAAGTAATAAATAAAGATATAAAATACTTAAAAGCTCCTAAAATACTACTAAATCTAAGGTAAAAGAATAATTAGTCTTTCTAATTTTTCTTAAGACTTTAAACTAAAGTAAAAGCTAAATTACCTAACTAAATCCTTATATACTTAAGAATAGTGATTTTCCTAAATAGCCTAAATAATACTATAAGGAAGTATATAGTTAGCTAGGAGTTTCTAATATCTTAAAGCTACTTATAAGGTTAAGATAAAAAGGCTAAAGTTATAATAATATTTATATTAAATAATTATAATAAAAGTTATAATAATAAAGAAAGTAAGAGAAAGAAATAATACTCTACCTCCCTTATAAATAACTTATAGTAAAGTTTATAATAACTAAGTATAAGTTAAAAGCTATTTAAGTACTATAAATATAATAGCCCTAGATATAGTATAAATAAATATAAAGTAGTAAATTACTTAATTTATAAAAGTAATAAGTATACTACTAAGAAGTATAAGAATAGTAATAATAAGACCTTAAACCTTAATAAGATTTTAATTAGTTTAGTATAGGCCTAGGATAATAGTCTTACTATAGAAAAACCTATAGATAAGAGAATAAGAATATAAGTATTCTTATAGTAAGATAACTACTAGTTAGCTATACTAATGCTATTTAATATAGGTATAAAGTATTTAATAATTTACCTTAAATTATTATTAAAATAGGATTAGAAAAATATAAAGAAAATAAAGATAATACTAAAAAGTATAAGTAAGAATAAAATTTTATATAAAGGAATTTTATATAAGCTAATTAAGATAAAAGATAGTATAAGCTATATAAAGGTTTATTAAATTAACTACTATATTACTAATATAGAAAAAGAAATACTCCTAAGTATAAATTAGACTTTAAAGTATAAACTTATAGTAATAGATTAAAAGTAAAGTTTTTAGAGGTTTTTAATAACTAAGAATTATATTATACTTACTATAGAAAAGTAATAATTATATAAGGTAGTAAAATAGTTATTTATTATATTATTACTAGTATTACTAAAGATTAAGGTAATTAAGCCTAAGGAAAAAAAAAGAAAGACTAATAAGGATTTAGTAGTAAATAATATAGTAAGTAATAACCTAGGTTATAGTATAACTATAGTAATAATAGTAAAGTATACTTATTCCCTAAAAAAAAGAAACTAAGAAGTATAATAGTACTTTAAGTAATATACTATAAGGAGTTAGTAATAACTATATAAGAGATAAATAGTAATATAACTTAATAGTAAATCCTAGAAAAATATATAGAATTTATAAATATATTTTTAAAAGATTTAGCTAGTAAGCTCCTAGAATTAGGTAGTTATACTTATATAATTAAATTAAAAAAGAGAAAATAACTACTTTAGGGACTTATATATAACCTAGCTAAAAAAAAGCTAGAAGTACTTAGGAAGTACTTAGTAAGTATATAGAAAAAAGGGTAGATTAAAAGATTAATTAGTTTAGCTAAAGCCTTAATTTTATTTATTCTAAAAAAATTAGGGAAATTAAGGCTTTATATAAATTATAAAGGCCTTAATAGAATTACTATTAAAAATAAGGCTTTTTTACTATTAATCTCTAAAATCCTTAATTAATTAGTAAGTATAAAGGTTTTTATATTACTTAATCTTTAAGAGGTATATTACTAGCTATATATCTATAAGAGTAATAAGTAAAAGATAGCTTTCTAATACTACTATAGCTACTTTAAATATCTTATAATACTATTTAAGTTAGTAAATATACTAGCTACTTTTTAGGAATATATTAATAATACCCTTAAGGGACTTATAAATAAATTTTATATTATTTACCTTAATAATATTCTAATATATAGTAATAACCCTATAAAATATATAAAGTATATTAAAAAGGTACTAAAGTAACTTTAAGATATAAATCTTTATATTAACCTTAAAAAATGCTAATTTTCTATTAAGTAAGTAAAATTCCTAGGTTTTATTATATTTAAAAAGGGTATTAATTAATATAAAACTATTATAAGTTAAAGCTATTATAGCCTAGCTAATACCTTATAGTATATTTAATATTTAATTATTCCTTAGGTTTATAAGGTTTTACTAATACTTTATAAAATAGTATAGTAAGGTAGTAATCTTACTAATAAACTATTTAAAAGGTAATTAGCTAGTAAAGTTTAAGCTAAAACCTAGTAAACTAGTAGTATTTAAAGAACTTTAAAAAAAGTTTTAAGAGATACTAATTTTAGTGTATTTTAACTTACTTTACTTACTAAGAGTAAAAATAAATATATTTAGTTATATAATTAAAGCTATACTTATAATATTAGTACTAGGTAGCTAGCACTTAGTAGTTTATTTTTTAAGGAAGTTAACTAATATTAAACTTTATTACTTAATACTTAATACTAAGTTATTAGTAATCTAAGAGGTATTTTAGGCTTAGAGATACTACCTTATATATTTAACTTATTAAATTATAGTTATTATAAACTATTTAAACTATAAGTATTTAGCTATAAAGCTAAAGCTAACTAGTAAGTAAGTAATAGTATTAGATAAGCTTTATTTATTTAATTTTAGGATTAAATATTATATAAGTAAGTTAAACCTTACTAATACCTTATTAAGAAAAGTAAATTATATTAGTAAGAAGTATAAGATAAAGGTATTAACCTTATAGCTACTTAACTTCTTATTTAAATTTAATAATACTAAATAATAGGAATACTATATTAATAATAGTATTATTATATTATTAAGAAACCTAATAATCTAGTAAAGCCTAGTAGTAGTATATAAACTAGGTTTATTAATTCTAAGTAATAAGGTTATATCTTATTTATATTTATTAATATTTCTATAAGTCTAGTAAGCCTATAGGTTAGGAGTTTAGCTAGATTAGTAGCTAGTAAGTAGTATAAGTACTTCTTTAAAATATTACTTATTTATAATTTATCTATAAGTTTATAAGTATACTATAAGCTAGCTACTTATAGTAATATTATAGTAAGAATATAAGTAGTTTAGTAAACCTTTTCTAAGTTTATATATAATACTTATTTTATATATATAGAATTAAAGACTTTAATTTAAGTTATATTATTCTAAGTATAGTAAGGTAATAACTTTACTATAGGTTATAGGAAGCTACTTAAAAGTAGTAACCTAAAAATATTATAAATATAGTTTATTAAGCTCTCTAAGCTATTAATATTTAAGAATTAAGTTTTTATTTTAATTAGTATAAGAAAGGAGATTTTACTACTTACCTATAATAACCTAATAGTAAGCTACTAGGGAGTTAGTAAGACCTTTTATTAAATTATAAACTAGTATTACTAGCTATTAATAAAGAAAGATACTAAGCTATATATATAGACTTATATAAGCTATTAAACTTTAAAGCTAAGGCACTATAAACCTTATAGTAAACTAGTAGTATTACTAATACTTAACTAGCCTTTTTAAGAATTATTAATAGATTTTATTATAAGGTTACTACTTATAAAAGATATAAATTAGACTTATAATATAATCTTAGTTATTATAGACTATCTTATAAAATATAGTATTTATATCCTTATTTTAATATACCTAACTAGTAATAAGTTAGCTACTATATTCCTAGAATATATTTTTAGGGATTATAATATCTTAAAAGGTATTATTATAAACTATAGTTTAATATTTACTAGTAGGTTTTAAATAACCTTCTATTACCTTATTATAACTAAGTAGTAACTAAGTACTATATTTTACTTATAAATAAATAGGTAAATAAAATATTTAAACTAAGTTTTAAAGCATTATTTAAGAGCTTTTACTTACTTTAATTAGACTAACTAGGTAAATAACCTTTTAATAGTATAGTTTATATATAATATAAGTATTTACTTAACTTATAACTATACCCTAGTAAAGATACTATAAGGTTATAACCCTAGAGGCTTGTAATAAGTAGTTATAGATATTTTAATAGTAAATAACTAAGTAAAAACTTAAGTAATTATACTAAAAGATAAATATATAGTAATTAAGTAACTTCTAAGTAACTTATAAACTTAATATATAAAATACTATAATAAGAAGTAAACTCTAATAAAGTTTAGAGTAAGTAACTATATTTTATTATTTATAAAGAATATTAACCTATAGTAACCTAGTAAGAAGCTAAGTATAAAGTACTTAGGCCTTTATAAGATTAAAAAGGTAATTAAAACTTATAAATTAGTATACTAATTAAAGCTATTACCTAGAATATAACTATATAATATCTTTAATATTACTAACCTTAAACTATTTATAAGGGACTTAACTAGTATAAAAAATATATCCTTATTATAAAATAATATTATAAATAGTAAGTAAGAGTTTAAGGTTAAAAGAATTATCTTATATTATTATAATAAAAGATATTAGAAATACCTAGTTAAATAAAAGGGCTATAATACTTTAAAGAATTTATAAGTAAAGAAAAGAGATTTTATTATAATAAATATTATTAATAATTATAAGTAGTAACTAAGTAGCTAGTTTATAAATATAAAGGTATATTCAGTAAAGACTAAATAGTAATAGTAATATATAAAAAAAAATTAAAGATAATTTACCTTATAATTACCTAGCACTATTTACCTTATTAATATATTAGGCCTTAGGCCCTTAGTATTTTTATTTTTATTATTAGGCGCTAAGTTAATACTAAGGCCTAGGGAAGAGGATTTATCCTTATTATTAAAGAAATCCCCTTTCTTATATATATATATATAAAGCTTACTAAGAAAGTCTAATAGCCTAATATAAGTAAGAAGTATAAGTATATATATAATAAGCTACTAGTAAGTTAGTAAAGCTATAAATAAGAATATTAGAAAACTTACTAAAGAAAGGTTTTATATAATAAAGTATAAGCTATTAGAGATATTAATCTAAATCTCTAGATTAATAGTATTACTTAGTAGTAATATAGTAATTTATTTATTAGTATTAGCCTCTTATATAACCTTTATAGTTAGCCTTACTTATCTAGCCTAGCTATATTTATTAGTATTCTTTATAAATAAAAGTATATTATATAGTTTATACTTTATATATATTAAGCACTAGTAATATATTAGTAATAACTAAAAATTATAAAAACTAGTATATATATATATTATTAAGAAAATAAAAATTATTATCTAAAATAATATAACTATTAATATACTTAAAAAGCACTTAATATAATTTTATAAAGTAAGTAAAGTATTAGTAATATATTAGTATATATATAAGTAATAAGAAAAAGGAAAATATATCTTTATATAGTCTTTATTATTTTATATATAATAAGTATATTTTATTAAGTTACTTATATAAGTTAGTAATAATATATAGTAAGGTAGTAATATAGTTATACTTAAGGAGTCAGTATACTTAGTTAAAATAGATTTATCTTTTATAATATACTATAAAACTATACTATTACTATCTTTAGGGGTAATAGCTTATATTATTACTTACTATATATAGTATATATAAGGAATTTTTATACTACTAGTACTACTAGCTATAAGTTAGTAAGGTATATACTAGGGATTAAAGAAGTTATACTTATATTAAAATTTTAGAAGTAGTTTACTTCTTAGGAGATTTTTAAGAAAATATTTAAGAAAGTATCTTAGCTACTAAAGAATCTAGTAGTAAAGGAGTATTATATAATATAAATATAGTTAACTATTAGTAAGTTAGTAATAATACTATAAAGTACTTATATATAAAAAGTAAAGTAACTAATATTTAGTATTAAAATAAGATTAGGTATTTAAATAAAAATAGTTATAAAGTAAGATATAATACTATAGAATATTAGTAACTACTATAATAAAAGCTATAAAGCTACTAGCTTATAAGTAAGGGTAACTTATAATATTAATAAAGAATAAAAAGGAAGAAAAGTATATAAAAGTAAGGAAAAGTAAGCCTTTTTTATATTAGCCTTAGACCCCCTAAGTAATTTATATACTATATATAGCTAATTTAGAAATTATAATATTTATAGTTATAGCTATTACTATTAAATATATATACTAGCTATAAACTTATAGTAAGAATAATATAATACCCCTAATACTATTTAGAAACTTATTTATTTTAAATAGTATATAGTACCTTATTTATTTAACCTAATTATAAAATTTAATATAAGTAGTCCGCTTACTTAGTATTAATAACCTATTATATAAAGATATAGCTATTTAGAATTAAAAGGTAAGGTAAGGATTACTTATAACCTAATAATATTTATCCCTTAACCTAAGTAAATATAATACTTATATACTACTATAATAACTAATAGTATTAATTACTATTATAAGTTATATATAGTATACTTATATTAGCTAAGTAGCTTCTTTTTTAATTAAGGATAATTATATATTAAGAGGGTAGTATATTAGGAGCATAAAGGCTAGGGAGCTAGGGATAAAGTAATTATATAATAAAACCCTTAGGTAAGCCTTAGGTTATATAAATAACTAAGTAGCTATAAAATAGCTATATATATATAGTAAGGTATTTAGATAAGGACTACCTATAGGATAGGTAAGAGATTAGAGTTTAAGACCTTTATATACTTACCCCTAAGTAGTAGCTCTTTAGCTATAACTAAGAACCTTAGCCTTTACTCTGTTTATATCTCCCTAATCCAGTCATGACATATAATCTCTATAACTCTTTATTAAATTATAGACTAATTAAAGATACCTTAAATTCCTATAATCCTTTATACTAACTCCTTTTTATTATATAAATACCTTATAAAGCTAGGAATAATAAAAGAGAAAAGACTAATAATTAATATTATAGCTCTTTATTAATTATATAAGAGGCATAAGATCTATAAGGTAAGATAGATTAATAGTAATAATAATCTAGCAAATGTAATAATAAAGGTATTACTAAATTTATTACTTTCTTCCCTAATTAATTTAAATAAATTAATAATTCGCATTAAAGAATAGGTAAAGAGACCTGTAATATTAGGGGATAAAAGCCTAAATAAGGACTAATAGGCTAATTAAATTAACTAATACTATAATAGCTAATTAGAGTAGTGGATTCCTATTAAGGGATTTACTTATATATACTTTCCTTTAATTTAATTTTTATTATGTTTTTAGGCTCCTTTAGCTACGGATAAAAAGAGAGACTACTAGTATTAAATCCTTTAGATTATTATTAGTTTAATTATAGCTAAAAAAACTAGACTAATTATAAGTCTAGCGTAATATATGTAATATAATTAGTTACATTAATTTACCACCCCCTTTTTTACCTTACTTCTAGGTTTCACTTACTTTTCTATTATCTAGACTTTCCCTCTCTTCTCTCTCTTTAGCTAGCTATTATTAACTTTAATACTACGGAATTATCTTATGACCTGCGCAGGCACCTTGGTGTAACCAACATTTTATTATAATTATTTAATATAGATATTATTATAACTTTAGTATTTTTATCTTAACCTTATAAGTAGCTTTAAGATATTAAAAACTCCTAGCTAATTATATATTTCTTTATAGTATTATTTAAGCTATTTAGGAAAATTATTATTCTTAAGTATATAAGGATTTAGTTAGGTAATTTAGCTTTTACTTTTATTTAAAGTCTTAAGTAAAATTAAAAAAACTAATTATTCTTTTACCTTAGATTTAGTAGTATTTTAGTAGCTTTTAAGTATTTTATATCTTTATTTATTACTTTAGAGTTTAGCTAGAATATAAATTTATCCTAGGTATAAGCTAAGTAATTAACTAATTTATTTACTATTATATAATATATTTATTATTACTTTATATTATTAGCTAGGTAATTACTAGTATATATTACCTTAGTTTTATTATTATAAAAGGTTCTTAAATTTAACTAAAATAATATCTTTAAATTTACTAAGTATACTTATAGATTTTTATAAGTATTACCTTTATATATAAGGACTTTATATTATATTCTAATAAAGCTTTATAAGTATATACTTACTATAAAGTTAGGGTTAAATAAAAAGGCTAGAAATAAGGGATTAGTTAGTATAACTATTTAAGAGATAATTATAAGTTTTTTACTTAATTTAGCTAATTATAGATTTACCTTAATTTCTTTAAGCTATACTTCTATATTTATAATATTTTACCTTATATAAGTATATTATAGCTAAGCTTATATAACCTTATAATACCTTTCTAGCTTATTTGAATTATTATTATTTCTAGATTTAGTATTACTATATTAGTTAAGGCTAAGTAGTATTTATTATACCCTTTTTTTATTAGGTTTTAAAGTTAAGGTATATAAGTTACTCCTTAAGTATTATAGGTTTATATTTTCTTTACTAAGTAATATAAGTATAAGTATATTTTAAGTAAATATTTTATAACTTCTTTATATTTAAATCTAGCTAATAGTTTATTTTTCTTAAAGGGTTTAAGAGTTTAACTTATTATAATTATAATTAAGAAAATATAAATAAAGTAAAGGCTAAGGTTTTTAGTTATAGCTAGAAAGCTATTACTTAGAGGTAAGTATATAAAGGTCTTAAACTTTAATCTCTTACTTATTCTATAAGTAATCCTTATTTAAATCCCTTACTATATATATATAGCTATCTTATAGCTACTTAGTTATTTACATAACCTAAGGCTTATCTAAGGGTTCCATTATATGACCACTCTGTCCTAGCTCCCTAGCCTCCGTGCTCCTAACAAATACCCTGTGAAACTAACAGGAAAGAATATTTATATTTCTAGACATATAAGGTCTAGCCTTATCTCAAGTATATTTTATTCATATTTATAAAGGTAAGCTAGGGATAGATAAGGTAGTGTAATATGGAATTATATATTAGGTTATTAGTAATAAGAGGGTTATTTATAGTAAAGTTAAGATTTAGTGTAAATTATTAGAATATAAGATAGAAGTAAAGGTAAAAAGCTATAGAAGGTCAAAATATAGCTTGTAGTAAGTACAAAAAGGGATAATATAGTATTGTTAAAGGTAAGGTCAAAGTAAAGTAAATTTACTTATATAATAAAAAAGGTTAAAGTAAGGTAAACTTATACTAAAAAATCTTAATAACTTATATAGGTAACTCATAGCTTTCTAGGCCTCTTACTTAATAATATATAGCCTTACTTATACTAGAACTAAAGGCTTATATAAGAGAGAGGCTATACTTATTATTTACTTAATTTTGTAAGGAAAAGAGAAGTAAGAGATAAGTAAGGGAGTATATTGGAACCTTTAGCTATAAGCTTAGCTTAAGTATAGCTTTAAAAAGTATATAAACTATATATAAGCTACTATGTATCTAAGCTTTATATAACTACTAGTCAAGTTCTTTCCTTTTTCTATAAGACTAATATTCTTACTCTAAATGCTTATTTGCAGTAGCTAAAAGGCTAGTCCTTAACATATAGGCACCAAAGCTACTTATAACTATAGGCGAGCATTATGTCTCTTAGGGTGTTGTTCTCCACTTAACAAAATAGTAATACCTTATATACCTTATACTATATAATATAGCCAACAGTTAAAAACTAAGGAATCTTAATTAATTTATATTAAATATTATAAAAAAGATTATAAGAAAAATGTTAGTATTAAGTTAATAAAGAAGTATCTAAATAACATTATAAGATATTAGCATAACCCTCTTTTAATTGCCCCTCATATTATATCTATAATAAATTAAATGTAATGTGTAAGTATTACACATTACGTTACATTACACATTACATCTAAACCCTAAATTTTACATTATATTATTTTACAATACATGCTCTAGACCTTACTGCACTAGTGCATTATAACCTTAGTAATTCTAACAGTAACACAATTGGCTATTTTACGGACTAACTCTTAGAACGCCTACCGTGTACGCAATTTCCGTAATGCGGCTGCTATGAGATCGTTCTTTGCTCCTATATTAAGAGTCATTAGCGACAGAACAAACAACAATTTTTACAAATGTGGAAGAGATAGGCCACAAACTAATCTTAGTGGAGGGCTAACCTTTTGTTTACTTCTTGAGGGATCATGGAGCTGTTTGAAACGTTAGACATGCTCCTTGTCTATCACAAACTCTTAAACCTGCTTCGTACATTTTCTTATTTTTAGTTCATAAGACGCAACTTTGCTTTCGCTAATAAACTATAATCTATTTCGAGCCGAGAAATGGAGTGAGAAGAGCAGAGAAGAAGGATCACTAATTGAATTCTTTCTAATATGGCTAACCAGAAGCTTGACCATAGAGCTATTTAAAGTGCTCCATTACTACTTGTGACAATCATAATTTATTTTATCTATCTAGCAACCCATATGTCGTGTACGACAATGATTCCTAAGGTTGTCTAGTCTACTAAATAACTTAGCGCAATACGGACAAGGGATTGAGGGGTTGTGTGTCTTTTCGTGTCGGTCTCTATCTTTTGCAGTAGCAAAACCTATTGGAGATCTTTCACCCTTACGGGAAATGCTCTGTTTCAAGAGTTGGCACCCAGAAACCCTGCAGAAATATCTGCGAAAATGTTGACGATAATGCTTATCAAGGTCGCATTGCCTAGTGAACAGAATTCTTGAGGAGCATGCTGGATAAGGACACTGCAAGACTGCCATCGATGCTGACTTTGTTTCGGGAACATTGATATCAAAACTCTTTAGATAGTCAGGGCCCATGGTCGATTGTTGGTTAGCCTCTGGAATGTTGCGGGCTAGCAAACCAGACACATACCCTTGTCCATTAAGAGATGTATCAAGCGAAGTTTCTAAATGCTGACCATAATAGGAGCTCGTGTTCCCTGACCATTGAGGCTCGCGAGCGATATAATTCAACTCGATATGTGCACCATGTTGGTCACTGAGTTCGTTTTGAGTGGAAGGTTGCGAGCTTAGTACCATTGGCTGTTGTGATAATGGCAACTGGAATGCATCTTCGCAAGCAGTATTATGAACAACGAAGTCCTTGGTATCTAAGGGCAGATGTGGCCAGTGTTGTGAGATGGTTCCACCTAGTTTCGCTCTTTGATTGCTGTGGTCTAATGAGGAGTGGTCTGCATCTGACTTCGAAACGATCAACGAGGAACGCGCGAAAGGGTTATCAAAGAAATCGCCGTCATTTGGAACCAGATCACCAATTCGTTCTGTTGTGTACATGTGTCTAATGCTTGGAACTGCATTGTCATGTAGTGCATCCGAGCATATGATGCCAGAATTCTGTGTAGTGCTTGAAACGTATTCCAGTGAAGCAGAATACCAGGTTTGAGGCTCTCCAAGCAGATTTTCTGTTTTGCAATCGCCTGATAACTTAAGATAAGGCTCCTGTGCGGTCGATAGGGTTGAATTAGGGTAGAGATTTGAACTTTGGAGACCATTGATCGCATTCAGACAGCTTGCCTGATACCCATGCGGTAAGCTATTTCGTGAAGCAGATGCGCAGTATGCCGCAAGACGACGGTCGCTATCTGAATCTATGGCAGATGGCGTGCATGTACTGGTTGGAATTGCTAGCACAGGTTCTCTGTGCGATGAACTTGCATGGATCATTTTAGCCTAAAATGATTAGGGAAAGCAAAGCTTTGTATGCGTTTTGTGTAACTTAAGCAAGGCAGAGGCAAAAATCATAGCTTCCCGCGTGACCTTTATTAAAATACGGCTATCCTATAAAGATATATTTTCTTCTTAGTTAAATATAAAATACTCTTTAGCTACTAGTTTTGATTTTTTTTTCTATCTCTCTTAACTAATTAACTGCTTTCTAGGGGGGTTTAGAGAGGGGGGGAACTAGGGCCTAAAATAGCCTAGCAGGGTGTGGGCCGCGTTATCAGGCAACGGGCCGGCCTAATTAGATATAGTGAAATAGGTCCTACCGCTATGTTAATAAATGCTAATTGGCTAGAATTTGCTAAATGGTTTTAAAACAGTTAGCGCTATGCCTGATTTAGGCCGGCCTATTGCCTGATAACGCGGCCCACACCCTGCTAGGCTATCTTAGGGGAGATGGGGGGGTAGTAAGCCAGGCCACGCACGTGGGGGCTACCTCACGTAGCAACAGGCCACCCTAATAGGAATAGCGCTACGCGTGGCAGGTAGGCCTATCGATAGCTTAGTAAGTTGTGATTCGTTGGATTTTGGGCTAGGGCTTTGCTATCAGTAGCTTTATTAGCATTAACATTTCTTGCTTTTTTAGATTAATCTTAGCTAATTATGCCAGACATCTAAATGCGTATATCGCGTTTTTTGAATTCGCATATTGCGTTAGTCCTATAACAAAAGGACAGTCCCTACACCTAATTTTAGTGTAGCTTATATTTGTTAATTTTTGCTATTAATTAAAATACTTATTTATATAATATTTAAAGGTATTAATACTATAAAAAAAGCTATAATTAAAGCTATTATAACTACCCTAATAGTAAATTATATAGAATAAATTATATTTAACTTATAAAGGGCTTAAAGAGATTATTAAAGAATAATTAACTTAGTGTTAGTGTAAATATAGGTATTAGTGTAATATAGCTTACTTTTACTAATTATAATAAAGGATTTTATATTATTCTTATTTATAAGGCTATAATAGTATTTATAGTACTATATTATAAGCTTCTAAAGGTATTAATAAGGGTAGTAAATTACATAGCTAGGCTAGCTAGTGTGTTATGATACCTGCCGTGGCTATAGCCATAGCGTGTAATTTTACTTTAGCTTAAAGCTAGTATTAATGCTTATAATACTTATAATAATTATTATATAGTAAGCTTAATGTCAGGAGCACGGAGGCTAGAGGGCTAGGGATAGGATGTTTATAAAATAAAGCCCTTAGATAAGCCTTAGGATATATAGATAACTAAGTACCTATAAGATAGCTATATATACCTAGTAAGGTATTTAAATAAAGATTACTTATAAGATATATAGTAAGTTAGAGTTTAAGACCTTTATATACTTATTCCTAAGTAATAGCTCTTTAGCTATAATTAAAAACCTAAGCCTTTACTTTATTTATATTTTCTTAACCTTAGTTATAATAAGTTAAACTCTTAAACCTTTTAAGGAAAATAAACTATTAGCTAGATTTAAATATAAAGCTATAAAATATTTACTTAAAATATACTTATATTACTTAGTAAGGAAAATATAACTTAGTAATAACTAAGAAGTAATTTAAATATCTTAACTATAAAGCCTAATAAAGTATAATAAATATTACTTACTATTAATTAATATATATATATTATTTACGCTAGTTAGCTCTACGGATAGCTATTACTAGTACTCCTACTACTAAGTTAAAAGGGAAAACCTTATACTAAGAAGAAAAACCCCCTTATTTCTATATTTAAGCTAGCACTAGACTTATAATAGGCCTACGCCGCTTAGTGTGTAGCTTATTATAGGTGTTTATTACTAGCTTACACTAGCCTTATTTTATTAGAAAGAAAAGTATATAAAATAAGTATTTATAAGTTTTTTCTAAGCCTATTCTAGTATAATAATAAGCTTATTCTAAGCCTCTTTACTTTAGGCTAGGGTAAGGTAAATCTAGATTTATAATATTAATTTACTTCTTATTTACTTTTTTACTAACTTTTCTATAGCTTTACTTTTTAGCTATCTCTAGCCTATTCCTACCTTATAAGTTTAATAAAGGCTAAGTACTTAGTTTTACTTAGTTAGAATAAGGAAAGTATTACTTTAACCTAGTTTTATAGTAATCCTATACTAAAGCTATTAGTATATATTAGATTTATTAATTATACTATACTTTATTTTAAAGTAAGTTATTTAAATTATCCCCCCCCCCTCTTTTTATAAGTATAAAAAAGAGCTCTCCCCCCCTTAGGGTCCTAGTTTTTTTTTCTTTTTTTATATTAAACTTCCTATAGATTTTTCTTTTCTTTCTAGCTATTTAAGGCTATCCTAGGCTAGGGTTAGGTTATTTACTAATATTTATTATAGATTTAAAATAAGTCTAGTATAATAGCACTAGAAGCTATAAGTACTTTAGTATTACTATATATCTAGCTTTAATTTACCTAGGAATTTACTTAGTATAAGGGCTTCCTAAGGAAGTTTATAACTAAGAAGTAATATACTTAGGTCTCTAAGAAAGGTTTATCTATAAGTTATATTTACCTTTATTCTAGGCTTACTTTACTACTAATTTACTCTTTAGCTTAGTACACTAAGAGAAATCTAATGTATTTCTTATGGTCCTATTTAGTTTAGGATATTAGGCATTAGTACTATATTATTATTAGTAAGTTAGTTTTATTTTAGCTTAGTAATAAGGCTAACTTACTAGATAAGGGTAGTTACTAATATATATTTTAACTATTAGGTTTAGAATTATTAATACTACTAGGTAATAATTACCTTTATTTTAGCTTAGGTTTATATCTAATTTACTTATCTTTTAGCTAAATTTATCTAGCTAGTAAAATAAGCACTAATAGCTAGTTAAGACCTAGGCTACTATAGCTAATAAGGGTAATATATATTTATTCTAGCCTAGTAATAGTTTTATTCTAGCTTTAATATCCTTCTTAATAAGTCCTAGATAGTTTCTAGGACTAGGTTAAGAAACTTTATACTAGTAATTAGGTAAAGAAAAAATAAAGTACCTTAGTAGTAAGCTTAAACTAAGCTAGTTTCTCTAAGGAATAATATACTAAGCTTATCTTTTAGCTTATATACCTTAATATATATATAGTAAAGATAAACTATCTTTTACTTATTACTATCCTTATAAAGTTTTATAATAAGGTAGTAAGAGATACTATTCCTATCCTAGAAAAAGAATAATATAGTAGCTTAATTTTAGTTTAAAGTAAGGGTAATAGTAAGCTAGTAAGACTTATAATACCTAGAGTTTATAGTTAAAATTAATCTAATTTTAAATATAGATATTTTCTATTATAATTATAAAATTATAAAATTAAGTTTACTTCTAGCTTACCTCTATACCTATATTATTTATTCTATCCCTTATACTAGATTTATAATTAGGAGGTTTTTTATATATTTATAAAGTTAGCCTAGGTCTAGGGGTATTTTAAGTTATCTTATAGCTAGCTCCTATACTATTAAGTAATATTAGAGTTATCTTATACCTAGGAACTATTTAGCTAAATATTTTACTTTTTAAGGTTTATTTAAGGCTAGCCTTACTTCCTATATATTAGTAAGCTAATACTATTAGGGCTATTTATAATTATAATTACTATAATTAACTAGTATATAGTATTAGTTTTTTATAGCTTTACTATAGCTATATAAGGGTAAAACTACCCTAGGGACTTTTCTTTAGAATAGGAACTTATTTAGGCTTATCTTTCCTATATATAAATAGATAATTATTAAAGAGATATACTTATTTATATTAGTATAGAATTCCTAAATTTCCTTTAGATTATAGGAGGGTAAGTAGTCTTTAGTTAGTTCTCTAATATATTTACTCTAGGCTAGTCTTTTTTTATTATACTAGTCCTTTTAATATCTCTTTTATTTATTATATAGGTTTATATCTAGCTTATTATTAATAAGTAAGGGTTTTCTTCTATAGTATAGTATTATTACTACTAAGTTAGCTATAGCTTAAATTATTTTTACTATCTTACTATTAATAATTTTATTTTTAAACTTTTACTTTATCTTATTTAAGTAAAGGTTAAAAAAAAGAATATAAGTCTTAACCTTTAGTTATATAATAAGTATAGCCTTAAATACCTTTATAATAATCTAGAGGTAAACTAATTAATTTACTATAAAGCTTTT
The DNA here is from genome assembly GCA_018801565.1 of Epichloe coenophiala. Lineage (NCBI taxonomy): Eukaryota > Fungi > Ascomycota > Sordariomycetes > Hypocreales > Clavicipitaceae > Epichloe > Epichloe coenophiala. The sequence continues at coordinate 218,416 of JAFEMN010000005.1, read as the reverse complement.
TATTACTTCTCTTAGTTTTTCTTCTTTCTTAGTAAGGGTATAGTAAGTACTTACTTTATAAGTAAGAATAAGCTAGACTACTAATATATATAGGAGTCTAGTATCTCTAAAGCTATATCCTTAGGCTAATATTACTAGCTTAAAAAGTATAAGCTATTACTAAGCTAATTTACCCTTAAGAATATTTTTATAAGCACTTTAGTAAAGTTTTTTATTAACTTATACTCCTAAGAACTTATATAACTTTATAAGTATTATTTTCTTTACTTTAAGTTAAACTCTAGTCTAAGGAAGTTTATAAGACTTACTAAAGTATATAAGTTTAGTTTTAGCTGGGTTAAACTTAACTTTTACTTACTTTACTTATTTCTTATAAATTTTTTATATAGCTTTAAGTCTTTTCTAAGTCTATACTATATTCTTACTAAAGGCTACTATATTTATATTATTTATAAATCCTATAGCTACTATACCTAAAATAGCCTAGAGGTAAACGTAAAGCTTTACTAAATAAAGTAAGAAAAGGATTAGGGAGAGAGGTAAACCTTGCGGGGTGCTAGCCTTAATCGCGAATGGTTATTAATTAATATAGTAATACTAAATCTAGAAATAATTATAATTATAATACACTATTTAAATATTATAAGGTTATATAAGCCTAGCTATAATATACTTAAATAAGATAAGAAATTATAAAGATAAAGATATAGCTTAAAGAGATTAAGATAAATTTATAATTAGCTAGATAAAGTAAAGGACTTATAATTACCCCTTAGATAAGTAAATAAACTAATCTCTTATTCCTAGCCTTTTCACCTAACCTTAACTTAGTAATAAAAGTATACTAATAAAGCTTAATTAAGATATAATATAAAGTACTTATATATAAAGGTAATACCTATAAGAATCTATAGGTATATATAGTAAATTTAGAAGTATTATTTAAATTAAACTTTAAAACCTTTCTTAATAATAAAACTAAGATAATATATACTAGTAATTACCTAGTTAATAATATAAAGTATAATAAATATATTATATAATTATAAATATTTAGGTTAATTATATAGTATATACTTAAAATAAATTTATATCCTAGCTAAATACTAAAGTAATAAATAAAGATATAAAATACCTAAAAACTACTAGAATATACTAAACTTAAAATACAAAAATAACTAATTATTTTAATTCTTTATAAGACTTTAAATAAAGGTAAAAGCTAAATTACCTAATTAAATCCTTATATACTTAAAAATAGTAATTTTCCTAAATAACTTAAATAATACTATAAGAAAGTATATAATAAGCTAGGAGTTTTTAATATCTTAGAGCTACTTATAAGGCTAAGAAAAAAAGGCTAAAGCTATAATAATATTTATATTAAGTAATTATAATAATAGCTATAATAATAAAAAAAGTAAAAGAAAAAGATAATACTTTACTTCCTTTATAAATAACTTATAGTATAACTTATAATAATTGATTTTTAATTCTTTTTGGGGTCATTAGTTATAGCTAATGCATCTAATTTTCAAGGAACAAAAAAAATTACTAGTAATACCTAGCTAGTGTAATAATTAATAACTAAATTTAATAATTACTATAGTAATAAGTAAAATATAAATAAAGGAATAAGCTTTAAGCTATAAATTTAGGGGGCTAAAAGGTTAGTATAAAGTTTATAATAAACTTTATAGCTATAATTACATAAGATATAGTTATAATTTATGACTATGGTTAAACTTAAATCTATTTAAGTTTTACTTATAGTATAAATTAATATGATTACCCCTCTGTAACTGTGTTTATTCTATCTCTCTATATCTCTTCTATCTTACAACTTATCCTTCAAAACTCTAAGGCAAACTTAAACCTTAAAAAAAAACATAACTTATCCTTAATTATAGCTAACCTAATTCGAAACTAACAAACGCACTACATAATTAACAAGTAGGTTAAGGGCTACTAATTAACTAATTAACGACTAACTAATTAGATAATAGTATAGCTAAGGGTAACTAAAAGCTAAGGGCTATAACTACTAGGCTATAAAACCTAATAGCTATTTAAAAATCTAAGGAAATTCTAAATAAAAATAAAACTTAAAAATAAAAGAAAATATTAAGAAATTTAGGAAAAGTAAGGAGAAAAAAGGAAATAAAAAGCTTAAGAAAAAGGCTAGATATTTAGAAAAGGTGTTAAAAAATAAAGATCTATAATAATTTAAGTAGTTTTACCTCGTGCCTAGGAGGGTAGCTTATAATAATAAAGTAAAGATTTAAAGCCTTTTAAGTACTTGAAATATAATAGCCTTAACTATAGTTTAAATAAACCCCGTGGCGTGGTAGTTACACACTATGGAGACCTGTTCCGGGTCGCAGGTCGTGGGTTCGAATCCCGCACAGGCCATAATTCTAGAGGTCTTAGTCACACCTCTAGAATTAAACCAATCGCAATGCACGAAAAAGTGGGCTCGGGTCCCACTTTTTCTTGTGTTACAAGCGAATTAAACAAGCTACTTTGCTATATAAATTAGCTAGGATACCTAGAGCTCTAGGGTCTAATTTTAAGCTAGGGTTTGCAACTATATTGCATCATTTAGGGATTTAGGAACTAGATCGAAGAGAACGGGGATAATTAGGGGGGAAATATCGTTGTAAAGAGTAGCTTAGGTATCAAACACTCACGAGTTAGAACCATGTATAGAGCATATCATATCGTAGTAGGTTTTTCACCTAACTAGGTAACTAGCTAGTTATCTAGTAATCTAGTTATCTAGATAACTAGATAAGATAACTAGCAACCTAGTACGGTTTTCCTACTACAAAGCAACATCACCGCAGGAGTACTAGTAAAAGCATAAATTGCTATCTAGCGTAAACAATATATAGTTTAAATAAATATAAAGTATTAAATTACTTAATTTATAAAAGTAATAAATATATTATAAAAAAGTGTAAGAATAGTAATAATAAAACTATAAACCTTAATAAAATTTTATTTTAATTAGTATAAGCCTAGAATAATAGTCTTACTATAAAAAAGCCTATAAATAAAAGAATTAAAATATAGGTATTTTTATAGTAAAATAACTACTAGCTAGCTATACTAGTGCTATTTAATATAAGTATATAGTTCTTAATAATTTACCTTAAATTATTATTAAAATAAGATTAGAAAAATAGAAAAAGAAATCTAGAATTAAAGAGTATAAGTAAGGATATAATTTTATATAAAGGAATTTTATAGACATTAATTAAGATAAAGAATAGTATAAGCTATATAAAGGTTTATTAAATTAGCTACTATATTACTAATATAGAAAAGAGAATATTACTAAGTATAGACTAAACCTTAAAGTATAAACCTATAATAATAAATTAAAAGTAAGGTTTTTAAAGGTTTTTAAAGGTTTTTAATAACTAATAACTATATTTCTTTAACTATAAGTAAGTGATAACTTTACAAAGTAGTAAAATAGTTATCAGTAATATTATTACTAGTATTACTAAGAACCTAAATAATTAGGCCTAGTAAGAAAGAAAAGAAGGCTAATAAAGACTTATTATTAAATACTATAGTGAATAATAGCTTAAGTCTTAGTAAAGTTATAGTAATAATAGTAAAGTATATTTATTTCTTAGATAAGAAAAAACTAAGGAGTATAATAACTATTATAGTAGTATATTATAATAAAAAAGTAATAATCTCTTAAGAGATAAACTTCGCCCCCTGCCGTCACAAAACAGCATAAGCCGACACATAGCTGACACTGAAATCGCTGGGTTTGTCCACAAGATTGCTACGTTGGTACTGTGTAATTTTGAACCGAAACTTTGTGTCATCATTTGTCTCCTTGGCAAGTAACTCCAACGCGGCCATGGCTACGCCGATGGGATGTCTGCCACAGACCGTGTTTTTCGTCTGCTCAAGGTTATCAACAAATACATCGTGGCTTCCGCTCTTGACAGCATCCATGGCTGCCTCATCCAGCAATCTGATGGTTTCGTGAATGGGGGCACCGGTGGGCCTACTGTCTGACCTTCGCAGATTCACCAACTTGGTAGGGTCGTTCTCCGGCGAATAGACCATGTACTGAAAATTGGCTCCCCAATGACAGAAGTCGGAGCTTATGATGAAGGCGTTCCCTTCGTCTTTCAGGTAGGGAACCAAAATTCTGCCCACGTTTTTTTCTTCGTCTCGGTCATTATCTCCGATAAGGATTGGGACAATGGCGGGAAATTGATCCGGCGAGCCAAACGTCTCTTCGCAACGCTTGTATAGGTACGGCAGATGCATTTCCAGAGAGTGCTCTGCCGAGTCTCTCGATTTGGGAATATCGGCCATCTGCCCTGCTCCTTTCACTCTCTGGATCACGTCACGGTCTACCGTGAAGTCGCCGAATGGCGTGGCATACTTGTCGTATGTAGTCACGGCACATCCATCAAGATAGTATGTGTGAGAGGGGCCGAGCACGAACACTCGCTTTGCTTTGCTGAGGTCCATACATTTATATGCCCAGGCGGCGCAGGGTCCCGAGAAAGTGTATCCTGCGTGACTGTAGGACGTTAGGTTTTGTGTTTAGCAACTATCCGTCCGAGACAAAAATGAGGTATGACATGTATAGGAGCCTTACGGTGCAATTACAATTCTTGCTCCCCTTACGGGCAGTGATGATCCATCTATCATGTTGGGAACTTCAGATAGGTAATCATCTAACTCGCTCCCAAGCTCATCTGGCGAAGCTACATACCAGGAGCCTGCTTTTCCGGCGTGCCTGGTACTCATTTTATGATTTTTTATCTTTTTTGTGGCTGGGGGCGAAGGCTGGGGGGCGAATGCCGGTGAAACCCGAAACGGAGCGATTTGCAAGAATCCGAGATGTCGAAATGGAGAGCCAGAGAGAATTCGCATTCAGACCGCAGTGATGTGATGAGAATACAACAAGATGGGAAACGCGCACATCATCCATGGCTGGAAGCTGTCACTGTCGGCCCCGCTGGAGTCTGCTGCGGGGTAGCAGCAGCCCGCCCGAGGGAAATGAATGCCAGTCAGAGAAGGCGAGATGGAGGCCCGCAGCATCGAGACGGACTTGTCGAGACACCTGGATTTCCTTTCCACGACTGTTTTTGATTGTTTCTTCCCCGTCAGTTGAACAAAATCAGATAAAGTTGGATATGGATAGCATGTCAATTTTCCTGCCCAGCCACGCACACGCACGACGTGCTTGCTATGATGACGGGACGAAGCATATGTACCTTCAAAATGATGGAATATGGGCACGAACTATTGTTTCTCTTTTTTGGCTGTAAGCTCAATTACACATGAGGACAGCCTCTCGGTCGTACGTTGTGTCAAATACTTGTGTCAAATACTTGTGTCAAATACTACTCGTGACTTCAGTTTCTTCATGACTTTTACACGATTGGTACGGACCGTACGGTACCCATGCATAAGTATGCCCAAACCTTATCTTAAAAACCCTTTGCTTACACCAAGCTGCTCATATAGACCCATTACCCACTTTTTATGCGATTGAGAGATATAAAGTTCCAAGTCAGAGACTTTTTTTTTACTCAAGTCTCATTTCAGGCCTCAGCCTGACCAATTTGTTCCGACAGCGCCGCAACCATAGGGTAGGCAAGATGTGAAAAAAAAAACCCAGGCCTTGGATCCACTTACTTTACAGAAAAAAAGTACCTGCCACCCAATCAACGACACCAATGGATGCTTTTACTAGCGGAAAAATTAAAAATCCTTCACAGCACCATTGAAACAGGAAAAAGGTTCTCGAACAGGATTTCGGGAATATCACACCGAAACAACCATCAACACCCATTGATTTCCAGCAAACACACAATGTCATTCAGAGGCGGCGGCGGCGGCGGCTTTGGAGGTCGAGGCGGTGGTGGTTTCCGAGGTTAGTCAACTCTTTGTGAATTGAATTTTTTTCACACAGCTCATTCCGACCATTTGGGCCGTCCAGGCGAAGGGTAGGTCCCAGAGGAGTCGACTAGCCTCGCCAGAAAACAAATTGAAATGCCATGAAGCTGACCACCTGTGGTTACAGGAGGACGAGGCGGTAGCTTCGCTCCCGCTGGCCCGCCCGCGGAGGTCCTGGAAATGGGCACCGTCGAGCACGCTGTCGAAGGCGAGATGTTCTGCCGCTCCTCAAACGTTAAGATTCCCTACTTCAACGCTCCGATCTACCTTGAGAACAAGACACCCATCGGAAAGGTCGACGAAGTGCTCGGCCCCATCAACGAAGTCTACTTTACGATCAAGCCTCAAGATGGCATCATCGCAACGAGCTTCAAGTCCGGCGACAAGGTCTTCATTGGCGGCGACAAGCTCCTGCCGCTGGACAAGTTCCTGCCCAGGCCCAAGGTCCCCGGTGAGAAGAAGCCCAAGCGAGCGGGAGGTGCTCGTGGTGGCCGTGGTGGCCCCCGTGGAGGACCCCGCGGTGGTGGGCGCGGAGGACGAGGTGGTCCCCGTGGTGGCGGCGGTTTCTCAAGGGGCGGTGGCCGTGGAGGCTTTGGTGGTGGGCGCGGAGGAGGTTTTGGCGGCGGCCGTGGAGGAGGTGGTCGCGGTGGCTCTGGAGGTTTCTCCCGAGGCCGTGGACGTGGTTTCTAGTCGAAGCCCGGGGATCGCAGTGAGAAAAGAACGGGGAACAAAGATGGTAAACCTGAGACGATGTGATACAACTTGTGTGGAATGTGCGTTGTCTTTGCCGTTGTTTCATCCACGGAAGGAAGAAAAAGGCAGTGTTCTTGCAAGGCACACACGATGGGCGTTTATGGACAGATTCTTTTGGCCACGGTGGTTCTGTACGGTGGCATAGTTGTGAGCTGTTATGTATTCAGACCGTCAAAATCTACCCATATGGTTAGAGGGGTTTTGCTTTTTATTCTTTATTTCATTTTGGGATATCGGGAATTGAAAACAGCTTCGAAAAGATCGTACCGGGACTTGTCTGCATTCATGTCTTGAGTAATGCTGGTACTTATCATATGTATCGTCCCTGGTCCGGAATGACAAAGCACCGGGGACACATTGATGAACAAAAGCGAGGCTTTGTTCCAAATGCTTGGCTGATAGGCAGGCAGTCATGGATGGAGACACCACTTCATGTCCCATCCCGGGCCCAATGCAACTTGAAGTCGTCACCACCGTAGCAAAGCTATGATCTGGAAGCAATTTCAATTCTTCGAGTCAATTTCCCTCAACTATACACCCAAGGCCGTAAATCACCCAGCGAAATCTCCTAGAGCAAAGTGCTATTCCCCGCAGCCATAAAGCACGTATAAGCATTGTAGTCTTCAGTTTCAGCACAGCACAATTCCACTTACAATCCGAAGGAACCCATCGCGTCTCGGAACCTGATGATGAACAAACAGCGCGATGGAACCCCTCAGATGCAATTTAATCCAGGGTTCCCAGATCCTTACCCTTTGATAGGAGAATAATCTACTCCGCAACTATACTCTGCGAGGTAATGAGATCATCTCGGTTTGGAATGAATCGTCGATATCCAGACTCTGGCGGTATGGGATGCACCATTCTGCTTAAACTGAATAGCGATGCTGCGCAGTCTTTTAACAAAGCAGCATTGTATTTGCGAGACTCTGGATGTATCAGAGGAATCTCAAGTAAGTTTATGCCTAACAATAAGGAGATCCCCCCCCCTTTTAACCACGACCACTGACCAACAAGCAGCTTTTCTACAACACCTAGAGAAAAAGCATTAAACCTCTTGACTCACACAAATCAATAGCAGAACAGCAAAAAAAAGAAATCTTTCTCCCAAATCAAGATGCAAAAACAGGAAAGGCAAAACAAATGTCCCCGGTGAGAGTCGAACTCACGACCTTCGGATTACTCCAATGTCGAACTGGATCATACGTATATGAGACCGACGCTTTAACCAACTAAGCCACGGAGACTAACATTAATTGTTGGACGATTGTAGTCCTAATTTATTATTTCCAGGCTTGCAACAAAAAAAATGTACACCATTTGGACGTGCTTAGCACTTTTAAAAATCTGGCCTCGTGATCTTGACGAGGGCGTCAATAATCAGAGTTGCTGCACAAGGGCCTGCCATGCCCTGCAAGAACAGCCCGTGCTCCTGCCATCGTGGCGTGTCAGCACGAAGCAAAAGATCAATGTCAACAAAGCCACCAATAGCCATGCCAGCCTTGGAACGGCGATTCCTTGAACATAGAAAGAATCCTTTCCCCCTCGATGACTCCGGGTTCTTCAACTCGGATGAGAGCTTCTTCCAACCGACTGAACGGTCAGACCTTGAAGACCTGCTAAACTTTCAGCTCGTCCAACGTTGGACGAGTTCTGGGAAAGAGATGATTCCCAAGAGACAATGATGCCGTTCGGTTTGTCGTCCCTGGGTTGGTCTGGGCTAATATTTCGCAGCCTATACGGTATGAAGAAGACGTTGTTGCTTTTCAACCTGGTACAGAAGGTATTCGCGGCACCACCCCGCCCTGCTACCGGAAGCATGTCATATTGAAGGCCTTGACGACTGGGTAGGTCAGGCCAAAAACACAAATTTGAAGTGCAAGAAATGACGCGTGCATATCCGTCCTCTTTTCAGATTCTTTTCGGGGACCCTCGAAGACGTTCAAGATGATCGCATGAACTTAACCGCGGCACGATATTGACTGAACCTGGTCACAAAATATGAGCAGCAGTGGCTCCTTTCTTGTTGTGAGATTGTCTACTGGAACTGCGACCCGGCTGAAATCGCCAGCCATTTTAGATGGACCATCTATATCTCGCAATAGGAGGCTTGATAGCCACAGCCTATACTTTAGGCATTCATATGATGTTGATATGCCGAGTTGTACAGACCGAAACCCCCTTTGAACTTCATCCCACGCTTGGATCTAGTGGACGGTCTCGAATACGACGTATTGCATTGCCATTAAATGCGTCTTGATTGCGTGTCTGTCCCCCCCCCCCCCCAAAAAAAAAACAAGACTGACAACAAGACTTAAAGAGCCGACGCCTGCTTCAAAAGCAACGCATGATGGGTGGGAGTGAATGCGTCAGGTCAATGCATTTCGAGCAGTCCCGTTCTCTGGAACCGCACATCTACAAAGCTTGCGCGCTCAGTCCACGCAGTCGCATTGACGAAGTAGGATGATTGTTTGTTTCCCATCACCGAGTGGAAAATTTGACCGTTCTGAAGACCTTTTAAAACAAACGGAGTAGTCACGTCTCGTATCAGTCATGATATCCCTGAGACGACACGTAGGGAACAAGAAGCTATTTCTGTCAACACAGCTCTTGCGAGGGATGAAAGAAGAAGCTATTTCTCATATATTTACCGCCTCTTCAAGCTGCTACCTTTTCAACCCATGACTTGATTTTCCTTCATTTTTCATTCCCCGGGCAATACACTTTCCAAGCGACGAGTACCTCGGGCCGAAATGCAATTCCTCATGCCTGATGCCAGATGCCAGATGCTGCGAGTTGGGAACGCGCTTCAGCTTCACATGCACCCATTCTGCAATCATGAATTATAGTCTTTTGATAAAACCGTGTTGAAGAACACACCAATTTCCCCTCCTTCCGAAATCAAAATCAACCAAACTATTCCCAGCCAGATTTCGTTGTCTCAAACTCTCCGCAGACAAACCCCATTTTACAGTATCGGAAAAAAAACGTCCGTCCCATTTACTCCCAAGTTCCCTTGCTACCAGAAATCAAAAGTTCAATCATCAAGTCGAGCATCCCTCTGCCTTTGCACCATCTAGTTCAATCCAGATTCCTTGCTGGAGCCCCCGCAGGTCCCCCGCATGGAAAATAGATGAGACGCACACGTAGACGCGTCTTCTGCGCGTAAAGTGTGCGGCCACGATGGCACCTCACCACACCAACTACACGAGGGAAATCTAGCGCAGTTCAGCGTGTCTTAACTCGTTGCTCTTTCTCAATGCCACGCGACCCGACTATATGGGGGTTGAAAAGTTTCATCAAGTAGAACTCTCTGCATGCGAGAGCGACGGGCCCTTTCTAGCACGCCGACATGTTTGCCCTTTCTTCTATACAGGAGCTAATCAGCTAATGGCGTCTTATTATTAGCCTGATATTGCGACCCAGATCGATCAACAAACAAACAAACAAGAGTGCAGGAGGTCGCACTCGAGGTGGCCGCCTCCAATTGCAGAAAGTGACACTACGAAAACGAAATTAAACACCATCGGCCGTGTTTCTTTTCCTATGCAGCTTTTTTTTTTGGTTGATTCCCGGGCCTGTGTTCACAGCCATGAATCTCTTGAGACGGAGTAAGAAGGATGGTTGGGAAAAGCTCACGAGTCGACTTGTGACAAAGCTGTTTGGCGTCACAACACGTGAAAAATAAAAATAAAAATAACGAATGACTATGATAGATACGTTGGACAAATCTCGCATCATCGTCCATTGAACACTAGCAGCAGGCTGCTGGCACAGTCGAAACAGGCGACATAACCGCGCACCGCAAGCTGCAAGATGTTGCGTTGGCGTGTCGCGAATATTGATCTGGGTCCCATCTTCTTCTCCAGGGCTGCCATCGTATCCTTTCTGATTGTGAAAGCGACCCAGTGATGATACTCGGTTAATGCGGAGTAGATCAATCCTTGTTGGACGCCAATTTGTGGGTTTTCCGGTTTTCGTTTGCCCATGTCCTCAACCTTGGAAAATGCATGTTTCGGATGGTGACTATGGCTGCAGGTCACGAGCGGATTCACGAGTTGAGGCTGCTCAGGACATGGGGGCATTCGGATCGTACATGTATGCAGATGCATCGAGTCCCATCATGGCATTTTGCCCAGCATCACGCTAGCCAGGTCCAGGTCCCATTCCCGGCCACAGCAACCAAGATTGACTGCGCTGTTTCGTTGCCTTCTTTCGCCTTCGGGGGGAAAGCTTCAACTTTCAAGAGAGCTTTGGCTTGCATCCAAAGCTGCTTCTGGCCATGTCGAGCTAGCTAGCCAGCTCACCTCGCGTGAACAACCGACCGAGATGCCGGCTTGTTCGCTCGCTTGGTATCGTGATAGCCTTGTTTTATGTATAGCTCGTCATCATCACAGCACGGTGGGGGGCTACCAGGCATCCTGAGCAAAACGGTTGGTCGAATCCCTCTTGTCTCTCTGCGCCTTCGCTCGTCGCCCTCGTGCATGTCTTCTCATCCAACGGCGGTAGCTTGGACCGACGGGCTACTTGATGAGTGATTAAAAGTAATAAAGGGGCCTGAATGAGTTCTTGCTAATCTGTAAGAGCTGGGAAGATGCTTGAGTAGGTCATCGACAATGCCCATGTCTTTCCGACCATGATTTGACTTGCTTTCCGATGCTGCAATTTCGAAGCGTGTGTGCTGTCGTGATGTTATGTTCCGAGTTCTGCGACCGTCACCCAACCTCGAAATATTTTCCCACGCAGCTTTACCGTCGGCTTTGAGCGCTTTGTGCGCTGGCCTAGCGCATCACAAAGTTGTGGAATGACGTATGTAGAGGAAATGGCCCGCTCGTCGCCAACCATTCTATTTGATGAGAAACTCCGGGGAAAAAAAAAAAAAAAAGTCGACGACGAGGGTGGAAAATACGTAAGATTAACAGCCGTTACCGTGGATATTCCCAATATTCCTATCAACTCGGGTAAGCCGGGCCTCCATGGACCCCTCTTCATGTCCAGTCTGAATTTTTTTTTTTTCCCTTTCCCCTTCTCTCAACTCACTCCTACCGCTTCTTCCAAGCCTTCTTGGCTTTCGAACTGAAGGGTTCATGGGCCGAGCTTTTTTTTCTGAGCGGAGACGAGGCGGAGCTCTCTGTGGATGACGATAATTTTTTTATTAGATGGGGATGGTGGTGTACGGATGAAGAGGGGCGACGGCGACCCTGGCCTTGTGAAATCAAGAAGAGGGACTCTGACTTTGGTCAATTGTGCGGTTCGCTCACGTCCTCTTGTTGGAGTACCGAGTGCAAGGCAGACAGACGCATGCAAAACTTGTGCATATGCAAGCACTTGGTGCTCGGTATCAAGTCGTATAGTCAAGATTGACGAAGACAGGGTTCTCTTCTCTGCCCATGCATGAGCGCCTCCAAGATTCCAAGACACCAAGTAAGCCTGTTACTCGCCGTGGGAGCGGTGGACTCTGTCCAGGGAAGGGGGTGCGTTGAAGAGCATTCTCTCTTTACTCCGCACGATGACAGGAGTTGTTGAAGTGACGCCCGCTCTGATGCCTGCCAGGTTCGAGGCTATTGCTGCAAAATGGCTGCACGGTTAATAACCGCGATGAGAGACGGCATCTCTCCAATAATCGTCTGCTCTTGATCAGAGAAGCGCGACTCTTTCGCGTGTCAGCGGGGCGTTTCCGTCAAAGCTCGCCTGTCACGTTTGCCAATTGAGGCTCCGCTCGAAGCTCTCGCCAAGCAGGACAAGCAGGACCCCAGTCGACTTATTGTATATCAACGAAATTTTCCAAAATAGATGGGCAAGAGAGAAAGTAGAGTGAGAGTAAAAGACTCCGCTATTACACGGAGTACTCCGTCCCAGGCTACATAGGTCCAACGACCCGCGGTGCATCGGCCACCGCTCTACTCGCGATAGGGCGTGTCATGATCCTGCTCGCCTGCCAAGCTCCTCGTCGGAGCTTTGGAGTCAGACTGTCGGTATTTTCCAAGCGAAGGCCAAGCAAGTTCTGTCGGCCACCAGCGGAGCTCGATATTATTATTAATATGGTGGTCGGTATCGCATCCATCCAGAGGAGCATGATTGAAGTCAATTGCTGCAAGTCGATTTGTTGCGGAGCCCGCCATGTGTCCCGAAACCCGATAACCCAGGCGATCAACCAGGACGCAGTCAACCAGGACGCAGTCTGAAAGCTGCATTCCTGGTGCAGCAAAAAGCGGCCAGAGCTTTCGAGACAGGGCAAATTAGTAGACTGGCGTATCATGTACATGTATCTGTGCTTCGTACCCCGTAACAAAGGAGGGAGGAGGGAGCAAACAAGGAACGAACGAACGAACGAACGTACATTGCAAGAAGCAGACCCCTCTTCGCGCCCTACAGAAATTGCTCTGTGCGCGATAAACGCATCGTTGCACTAATCATTGTACACGCCTTGTTGTCGTTTGTCGTTTGATACTTCATCATCCATCCCGAAACGAAATGTTCCGGCCGTGGTCTTGACGAGTCTGAGACCCTTCGTCCAGGTCCCTTTGGGGGAAACTAAGACGAGAGCTCTGATTTCTTAAAATAGTGTGCGCAGCACCTCGTCTAAATCAGTGTCTGGAACGCTCGGAGCGCAACTGCGTCTCGTACGGAGTATCTGAATGATGTACTTTGTAGCAAAGAATGGCATCACGGCGTTGGACACAATTTACGCTGCCTGCCAGCGATGGTGTCCGTCCGCCCGCTCCCCCCAAGACCTTGTCCACCTACCTACCTTGTTGCTACGGGCACCGGCATCATTTGGCGAAATTGTCCCATCCGAGTACGGGCTTGTACTGGGCCTGCGCAGCCGGTGAGGCTCAGAGCTCGATGTGATTCGCAAGCACCTTTCGTCGTTGCTCGTCGTTGCTGTGCCGGCTTCAATTTCACGAGAGATTCAATGGGTGGTCCCGTGTTCTCAGTCTCTCGTAATCCATGCCGAACCGAACCACTTTAGGAATTCGACCAGCCCAATCCTAGTTTCTCCATAGAGAAAGCCCGGGGGTTCGACTTGTCCGCTGTCAATGGGGTTCTCTCTTCATGTACGGAGTACTGTATGTTCCGCGACAACCTCTCTCTACTGTTTCGAATAGCCTCTCCCTAATTTTGTAGAAATCATGATTTCCTGTCCAGACTGGATTCGCAATGGGGGTCTGATCCTCCGTACGAAATTGCCTTTCTTCTTCTTCTTTGAACCATGATCGCACACCGGCTTGTACGGAATAACAGTAAAGAGCCACAGGTTGCTCGACCAGGTTATCTGGCGGGGTCCAGGGCGTGTTGAGAAAGAGAAAAAGGATACTCCGTGCAGGATGATGGCAAGACCCAGTTTCGGCACTGGCCAAGTCGTATCAAACTACTGGACAAGAATGCGACGTCTTGACGAGGTGTTGCTCAGCCAAAGAGGACCAACCAACCAACCAACCAAAAAAAAAAAAAAAGTGAGCGAAAGGCCCATGGGAGTCGCACTTGTGCTTCTGCAGGACCCTGAAAGATGTTTTCTTTTTCTGTGCTCTACAATGGACCAAGAAGAAATATGTCTTCGATGATGACTGAAACAGCCCGGGAAAGCCTCCGTCTCCGGCGGAGCACCCAAGGACAGACTGAAGGAGTGTCCGTCCTTGCATTTTGGCCACATGTGTTTCTTTCATTTGCTACATGTCTAGCGCGTCATTGTGCAAAAGAAGTGCGTCTACATGTAATAATCTAGAGATTAGAGTGGCATAATTTCCTTCCTGGGCAAGTTTCTAGAAACACTAGCCCAGATTCGGAAATGGCGCTAACCCTCCTAGGCTCGTTTCACGGTAATTTGGACCTGCCTGGTGGTATTCTTCTCGTTTCTTGAAATCCCCGTGCATGACAGGACCTGTTTCAACGGCATCAGTTTGACCAGCTACCTGTCGCCCTGCTTACAACGACACTGCATCGCATCGTGTTGCATCTGGGTTCATGACCCAGTCCGGTATCGTCCCTGTGTCGTGTTCCCCCCGGACCAGCGCCGAGAAGTCGGGAGCAGGAACACGGCTCGCTCTGTTTTGTGTACGTGTAATATTAATTACCAGTTGCCTCGTTGTGATATTGTGGTTGGAGTTAGGGTTGTAGCTGTAGTCCCCAGGCCTGCAGGGCATTTGATGCCACGATATGACAGTGCAGGCACGAACGAGCTCAGCGGTCCAGCTGAGCACTTTTTTCTGTTTCTCCAAAGATGCCTCCGTACTGCTGCGTGGGGTGTGCTCCTTTTATGCCTTCCCCCTTGTTGGCTAGTCCTCCTTATTTTGATGTGGGCGCCTCGGGCCCGCCGCCCTGCAGGCACATCCCCAGTGCGACACGTCTCTTGTTCATAAAGTGGTTGCATAAGCAGCCTCCATGTTTCCAACGTGAGCAGGTTCAAATGCGTCCACTCATAACTCCGTACTCGGTAGATCGATGAGAAGGTCTTGGACCCCAAGTTCCTTGATACCTCAAAAGTGAATCAGTGCCATGCTGGTTACTTGGACGACTCATGTTTCAGAGAGAGCAAAAGGCGAAAAATTTTTTAAAAAAATAGAGGAACGTCGCGACATGTCTGTCAAGACCCCTCTTCTGCTTTTCCTGAGATGCAGAGACTTGCATCCACTCCATAGGCAAGCCGAGACCAAACTCGTACTGAAAGCCTCGTTCCTTCCTAGAGAATCCCTGGGCGACATTTTTGTCGCTCTCCTTGTCCAATGTAGCACCAGACACGACACCATTATACAACAGGCGGCGGACATGGGAACATACGGACGAATGGCATGACTGACTCTTCAGAGCCGGCATCCCCTACTTCACAGGAAATCAGCACCTCAATATTGTCTGCGTCATCTTCCGGAGCGGTACTCTGCCGGCTGTGAAGTCTGGACGTGGTGTGATGTGATGCAAGCTCTGTACGGGAGTAATTGACAGCCGTAAGTTGACCAACCGCCATGCATGACACGAGGGCGGGCTGCATAATTAGTAATTGCTTGTGCACAAAAAAAAAAAAAAAGCCTACCCCTGGGTCTTGTCAGTTGGGGAGATGGCGTCCCTTGTTCGTTCTTTGACGTAGAAACATGGCTTTTGGGAGAGCAAATTTCAATGACCATTGACAGTGGCGCCTTGTGGATACCCCTGGGTCCGTCCTTCTCGATATGTTGTAGTCATTTTGGGAAAGAGGGAAAAACTTGACATCATACTCAACAACATGATGAGTATCGCATTTGCTATGACTAGTAGACCATGACGGTCCCGATTGTCGCCACATCAATGCATGCTCAAAGAGTCAAAAGCCGGCCTTGGTGACATTGCATGACCGCTTTGAAAGGTTTAATGAATGACCAAACGACCCGGACAAGACGATGCAATTGGCGTAGCCTGCTTTCATGCCATGCGTGGGGAGCGGGCAAGACTTAC
This sequence comes from Epichloe coenophiala, assembly GCA_018801565.1. Lineage (NCBI taxonomy): Eukaryota > Fungi > Ascomycota > Sordariomycetes > Hypocreales > Clavicipitaceae > Epichloe > Epichloe coenophiala. Next base: position 202,291 of record JAFEMN010000005.1, on the reverse strand, counting down.
CTGACTGGCTCTAGTGCCACGGTGATACGTGATGAGATGAGCAACATGGGGAGTACGGGACGTAGGGAGTACGGGACGTACGGAGCACCGCATTAATAGCAGGCAGCCTAAAATGCCTGGTGGGCTCAACAAGTTCTCATATCAGTCATCAGGCGACGGAGGCTCCTCCATGATTACCACCAATGCGTTGTCCTAAAGGCCATGTAGCCGTAAATTACTTCACATGCCTTTGTATCGGTGCGGGATTGATGCAACAGCTGAAAAGCTTAATTGTGATTTCAGTGACTAGTTGACGTTTGAATAGTACGCCCGATGATGGCAGGGAGCACATCAAAACAGATGCGGCCGCATGGCTTCCTCAGCGTACAAAACACCTCGGCGTTCAAGACACTCCATGAGGGTCCGATGTCAGCCAGCTAGTTACCTGCGCCGGTACAAATTCAGATTTGCATCTATGACAGACAATTGAGCTTCAAAAGCAACAAGTTTGCCTCCCGAGTGTGGTCGTCCAAGCATCTAATAAGAGGCACCGTCCCAATAGCAATAAGTCTCGCTCCATGTACCGAATGTCTGTATCGCCGACATGAAGGTTCGTGCTAACTTATAAAAGAGGATCCATGTCGTGGCTCGCGTCCCGACCTACATACCTACCACCCCAGTCAGTCAGCCAGTCAATCGGCTTTGTTACGGAGTAGATGACTGCCTCTTGTTGGCGAGCCGAGGATCAATTCTGAATTTTGACAAGTAATGCGGAGTGCCGTGCATCATAGTCGTATGTACCGTGACGGCGAGCTCAATGGCTAAAACACCAAGGATGTTGGTGCTGTATTTCAGAAATTGTGGTTTGCAATTTTTGTCTGCATGTGCTGACGCAGAATATTGCAGCAATAGCCCGGTCTTTAGTTACGACTTAGGATCTCCCGATTGAGCAGATAAACTGGGAGCGTCGGACGGGTCGAGACAGTTGGCATCGCTACATAGGTTTGGTTGTAATCCGTACATAGAACGTGTTGCTCGTTTGCGTTATTGGTCAGCTATTGGACGGCTCATCTTCACACGCATGATAAATTGGATCTCGTTCAGTCGTGCCAAAGCGCGTCCAGCTACTTTAATTGGCCGCTGGATACCACACGGGTCTGCCAACAATCATGGGTCTGAGGCTCTGCGACAAGATGGCTGCAACACCGACAAGGCTAAAACCGTGCAATCGATGTGCTGTATTACTCCGTACCCTGCTGCTAGTGTCTCTTGCCGTGCCGATGGGCATGATTGATTGGCTGCAACAGGTTAAGCCAGAGGCCCCGGCCCAATGGCTGTGAGGGGACTCAAACTCTCAATCCTAGCCACCTGGCAAAGGCGTCACGGATGGATTACCATACAGAGTAAAGTGACCACCGACGTCAGGTTTTCCAAGAATAGTATGTATCGTACGTTCGTGAGGCACTTCGACGACGCCAATAGCCACTAAACTCTGCTCGCTCTGAGGCGCAAACGAGTGATGGTGGACCTGGATCGGGGCCGGGATCCATCATCACCAGGTACCCGACCTTCAAACCCAGGTTCGAGGAATGAGAGCCAATAACAATGTCCTTGAACTCAGGGAAAGCTAGGCAAGACATTGCCATTTGCAGTAGGTTTCGGATCATGGCGATGGTCAGGTCGGGGATTTAGCCACTCATTCGTCCAAGAGCGTCGAAAGACGATATTGACAGGGGTAGCATTGACCAAATTCCGGCTTCGCCCAAGCCAGTAGCGCTGAGAGGTTCACGCATCCAATAAAGAGGCATTCAGCCGAGCGAAAGAAGGTCCTGCCATCATACATAAATTGGCTCATAAAATTCGCAGCTTAGCAGACGAGACAAACGGCAAGGTGGAGGAGCTATTTGCATTGGCAGCAGTTTCAACGCAATCGCCTCCTCATGTTACGTGCATTTTTCTTTCGGCCCGGGGAAGGAGGCACCCTGCGAAGTCTCCCACAGCTTCCAACAGCTTTCTTGCTCCCGGAGCTCAGCCAATCAAACGAGGAAATACTACACCCATCTCGGACATTTCGAAGATGGATCTTTTGTCTCGTCTTGTTTTGCAATGCCATGTCTTGCTGACCGCATATTCTGCCATGGTCCCGTAGAGCGCCGTAGAGCGGCATGCAAAAAGTTGAACAATGATGCCTTTTTTTCGAAACATGCGCCAAGGCCGCACCTTAGCCAAAGCTAGAGCTTTGGCTAGGTTAAATTCCCTCGGTCTGCCTAACGGTGTCCCGGATGACAGAAAGGCAGGTTTGAGAATGTTTGACCGCGTCCAAGTGGCTCTCTGATTCCACAGATGCTGCTGGAGTTTTGAGAAAACCCTGTTTAAGCTGTTCTATCACATTGGGCCAAGGCGCTGGCTGACGAGCGATGCATCCCGAGTATCGCGCGCCATCAAACGCCTCTTGCTTGACCAAGTGTTCATTGGACTCAAGATTGACATCAGTTGCAAGTGCCCAGAGATATGATGAGCCTGCTTTACACAAAACTGAATTACAGTAGGCATCATTGTCCATTGACTTGGATTCATGGTCCACGGAGTAATATTATTAGGTGATGTCAATGCACCCGAACTGGCTGTGAGGATGAACGTAATACCTGGGTGCCTAGACGTCTGGTGTGTGCGATTGACAGTTGCTGACCAGACAGACCAACCAGACAGACCACTTTACACGACTTATGCTAGTCTTGCCTCAAAGACACGCAGAGGTCATGTCTGGTTGTCTGACATCTGACATCCCTACGTCTGGTACCCATGTAACACCAGCACCAGCATACGAGAAGAAAACAAGGCACGTCCGTCAGGGATCGCATTCTGCGTGTTGCATTTCGGGTCACCTTGCTGTCTTTGATATTATCGCTGTCATTGTTTAATTGTTTTCCGTCCTGGTGTCACGGCTGAGCCTGCGCATGGGCTACAGGAATACCCACGATTTTGTGCAACGAAATCAGATGTAGTACCAGCTTGCTCATGGTGTAGTAGTGCGTACGGAGTACTCGAGTACATTGGTGGTGGCTCCGAGCTCAAGCACATTGCTGATTGATCTGTCTAATGACCGACAGCGCAACAAGGCTTCGACCTTTAGTAGTGGCTGCATTAGTCCAAACCAGCCGCGGCCACTCAACCACGATACGACGTTGGAATATTGGCGGGCTGAAAAGACGTCGTCGAACCAGACAGTTCTCGGCTGCGAGGAGATCAAGACACGAAGCTGTTGAAATCAAATGTCTAACATTTGCCAACATATGTAACCTCACTCTGAACTCATGGCTGTTTTTTTTTTCTCGCTCAGCCGCGGTGCTTCAATGATTTGGGCTCTGGAATGATGCTGGTCTGCTACTCACTATACTCACTACCTGCAAAAGCAAGGAACAAGGCCATCAATTGCCCGGGCGCTCGAGCTGTACGTATGCGCCAGACTCAGGCTCCGGCTCCGGCTCCGGCTTGATGAGGCACTGATCCGCACCCCACACATCGAACAACGACAGACTCACAGACTCATCAAATCTGTTCACTGTTTTTAGGAGGAAGGGAAGAGGAAAGCCAAGCAGAACAAAGCAGCAAAGCAGCAAAGCAAAAAAAGAGTGAGGTCGGGTTGCTCTGCATCGTATCCTACCTAGCCTGGCTCCCGCTCCGGGGTTCAAAGACAAGCAAAAGCAAGTCAATGGGGAGCCAGAGAGACACGATGCCAGGCTTGGAGGGCCGCTTAATATTACTGGCACCATGGTTCCCGACGATCAGAGAACGAGTTTCTGACGGACTTTTTCATGCCCTGCTTCCCGCCACGAACCGATTTTTTTTTTGTTGGGTAGCATTGCTAAAGTGCTTGCTGATCCAATTCCTGCATCGGTTGCGTGGAACCTCGATGCGGCAAGTGAACACACTTGACTTGCTCACACGCGTTTGCAATGCCTCATATCGCGCACCGTGGCCGCGATTTAAAGCCAAAGTACGTGCATACGATACGCGATTCTCGATACACATGGGTGTCTACACGTTCTGTGGTGATAGAGCGATTGCATATTGAACATGCCAACGTTGTCTAAGCTGGTCTCGTCTCGTCCAAAGCTGCTTCCTCATTGCCAAGCTAGGCTTTGCGGGAAAATGCTGCTGCTGTTGGTGTTGGTGTTGTTGTTGTTGTTGTTGTTGTTGTTGTGGATAATATTGAAATTACTACAAACCGATACCCATGAATGTTATTGGAATTGAAGCAGATTTCTTGTTGGACACTTGTAGCACTCCGTAATAAAAGACACTGAGAGTTGGGAGGGACGCAGCAGCAACAAAAGAATATCAGACATCTCCAGGTGTATCATGTTACGTGCCATGCTCTACTAAACTAATCTCGTTAATCTCAGTTGCATAGGGTCCGTATACTCCGTATAGATCATAGCGTCGAAACGATCCATGGCATGACACAAATTTGATGACATTTGTTTTTTTATCCCGAGCATAATTCATGTCATGGCTCGCGGTCCATAATAACACAATTCGTAATACACGCACGCACAAGACAGCTGGTGACGCGAATCGCGGGCTCGCGAGCACACGCCACCCCCCCCCGGTCGCCAGCCCAGCCCAGCCCAGCCCAGCCCAGCCCAGCCCAGCCCAGCCCAGCCCGGCCCAGCGCCAAACAAGGTCCCAGGGCCCAGGACCAAACCCAGGTCAAACCCAGATGACCCAGATGCGAACGAGCATCGTGTCCGACGTTTGGCCTGGTCGGGCTTGGGTCGCCGACGTCGTGGAGTCTCTCTACCATGATCATGATGCCTCCCAGCCCCTCATCCTTCCACCAACACCACCACCCCCTTCCCTACCCAAGTCGGATGGGTCGAATGTCGAATGGGAGGGGCGGGCGGGTGACCAGCACAACTTGTCCAACAAGTCCAGATGGTCGCGGTGCGGTGCGGTGCGGTGCGGTGGTGGTGCGGTGGTGGTGAAAGGAACAATTAGCAGCAGCTCGAACTAGTTGTAATGGCCCCCCCCTCTCTCCCACGCCCTCATCCACTCGTGCACGCCCATTTGAGTCTTTCTCACCCGCAGCCCACTGGGTATTACAGTGGGTGTACATACAGCCTGGTGTGTGATGTGTGATCCGTACGCCTGGGTGCCCGGGTTCTATGTATACTTGTTGGGGCTCCTCCCTGACTCCTCCTGCTCCTGCCAGGGGCCAGCAGTCGGCTGGCCCTCTGATAGTGCTACAGCGGGTGTACGCAAGTGCTCCAGTCCGCAACTTAACCGTGCTAATTGATACCTGCGTCCCCAGGCGAGCTTGCTTGCTTGCTGGGATCGGGTCATTTTCTGCAGAACTCTGGCCCTCTCTTGGTTAAAACCTCTCCGCCAGTCATTTCTCCTCTGTTCTAATATCCTATTCTTACCTTTTTATCCCACCTCTCGGCTCCTTCTTCTACTCCTCCTCCTCCTCCTCCTCCTCCTTATTTCCTGTCCATTCATTCCCTCATCCATTCTGCCTCATCCTGACCCGTTCGAACCACCAGGTCGGTGTCGATTGTGGCAACTGGACGGAGGAGAATTCCACCAAACTCGACTTCCTCCCACCCCCTCACCCGCCGTTTCATGCGAGAGGATACGAGTAGGGAGCTTCCAAACCCGCCGAACCTCCGAGTCGAATTGATACAGAAGGACTGGAGACGATTGTAATACAAAGAATGAAATAGGGAGGAACCTTGACTGGTATTTTTGCTATTTCACTCGACCTATTGTCTCCCGTCCCCTTCCAATCAGGCACCTCGGTCCTCGTCCGCAATTCAACCCCTTGAGAATTCCTCGGCGCCGAACCGAGGAATTTAAATACAATCCGCCTAATCCACTCGCTCGATCCCTTCGACACCCGTCGCCGCCACGAGTCTACGAGCGTCCCTTCCCGAGACTGGATCACTTTTGCAGCATTGACATTGGCCGTTTCGTGTCCTTTTTGGGGGTTCCGTGGTTGCAGTCGCCCCGGATTGTTCATTCAGCTCTGGCCTTACTCCGGTCAGTCTGGTTACGCCGAAAGAAAGGGTGTGATAGACGTTGCTCGGCGTCACTTTATGCTGCAATTGTCTTGCATGCAATTTTCTGCTCCTCGTGCTTCAGCAACCCGCTCTACTCCGCTCTTCACTCCGCCTCTTGTGTATGTTGCATGCTGGAGCTTAGCCAGCATTCTTCTTTGCCTGAAGCAGCCGCAAGTAAATGATTTTCCTCTTTCTGATTGATTCATCATTCTTGCCACCAAGTCTCAAGCGTCTCTTAAGGTGACTGAGCCAAGCATCGAGTGTATTGAAGTCACAGGTATGTTCGTGTGGAGACCGTCCCTGTATTTGATTTCGATAGCATCTCTCTAATCTGGTAGATTGTCCCTCGTTCAGTTGCATGCCGTGGCCTCATCCCTCATATTTTCGCTCTCCCCCACTGTCGCGGTCGACTTCAGTTCTGAGCATTGCTCGTGTGGGAGACGTTAGTTCGTTGGTCCCGCCCAATCATAGGATTTTGTCTCAACCCGCTCTCTGCCTCTTGTCTCGAGCACTCTGCCTATCGACAGGTAAGCTATCTCTCCACCTTCCCCTTCGTTTGGCCCCAACTCCTGTCCCTCGTGTCAAATACCACCGCATTCCTCGAGTCAGCCCTTCACCCAACCAAGGGAGTTCCCCACCAGGTGAACTGTCTGGTGCGGAAGGGATGCTTTATGGCAAAGTTTCTCGCGTCACCAAGATCGAAAGATCGAATTCTACAGCGGGTCTCGCAATGCTAACGAATGTGGGCAATATTCTAGAGCTCCATCTAGTGGGATCTTGTTCTTAAACAGCCCCTTGTCCAATCTCTTTCCCCTTGACTATCAATTATCGAGTCCATGGTTCTGGTTCCGTTCCCCGCCACAGTCATTCTTTTATATTAGTTTCTCACCACGCTCCTTTAATATTCTAATATCCTAATTCCTTGCGCGCGTTGCACTCCTTGACTCGCGCCCAAACCCGTTCTTTATTGAATCGTCTCCGACCTCAAGATTCCTGGGGAATTTTACTCAGTCCCTCTTTGACTTGAAAAAGCTCTCTACCGTCAGCTGAGCCTTTATAATATCACGACATTTTTTTCCAACTCGAGGCAAGAGACACTTAGCAGCATCTTCATCAAAAGCCAACATCACCATCTAAACGATCGAGCACGTTGTCGGCAAAATTCATCATGGCTTTTCATCACGCCGACGACACATTCTTTATTGAGTCCAACGAGCCTCTTCAATCACGCATCGACCCTCTCACAGCCGCCAAGATGATTGCGCGGAACCGACAAGACATCATCGCCAGCGAACTTTCACGGCTTGCCGGCGACGAATATTTGGAGGACATCATGCAACACATGAGACAGATGGAGGCATGCTACTCCTGCCCTTTTTTTTTTAATTTATTTCATTTTATTTTAAGCACCATGATGGCTTGTCCTGCCAAACATTCTCAATGCTAACCTTGAAAGTAGGATGAGACGCTACCAGATGCCAGCCTCATCGATATGCAACGCGAGATCCAGTGGTTTATGAGACCCTACCTCATCGACTTCCTGGTTGAAGCTCATGCTGCTTTCGCCCTGCTACCAGAAACACTATTTCTAACCGTCAACCTCTTGGATCGATATTGCTCAAAACGCGTCGTATACAAGCAACACTATCAGTTGGTTGGTTGTGCCGCCTTGCTCATTGCTGCAAAGTATGGTGACAAGAAAGACCGCGTCCCGCAAATACATGAACTCAACAATATGTGCTGTGGACTTTACGACGCCGGCATGTTCACTCAGATGGAGATGCACGTACTAAACACGCTCGAGTGGACCATTGGGCACCCCACAGTCGACTTTTTCTCGCAGTTAATGGTCACAGAGGAGCATGATGATGAAGAGGTGGAGCAGATGGCCCAGTACCTGAGCGAAATCGCATTGTATTACAGAGATTTTGTTTCGACGAAGCCTTCAATAATGGCTCGGTCATCTTTGGCGCTATCACGAGCTATCCTCGGTCGACCAGATGTCAACGACGGAAAGTGGGATCACACTGAGAACATGACTTTGCTCGCGCTTTCTCAACACCTCAGCCAACCGTCCCCTGCCTTGGCCCGCAAGTACTCAACACCACATATGTCGAGAGTGTCACAGAAGCTCGCCGATTTCATGGCGGAGCAGGCCTTTTTGGCTGCACAAAACGTTAACCCCCCGTCACCACCAACCGAAGTCACGTCCAAACAAGGCGACATCTACAGAACTCCTCAGAAGGGACACGGTACCATGATGGGTTTCGAAGGATACTTGACACCGCCAATCACACCTGACGGCTCATGCTTCGGAAACGGAAATCATGATGTGGCCAAGGAGGCCTATGTGATGCCACCACGCTGTCCTGTCACTCCGACCCCACAACATCATCATCTCACCGGCTATGCCCAACAAGCGCGCCAGTACATGGGATTCTCCATGCAACAACAATCACACGGGATGCATCAATGAACATTTGACCCCTAGTTGATTTTGGTTTCCGCCAGGGAATGCCAATTATCATTATCTCCCTCGCAAGGACAAGACCAGGGTTGGGAGATCATCATCCCTTTAGCGGGCCCGCCCGACCTTGACACCCACACTCACAACACCCTCAACAAAGATTTGATCATACATCGCAGACATCTTTTTTTTTTAAACTCACACATCTACGTCATGGCATTTAGCGGATTTTTTTTTCTGTCTTTTATACAATCAGTTTTCTCGTACGAATCAAGAACAAATATCTTCAGCAAGTCTTGCAGGCACCAAAAAAATGGCACGCGGATCATACCCCATTTTCTTCTTACACGAGCTTTTTCTGGTAATTTCTTTTCTGGCTATCCAGTATCACTTATTTGCATGCCACACTAGAACGGCAGTCGAAAGTGGCCTCGTGCATGGACCAAGTGCGGAAATGAAATTAGGGAATGGGCTAAAAGCTCCAGCGGGAACATTGGATTTTTTTTTTCTTGGTGGAAACGGATCTTTGGGAAATACGGGCCAGCCTTGACCGAGGGAGAAGAGAAGAATAGGAGACATGGTCAAGGAAGTTGAGAATGCAAAAATGGCCAGTATGCACGATCGAATTGGGATGGGAGTCGACACTGAATCGACACTTTTCCGAAGACGGTTAGGGAAGGAGAAAAAAAGGAGATGTCCGGAAAGGGCAGAGCGAAGCGGACACAAATATTGCTGGAAAGGGGGTGTTTGGGCAGGCGAAATGCCCGACGGCTCGCCATGTGGTCGCGATGGTTCGAAGCAGCTCACCACGACCTCTGTACATTGTTTCAAAGGGCGAAATGGGAGACATGGGGCAAGCAAACTTTCTCATGTACATATATTTGCACATGTCAGCGTCCACTTGCAGAGGAGGGCGCGGATCCTACATAGTCCAAGCAGTCGGTCCATATCGCGCACATGATGAGCTGTTCTTTTCTCCGTGATTCTTGTGTGTTTGTGAATTTCGCGTACTCTGCAGAGGCCAAGTAAAGTCAACAACAGTGTCTGGTGCGCAGCGCATTACGAGCCAGTCATGCATGTCTCCCTGCTGTTCAGCGCAGCGCAGCGCAGCGCAGCGCAGCTTCATGCAAAGCCAGGCCAGGCGAGGCCAGGTTACAGGTTATGTACAGAATCATCCGCATGCTCCGTAGTATGAATGAAACCGTAAAAACCCGCATCTAAAACCCAACAAACAGCATGGGGTAATTCCATGCGGTATTCAAATCATCAATGCAACCATGGCCGGCGTTTCATGCAAAAGGTGAGTTGAATGCCCATCCCGGGCCATCCGCTTCTCAGATCTCGATGTCGAGAAAAGTGGGGGGCCGGCCGTGACGTCAGGGCGGGGGGGGCCTCTAATTTGGTCGTGGTTCTTAATTTTATTCTTGGGGCCGGATAGGCCGACTTGGTCTGGTCTGGTTCTGGTGGGGAACTTTGAGGAAGGCAGGCTAGTACGGGGGGGTCTTTTTCATTGCGGCGAGGGGGGATTCATTTCTGGGTTTGTGACATGCTTTTTTCGGGGGTTAATTCCGTAATCCGAAATCCGAAATCCGTTATCCGTTCACCGTTCACCGCACCGTATACCGCACCGTATACCGCACCGTATGTACACCTTGGCTATTTATTCATTATAGAAGGGGTCTGGCAGCTGGGACGATGAGTTTGCACGACTATAGTAGGATTCCTATCTTGTAAACAATGGCAAGGAGCAGCAAGGTTTATGGATTTGGCGAAAGCTAACTTGGCAATGAAGTGCCATGGAGAATTTCCTGACTCAAAAGGCCCTGCCAAGCTGTCAAGCAAGACTGGTTGAGCAGAGTATTGTTGACCATGTCTGTTCTTCGACTGCTTTGCATGTGGTCCATGTGGTCACTCGGAGATATCGTGCAAATACTTGTCGAAAAGCATGAAAACAAATAGTGGGAATCAGCCCGTGTCATCTGAGATGATGGCCATATTTTATATCCGAGGACTTGATCCCGTGTCTGACTTTTCGAACAGTCTGCGTACGCAAATGTGAGGAGACTTCCTGCGGTAGAATAGATGACTGACTTGCGAGGTGGGTGTCGTCTTCCAGGAAGAAATCATGGTCTATATCGCGAAAATGGGTTGAGAAGAATAAATGGTCACTCTGCTGTTACGTGACCCGAAGAGAGAAAGGCAGAAACAGAAACGTGAATTGTTCACTGGCTCCCACCGAATGGAATTATCTGCGAAAGGATCCATTCGCCCGTCATTGCACGTCTTACCATGTATCAATCGGTTTCGTTATGGGACGACATGGTAACTGAACCTTTGTGGACAGAAATTGTATCTGCAGCAGTCCAATGTACAACCCCAAAATACATCACGTGTATTTTCATCACAAACAACAGCAAGCAAACTTGTTCATGAACAGGTTGAAAAGACTCATCATTTAGACCGTGACCATTGTAGCTCGTGGCCCTAGTCAAGATATCCCTAACCAGCCAACCATGCAATGAAACACAATGGATAGTGACTCCGCGCACCACGATTTTTCAGTTGTCGCAAAAAAAAAAACTCCCTAGTATCGCTTGCCTTCCCGCAGGGTATCCGCAAACTCCTCCAGAGGACTTCGGATGAGCTTGGTCTCCTTCCACAAGTTGGGGGTAAGGAAGCCGTAGGTGTTGGAGACGGCGACGAAGCAAGCCTTGAGGGTGTTCTCAAGAGTCTTGGTAGAACCGGCCGATGAGGTGTAGGCGTCCTCGACACCGGCGAGCTGGAGGAATCGCTTGACAGCGGGGGAGGCAACGAGGCCAGTACCACGGGGGGCGGGGATGAGCTATACCGCAACAGGAACCTCGTTAGCCAGACAGTTCCTTGCCTCATCTGTTGATGACTCGACTGGCTACCACAGCTATGCAGTCTTCCAACCTCGATATCGGAAGTGACTACGGTGTCCAAGCTAAATTTGGCGGGGAGGGGGGGAAGAGGAAGAACATACTCGGACAGTGACGGAACCGCACTTGCCGCTCTGCTTGGAGGGCAAAGAGTGGGGAGCACCAAGGTTGGTGCCCCAGTAGCCCCGTCGGACGGGAATGACGCTGAGCTTAGCGATGATGATGGCGGCGCGGATGGCAGTAGCGACTTCCTTGGAAGTCTTGATACCGAGACCGACGTGGCCCTCGGAGTCACCAATGATGACGACGGCCTTGAATCGGGTTCGCTGACCGGCACGGGTCTGCTTCTGAACGGGCTTGATCTAAATTCGAGGAAAACAAGAGTTCAATGTCAGCAAAACCATGATCTGCTTCGTCGTGTCGGTTCTATGAGCAGTCCCTCTCCGAGGCATCGCATCTTCTATCACAATTATACGCCTTCTTGCGCCTTCGGTTGGCCTTTAATTCGACCGCTCCCACATTGTCAAAATTTCCCATCTCTTATGGAATTTCTCTATTGCGTAGAATTTGCAAATGCCAGGCCACGCTCGTAGACTCTTCGAATCTTAATGTTGGCAGAAAATTGGGCATGTATCGTTTCGCACCTTCATGACCTCATCCTTGAGCTGGGGTAGGAAGCTGTCGACGATCTGGAACTCCTTGATGGGCAAAGAGTGCAGGTAGATCTCCTCCATGCTGCTGATCTTGCCAGCCTTGACCAGTCGGCCAAGCTTGGTGACGGGCTGCCACTCCTTCTCCTCGCTCTTGCCGCCTCGTCGTCCACGGCCACGGCCACGACCACCACGGCCACGGTCACCACCTCGGGATCCGAAACCACCGCCACGTCCACGGTCAGCCATTATGATCGATGTGTTTTGCGGTTGTCGTCGAGAGGGTAATTTTCGACGCGGGCGCTGTGTCGGTAATGGTGTTGGGGAGGGTTTGTCCGGCGTAGCTGGCTGGCTGACTTTTTGCGCTGCTGGCGGGGTGGGCTGGCAATCCGAGCAATTGGGAAATTCTTCTGGGTGCGCTTGGGTTAGGCGAGCCCTAATGGCTCGTTTGTGGCCAATAACTCATGTGCCTGGCCATTGAGTAAAAGTGGGACCATCTTCTTCACCAGACCGGAAAGCGAGGTGAGCCCCACCAGAGAGTACGATGTACGGAGCATAACGTGAACCCAATAGCGGAGTATTCAATGATTTGCTACATGACTTTTTCAACGAGTGTTGTAGTGTACATGTCAAAGGAAACACACTAAACGAGGCGCCGCCGAGCCAACATTTCACGCAGAAGCTTGTCCCAAGCGAGGAACCTGAGGTAAAACGCACACAAATGGCTCACATTTCGGAAGCGACAAGCCAATGAACTTATAGACGGGCACGGTAAACCTTCACCCGAATGTAGAACCCATATTGTATCGTACAAGGAGTGGATGAGCAACAACAACAACAATAACAACAAAGGCTGAAAAGACTATTCGAATGTGGAGGGAAAGTAATGAAGTTGTGAGCGTAGGAGAAGTATCCGGCAATAGCGTCGCAAGGGGTATCGTAGGTTCAGAATCCATCTACTCTATTGCCAGACTCGTCGGAAAGCACAAACAAACCGCCAAATGCACGCTTCTAGGTTATTTCTCCTTTTTCAAGATCAAATTGTCTGATGGCCGGACTCGTTGGGCCCATTCGCTATAGAGGATTTGTTAGCAAAACATCCCTAGCGGCCAAGACGAGGAAATCATGTGTAGGTTGCTCACGTCCAGCTTCCGTCGTAGACCTTCCGCGACTCGGGACACCCATATCCAGCAACTTCCAAGGCAGTCTCAATAACGCAGGCAGTAACGCCGGTGCCACAGCTAGAGATTATGGGCTTGTTTGGATCCACACCCTTCTGTTCGAATATGCTTCGCAGCTTCTCCGCTGAAGGATAAGCCTTGGTCTGCTGTTCCAAAAGGGCGCTGAATGGTAAACTGATTGACCCAGGCATATGTCCCGAAGATAGACCTTCTCTCGGTTCAGGATCTTTGCCCTCGAATCGGCCTTTGGGGCGAGCATCCAAGATCTGGACGCCTTCAGCGCCCTCCTTATTGTAATCAATAGCAGCCTCTTTGACGTCTTCGAAACTGGCTACTTTGCCCTCGTCAAGCTTAGGGATGGGATATGGACAGCACTCCACGCTGTAGAGCTCACCCGATTCTGTGGGTAAGCCTTCCTCCACCCACAACTTGAAGTTGTTCAAGATGTGAACGTTGGAATGCCCAAAGATTTTGAAAGTCCAGCCAACTCGAGGGGCACTGAAGATACCCAGCTCCTTAGTGTCATAAATAACTACTGTATCCTCCTTGCGGATTCCCAGTTCACTCAAAGCAGCCGCAAATCCCTTGGCATCTGGTAGCATATGCGGATAAGGGCTGCGTTTGTCGATAACCTTGTCCATGTCAAAGAATCGAGCCTTGGGGATGCGCTGCTCTCTAAAGACTTCGATTCCAGTCCGTCCATCGTTGGGCAAGAACCATGAGGCGCAAAGGGGTATCACTCGTGGGGCAGTACTGATTGGTGAAGGAGGGTTCTTTTTCAGAGCTTCATTGAGCTCCTTTGGTGTGACTAAGTAGCTCGACAAGTTTCTGGTAGGTGACATATTGGCGTGGATGTTTCTGGCTCTCCACGAGGAGAGTCCAATCCGAGAGCTGCGGGCAACTGTGGCAAAGGTCATGACAGACGACTTTCTCGACGGGCGAGACTCGCAAGCTGTCGGTCGGAAGTCTTGCAGTTTCCGAGCCTGGCCACGCCGATTACACCAGAAGCAGAGCGAGTAGTTTCAAGAAACAATGTGGTCTCAAGTGGCAGGTCACGCCGATAGCTGGAGATATTGTCGAAGAATACAGGGACGCGGGGTATGAATACTGCCTGGGAAGGGATGTGACGAGAAAGAGAGGGGTCTAAAAACGAGGTGAGGTGTGGTGTGGTGTTCATGGTTCGAATGCCAACCTACTAGCAAAGAAGCCGGAGGTGACACACCCAAACACGCAAAGATCCTGCCCCTCTGCCCTGACTGACCCCTGCTAAGCGCGCCTGTTGTGCGAGCGCCCGTATAAATAAATTGCCTTCCCGGACCTCACCCCTCCTTGGCTTCGTTTTTTGCATTTCTCTTACGCCTCCTCTATCGAACTTTTTCCTCCGTCTTCTCGCAACGTCACCTTACTGTCGCCTTCTCGTTTCCCTTTTGGCTTCGCTGCCTATTATTTACAAAGGGAACCCACATGCACCGCCATCGGACGCCTAGTAAATCTTCCGCCGTCCGTCTGTCCCTCGCTTGCATCCTACGAAGGACGATTGGTTTTCCGCCGCCTCCCTACGCACTCCCTTCCCTACCTGCAGCGTGTGTCTTGCGACTGTTTCTCGACGCGTTATGCGCTGACCCATGGTGGCCGACACGCCCTGCTTCGGGACCATATCGTTCTGCGATGGCTCTTACGGCGAACTTATCGGGCCCCCTCTCTCTCTCTCCTGATGGCTCCTCTTGGTATTACCACGACGACGAGCAGCCACTCAGTCGCAGCAACCTTGACTGAGAGGCCTCCAACGCGGTTTTGGCCGCAGCCTTATCTCCGGTCTTATGCATGATTGCACCGAGCTGCACTGAAAGTTGGAAGGCGACCTGTTGGGGCGGGAGAAAAGCGGAATCTTTTGGCTGACCCATGACATCGTTAGGCATACTTCCGGGAACGCCAAGGACCCTGGCGGATTATCCAGAGCTGCTGTCAGCATTCGTCCTAGGCGTCAAGAACGGCAGGCGAAGGGCCTATTCTTGGTGTATAAAAGGGGTGCGCTGGACGGCCGATGGTTAGTCCTGGCCTTATTTCTTCGGCAAGCATCCATTGACACCCGCCAACGCATTCATTATCCTTGCCGTAAAGCTCTGGTTAGGCTCTTTGCTATGGCATCTCAAGTCAGCCTTGATTATCAGGTCTTTTGGACTCCACCGCCTGTGACACCCAAAGCGCACGCCACCACCCCTGCAAAGAAGCTTCCGGCACCATTTTTGCCTCCACGACCTCCACGACCTCCACGATACGCTTCCGTCAGTCGCGGCGCTTGCGGATTCCGTTGGTGAGGGTCAGCTTGGTCGCACGGAGAGCATCGGTGAGTCTTGATCCTCTGCGCCGTTACAGCTTTAGCGTATTAACATCTAGACCGGACCCGTCAGAGCGCGCCGATACGATACGTTTTGAGAGCAAGAATGGCGAAGAAAGCGACACCATCCATCGGCCCGTTTCATCAATTGCTCAGGTTTCTCCGTCAGGTTGTCCAGCCCAACCTGTGACTGGCGAAGAGTCTCCAATTCCTCCCCCGCCTTACCCCTCGCATTTCTCCCCTGTGTCCTCCTCAATCCCGCCTGGCCCCGTCACCTCGCAAAAGAACAATGCATTGCCGAACATGGCGAATGGTCTATGTCGAGTTGATTCTACTAGGCGTTTGCCCCCGGTGAAGTCGGACAGCAGTACTGGAACGCGGAGTGCTCACTCTCCCAAGCAGTCTCGCCGCGTTTTGGGGGGAAGCGACGATGAGCCTGGTGGCTGCGAGTCTGGTAGCATGGCATATCAATCACCTGTATGCATGCCCAAGACATGGCGCCGGGTCTTGAGGCCGCGTCGTCCAGGTGGGGCAGCAGATGGAGAGAAGCGGGTGGCAAAGGATGCCGGGAGAGTCCGCGGCAGCTCCCAGCGGCGTGGTGAAGGTTTCGACGATCATAACGGCAACGGCGAGCGCAGCGACAACCAGTACTACTACCCTTCACTCGACCGATAAGAGAAGGCGAGATGACGACCGTGCCACGAACAATGATGACAATGTTAAACAACCCCTGCGCAAGCGCCGCAAAGTCCGTCAGCCGTCGGTCAGCAGCAAAAAGCTTCGTCACAAAAGAAACCACTCGCGGACTTCAGAAGGCAACGACGCATCATCAGCGGCGAGGAAACACCCAAGACTACGGGGTATGCCCCGGCCATCGCACGCCTCTATCGACGGTACGCATGACGAAGCGGTGCAGGCGGAGTTCGATGAATGGGAGTTACAGAATGCCTTCCTTAAGCGCACCATCGTCAGCGGCGTAGTAACCTTCCAGCTGCAATTTGACTGGGATTTGTGCACGATACACGGTCAAACAGCGCGTGCAATGTCCTGCCGAGCCAACAAGCCTGATGAAGGTGTCGCGGCTCACGTCAAGCGAAGCAATGGCACGAGAGGCAGATTCACACAGCAGGAAGACAAGCTTCTCATCAGGTTGAAGGAAGAGCTCCAGCTTCCGTGGCTGGAGATCCATCAATAGTTTACTAACAGATTTGCCGGACGGTCAAAGGAGGCCCTTCAGGTGCGTTACTGCACAAAACTGAAGTGTCGTTAGGTTTATTTTTGGATGGCGATGGCGAGGACCAAGCGCTACAAGACACCGGTAGGCTCGAGGACATCAAATGTCCGGCATGCGATCTGTCACTTGACCACTCTGAGCACTTGCGGAAACATGCTCTGCGGGCACACGGTATCGTATCATAGGCCTGTCACAACTTTCATGTCGTGCGGAACGTCGTGATACTGGTTGTGAAAGATGTCGGGATTATAGATGTTTCTTACAGTCAACACAAGGTCCAAACTTACAGCCCGATACGCAATCCGAATCCTAACACGCAAAACTTCCTTTCCCGTCTATACTCCTGAGCCGCCATGCGCGAAACTTGAACCTGAGCCTTGCATGAGTAGAGCCTGAGCAAGGTAAGCAGCGCCTGAGCAGACCCGAAACACGTCTGATTTCTCCTTGTGAGAACGGTCGATTTGGCAATACTTGGGTATGATGACGCCTACTCTATGACACTTCACCTACAGGTCGACTATTTATCTATGAAGGCTACTGACTTCCTTCGAAAATCTGAAATTAGAGCTCAATGGGACATGGAGGCGGAATCCGGCGTTTCTTATTCGTGCTTGATATCTAGAGGCTTAAAGAAAGCTTGTGAATGACTCAAGAAAAATTTTGTGCAGTACTCGCCGTGGTTACGATCAGACGATGCAAGGCAGCCTCAGCCTCGTAGACAGAGAAGCAATAGATAGAACTTGCCGAGTGTACCCCGTGACCATCCATCCTCTGAGCGTTCAGTCGCAGTGGTTGCCGAAGATCTGCGCGCAACGGGAAATCCACTGGCTAGTAGAGATCGTGATCGACTTCCTGCTCCGCTTTCATGTTGCATGCGAAATGCTTAAAAGCTCTGAGCAACCGAAGCCGGAAAGGAAAAATAACAAAATGCAGATGCGGTAGAATGTCCTTAGAAAGCCAAATTCGGCCAAAGAAGAAATGCAAATTACAGCCGACATATTCTGACACATCTGGCGACAAATCGCTCACCAGAAGAAGTATGGGTAGGGGTCCTAGGAACGGTCGAAGGGGGTGCCGACTTATTACGCCCCAAAGTACTTGATCTTGACTACATTTTGCTCTCGGGGTACATTCGACAAGGAACACCGCCAGAATTGGACACAGGGCTACCCAAAGGCATCCATAGGGCCCCTAAAGGGAAGGGAGATGACGCTATGAGGCGCTCTGTCACGTACCGGAAGAACGTCCATGGATAACGTGTGATGTTTTAATATAAAGAATTTTTTTTTCTTGAAAAGCTAGAGACGGACTATAGAGGAATTGCAGTAATAAGACAACATCAGTGCCCTCAAGAGCGGCAGGCAAAGCAAATACAACCAAAAAAAGAAGGGCTGCACCGCTGCTAGTAGATCTGCGTTGATACGGGAATACAGGAGCGGGTCTATTGGGTGGCTACCGCTTCAAGAAGTGATCAAGGGTGAAGCAAAAAAGTCATCTAGGTCAAAGGAATTATTATCGATCGCTGTTCATAACCTGGACTGATGGCTGGTGCATAATGAATCATGAAGTTTCTGATGGTTCTGGAACGGGCCTCGGGATTTTTGAACGGGTTTAGTACATGTAGCTACGTACTATTGCAAAACTGTCTTTTTTTAGGCGGAGCCTATAATTTGCTTAGTCATAACTTATTCGATCGTAAGTCTTATATTACACACTCGGATCGGTTGTAATTATTAGTTCTGACCCTTGTTCTCGTTATATACTCGCTATGACAAGAGCGGGAAGTCGGCGATCGAAGCGCAAGGGTCGGAACGGAACCATTTCAATTCAATCCATCAAAGAGTCAGTCCCGTCACGTTGAATTTACCTTGCCAATCGCTTCAGGGGCCCGGAGCCGCGAGAACATTTTATAATAGGCAACATAAGTTCGCACTCAAGGCTATGCCCCAAGTCTAGCTTCCTTTTCTCCTTGGCTCTAGATAGACAATACATCAGCACCTGTGTGGTTTGTACCCTTGAGAATTCCAGCACGTCCGGTCCTCCCGTCTCGCCTTCCTTATCTCTATATTCGTTGTTCGCGGTACATTTCCTTGATATACATTCCGGCTTTGATCACTCTTTTAGGTTCAAAAACCCCGCAATAGAACGATCCAGCTCCCTGATTTTTTCAATAGCCTCCATTGTCAGAGGACTAGGTCAGTCAGCAAAGGATGCCAACTTATGTGACTCGAAAACAGCGTTGTTCGAGGCAGGCATTACGAAACTCACGGAGTTGTGCAAGTTTTGTGGCAGTTAATATCTTCATCGATGCAGGGCCAAGTAACCTGTCGCGTATCAGGTGCCACAATCCTAGCCAAAATCGTCAGCACTTTCATTTGAAACTTGCGTGCTTCAACTTACTTATAGACGACTGGTTCAAGTACCCTTTCCGAATGACAACTTTTGTACGAGTATTGCACTGCTTTGCGTGGTGTTGTCGTCGGACTCGCCACGCCAGCTGCGACTGTTGTAATCGGACTCGCCAAGCCAGCTGCGACAAAGAGGGTTGCGAGAGTTACGAGGGAATTCATGTTGAGAATGACCAAAGTAAAAAGGTAACTGGCAGTTAAATGTATCAGGATTGATGGGGGAGATCGGAACCTTGTTGGAACAGCTGGAAGTGTCGAGAGGGCAAGAGGCGCTTATATACACAAATATTTCCAAGGAGATGATCGAAACAGACGGCCTAACTGAGTCATACTACCGATTATCAAAACGCTTCCCTTGTCTGAATATCTGACCTTTCGCCCTTGAAGAAAAATTTTCATCTTAAATGACGTTGATTATCTAGTGTTTTGTGGGATCCTATATTATCCATAGAAAAGCACGTATGCCTAACTGCGTCATACTACTAATTATCAAAACGCTTCTTCCTTGTCTTAATATCTAACCTTTTGCCCTTGAAGAAGAATTTTCATCTGAAATGACGTCGATCATCCAGTGTTTTGTGGGATCCTATATTATCCATAGAAAAAAGCACGTATGAGTTCGCACGATGACGAGCATTGGATCCATTCCGAAGCCCCAGAGCCTGGCATTCGATCCTTATCACATGGATGGATCGCCTGTATCGGAAATACGAATGAAGGAGGTGCACAGGAATGAGTCGCACAATCACAAAGTAACAAGGGGTGAAAAATAGCGACAGCTGTACTAGTCTTAGCTGAGCTCGTTCATTGAATGGAGGATGAGCAAAGATGGTATATGAATCAAGGACTGAAGAGCTCTTGATTTACTACCTACGGATCGAGTTCAGCTAACTCTTTCCAGAATTGCATGTGTTGACAGAATCCGCAGGGACGAAGTCTATCCTAATGATGATGGTGGTTGTTGAGGATATTCACAGCCTCACATCGTAGCCTTAGATATTAGGCATTACTCTTGTTATCTCCCCTTTTCGTTTAATAATGCATTACGCCTATTATTATGCTTTATTAAAGGCTTTGTTTAAAGACCTAGATTTATTACTTATAGATTTAAAGCTTATAAGCTTCCCCTTTTCCCTTTATTAGATTCTAAATTCCTAGATAGTAATTCTATATCTTTATCTTCTCTTTTACTCTCTCTTTACCTTTATTTGCATTATTCTATAGGTTATAAGCCTAGCGCTTATAATTATACCTTTCCTTCCTTTTCTATTTTCCCTTTTATCTAACTATTATAGTCTTATATATAATTATATATCTTTTCCTAATATCTTATTAAAGTAGATTACTTAACTTATAAGGTAGTATAAAGACCTCTTTTCCCTTACCTAAAACACTTATAATAATACTATAAAGGTTAAGATTAAATTAATTATAATTTAGCTTCTATACCTAAAAGTTATAAAATTTTTATATAACTAGGAATTAAATATATAACCTTTATAGTGTTAATTAATAAGTTATAAGCATAGTATTTATATTACTACTAGTATAAAGTATTATATATTAAGATTTAGTAATAATCTTAAAAAGTTAATCCCTTCTAGGTAGATCTTAGTAAATAGTAGGCTAGGATAAGATATTTCTTATAGAACTACCTTAGGCACCTAAAACTAATAATTTAGATTTATTACTATCTAGGGTAAAGTAGTATATAGTAAAGTAAGTAAAGTAAGTATAGTAAATTCTTAGTAAAGCATTACTCTCTAACTAGGCTAAGGTAAAATATTATAAAGATATCTAAGAATACCTCTTACTCTTAACTTTATATCTCTATATATTAGTAGCTATATAGTAATTTAACTAAGGGAGAGTTACTACTATAACTCTTACTTAACTAAATTAATAATAATTAGTATTAAGCTTATATAGTAATAGGAGTATATAAATTCTAATATATAACCTTACCTTTCCTTTTCCTTTTAATATAGATAATAATATAAGTGCTTCTAGTATAATCCTAGCTACCTAACTAGATTTAAATAAACTTAATAATATTACTAAGGTATAGTATATAAGAATAGTAGTTATTACTTCTCTTAAGGGAGCTAAGACCTTTAAGGAATAGGAGATCTTAATTTAAATATAAGTCTATATTATATAGCTTATACTATATTTAACTAGAGTAACTCTATAGTCTTAAAAGACTAATAAGTATTATATAATTCTCTCTTCTATTATATAATAAAGGCTTTCCTTATAAGTCTAAAAGAATTTAATATATATAGGATAGACTAATACTATACTAGTTACTAAAATAATATAATTAATTAAAAGTAATTATAACTTTAAGGCTAACTTAGCTATTATTAAGCTACTATAATAGTTCTCTTAATTAAAGAGGGCTAATTTCTCTATAATATAAGCTTAGCTAGACTATTACTAGAATCTTTAGAACCAAATCTATAAGATTAAAAAGATCCCTAATATTATTTAGGTAGTATAGATAATTAAAGCTATTAAAGGTTTAATGCCTAATATATATAACGCTTAGAAGATTAAGGGATTCTTTAAATTAGAGCTTATAAAAGAAAGTATACTTACTTACTTAATATATAAAGCTAATAAGCCTTAGAAGGACTAAAAGGTTAACTTTAATACTTAATAAAAGAATAATAAAGATAATACTAATACTAATATAAAAGGTAAGAGTAAAGGTCTATTAAAGAAGAACAAAACCTCTAAGACTATTAAGCTAGACTATAGTTATTTAATCTCTCTAGGATAACCTATTTATTTAAAGGATAATTGCTAAAAGCTTTATCTAGAGAAAAAGCCTAACTTAATAAAAAAAAAGATAATTTAACTATAGCTACTACTATAACTACCTCTTCTAGTATTATTACTATAGGAAGTAATCTCTCTCTTATAGTAATTAACTAGGACTATTCCTTTTAAATAATTATAAATTGCCTTATAAAAATAACTATATTCTTAACTCTAGATATAATACCTATATGTTTAATATAACTAAATAGTTTACTTATTTAAATACTAATATAAATATTAAACTAATAATAGTAAGTAACAGAGAATAACTTAAGGTTAAAGGTATTAGCAATATTAAACTCTCTATTAGTAAAGGCTATCTAGAACTCTCTAATGCCTAATAGGCACTAAAGGCTAAAGTTAATATAATTTTATTGGGTTTTCTTAAGCAAGGAGGAGTAGTTATAAATAGCTTTAATAATTAATTAATTACTAAGTCTATATATAATATTATTACTTCTTATAAGTAAAAGTCTAATGTTTTTATATTAATCCTTTAAGAAAAGGAACTTTAATTTAACTTTATAGCCTTATTAAGCAAATCTATTACTAAGAAGGTAGAATTTAGTCTTTTATATAAGAGACTTAGCTACATAGGGAAAGAATACATTATACTAGCTTATAAAGAAGCAGGAATTATAATTAACCCTACCTTATTAATTAATTTCTAGTGCTTAGCTTACCTTCTATTAAAAGCCCCTTAGATAATTTATTAAGAGAAATCTAATAATATAACTACCTTTCTCTCCTATATATTCTAGGACTTTATTAAACATAAGCCTAAAGGCTTTAGGGGGAAGAAGTATATATTATATATAATTAATACTTATATATGCTTTTACTAGGTAATCCTAACTATTAATAAAGCTAATATAGTTAAAGTAATTTAGGCTTAGAAGACTACTATTAAAAACATAAGTAGCGAATTTACTATTAAATTCTTTTATATAGATAATATAACTAAATTCCTTAGTAAGAAGTTTAAACTCTTCTATTAGAAAGAAGGAATTATTCTTTAGACTAGTACTCTATATATCCCTGCTTATTAAGGCCTTATTAAATATACTAGTTAAACCCTTATAAAGATAGCATAATCCTCTATAATTAAAGCTAAATTGCTAGAACTTCTTTAGCTATATACTATAAAGTATATAGTAAAAATTACTAATCTATTACTTACTTATAGGAATAAGAATAATTAGTCCCCTTAATAGGCACTATTTAATATCTTAGGGCTTAAGAATAATGCCTTAATATAATATCTGCATACTTAGGGATATTATATATATATATATATTCCTAATAAATATTATATTTAATTATAAAAGATAGTATTATATACTAAGAAGGGTTAACTTATTAGTATAGATAGCCCTAAATATTATCTATATAAGGTTTAGATCCCTAAAGATTAGAGGATTATATAAATAAGGGATATTTACTTTAATAAAACAGATATGCTAATGCTTACTAAGTTTAAGGCTAATAAGACTATTTATATTATAGACCTTATTAACCTTTCTTTTGCTAAAGAGAGTTATTATATTATTAATATTTTACCTATAGAGAAACTTTATCCTTATTCTTATATTAATACTAAACAAAAGAAAGTATATTTTATAAATACTTTATTAATAGCCTTAGAATTAATAAGAACTACTACTCTTTTAAGGAGGAAGATAATTCTCCTATTAAAACTAAGCCTTTATTATCCTAGAGCTTTCTTCTAATACCATCTAAGAGTCCTTCTTAAAGGGATCTTATATACTATTAATAATAATAAATTAATAAAGAAGATATTATCTTACCTAGGTAATAGCCTAGGGCCTTCCTAGAAAAAGAAGATAATAATAATACTATTATTTAATAATAACTTAAACCTAAACCTAAGCCCCTAAGACAATCCCTTTAATCTAATATATATTAAGACTATCTTAATATTATAATATTTAGTAAGAAGAAGGCGCTTTCTCTAGGTGCTTGCTAATTAAACCTTATAATTTATTATTATAACGATAACTTATATAATAATAAAGTGGAAGAAATTACTACCTTATATGCCTTTATAATGCTTAAAGTATCTAATATAGCTAATATAAAGATTAATATCCTATTCTAATTAGTATAAGGCTAAAGTTATAAATAAATATTATAACTTCTAAAGACTTACTAAGAAGAAGGAACTCCTTAAAATCTATAAAAAGAAGTGCTAGAATCTAGTCTTTACTCCTAAAGATATAAAGATCTTTAATAGTTAATAGGTTTATATAGTTAAGTATTTAATTAATTAGGAGCCTTATCTAAAAGTAAGATAGGTTATAAGGGGAGACTAGAACCTAGAGGTTTTTTATAATAAGGACCTTTATATAGTAGTGGTATACTTAGTTTCCTTATAAGTATTTTATATACTTATTATATCCTTTAACTATAAATAGTAGTAATATAATATTATAAATGCCTTTCTTAACGCTAAAGCGTAAGGAGATATTTATATTAAATAACCTTATAGCTATTCTAATAGCATAACTAGGGTCTGTAAGCTTAATAAAGCTCTCTATAAATTACCTATTTCTTCTCTCTAGTAGTTAGATAATATTACTAAGGAACTTAAAAAGCAGGGATTTAAATAACTATTAAGCAAACTTTATATTTTTTAATATAATAATATTATACTTCTTCTATATATAGATAATATAATTATTATAGGAAAGACCCTTATAATTATTATAGGTATTATTAAGGAATTATAGAAATACTATAAACTAAAGTATCTAGGTAATATTAAGCTTTTCCTTAGCATTAAATTTATCTATAACTACGCTAATTATACTATACTTCTTTATTAAAAGCTCTATATATAGAGCATTATAAAGAAATTTAATATTAAGAACCTAAACATAATAAACATTCTATAGCTCCTAAATACTATTATTCTAGCTAATTAGAAAGAACTTAATATAGTTTATAATATCTCTAACTAGGCAAAACACACTAGAAGCTTTAACTAGCTTTTAGTATTTATATAACCTAATATTATATTTATAGTAAACTAACTTTATAGTGTAAATTCTACGCTAAAGTAGGTATATATAGATCTTAAGAAATATCTTTAGTAATACCTTATAGGAGTAGATAATTTAGGAATTATTCTTAGAGAATATAGTCCTTTAGACCCTAAGTTAATGCTTTAGGTAAAGGGATTTAGTAATGCCTTACTTGCTAATAATCTAGATACTAGGCGTTTAACTATAGGGTATATTATAACCCTTACTAGAGAATATATTTAGTAATTAAAGAAATAAACTCTTATAGCTCTTAGTTCTATAGAAGCTAAATTTATTAACCTTATACTAACTAGTCTTTTAATGCTCTAGGTTACTAAGCTTCTTAATAATTTTAGTATTAAGTAATTATATCTATTACTATTATTTATAGATAGCTAGAATATAAAAGCTAATATGCTTAATAAGAAGCATAGGGGATGTACTTATTATATTAATTTACAATATAAATAGATTATATAGAAAGCTTATTAAGGGGAATTTTGTCTTTAATAAATTAGCACTAAATAAATAATTACTAATAGATTTATAAAAGGTCTAGAATATATTAAATATAGTGATTTTATCTGCCTTCTTTAAATAATAAAGGCTAAGGACTTTATAAAGGGAGACATTTTAGAGGCCTTATAAATAGCCTTATTTTCTCTATTTTCCTTTCTTCCTTATATTATTAGCTAGATATGCTACTAGGGGCAGTGTTAAGGATATTTATAGCCTTATATTATAGCCTTAGATATTAGGTATTACTCTTGTTATCTCCTCTCTTTGTTTAATAATATATTATGCCTATTATTACGCTTTATTAAAGGCTTTATTTAAAGACTTAGATTTATTACTTATAGATTTAAAGCTTATAAGCTTCCCTTTTTCCCTCTATTAGATTCCGAATTCCTAGATAGTAATTCTATATCTTTATCTTCTCTTCTGCTCTCTCTTTGCCTCCGTCTGCATCATTCCACAGTGGTAATGCTAAGAGTGGGACTCATGTCTGTGAGATCAGACATCGAGTGTAAGTCGCACAATCATAACGTAACAGAGGGTACATAAAGAACAGGAGCTAACGTTGTGGCTGTTCATCTCTAACAAGCTTACCTATATGCTATATAATAACACTCTTATACTTAGTATAAAGCTGTCTAGTCTTGTGCTTTAATGCAAGCTATCTAACCTAGCTATACTCGGAATAGACCAGCCGTCTAGCCTAGCCAAGCACTCTGGGCGCGTGACACTGTGTGCCAGCAATGTCAGGTCATTGAGTGACTGCGACAATGAAGAAGACATAATAAACGGAAATAAGGAAAACAAGAATTTCTCACATACAAACTAACAGCCGTTAATGCCACTTACTACACGGCGCTCTTCGGGATGCGTTCCACTTCTGGCCTGCCTGCAAGGTGCGGCAAAATTCAACGGTTCAGCCAGTCACAGTTCCATGAAAACAGGAGAATTGGAAGGATTGGAAATGATCAAATTAAGCGTCAGAACCGATCTACTCGATCGATTGTTGCTTTCATTCAGTCGACGTACTTCACTCTCTGTTACGTCATGGTTGTGCGTCTTATAGCCTTATACATACAAACATCAAACAGCCTGCAACTTGACAGACCGCGCTTACTAAATTACAACATTGAAACCCTTTCGTCGTTTGGAATATCTATAGGATGGGAAACTCGGGCGATTCTTGCGGTAAACCGTGGTAGCGAAGCTGATTCCGTGGGAGGCCTGCCTTCCTGTTTTCCGAATATTTTATTAGCATGTTGCTGGGAGAAAGCTCGCTAGTAGTGACACCACCAATCACACAGCATCCGGAACGCCATTCAATGCTCACTGAGAGTGTAAGCGTACATTGACCGCTCTTCTCCCAGCCTCTCGAGGAAAGTCAAAGCAGCGAACTTACATCGACTGCTGCAGTAACAGTACCCGTCTCGGTTATAGCCTCCTTCTCTCGCGAATGTTGTTGTTTGCCGGACGCCGGGTCTTCCACTAGACTGAGGATCTTTTCAACGATATGGGGCGTTACCCCGAGAAATCCAGTACCAGCGCCAGTAAGCAAAGCATGCTTTCTGAGAGATACTGCTTGATAAAACGATCGCTGAAATTCTTTGAGTTCCTGTCCCCTCTCAGCAAGTGAGTCAGGCAGAGCAGCAATTGAAGCAATTTGCCGGGCCGAATCTATAGCGGCTTGCCATTCAGGATCTGCC
This sequence comes from Epichloe coenophiala, assembly GCA_018801565.1. Taxonomy (NCBI): domain Eukaryota; kingdom Fungi; phylum Ascomycota; class Sordariomycetes; order Hypocreales; family Clavicipitaceae; genus Epichloe; species Epichloe coenophiala. The sequence goes on along the minus strand of JAFEMN010000005.1, from coordinate 174,983 downwards.
ACGTATCCCTCAAATTGCCCGGGGTGCTCCTGCACATGTTGCGCAAATTGCCGGATCAGTTCGAGGTTGCGGGGTTCCTGCACATTGCGCATGAATGCGTCCGTCATGGCGTCCACTTTCATTTCTCTATGTCGCTCGAAATCGAAACCTAACGCGATTGAGCTGCCCAGTGTGGCATCTTTTACGGCACCAGACTTCCCATCAAGAGCTCCCTAGCGTGAATATACCACCAAGTGCTGATTAGCTGATTCATTCAGGTGACTAGTTGGTATGCTTCAAAGCGCTCTGATTAATCTCACCCCAATAGTTGCGCCGGTGGCCGCTGCCTAGAATTCGCCAACGTGAGCAAGGTGAGCAAGAAATGCGCTTCTTCAACTTTGATATGTACGTAACTTACCCCTGCAGGAGCCAAAAGCCTAGCCCAGGCCAGCCCGAGACCAGCCCCTCGCCGGTGAGATAGACGGACTTGCGTGGTGTTGCTCTGACCTTGGAGCGTAACTTGCTTTTGGACATCGACACCATCCTCAGCCCGGCTATACAGTGTTCGAGCTACGGCTATCGCAAAAGTCGCAAAAAGGAGGGTAGCCGTCTTCATTATCAGTGGATATGATGGATATGAAGGTGCAATAGCTGTGCGCTTAGAGAACGAGTCAGCAGGGCGTCTGGCTTTGGAGGAAGTCGGATCGTTTTTGTTTTTATAGAGCGATCGTTGATTGCCTACTTGTATTGAGGCGGGGTCCCAGCGTAAACCCACCCGGATCTCGAACCATTTCGTTCAGCGCCGGCTGACCCGGCCCGACGATTATCGAATTTCGCATGTGTTCTGGGCATCGGATCCTTCTGGGCATCTTGGCTACTCCGTCCCGACTTGGGGTGTGATCCACGAGCCGGTGCAGACTTTGCACCGACATTGCATAATACAAATTATATATGGAGTTATATAGGGCGGCTATTTTATACTATCTTTTTTACACTAGTGTAAACTTTACGCAGGGATAACATAAAGTATAAAGTTTATACCTAAAATAAGGGTAAAGTTAGTAAAATTAGGGAATCTAAGCCTATTATAGGTATTTACGCGGCCTTAGTTAAAAAGATATATTATAAATAAGGGCGGATATAGTGTTTATATAATTTAGATAAAGTTCTATAAATTTCTATAGATCTTAGCTAATAAAAATAGCTAGCGCGTCCGGTTAGATGCATTTTGCACTCGTGCAAAGTTTGCACCGGCTCGTGGATCACACCCTTGAGTAGTGTCACAGCAAGTGGCTGGTGCCTGCCGAGTCTCGCTATGACAGGAGCGGGAAGTAGGCGATCAAAGAGCAGTGATAGCGCTATAGAATCGAATTGGTCCATCATTATTCGGAATGTCTCCATCGCCAGGTACTTATGGGGACTTACTCATCCCGCTCCTGCGCAATGCCTTGCTGTCGGTTGAGTGGGTTGACCGATCAACAAGCTGAACGTCCTTTGAGTTGATCAACCTTGACTCTATGTTGAGTTGGTTGACGTTGCGTTGATGGTTGACCAAGTCCCGTCCACATCGCCACTTTGATCGCCACCATGATTCCTGAAAAGGTCGACGGTCCAAGGATTCAAGGCAGCTCTATCCTCCATCAGCCTCCTCTTCCCGCATTTGCGACGGCAACTCCCGAAGCCATTTTCTTACTGCCTCCTCGTCCATACCTTGTTCGGCTGTAGCTTCGTCCTTTCTCTTCAGCAACATTGGATCGATTTTCCTCTACGATCCCCGCTTGCAGCCATGATCGCAGCACCTGACAAATAGCGATCGTGTTAGCCTCCAGCTGGCTTCGAAGCGGCGTCACCATGCGTCCTGCCGCCGAGAACAGCCTCTCGCACTCAGCGCTCATTGCCTGAACCGTCATCAAGTCCAGGACCATTTGCGAGAGCCGGGGATATTTGAACCGCTGCGCATGCTAGTATTCCCTTGGATCGCGAACATTTTTATCCGTAGGTGACAGAGCCCGTTGCCCCCTAGCATACTCGTCCTCTGTCGTTTCGGGATGCTTCCCATCGGAGGAGCGTGTTTGTTCGGGCCGTCTCCTTGTATTGCTCAAACGGAGAATAGTATTGCGTCCGCTGTCGCTTTGGGTTTGGTTCATCATGCTTGCCCATTGCAATGTCCAGAATCTTGTACTCCCTGTTCCAGATCGACTGTACCAGATCTTTCGCCTCAGAAACCCATGTCGGCCGTCCTGACCACACTGTCTCGAAATATCCCCATCGATACGCAGGATGCAGGGCCAGTGATGCGTAGTATATCAGGGTCTCGTCCAACTTATTGATTTTTATAGTTTTTTTTGGATCATTGGTTATAGCCAATGCATCTAATTTATTACAACACACAATTATTACTGGCAATACCCAGCCAGTAAAACAATTGTTAAGGATATTCACAGCCTCACATCGTAGCCTTAGATATTAGGCATTACTCTTATCATCTCCCCTCTTCGTTTAACAATGCATTACGCCTGTTATCACACTTTATTAAAGGCTTTATTTAAAGACCTAGATTTATTACTTATAGATTTAAAGCTTATAAGCTTCCTTTTTTTTCTCTATTAGATTCTAAATTCCTAGATAGTAATTCTATATTATTATCTTCTCTTTTACTCTCTCTTTACCTCTATTTGTATTATTCTATAGGTTATAAGCCTAGCGCTTATAATTATACCCTTCCTTCCTTTTTTATTTTTCCCTTTTATCTAACTAGTATAGTCTTATATATAATTACATATCTTTTCCTAATATCTTATTAAAGCAAATTACTTAACTTACAGGGCAGCATAAAGACCTCTTTTCCCTTACCTAATAACACTATAAAGGTTAAGATTAGATTAATCATAATTTAGCTTCTATACCTAAAAGTTATAAAAATTTTATATAATTAGGAATTAAATATATAACCTTTATAGTGTTAATTAATAAGTTATAAGCGCGATATTTACATCACTATTAGCGTGAAGTATTACGTGTTAAGATTTAGTAATAACCTTAAAAAGTTAATCCCTTCTAGGCAGATCTTAGTAGATAGCAGGCTAGGATAATGTTAAAAATAAGACCTATTTTTAGCCCTTTCTAGTTAAAGGACCTTTCTATTACTAGCTCGCATTGCAAGCCTAATAGCTACACTACAGCTATTAACGGTTATAAAGGTGACTATTAATAGCTATATTATAGCTATTAATAGTTATAACTAACCGTGTGAATAACTAATTTAAATTAATTATAGATTAGTTAATTGCGTTATAGCTATAAGCGTAGCTATAATATAGTTACTAGTAATTAGGTAAGCTAGGGTAACGTAAGCAGCCTACCCTATAGCTATCTTTAATAGCGATTTTCTCTTTAACTAGAGGTTATATAAAAGTTTTATATATAGTAAATTAAAGCTAGAAGATAAGGCTTTCATTTAATATAGGAATATTTTTAGACTAAAATTTAGTGTATATAGGTTGCTAGTTCGTATAGTAGTGAGTTAATTTTTTGGTTTTTATATATAAATAAATTTTACGGAAAATCAAAAGTGGCTCCTAAGACCCTATTAGTAGCCTAGATTCACTAATATAGTTAGTAAGTATATAAGAGAAAGAAGATCTTTTTAATCTAGCTAGATAGCTAGGCCTCTCAATCTAATAGCTATATTACCTATATAATATTACTAAAATTAATTCTATTGCTTTATTAAATATTATAAAAGTTATCTAGATTAAATTCTATTAGTTAATAACTACTATAACCTTCCATTGCGTTACATTAGTTATTCTAACGTGGTAGCTCTATTAGTCCCTAACCGTAGAGTTTATACCTATATAGCTATTGCTAGCTAGTAACTAGCTCCTCATAATTTAACAGGTTATAAGCCTAGTATCTATCACTATAGATTCTTTTAGTGCACTTTATATATAGTTATAGAAGACTTCCCTTCTATAAAATAGAAGGACCTGCAAGATAGAAGCTAATTCCCTTCTATAAAAAGGAATTATTATAGTTATAGAAGACTTCCCTTCTATAAAAAGGAAATTCAGCGCGGATTGAAGTAATTCCCTTTTATAAAAAAGGAAGTTTAGTAAGAATAGAAGCTTTTTCCCTTCTATGGAAAGGAAGATAGATACTAATCAATAAGGTCAGGGGCAACTAGCCTCTAATCTAAGTGCGCAAGAGGTTCTAAATAACTAGCTAAAAGAGCAGGTTATTAAGCAATAAGATGCCCTATATTTTCCTTAAATAGATATTAATATAGTAAGTGGTCTTACGTATTATATGTCTAGTGGTTGCCTTATAAGAAACCTTCTATATCTTAAAGATAGGTCTTGTATTGCTGCCCTAGATATAGAAGAGCATGGTTTTTTCTTCTATATTAAGAACTAATCTATACCTAAGTTACATAAGGGCCCTTGCGGTGGTAATACAAAGACTTATTATCTTTAACCTTTTACCTATGCTAGCTTTAGGGGTTATAGCTACCCTATAGAGGTTTAAATTCCCTCTAAAAACCGGATTAGGCATCTAATTTAGACGAAATTAACAAAGAAGATAATAATATTAAAGAAATTATATAGGATGATTTAGGGGATTTAGTCCCTTCTCTAACGCCTATAGCCCTAGGTTAGGTCCCTTATAAATCCAAGGAAATAGATTTAGAGGTGTTAGAGAGCCTTAGTAAAGGAAAAAGGTCCCTAATACCTCCCTAAGAGGCCTATGGTTCTTAAGGGGCCTAGCAGGGGACTAAGGAAGAAAGCCCTAATCTAGACCCTAATTCAGGCCCTAAAGATTCTTAATATTAATAGTTATTAGAACTAGCTAGCCTATAGCACATATAACTAGGGCACCTAGGGCTTTCTTTGCTAAAGAAAACTAGCCTTATTACTAAAGGAATCCCTAATTTTTCTAAAATTAAGGATAAGGACTTTAGATATATAGCTTATAATTAATCTAAGGCAGTTAGAAGACCTAGGAAATTAGCTATCCCTAACCCCCCTAGAGCTCTAGATTAAATAGAGAAGGATACACTAAAAATCAGCCCTATACTATATAATAAATAGTTAATTTGCTTGTTTCTAGTAGATTAAAAGACTAGATATAAGTGGGTTATCTTATTACTAAATAAGGAAGGCCTAACTATTTATAGGGCTATTAAGGGCTTCTTTAGAGGGCTTAAAAATTAACTAGGTTAATATCCTAGGCACCTTCACTTTAATAGGGGCTAAGAAATCGATTCTAGTTGTTAAACTTAGTTAAATTCTAAAGGGATTAAATTTATAACTTCTAGTCCCTATATCTATAAGCAAAATAGATTAGCAAATCGTTTAATTTGTACTATTCTAGATCGATTAAGGGCTACTATCTAGTGGGCAAAATTACCCTTATACCTATAGTGTTTTATATTACCTACAGTTATTAACCTAGTTAATATAACTACTAATACTATAAAGGATAAAAGCCCTAAATAACTGCTATCTAGGGAGCTAAATCAGCCCTATATGACTAATATTAGTAGTATTAGAGCTATAGGATCTCACTGTGAGATTCTAATCCCCCTAGAAAAACAACCTAAAGCCTAGAAGTTAGTACCTAGGACTAGAGCATTGCATTATAATATAATACATTAGAAATTTTACAATACAATATAATACATATATTATTTGTATTGTTTTGTATTTGTTTTTCTTTTTTTTACGTTTAAGTTAAATTACTTAATTATAAGCTATATATAGTTAATAAAATAGCTTATAATAGCTTATAATAGCTTATAATAGCTTATAATAGCTTATAATAGCTATATTACTTTTATTACTTATATAACTTATAATATTATTAGTGTTAAACTTTAATTTAAGATAAATAACTAATAAATAAATAAAATATAAATACTAGTAAGCATAAGTAAATTAATATAGAAAAAGCTAGACTTTTTAGTTATTTAGTATTTTAAGGTTTTTAAAATATTAATAAAATAAAATACCTTTCTTTTCTATATTTTTTAATATTATAGTAATAGTATAATACTAATTATCGTTATTATAATAACTATAATCTATTTTTTAAAAGTGGGTCCTAGTATTCTTTCTAAAATAGGTTTAACTAATTGTAATTAGCGTTATAAGGGTTATTATTATAATTAGAATAACTCTAATATATTATTTAAAAGTGAGTCCTAGTATTATAAATAAAAATAGGTAAAACTAATTATAATTAAGGGTATTAGGGTTATTAGGGTTATTATTATTATTAGAATAACTATAATATATTATTTAAAAGTAAGTCCTAGTATTCTTTCTAAAATAGGTTTAACTAATTAAAATTAGTGTTATTAGGGTTATTATTATAATTAGAATAACTGTAATATATTATTTAAAAGTGGGTCCTGGTATTCTTTCTAAAATAGGTTTAACTAATTATAATTAGCGTTATAAGGGTTATTATTATAATTAGAATAACTCTAATATATTATTTAAAAGTGGGTCCTAGTATTCTTTCTAAAATAGGTTTAACTAATTATAATTAGCAATATTAGGGTTATTATTGTAATTAAAATAACTCTAATATATTATTTAAAAGTGAGTCCTAGTATTCTTTTAAAATAGGTTATACTAATAAGGGTATTAAGGGTATTAGGGTTATTAAGGTTATTATAGTAATTATACTATATTGTTAAAAGTGGGTCTTAGTCTTATTTCTTAAAATAGGCTTCACTAATTATAATTAGCGTTATTAGGGTTATTATTGTAATTATAATAACTATAATATATTATTTAAAAGTGAGTCCTAGTATTACTACTAAAAATAGGTTAATATAAATATAATTAAGGTTATTAAAGCTATTATAGCTATTATAATAATTCTTATTTATTATTTAAAAGTGGGTCATAGTGTTTTTATATAATAGGTTAAACTTATTTTTTGTAGCTTGTATAGCTATATTATCTAATTTAAATAACACTATTATTTATATATTAATAGATTATAAATATTAGTCTATTATACTCTTTCTTTATATATAATAGTAATAAGATACATAAAGTTATTATATATAACTTCTTAAAGCTTTTAAATTATAAAGCTAAAAGTAATATTAAATTAGTTTAAATAGTAAATAAATAGTTTAAGCTTTTTTAAAGTTCTTATTATATTACTTATAATATTTAAGTAGTAAGTATATACTTTATTAACTTCTAGTTATTAATTTAGATTTCTTATCTAATTTTATTATAATAGTTTAGGTTATTTTTTAATTAAAATAAAAGTAATAATTTCTAGAAATAGAAAATAATTAATAGTAATAGTAAATAATATAATTAGAAGGTTTTTCTTTAAGTTATATTAGTAAAATAAAGTATTAAGTATAATAGTGTTATTCAAAAGTTATAATATTATATATTACCCTAGTTATAGTAAAATCCTTAAAATAGTATAATATTATAAATTATATAACTAATTAGATAAAATAGCTAATAATATAAGGGTTCTATTAACTAATTAACTTTTAATCCTAATAATAACCTTAGTTAATAAAAAGTCCCACTTTTTTTTTTACCTAATAATACATTTGTATTGTTTGTAGTTAGTGTAGTAACTATACTAACTACACTATAAAATAATTTGTATTTAATACAATATAATACAATATAATACAAATTTTTTCAAATACAATATAAATACAAGATTTCCCGAAAAAATACAATAAATACAATACAAACAATACTCTGACTAGTGCAAGTTAGGGTCTGTGTTAGGAGCGCAGAGGTTAGAGACAAGACATTTAGCAAAGCGAATCTTTAGAAAACCTTTAGGCTATATAAATATTAAAAAGGCTAGCTAGCTATAAGATAGCTATATACTTATAAAGTAAGGTATTTATTAAAGACTATATATATTATTAGTACTAGGTTAGAGATTAAAACCTTTATATACTTACCCCTAGCTAGTATCTTCCTAATAGTAACTATAAGAATCTTAGCTATTACTTTATTTATTTAACCTTATAAATAAGCTATAATAAATTAATCTCTTTAAAACCCTTTTAAGGATATAAACTATTAGCTAGATTATTATATAGCTAATACTCTAAAGATCTATATAAAATATACTAGTACTTTATAATAATAAAGCTATAGATAATTAGGAAGATAAAGAACCCTTATAATCTAGAACTATAGATAATAATAGGGTATAGTAAATACTACTTAATCCTAATCTAGGTAAAGGTATAGATAATATAAATAACCTAGATAGAGTATTATAAAGATACTATAAGGTTATATAAGCTAAGCTATATTACCTTTAAAAGATATAGAAGATTCTATAAATAAAGGTATAGATTAAAGAGCTTAAGGTAAATCTAGGATTAGCTAGACTTTCTCTAGGACTTATAATTACCCTTTAAACTTTAGCTATAGTTTTATTAGTAATTTATAGTAACTTAGTAGTAATTATATAGTAAAATAGTCTTATTAAGATATAAATAAAAATACCTATATATAAAGGGAATATATATAAGAATCTATAGAATTTCCTAGTAAATTTAGATATATTATTTAAATTAGATTACTATACCTTTAAGAATAATACTACTAAGGTAGTATATATAGGTAACTACCTAGCTAATAATATAAAGTAATAATAAATATATTATATAGCTATAAATAAGTATATAAATTACTTATTATTTATATAAGTAGGTTTTCTAGAATAGCTAAAAACTAGAATAATAGATAAGGGTATAAGATACTTAGAAGTAATAAGAATACTACTAAATCTTAGGTAAAAAAGTAACTAATTATTTTAAGCCTTTATAAAAGCTTAGACTAAGGTAAAAGCTAAGTTACCTAAAGTAATCCCTATATATTTATAAATTACTATTTTTCTAAATAGCTTAAATAATACTATAAGAAAGTAAATAATTAGCTAAGAGATTCTAATAACTTAGAGCTAGTTATAAGGCTAGGGTAAGAAAGCAAAGGTTATAATAAGTTTAGGCTAAAGTAATAAAAAAAGTTAAGACCCTAAAAGAAAGAGATAATACTCTATATTACTTATAAATAAGGTATAGTAATAAAGCAAAGATTAAGTAAAAAAGCTATTTCTAGTATACTATAAATATAGAAAGCCTAGATATACTATACTAGCTTATTAAGTATTGATTTTTATAATTTTTTTAGTATCATTGGTTATAGCCAATGCATCTAATTTATTACAACACATAATTATTACTAGCAATACCTAGCTAGTAAAATAATTAACAACCAAATTCTTATAGCTATAGTAATAAATAAGCTCTAAGGTTATAAATATAAGGGGCTATAAGGTTAGAGCAAAGTTTATAATAAACTTTATAGCTATATTAGCGTAAGAGTTATAATTCGTAACTATAGTTAAACTTAAATTCGTTTAAGTTTTGCTTATAGCATAAATTAATGTAATTCCCCCTTCCTTTATAACTATATTTATTCTATCTCTCTATACCTCTTTTATCTTATAGCTTACCACTTGTGCTTTAAAGCTCCGAGGCAAACCAAACACAACTCATTCTCACTTATCTCCAATTCAATTCGAACCTAACAGACGCATTGCACCTATTATAATCGCCAGGTGGGTTCTGCGTTACTAATTGACTAGAGATAATTAATAGCATTTATACTATAAGGGAAAAAATGCTAAAAAGCAAAGGCAATATAAATAACAAGATTTGTAAGGCAGATAAGAAGAAGATAAAAGAATGGGGCATTAGGCTGTAAAATACTAAGCAGTTTTACCTCGTGCTCGGGAGGGGCTTATTAAGTATTAAACTATTTTACTTATAAAAGTAATAGGTATATAACTAAAAGGTATAGTAAAAGTAGTAATAAAGCTATATTACCTAATATAATACTAGTTTAAATAGTATAAACCTAGGAATATAATCTTACTATAGAATACCCTATAGATAATAAAATAAGAATATAAGTATCTTTATAATAAGATAACTAGTAGTTAGCTATAAAAGCACTATTTAATATAAGTATATAGTTCTTAATAATTTATCCTAAATTATTATTAAAAAAGGATTAGGAGAATATAATCTAATTAAACTAAGTACTAAAGAGTATAAGCTAAAAAGAGATTCTATATTAAGGGATTTTAAAAATATTAATAAAAGTAAAAGATAGTATAGGATTTATAAAAGTCTATTAAGTTAGTTACTATATTACTAATATAAGTAAAGGGATAATACTAGGTATAGATTAAACTAAAGAATATTTACCTATAATTATATATTAGGATTAGGGATTTTAGAGATATTTAATAACTATAAAATACCTTTTCTTTATTTATACTAAGTAGTAAATATATAAGAAGAAAAAATAAGTAGTGGTTTTATTACTGTTTAGAGTAATAAAGATTAGGCTAAGTATTCTAAAAAATAAAAATTAGAAAGAAAAGGGTAAGAACTAATTAGAGAACCTAGTAGTAATAAAAGTATAATTAAATAGTAAAGTAGCTATATAGTTACCAAAATATACTTACTAGTAGTAAAAAAGTAAAGGTATTATATATATATTATTTACGCTAGTTAGCTCTATAGATAGCTATTACTAGTACTCCTGCTACTAAGTTAAAAGGGAAAACCCTAACCTAGGAAGAAAAACCCTCTTATATCTATATTTAGGCTAGCGCTAGCCCTATAGTAAGCCTATGCTACTTAATAGGTATTTTATTATAAGTATTTATTACTAGCTTATACTAGCCTTATTCTATAGAAAAGAAAAAAAGAAAAGGGAAATATATAAAATAAGTATTCCTAGGCCCTTTAAACCTTATTCTAGCTTAGTAATAAGGCTAATTTGCTAGGTAAGGGTAGTTACTAATATATATTTTAACTATTAAGTATAGAATTATTAATATAATAAGGTAGTAATTACCTCTCTTCTAGCTTAGGTCTATAGCTAACCTACCTAGTAGCTAAACTTAACTAGCTAGTAAAGTAAGCACTAGTAGTTAGTTAAGACTTAGGCTTTTATAGCTACTAGGGGTAATATAAGTGCCTTTAATCTAGCTTAGTAATAGCTTAGTTCTAGTGCTAATATCTTTTATTCTAGGTTCTAAATAGCTTCTAAGACTAGGTTAAGAAACTCTATACTAGTAATTAGGCTAAGAAAAAGTAAAGTATCTTTATAATAAGCCTAGACTAAGCTAGTTTCTCTAAGGAATAGTATTCTAAGCTTATCTATTAGCTCTAGTGCCTTAATATATATATAGTAGAGATAAACTATCTCTTACTTACTACTATTCTTATAAAGAATTATATAAAGGTAGTAAAGAATACTATCCTTATCCTAGAAAAGGAGTAATATAGTAGCTAGTTTTTAGTTTAAAGTAAGGGTAGTAATAAGCTAGTTAGACTTATAATACCTAGAGTTTTTAGTTAAAATTAATCTAATAACTATTCTAGATATAAATATTCTCTATTATAACTATAGTATTAGGTTTACTTCTAACTTACTAGTGCTTCTATATTACCTAGTTTATCTTCTAACTTATATCTATATTTAAGTAGTCTTCTATTTATCTCTAGAATTAGCCTAGATCCTTTAATCTTCTAAGTTAGTTAATAGCTAGCTTTTATACTAATAAGTAGTATTAAAGTCTTCCTATACCTAGGAACTATCTAGCTAGGAATCTTACTTTTAAGGGGTTATTTAGGGCTAGCCTTACTTCCTATATATTAGTAAGCTATCTCTATTAGGGCTATTTATAATTATAGTTACTATAGTTAACTAATATATAGTATTAGTCCTTTACTACCTAGCTATAGCTATATAAAGGCAAAACCACCCTAGGGATATTCCTATAAAATAGGAATTTATTAAGGCCTATCTTTCTTATATATAATTAGATTATTATTAATAAGATATATTTATCTAGCCTTATATAGAACTTTTAAATCTCTTTTAGGTTATAGGTAAGAGGGTAGTCTTTAGTTAGCTCTCTAATATATTTGCTTTAGGCTAGCCTTTCTTTATTATACTAGTCTTCTTAGTAATATTTCTATTCCTTATATAAGTCTTTATTTAGCTTATTATTTACTAAGGGGGGTCTTTTTCTATAGTATAATACTATTACTACTAACTTAGCTATAGTATAAATCTTCTTTATAATTTTATTATTTATAATCCTATCCTTAAACTTTTATTTTATATTATTTAGGTATAGATTAAGGGGGGGGATATAAGTCTTAACTTCTAGTTATATAATAGGAGTAGCTTTAAATACCTTTATAATAATCTAAAGGTAAGCTAATTAGTTTACTATAAAGCTTTTTACTACTTCTCTTAGCTTTCCTCCCTTCTTAGTAAGAGTATAGTAAGCGCTTACTTTATAGGTAAGAATAGGTTAGACTACTTATATATAGGAGCCTAGCATTCCTAAAGCTATAGCCTTATACTAATACTACTAGTAAGAATAGTATAAGTTACTACTAGGTAAATTTACCTTTAAGAATATTCTTATAAGTACTTTAGTTAAGTTTTCTATTAACCTATACTCTAAGAAATCTATATAACTCTATAAGCACTATTTTCTTTATACTAAGCTAAACCCTAGTCTAGGGGGGTTTATAAGACTTACTAAAGTATATAAGTTTAGTTTTAGCTAGGTTAAACTTAACTCTTACTTACTTTACCTATTTCTTATAGATTTTCTATATAGCTTTAAGTCTTCTTTAGGTCTAAGTAGTAGTTTTACTAAATATTACTATATTTATATTATTTATAAATTCTATAGCTACTATACCTAGTATAGCCTAGAGATAAATATAAAGCTTTACTAAGTAAAGTAAGAAAAGAATTAGTAAGAAAGATAAGCCTTATAAAGTACTAGCCTTAATTATAAATAGTCTAGAGATTTCTTTATTAAAGCTAAGTTAGCTTATTCTATCTATAAGGAAGCTTTAAATTACTATAATTAGCTATTATAGGACTCCTATTTTAATAAGTAAGTATATTAAGTATAGGTAGCTAACTTTATTAAATACTACTAATATATCTATTTACACTAGTAAGGTAATACTACCCCTTCCCTAGGCCTCTTTAATATACTTTATAAGGACTCTTATTATAGTCTTTATTAATCTATTTACCCTATTACTTATCTATAGTTTAAGAAGTAGTCCTTTAGCCTTAGTAAAGGCTATAAGTGTAATGAACTAGCCTTATGGCTACTGCTTATGAGCGTTTAAAGTGAGAATATCATTCTTATAGAAGAAGAAAGGAACTATACTAATAGTTATATAGCGCCTGGATTTATAGCAACTTATGTGTGGTCCGTGTGTGGGTTACGTATAGCCCTAACCTAGCTACACATAGCCCGCGTACTTTCCAAAGCTAGATATAACCTAAGCTTATAGCTTAAGTCTATAATATACCCCCTTACTTACCCCTCCCTTCCCCCTTTTAATTAAAAGTAAGCTAAAAATAAATATAGTACCCTTATATAGTAGCACTAACTTTAGTGTAGGTAAAGACTATATTCTATAGAGTAGGGTGCCTTATAAGGCTATAGATCCTTTATATAGGCTATAAAAATTTTTATAGTAACACTACCTTACTCCTACCTTCTCTAATATACTATAAAAATTTTTTAGTCTAGGTTTACCTTACTCTAGCCTTCTTTATTATATAGATAGATTTACTTTATTCTAACCCTACCTTTAAAAACACTAGCCTACCTTATTTTTATACTTACTACTAGCTATTTCTATACCTTACTTACCCCCTTACCTTTACTACTATTTTACCCTTTAACCATCCCTTATAAAATCCTAACTTTACCTTAAGTAACTCCCCTATTACTATCTAGCTATTAGATAATTATATAATGTATTGCCCCTATTTTCCCTAGCCTGCCTTTATAAATATAAATAATATACACTCTAACTAAAGCTAGACCCTATACCTTTAGAGATATAAATACTCTATCTCCCCCTTATAATTCTAAACCCTTTTATTCTTATTATTATTATAATATCTCTTTATATATCCTTTCTATTCCCTTTCCTAAAGCCTAAATAACTATTTATCCCTCTCTTTATTTCCTCTTCACCTTTAATATAGCTAATACTACTATTATCCTAGCCCTTACTAGCGCTACCCTACCTTTACCCCCTTCTTCTTCTCTTTCTAGCCTAAGTAAGAGTACTTACCTAGGTAAGTATATCCTTAAAGGTAACTTTAATAATAAAGCCCTCTTTAATAGTAAGGAGTATAAGTTCCCCTATAGCCTTTATATAAATAATCTCTAAACTAAAGGAGAATATATATATACCCTAGGTATAAACTAGGCTTATGCCTCTTACTATATTACCTATTATTTATATATCTAGAAGATATACCTTTATAGTGCTAACCTAAAACTTTATTATATATTTAAGTATCTTAAGGCCCTTTTAGCTACTAGTAAAGCTATTAAAACTCTAGCTATAAAGCAAACTATATCTATTAAGGGATAACACACTATCCTAATAAAAACCTTTACTTACTGCTATAAGTAGTTTAATAGCATATTAGCTATAGCCTAAATTAATCCTACTAAGGCATAGCCTCTAGCCTCCTTCCCTATAGGTACTGCCTATACCTAGGGCATATTTAAGGCATAGTAACTTATACTTACTAACACTACCCTTACTTACTATAGCTATAATAACCTAGCTACTAAATTTTTTTATAGTATAAGGACTATAAATAATAACCTAACCTAGTCTATCTTTGCCTAGGAGTAGGGTAATGCCTAGGTCTAATAAATATTAGCTAATACTTACATCCTAGCTAAAACTATTATAGATTTAGCCTATACTATAGCTAAGGAATACTAATACTATAAAGGAAATAATAGCAGTCCTCCCCCTTCCTAATTAATTTTTGCTTAGTAAAAACTTAGCACTAAGGTACATATATAGCAAGGGAAAACTAAGCGCCTTAATTTTTTATATTTAAATTAAATTATACCCTCTTAGGGCTATTATTTATCTATATATTACCTTATTATAACTTAAATTAATTAAGTGCCTCTATATCTTATAAGCCTTCTAATAGTTCCTAAGTTAGCTAAATATAGCCTTTTTACTTTACTAAGATATTCTAGTTTAAACCTTAACCTAGTGTGTTTCTAGCCGCTAAAATTTCCTTTACCTAGAACTCTAAGAGATTATTATTAGTATTTATTATAGTAAGTTTCGCTAGCAAACGTTTATTAGCTAGTTTTTAGCTTAGTAAAGGGTTATTTACTACACGCTATACTAGGTTAATATAAAAGATAGGGTATAAACCCCTTAGAACATCTAGTTTAATAGTTAAAGGCATAGGGACCTTAAGCACCTTATACCTAGCTATAACCTAGTCTAGCTTCTTATAAGGCTAGTTTATTTTAATATTATAAAGGCTAAGCTATATATAGTCCCTAACCTAGAACCGCTTTGCTAGCCTATAGCTACTATTTATCTCTTCCTATTGCTATTGCTAAATAAAAGCTATTATAGCCTATATTAAATCTATACTATCTTTTAAATACTATAAAAAGGCTTAAGCCTTACCCTTTACTAAAGTTATAGATAGCCTTATTAAAGGCGACTCCTAAATTATTAGTATATTATAACTATATAAAGCTATATTTACGCTTACTTTAGTTACTAATAAATCCCTATTATTTAATACTAGTTAGCAGGCTAGTAAATAATCTAGCTATTTAAACTAAGAGAAAGATAGCATTACTTATAGTACTGCTTATACCTCTTAGTTAGCCCTTTCCATGCCGCTATTTATCTATAGGTAGTATAATATAGAAAGTAACTATTATATGCTAACCTTCCTATAAAGCTTAGTCTAGAAATTACTAAGCTAATCTAACCTATAGTCTATAATAATTTATGTAGGGAAACTATAGAAACGCTACTAGTAATGTTTAAATTATTTTGCACACGCTTTAGCCTTTATTAATATTATTGCCTCTAACTAAATATACTTTAATAGCTAATCCGTAATAACTATTAGGAACTATAGGTAGTCTTAATCCTAGGCTAGAAGGTTAGTTATAAAGTTAATAGATAATTATGACTAGTACCTATTAGGTAGTGGAATTAGCTTTAGCAAGCCCTGTTATAGTTATTAGCTTTTCCGCCCTTTATAATAGTAATAATTCTGTATAAATTAGGCCATGCCTTACAACATACTATCCTAATAGAAGTCCCTTTAGAGCGCTTTAAAGGTTATATTCCGCCCTAGGTAACCTAATAAGGGTAAGTTATAAACCTATTATATTAACATTATGGTTAATAGTTCTTACTTAAGGACCTATATTCGCCCCTAGAATTAAAGCATGCCTTTTGCACTAATCTAATAGTCTGTAATTTACTCTCTAGTGTTAGTAGTATTTAGGAACTTCCTAGCCCTAGTTACCACTACATTAACCTATAGCCTATAGGCCTTATCCTAGGTTATAGACTAGTCCTATAGAGATTAAAGGTATTTATCTATAAACAATAACTTGCCTATAGGGAGGCTTTTTAATAAGGCCTAGCTATTAACTCTAATAGCTTCCCTTATTACTAAAATAGGCTTAAGGCAGACCTATAAATATCCCTCCTTAAAACTAAATTTTATAGGCTTTATTATAGACTAAACTATTAAGGTTTTTGCCTTCTCCCCTTCTAGCCTATCTAGGTAATATTATAATAACGCGTTAGGTTATTCTGCCTATATGCCTAGTCTATATTGTAAGTAGAAAGTAAAAAGTGCTAGAGTCTTAGCCTATTATGCCTATTATTCTATTATCTCCCTTAGCGCTATAAAGTACTCTAGGTTCTTATAGTCTGTTAATATTATGAATAGCTTGCTTACACTCTATAGCTTAGCTAACTATGCCTTAAGGTAGGAAATAATTACTAGTAGCTCCTTATTATAAATAGTGTAATTTTGCTAAGCAGGCTATAATTAAGCTAAATAGTAAGCCACTAGGTATAAGATACTATTGCTACTAAACTAAGAAAGATAACCCCCTAATGCTACTCCTAAATAATCCGCCTTCACTAAAGTGTCTTTCTTAGGATCCTATTAAGCTAGGATTAGATATAATATAAAGGCTACCTTTAATGCCTTAAAAGCCTTATTATACTCTTCTATCTAGTAAAATAGGGCTCCTTTCTTTATTAAGTTAATTAGAGAGCTTACTAAGTTTAAAAAGTTTAGTATAAAGTTATAATAGAAGTTAGTAAAACCTAGGAACTTACAGACTCCTTAGACTCTTATTAGTACCTCCTAATCCTAAATTACTATAATCTTCTCCTTATCTAGGTAAATAGCCTTCCCTACCTAGATAATAAATCTAAGGTACTTAACCTCCTTAGTTATAAAGATACACTTCTTAATATCTAGGTTTAGACTAGCTTACTATAACCTAGATAGCACGCTATAAACCTTTTACATATAGTTCTTATATAATTCGCTTAAGTAAACTAATATATTATTAAGATAAGTAGTAATATAATTACTAAGGATGCTACTTAATGCGCTATTAATATATCTTTAGAAAGTCACTAGCGCGCTTACTAACCTAAAGGGGTATACTAACTATTTAAATAAGCCAAATCTTGTCTAGAATGCAGTCTAGTGTTCCTTGCCTTTAGTAACATGTATACGGTGGAATACTAATTATATATCTAGCTTTATAAACTACCTTACCTCTAATAATAAGCATAATATCTCCTTTACTAGTAGCAAGGGGTAATAGTCCTATTCTATAATCTTATTAAGTGCGTAATAGTCTATATAAAACCTCTAACCACTACTAGGTTTCTTTACTAATAATACTAGAGCTACTGCTAATAATAAACTTACTTAAATCTACCCCTTATCTATTAAGTTAGTTACTTACTTCTAGATCTCTAGTAAATACTCCTAAGGTATATTATATAATAGTGCCTATAGTAGCTTAGGTTTATTTCTATTAGTATTACGCCTAAGGCAAATATAGTAGTCTAACTTCCCTTAGTGTGGTAGTAGGATATTTGCCTTACTTTCTAGAAATAAGTCCTTAAAGTCCTATAGTACCTTTAGTAAGGAAGTGAGAAGTTCCTTCTCTATAGCCTTTAGGGTAGTATTAATCTATAAGATAGATATGATTTCCTATAGGCTTATAGCATAAAGCTAAATATGCTCCTTCTGTCTCTTTGCCTAGCGTACTATCCCTATAAAGGTTAAACTTAAAATAAATACTATAGGTTAATTAACCTTCCTATTAACCATAGCCTGTATACATAACCTATTTGCTAATCCTATGCATACCTATTACTATAGTATATCTAGGTTAATTCTATTCTATCCTATCTAAGGTATACTAAGGATTAGTTGCCTTATTAGTCCTAGGATTATATATACTATAATTAGCGTTTCCTATCTATCTAAATCTAGCTAAAAACAGACTATATGCGTAATATATAACTATTTCTTAAACTTCTCCTTTCCCCCTTATTTTATACTAATAGCTATATAAACTAACCTCTTAGTTATAAGAGAGAGGCGTTCTAACCAGAGCTTTTAGACTAGGTATTTACTTATAGTAGCATAGTAGTTATAGCCTATATTAACTTAAGTATTTATAAAGGTAGTTTTATTAATTAAAGTAGGAACTAAGAAGGGGAATAAATCTATATTATTCTAGATCTCTTTATAGTCCCTATTAGTAATAACTATATACTATAAAGCCTCTCTATATCTCTCTCCCTTATCCCTTATTAAATAACTTAATAATAAGGCTACTCTTTTCCTAACTACTTTATAGACTTAATATCTAAGTTAATAAAGATAATATCCTCTATATTATAAATATTTATAGATAACTTCTTCTTTAGGCAAATAGTAAGGCATAAGGAGCATGCTATAGTAAAGTACTTAGAGAAGCTACACTATAAATATTTATTATTATTATAATACGCATTAAGGATATCCTAGGTAACCTAGTTAGCCTATTTACTACCCCCCTTATTACCTAACTTCTAGTATCCTATAGACTTCCTAGAGCCTTACTAGGTCCCTATTATACCTATGGATTAGATATTTATTATTAGTGTGTCCTTATTATATGCCTTAGTCTTATTTAGGTTAGGCGCCTAATTACTATGTTTCCGTGTCTAGTGTCTTTCCTTTAATTAGTAAGACTTAATATCTAGCGTAATACTTTAATAGCAGCCTATTATAGTTATGTAATTAGCCTAGGGTATATCCTAACCTATACTATAGTCCTTTATTTGCTTATTAAGCGCTATATAAAGCTTAGATAACTTTACTAAGTCTAACTAATTAAGCCCCCTAGCTAGAGCTAATTTCTATTTAAAATAAATATAAAAGTTACTAAATTACTTATTCTATTATTATATTAACTAATTAAGTTTTATAATAGCTATTTCCTATTAGTAAGGGTTATTAAATATCTTCTCTAGGTACTTAAGAAGCTAATCTAGGTAATAGTTAAGTAAATAGCCCTTCTTAAAGAAAGGCATAACCTATACCTAAACCTTAGGTAATAGGTTTTAGTAAATAAAGTATTACTAGTCTTGCTTATTACTAATAAAGTCTCTATCTATAAGTAACTTATAGGCTATAAGGCCCTTCTAAGCTATAAATAAAACCCTATTACTATTAAAGGGGGGGCCTATAGGAAGGGGCTTTTGCTTAGGCTAAATTAGTATAGGTGCTATATCTTACCTATTAGTTAAGTCCTTAATCTATTTTGCCTGCTGCTTAAGTAACTATTATAATGTTACTAACTTATTAGTATCTATCCTATTTAGTGGTAATAGTATATTCGCTAGTTAATGTGTTTCTATAGTAAAGAATAATATATATAATAAACTAGCCTTATAGCTATTGCTTATAAGCGTTTAAAGTAAGAATATTATTCTTATAGAAGAAGAAAGGAACTACACTAATAGTTACATAGCGCCCGGATTTATAGTAACTTATGTGTGGGTCGCGTACAGCCCTAACCTGGCCGCACATAGCCCGCGTACTTTCCGGAGCCGGATATGACCCGAGCTTATAGCTCGAGTCCATAACAATAAGCTATATTATAATTACTACTTCTATGATTTTTCTAACTATATTAAGTAGTAATATAAGTCTCTATATATTAGCTCTCCTTATTTCCTTAGTTATTTTACCTAGTTTTCTAATTACTACTACTCTTATAGTTTAGAAGTAAGCTAGGAAGTAGCTTATTTCTAGGACTATATTTAGGAGCTAAGCTATAGTATCTTTAGCTAGGTCTTTATAGGCTTTAATAAGGCTTAATAGGAGCTTATTATTACCTAGTGCTTTCTAACTAGCTATATTTAATAAAACTTTTATAATCTTATTTTATCTAAATTATTCTATATCTAGAAATAGTGTATTTTTAAGTTCTAGGAAAGAGAGGTCTAGGATATAGAAGAGGTTTACTATAGGTTTAGGGAAGAATCTTTATACTAGTATACTAGCTTTATTATTATATATAGTAGCTAGGTTAGGGTTATTTTTGCTTTTTTCTAGCTTAGGAAGTCTAGGGAGCTCTAGGGGGGCCTAGCTTTAGAGCTAGGCCTATCTCTCTAGCCTCTAGACTTCTCTATCTTTTTTTTATATATTAGCCTTCTATAGGGTATCTCTTTATATATTTCTCCTTTCTTCTCTAATAATATATTCCTAATCCTTATTTACCTTAGTATAGGCTTACTAGTTTATATTAGTCCTTCTATATCTTTACTATTTCTTAGCTTACCTTACCTTACTAACTAACTCTTATACTCTCCTTAACTACTATACCTCTAGGCTAGGTAGTCCCTAGGGCTTCTTTAGGGCTATCTTATTTATAATTTACTATAAGTTTATAATAAGCTAGGTTATATAATTATTAATTCCCTCTTTATTATAGAGGTTTAGTGTATTTTTAAGTTAGAGTTAAATTATAGCCTTTACCTTTATATATAGTTTATTTAAGGCTCCCTATATATATCTAAGGGCTTAGGGGGTAGCTTCTTATTGCTTATTTAAGATACTAATTAGCTATAGGATATAGTTAGACCTAGTAAGGTTTTCTATACTATTATAGTAAACTCTAATATCTAGCGTAGCCTATACTAAGTTAATAATACTATTCCTATTATCTTTATACTATCTTATAGGTTTACCTTAGGGTATAATAAGTCTAAGCCTTTACTAGCTTATAAACTCTAGTAGTTTATTTACTTTATTAGTTATTCTATCTAGCTTATCCTAGAGAGAGTGCTTTTAGTTAAAGTTACTAATAAATATACTTTAGTTATAAGGCTTCTCTAAGTTAATTATATAAATAAGGGTATTCTAGTTACTACTATATCCCTCTAAATAAAGGGAGTAAATATTAACTCCTTATAGTTTTACTAGTAACTAGTTAGTTTTACCTTAGGCTAACTATAATTCTATACTATATTTCTTATTTATATATATATATTATTTACGCTAGTTAGCTCTATAGATAGCTATTACTAGTACTCCTACTACTAAGTTAAAAGGGAAAACCCTAACCTAGGAAGAAAAACCCTCTTATATCTATATTTAGGCTAGCGCTAGCCTTATAGTAAGCTTACGCTACTTAATAAGTATCCTATTATAAGTGTTTATTACTAGCTTATACTAGCCTTATCTTATAGAAAAGAAAAAGAGAAAAAGGAAATATATAAAATAAGTATTCCTAGGCTCTTTAGACCTTATTCTAGCTTAGTAATAAGTCTATCCTAAGTCTCTTTACTTTTACTTAGGGTAAAGTAAATCTAAGTTTATAATATTAATTTACTTCTTATTTACTTTTATACTAACTTTTCTATAGCCTTACTTTTTAGCTAACTCTAGCCTAGCCTTACTTTATTAGTCTAATAAAGTATAAGTACTTAGTTTTACTTAGTTATTATAAAGGGAGAGTAGCTTTAACCTAGGACTAGAATAGTCCTATGCTAAGGCTAGTTATATATTATTAGATTTATTAAGCCTATTATACTTTATTTTTTAAGTAAGTTATCTAATTTATCCCCCCCTCTTTCTTATTAAGTATAAAAGAAAGCTTCCCTTCCCTTAAGGACCTAGTTTTTTTCCTCTTTTTATATTAAACTTCTTATAGGTTTTTCTTTTCTTCTAGACTATTTAAGGCTATTCTAAGCTAGATTTAGGTTAATTACTAATATTTATTATAGATTAGAAGGAAACCTAGCATAATATTAATAAAACCTATAAGTATTCTAATATTACTATATTTCTAGCTTTAACTTACTTAGGAATCTATAGAGTATAAGGGCTTTCTAAAGAAGTCTATAACTACTAAGTAGTATAAGTAAGTTAAGAATAAAGATCTCTTTATAAGTTATATTTACTTCTATTCTAGGCCTATCCTACTGCTAATTTACACTAGCTTAGTAATCTAAAAGATATCTAGTGTGTCTCTTATAAGTCCTATTTAGTTTTAAAGCCTAGGTATTAGTACTATATTATTATTAGTAAGTTAGTCCTATTCTAGCTTAGTAGTAAGGCTAATTTGCTAAGTAAGGGTAGCTACTAATATATATTTTAACTATTAGGTATAGAATTATTAATATAATAAAATAGTAATTACCTCTCTTCTAGCTTAGGTTTATAGCTAACCTGCCTAGTAGCTAAACTTAACTAGCTAGTAAAGTAAGCACTAGTAGTTAGTTAAGACTTAGGCTTTTATAGCTACTAGGGGTAATATAAGTGCCTCTAATCTAGCTTAGTAGTAGCTTAGTTCTAGTGCTAATATCTTTTATTCTAGGTTCTAGATAGCTTCTAAGACTAGGTTAAGAAACTCTATACTAGTAATTAGGCTAAGAAGAAGTAAAGCGCCTTTATAGTAAGCCTAGACTAGGCTAGTTTCTCTAAGGAATAGTATTCTAAGCTTATTTATTAGCTCTAGTGCCTTAATATATATATAGTAAAGATAAACTATCTCTTACTGTCAGGAGCGCAGAGGTCAGAGACAGGACGTTCATTAGAGCGGATCTTCGAAGGACCTTTAGGCCGCGTGAATAACAAAGAGGCTAGCTAGGTATAAGATAGCTATATGCTTATAAAGCAAGGTATTCCTTAAAGACTACATATATTATTAGTGCTAGGTTAGAGATTAAAACCTTTATATACCTATCCCTAGCTAGTATTTTCCTAGTAGTAACTATAAGAATCTTAGCTATTACTTTATTTATTTAACCTTATAAATAAGCTATAATAAATTAATCTCTTTAAAACCCTTTTAAGGATATAAACTATTAGCTAGATTATTATATAGCTAATGCTCTAAAGATCTATATAAAATATACTAGTACCCTATAATAATAAAGCTATAAATAATTAGGAAGGTAAAGAACCCTTATAATCTAGAACTATAAATAATAATAGGGTATAGTAAATACTACCTAATCCTAATCTAGGTAAAGGTATAAATAATGTAAATAACCTAGATAAAGTGTTATAGAGACACTATAAGGTTATATAAGCTAAGCTATATTACCTTTAGAAGATATAGGAGATTCTATAAATAAAGGCATAGATTAGAGAGCTTAAGGTAAATCTAGGATTAGCTAGATCTCTTTTAGGACCTATAATTACCCCTTAAACTTTAGCTATAGTTTTACTAGTAATCTATAGTAACTTAGTAGTAATTATATAGCGAAATAGTTTTATTAAGATATAGATAAAAATACCTATATATAAAGGGGATATATATAAGAACCTATAGAATTTCCTAGTAGATTTAGATATATTATTTAAATTAGATTACTATACCTTTAAGGATAATACTACTAAGGTAGTGTATATAGGTAACTACCTAGCTAATAATATAAAGTAATAATAAATATATTATATAGCTATAGATAGGTATATAGATTACTTATTATTTATATAGGTAGGTTTTCTAAAATAGCTAAAAACTAGAATAATAGATAAGGGTATAAGATACTTAGAAGTAATAAGAACACTACTAAATCTTAGGTAGAAAAGTAACTAATTATTTTAAGCCTTTATAAGAGCTTAGACTAAGGTAAAAGCTAAGTTACCTAAAGTAATCCTAATATATCTATAAATTACTATTTTTCTAAATAGCTTAAATAATACTATAAGAAAGTAAATAATTAGCTAAGAGATTCTAATAACTTAGAGCTAGTTATAAGGCTAGGGTAAGAAAGCAAAGGTTATAATAAGTTTAGGCTAAAGTAATAAAAAAAAGTTAAGACCTTAAAAGAAAGAGGTAATACTTTATATTACCTATAGATAAAGTATAGTAATAAAGCAAAGATTAAGCAAAAAAGCTATTTCTAGTGTACTATAAATATAGAAAGCCTAGATATACTATATTAGTTTATTAGGCACTAGACTATTTTACTTATAAAAGTAATAAGTATATAACTAAAAGGCATAGTAAAAGCAGCAATAAAGCTATGTTACCTAATATAATACTAGTTTAAATAGTATAGACTTAGGAATATAATCTTACTATAGAATACCCTATAGATAATAGAATAAGAATATAGGTATCTTTATAATAAAATAACTAGTAGTTAGCTATAAAAGCGCTATTTAATATAGGCATATAGTTCTTAATAATTTATCCTAAATTATTATTAAAAAAGGATTAAGAGAATATAATTTAATTAGACTAGGTACTAGAGAGTATAAGCTAAAAAGACATTCTATATTAAGGGATCTTAAAAATATTAATAAAAGTAAAAGATAGTATAGGATTTATAAAAGTCTATTAAGTTAGCTACTATATTACTAATATAGGTAAAGGGATAATACTAGGTATAGATTAGACTAAAGAATATTTACCTATAATTATATATTAGGATTAGGGATTTTAGAGATATCTAGTAACTATAGAATACCTCTCCTTTATTTATAGTAAGTAGTAAATATATAAAGAGAAAAAATAAGCAGTGGTTTTATTACTATTTAGGGTAATAAAGATTAGGCTAAGTATTTTAAAAAATAAAAATTAGAAAGAAAAGAGTAAGAACTAATTAAAGAACCTAGCAGTAATAAAAGTATAATTAAATAGTAAAGTAGCTATATAGTTACTAGAATATGCTTACTAGTAGTAAAAAAGTAAAGGTATTATAGTTATACTAATTTTAGAAAGCATAAGTAGTAAATAAGCTATGTTAAATTAAGGTATAAGTACCTAATGCCCTATACTAATAATTCTAAAGGAATATATAGAGTTTATAGATATTTTTTCTAAAGAGCTAGTAAGTAAGCTTCCTAAACTAGGGGGCTATACTTATATAATTAAATTAGAAAAAGGGAAAACACTACCTTAAGGGCTTATATATAATTTAGCTAAAAAGAAACTATTAGTTCTTAGAGAGTACCTTATAAGTGCGTAGCTTAAAGGGTAAATTAGAAGATTAGTTAGCCTAGCTAGAGCCCTAATTTTATTTATTTTAAAGAAAGGAGGGAAATTAAGGCTTTATATAGATTATAAGGGCTTAAATAAGATTATAATTAAGAATAAGGCCCCTTTGCCTCTTATTACTAAAATCCTTAATTAATTAGTAAGTATAGTTATTTTTATAGTCCTTAATCTAAAAGATATATACTACTAGCTATATATTTGCTTAGGTAATAAGTAAAAGATAGCCTTTTATTATTACTATAGTTACTTTAAATATTTTATAATGCTATTTAAACTAGTTAATACACTAGTAACCTTTTAGGAGTATATTAATAATGCTCTTAAAGGACTTATTAATAAAACTTATATTATTTACCTAGATAATATGCTAATATATAGTAGCGTGGTTAAGGAGTATATAAAATATATTAAATAAATTCTATATAGGCTTAGGAATATAAGTCTTTTTATTAACCTTAAGAAGTATTAATTTTTAGTTAAGGAAGTTAAATTCTTAGGCTTTAAGATATTAGTAAAAGGTATTATAATAGACCTAGCAAGAGTTAAGGTAATTATAACCTAGCTAATACTATATAGTGTCTTTAATATTTAGTTATTCCTTAGTTTTACCGGATTTTATTACTATTTTATTAAATAGTATAGTAAAGTTATTATTCTATTAATAGATTGCCTTAGAGGGTAGTAACTAGTAATATTTAACCTAGAACCCTATAAGTTAGCAGCGTTTAGAGAACTTTAATAGAAATTTTAAGAAGCGCTAATTTTAGTGTATTTTAACTTATTTATATATCTTAGAGTAAAGATAGATGTATCTAGATATGCGATTAGGGCTATACTTATAATATATATACTAGGTTACTAGCACCTAGTTACGTTTATATTAAGGAAGATAACTAATGCTAAATTACGCTATTTAATACCTAATAGCGAATTATTAGCTATCTAAGAGGCTTTTTGTATATAGAGACACTACCTTACTTATTTAGCTTATATAATTAAGGTTATTATAAACTATTTAAACTATAAGTACCTAGCTATAAAGCCTAAGCTTACTAGTAAGTAAGTAACTATGCTTAATAAGCTTTATCCTTTTAACTTTAAGATTATATATTATATAAGGAAATTAAATCTTACTAACTTACTTTTAAGAAGACTAGATTTTATAAGTAAGGTAAGAAAAGCAAAAGTAGTAACTATATAACTTCCTACCTTTTTATTTAAATTTATAAATACTAAGTAATAGGAACACCCTAGTAATACTATTAGTACTATAGGTTCTATAAAAACATTGCTTAGTGTAACTAATAGTTAGTTATAATAACACTATAATAATACTACTAATATCTAGGGTTTTAAAAAATCATAACTTAACTATATTCCTAAAGAACCTAATAATCTAGATAATCTTAGAAGAGTTATATTAGTAGGGTTATTTAATACTTTTAATTCTTTTATTAATAAGTAATAAGCTAGCTATAGTAGTATTGCTAGCACCTAGTGTATATTTAGTTTATTACTTAGTTATTTTAATTTTCCTATTAGACTAGCTACTACTATTAGGGGTAGACTAGTATAGGTTATTACTAGTAAGCAGTGAGGGCGCCCCTTAAAAACATTACTTATCTATATACCTATAAGACTAGAAGCATCTATTAAACTAATTACTTATAGAGATATTATAGCTAGGATTTAATCTATTTAAAGAACCTTTTCTAAGTTTATCTCTAACTTTCTAGAAAAGAGCTTAGAATTAAAACCCCTAATTTAAGTCTTATTATATAAAGTATAGCAAGGGAATAACTTTACTATAGATTAATTAAAGTTACTTAAAAGTAGTAATTTAGTAGCGTCCTAGATATAGTCTATTAAACCCTCTAAGCTATTAATATTTAAGAATTATATTTTTATCCCTCTAGGAATAAGAAAAGAAATTTTATTACTAACTTATAATAACCTTACTATTAGGTATTAGGGAGTAAGTAAAACTCTTTATTAGATTATAAACTAATATTATTAGCTAATAATAAAGAAAGATATAAAGGTATATATTAGCACTTATATAAGTTATTAAACTTTAAAACTAAGGCATTATAAACTATATAGCAAGCTAGCTACACTACTAGTGCCTAATTACCCTTTTTAAGAATTATTAATAGATTTTATTACTAGACTTCTACTAGTAAAAGATTTAAACTAGACCTATAACGTGATTCTAGTTATTATTAACTAATTTATAAAATATAGTATTTATATTCCTATATTAATATAACTAACTAGTAATAGGCTAGTAACTATATTCTTAGAATATGTTTTTAGAGATTATAAAGCTTTAAAAGGTATTATAATAGACTAAGGTTCTATATTTACTAATGGTTTCTAAATAACTTTTTATTATCTTCTTATAACTAAGTAGCTACTTAGTATTGCTTTTTACCCCTAGATAAATAGCTAGATAGAATATTTAAACTAGGTCCTAGAATATTATTTAAGGGCTTTTACTTATGCTAAACAAACTAATTAGGTAAATAACCTATTATTAGCGTAGTTTATGTGTAACATAAGCAATTATATAATATATAGCTACACACTAGTAAAGGCGTTATAAGGTTATAATCCTAAAGGTCTATAATAAGTAATTATAAATATCCCTTTAGTAAATAATTAAGCTAAAAGTAAAGTCTTAGCACTAAGAGAGAAACACACTATAATTAAATAGCTTTTAAGTAACTTATAGACTTAGTATAAGAAATATTATAACCAGAAAAGAACTCTAATAAGGTTTAAGGTTAGTAATTATATTTTACTATTAATAAAGAATATTAATTTAAGATAACTTAGTAGGAAGCTAGCTATAAAGTATCTAGGCTCTTATAAGATTAAAAAGGTAATTAGGAGTTATAAATTAGCATATTAATTAAAGTTACTACCTAGGACTTAATTATATAATATATTTAATATTACTAGTCTTAAGCCTTTTAAAGGGGACCTAACTAATATAGAAAATATATCCTTACTATAGGATAATATTAAAGATAATAAATAAGAGTTTAAAGTTAAGAGAATTATTTTATATTATTATAATAAAAGGTATTATAAATATCTAGTTAAATAGAAAGGCTATAATACTTTAAAGAATTCTTAGGTATTAAAAAGGGATTTTAGTACTAAAGAAATTATTAATAACTATAAGTAATAGTTAAGTAGTAAAGTTAATATAAAATAGTTATAATTTATAAGTTAATATAGTAAGATATTAGAAAATAAAGTTAATTTACTTAAATAACTTAAATAATCTATTATATAGCTACTAAGCACCTACCTCTTTATAATAAAGTTAGTTACTAGGACTACTAGTTCCTTAGTAGTAGTAGTAGCTATAGTAACTATAAAGGTAAAGGCCTTAGGAGTATCTTTATTATTAGAATCCCTCTCTTTATATATATAAACCTAAAGTTTACTAGGGAGCTTAATAGAACTAATATAATTAGGTAGGTTAGTAATATAGGGTATAAACTACTAGTAAGTTAGTTAGGTATTAGCTATATATATTAAGAAAGCTTACTATTAGGATATTCTAGGCTATAAAGTAAAAACTATTTAAAATATTAATCTATATCTTAAGGTTTATAGTATTACTTAGTAACACTATTATAATATACTTATTACTCTTTACTTTATAAGTAGTATTAGTAGTTATTTAAGTATAGTAAATATATCTATACTTATTAGAATTTTTATAGAATAGGATAGTATTCTATAGCTTTTTCTTTACTTTTATAATAAACTACTAGTAAGTTAGTAATAATCTAGTGTCTAGGTAGTAAAATTATACTTACTTTATCCTAATAGTAGTAACTACCTTTTAAAGTAGCTTTAATAAGTTTAAATAGTTTATTATAAAGCTATATAATTTAAGCTAGATACTAGTAGTATATTAGTAATAAGTAAGTAAATTCTAAATAAGAAAGATATACTATAAGGTAGTTTTTATTATTTTAGAAGTAATAAGTATATTTTATTAAGTAGCCTATTAGAATATTAGTAATAAAGAAGTAGTAAGTAAGTAAAGAAGTTATACTTATAAATTCTTTATATTCTATAGGGAAGGTTTTATTATTAATAAAATATCCTAGAATATTATAAGTACTATTTTTTAGTAAGATATTTTATATTACTACTTACTAAAAGTACTATATATATAGAATTTTCTTACTTATTATACTACTAGTAGTAAGTTAGTAATAAAGATACTATAAAGATATAGTAAACTTATATTAAAATTTTAGAAGTAGTTTACTTCTAAGGAGATAACTTCTTAGGAGACTTTAAAGAAGATTTCTTAATAGCTTAACCTTTAGGAGCTATTAATAAAGAGGGAGTTTCTATATAAGTATTAAATATAGTAAACTAGCTATAAGTTAGCTATAATAGACTAGATATAAATTATAACTAGAAGTAAATAAACTAATAACTAAGAATAAGATAAAAGACTAAGATAAGTAGTAATAAATAATAATAATATTTAGAGACTAAAAAAGATTAGTAATTATAGTATAATAGTAGTAAGAAAGCTACTGCTTAGTAGGTAAGGGTAACTTATAAGGTTAAGGATTATTATAAGAGAAAAAAAGTATATAGAAAAGGGGAAAAATTAGTCTCTTTTATATTAACTATAGACCCCTTAAGTAATCTAATATACTACGTGTAAGTAATCTATAAATTATAATAATAACTATTAGCTTTACTACTTATATATATGCCTAATAGCTATAAACTTATAGTAACTATAATATAAGCCCTCTAGTTAGACTATTTAGAACTATAGTATTAAGTACCCTATTTATTTAAACTAATTATAAAAATTAATATAAGTTATTTATTTTTTTTAGTCTAGCTATATAATAGGTAATAATATTTATTTTGCTATATTAAAGCTATATATAAGCTACTATTTAGACACTACTACCTGGAGGGTTATTTATAATTAGTAGTATTATTATTATTATTTTATTTACCTATATATCTAGTTATAAGGTGCCTTATCTTATTTTTCTTTATAAGCTTTATTATAGTAACTATACCCTAAGTAAGTAGCTTATTTTATAATTAAGGTTAATTATATATTAGGGGAGTATTATATTAGGAGCGTAAAGGTTAGAGATAGGATGTTTATTAAAGCGGATCTTTAAAGGACCTTTAGGCTATATAAATAATAAAGAGGCTAGCTAGCTATAAGATAGCTATATACTTATAAAGCAAGGTATTCCTTAAAGACTACGTATATTATTAGTGCTAGGTTAGAGATTAAAACCTTTACGCACTTGCCCCTAGCTAGTATCTTCCTAGTAGTGACTGCGAGAATCTTAGCTATTACTTCGTTCATTCAACCCTACGCTTAAGCCATGACACTTACTTACTACTATCCTTATAAAGAATTATATAAAGGTAGTAAAGAATACTATCCTTATCCTAGAAAAGAAGTAATATAGTAGCTAGTTTTTAGTTTAAAGTAAGAGTAGTAGTAAGCTAGTTAGACTTATAATACCTAGAGTTTTTAGTTAAAATTAATCTAATAACTATTCTAGATATAAATATTCTTTATTATAACTATAGTATTAAGTCTGCTTCTAACCTACTAGCGCTCCTATACTACCTATTTTATTTCCTAACTTATATCTATATTTAAGTAGTTTTCTATTAATCTCTAGAATTAGCTTAGATTCTCTAATCTTCTAAGTTAGTTAATAGCTAGCTTTTATACTAATAAGTAGTATTAAAGTCTTCCTATACCTAGGAACTATCTAGCTAGGAATCTTACTTTTAGGGGGTTATTTAGGGCTAGCCTTACTTCCTATATATTAGTAAGCTATCTCTATTAGGGCTATCTATAGTTATAGTTACTATAGTTAACTAATATATAGTATTAGTTCTTTACTACCTAGCTATAGCTATATAGGGGTAAAACCACCCTAGGGATATTCCTATAAAATAGGAATTTATTAAGGCTTATCTTCCCTATATATAGTTAGATTATTATTAATAAGATATATTTATCTAGCCTTATATAGAACTTTTAGATTTCCTTTAGGTTATAAGTAAGGGGATAGTTTTTAGTTAGCTCTCTAATATATTTGCTCTAGGCTAGCCTTTCTTTATTATACTAGTCTTCTTAGTAATATTTCTATTCCTTATATAAGTCTATATTTAGCTTATTATTTACTAGGGGGGGTCTTTTTCTATAGTATAATACTATTATTACTAACTTAGCTATAGTTTAGATTTTCTTTATAATTTTATTATTTATAATTCTATCTTTAAACTTCTATTTTATATTATTTAAGTATAGATTAAGGGGGGGGATATAAGTCTTAACTTCTAGTTATATAATAGAAGTAGCTTTAAATACCCCTATAATAATCTAGAGGTAAGCTAATTAGTTTACTATAAAGCTTTTTACTACTTCTCTTAGCTTTCCTTTCTTCTTAGTAAGGGTATAGTAAGCACTTACTTTATAAGTAAGAATAGGTTAGACTACTTATATATATAGGAGCCTAGTATCTCTAAAGCTATAGCCTTATATTAATACTACTAGTAAGGATAGTATAAGTTACTACTAAGTAAATTTACCTTTAAGGATATTTTTATAGGTACTTTAGTTAAGTTTTTTATTAACCTATACTCTAAGGAATTTATATAACTTTATAAGTACTATCTTCTCTATACTAAGTTAGACCCTAGTCTAGGGGGGTTTATAAGACTTACTAAAGTATATAAGTTTAGTTTTAGCTAGGTTAAACTTAACTTTTACTTACTTTACCTATTTCTTATAGATTTTCTATATAGCTTTAAGTCTTCTTTAGGTTTAAGTAGTAATTTTACTAAATACTACTATATTTATATTATTTATAAATTCTATAGCTACTATACTTAGTATAGCCTAGAGATAAATATAAAGCTTTACTAAGTAAAGTAAGAAAAGGATTAGTAAGAGAGATAAGCCTTATAGGGTGCTAATCTTAATTATAAATAGTTTAGAGATTTCTTTATTAAAGCTAAGCTAGCTTATTCTATCTATAAGGAAGCTTTAAATTACTATAATTAGCTATTATAAAACTCCTATCTTAATAAGTAAGTATATTAAGTATAGGTAGCTAACTCTATTAAATACTACTAATATATTTATTTACACTAGTAAGGTAATACTACCCCTTCCCTAGGCCTCTTTAATATACTTTATAAGAACTCTTATTATAGTCTTTATTAATTTATTTACCTTATTACTTATCTATAGTTTAGGGAGTAGTCCTTTAGCCTTAGTAAAGGCTATAAGCTATATTATAATTACTACTTCTATAATTTTTCTAACTATATTAAGTAGTTATATAAGTCTTTATATATTAGCTTTTCTTATTTCCTTAGTTATTTTACTTAGTTTTCTAATTACTACTACTTTTATAGTTTAGAAGTAAGCTAGAAAGTAGCCTATTTCTAGGACTATATTTAGGAGCTAAGCTATAGTGTCTTTAGCTAGGTCTTTATAGGCTTTAATAAGGCTTACTAGGAGTTTATTATTCCCTAGCGCTTTCTAACTAGCTATATTTAATAGGACTTTTATAATCTTATCTTATTTAAATTATTCTTTATCTAGAAATAGTGTATTTTTAAGTTCTAGGAAAGAGAGGTCTAGGATATAAAAGAGGTTTACTATAGGTTTAGGGAAAAATCTTTATACTAGTATACTAGCTTTATTATTATATATAGTAGCTAGGTTAGGGTTATTTTTGCTTCTTTCTAGCTTAGGAAGTCTAAAGAGCTTTAGAGAGGCCTAGCTTTAAAGCTAGGCTTACCTCTCTAGCCTTTAGACTTCTTTATCTTTCTCCTATATATTAGCTTTCTATAAGGTATCTCCTTATATATTTCTCCTTTCTTCTCTAATAATATATTCCTAATCCTTATTTACCTTAGTATAGGCTTACTAGTTTATATTAATTTTTCTATATCTTTACTATCTCTTAGCTTACCTTACTTTACTAACTAACTCTTATACTCTTCTTAACTACTATACCTCTAAGCTAGGTAGTCCCTAGGGCTTCTTTAGGGCTACCTTATCTATAATTTACTATAAGTTTATAATAAGCTAGGTTATATAATTATTAATTCCCTCTTTATTATAAGAGTCTAGTGTATTTTTAGGTTAGAGTTAAATTATAGCCTTTACCTTTATATATAGTCTATTTAGGGCTTCCTATATATATCTAAGGGCTTAGGGGGTAGCTTCTTATTACTTATTTAAGATACTAATTAGCTATAGGATATAGTTAAATCTAGTAAGGTCTTTTACACTATTATAGTAAACTCTAATATCTAGTATAGCCTATACTAGGTTAATAGTGCTATCCTTATTATCTTTATGCTATCTTATAGGTTTACCCTAGGGTATAATAAGTCTAAGCCTTTACTAGCTTATAAACTCTAGTAGTTTATTTACTTTATTAGTTATTCTATCTAGCTTATCCTAGAGGGGGTGCTTTTAGTTAAAGTTACTAATAAATATACTTTAGTTATAAGGCTCCTTTAAGTTAATTATATAAATAGGGATATTCTAGTTACTACTATAACCCTCTAAATAAAGGGAGTAAATATTAACTCCTTATAGTTTTACTAGTAACTAGTTAGTTTCTCCCTAGGCTAACTATAATCCTATACTATATTTCTTATTTATATATACTATATTATATTTATTATAGTATATAAGTTAGAACTAGGCTAGGCTTAGTACTAGGGGCTATAGGTTTTTTATATATTCCTATTCTTAGATTATAATTATATCTATATTAGTCTAGTAGTAAAGCGCTATATTTTATATTTATAGGATATTCTCTTTTTCTAGTAGCTATAGTAATAGGTTCTAAGGCTATACTAGGTCTTTTATAGGAAGGGGTTAGGCTTTTACTTAAGGAGTAAGTAATAAAGTAAGAAAGTTATTTAAAATATCCTACTTTAGTAATATTTTACTTCTCTTTTAGAATAGGGTAGTCTTTTAACTAGGCTAGGTATAGTCTAGAGTATAGGATATAGTTTTCTTTTACTTATTTATCTTTTATTAAGTAGGAGAATTCCCTATTCTTATAATAGCTAGTACTATACTTACTATACCTTAAAGCTACCTTATAGAACTTAGTAATATAGCCTATTTAAAAATAGTTATAATATTATTAGGGCTATAGGGTTTTATTATATAGTTTAGTTTAAAATAGCTTTACTTTAAAGACTATACTATTATAGTATATTCTATTAGTATCTTTAACTTTAGCTAGGCCTAGTATTAGGGTAGTCCTTTAAGTGCCTTTACTATAGGGTTACCTTATTATTACCTTAACTATATTTACTTTATTAGCTTTTCTAATTTCTACTACTAAGTTTTTAATAGAAGTATATTTAGTTAGGAACTCCTTAATAATAACGCTAAGTATATATTAGTAAAGGGTTACTTCTAGTTTAAATATATTAGTAATCTATTTTTAGTCTTATTTATATTAGGTAGTATTTCCTTTGAAGGTAATAATTATATCTTTACTAGGAAGTCTTCTAGCTACTATTACTATAGCTTAGCCTATAGCTTTATTAACTACTATTACTATATTTTCTATACTCCTAGACTAGAGTAATTCCTAGATAGTATTCTCTTTAATAAGTACCTCCTAGTCTTACTTACTAGGGATTTAAAGGGGGGAAGGTAAGGTATTTAGTTATTTAGAGGCTAGGCTAGTAATAATACTAGCCTAGGTTAGGGTATTGCTTTCCTTAGCTTCTTCTTTAATAGCCTCTTTAAGGGCTTATTTAAGGGCTTATTTAAGGGCTTCTTTAGTAGTATAAATATTACTATTATTATAGTTTATTATCCTTACTTTAGCTTAGGTATAGTTTACTACCTATTTAGTAATAGCTTTAGTAATAATACCTAGGTAACTTTATTACTAGGGATAAGGCTTATAATTTTATTATAAAATTTTATATTATCTAGGTATTTAAATTAAATCTAATCTATTATTAGGTTATTCTTACTACTCTAGATATTAAACTATCTAATTCCTATATTTAGGTAGTAGTAGCTTTATACTAGCTTTCTTTCTCCTATATTAATTACTATTAGTATTCTAACCTTATACTTACCTCTAGCTTTATTATAATATAATATTATAGGAGGGGGTAAATAAAGGTAAGGAATTTAAATATTAATATGGTTTGTATTTTAGAGGCAATTCCAGACCTTTAGAGCGGTGCGGAAGTTTGTGCGAAGGTTTGACTTAGTGGGCTCTTATAACTATTAGTTACTAATCTTTAGCTTTCTTACTTAGGTTTATGATTTTTACTTAAAGAAAGGGATTTTTATAAAAGTGGGTCCTTATAACTATTAGTCACTAATCTATACCTTTCTTACTTAGGTTTATGATTTTTACTTAAAGAGAGGGATTTTTATAAAAGTGGGTCTATAAGTGGGTCCTTATAACTATTAGTCACTTATCTATAGCTTTCTATTATAAGCTATTATAAGCTATTATAAGCTATTATAAGCTATTATAAGCTATTATAAGCTATTATAAGCTATTATAAGCTATTATAAGCTATTATAAGCTATTATAAGCTATTATAAGCTATTATAAGCTATTATAAGCTATTATAAGCTATTATAAGCTATTATAAGCTATTATAAGCTATTTTATTAACTATATATAGCTTATAATTAAGTCATTTAACTTAAACCTAAAAAAAAGAAAAAAATTACAAAACAATACAACTAATACATGTATTATATTGTATGGTAAAATTTCTAATGTATTGTATTGTGTAATGTATTGTATTGATTTTTATAATTTTTTTTTGTATCATTGGTTATTGCCAATGCATCTAATTTATTACAACACATAATTATTACTAGCAATACCTAGCTAGTAAAATAATTAATAACTAAATTCTTATAGCTATAGTAATAAATAAGCTCTAAGGTTATAAATACAGGGGGCTATGAGGTTAGAGCAAAGTTTGCGATAAACTTTGTGGCTGCGTTCTCGTCCAACTTATTATAGTACTCATCAAGCTTCTTCCAGCCCAGCCAGGTTGATGTTGACGCTGAAATGCTCAGATTCGGGATAGTGGTCGACCATGGCTTTGGCTTTCTCTAATTCCGCCAGCAGAAAGTCGTACCCAACAATCACGTCCCAAACGTCGCCGTAGGACTCGAAACACCCCTGTTTGCGCTTCCGTCGGACCCATCGCCTTCTAGCGACTTGACTGCGTCTTCAAAGTTTTGCAGAATGTCTCGGGACGCCTCTAGAACAGGCCAGTCGATATCGTTCGATTTATTCTCGTCTCAGCATATCGCGGGCATGACTGCACTTGCTCGGAGTTGCTTTGACCGCTTTAACGTGTTATCCCTTTCCCATTCTTGCTTGTGCTTTAACACCAACAGGGCCGAAGCTTTAGCGCTCGCCTGATCATTTGTAGCTGCGACAGCCAGCGCGTTCCGTTGTCAAGAACCGCGTTGAGTGGCTTTCTGCATCGAAAACCAAAACCAGGATCCTCGGACGCGTCAAATTCCAGCCGCTGAATACTGCGCAGGAGCGTGGTGAGTACGTCAGGTCGGTGAATCGCGACCACCAGATCATGGAGCTTGCCAACCGGGCCTCTCTTCCGCTAAAGCTCATGCTTAGTCGTGGCTAAGACGTCTCCATATCCCACTTGACATTTGAACGCATCAGCATACTTTCCAAAGAGAATGGCTTTTACCACCAGATTGATTACATGACCAAAGCAGCGGCCTGTTAAGGTGGAGAATGGCTTAGGTAATAGTTAACCATGATTATTTAGGGCTTAGCTAGAGGAAAGACTAAGAAAAATATAACTATTATTAACTACACTAACTACACGAACTACACTACAAACCTTTGCAAGCTCTTTTTGTTACGTCACGTGACACTGCCACAGAACGCTGCCAGCATTGCGCGACACGCAGCATTGAGATCTTCTACGTCAGTCAACAAGACGCCCAAGCTGGCACCTATCCTTCTTCGATTCTGCCAGCCTCTACATACTTTCTCTTCTCCGACATCCTGCATATTGACTCTCTCTCTTACGAATTTTTGGTTTAAAAAAAAAATTTAAAGTCACCATCAAAGAGTGGAATACCGTGGCTACCTGGCGTTGGGATATTCCACAAGACGATGTATGTGGTATTTGCCAGGTTCATTTTGACGGGACGTGTCCGACTTGCAAATATCCCGGCGACGACTGTAGTCTCCGTAAGATCCGTCTTCTATTGAATCCCCCTTGTCGCTCTTCAATCACTTTCTGACTTGAAAAACTTTCAGTATCCGGTAAATGTGGTCACAACTTTCACATGGTGAGCGCATAGGTTCATACTGCGACTGCACGAGGCTGTCTTTTGCTGACCGTGGCGGATGTAGCACTGCATTATGGAATGGATCAAGCAGGATGCTGCTCGTGGTCAATGCCCGATGTGCCGGCAAAGTAGGTCATCATTAGCGGATCGTTTCACGAAATGTGTTAACGAGATTGCAGCATTCGAATGGATTGACAATCAGCCCAATGACGGCACGCCACCAGCAGAGTGATTTGATTGCTAGGGACTTGGTTCTAGACTAGACCAAGCCATTCTTGGGTTTATTCTCTACCGACGTCGCATTTATGCTGTGTCAATATTTGTTACAGGGACGATATTATTAAGCTACTTCAATCGTCTTGCCCTGACAGGCCTCGTTCCTCCTTCCGCATCATTTTCAAGGACAGCAGAAGACTTTTTTTTAAGCATCCGGGACATATACGCCATCTTTGCACAGAACCACAGTCTTTTTGAAAAATCTTCGCCATTCCAAGGGATCTCCCTTGATCTTGATGAAACGAACATCGAGGACCTCGCTTCCATCGGGCAGCGGCTGCTTGTCTACATGGATCTCTCCATGCAAGCTCTGTTGTCTTCCATCCAGAGTCTTGACCTTGATGTTGGCGATTGGGCTTCCATGCAGATTGGCCGTTACTGGCGCCAGTGGGACATTCAACTGGTGCAGGGCATCGCTAAGCAGTTGGATCAGATGATTTGGAAGCACGTGGGAGAAGAAGCGTGTTAAAGACTCTGCAGGGCAAATATCGCGGAACCGGCGGGCTTGCTGTGTGAGTGTTATAGATGGACCAGGAGTTTGGGAGAATTGTGACATGGAAGGTTCGTCGGCTAGTGTTTCCAAGACCGTGCGGCGTGCGTCTGCTGAGCGAGGGGGAAGTGATGAGACCGGAGCAGGCATGGAGCGAAGGACGGGACGTTCCCAGTCCCAGTCCCTGTCAACTATAGGCACTTCTGGTTGGGTTGATGAGAATCTACCAGCATTGAGTCCTGTATCGACTTCCATGTCCTCGACGCTGGATGAGAAATGCCTTTGCGACACAGGCGGCAGGCGGCTGAAGTCGATGCGCAGGTTCTCCAGCATTTGCGTAGCAAGATTGATGGGATCAGTAATTTTGCCATCAGGCGTGAGGAGAGGATTGTGCCGCGTGTACCAGGGGTGCTGTCGTATTTGCCGGAAACCGAACCGTTTTTGAGGGTCTACTGACATCATGCCGCGCAAGAGTGACAATGCTTCTGGTGGTATTCTCTCCCATAAAGCATCTGTGCTATGGCCAGATGTTTTGACGTACTCGCCAAACTCCCAGCTGTTCGCAGACGGCTCGTCCCATGGCGTATTTCCCACGAGAAGAACAAACAGGATGACGCCACACGACCATATGTCCACGAGGTCGGACGAGTACTTGCCAGCACTAGGGATTTTCTTATCTGTCCTACCGCAGGCTAGAATCTCCGGGGCAATGTACGGTGGGCTTCCGCATAACGTGGAGCTCGTCTTTCTTTGGCCTTTGTACTCAAACATGGTGGCCATGCCGAAGTCGGCAAGTTTCAGGCTTCCATCCGATGAAAGCAAGATGTTTTCTGGTTTCAAGTCCCTGTGAGCCACGCCCTTGGAATGCATGAAGCTCACTCCGCTGACAAGCTGGACAAAGTATAGCTGAGCAATGTCCTCGCGAACGCCGACGTCAGCCTCGATTTTGTCGAACAAATCACCACCCTCGGCAAACTCCATGGCTATCCAGCGCCATATTGGGTCCTCGCCTGAGGCGAACCACTCAATAACGTTGGGGTGTTGGCCAATATGGGAGTGAAGAGACACCTCCATGGCGAGTTGTTTGTTTGATATACGGCCATGCTTGACTGCGTATCCCTTATGGATGAGTTTGACGGCAAATACCGGATTGGTAGTGTCCAGGGGTATGGCCTTTTTGATGCTGCGTTTTGTTGGGGTTGGGGTATTAGTTAACAGCACGTGGACGAATTCTGGCGTCTTATTGCAAGAGCCAAGGAACACGGGTAGAATAATATGACTGACGAGGCATAGGCTCCCCGGCCAACTGTCTTGGATATGATGCGAAAGGGGAGGTCCGTCGGTAGAGGGTCTAGCTGAGACTACGGAACATGGCGTTAGCAAGGACATCGTGGACGGATCCTGTTGACCGCAACGTGTACGTGTGGCTGAACCGATGTACCACATCGAAATTCACATTGCAAAGGAAGAATGGAGAATGAAGGTGCCTGTAGGCTGTGGCCGAAGGTACGGACTAAAGGAACAACGGAAAAGAAGCTTGAGTAACTCACCATCGCTCAAAAGCTGCCTAGTTAGTACCCGCCACAATGACGGGATGTTTGAATCTTGTTTTTTCTCTTAGTCAAGTCTAGGGTGTCTGAGAAACGTCTATAACACCAGTTAACCAGGCTGAGGGCGATGAAAACAAACCGAGCCCCGCTATGGGTGTGTGTGATGGTGTGTGATGCACGAAGCCGCGCGAACTTTGCGCGTGCGTAATTCGGTCGCAAAGTACGCGTAAGGGACGCGTAAGGGACGCGTATGCCTCTAATAGAATAAAGTACATGTATGTACGGATTAGCCGCCCTATACGGACGTATAAATCCACATATAGCTTATACCGTGCATAGTTATTAACCAAAATTCCAAAATCTATAAATAAACTACGCGGACACAGCGCGCCGGCTTGACAGTGGATGGAACGGAGTGACTATCCTCAGCCACCACTTTAGCTCACAACGCTTCTGCTTAGTCAAGTTGTCGAAAGGCACGATACACTGCACAACGATGTGGTTGGCGTAGTATGAATTAGTACAGATTGCAAAAAGCAGACGACCACGATCGTTAGGACCCTGCCGAGATGGCGCTGTTCGCAACTGCAAGTGATGGCTAAAAAATTATTAATGAGTCTCTCCAGTCGCAGAACTCGTACGAAGTAAAGGTTCTTCCCCATGCGTCCCAGCCACGCGAGAGAGAGAGTTCGCCACAAGAGATGATATATAAATGACAATGAAATTAAACAAATCAAGAACCCGCCGATCAAAAAAAAAATTGATTATCCCGCCGAAAAGGTTCTCTTTTTATGCGTACTTGTCAAAGTATCCTTGCCGCAAATGTACTTCACTTGCATATCACTTGCATACTACGCATGGAGTATGTACGGATTAGTCCGTATTACTGTACTGGATCCTTGTTGCAAAAGTCAATGACGACATCGTTCAATCCTCGACACAATCTCGACAACTCGACAACAACCACGACCCCCCTCCCTTCTTGCCCGTCATGAACTGCGTCAAACCCTTCGGAATCAACTCCAATCTGAACCACCAACCATGGCTGTCGTACACGTCCTAGACGATTATTACCTCGCCATAACAGCCATTGTCACCGTCGCATATCAATTGTTCTTCTTCTCAATTGCATTCACCTTGAAATTCGATAAACTCACGGGTATGTCCAAGAATATCCCCGTCCCAACTTGGCAAGGGTTTTCCCATCCTAAACAAAATCACAGACCTCGCAGGCGGAAGCAACTTCGCAGTCCTCGCCATCATCACTCTCGCCCTATCCGGCCACCACCATGCCCGCCAACTAGTCGCCTCTCTCTTCCTCATCGTCTGGGCCATCCGCCTCTCCGGCTTCCTCTTCTTCCGCATCCTCCGCACCGGGTCCGACGACCGCTTCGACGACAAACGCAACAACTTCTTCTCCTTTCTCGGCTTCTGGATCTTCCAGATGATCTGGGTTTGGACCGTATCCCTACCCGTCACCATTCTGAATTCCCCCAACGTCACGCAATACAGGCAGCATGATTTCGGGACCGGCCGCGACATTGCCGGCATCGTGCTCTTCGCCATCGGCTTCATCATGGAAAGCGTGAGCGATGTGCAAAAATACAATTTTCGACAAAACAACGACAAGTCCGCCGTCTGTGACAAGGGCTTCTTTGCCGTGTCGCGACACCCCAATTATTTTGGGGAAATCATCATTCAATTTTGTAAAGTTTCATTCATTTCTTCGCTACTCTCTCTACACGGGAAGCTCAATACTAACTAACTTTGACTTTGTTCAGCAATTTTCATGATTGCGGTTTCATCAGCGGCAGATGGCTATGTTCAAGGCCAGGCGTACAAGGCTCTTTATGCAACAATTCTAGGCCCAATCCTCCTTACTGTTCTCCTCATGTTTGTCTCTGGGCTGCCTCTTTCGGAGCGGCCAAAGGCCAAGGCGCGTTATGAAAAGGACAATAACTGGCAGGGATACAAGCAGTGGCTGGATCGTACGAGCATCTTGATCCCGTTCCCACCACAGCTGTACGAGAAGATGCCCGTTTTCTTGAAAAGAAGCGTTTTTTTGGAATTCCCCATGTACGCATTTCATCCACCAACGGGAGGGGCTCACGACGAAGAGGAGAACTTGAGGCCGTGAGCTGCAGTGTGTTTTTGTGTAGACAAACAACAGCCGTTCGCTCGCCACGACATGATCTCTCGTGAATAAATAGCCTTGATAATTTCACTGCGTGCAGTATGCCATATTGTACCTAATTGTTCGAAACAAATTTGACTGCTAGCC
Organism: Epichloe coenophiala; assembly: GCA_018801565.1. Lineage (NCBI taxonomy): Eukaryota > Fungi > Ascomycota > Sordariomycetes > Hypocreales > Clavicipitaceae > Epichloe > Epichloe coenophiala. The sequence goes on along the minus strand of JAFEMN010000005.1, from coordinate 132,507 downwards.
ATGACATACTCGGCTGAGTAGAATCAGGCTTATTATGTTTGATGCCAACTTTTTGGTCCGTCTGGTGCTTTACAAAACAAGCAAGGTCCCGGGAGGAGAGGAGATGCATCGTGCTTCCAAGTGGAAGACTCTCGCCCGTTGCGCATCTCGACCCCTTCGCTTTCATTGCCAAAGTCCACTTTGGGACTCAGCAGGGGGGGTTGTCTCTTCTTTTTGATACGTGAGGCCACCCACGATATACATGTGTTTTTCATCTTATTGAAGTCGTTTCTTAAGGGTGTCTTGCAGCGCTTGATTCCGGACGAGGCCACGCTATCGTCCAATTACGCATCCTGAGCGTATGTAAAGCCCCAATTTCAACCACCGTGTCATGATTTACCAGGCACAATTCATCTCAATCGAGTGTCCCCCCCCGGGGGCGGACAGTCCTGTGTCCTGTCTCCTATAACACGCCGTCATTCATGTCATGTAAGTCGTAAGAATCATCTTGTGTCCCCCATCTCCCAACCAAGTCGCTACCGACGAGTGAAACCCCTCCTACGACGTATTCACTCGACCCATCCCCTTAGGCGGTATATTTACCCCTTCCAAGCCCTTCTTGACGCCGACTCTGCGCTCGTATTCCACATTGCGCGGCACCTCAAAGTCGCCCCTGGCCGCGAACCACAACAGTGTCTCCGGCTCGGGACCCGTATTCGCTGTTTTCCCGTCCTTCTCGCCATCCTCCTCATCGCTGTTATCGCCCTCGCGCCCCCCCTCCTCATCCTCATCCTCCTCCTCATCATCATCACTCTCCTCATGCAGCGCTCTCTTCAGGCCCGTCCGCACATTTTCCACGCCGTTTTCCCGCTCCTCCTTCGTATACACATCCCCCGCCTCATCTCTCACGTACTCCGCAATCCGTCCTTGCGTCCATTTTCGCAACGCATCCCATATAGCTTGTAGTTCCGCTATGCCCTCCGGCGTAGCAAGTCGTGCCGTCTCGCGTCCCTCCAGAACCAACTCCTCAACGTCCGGCTCTAATTTCTTGCGAAGCAGCTGCGTCAGAATGTTTTCCTGCGCACGACCAGGATAATTCGTCGACGGGTGGATCGCCATGCGGGTGAAGAGGTCCGAGTTGTCGTTGAGGCTTTCGAGAACGGATTGGAGGTTGCGCTGGAGGATTTGAGCAGACGCTTGGAGAGACGAGCTGGCCGTGCAAGTTTCGTTAGCTTAGTTCCTCGTGCGTTTTCTCCTCCTGGAAAAAGGGGGGAGGGGAAGGTGCGCAACACACGGATGGGGTAGAGGATTGCTTTTCAAAATGTCCATTTTCAGGCTTTGAATGCTGCTGGATAGCTGGGCCAGTCGCGCGACGGTGTGCTCGACTGACTTGTGCTCATCATCGTCGAGACCAAGCGTCGCCATGACGAAGCTTGGCGTCACGTTCTGTCAAGGGTCAGTCCGTTCGGTGATTTGTATGAGACCGAGTTTGTGAGTCAACGCACGAAGAATGCGAATACAAACGTGAATTTTGTTTGGTGAAGGATTTGACGGGTTGCTGGACATGTTGGCGGAAGAGAGAGGGGGAAGACGAGGAGGCAAGGCGGCCCTGGCAAGGCCTTTACATAAATTCCGTCGCTGTCTCTCTCCACAACAAAGAACGTTGCACCCAATCGTCAATCTTTTTACATATAACCCTAATACTAGCTAGTAAATAACTAGGAAGCAAGGCTAGCCCTAAATAATCCTATATAGGTAGTTTCCACATGATAGGTAAAAGGTCAATTGAGGAAGTCCGCGTTTGAAAGGTGTCGAATGTTTTAAAACCTGAACAATCAATTTCTGGATGCCCATACAAATCACAACATTTCGCGACTGGGTATCTGCTGGTATCACATGATACCTGTTAGCAGGATGAAATGGCTGAGATCGAATAATAGTAATTATCGTGATTCTATTCTGAGCTATCGAAGGAAAAGAAGGAAATGGTGGCTAGAAAGAGAGGAGGGCATTCCGTGCGCCACACATATCGAAGGGCTGTGCGGAGGTCACGTGACAGGGGGCCACGCTGGCGGGCCCTCAATTGAAGCCGCGCAACGCGATTGATATCATGCTTGTCTTGTTCCAACAGTATCACTCGCTTTGTATCCGACTTGCAGCAGAACTCTATCACAACACAGCGCCTGATGTACAAAACATAGATTGTAATAAGTATACGCGATCCCTCAATCTCATTCGATGCTCAGTTACAGATACTTAAATGACATGTCGTTTACATATTCGACATGTAGCCCGTCAGTCTGCTAAAACTTTTCTTCTTGGTCCGTTGACTCAAACACGCGTCGAACTGACGGCTTTGGATTCGTAGCCTTTGCTATCCACAGGTGGGAATCGAGCACGGCGTTCAAGGGCGTCTAGTGGGATGGTGGAACGAATGTACCTGCTAAGAGGTTAGAATCTTTATCGGCACTGCATCGACTTATCGATTCATCGCCCACATCAACACTTACTTCATTCGGCCATCATCAACAGGGTCAAAGTCCCAGCTTGTGAAAGCCCCTTCTTTGAGAGCATCCCAAACAACACGACGACTGCGCTGAGATTGTAGGACCTGTGCTGTGATGGCGTCAAAATCCCATCTGGATTTTGCTTCGGCTTCAAACTTGTCAAAAAGTGCCTTGGCAGTCTCATCTTCGGGGCTTTGTGATGGAGACTTGACGAAACGCGCCAAATTGTTCAATTCATGAGGGTCCTTCTCCAAGTTGTAAAGTTGGGGTTCGTCTGCAGGGCAGGTGATGTACTTCCAAGGCCCGCGTTTGATCATCATCATAGGACGCACAGTTCCCTCCCCTGTGTATTCCGCGAACACAGTGTCATGCCCTTCCTTGTTCTGTAGATGAGGCATCATGCTCTGGCCGTCCATAGGAAGGTAGGGTGCGGGCTTGGTGCCAATGAGATCGCAAATGGTAGGGAGTAGGTCCAGAGTGGACACATTCTGACTGACGCGATGCGGTTGGAACCATTTGGGGTAGTTGATCAACAGTGGAACTCGAACGGATGATTCGAAATAGCTCATTTTGTACCAAAGACCTCGCTCCCCGAGCATATCACCGTGGTCGCCACTGAAAATGACAATGGTGTTTTCGGCTAGACCAGCATCCTCCAATGTCTCCAGTAGTTTCCCAATGCAATCGTCCACATAGCTTACGGAGCCGTAATAAGCACGTTTGGCCCGCTTGATTTGTTCGTCTGAAAAATCCTGGTCCCAAAGATCGCAAACTTTCATCAACCGCTTGCTGTGACTATCCAATTCTTCCTTGGGAATTCGGACTTTGGGCAATGCAATGTCCACGTCTTGATAGCGATTCCAGTATTTCTTCGTGATGGTGTACGGGTCATGAGGATGAGTGAGAGATACCTGTGAAGGAAGAATGAAAAGAAATCGTTAGCGAAATCTTGCTGGCCCAGACTCATCTTGTTTACAATTGCTCCCGCGCTGAGGTCCCTCTCCATGACCGTGTGCCATGTAAGATCGGCATTCGGGAGAATGACCCTAATTTTGAATCATTTCAGCAGCAATCGTCATCAGGTCTCACTGACTTACCGTCAGGGCAAAGGGACGCTTCTCAGGACCTTCTCGAACATGGTCCCACAAGTACTGCACACTGCGGTACATGACCTCTTCGTCATAGTCCAACTGATTGCTGCGGCCGCACGGTCCAGCTTGAAGGATAGAGCTGGCATTGTGATACCATTCGAGGCGTGTGCCGGGCTCGTCCCAGTTGACAGCCCAGCCGAAGTCACCGGGATAAATGTCGCTCGTGAGACGCTGTTCATAACCATGTAATTGGTCCCCGACGAAGTGCATCTTACCTGCCAACGCGGTGTGGTAGCCCTTGGAACGGAGATAATGGGCATACGTTGGTATCTCGGAACTGATTTGCGAAGCATTGTCATACGCGCCAATCTTCATTGGCAGAAGGCCTGTGATCATACTCATTCGGGAGGGCGCGCATAACGGAGATGGGCAATAAGCAGAATCGAACTGAACAGAGCTGGCAGCCAAGCGGTCCAAATTCGGTGTCTTGATTTGAGATTCCGGGTTATACATCTTGAGTTGAGGAGCAGCCAGTTGGTCAGCCATGATGTAGATGATGTTCGGTTTCTCTTCATTCTTCTTGACGACGCCAGCAGGGGCAGAAGTTTGCAGAGTGTTGATATCGGGTGCCATGTTCGAGGGAATGTCGAATTTTCCTCGAGGCGAAGAAAAGCTGGGATCGACCCGTTGTTAGATTCGAAGGGGCCTTGATTAGCTTGCTTGATCGAGCTTCTGCAATTATTGAGCTTTGGAATCTGCGTGAGCGCAAAAGTGATCTGGAATGGATGGGCGGTTCTGGATGTCTAGGCCGTTGAATCGAAGTACAGCGGAAGGGGTTGACAACTCAATAGAGTGCCACACAAGGAAAGAATTGTGTGTTTCTGATAAAAGGATAGGTACAGCTATTGCACGTTCCTGTCCCGATGATCCGCCCTTCCTTCCAAGTGACAAGTAAGAGACCAACAGTTCAAAGGAAAACTTAGAAGAGCAGTTGACAGAAGCTCGCCTTCCCCTAGTACAGGACTTGTAAAGACAACAGTAATGGCCAAAAAAAAAATTATTCAAATAGCAGTCGTGTCCTTGCAGATCATGTAAAAGCGTGGCTCCGCAGTCGACGATGACTGTATGTACGCTCAAATTTAATATGAACCCCAGCTAGAATTGTAGAAGGAAGCGGGCAGAGAGTGAAGGGCATCAGCCAAATTTATGTTGATAACTGGGACCCGCCATAAAATTCAAGGGAGGGGGAGGGGCCAGGGAGACCCGGGGAACGACATTCCTCATGCCTTGTCGATCCTTGGCGTCAGATAGACAAGTGCAGACCTGGACTTGCACAGTGGTGCTTCCATATGTAATCCGCACTTGATCAACACCTCAGCATGCAATATGTGAAGTCCAACGGTTGTATCACGACCAATGGAGCACATGATGCGACTTGGAATTAGCCGCTAGACCCAACCAAACTGGCCCCCCCCCCACATCAACAGCTTATCGCTTGAGTTGAACCCCTCGTAGTTGCCGAAACAGTTAACGCACCTGAACTATCCTTTTTAAAAAAGTAACCAACCTATAAAGTGGTCACATGAGGTCCAACCTTAGTTATTCCCAAAATCAGCGGTGTGGTGGTGCAGGACTCAAGGTGCAGGCAGCAGCAGGCCTCAGGCGGCTGGTCCGAACAGCCACCACAATCATCTTGTGCAAACTACTCCGTACATGTACTGCTTTTTTTGGGCTCTGGGTGTAATTTGGTTGGTCCCTGACCAGGGACCAAGATCTACCAAGTGCATAAGGTAGTCTATGTATACCCCTCAACTGGGCCCAGTATGGCTGTCATTCCAATCGTGTCATCTTGCCATGATTTCTCCAAGAGGCAGGCAAGCTGTTCACTGTGTAATTGTCTCCCAAGACCAACAAGCTGCGATTTCGTTCAGAAGAGTGTTCGTTGTTCGTACATAGAAACGTGAGATTGAGATGTGGTGGCACCCAACTGACAAGGTGGTGAGGGTGAGGGTTGCTGATGTGTCAACTCTCTGCAATGTGAGAGACCTCAAAAGTTGTTTTCTCCATCCATCCCATCCGGCTAGGCAGGAAGCAAACACGCATTGTTGGGCTGACTGCTCCTTCCAGCTTTCCAAGCATACGGTGTTGACCCATCTTCATACGCACTGTATGCACCCATCCTCACTCGGCATCTGACGTTGGATCCCGCTGTCAGAACAAAAGCAATTTGTTTGTTTCTTAATAATAAACTTGGGCACTAACGCGATGTCGACATCGCCATGACCGATGGCACCATGGGCTAACAGCGCAATTTCTCCATCTCATCGCATCATAATTGATGGCATTACCCGAGCCCGGATCCTACTTGCCAATCTCGCATAGATAATCTCGATTTCCCGTGGTCGCCGCATCTTGTGCCACATGCAAATATCCCCTTGAAGCTTTTCTCGTACAAACCCTCCCCTAATACAATACACAACAGAGCAGGTGCATGCAGCCACTGACTCCAGACAACGCCCAGGCTGTGACGGAATCTGTCTCGGGTTTACGTAACATTTGCCTCTTTTAATGTGGCCGCCCCGAGAACCGTATCACCGTACTCCCAGCCGACAGACTGATGTCCCCCGGAACGTGGCTGCGTGAGACTCTCTCTGCGTTGGTGATAATAACATGAGTCGAATTATCAATTCTTGGACCACACAGCAGCAATAGTGCATTTGTACAATCGTATATTCCAAACAAAAATCTACGTCTGCGCCATATTCCTGATAAACCATTATGAATGCCGGTCCATCTCCTCACGCCGTATCTCCCGCTTGGAAAATCTGTCCGTACAGAAAGTCTCGACACCGCGCCCATGGCTGTGCACATGGACGCATGCTCTGTTCAGCCCAAGACTTCTCACAGCATAAAACACCATGCTTTCAAGTAGAAACAGTGAACCTGAATAGACGAGTCATTCCCGACACCAAAACTATGCGAGACTTCCTCTTTTACCAAACGCTAGCCATCATAAATGCAAGAAAAAAAAAACATTATTCCCGTAATCATATCATTTCGTCCCATTCACGCCTTGACGGTTGAACATTGGCTGAATATGGTCATGTTCCGTAGAACTTCTTGTAAACGAGATGCAGAAGAAGGTTGACATTCAACTTCAGATTGCCATCAAACAAGTTCATGAACTGATGAGATTCAAACTGTGCTTGAAGCATGTCTTCGATGGGCACTAATGCGCTCGCTCCTGGTGTCTGGATGTGACCACGAGAGCCCTCAATAGCGAAGATGCCGACTTCGTCGCATGAAATGGTGATGTTGATCTTGTCCCATTCACGGTCACTCAGTGCGTTCCAAGACACCAGGACTCCCTTTTCTGAGAGAGCACGGGCACTATACTTGTAGCTCCCAAATTTGGGTACGCGTCCGCTTCGTTCAAGCTCTCGCTGATGATTGTATTGCTTAGTAAATGGAAGAAGAAATTTCTTTCTTCTTTTTCATGTTGATCATCGTTAGTGAACACTCTTGTGGGGGTTGAATAGAGAAAAAGGATTACTGTGCCCAAACTTACCCTTTTTTGTTTTGCAGTGTCACCATGGCCTGCTCAATGTAATCATCATATGTCTTCTTCTGCTGTTCAAGGTATTTTGCTTTATCGTGAAGGTTGCCCAGGGTGAGTCGCACACCCTCCACCTCTCGTTGCCTCTGTACTCGTCTGCGGCTCTTGGTTCGAATGTCGCTTGCAATGGCGTTCAGAACGTCTTGGTAGTAGTTTTGCTTCGAAATACGTCCCATCTGTTCCAGTCTCATGATGTTCTCAAGCGCGGTCCGCTTAAGTTCGTAGTACGACATTCTTGTGACATCCACCATCTTTGTGTCCGAGTAGGCTCCGCGGGTGTCCTTACCATCCGAGAATTCCTCGCGGAGTAGAGACTGCCATTTGTCTTCATCTTCCTCAGTTATGGGTTTGACTAAGATTTCCAAAAGGTTGGTGCCGGTTTGCACGCGGATGATATACAGGACGCATCGCTTGGTCTCCATGAAAAGTGACTTGACGTCTTCTTCAGGGTCTCGGACGTCGTGGAGCTTGGGTGTTAGGAACATTTGGATATCGGACGAGCCGGCGGCATTCATTTCGTTTTGATTGTTCTTGACACTGCCAAGATCCTGGATGATTTCCCGCAGAACGTCGTCTCGTGATGGAGACATGAACGGAAGCTCCGAAACCGTGAGGTGGTGGATGGCGAACACATCCGTCATCTTGATGTACAGCGTTGGTTTGTTCTTGGCATAAAGATCATTGAACTCGTCAATGTCAAAAGTTTGTTCAGCATCGGGCACAGAGATCAGGTTGCGAGTGATTTGTCGAAGACGCTGGACCGAGTCGGTGACGAAGTTGTTCAGAGGTTGCAAATAAATATTCTCGCCGCCAAATGGTCTTCCAGAAGCAATCTGCCCTACGACTTTGGCTACCTCGGTCAAATTTCTTCTCTGCAACGGGCTCAGCGGCTTTTCAATCACGCCAAGCTGCTCTGGCATGGTCAAAGGAGGTTGAAGATAGAACTTCCACAGCCAATTGGCAACAATCTGGAGCAAGTTCTCTTGTGGTTCTCGATTGAAGTGTTGGCAAAGCGCTTGGAACATCTGACCAGCAAGGAATCGAAGACCATACGGCATCTTATGAGCCATATCCTCCAATGCCAAGAAAAACTGATCGCAGATTTCCCGCAAATCTCTAAGATGGTCGATGAAAAGTCTTCTTGTTTCAGGATCTCTGATTGCCGCTTCTCTAGGTACGTCAAGCGGTCTGCTGTCGGGTCGTCCAGTTCGAAGCTCCTCGTTGTTGATCGCAGAGCGGTATATTTGCATGGGATCGCTTTCCAAGTCAAGAGCAGGATCCTCAACAATGTTGTCTCGAATGAGTGGCCCCAACAGACTGCGCAGGTACTTACGGTCCCTGGGTGATCGGGTGTAGTTGCCCAATAGCTTGGGCCAGAAGTAGTTGCCTCGTATGTATTCTTGGATGGCCCTACTTCCTTCGATCTCTTCACGAATAGACCTGGCGACCAATTTCAAGAGATAGTACTCCTCGCGTCGCTTCTGTGCATAACCGAACAGACTCATGATGAGAAGCTCGATTCTCTTGCATTCATTTTCAGAAGTGCCCTGTTCACGGAGGTGTTTAAATAGACGAGCGAGATATTGCGACTGTGTCTGCAGAGTGAAGAAGAGCTGCTGATAAGACTCGAGCTTCTTCCTCGAGCTCTTGTTGAGGGCTTTCAAGTCGAATTGGTTTGCCGAGGAGATTGTGCTGTTTGCTAAAAGACCCATTGAGCTTCCACCGTAGTTGTGTTGGTGGCGGACGACCTCATCAAGAGTGATTTTGTTCTTCACTAGCAGAGCGATCTTGATGTCGAGTTGATCAATATACTGCTCAAGCATCTCATTCTGGCGTACTTGTTGAACGACAGTCTTGCGCATTCGCTCAAACTCAACCTCCTCGTTGAAGTCAAAGTCGCTATCGTTGAGGAGATGCACAAAATTCTTGACTGCGTTCACGGGAGGATTTTTTCCAGTTGTCAAGCTCTTGTACGCTTCACCTTGAACTTTGGCTCGGACAAAACTTTGAATCTTGATCACCTTCTTCATGTTGTCGTTGAAGTATTGCTTCTTTTCCTCAAATTTAGCTCGCACCATGAAAGCTCGAGCAGCTGTTTGGAAGGCTGCAATGGACTCCTCCTCCTCTTCGAGTTCCGTCAGTATATCATCGACCTTGGCACGAGCCATCATGGCCTTCAAAATTGCTTGGAATGCAGCTGTGACTTTGTTGTGGGAGTTGAGCTCGTCGAGAAGATTCTTGTGTTGCTTTCGATGTAGAAGGCCTCGGCCAAGCCTCTGCAAGTCAATGATGGCAGCCTCGTGCAGACCAAGCTGCTGTCTTTGGGCGGCGAGGAAACACCTTTCGAGCATGCCTCTGGCATTTGACTGGAGAGACATGATTTCCTCACTGGTTCCGTCGAGGGCGTTCAGTTGTCTCGCAATCTCTTGTCGTACGACACCTCCTCGTATCGCGGCTTGCAATAGTCCAACGTCGAGTTCGTGCTTCTTCGCTTCGACCTCGTAAGACTTCTGCTTTTCTCGCTCTGAATTTCCTCGAATAATGCTTTGGAGTGCCTCCCATTGGGGACCGGCAGCACGCAGCTGTTGCCGCTCACAGTCGATCTGAGTTCTGGTCAGCAGAGCCCTCGCGGCAGCTTGTAAGCCAGCAATTGCGCCAGTCTCTACATCCAATGACCGACGATCCGTGCTGATCCTGGCTCTCGAACACATTCCGCGGGCAAGAGCCTGCAGCATCTTCACATCACCAGAGGTCATTTTTGTCACCCGTTGTTGAGTGGCCAGGCTTTTTCGAACCAAAAAGCCCCGGGAAACTGCCTGGATCTCCCGGACAGGGCCCTTGCATCCATCCAACCTGAATAATATGTCTCGTACCTCATTGCGGACCTTGTTGGCCCGTACCATGCTCTGGAATTCCAGAATCTCTGGTTCAAGAGCTTGCCAAAAGTCGTCACTTCTCTTCAGCCCATTTCTCACCAAAAACCCGCGTACTGCGCTTTGTACCAGTGTGGCTGATCGTCGCATTTGGAGTCGGTAGCTCATAATTTGCCGAGTAAAGTCGCCGCGAATATGTGATTGTAGATTAACCAAAGCTTGCTCATCGTCCCAAAACTTTTGCATGTCGTCGCCGAGACGCAGTCGAAGCAGCGCCCCCCGTACTTGCGCTTGCAGGTCAACGATAGAGTCATCGTTCTCGGCTAGTTCGCGGTCGATGCGCTCCTCCTCTGTCTCTTCCGGCTCAGGTTCTGGAACGCCAAAGTCGGCTCCCATATTACCGAAGCTGGGCATGTTTACTCCAAGATTATCTAATCCCTTTTGCATCGCCTCCAGCTCGTGATGCTCAAACTCCAATTGGCCAACCAGGTTACCAATGCGAAAATCGACAATGCCTTTACGAAACAGCAGCCAACTCAGCGCGTGGACACAGTATATGACTTTGGGGATGTTCTTCTTCTCATACAGATCGATGAGCTCGAATCGGAAGAGGTCGGGAAGCTCGACTTCATCAAGGTACCTGAAGAAGATGGCAATGTTGTCCGAGTGACGGAATTGAAGCTTGGGATGGTTGAAAATTCGAAAGTGTTTATCGGGATTCAATGCTTCAACGACGTTAGCCAGAGTTACTCCATCGCGCAAAGCCTCCTCAAGCTCAACGATGGGTGGAAGAGACTTTTGCGTCACATCTTCAATCCATTCTTTGGCTTCTCCTATATGGCAGAGATATTCGTAAGCTTGCAGAAACTGGCGCTGCTTATCCATCCAGTTACGACCTTCCCATCCGTACCCGCCACTTTTGGGGCCACCGGTTGTTTTGGGCTCATCAGCGCGGCGCAATCGACGTCGTCCACGTAAACCGACAACCTCCTGTGCGGGTGAGGTAATGGTGAAGTCTTCTGCAACATCGGATTCGGCCAACCGCGACAAAGTACGGAGTTCTCTGGTAGACGATCGTCCAAGTAATTCGAGATCCGGTCTGCCAATATGGGTCGTGTGAGTGCCCTGTGGAGAGTTTCCGTGACATTTGGCAACATTGCTGCGAAGGATCGAGTCGGATCGAGTCATCAGCATGGAGTTGGGCCGCATAGGCAATTGCCGCGCCGGAGAAGTGGGCGACTCGGGAGTGCCATCGTATTGCGAGAGCGAAAGTTTGCCAATGTCGACACTCTTGCCGCGCTCATGCCTAAGAGCGCTCTGTGGGGAGGCGCCTTGACCATGAGCTCTCGGTGATGAGGCGGGAGCTTGAGGTAACGTCCGAAGCGACTGTCGAGGTGTAGCGGGAGCATCGCTCAACCCTTTGTTGAGGCCGTTCATCACTCCAACTTCGAATGTTCGAGCTCTAGTTAGGACATCACTTTGGCCACGCTTGTGTTTGTAGCTGCCTCCAGGACCGTAGCCACTCGATGTCGACGAGTATTGGGTGTTGGCACTGAGGTTGGATGCGAAAGAAAAGCCCGAGGAGGCTGATGATGACGTGGTTGAAGGGAAACGGTTGATGGTGGTGGAAGTGACGTCGTTATTATTGTTGTCGTTATTCGTGAAGGTTGCGGGAGCAGAAAGGCCGGCAGTGTGCGCCTGACGCGGAGAATATGGATGGAACGACATTGTGTTAATGTCTCGCTTCCCTCTATGGGGCGCGGATGCGTATTCACCACCAGTGGTATTCCCGGCGGTGCCGTCACCCGTTGGCTGCGGATTGTTTTGCTTGTGGATCGATGATTCGTCTGGCTATTATGACTGACTTCGCATCGTTTCGAGCTTCGGCGGTGGATAGAATTCGTCAACTCCAGGGCGGAAATGAAATGGAATGTTGGAGGCCACTGCCAAACAGATAAAATCGCAAAGTCGACGGATTTTTGAGACACGCACGCGCTCGCGCGATGTGCAAAGCGAACCAAGTGGCCAGGCCAGAAGAGAGCCAGCTAGCCGGGAATGGATAGAATAGATATGGCAGAGAGATATCTGATGCTCCAAGAGGCAAAGGAAAGTCGGCTTCGGGATTCAAAGTCCACCAAAAGTGAGAGCAATGGGGTTGGGCTCCAAAATGGGCAACGAAGGCCTGAAGAGCGGCCTGCCAAGGGAGGCAAGAGCTTTAAGCAATGACTCTGCGACACTAGTATCAGTGCACGAGTAGTTATCCCATGCATAAGTACACAATGAGAAAGGGCCGCTTGGCATCCAAGGCTTGGTATCCAAGGGCGACTTCGCTTCAACGCGGGGTTCTTTTCTTCTCGGCTGGTGAGCCGCCCTGTCGACGTTGATATGGAAAAGTAAACAAACACCCGGGTAGACCACCCAGCAACGCGAGATGGTCGATCGTGGTTGGTTGATGGTGAAAACAAACGCCCCACCTGCTGCCAGGTTTTGGAGGTTTCGAGGTTTCGAGTCCCAATCTTTGCCGATATTAAACATCATCACCAACGCCTGACTTATGCACAGAGTGATCATGGTAATTCTAGCTTCTCTGCGCTTAGACAATCATACGGGCTCACTCTTTAACCAACGTTTAATAATGATTCCCAGCATCGGTGCAGCTGACAAGTGCCGGATTAACAACAACTTGCTGTCTTTAGCCGGAACAATGGTCCGTACTCCGTAATATGACACTGATTTGAAGCATTTTACCGGTTTGTTTCCATGTGAGCCTTTCCAAATTGTTTTGGACTTGAATCAATGCACCAATTGATTTAGCATTGGTCATCCTGCATGCACGTGGGTGGATCTCTAATCCGTAACGATGAGGTCACTGAGCGGCCGCAATCCCTGTTCCCCCCTCCGAGAAGCTTCGCCAGGCTCAAGAGCTGGTACCAGCGCAACACTTGATTGGAAGGGACGCAGCCTTCGAGCCCACTTTAACATCTTTCTTGTCCATCAATTCGTAGCACCTTTAGGCTTTCTTCAATAGCTACGGAGTACTCATTCTATTCTTCACATCCCCTCAATCTCAACAACCCTGCGACAGTCTTTCCATCAGACAGTCACGCGATTCCTGCGTTTGGCTGTTTCAATTATTGGACAACACGAAGAGGAAAATTCTACTGCAAGGCCGGCGTCTCAGTTGTGCGCAACCATGTCGTCTGGCAAGAAAGGACCCACGGTGCTCGTAAGTTTTTTCATCATCGTGGGCTTTTACTACTGCTCTCTTACATACTACAAGTTTCTAACAGATTTGGCTAGGTCACGGATGCACGCGAGCGGCCGAATCAGCGGGGGGTTCCTCGCCGCGCTGACAATCCTACTGCTGGCTCCAGTCGCACGCCAATGAGATTTATGACAGTCGACAACGTGCTGCAATACAACACGCAAATTCCTTCAGGTCAACCACGAGGTCCCCCACAACCGCAAAGACCCGTATTGTCCGGCGGCAGTGCCCAGGGACGACGTATGGTGTATGGCGGCGGACTGCCAAACCTCCATTCTCGAACAGGGCAGCCCATGCCATCTCGCACAACTAAGATCAGCCAGAAATTGGTGCTCTTGCCTGAGACTGATGATGATGTTGAGGATGCCGAGGAACAGTTGGAAAGCGAGGCTGTGTTGGCACGGAGGTTACAGAATGAAGAGGACAGGCCGTTGAGGGACGAAGAATTGGACGTATTAAGGAAAAGAGGTGGCATCAGAGGGAAGAGCTATGCCGAAAGGCTTCCGAAGTTGCAGAGGAAGGACAAAGTCAGTCGCTTAACAGCATATTGCACTGCTCAGGCATACAAAACGGCGGAGACATCGGAATTTTTGAGGAAGAAACACGATGCCAAGACAAAACTCTACGACGATTGTTTATATGCGATTTATGCGTTACCACTACTGAACGGTACCGACGGTTACAGGGTGCGCGGCCGACCAATGTTGAAGACTCCGGGCACAGGAAAGACCATGCTGGATTTAGAAATTGAGAGAAGCGAGCAGCGTGACCACCACGAGGGCTATTTCGAAGACGACGCGTACACCAACCCCGAGAGGCCCGGCAGAGGGGACCGAGGTGCATCGCCATACGGCCACTCGGCACCTGCCGAAAATGGTGGTCACCAGGATCAAGACGACGGTTCACCATCACATATGAGTCGCCTGGCCCCTGATGCCAAAAATTTTGCCGAAATGTTTGTCTTCTCATATGGCGTGGTTGTCTTCTGGAACTTTACCGAGCATCAAGAAAAAGATATCCTTGCCGACTTGACCTTTGCCGATGCAGAAGCCGCAGTCTCATTGTTGACCCGACCACTTGAACAGGATGATTTCGAGACCGAGGAGTTTCATTTTGAATACAGCGCGGATGTTCAGCGCCCACGGGTTTTTAACGATATGATTACACTGCTGCCTCGATCTGACCATATGATCAAACTCACCATTAGTCACGCGATTGCGCAGAGTACGAAACTGTGTTTCTTTGAGGAGCGCATGGGTGAAACTATGTTGGATGCTCAACATGTGCCCAAAACGTTGGCGTTGACTGGACAGTTAAATATGACGAGAAAGGAGATTGTCACTCTGCTGGGCAGACTCTTCAAAAGCCGGGTGGATATCAACCTTTGTAAGTGCTTGCCAACCCACGATGACGATTTGATTTTTGCGCTCTGTTTGCGCTCTTTTTTGCGCTCTTTTTTGCATGGATTTCGTTCCCATCATAGTCACTAATGGAAAAGCGTCTCTAGCATCAAACATTCTCGACGTACCAAATTTCTTCTGGGACTCGGAGCCAACTTTGCATCCTCTCTACGTTGCTATCCGCGAGTATCTGGAAATTGACCCTCGGATTAAAGTACTCAACGAGAGATGTCGCGTATTCCTTGATCTGGCTGAAATTTTGTCCGACTCGATAGCGGACTCAAAAATGAGCTACATTACGTGGATCGTCATCATTCTCATTCTCGCTAGTATCCTTGTTACTTTGACTGAAGTCATCCTGCGTTTTGCCCTGCTCAAGAAGAATAGCGCCAATGCCAAGCTCGCACAAGCGTACACTTCAATATCATGGAATGGAAACATCAATCCTGCCAAAGTTCCCGAGATACTTGCTCTTTCTTCTACAGCCGCATCTGCTCAGACTCGGGAGGAGACAACAGCCATTACTGACCTCGAAATTCTGGCGCTTACCCTCGGGTTGCAATCCAACGCCACACTTGAAGACATCAAGCAGGGCATCGGTCACCTGAAAGCAGCGGCGAATTCTTCTGAGAATTGTGTCATGGATAAACTGTCTCGGTTGTCATCCGGGGAGCTGAGGAAGAAGGGCGCGTCGGCGGGCTACGCTGCACGGTAGGTCTAGACTGCCGTGCTGGTAACGCCAAGTTTGTATATGTCGGCAACTCGCAACGACCGTCACGAACAGCCACGATTGTGGAACTGCAGGCATACGCGGCAGAAAGCTTACGGTCGTGCTCAAGTAATAACTCCAACTCTACTACTCTCCAAGCCGATGGACAAGAAGACTCCTCACCTATGTTTCGGGGTCCCCATCCCCTTCACTTATTGACCATTGCGTGGCTTCAACAATGTTTTGTTAGATCAGCTCGGGCGTTCATGATTCCGATTTTCCAGGGAGCCACGTCTCTTTTGGGGGGGGGGGGGGATATCAACAAAGGCCATAATCGGCGATGCTGAGATCGCCCCATCCTCTCCGCCCCAAAAGCATGCTGACGTCCGCTTTAACGACAGTGGCGTCACTCATTGTTTTCAACATCATCACATAGCCCGGCGTTTCAGTTTATCTTGCTTGCTGTTATTATTTTGCAGAACCCCCTCGCATGATATATTCTCCTGCAGGCCCGGTCTGGGCGACCAGTTCATCTTTTGTTCCTTATGGGTTTCCCCTGAAAAGCGTCCACAGTGTGTCCCAGTCGTTCGATTTATAATTTCCAAATATATGGCAAGCCGCAGATCAACCAGGAATTTACTCTGCGCGGCCTTCAATTTCGGCACATTGTTGGCCACGTTGGATCCTGATCTGTACAATAATAGAAACAGTTCTTTACTTCAGATTCACTATCAATTACAAAGTATCAAATATCTCATGATTGCTGCTCATTTGTGCGCGTAAAAGTATGAATGTAGTAGGTGCTCGTCCTCTAGGCGACACCCGAATTGCAGCCAGCCAGCTACCTACGCTGACGATTACTTACAATGAGCCAATGGGTCGAGTCAAGGCAAGCAAGAACCTAGAGATTGAAGCTGTTCGGGCTGCATTGCAGCGATGAGGCTTGTTTGCCAATACTCCCTACTCACTGAATAACATAGCCCATGTACGGAGTACATATGTGCTGACTGTTAGCACGAAGGCGCAGGCCAGGGAGGGGCGTGTATTGCTTTTCGCACGGAGTACAGACAGTAGCCCTTTGAATGAATTTCCACCAACTACGAGCCCCACGCGGGGCAAGCACTATTAGCTGAGAGCTCTAAGTGGCTATACGGATTAGTAAGTAAAGCTATTAGGGATAATCCGTGCTATACGGACTACATAGGGGTATTTACGCTAGTACGCGGTACTAAGTGGTCCTAGTAAAGTACTTTGAAGCCAATGTACCCTTTACCCCGTTGTGCAATGGAAAAGTCTATTCTGCTACCCAGTCATATATGTACCTCGTGTAAAATCAAACAGGGATTAGACTATTTCCCCTACTCCGTACTACGGACCGTATTGTCGCAAGGCATAGGGAATAATGAACGCATAATAAGTGGCCAGTCGGCTGCGCCTCTTTTTCTTTCGTGCAAGAACTATCGGGCCCGCCACCGGCAAAAAAAATATATATATATATTCAATGGGGAGGGAGGGAAGGGGCGGGCGAGCGGGCGCAAAGCTGGGATCCCTTGTGGCGTTCATCAGGAGACGTCGAGTCGAAAAGCATACGCGTCCTCTCCCAGTGGCGTCCTTTCTTCCTTGCTTGCTTCCCGGGGGGAATAGGAACGGAACTGGTGCTCCGGTGTTATACATGGGGCGGAGAGGCGAACGGCATTGTTCCAATGGCGAATTGTATGGACGCCTACGGACTAAACACGCATACAATACACATGTCAAAGATTGAACACGCATATGCCGTTAGTCCTAATTAGGATAGACGTGCCAAGCACGGAGTGCGTGGCCATGCCTCTCGGATTCTCGGAGGCGTCCGTGCAATATCTTCTAGCGCATGGATTGAGATTTGATCGCGTGGTGGGTGATTTGGGGAGGCTGGATGGACGCGGTAAGCGGGATTCAATAGTAGACGTTTTTGATTCGTCATCGTGGCCGTGCAGATTCCGACTTTTGGCGCGTGATAATATCAACTCCATGGATACTTTGATGAGAAAGTGACTTTTAAAAAAAAAAACTGTAACACATCCATCCCTTTCAAGCAGACAAGACAAGGTCTTTGGTAGCGTTGTTCGTGTTATTAATGGTGGTCAAGGTAAGAATAACAAGACTACCTTATCCTGAAGGAAAATTGCTCTACCCGGCGCACGTTTAAACCCATTGTGCTACCCTGCCGGCCATGATGCTCTAACGCCGAAACCCATGTTGTCAAGACAATGTTCCTTATTGCCATTGCAACGACAAATCAGAATGCAACGGGTTCTGAGCCCGTAAAATGAGACACTGTCTCCGGGTAGACTACAGGTCACTTTCATGCACAAGCATCTCTCATATCGAGATTGATGTCAAACACGTACGGCTAGACGACGCAATATATGCAGAGTGAACCCCCCCATCTGCGGTGCTATGCCCTCATGATCGTTGGTCGTCTAATTAAAAATAAATGAAATGAAACCGGGGTATCTCGAACGATGAAGCATACGCGAACTACCTGGAGCTCTGATTCAGAAGTTGGTATTGTGTTTGCTGTTTTCGTTTCTTAGTATCCAGCTCAGCTTTGCTGTAAATGCCTGCACCAACCATGGTGACAGCCATTCCAGCCCCATTGAGTAAATCGACGGAGACATTGAAAAGGAAAATGCCAAGCAGGACTGTGAGACATTGTTTGAGGTTGCCGCACACCGTCATTGTCAAAGCACCGGCAAGCTTGTTCGTGTTGAAGGACGAGATGTTCAGGAGAAGGGCGAGAAAGCCGTTGCCCGTCAATGATGCAATCGATGAAGGAAGGGACACCTGCCCCGATGTGATGAGTTCTCGGAAACCAGCCACTTCGCCTGTTGCAGTGGCGCAAGCCAATGCTTGCAATGCAGCCAAAGGTGACATGCGCATCAGAAATTCGACGGGTGGCAAGGCCAATGATCCCGTCATAAATCGATTGGTTACAACAGTCTTGTGGTTGCAAAACGTTAGCCTTTTAGAATCGCAATGTACAGGCATATTATATTGTGATGTCACATACCTTGACAGCAGCGAGAACGACGCCGAAGATGGTCAAGAGAAAACCAGCGTCTGTAAATGTCATTTCGCCTGCAGTTGTCATAGCCGCTCCAATTATGAGAGGCACGAGTGACAGGTAAGTCATGTAGCTGTAGGTACGGCCATACCAGGAGCGGTAGATGAGAATGGTAAAGATCGGACACAGCATGCGCATGGTCTGATAGAATGGAACAGACACCATGGCGAGAGACAGATTGGATACGGCGATGTTGGCGGTGAACAGGGCGCTGAAGGCGACAAGAGCAAGGTGTTCCCGGCGACCTAATCGTGACATTTTGAAATATCCCGTTTGCATCATAGCAAACGTGCCCATACTGGCAAAGGAGGCATGAAGAAACGTCAGGAGCCATGGAAAATGAAACTAAGGGGCGATCATTAGTACGATTTATGGTACAATCCATCTCCTGACTGGAGTTGACGTGGCAATTGCTTGCACACAAAATGACTTACCATGCCCAATACTAGCTTGTTATAGAGGGTGAGAAGCAAGGAGAAGAAGAAATAGGTCCCCAGCCAGGTAAACTTGATCGTGCTCGGAATGGAATATTCGTGGTCCAGATTCTGGTCGCTTGGGGGCTCTGAGCGACCTGGAGCAGCCTCCACATCCGAGTGTACAGCCTTGGATTCGACATGGCCTCCTTGATACAGGAGATGATCCGGCTCCTCATTGCTCCTTCTCGACATGCTGCTGTATTTTGTATGAGTCGATCAAGGTCCAGGGTGGTGTAAGACGATGATATTCCAATATTCTTTTCAGTTGTGTTTGCTATGACAAGTGCATATTACTGAGGAACCAGTCAGAGATGGAAGCAAACAGCCCTGGCTGCCTCTGATTTCTATCATGGACCTTGGAGTAGAGGCGACAGATCGGATTGCGTCGTGGCGGAGCGAATCTTTGGTTCCGGAATCGTAACCGCTGTCGACTGGGGCCGCAGTTGAGGCTGAGCAGAGCCGCCGACACAGAAAAGGGACAAGCAAACTATATAAAGAAACGCGCGACGGCTACGGGTGAAGTAGAGAGCGTGATGTAGATTGAAGAAGGACTCCAAAGAATTCGTTACCAGAGCACAGAATGCCTGGTGAAGAAAGAGATAGAAAAGAGAGAGAGAGAGAAAGAAAGCGAACGGAGGAGAGTGCAGGATAGAGACAGGAGACAAGAGAGGAGCCAAAGGTGGCGGTATACGCGGCGCCAAGTTCTTGTAGGCCACGCACCACTTTCTCTTCAGCTCTACAGCACCAGCACCATAACGATGCCGCCGATGCGCGACAGGCAGGTTAGAAGGGGTTAGAAGGGGGGCGGGCTTGGGCCCAGGCGGCGCCAGAGGTCTTGCTAGGGCGGAGTGGGCATTGATGGGTCTACATGTAGTGCGCTAGGCGACGGGAGAGGGGTGTGTGACAGCAGAAGTGCGGTCTAAGCGACAAGGGAAGGAGCGCTGAACGCATTGTTACCACATCATAGACTCCGTAGGCTACGGACTAGTTATTAAAGTTGTCGTGGCTTCCTTTATTATTGGGGAAGTTGCGGCGATGGCTGGGTAGCAGGCTAAGAAAGAAGGCTGACTGCTTCCAATCGCTTTTTGCTCGTCTACCAGAAATTGTCATCGTTGCCCTCCTTGTCTTCAGGACAAACTGTATCATCACACGAGCATCACTCCTTTGCTTTGTGGACGGACGTGTGCGATGACGCGTCGCTCGTAGCGTTGAGATTCTAGACCAGGGGTTACTTTTAGAGTAACTTACTACATTAGAGCTGGCACAGAGAATACCCAAGGGGGCTTGCCAGTTGAAGCACCCCGATCACACCGATGACGTTTCTATTCAACATGATTGTTCTGTACGACCGCCACATGACTGAGACCTGGCACATAACGCCCATACTAATAATTTGTTACGCAGGGACGAGCCACGGACACATCTACTGGAATGAAGATTCGAGAAAATAAAAGCTGCATTTTTGGTGCATTTTATGCGTATTTTCCCGAGACGTGGGAAATTAGGCGAGAAAACTTCTCACAGAACAAACACAGTTATCCTAGAAAGACGAACTGACTAATAGAAGAAGGTGCATGGAATAACGACCAGTGTACCAGGAATGAAGAAATGGCAGTCCGTCCTTCGCCAAAGAAGCCTATTATTGGTCTACACTAGTCCCTGAACAAGCAAGTTTGATTGATTGTACAATCTCCATGTTCGAAGTGGCTGCGTGTGTTCCGGCCGAAATGGAGATTGGCGACGTGCGAGTGTCCCAGACAGATCCGGGGGGGAGGCATGAAGAAAGCGGCAAACTTTGTTGCTGCAGATGGGACCCCAGCTGGCTATTACCTACACTGTCACTGTACATGTACATATGGCTACTCATCCTTTTTAGTTGACCATGTCAATGGCCCAATGGGCCGGTCCGTCCAGGTTTTTGTGTTTTTGTGCTGGTGGGTTGGAACACGCGTCGTTTCAATACGGAGTATCCCGTACCGTGTTCCGGCTAATAATGGATAAGACACTCCAACCCCCCCTGGTTTAATTCAAGACCCACTTTATATAGCTGGCAAGTCCCCCTATACATGTATGTATGTACTACATGCATCCTCTCAATCAGCCGCGTGGGAAAATACTTGTACTAGCTAAATAAATTCTTACATGTATTATTACACCGAGTGCGGATTACTCCGTAAGTGCATTCTATGCCTCACAGGCTTATACCTAATTGAACGCTACTCAAAGATACATGTACTTTCTGTTCTACGGATTGTATAAATTATATGATTTACTCATCCGTACGGAGTACATGCAGTACATAAGTAAATTAGGGGTTGGAGTGTAACGGTTGCACGTGGGCGAGTCGGACTGCCAGCAGCCAGCAGATGGGATCGGCAAATTCTGCGGCACGTGCGAATCAGATATCAGATGTCGGTCCACCTCGAAGGGGCTCGGTTATTCAATGTTTGGTGTTTGCATCTCGTCGTCTCGGCCTCGAACACCAACAACATCCGGAATTCATCTTGGCTTTCCCTGGCCTTGATAGTCTTGTTTCTTGTTGCATGCAATGAAGCTGGCCATGAATCCATGATCCGCCCTTGGAACAGAACTTTATCAATGAAGATGGATCCGTTGGTCGGCCGTTTCCACACTGCGCGGCATTTTACCCGGACCCCTGGCAGCCGCATCGTTCAGGAGAGGTGGGTGTATTACATAGTCCGTACTCCGTATTAATATGTACATACATATGTACGGAATCATGGGCGTGAGTTACTTGACTTCATCGGATGACTGCAAGGTGAATCCTGAAGTGGCAAGACTTGTTGAGCCGAGATCCCCCCCCTCCTTCCCCTCCTCTCTCACAAAATCTTAAGCAATACGCGTCCCTGGACTCGATGTACTCCGTAGTTCACGTGTTTGGATCGCTTGACGGATCACAATCCCTGGTCTGTGTACGGAGTACGGAGTATGTACTCGGTAAAACAGCAAACTGTTCTCCTACCTAATTACCGCACCGCACCGCACCGCACCGCACCGAAGCCAGACCATGTGTCTTTTGTATATATATTTTCTCCCTGCAATTTTCCCTGGGCTGAGGGCTCTCAACCTCGTAGACCCTGATCGACCTGGAATCACCCTGCATTGGTTTGCACTGGGAGTGTTATTCCCGCTCTCTCTTAATCATTGTTATCCAACATTTGGCCATCAAGTATACTTTTCTTAGATTTCCCCTATCCCCCACCGCGAAGGCTATGCATCGGTTACCCAGGAAGACCTGACTGATGCATTTCAATCGTCATGGCACTCATTGCTTTTCTGCGCCGGAAGCTGGTGATTGCCGTCTGCCTCTCCATGGTGCTGATGGGCCTCTTGCACCCGGCAATCCCGTTCGACATGGTATGACTACAGAACCGATACCACGGGTCAATCTTCACAGACCTCAATAGTTGGCTGACAAGTACTGAACTAATCTTGTAGGGCCTTTCTGAGATGATGACTCACATACAAAAATCTGAACAAGCGGCGAATGTCGACCTCCCAGCAGAATCGCAATCGCCCAATATCACCAACCATGCCTCGCCTTCCCACGACCCGGATATCCCCGTCTCAAACGTGAGAACGTCGCGATTGCATTTTCTTATTCCAGCGAGCCGGCCAAATCTGCAATTCTGTTATCATGTGGCGTCTGCGACAGCAATCAGATACCCTGCTCCAACGCTCCTTGGCTGGAATGGCCACGGGGAGTTCGACGCTGCCGTAACACACCTCGCCAAGTTGCGAGCTATGATGCGGTACCTTAATCGACTGAATCTGGAGGAGGAAGGAGATGATCTAGTCATGATCATGGACGGCTACGACATCATACATCAATTGCCGCCGGATGTCATGATTGAACGCTATTTCCAGGCTGCGGCAAAGGCCAATGCGCATTTGGCCCAAAGACTTGGACTTTCAGTCGAACATGCCGGAGCAAAAAACCTGAAGCAAACAGTCTTCTTTGGTCCTGACAAGGTCTGTTGGCCACAAGACGCGAGGGCAGCTCGATGCTGGGCGGCGCCGCCCTCGACACTGGGAGTAGACCCCTTCGGCCCTGACAAAGGACCCGACGAGTGGTCCTCGAAGGATCCTCGCTGGCTGAATTCAGGCACCATCATAGGTCCCGCCACTGACGTGACAAAGGTTATCAATGCCACGATAGAAGAGATTGATGCTACATATGATACTAGCTTCTGGCAATCCGATTCGGACCAGTACTACCTGGCCAACGTCTGGGGCCGACAGGAATATTGGCGGAACCAGACATTTCTTGGCGAGGATGACCTAGACGACGACGACGACTCGCTTGATCGTATTATACCAGAGAAGAGGTCTGACACGCAGGAGACAGAGCTACATATCGCTATTGAATACGAATCGTCTCTCTTCCAGACCAAGTTCGGCAACGAGCCCTTCATTGGCTTCCTCCAGTACAACCTGACGGACCAGTCGGCCAACATTAACACTGACCTGGTTGGGCAAGGTGAAAAGTTCAGATCGTATCCAATCAGAATGCCGGACAATGTTCGGACTGCCCTGATGAAGCTATACAATTCCGTACCGAGCGCACATGCAGGTGCGTCCGCAGAAGACTGGATACAGCTTGTCCATTTGGGCACAAACTTTGTCACCAAGCAAATTTATGGGCTCTGGCACTGCACGGGAGGCAAGGAATTTCTTGACGGCGAGTTCACGAGAATGTGGTTCTATCCATTCGTCAAGTCACTGCTCCGAGAGTCTGTCAAGGCATCGCAACGAAACGAACCGCTATCAACAAAGTTGATTGATGGACGAAGGTGGATCCCGAAATGGTCTTACCCCAACAAGGAGGACAGGAGCGACGAATACGGAGGGGCATGGTCAGACGAAGGTCCTGGGAAGTTCGTATCTTGGAAGGAGATGTGCGGGGATCATGAGGGCATCTTGTTCGCGGGGTCAGCAGGCTACAGGTTTGTAAATGGTAATGGGGGTGATGGGGGGACGGATTGACATCTCGCTACACACAACTCATAGATTATGCTTATTAATTGTACACTACAATTCTCCAACATGACCGGACACCCACAAACATGCCCCAACTACCGAGGTAGAGGTAGCCTTGCCATCTATCATGGCAAGCTTCCCGTCCACACCATGAGGAAAAAAGAAGAAGGAGAGCACGCGACACCAACTCCTCCTGCCCACCAATGATTTGTTAAGGAAAGGGGGCCGTGTGCCTCACTAGTGCGATTTGGATTCTTGGCTCCCGAATTGCATCGTTTCATGGCCCGCTAACCGATGGCTTTACTCGGCATCCCCAATTCATCGTATCACGCCAAAGTCAGGCAGAGGTGGGCTCGTTCGTGCCACGGGAACTTGATGCCAAAAACTGCAGAGTCACTGACAACCATGTTTTTTTGAAACACCCCAGGTTACTGCCATGCTGGGATAAGTAAGTTCGTGGCAACCATCAATGGATTGAATTACATGCGTCTGGCCCCCTGGCCTTCCATCTTGGTATCTCCTTACTCCTGTGCCGTCTGCTGCAAATGACAAACAAAACCGCCCTCCGTTTGTTTTGCGTCACGTCGTAACCGCCTTTTCATACAATTACCCGAAGGGGCATTCCATCGCCAGAAGATGGAAGACATGTTATAGGAAACAAAAGACGAGACAAGGCAAAACACACAAGAAAAAACATAAAAACGCTCACTCGATGACCCGAATGCTTCAATCTGCATCCAGATTCTGCAAGGGAACATACCCCTCTTCGCCCTTTTGTCCTCTCGGTCCAAACATTTCTCTCGCCCAGCCCACAAGGCCGCTGCCGCTGACCCATCGCAGCCCACCTTTGCGTTCGGCCTCCAACTCGTCCATCCATCGTGGCCGCTTCCAGAACTTTAGAAGGAGACTGCTGACGACTACGCTGACACTGCTGCACGCCATGGCGAATCCGGCCATCATGGGATGTATGTGGAAGCCCAACGGCAAGAAGAAGCCCATAGCCACCGGCAGGCCGACAATGTTGTACACGCAAGCCCAGGCAAGGTTCAGCTTAATTCGGCGGAAAATAGTCCGCGTAAGGTCAAGCGCGGCTGGGATGCTCATCAGATCCGTGGGCCGCATGAGCACAATATCGGCTGCTTCCATTGCTACATCGGTACCACTTGACAGGGCGATTCCCACATCAGCCGTGGCTAGCGCTGGCGAGTCATTGATGCCGTCGCCGACCATGGCGACAACCTCGCCCTGTGACTGGATTTGCTTGATGATGGACTGTTTCTGGTCCGGACTGACACCAGCAAACACATTGTCTGATGATATTCCCACCGCTGCCGCCACGGCCAACGCCGTCGTTCGCTGATCGCCAGTGACAATGGCCGTCTTGATACCCATTCGGTGCAGAACGGCAATGGAACTCGCTGCTCCGTCTTTGATGATATCGGCCAGGCACAAGTGTCCCGTGTACTTGCCATCCACGGCCACGAATATATTGGTGGTGCCAGCCGATGAGGCGTTGGACAGGCTGTTCTTGTTTGACTTGGTGTTGAGCTCTTCCGACGCTTCGATCGCTTCGCCGGGGATCTCGATGCCGTTCTCTTGCAAAAACTTGACGTTGCCAGCCAGTACTCTATACCGGACCCTCTCAGCCGATGAGGCTGGTTCAACAAGCGCATTGACGCCGCGGCCAACTGTCATCTTGAATTCGCCAATGCTGCCGGAAATGGCGCCCTCGGGCTCGATGTTGAGCTCCTCCTTGGCAGCTGCCAGGATGGCCTTACCAACGGGATGCTCGCTGCCATTCTCAGAGAGACCAACAATCGTCCACCAAAGGCGCCTTCTCCAGTCATTATCTCTCCAAAGGGGAACAAGCGTGGCTTTTGCGACGCTCATTTTGCCGTGAGTAATGGTGCCGGTTTTGTCCAGAACAACCTGCGTGACCTTTGTCGTTCTCTGCAGAGCACCGCCTCCCTTAATAAGGATGCCATTCTCGGCACCGATGCCTGTTCCAACCATGACGGCAGTTGGCGTGGCGAGACCAAGGGCGCAGGGACAAGCAAATACAATGACAGAAATACAGAGCTTCACGCACACCATGATCTTGCCTCCACTAGCATCCTGCAGGAAGATATTTGGTGGATTGGGTAGAATGTGGCTCACCACCATCCAAAAAAGGAACGTCAAAAGTCCAAGAATGAGGATTATAGGAACAAAGTAGCCAGCCAGAGTGTCTGCGAGCTGCTGAATAGGCGCTCTTGTGGTTTGTGCATCCTGGACGAGTTTGACAATTTGACTAAGTTGTGTGTCACGGCCGGCACGGGTCACTCGAAAGTCAACTCGACCGTTGCCGTTGACCGTTCCTCCGATGACGCTGTCTCCCAGTCTTTTTTGAACAGGCATCGCCTCTCCAGTCACCATGCTCTCGTCCACATACGTATCGCCACGGACCAGGGTGCCGTCCGCAGGGATCTTATCACCTGGCCGGATTATGACAACATCACCAACCTGAAGGAGCTCTGTGGGTACCGACTTCTCTTCATAAGCGGAGGAGCCGCCAGGTCCCGATGAGGCCTGCGGAGTTTGGGGGGTCTTCATCTCCTCAGCAGACTTGGCCCAGGCCTCAGCAGCCTTTTCCACTGCAATGGGATCAACGTATATGGTAGCCATTGAAGGGGCCAAGGACATGAGACGAGACAATGCCTTGGACGTTTGACCTTTGGCTCTGTTCTCCAAGAACCGCCCAAAAGTGATAAACGTGATTAACATGGTGCTAGTGTCGAAAATCGTGCTGGGTCTAGTATGCGGAGGGAATAGCAATGACACGATCATGGCCATGACGCTGAAAAAGAAAGCGCAAGATGTGCCTAGAATGACAAGGACGTCCATGGTAGGTGATCCATGCTTTATTGACTTGTATGCGGACACGTAGAACCGTTTGCCAATGCCAAACTGGACCGGCATTGTGAGCACTAGGCAGATGACATCTCCAAGATATATGCCTGGTATCAGCATGACGTTACCAAAGTCCAACGGTGCATACATGGGTAATATCATGCCAATGATAAAGACGGGAATCGCAAAAGTCAGAGACGTTCGGAATGCGGTTCGCCATTCCGTGATTTCACGGGTTTTGGCCAGTGATTCCAGTTGCGCATTGTTGTCCTGGTTATCTGCAACGAGGGCATTGAGGCCTTCTGCCTCGACCGCGTCCACGATACCTCGTAAGCCGATGATGCCTGACTGGTGGGTGACAGCAAGACGATCCGTGGCAAGACTCAATGAGGCAGACTTGATGCCAGGAAGAGTTATCAGCTTGGCTTCGAGAGCCTTCGCAGTGCTGGCGTCTGGGTTCCCGTAGATCTTGAAGTGCGACGTGGACATCAAGGGTCCAACATCATGGGTGTCTAGTTGCGTAGAGATAACAGTAGCGTCAAATCCTCGATCTTCAATCGTCTCCGCAATCTGTTCGGGTGAGATTTTGGTCACGTTGTGTGTGATAACGGCCCGCTCTGCAAGCAAACTGATGTTGAATTTGAGAATGCCGTCAAGGCCTTTGAAACCGCCCTCAACGGCCGATGTGCATGCACCACACGTCATGCCCTCGATGGCCACTGTTGTGGTGGCGACATCACTTTGTGCACGGTCAGCGCCATCTTTATCGTGAGACGATGACTTGACTGTGTCGATAATCTCTGCCCCAAAGCCTTTATCCACAATGATCTCGGCAATTTGTTCTGGTGTGACTATTGAAGGATCGTGCTCGATGACGGCCCGCTCAGAAAGCAAGGATATGCTGAAATTCCGAACTCCAGTAACATCATTGAAGCCGCCCTCTACGGCTGACGTACATGCGCCGCAAGTCATACCCTTCACGGCGATGGTAGTTGTCACAAACTCATTGTCTTTTGAGAATCCATCATTTTCGGCAAAAGGGCTCACGGCCGGGCTCGGGAGGTCGGTCGACAATACTTGGGCGTCAAATCCTCGATCTTCGATAGCCTCTCGGACTTGGTCGGCTGAAATAGTTTTGGGATCGTGTATGACAACGGCTCGCTCCATGACAAGACTGACAGAAACGTTGCCCACGCCAGCAACACCTTTAAAGCCTGCTTCGACAGCCGACGTGCACGCTCCACAACTACGCAACCGAGACAAGAGACAAAGACAGATTAGCTTGGCAGGTTCGAATTACTGCGCCAAGGAGCAGTCTGTGAACAAGCGACCTTGGCTCTGGAGTGTCGTGAACAAAGCTCGGAGAATATTACTCACGTCATGCCCTCAACACGGAGAGTAGTTGTAGCCATATGCGGACTCCTCAGCGCACCCAAAGTTGCTCCCGCGCCGATGTCCCGTGGTGGAATGGCAATATGCGACGGAGCCATGGCCGGCAGATTTGAAGATGTGGGATATTATTCTCGAAGCGCTCAATCGTCGCAGGCCCAGTTGAACCGCGGCGCGACCTCTGTTCGACCCAGGCGACAGCTGTCGTCCAGTGACAACGCTATATGTCTTTTTTTTCTTTTCCTTCTTCTCTCCACAGAGAACGGGCGGTCTACGAGACCCGTGAGACCATGCCTAGGTGGTTTGGCAATTCGTGAGAAGCAGGCTCGACTCGATGGTGCAACGACTGTCCGGCAGTTGCGGCAGTTAGGCCGGTGTTGGAGGGTTCGCAGCGAGAAGGGGAAAAGAGAATGATGCGCAACACGCAGCAGATCGCAAAAGCACCAGGCTCTCGTGTTGCAAAGTCGACGGCAACTGAACCTATCCTTGGCAGAAGAAGAGTTCACCAAGGGGAGAATGAGAAGGCGTAATCGAGGCAGGAAGCCGGTAGGTATGTATGAAACGTCGTGGGCGGGGGCCACAAGCCGCTCGCACCGAAAACCGTCGCTGACAACAGCGGGCCCGCATGGGCGATATGGGCGATATGGGCGGCCAAAGCCAACAGCACCAACAAAGTCAAATTGGGGCTGGTGGCAGGCCAGTGCCGGTGCAGTATCAGTGATACATGTGGGGCGCTATGCCAACCTCTTGAGCGAATCATATCAATGAATTCTGTCTGGTCAAGATCGAACTTGCCGGGCTCGTCAGTCGGAGTCGTCACTGCCTCCATGCCGTCTCCTGCTCGAAAGGTTTCTGGTCCGCCACTGGCGTCTCACGGACGCGCACGTAATGGGCACGGCGAACTTTTTGCGAAAGTCGCCATGATTGTGCCTGGACACCTCAACGGGCACGTGGCATTCCACTCCAATTGTAAACCATTTGTGAAAGGCGATGAGGCTTGAAGAAGATTCCAAGAAGGTATATGCGACCAGACCAGAATCCCGTATCTCAACATCAGCAACTCCCCCATTCCCAGAGCTTGCCGAATCGAGCCCCACTCTGTCTATGATTGCACAATGCTCGCCCGCCCGCACCTGGAACCTCAGCACCCACCCACCCGCCACTTTTACAGTATTTGCCCGTGCCTTTCTTTGTCCACAGAACCTCAGACACGCCTGACACACTTTCGACCCTGTCAGCCGACAGACATTGGGTGATTGGCAACCCAACAGCTTGACTCCGCAACGGATAGTGCAATTTGGTCATCGCAGAACCCTCGAGCCAAGCTCCACTGCCCTCCTTCATCACCTACCCGAGCCAAGGAGCTGTCACCATTTACTCCATCAAACAAGCACAAGCGTCGGAGTGCAAACAAACAGCCTCGTCCTATAATAATAAAGCAGACTATTTTCTCCAATGACAAGGGGCCCAGGCCCCTGAGCAGTGACCGTCAGACATAGTCAATATGGAACAAACCAAGGCTCTAGATGCTCTCGAGGTTCGTATCTCAAGTGCCCAGATCTATTCCCTTGTCCCGAATCCGACAGAACAGCATCAACTTTTATGCTGGGTCATTCAAGTCATGACATCATCCCACGACGAGTTCGACCACAGGTCAAGCTAATTTTGTCCTTTGTCTTCCCCCCCAAAAATAGCCCTTCCTGGCCCTCTCGAAATCCGCCGTACATCCCCGAGCTGCCGCCGACCTCATCACACAAGCTACCTCCGCTCCAAACACCTACGTCTTCGCAGAGCTCCTTCAGCAGCCACATATCCAGGCCCTTGCCTCCAATGAACAGTTCGCATCATATCTGAATCTTCTCCAGATATTCTCCTACGGGACATATCAGAGCTACCAAAATGATGCGGCAAGCTTACCCGCCCTGAACGAAGCGCAGGTCCTCAAGCTACGACAACTCACTCTCCTCACCCTCGCCCGAGACAGATCCAATCTCTCCTACGATGCTCTCCAGAAAGAGCTGCAGCTCTCCTTGACCAGAGAGCTGGAAGAACTCGTCATCACCGCCATATACGCGGGACTTGTCCATGCCACTCTCGATCCAGCCCGCCAGGCCGTCCAGGTAACCAGTGTAGCTCCCCTCCGTGACCTCTCGCCCGGATCCATCCCGGGCATGATCACCGCTCTAAACAACTGGTCCGACCGGTGCACATCCACGCTCAGCGACCTCGAGGCCCAGATTCAAAGCATACGCGCTGCCGCTGCCGTGCGCGAGAAGGAAAAGAGGGCAGCCGAGAAGAAAATTCAGGCTCTGGTGGGGGGTTCGCGAGATTCAGAAAAGAAGAAGGACTTACCAGGCAGGGACGCTCTACCTCGGAGAGGATTCAATAAGCGCTCCATGGTGGATGCCGCAAATCCTGCTCATGATGAGATGATGGACTTGGATGAGCCCTCTACTGCCGAAGAGCAGAAGAAGCGTTCGAGCAAGCGCAAGATGTAACAGGGGGTTGCATATAGAGCAGACGGAGACATGTTGTTCAGGAAGCTCAAAGCGAGACAAGAAAGGAACGGGTTTGCCAAGTGGTAATTTACATAGGTCATCATGAGTCCATGGGCCGTGTGTATCACGATATAGACGAATTACACAAACGATCGAAAGTATGACGATACGAAGAGACTTGTTGTCTATAATTATTTTGGCCATTATCCGTTTTGCTTGTCACCTACTGGTCGCTCTACAAAGAAAAATAGCCATGTGCCCCAAAACGAGATGAGAAATCTGATGTAACAAGAAAAGATGTCCCAGCGGGGGTCTAATGAAATACAGGTGTGACGCATAGACTTTTGACTAGGAAGAAAAAGAGTGCAAAGAAAGGAGGATATCGTGCTGGTTAAGCCTCAAGAAGTAAAGAAAAGTTACAAGCATACGCCGAAACCCCAAGCCTGTCAGAATACATTCACAAGAAGAAGAAACGGCTAAGACAAAAAAGAAAACAGCCTTTCACCATCATATTTTCTGGTCGTAACGGTCGCCAAGGGTCGCTGAAGGCCCGGCCATTTCTCAGAAACGACAGTGAAGAGACGCAGCAAGCCAGTGCAATGGCCCTCTTCATTCATGTGGCCATCCAGAATGCGATGGTAAAGAAACGAGCAATGTGCCGTTTACAACCTCTTGCCTGGAACCAGAATGAAGAGGACGCACAAAGCAGCGTCGATGAGAAGAGTTATGGCCAGAACCATCATAGCTCTTTTGGCCAGAAGTTGACGGACATATGGCTCTCGAATTCGTGAGAATGTGAAAGGTGTGTATTCGCTGAAACCGACGAGAGCCATAATAGGGTCTAGAGAATACTGGTATGATGAGAGGAAGTAGACTCCAACGGTCAAGGGAAGAATAAGCTGTAAAACACACGATCAGCATAACCTTTTTTTTTTCTGGGCAGCATTACAGATATACTTACCCAGCATTTGGTCGGGCGATCCTTGTCGAGAAAGATGAGAATAAATGCGGCCCAGAAGGCACCAAACATGGACACCAGCCCAACGATTAGACGCATCACCAGCGTTGGTGGGATCAAGTTGCCCAACGCTTTCATTCTGAGGAAACCAGGGAAAGCGTCCCGTTCCATGGCTTGAAAAACATAATCCTTGGCAACGTCAAACACCTCGGGATCATCACGGCCATAGTCCTCAATGGCAGTCGTCACGTCTTGCGTAATGGATCCGGGAAGAGTAATCTCTCTCTCAGCGCCAGGTAGCAGAAACGTGTACAGAATCTTCTCCGCCGATGCTCTGATATCTTGTCGAGCAACTGTGTGAGATGGTGAGTTTGAGTCGGTTACATCGAGAGGCGTGCTGAATTGAGGGCTAGGTCGAGCCATTCCCGATCCGCTATGAGGAGAGTCGTGAATCTGATCCTCACGTAGGAACGCTGACATTTGGGCGTCCTGGTCGCGTTCTTTCTCGGTTGCGTACATCGAAGGCCCAGCTGGCCGTGGTTCCAGTTCGCCAATATTTTCAAGAATTTGCGACGATCGTTTGGAGTTTGTCTTTTCCATATCGGGTGTTGCTACAAGAACAGACCGTCGCAATTCGCGTACGTAATGTCGACATAGTGACATGTGTTGCGCAACATCCAGCCTGTTTTTCGAGCGCGTTAGTCTCGATACCAAAACAGGCAGACTACCGCCGTGTCGCGGCCTGCAGTCAAAATAAAGACCGTCAAATAATCCTGCTTACCAAAAGTCCAGGTAATCCACCGATCTTTGCTGATCTCGCATGTAGATATAGAAGGAGAAAAGGTCCACGGGAGGAAGTGTCCGCCGGCTCAGAACCTCAAACAACGTCGGCAGTCGATTTCTCATCATATCCGGCTGAGGCGAAGGCGTCGCCGTCGCGCGGTGATGACTAGTCATGTTGTCGTGATTGTGCGCAACTTTTTTTGACGTAGCGCGTGACTGAAGGGATACAAAAGAGTGAGACGGTAAGACTGATCGTAGCTTGTTCGGGGGAGAAAGAATTCTCTGGTGTGGTGTGTTGTTGTGTGTTGTGGTGGCAGCTTGGTCTGCGCTACGTTTCACGATTGTTCCCCTTGGGTTGTCGGGCGATGAACCTTGCTGAATGCCTCCCTGACACCAAATTATGTGCAACCACGGCGAGTATCAAAGGTAATGAGTCAATAGGCAGGCTCTTCGAAGCACTGGCGGAGTGTTGAATGGAATGCAAACGAACGGATCAGTGCTTGTTGCGCAAAGGCTCAATCGAGAGCCGTCTTCGTCGTCGGCAACAAGTGCAGAAACGCAGTCTTGTAAACAGGAACTTGGTTTGGATGTGGGTCATCTGAGAGCCACGGTGGTTGGCTGTGCCTGGCGCGCTCCCCTCTCTTAATATTACACAGACCCAGAGTCTTCAAAAAGAGGGACGTACCCCTCACGTGATTTGACTGTCCCCCAGCTTCAGGCTGTGTCTGATTGGTTCGCTACCCCCCACTACCACAGTTCGAGCCTGCCCTACGCACAAAGAATTTGCGGAATTTGGCTCTCCGCCATCACATCTTCCCTCAACGCCAGATCTCACGAGACGATTCGCAGGTAAGGACCGGTGCCCCCAAATACCTTTCATTTCGTTTTGCAGCTGCGCCATACTTCTGCAGCTAGTTTCAGTGTTTTGCTTGTTTCTCATAGCAAACGACTACTCTTCAGTTCGCCCTCGCCCACCATCACGAGTCGCTACCTTTATTCGCATCGCATCCTCAAAAGACTAACCTGTCCCAAAAAAAAATCAGAAATGTCGTCCGCAAAGAAGACCGCCGGCAAGCCTCAGCGCTCCGCCATCGCCGATGTCGTTGCCCGCGAGTACACCATCCATCTCCACAAGAGAGTACGTTCCCTTCTGCATTCCGAACCGGCCAACCCACTGTTGGCTTCGACAGATACCACGGAAAAGCTATAGAAGCATGTCGGGCTAACGGTGTGCAAAGTTACATGGTGTTTCCTTCAAGAAGAGAGCTCCTCGTGCCATCAAGGAGATCAAGGCCTTCGCCACCCAGGCTATGGTACGATTCATCCATCCCCATTTGAAGCTTACCCTGCCCCGCTCCTCTCAGAAAGAACTTTTTCAAGGCCTGAATTCTTCTTGATTGAAAGCGATCTGGAAAATGTGCTCGCTCAATCTGAATCCCAGTGCTGACCAACATGCGTCTCGCAGGGCACCACAGACGTCCGCGTGGACCCCCAGTTGAACAAGAAGGTCTGGGAGTGTGGTATCAAGGGCGTTCCTTTCCGATTGCGCGTCCGAATTTCCAGACGACGAAATGACGAGGAAGATGCCAAGGAGAAGCTGTACAGCTATGTTCAGGCCGTGAACGTTAAGAACCCAAAGGGCCTCCCTACTGTCGTTGTTGAGGAATAGAGTGAGTTTTTCTTAGAAAAGGAAAAATTTCCCGAGCTTGGGCTTGGGGCTTGGTTCTTAAAGGTGGCATGGCATTTCGGAGTTGCAACCGGCTTTTTCTAGCTTTTGACGCGGAAAAGAAAAAAAAAAATTTACACACAGGAAAAATGTGATCAAACCCCTTTTTTTCTGCTTCTACCCCACGACGAGGGTTTGGAGTCTACGGTCGAGGTGTTAACGTCCTGGATGTGATGATGGATTTCATTTCCGTTATATAATCACGGACTGGTTCAGTGAATTGAACTCCGTTCTTAGTCACCTGAGCCAATGTCAAAAGTGCCTGTGAACAATGAGACATTGACGTCTGCTAAAAGGTCGATAAGCCCGGACTTGATTAACCAACCGTATCGTCCACGATTACAACGGTCAGTTTGCTGCAATTTCAATAGCCATATTTAAGACGTAAACACCCCCGTTGACTAGGCCTTCTAGCTAAGCCGGTTGTGCTTCATTCTGCCTTTGGAAATCGTCAGACCAAAACAAAAATGCTAACCCAATGTACCGCGATGACCGTAAACAGGGCATATCCCCAAATGACTCCAGGGTTTACTAAATGCAGCATGAGGTAAGGTAGTTCAATCCAAAAACGCGAAACATCAAATTTACGCTCACGTCCTACTCCTCTTCAATGTCCCTGTGCCTTCCCAACACCTTCTTCTTGAACTCATCCGCGTTGATGTCCCACAGCTCAGCAGCTTCGCCGTTCAATGGGGACGAGCTAATGGGCCGATTAGCACGAGTGCATTTCTCTCGTGGGGCTGAACAAAGGCAAACAACCACTTACTTGTTCGGCTCTCCGAGTAAACTTTGGAGACTCAAAAGGACGGTCTGGATGTTGTACGCAGCTGTCCACTTGTCCTTAAGAATGTCGAGGCAGATGCGGCCCGAGAAATCCACATTAGGATGGTAGATTGGGGTCTTGAACAACACCGTTGGAGGAGCATATGGGTAATTTGCCGGGAAAGCAAAGCTGAGCTTGAAAGTCAATCCGGCATAGGGCGTGTCATCGGGGCCCTCAATGGTGGCAGTCCATGACAACAGGTTTCCATCAGCCGAGGGGAAAGCAGAAACGCCGGGGGCAGGCGATGTCATCAACTGCATCAACTCCGTTTGCAGTCTATTCAATTGAAACGCGGTTGTCAGTTGAACTTTTCTGAACTTTTGGAAGTGCTGAGTCGGAGAGGAGAACGACGAGCTTGGGGCTTTGACCCAAACCCGCGATTCACTTGTGCCGTTTTCCAGCAGCGACTTACCTCTTTGTGACACTCTGGGCATCTGGGCCCTTTCGCGAAGCATTGAGCTTGGCAGCCGGGACACTACCGGGAGCGGAGTTCTGATTGTCCTCCATGGCGTAATCCATTATCGGGTAATCAAGTTCGACCGGGTGGAAATGTGGTTAACACTTATACGAAAGCTCTTGTCTAACAGGAACAAACGGTCAAAGCAGTGATGATGGCGCCGTCTGTTTAGCTCCAAACGGACCAGAGGCGCGCGGGATGGCTCAGAATGAGTATAATAAGTCGACGGTAGCAGCAGGTGACGTCGAAGCCGCTGGTCGAAGAATTATGAAGCAACAGTACCAAGGAAAAAGGCAGACGATGATCAAATAAGCCAAAAATTACAGAGGCCAGTATTGCTCTCCACGCAGATCGAAGGCCGGGTATTAGGAGAAGCTCTGGAATTCGGTGGAGTTGTTTTTATGGCACGTAGTCAAGCTGCTGTGGATGTGTTTGCCGCAGCAACGGAGTGGGCGACGGACGGGGCGACGGACGGGGCGTCGTCCTCTGCTAGCCACTTACAAGCGCCATGCAAGGGTAGCAGGGACCTACTTGGCCACTGACTGCCGTTGCCGGTTGCAGCTTTACGCGGCCAGACGCGTCTGGTCTGGACGGACGCTCCATGACGCGACCGCCCGCATCATCAAGTCAATGGGTCGGTTGGCTGGCGGTGCATGCTGAGCGAGCACCATGTTGTCATGTCTGATTGCATACGACATCTGAAATCCGCTGCGATGACATATAAATGAATTGATTTTTTTTTTCCTGGGTCAACAACGTTCCGGCGACCAGACAACTGTTAAGACTGCCATTGTTCGTCGTTTCAGACATATCGCACGCCACCTTCATAGAAAATCTCAAAACGGGGTGTTGCATCGTACAGAACGCCGCCTGTTTGACTTGAAGACAAAAAAAAAAAAAAAAAAGATTAAAGAAAGAAGAAGAGTATTCTGTAACTAAAGAATGCGCTTATGCCATTATTACGGCCTTCAAAATGACCTCGGCCGCTGTGTTGCAAAAGATGCAGCGAGAGTAGTCTAGCTCATTGTAGCACTCCCGCAAATAGTCTATGGTTGGTTTTTTTTTTTTGGTTTCCAGCGTTGGTCCTGTTATCCGCTTCTCGGTTCATATGAACTTGAAAATAAAATATTAAATCACGTCTCTTTACTCCAATCAAGGTTGTTTGTTCAGGGCGTTAGTGCTGATAATTAGCATCACCTTGAGTAGAATGGCTCCCTCGTCGAGTCGACGACGCCTTGGAAGATGACTCGCCACCAGGACAACAGCCTTGCTCCTGGCAATCATCTATGCATTCTAAGAGACAGGCATTCCCACCAGCGCCGTCCAACCCACCATCTATTCGCAGAGCTGCCGCATCTCCGGCATGTTGGTGTTGCTGGTCAAGACAGAACTCAGGCTGGATGGTGGCACTGTGAATGCCGTAGCCGTGGAGGCACTTGCGGGCTCTCTTGGCCAACTGCATGTACTTCTCGCCGCTATGCTCATTGATCGGGAAAGCAACCTGCAAATGCATGCTGGCAACGACTTTGGTATCAGACAGTTGCCAAACGTGAATGTGATGGCAGCTGACTACTCCCGGAAGACCTTCAATATCCTGACGGATTTCTTGGATGCTAATATTCTCAGGAGTGGCTTGTAGGAGGACTCTTGCCGTGGCACGTGTTAGGGGAATAGATGTCTTGAGAATGATGGCTGTAATGGCGAGTGACACAGCAGGGTCACAGTACAGCTTGCCCGGCCAGTCAGTGAGCCAAATTATGAGTGCAGTGATGATGACGCCGACGTTGCCCAAAGCATCGCCGAGAACGTGAAGCATCATGGCATTCATGCCCATGTCAGCGTGATTGTGACCGCAAGCCTTGGTTCCAGCCTTGCGTGGAAAAGTATGGTTATGACCGTCATGTATACTCGAGTCACGGCGGGGACGTTTATGAGAAACATGTGAATGAGAGTGGTTGTCAATTGTTCCATTGTTGCCCTTAGCGCCGCTGATAAGGAGGGGAGACTCCTCGTTGACGTCGGTCTCCAAGTCGCCAACAGGTGCGTCTTCACTCGTATCACTCCCAGCACCCAAACCAGCACCCAAACCAGCACCCGAGGATGCAGCCAAACTAGCGGCGATGATGTCCTGGCGGAAGCTTGCAGGGTGAATGCTCATGTCCTCGATGCTCTGGAAGCGGGAGTGTCCACTCTTACTGGAATGTCGCCTGGCATGTCCTCTCGCTTGTGCGGGAACCCGGTTTCGATTATTGGTGTCGTCTCGGCCTGTCGTATCATCTCCGAAACGAATGCGACGATTGACCTCAGGGCCCTCGTTTGCACGTCTCACAATGACTTCGGGAAGAACGTCGCCGACAAAACCATCTTCGTCGGCCACACTGCTGCGCAAGTCGCCAGAGTCCCGGGTGTCGTCAACAGCATGGCTATGATCGTGACTGTGGTCGTGATGATCGTGGCTATGACCATGCCCGTCTTCTTCATCGCTGTGAGAGTGTCCATGACCGCCCAGGACGACAAAGCCAACCAGATTGGACGCCAACCCAGCACACCCAACAATGAGAATGAGTTGGGGCTGATTAATCTCGGGGGGTTCGACGAATCGGGTCAGAGCTTCGAGGATGATGGATACGCAGAGTGCGATCAGGAAGACGGCGTTGAAAAAGGCACCAAGAATTTCAGCGCGAACCCACTGTGTAGAGGAAAGAATCGATATTAGCGAAAAGGGCGTTGTTAGGGGGGTAGTAGCAAGTAAATACGCACCCCGAACGTAAATTCGTCGGTAGTTTCTTTCTGCGCAGCAACAACAGCCCATAAGCCGATGACGAGGGAGATGATATCGTTGAGCTGTGGTGGCGATAAGTCAGCAATGATGCGGGCGAAGCTGTGTCAAATCAAAACAAAGGGAGGACTCGGGCGGCATACCATATGAAAGGCGTCAGCAGTCAAAGCTAGGGAATGGGCGAGAAAGCCGCAGATAAGTTCGAGCAGGAAGAAGGCCGTGTCAATGGCAATCATGACCTTGATTCGAGTGCTCTTGGACCACGCCATATTGGAGCCCGTGACGGTAGAGGGCGCAAGAATGCTCGACTATTTCTTGAATGACGATAGTCAAAACAGGCAGGATCAATGTATGACTCCAGTCCGCAATTAATGGTATGCTGCAATAATCGCGGACGACAAGAAACCGATAAAGTGATGGAGAGGGGCTGAAAGCAAACCAAATTCAGAAGAAGAAGAAGAAGAAGAATGTTTGGGGAAAACAAGATCGCGGGCTTCTTTAGCCTGCACAAGGGCCACTTGCAGCACGGGTGTGGGAGCCAATGATCAGCTGACGCTAGACCGGATCAGTCCAGACGTTATTGCCATCTCACCTAGTAAGGTGGGGCGTGGCATGAGGAGAAGATGGATGTGATCCACGAAGCTGAGCAAACTTGGTGATAATTATGCACGGTACAAGCTGTTTCTGGATTTATATAGGGCAGCTACTTTATACTATTAAAGGTAGAAAGTTAGTGCCCACGCAAACTTTGTGTTAGTAGCATACATGTAGAGCTAGAAGGCAGAGAGGTCAGAGACAGGCGACGTGGCCCATAGGGCAGGCGCAGTGACCGGTCTGAAGTATTTGTAAGGTGCAATGTTAGCAACGGCTAGCATTGACGGATCTTTCGGTCTATTGGGGAATTCCAGCGCACCTTCTGGGTTCTTCCAAATATAGATATAGTTTAATCAATTTCTATGTAATTTAGCTAATAGAAATAGCTAGCGCGTCCCTTATCATGCGTACTTTGCGACCGAATTGCGCATGCGCGAAGTTTACGCGGCTTCGTGGATCACACCCCGAGTATTTAAATTGAAGGCGATAAGATGTTGCAAGATGGCGCTTACGCTGCAAAGTGAGCAATGATTAGTCCATTTGAGTATTTTCAATCTGTGGTGTTGTACGGATTATGACTAGTGCTGTTATGCCTTTGTGTGTACGGATCCAAGGGGACAATTCAATGCGTTTGCGCGTCTTCTTTTGCTTGACACACTAGACCTCAAGTTTTGCAAACATGTACATCGTTGGGTTCTCTTCTTCGGGAAGTCCGCACTGGCCACATCTATAACGAGTTCTTGTGTCTTCCGTGTCAGTATCGCATTCATGCTTTCTCCATGTGGTGTCACAGGACCCCACTGTTTGCCGCTCATGCACGGTCAGGGATGGCGGCACCATTCCCAGATCGTGCCTTCCCAAACGGTCCAAAACAGGAAATGTCTGGCTGCCGTCTCAGGTTCTACGCCAACCTCGCCCTGACTACTTTTCTTTCACGCTCGTGATCATTCACGTCCTAAATTTCCTACAGGATCGATCTGAACATTACCTAGCTGAGGAAAAGATACCCCGCCAGTCGGAGTCGACTGTTTCTATTTCCTTCGCGTCTTTCGCCGCTCTCATGTTTTATTTTCCTTTTTCTTCTCCATGTAGATCTTCCTTTCCCTTCTTCTTTTATCTGGCGTCTGGCGATCCGTTGTCTGGATACTACGGACGGCTTTCTGGGCTTCGCAAGACTTCTGTTTTCTTACATTCGTTTCTTGCTTTTCTGGCTCTCAGCAGCTGGTCTGTTGTTCCCTGCCTTTTCTTCTATAATTCTTTTTGGTGAGATTACATATACACAGATCTTGCTAGTGCGTGGTAGAAGCACTATAGGAGGCTTCTCAAAAGCCCAGCTTTAGTTGCCCAGAATGAAGTCGGGTGCCTTGTACCTTCTTGCTCTCTCGACCATCACTCAAGTGCGTATGCCTCCTCCCTTGTTTGTTGTCACTGTATTCGGGTCTCCTTGAGCCAACATTCTCTTCAAAACAGCAGGCTGATACATTATTAGGCCGGACCATGGAATCATGATGGTCGTCGGCAGGGACTGGTAGAGACACAGGGAGCTGAAGATGGTCCTGGTGCGGTTCGAGGGTTCACGCCGCCCGTGGCAGTCGAGCCTGGTGTCCAGATTAAAGCCAATTCCACGCCAACACGCCAAAAGTCCAACGCCAACATCGCATCGAATGAGCAGCCTCCGAATGGTCAACAGCCTCCGATTGAACAGCCAGCAATTGCTCCTGGTTTTGAAGGGCATGTGTTCATTCGACCCCTATTTTCTTTTTCGATTTAGTGCCACTAATAACGAAAATACACAGGCTCCGAATTTCCACCGTCACCGTCACAGCTCAAGCAAGCGGTGCTGCTTCTCCAGCAACCGTAACTGTTACTCAGCTGGCAGCAAGCCAAGGAAACGGAGGAAATGCTGCGGCTGTAACCATTACAGAGCTGGGAAGCACTATTACGCAAACTGTTACAGCTAGTTGCGCCGTACGTCCACATGCTCGAAACTCGCATCAGTTCTATCCTGTCAATTATTAATGTTACATCAGGCCAACCCTCAACAACCAGCTGCTGCTCCGCAACTAACAACCATTACTGAACTGGCCAGCACCGTCACTCAAACTGTTACTTTCCGCGCCCCATGTCCAGCCGGCCAACGGCAAAGGGGTGGAGGCGCAGGCCAAGGCCAGCGAAATAGCACTGCGCCTGGTCAGGTTGTGGTCATCATTGAAAATGGCAACGGCAATCGCAATGGACAGGGTCCAAGAGCAGTATGTAAGAACGCCCATGGTTTCGATAATATTGGATATCCCATTGATAATCAACTCTGCAGAGTGAACGCCGAGGAGGTGTGGAAAAGTGTTCTGTTACTAGGCAAGGTGACCCAGGGGTAGTTTGTGGTGGGACAACCCTATCAAATAGTAAGGCCACGGCCCCTACAGCAGCGGGACGTACAAATCAGACGCGAGCTGAAGTGCTGCCAACTACCAACGCAAACGGTAATGGAGTGGGTGTCTCGACTATTCCCATTGCTGAATCTGCCCGGCCGAAAACAACACTCAACAATGCTGCTTCTTCCCCAGCAGCAGTTGCGCCACAGCCAAAGCCTTCGTCATCCTCTCTTTCTCAAGTAACGCCACCAGTAGCATCTGCTTCTGCACCTGCTCTTACTTCCAAAGGACAGCCAGCTGTGCCCCTACCTGTGCCAAGCAGAAGCGGTCGCAGAAGTAGCATCAGCTCAAATTCAGCACCGGGCCAGCCAACGCCAGCCAGCTCATCCACGTCTGAAACAATCTCCGCAACAGTATCATCTACGTCTGCAGCGACGTCCACCAGCACTCCTTCGCCATCGCGTCTAGCAGAATCGCTCACTCTTGGTGGGCTCGGTCCTTCTCCCACGGCGATTAAGGACTCAGCCGTAGCACCTGGGCCAACGCCTGGCGCAACTCCTGGGCCTGGTGTTGTTGCCCCAGCACAGCCTGTTGTAAACTTGTCCGGCCTCAGTCTGAGCAGTGTCCTGGATCTTGGTAACTTGTTGAGACAAAGCGAGCCGGCTCAGTCATCAACCAAGGCTTTATAAGCGACGACGTTTTCGTTTCCTTTTGAAAAGGCTATGCAGATAGGGTTAGATAGTCGACCTCAATCGTTTCCAAGAACATTGGCTCCCAGATTCCAGATTCAATGAGTTCGCTCCACTTTGCAAACAAGCTCATACAACCCATAGTATTCATGAAGAAATTCGACGTGTCGCTGTAGGACATCATGATTTAGTCCGTCGTCATGTTCACAAGAACTCCAATATTCTTGTGATCAGAATACGATGCGTTTCAGCTCTTCTTTTTATCCACTCCAGCGGCGCGGGCAGCGAGCTTCATCTTCTTTGCCTGTCGTCTGCTGAGAGGTTGCCCCTCAACGTCACCGTTCTTGCGCTTCTGATTTTTGGCTTTGTTCTCCCTGCTCTCCCCCCGACCGGTATCGGTACCTGCACTCTGCTCATCATCTTCAGGTGATGCCTTCAAATTTCCAACGTCTTCTTTTGTGGCCACCTGCACGACGTTGATGACGCCACGGAAGCCATTCCTCTTCATGCCTTCATTGACAACGACGCTTCGAGGGATCGATCTCAAGCCTTCCAGGCCCCTTTCATTCGCCAAGCCCCACACGCTGAGGAGATTGACCACATCGGCTGGTCCCCGTAGACTGAGCGCCGACTTGGCCTCGCTGCTGAGAAGAATGCCTCGTCCGCGCGTGGCGCGAATCAGACTCGTAGCATTGGAGATGAAGTTCGCGCGGCCTCGACCATCAGCAGTGAGAATCTGGGCGTAGCATATTTCGAACCGAACTCCCCTGGTTACGGCGGCCATGCACGGCTTGGGTCGGAAATGGAAAGGGAAATGTGTAGTGAGATCGAGCGATATAATGGGAATGTCGAGCGTCAGACAGGCATTCTGGAAGGCCTTCTCGGTCAAAGGTCGAATGGCAAGAAGATCGTATACATTTGCGAGAGATTGGAGGCGATAATTCGACGCTGCAGGGTCGCTGAGGGGCAGAGTCGCGCGCCGAAGAACTGTAGGAAGTTTCCGCAAAGATGTTGACTCGGGGATCGTGGGAAAGGGTGAAGTAGGGTTCGCGGGGAAGGGGAGTTCGAGGGTGTGGCTTAGAGCCACGGTGTTGTATCCGAGCGAGGAGGCCAAGGACAAGGTCTGAAGCAGGCGCTCTGGTGTCGTGGAGGGAGACCACGCGATGTTGAGGTCGTACATCATGATGATGGGTGCAGACGTGTGGTTATTATCTCCATCCGGTGTTGGCCTTGGCGGCCGGGAATGTGTGAAGTCGGAATAAACTTTCTAGGGAGAGTTGCTCGGTCTCACGCGAAATCGCGGTGGCTAGTGGAAAAGAGAGGAAGTGATCATTGGCTCGCAACAGACAGATTGGTATGGATATGTGAGGCGAAGCCAATTCTGCTTCGATGCACGTGGAACGAATTTGTTCCTTTTTTTTTTCTGTGGGGGGGGGGGGTGACAGTGAGAATAAAAATGGGTCCGATTGCTGAGCATGAAGCCTAATTTCGCGTTGGCGCCGCCACACGTCATCCCCTTCCTCCAACAAGTTGCTCCGCCACATTGTCGACTTGGTTGCGGCTCGATTTCATTCTTGCAAATTTTTTTTTTTTTTCCTATTTCATTTTTCAGGGAAATGCATCACGGGCCTTGAGCGTCATAGTCCGCCGACCCTCGTCGCAGAAACGTCGCAGCAATCTCGTCAACTCCATCTGTTCCGCAAATCAACAACAACAAAGTGCGCGCCGAAGTTGGAGAAGTAGTCCGTCCATCCATCCATCTGCTGCGCGCAACCCGTCACCCCCGACTATATACACTATCAATTCTCAATTGACGAATCGGGCGCGCAAAATTTCTCGGAGAGATCGATATATACTCTTGCGCGTCGCACGCGGCACCAATATCTCCTCATCATGTTCTTCTTCTTTCTTTGCGGCGAACACACCTTCCGCAGCCAAGTCCCAGGTTACGAGGGAATGGTTTGTCAATGCCACCATTGCGGTAACATGGCGGCTCATGTTGTCAAGAGTCGTCCCTTCTTCACGCTCTGCTTCGTCGTATGTACTGTCTCCCGTCTCGTCGCGGCCTCGGGCTCATACTTGAAATGAATAAGCCTGCCTTTTTGTGCGCGATGCTAACGAATGCATTTGTTCTCATAGCCGGTAATTCCATTCACAATCTCCGGCTACAAAGACGTCGCATGCGATATCTGCCACTTTCAGCAACCGCTGAAGAATCGGCCGGACGTCATGGGAATGGCGAATGGGGGGGGCAACGGCCAGGGCGGAGGGAATCATGGTCCTCCTCCTCCGCCTCAGCAGCAGCATCATTATGGCTGAGAAATGAGCAAGTAATGACTTGTGCTGCATACCGGAATCGGCATGCACGCCTCGTGTCTTTTT
This sequence comes from Epichloe coenophiala, assembly GCA_018801565.1. Classification (NCBI taxonomy): domain Eukaryota; kingdom Fungi; phylum Ascomycota; class Sordariomycetes; order Hypocreales; family Clavicipitaceae; genus Epichloe; species Epichloe coenophiala. Next base: position 88,145 of record JAFEMN010000005.1, on the reverse strand, counting down.
TTTTTCTTTTCTTTTTTCCACGCTGCAAGCCCCATGGGGCGCTGCCTTGTACTCGTTCTACCATGACTTCGTTCTTGCTTCTGGTGTTTTTTTTTTTTCGGCGTAGCCTTCCGGGGGTAAAGGAAATAGAGAGCAACGGGGAGAGATTGTTTTGGCGTTGGCACGGTGCTGACGTTGGCGAGATGTACATTCTTAGGCTGGGTGGCCTTCTTAAGGGGGAAAATGCCTGTCAGTAATGTAATATATTCGGTAGCAACCATGTTCTGGAATTTAGTGAGACGTATAGCAAAGTATTTACCACGATCCTATTCACGTCTTCTTCATCTGATATCGCGCAGGGGCTCTTGCAATGAAAGGTGAGAACAAGGTGCATGTCCAGTGTTCAGGCCAAAGACCAATGTCGAGCTTTATTTCAAGTTGTGATGAATGTGTGTCGTGTCTTCTTTTCTACATTTTGAAGCCACATTGCAGAGCAGCTAGCAAGCATGTTTTATCACAATGAGGAACATTAGAGTGCTATCGGGTCATGCCTCATGCTCATTTCAAATGCTCGTTAATGGAGTATCCCAGTCTGCCCTCGCAAACTCTGTAGATATACGTGAAAATCAACTCATCAAACTCGCTCACGTATAGTCCAAATGAATTTGCTCATCTTGTCTGTTTGTCCCTGTCACCCTGTCACAGAAGGCCCCGCACGGTAACCCTTGTGCAGCTTCAGACTTTCCTCCAAAGCACGCTTCAGTTCTTCATCGTCATCTTCTTCTCCGTCATTGCCTTTGTTTAAAACACGGCGGTATTCTTCTTCGGCCAAGCTTTGCTTCTTGACGTATTCCAGCACGATGTCTTCTTCGTTTCTTTGGCTCTGTTGACGGCCCATCTCCTTCTTCGATGCCTCAATAGCTTGCTGAAGAAAGACTTCGTCATCTCCGTGAGGAACATACGTAGGATTTCTGGATTCCTCAATTGCTTTTTCAAAGTCTGCATTGTTCTGGCCCCCCGGTTTTGTACTGTCTGGAGCAAGACCAGCTGCGATGGTACCGGAATCTTGACTGGGATGAAAGTCACCTCCGTGGTTCGCCATGCTCTGCTGAATAGCCTTTTCAATTAGTTCTTGATATTCTTCATCGGTGATACGATACTCTTCGTCGTGGAATATGCTAGGGTCCTTCGTGGAAAGCTTAGAGGCTCCAGGTAATGAGTCTAGCGTTGCATTTCGCGCACGCATCGCCCTAACACTTTCTCGAATGGCGGCTTCAATAACAGCGTCTTCCTCGTTGCTACCTCGCGATGTCTCGCGCACTGAGGCGTGGATGGCTTTCTCATAGTCCGCATCGTCTGATAGGCTCTGCGTCGCACTAGAACTGTTGCGAGATGTGATAGACACCGGCGCATCAACAAATCCTTTCTTCTGGGTCAGTACACTTCTCTTCTCTTCTCTTCTCATGACAGGTTCCGAGTGTGAAACCAGCTTACTTTGGGCATGGGAGAATGGCGATTCAGGTTTGTCAGCTGCACTTGGTGCCTTCTCTGCTGTTCGTTCCTTTCGCTTCAGCATATCGAAGTTCTTCAAGTCTGATTTCATATTGTTCCAGCGAACAACAATGTCAGCTTTCTCCTCCTCCCCAGCTCCCGCCATATCTTGGGTTCCTTGAACAATTCTGGACGTGATGATGTAGTTTGTCACACTTCTTGTACATGTCTTGTTGACTTGAGCGTGAACACCCTGCATCATATACGCAGGAACACCCCATATGCCTTAATTCTTTGTTAGCATCAAGTGTTGAGCAGCAAATGGGCTCCAAGGCTGATACGTACCAGCTGCGGGTTTGGCAATGAGTCCACCAATGCCCTTCCCGATACCTTTCACAAAACCACCTGCGCCCTCTTTTTCTGCTCCTCGGATAGGCTGCGTGACCATGCCAGCAATGCCATCAAAGAAGCCAAATCCAAGCTCTTTACCGGCAATTCTGATGCCGCTATTTAGGTCCGTCACTTTCTCGACCGGGCGGACAGTGTCGTCGTTGTAAAGTCTTGGAATGTTCCTGAAACCTTTGGCCAGGCCTAAGCAGAAGTTCATCGGGCTCTTCACTCCAATGGTGACAACACGACCAACGCTTTGTCCTGCAAGAACTGTTGCATCGAGGATAGGACCACGAAGTGATGATTCTCGTCGAAAATCGGACGGATGCGCTTTCTCGCCAGGAGCTTGCGTCTTTGACTGCGTCCTCGATTGAGTCCCGAACCCTGCTGTTTCTGTGTCTTTCAGGGATGCGATGGCAGAATTGGAATCTGACAAAGACCGCTGCGAGGAATTAAGCGCACTAGGTAGATCAGAGAGCGATTGGTTTGACTCAGCAGTCGTGGTTGTCGAAGTCTCTCTTCCACGTATAGCGATGCTCGACACATTAGTGTTCGCCGAATCGGTCTGAGAGAGCACATCCTTGTTCGCAGGATTTGGCTTGCTGGGTGGGTTAACAACAGTCGACGTCTCTGAGCCTTGGGAATCTTTGGGTCGGCGGGGTTTGAAGAGTTCTCGGGGTACATCGGCAATGGCTAGTCCAATTCCGCTAAGATCTCCAATGAGGGATGCGGCTCCTGCTGTTACGGGATCAGGTGGTTGGTCCTCGGTGTTGTATTCAACATGACGACATCCGTATTTTTGTCTCGTCAGCTTTCATCGTTCTGCAAAGGTGCCCCAGAGCGATCAATACTTACAGCTTTACATCTTTGTATTCCAAGAGGCCAGCGTCTACAAGAACTGACATCGCCAAAGGACTTAGTCGGACTTTGGTTCTCCTGACCCGCCAAGTCGCCGCTCGACTCGGTGCCAGAGAACATCGCATAGACTCAATATCCATGTGTCTGTGGAAACTCCGTGCGCCAACATCGGTTCCGGCTTCTCGAATCTTTTCCCCCAGGTCTCTGGCTCTCTCTAGGGTGTTCGGCTCTAGACAGAACTTGATCGCTTCAGCCAGCTTCTCTGCCGTAAGATCCTTGTATTGAATCGGCTCTGGGCCGGCATTGGCCCTCGCGATCATGGCACCCCAGAATGGCTGATCACCAAAGAAGGGCACTACAAGAGTAGGTTTTCCAGCTTTTATGCCCGCAGCAGTGGTTCCAGCTCCTCCATGGTGTACTACAGCTGCAACACGTTCAAAAAGCCAGTCATGGGGCACATTACCAAGCATAAAGACGCCCTCGGGAATTCCTACATCATCCGCGCCCAGACCGCCCCATCCTTTCGAAACAAGTGCACGAGATCCCGCTGAACGAATGGCCTCAAATATCATACGCGTCATGGCATTCGGATCATCGACAACTATGGATCCAAATCCAATGTAGACTGGAGGGGGCCGTGCTTCTAAGAAAGCAGTCAATTCTGGATCCGGAGTATATGATGAAGCAAGATTGAGAAAGTAGAACCCCGAAACATCGATGTGCTTGCCCCAATCATTTGGTTTGGGTATTAAGGCAGGAGACCTACCGAGATCAGTCAATGGTCACGACACACAAGAATTGACCATTGCACAGGGAAAAGCTACTCACCAACAATATGTGTATGGAATCTTCAGGCGGTTCAACAATCCGGGGCCCCAGATGAATGACAAGGCCGGCAGGTCTAAGGCCTTTCCTCTAAATCTGTTTATAATGTCCCCCAAACCTTGCCAAGTCATCATCTCTACGAGTGTGTAGGTCATGTAATTCGTCATGACGTCGTCGGCGTTTGAAGATTGGACATTCGCCAGCGGGTGAGGAAACGCCCGGGTTGGAGACCAAGGCATACTAAGTCGGATCAGTGCTCTGGCATATTATGATTGCCCAGTTTTAGTAGCAAAACTCACGTAAACATCATGTGGACAGGAATGCCCAACTTTTCGGCAACGTGGATGTGAGCAAAGCTGGGAGGATTTGCGATGATAGCATCTGCAACAAATGGTTGAGCACTCCGATCTCCTGGCATACCTGCTGACAAGTCGAGCGGTTCATTTAGTCGATGCGGTTTCGGCGGCGGGCCCATGCCATCCCCAGCCTCGACACAAGAGCGCCAACATCCCAACATCATCTCTTCGATCCCTCGACGTCGTTTACTAATTTCTCCGCTCTTCATCGCATCCATCCCAGGCATCAGACCAGGGTGTTTTACCATGAAAGCCATCAATTCGGCGGGATCGCCGCCGATGCTAAAGAATTCGAGACCATTTTCCTCCACGAATGACCTGAACGTAGCATGAGTCGCAATTCGGATTCTATGGCCATAAGTGTCCTTCAAAACTTTTCCCAACGCCACGAAAGGCTGTACATCACCCCGTGACCCAACAATTTGAACGACAATGTTCAGAACTGGTGGAGGTGGTTCGCCCGGCTCTGCGCCAAGACCAGGAGGGATATACGCTGGTGGCAGGGCAGGTGATGCTGAAATTTGACGGTCGATTGTGGGCGCAAGTAGATCCGCCAGCCTTCGATTTTTGGTGTGGAGATTAATGTTGATTCTGCCATCATCTAAGAAAAAGTACCATCAGTTAGCATCAGTTAGCATCAGTCTACGCCGCTGTCGACCTGAGAATGTGCCTGTAGACTCCATGTAACACATTGCGGGTAGTGGCACACCTGTGACTTCTGCTCCAGCATCAAATCCCGGTTGCGAGAACTGAACATGATCGTGCTGGTCGCCGTATGCTGGAGGCAGTGCTTCATCGCTGGGAGTGTCGAGACTCGGCACCAGAAAGCCATCCGTCACCAAAGCCTCGGTATCATCGTTAGTGATGGTCAGGTTTCCAGCATGTTGTATAGACTGCTGCTTCTCTTCTTCACGGCTTTGATGCTTTTTGTTCAATCTCTGCTTTTCTTCCGTGATAGCCATGGCAATTAGAGGAATCTGCATGCAGCTTGATTGCCGTTGTCTGCCTCTCTGTTTTCTTACTCGGATAAGAATCATAAGATGGTCGTGGTCAAAGCTGTTTGTGTGGGTGACGGTGGTGCAGGCTGCTGCGAAAAGGCCAGTGATTCAATTCACACAGAAAGTTCCGTGCTATTATTCATTGATTGAGCCATATGGATGGCAAGCCAAGTCAATATGTACGATGCTGTGTGCAGATGCGCTGGGCCAGGCGCAGGTTTTGTAACCTGGAGCTGCCAGGGAAAACGACAAGGCTTGTCTTTGTCTGCATGTGGACCACTTGAGTGACGCATGATGATGCACCGCGTCTCAGCAGATCAGCAGGCTTGTGTCGTAGACAGACAATTACTTGTAATCCGTAGGCCACGGGGATTGGATGAACCAGGCGTTGAGAGCTGAAGCCTGTTTGCTGGGGCTCTGGCAACCTGTGCGGATCCGGATCCTGTAAAATGGCGGGGCAGGTCGCGTCGCGCACTGGTCGGTCCAGTTGACTCCAAGTCGATTACATGTACACTCGACAAAGGGTGACTGCATCTGCTGTGGCATGACGCGTCAGGAGAACAGGTATTTGTTCCCAACAACGTACTGCTATTTGTATGACCCGTGTCTGCTTTGCACCTCCTTCCTCAGCTGCAACAGCAATAATTGAGTCTACAGTTTCTCACTTGGTGGGTCTTTGTAAGCCGGGCTCGCCGTCACGAAGAAAATGAGCACTTTTGGTGAGCAGTTGACAGAAAAATGGGTTACATGTTACAATATGCCATCATTAAGATGCTCTCCCCACGAGCAACAGCCATGTCTAAAAGAAACCTGCTTGTTTTCACCGGCCCGAACCTCGCGGCATATGACAAGACACCGTTTGTCATGCAACCCGCCCTCCCCAGTGAGTTTTGTATTGTATTATCGCTAGATCCGCATTACATAGACCATTTAACTCGAGAATCGCCGAGTAATCTTGGCAATCACTATAATATCGGTTAGCGGAAGAAATAGTAGCAATATTAAGATTGAACACTTACCGTGAAGAGCAACGACACTGAAAATGAACACAAGAGACAGGACGAGAACAATGACAGGGTCGACTTTCAAACCAGGAGATTCATCGGTATACAGCCCTGTGACGACATGTTAGTCAGCGATCGCGCCCCTCTTGTTCAGACCATCCCAGGACATCTCTTTCCCATGGCTCTAAGGTGACGTACTCAGCATAGTACTGCTTGAGCCACCGGCGCCTGCTGATCTTGTGCTCGTCGGTCGAGCATTGGCAATCTTTTCCTTCTGATCGGCAGCAGCGCGGCGTCTAATGGCAGTTCGAGGACCTCCAGGGGGGGTAGGTGACGACGGTCGGTTGACGCTGGCGCCTGAAGCGGTGCCAGGAGCATTGGCTGGTGAAGAAGCACGAGGAGAAGACTAATGGAAGTACGTGTGTTAGCATGCGGTCGACAAAGGAATGCCTCCATGTCAACAAATGACCAAGCTTCACCGAGATAGAGTGCGACAGAAGCCGATCGTGTATCCACGGAATATAACCAGAAAGGGGTGCCATTGGCGGTACGGAGGCAAGCAAGAGAGCAAAGGCGTACCATTTTAACAGCGATCAAACTAATTACCAAAAGGGACTGATTAGGAATTGCTGCAGGACTCCTGAATCTCGATTGACGGATGGGGTTGGTTGAGATACTGCAATGGATGGTTTGGGCGAGTGACAGCAGTTACTTGAACGAATGCACAAGCCCTGCGATTGGGAGCGCGCAGGTTGCAGGTTGAGGCCACCTTCGCATCAAGTGGACGTCCACCCACCTCGTGTCGGCCATATCTTTTTCCGCTGCGCCCCCAGTCGTTCATCCAGTCAGAACCCGCATACATAATACCTCTTTGGGCATAACTCGCTGGCAAGTACCTGTTTTTCTACTCGGTTGCCGATGGAATAAAAAGTTACATTAAAATATTTACCGGTTTCTGCTTATTGATTTACTCCAACATCACAAATCGTATATACATACAATGCACGAATGCAAGCTAACTTTTGCCATTTAAAGTGCGAGTGTTGATGCGGCTAAGTATAAGAGGCTTTTCACGAGCCTTGTTGCTTTGGACCCATGGTGCCTACAATCAACACCATCAAAAAGATGCCAGTCCTTCCTGACAAACCCAGTAGCAAGCCCGCTGGTATATGTATAATTCGAACAGTGAGAAAAGGAGGAAACGGCGCACAGTCGAATGCAAATGAAGACTGTATAACAAGCGGGTCTGAGAAAAGAATTATAAAAAAATGACAGCCTCAGCACAGCAAATATGGCAGATTGATAAAATGTGCTGGCAACCTTTGAAACTGTCCTAACATCGTCCGATAGACGTCGCGGCCAGTCGGCATTAGAGGGATGAAAAACAGTGCCTAGCCAGCGAAACGGATTAAAGGCTTGGGCACTGCTTTGAACAACTCGGCCCTCCTTTGCTTCCAATGCACGCGAGCTCACAAAAAAGTGAGGTCGTGGAGCCGCTGACCCGCAGAGCAAAAATTGATACCCGATTGGTCCTCCACATATATCGAACCATTGCGTTCCCATATCCTTGTTCCCGTTCCATCTTTTTTTTTTTTTCTCGCTTTCGAATCTCCAAGATGTGATGGCATGTGCCTTTGTTGACGTGATCTTGTCCAAGTACAGACAGATAGAATTGCCCGTTGCGATCAGAAATGGAAAATCCAGCCGGCCTCGAGGGCCATATTTTCCCTCTCGCTATGACTGATTATGTATGATTAGACAGTAGTACATCTACATCCGGAATCGAAGGATCTGAAACCAAAACGCCTTCCGCTATGATTCGAACAGTGCAAATCGCGGTGTGCTTTCTCGATGACAACATGTATATCAAAGGTGGACAGTGAAGAGTGATCGAACAGTTAAGAAAATATTGTTGGTATATCAAAGAGTGACATCAAGGACCATGCTGACATCGGCCACGTTGGGGCCGGCCAAGTCCTCGAGAACTGGGATAAGGTCTAATAATTCGTTGTCGTGCGCATCAGAAAACCAACTGCTGATGGGAACAGCATGCTGAGGGTGGAAAATGTATGAGGTTGGTGAATTGTCAATGATAATGGTATCTTTGAGGTCTCGGCCAATTTGCGAAAGGTCCTTGACGTAGTTTCCTTGGTGGTTATAACAGCTCTCTCGAAACAAACGATGATGAATAACTTTGTGGATATCGAGCTGGTCCAATAGAGGGTCGCCATACTGCAATCAATATCAATAAAAAGAAGCTCGATAATCTAGATGTTGAAAAAGAGGGAGTTTTCATACCTTTGAGACGGACGCTGTAAAGACCACCACTTCGTACAGCTCACCCACTCTCTTCATAAACTCATCCACACCGGGTCGTTTGATGACATAAACATTGTGATAGTTGCCCTCGATTTCAACGGGAATCGTGAAGTCAGCCTGATGAAGGATCTAAGAAGAAGGGTCAGTAGCGCCTCATGAAGAATTGAGGTGATGGTAATACTCACTTTGAATGAGCTGTGTACTAAGGTTTCGTCTAAATCCAAAACAAGGCATTTGCGGCCCTTGTGCTCATGGGCAATCGAAGGTAGTAGCCAGGATTGTGGCTCGGATGCTGGGGGGTTGCTCTCCGTCAGAGGTAAGGGCGAAATCACAGAAGGTCCAGGTACTGGGGGTGGTGGTGGAGGCGGAGGTGGTATTGTCTGAGATTGGGGATCTTCTGTTAACTGTGGAACTGGACTCTGATATGCCTCTTCTTGCCCAGCATCTGGCATATCCGCATCAACGTTGTCGCTCGTCTCGGTTTGCTCTCTGGTCTCAACCTCGTTTCCGCTCAAATGTGGCGGAGAATCTACAACCACAGCCGGCGCCACCGGTTGCTGCTTGAACTCGGTCTGGATTGGCTCAGCGCTAAGTATTTCTTCTGGTTCCTGTGCACTGCTTGACGCTTGATTTTCCACGTTGTTCAGTGATGTACCAGTTGGGCCTGTTTCCTTTTCGTATAGTGGGTTTCCCGATTGCTGTTCAGCGGCAGCCTGCGGGCGGGACTTGGCGGTGACGGGACGTTGAGGCAGTTTTTCGATTTTGTGAACATTCTCGCCTTCACCTTCTTCCAGGGTAGTGGCGGTATCAGGAACACCACAGCAGCCAAGCAATGAGAGCAGACCGCCATTCTTCTTCCGCCTTCGCTTCTGGTCACTCGTAGACGGTGAACTAGGCTGAGAGTGGCCAAGAGTATTTTGACCTCGTTCGCTGTCGCCACCGCTTCGGTGTGTTGAGGCACTGCCATTTCGTTGTCTACCGGGCATACTACCTCGAGACTCCTTCGACCTTCCATCAACGCTGCTTCTTGGGTCGGTTGCGGTAGCTCCACTGAGGCCTGTAGATGCGGTCGAAGCCTGGTTTCTCTGTTGCGACGATGATCTCGATGGTACTTTCAGGAGGCCCCGACCATTCTTAGAAGTCCCCCCCTCGTCGGGTGACAACTGATTACCATCATTTCCCATCGCCGAGCGGTCCAAGATGTTGCTCGAGTTAAGGAAAAGATAAATAATGTCCGTGATGAAGTGACCAACTCTTGTGCTGTAGACTCAAAAGACGAGCGAAGTTAGCTTTAGTTCTCTTGTCAAATGGCAGCAAGCCAGCTATGGAGGCTCTTGGGGGTGGTTACACAGTTGGAGAGAGAGTGGGAACGTGCGACACTGCCAAAGCATTTGAACAATGCTTCACAGTTTTGCAACGATGCGACATCCACACCCCGTAAAGCCAACTTGCAAGTCCTGTCGAGAAAGTCCCTATGAGTGGCAAGGTGACTTGTAGTGCCAAATATGCGCGCAAAGACACGCACGAAAGGACAATTGACTAGATTCTCACCTTTTGCCTTCCTCTTCGATTCAGATCTGGTATTGACCAAGTCGGGAACGGGGGCATCCACGATTAAAAAAGCCGTGGACCCTCCGTACGGTAAATCTCAAAGGACTGAGCGACAAGTCGAATCTGGCAAGTCCCCAAGCAGTTGATGATCGTCTAAGCGAGAAATTGAAGGAGAAGCCAGGACCTCGTAGCCACGGTTGGCTGCGTGATGAGGTTGAGCCAAAGCGCCAGAAACGGCCAGTAATTCGAGTAAAGTGGTTTCGCGACCTGGAAAAGTTCAGACCACGATGATCTGACGAAGGAACGCTGCGTGTGAACAAACAAAATAGTTAGGGGGACAATGCATTGAGCTGAGGAGCTGGGCGGCGCAAGCGAAAAGATTGCCTTTAAAGTCTGGGCTGGGCTAATAAAGCCTGCTTGCCTGTTCAAAAGTGGATGAGGATGGCTGCATGCACCAAGCCAAAGCGAAGAGAGAGTGAACCACTACCCCGTACCAAAGAGCACTTGTTGAGTGTGTGCAAGGACGGCTGGGGGTAGCGGAGGGGGTGGCTAAGGTGTGAGTGGAGTTCACCGTGAAATTAACCAACCGGGATGGGGATTTACTGGTAGGTAGGATCCGTGACCGTGCTAGTTGAGCTGGAGTGACACGGTCTCAAGACCGTCTAGATCAGCTTAAACTTACTGTGTGTTTTATATTTTTGCACACTGTCTATAGACACTTTGATCAAGCTGCGGGACCTGCCGCCAGGTTAATCTCTCTCTCTCTCTACGGACTACCTGATGGGCAACCGCGCCAAGCTCTCATCTCAAAAATGAGCCACCATGAACAGGGCCCGGAACTTCTGCCCCATCATGAGCAGCTATCCGCCCACCAGCCTTATGACTCCGTCCTGGACCCGAAAGCCTGCTCGGTGATTGCAGGCTCTTGCGCGCGAAGGATCATCATCTGTTATATCGGTGCAGTAATTCGTACGCTTGCTGATGTACAGACAAGAGCTTTGCAAGATCGGGTTCGACATGGAGTGCACTCATGGACCTCAGCCTCAGGCTGCGTAGCTGAAGACAGCACCGGCACTATCTATTAGATTTAGAACGATCTGTCGCGCGAAGTTCTTCAAGATCGATTGGGCTAGGACCTCGGCGTTCAAATACTCATCATAGCTGTCGCTTCTGTGCAATAGCGATCGACGACAACAAGCAAAGTCTCTTCCCACAGAAGACGTTGTGCTAGCATGTCCTGTGATAAATGCGCGCAAAGCATCACTGAAGTTCAACGCCAGGAACCCGCTGGAATTGGTGCGCCTGTGCGAGACCGACCTTACGGATGACATTTATAATGCACCTGGCCAAGCTGTCAGGTGCTTGTATGTACGTGCGTGTGTGACAGAGTGGACTAATTTAGGATTGTGCAACTTTATTAGATCATCCCATGCATGGGTCCTACAGGTCTGCCGTCACACTCATGTACGGCGTTGTAGACCGGCACATAGCACCAGACTACTTGGAGGTTCTGTCTTGCATTCAAGTCACCGTGCTCTTCGCCAGATACGAGGAGGAGTCGGAGGACTTGTGCCCGATGTCATCCATCCATTCAGATTTCCAGTCATGCTTTCTGCCATTTGATTGGGGCTGTAGGCGCCCAGAACCCACAACCCCTACATCCACCACGTCCAGCCAGTGTGAAGTGTGAAGAGTCAGTCTCTCTTCTGCTCGTCGTATTGGTAGACGGAGTACTTGCGCCAGGAGCCTTCCTCGATTGCTGTCCCCTAGAAGACGTCAGTTCTTTGCATCGATTGCTATGATAATGAATTAGTACGGAGTACGGTCCGTAAAGGCCGTCGTTGTTGCACGCTAGCCACAAGTTTCGCCGGTGCCACGGAGAGTTTCCCAATTAATATCTGCGCCCAGGTCCTCGTAGCTAGCTACCCTAGGGTACAGACGGTTTGATGTAAATTGGCATTGGCGTTGGATGAGGTGATTTATATTTGAAACATGTGGTTGGTGTTATTACTCGAGGCATGACTTTTAGTATTCTCTCATATGTGGGGTCAAACTAGCAGAACAGTATATCGGGTGTGCTTCATCCCCCATGGACAGAGAGTGTTTGATACCCAAATACTTGGTGCGGTGATTAAGGCAAAAGGGAACTTGACGACAATCATGTGATTCGGGCTTGCTAGTGCCGTTCCCCATCAATGTTGCGGTTACATAGGCCTCGGAACGTCCCCAGATGTGGAAAAGCCCGCTCAGAGTCCCGCCCTTTCGTGCTGACGCTTGTTACTGCCTCGGGTACAGCAGTGCCTCTCTTCACATGCTCTTTCCCTCTTTACTTAGATTGGTTGATCCACGCCACCACTAGCAACCTCTCTCTACCTTTACGTCAACGGCAACCTGGCTTCTCGATTGCCAGACGTGCTACTATCCAACCCACCAGACGTTTGGTCGCGACAGGTCTAAAACCATCTATTCGAGCTGCTTGCGCTGGTGGACGTCGATCCCGAGCCTCGATGGGCACGGATCTAATACGATAACTTGGGCGCCCAACGGTCCCTGGCACCCGGTGCGACCGCCGTTATGGCTGCGCAGTCCAATCTGAGGAGGACGGCTGCCGAGGATGCGCTGGCTGCCTTCATCGACAAATGGACCTCCGCAGCTAGATCGAGACTACGCGGGACATCACGAACCACCCGCATCGTCGCTACTTTGGCACTCACACTAACGATTGTGTTTGGCGGCGAGGGAGCAAGACGACGCTGGAAACGACAGAAACAGGAACGGGAGCAAGGGCGCAAGCTGGTGAGAACCAACTCCTGGCTTCACAACAAGGATGGCTCCCGGACTATTTACGTCCCCTACAAGGACAGTACTTCCAAGGTCACCATTAACACGACCAAGGCTTTGACCTTTGAGGCGCATCGTCGCCTTTTTCTGAATCCCCCACGGGTATCTGGCTTGGGCGATGGCACTGTTCCTTCAGCCCAGACCAAGCCTGGGTTGAATCTGGCCTTTTTGCACCAGTTTTTAAGTCTCCTGAGCATCATGATTCCCAGATGGTCAAGCAAAGAGGCAGGTCTGCTACTTAGTCATGGTATTTTTCTGATGCTTCGAACATACCTGTCACTGGTCGTCGCGCGACTGGACGGTGAATTGGTCCGCGATTTGGTGGCAGGAAACGGCAAAGCTTTTCTCTGGGGCATCGTCAAGGTTTGTAATCCACCGTTGATCCCATAGCAGGTTTTCTTGGCTAATTTGGCTAACCAATGCGCTCGTATTAGTGGTGTGGTCTTGGTGGCTTTGCATCTTATACCAATGCTATGATTAAATTTTTGGAGTCCAAAGTCTCCATCGCGTTTCGCACTCGACTCACGAGATATATCCATGACCTCTACTTAAACGAAAATCTAAACTTCTACAAACTGCACAATTTGGACGGCAGCGTTGGCAACGGAGCCGATCAATTCATCACACAAGACCTAACACTCTTCTGTGCGGCAGCAGCGAACCTCTACTCCTCCCTAGGCAAGCCTTTCGTCGACTTGTGTGTCTTCAGCTTCCAGCTCTATCGATCTCTTGGCCCATTGGCTCTCACTGGCCTGATGAGCAACTATTTTTTAACGGCAAGCATTCTGCGCAGGCTTTCGCCACCATTTGGAAAACTCAAAGCAGTGGAAGGCCGCAAAGAAGGCGACTTTCGAAGCCTGCACGCAAGGCTCATTGCTAACGCTGAGGAGATTGCCTTTTACGGTGGCGCCGATATTGAAAAGACCTTTTTGAATAAGGAGTATAAGTCACTGAAGAGCTGGATGGAAGGAATTTACATGCTGAAAATTCGGTATAACATTTTGGAGGACTTCATTTTGAAGTACAGCTGGAGTGCCTATGGGTATATGCTTGCTTCATTACCAGTATTTTTACCTGCTTGGGGCGGAATTGGCGGTGCAGCCGAGATGGTAGAGCACACCGAGAAGGGTGGCCGCGAACGCAACCGAATGAAAGACTTCATCACCAATAAGAGACTCATGTTGTCGCTGGCTGATGCTGGTGGCAGAATGATGTACTCTATCAAGGATTTGTCTGAACTTGCTGGTTACACCAGCCGAGTGTACACTCTGATTTCAGCCCTTCATCGTGTTCATGCCGGCGCCTATTACCTTCGAAGCGGAGAAAAAGAGCTTTACTCATTGTCCGACGTCCAGGGAACAATTCAAAAGGGGTTCGAAGGTGTTCGATTCGAACATGTTCCAATCGTTGCCCCAGGTCTGTGGCCTCAAGGTGGAGATGAGCTACTGGACTCATTATCATTGATTGTGCGCAACGGCGATCATCTTTTAGTAAGCACATGCATTTTTTCTTCTTCGATGTCTTCCAAAATTTAGCCCTTTGCTCGACTATGGGACGTGAACTGACAAACATGTCGCAGATATCTGGCCCAAATGGTGTCGGGAAAAGTGCCATTGCACGTGTACTCGCGGGATTGTGGCCTGTATATCGTGGCCTTGTGAGCCGTCCTAAGAGCACTGGACAGGATGGCATCATGTTTTTACCGCAACGTCCGTATTTGAGCCCTGGCACATTGCGTGATCAGGTCATTTACCCCGACGGACACGTTGACATGAGAGAGAAAAGAAAGTCAGAGGAGGATCTACAGAGAGTCCTGGAGGAAGCAAAACTGGGCTATCTCCCCGAGCGCGAAGGCGGCTGGGATACTCGAAAGGAATGGAAAGACGTGCTCAGTGGCGGTGAGAAGCAGAGGATGCAGTTTGCAAGACTGCTGTACCACGAGCCCCAGTACGCCGTCATTGATGAGGGTACTAGCGCGGTATCAAGTGACGTCGAGGGTCTTTTGTACGAGAATTGCAAGGAAAAAGGAATCAGTAAGTTCTGGCCATACATCAATGTTCGTGATATCTCCAGCTAATTCGTGTCATCCCAGCTTTGATCACGATCTCGACCCGCGCCTCTCTAAAGAAGCATCACACGTTTAACCTGATCCTAGGGATGGGTGACCACGGCGATGCTTGGGAGCTCGAGCGCATTGGCACAGAAAGAGAAAAAATGCAAGTTGAGAAGGAAGTACAGGAGCTGCGCGAACGTCTGGCAGTAGTTGGTGAATTGAAGAAGCGCCGCGACGAAATCGAACAAGAGCTTTCCTCTGTTTGGACTGACAAGGGAGAAGCTTTGGCAGCACCGACGTATACTCAAGGTGCCCCTGAGCAGGAAGTTGAGGTATGAATGGAGAAGGAGGAGAGTGGGAAGAACGATGCCCGCACTGCTGCATGAAACTCTTGTCACGAGATCAGCAGCACTATTCAGCATAACGAGTGGCAGCGACAACGTCTATTTTTTGCCAAGTCGTTTCTTTTGGGGAAGAGCCACAGACTGTCATGACTGAGCCATGTGACTTCTTGGAGGCGACCAGGTAGGTGGTGGCTGTCTTAGCAGGAGGTAGGGCGTTGCGAGCCTTTTTGTGATGAGTACTCTGTAAAAATAGCTCCTGGGCTTATGGTCAATCGAAAGCAGTGGCTCGATTGTTAAAAAAAAAAAAAAAACGGTAGAGTAGTTCCTTGATCGATGTGTGAGCTCCCTTGTGGTGGTGAATCATTTTTGGAGAAGGCTTGAAATGTTGCGGTCTGGTAGGGGAGTACAAGGATTGTAATTGATTATATGAAGCGCTTGAGTACCTAGGTACATACCTAGACGAGGTTCGTTGGCGTAAAAAAAGGTGGATAAGCTGCGCAAGGAGGGATCAAGGTGCTCAAAATTGCGCTGCTCTTGGACTCCCAGAATCATGTACATGTTCCCCGAAAAAAAGCATCTCATTGTTTTGATTCCGTCCATGTCTGTCTTCGTTTACAATTCGACCTTGATCTCTCTGGCCCAGCTGATTGCTGATTTTGGAAAAGAACGCCGCGGTCGTTATTAATTAGTTCAAGTAGGGAAATTCAGACGAGGCTTTCCATTCACTCCCTGCCCGCTTTTCCCTGTCACTTTTTCTCATTCAGCATTCAGTGAATTCCATCCTTCCATCGTCGGGCGGACACATGCCGTCTCTCCCATCCCACCTGTTCTCATCTCCTTTGCTTCGCTTTGCTTCCTGACTCCTGAGACACCAAGGCCTGGCCCGAGCTAGCGTGAACTGCAAATCGCAAAGAAGGGAGACACTTCACTATCATGTCTTGCATTTTACACCAGCAAGCACCACTTTGCCCGCTTGCTTTTTGTCCCTTGCTATGCTTTCTTCTTATGCGCGTCCTCTTGACGCCTCATGATAATATCTCTTGTCTCGTAGATGCTTCTTTATCTCTAATTCTGTTGTGCCTGGACGCGGACGGACGCGGACGAGGATGCGCTAGTAATAAGTAACGACGTGGTAGTGGCGCGAGGGGGAAGTGAGCGAGATTTGCCTACAAGTAAGTCAACGGTCTGGTTAAAGATAATCCACAGCGTTTTTCCCAGTTCAATGGGCTTCGTCCAATTTCCTCACTTCTCTTCTCTTTACATTCTTTATCAACTAATTATTCACGGAAGATATTCTCTGTTGGAGACACCACGAAAGCTGCGTGTAAAGTATAGCGTTGGAACCACCCCCCCCAACGGACCGAATTGAGTTGCAGTGCAGCCTTTTGGCTTGCTTATTGTAGACCTGTGCCTTCTTTCGTCAGTATAATACAAGATGGGCTATCGTCACAACATGGATGAGAAAAGTCCCGTCGACTCCATCACCCCCGGTGCCTATGAGCCTGGAGAGGTCTCGTCAGCGGCTTCTCCATCCGCCGCGACCTCGCCGCCTTACCGGCACTTCGCTAAGGAATATAAAGATAATGTCTACAACCCTGGGGCTATTCCTAGAATCCCGCTTCGAGTACCAATGAAGAATGCTCGGCGCAGCATGCTACCACCGATGAACTTGGACCATCGAGCTTCCTTTGAACCGCCATCACCAGCAAGTACCATCGCAAGCACGGGACACATGTTACCCTCGTACATGCTATCACCGATGAACTTGGATCATCGAGCTTCCTATGAACCGCCATCACCAGCAAGTACTATCACAAGCACGGGACACATGTTACCCTCGTACAAGGTGGATTCAACAGGAGAGCTTCACAGAGATGAGAGTGTTCCCGCGCCAGACGCTGGCGACCCGGACGAGAAACAATGGTTCAATCACCGAAACCGTTCTCGGCGGTTTCTGGTGATTGTGGGCATTGTCACTCTTGTCATAATTGTGACACTGGCTATTGCGCTGCCTGTGGGCCTGAGAAATAAGTGAGTTTGTCCAAAAAAAAAGAAAAAAAAAAAGAAAAATTTGATGCTGCCCACACAGAGTACATGTATGGACGGCTTGATTGACCATATCTTGTAGAGTATCGACGCAAGGCAGTCAGGCAGATGACGGCGACGACCCTTCCGGCATGCCCTTTCCTGCTGGAGCGTTCTCTTTCAAAACATCGTTGCAGAAAACCGAGGCAGGATGCACCTCTAAGAATACCACTTGGAGATGTGACCCCATGCGGCCTGGCGACTCAACCACTTTCTACTGGGATATTACGCAACTCAACTCTTATACGTATGCCATCACTTCGAATGAGAACCCCTTCGCGCCGGACTTCAAAAACGTCAGCATGAGAATTCGGGATTACAGCAAGCCAACGGAGAGACTTGAATTCTCATTTTCCATGAACAAAACTGTCACACCGTCTGATGCTGGTTCGCCCACGAATCGCGCTGCGAAATGCACATATGTCGACACTGCGTTCCAAGCCACTCTGTACACGCGGAAGCGCGGCACCACGCTGTTCAACCCCCCCAAGCACCATGCCAAGTATTCCGCTTGGCCAGGGGATGTGCGGATTGTTCAATCGCTGGACTCGACCATCGGACAACCCATGTGCAGAGATGCTATGGACCATGTGATTGCTGATGTTGCCGCAGGTCCTGGGACGTGTCAGTGTCAGTATACTAATGCTAACAGTCAAACATGAGGATTTCCAAGAGTGGAAAGCAATAGGGGATCGTGAGTGGCAAGATGGATGTTGCGTCTCGTCTGGAAGAGGATTGTCGGTGCAAGGGTACCGACTATTTCGGGTCATATCGATTGATTGGACTTTTTGAGGAATTATTATATGCGCGTCATGCTTATTATAGACACCAAACTCCTTTTGTTTCATACAGCTGGCAGGTCCCCCTCTAACAGCTATGTATATAATCAGCCGACTTACGGACTAGTAATAGACCTACATGTAGATAATAGGGGTTAGATCAAACGTTGGATGGGTTAAAAATAGGCATCCTCCCCATCTTAATG
This sequence comes from Epichloe coenophiala, assembly GCA_018801565.1. Taxonomy (NCBI): domain Eukaryota; kingdom Fungi; phylum Ascomycota; class Sordariomycetes; order Hypocreales; family Clavicipitaceae; genus Epichloe; species Epichloe coenophiala. The sequence continues at coordinate 70,066 of JAFEMN010000005.1, read as the reverse complement.
TGGAAATGCCCCTACAAATTATTGCGCGCTATGCCCCCCCTGGGCTTGCAGCTGTTAGAGCGGACGGAACGCGGAGGATAACTCGGGCTATTGAACGCCACGGAAGGTGCCTATTAACTTTCAAAAACTCACCGTCTCCCCAATTTCCGACCGGATGGCTGATTTGATGATTGTATTGCGTTTGCTACGGGGTTTGTGTAAGCTTGTTTTGGCGATTGACGTCGCACCACTTCTTCTGCTGTCAAACTCTCGAGGCACAAAGCGGGCATATTACCAAGTTAGTATCTCTTGTCGTGAAGAAGTATGTACTCCGTACGCACGTAGTACGATTATGTAAAGAATCGGACCCCTACGGATTACATATCGCGAATACTCAATTCCCATTCGGGCGGATAACATGAAAGACCCTCCTGTCCCTCCTTGACAGTTTAGCCGCGCGGGGGTCGGGTCTGTCGGCCCAAGTTCGTAATTAGGCTAATAAAAGGCGTAGCTCGCTCCGAATCATCATTGACGTGGAGAATAAGAGGCACAGTGTATTCGATACGGACAGATGTTGTAATGTAATAAGCAATGGGGAGACAGGCCCATTTCCTGAAGCGATTTCATTGCCTTTGGCCTCCGGGAAAGGAGGATAAAATTCATGTATAAATAGTCCTGTCCTGGCCGCTGCTCATGGATGCCTGTCCACTTCAACCCGTCATTGCTTCTCATTGTCTCTGTTGCCCATACAGTGCACAACTTTTTGCGGAACAGATCGTCTTCGCCTTTGTGTGTCGAAAAAAAACATGGCTCCTTCTATTGAGCTCAACAGCGGCTATGAGATGCCCCAGGTGGGCTTCGGCTTGTGGAAAGTCGACAAGGCTACTTGCGCTGATACCGTGTACAATGCGATCAAGGCTGGGTATCGTCTCTTTGACGGAGCTTGTGGTATGTTTGATGAAATGGAATGAAGGGAGGTTGCGTTCCAAGCAAACGCAAACTCTGGCTGACTAGAAAACCGCCCTTGGCCAGACTATGGTAACGAGAAGGAGTGCGGAGAAGGCGTGGCGAGAGCTATCAAGGAAAGCATCGTCAAGCGAGAGGATCTCTTCATCGTCTCGAAGCTCTGGCAGACTTTCCATGACAAGGAAAAGGTCGAGCCCATCTGTCGCCGACAGCTCGCAGACTGGCAAGTCGATTACTTCGACCTGTTCCTCATCCACTTCCCCGTTGCCCTCGAATATGTAGACCCTTCAGTGCGCTATCCTCCCGGCTGGTTCTACGATGGCAAGTGTGAGGTTCGGTGGAGCAAAACCACCAACCAGCAGACCTGGGAGGCCATGGAGATGCTGGTTGATGGGGGCTTGACCAAAAGTATCGGCATCTCCAATTACCAGGCTCAGGGCATCTATGATTTGCTCAAGTATGCCAGGATCCGACCTGCCACCCTGCAGATCGAGTTGCATCCCTACCTGCAACAGCGCAACCTGGTCAGCCTGGCAAAGGAAGAGGGAATCGCTGTTACAGCCTATTCGTCATTTGGTCCAACAGGGTTCATTGAGCTCGGCATGGACCGGGCCAAGAATGTGGCACCACTGATGGAGCACGACGCCATCATCTCCATGGCCACCAAGCACAACAAGACCCCGGCTCAGGTTCTTTTGAGATGGGCAAGTCAGCAGGGTCTGGCCGTCATCCCCAAGACCTCTCGCCCTAGCGTTATGACCCAGAACCTTGACAGTACCGACTTCATTTTGGACCAACAAGATATGGACAGAATCGCCGAAATGGATCTGAACTTGAGATTTAACCAGCCTACAAATGTAAGTTGACGGGGCCGAGGAGAATCACTTGTTGTGCATGACACGAATTCTAATTCCATTCCGCCAGTATTTCCAAACCAGCAAACTGTCAATCTTTGACTAAACTCTCTGCGGAGTCTTTCAATCTAAGAGGGGACATGAGCCAACCGTGAAAAGTGGCTTAGTGGGTATTTCTCTCCAGCTACGATGTGAGTAGACGTCTTGGATATAGAGAATATCTAGAAATATCAAATGTTGGTGCTATTCCCAGCCCGGGTGAATGGTGACAGACAGACATGGCATTGCCACTGTGCTGTACTAGAACTTCGTCTTGGGAAGCGTTTCAAGACGCTTAAGACGATGAGGATGTGCACGTCTAGTCACGAAGAGAAAATTGAACCCCAGAACGCCTTACTTGGTGCTGCTGTTCCCTACGAATCGCCGGCCGATGAATGTTATACTCTCAGATATGCTATGACGAGCAGGTCAGTGATCATCGCCCTCCATTCAGGGAAGTGTCTGATGTGAGAACATACTGGCGTCAATTTGTTTTAATTGTGGCAAAGCCAGCCGGACTTTGTTCCTGTAGAGAGCCGGGCCACGAAGCTGGAGAGGATTGCCTTCGAAGTAGACTGTCGTCAGGTCCTCCTTATCTTTGAGCACCTTCTCCATCTCAGTGAAATCGCCAATCTGGTTGTAGCTCGCCCATAGTTCTTCCAACTTGGCCAAGCCTTCCAAGCCTCTGAGACTGCTGACCTGGTTGTTGGAAATGTCCAGAATTTTGAGACGAGTATTCTGTTCGATGCCTTCTAGTGATTCCAGGGCATTGTGAGAAACGTAAAGCTCTTCGAGTCCCGGTATCTCCTTTAGAGGCGATAGATCTCGGATTCTGTTCGATTGAATGCTGAGAAGACGGAGGTTTGGTAGACCGCCCAACCCAGTCAGTTCGGTAATCTTGTTCTTGGCAACCCAGAGCTCTTCCAGGCTTTTGAGATTTTCCAGATTCCTCAATTCTCTGATGCGGTTAGACCCGAGCTCCAGCGAAGTAAGTTTTCCAAAGTTATCTAAACCTTCAATCTTACTAATCTTATTTGCAACTAAGAAGAGTTCTTTCAGCTCGGTCATATGTCCAATGTTCTTGATGTGTTTGATCTTGTTAAAACTCAAGTCCAGACTTGTGAGGTTTTTTAGGTCATCCATGCCGCGCATGTGTGAAATCAGGTTGTCATAGAGATCGAGGTCTTTCAGTGTGGCCGCCAAAGGAGCTATTCCCTCGATTTCTTGAATATTGTTCTGTCGAAGGCATATTCGGGCAACATGTTTGAAGCGATCGAGTCGGAGGGACGCTATGGATCTGATGCGGGAATGCGTGCACATGATTTCTTCGCTATCGGAGCTTTCACTTTCCAGTAAATCTGAAGACCGGATTGATCAGTGGACGCGGATAAAGATGGTGACAGTTATTTGGTGCACACCTTCGTCAGCTCGAATCTCGTCACCAGGGAGAACATTGTCGTCATCAGAATACTCGGGGTCGGAAAGCGCTTCTGGATTCGATAAGAGTGCAGATTTAGAAATCCGCAGCTTCCCATCCCATCCCTTGCTATTCTTCATACCGTGACTCGCATCCTCGTCGTCCTCTCGAGGGGATACGCGGTCATCTTGTATATCAATATGATGCGGATGCCCGGTGTCTTGCTCTGGCGCGGACGACATGGTTGGCTCAACCAAAAACTCTGAAGTTGGTACTAACGGCCGATAGAATTACCTAGGTAGTCGATGGATTTTCCTGACTAGGCACTTAAGTATGTCCGGACCGACGCTTGAGTAGAAGACTTCGACGTGCTGCGTGTGCGAGAGAGAAAATGGGACGGGAACAAGCGTGGAAACTTCATAAGCCAGAAATCGAGAAAGGAAAGTGAAGCTGCAGGCAAACAAGGCAGTAAAAGAGAGGTTTGCACCCCGCCACCAAGTCGGCGCCAAATCGTGACGGTGACATCAGCCTGTATCTGCGGGGCATTTTCCCGTCAGCCACCAGCTTCCAGCGCAAAATCCCCATTTCTGCCACGCTATCGAATCTTCATAACAAGACAAGGGCCGACATATCTACACATATTTACCCCATTCCTCTTTCGCCAGCCATTTTCAACGGTCTTCTCCTCTTGCTGTGGCGCTGGAGATGCACCATTTTTGTTCTTCTGCAGAACACCATAATCTATAAATCCCTACCTTTCGCCGAATGCAAGGGCCATGCGCATAGATGATTGTGCTCGACAATGCCGCGGAGTAGGTTGGCGAGAAGAAACAATCACTTCACCAGATGGCACACGGGCTATCCTTGTGTATGAACAATAGCGACACTCGCATCACTCCAGCCCTTCCCAAGGATAATAATGTTTTCAAGACGCCTGTATATACTTTAGTTCCAAGGTACTCCGTCGTCGGAAAGCGGAGTTGAGAAGATTGGTTCCTAACATGCAGCAAATGCATCATCACTTCCAACCATGCCAAACATCTCGTCGGTTCTTCGTCGACTTCAAACCAGAGACGAAACGTTTCATTCTACATTCGTAGCCATGAGTTGTCGGGGATGTCGGACTTTGCATGATCGGCTTTCTGTGACAGGCATTAACAAAGATTGGCTGTGCAAACTGCACCATTAGACCGGGATGTGGCTTTGCAACAAATTTAGCAGCGACGATAAGCTTGACGTCTGTCTGACTTAGGGATTGACGCTCTGGCATAGGAAGAAGTACCGTTCACCAACACTCGCGATATGTTCATTGTCTTATATCCACAAAAGTGGTTGTCTTATTATATGCACCTGTGGTCCTTTTTCAGAAATCATCTGGATAGTTAGGGAAATCTAGCGAAAAGTTCAAAGAGATGCGCTAAAACGAAACCACTGAATATGTATATGAGTAATACCTCTTGATCACGGTACCGGACTTCCGCAGAGATGTGGGCTTGAGACCAACACTTTTTTCTTGCTGGACACATGACATGTTGAACCGAATCCAAGGAAGTTTACCATGCTTCTTTGTGCAATGAACGAGGCCGCCGAGACAATTCAGTTCTCTGAACCTAGGCTCAGGCAAAAGTGGTTGCATCACGCAGGAGCACCATCCACAAGCGAGGCCCATGATAATGACAATTATGAGTGGAGGTGGCGGATCAAATGGCAGGGTTACTACTCCGTACGGGAGTAGCTCAACTAGCTTAACCCATTTCAAGGTACAGGGCCAGGCAACTATACCACCTGCGGAATGGCAAAAAAAAGCACGGTTGTGATGTGCGCAGTCCGAGATTGTGGTCTTGTTAGCACCTCATGTCGTGAGGGATTGTTAACAACCAGATATTCTGAGGCTGCCAGCAGCGCAGTCGCAAACACAGTTCTATGCAATTGACATCGATCGGAGCCAAAATCCCTTGGGGATCACCTCGAAATGCATTATCAAATCTTTCTCATGGCTGTTGGTTGCAAAATATTACATCTCGAGCGGATAGGATGCTGCATGCACTATCGTGCCATCATCGTCTAGAGGGCTTCTGCCTACTAGTCCCTACCAGTCCCCACACCCACAACTTTTCACTCCAACCTCACCCCTGGCAGCGCTAGCTAACAACGGGATCCCTGGCCAGTGTTTGCTCATAATTACTTTTGGCAGTCTGACTCAAGTGGCCAGCTCGTCACACAAAAAACGTCACGTGAACTCGTGTCAGCCTCGCGTGGGCCACTTTACTTGGCCAGACGTGTCATAACTCGAAGCTATCCCCAGCACCCATCCCTGACCATGGCCATGTACCTGGGCAGTAGCAGTGTGTAACGGACCGGTGGCGGTGCCTGTTGGCACGGTCAACCAGCCTTTATAAAAGGAGTGTGTGTCCGCGTCATTTCGTCGAAGACTTTTCAGTTGTGTCTTCTTGACGTCCCAGGTAAGTTTTCTCGCGGGCTCGTCGACTCAATCATCAAGATTGAAAATATCGTCGACCTACACCAAACGGGATTTTGTTTTCTGCGCTTTCTGTCTGTCTTTTTTCCCCCCCCTTCCTTTGCCGCGCATTTTTATCTGCTCTCGTCCCGCTTTCATCGATCGTTTCCCGCCAAGATTCATCCACCGCCGTCAAGATGTTCAGCAGACGCCTTGATTCATCGAGCAAGAGTTTTTCCAAGAGCCACAAAGCGTCTAAATCAAGTACTTCTTTCAGCAGAGACAGTGGCATAAGCAAAAGACGCCCTGAGTCTCGACCCAGAAGGCCAAATACGGCTTCCACTGCCATAGCTAGCGATGATACTGCCATGGGCGGGTATGTGACCACTATTTATCATCCAGCAATCGTCTGTAACTAAAGACAGTGACTAGGAACATGTCCACCTCTATCGTGACGCTTGTTGTTGGCTCCGATCAACGACTCTTTGCCGCCCACGAAGACGTCCTCTGCTCCAGTTCCTTCTTCAACAACGCTCTTCGAAACACTTGCATGGACCCTGCAGCCAAGAAAATCGCCCTTCCAGATGAAGAACCCGAGATTTTTAGTTCCGTCTTGGAGTATCTTTACAAGGGAGACTATTTTCCTCGACTCACGCATAACAAACGACGTAACTCTTATGAACTGGAGCCTGTCGATGCTGAACAAGTTGTTGAGAGTACGGTGTACCATCGTGGCGTCGACGGCGACCTGCTAAAAGACACCGTAATCTATTGTGCCGCTGAGAAGTATGGACTAGAGGAGCTGAAAAAGCTGGCTCTTCGAAAGCAAGGCTTGCGTAAGTCAACATATCTATCATTTCGTGATCCTCTAATTGCCACATGGTTGCCTGACAAGCAGAACTGCAGAATCCGGTATCCAGTGTAGCACCATCTTGGCATCTGCGCGCTATGCGTATGCCAACACACCCGACACTGACTCAAAACTACGTGCTCACTATCTGGCTCTTATTATTCGTTCTCGGAGCACTTTCAAGCGTAGCGGGACTATGCAACTTGAAATGTACAACGGGGGCACGCAACTCTTCTTTGACCTTTTCGTGGCCTTGTGCAATCATGTTGATGACATTTCATCCGTCCAGTAAGTGCAGATGTGTTATTATCGTCCTTGATGTGTCTCACTCATTAACATCATCTTGTCACAGAGGCACACCGCGATCCGGTCGTCACATCTAATACTCCGAGCTTGTGTTCTCGCACCTCGAATCTGTTATTTCGAGTCACCAAAGAAACGTTTCTTCTCCATCTCTTTTCATGCACATGGGCCAGACCAACAAGAGAATGAAGAAACAATAATATTCTTTTATGGTTTCAACGGCGTTTTCGGTGCTCGTCTTTTTCTTTTAGCTACGTGTTCATGTGGTAAAGGCCGGAGGGTCTTATTGCCCCCTTCTCCTTCTCTCCTGGCAATAATTTTTCCAGTTTGGTTTGTGGTCTGTTGTCATCTTTTCTTCACGTTAACCCTTGTACAGCTACTCTTCTCGGTCCAAGATTTCGGAAATAGCCATTGTGGTTGTAGTCCGCGACGTTTCATTTCTTAGAGAACACCAAAAGTTCAAAGCCCAAATTTATTTGTACGAGAGGGGCAGCTTCTTATCATGCAATTTTCTCCCGGGTGTGTGGGGTGGGGGCGGACATCGGAAAGAACACAAGTTCTACATCAGAGCATCTGTATCATTACATTCTGAACGCTCGTTATGCGTCATATTAGCAAGAACAGCGAAATCGACAAACAGTTGGTGTAATCAGTATGTAATTGTGTGTGACTCCGATCAGCGTGTGAATCGCCTGACGACCGAATTTTTTTTTAAATAAAATGGCCTAGCACAGCTCCCGATGTAATTGCATGATGGCATCAAGTCAGACAAGGCACGGATGCTTTCATTTTAGCAGAAGTAACTCGTGTCTACATGAGTCAACGCAGCGTTCTGGTGAGGGAGCCATGTAGTGGAATGCATCCTAGCTTACTTAATAGGCACCACAGGTAGATGGGTGGCGAAGAGGGAGGGGTGTATTTCATGTACAATTCGTGAAGAACGTGCAGAGAATTGACCGATCCACAGTCATCTTCGACAAGTGATCCAACCATTCCCCTTTATCCCTACTCATAGCAAAGCAAGCCTTGCCTCACAAGTGTCTTTCAGTCGTCCACTCGTGGAACTTGCGAGGTGTGATCGGTTTGACTTGACCATTTCAGCAACAGTTTTGTTCCAAACTCCAAGGAAAGTTGATAGAAGATGTCGCGCCGGCTATATGCCCGTTCCGGGGAAAGCCCCCTTCTTGGATAAGACTACGATACCTCTTTCTCGCGCTATGTAGCCCTTCATGAGATCCTACATAATGTCAGCGGTGTCCTTTGAACCTAGTCATTGTCTAGCACAAGTTCGATCGTTTGCTATGCAGAAACGTCTGACGTGGTGACATTTGAATGATTGTGGCACACATTCTTCCAGCTCCAATGCTAGTCGCTCACTGAAGGGGAGGGCTTCAATTTGGCTGACCTTGTAAATCATGTTCGCGAGCAGGCATTCCACTTCGTCGGTATCAATCAGTTCGTCCTCGCTGAACAAGCAAATTGCGGCGCGGAATTCTGCAACAGGTATTCTTGTCCTGCGTACTGGGGCTGCTTCGCCTTCTTTTGGTTCGTCGAATCCCCCAGCAATGAAGACCTTACGAAGCAAATTGCGCAGGGCAATATCCCGGCCGCGTTCGAGTGTCAAGTAGATGCGTTTCTTTACGAATATTTCCTCTCCTTTCTGCAAAGCCAAGTCGAAAGATCGCAAATCGCCTTTTTTTATACATTGTGCGAGCGGAAGAAAAAGTTCTTGCAGTTTTGGATAGTTTTGAAGGAGTGCTTCTGTTGGGAGCACATGGCTGGTTAGTAACCGGCATGGTATCAGATACATCAAAATGCGCCTGTCAAGTATTAGCAAGTAGCGCCAGCAGGAGATACCCAGCTTTCAGCCTACTCTGCGTTTTTTTTGGCATCCTTATGACAAAGTTGCCACGCGTCGATGAGGTGTTTCTCCGCCTGTATTCTAATTTTAGCGTTACAATTCCCTCGGGGCTGGGCAACGTACCTGGACGTAGTTTTCTTCAAGAAAAAACAAAACTCCTTCGTAGTATTTGAATGTCACCCTCTGAGCTTTCGGGAAAGCATCTAAAGGAGGCATGTCTCCCTTGCCGTTGTAAACAGCTAATGTTTTGAGGATAGTCCTTGACAAAGACGCAGAGTTAAGCTTGAAGTACGTCTTGAAGAGCAGATTGATGACAAAGTAGATCCCCCATTTGCGGGATTCTTCTATCGGTGCCCTGATTCAGGACCTATTAGTTCGCGCCTGCACTTGATTGTGGTGTCAACCTTACCTGTCGTTGAGACATAGCGTGAATATTCGTTTGAGGTGTTGCTCACAGTCCCTCAGCTGACCTTGCTTCTCCAGTTCAGGGTCAAAGTCGTCCTGCATCAACGATGAGGAGCCAGAGTTATCCGTTGAGCTTCGACTTCGCTCATCGTCGGATTTGATCGCAAACAACCTTAAATACTTGCCAATCATGTATAGACTGGGAATCGTCCATGCCTCAAAGCCAGCGTTGTTGTAGCCGCGAATTAGCATTGAAGTGAGCTCTTTCCACGAATCATAAACTTTGGTCCAAGACGACTGATGTCAGGTGAGTAGGCCGATCCTTTTGGGGGGGCGATATGGATTTTACGTACTTTACCGCTCTCCCCTGCCACAATTTCACCGAGTGCGTTCCAGTATGCCACATATACTTCCACCCATCCGTTGATTTCGTCATGATCCAAATATTTTCGATGGGAGCTTTGTGATTTAATGAAATGCTTGATATCGCCCTTGACACTGTGGGAGTTGGTGCTTTGCCATATTCGTCTCAGTCGATGAGGCTCATTCTGTGGTGCAACAGGTGACAAGGTCTGCGCCAGGAGATATCCATTGTTTAGAGTATGCGCTTTAGCGAAATCTTCGAATAATTCATTCATACTGAAGTCGACTTATTCGATACTCCAGGGTACATTTACGGTGCGTCTGGATGGACGACCAAAATCAATGACATTTATGGAAGGACTCGGTTTATTGTACTGTCAGTTGACCAATAGGTCCAATCCACTCATCAGTGTCCAACTGCACTTGGACTGAGTTCATACGAGCCAGGCCAAGATCCACCCAGGAGGAAGCGTTCATTGGCTTCTGCAAATCGCCAACCGATGTGTAACGTGATTACGCACGTGAGATCAAACTCGGTTCACAGTGGGCACACGCCCTTTGATGCAGCCAATCGCTGCTGGGGCCCAAGCCCTGCAACTGCTCATCCCGTTTGCCTTCCCCACTGTCTGCACACAAAAATTATTGCTGCGTCTCCTCCGACTTTGACTATCACTAAATTTCGCCAATTGTCGAGGACATTGACCATATTCACAGTAAGTTGTCAATTTATACTTAATATTTGGCTTGCTAACAAACTCTACAGATGGGTAAGCATAATCTCAATTCATTTTTAAGCGCATGATTTCGATGAACATTGAACGGGAGGCGAAAACTTTCCACGCGTAACCATCGAAATCGAAAGCGACAGCGACAGCGACATATTGGACATCATCGAGATAGTGTAACGATTTGGGATTTCTTCGTCACGAAAAAAACAGCTTCAGAAATAATCGTCCTGCACCATTCCGCCCCGGCAGTTGTCAAGGGAGTTGGCCACCTATTTGCGATTGCGGCACTTGGACAAAACCCTACGACATCACAGACGCGGTCCTTCCGGTGATCCAACACGCTCCGTGGACCTCGAACGAGGACATTGGGAATAATTGCTTACATCATGGTAAAGAGTAACCGCACTAATCAGACTCATCTCAAAGGTCGTCTTCAGGAATACGATGTCGTTGGGCGCCATCTGCCCACTGAGGCCAACCCTACGCCGGACATGTACCGCATGACCATCTTCGCTCCTAACGAGACGGTCGCCAAGTCCCGATTCTGGTACTTCTTGCGCGGACTCCGAAAGGTCAAGAAGGCCACTGGCGAGATTGTCAGCGTCAAGACTGTAGGCATTCTCAAAATAGCCACTTGGCGATAAAAATATCGAGGCTCACAGATCCGACTTAGATCCACGAGAAGCACCCCCAGAAGGTCAAGAACTTCGGCATCTGGCTTCGATACGACTCCCGCTCGGGCACGCACAACATGTACAAGGAGTACCGCGAGATGTCCCGCACTGATGCTGTTGAGGCTCTCTACTCTGACATGGCTGCCCGGCACCGCGCTCGCTTCAGGTCGATTCACGTATGTGCACCATTAACTCGACTGTTGACCTTTGTACACCGAGAGTAGTTTACTGATTGATATACCTAGATTCTCCGCGTCGTCGAAATCGAGAAGACCGAGGATGTCAAGCGCCCCTACATCAGGCAACTCCTCACCAAGGACCTGAGCTTCCCTCTCCCCCATCGCATTTCCAAGGCTAGCAGCAAGAAGCTGTTCAGCGCGAAGCGACCCTCCACTTTCGCTTAGAGTGTTTCTGGTTTTGGGGACGGTTGGGCAAGGTTCTGCGGGTGTTTACTACGGATCATGGAAATATCAACTGCATTTGCCTGCTAAACAGCGGGCAACGAGTGAATCAAGAAAAGAAAAAAGACCTATTGAACGTTATGTGATAGTGACCGGTAGTGTGCCATTCGATGCCATGTCAGTAGTTGGAGTCTAAAAGGAATGCATAATTTACGGCCAGAGTTGCACTCGTGACTTATCCTTGATCCTCGTGTATAATATTCGCCGGATGGCGATGGGCAGAAATGGCGGAACTCTACGAATATGACCGAAATCCCCGCGTCAGGAAATCTTGATCTGTTTGGTTTTCTAGGTCTTTCATGACGTCTACGAATACTTGCACACTGTTGAACAGAAAAGAGATCATAGCCGCAGTCCTACTAAGGGTACGCATCCTGTTTTTGGCCTGACGGTTCTCTCATTACAATACAACACTCACGTCGCACCAAGGCGCTTCATGGAGTAATACGGGAGGAATACGGGTTGTCAGTCGCAAAAAGTCTGGTGGTCCTTGCATTCTTCATGTGGATGGCCAACTTGTGCATGCAATACGTGTATTGCGAATTACGGATTACGCAGCGACGCTATTCCATCTCCATTCTATGCCTTGCTCACATATTAGCAAAGCAAATTGCTGAATAATCCAGCCGCAGCGTGTCCTGCACCCGGCAAAGCGAAGGTCCGAAACGGCCTCAGTGACTCATGCCACGCCTAGAAGAAGCCTGGGTCCCTCTGTCAATGGCCCTTAGGAGCATTGACATGCAGAAAATCCACGATATCGACTTACAAATTTGCTGCGCGTGGTCTGGATACCCTCCTGTCTCTTGAGCCAAGGGTTCAGACGAAAGTTGCAGTTGTGGCTGCCAGCGGGTTGTTGTTACCACTCTGTTCTTTTTGAAAATACTACCTACTACTTGGCTTAGTCCACCATGATTCAGCCCTCGTCTCTCGATTGGGTCAAGGTCAAAACGACTCTTCCGGCGCAACCTTTTCCGCTTCTCAATACTCGCGCAGACATATTAACTGAGCGCCTAGTCCTTCGTCGCACGATGGAGGATGATCTGGACGGTTGGCATGCTCTCCGACTCCAACCAGAAGTGATGAAGTGGACGAGCCAGGGAAGACCCGACCCTGATCTCGAATGGTCAAGGGAAAAATTCAAAATGCGGCTCGCACCGGAAGGCGACATGAAGTATGAGTTCATTGTATCCTTGGCTGACACGGGGGAAATGATTGGAACTGCGGGTTGCCATTTGTTCGTGGGGGAGCTGGGGTGGCCCTCCATTGGGTATATGCTCCGCAGGGAGTTCTGGGGGAAGGGGTACGCTACAGAGCTGCTTCATGCTTTTTTGATAGCATGGTGGGCTCTTCCGCGGGCCGAGGTTGAGCTTGAAGTCGAGAGGAGCACGGTCGTTGAGGATCAGAATGGGAAAGTCGAGGAATGTATTGTGGCTGTAACGGTCGGCAGCAATGCCGCCAGTCAACGAGTTCTTGCAAAGGCAAATTTGGAGTTGGTCAAGGTTTGGAAAGAGGTGGATGAATATGATGAGTCTGGTATTGCTACTCTAAACGGGTTCATTGGCATGAGAATGAACAGCATTACGATCGACGGCTTAAATCGATACAATGGGAACCTGTGGACGAATCGGCACAATTGCTCTTCAGACGTGGGTCGGAGTATAAATAAGGTGCTTTGTTACACCCATGACAACATTTGATCTTGTGTCTTGCACAAGTAAAGGTATGTATGTGTCCAAGAACAACAAGTCCCTACAAACGTCGAACTGGATCAAGCGAATACCACTGACTCATTTACCCTGTACCTATCTATCGCTTGGCCCGCAAGACAGATGGGTGACTATCACGGTCCAGACACTCCCGCGGAGACTGAACTAAATTTGATTGCTTCTCAGATTATGTCTACTCTCTCGTATATGTCCTCGCGTCCTCTTCAATACTCCGCGTCAAGTGAACAGGGCTTACAGTCGCGACCCATTGCTCTGAATCACATGCCTACTCTCCAACAAGGTATCCAGTAAGAGCTTGCTTGGGGGACCAACACTCGAAACATCCAGACTTGCTTAACTCCCCCTTAACATCTGGATAAAATATCTCAATCTAGTTCCTCCACGTAGTCATCCGAAAGCTCCTCAAACCTCCCCTCCTGAACCGCTTTCTCAACAGGGTTCTGTATATTGATGACGCCGGTCTTCTTGAGCCTAGGAAATTTTTGTCAATGTGAGGCTGTGCTAGGAAGACATCGGATAAAAAGAAACACGAACCGTTCGAAAAGGACGAATAGACGTTCTGCCTCGCGCTCCTTTTCCTCCTCTGTCATCTCGGGGGCATTTGCGAATTTTTGCTTATCCAAAAATTGACCAGTGATAGGATTTACAGGTCTCTGATTTCCAGAGGCATCACCTGTGCTCAGACTCGAGGACAAAGAAGCTGGCACAGGCACGTTGCTCTGGAACAGGAAGCCTGAGGCAAAGCCATAGCCAACGTTCTCGACAAACTTCGAAGCATCCTTATCTGACAGATCGAATAAAAGGTGCGAAATAGCATCCCGTAGGGCTGGAGCTGTCGGATTCGTCGAGTTCTTAAGCAATACCGATGGAAGAGAATCGCCGCGACCCAACACAGCTTGTCGATCCTCGCCAGTTGGCAGCAAACTCTCTTTCATCTTCTGACGGACTTCTCGTGGCGCGTTTTCGTATAGCTTTGAGAGAAGGCTGACGACCGGAGTGACCACAGTCTCCAGATCACTTCCACTGTATGCTCTGACTCCACGGTCTAGCAGATGCAAAATCCTAGAAGTGACTTTGTTAGGATCATCTTGTGGATAGAGTGACAATTGGCTTTGGTCAGCTTGGAGATCCAGGTTCAGGAGCGAGTTGACTAGAGGGCTGAATGGAGGTTCCAAGGGTTTGGCGTCGGAACTATCCTGTTTCCAGAGTAAAGAAACAATGTGAGACACAGCTGGTGTAAAGGCCGACACCTTTGTCTTGCAAAAGTGAGTCACATTGAACATTAATTTGAGGGTCTCTCCCAGAGCCATTTCTTCCATAGGATCTAGCTTCTGCTTCTGCTTATCTGATGGCAGATTAATGTGACGCTCCAGGTTGTTGACAATATGTTCTGCAAGTTGGCAGTCCTCGATCAGGGCTTTCAGGTCAATGTCAGTGCCGTAGGTGGAGAGGAAGAGTATTCGGGAGAAAAGAAACTCGTCGTCCCAGTTGTCCGTTTTGAGTTTCTCGCAAGCCTGAGCGGGATATCCTTTGCTAACGAACATCTGGCGTGTCTCGGGTTTCAGCAGCATAGCATTTGCGATCACTCGCAAGGCTGCTCTTGCAGTCTCACTAGAAGTGGTGTGGAAGGCATACCGCAGTAGCATGGTAATGCCCTTGATGACAATTGTTAGATACAGTGAAGTAGAGAGTGATGCAGCAGTGGATCTACGAACATTTGCCGTGAAGATGGGGTCCGCGTTTTTAGGGTCCCGGCCGTATATCTTCAGTTCTTCCAATGCGTCATTCCGATCTAGCATTGACAATGTTAGATTCGTCAATGGCTCATAAGCTCGTAGTGAATTGACAAAATACCCTTGGGAAGAAGCGATATATTTTCAAGGTCATCACTGAGCTTGTTGACTAGATCTGTGACTGCCTTGAGTTTGGCTAGGAAAAAAAAAAAAATCATTGTCGTTAGTTCACCATCTGGTTGAGAGGACGGCAGAGTTGGAGATAGTTTTAATGTGTCTCACCTGGTCCTGTGGCGGTCCCCATCGCGGCAGCCATGATAAGTTGACTGCCTGTTCAACTCAACTGACGGACTCTGAATTTTGAGTCAATGACGGGTGGCCCAGCGAATAACCCAGTGCCTCTGTTGCGAAACCAGCCCCAAGACGAACAAGCCTGTCTGCTCCACCAAGCTGCGGATGCGGTGACCCAAAATGATCCTGCGGAGAGAGCAGGCGAGGGTCTCTTCGCATGAGATTTCCGAACTCAAATTGTTGGGTAATTTGCAGTCTGGAGTGAGGTGCAGCTGCATGAACTCATAGGTGGGGGGCGAAATAGTGAGCTACCTTACGCATCTATGTAGGTAGGGAGGTCAACATTACGGCGTAGGAACAAATTATACATATATATGCATGGATTTCAAGCGATGCTGTAGATTAGGATGGTATTTGCGTCTTGGGCGTCTAAAGTATGGAGCTTATTCTTTGTTTGCTAAAGAAGAAGAATCTTGACAACGTGCGCGACGCCAATGCCTGAAGACCAGACAATTTGATTGATGCCTACTAGCCTGGTCCCATTTGGTCATTCAAAATCCAACCTTTCAAAGGTACGGATTACTCCGAACACAACTCCGTGAAGGCGGGGGGGCGGGCTTAATATCAGTGGGCCGTGGCCCAACCATTGAGGGTTAGAGGTTAGTAGGATGGCCCTTGCCCAGCCCAGCCCCAGCCCCGCTGTCAGCCGCTAATATTCCGTCGCGCCAGTTACAGGCAACACGCGTTTCGTGAAGACGTGTTCGCGTCCATCGAAAAAAAAAGGCACGAACAGGGAGGGTTGGTTCCGGGGCGAGCTCCATATTCTCTGCTCTCTGCTCTATGTAGGGGGACTAATTACCACCTTGACTTTCTCCGGTGCATGACTGACCTCCGTCACTCAACAACTTTTGACACTCTAGGCATTAATAGAGCTGCCAGATGGCTGTTTCTCGCACGAGTTGCGCAACCGTCTTTGTTCTCCTCCGCTGAAACCTAATCCTCGAACCTGGCTTGCATCGCAAGGCATCTGTATCTAAGATTGTGGTGCATTAGCTCGACCCCAACACCGGATATCTCTGCATGGCTCTGAATGAGCTTCTTGGCCAATTCTCCGCTCTCTAGATCGCCCGCGCTGCCTGGCAGCAGCCATGGCATCTTCAGTAGCCTCGGCCCCTTCTACGAACATTCTTGAATCATTGCCAGCTCGGCCGCCGACTCCTCCCCGTGAGGCTCTACACGAAACAGACGCCACACTCGAATCAATTGTCCACCGAACCTTCGCCTTCGACCCCAGGTTGAGCCTTCAAACCCCTCCCAGCGCAAACTCGCCGTATTGTCCCATGACAACAGGTTCCGACCCGAGTTCTAGTCGAATCCGAAAGAAGGTCGAGTGGTCTGCACAAACGGACTATAGAGAGGCTCCTCAATTTCACGACAGTTTGAAGCCGAACAGGTTCTCGCCGCTCCCGGCCCCGTACTCGGCATCATCAAAACCTGTAAAGGGCATACTCAAGCCAACGTCGTCCCCAAACCCACTAGCTTCGTCGCTGGGAGGCGAAGCCGATGGATCTTCGTCGCCTCTCAACATAATCGAGATGCTCGATTCATCAATAAAACAGCTGGCCGGCTCCGACCGGGATTCGAAGTTGGATGCCTATATGATGCTCTCTAGAGCATTGAAAGTGTCAAACAACCTTCCGGATCGAGTCGCTTTGCAGGATAAAATGAGCCTTTTCATGCAGTTCATACAACGAGATATGACGGCGAAGACGCCAGATGGGAATCTCGATTCGTCGCTGGTCAACCATTCTCTAACACTACTGGCTACTTTTCTTCATTTCCCGGCGATCGCGCTCACACTTACCACTGACTTTGGTATCTTCATCATGGATCACTCGATACGGTCCTTCGAAGATAAGACAACTCCCAAGGACGTGGTGCGACATCTCATGCAAGTCGTTGCATTCCAGAATTTCTCTCCAAAAGTCATAACTTTAGACCGGGTCGGTCGACTCGTGGCGGCTGTCCACAAGATCGAAAATCACCTCAAGGGCAAGAGCATCGTGATGAGCCGCCTCCACATATACAAGCGACTCGTCAAGCAATCCCGAATTTATATGACAACTCATTGTGACTGGCTGAAAGACTTGTTCACAGACATGCTTAGCACGGTCAAGGATATTCGTTCACAGGCCATTAGCCTAGGAACTGAGGCTGGATTCGCTCTACGCTCCGAAAAGCAGCTATTACGCAAAGTCACCGATATTTTCCAAACGACAAACGACACCGAAATTTACATCGACTTTTATATCAAGAGACTACAGGAAATGATCAAAGAAAAGCAGACAAGTTGCGCTGTACCTCAAATTTGGAGTGTTGTCATTCTCTTCTTGCGATGTCCACTCGACAGATGGCAGTATTACGGGCCGTGGCTGACCCTAGTTCAATCCGCTTTCAACATGACAGACAGCTCAACTAAACAGGAGGCCAACCTCGCGTGGATTAGATACGTCTACCTCTCGGTCTCGGACTCTAAAGTCAACCCAAAGACTATTGGCACACTGTGCCAACCTATTCTCAGCCAACTACGAAGAAAAACTAGCCCCAAACAACGCGACGAGGCAATAAAACTGCGACGGGTCGTAATTGGTGGTATCTGCAGTCTTTTTTATTACGCGTTCGCCCCCGGCAGCGATAGGTATTCGCCAGACGTTATATGGGATGTGGCGGTCAAGCCCGTCGTCAATCAGCTCAGTATTCTGGATGGCAAACCTGACGTCCTCGAAGACGGCGTCATGCAAGCAGCGAGGCTTCTTGTTGGTCTTCTCGACGTGAGCACACCACGTATATGGAGGCAAGACCGCATCATGGATTCTACACCTGTCAAGTCAGATGAACTGCCCGCTATCGATTCGAGGTGGATTCGAAAGAACTGCGACAAGGTTTTGGAATGTGTCGGGCCAATCATGCAGAAAAAGTTTTGTGATCTTGCTCACAAAGATAGCTTGGTCTGCCGACTATGGCAAGCGCTAGTTACTTCTGTGAAGGTTGCTTCTGCAAAGGACATCAAAGTTTCCGAAGACACCGCCAGATTTGTCGGTTGTGCTTTTGGATTACTGTCCAAGGTGGTCATGACTGCAACTGCAGAAGCAGATGCTGCTTTGTTGGATGTCGATTTTCTACCAAGTGTATCCAATTACATCCAGCTGCTCATTGACGGGCTTGGCATACTTCCGTTTACGGAGAAAAGACTTTCCATGACTGTGCCTTGTACCTTCGAACCTGTTTCAACGCCCTCACAGCGACCCGATCGAGTGGAAAAACCTCGTGGAGTCGTTCGCATGCCTTTACATCATTTGTTTGTCATGATGTCCGCCATTCCTACAAATAATACAGACGACAACAACCTGACCAACTTCTTTCATTTCATGTTTGATCCATTTTTGAAGAACAGGAACGCGAAGGGTCGGCTGGACTTAATGAAAGAGTTGTTGCATCTAATACCCAGGAACACTCTATCATCTGCGGGACCTTGGTTGCTGACAGCTGATTGTGCGAAGGCTTTTCTCGAAACTCAATCACCAAATTCAGTGGCGCATCCCATAGAAAAGATGCTTGGACCAGATTATAGGGAAATCGTGTCCTTGCTCGAGCGTGGCCTCACTGCTCACCCGAGCTTAGCAACAGCCCACTGGCTTACCTTGCTACACGCAGTCGCGACTCGAATTACAAGCGACTTTGGAGAAGCTGGCTGCTGTCTGATCGTCGTTGAGCCACTTGCCATGACCCTCTACGATGCTATCTCATCTTCAACGGAGCAACCAAGTCGCCTGACATCGGAAGCCGTAACTGCACTCTTCAACTTGGCCAAAATCCCACGCGATAAACAAGCGTTGGACGCTGCTCGATCCAAACTCTGGGGCGCACCAACTTCTGTATCAAAGGTCGGATCGTTCGAGTCGCTTGACGCACTTTACAAGCTGGGCAATCACTTCCTGTCTTTCCTGTATCAGAAGCATGATGATGCAAGTCTGACGGTCCTTCCTTTCATGGATTCTATCAATAGTTTTTTGGACAAACATTGGGCTGTCTGTGGACTGACACCAATGATCAAACTTCAAGCAGGAGTTGGCATGTGGATTCAAGACGATAAAGCCATTCTGACACCGAACAGTCAGTCTTCATTGTCAAACACTGTAGGCTATCACCCAGGCGGCACGCGTAACTCGAGGATCTCTTCGACTAACTGCTCACTACAGGTCATGAATATGTGGGACCACATATGCTCCAACATTGCTACCCACTGTCAAGTAAAGGATGTGGACATGAGCCAGGTCGAGACTCTTCTGATTTATGGTTTGAAGAGCAGACATTCGACAATTCTCAACCGAACTGCACTTGTGTGTAATGTCGTTATCAAAACTGACGAATATTTGACGTGCTCAGAAAGCTTGAAATCCATCATCTCATCTGTTGGATCAAAAGTCGATGTGTCCCTGCATGTTGGCAGTAGGGCAAGTGCTGGAATTGGGACTCAAGAATCTTTGCGCATTCGACAAAGAAAAGAGCCAAATTTCCCAGGGAATTCGTCCCTGGCGTCATCAATTCAAAATGCTAGCTCGATTGCTGGTTCACCTGCGACAGCTTCATCAGAGCGTCCTCCTTTGACGAGGAAGCGGCGACTAGAAATGACACCTGAGATAGTGCGAGACAAGTCGACCAAGAGGACAAGCACTCCCAGGCTTCGACATGACGATTCCCAGATACATTTTGAGCCTATTGTATCATCACCCGTACAGGAAGAATCACAGCACCTGACTGAGCGCCAGAAAGAAGTTCGGGAAAGACAGCGGCAGACTACAGCTTCATACTCGGATGCACCATCTACTTCGCCCCCGGCATCACCCCCGGCAGCTTTTCGTAACTTGCCGCGATCCAACCAAACCGGCGATGCAAAAGAGAGTGACAAGCATGCTCAAGAAACCACTCCCAAGCGGGACAAGTCGTTTGAAGATCTTATCAGTTCCACTCCAACTCCAAGGCGTGGTGAGTTCCTACAATTGGATGATTTGTTGAACGATCCTCCATCTTCGCCCCCAATTCCTAGACCATACCCTCTTCTATCAGAAATTCAATCTCGGTCTCGCACGGGAAACACCATGGAGGATTGGGAATTTTCATCACCCCCCGGCTCACCTGCTGAAAACCAACAAACCGAAGATGCCGAGCTTCCTTCTGCTGCTCGTACAGAAGCAGCGTCGCCTACAAAATCTCCAAGGTCATCCGAAAAACAGCAGAGGGCCGTAGAGAATGCCGCCAAGGCAGTCACCAGCAGACCAGTAGAAAAGGGCAAACTTTTCGCTCCTCTAGCTGATGTCCAGCAAGAAAAGCCGCTCGAGGGTGTCATCACCCGTGCCAGAAAGGCTCATGAAACCTCGAGACCTGAGAAGATCGTATATGAGAAAGTCAGATCTACTCCTAGGCGACGTTCTTCTCGCCAGATGAAGCTGGAAGGTAAAAATGAGGATCATGAGGAAACAGACATGAGTTTGACTCTCGATACACCTACTACCATGCCTCCGAAGTTTGAAATGCAAGTCGAACATGTTGGGAAATCAACTATGCAGTCAAATTTAGCTCAGATTGCAGTTGACGGCACTGTCAAACCACTCGAGCTTCAAGAATGTATTACGGTGCACACCGATTCGACCTGGCCATCAACGGATAAGCTGGAGACAACAACTGAGGACCTGCCCCTGGTAGTGCCATCTTCACCTGCAGAGACAGTGGAGAGCACTGCCTCAAGCAAATCACACAAGAAAAGGAAGAGAGGATCAAAAGGTGGCGATACCGTCAATAAGAAGAGATGCTCAACTATGCATGTGATGCTAAAATCTACAACGCCAGGGGTGAAGCTGAATAGCACTCCTACGTCCGCCTTGGAAAATGCCATCGACCGTATGACGGGTGTCGAAACCAGAAGTGGCCTTCGCAAACGGCAGCAACGGGGAGGCAATGGCGAAATAGAGCAAGCACGAAGTGATTCCAAGCGACAACCTGCACCTTCACATAAAAGCACGGATGGCGGTGACACGGATGAGGAAGTGCTTTCTCAACTAAGGACGGAGTCTCATGCTGCATCACAACAGACTCAGTCTCAGCAGGCAAGCAGTATAGAAGCAGCTCACGATGTTTCTGTTACGAAACTTAACGAGGCCGCTCCAGATCTGGAAATGGCACCGAAACCCGATGAATCACTCGCCAAGGACAACGAAGCCCAGTCAAATGCCGAGCAGGCGATGAGTGGTGGCGAAAAGACCGCGTCCATCATTGAATGCCTACGAAATGGCCTGGAGCAACTGCGCAGCGTGTCGCTGACGCGAGATGAGATGTATGAGGTGGAAGATATTTTGATGGACATGAAACGCGAACTTTTCGAAGCGGAGAGAAGGGGTCGACAACAGGGAAGACCAGGAAGATCGAGGACGAGGAAATCGAGAGGGCAGTAATAAGGTCCCAGGCAAACTCGAGATCGTGTAAATTGGATTCTATCATGGTGTTTTACCAGGCATTCTTGGCGTTGGGAGATTTGTATACGGCAGACATTGCGCTGTCGCGACTGCCACAGGGGTTTTGAATAATTATTCCGGGCCTTGGACACATCTCATGAATCACGGAACTCTACATGGGCCGCGTTTTACATGGCAAGAGCGAATGATAGGCTCAAACAAAATTCAAGGGCACATTTCTGTAATTCTGAGTATGAAAAAGGGGAGAGCCAGCATTCAATCGTCTCGTGTTGAATCTTGTGGTTCTTATTTGCAAGATGCGCGGGAAACCAAGCCCCATGTAGGTATAAAACTGTCATGTTTTCGTCCTCGCAATTCATCCATCACGGACCGGGAGGGGAAGCCCCTCCGATTTTCTCTTTGTACTGTAACAAATAGATGACGGATGACCAGATTGATCTACAGGATACTAGCATTGATTTGTGGTGCGTTGAAACATTCACTGCGGCGGGACTTCTACTTCTGGCAAGCCGAATGTGGATTTCTCGCAGAAGATGCCTGTAAGCCGGGGGCTACACTGTCTGACTCTAAATGCACACGGAAGGCCGGTGAAGTGCTTTGTTCTCGTAGGAAAAAGACAAAAAATTAACTGCTTAATTGATGTTAATCGCTATCCCTTTGACTAGTTATAAGGGAGTAAACAGAGTAATTTAGGACTGTGAGAACAATGATAGCTAGGCAAGAGGTATGGGGGCTCTAGTATATTAACTAAAGCTTGCTAGGTCTAAGTGTGTTATACGTGTAAGTTACTAGCTTATAGCTAGTGGCTTACTAGTATTATATAAACATAGCCCTAAGGCATAGCTAGCTTATAGGGTGCGCTAGTATGCCTATATTATAAGTAAGGCCTTATAATTACCCTCTCTCTTATAGCCAGAGCATTGTAGTATTGTATTGTATTGTATTTTTTGGCCCTTTGATGTTGTTGCAACCATTGGGTGGACCACTAGGATAAGTGGGTCAAGTGGTCTAGGTGCATAGAATTAGTGAAGCACTACACACGCATACTAATACTACGCTATAATTAGCTGCACTTATATGCAAGGTATATACATGACTTATCCCTTTTCCTATAGCTATATAGCCCTCTAGATAGCTTTATTAATTAACTATTATTATACCTTTAAGAGACCCCTTATTATACTAGTATATTATACTATAGCATACCCTTAGTAAAACTAACACTAATTAGTGGTTAAAAAACCATAGATAAGCAAGGAATTATATAAGAAAAGACTTTCCTTTAGTTAACTAAGGAAGTATACTAAAAGAAAATAAACTCTAGATACTAGATATTAGGCTTCTAAGGGATTTAACTTTTTTTATTAGTAAGTCTCTAACTATTAATAAAGGAATTAATCCTATTATCTATTATAAGAAAACTAATTAACTAACTAAGAGTTTATAGCTATATATAACTTCTTAAACTAGAGATTAAAAATCCCTTAACCCTTACTAGTTAAAAATCCCTTAGCCTTACTAGCTAAAGACTATTTATAATAATAGCCTCTAGTAATAAATAAGTATTATTATAGACTAATAAAGGAAAGCAGCTTACCTAATTAAAACTTAATGAATTTACTTTACTATAATAACTCTAAAAATATACCTTAGTTATTACTACTAACTAGGAGAGCTTTAGAGAACTAGATCCTTAGACCACTAAGGAATAGGAGCTTAATAACTACCTTACTCCCCCTCTTAAGCACGAGGTAAAACTGCTTAAATGATTAAAGTTCTATGTTTTTTAATATCTTTTCTAAATATCTAGCCTTTTTCTCTAGTCTTTTATTCCCTTTCTTATTCTTACTTTTCTTAAATTCCTTTATATTTTCTTTAGTTTTCTTAAATTCCTTTTAATTAGGATTTTTATTAGCTTTTTAAATAGCTTAAAGGTTTTATAGCCTAGTGGTTATTACCCCTAGCTTTTAGTTACCCTTAGCTATGCTATTATCTAATTAGTTAGGGGTTAATTAGTTAATTAGTTATGCAGAACCTACCTAGCGATTTAGGTATAGTGTATCTATTAGGTTTGAATTAAATTAGAGACAAGTAAGGATAAGTTATATTTGGTTTGCCTTAGAGCTTTAAAGCATAAGTAGTAAGCTATAAGATAGAAAAGATATAAAGAAATAGAATAAATATAGTTATAGAGAAAGGGGGAATTATATTAATTTATACTATAAGTTTAACTATAGTTATAAATTATAACTCTTATACTAATATAGCTATAAAGTTTATTATAAACTTTACTCTAACCTTATAGCCCCCTATATTTATAACCTTAAAGCTTATTTATTACTATGGCTATAAGAATTTAGTTATTAATTATTTTACTAGCTAGGTATTACTAGTAATAATTATGTGTTATAATAAATTAGATGCATTAGCTATAAATGATACTAAAAAAATTATAAAAATCAATAAAAGGGGATTTTCTTAATCTTTTAGCTATTTTAAACTAGGTATAAACTCTTATAAATATTTATACTATTAATAACCCTTTAAGCCCTAAGGACTATGTATTTTTAGTAAATACTTACTATAGTTTTACTAAGGCTTATCTTAATTTAATAATAGGCTTTAACTATACTAATATAGTATACTATATTATATTTAGCCTTACTAAGGCTAGAAAGGTTTACTAGGTTTATTTCTTAAAGACAATTGTATGTAGTGTAATTAATGTAGTTTTTGTGGGGTAGCATGTAATTGTAGTGTAATTGTTACTAGCCTGTAATTAATTAATTGTAATTGCTAGCTATATGTAATTAATTGTAGTTGTAGTTGTAATTATTACAACTACAACTACACAATTACATGTAATTGTTACTAAAAATAGAAACTTTATATATGATTAGACTAGAGTTTTCTATATATTTTTCTTATTAATATTAATATTAAGCTTATATTGATTTTTATAATTTTTTTAGTATCATTGGTTATAGCTAATGCATTCAATTTATTACAATACATAATTATTACTAGCAATACCTAGCTAGTAAAATAATTAATAACTAAATTCTTATAGCTATAGTTATAAATAAGCTCTAAGGTTATAAATATAAGAGGCTATAAGGTTAGAGTAAAGTTTATAATAAAGTTTATAGGTATATTAGTATAAGAGTTATAATTTATAACTATATATATATATATATATTATTTACGCTAGATAGCTCTATGGGCAGCTATTACTAGTACTCCTGCTACTAAGTTAAAAGGGAAAACCCTATACTAGGAAGAAAAACCCTCTTATGTCTGTGTTTAAGCTAGCGCTAGCCCTGTATTAGGTTTACGCCGCTTAGTGTATAGCCTATTATAAGTATTTATTGCTAGCTTATACTAGCCTTATTCTATTAGTAAGAAAAAGAAAGAAAAGTAAAATAAATATATAGAGTAAGTATTCTTAGGCCCTTTCTAACCCTATTTTAGTGTAATAATAGGCCTATTCTAAGTCCTTTTGCTTTAGGCTAGGGTAAAGTAAATCTAGGTTTATAATATTAATTCACTTCTTATTTACTTTTACACTAACTTTTCTATAGCTTTACTTTTTAGCTATCTCTAGCCTACTCCTACCTTATAAGTCTAATAAAGTCTAACCACCTAGTTTTATTTAGTTATTCTAGGGGGAGGGTATTTATAGTCCTAGGTTAAATCTATTCTTATATTATTAGAGTTATTAATTATATTATGCTTTATTTTTTAAGTAAGTTATCTAAATAATTCCCCCCCTTCTCTCTATAGATATAAAAAAGAGCTCTCCTCCCCTTAGGGCCCTAGTCTCTTTCTTCTCTTTATATTAAACTTCCTATAGGTTCTTCTCTTATCTCTAGCTACTTAAGGCTATCCTAGGCTAAAGTTAGATTATTTACTAATATTTATAATAGATTAGAAGTAAATCTAGTATAATAGCGCTAAAGACTATAAGTTCTTTAGTATTACTATATATCTAGCTTTAACTTACTTAGGAATCCACTAGATATAAGGACTTCCTAAGGAAGTCTATAACTACTAAGTAGTATATATAGGTTAAGAAAAAAGGTCTCTTTATAAGTTATATTTATCTCTATTCTAGGCTTACTTTACTACTAAATTATACTAGCTTAGTAAACTAAGAGATATCTAGTGTATTTCTTACGAATCCTACTTAGTTTAGAATCCTAGGTATTAGTACTATATTATTATTAGTAAGTTAGTTCTTTTCTAGCTTAGTAGCAAGGCTAACTTGCTAGGTAGGAGTAGCTACTAATATATGTTTTAACTATTAGGTTTAAAATTATTAATATTACTAGGTAGTAATTACCTTTATTCTAACTTAAGTCTATATCTAATCTGCCTAGTTTTAGCTAAATTTATTTAGTTAGTAAAATAAGCACTAGTAGCTAGTTAAAACCTAGGCTTTTATAGCTAGTAAGGGTAATATAAGTCTACTCTAGCTTAGTAATAGATTTATTCTAGCTTTAATTTCCTTTTTAATAGGTTCTAGATAGCTTCTAGAATTAGGTCAAGAAACTCTATACTAGTAATTAAGTAAAGAAAAAATAAAGTACCTTAGTAGTAGGCTTAGACTAGGCTAGTTTTATAGATAAATAGTATACTAAGCTTATCTTTTAGCTTATATACCTTAATATATATATAGTAAAGATAAACTATCTTTTACTTATTACTATTCTTATAAAGAGTTATAATAAGGTAGTAAAGGGTATAATTCCTATCCCTAAGAAGGAATAAGGTAGTGGTTTAATTTTAGTTTAAAGTAAGGGTAATAGTAAGCTAGTAGGATATAAATACCTAGAGTTTATAGTTAAAATTAATTTAATAACTATTCTAGATATTAATATTCTATATTATAACTATAAAATTAGGTTTAATTCTAGTTTACTAGCGCTCCTATATTACCTAATCTATCTCTTATTCTATATTTATATTTAGGTAGTTTTCTATTTATCCCTAGAATTAACCTAGTTTCTCTAGCTTTCTAAGCTATTTTATAGCTAGCTTTTATACTAATAAGTAGTATTAGAGTCTTCTTATACCTAGGAACTATTTAGCTAGGAATCTTGCTTTTAAGGGATTATTTAAGGCTAGCCTTGCTTCCTATATATTAGCAGGCTAATGCTATTAGGGCTATTTATGGTTATATTTGCTATAGTTAACTAATATATAGTATTAGTTCTTTACTACCTAACTATAGCTATATAGGGGCAAAACTACCCTAGGGACTTTTCTTTAGAATAGGAACTTATTTAAGCCTATCTTCCTTATCTATAGTTAGATAATTATTAAGGAGATATATTTATCTAGTTTTATATAGAATTTCTAGATTTCCTTTAGGTTATAGGTAAGTAAGTCCCTCCTAAGCACGAGGTAAAACTGCTTAAATGATTAAAGTTCTATGTTTTTTAACATCTTTTCTAAATATCTAGCCTTTTTCTCTAGTCTTTTATTCCCTTTCTTATTCTTACTTTTCTTAAATTCCTTTATATTTTCTTTAGTTTTCTTAAATTCCTTTTAATTAGGATTTTTATTAGCTTTTTAAATAGCCTAAAGGTTCTATAGCCTAGTGGTTATTACCCCTAGCTTTTAGTCACCCTTAGCTATGCTATTATCTGATTAGTCAGGGGTTAATTAGTTAATTAGTAATGCAGAACCTACCTAGCGATTTAGGTGCAGTGCGTTGCGAATTAAATTAGAGATAAGTGAGGATAAGTTATGTTTAGAGAGAGATAGAATAAACATAGTCGCAGAGAAAAGGGGAATCGCGTTAATTTATACTATAAGTAAAACTTAAACAAATTTAAGTTTAACTATGGTTACGAATTATAACTCTTATGCTAACGTAGCTATAAAGTTTATTATAAACTTTGCTCTAACCTTATAGCCCCTTGTATTTATAACCTTAGAGCTTATTTATTACTATAGCTATAAGAATTTAGTTATTAATTATTTTACTAGCTAGGTATTGCTAGTAATAATTATGTGTTGTAATAAATTAGATGCATTGGCGATAACCAATGATACTAAAAAAATTATAAAAATCAATAGGTAAGTAAGTAGTCCTTAGTTAGCTCTCTAACGCGTTTACTCTAGGTTAGCCTTTCTTTATTATACTAGTCCTCTTACTATATTTTCTATTCCTTATATAAATCTATATCTAGCTTATTATTAATAGGTAAGGGTTTTCTTCTATAGCATAGCACTATTACTACTAAGTTAGCTATAGTATAAATCTTTTCTATAATCCTACTATTTATAATCCTATCCTTAAACTTCTACTTTATCTTATTTAGATAAAGGTTAAGAGAGGGGATATAAGTCTTAACCTTTAGTTATATAATAAGTATAGCTTTAAATACCTTTATAATAATCTAGAGATAGGCTAATTAGTTTACTATAAAGCTTTTTATTACTTCTCTTAGTTTTTCTCCTTTCTTAGTAAGGGTATAGTAAGTACTTACCCTATAGGTAAGAATAGGTTAGACTACTTATATATATAAAAGTCTAGTATCTCTAAAGCTATATCCCTATACTAATACTACTAGCTTAGAGAGTATAAGCTATTACTAGGTAAATTTTTCTTTAAGAATATTTCTATAAGCACTCTAGTTAAGTTTTCTATTAACCTATACTCTAAGAAATCTATATAATTCTATAGGTATTATCTTCTCTATTCTAAGTTAAACCCTAGTCTAAGAAGGGTTATAGGACTTACTAAAGTATATTAGTTTAGTCTTAGCTAGGTTAAACTTAACTCTTACTTACTTTACCTATTCCTTATAGATTTTCTATATAGCTTTAAGTCTTTTCTAGGTCTAGGTAGTGTTTTTACTAAAGGCTACTATATTTATATTATTTATAAATCCTATAGCTACTATACCTAGGATAGCCTAAAGGTAAATATAGAGTTTTACTAAATAAAGTAGGAAAAGAATTAAGAAAAGAGGTAAGCCTTATAGAATACTAGCCTTAATTATAAATAGTTTTAAGAGTTCTCTATTAAAGCTAAGCTAGCTTATTCTATCTATAAGGAAGCTTTATATTACTACTATTAGCTATTATAAGACTTCTATCTTAATAAGTAAGTAAATTAGGTATAGGTAGCTAACACTATTAAATACTAATAATATATTTATTTACGCTAATAAGGTAATACTATCTCTTCCCTAGGCCTCTCTAATACACTCTATAAGGACTTTTATTATAGTTTCTATTAATCTATTTACTCTATTACTTATCTAGAGTTTAGGAAGTAGCGTTTTTGCCTTAGTAAAGGCTATAAGTTACTTTATAATTACTACTTTTATAATCTTTCCTACTATATTAAGTAATAATATTAGCCTCTATATATTAGCTCTCCTTATTTTCTTAGTAGTTTTCCTAGGTTTCCTAATTACTACTACTCTTATAGTTTAGAAGTAAGCTAGGAAGTAGCCTATTTCTAGGACTATATTTAGAAGCTAGGCTATAGTATCTTTAGCTAGGTCTTTATAAGCTTTAATAAGGCCTGCTAGGAGCTTATTATCTCCTAGTGCCTTCTAACTAGCTATATTTACTAGAATATTATTAATCTTCTCTTATTTAAATTATTCTTTAGCTAGAAATAGTATATTTTCTAGCTTTAGGAATAAGGGGTCTAGTATATATAAGAGGTTTACTATTAGTTTAAGGAAGAATCTTTATGCTAGTATACTAGCTTTATTATTATATATAGTAGCTAGATTAGGGTTATTTTTGCCTTTTTCTAGCTTAGGGAGTCTAGGGAGCTCTAGTAAGGCCTAGCTTTAAAGCTAGGCTTACCTCTTAAGCCTCTAGACTTCTCTGTCTTTTTCCTATATATTAGCCTTTTATAAGGTATTTCTCTATATATTTCTTTTCTTTTCTCTAATAATATATTCTTAATCCTTATTTACCTTAGTATAGGCTTACTAATTTATATTAGTTCTCTAGTATCTTTATTATCTCTTAGCTTACCTTACCTTACTAACTAACTCTTATACTTTCCTTAACTACTATACCTCTAGGCTAGGGAGTCCCTAGGCTTTCTTTAGAACTACTTTATTTATAATTTATTATAAACTTATAATAAGCTAGGTTATATAATTATTAATTCCCTCTTTATTATAGGGATTTAGTGTGTTTTTAAGGTAAAGCCTAATTATAGCCTTTACCTTTATATATAGTCTATTTATAGCTCCTTATATATATCTAAGGACTTAAGGGGTGGCTTCCTATCTTTTATTAAAGATACTAATTAGCTATAGAATATAGTTAGAACTAGTAAGGTCTTTAGTGCTATTATAGTAAACTCTAATATCTAGTATAGCCTATACTAGGTTAATAGTGCTATCTCTATTATCTTTATACTATCTTATAGGTTTACCCTAAGGTATAATAAGTCTAAGCCTTTACTAGCTTATAAACTCTAGTAGTTTATTTACTTTATTAGTTATCCTATCTAGCTTATCCTAGAGAGAGTGCTTTTAGTTAAAGTTACTAATAAATATACTTTAGTTATAAGGCTTCTCTAAGTTAATTATATAAATAGGGGTATTCTAGTTATTACTATATCCCTTTAAATAAAGGGAGTAAATATTAACTTCTTATAGTTTTACTAGTAACTAGTTAGTTTCTCTCTAGGCTAACTATAATCCTATACTATATTTCTTATTTATATATACTATATTATATTTATTATAGTATATAAGTTAAAACTAGGCTAGGCCTAGTGCTAAGGGCTATAGGTTTTTTATATATTTCTATTCTTAGATTATAATTATATCTATATTAGTTTAGTAATAGAGCGCTATATATATTAGTTTATTCTTCTTATTTATATTCTAGAAAAGGACCTATAGTATTATTATATTAGTTAGGGAGGTTATTAGTTACTACTATCTTATCTTAGCTTTATGCTAGCTTTAAGTTACTTTATATACTATTTAATACTTCCTAATCTTAGTTATTTAGCACTATATTCTATATTTATAAAATATTCTCTTTTTCTAGTAACTATAATAATAGGTTCTAAGGCTATACTAGATCTTTTATAGGGTAAGATTAGGCTTTTACTTAGGGAGTAAGTAGTAAAGTAAGAAGGTTATTTAAGATATCTTACTTTAGTAGTATTTTACTTTTCTTTTAAAATAGGGTAGTCTCTTAACTAGGCTAGGTATAGTCTAGAGTATAGGATATAGTTTTCTTTTACTTACCTATCTTTTATTAAGTAAGAGAACTCTCTATTCTTATAATAGCTAGTACTATACTTACTATACCTTAGGGCTACCTTATAAAACTTAGTAATATAGCTTATTTAAAAGTAGTTATAGTATTATTAAGGCTATAGAGTCTTATTATATAGTTTAGTTTAGAATAGCTTTACTTTAAAGACTATACTATCTTAGTATATCTTATTAGTATCTTTAACTTTAGCTAGGCCTAGTATTAAGGTAGTCCTTTAAGCGCCTTTACTATATAGTTACCTTACTATTACCTTAACTATATTTACCTTATTAGCTTTTTTAATTTCTATTACTAGGTTTTTAGTAAATATATATTTAGTTAGGAATCCCTTAATAATAACGCTAAGTATACGTTAGTAAAGGGTTGCTTCTAGTCTAAATACGTTAGTAATCTATTTTTAGTCTTATCTATATTAGGCAGTATTTCCTTTAAAGGTAATAATAGTATCTCCGCTAGGGAGTCTCCTGACTGCCACTGCTATGGCTTGGCCCGTGGCTCTGTTAACTGCTATTACTATGTCTTCTGCGCAATTTATAACTATAGTTAAACTTAAATTTATTTAGGTTTTACTTATAGTATAAATTAATATAATTCCCTCTTTCTCTATAACTATATTTATTTTATCTTTTTATATCTTATTTATCTCATAGCTTACTACTTATACTTTAAAGCTTTAAGGTAAACTAAATATAACTTATCCTTACTTATCCTAACTTATCCTTACTTATCCTAACTTATCCTTACTTATCCTAACTTATCCTTACTTATCCTAACTTATCCTTACTTATCCTAACTTATCCTTACTTATCCTTACTTTAATTTATTATAATTACTATGTAAGTCTTATATTACTAATTAACTAATTAACCCCTAACTAATTAAATAATAATATAGCTAAGGGTAATAAAAAAGATACTACCTTATTTAAAATATTAAATAATATAGTAAAAAAGAAAAAAAGTAAAAGAAAAGCAAGTAAAGATAAATCTAACCTAGGGATAATTTATAGTATTTATACTATAAGGGAAAAAATACTAAAAAGTAAAGGTAATATAAATAATAAGATTTATAAGGTAAATAAGAAAAAGATTAAAGAATAGGATATAAGGCTATAAAATACTAAGCAGTTTTACCTTATGCTTAGGAGAGGATTAAGCTTATATTATTAGCTCTTTTATGTAATTAGTTATATAATTTATAATATTACACTATTTTAATGATTTTACTATAACTAGGGTAATATGTAATATGATAACTTTTTAATAACACTATTGTATTAAATACTTTGTTTTACTAATATAACTCGAAGAAAAACCTTCTTACTATATTATTTACTATTACTATAAATTTCTCTTTCCTATAAATCATTATTATTGATTTTTATAATTTTTTTAGTATCATTGGTTATAGCTAATGCATCTAATTTATTATAACATAATTATTACTAGCAATACCTAGCTAGTAAAATAATTAATAACTAAATTCTTATAGCTATAGTAATAAATAAGCTCTAAGGTTATAAATACAGGGGGCTGTAAGGTTAGAGTAAAGTTTGCGATAAACTTTGTGGCTGCGTTAGCGCAAGATAACTCTTACTATTACTAGATAGGCAAAGGGATAACACTAGCCTAGCTTCTTACCTCCTATATATATTACTACTACTAGTAAGGGAGGCTTTTTTTACCATTAAGTACCTTTAGACCCTATAGGACTAAGCTATTATATTAGACCTTATATATAGTATTTAACTAAGGGCTATTTAGGAAAGGGCTTAAAAGTTTCCTCCTAAGGCACTAATAAGAGAATAAGTTATAGATTATTCTATAAGTATATATAAGGTGCTTTAGTTTAGGGGCTATACTTAGATCCTAGCTTAGGAACCCCTTATAATAACTCTTATATAATAATACTATAACTTGCTAGTAGTAAGTTACTTAGGTTATAATACTATATTCCCCCTCCCAAGCACGAGGTAAAACTGCTTAAATGATTAAAGTTCTATGTTTTTTAACATCTTTTCTAAATATCTAGCCTTTTTCTCTAGTTTTTTATTCCCTTTCTTATTCTTACTTTTCTTAAATTCCTTTATATTTTCTTTAGTTTTCTTAATTTCCTTTTAATTAGGATTTTTATTAGCTTTCTAGATAGCCTAAAGGCTCTGTAGCCTAGTGGTTATTGCCCCTGGCTTTTAGTCACCCTTAGCCATGCTATTATCTAATTAGTTACGCAAAACCCACCTGGCGATTGTGCAGTGCGTCTGTTAGGTTATGCGTGTCTTGCAGAAAGTATTAATTACGTTTACTAATTTTAAGTAAAGCGAATTAAATTAGAGATAAGTGAGAATAAGTTATGTTTAGTAAGAGAGTTTAAGTTTACCTTAGAGCTTTAAAGTATAAGTAATAAGCTATAAGATAGAAAAGATATAAAGAGATAAAATAAACATAGTTATAAAGGAAGGGGGAATTACGTTAATTTATGCTATAAGCAAAACTTAAACGAATTTGAGTTTAACTGCGGTTACGAATTATAACTATATCCACAAAGTTTATTGCAAACTTTACTCTAACCTTATAGCCCCCTATATTTATAACCTTAGAGCTTATTTATTACTATGGCTATAAGAATTTAGTTATTAATTGTTTTACTAGCTAGGTATTGCTAGTAATACCTGTGTGTTATAATAAATTAGATGCATTGGCTATAACCAATGATACTAAAAAAATTATAAAAATCAATATAAGTAAGTTAAGAATAAGGAAATCTCTATAAGTTATATTTACTTCTATTCTAGGCCTATTTTGCTACTAATTTATACTAGCTTAGTAATCTAAAAGATATCTAGTGTATTTTCTATAAGTCCTATTTAGTTTTAAAACCTAGGTATTAGTGCTATATTATTATTAGTATGTTAGTCCTATTCTAGCTTAGTAGCAAGGCTAACTTACTAGGTAAGGGTAGCTACTAATATATATTTTAACTATTAGGTATAGAATTATTAATATAATAAGATAATAATTACCTCTTTTCTAGCTTAGGTTTATAGCTAATTTACCTAGTAGCTAAATATAACTAGCTAGTGGAATAAGCACTAGTAGCTAGTTAAGACTTAGGCTTTTATAGCTACTAGGGGTAATATAAGTGCTTCTAATCTAGCTTAGTAGTAGCTTAGTCCTAGTGCTAATATCTTTTATTCTAGGTCCTAGATAGCTTCTAAGACTAGGTTAAGAAACTTTACACTAGTAATTAGGCTAAAAAGAAGTAAAGTATCTTTATAGTAAGCCTAGATTAGGCTAGTTTCTCTAAGGAATAGCACTCTAAGCTTATCTTTTAGCTTTAGTGCCTTAATATATATATAGTAAAGATAAACTATCTCTTACTTACTACTATTCTTATAAAGAATTATATAAAGGTAATAAAGAATACTATCTTTATTCTAGATAAGGAGTAATATAGTAGCTAGTATTTAGTTTAAAGAAAGGGTAGTAATAGGCTAGTTAAACTTATAATACCTAGAGTTTTTAGTTAAAATTAATCTAATAACTATTCTAGATATAAATATTCTTTATTATAACTATAGTATTAGGTTTACTTCTAACTTACTAATACTCCTATATTACTTAGTCTATTCCTTAATTTATATCTATATTTAAGTAGTTTTCTATCCTTCTCTTGAATTAGCCTAGATTCTCTAGTTTTCTAAGTTAGTTAATAGCTAGCTTTTATACTAATAAGTAGTATTAAAGTCTTCCTATACCTAGGAACTATCTAGCTAGGAATCTTGCTTTTAGGGGGTTATTTAGGGCTAGCCTTGCTTCCTATATATTAGTAAGCTATCTTTATTAGAGTTATTTATAGTTATAATTACTATAGTCCCTCCCGAGCACGAGGTAAAACTGCTTAGTATTTTACAGCCTAATGCCCTATTCTTTTATCTTTTTCTTATTTACCTTATAAATCTTATTATTTATATTACCTTTACTTTTTAGTATTTTTTCCCTTATAGTATAAATACTATTAATTATCTCTAGGTTAGATTTATCTTTACTTTCCTTTCCTTTCCTTTTCTTTTCTTTTACTATATTATTTAATATTTTAGATAAGGTAGTATCCCTTTTATTACCCTTAGCTATACTATTATCTAATTAGTTAGGGGTTAATTAGTTAATTAGTAACGCAAAACCTACCTAGCGATTTAAATTAAATTAGAGATAAGTGAGAATAAGTTATATTTAGTTTAAGTTTACCTTAGAGCTTTAAAGCATAAGTAGTAAGCTATAAGATAGAAGAGATATAAAGAGATAGAAAAAACACAGTTATAGAGGAAGGGGGAATCGCGTTAATTTATACTATAAGCAAAATAAGCAAAACTTAAACGAATTTAAGTTTAACTATAGTTACAAATTATAACTATATCTTACGCTAACATAGCTATAAAGTTTATTATAAACTTTACTCTAACCTTATAGCCCCCTATATTTATAACCTTAGAGCTTATTT
Source organism: Epichloe coenophiala (assembly GCA_018801565.1). Taxonomy (NCBI): domain Eukaryota; kingdom Fungi; phylum Ascomycota; class Sordariomycetes; order Hypocreales; family Clavicipitaceae; genus Epichloe; species Epichloe coenophiala. Next base: position 34,651 of record JAFEMN010000005.1, on the reverse strand, counting down.
ATTACTATAGCTATAAGAATTTAGTTATTAATTATTTTACTAGCTAGGTATTGCTAGTAATAATTATGTGTTATAATAAATTAGATGCATTAGCGATAACCAATGATACTAAAAAAAATTATAAAAATCAATAATTACTATAGTTAACTAATATATAGTATTAGTCCTTTACTACTTAGCTATAGCTATATAGGGGTAAAACTACCCTAGGGATATTCCTATAAAATAGGAATTTATTAAGGCTTATTTTCCCTATATAGAGTTAAATTATTATTAATAAGATATATTTATCTAACCTTATATAGAACTTTTAGATCTCCTTTAGGTTATAGATAGGGGGGTAGTTCTTAGTTAGCTCTCTAATATATTTACCTTAGGCTAGCCTTTCTTTATTATACTAGTCTTTCTAGTAATATTTCTATTCCTTATATAAGTCTATATTTAGCTTATTATTTACTAGGGGGGGTTTTCTCCTATAGTATAGTATTGATTTTCTCATTCCATATATTTCCCTTTCCCCTTTTTCTTTTCTATGGGATAAGGCTAGCGTAAGCTAGTAACAAACACTCACGATAGGTCACCTATTAAGCAGCGCAGGCCTGCCACAGGGCTGGCGCTGGCCTAAACACAGACGCAAGAGGGTTTTTCTCCCTAGGTTAGGGTTTTCCCTTTTAACTCAGTAGCAGGAGTACTAGTAATAGCCATCTATAGAGCTAACTAGCGTAAATAATATATATATATAGTATTGATTTTTATAATTTTTTTAGTATCATTGGTTATAGCCAATGCATCTAATTTATTACAACACATAATTATTACTAGCAATACCTAGCTAGTAAAATAATTAATAACTAAATTCTTATAGCTATAGTAATAAATAAGCTCTAAGGTTATAAATATAGGGGGCTATAAGGTTAGAGCAAAGTTTATAATAAACTTTATAGCTATATTAGCGTAAGATATAGTTATAATTCGTAACTATAGTTAAACTTAAATTCGTTTAAGTTTTACTTATAGTATAAATTAACGTAATTCCCCCTTTCTCTATAACTATATTTATTCTATCTCTTTATATCTCTTCTATCTTATAGCTTATTACTTATGCTTTAAAGCTCTAAGGCAAACTAAATATAACTTATCCTTACTTATCTCTAATTTAATTTAAATCGCTAGGTAGGTTTTATATTACTAATTAACTAATTAACCCCTAACTAATTAGATAATAGTATAGCTAAGGGTAATAAAAAGGATACTACCTTATCTAAAATATTAAATAATATAGTAAAAGAAAAGAAAAGTAAAGGGAAGGGAAGTAAAGATAAATCTAACCTAGAGATAATTAATAGTATTTATACTATAAGGGAAAAAATACTAAAAAGCAAAGGTAATATAAATAATAAGATTTATAAGGCAGACAAGAAAAAGATAAAAGAATAGGGCATTAGGCTGTAAAATACTAAGCAGTTTTACCTCGTGCTTGGGAGGGGCTATAGTATAGTATTATTACTACTAACTTAGCTATAGCTTAGATTTTCTTAGCTATTTTATTATTTATAATCCTATTCTTAAACTTCTATTTTATATTATTTAGGTATAGATTAAAAGGGGGAATATAGGTCTTAATTTCTAGTTATATTATAGAAGTAGCTTTAAATACCCTTATAATAATCTAGAGATAGGCTAATTAGTTTACTATAAAGCTTTTTATTACTTCTCTTAGCTTTTCTCCCTTCTTAGTAAGGGTATAGTAAGCGCTTACTTTATAGATAAGAATAGGTTAGACTACTTATATATATAAAAGCCTAGTGTCTTTAAGGCTATAGCCTTATACTAATACTACTAGGTAAATTTACCTTTAAGAATATTCTTATAAGCACTTTAGTTAAGTTTTTTATTAACCTATACTTTAAGGAATTTATATAACTCTATAAGCACTATCTTCTTTATACTAAGTTAGACCCTAGTCTAAGGGGGTTTATAAGATTTACTAAAGTATATAAGTTTAGTTTTAGCTAGATTAAACTTAACTTTTACTTACTTTACTTATTCCTTATAGATTTTCTATATAGCTTTAAGTCTAGGTAAATAGTATACCTTTAAGAATATTCTTATAAGCACTTTAGTTAAGTTTTTTATTAACCTATACTTTAAGGAATTTATATAACTCTATAAGCACTATCTTCTTTATACTAAGTTAGACCCTAGTCTAAGGGGGTTTATAAGATTTACTAAAGTATATAAGTTTAGTTTTAGCTAGATTAAACTTAACTTTTACTTACTTTACTTATTCCTTATAGATTTTCTATATAGCTTTAAGTCTTTTTTAAGTTTAAGTAGTAGTCTTACTAAATATTACTATATTTATATTATTTATAAATCCTATAGCTACTATACCTAGTATAGCCTAGAGATAAGTGTAAAGTTTTTCTAAGTAAAGTAAGAAAAGAATTAATAAAAGAGATAAGCCTTATAAAGTGCTAGCCTTAATTATAAATAGTTTAGAGATCTCTTTATTAAAGCTAAGCTAGCTTATTTTATTTATAAGGAAGCTTTAAATTACTATAATTAGCTATTATAAGACTCCTATTTTAATAAGTAAGTATATTAGATATAGGTAGCTAACTCTATTAAATACTACTAATATATCTATTTATACTAATAAGGTAATACTACCCCTTCCCTAGGCCTCTTTAATATACTTTATAAGGACTCTTATTATAGTCTTAGTTAATTTATTTACCTTATTACCTATCTATAGTTTAAGGAGTAATTCTTTAGCTTTAGTAAAGGCTATAAGCTACTTTATAATTATAACTTCTATAATTTTCCTAACTATATTAAGTAGTAAGATAAGTCTTTATATATTAGCTCTCCTTATTTCCTTAGTTATTTTACTTAGTTATTTTACTTAGTTTTCTAATTACTACTACTCTTATAGTTTAGAAGCAGGCTAGGAAGTAGCTTATTTCTAGGACTATATTTAAAAGCTAAGCTATAGTATTCTTAGCTAGGTCTTTATAGGCTTTAATAAGGCTTACTAAAAGCTTATTATCCCCTAGCGCTTTCTAACTAGCTATATTTAATAGGATTTATATAATCTCTTCTTATCTAAATTATTCTTTATCTAAAAATAGTATATTTTTAAGTTCTAGGAAAGAGAGGTCTAGAATATAGAAGAGGTTTAGTATAGGTTTAGGGAAGAATCTTTATACTAGTATACTAGCTTTATTATTATATATAGTGGCTAGATTAGGGTTATTTTTACCTCTTTCTAGCTTAGGGAGTCTAGGGAGCTCTAGGGGGGCCTAGCTTTAAAGCTAGGCCTATCTCTCTAGCCTCTAGACTCCTTTGTCTTTCTCCTATATATTAGCCTTCTATAGGGTGTCTTTCTATATATTTCTCCTTTCTTCTCTAATAATATATTCCTAATCCTTATTTACCTTAGTGTAGGCTTACTAGTTTATATTAGTCCTTCTATATCTTTACTATCTCTTAGCTTGCCTTACTTTACTAACTAACTCTTTAACGCTAAGTATATATTAGTAAAGGGTTACTTCTAGTCTAAATGTATTAGTAATCTATTTTTAGTCTTATTTATATTAGGTAGTATTTTCTTTAAAGATAATAATAGTATCTTTACTAGGGAGTCTCCTAGCTATTACTACTATAGCTTAGCCTATAGCTTTATTAACTACTATTACTATATTTTCTACGCTCCTAGACTAAAGTAATTCCTAGATAGTATTCCCTTTAATAAGTACTTCTTAGTCTTACTTACTAGGGATTTAGAGAGAGAGAGGTAAGGTATTTAGTTATTTAAGGGCTAGGCTAGTAATAATACTAGCCTAGGTTAGGGTATTACTCTCCTTAGTTTTTTCTTTAATAGCCTCTTTAAGGGCTTATTTAAGGGCTTCTTTAGTAATATAAATATTACTATTATTATAGTTTATTATCCTTACTTTAGCTTAGGTATAGTTTACTACCTATTTAGTAATAGCTTTTGTAATACGCTATACTTAGGTAACTTTATTACTAGGGATAAGGCTTATGATTTTATTATAGAATTTCATGTTATCTAGGTATTTAAATTAGATCTAATCTATTACTAGGTTATTCTTACTACTCTAGATATTAAACTATCTAATTCCTATATTTAGATAGTAGTAGCTCTATACTAACCCCCTTTCTCTTATATTAATTACTATTAGTGTCCTAACCTTATACTTACCTCTAGCTTTATTATAATATAATATTATAGGGGGGGGTAAATAGAGGTAAGGAATTTAAATATTAATATGGTTTGTGTTTTAGAGGCAATTCCAGACCTTTAGAGCGGTGCGGAAGTTTGTGTGAAGGTAGTAGTATATTAGTAATAAGTAAGTAAATTCTAGATAAAAGAAATATACTATAATATAGTTTTTATTATTTTAAAAGTAATAAGTATATTTTATTAAATAGCCTATTAGAATATTAGTAATAAAGAAGGAGTAAGTAAGTAAAGAAGTTATACTTATAGATTTATTATATTCTATAGGGAAGGTCTTATTATTAATAAGATATCCTAGAATATTATAAGTACTATTTTTTAGTAAGATATTTTATATTATTACTTACTAAGAGCACTATATATATAGAATTTTCTTACTTATTATACTACTAGTAGTAAGTTAGTAATAAAGATACTATAAAGATATAGTAAACTTATATTAAAATTTTAGAAGTAGTTTACTTCTAAAAGATAACTTTTTAAAAGACTTTAAAGAAGATTTCTTAATAGCTTAACCTTTAAAAGCTATTAATAAAGAAGAAGTTCTTATATAAGTATTAGATATAGTTAACTAGCTATAAGTTAGCTATAATAAACTAAATATAACCTCCCGAGCATGAGGTAAAACTGCTTAGTATTTTACAGCCTAGTGCCCCATTCTTTTATCTTCTTCTTGTCTGCCTTACGGATCTTATTATTTATATTACCTTTGCTTTTTAGTATTTTTTCCCTTATAGTATAAATACTATTAATTATCTCTAGGTTAGATTTATCTTTACTTCCCTTCCCTTTACTTTTCTTTTCTTCTACTATATTATTTAATATTTTAGGTAAGGTAGTGTTCTTTTTATTACCCTTAGCTATACTATTATTTAATTAGTTAGGGGTTAATTAGTTAATTAGTAACGCGAAACCCACCTAGCAGTTATAATAGGTTAAATTAAAAATAAGTGAGAGTGAGTTATGTTTAGTTTGCCTTAGAGCTTTAAAGCATAAGTAATAAGCTATAGAATAGAAAAGGTATAGAGGGATAGGGTAGGTATAGTTATAGAGGAAGGGGGAATTATGTTAATTTATGCTATAAGTAAAACTTAAATAAATTTAAGTTTAACTACGGTTATAGGTTATAACTATATCTTATGCTAACGTAGCTATAAAGTTTATTGTAAACTTTGCTCTAACCTTATAGCCCCCTGTATTTATAACCTTAGAGCTTATTTATTACTATAGCTATAAGAATTTAGTTATTAATTATTTTACTAGCTAGGTATTGCTAGTAATAATTATGTGTTGTAATAAATTAGGTGCATTGGCTATAACCAATGATACTAAAAAAATTATAAAAATCAATAAACTAAATATAAAATTATAACTAGAAGTAAATAAATATTCGGAGCGCAGAGGTTAGAGACAGGACGTTTAGCAAAGCGAATCTTTGGAGAACCTTTAGGCCGCGTAAATAACAAAGAGGCTAGCTAGCTATAAGATAGCTATATGCTTATAAAGCAAGGTATTTATTAAAGACTATATATATTATTAGTGCTAGGTTAGAGATTAAAACCTTTATATACCTATCCCTAGCTAGTATTTTCCTAGTAGTAACTATAAGAATCTTAGCTATTACTTTATTTATTTAACCTTATAAATAAGCTATAATAAATTAATCTCTTTAAAACCCTTTTAGGGATATAAACTATTAGCTAGATTATTATATAGCTAATACTCTAAAGATCTATATAAAACATACTAGTACCCTATAATAATAAAGCTATAGATAATTAGGAAGGTAAAGAACCCCTATAATTTAAAACTATAAATAATAATAGGGTATAGTAAATACTACCTAATCCTAATCTAGGTAAAGGTATAAATAATATAAATAACTTAGATATAGTATTATAAAGATACTATAAGGTTATATAAGCTAAGTTATATTACCTTTAGAAAATATAGGAGATTCTATAAATAAAGGTATAGATTAAAGAGCTTAAGGTAAATCTAGGATTAGCTAGACTTTCTCTAGGACTTATAATTACCCCTTAAACTTTAGCTATAGTTTTACTAGTAGTTTATAGTAACTTAGTAGTAATTATATAATAAAATAGTCTTATTAAGATATAGATAAAAATGCCTATATATAAAGGGGATATATATAAGAACCTATAGAATTTTGTCACGGCTTGTTCGTAGGGTTGAATAAACGAAGTAATAGCTAAGATTCTTGCAGTTACTACTAGGAAGATACTAGTTAGGGGTGGGTGTATAAAGGTTTTAATCTCTAACCTAGCACTAATAATATATATAGTCTTTAATAAATACCTTACTCTATAAGCATATAGCTATCTTATAGCTAGCTAGCCTCTTTATTATCTATATAGCCTAAAAGTTCTTTAAAGATTCGCTTTAATAAATATCCTATCTCTAATCTCTATACTCCTAATATAATACTTCCCTAATATATAATTAACCTTAATTATAAAATAAGCTACTTACTTAGGGTATAGTTACTATAATAAAGCTTATAAAGAAAAATAAGATAAGGCACCTTATAACTAAATATATAGGTAAATAAAATAATAATAATATTATTACTAATTATAAATAACCCCTTTTATTATAAGTAGTAGTATCTAAATAGTAGCCTATATATAGCTTTAATATAGCAAAATAAATATTATTACCTATTATATAGCTAGACTAAAAAAAATAAATAACTTATATTAATTTTTATAATTTGTTTAAATAAATAAGGTACCTAATACTATAGTTCTAGATAATCTAAATAAAGGGCTTATATTATAGTTACTATATGTTTATAGCTATTAAGTATATATATAAGTAGCAGAGCTAATAGTTATTATTATAATTTATAAATTACTTATATATAGTATATTAGATTACTTAAGGGGTTTATAGTTAATATAAAAGAGACTAATTTTTCCCCCTTTTTATATACTTCCTTTTTTCTATAATAATCCTTAACCTTATAAGTTACCCTTACTAGCTAAGTAGTAGCTTTCTTATTACTATTATACTATAGTTACTAACCTTTTTTAGTCTCTAAATATTATTATTATTTATTACTATTTATTTTAGTCTTTTATCTTATTCTTAGTTATTAGTTTATTTGCTTCTAGTTATAATTTATATCTAGTTTATTATAGCTAACTTATAGCTAGTTTACTATATCTAATACTTATATAGGAACTCCTTCTTTATTAATAGCTTTTAAAGGTTAAGCTATTAAGAAATCTCCTATAAAGTCTTTTAAGAAGTTATTCCCTTAAAAGTAAACTACTTCTAAAATTTTAATATAAGTTTATTATATCTTTTTTAGTATCTTTATTATTAACTTACTACTAGTAATATAATAAGTAAGAAAATTCTATATATATAGTACTTTTAGTAAGTAATAATATAGAATATTTTACTAAAAAATAGTACTTATAATATTCTAGGATATTTCATTAATAATAAAACCTTCCTTATAAAATATAAAGAATTTATAAATATAACTTCTTTACTTACTTATTACTTCTTTATTACTAATATTCTAATAGGCTACTTAATAAAATATACTTACTACTTCTAAAATAATAAAAACTATCTTATAGTATATCTTTTTTATCTAGAATTTACTTACTTATTACTAATATACTACTAGTATTTAGCTTAAATTATATAGCTTTATAATAAGCTATTTAAACTTATTAAAGCTACTTTAAAAGGTAGCTATTACTATTAAAATAAAGTAAGTATAATTCTACTACCTAGATACTAAATTACTACTAACTTACTAGTAGTTTATTATAAAAGTAAAGAAAAAGCTATAAAATACTATTTTATTTTATAAAAATTCTAATAAGTATAGATATATTTACTATACTTAAATAACTATTAATATTACTTATAAAGTAAAGAGTAATAAGTATATTATAATAGTACTACTAAGTAATACTATAAACCTTAAGATATAGATTAATATTTTAAATAGTTTTTACTTTATAGCCTAGAATATTCTAATAGTAAGCTTTCTTAATATATATAGCTAATACCTAACTAACTTACTAGTAGTTTATACCCTATACTACTAATTTACTTAATTATATTAGTCCTATTAAGCTTTCTAATAAACTTTAGGTTTATATATATAAAGAAAGGGATTCTAATAATAAAGATACTTCTAAGGCTTTTATCTTTATAGTTACTATAGCTATTACTATTACTAAGAAACTATTAATCCTAGTAACTAATTTTATTATAAAAGGGTAAGTACTTAGTAGCTATATAATAGATTATTTAAGTTATTTAAGTAAATTAACTTTATTTTCTAATATCTTACTATATTAACTTATAAATTATAACTATTTTATATTAACTTTATTACTTAACTATTACTTATAGTTATTAATAATTTCTCTAGTACTAAAATCCCTTTTTAATACCTAAGAATTCTTTAAAGTATTATAGCTTTTCTATTTAACTAGATATTTATAATACTTTCTATTATAGTAGTATGAAATAATTCTCTTAACTTTAAACTCTTATTTATTATCTTTAATATTATCCTATAGTAAGAATATATCTTTTATATTAGTTAGGTCCCCTTTAAAAAGCTTAAAACTAGTAATATTAAATATATTATATAATTAAGTCCTAAGTAATAACTTTAATTAATATACTAATTTATAACTCCTAATTACCTTTTTAATCTTATAAGGGCCTAGATACTTTATAGCTAGCTTCCTACTAGGTTATCTTAAATTAATATTCTTTATTAATAGTAAAATATAATTACTAACTTTAAACCTTATTAGAGTTCTTTTCTAGTTATAATATTTCTTATACTAAGTCTATAAGTTACTTAAAAGCTATTTAATTATAGTGTATTTCTCTCTTAGTGCTAAGACTTTACTTTTAGCTTAATTATTTACTAAAGGGATATCTATAATTACTTATTATAAACCTTTAGGATTATAACCTTATAATACCTTTACTAGTATATAGCTATATATTATATAATTACTTATATTATATATAAACTATACTAATAATAAGTTATTTACCTAATTAGTCTATTTAGTATAAGTAAAAGCTCTTAAATAATATTCTAGGACCTAGTTTAAACATTCTATCTAGTTATCTATTTAGGGGTAAAAAGCAGTGCTAAGTAGTTACTTAGTTATAAGAAGATAATAAAAAGTTATCTAGAAACCACTAGTAAATATAGAACCTTAGTTTATTATAATACCTTCTAAAGCTTTATAATCTCTAAAAATATATTTTAAGAATATAGTTACTAGCTTATTACTAGTTAGTTATATTAATATATTAATATAAATACTATATTTTATAAATTAGTTAATAATAACTAGAATTATATTATAGGTCTAGTTTAAATCTTTTACTAGTGAAAGTCTAGTAATAAAATCTATTAATAATTCTTAAAAAAGGTAATTAGGTACTAGTAGTATAGCTAGCTTACTATATAGTTTATAATGCCTTAGTTTTAAAGTTTAATAACTTATATAAGTACTAATATATATCTTTATATCTTTCTTTATTATTAGCTAATAATATTAGTTTATAATCTAATAAAGAGTTTTACTTACTCCCTAATACCTAGTAGTAAGGTTATTATAAGTTAGTAATAAAATTTCTTTTCTTATTCCTAAAGGGATAAAAATATAATTCTTAAACATTAATAGCTTAGAAAGTCTAATAAACTATATCTAAGATATTACTAAATTACTACTTTTAAGTAACTTTAATTAACCTATAGTAAAGTTATTCCCTTACTATACTTTATATAATAAGACTTAAATTAGGGGTTTTAATTCTAAGCTCTTTTCTAGAAAGTTAGAGATAAACTTAGAAGAGATTCTCTAAATAAATTAGATTCTAGCTATAATATCTTTATAAGTAATTAGTTTAATAAATACTTCTAGTCTTATAGGTATATAAATAAGTAATGTTTTTAAGGGGTACCCTTACTACTTACTAGTAATAATCTATACTAGTCTACCCCTAATAGCAATAGCTAGTTTAATAGGAAAATTAAAATAACTAAGCAATAAACTAAATATATGCTAGGTGCTAGTAGTATTACTATAGCTAGCTTATTACTTATTAATAAAAGAATTAAAAGTATTAAATAACCCTACTAATATAACTTTTCTAAGATTATCTAGATTATTAGGTTCTTTAGGAATATAGTTAAGTTATAATTTTTTAAAACCCTAGATATTAGTAGTATTATTATAGTGTTATTATAACTAACTATTAGCTACACTAAGTAATGTTTTTATAGAGCCTATAGTACTAATAGTATTACTAAGGTATTCCTATTGCTTAGTATTTATAAATTTAGATAAAAAGGTAGGAAGTTATATAGTTACTGCTTTTACTTTCCTTGCCTTACTTATAAAATCAAGTTTTCTTAAAAGTAGGTTAGTAGGATTTAATTTACTAATAAGTTTATTATAAAATTAATAGAGATTTAAGACTAAAATTAATTAGGGATAGGTAAAGGTTTTAGTAAGCCCTAGCGCTATTAATAACTCTTATAGCTACTAAAGTAATAGTAGTTATAAATAAACTAAGTAATATCCTATAATATCCTATCCTAATAAAACTACTATTATAGAATTTAGAATATAGTATTATACCTTAGGTATCTTACTACTAGTAAATTATAGTATTATTAAATAAGGGTTATTATAAAGGGTTCCTAGGTTAGAATCTAAGTATAGCCCCTAAACTAGAGCGCCCTATATATACTTATAGAATAATTTATAACCTATTCCCTTATTAATACCTTAGAGAGAAACTTCTAAGCCCCTTCCTAGATAGCCCTTAGTTAGATACTATATATAAGGTCTAATATAATAGCTTAGTCCTATAAGGTTTAGAGGTACTTAGTAGTAAAAAGGGCCTCCCTCTCTAGTAGTAGTAATATATATATAAGGTATAAATCTAGGTTAAAGCTATCCCCTTATATATCTAATAATAGGGAGAATATTATAATAGTAATAGGTTATAAAATATATCCTATTCTTAAGGCTAACTTATTTTAGTTCTATTCTCTTTAGAAAAGGGTATTTAGCTATTAAGCTTATATACTAGGCTTATAGTAAAGGTAAAAGTTAAATAGTATAAGTATATTTACTTACCTAGCCTATTACTTTAATATTAACTAAGGAGATATTAAGTACTCTAAGTTCTTATAGTTTATATAAATTATAAATAGGTAGGATACTCCCTAAAGCTTTACTAACTATACCTTAAGATAGGAGATAATAGCTAGTAGCTCTTTATTATAAATTATATAATTCTTCTATAAGGATATAAGGCTAGTAAAATAGTAAGTAACTAAATATAGAATACTATTAGGACCTTATTATAAGAGGTATTTACTAAAGGCTATGCCTAAATAATTAGCCTTTATTACTAAAGAATAATCTAGATTCTATTATACTAAGACTAGATATATAATAAAGGTATCTTTTAACCTTTTAAAGGTATTATTCTTCTTAAGTTCTTATTAAAAAAGGAATATTCTTCTTAGTAAGTTATATTAGTAAGGTAGCTAACTTAGAGAAGTTTTTAATAAAGTTATAATAAAAATTTATAAATCCTAGGAAGCTATAAACCCCTTATAGCTTTATAAGTATTACTTACTCCCTAATAGCTATAATCTTTATAGGATCTAGGTAAATTAAATACCTTACTATAATAATATATCTAAGGTACTAAACCTCCTTTATAGTAAATATAGACTTATTAAGGTTAAGGTATAAACCTATAGCCTTTAAGTAACTTAGAACTAGCTAGACCTTAGCTATATAATCTTTCCTTAACCCCCCTAAGTAAACTAGGATATTATTAAGGTAAGCTATAATAAAATCCCTTAATATATTCTCTAAGGACTTATTAATATAATACTAAAAGGTTACTAGTATACTTACTAAGCTAAAGGGATAGACTAGCTACTTAAATAAACTAAACCTTATATAAAATACTATAAAATACTCCTTACCCTTAGTAATCTATAGTTTATAAAATACTATATAAATATTTACTTTTATAAACTAGTATACCTAGGATAAGAAGTATAGTATCTCTTTCATTAATAGGAGAGAGTAATAGTTCTATACTATTATCTTATTAAAAGTATAGTAGTTTATATAAAAATACTATCTCTTATTAGCCTTTTTAATAAAAAGAATAAAAGCTATAGCTAATAAGAAGCTAGTATAAATCTAACCCCTATTTATTAAGTCTATAATCTAGCGCTAAACCTCTAGGAGTTAATTCTATAGTATATTATATAATAGTCCTTATAAAAGTATTAGTTTAAACCTATCTAGATTCTTATATATATATATATAGTAGTTAATAGAACCCTTATAAAGGGGCAAACTATTAGCTTTAGCTTTATTAAAGAGGTTTATAAAGTTTACTAACTCCTTAGGTAATATTAATATATTAGGAGCTAATAGCTCTAACTTAAGTACTATAATCTATAATACTATTATTATTTTCTTTAAGCTTATAGTAATAAACCTTATAGTAGTATTCTTATTCTATTATACCCTATAAGCTTTAGTAGTATAAAGAGATTTAATAATTCCCTATACTAGTACCTCTAACCCCCTAGTAAAGGCCTTAGAGATATAAAGGCCTTTTATTACTTTAATAACTAATTATTACTTTACTATATAAATTACTATATTATACTATTTTAACTAGGGTATTCTAAATATTATATCCTAGGTAAGACCTAGGATAATATATAAATATATAAATAACTCCTAGCTATCTATATTAATTCTAGTATATACTATAAAAGTTATAGAAAAGGTATCTTTCTTAACCTACTTCTCTCTCTTTTCTATTTTTACTATAGTATAAATATACCTTTATTTTAGTAATTATATAAGTTTTAGGCTAAGTTACCTTACTACTAATTTACTTTTAGCACTATAGTAATTATAACTATAATTAATCTAGATATTAATATAATAATATATATTAAAGAGTATAGGAATTAAGAATAGTAGTTAGTTTATATATTATACTATATCTTACTTTATCTCTATATAGCTATAATAGTTATTCTATAGTATAGTAGTTAACTAGCCTATTTACCTCTATATAAGACTTTACTTAGGGGCTACTTATTTTCTATAAAGGGAATATTTACCTCCTTATCTATACTTTCCTTATCTACCCTATATAAGTTAATACTAACCTATAGATAGTAAAGTAAAAGAAAAGTACACTCCTAGATATAGTAATCCTTAGATTTATATTATAAGTAATATCCCTTTTAATAGTATTTAGCTAACTTTACTTCTAATACTTATTTAGCCTATTATATATTTATAGTAAGCTTTAGCCCTTTCTCTTTCTTAGCTAGCTTATTTTACCTTCCTAGCTAAGTACTAGCTATATAAACCCTAGTTATTAGTATATTACCCTTATAGTTAGTCTAGGGTATAGATTTAGCTTACTATAGCTTATATTAAAACTAATACTTATTCTTTATAGTAAGGGCCTTAATATTAACTATAATTTTATAATACTATATAATAGCTATATACTAAATACTCTAGCTAATACCCTAGCTTATACTAATCTCTTTTAAATACTTATTAAGTATATATTAAAGCTTTACTAGCTTTATATTATTCCCCTAATATTTCTCTCTTACTAGTAATAGCTTCTTTATAAAGTAAATAAAGAATATAGAAAATAGCTTCTCTAAGCCTTATTCTAGCTAGTTAAGCTTTATAAAAGCTATCTCCTATTTATATAAATTAAAGAATACTAACCTAAAGTATTCTAAGAAGTTAGTAAGGTTAAAACTAATAATACTACCTTACTTAAAGTAAGTAACTACCTAGGACTAAACTTTAGAAAATAGGTTTTAGTAAATAAATAAATATTTATTCTTATTAATACTAATAAAGTTCTTATTTACTTATAACTTATACTTTATTAGAAACCTTTATATAATAAATAAGGCTTTATTACTATTATATAGGTTACTTATAAGGATTAGTTTTTATTTTACTTTAGGTATAGGTAAGACTAGATTAGAGATAAAAGGTAATATAGGGTTAGCTCCTAAGGCACTAGGCTAGGCTATAAAGAGTAGTTAGGTTAAAGGTTTTATACTATTTACTATTACTTATTATTAGAGATATATAAGCTTTACTATTTACTTATTTAGTATAAGTTAAAGTGTTTTAAATTAGGCTTATTAAGCTACTAGTAATGCTATAGTATTAGATAGGGGGGTTAATATTCCCTAGCTATATTAATCTTATAGTTAAAGTATACCTATTATATCTATTAGTATATTTATTAGTATATCTATTATATCTTTTAGTAGCTATTATAAAGACTAAAGGAAGTTTCTTAATTATTATAGACTAGCCCCTAGGTAGCTATAATAAGGTATTAATATAATATTAAGAAACTTAAGAAGGGAAGAAAGAAAGGTAAAAGACCTATTCCTACTAGTGCCCCTTATACCCCTTAACTACCTTATATTAGCCCTCTTTTTGTATCCTTACTAGCTTAGAACTATCCCTACTTATATGCGCTATAGTAAATGCTTAGGCAAAGCCCAAGCCCTTTACATTTATATAGTTAGAAGCTATAACCTTTATTAAGGCTAAGAAGTATATAAAATAGTTTAAAATAGTATAGTAAAGGTTTTAAGGATTTCCCTAATTTATTATCATAAATTAAGGGTTAGACTAGCTAGGAATATTTTAGATAATATTATATTCTCTAGTAAGGATTAATTAGCTACTTTTTACTTCTTATTACCTATAGACTAATAAAGGTATAGAGTAAGTAAATTAAGAGATATAAGTAATATTATAGGTAATAGTCTCTTTTTTATAGTTTAATTAGCTAGAATATCTTATTACTTACTAACTTATAATTAATAATAGGTTTTCTTTAGTAATAGAAGTTAGCTTAAATAAGCTACTTTATAGTTATAACTTAAAGCTTATTTAGTTATAACTAGACTAGTCTTTATTAATAACTATACCTAAGGGGTAAGCTATATAATTCCTTAAGTATCTATAGAAGAGAACTTTTCTAGTATAGGCTATAATAGCTTATATATAATAAAAGTAGTAAAACACTATATTAGCTTCTAGATAGCTAGTAAAATAGTTTTATATTAGTAATAAAGTATAGCTTTTACTTAAGAATATTAAGATAAACTATTTATTATAGAAACTTAATTAGGTTATAGTAAAATATATAGTTATAAAAGTACCTATATTACTTATAGTATAACTTATTATTCTAAGAGATATTTATCTAGTTTTTTATATAAACCTTATTAAATAAGCTATAAAGAACCCCCTTTCTAGTTAGAAACTCTGGGACTTTTATCTAGGGCTAAAATAAGTTCTCTTAGAGAATAATAATAAACTTATTAAGAAATATAAAGTAAAATAAATCTTAGTAGCTTATAATACCCTAGGCTAAGGTAAAAGATATAATATACTAGTTAAGTAAGTAAGTTATATATAACTAATATAGAAATTACTAAAGAGTATAGTATAAATATAAGCCCTTAATAAGTTTAAAGTAAAATAAGGAAATATATATTATAATAATAAACTAAATTAATTATAAGCTACTTATTTACCTATAAAGACTTTTACTAGTATATAGGGTATACTTATTTTATAACCTATTTTTTCTTACTTACTAATAATATAAACTTACACTCCTTTATTTACTATATTATATATATTACTTATACTATTAGTTAACTTAGTATTATTATTAAATAAAATAAGAATTAGTATTACCTTATATTTTATAAAAGTAGTAATTATATTATAATAAACTAGATAACTATCTTAGTTTTAAATAATATAAGAAAACTAGTAATTAAGGGGTTTAAAATAAGTATATAATAAGAAAGCTATACTTTTAGAATATTTACTAGTAAGAGAGAGAAGCTAAATAGTAAATATAGTAAGGGTATAATAAGTAACTAGGGTATATTTATCTATAAGGGAGGGAGGGTAAGTATTAGTAATAGCTTAGAAATAATTACCTAGGGTATAGTTAGTATAATAGTTAATAGGACTAGATTTAGTTCTAAGTTAAGAGTATTCTTAGTAGTAATAAAAAGGTAATTTATTACTAGATTTAATATAGTATATATAGCTTTAGTTACTACTATAGTAATAAGGTAAGAGTGCCTTAAGGATAAGTATAAACTAGTTATAATATTCTTAATATATAGTATTTATATTACTTATAAGTTACTAGTTTTATTAGAATAAAATACTAGTAACTTACTATATAAAGTTTCTTATACTATACTTACCTAAGGGATTACTATTAGTATATAAAATAATATTAAGTTTAGTTATATTTATAGTAAGGGAGTTAGTAAATAAGGGTAGTCTAAGGGCTAAATAAACTAGTGTTAGATTAAACTAGGCTTAGTTTAAAAAAGTAGTCTATTAGCTAATAAAGGTATAGAAACTCTAGAAGAGTACTAGTATTTTCTTTTGTATTATTATAATCTTAGTAATACTAAGGATAATAATATATATACCTAAAGTAATTATAGCTTTAATATCCTTTAGATAATATTAGAGTTAAGGGTTAGTAAATAGGAATCTAGTTAGCTAGATATAGGTTATATAATTTTACTAATATAAGGGGTAAGACTCTTTACTCTTAAGGGTATAATAATCTAAAATACCTATAGTAAGGTACTTTTTAATATATAAGCTATAAGGTCTAAATACTAACTTAAAAGTAATATACTCCTTATTATTTAAGTTTCTCTTTATAAGGAACTTACTAATAGCTTATATAATTAGTATAGTAAAAGCTACTATAATATAAGGTAGGATATAACTAAAAAAGCTATACTAAGCTATATTTAGTAAAAGTCTAATAAAGGAATAAAAAGTATTTAAAATAATAAGGTAAGAGAGAGTAATAGGATTATAATAGTTAATAAAGGGGGTTATATAAGAAAGATAAGGTTATATAAGGAAAATAAATAAAAGATTCTAGGTAAGGGATTTTACTTAGGGTAAATAAGTTATAAATAAGTAAGGGTAAGGCTAGGGGTTATTATACTAATAAGGTAAGGTTAGAGAAATATATTTATATATATTATTAAATACTAGCTACTAATTAGTAATACTTATTATATAACTTAATTAAATAATAGCTATAAGAGAGTAATAATATACTACTAAGCTAGATATAACTTATATATTTATAAAAAGACTATAGTTAAGGTTTATTAGAAGGAGAAGGAGTAAGAGTATATATAAAGGGCTTAGGCTTTACCTAAGTATTTACTATAGTATATATAAGTAAGGATAGTTCTAAGCTAGTAAGGATATAAAAAAGGGGCTAATATAAGGTAGTTAGGGGGTATAAGGGGCACTAGTAGGAATAGGTCTTTTACCTTTCCTTCTTCCCTCCTTAAGTTTCTTAATATTATATTAACACCCTATCGCAGCCACCTAGGGGCTAGTCCATAACATACGGTTATAATAACTAATAGTAAGACTGCCTTCTAGACTAAAAAGCAAGAAGAGAATATTAAGAATAAAGGTATTATTATTAGAAAGTCTAGCCTAGCTTACCTATATTAAAATAGGCATGCTAAACAGTCTAGGGGGGTAATAATAAGGGTTATAATAACTCTTATAACACAGTTAGGCTTCCTAGAAGACTTATAGCCTATAGCTACTAAAGTAGCTATTTATATCTTAAATTATATACCTTAAAAGCTGCTTAACTAGCAATTGCCTTAATAAGCATTAAATAGGTGGTTAAGAGAGAATAAGCTTTAATAAAGTTACTTACTAAAGAAACTAGAAGCCTCTTTATTATATTTATAAGCCTTTAGTTATAAAGCATTTATAATAATGTAAAGTAGGCTTTATAAGGCAGGTCTAAAGCTTGCTTAGAGAGCTTATATTAGATACCTTGCTAGATATATCTCCTCCACGTAATATCTAATTTAGGTGCTAATAATAAAAAGAAGCTACTAGTTCTTATTAAGCTATATTACCTTTAATAAGTCTATTTTCTATGCTTAAGAAAGAGGCTTATTATTAATAATAAAAGAGGTTAAAAATACCTCCTTAAAGAGCTAGTTAAGGATAATAAGGATAAAAGCCTTAATGTAAGGCTTCTATAGATAGCGTACCCTCTGTTACCGCAATAACCGCTAGATTAGCTCTAATAGGTTAAAACTCCTACTAGTTATAATTAGCTAGATTATAAGGAAAAAGGAAAGGAAAGTTAAGAATTAAATTTACTAACTTCTCTAAGTTCACTAGAACAATCGCTAGATATAGCGGATTATATACTATTAAGTATTAATAATTTGCTTAACCTACCTAATAGTAGTAATAATTATAAAATATTAATAAATCTATAAGATTATAATAATCTTAAAGCATTTCCTATAGCCTTTAAACTAGGTCCTAAAAGTAAAGAGAAGCCTTATATATCTAGGCTTCCTCCTCCTCTAGCTTATTATAATAATCTAGCTAGTTATTTCAAAGAGAAAGAATTCTATAAAGCATAAGATAAAGAGTTTAATAGGATTATTAATAGTAAGGTAGCTATAAAGGTATCTAGATCTAATATCCCTATATATATAAAGCCTCTAGGCCTTACTTAGGTCTTTTCCTATAAATTAGATAAATAAGGCTACCTCTTATTGATTTTTATAATTTTTTTAGCATCATTGGTTATAGCCAATGCATCTAATTTATTACAACACATAATTATTACTAGCAATACCTAGCTAGTAAAACAATTAATAACTAAATTCTTATAGCTATAGTAATAAATAAGCTCTAAGGTTATAAACATAGGGGGCTATAAGGTTAGAGTAAAGTTTATAATAAACTTTATAGCTGCGTTAGCGTAAGAGTTATAACTTATAACTATAGTTAAACTTAAATTCGCTTAAGTTTTGCTTATAGTATAAATTAATGTAATTCCCCCTTCCCCTATAACTATGTTTTTTCTATCTCTTTATATCTTCTCTATCTTATAGCTTACTACTTATGCTTTAAAGCCCTAAGGCAAACTTAAACTAAACATAACTTATCCTTACTTATCTCTAATTTAATTCGAATCGCTAGGTAGGTTCTGTATTACTAATTAACTAATTAACCCCTAACTAATTAGATAATAGCATAGCTAAGGGTGACTAAAAGCTAGGGGCAATAACCACTAGGCTATAGAACCTCTAGGCTATCTAAAAAGCTAATAAAAATCCTAATTAAAAGGAAATCAAGAAAACTAAAGAAAATATAGAGGAATTTAAGAAAAGTAAGAATAAGAAGGGGAATAAAAGACTAGAGAAAAAGGCTAGATATTTGGAAAAGATGTTAAAAAACATAGAACTTTAATCATTTAAGCAGTTTTACCTCGTGCTTAGGAGGGGAGGCTACCTCTTATAATATAAAGCTTATCTCTATATTCTTAGGAATTATTAACTAAAGAGTTATCTATTAACTTAGGTAGTAACTCTAGCTACTAATACCTTTAGGCTATTTATAGCTATTATATACTACTTTAACCTAGAAGCGTACTAGTATAACTTTATTATAGTATTCCTAAATTTAGACCTTAATAAAGAGATTTACTATAAGATACCTCTAGGCTATAAGGATAAATAAGCCTATCTAAAGCTTCTTAAAGTAGTCTATAGGCTATAGAGAGTACCTCTTTTATAGATAAAAGAGCTAATTAGCTAGCTAGTTAGTAAAGGCTTTATATAGATCTTTAAAGATATTTATGTTTTTATTAAGAATAGACTAATTATCTTTTTTTATATAGATAACCTTATAGCCTTATTTACTAAAGGGAAATTACATTTATATAATAAATTTAAAGCAAAACTCTTTACTAAGTATAATATTAAAGACCTTAGAGAGCTATAATAGTTCCTAGGCATTAAAATTATTAGAGATTATACTAATAGGAAGGTATAGCTTAATTAGAAGTCCTATTAGGATAAAGCTACTACTAAATTTAATATAAAAATCCCTTAATAAAGGCCTATAGCCTTAATAACTACTATACTACTAGAACCTTTTAAAGGGGAGGTTAGCATATAAAATCTTAAGAGATATTAATCTCTAGTTAGAACCCTACTATATCTAATAATAGTCTTAAGACCTAATATTACTTTTATAGCCTTATAACTTTTATAATTCCTATAAAACCTAGGGCTATAGCATATAGAAGTAGTAGAAAGAGCCCTTAAGTATAGGTATATATAGGCAGACCTAGTAATTAAATATAGTAGTAATAACCCTAAATTAGAGGTATATAGTAATACTTCTTTTACTAATAATACTATAATATAAAAAAGCTTATAAGGCTATATTATAAAGCTCTTTAAAGAACCTATTCTCTTTAAGGTAGGTAGGTAAGCTATTATAACTATATTATTAAATAAAGTAAAGCTTCTAGCGCTTTCTTACTATAGTAAAGAGCTTATAGCCTTTAGATAATTATATTAAGAGGTTAGGCTAAGCTTAGGTAATAATACACTTAAAATTAAATATAATAATATATAGATAATTTACCTCCTTAAGGAAGAATTTATTAAGCTTATTATAAAGCTTTAGTATATAGATATTTATTATTACTAGCTTTATTAAAAGGTTATAAAAGGAACCTTTAATATTACCTAGATTACTACTAAAGAGATAATTACTAATAGCCTTATAAAGCCTCTTATAGGGAATACTTTTATAAGCTTTTATAAGGTATTAGGGCTTATATAACTACCCTCTAGTATACTTAGTAAAGAATCTAAAGAATAAGTATTATATAATAACCTAGATTTAAATAGGATTATAATAAATTAACTACTTTTTTATACTATAGAATTAATTTAAATATTATAAGATTAATTTAACTAATTTTATTAATTTAGATTTATTATAGGAAACCTTAAATAAGGTCTCCTAGGGGGGTGTGTTATACCTATAAGGGCATAATTAACCCTTACTATATAATAGTCTTGCTACTTAACTAGCTAAGATAATAGTCTACCTCTAGCTAGTTATTTTCTAAGACCTTTATAACTTTATAGTATATTTTAGTACTATATAAGTACTTTACCTTTAGTAAAGGTACTTATATATTTAAACTATAGTCCTTGCTCTCTTATAGGGTTGGATAACTTAATAGATGCGAGCATATTAAACCCTAGCCTCGCGGTCTAACACATATACATACATATGAGCTGAGTAAGCTTCGGGGAATACCTATGTCTGTAATATTAATCCACATACTCCGTAGTGCCACGCCAAAACACAGAAAGATCTCTCTCATTGGCCTGTTGCCCCTGGTCATGTATGTACTCGTGTTATGTAAAGCCAAACAGATTGTTGGCTTGGCAATGGCAGGAATGACGTTGCGATGCTGACCGTGCACCGGAAGAAAGAGGGTCTGGTGCTTACATAATTAACAAGAGATCGGATTTCCCATCTCGTCGATAGTTGTCGTCTCCAAGCCGGCAGAATGGCGTCAAAGCGCCTCCGTTTCTCTTGCCACAGTGCAAGCCACACTGCCTTCCAATTTGTGGAGAGGTAATCCGTACGGAGTACGTGTGTACATATGTACAATACAACATTACATGGCATGGATGATAGGGTTGCATTGGGGAGTCCATTGGGGGGACCTCTAAATGCTCATCCCTCCTTTTTTGAATGCGCATGGGGACTCAAACCGTTTCACAGTGCTAATCTTCCAACATATAGCATCCTTGTTCACGGAGTGTGTACACCGACTCCGGAGTATACGGGGAACAACAATGTCGACCCGGACGGAGTACAGAGTGGTGTGAAATCGGGCACTCTACTGCAGTGGCGCCCCCAGAAGAATGTACGAGGCTCGACTCTGGCTCAACGGCAACAGGAAGGAAGTCGGCACACTCCGGCAGCGGCTGCAAGATGATGATGCCAATGCTGCTAGCAAACAAGCAGTAGATACGTAGATGCTCGCACTACATACATCACGATGGGGTCCATGTGGAGACAAAAACGAACGGTCTGCATCGTTGCCGTCTCTCCCAACAAGGCCGGATTCATGTCAAGTTTGTACAGGACGGATTTTGATGGTTGGTCTGGTCTCCATGTTGTCCTAGGGTTTCCACTCCCACTCTATAAACTGCCCACGTCTCGCTCTCCTTCTCTCCTGCCTCTTCTCATGCCCCTCCATTGACTGACTGACTGACTGACTGACTGACTGACTGACTTACTGCCTGACTCAGTCGCCTGACTACACAGGACCGTCCAGGGCTTACCATCGAAACAAGATAGTAAGTACCAAGTAGCACTACGGACTCAGACAACACGGCCTTGATGTGTCTACCTTTAGTTCGAACATCGTCAGCGCGTCATCGTCATGGTGAGGAAATACCTTGGCCTCTCCGGCCAGTCCCTCAACTGGGCCATCGGAGCTGTCGCAGGCTGTGATTTTCTTCTTTTTGGTTACGGTTTGTGGGCCCTCATCTCATACATGACTGCTCTGTTCATGTAGACTGCTGCTACCTTTCCCGCCATTCTAACAATACATGTTTCGATAACAGATCAAGGTGTCATGGGCGGTATTCTGACGCTCCCCGTATTCCTTGACCAATTCCCCGATATCAATGACACCGCGCCGGATCTTGACCCGGCCACCAAGTCCAACCGAGCCACGTACCAAGGCATTGCGGTTGCCTCGTATAACCTTGGCTGTTTTATTGGCGCAATTGCTACCGTCTTCATCGGGAACCCCCTCGGTCGCAGACGC
Source organism: Epichloe coenophiala (assembly GCA_018801565.1). Lineage (NCBI taxonomy): Eukaryota > Fungi > Ascomycota > Sordariomycetes > Hypocreales > Clavicipitaceae > Epichloe > Epichloe coenophiala. Next base: position 11,529 of record JAFEMN010000005.1, on the reverse strand, counting down.
ATAATCTTCCTTGGCACTGCCATCATGGCTGTCGGAGCTGCGCTCCAAGCCTCCGCGTTTTCTCTCCAACATTTCATCATCGGTCGCATAATTACTGGATTTGGCAATGGTGGAAACACATCTACAGTGCCCATGTGGCAATCTGAAACGTGCTCTGCCCACAAACGAGGCAAATTGGTCATGATTGAGGGTGCGCTTATCACTGGTGGTATCATGATCTCATACTGGGTTGATTTGGGTCTGTCCTTTGCGCCCGGCTCTGTGGCATGGCGTTTCCCGCTCGCTTTCCAGATTGCCTTCTGCATCTTCATTCTTGCTCTGGTTCTCAGCCTGCCCGAGTCCCCCAGATGGCTCGTACTCAAGGGCCGCGACGAGGAAGCTCGGGAGGTTATCGCGGCCATTGCCGAAGTCGAGGACGACGACATTTATGTGGACAATGAATTTCGTGCTATCAAGGATACAGTTGCCGAAATGAGTCGAGGACGATACTCCGATCTGTTCGCTCGCGATAAGAACCGAACTCTTCATCGTACCCTCATTGCCTATGTCAACCAGATGTTCCAGCAAATCTCTGGTATCAACCTCATCACGTATTACGCTGCTACTATCTATCGAGGTTTAGGCATGTCCCCGTTCATGTCACGCCTCCTCGCCGCTCTAAACGGTACTGAGTACTTCATTGCATCTTGGCCCTCTGTCTTCCTCGTGGAACGAGTTGGTCGCCGCAAGCTCATGCTATTCGGTGCCATCGGCCAGGCGCTTACCATGGCCATCCTCGCCGGTGTTGGATCCAACACAGAAAGTACAGGCTGTCAGATTGCCGGTATCGTGTTCCTTTTCGTTTTCAACACTTTTTTCGCCGTTGGATGGCTAGGCATGACGTGGCTATACCCGGCCGAAATCACACCTTTGCGTACTCGTGCGCCAGCGAATGCATTGTCCACCTCGTCTAACTGGATTTTCAACTTTATGGTAAGTGCTCAATCCTTTTGCCAGTTTACAATCATCAAAAGTCGGAGCAAAATGCTGAAGGTTTTTGTTATGCCACAGGTTGTCATGATCACCCCTGTTGCATTCGCCAACATCAAACATCATACCTACACCATCTTTGCCATCATCAACGCTATCATGGTCCCTTCGGTGTACTTTTTCTTTCCAGAAACTGCCTACAGATCTCTCGAAGAGATGGACAGCATCTTCCAGAAGGTCCACGGTTGGAAGGGCGCGTTTCAAGTTGTACATCAGGCCAGAGTTGAGCCGCGTCGGTACGGCAAGAATGGAGAGCTTCTTATTACTTTCAATGAGGCCAAGGAGAAGGGCAATGCGGAACTCACACCGTAAGAGCAGTAGAAGTGAAGACAGTGCCAATCCAAACAATGGCATGTTTACTGGAAACGACGAAGAAACTCAATGGCGTTGATAGAATTTGTGATTAAATTTCACTCTTTTTTTTCCGCGCTCATTGATTGTGGCCAATGTGCCGACTTATTGAAGCCGCACCCAGCGATTACTGCTCAGTCAGCCAGTAAGTAAGACGTAGTCCTAGGTCAACAATGAGAAAATAATGCCCATGTATTGGCGAGGGACATGACCAAGTCGATGGCATCGCCTTTTCAAACACAACCCAAGATCCGCGAGTGTCATGATTTCGCAATCTACCAGATATTAAGAATGAAGAATTGCCGTTGCACGCTTCGTAACTTCGCGGGTGCCAGGCGACCCCGCCAAGCCCCCCCCTCCAACCCCCCCTCAAAAGAGCGGATGTCGATTTCCCCGCGCTGCCGCCAGCCACCCTTGTTGGAAACAACCACCACTTGCGTTAGTTTTAAGGCATTGAGTTGTTGCCCATTTTCTGCATCTCCAAGAAAGAAATTCGGCTCAATCATCCCACCGAAAGGCTTTCTATGTCAAGCTCTATTCTTGCCCAACACTGACCCTTCCGTAGCAACGACAAGTTTTCCACACCGTCTCTTCGCCATGGTAGACAGACGCAATAAGCCATCAGCCCTGGCTGCGACACCAAGCATGCCCCCCCAGCCGCAAGTGACCATTTCGGATGGCAATTCGCGCGTCTCTGCTATACTTCCCACCGGAGAGAGTGTCACAGTCCTATTGATTGGCGCTACGGTTCTCAGCTGGAAGGACGCCCAAGGTGATGAGAAGTTGTGGCTAAGCAAAGACACGCGGCTCGATGGTTCCAAGGGCGTGCGTGGAGGTATACCTCTGGTGTTTCCGGTACGTGCAACACCTTTTTTTCCAAATGTATATAGCCTGTGTTTCATTCCACTTCATTATATGGAGGAAGGAAATCTTCAGTAGCATCTGTACCACAGGCACATTTTGGTTGGTATGCCTCATTAAATATAGCCTTATATATTTAGGTTTACCTATAAAGGAAATTATTATTCCCCTTGCTAGTACAGGGAATAATAATTTTTATTATAGGAAAACCTAAATATATAAGGCTATATTTAATGAGGCATACCAACCAAAGTGTGCCTGTGGTACAGATGCTACTCATCATATGGAGGAAGGAAAAGAAGGTAGCAAGGGGAGAACCAAGGGGCGAAGCTAATGCTGACAACACGGTCATGACATGATCCGTTAGATATTCGGTCCTGCCAGGTCTGACCACCCACCTACTTCGAAGCTTCCCCAGCATGGATTCGCCCGAACCGCTCGATGGGAATTCCTTGGGAAATCTACGAGCGAGGGATCTAGCTCGAGCGTGAAGCTAGACTTTGGCCTGTCGTCCGATTCTATCCCCGACTCTACTAAAGCCCTTTGGCCCTACAAATTCGGGTTATTGTACAGCGTAACTCTGGACAAGGAAAGCCTGAATACAACATTGGTCGTTACCAACGATGGCGACGAGCCCTTTGACTTCCAGATACTTCTACATACCTACTTCAATATCAAGGTGAGCCCCTTTACCAATCGCAGCTTACCTCTTGCCACCCTGTGCGTATGGACCTGTTTTTTTTAGAAGGGGGCGGGGAGGGGGGGGGGGGCGGAAGCTAACTAAAGTGTTTGCTTGCGTAAAGGATATCTCTACAGTCCAAATCACTGGACTCGAGGACTCGGAATACATTGACAAGGTCGATGGTGCCAAGACCAAAACAGAAACATCGTCGCCTGTTACCTTTTCCGCAGAGATGGATCGCGTCTACACGCCTGCTAAGGGTGCCAAGCATCCTATCGTGATATCCGATTCAGGAGTGACCCGCTTCCGCATAGTAAGAGACAATCTCGACCAAGTCGTGGTGTGGAACCCTTGGTTCGAGAAGGCGCAAAGCATGAGCGACTTCACACCAACTGATGGATACAAGAACATGGTATGTGCTGAGGCGGGGAGCGTCAACGGCTGGCAGAAGTTGGACAAGGGTGACGCCTTTGAAGGCGCACAGACAATTTACCTCTCTTAGGACGGATCGGATACCAATAATCACACATAATTTGGTTGTTCAGGGGAGCCCGATGCGGAGAGCATCATAATAAAAATTTGGAGAGAAAACAGACCCCCCTAAGCAGCCTTTGCACAACTGGTAGTTCTAGAACTTTGTGTGTGAAAAAGTTGTAGAAATCCATTTTGAGTCGAAGTTTGCCGTACTCATGTCAGGATTAATAAATGTGCAGGGGAACCAATTCGGAAAAAATAGGATGGAAGATGCTGACATAAAACTTCAACTTCGTACTAATAATAGTACTAGGAGACCACTGCTCACGAGTCTCGAAGACGCCCCAGGCGTCCGATCCTCCCAAATTTATCCAGGTGCCAAGACTGTTCTTTTTTTTTTCAAGCTTTTCTGTTAACTTCCCGCCGCAAAGTAGCGGAAGCCCATCACTCGTTCCCTTGATGTTTTCCTCACATTTTCCAACATGTGCGAATGAATACGCTGCCCTTCTCCAACAACGTACACTTGCGAAATGTCACATAACCAAGGGCCCATGTAGTCTCGGCAGCCATCACGCGTCCTTTCTATGTTCCTGTGAAAAGTGGTCCGCGATGAGGAAAGCTAACTCGAGAGCCTGCTTCTCGTTGAGTCTTGGATCACAGAAGGAAGTATAGTTGGTGGATAAATCATCCTCCTCCAATCCTTCGCTGCCTCCTAGACATTCCGTCACGGCATCACCAGTGAGCTCGAGGTGCACACCGCCGAGATAACTGCCCTGTTCTTTATGAATGCGGAGAGATTCCTGAAGTTCCTTGTATATATCATTGAAACGGCGTGTTTTGATGCCTGAAGGGGTAGAAAGTGTGTTGCCGTGCATGGGGTCGCATTGCCAGACAACGCAGTGGCGGTACTCGGAGTCCTCGACGGCACGAATGTGTTGGGGCAATAACTCTGCTACCTTGCCTGCTCCGTATCGGGTAATCAAGGTGATCTTGCCGGGCTCACAGTCGGTGCTGAGCGTTCTCAGCAGATTGAGGAGGTCGGCACTTGGCGTCGTTGGGCCAACCTTGACGCCAACTGGGTTGGCAATGCCGCGGAAGAATTCAACGTGAGCGTGGTCAAGCTGGCGGGTTCTGTCACCGATCCAGATGAAATGTGCCGAGGTGTCATAGTAAGCCTCTTTCGTGTCAGACTTGTTCTCTTTAGTGGTCGGCGGAGGTGATTCGAGAAGTCTTGTGAGAGGTTGCTCATAGTCCAATAGCAAACCTTCGTGGCTGGTGAAAAGCTCCACGGTTTGCAGCTCGTCGGGGCGGGATTTGATGACCTCCAAGAAACGTAGGGTTTGCTGGATGCTGTTGGCGATGGTTGAGTACTTATCCTTCAAGACAGGATCTCGGACATGACCCAACCCCCAGTCCAGAGGACGGTGCAGATCCGCAATGCCGGAGGCGATAGAGGCGCGAATGTAATTCAATGTTGCAGCAGAGTAATGGTAGGCTCTATTGAGAAGTCAGATCTAAAATCGAACAGCATTTTTATCTTGAAAGAGCACAACAAACATAATGGCCATTGTCAGCCATAGAGTGCCCTGCCAACTTACCTCATCAGACGGTTTGGATCAATGTCTCTCTCGTCGACATGATAGCCGTTGAGGATATCGCCTCTGAAACTAGGGATTTCTTGGCCTTGGTACATTTCAGTAGGACTAGATCGTGGCTTGGCGTACTGGCCAGCCATGCGGCCGATGCGGACAACGCGTTTGTTGGTCCCCCATATGAGCACTACGCTCATCTGCAGGAGCAGCTTGATCTTGGACTCGATGGCCCCCCGCTCGCAGTAATCGAAGAGCTCGGCGCAGTCGCCACCTTGGAGTAGGAAAGCTTTGCCATGAGCTACGTCGCGAAGGTGTGCCTTGAGAGCGAGGATCTCGTTGGGATGAACGAGCGGAGGCATGCGTGACAGCTCTTTTACGACTTGGGAGAGCTTCTCGGGCTCAGGGTAGGCGGGCGATTGTTTGATGGGCTTTGACCGCCATGTTGCCGGGTTCCAGGGTTGCGAGGCCATGGTTGTTGGTATATTCCCGTTCTTTGCTTCGTTTTCGAGGCTAATTTTTGCCAGCCAGTATCGGTAGATGGTACGGCTCCCGGCAACTTGCTGGGGACGTAGATGAACTATGATGCCAGCTGTGAAGGGATTCTCGTTGTAAAAGAAACAAAAACGAGAAGAAAAGTCCGACAGGCTCTGGACACAATTGACTACTGTGATATTTCACGAAGTCAGTAGAGCGTCAAATGCATAAGTGCTTGTGTGGCATGCAAGACCAGCAGCCAAGGGTTTCGAATCAGAGAAGTTCACATAATAAATTCGACGAACCATGACACCGAGTGGGGACCAACGAGCTTATTATGGCCGTGCACAGAGAAGCAATGTAGCATGGATTGATTGAATGAACGAGTGAGTTTTCAATGCTCCCGACCATTGAGTTCGAGATAGCAATGGATGGCCGTTATTTCCCGGGCTCCCATTTTTACCCCCAGCTGAATCCTGATGGTGACTCGAAAAACTTCAAACACAATGAAGGTGCATCGCGGACTTTGGCTGTACTTGCAGTACACACCACTTGTAGCTATCGAAGGGGCAAATCTGGCCCCACCTAAATGAAAGCAAAAGATAAGATTCCCAGCCTTTCAACCCACACACAAGCTGAGCAAATACGCTCTTCGCAATTCTTCCTTTCAAGCTTCAAAGCACCTATTTCCAGGCCGCCGCCGCCGCCGCCGCCGCCCGCCACTCACCGACCATCTGTCACGCACTCGTTGAAATAAATCATCAGAATGGCGGAAGAACAACCTCCAACCGTCCACGAGGGCGCCTCAACCGGCGATATTGAGGATGAGCTTCATGCCACCGCCAAATCCGCCGAAGATCGCAAAGCCGCCAGCGCACTTGCTTCGCTCGATGCTACCGGTAACGAGGAAGCCGCCAGTAAGGAAGTCGACCGCGAAGCAGTCAACAAGGCAATGAAGAGTTTAGGCGGCTCAAAACCTTCTACCGCCCCCAAGCCTGCACCGGCCAAGAATATCAAGGTTGATGATGCCGACGTAGCCCTGATAGTGGATCAGTTGGAGCTTCCCAAGGCCAAAGCTATCGAACTTCTCAAAGGACATGACGGCGATGCCATCAAGGCTATGAGGGCTTGGGTTAAAGCCTAAAGCATGACAAGAAACATGCCTCGAGGCTCGATAGCTCCCCGCTGCTTCAGAGCAGCTGCCTCCCTTACGCGGAGTAATCTACAGACGCTGGGGAAGCCATCGATTTTGGAGCATAACATTGTATATGTCAAGTTTGGATGGAGAGCTCTCCAAGATGGTATACTTGGGATACTGTTAGCGAATGGTAAAAAATGGAGATATTGTCCAAAGACACGTGTTACCTTCCAAGGTTCGTCAGCCCTTAAACTTGATGCATTGTTTGCATCAGTTCCTAGAACCGTTCCAGTTTGCACAGCACGCCATATTGGTGGTCTTGGAAAGAGCATTACTTAACCAACACGATGTTCCTGAGAAATTTCATCTTTACATTTGTGTTAAAAAGATACAAATACACGAATATGCAGTATGATTAATCATGTAACAGTCTACAACACTACTTCTTCTGTCCATTTCAGTTCTGCTAGAACTACCTGCGCCCGCTTCACTGAATGCTCCCTGCAGACACGCCAGTGATGTGATACAGACCAACGCCTTTCTAAACTTTGACACCGCGCTCTTGGACGTGAAGGTGCCAAGTGGCGTGGCAAATGGAGCTTGTATCTTCCGTTTTGCCCATCAGCACTAATAGAACATTGCATACGAACCTCGCTAGGCACACTCTTGGGGCGGCTTCTGATTAACATGAGTTGCTTTAGTCCCAAGTTCTTGCCAGTGGACTGCCAATCTTTGGAGCGAATTGTAGGCTCTTCCGTCTGGCCGCCATCAGCCTCATCATAACCTGCTCATCCTTATCCCGGCCCAGGATGCCGTGTCCTAGGTCATGGTATCTTCCTTCCTTTAAAGGGCAAGTCCTCGTCAGAAGGATGTGTTTGGTAGGTGACATCAAATCAGTATCCTCTTGCGATGATGGTGTTTCGGGAAGTTCAGAGGCGTATTTGGCCAATGCTTCTGGAGCTGGAGTCTTAGGTACTGGAGTAAGCAAAGCACAAGACCATTCCAAATCCTTCTCATCATCCTCGTCGCTTTGTTCGGGGGGCGTACGCATCCACAATGTGCTCTCTCTTCTGTTCTTTGGTGTACTAGGCGGTCCGGACGTCTTATTGGTACTTGCAACAATAGTTCCGTTCAAATTAGCAATGGCTTTGGGCTCCATACTTTTCCGGCGTCTAGCACCGCCTCGTGGAATGATAGACGTGTCGAGATTGTACGGGGCCTCGTCGAGCCACTTATTCTCGCGCTCGCAGCTTTTGTCGTGATGTTAGTCATGGTATCTTTGCTGGTCCGGCGTAGGAGGAGAAAAATGACTTACTCGAGAACCCAGCTCACACCAACGCAGTGGACAACTCCACCGGCTTCGCGGACTTTTTCCATGGTACGCTTTCCGCCATCCTTGAAAACCACGTGCGTGATGCCAATTTTGCTTGACGAGCTAATTCCGTTGCCTGAACTACTGGGGTTCCAGTGCCATGTTTTTACGCACTTAGCACCCATGTGAGTTAGGAGCTCGATGAAGATACCACTGGCATCCGCACCTTCAGTGGTGTGCACATCAACTAAAACAATAGCGCCACGCAGAAGCGAAGGATCAACATGTCGCCGAGGTGTTCTTCCAGGCGTAGCATCGCTCGACCATTGATCTCCCTTGGTCGGGGTGAAAAAAAAATCCTCTTCAGGCAATATAGAGGCACGCCTTTTCGCTTTTGTTGGCGAATATGAAATGATAGTGGCGCTTCTGGGCAAGCAGTCCGCATTTTTAGAGGAAGCACGACAAGCACTGAAGCTCCTCTTCTTCAGCGGACTTGACTCTGAATCGTCTGCTGGTTTCAAGGGGACCTTTGTAGTCGTAAAAAAGGCTTTTTGCTGCAATGGTCGAGTAGGAGTGATTGTCTGATGCTTTTTTTCACGGGACAGAACCGGATCAATTGGCGTTTCATTCTCATCACCGTATTCTTGGCTGGCTTCGGAAGGATTTTCCTCCAAGATGAGAGTATCTGCAACTTCATCTGAATGTTGCTGAGGCATCAAAGACATGTTGTTTGCCTCTTCAGCTAGGGCAACATCTTCATCATGCATAGCGATATCCTCCATTAATATCACATCATCGCTCTCATCCTCCCTAGGCTGTGCCATACTATGCTCTTTTGACGAACTGAATTCGGTATGCACAACGATTTCGTCTTCAAAGAAGGTGCTTTCAATTAGAGAGGGGTCTGCCTTGGAAATTGTCGCATTGTTGGGGGCGGAACCCATGAAAAACGTGTTGTTAGAATCTTTGACGATGATAGGATCAGCGGCATCATTTCCGACAGGACTCGTAGCAGACCAAACGCCAGACTGTTTGGCTAGTGGTGTGTGGTCCGTAGTAGATCTTCTTGATTTCCTCCGTGTAGCATAGAGAGAGTCTCTCCTATTCCTAACTCGCTGACCTCGACTATCATGCGCTACTGAGATTGTTTTGAATGGAGCAAGGTCGTCTTCGGATTCAATATCAGACCTCGAGTGGCAACACGGGTCCAAAGCGTCATCTCGTCGCTGAAAGTTCAACCCATGCTGTGATTGGGCGACCGCTGCGTCAGCCTCAACGTGGTAGGCCGAAACTTCTCCAGTATCTACCACCTCGGTATTTATATTCTCCATGTTCGTGAGTTTTTCATTCTCATATTCATGAGCCACACCTACTGGCTGCAAATCCCTTCCATCTTGATGGGTTGAATTCTCTTCTCCCGCGCCATTGATTGACGCTTCGTTCTCTTCAGTCTCGGATAAAATTGCCTCGCCAGTCAAGACTGGTTCAACATCTTCAACATTGTTTTGTGCAGCTTGTTCATTCAGACTAGTCAAAGACGAATCCATCTGGCGTGGAAGGACTGCCGACATTCGCCCGGGGAACGGAAGGTGTTCGATTGGGCCACTGAAAAGTTCGCCGGTCATCGAATTTTGCGCCGAGTCGTCAAGCTCTTCAGTCGGCAGAAGGTCCGATGATCGCCCAGGCAAAATGACAGGAGAAGCTGCCGCTTCAATAAATTGCATTTGTGGCGGCTCTGTCAACAGGGCATCATCTCTTGCGTGGTGACGTGTAAGTGGCCCAGCCCCAGGCATGGCTTGTTTAGCAGGAGACTGGAGCAGGAGACAGCCTTTCGCTGAAGTCTCATTGTGCACCATGCCTCCGAAAGACATGGTTGTGAACTTGAGGCCTTTGGTTGGAGAGCATGGCCGCTTGGCAGGAGATTTGAGGAGAGCGCTGGAACGGGTTGGTGAAGTTTGAATATCTTTTTCGACAGTTGGAATAGCTCTAGACTGCAAAATCGACCCCGGTAGTTGTAGACCACCAATTCTCTTTGCGGGAGATTTGAGTGTTTCTTTAGAGGGTGATGAAGTTGGCCGTCTGGGTGGGGACCCAAAGGCGACTGGAGCTGGGCCTGCTTCAAGCTTAGTTGCATCTCCAGCTTTATCGTCTTCAGTATTGAAGGAGTTGTCTTTGGCTTCCTTGTTGTTCAAAACTTCACTCGTTGGCATTCTCATTGGGCTCTTCTTTGCGACTTTCATTCCATCACCAACCACAAACTCATTTTCTGAAACCTCCCTCTCTCGGGAATGGGCATCTGTGTTACCTTCTTAGGACTTAGTGGCTTCTTTTCCCCCTGTTCAAGTGCTTGGGGAGTCGGCTGGGATGACTGAATGGGCACAGACGCGGTTCCCCGACGAGTAGGCCGTGCTCGAAGTCCCCGGAGTACATTGGTGGTGGGCGTTTCCTTGGCCTTCGAAGCAAGACTCATGTTCTCCTTCCCTGACTCTTGAAATTTGACGGTCTTTCTCGCGATCGTTTTTGATCCATCCGAAGCTGTTTTCGGGACAGTACAAGTGCCAGAACGAGCACGGGCAGCCTTCCCGCCCGCTCCCTGGGTGGCGGGTGTTGGCTCCTGAACGGAGAGTTTTCTTGGGCGACCCCGAATCCGAGCCGCAGCCGCTGAACGATCATCGTTAGATACATCGATCGTAGTCTTGCTAGTAGTCCTGGTTCGCGAGTTTCTAGTTGATGCGGCGTCCACTGAAGCTGCGCCACTGCCCTCTGGCTCGTTGTGATTTCCTGACCGGGCTCGTACAGCTCTTCTAGTGTTGATGTCGGCCAGCTCATTGCCATCATCGTCCTTTTCGTCGGCTCTGGTTTTCCTCTTTGCAGATGTACTTTTCGTATTTGCTGTGGCAGTTGCCAGGCTTCGTGCTTTGGCGGCTGCAGTCACGATCCTGGTGGTGTTCGTGGTTACCGCGCTGGCTTTGGCTGCGGCCCGAGCTCGCGTCATCCGTTTCGGCGGCGAGTCCATCGGTGAAAAGATGCAACTGTATGTGCTATATGTTTTTCCCTCGTTGAGAAGGTGGGCAGGGTTAATCAGAAGTCTTTTGGCAACAAAATTAAGAGTGACTTTTACATCGCGTAGCTCTGCAATACAACAATCATGACGGTAAAAGGTGTGGTTGGCAGGCCGTGGCTTTTGTTGACAAGGAAACTGAAGTGCCTAGCGCGGTTGCTTTGGCAACATCGCAGACCCACAAGAACCTCGAGACCTTCACACACATCAGTATTGAAAGGCTTCTACGACCTTGTTCATTTCTGGAAATGGCAATCTGTAGGCATTGTTAGTTTCTGCGAAGGCGAGAACTTCGCGAGTATGCGGCTTTGTATTCTCAAAACTTGAGGATCAGACTCGAAGCGGTGCAATTCCTATGACGCCAAAGTGGCAATGTTTCGTGCGTGTCTCTTGCTTATCAACCCATTACGGTAAGTATGAATGAACAGAACGTAGTCGCTAACCGACTTGCAAATGCTGGCCTGCCCACAATTTTTACATTAAAACCATTGATTGCTTTTCCAGGCTCTTATGACGACAGTGAAGTTCAACCAATGTTCAGCCAAAATCGTACAT